>PZJY01000008.1:0-2689840 GCA_031472005.1 Tetracladium setigerum | reverse complement strand
CCTAACCTAACCCTAACCCTAACCCTAACCCTAACCCTAACCCTAACCCTAACCCTAACCCTAACCCTAACCCTAACCCTAACCCTAACCCTAACCCTAACCCTAGCGCTTAAGTAAGGCCCGATTCTTTTTCGTTAAACGGCTATAAGAGAGTCTTTTATGTCGCCGACGTGGACCCCGCTTAAAGTGAACTAGTACTTAAACGGTAAGGAAGGCTTTCGCTATTTAAAGACGTTACGCTTACAAATCGGTTCGACTTCGCGAATAATAAGGGTCTAAGGCGGTAAAAGTTCAACGTCGAATCTATACCGATTATTAATTAGGTAAAGACTTATAAAGTAATAATAGCTTAATTAAAAGTGGCCTAATAAGGTATTAATAATTAAAGATTCGTTATTAAAGCTAATTATATAATAACTTAAACACGACTTATATTTCTTAAACCTCGAGAGGAGGTTACGCTTATAAGACGATTTAATTTTTTAATTAGCGAAGTTCTAAGGCGATAGGTTTTCGAGGTTAAAGCTATAGCGATTTACGACCGATTAAGGTCTTATAAAGAGTAGAGAGCTTAGTTAAAAGAGGCTTAAAGAGGTGCTAATAATTAAAGACTCGTTATTAAAGGCGATTATATAATAACTTAAATACGGCTTCTATTTCTTAAACTCTTAAGTGGAGCTAATATTACTAGTAATACCGGGGGAGCTTATTAATTATAATTATTATTCCCTTAATTTTAAGTAAGTCCACTTAAGCCTTACGCTCGTATTTTAACTCGTTAGGCGGCTTTACGGGTGCGCTTAAAGAGCTTACGCTTAGTAGATATATAACGAGTACGGGGCATTATAATAGGTTAAAGAGAGAAAAGGGGTCGCGATATAAGACGTAAAAGATAATAAATTAAAGGTTTTTTAATCGCTATTTAATAATAAAAAGACGTTAATAAAGAATTAGAAAAGAGAAATAGTAAGAGATTACTCGGAACTTAAGGAATATTATATTAAGCCTAATTTTAAAGCGCCTTTAACGTAAAGAAATATTTAAATATATAATAATTAAGTAAAATAAGGTTAAGAATTAAAAGTTAAAAGAGGGGAGTTTTAAAAGGTATAAATAATATTATAAGAAAAGAAATAAGGAAAGAGGGGAGCGGTCACGGGGTGTCTTAAGTTACGCTTTTAGGAATAGTCGGCCACTTCCTTATTAAAAAGCGATAGCGACTTAATTACGATTAGAACACGCTAAGTTTACGTTTTAAGATTAATTCGAGCGATAATCTAAAGCGTATTAGTCGCTTTTCGAGAATAGCTTCTTTAGAATTATAAATAAAAGTTAAAGGGAAAGGAGTTTATTATCGCGATATATTAAGAGTAGTCACGGGGTGTCTTAAGTTACGCTTTTAAGAATAGTTAGCCACTTCCTTACTAAAAAGCGATAGCGACTTAATTACGATTAGAACACGCTAAGTTTACGTTTTAAGATTAATTTAAGCGATGATCTAAAGCGTATCGGTCGCTTTTCGAGAATAGCTTCCTTAGAATTAGAAGTAAATTAAATTCCGAAATTCTAATGAGGTCTTAGCGTAGATGTGATGCAGCGGGACCTAAACATGGCTCGCTTAGGAACATGTAATTTGCTTATTAGACTTTTAATCTCGAGTAAAATTAAGAATTAGCGGCGGTGTTATCTTAAGCTAAGATAACTTATAATCGTTAAAACTTAACGACGTATTTAATAATAATAATTATTTAGCGAAGCTTTTATAAGTTAATATCCGCGGTAAATTCTTAATCTTAATCTCTAAAGATCTAAGTGATACCTTATTTAAATCTATCTTATAAGTTAAATAAGGTGCGAGTAAATAGCTCGGCGTCGGTATTAACTAGTTCAAGTGGATTAATATTTTCTATCGCGTCGTTTAAGTAAGGCTCGACTTAGTTAAAGGCTAGTCCTCGTAAGAACGAAGCGACTTATATCGTTTATTCAGCGGCGCTAAAGAACTTATCTTTATTAAATACTTAATAGAGTTTATATTAAGTGAGGAATTCTCGGAGCTTAAAACGTTATCCGTGATAAAGGTTAAGTAACTTCCCTTTTAGCGAAGCTAACTAAATCCCGTTATTATTAATTAAAGTAGCGATAAGTAATCCTTAAGAAGATATCGTGGTATATTATAAGTTAAGTCTTTAAAGAAGGTGCTTAAAGTATAACGGTTATTATTTACACGGAAGTAAATAATTAAGTTAAGTTAATATTCGTCGATAAAGAGCGGATTATAAGTATAGTAATAGATTAATTATTAAAATAAAAGATATTTAATTTAAGTTAAGCACGAAGTTCTTATTTAATAAAAATTATCTTATCCTTATATATAATCTTCGTTCTCTTAAAGTCGAGAAGTCGATTAAGTCGATGCCATCGACCCGTCGATATATCGACTCCCTGAGAGTCGATATATCTTAGCGTAAACACATGTCGACCCTAATCACGTGACTAGACCTATAGCTTGCTATTACCTTTTCACTTATATAATTAATACTATTATTACTAATCTTATGAGTTCTTTATAAAGTGGTTCCTGGGAGCCTTACTCCTAGGATCCATAGTGCTCCCGAGCCTTAGGCTCCTAAGATCTAGTGTGCTCCTGGGGGTCACTTGACTCCCAGGATCACGTTCGTAACAAGAGGCCGCGTAAAGGCTCTTAATATAAATAGTAACGAATTTATCCTTATTAAAAGAGAAGTAAATTTCTATTTAAAGGATAAACGAGTTTAAACTCTTACGAGTGCCGTTAAACTTATCGGGTTAAGAGACTCGTATAGCTTCTTTTAACTTAAAAGGAATTAGGTTATCTTCCCCGTCGTTAAAGTTATTATTATCGTCGATATCCATTTTATCGCTAATATTAGGGGCGTCCTCGGGTTCCTTCCTTTTAAGATTACCGCTATTAGTTAGGGTGAGGTCGGTTTTACTAGCATTAGCGTTAGTGCTACTAGTAATTCCGGTTATAAGGGCCATTATTAATATCGTTCTTACTTTAGTAAAAGGTGCTTAAAGTGTCACGGTTCCGATTCCATTAATTAAAGTGAGGTCGAAGTCGAGGGTTTATTTACTAGTTAAAGTAAGGAAGTTAATTATTAAGGTAATTATAAGTAAGAATAAGCTAATATTAATAATATATAATCCTAATTTAAATATTAAGTTAAGCACGAAGCTCTTATTTAATGAAATACTACTACTTCTTATATAAATCCCTTCGTGGTATTAAAGTCCCGAACTATAGAGTCTTAGATATTAGAGTCCGACTCTATTAATTAGACTCTTACTTAGCGGACTCTATCACGTGATTACTTAAGTAACTATTAATGATCGTTCCTATGACTAACTAGGTTACTAGAGTTCTTTGTGGAGTAGTAATAACAAGCCACTAAGCTTATTGACTACTATACTGCTCCCGAGCCTCAGGCTCCTCACGTGAGTAGAAGTCACGTTCGTAACAATTTGCTTATCAGACTAGCATATGATTCTGTTCCGCACTAACTTCCCCATCATCACTGTGAATAGCTAATAAAGAATCCGTCAGATTGAGACTCAAGATAAAACAGACACTTCTCAAAATTTCTCTCTTTTTGACACGAATAATCATCTCAAACCTCGTATGCACCCAGTTCCAAACTGTGACACTTTCAGCCATTGCTTCGAACATCTTACTCGAGAAGTTACCAATCTCAGGAGGCCCTCTCCATCGATCATAGGGTAGCTTCATTAGTTCTTCATATTCGCTTGAGGAAAATGGTTGCGTCTTTCTGATTACCGCTTTCCCGCGCCAAAGGATAATGAAAAAACTAGCAACATCCATGTTAAAGTCGGATTCTTCAGATGTGCATACTTTGTATTCAATGATAAAGAGTTTCTCTTCCCTGTCGTAAAAAGAACTAATGGGGAGCTTTATTGTAATGATTTGTGATACCGGATCCCATGTGTGATTGGTTTTCCCCAAGGAGGCTCGAGGCTGTATGAATTGACTCCCAATATCTCAACAGGGAGGCGGAGCTTGTTGTTGAAAATGATATGAGTCGGTTGCGTTGATAAATATTGGGAGCTTTCTTCGATCTCCCAATCGCGACCATGATTGATAGTGATGCTCTGCATTACTGCTCGGGATGCGACTCTTGCATTTACTAGCACCGTCGCATGCTCCGAGGAATTCGTCACAACACGATTACAACGGCTGCCATTTCCGAACTCCGACAAAAGAATGCCGAGGAACTCAGTACCATTACTTCCCGTGCAACGGAGCAGGCCAACACCGCCCGTGTGCGTGGTCAAACCTTCTTCATCTTTGTCTGCAGCTTCATCGCCAAAATCCTCGCTCCATATGTCGCCAGAAGCACAAAGGAGTTGAATTTCCAGCCCAAAGTTTGACATCGTATATGCTGAGCTTGGATGCACATTGTACTGGACTATGCCACAATTCTTGAAGTCCTCGGGCGATTTTGCAAGGAGGCCATGGCTAACCCACCCGTGGGAACACGCTTCAGCCACTCCTTCCGGTAAATCCAGAGTATTAGGTGGTTGAGTTTCGAGTCCCCATGCAAGGATAGAGTCATCTGCGGAGGTTTTTATGATCTCCTCCTGCAGGCGAATGAATGCTCCTGTCCGTTCTCCATAAAGGAGGGGCATGTGAATCCGAAAAATTCCAAGAAGCGAATAAGCTGTATCTTCTGGTCGTGTGGTCTCTCGCCCTGCTGCCCAGGACATGCGCTGAGCAACCGAATAGAAAGGAAGCTCATGTGGGTTTTGCAAGACACCTTTAGGGATTGAGGTAATGCTTGCAATTATTTCACAAAGTTCTGTGTCCGTCTTACTTCCTAAGTCTTCCCAAGTAACATCGAAGAAACGAACCGTTTCCGGCGCAATCAGCTCTTGTAATGTCCAACCACGTTTGAACCACCGACTTTGTGGGAAAGTCTCTACGAAAGAGTCCAAAACCACGTCCGAGAGATACGCGTAGCACAATGAAGACTGCTTGTACCATTCAAACATAGAGTTAATAGCTTCTGAAAGCTCAGCGCTACTCGATTTGTCGATACAACAAGTGTCAACCCAAAAGTATTGCAAGCCATCACGCTTAGCCTGTTCTGCGCAGAATCGTATCTTCTTATAACCAGCCTTATTCGTGCCAGTTCTCTTCTGCAAATCGTCAAAGGTAACCTCTTCCCCTTCCCATGTGTGCGACAGTATTGCATACTTGGGTATAGCGTTCTTGAAGACTTCGGCCAAGCTTAAATCGCCATTGCTGTCATAGTATAGCAGACGCATACTTGACTAGGTTCGAGGATCGCAGGAGGAAGGTTTCTACTGTTGAGCCGTCGAAAGAGTATAGATGTAGACTGAGATGAAGGTTAGAAAAGACGTCGCGTTAAAGTTATCGAGCTAGGATTCAGCCTCGTGGTGATAACGCTGACGCGCATCACCCCCCCCCCCCCCCCCCCTCCCCCGAAGACCTGTTAATGGCAATAGCTTACCGCAGAAACCTGGAATTATAGAGGGTAGCGTGTAAGATGTTCTGAGCCACTCTCGATTGAGTATAATGTGTTTATATTGCTAAGGGAGGAGCTGAACGTATCAGATAATTCCCAGGATTTAACTCTCTGCAATGCTCGAACCACCTAAGCCTACTTATTAGGCTAACATTCACTCTTTTATTGCGTCCGACATGAGACGTGGGGAAGCGCGGTGGCGTTTTTGAAAGACCCTGATTAGTCTCGTTTGTCGATCTATCTGATTCGAGGCCCGATCTGTTGAAAGCCTCAAATAGCGGAATTGGTCCGTGCTCGCATCATTGTTGAGCGAAACGGCCCGAAGCCGATTTTGCAAGCTAGGTCCTGTAGAGAAAGATGTCCAGTGTCGGTAGTACGTCTCATTCTCAACTCGCTCGGCAGTCAGTGAGGTGCTGTCATCTGGGTTGTCTTCATCAGCAAACTCATGGGACCATGGAGAAAACTCAAAAGAAAACGCCCGCTTCTCAAGGAGAAAAAAGGATAGTTCGTCGGGCTCGGAGTGGTCAACCGTTTCCAGTGGCCAGGCATCAAGATCTGGTATTGTGATTTAATTTTCGTTGGATTCTTGTTCAGGCTCTGCTTCTCGGTTCTACACCGTCCATGCCGCTTTTAAACCTTCCGCAAACTTCTTTCTTGTATTGTTGCAAGCTGAAGGACCAGGTCTGATGATGCTACTCTTTCTGAACCTTTGGGCATACTCGCCTCTGATAAGCAGGCCGTACTTATTCTTCCGCTGCGAGTACAGATCCCACGCCTTCTTCACAATGCTGAGATCCCTCAAGATGCTTCCGAGATATAATTTTTGTCTTGCTCGGAGCATGAGTTTGGGCTAGCGCCTGGGGGAGAAAGTCGATGAACTTGTAATGCTGTGGGGGATCCTTGTCGACGACTCTTTCGTATGACTGGTAAATGATGTCGAGCTCGTCCTGATCTAGCATTAGTATCTTGGTTGCAATATCTTCTCGAGCAGCTTGCAATTTGTCGCTGATGCTGATAGGATTCCATATATTATCTGGTTTATGTTGTGCGGGCAGACGAAGCATGAGCACTTTGCTGAGTGCGAAAACCATCAACCGTTTCTCGTTTTTGAACGCAGGGCGACAGACGAGCACCCCAAAATCTGCACAGAACTTCTGAGACCAATTGATATTGGGGATTTCCTGTCCTTTCTCTCCTGCAAGTGGTTGATCTTCGGACACATCCACGAAATATCCAGGGGGATATAGTCAGGAGGACTCATCCCAGATACTTCCTCACACACTCTCCACAAATGCAGCTCTTTCTCCGTCCAATGTTGTAGCAATAGCTTTTCGACATCGGTCAAGCCCAAGTAAACTTCGTCCTCCTCTTCCTCCTCCTCAATCTCCTCATCCTCTTCTTCCTCCTCATCCTCCTCCTCCTTCTCCTCCTCCTCCCCCCGTGCTGCTCCCTTCGAACTTGATAGTCTCTTCCGTGACTTTCCAGTTACATGCGTAGCCTTTCTCTTTGGTTTGCCTGCCATGATTGGAGATGATTGTGAGTTGTGATGGTCGAGACGATTGTGGGTGGTAGAGTGATTGGTGTCGTGAATTCAGAGTGCCTGAAGGCGTTCCTGGAGAGTCGACGACAAAAATAAAACATTCCTTCCCTCATCATTCCCCACGAAACAAGCTAACCACCAACAAAATGGAGGAAAGCCGAAACCTTATAGACATCTTTGTTGGCAAAACACTCAGTCATATTCAATCCCTTCGAATATTTCGACCTCTACCTGGATCTTGGACCTCGAATTTAGACGGCACCGACCCTTTACTTCACGAAAATCTCAGCTTCCCAACAAATGGCATTGATGGATATCTCGCAATTCTACGATTGTTCACGAGCTATGAATGGATTGCCAAAGACACAAGCTCACTCGCAAATACAATGGTCACCGCTGCCGGAAAGGAACTGAGCCTCGATTTCGAGAAGAATTGGAAAATCAAACAACACACATCCTCAGCAAGCTGAACCCCGACTCTTCAACACGATGGTCCCTCCTCGAATGATTAATCATCATCCACTTCAATCCCTTCTCCTTAATCATCCCGATTTCAACCTCTTCACGGAAAACCTCTTCACGAAGGAACCGGAGGATGGAAGCACCAGACTGTTGATCCTTTGGCCAAACAATACGCAGACAAAAGCAAGATCTCCTATTCTGCATCATTCGAGTACTATATCTGGCAGATGTTTCGTGGGAAGGAGGGCGAGAAGGAGATCATGATCATGGGAAACACACCAGAGTTCTTGATGGTGGACTATACCGTAGAGGACAGTCTGCCGATCTCCAAGCTTCTAATCATGAACTTCAGGGTGTCCCAGGGAGTATTTAAAGACGGGGTATGGAATTTTGGTACTGGCAAGGGAAAATATCATCTGTTGGGTGTCATTCGCAAGAACGACGTTGAAAAGGGAAGCCACAATGTCAGATTCTATTACAAGAATGGAAAGGAGGAAGTACCATACCTGCGAAGCGACATCAAGATAGAAGGGAGATCATGGAGCGTCGAGGAGGCAGGAGGATATCTTTTGCTCTACTACAAAGTTTGGAACGAGGGATGGTTGACACAAGCGGAAATGCAAGTGGATGAACCAGAGTTTGACAAAGCGCGGTCGCGATTGATTAACTAGCTACTCCTTGAAACATTCACGAGCTGTACCCACCAGATCCCATCCTCTTCCCACGCGTGCACACAAAATACTTCACACTTCGAACATGGGATGGAAGGCTGGACAATGGGCAATGTGTTGAATCCGAGGCCATGACAATGCCCTTCAGACATTTACGCCCTTCCCCCAACTCGGCAACTTTTCTCCAGCGAGTTAAAATTTTAACCGGATCTTTCCCACGAAATATCAAGCTGATCTGGTACCGAATCTCTGGTAAATTTCTCCCTTCCACAGGGGTTAACCCCATCATGTTGTCATACTGTCGATAGCAGAGATTTTCCCACTTCTCTCGAATAAGAGTCTGGATTGGATCTGGATCTCGTTTTCGTTTAATGTATGCAGGGAGGCAATGGTGGTTTCTGACAACTGGGCTCCAAACGAACTCTGGTCTTCGAGTTCCTTGATCTTGCTCAAAAGTCGGTGGTTTTTGTTCCTCATATTCGAGAGAGTTTCCTCATCCAATTTCTTGAGATCAGTTTGTGTGCTGGCTAGTTTGGCTTTGATATCTTCAACATTGTGAATCAATTCCATTTTCTCTTTTTGTTAAGTTGGGATCGTCTCAACTCGCCCCTCCAAATCTACCATGCGGTTTTCCAGTCTTGTGATGGTGGTACTTTTCTTTTCAATTGTTGCATTCAAATCGGCCACTTCCTTCTCCAGTTTGGAGATGGTTGCATCGTCTTGTCTGATCTTGCTGACACGATTATTCAAATCAGTGATGCTCGACTTTTGTTTCTTGTTAATGGTTTCATGATCTTTCAAATCCGCCTCAAACTTGATCTTTTCTTCTGGAGGTCGTTGAGCTTTTGGGATATTTCAGCATGAGAACGCTTCTTGGCAGAGAGGTCATCTTCCAACGTATATATCTCTTTTCTTAGTTTTGACATGACAACATTTTTCTCCATCAGTTGCGCGATTTGACCTTTCGACGAGTTGTTTCTTTGTTCCAAAGATCTTACTTGATTTGATTTCAGTTGGTTGGTTTGCTCGAGAACACCAATTGTCTGGTGCAATTGTTGGCATTGACGTTTCTGTGATGCTGCTGCCCCACTCGCATCATGGAGTTGGCTCTGGAGATTGTTAATTTCTTTTTGAGATTCCGTGACATTATCTCGCGTGGTTTCTAATCTCTCAATTCCGTCCTCAATGGTTTTGAGCTAAGAGATTTGAGTAAATTTCATTGATCTTGATGGATAACATACTTGTGTCGGAAGCTTCGATTTGACATCTGCCAACTGTTCACAGAGTCTTTGGTAGTGACCTGCCCACTCATTTGCACTCTTTCTATCCTTCACATTTCCTTGATAAAATTCATCCGAGGTTTTCTTGAAATGCCGTACATCTTGAATGCTCTTAGTGAGCTCCTTGATCTTCTTGATCTTCTTGATCTTCTTGATCTGGGGATCAAGTCCCACTCTCATTTGGAAGAGGAATTACTTGCATGTGGCACTTTTATCATCTAGCATTTCATCAAATCGGGAAAAGGCTTTCTGGTATAGTTGTTGGAAGTCTTGCCCTGCGGTTTCGAGAAGGTATTCTAAGAGCTCCACATTTAGCGACAATTGCTCTGACACTGGGTCCATAAGTTGGGAAAGCGGTTTCTCTGCCATTGTGAAGTATGTGGAGAATGCTTGGTCCGTGTGCTTGAGGCAGCAAGGGCTCTCTTGCCGGCGGATGTATTCCGGAGACTAATATCCTTTATACAATACGTGTTGTCATCCTCTTCGCCTTCGTCTTCATAATCTCAATCCAAGCTTTTGCCTCCCAAACAGGGATAGATGGTCTAATATTCGCGGATCCCGTAGTCTCATATCTAGACCAATCCTCGTCATCGAGAACCCGCCAATTCTCAGTCGCAATCCCATGTACCGAAGGAATAGTAGATTCAAGGTTATATGGTAGCGTCACCTCCAACTTCCCAATGCGACGGTATTCGCCTTCTTTATCTGTAGTTTCAAGCAGCAGTAGATGCGCCTCTCCGAACACCCCGAAGGCTTCCCCGGGTGGACTGACACGCTCTGTCAGTGCTAAAAGAAGAGCGGCAAAAGTTTGATTTACATGTGGGACATGTTGTTGCTCGAATTCAAGAGTATGGTTTGCGCCCATGTTCAGAGCTCGAACTGCGAATTCAGTCAAAGCGAGATACTCGCCATAGAGCGAAGCTGTTGTATCGGGGCGTTCCATCGCCCTGAATTCGTCCCAGGATGTCGCCAGATTTTGCCAGTAGACTGCTCCCAAATCTCCAAGTTGCAAGAGCCCTCCCCTGATACAAATATAGCCAGCCTGAAGTCGACCGAATAGATCACCGTCAGTCGGTTCAAGATGCATCTGGATAGGGGCAGCAAGACTCCTAAAAGGCGGAGAAAACAGTTGATTGCGTAGAATAACGCGACCTCCATTGATGCTAGTCCATGACCAGGATGGAGCACGGTATTCCCGAGTCCTCGAAAAGTCGTTGGCGTCAGATGGCCGAAAGGAAGGTGTTGCTCTGCGCCACCAGCAGAGATTGTCAAGAAGGTGTGATTCCCACATGCCTGCGCAATACTTATCTCTAGTTATTTCAGCGAATGCTCGAGCAATTCCTCCAAGTGCGGGCAAGATATCTGAAATATTGGTAAAATTCCGTCCACTATACTCTAGGATGATTTGTGACCACCGCTCGTATGGATTCACACCCATCACTTCTTTCATATTAACCTGAGATCAACACTAGTTAGATAAACCACGATGCACCCGCTAAAACAACTTACTCCTGAGCTTGTCATCTGCCTTGGGTACCAGCCGCTTCGAATTCTTCTCTTTTCAAGTTTGTCCGCCTGCCTGCAATAACTGAAATACAAGTCCTGGAGGTGTTTCATGGCTTTGCTTTTCCGACTTTTGTTGTTGAACAAATCTTTGCCGTCAAATAGATGTCCTAGGAGCATAGTCTGCCCACTTTCTGTTTTCCGGTACTTTGAGCAGTCCCACACAAGCTGCTCCTGTCGAAAAGACAAGGTCCGGGATGCTAGGAGACCCTCTTGTAATGTCCACCCGCGCTTCTGAATTGGGTTTGTGTAGTACACGTCCATATTGCTGCGAAAGCATGGGCGAAGCCAAACCTTGGATTCAGTCTCTCCCCAAGGCAATGAAACTAGAAGTGGGTCCCGCGGGGGTCGACTTGAATAAATGCCAGCAGTTGTCGACGGAGATTCACAAGCAACGATGGTCAAAATCGCGCCAGAATAGACGTCTTGCATACGAGCGGCTTCGGCACTCCAGTCGCTCTCGGAATCTTGCAAAATGCATAGCGCATCAACCCAGAGATACTCTAATCCCAGGTTTCGGGTGATTTGAATAGCGTCTCGAATAGTTGCTGGAAAGCTTTCGAGAGGTAATCCCCCACAAAATTCATCAAAAGTATCGTTCCTGAGCGTAAAATTTGAATTCCCTCCCCAGCAGTAACTGAGAGCAATCCATGACACTGACTGAGGATTCTTGTCTACAACCAACCGAGGGCTTTGTTCATCTTCACTCCCAACGTGAATGAGACGAGTTGGGGGTCGGAAAGATTTTGATGGACCGCAAAAGGGATGGTCTTTGACACAGTTTCGAAACCACTCTAAAGAAACTTCTTTGCAAATATCGCTATCTGAGTTTGCAGCAACAGGCAAGCCGATTAAACTTGACTCTTGGTGCGGCAAAGTACCTATTAGGAAAATTGTCAGTTCAATTAAGAAATCTTTTGGAAGTTCTTCGACCTTTCTCAGCAAATATATCAAGAGCGCATACTGCACGCGGCAAAGCGCCTGATGGTTTTTGAATGACTGTGATGATGGGTCTTTCGCCCTTCGAAAGATTGTGTCCACTCGTGCCAATGAATAGCTGGCCTTGGCCGGCGTCATCGATCGCATTATTGATTTTTTGAGAAGCGCTTGATTTATCCGACTGACATTCAAAGATGAAATTGCAGATAACACACCCTAACTTGGAGGATTCTTCGAGATCTCTGATGCTCTTGTGGTGTTGGTAGAAGTCAGGGAGGCCTGCTTTGAATTCCGTCAACTCTTCATGGAAGCCAGCCAAAGCCGTCTTAACCGATTCGGGATTTTGAGCCTCAGATTGAGTGAGCAGACCCCGAATATCAAAAGCTTGACAAACGGAACAGATGCGAGTTGCGGTATTGGATGCCATGGGAATAAGGTGGTGTTGATCCAGCTGGATCAAGTAATTACGCAGGAGTCTTTAAATATACACATGGTCAGCTCTGGTAGGGTTACTCTCTAAATCAAATATAGTTCATCCATTCAGGGAATAACTATTCATATATGACGCACCTTGTTTTTATGATGGCGTTTTAGTTCGTTTCCCCCTGCGAAAGACCGATGAATCAGATCCAGACAAAGGTGTCAAAGCTCTAAATAGTTAGCTAATATTAAAGGGCAGTACTAGTAACTAAAGGAAAACAAGTCACTTCTTACTGGGCATTGCTTGGGGTGAGTTGTTCAATTACGATGTTTGCAAGCTGTAATTTCATTGTCTTTCGGTGCCGCGCGCTACTCGCGACCAATAACATCTCTGGGCTCTGGTAAGCCCACGTCAGGTGCAAGAAGTATAATGATGAGTCAGCGCTCACTAGCACCCATTTGAAAGTGGGCTGCACACAGTATTAAACGTTCAGTCAAGTGAACAGATACGGGATTTTAAGCTTTGCATTGAGTGAGCAGACCTCGAATATTAGAAACTTGACGAACGGAAGGGATCCGGTTGGTGGCAAGGAAAACAAACATCACGTGACTTCTCATATCAGCCATGTCGTACTTTAATCTAGATATATCCAGATCAACAACAAAGACAAGATCCTAAAGTCTGAAAAGTTGACTATTGCCGTCATTTGTCAGGTGGTAAGGGCTTGGTTAAATTTAGCTAAGACCATGATTACTGAACATCGTCCAGTGTCTTTTGCCGGATCCCCGACGGCATGCGGAGGAACTGTTATACTGCGGGCTGGGGAAAGTTTCCGTGATCGACAAAAACTAAGCAGCTTGAGACAAACCTCCCACAATACCGCTCGAAGAGACCAGGGCCGTAAACCCCAAGAAGAAAGGAAGAGTTTAGGGACAGCAAGAAAACAGTTCATTACTCGTAGAGTTCTGAACCGACTTTGTATATGCTGTAAGCAATATATATTCTCTGTCTGTGTGATTACCATAGTCTTACAATAGGAAATGAATTGTCAGACACTGGGAAGGCAATCCGCTAATAAACATTTGAAAACCTAGAAGCAGCATAAACAAAGAACCTATAGCATTTACAGCCTACATGAAGTAGATCAAGAATTGAATCAACTTTGATATTTGAAATAGGTTTCGATAGATACGATGGAATAATGAGGGTGACAAAACGGTCCAATCTTGCCCGTCATAAAGTTGAAGAATGCAATACTCCGGGAGCGCATGTGGACATACTGATTACTCAACGTTACCACTTCCCCAGAAAGTCAGCATCCAGCGTCCTGGTAAACCTAACTCAATGATTATTGAACGCGGGTCGTTTGTCAAGCCGGGTACATACCTCTTTCCGCGGTATCTTGATCCAGAAATACTTCGGCATCTTCAAGGTATAAAACAGCATCTCCATCTAGTTCCCTACCCTTATCTATTCTGCCTTCTACCCATGAGTTCTCACAATGGTTTCTTCCCACCAAACATCCAGCATCTTCGTTATCGGTGGTACCGGTGCCCAAGGGATCCCCATCCTTGAAAGCCTTGTTAATGACAAGAAATACCAATGTCGTGTCCTCACTCGCGACACCAGCTCTCCCCGTGCCGCCCATCTTCTCTCCCTGGGTAACATCGAACTCCTCGCTGGTTCCTTTGCCGATGAATCCACCCTTCGCAAAGGATTTCAAGGTTGCGACGGTGCATTCGTGAACATCGATGGCTTCAACACTGGTGAGAAGACTGAGATGTACTGGGCCATCCGCGCTTACGAACTCGCTATCGAAGAGGGCATCAAATTCTTCGTGTATGGGAACCTCGACTTCGCACTGAAGAAGGGAGGGTATGATCCAAAGTTTAGGACGGGACATTACGATGGGAAGGGGAGGATTGGAGAGTGGATTCAATTCCAGAATAAAGCCAACGGTGGCAGGATGGGTGCTGCTATATTTACGACTGGGCCATACATCGAGATGGCGATTTCGAGTCGCACTATCATGACGCCTTCAATTGAAGATGGAGTTGCTACTTGGAGGGTTCCATTGGGGGAGGGGGCAGTGGTGCATGTTGCGCTCGAGGACTGTGGCTATTACGTCCGGTGGTTGTTTGACAACCCTGAGAGAGCGAGCGGTATGGATCTTGAGGTTGCTATTGCCCATATTCCGTATGCGGAGTTAGCAAAGGCATTTGAGAAGGTGACTGGCCATCCAGCGAAGTATGTTGACACTGCCTTGGACGACTATTTCAGCGCATTGGGACCGTTTGCGGATGCAGCGGCAGGGTATAATGCAGATCTGAATGACAAGAGCACAATGAGTGTCAGGAATAACTTTACGGGGTTTTGGAACACGGTGAGTTAGGTTGCTTCTGGTTCTGTCGGGGCTCGAATTCTAACGGATCTAAGTGGAAATACAATATCATCAAGAGAGACTACAAGTTACTTGATGAGATCCATCCAAACAGGATCAAGAGCGCCGAGGAGTGGTTCAGACGGGAGGATCAAAAGGGTAGGGAGCAGGGGAAGGGCAGTCTGTGGGATAGGATTCAACCTGAGAACATGAAGTCAATCTTGAAGCTTAGTGATAATGGCGGGAATAGGGGGTTGTAATGAGGGGATGTTTGTGATAATGATATGTCAAGATGGAGACGGAGCTACGATAAAGGAGAGGGCTGGGACATCGATTGTTCAAGATTTCTAAGGTTCTCAGATGTTGGTCGAAGTCTTGAAGGCCAGCTTCGATTTTACTCGCAGTTATATGGGCTCTTATAATTGTTGTCTTGGTTTCAAACAATAAGTTGGAAGGACTCATGCCGCGTGCTACTTTAACCGTTACCAATCACATATCTGCCCTATATTAGTATGCCACGTCCTTCTGGAGGGCTAGAGGTAGAATGATGAGTAAGCATATTGGTAGATCTTGATATTGGCCATGAAGTGGATCGTACTTTTTACGTCACAGTGTATTGGATCGATCTTTACGTCAATCTCATTTGCTTCAAGAAGCTGCTTGGGCTATTTTGCGGCAAGATTGATTAATTTGCTTTGCCAGTCTTAATTACAGGAGGAAGTCATGAATAAGTATACTTCTCCGTCGTGACCACCGATATCACGTATTTGTGCCGTTACAGTCGTGATTTATGCTATGCCTGTGATTTACGTCCTGTAAATAGGACCCTTTGAATTTTTAATAACACCCTAAAGTTCTAACATCAAGAAATATCCACCCAATCTAGGTTAAGAAGATGTTGGCTGTACCAAGTCTCAGAGTTCATTTCGGTCCCATTAGGAATAAATTCGTTCCACCAATCCTGCGACTCCTCAATACTTGCAAAGTTTTCAATTCCCTTCTCAATAGACCTATTTGTTGCCGAGCTGGAGTCGTGTTGGCTCTCCCTATTAGTTCCATGGTCTGCGACATCTTTTCCTCCCCATCAGCTACATTTTCCAAGAAGAGTTTGTGGTTTATCCCTAGACTGGGATAAGAACTATAACTTACTTTGGGTTCGAACATTCTTTATTTGGCTGCATAGTTTGTTTAAGACTCGTATAGCTTGACCCGCAGAATGAATCTGTGGTTCATGATATGTTAAGATAGCAATGCAATGGCCGAGAGACAAATCAAAAGCCTCTTTCTTAGCTAGTGGATCGATAACCGGACATCTTTGTGCTGCTAGAAGAACAATAGCAGTTGCAAAAGATACTGTTTCACGTTATAAACTTGATCCTCAATTTCCATTGTATCAATTCTAAATTACTTACGATAAACTGTGTGCCAAGGTGATATTCGATACGGGGTGTCAATATTGTGATGGAGGTTTTCGACCAATTCCTGTGCGGATTTAACACACAAGTTGCAAGCATAATTAGCAAGCTCCCTGTCCAGTGTTGCTTTGTTCCATGGATTTGATGCAGTGGCCTCAGACCCAAGATGACCTTGGGCACTCAGAAGGAGTAAGGGGCGTAGCAGTATGACTCGTGTATAGAGAAACCTAGTACAGATCAGTAGGGATTCAAACTGATGGACAGCACTAATCAAACCGGCAACTTAATATTTGAGCTTGAAGTTGGATATTGGAATTCTTCATATAAACGCTGGGATGAGCTACCTGAGCTGGTAGCCGCAGATACTCGGGAATCGAATTGTTAAAATCGTCAAGTTGACGATTGAAGGTCAGAACATTACTCAACAGCTTCTGCAAATTATCATCTGTCGATATCGACTTTGGGGTTTCGAGTTCGGGTTTAGTGTAGAAGGTTATCAAAACTTTATCTAATATGTCATATAGTTTCGAAGAGTACACAAACAAGCCCATCCGGGACGGTATATTGGAAGGCTGGAGCCCATCCCCATCAATCTGGAGGAATTCATCGTCAATGATAAGAGGAATTGGGATGTCCCATGACCTTGTGATCATAGCGGGTCGGCCAAACGTCATCGCCAAAAGTCTGGTCAGATCAGTAAGCTTAAAAAGTGTATTTAAAAATCACCTGATCCACTACTTACCGATCCAGCGTGACACAAACGTGCCATACTCTTCGTTTTATCTCGCGAGTTAGTTGTCTCTCAGGTCGTCTGGTTGGTGATTCTGAATGTAAGCCAAGATTTTGAGCGGCTCTGATGGCAAGTCCGACAGTGTTCCAGCATCGCTCTGCATATTTCGTAGACTGAAGATAAACGCCTGTGAGAAGTAGCATTTGCAATACCGGCATCGACGATGTATCCAAAATATCGTAGATAAAAATCTTCCTAGATCTTTGATAGAAATTGTCAGCAACTGGCGCCCGCCTATTAGCAGCTACTAAGCTACTAAATTGACATCCTAACGCAAAAATTATGTTTAAGGTTGCGGAGAATGCAACCTCATCAACTTGACCAGTGTCATGTTGTCCTGTGTGGGGCTCCGACGACCAGACCTCGTTGTATCTGGACATAAATGATGCCTTGTGAAGGATTGGAAAGACTGGATGTACAAATTCCCAGAAGGAAGATACGTAATCATCAGCCGTTTGGCGTCGCGGATAAACCGCTAGACTCTCATCTCTGTCACGGATTGCCTCTAGAGCTGGGACTTATATTGCTGATGCTCAGGTGGCAGGTGTTCATGCATGACATGGCGTACAAATGCGATAGTTGAGGACTCCCCATAAATATTTTCATCTTCAGGGGAAAGGCTACAGTAGCCAGCCCATCAACACGGTTAAAGTCAGTCGTGATATGCGTTGTTCGATTAGGACTGCTCAAAAGCTCTGCTGTGATAGGTGTTCCACTATTACTAGGGATTACCGTACCGCGCTCCGTACTATCAGAGTTCCCATCTGGTCCAGAATAACAATTCCTATCTGGAATATCTTTATTAATTAATAAAGTTAAAAGAGAACTGTTTCCATCCGACGGAAGTTAAGCTCCAATGACATATATTTATAACGTATTAATGAATAGAGGAGATTTACCTGCTGATTCTAGAGCCGCACCAAAAGATCTGCGCTCTAGTTGCTGTGCCTGGTCGTCTATATCGGTAATAGACCTATTTTATGAAGTCAGATATGACATAACACTAACTGTAAATGGATTTCAATTACCTCTGCGAAGGAGTGAGGTTAGGCTCGTAACTACAGTCGGCTGCAATGCCCCGTTCAAGACAGGCAATACATGCGGGACGATGACCATCGCACCTTGTCTTTCGATTCCGACACTTATTGCACGCCAGTTGGATCTTCCGGCGTTTGGGTCGCGGTGCTTGAAGAATGTCTTGGGACCCTGTCTGCTGCATTTTGACCGCAAGAGCAAGCTGCCAGTGCCTGCGCTAAAGTCGAGGCCAAGCTTTTTATAGAAAGATCTATTTGACTGTCGTTTTGATATGGCGTATACTTGTGCAGACTTGTCGCCCAAGAGGTGCACGATGGTTCGCTATCTAGTTCGGGAGGTAACCCAGTACCTGGGGTTATTTAATTTGTGGTCTAAGATCACGTGTAAAAGTGGGGTTGCGCAAGCGCCTCACCAGGGTCCGTGATAATTGGCATGACTCTCACCTGTCAAGGTGGATTGGTTTCGTCTCTGGACGTCTACGGATAAGCACCGGCCATAACGTTTCCATAACCTACTTAATTATATATTATGTGAAAATAACTAACTAATATATAGTAGTATCTCCGTCCTGATTAATATAATCTTAGATTTGCTCAGGCATTTACAAAATCAGTAAATTTATCTATTAGGAGAATAGCAATCACGAATTAGAACACCACTTCGCGAGTCTGGAAGTACTTAATCTAACCTTCACGACTATTATAAAGTGTCAGCAAAGGCCTGCCATAACGACTGTCTGATTTCATCACGACTGTATTTCTCAATAATCCTAAAGTGCAAGTAGCCCCCACTATTTACCAAAACGTCGATTTTTCCATACATAGAGACAGATTTTTCAGCTTGCTTGTTGAATGTAGATTGGCTGGCAAGAAAATCCAATTTCAAGATTCCCGCGGCTTTATTCTCCAGATGAGAAATTTTGGATGTATTACGAGCTGTCGCGATGACTTTGTCTCACCTGTGGAGTAGACGTCTTACAAACTTAGACCCGAAACCAGAGGTTGTCCCTGTGATCAACCAGACTTGCTGAGCTATTATGAGACGAGATTATAAAGGCATGGGTTCGTTAGCAAGAATGTCTTGACAATAAGAGTGTGAAAAAATAACTATGTCGGTGGATAATGTCCTCACTTTCTGTAGAGATTCTAACCAAAAAACCTCAGTTTGCAACGGAGTTACGTGTCGGAGCTAGTTTATCGGACTTTACAAACGGTTCCGACAGTATAAAATGATTAGAGAAGTTGTACCTTCTCTCGCTTATCGATGATCATCCCGACATCCCGATCTCCGCGGCTTGGCATTTCAACCCACTCCCTCTGTCCCGAGCATCCCAAGATGGAGGAATAAAGGTCCATGAATTCCCATTTGAGGATATAAATACCTGTTCCAATTCATCCGTCGCCCTTCAAACTCTTGAATCTTGCGAGGCAAGAGACTTTTTCTCGTAGACGCACCTCTCTTTCCGACTATTTTATCAACATATTTTCATCCGCACTCACACATCCATCTTTCACAATGCCTACTCACCAAGTCGAAGGCGCCATACTGCACTACGAAACCTTTGGCAGCGGGCCTCTCCTCATGCTGATTCCAGGTGCTGATGGCCGTGGTGCCGTCTTTAAAGACGTTGCTATATACCTTGCGGCACATTTCACAGTTGTCTGTTGGGACCGTCGTGGTTTTTCCAAGAGTCTGCTCGTCGGTCCTCAAGATTTCCCCAATCGCCTTTCCACCGACGCCGATGATGCGCACGCTCTCATCAAACACCTCTCTGATCAGCCTGCGCTCGTCTTCGGAACTTCCTCCGGAGCTGTCGTGGCAACACGCCTCTTGACTCGTCACCCTGAGAGTGTGTCAACGGTCATCGCCCATGAGCCTCCCGCCTTTTCAGTCTTGCCTGAAGAACTCCAAGTCAAAGCCACCGGTCTCATCAGCCATATCTACACACTGTATCGAGAAAAGGGCGTTATGGCTGCTATGGAGGTCTTTTCGGGGGTTTATCAGAAGCTGATGATGGGAAAATGATGCGCCACTGCATGGATACAACGCGTGGCGATGAAATACGGGCTAATTCGATGTATTGGTTCGAATTTGAGTTGAGACAATACACCAGCGCGCCGGTCGACTTAGAAATTATTCAAGTAGAGAGCACAAAGTATGTTCCCGCAGCCGGGGTCAAGTCTGGAGATGGGGCGGGAGTTGGTCCTATTGCGGTTATTGCCCAGAAGATAGGCAAAGAAATCGCGAGACTCCCTGGAGGACATATCTCATATATGACAGATCCTGAGGTATATGCTAAGGCTTTGTGGGAAGTGCTAAGAGGAAGGGATTAAAGTTTCGACTCTATTTATCGATAAATAATACAATTCAACCCATCGTATTGATCCACTCTATATCTTTAGAGTTATACTTAAAGATTAGGCTGCGTTAGCTCGGTCAAAATCGAGTAATCGGATGTTGCCACTTAACATATATAAGAAGTGTGACCATTTATTTGAATTACAAAATGCAAGAATCGTTTAAACCATCACACAAGTAATCCATGTGTGATGTACCTATATGCGAATGATCAATACCGCGGCTTCTTATATATCTTTTTCCTATATCTTAATAGCCTATATTAACTTCTACTTAGTAATGCTAATAGCTATATGTGTCCATGCAGAAACTCTTAGTCTAGAAATAGTAGAGACCAAACAAATAGTTATAGTGTTTATAGACAAGAATATTAAGATCTTATTATTAATAACTATATTAGGCAAGAGAATAAACACCTAGCTTTACCTTCATGTCCTTTTTGTTGGGAATATCTTAACCGTATTTATGAGAGAATTATCACTTTCTTTGAGTCCAATCGCGTTACCTCTATGATCTAAAGTTTCCTTGGGTCTTTGAGATCAGTGTCCTAAGATGCCAGGCTAGGAAGCATATTATTAATATACTCTATAAAGATTTAAAACGTGACGGATTGAGAGCTTTGTTTTTATTAATTTAGCGATATTGAGTGATAATACTTTCAAACGAAATATCAGAGGTCCATAGTAAAATTTACACAAGGAAGAGATGCAAAATAAGGATAGAGAATATACAATTATCATTTTACATTCAATTAGACCTGCGCCATCTACCCATTTACTCTAAAAACTCCATCTACCGGCTTCCTTCATGATCCGTAAAAACATTTCGTCTCAATCTCGAATAGTCTCTGATGCTGAATCTAATTCTCCTCAACCACAATGGCACCAGTATCAGTAATTACCATCGCAAGTGGGATACACTCGCTGGCTTTGCCACCAGTGATAGTGAATTTGCTTTCATCGGCCTGTAGAACAGCTGGTCCGGCATCGATGTCCTTGACCAAGAAGACCTTGTTCAATTGGCCTTGAATAGCGCAGAGCATGAGGTAGAAGTAGTCACCCTGTGGATCAACACCCATCAACATCTTCTGACCATCAGTGCCCTCAAACTCGACGAGACTGAGAAGGCGAGCACCCTTGGGAAGGTCATCGACAGTTGCGAGACGAAGACGGGAGACGCCAAGAGAAGACATTGTGGAGGGGTAGTAGTGGAGCATACGAGAGGAAGAGTCGCCGACGATGAGTTTCTGGGTGGTTGTTAAGGCGGCGGAGAAGGTGCTGCTTGTGAGGGTAGAAATGTCGGTTGTGTCGGAGGGGTCAGAGAGGAAGAGATTACCGTTTGTGCCGGGATTGAGCTTGAGAATGGAGGTGGTATCCATAATGGTGACTGGGGCAAAGTTGACTGGTTCGTCGGGAATGGTGGTGTTCACTGGAAGAGTGGTGTTTGTGGTTGGAATGGTGACGTTTGTTGGTTGGATAATTGTGGTGGAATTCAGCAGTGGACTGGTTGTGTTGAGGGGAGCGGTGCTGTTCGCGAATGGTGCATTGATGACAGTGGCATTGCCTGGGAGAGTGGTGTTGAGCGCTGGTGCAGCAACAACAGGAGCAATCTCCTCGACCTCTCTAGTAGCGTTGGTGAACAATGGGACTGGTGTAGCTGTTGGTGCTGAAGTTGGAGTTGTCTCGTTCAACTGTCTGGTGCTGTTTGTGGTTCCATTGACAAGCGCCAATAGGGTCTCATTGTAAGAAGCGCGACCAGTCAGTCTTGGTGCGGACCACTCAACAGATCGCTTGAATGGTCTCCACCAGCCTCCTTGAGTGTTCTCGCGACCAGTCATGACATAGAGATCACCACGGCCCTGACCTTCTGCATGATAGGTGTCCCTATACCAGATGACACCAGTCTTGGTAATAGTAACCCAGGAATCTTGACCCATGAAACTGTTGCTCCATTGCCAGTTGGTGTTCTGGGCGGCGTAGCGATACATGTTAGAGATGACATTTCCATCAGTGATAGCTGCAAGACCCCAGTTTGCACCGACAATCTTCATGTGACTGACACCCCATGATTGTGGCCAGTTGGGAACAATTGTAGAATATGCGTGGTTATTGACGGGACCTGCTGTAATAATGATGGTACCAACGTTGTCTTTGGCATTCCAGATACGCTCCTCTGCTCCATAGCTGTAAAGCATGGAAACAGACTTGGCCGATCCAGGCCATGGGTCGCCATTGATGTTGTACATTTCTGCGGTGCTGATGACGATACGGTTGCCTTTTTGCCATCTTGCAATAGCCTGGGCAGTAATATCCCGATCAGAGTAGATGACGCTGTGAATACGGAAAGGCGACATCAAAAGTGCAGTGGCAAGAGTAGGACCGTTCCAAGGTAATGATGGTCCTCTAGCAGCTCCCCAGGCAGATTTTAGATAGCACACAGTACCGTGAGCAGCAACCGTAGCAGGAGTTGGCCCTGTGGTGATCCACGAGACACCAACACATCCAGTAGTCTTGGAGCAAGATGAGATGCAGGACTCAAAGTCGGGAGAGTTGTTGCTGGACATATCGTTGTATGGGTAGTCGATGTTGCATCGGATTTCCCAGTTATCGACACCATCGGAGTATGTAGATCCAGCAGCCGCGGGGCATTTCAATCCGGTCTCTACAGGTGGGAGCTCAGGGAGAGTTGGAATGTCAGGAACTTCTGGCTCTTCTGGTTCCTCTCCTAGTGATTGTTAGTAGGTCATAAATGAAATTGGAAGAAAAGGAATTGTAGGACTTACCAGGCTTGGGCCATCCAATACATCCTTCTGCCAAAGCAGGGGAAGCCCATTGGGCGAGAACAAACTCAGCAACATCAGTAATCTCGAGCTTAACCTCGTTGGTAAGCTTAATGTCCCATCCAATACCATAGCACTCTTCAGTACCAATGTCATTTGTCTCGGTTCCGACGTCGATACTGAATTCCGCTGTAGCTTGAATGGCGGGAGTATCAGAGAGACCAACAGACTTCTTCCACATACCATTGAGAATGTTGATACCAAACTCAAGAGTAACTGGAAGACCAAGAGCAGCGGATGCTTCAAGGGTGCCATGAGCCTGGAATCTAGAATTGACAACTGGAGTCCAGCCAGATCGAGTAGACTTGGATCGGTCTACGAAATCGAGAGTGGCCTCGAATGCTGGCCATGTAAGAGAGGCACCGGTGATCAATTGACCCTCAGCCTGAACACCAATTGTAGCCTCAAGAGCAAGTACAAGCTCCGGACCAAGAGAAACGATACCAGGAATAGACCATCCAGCAAGATTCTGTCTCAAGAACTCCTTCTCGAAAGATTTCTCCCACTTGGCGAAAGCGTTGACACCAAGGTAGAGACCAGCATACAAATTACCGCTGACACCGATCGTACCTTTGGTGAGACCGCTGAGAGGGGTAGCAGAGATGGAACCCTCAGCAACAACCTTTCCGTTGATGCCACAGTTAACACACCAGACTTCAACACCAGGGGTGGGTTCTTCCGAAAGACCAACGAGGCCAGTGAGCTTGTCAAGAGCAGTAGCCTCTGTGGACCACTTCTCATCCTTGTCACCACGTCGGAAGGTATAGAATTTGACGGCTGGGCCCCAAGGAGATTCGGTTTTCATGAGGGCCGATGGACCGAGATTGAAGGGGAGAACCAGCTTGTTACTGTAGTTTCCGGTAACGACAAAGACAATGAGCTTGACAGCATTAACTGCGATTGCCACAGATACCGCAACCACCTTCTTCGCGACGCTGACTACGACGGCGACAGCCTTCTGAACAACGACCGCTACGACTTTGACAACTTAAAAATGTTAGTGGACTTCAAAATTAGAGAATAGTTTCGTGCATACCAGCGACAGCAACCTGTACGACAACCTTTGCGACAGCAGTGACAACCTTAGCAACGGCTCGGAAGATAGAACCCCAGAATCTCTTGCGTCTAGGTTTGAAAACAACAACATCAGTGGATCCAGAGGCAACTGTCAAGATTCGCTAAAATAATGTTAGTTGGTGACATCGCATGGCCTTGAAACGAAGACTTACCTCGTGGTCGACAATCTCGTCACTGTAAAAGGTCAATTGCTCATCCAATCGTTTGTCAAAGTCAGCGCCGCAAGCCAAAGCAGGAAGACCGTTGACAGTTGTTTCACTTGGGGTACCACAAGCACTATCAAAAGTGACATCCTTGGTGGCATCTGGAACGATGGTTCCGAAATCAACATCCATGTTGGTGATCAGATCACTAAGTTCAGCGACGGCACCGGTAGCAACAAACGTCTTCGTTGCATCATCGAAAATGATACTCTCAGCTAGGAAGAAGGCATTTTGACCTTCGCCTGGAGAACAGCTTGTAGCGGCACTGACGAGAATGACCTTGGAAGTTTGTGGCCAAGAGCTGAGTGCGTATAGGTATGGAGTGAGTGTCTCGGTGGTGTCAAAGCGGCCTGTGAGTCCATTGGCGGTACATGCAACGTCCTTGATATAAATGGAGTGCTCGAGGACGATGGATGGGAATATGTAATCGAGTGTGAGGCGGACTGTAGTAGCTCCGCCCTCTTCGTTCTCATCATCGTTTCCATTGTACCAGATCTTAGCTTGCTCGTCTAAGAAATTGTTAGTAATGTACTGCAATGTAACAAGAACACCATACCAGGAGTCAAAACACCAAGTCCACCCATGTCAATTCCAGGAGGCGAGGCTGGCGTAAGTGTGGCTGTTGGCTGGGGTGGCTGAACGGGGTCGAAATCAAACATGATTTCCTCGCCATCGCCAACATCCTGAGGAGTAGCTGTTGGGAAGGCAAAGATGTCTTTGGCAAGAGTAAGGACCTTGGCAGTCCAGACATGACCACGCACAACCGAGGGGGTAATCAGTTCACTCTTTCGGTAGCAGAAGCCGTCAACATATGAGACGTCGACACACTGAGAGTTCTCGTCGCAAGATTCGATACAGTCCTCGAAAGAAGATACTACGGAGGCAGAGAAATCTCCTCCAGCGTAGTCGAGACCGCACTCGATAAGATATAGACCTCCAGATGGTGCACCATAGCGCTTCAGGTGATCTTTGTTTTCTGCGCAAGTAAGAGCAGCCACAGGAGTGGTTGGATCAGTTGGTGTAGTAGGAGTTTCCGGTGTATCAATGACTAAGGAAGCGCCCCAAACATGGGCTGCTTCACCAGCTTCGCCTTTGGCGCTCTTCATGTAACAAGTTCCATAAACGTAAGCTGTAGTAAAGGTTAGTAGTGAAGCTTATAGGGGAATATTTAGAAACACTTACCAACAGTAGTACATTGGGAAGTCGCAGAACATGTGACGAGACATGCTTCAAAATTGGCAACTGGAGCGGCTGTAAGATCGTTTCCAGCGTAGTCGGTACCACACTTAATATTGTAAGTGGCTGTGCCTGCGACGAAATTGATGTTGTTATCTTTGTTGTCGACACAAGACAGTTCAGATGGTGACTCGGTGGGATCTGCGGGGATCGCGGTGTCGGCTTGAAGCTTGGCTGACCAAACATGACCGACATCTGAAGTGCTTCCACTCTTGTTTTTGAGGTAACAAGTACCCCAGACGAAAGCTGTAAAAGTTTGGTTAGTTACAATAATTGCTGCTGATAGTGCGGTTAAACTTACCAACGTTAACACAGTCGTCGGTGGATGAACATGCTTCGATGCAGTCCTCAAACGTGGCTACTGAGGTAACCCCAATATCATTTCCGCCAAAGTCCTTACCACAAACAACCTCAAATACGCCCTTGAGAGTGCGGTAAAGCTTTCCATCATCCTTCTTGTCGATACAAGAGAATGGCTCGGCAAGTTCTGCTACTTCACCTTCTTCTGGCTCAACTAGCTCGACTGGCTCGACCGGCTCTACTTCCCATGGAACACCCTCTGATTCTTCCTCGGTCTCGACAGGCGCGGGGACTTGTTCGGCTTCAACATTTTCCTCGCCAGGGTAGAAATGTCTCGCAGTCCAGCAGTTGGCTTGTTGATTTGCGGTTTCGGCGATGGCCCGCTTCTGATAACAGTTATCTCCAACATAGGACACAGCAACACATTCTGCAGAAGCATCGCAAGATATAATACATTCATCAAAGGTGTTGAACTTAGGTGCTGTAAGATCAGATCCCCAGTAGTCGAGGCCGCATTCAATCTTCCAATGTGCATTATTAGCGATGAAGGTCTTTCCATTGTCTCTTCCGTCGACACAAGTAGGGTTGATAGCTTGAGCTGCCAAAACGGGTGCGAGCAAGAGGCCAAAGGTGGCCAAGATTAGATTTGCCATAATTAAGATATGAAAAAATTAAATAAAGGGAAAAGAATGTGATGTAATCGCGATGACTACGAACAGTATAGAGTGCGAGCACTCAAAGATCGACAAAAGACCGGACGGCTCCAAAGAGAACCTAGAGGGATAGCGGAGGGCGGATGAGGGAGAAGGAACAATAGAGGTTTGCAAGCAAGTCAAATACTTCTTCAAATGCCACCCTGGATTTACAAGAGTTCCTGTGGATTCTCGGCACTCGCCAAATGGAGTCATGGGCGCAAAGGTCAAGACCTGACCGTGAAACGGTAGAAAGCCTATCTCGTTCCTGCAGCCAAAGAGAAAACGACGTCGGGACTCGCGGTGAGTCTAGTATCGAATAATAGCTGAAATGGGCCGAGTGATACAGGAATACCTGTCTGCATCCAGCCTCATAAGCAAACTCGAGGGATGAGCTTTAGTCTGGCCACATAGTGGCGTCTCCCAAGACTTGTCTACTTATTATCTGAGAAGCAATAGCTGGGTCAAGCACCGTTGCATCGGAAGGGTGTATCGTTTATAACGAGATACAGTTTGTGCTGAGGGGCTGGACGGCGAGAAGGGGGCCCGGGAGTTAGAATGTGGAGAGCTGGTGAAGTGGAGAATGCACCCGAATAAGGGTTTGAACAACAAATTCCACAACACCCAACAAATACCCAACACCCAACACCAACACCAGCAGCTACTGTCTGTCGGGACTCGGTGACAAAGTCCAAGTTTTGAAATCAGACATACTGACTTAGGCAGCATGAACGTGCAAAAAAAATCAAGATGAAGTATAGCATCATACTGTGCATGTGTATGGAAAGAAGAAACCATGGGAGGATAATGGATGAAGCAGTTGTCGTTCTGGTGTAAGCGAAAGCCGAAACGATTGAGGCTCGGGTTTATCGAGTCTGCTGTCAATTCACCGATTGGGTGTCAAATTCAGGGGCTCGCTTTGTTTATTTGTGGTGATCAGCCACACGTCCAAGTTCGGACCAGTGGCCGGAGCTGTCCGTCGCAAATTTTCAATGATAAAACTCAGCGTCTAAAACTCCTGTCACCTACCAAGCTTACTGATAGATGATTTTATTATCTACAGCTACACAAAATCTCGGACAGGACAGATGACTGCTCCTCGCCATCGTCCGAGTTCAGAGGGCAGGTCCATAACTCTGATCCGCGCTAATTTACTCAAACTCATCACAATTCCCATCCCCTGCCTCATGCCTAGCATACCAATGCTTGGCCATGAGTCTATTGCATGAAAGGGAATATATGCAGGAACCCTTCTCCACAGTCCCAAACCTGCAGAATCCATTTTCATTCTGCTTTCCCATTTTCAGCAAGCCACTCTTGACCATTGATCTCCACAGGGTACGAGCAGGGTCTTTCGGGAGATGATGGAGATCTTTAGCCTGGGCAAAGACTTCATAGTCGTCCCTCCCATGATTATCAACCGAAGTGATGATCTCTCCAGTTATTCAGGATGAAAGAATGCTTTCTCTCTGCGCCAGGGAGAAGATATGTTTATATGATAATTTCGGGGTTGGCGTGCAAATCTGCTCTTGCCGATGTCTCCGGAACCTTGATCATTTTTACCTAGGAGGCTGTTCCTCAGTTTAAGCACATATCCTCAGCGAAGGGATATGTGCTCTGCAATATCCAACTTGGTAAAGCAAATTCTTAGATTCAACAAACTTTGTACTATAGACATGAAATAACACATTTTTCTCAGATATCAGAAGTCGAGATTCTATATATCCTTCATGTAGAAATAGGATTCATACAGGCTATTTGGCTTTAAAGCGTGACGAAAGATAATTCCGAACAAAGTGGGAAGCCGGGAAATGTGATCACGGGCTAAATTGAGAGAGTTGGTGACAAAGAGTTCCAATTCTCTGAACATGCTCTTAAAAACAGGGTCGAAGAAGGGTCCTCGGCATAGAAAGAGTCATGGCCAGCTGTATGAGGCCACCGGCTTGCTACTTCAAGTGGTACGGGGAATCCCTCAAACGACTGCCAAAATTTCAAAAGCGATAAAGACTACTTCGAGCCAGAATATGCATTTGCGTTGTGTAGCACTGCTGTTATTTATATGATTAAGTTCAAAGAGAATAGAGATGGGGGTGTATGAATGGTAGTATAATATATGTGTGTAGTCCATGTCAAGTTAGGTTGTAACTCCATACTGAGTACTTACTGCCAACTCATTAATGCCGAGTAGCAAGAGGATCCAAAAAAAACAATAATAGAACTTCATGATTGGAATTCAACTCCAGTGGTGGGCGTTTTCTTTGTGATGCTTGATAATTAATTATTACATTATTCCACTCAATCTAAATTCCCATCCAACTCCCTTAAGCAAACAGCAGCAGCAGTATACCCAAAGCTAACCAAAGTCTCATTTCGTCTAACCATTGACTCGGTGGCCTTGCCTTCATCCAAACAGGCCAACCCTACTGCAAAACAAGCTATACTTCGAGCAAGAGCATCAGCGGAATGCTCGCCTTCGTCGTCAATGATACAAGACACGATAAATGATGTATCGCGATCATAGGCCTCTTTCATCGTGACAGACAGGTCGCGCTGCTTCTTTGATTGAGAACCACTTGCTCTGAGGATGTTTCCAATGAAGGCTTCGAGTTCCGAGATGGGACGAGACGGGTGATCACTGTAGCTTGTCATAATGATACGAAGACAGTTTTCATACCTTTAAAATGTTAGCCTCGAAGTTCTGAAAATAAAAATTCAATTGAAGGTTCGCACATATCCCGGATATCTTGAGCCCAGGCAAGATGCTGTCT
Source organism: Tetracladium setigerum (assembly GCA_031472005.1). Taxonomy (NCBI): domain Eukaryota; kingdom Fungi; phylum Ascomycota; class Leotiomycetes; order Helotiales; genus Tetracladium; species Tetracladium setigerum. Next base: position 2,660,328 of record PZJY01000008.1, on the reverse strand, counting down.
CCAGTTAACAGATCGGCATCTGTTCGTTATATAAGCCCACAACTGATTGAGTATAGTAACATTGTAACTGGAGAGCATTCGATGCTTCTTGGTTTCGCTGAATACTTCATGCTCGTCGATGGCTCGGTAGAGCTTCCCAAGGATTTTTTCGCTTTCGTAATATCGATATGGCGTGAAATCATCATCGTCATCGTTCTCGTCTTGGGATTTTGTAGAAGCAGCTTCCAGTAAAAGTCCTTCCTTTGTCTCGATTTTGATTTTTTGGCTTAGAGACATAAAGTCGGGGCGGATTGGGGAGAACTTTGGCATTCGCTTCATATCAACCTGTCTCGTGTTAAGATATGTTTGGATGTTGATATATGATTTAAACTTACCGGAATACCAGTTTTAGAGAAATCAACTGCTGTAGAATGCATCTCTGCCAGAAGTTTACAACTTGGATCCAAGGTTCCTTCCGCTCTCTGGTCTGCAAGCACTTGATGTGAGGTAGCGATGCGCCCAAGTTGATCAGTTTCCATAAATTGCACAAAGAAATCCGTCATGTCATCTCTCTCCACCTTCCGGCCAATATCCATTGGTGGTTGTCTCGGATATTCAGCAGGAAGACAAGACTGCTTCGGCCGACAAGCGGAGTCCCAAATGATATTGTAAAGATCTCCATCAAGGTCGCCCCCGCTCAATTTACTTGGCAAATCTCGATCTCCCTTCTGGCTGAAACAGATACAGTTTGTTAGTTGCAAAAGTGGCGAGTCTTTAGGTACGTTGACGGCGTCCACAAGCTGGATATCTCCAGGATGCAATGCTGGTGCCCGGGTAACCAATACATTCTTTTTCGTGATTACTTTTCTGGCGCCCTCTTTGCTTTGAAAAATGCAAAAGATCTGGTTTTCTTCGAGAATGCCAGTCTCGTCCATAATCCCGTACAGAGTAAGCCCATTTGGAACAGGGTACCTTGCGCGATGTTTCAGAGTCTTCACTTCCATCAGAACAGCCATCTCTAGTACATCGCACAAAAATCTATCGGATCGAAATTCGATGTTAAGAGCGTGTAATCTTTTGATGAACCATGGCAAATGGCAGCGATCGCCAATAGACTGTGAGGACAAAAATTTGGCGGCATTTGCCGCGCTTGTTGTGATCTTCCTCAGTCGCTCGATTTCTTGAGACTGAAGACCAAGGAAGAATGAATCCTCAACACCTATATCTTCCATAATTTTGATCGTTTGTCGATTGAGAAACATAGGAAGAGGCTTGTAAGATGCGCCACAGATTTCAATGTCCATAGATCCGTATCCTTCGAACTTGATCATCGAAGGCCTCAGGAAAACTTGCTCTCCAGAGAGGCGGCTGTCAAGCGACAGCATTCCCTTGGCTCCTAATCAAATCATGTCAATAAATCTCCAAATCTATATTGATATAATTAAATCGAATGATAGATCCCAGCATATCAGGAAGGCTTGAAAAAACGAAGTTTAATCTCCACGTACCCTGACATCGAATTTGAAAGCAAGTTGGCCTTGACTTTCCTATCTCAGGGAGTTCTTTCCATATTTGATGCATCACCAATCTAGACATAGTACCAACTCCATCGCTGAAAACTCGTTCTCCGCGTGTTATGTCTTCCATTTCTTTCACAACACCTTCCCGTAGGGTGACAGCGATTGGCGTCTCTGAAAACGCCTGCCCAATTCTTGCAGCGCACTTTGCCGGACAACGAATTTTTGTAAAGTCACCAAGCTGCTGTATCAACATGCGATCGTAGAGAAGACTGCCATCTTGGGCGAAAGGTGCCATAAACCAGCAAGATTGCGCTCGCAAAGATGAATGAGAGAACCCGAGGAAGTCAAACTTGCGGCCAACGATAGTAAAACCATTTTTGAGGACTTGCGTAAATCTCCCATTAAATATAGATTCATTCAATACTCGAGGGTTAAATCGGACCGGCTCTCCGTCTTCATCTGAGAATTGCACACGCAAGAAAAAATCACGATGCTTTGGATATTTTCGAAGAACCCTATTTGTGGGTTCGGGTTCGGGTCCGTATAGATAGAATCCTGCTGGCGTCACAGTAATCCGATGTATCATAGCAAATTCCTTGCTCTCATGCTCAGGGGAAAGCGCCCCCTCCCTTCGAGCGAGATCTTCATTACTTTTCAGCTGGTGAACGAGCGTGTTGAGGTCAAATTCCTTCGCATCCGTCTCCAGCCCAGGGAATGGGATTCGATTGCCTAACTTCCTAACCGCCGAGCAGGCCACGGCTAGTCCAGAGCGTGAGAAGATCTTTGTCACCTCGGGTAGAAGTGACAAAATTTGAGTAGGTGTCAAAGTCCCGTTCATAGAGAGGCGCTGAAGTTGGAATTTCAAAGTCCATGGAATTTTCTGGGCTGTCGTACTTGTCAAGCTTGCATTGAGTCTTGACTTTTCACTTGAAAATGGCTTTTGCGGTTGAACAATCCTCGTTTGTTGATGCACCATGGACGGAATGCCTGAAGCCTTTTGAAGAGCTTGCAGATGCACTCGTACTTCGCTAGAGTCATCTGCTAGGGCAATGCGGTACACTAAACAAGAACCTGCGACCACTTCATGCTCCTTGCTAAAAGATCCCACCCTTCGTCTTTGAGAAGAGCTCTGCCCACTAACACTCAGGCCCGCCATTGATTGTTTGAGATTGAACAAAAGCTGTGTTTCGTACATTTTAGGTGCTTCCCAGAGTGCAAGCGTGATCGAGGGATTGGGTGCGTCTTCGGTGGTAATACTCACGACACTCGAGTATAAAAAGTCGATTCGGCGGCCAGATCTCATCGTCAAAGTCAAGCTCCTCGTACCAAATTTTGCTTCGCCATCACCACTCAGCTTGAAATGCGGCACAAAGCAAACATCATATCCCACATAGGCCCATATTCCACACGAGAGAGACGAGCAATTGAATGTTCTGGGCGAGGTCTGCATCGTCTGCTTGCTTTTCATTGGCTTCGGTGCCGTTCCTGGAAGTAGCTTTGCTGGCTGAGTACTCTTTGCCTGAGCTAGCCATTCTTTCTCCTCCTTTGCCAGGCTCCTTAGTAAATATGCGTTGACTTGGTTGTTACTCAAAGAACAGTAAACGGGTGTTCCCATGACACGAATTTTAGCAGAGTCGTCAACCATGACGTGAGGCTTGACCTGACCATAGTTACGAAGAAACCTCTCCCCGTCTTCGGCTTTGAGAAATGTTAGCAATGCGTATCGTTTCTGGGGCTGTTTCTGGCAGTGGTATATGTTGATCGAGAGGCTGGCCATGGCCGTTTGGAGAGCATTTCTGAGGCTCTTGTCGTTGACTTGCGAGGGTACATCCCGCATAAACACCTCCATACTAGCAGAGCTAGTATTTTGTCGTATTTCGATGAGCGTTTTGAACTTGAGGTTAAGATTAGGGAATCAGGCTGGGCACGTTTTGGTGTGCAAACGGGATATCAAGATGCCAAGACGCTCCCTGCGAACACAGAATGTATTGAATTATTTATCACGTGATTTTCTTGCCTCCTTCCTTCAACATCACCTAACTTGCAACAAAAGAAGCCTTGTGACAGACATAGTGACGCTAACCATAATTAAAATATTTGGAAGAAGCAGCTCCCGGTCTGGATCTTTTTTCAAGGAGGTGGCTTCAACCGAGTTGGTAACGCACGCTGTAAGACTTTCGCACTATACCGTTCTCGGCTTGGTCTAATATAAACAGGGGCTTGTTCTAATATAAACAGGGGCTTGTTCTAATATAAACAGGGGATCCTACTATAATCATCAAAGCCTCGGGGGATGAAGTCGTCATTGTAACATTTAATTATCGCGTGAGCTTATATGGATTTCTAACCAGCAAAGAAATTATCGATGATGGAGATCTGAATGTTGGCAATGATAATCAGAGAAAAGTGTTTCAGTAGGTGCAGGAGCATATTTCAAAGGTTTGTAGTCCCTTCCCTGTATTGAAGAACTTGATTCTGACATCTAAAAGTTGGCCATTCCAGCTATTCGATTCTAGCTATTTCAGGTATTCTGATCATTGGTGTTCCAGGTATTCAATTCTGACCATTCTAGCCATTCCAATGACGACCGATTGACTAATGCTGGGTATTAGTGGGGCTTTTTGTTGCACGTCCTATTTATATATTCTCTCGGACCGCAAGGTTATAATCTTATAAGCAGAGCTTATTAAGGCGTTCTCAACTGACTTAAATTCCCCTCAAGATTTTATGGACTTTGTGTCAATCTTTCCTATGTGTGCAGTCATTCCACCGTTTAGGTACATCAGAACCCTCGCAACAGCAGCAATATTACACTCACTTCCAACGCTTTGCTACCTTGTGTAGAATTCCTTCACAAAAGCTGACCCTTCTCCTGATGTTCGACAACCTTCTCCTTCCCCGTCGAAAGTTTATGACCATCATTCTTACCATGATGAGCGCTCTCGGCATTCCTCAGCAAAACATCCAAGCCAATCTCCCTGTTGATCTCATCCATGCGTTCAAAGTCCGCTTGGGCTGTGCCTTCGCTGCCGAAGATCACGTCCATCTCCTCGAGCGTGAGGCGTTTAGTCTCGGGGACGTAAAACCAGACGAATGCCGCACCTAGGAACGTGAGGATGCCGAAGATGAGGTAGGTGCCGTAGGAGATACTTTCGATCATGTCTGGGGTGACCTATAATAACAAGATATCATTAGACATTGAGCAAGCATATCAAGGGGAGATGATGGAAAGTGCGAAGTAAGCACGAAAGAAACTAAATAGCTCTCTTACTTGACCAACAATGAAATTGTTCATCCAATTTGAACTCGCACCCAGCGCGATACCATACGGCCGACTCGACAGAGGCCAAATCTCGGCTACGAGAATCCACGCACAAGGACCCCAACTATACCCGAAATGCACGACGAACAGCCAAACCATGGCCACAGCGGCCCATCCAGCTGCCTTGTGACTCTCCCAGCTATCTCTGTTCTTTGAGACGATGACCGCGATGATGATGTGACACGTGCCCATGCCGAGCGCGCCAATAGTGAGTACGGGTTTGCGGCCTAGCTTGTCGATGTAGAGGACTGCTGGGATGGTGGCGAGGAACATGGCGATACCTACCACGCCGGTTGCGAGGAGGGAGATGGTATTTGAGCCTAGCCCAAGAGATGTGAAGATTGTTGGTGCATACTGGGATGAGTGGTAGAGTTAGTGTTGACATGGCACCACGATCACGTGATAGATATACTCACATATAAAATTGCATTGATACCAGTCCACTGCTGAAAGAACATAGTCACTGTCGCAACAATAACGCGCTTAAACATGGCCTTTGTCCGGAATAGCGAACCAATCGCTACGAACTGTAACTTGAACACATTCCAAGTGGTAGGTTCACTCAGACCAGGCCAACGCTCAGCAACAGTTCGCTTCTCAAAAAATGATTGCGCCTTAATCTCCAGAAACTCCAACTCGACTAGTTCGTGGTCTTGAGGGAGATCTCGGAGGCTAGCGAGGACTTTGCGCGCTTCAGTTTCGCGATTGTGATGCACGAGCCATCGCGGGGAGAAGGGCATGAAGATTATACCGATGAAGAGGATGACAGCCGGGAAGAGTTGGAGGCAGATGGGAACGAGCCAAGCCGCTTCGGATTGAGTGGGCCCTGTTCCGCCGATGTAGTGGGTTCCGTAGTTGATCCAGAACGAGATCATGATGCCAAAACAGATGGCTAGTTGTTGGAGAGCAATAAGCGAGCCGCGGACTTCAGGCGGTGCTGCTTCAGCATTGTACATGGGAATGATTGCGGAGAGTGCTCCAACTCCCATTCCACTATGATTTTGGTCAGCATCCTCAATTCATCACACTGAAGAGTCCAAACTCACGTCACGAAACGACCGCCAAGAATAGCGTTTGCACCAGCTGACATAGCAGTCGACTGAACAACAACACCGATGATGAAAACCCCCGTCGAGATCAAAATGCTATATTTTCTCGACGCGGTCTCGGCCATGAATCCAGAAAGGAGAGTACCGACCCAAGCACCAAGTTCAAGAATAGCAGTCAGCCATCCTTTCTTGGATTGGTTGATGGTGTAGTCCCCCATGTGAGCTTGGAATGCTGGCATAGTCAGGATTCCCGAGAAGACTCCTTGATTGTATCCTGTGTAAAGTACGTTAGCGAAACTTATTTGCAGCCTTCTGAGATTTCTGTTTACCATAGAGAAGTCCTCCAATGCAAGCGAATAGAGCAATGCAAAAAACCCTGAAGTTTTTGAGAAGTGCTCTGGGTCCGCTTGAGCCCATGAGAGCTTGGCGACGAAGTAATGCTGCATCGTAGATGCCGGCTTGGGCATTGGCAGCAACCATGCTGAGTTTGCAGATGATTCCACCTGACAAATGGGTTCCGTTGAGGGTAGAGAGAAGGTTGTAAGAATTTTAGAATCAATAATGTGGAAAGTAAAATTTTACAGAAACCCTCGGGCTTTCTATAGATTCACTTGGAGTCCAAAATTCATGACAAGTTGAATAGCCCCGCACAGATAGATGATCAGAAAGACCTGGATGATATGTCGGTAAAGTGATTGGCGCGGCAGCAACTTCTTTCTGAAACTTTAGGCTGAATAGTTGACCGAGAAGCCGCCGTTGAGAATGATGGAAATGTCTATTATTATAAACCTCAATCCAACCGGAAGCCACTCAAATGTGCCAATCTGCTGGGTTTGGGCAAAGCAAAGTCTCATCCCAAAGAATGCGGGGGCGGGATGTTGGAAACAATGTGGAGGTGCCTTTACCCAGTGCACTACTGCTCGGATGAATTGGTTTTCCTATTCAGCCTGAAATATAATTCTCGCCTTATCCCTTGGACTGACAGCCACCCGTTCACGCTACAGTATCAGGGGCTATACAACAGGGGTGGCTCTCCAACGTCAACCCCTCTCTTAGTGAGTGTATAGAGTCCGTGATATATAATATTTCGATTACTTAAGGGCTGCTTAAGCTACTTAGGTAAGTTAAGTAAGAAGAAGGTAAGCCGAGGTTAATTAGCGCCCAAGTAGAAGCGGCGAGCTGACTAACTGACCTTAAGACAAAGGTACAGCAAAGTTATGTTAGGTTACCTCCGAAATCAGTTTATTAAACTCACAGCCGCTCAACTTGCTATCATCGATCGTTCCTGGCCAAAAGCAGAACAGTTTTCGGACAGTGGCGAATACTGGCGTGCGGCCGCAAATGCTTTTGGGGAGATTCGCTACAGTTGTCCTGGTATTGCCATGAGCAGTGCTTACGACGAGGAAGGCGTGCAAAATAATTGCCTTTATTGGTAAGATCAGAATCCTTCAACCATTGTTCGCTCAAGATCGAAGCATATTGATGGACCCAAAATGAAATATTTACAACGTGATCAACCCAACCACAGAAGCCTCCGGCCTATGAGTTTCCTACAACATAAAATCCGTTCTACTCTGGGGGTAGAGAACACGACGTTGAACCCTTCCACCATTCGCCGATCATATGATGCGAACGGAACGAACGTGCATGTTCGGCCCATACTAAGGAGATATTGGACTTTGTTCATCAGGAGTCGCAACCCGAATAAGTATCGGCTGAAGGGGACGCCATAGTGGAAGAGATTTGATCGGAAGAGTTTGAGGAGGATGGTTTTTGAGTCTAAGAAGACGAAGACGGAGAGCGTGCCAGCGGATCAGTGGGCAAGATGTAGGTATGCTAGTGGGGGTGGGTTAGGGTTGTGAGAACTGAGAAGGAAATGAGTTCATGTAAAGGGTGTCTACTTGTCATAAAATCATGTAGATTACTGTTGCGTTGAGAGATTGGTATATGATAGGTATGGTTGATGAGCTTGTCAGTCTTGGTATCAAAATTAATATGACATTGGTATTGGTATGCCGCAATCATCCCGTGAATCGAAAGTGTTTACGTTGCTTAGCAAATAGACCTGATTATTCATAAAAACAAAAAGATTGAGATGATCCAAACAAATTTGTTGTTCTAATCTTAATGATCTCAATAATGTTATTCTATACCAGACGATGGCTAAGTCACGTGTGTTCCGGCTAAATGACGGAGCTGGTAGTTCCCATCACTTCCGTCAGCATCATCAGCACAAGCTCACCCAACAGCTATCCGCAGAATTGCTACAGCATTTCTTCTCCCTTTTCCGCCCTCATCGACGTCTATTCCTCAATCGCCTAGAATAATCCTTTGCAATGGCGGCGGTTTCAGGTCTCGGCGCATTTTTCATTATTGTCGCGGTCGTTGTCTTCTTTGGGGGAGCAGGTTGGATCATCTATACACACCTCCGCGCCAGACGGCTCGGTCTTCCCCAACCTACACTCGCATCCTACAATCCATTCAAAAGCTCGGATAGATATGGCGCATCAGGTTCTAGCCAAGGAGGGATCGGTGGATGGTTTTCTTCGAAACTCGGCGCACTCAAGAATCGCAACAAGAGGTCGGCTGGCGGAGCTTATGAGGAGCCTTTGAGCAGCAATGTGAGGGGAGGAAATCGGGGACATGGGCCTTTAGACCCTGATGATGCTTGGGATGCCCGTGTTGGTACAGAGGCGGATGCATATGGCCCAGGAGGATACTATGAGGAGCAAGAATTAGGACTTCACGGTGGAAGAGGTGGCCTTCCTCCCGCAGGCGGACCTCCAGGATATGGCGAGGAGAGAGGAAGAAGCCGAAGCAGAGAGCCGGAGCCTTACATCGGGGGAAGTCAAGCAGGATTGGATCGAAGATACGACGAGGAGATGGGCAGGAGACCTGCCAATCCCTTCGACGATTCCGCAGAACCAAGCAATGTCAGCCTGCGAGGTGTCAGCCCAAGGCCCATTGAAACGACAACGACGCCGGTAGCGAAAGACCATGACAGCCCAACGGAGAGGAGATCACTATTTAGGGAGAATATGTAGGATATGGGCAGGGTTGGATGAGTGGCAGCGTCAATGGCGAATGGAGCATGGTTCTCTTTGGTGCCTTGGTACATATCATATGAGATCAAAAGTCTTGAAGATATTCGATATTGATTGATTTGGCGTTGGTTGGCATTTATGTTGTTTATAGGTTACGAATTACAGTTTTTCAATGGATTTCCTCTACAGTCAGATGGTCCGGATCTTCATTCTCACAGTATACCTATTGTCTTCAATTGTTTTGGGCATATGTTTCACTCTCTTGGCCGATCGCTTTGACGATTGCATTTCGGGGAGCAAGGGTGTTTGCTGGATCCACATCTTGCGTCAATATTCCGAGTTGATCGACCCCACCATCGTCCCCTCCTCAAAACACAACAACATCAATCATTCCCTTCTTTCGTCCCCATCATTATGGCAGAGATTAACCTCCAAGAGATCCATGATCTCCTCGTTGAAATTGCACAAGACGCAGGTCGAAAGCAATTATCAGCAACTCCCTCCACTCTCTCCTCCAGCACCAAAAAGAATTGTTAATCTCCCCCAGATAGTTTTCGTCCCCCCCAGCTAACCCAGCGCAGCCGCAGATCTCGTCACAGAAACTGACCAAGCAATTGAAAAGTTGGTCAACGAGCGCCTCCTTGCCGCCTATCCTACCTTCCAGTTCATTGGCGAAGAAACCTACTATCCAGGTCAAAAGCTCACCTCCGAACCAACATTCATCTGCGACCCATAGATGGTACCACGAATTTTATTCATGGCTATCCCGCTTTCTGCATCTCGCTTGGATTTGCAGTAGAGAAGGTTCCAGTGGTGGGAGTCATCTACAATCCCACGACCGATGAGTTGTACACTGGCATAAAGGGGAGAGGGTCATATTTAAGCAGGAACGGAGGACCAAAACAAAAGCTCCCTCTGAAGCAAGATCCAGATCCTTTGGTCGACCTGAGTACCTGTCTTGTAGGTGTGGAGTGGGGTACCGAACGAAACGGGCCCAACTTTGACTTGAAATGCAAGGCTTTCAGGAGATTGGGCGCAAGCAAAGACCAAGGTGGTGGAATGGTGCATTCAATGCGATCCCTAGGCTCAGCGGCTTTGAACATTACGGCTGTTGCGGCCGGTGTGCAAGATGTGTGGTGGGAAGGGGGCCTTGGGCTTGGGATGTTTGTGCTGGGTGGTGCATTCTAGTTGAGAGTGGAGGGATCATGGTAGGCGGAAATCCCGGGGATTGGGAGATTGGCGTGGATGATAGAAGCTATATGGCAGTCCGTGGCGCGCCGAGTGGGCAGAAGGAAATTGTGGAGGAGGTATGGAAGTGTATGGACGGGGAGAGGATGTCGTATGAAAATTAGATGAGTCCAAAGATCATATAGACGAAAAATAGACATAGATATTTGGCTGAGTTGCGCCGGATTCCCCAACGATTCACAGCAGAAGTCACAAGAATAGGAGAACAAAAGAATTTTAGTGTCACGGATTGCAAACGATAGAATCAAGTTTCTGGTCAACCGTTTGAATTGTGATATTCTAATGTTTTGGAACTAAAGTGCCAAAACCAGGCAAGCATGAAGCAATCGAAAAACCAAACACTCCATTAAAAAACCATGCTCTCCCGCAATTCAGACTGACGTCCGCTTGGGTATCCCTTCCGCGTTGCCAACAAAATCTGGCCTCGTATCGTCATTGCTTCATAATTCTGCTTCCATTCCATTCCATTTCACCACTCCAGCCAAACAAGTCCAAGAAGGAAAAAGAAAACCTTCAGCAGAAAAGCTCTAATTACCCTTTCCAAGGAACCTGCTGAACTTTCTACCAATGCTGGAACCAAGGCCCTCGGCGCCCTTGCGTTCCGTCTTTGCGATGTGCTCCTTTGTCTCGACCCATCTCAATTTATCGGCATCGTATCTGCGGTATTTGCCCTGTCCATCGATAGCTCCACGCTTCCATCCGAAAGAATCCTTCATGATTTCCAACTTGTCGGCGCTGTTCTCGTGGATCATGACCTGAATGGCGTTGGCTCCTGCTCTCTCGAGGGCAAAGTCAATGGAGAGTCTGAGGCATTCGGCGAAGAACTCCTTGTTGTCCTTGTGGGCGGCAATAATACTGGCACCAACTTCGGCAATCTTCTTGCCTGGACGCTCGCTGAACTCGCGGATACCGCTCAATCCAATAATTGAGCCCTCCTCATCAGCACCTGGGGCAGAGAGAAGGACAACGACCAACTCAATGCGTGCAGGGGGGTCATGGCAGCATATCCACGCATCTTCTCAATTCGCTGCAGGGCGTCAGCCTCGGAGATGGAAGCACGGCGAGCCAGCCAGTTGTTGTGGTCATAGATGTTGGAGTCGGAGGTGATTTGGTGAACCTCGGTGGCATCCTTCTCCTCGGGAGTTCGGAGGAGGATTGGGTAGTGGGCGGAGAAGAGGCGGACATTGTCCAAACGGGAGGAGGAGGAGGCGGTCTCGACGGTATTCGAGACGGGAGCGGTAGTGGGGGGTTGAGTGGTGTCAGCCATGATGACGGAGGAGGAGGAAGATTGAATAGTTGTTATGTTTGAGAGACTTTGTTGATGGACTAGAGAGTCAATTGATGTTGATCGAATGTTGGTGTTTGTTCGTGTTGTGGTTGTGTTGTGTTGTGTGATAAGGAAGAGGGGCAGGAAAAGCTCGGGGAGACTGAGTAAGGCACCTGCTTATGTACTTTCCACTAGCGAGCGAACTAGCGATCGTGATGCATCGCGAAATTCACGCGGAAGGGCGAAGAACTGCAGACAACATTCCATTTTCACCATTATTCTCGCCACCTGCCGCAGCCCCCACTACTATTGCTGTTACTATAGGTACTGACCTACTTCCGAATAGCTTCGTCGAGGATGGAAGCTATTCCGGGGGTGAAGGATGATTCATCTTTGCCGCCAAGCCTGGTGATTATCGAGATGTTGTGCACAGCCTGATCTAGGCGCAAGAGAGAGAGTGAGTAGTGAGAGAGGGTGAGAGAGCGGTGGCTTTGCTTTGGCCATATGATTACGTCGTTGCCGAGAAAGCTTTTTTAAAGTCACTGGTCAAGTCAAAGTCTGTTGGTGATGCCATAATAATAATCATAATAACAATAATGGATTTCCCATGATCATTTTTGCCATGTACTAGTACTATTGATTGCATTTCATAACACCGCAAGGACCATGTATTACTATTATTGTTGTTGACCTCTCCAAGTTCTAGGCTCAAACCTTGTGTCGGGGTGAAAAGGCGAGGCAAGCAAATGTTTATGCGGGGCCTTTGCAACGGCTTACAGCAATAATGGATTCTTAGATTCTTAGATACTTCTTGGATCGTCTTGGGAGGAAGGGAAAATCGTCACTCCTGAGGTCACCGCCACTTTTGGGAACACGCTGGAAAGGTCTGGATGGTGCTGGGAAACAGTATCTAGGAGTGAGTGCATCGCATACGTAGAAAAGCCTCACCGAGAAGGCTGGCCGTCTTGGAAGCGAACAAAAACAAAGGACGAGTAGTGGGGGTATGCAGGGTGAAGTCGGGGCACACGACAACTGGAAAATCGCTCAATAACCGATCTCTGAGAAGCTGAACAACGGTATCTCGGCAGAGTAGAGAGGAAGGGAGAGTGAGTGAAGGAATTGATACGGGTTGTGGAAATCGGCGCATTATTCGTAGTCGTGCGGAATGTATGATCTGGCTGATCTGCTTACCAGGCCATAATCTTTTTTATTATTAGCAATCATTATGAGAACGGCAGTTGAGTCTTTGCACGGTGAAATGGTGTAAACCTCAAAGTTAAAACACACGATAGATAGTAGTGCGAGAATTAAGATACCTACTACTACCTAGTACCTACTCCGTAGTGGGGTTGTCCATAATGATCTCATCGGGCAGAAGGACAAGGAAGGACCCCTCCATCACATCACCCGCCCGAGAAAGTGTTTGTTCTTGTTCTTGGCAAGGCGAGGAGATTTTTTTCTTCTCCGTGTCATTAGAGTGCCACAGTATGTAAATACGACAAAAATGACTAAAAGAACTCGTCCCCAGATGTGGCTGAGGCCTTAAGATTAGGAGTGAAACAGAGTTATATGATTGGAGGTAGATGTCCGAGCCTGCTTGTTGCATAACCGTACTTGGCCTGTACTGTACAGTATAAACATCAGACAAATAGGTACTGTAGGCACCTCCTGCATAAGAAATAATGCAAAATAATCAAGACTCTGCGTCTTCGGCGATTGATCCGAGAGGAAGGTGAGTATCGCGTCACTTCCCTCATGGATTATTCCTTTGAAGTGAAGCGCAACACCGGAGCACACCCAGCTTCAAATGTCACCATGCCTAAACATCCGCAAACCTCAGCTGTGAGACCAACTTCAACCCTCCATCGACAACATCTCCGCACATGCCCAACATGCCACATGATGCACCCATCGTGATGGAGTCCTCCTACTCCAATGGAATCCTCGAATGGGGAGCAGGAGCATACACAATCAAAGATGATCATGTAATCACCGTCGTTGAAGATGGTCGGAGCTCCGGCGGATACAAGATCTTGAGCTTGCAAGTTGTGGGGGAGGACAAGCCATTTGAGTTGCGAGAAACGCACGCTTCGATACTTCCCAAAGAGTTTCTGGATCAGTGGCTTTCCAAAGGCCTGCCATCCTATCTTGAGGAGGCTTACGAAGTCACTCTTCTGGTTTCCACCAGATCCGGAACGGGACTCGCGGGGCAGTTTTCGGAGGAGATCTTGCTGCCTGTCCTGGATGCAATCGGATTACCGGGATCCAGACTGAACATCATTCATACGAAAAGTGCAAAATCCTTGAAGGAATTCGTTGCTGGGACTCTACAACCTGCTGCGAACGGAGGAAAGAAACAAACCGTGCTGATGCTGAGTGGTGATGGGGGAATTGTTGATACAATCAACCCACTTTCAGAAACCGAACAATCAGAGTGAGAGATCTCCCATGTCCTCGTTTCCAAGCTAATTCAATAAAGAACATACACAAAACCAGTTGTCGTCCTATTCCCGCTCGGAACGGGTAACGCTCTGTTCCACTCCCTCCACAAACAGTCGCCAAGTCCATCAATCTACATCCAGAGCCTGCGAACACTTATCAATGGCAAACCTCGCTCACTTCCTATATTTCAGGCCAAATTCTCACCTGGCTCCAGACTTCTCACAAATGAAGGTCGAGATGCCATAAAACTACACCAAGATTCTCTCTACGGTGCCGTAGTTGCCAGCTATGGACTTCATTCCACCTTGGTGGCAGATTCGGACACCACGGAATACCGAAAGCACGGGGACAAGAGATTTGGGATTGTTGCCAACAATCTACTGTTTCCTGAGAACAGGTCTGCGCATGCATATCTGGCTGACGTTGAGATTACGAGGGGGGGAAGCAGTTGTTGGGGAGATCCGAGCACGGATACTTACTTATGACCCTGGTTTCCAACCTAGAGAAAGGTTTCACCATATCGCCAGATAGTACCCCGCTTGATGGGCAGTTGAGGCTCATTCATTTTGGTCCTCTGGATGGAAAGCAGGCGATGGATGTAATGACCAGTGCATACGATGGAGGAAAGCATGTGCTGAGAGAAGAGGTAGGGTATGAGAAGGTCAAGCAGGTGAAGATATCAATGAAGGAGAGTGGAAACGATTGGAAGTGGAGACGAGTTTGCATTGATGGCGCCATCGTTGCTATTGAGGAAGGCGGTTGGTTTGATGTTCACGTTGTTGATGCGAGGGAAGAGGTACTGTCTATCGTTTCAACAGTGTTGGAAGCATGAACCTGTTGACGACCTGTCCTTTTTTCCCGCTGAACTCAGGGTAAATAAAGGCGGCAATTGCGGATCCTAGTAGACAGACGCGAAGACAGTATTAAGAACTATAAATTGATCAGATCGTATGTCTGAACAATGCCAAGGTTGTGTAGTGTTTGTGTATGTGTCGGAGTTATGGACGACAATCACTTCTTTATTTTGTCAGTGATACGCGGATGAATATTGATTGCTAGGTAACTCGTCCATGATTTAAGTGCAAATAGATACTTTTTTTGGAATTGAATTGTACACTGATCTCCAAACACGCAAAACACAATACGAAGCAGACTGCAGCCCTCTCATAACACACGTTTAAGCAAGCTCATACTGTGTTACCTCCGTAGGCAACTCATGCGCACCCGAGGTATTCTCAACACTGAATTTCAAGCCTTCTTTTGACTTCTCCTCGCTCTCCAACACTCTCTGATCGTCCGCTAACTCTGCTTTACCAAACTGCGGCTCGATGGCCCCTCTGCCTCTGCCGTTGCCACTTCTTTCGTTGTCTTCTTCCTCCTTCTCCATAGTAGGAATCCCGCCGCCAACGCAAGAATAGCACCTGCTACTGCAACGCCGATGCCAATCGCAACGACATTACTACTTCCTCCGCTACTGCCTTTGCTTTCGGAAGCTGAAGAGGTCGCAATGTCTGTAGCAGTGACATTTGCAGGCTGAATTACGGCCTCGTAGCCCGCACACACACACCACCACTACGAGGAGAAAGAGGACAGGAATCTTCAATACATATGGCCTGTAATTGATGTTCTTGTTCAGGGCGCATAGCGAATTTTGGGCTGCATCGCACGCCGGACATGTTTGTGAGAGCCAAACCAACAGAATCTATATCTGTCCCAACAAAGCCCAAGGACAGTGCGCTGAGGTTAAATTGTTGAACGAAGTAGGTGAATTCTATGTTGGAGAGTCCCATGAACTTATGGACTTCGTATTGGGAGCTCCGGCCGCCGTATGCTGGATAATTTGTTGTTCCTTGTTTGGAGCATCGAAAGAAGTCGCCAAAGAATTGGTAAAGATGGGTAAATAGCATACTAGAAGTGTACTTAGATGATGGCATTCGGAGGGGAAAAGGAAAGACATACTGTTGTTTAGATTGAGTGTTGTTGGATGCCTTTCCTAATGTAAGAGGCAGTGCCCCCCCTCCATCAAGGAAATTGACTGGTTTGCCAGTCATTTGACCAGTATTAGTTGAAGCAAGAGCTCCGTTGAAGTAGGGTGCGAGATCCACCTTTGTGCCATTTATAGTGCCGTTTGTGAGGACCCCAGGAACAGTAACATTGAATTGATTTGGGGTAACTGATATTGTTGTCAGTCAATTTAGATTGAACTAAGAAATTAAGAGGGCATAGAGACGTACAATTCCCAATCATAGCAGTGTTCACAAAAAGGGTAATATACTTGAGTTGGTTCTCGCCGGTGTTATCTTTCAAAAGGGCTTTGGTGTACCAATCACATAAGGTAAGCTCCGAAGTCTATGGACGCTGAGCCTGGGCAAATCTCGAAGTTGCGAGTACCGCGATAGTGGCGAAGAAGAGGGACTTGAATGACATGTTGATGTTGCTGGTACTCGAAACTTCACAGCTGTAGAGAAAGAGAAGAATCAGAACGAACGACAGAGACGAGCAGAGAAAGGAATTGATGACGATATTTGGCTAGTGTTTCTTCTTTCTGTTGTGAGCTGTGGATGACTGTGCCAAGAGTGAGTTTACCGCCCAGTATGCTGCTGGAGGCTGAAGCTTTCGAGAAATTCTCTTGGTTATGATATAATTTGCCTCTAGCAAATAGACATATGCAGTGGTATGCGCCTCGGGCCCCAGGAGGTTGATTTTGGGGATGTGCCAAGACATGGAAAAATCAATTCTGGTTCAAGATTTTCTAAAACAATCTGGAGAACCGGCTTGTTCATAATACTACTGTCCAGCCTCGGAGTTTGGCGTGTTTGGTAAAGTTATAAGACAGTTTATATTATCTTAGTGAGGTTTTTCCCTATGGGCTGAAATGACATAACCAAACGTTGATTTTTGTGCAAGGCTTTGGCAAACAATAAAACTAAAAACCAGGCCGGGCTATTACCAGGTTTGGCCATATTCCGAAATACCTAAATATCGGTAATAAGTGGATGCTTTGTACTGATACAGAGATTTCTGATTCTGATACCAAGTACATTGATTTGCGGTGAAAACATATGCCTAGATGGCCCCATATTCTAATGAAAATCATGCAATGTTACCTTCTAGTCCGGTTGTCTTCTTGCACTACAGTCAACTTTACTCCCACTCCGGACGAAGTCTTCTACTTTGTGCAGTCAGATTAGCCTTGTCATTGAATTTAAGAGTGTCCAGCCTTCGTAGGGCTGAACTTGAACCATCGTACAAGCGACAACTCGCAGCTTGGCGGCTGAAAATGACAGAGTTAAAAAGACCTAATCCAATCGCTGCAATCGAAAATAGACGCTCGCGTGATGGTTTAAAATATATCCAACTCTCTAGATGTAGAAACTAGAAACTTATATTTGCAATATTGTCAAGGTTCAAAAGTACAAATCTTAATTCGTCTATCATCTCGCTTGACAAAAAGCTTTGCGAAGTATGTTTTCAAAATCCACACATTGAAAGAAATGAGAAATTGAGAAAAGCTCTTTAGTGAACAAGTACATGGGTGTTAAACAAGAACCTATCTCTCGTAGTCTTTCCCCATCACTCGATCAACTCAGTTCCCAAATCTTTCAAATTCCACGCCTAAGGCGTGCATTGGGAGTACCATTGAGATTGAGCAACACAAGTACCTTGTGCACAAGTGAACGGCCCAGCCCAGGTTCCTCCACCACATTGTCCCCAAAGTGGCGCTCCAGCTCCAGTGGTGGCGGTTGTTGTAGTTGTCGTTCTTGAACTCGTGGTTTGAGGAATGGCAGTTGAAGTTCGCACAGAAGTCGTTGTAATCAGTGTTGTGGTTGTTCGCACAGCAGTGGTGGCGGTGGTTTGAGGACCCGATGGGCAAGTGATGACCGCTGGTCCTGGAATCTTGTATGGCTGCCCATTGTTATTTGCAGTGCCTGTGTTTCCGTAGATGTTGAGTTTGATGCCCGGGTCGGTCGCGGAATATGCACCAGGAAAGTTGACAGTGCTGCTGGGGGTGAAGGCTCCGTTGCCAGTAACTTCGATATTGGCGCAAGCTGGGTAGAATTGTGCTTGGCCGGTGGTATAGGCAGAGTGAAGTGCGATGATTCTGGAGTTGTTAGTAGGGCTAAGGAAAGAGCGTGGATCATAAAACTCACTCAACACGCATCAGGTAGTGACCTGGAGCGATGCAAGATGGGAATGTAAAGTACCACCATCCATTTTGAGCAAGCAAAGTGTCAACTCCCCACTTTGATGTTGCGGTATTGAAGCCTTCCTCGGCAATCTTGAACCATGAAAGTCCAGTCGTCCCAGAAGTACCGGCATTGGCAACCTACAACGTCAGCAACATCTTGACATGGAAATAGAAACGCACCTTGGCCAAATAAACAGTAAGGGGACCTTTATGACTGGCAGCAATTGGATTGTCGGGATCGTTGGAACCTTGTGGACCACCAATAAGATGTTGATACTGTGCTCCTACCTGAGCACCCCGGGAATCTGAATGATAGCTGTGGAAACTGGGCTTTGAAGCCCAACGTTACAGGTGATGTCTTGAGACTGGACGTTTTGAACGGGATCGTTGCTCGAAGGTGATCGTACTCCATTGAGAAGACCTTGGTCTACTCCATTGACGGAAACGCGCTGGAAAATGGCGTGACCTGAAATAACAGGAAGCAGGAATGAAAGAAGAGAAAGGCTAGAGCTCTTCATGGCTGCGGTTCTGTGAGACTATGAGTGAATGAGGAGGAAATACGAGTGACATGAAGAGGTCATACCTGTGTGTTTTTATACAAATCTCTGATGTACCTCAGTGCGATGATATTGAAGAAATAGACATACTTGTGACTCTCAAATCTCTTGGCCAGCAAAGACTTAGTATATATAGATTGAAAGGGGAATATGTTTCACTTGTTATAGGGTCCCGCTTCTTCGGACCGCCCGAATTTGGTTGGAGGGGAGGAATCCGCATTTAGCCAAAAACACATTGATATATATTAATCTGGGGTCAGGCCCGTTTGCAAGCGAAGTAATAAATAATTTCAACAACTACAATCTTCTCATTTTAGTCAAATTAAGTGGAAGAGCCGAGACTCGCAGACAGCGTTCGATTTGATTTGAGGACCGAGGCATTGAAGAAGCTGGGGTAAATAAGAGCAAAGAACGAAAGCAAAGTCTTTCTCGGGAAGTGTTCCCTACTCAGCTGATGTGAATAGAGGATGCAACCGAACGCAATATAACGAAGAAAATGTGCGGTATGATTGGTAACGTTTGATGCACGATGGGAGAATCGCATCACGTTGTCTCGCTCTCGGCTGCGGCTCGTATTCTCTTGTAAACTTCAAAGCGTATTCGAGTCTCCCGCGCGTGTGCATGCGAGAAATAGATCAACTCGATCCTTGAGACTTGCAGAGCATGATCTTAGAAGCTTCCTCCAACCCGCTTTCAATCTCTGGCCCAGTTCGTCTCCGAGAATTGAGAGCATTGCTTCAAACTTCTTCTGCCTTAATATCAATCCTAACGTCAACACCATAGTTCTTACTTTAGAACCCTGTAAAATCCTCTTGGAATAATAGTTGGACGGCTTGAGCAACAGATCAGTCAATGGCACTGAGAACACTGTCCTCCTAGTAACAAAATAGTTCCTTTGCAAAATACTGAGTTGATGTGATCAAGTTCAACGAATGGTCAGCCCACCAATACAAGTTCTTGTCCCAGATATCCTCAAACTCGATGCTAACGTATACCGCAACTCCAAAGCACGCCAGCCCTTGCAAAACGCCAAATCCAGAATATGCAATCTAGCACGGGTATCTTTCAACTCAAATCCACTCTCAAACAACTGACAAAGCTTTCCTAACAATGCAAGGAATCCCATTATTAGGACAAATCAACTTTCTGTGCAGCTGTTTGTCGATGGGTCCGGTCGGGCCTCCCACATATTTACTAAATCCAAAGAACTTTTTCGGTTGACGTGGATCATCATCTGCGTACTGTTCGTCTCCCCATTTACCCCTATATCTCATCGCTGCAACTGGGGATTCGTCAATACTTTCGAATTCTCCCGGTTCGCCAACTTCAACAGATGACACATTATAGTTGTAGAAGTAAGTGGAAAGTGTAGGATCCCAAAGCGTGCCCTTAGAGGTGTAATCCAAAAGGAACCCGATGGGTCCGTTGAAATCTGGAATAAGATGGTCATGCGTTCCTTGAATTGCATAATTGGCGTGTGATCCTCGGGCGGAGTAAGACACCGGCCGAATTCCAATCTTCTCCACCGCCTCATAAGTAAAAGCTTGCCCATTCCCATGCTGGGAGAACCACATCTGTACTGGTTTACCATCCTTGAACCGAATCATGTTATGCTCCCAGTCCCCAATGTGATCGCCCAGTTCGTGCCACAACACCACATTTCCGAGATTGAAGGCATAGAAATACATGTAGAATGCATCCACAGTGCCATTTCCCTGGTTTGTGATTATGATGGAACAAGAAATTGCGGAATCCGTCTTGTGTGTTGAGGAGGATGGAACAACTCCTTCGAAGAACGCGGGTTCCTCTCGGACGTCAATCGCAGATGTGAGGAATATATTTGTGCCATTTTTTCCAAAGTTGTTGAGAAGGTCAAGGTTAATGATGGTAAGAGGCTGGGGGTATGATTTGAGCTCCGTTCGATTCTTGTACGGTATTGTATTAGCAACCTGAGCGGAGATGTCGGATGGGAAATAGGATTCTTCCTCGTCGAGCCAGACAAGTGGAGCTGCAATTGTTAGGTGATATCTAAAATCGGAGGCATGTACTCACCATAGTCTAATACATACTGTGGCACGCCGAGGACATGTCGCGGTGGCTGTACGATAATTGCAGAATTAAGAGTTCCACAATGCCACAAGAGCAAGAAAATTATACAGGAGGCAATAAACACCTGGGTATATGTTAGAGATCTGTATTCCAATTGCAGGAGATGCTTACCCGCAGGTTTAAACCTTTTCTCTCCTTGCATCTTCGCATATTATCCCACCCATACTCTGCCGCAGGTCTTTCTTCTGCGCCTCCCTTCTCCAACCCAAACCCGTCAACGCTTTTGGGACCGGAGTTATCCATCCTGGCTGCTCCCATTCTAGGGCGTCGTGTGTTGTGAAATGATAGAGATGTAGCTGCTACTCGTGCCGATGATCCAAGGAAATGTTCACAAGAGCTTCGTAGGGTTGCGTATTCAAGACAGATTACTCACAGCGATTCGCGCTGCTGATTCAGGTTGTGGTGTACAATGTCCGAGAAGCCCGCCCTTTCAAAAGTCGTTGGGGGGTGGCCGATTCTCGAAAGAGAATCACAATCCGAGCCTGCTCGTATTTTTGGTAGATAATGGAACTTGTAGTTGAGCGGCAGATCTGAAGCAGCTGTTTGCTGGCGAGCGACTGCTAATAGATCACAACGGAGGGAGGTTGATGACGATGTTTCTGAGTTACGTAAGCTGGGTGGAGTGTGGGTGAGGAAATCTGGGGTAAGGCAAGATCTGGACAATGAGCCGCACGTGAGGACAAGATCATATGCAAAAGATATCGAGTTTGTTTATTCGTGATCAAATAATATCGAGCTTTATTTTCCATGTCCCTGTGAATGCAATAGGCTGAAATGGGCTGCCTTCTTCGCAAAGGATATGGAACGCAGCGTAGACTGGAACTCCTGGCAGAAAACTCCCGACCACTAACTCCTTCTCCTCCAGTCCAACGCCAAACCTAAGAATGCCATTCACGCCAGATAAATTCAAAGTTCATGCTCCCTCATCAAAACAAAAAAGACCCATCCCGAAGTGAACTACTCATCTTCTTCGTCTTGATTATAGTGAGGGTCTACCTTCCTGACAATGTCGATCTCTTTCTTTCCCAAGCGTACCTGGCTGAAGTTCACTGGAATTGGCATCCTCGCTCTATCCCAGGTCAATATATTGCAAATGAGGGGACATGATGAACTTACTTTAGGTAGGAAACCTTTATGTTTCTAGCCTTATCTTTCAATTGAACTTGAAAGTTTGGACGTTCCAGCTCCCACCCCGGCAGTTTGGCGAGGTAAGCCCATTTGCAACCGTACTCCTCAATGTATTGAATGAGTAGAGCTTCGTCATTATCTGACCAAGGAGTTCGACCCCGATAATTGTAATTTGTCATCGCTACCAGTTCCACGTTCTTCCTCGCTACAGTTTTGACTAGTGTGCTCATTGGCGCATCAACCTCCTCCTCTTCTGATTCTTCGACATCTCTCCGGGCCCTGTGGTTATCGCTAGCGGGTGAAACGGACGCGCTTGGAACTTTGGCACGCTTCGCGGGAGGAGGGTCTGAGAATTTTGCAGCGGTAGCTGGTCTTTGCTTTCGCGCTGGATCGGGGCGCCTGGTATCTGACTGGAATCCTTCACTATCCTCCTCTTCTGTGGGCTCCTTCTGGCGCTTCCTCTTGGCTGGTTGTATTTTCTGCGCAGGTCTTGTATTCTCTTTGTTGTTGTCTCTTCGATCTTGCACCCATGCTTCCTGAAGCTCTGCAGCCGAGCTCCCACTTGGTCTTGCATCTTCCTCGTTTTGTCTGGACGATGTCTTCGTGGCTACTGGAACCGAACCAGGTTGCGCAGATCGTGAGGATGGAGCCGCTGCCCGTTGAATGGGTTCAGTAGCGGATGGTTTTGCACCAAATAAATTCTTGTACGCTTTGGCGTTGGCCGCTGCCCTTTCAACAGGTTCGGCAGTAGATGATTTCGCGGCAAACAATTTCTTGTAGGTTTCGGCATCATTTTTCCTGGGCAGGTCAGCGGAGAAAGGTGATTCTTAGACGGAAGTGAGCTACTTTTCTTGTGCCTTTGGCTGGCCGCGCGATTTTGCTCTGTTACTTGAATTGGGCTCAGAGTCTTCGCTAAGGCCATCCTCCTCAATATCAATAGAATTGGAGTCAAATTCATCAGAGTTGGACGACTCAGAGTCCTCGGAGTCCTCTGGAACAGCGGACAAATCTGGAGGCATCGTCAACAGCTAGAGCAACGCGTCGCAACATGCCTGCTCACCTATGTTGACCTTTTGCGCTCTCTTTCCCTTCCCCATCCCTTTCGCATTCGAGTTCGCTGTTCCCTTTCCTTTACTGGCTTTACTCGAGTTACCAGTTGCGCTTGATACACTTGATTGTCGTGAATCTCGCTTTGCGTCCTTCGAGCTGGATGCGGCGCCCAGATCTATGCTGTGACTTCGCGTATTCCTCAATCGGGCAGCTTCTTGATTGCGGGGAGGAGACGAGGCATTGTGGCTACGCGTAGCAGTGCGGGCCGACATGTTGAGGAGGGAGAATGTGCAAGTTGTGTAGCATGCTCGATGCTTGCTGTAAATTGTTTTGAATTCACGCGACTTGGGATAAGAGGATAAGAAGCATCACCGGATCACGTGCTGGGGTAGGGAGAATTTGACGGGCGGGGCGGAATGGAGGCTAAAGGCTTGGCGATAGAGCATTCTCCATCAATTCAATATCAACACCACTTAGACTCAATAAATGACCTTATTAGGTAACAATAATGATCATAATATCTCACACCCAAATAGCGGTAGATCAAGAGGTGCCGTAACCTCTGCCTCTAATTCCTTACTTTCACATTTAGTCTAGAGTACACATTTCAGGATCACATCAAACATTGAACAGAAAATTGATGATATTTCCAGGTGAAAAAGCATCGGACATTTTCTGGTCCAGGCCCCTTCCCCCTATTTTTATTTTTACTTCCCATCTTCCAGGAACCGGCCCCTGGTCCCTTTAGCGCATTCCATTGTGGTTAGCAGTACATTTAGTCCACTTCTTTGGGCTCCGCATAACCTCTAAAAATTGACACGGAAGCGGATTCGCGCAGCAGCCACCTTACCCATTAGCACTAGCAGCCAGCAGATATCACAGACATCACAGATCGTCAGATCTTCTCCCTTTCCAACTGCCTGACACTTCACTTCACTCTATCCTCAATACGACTCTATACGCCTCTATTCTACTCGTATACTCTCTGGTCTTCCTCCCGCAATTCATCGCCAGCTCCGGACCGCCCTTCCCCTTCTTCCATCCCTTTCACGACCACGACCAGCTCCCAACGAAACAATCAACACCCAACACCTCGCTTCCATCCATCTGCGCTCACCGAGTAGGCCAACCTAACATATATCACCATGAAGTTCCGCAGGCGCCCGTCTCCTCTCCTTCTCCTCCTCCTACCGTCGTTGGCCTCTGCCATCGCGGCACCAAAGGCAGATACTCCCGACACCACCCTGTCGCGCAAGCCAGAAGCTCGAGCAGCGAAGGCCGCTGCAGAGCCCACGCCCTTAATCGACCTCAATACCAAGTCCAAGTATGATATAGGCACAAAAGACGCGCCGGTGGATGGCAAGGATGGAAAGCCACATGCTGGACCTTGGGTTGGGACTGAGAAGGACCCCAAAAAGGAGAAAACGACTACGGATGACCCCGAGTTGGTTGTGGGAAGCAAGATCCATCAAAGCTGACCAACTCCGACGGCACGAAGATCCCAACCAAAAATGATGGAGTGATGGATGATCCTCATCGGCCATCTCCTAAAGAAGGAACAACTGGTACCGAAGGGGGCGTCAGTGAGAAGGACAAGGCACGCAAGGCAAAGGAAGGCCAAACTGGTGAGAAAATTGACCAGAAACCAAATTCACCAAAGGAGCCTCCTCCACTTCCACAAAGCGAGACGAAGCAGGGCAAGGGAGAAAAGACCAAGGTGAAAGAGGTTCAAGTAGAGGACGAGGATGAAGGAGAAGGGCTTGCAGGACTCGAAGTATGTCAATCTCAAACCACAAAGAATGGCCCTGCTAACCACTATAGAAACCAAATGATCTTCCTCCAAAATCCAACAAATCCCCGCATCCTCTGCCCGAATCTGCCAACAAAGATCATCTGGACATCAAAGGTGGCTCAAGCTCAAAACTTGAGCCATTGGAAGAAGGCGTCGAAGGATTGATCCAGCCACTACACTCCTATCTGTTGTCACTGACCATGATTCTGGTTTCCGAAATTGGCGACAAGACATTCCTGATCGCAGCTTTGATGGCCATGAAACACGACCGCCTGCTCGTTTTCTCCGCCGCCTTTTCCGCTCTATTCGTCATGACCGTTCTCTCTGCAGTACTTGGCCATGCTGTACCAAACTTGATTCCCAAACGATTTACCAATTTCCTTGCTGCAGGCTTGTTCTTGGTCTTTGGAGGTCGATTGATGAAGGAAGGTTTGGCCATGAGCCCGGATGAAGGTGTCGGTGAGGAGATGCGCGAAGTAGAACAAGAACTGGAAGAGAAAGAGCATTTAGCCCGCAAACAAGGACGCAGACGCTCTTCAATCTCTCCATATGCTCTAGAGATGGGTCTCGGGCGTCCACGGACTAGAAAGTCTCGCTCTGGATCTCGTCTGCCTTCACCACCACGCAGTCCATCTTCCTCTCCAGATCGCTCGCCATCCCCAAGTCGCTCCAGTCTCGGCAGTATCCTCGCAGGACTGAACAACCTTCTCTCCCTCCTTCTTAGCCCAGCTTGGGTGCAGACTTTCGTTATGACTTTCTTGGGTGAGTGGGGTGACCGAAGTCAAATCGCTACGATTGCAATGGCCACCGGATCAGATTACTGGTGGGTTACCGGAGGCGCTGTAAGTGGGCATGCGGTTTGCACTGGTGTGGCTGTTATTGGAGGAAGAGCTATTGCTGGAAAGGTCAGCATGAGAGTTGGTAAGTTCCCCTTGTTCCCCTTTTATGTATCTTGCTAAGATCCTGCCTCAGTTACGCTCGGTGGTGCATTTGCTTTCCTGATATTCGGCGTCATCTACCTCGTCGAGGCGTTGTGGTACGCGTAGACTTCTACCCATATATCATTCCTCTCGACCTCGAAATGTATTATTACGACCCTCAACAAACTCGGCTGAACGTCTTTCTTTTCCTTCTCACCGATCAATCAATCAACAAATGAACATTTCCTTCTCTCAACATCCATATAATCAAACTCCGAGTCGAATGCCCTTATCCTGTTTTTTTCTGTTTGAATATTGTCTGTGTCTGTGTAAGTATGGAGCCTGTTTGATGGTATGGGGTTTGGCCGCATGGAAAAAACTGGAGTTCTTTTATACTTTTTTTTTTGCTGTTGCACAAGAACAGAGAAATGAAGAGCAGAAAATGGAAGAAAGGAGTAAATAGCGTGTGACAATATGAGCGAACCGGTAGCAGAAATATAAAACTTAATAATGTAGCTGCTGTAAATGATTGAACGTACCTACCGACTTCACGTTATGAGGCGAGATGTCACTCAGCGATCGTCTTGTCACAACGTGCGATATATTAAGTGAGATAGGGTATGGAAATGCAATCAACCATACTCCATTAATTATGCAACCAACAGAACATTTCTGCTTTCAATGCACTTCCTCCAGCAGCTATAAAATGCCATCGCCCCCCAAGGTTGCCTTCATCTTGCAAAAGAACTATTCATCCACTACGGGTATACATCCACTCATCCATGCCTATCAAATTGCTCCAGACTTCTCTTCGTTTCGTTTCATTCAATCGTTCGTTCATTCCCACTATCCCCGTTTCCAGGTGGAAAAATGTGTGTTCCTAGTCATCGATAGTGCTGTGTTGCCAATCCATCCCATCCCGCTTGCTGTGCATTTCAAATATGTTCATCAAAGCCAGTCGTAATCACAATTAACACGCTTCAATCAAAATCAACCAATTAGTCATCCTCATCTTCCTCTTCCACGGGCGCAGGTGTCCTCCGCTCATTTCTCCTCTTCGGTCTCCTGTGCCTCGAAGAACTGATATTACTCGCGCTGTCATCAGGTGCAATTTCACTCTGACCTTCGTCTCCATCCCAATCAGTCTCACTGTTCGCCTCGCTACCTTCCCATCTATTAGTCTCGAATTTGACGCCGCCCCATTGTGCTCCTCCCCATCCCGGAGTGTTGGACCGGATGATATCTGGTTGGCTTGTTCGACGGGATTGCAGCGACATGCTCAACCCAGCTCCACGTTCACGAAGTGCTTGGCGGACAACCTCTGCTTTGCGGTGGAGACCTTCAAATGCATCTTCAAGTGCTTCCATGCCCAAGTAAATCTCCCTCTCAACTTCGGCAAGAACCTGTATTTCCGTTTCCTCGTCATTCGAAACGGGATGACGAGAAGGTGTTGGCCCTCGAGATGGTGCATAGCCCATTGATGGAGAGAACGTCGATGTCCGCATCGCTTCAATACTTGATAGAGGTGGGCCGCGCATCGAAGAAGAGAATGGTGTTGTTGTTCGAGACATGTTACCAGGTCTGAAAGGAGACATTGGACTTCTGAAATCCATATTTACTGGCGTTGGACCTCGCGAAACTGCGGGGGATTGATTTACAGACTCTTCAGCCCCGGACCATAAGAAACCATCGAATCGGCCAGAAGTCAGAATCTCCCACTCAGATGCATTGATACTTGACATGGTTGCCAAAAGGTTGTGGATGTTTGGGTTCTTCAGTAGATAAATGGCAGCTTCTGGGTCTCGAGGCGGCTCTTGCAGTCGGTAAAGTCGCTGGATGGAGTGTACGGTCCTGATCATAAACTCGCTCCGAGGTTTTCGAGTATTGTTGGATCCTCTTGCGACAGGTTGGATCACTGTTGAACCACCAATCAAGGCATTGAAGACAGGTCTATCCGGTGGATCTAAATGAGTCAACATAGCGAAGGACAATGTTTCATCATCGACTTCTTGAGGTGGTGCAGCAGCTGTTTGTGGGCAAGAAGACAGCCATTTGTTAACCAGGATCTTCTTCTTCGCTGATTGAGCCAGGTAATGCTCCCGGAACTCCTCTGCGATATCAGGGTCCATCTTGACAGGAGATGGCGGCCTGCCATCATTGTTCCCTCGATTTCCAGATATTCCAAGACCAGCCATCTCTTCGCCAGACTGGACTCCTAGTGTGGCGAAATCAAATGCTGGCCATGTTGGCAGCTCCCTTCGCGCACTAACCCACTCCAATACCTCCCCCCAACCCAACCCTCTACTCCCCTCGTGTATTCTCAAGTCAGGATTCTGACACATCACACATGCACAACCCTCTGAAGACAAATCCCTGTTGAAAACATTTTCCAACCTATCCAGTAATCTCCTTGCAACCGACCGATACCCAGTTGCAACCGCTACAGACCCATTCTTTTTTATAACTGCCTCATATTGATCCAAGATGTTAAAGTACGGCCCGAATATCTTCTCAATCTCCGAGGGCATTGGATGCGAACCATGTGGAGCATTCGGGTTTGGGCTGAAGTTAGGTGTGGCAGAGAGTATATTCTTTGATACCGGTCGAAGTAACCCTCCATTCTGCATCAGATAGTCGACCTGTGGTATATTTATTGGCTGCATAGGCGGAGGCGGTGGAGGTGGTGGCATGGGAGAATCAAAGGATTGAGCTTGCCCTTCGTAAACACTGGATTCCGTTTCTGACGGCTCATAGTTTGAATATACCGGTACAACCTTTGGTGGTGGAGGAGGAAATGTAGGAGTTTGCGTGGGCGTTCTTGGAGAGGAATCTTGTGCGGATGCTGGAGAGGAATCGGTTTCAATGTTTGGCGGCCGCAATTCGCTTCGATTTGGCGCAACAGAGGTGACGTTCGAGTCCCCAGAATCAACAGCTTCTATCTCTGATGCCACTGTTACCACCCTGGGTGACCTGGGTGATGCTTTCGCTGTGCTTGCTTTTGATGCGTCCGAGACCTTAGACTTGACAGAGAGCTTCGACCTGTTATCTCTGTCATGTGGCGGCCTCCTCAGTGATGACCTTGAACTCGACCTTGACTCTGCCTCTACATCCTCTTGTACCTGCGCCATCCGAAATGGTGTGCCTTTCTGCTGCTGCGAGAATTCAGTCTCCGGTGGACTCGGCGGGCGGTTTTCGTCCTTATTCAAAGTGGTGAAATCCGCAGATGCTGACCTCCTCGTCTCCTCCGCTCCAAGATCCGTAGATTCTGGGGTATAAGGGTTCTTCTTGAGCCGCACATCGTCCCGGCTGTTGACTGCTTCCTTGCTAAAGGCTTTGTTGAAACTTGGATATGGCAGGCTGCCCCTCGACGTCGCCCCAGGCGCTGAAGCAGTCCGGGCAATCTCTGGTACTAAATCGGCCATGGATGAAGATGCTTCGGAGCCTCTATCCTTTTCCTTTCTCCTCCGATGCTTGACTTCGCCGGTTTCCGGATCGATGATCTTCGGTCTCGAGCTTCGCGATTTGTGTGGGCGATTTGGATCTCTCTCACTCTTTGAGCGATGTCGTCTCTCGCTGGGCCTCTCCTCTCCTTCCATCTCGTGGTCTTTCGACGGCATCTTTCTTTGTATATCCGTGATGGTTGGTTGGCAGGCGCTTAACCAGGTGCGCTGGATGGTCGAGGGAGTTGCTTGCTTGGGAGTGTGGGTGAGGGGGACTGTGTCTGGTTGAACCTCACAGTCGGGATTGTTGGAGGACGCAAATAGAAAGCTGTCGATGTCATGAAGGGATCTGAAATAGAAAGGTAACGAGATGCGACTCTTGGGACTGTAGCACCTGGACTTATGTCGCAAGGAAAGGTTGGTGGCGTCCGATGGTGGTCTGCGCGTGGGTTGTTCTGATTCGGCGGTGATGGTGGTTTGAGCACGAAGACTCACGTCCCTGGCGCTTGCAACTCCAATCGCCTATGTCGATGACCAGCCTGGGAGGAAGTTGAGATACTGGGATTGGGGTGAGGTGATTGATTGTACTTTCAAAAGATGATTGTATCTTTGTATCTTATTTGATAAATGCAAGTAAGTTTACAGTCAACTTCGTAAATACATGTACATTACATTGTAATAATTGTTGTAGTGATGTATCTTGTTCGTTTCCCTCCCCCGCCTCCCCCTCTTATGTATTCATGCCCGACTCACCGCCTCACTTTTGTTTTCTTCTCCCAACCTCCTCCTCCTCCTCCTCCTCCTGCTCCTCTTCTTGCTGCTACGAAAAACATCATCGTCACTCACCTTCTTTCACTTGCTCACTGTTGTGCCTCTTCTGCGCTTTTCCGTGTAGAACAGACCACACATAAAGAAATGCATTCACCTGCGCTGCCTCACCCAGCATTGCCGCTGTCAACTCATCAAAAAACTACTTCTTCCGATCTCGATGTGTTGGTTAAATAGGAAGTGACCCCACATTGGGCATGATCATCATCAGGTGGGATTATGGGCTATCGATTGTATCTATTTTGACACCCAACAACATGTCGAAGTGTTGGTCGTTTGTCGTCAAATAGACTGGAGGCCTTTGCACTCATTAATTGGATCACCAGGTCTAGGTTGTGGTGAGCTTAACGCCTTGGATGGCTTTGCCTGTTTCTTACGTGTTGTCTGCTGTTTTCCTTCTCATTTGCTTTGCCAACAACTTTCTTTCATGCTCCTGACGTACCTCCAACGACAATCACCAGAACCAAGAGATACAAGCGCTTGCGGCCAGGCACTTCGCTCTTGGTCTATCATCAGAATTGCATTGTTTGAACCGAAAGTCTAGCACACTGAGCTATGCAGAAGTTTTGTGTAGACTCTCTCGCTTATGTTGGTGGATTAGTATGATGGATACCTACTCGAGTAGATCTGCGTCTCTGTCAACAACGTGTGGAGTTCTAGTCAAGTCACTTACACACCGCAAGAAAAGACAAATGAGAGATGTCACCTAATTCCAAGTGTGAGAGCCAGCGCTCCTTGAAATCTCTCAAGGCAGAAGGTTTATTTCTTCATCATCTTCGGCATCACATATTTTTCTGGACGTTTTGTTGCCTCGAATCAAATTTGAATTTCGATAGGCTCAATGAGACACGCTGCAAAGACAGTAAGCTGGTAAGCAAGGTATCTCTACGCAAAGACCGATGGCAAGCAACGCAGCAGCCAAACTAAACCAAACCAAGCCAAACTAAGCAGCCGCTTAAACCATCCCAAGCACCAAGCTATCCTTCCCAATGCCATCCAGGCCCAGGGTAAGCTATGCAATGCAGCAAAACCAGCACAACCAAGTACGCCTAGCCATCCTTCCCAAGTCTAAATGTACACCATGGGTAGGCTATGCATGCTAATAAACCGAAAAGAGGAAAAGAGGAAGGGCAAGCCATCATCCCCATGCCAGGGTAAGCTATGCCATGCACCAACACCGAAAGGACGGAAGGACGGAAGAACGGAAGAACGAAAGAACGAAAGAAAGCTCAGATGAGCTCGAATCCATCATCATCCTCGACATTCTTCACAGCAGCTGGTTGGATCTTTGCGGCCTTCTGCTTGGGGCTTCTCTTTCCCTTGCGCAAGATTGTCGTTTCACCTTGTCCATCCAAAACCTCATATTCGCCACGAACAATCTTCTCGGTCTGTTCGGCAACCCACTTCTGCTCAGCCTTCTCAACCAGTCCCTCTAGAACCACATTGATTCCTGTATTGCTTGGGCTAGGACCCTTGTTATCGAAGGAGTAGAGGATATCAGAGTCGGGAGACCGGAGCGCAGTCTGGATTGGGGACTGTGTGTTGTTGGAGTGTTGAGGGAGGAGGTCGATGAGGGATCGGGAGAGAGGGTTATCAGAGGCATCGAAGTGTGCGGCGGCGTGCTGTGCTACGCGGCCACTTGCCCGTCCAACATCATAGGAGTTACCGCCGCTTGGCTTTGGGGTTTTGTTGGAATGGGACTTGAATTCGGTGGACCTGTGATTCAGTTAGGGACTGCAAAGTATCGAGGAAGAGACGACATACACCTGACTTCTTTGCTTGTGAGGACGGACCTTCGCACGTTGACTCTCGGATCCGCCGATGACCTCCTCGACTTTAGTTGGTGACATGATGCTCACGCGGCAGCCCGCAGAGGGGCGTGCTCCATTGGACCACTTGGCTCCGTTGTCTTTGTCACGCTTGAAAGGTACAGAGGCGGATCTGATATCGCGACGATCGACGGGGAGACTGGAGAAGTGGCAGACATGATGGAGGGTGAGAGAGGTCCTGGTGTTGATGGATTGATGGAGAACCTTTGTTCTAGGGGGACGAAACCGTTGAAGAAGGTAAGGAAAGTTGTAGAGCGTTCGTTATGAAGAAGATTCGTAGGAAGAGTTGAGAGATGGTAGCAATTCGAGGTTGTTATATCGAGGAATGTTGATGCCGGATGACTGGATTGGAGTTTGGAGTTTGGGGGAGGGAGGAGTCACCAGCGGCTGAGCTAGAGCTTAATATGAGATTGGCAAATAAAGAAAGAGCTAGAGCCGACCACACACAGCAAAGTGGTGATTTGCAATGCTTGTTATTGTTGGGGCAATGGGTGATTGCTGGAAATGACGTTTGGTCTGTGAGACAAAGAATGTGGAGAGAGGCGTCCGGAGTGCCAAACGGCGAGTGACTCAGGCGAGCAGTGTTAGACGAAGCGAGTGGGAGATTAGGAGAGGGAGGTCGCAGTGAGCAACGATCCGGCGAGAAGAATGAAAAGATGAGGATAGAGGAATACAATAGAGTAGTAACTTGACTTGATGTTCAATGGTTTGTTGATGGGTTGGGGAGGAGGAGGAGGATGGGGAGCGAAGTGGGAACGCGTCCCTATTTACCTGGTGGTCGTTATCACTCACTCATTCAAGGCATAAGGACAGAACCACAGCCCCATGATCGTAAACGCCGTCATCACACCCTCCATCCACTGCTCTCAGCTGGGCGAAAGAATGGTGCCCTCGGCCATCACCGGGCTCGCTAGAAGATAACAAAAAGGCAAAGACAACAAATAGCCGGGAATTACTTCGCGATCCCACGGGATGGAAGCTGGAGGATGTGATGGTTGAGGAGACGCGGGGTGGATTTGCGATAGAGCTCACCCACCTGCATTAGTTTCAGGTTCCGATAAGGATAGAGCTTAACCAAGCAAAGGAGCATGTGCAACAACGACTTGAGGGCGGCCACTAATCATCACTGTTAATAAGACCTCTTTGTCTCAAAGCTTCCAGTCAGGAACCAAAGGATGAGATGAGGGATGAAAGCCGTTTATTCAGGTCCATCCCATCAATAATTTGCCTTAAAATTGACGTAAGTGAAGCCTCCTTTCAACAGTCTATGGTTTTCTTGGCTTCAACCAGATCACGTGAATATCGTCTATTTTTAGACAACGGCTTATCACTCTCACAGAAGGCTCTCAACTCTCTCGCATCGCTTTCCGACATTTCCCTCTAGTGTGTCTACTGTACGAATTCAATAATCAGGGTTGAGAACTTGAGGCATTTTCGAGAGCTGGAATCAAAGTATACAGTGTCACAACGTGGGCACCCTCTTCCTCAATATCTCAATACAGTATGCATTGAGATTGCTTGCATCACAAGACTTGTTTCATGAGCCATTCACGACATCCCCATAGGTCACTGACCAGCCTATCCCACGAGAATGGCTGAATGGGTTGCTGATATGCATAATGACGAATTCGGAACGTAGAATCTTGGGGAGCTTCAAAGTGTTTGTTGGTTGAGGTCGATTTCAGCCACGCGGGTTTTCGATGAAGTCAACAGCTTATCAATCCGGATTATTGGGACAGGGCGACGATGAAGACTTCCTAAGTATTCCATCCCTATAAGTTTGTTTAGATGTCTAGGCTTTTCGACGTCATTCGACCTGGCCGTGTTTGTAATGCTGTCCAGCCTGTCCACGTGAAGGTCAGGTCACATGCCTCACTCCAACAAATCAATGGTGCAGGCTAGAATTGACTTCTCAGGATCTCCATCTTCGAGACGAGAGCCCCCTTCTTTCACGAAAGAGGAGGTACGATTCCAGCGTTGATACAATAGCGTAGACCATTGCTGCTATCCTGCGTGCAGCAGCCTTCACTCCTGTGGCTGGAACAGAGCTCCAGAAATACCCGAACATCTCCTTCGCAGAATCCCAACAAAACAATGTCTATCGATTCGAAAGAGTACCGTGGGAATTGTCACTGCGGGTTATTCAGATTTAGTATCAATATTCCTGAGCTGACCAATTTTGAGAAGTGTGAGTGCAGCTTCTGCCTGAAGGTTTGACTTCCCACGTCTTCAAGCTGCTCCATCTCTAATACATTGAGGAAGAACGGAATTCTCTGGAAATATCCAGTATCAAATGAACAGTTATCCATTGAAGTTGGCGAGGGAGCTCTGACGGAATATGAGTTTGGGCAGAAGACTCAGGCACACCTGGTCAATATTTCATAAAATCTCATTCAAGGCCTGCGACTAACTGATAATAGTTCTGTCCCAAATGCGGCTCTTCTATCATGAGCAAAAGCAAGAGTTCAGAAGTAAATGGGATAAATGTCGGTCCCCTTACCAAAGGCAAAAGAATTGGGCTGACTCCGGTAGATACGACTGTTACGGGACGTAGATCTTGAAGCTCTCACGCCGAAGTTATTCCCAGGCCTTACGATCGGATCACCATATGAGCCTCCTGGGTTTCCTTCTGCTCCCTTTCGTGGAGAGGTTCAGAACAAACTGGTTGATTATTTCGGGAACTGTCACTGTGGTGCCATCACCTATGCCGTCAAAATGAAGCCACTCAACGAACAAGAAGTCG
The DNA here is from genome assembly GCA_031472005.1 of Tetracladium setigerum. NCBI lineage: Eukaryota > Fungi > Ascomycota > Leotiomycetes > Helotiales > Tetracladium > Tetracladium setigerum. Next base: position 2,625,872 of record PZJY01000008.1, on the reverse strand, counting down.
TTAAATGCAACTGCAGTCTTTGCTCAAGAGTGCGTTAATTCCATCAGTCATCTCATCCTGCTAACAAGCCTAGAACGGAGACCTTTTCGTGTATCCTTCAGCATCATCTGTCAATCTACAGGGCCAAAATAACCTTGTTGGCTACGCCTTTCTCAACGACAAATCACTACACTCCTTCTGTAAGATTTGCGGTACTTCTGTTTGTGTAGAGGTTCTCCATGAAGGAGAGGATCTCCGGCCGTTGAATGTTCGGACAATTGATGGGGTCGATTTAGATGAGTTGAAGTACAAACTTTATGATGGAGCCAGTTCGAAACCTTTATATCAAGGGTAATTTTGGAAGGATTAATCAAAAGTCAACTTAAATTTACTTGCCAAGGTATAGTATATTTTTGCTCGATGCCTAACCTCACCTCATCGAGATGACTTGAACTCTAGTCATCTTACCATCACGACCACAAAAGGTATTTCATGAGGTAAGCATACCTACTCGTACCTTCTAAGACCACCCAGCTAATTTTTCCATCTCAGATCTTACCAAAGGCTCAGGCGATACCCCGAATGCGAACTTTCTGATGGCATTAGTTTCTTCTTGCTACTTTCCACAAATCCCATCATATCACATAGGGACCAGGAATTTTGGTCTACGTTTGATATCCTACCAGCAAATATGCCTGGTTTGGGGTCTTGTGCTGAAATCCTGTGGCGCTCAACAGCGAGCAGAGCTTGTATATAACTAGAATGCGGGACCGGTGTGCTGATCTGAACTCCACTGCAACAGAAATTATTCATACAACCATCTCCCCATAGCCTCGCTGTAATCTCCTGAGGATCTAGAAATCATCTCCTGCTATAGCACGATTCTTCAGTAGTCTGATAGATGGCTTCAAGGGGTCAATAAGAATCAAGTCCGACAAGGGACGAGCAAAAGAGATCGATCGTCCTAAGGGGCATGCCAAAGGAAGTGGGTCATATGGACTTTGTGAAGCTCTGTGATTTTCCCCGTTTTAACTTTCTTCTCTTTTGGCGAGATCTTGAAACAGGGCCTCCATCACTTGTCCGGTGGTGGAATGTAAATACTCTGTCGTGTCCGGGAGGGAAAGTTTTTCTCAAAAAGAGACCACTTGAACAGACACATACAGCACAGACACGATGGGCTGGTGCGAAATTGATCATGTAATTCGATTTAGTGTGGCCGTTCAGGTGCCGGGTGCTCGTCTCCGGTTTCTTGTTTATTGGGCTCGGTATAGGGACGGTCCAAGACGTCAGTGTAATGCGAATGATGAAGGACTTTCTCAAGGAAGCATGACATAAGGTCAATGGATATTATGATTCTCAAACACCTGATCTGATGAATAATAGGCATCATATGGCGTCACTACTTGACTGTAAATTTCCCAAGCGGCACCCGCCTAAGCGGCCCTACCCTACGATTTTAATCAGAGTCTCCCAACTCAGCGTGAAATAGTATTTCGAGCAAGCGAGAGCAAATGTTGCAGTGGTTTTGGCACTGACGTTTAGCACTTTGCAGCTATAGACCCAGGTGTCGCCGGTAGTCGTTGGCGGAGCTTCAAGGGTAATTGACTGTGACAAAACTCGTTAGTTAAGACTTTGAAACCATTAGACTTCGCTACCGGGACTTACAGCATCGCTGAACGTCAGATTCATCTCTGCAATCCCAGGAGCGGTCACGGTAATGTTGAACGTCTGTCCAAATGTAACCTGCTCAGGCACGTCGTAGTGAATATCAGACCAATGTCCCACACTCCAATCTCTTGCCGCGGTATTTGCCCAAAAGTTTTGAATCGCTGTCATTGCGGAGTTGATATTACTTGGATCAGTTGTTCCAGTACTCACGAACCTGAGTTATGTCATCAGTCCTCTATCATGCTCGATTCCACTCATGCTAAATACTTACGAGACACATATGTTGTCCTTGACCAGAAAACCGGCATTGCCACTGGCGGCAGGTCCAACAGAGAAAGTGTCTACAGTGTTGGTCTTACCCGCAACGTTGAAGATGTCTGTAAGCGAAGCGGTCATAGTCTGCATATCATAGGCGACATAAGCAAGAGCATCGATAAAGCTGAGGCACACAACGACTGCCATGTGAAGTATGCCGCCATCACTAGTGTCTATAGAACGCTCAAATAATGTCGCATCTGGACCAACATTTGGTCCGTCAGTCAGAGGATTGGAGATTGGAGTGCCAGATATGGCGGCTATATCTTAAGTGTCAGCAGTATCAATTTGTAAATTGCTAATTTCACGTACCAAATGCTGTAGTGAATAGATCTTGTGGTTCAACGTCGAGTCTGCTTGTCGTTTTTGGTGCAACTTTAGGTTTGAGTTCTGGGAAGATTTGTGAAATCTCGCTAGAGACATGCCTGTCGGAAGGTTTTGGGACGGTATACTGTACTATGGTGCTTTCAATTCCGTTCCAGATCTCAAATTTGTTCGGATTCCAGTTTAGCCATGCGTCAGCTAAACTACCAGTGAGTCCTTTTTCTTTTACATATGCAGCTGCGCCAGCTCGTGTTGCTACCCCATCAATATGATCGTCAAGATAGACGGCTAAGGATTTGAAATCGTTGACATAAGCGCAGGCGTCAATTGCAATAAATTGGTCCCCTGTAGTACCTGGACCTGTGCGAATATAGGTCCAAGAATGGTTTTTAAACAATCTATAAGTATATCAGTCTATGAGAATATCATTCGTCACACCCTTTCCATTTAGCTTAGTGATAGAAACGAATTCCACTATTCTGGAAGCGAAGACGGAGCAAGGAATTAACCTACGTCCTTTGAGAGGCATTGGCACTCGTAGTGATAAGTGGAAGTTGCCCATCCATGTTGAAAGGGTTGTTTGTTAGCCCCCAACCCACGAGGTCGGATGTCGGGATGTATCCAAAAGCACCTTTCCAGATCCTACCTACGCTTTTGAGCGGCTTCCCGTCAACCATAACAGGCGATCCATTTTGATCAAGAAAGGTCCATGCTAGGAATTAATGTCAGCGGTCCAAAATACACTTTTAGAAGGGTTTAAAGCCATATAATCAGAAAGCAAACCGCCTTGTAGTACTTACGGGTACCAAGAGCAAGAGCGATCTGCACTAGTGCTGACTGATCATAACAATTGACCGTATTGTAGCTCTTCTGAGGTTTCTGTCGATTGTGCAACCAGGCGTCCAAGTTGAAAATCTTCTGGTTACTATCATACACATATTGGGCACACCCTTGGAAGGTATCATATCTGTACGAGTGGATTGCGTTCGGATAGTCTATGTTCATATTGAACACCGTGTCATTCGTTGATCTAAAACAAAGGTTCACAACCCATTGCTGCCAATCCTTCAAGTTCGTAAAGAAACTGTTCTTATATGAAGGTAGGACCATGAGCTCAAGAAATTCGACCGGTATACGTTCGACTTGGTAGTATGGGGCAATGTCTTGCACAAGTCCGAATAGTGCCATAGGAATAGTGAAAGGTTGCAGCGTCAATGATCCAGTGCTTGAGGTCAATCCAGTAAGCGTCCAGTCGACCTTACGAGAGAATCCCCACGGAGCAACGTAATAGGGAGAGCAAATTTCGACACATATCTCCGCGTATGGAATTCCATTTTCCGTTACATACGAGAGGCTGGCCACGGAGGTGCCAACCGTGTCAAGCACAGACCCTCCATAGAAGGTAGAGTTTGCATCATGAGCGGCGGGAGTCAGTTTGGCATTTGTGAAGTTCCATGATGCCGTTGTATCGTCTCCAATACCTTGGGTGAACCGAAACATCAGAGAGAAGGGATATTCGTAGCTAAAAGTTGCAGGAGTGCATACACCATCGATTGTGCCATCGTTACTCCATATCACTATCCTCTGCAGAGCGAAGGCGGGAAGTACGGTGCTGTTATTTGCATAGCGCAAGGGCACTAGTGGGTTTTCGAGTGTTACCTGCTTGAGATGTGAGTATATATATGTGTGTGTGTGGACTCGTAAGATCACAGAAAGGACTTGAACCTTACCCGTTCGAGTGTAGGTCCTCCACTCATCTTCTGCTGAATGTATATGTCTGAAATGGATATGGGTGAATGGAATGAAGGTGTGATTTGCTCTGGTGAATTTCTTTGACTCCGAGTACTCGTATGCCGATCGGTTATTCTTATATTCTAGTCTCCCCTCTCCGGGATTCTTCGGAGAGAGCTACCGAAGTAAGAAACGACGACTCCCACGTCTACCACAGCTGTATCTTAACCATCCCTTGCAGATTTTTAATCAGAAACTCGCTTCACAACACCAGAAACGTGTGAGGGCGTACGCATACTTCGTACCATACATGCCAGCTTGCCATTGCGGCGCCATGTTCAGATCTAACTACTGCTAGAATAGGCGGTGCAGCTGAATTGTGTAGCTGAGCAAAAGCAATGAGATGGTATTTGTGTGGAGAAATGGTCTTTCGCAGCCAGACCGCTGCTTTAGAGATTGTGACAACTCATATTAGAATGCTGGTGCGGAAGTGGCTTTGAACTATGCCGGAATGCTTGGTATGCCTTGATCGTGCCTGAATCCATTAAGTACCTGAAGCGAATAGGTATCTTATGGCAGAGTTAATGCGCAGTAGTTGGCTTACGATTTTGCTACAAACCTTCTGACCGCTCAGTACATCTTATCAGAAAAACGTTGTCACTAGATGAACGAATTCTGTTTCAACTAGCCAGCCAGGACGAGTCAACATCAAGCCACGAATGCTTATATCGCGTGAGAAATAGCGCTCTCTCGACTTTACAAGGTCGCTACTACCGTGAGTAGCATAGTCAGCTAGCCACAAAGGTGCTTCGTATACAAGCTATTGAGATCGAAACAGCCTTCAGTTACCAAATTATACTCTGTACGTGTCTCGCCTGTTGTCCAAAGCAGAGTGTCTACCTTTCTGATACAGTTCAGTGGAATAAAAAATCACCAGGAAATCAGATTACTATTCTAATCTAATCAGAAATAATTGATTACAGTGGGGTGACAAAAGTCTGAATCCCCCACTTGCCGCCAAGGTAATACCAAGCTTTTACTTGTACGGATGAGGGTCGAGTAGCATGCGCTCTGTATAACACCTCCTACTGAAAACATAATACTTCTACGGTATAGGTTCGATCGGATCAGATCAAGATGGCTCCTCGACAAAAGAATTGCGAATTAAGCCCTACTTTACGGACCCGGATCTGCGAGCTTCGATCGATTGGATAGGGTGCAAAAAGAATCTACGTAAAGTACCCTGAAATCGCTTTAGGCACGATAAAAAATAATACTCCGGCGCGATGTAACGGTCACTATACACTCGTAAGTCAATAGTTAAGTTAGGTTAATACTTATTAGGAGAGATAAGTATATTTTAAGTATAGTTTAAGATAATTATTAAAATAATAAATATTTAAGTTAAGTTAAGTAAAATGTTACGAACATAGTCCCAGGAGCGGGTCAGCCTCTGGGAACACGTGAGGTCCTGGGAGCGAGGCTGGTTACAGCTCATTGCTGGTTAATTCTTGGCGAGACTCTAGTAATAGTTTAGCCTCTGTACTGAAAAGTGCCCCTATGCTGAAACATTCCCTATAATAAGTCCCGCCAATGCCCCGCCGAGTAATGTCTAAAACTTGATGTATAGTAATACGCCACTATAAATTAACCTCATCCAGCAAGCTGATTGAGGCATTGGAATTGCCCGGTCCCACTTCCCCGCACGATGGACTTGATAGCATTTGTTGTACAGTATACTGAAGATCGCGGGGAGGAGTCCAACAAAAGCAAGGAGGATCACACAGTAGTGCTCCTGAAACGCGAAGCTGACTCTATGACTTCAGCAACAACGGCACTCGAACCCCGGAGTGCGCCCTAACTCCGGAGTAAGCGCGTGTCTCAAATACACCATCCTCAGCTGGAAAAGAAATATATCCGTGAAGACAGTCAACGGCTCAAAAATACTCCAGAAGACGGTTCGTTGATTATCAGTAATTGGACCTCCGCCAGTTGTGCTGAGTGGCTTTGCCCGTGCGCCGCGACGACCCTACCGCAGTCCAGTTTTTTGTCCACCGTTTCAAACGTTCGTCTGTATCTAGAAGAGGCTGCATCCAATGTCAATCTTGTTAGCCGCGGAATCCGCTTCCGAATAGTTTGTTGACGTTAAGAGACGCCACCGAAGTCTGATTCTCGCAAGCCAAGGCTCCAATAATCCCAGAGAACACATCAAAATGAGGGATTTCCTTCCCCATAGTTTTTTCCACGCCTTGGCATTGATTGGCGTTCATTGGACATGAGCAAAAGGAAGCATCGTGCAGTCTGAAACTAGGGTAAAGGGAATCATATATCTGTCATATCTATCCCCTATCCTGGTGTATCGGACTTCATTCTTCTTCACTTTAGCTACACGGGAATTTTTTTTTTTCGATATGGTGGATTCAAAAGTTCCCGAACTTCTTACAATTTCAATTTTTTTCTGCGTCACTGGGGTCTTTTTTCTGAGCCTCAGGTTGTTCACCAGGATCTATATTACGAAGACATATGGATGGGATGATACCCTTATGGCTATTGCCATGGTATGTTGTGAATGTACTTGAGTGTCTTCAGCTGACTTTTTAGTGTTTATTCCTCGCATCCCAAGGTCTCGTATTCAAAGGATGTCAAGCCGGCTTAGGCAAACGCCTAAAGGATACTACTATGCAAGGAATGATTGATGGAATGATGGTAAGTCTCAACTGTCAATCTAGCTTCTCCACTCCTCTGACGTCATTCAAAGTATATTCAGCTGAGTTATATTCTCTATATCTTCGTCGCTGCCATCATCCGAGTTGGTATTGCGGTAGCAGTCTTGCGAATCGTTACTGCTCGACGATACATCTACACGATTTGGGCGTCGATGTTTCTCAACCTGGGCGCACTCTTAGCAGCCCTAGTATGCGCAATTGTCGAATGTACTCCTATGAGTTATGTCTGGAATCGTTTTAATCCTGAAGTGAGAGGGTCTTGTATACCTATGATCACTTTGACATACATCTCATATGCAACCTCGGCTGCCAGTCTTGTTCTGGATGCTATCTTTTTTACAATTCCTTGTTTGGTAATTTGGAAGTTGCATTTGCCTAGACGCGTCCGGATCATCGCGATGATGACGATGAGCTTGGGATTATTGTAGGTACTACCCAACCTTCAATCGACGTCCTAGCAGCTAAAAGAGCGTTCAAGTGCAACGATTGCTGTTATAGTTCGCTTACGATATCTTATCCTATTCACAAGTACCACGGACTACCTCTGTAAGTGTCCGAGCGGAGCTTTTGCTATATTGCTTTTCACTTACATAGTTTCGAGTTGCCATCGCAGATATAGCAATCTGGTGCATCGCTGAAGTAGGCCTGGCTCTGACTGCGACCTCTGCTATGACATTACGACCATTCATGCGCCGTCTCCATATATCTGTTTTCCAATCAGCCGGCGATCAACCCTGTGATCCAACAGCCCTCGGTCAATCTTTTCGAATTCCAGACTGGTCCTCTGAGGTGAAATCTCAAGTTAATATTGGTTCTCAAATGCCCCGGGGTGATAGATCTATAAGTGAAGGGGAGATATGTGGGCAAACTAACATTGCTATGCCTTAGGAATTGGAGGTATCCGAGTAGAAGAAGCCAGGCTCAGCTTAGTTTTGTTGATTCCTTTGTTGGTATTGTTTCCGCGTAGCTGTAATATCAAATGCTCAAAACATTATTCACGGTCCATGAGTTTTGGTAAACAATGCTGGAGCAGGGCTCCCAAGCACTGTACTTTCTATGTCATGTAACATATTTTCAGCGGAGTCTAAAGACCAAGTGCCATAAGTCAGGCAATGTACTGTGGTCCGGATCGACTTTTTACACTCCATACCGCAGCAATACGTTTCTATCCCCCAGAATACCACCCCCGCGAGCACAACAGTGAAGGTCTTGAGAGGATTCGAGAAGGTACCTCTCGCTCTTCCCAAGCGACAGAGACGGACACTGCGACTGGAGTCTCAACAGATCTCGGTACTCAGGTCTGCTAGTAAAGCGGGAATAGCTTAAGGTTCTCCTCTAGGATTCGGTGGCGTATGGCTGGAAGGCACGAGAAGTCAAACACTCACTTCAAGCTAAGGACATGAAGAACGCTCAATGGATCAGAGCTAATGGACTTATAACCAGATTTTACAACACATTATTATTTATCGTACAATCTCCTCCATAATTCAACAACATCTCTCTTCTATCAGATCAATCCAACGCAAATGTAGTATCCAAGCCACAGCATCTGGCACGCATTTCCGACGGCAGGGTTCCAAAGATACAAGTTTGCAAGCGTAATCTCTCTCGCAGCCGCGATATAATCGTGCACATCTCCCCACTGTTGACAAGCTCAAATGTTTTGCAGTTCTTGACCATCCCTGTCTGAATTGGAGTCGGGGTCGTGACTCCGTTACCAGTCGCGGTTGTAGTCGGCCTTTTCGTAGTTGTTGTTGTGAAGGTGGTGTGTCCGAAGATGGAAACACAAACGTAGTAGCCTCCCCAGAGACCATTTGTGCAGTCAGCTGAAAGAGTCGGATTAAATTTCAAATAGTCTGACACGAGAACTCCTCGTCTGGCAGCAATAATGGCGCACGTATCTCCCGCTTTGACTAGTTCGAAGAGGTCACAGTTTGTCACCATTCCTGGAAGGGCTGGGGACGGCGTTGCAATTCCATTGCCTGTTGTGGTAGTGGTTGGTGGTTTCGTTGTGGTTGCGCCGCCAAGAATCGCGACACAGACATATGTATTCGCCCATACTAGTTATAAACAAGTGTTAGTTCTTTCGGACGAGAAACATCACAAACTGGAGGTTCTGCTTACATGTTGTGCATGTGCTGCCTACTGCAGGGTTCCAAGCGTAAAAGTTTTCCAATGTGATGCCGTTTGCGGTGGCAATAATTTGGCAGCCATCTCCAGTCTGTACGAAGTAAAAAGTCTTGCAAGAGGTTATCATGCCGGTCTGAATAGGCATCGGGGTCACTAAACCATTGCCCGTTGTTACAGGGGCAGTGGTAGTAGCCGACAATGTGGTTCCAGGGACGGAAAGACCATAGTTGTTCTCAACACAATACGAGTTTCCTGTGGCGTGTGTGCAGGTATTGGCCAAAGTAGGGTTCTAGGCATTTTAAGTCAGCAAAATTCTCATTCTCAGATGTATAAAGGATGTCTTCAGCTGTAGTCGTATATAAGTCTTATACTGCGTCAGCGTGATACCCGCGCCGGCGATCATGGCCTCGCAAGTGGTGGCAGCGGGCGCGATCACCCACAATGAATATAGTGAGATTGTGTTAGGATTAGCGGTGGTTGGAGGCTGCTCGAGTCAGGCAAAAGCTGTCGAGACAGCTGCTACTACTGCAAAAAGGGATATTACTTTCATCTTGAGAATGCCTCTTGGAAATGCAAAGAATCTTGAAACTGGATTACCGAAGAAGGAGGTGAGGACTGTTGGATCGTCAATTCGACAGCTCAGTTGGACTTCACTCCTTTTATGAAGTGTCTCGAAGTTCAGATGCTTCCTTTAGGAAGATCTGAGGCTTTAGGGTCGTTGAATGATTTTTTCCTCTAGGGGGGCCATATTGAAATTTTATTTCTGCGAGTTGGGAGCTGCAGATTCCCAATCTAGTCGGCAGTCTCCTGGTCGATACAGTACATCTGACGATAGTCACACTGAAGAAGTCGGCAATTGCAACAGTTTACAGCACACTGTTTGTAGCACTCACATATTCTCCCGAGAAAAGGTCTGCTGACCGAACAACAGATCAAGCGGCGTAACTACAACAACAACATTCGCAGTTCCTACCTGTGCTGGCGTTTCTTATACGGTCAAAGCTACAGATAATTGCCACACAATATCAAAGCCCCAAGGAATTAGCACCGAGGGTCTTCTTGCAGCCAATAAGCTAGCTCCCCTCTGTGTGAAATTCCCCGCGACTGGAGTTTTGTGTATTCCTACTCTGTCAAAATGTACAATCTATACTACGAAAGCGGGAGATAGTTGTGCATCGATTGCAGATATAAACAAAGTGATATGGACACAGATTGTTTCTTGGAATCTAATTCTTGGAATAGCGTGCCAGAATATGGCAAAGTACGTGGGGCATGAAATCTGTGTGACGAATCCGCGAGGTACTTGGATTAACCCTTCACCTGGGCTAACAACAACTTCGGTCAGCAGTATCGTTAAGGAGTAGGTTAATTCAACAGATGAGGCCCGCAAAAGCTGACTATGTGTTTAGGACAATCTTCACGATCCCTCTCACTCCGATGAACGCTTTGCCCTTAGCCGCATTTATTGAGTTCAAAACCAAACACTTTCAATTTCCACAGGAACAAGACTAGATTTCGCATTGCTTGTTGCGGGCCGAGATCTGGTAAAACCTGGGTCAACAGCTCTATTGAACTCATGTGATGCAGTGGCTGCGGCTTATGGAATTGTCCCTCCATCTGATCTGAAAGTTTGGAATCCGTCTTTGGCTACAGCTTCACCATGTATTCTGCAGCCAAAGCTGCAATACTGCGTTCAGCGTGTTTTGATTCCTCCACCACAGCCTGCCACATCTTCCTGTTTAACATATGCTGTAGCTCCAATTGGATACACCTGCAGTGATTTCACCACAGCAAAAAGGATACGCCCAGATTCATTTGTCGAGTGGAACCCTAGTTTGGGCGCCAATTGCGCCAATTGGAAAACAGGTATAGTTTTCCTGTTTCGGTACGACTAGAAATTGGAGTTTGTTAACAGTCGTATTCTAGGCTACAACTACTGTACTTCAGTTTACCATTTTAAACAACCCGGGATCAAGTAAGTTGTCAAACGCAATCCGCAAACTGCGAGTCAAGGAGGACCATGCTGACTATCAAAGCCCGAGCTGCAATAAGTACACGTTGGCAAATGTGACAAGTCAGTCTCTGTGTGCTGTGTAGATAGGTGATGTATACTAATACAGATTCTAGGTGAGATACAGACCAGGCCCCTTTTCTCTTTGCCAAATCCCACGCTGTTTCTCCATTTCCATTCTTGATGTTTGTGTTTGCTCCCCTGCTGAGCAAAAACCTTACCATGGTTTTCTTGTTCGCGTTAATTGCATAATGCAACGGCGTCCCGTTCATCACCTTGATCGGGGGTCCAGGATACGATACGGGTAAATCGTCCCATATACGTATTACAGGGACATCAGTAGGAATGATATTGACATCCATTTTTACGATGTCAATCAACCACTCAGCCATTTTGATATGATTGCCCCGACGGCTCCATGTAGTATTCGACAATCCGCTAATATTTCCCGATCAATTTTCTCGAGCAAGAGATCGCGTACGTTTGTGTCGCATTGTAAAAACGCAGAATGGAGATGAGAGGGAGTGACCTCGACGCCATAGCTCAAGAGTAAAACCACAATTCCGAAAATGTTGATTGTGCTGTTTGAATGGTAGAGGAGCTGATCGAACGTCTGGCTCAGTTCGTCCTTTCTGCGCCATCCGTGCTCGATCATCAAAGCCCATAGCTCCGGGCTACTCTCCGGCTGAGGTGAAACCATCTCACCACTTCTGCGGAGAAAATTTTGCATATCTATTCCTAGTGCTGGAGTTATTTTAAAAAGTTGTTCCACGAAAGATAGGTGTTGTCTATAAATCGATATGGAGAACAGGACCCTGAGAAGGAAAAACAGATTCTCCTGACCCATGAAAGAGTCTTTCTTTGTATACTCAAATCCACGGACTGATTCGAATGATGTGTAAAGTGTCTCTGTGTCCCCCTTCGAAGATGCTAGTAGCCTTTTGATGATTGCTTGGTTGCCTGGAACAAAGTCTTTCAAAACATTTGCAATACCGCCGGCGTATCCAGATGACCTAGCCACGGCCTCAAATTCCATACTTTCGTTGCTGACTGCTGATTCGAGAGACATTTGGCGTTTTGTGATGTATTCAGACTTGGGTTGTATGTGTCAAGGAGGGGGAGGAGAAGATTTCTGGGAGCGGCGGCTAATCTGTTTGTTCTTCTTCGCTGGGCCAATCATACCCATGCCTCAAAGGCCGATTATCACAATCGTTTGTCCCCTCCTCATCTTTCTCCCTTAAAAGTTGACTCGTTTAATTTGACCAATATTTTTACATAGAAATTATAGCTGTGTACGACCCCGGTATTTTCCATAGGCGAAATTTGAAATCAAAGGAGCCCACTACCAAGGGGAGGGGTGAGAGAAGGTGTACAGTGGGACCGCCGAGTATTCTAAATACGAAAATTTGCATAGAAATTTCTCGGAGTAGTAACACACACCAAGGAGTCGGATATAGTCAACAAAACAATTGGCTTTGACAAGCTTTGGCATCGACATAAGATAAACCCTCTGTGTTTCCTCCCCTCAGCTCGCTGTAACATATGACAACAAGTCTCAACCCGCCCTTCCATCTTTCATAAACTTCGATCTCAATACATCTGCTCTAGCTATGATATTCCACCAACACACAACAAACTGAAGTTGAAATTACAGATAACTTAACCAAAGAAATCTTTTTCTGATGGCTCGTATTGTGCAGGAATATTTTCTCCGGCAACGGGACAAGTAGCCCGTTTTTGGAATGAATCTTCCGTTTGTCCTTAACGCTCTTCTTGAGCCCTTCGCAACATCTCCAGATCTGCCCGGGGAATAATGGCAGGTCTTAAAGTTGTTGCAGTCGCCCAGTCAACATGAAACGCCCTGAGGTAATTTGCTGTGTCGACTGCTATCAAAGTAGGAACAATTTCTCCTAGACCACTGAGGTATCTTTCCCCACGTTTTGGTCATTCCGTACACCACCAAATACTTCCTGAGCTCTTCCCATTCTCAAAAAACTCTGGCTGATTGCTCATGACGTAAACTTGTCCCATTCAAGTCATTGCGACAGCACGGGACATATTCCCGAAATATACGGTTATTAAATCGCTATCAACGTTGCCTGCGGCGAGTGCTGCTTGTCCCGCCTCATTTATAGATTGGAGGTGGGAGCCGTCAATGAACATTGAGTAGTCATCTAAGAGTCCATTATTTGGGATAGGGTTCACTACTGATAGTTCTCGAGGCTATTTGCAGCCAATAAGCATAAATCTATTGTCATTGATGAGATTTAAATACGTACCCACATATGCTATCAATTGTTTGTCTTATTTGAGAGATAAAGTTACGGAATGCAGGAATCATACCTAAATGGTAGTGAAGCATTTAGTGTATGCGAAGTTCATCGCGATAACGGAAAGGCCTGAGATGGCCATGTTGTTTTCCTTACGTTTACCGTAGAAAACACATTTATTTCTTGTATCTTCTCTGATAACGGTCATATCGTCTAAGAATCTTTGAGTTGACCAGTAGTCGATATCTCGTGTATGTCTTGCTACTGCACAAGCAAGGCATGATGCGAGCCTGAGAGCGGGGCCGAAGATTTTTGGAACATCGATTCGTTTATGGAGAGTGTTCTGCGAGTCTTGTCCACTCTCCTCGGAAAACCCTTCCCATAGAAGCTCTTGAAGTGCGCGGTCTGACCAGGAGAAGTTCTTTTGATGGTTCTGGTGGAATGTAGAATCGAAGAGAGCATTTTCGGGATGCTCTGGATATGTAACAACCTCGCGGGACTTCTCAGCGAGCACGATTGGACCACAAAGAGCGAAAAAATTCCGACAGCACGCTTCATAATGGACTTTAAAACATGATTGGTTAGCTATCAGGTTTATCTAGAGAAATGAAAAGGGCAAACGTACTCAGCAAGAACTTGTATCCAACTTTTCACAAAGAAAGGAGAAAACGAACTCGGTCGTACAATCTCAACTGTTTTAACATGCAAGAGAAGGGTGCACAACAATCTCTCGAAAATCAATCAACCGCTGGTCGACTAGAACCAATTTCACTCCAGTTCTCCCCGCCATCCCCGATCGCGAAACGTCACCCTAGATACTTCCTTATTATATAGATTTGAAAGGGGAGTAGCTGTAAAGTCAAGATAAAGGGTCCGGCATATAGAGTTACATTAGGACAGGAAGATTGATAACTAGCTTTCAACTCGGATAATGGAATTGAACTATGGGTAGCACTTGCCGTATTGAAAGGGGTTAATGCGTTGCCTTGTGTTTGTTTGGGGCCTTAAGACATATGGCAGCCTATTATTCTCGTCAAACATCTCTTCTGGATCGAACGAAATGTCGCCGAGAGAAAACTCATATCTCATGGCACTTTCTCTGGTTGGAACTTGGAGGAAGAGGTCGATCTCAGGTCTTTTGGTGTCCCTTGAAGCGGGTCTTTGCTACGAGCACGTCCAGCATGTAATCGAGATCACCAACACCAGACATCGATTTATCCCAAATTTCCATGGCAATGTTAAGGGGGGATATTCATTTCCTTGAGCGCCTGCAACACTCTCTTGTTAACGCCGCCATTCACTAATCTGTTTCAGGGGTTGAAAATCTTCTCAATCACCCGCGGATGGGATTTTCCAAAAAAATTCATTGATGTCAAATTGAACCGGGAAAGAATGAAGATGTCTTTTTTTTCTCGAAGCCGTTGCAAACCGAGTCGCTATGAGATCCATCAAAGATCCATTTTTTGCGGCTTCAAGTGTAAGGGCCTGGAAGCCTGGAACTTGGAAGTGGGTCGGTCCAAGGCAGCACGTTCTCTTCGTCGAGCTCCACAGCCAGGTCCACCACAGCTGGTCTCCAATTCCCCATGCCAAATAGCAATCGTCGGCATGACCATGTGCTTTTCACTATTAGCAGCCCGAGAGTTGGAAGTAAGGAGAAATCTCTGAAGAAACAGGACAGAATATTTTTAGGAAACAAGTGAGTGGAATAAAGTCAAACTTTGGAAACCTCCTTGCTTCGATTGTGGGCTGGTTAGATCTTGTGAGATAAGCCACGTTTTCTAACCTCAAGAAGAAAGGAGTACGGATGTGCAGTACAGTACCTGAGTAGAAGAGTCTGGGGATGTGCTGTGGCGGGGATGTCGAGTGTGGTGGGGTGATGGCAGGCCAAGGAGAAATACGTGATCATACTTGTGAATCTTGTGATGCTATGTGAAAAATCTGACGGTGCTTTCATTGTTGCGAAAAGCAGTCGGACTGAGCGTGGCATTCAATCAATTCATTACTTGATAGCTTTCAATTGACGTGCCATCAGGGTGGATATTCGTAAACTGTTGAAGTTGTGACAACATAATTGTGACATCCTAAGAAAACCAAAACATGTCGTTGGATGTGGCGTGAGAGATGATGTGATATTGCACATTTCTATGGCATATGCACTTTGCATCCAAATGGCCACTAAACTAGAAACTTCTTATATTAATCATTCATCGAGGGTGAATAATCACCAAATGATGGATCGATACACGGATGTGTTCACGGATGTGTTCGAGAAGTGTCGCTGGTTATTTTGATTTTTTTGTCGTTGACACGGTTAGAGCCGCCTCGCCTGCAATGATCTTCGGAGCGTCTTCCATGTGGGCAAGACAGGGCTGATGGAAAGGCGTACAGGAAGGGCTAGTCAGTCTCCACTTCCAGTTCGGTGGGGACGGAATGGGTACGGATGAGGAGAAAAATTCTACTCCGTACGGAAGGTAACGTGATGGAGGTTGAGTAGTAAAATTACCTTTTGCCTGGTTCCCTACTGTATTCGAACGAACGCGAAGCGAATGTTTGAGCGCCTGTTGAACACCGACGGATAACTTTGCGACTATGTTGAATCGTAATATTATAGGCTGGTACACGTATTCTGCGTACTGTACTCAAGGAAAAACAACAATAAGCAAACGATAGGGTGAGAGATGACAAGTTGGAATAAGCATACTGCTGACTTGTAGTCATTTCATTCCATCTCATGATCCTCACATTGCATTTTGTAGACGTCATTTCCGAATTTCTCGTCACGCAGGTGCTCAAAATGCCAATAATATATTTCAAGTGACAGGGCAGGCGTCAGCATTGAGGCAACGCTTCTGCTGTAGGTACTTGGAAGTATTGCCACCCCCTTGGGCGGAAGGGCAGCCAATGGTGAAAACTCTGCTCTCTCGCCAAATATTCTCTCCCCTGCCAAGAAGTGACGATAACCTCGTAAACAATTGCATCCAACATCATTCTCACGATCTCACCACCACCGACCAGGTTCCAACACGGGATCCCGTGGGTAGCCGTACAAACTCTTCAAACTATTACCCCATATTCAATAAAACTCGACAGGCCCTTCACCACACCGGTTTCACTATGACACGACACACGGCGCGTGAAAATGGAGAGTGAAAATGCAGTGCGAAAATTCGTAGGGAAATTTACTTGAGAATATCCACCGGCGGAGTTGCGTACACGGGCGGAGTTCGGAATTGAGTGAGAGATTGAGACCCGGTCGAACTCCCGACACGGTCGCCGTTCAGCCACTTCCTTCATCCCCCAGCACTCTGGCCCAATCAGCTGGCCATATGTCGCCACATCCCTACCCGACGCCCTTGTGAGCACGACTTACCAATCCACTTTCCACGCCCTATGTCTTCACATTAAGCTTTTTGAATCTTTCGCTTTTACCGTCTGCTGAGGCTACTGGGTGGTGCTAGGTTCCTATTTTTGGGGGAATTCCGTGGCTTTCGCTTCATGTACAGGGCGTGTTTTGAGATGTCAAGAATTGACTCGTTTGGCGGCTGACCTGCTTTGTTTTGGCAAGCGATGAGTAATAGGACCGCAATAGTAGAGATGATGGAATTCGAATGCCGTATGATCACCCGGTAGGGTTCTAGTTTGATATTGCAAAGAGTTTTCGTCAGTACCAAAGTCAAAGTCAACGGAGGATAAATAGTCCAGCTATCTGCTGTTGAGATTTCGATTTCAGAACATCATCACACAGCACACTCTCAAGACAACATCAACAGTCAAGAACATCCTCAACAAACACTTCAAATCAACCTACTTCAATCAAACAAAAAACATCCTCACACTTCCTCAAACAATAACTTTTATTACTACAATCTCCAACATCACCTCCAACAACAACAACCAACCAACAAAACAAACCTCAATCAAAATGTCTGCCCCAGCATCCACCCCAGTCATCTCCTCCAAGGTTTCTCAACCATCCCAAACCTCCTCATTCGACTCGGCCCGCTCCTCTTCCTCCGCTGAAGCTCCAGTCCACAAGGAGTCCAGCCTCAAGACCTTCGCCAAGAAGATCCGACAAGCTGCTCGCGAGCACCACCGCAGTGTGCAAGCTGCCCACAACGCCTACTATGGAACTGTCTAAGCAATTCATCTGCTGAAACAGGGGATGGGATGGGTAGGATACAGGGTTTTGGTGGAAGGTGTAATGGAATCGAAGAGGGATGATGATGCGATGCATGAGAAAATGGGTTCAACAGTACTTGGATATGCATGGGAAAAGTAAAAAGGATGGACGGCAGCATTGTTTGGATTGGATTGGATTGGTGTTAGCGGCTGGGGTTCTTCAACCACTAGCAGTTTTTTTTGTTTCTCCGGTTAGATTTTAGATTTGGCTTTGGGTTTGAGTTGTAGAGGGAAAGAATAATTGGAAGACTTTTTTTAGACGAATATTATAATTTCAATTCAGCAAAGATACCTCCAAACACTTTTCAGTCTTTTCTAACTTTTGAATTGTAACAAAGAAATGTACTAAATTTAGCATTGGTATAGTAGCCTCAGAGTCTCGACTTGGCTTTCCAGCCTTACATATTTGAACCATCCCGAATTCCTTCTAGCTCCACAGTTGCAGCAGCTACATCTTCTTCGGATAAAGTGACCTCTTTTCCTCACGTTTGAATCTTGATATCCTCTGTGATCTGATTGGTAGTACATGGAGAGTGAGATCTTCAATTGGCGGCATCTCACGAGAGACCTCACCAGTATTTTGGAAGGCAGGATTAAGAAAGAGATGGAAAAGCGTCCTTGTAAGTTGGAGGAAATTCCATGCTCAACGACGAAATCCAATCATGTCTCGTACAGCAATGTAATTCCTTTGAAACCAAAAGACAGAGAAATTGATGGACGACAATAAACAATACTCGAAGAAGTTTAATTCCAAGCTATGAGGTCGATGAGCCAACAAAATGACCCTAAACCCTTCAACCATCAAGAAAATATCATAATTTAATCCCATATATTCACTCTAAGTCCCCAAGAAACCACATAAATCACATATTCACCGAACGCCTCCAAATCCCCACAAACCCTTCCTCCCCAAAATCTAAAATCTAACCCCCCTAATCCTCGACATCACCCCCTCCTTTTCTTCCCCGTCAACGCCCTCGCCGCATCATCATTCGGCACCGCATTTCCAAATCCACACCCTCCATCTCTCTCCTGGGCCACAATCGGACCAGCACACTTTCCACTCTTAAATCCACAGCATTTACTCGCGCAAGTGGCATCGCTTGTGCAGACCCCCGTGATGAATTGGGTTCCTGCAGGGACGGCTGGAGCGGTATTGTTGACTTCTGGTGCTGGGGTCGTGATGTTGACGGGTTCCACGGGGGTGATTATTATTGGGGAGGCTGGAGGGGTGGTGTCTGTTATGTTTGCATCTACAGGTGCTGTGATGTTTGCTGGTGGAGTGGTGTCGATTAGAGGGGCGGGAGATCCTGCGATGTATGTTAGTGGATATGCTCGAAGAGTTGATTGATTAAAGCTATTATGCTGGAACAAACTCACCTCCTCTCAGTAGTTGTGCTGCACGGTCATTTGGTTGGGCGTCACCAAATCCACAGCCTAAAAGCAGTTAGGATGGTAATTATAGATAGTTTTGAAGAAGGAAAACGTACCTCCATCTCGCTCCTGGGCTACAATAGGGCCAGCACATTTACCGCTGTTGAATCCGCAGCATCCTGATTGACAGGCGGCGTCGTTGGCACAGGCGCCAGTGATGAATTGTGTTCCTTGAGAGGAGACTTGGATGGCCACTGAGAGAGTGAATTAGCTTGATTGTCACGCATACACGTGAAGGGGTGAAGTTACAAGTCAAAAGAATGGCGAGAACAGAGAGCTTCTGAAGTGGAGCCATGGCAAGTATTAAACGATTGATAGTGTGAAAACAGGACGGGTCGAGTGATGGAATAACTAGCCGCAAAGAAGAATGAGAAGAATTGAAGATCGACCTGCGATGAAGTGAAAATGCTGTCCAAACTGAAGAGTGTGATGATCTAGCTTGAGCCCTCGACCACACTCACTATATAGTTCGCATTCTCGCCACATATTCATCAGCAACTGGTGCTTGAAACTGTTGGTACAAAATATCCGACCTTCCCAATGCTCCCAACTCACCGTGTGAAACCAACGGCAGGTCCTCAACCTGTTTCAAGCATCGAAATGAGTAGACGGAGTATATGAGTTGAATTCTACAGTCTGGATGAGCCCTCTAGAGGACGAACCCCACAGTCCACCCAAAAATACGCCTCCTGGGCGGCCGATCTTCGTTTGATGTTCAGCACAAACCCAGGAGATCATCCAAGCTCCCTGCTCCAGAAGTGTTCACTGAACGACGTACCCGCCAACATCATTGGCAGGCACGTGAAATCATGAATCGAAATCGTGTTTTAGACATCTGCTGGCAGAACAAGCGCCGCTGTCACCCAAAGTCCGTTGTTTCAACAGAAATGCGTGGCAGTTGACCGTGGGGCAGGTCGTGAGACGCTTAGCGCTTCGGAACCCAAAGTTCGGCACGGTTTTTGCCCCTGCGACCAGAACCGTGGCCCAAACCTTGTTTGACCTTCCCGGATGTTTATCTAAAGTGCAATGTGAGTGCAAGGAGAATGCTGGCAGATAAATAGAGACGCTTTCCCTCGCCGTACTCGGAAGGTAAACGACTATATTTGCTTCTTCCTTTAGCACATGGAAAACTTTCGGCATGATAAATGGAAGAGAACTGAGACTTCCGCTTCTGCAAGCGCTGGGCTGACCCTGGAGGCTATTCATTTCCGACCACTTGGAAGGAGCTTAATACTATGCGACCTGTTGGACAACCGTTCTTGAGTTTATTAGACGCTGGATACGACCTACCGGAACAATCCTCTGCACCTGCAACAGGAGTTGAAAATACAATTCTTTGGTATTGGGAATCTACTGCATGAAGTCTGCGACCATAAACCACCCTACGCCGCATACGCCAAATCTGGTGCAAATCGTTTCTACATAATTATACCCCTGTTCTAACACCATGGATGATTTCCATCGCTTCTTTTAGCCCATTCTTCCTCTCAACTTCCTCATGAGGCTCTAGCAGACCCTCATCGCCACCCTTCCCAACTTCGCGGATAATCCTCCAGGCACGACGAAACTCGTCTCTGATGGACACAATCCCGTTGTGGGTTACCGTTCTTGCAACATTGTGGTCAAGTTCAAACGGATCTTCAATTGCAAAGAGGTAACGGTGTCGAATCTCTTTCGTTTCTTCCATCGTCTTGACAGATGCCTTGGGTTTGTTGCCTTCGTCCGAGATGCCTCCCTTATTTGGAGTTGGTGGAGCGGCGATAATACTTGTTTCAACAGTTGTTTTCGCTCCCGTCCAGCCTTTCTCCTGCTTCGTTACAATACCGGATGGAGTTCTCAAGCTGAGTACTTCTCTGCCCCAATCGAAACCTCGTGTATTGAGTGTCGTCATTTGACCAATTTGAGCATAGTATTCAAAGAATCCTCGCAGAAGAAATCCCAGAAGGTCCTTATTGTGATTCAGCATCCCTCGATCAGCCAAACTTTTGATATCGGCCTCATTTCTCCAGAACCTGATGTCTCGACCGTTACAGCTCGTTCTGGCCTCAAACTCTTCGGGGGACAGATGATTTGGTGGATCCTTGTTGACGAGTTGCAGATTCGGACAAACAAATGGATGTGCGACATTCACAAGGTAGTGGAGAACCATGAGAACGTAACCATAACTGCTTAGACTTCCGCGGTATGGAGTATTGATACCTCGCACCTTTGCCCAGTGTTTAACAAACAAAATCATTGGTTTGACTCGGGGATCACTTGCGGCGTAGCATCGAAGTAGAAGAGTGTTGTGGATGGCGAGTTGTGCTGAGAAATTGATATCGCACTGAATTCCGATGTCGTTTTTGGGGAATTCAAGTTTGTCCTTGTACGGATCTTTTGCCTTCAACACGGAGACTTGAGTAGGATCGGAAGGCTTTTGATCTTTGCAATTAATGCCGGGTCGACACTGAGTTGATTTATTGTATAGCTCTGTAAGAGCTTGATGTATGTCTTCACATCGTCAATGTTTGCATCCTCAAATATCTTCAAGTCTAGGCCACGCTCGTAGTCAATGGCAAGCTGCAACCTCACATGCTCACTGGAAACCTCTTGAAGGGCCCCGGTACCCAAAGCCTCTCTGATGGAAGGATTGGATATTCCTTTGATGTATTGATCCACAACAAATCTAGAAATGTCATCAGAAGTGCTCTCTGGTGTTCGACCTCTGAGTGTATTTTGCATCTTCCGAGCCCTGGCGTAATAATAAGCTGGTTCTTCATGCGGCAGTTGTTCTAGAAGCATAATTTGCAAAGAGTTGATTTTCTTCAACTTTTCCAATCCAGCATACAGCTGCCTGTTGTAGAAAGCAGGTTCTAGGATGCTACTGCTCTTTCCTTGCAACGAGATCCACGACTCGATTGCCGCCGAAGCTTCGGTTTCGAATTTTTCGTTAAACTCCAAGAAGGGGCGCAGATCCCACGCCATAGTGAATCTCTCGCCATCTGCTTGGTAAAATACCCCTTGTAGAGATCGTTGTCTGGTATTATCGAAGGGATGGAAGAGCTTTTGAATTGATGTGTAGTTCTGTAGTCGAGTTGACATCTCTCGTGATGCAAGGCCAAGAACGAACGCCTTGCATACATCGTCAAGGATTTCGTTTTCAAGCTTGTTGAGATCTGGCGAATTCACGGTGATGTCCCGGCCGCCCAGTTTTCTCAGTAGCCGTTTCGCAGAATTATGATAATCATTGAGCGATTGTTGTGCACTCTGCTTCAACGAAGATATTTTCTCATGATATTCGTCCCCGGAGACTGCAGCGAGTGGTGCAATCGGAGTTGTTGGGCTGTGAAAGTTTGCTGCATCAGGTGGTGGTGCAATTGAGGAGGACAAATTGTTTTCATGTTGCTCTGTATCCGGATTTTTTGTATTATCAACACTCTGTCGCTTCGCTTCACCATGAGTTTCATGGCTGTCATCGTCTGTAATACCATTGTCCCATTTCCTTCGTTCTTCAATGAGATCCGCGAGCAGCTTAGCGGTTGGCTTCTGGCAAAGCTTGATGATCGGAACTCGTGTTCTCGTGAGAAGTCGAGCACCATATCCTAGTTTAAGCAGCTTCATCTCCAGAAGCCGGGGTATCCTTGACTCAGCTGAATCGGTGGCAGGTACACACTTTGGAGCAAGAAGTGCCAGATCCATATCGGAAGCTTTGGTGGCAAACCCAGATTTCATGCTTCCAAAGCATTGCAGCTGAACTGTTGAGCCGTCAAAGTCCTTGTTACCAATTCCATTCTCGAATTCTGCGATGGCTTCCTGGCAAATCTTTTCAATCAATGCTCTGAATTCCTCTTTGGTGGTCTCCTCTTCGGCATCGATTCCCACTTGCGAAACATGCCCTTTGAGAAGGGTTTCGAGGTAATTCACCTGCACGAAAAGATCTTGCGCATCTTGTCCAACAACTGGCCTTCCACGTCCTTGCCCATTTCCAGGCTGGTACAATTGCCGGTTCTGGGGTTGACCTCGGCCACCATGCTGCATATGAGGACTGTTCGGACCTTGCTGGGCATGGTTGTGCCTGAAATTCTGATGTTGAGGGGTGCTTGGCGAGAAGGACTGCTGACGAGGCGAGTTGTGTTGAGCATGCGGATGTTGCTGAAGGTGAGGAGACTGCTGAGGATTCTGATACCGTGGTGAAAACTGCTGCTGTTGGTAGTTTGGCGTCCGGTTTTGATAGCCTTGGTAACTTTGATTGTTGTAATGTGGAGACTGGGGGTGCCCTCCATATCCTGGGCTCCGACCAGCCTGAGGGTGGTGATTTGGTCTCGGATCAATGGGAATCGACATTTGCGAATTCATCTGTCGTCTTTGTGCCTGGTTAGGTCTCTTTGGCTTGGAGACTGCCTCATTTTGTGGGCGAGGGGCATCGGATCTGGATGCCGCGTTTGTATGATGTGCTGCTTGCACGTCTGAGTTCGCCATGGGTAGATGAGAAGAAGGTCGAGAAAAAGACTGAGTTTGCTGTCCGCTGGGAGCAGCATTGTTGGGCTTTGCATTGTTGAGAATGAGGCCACGGAGGCGATCTTCTAAACTGCTGCCCTCAGGCTGGCCTTGGCCTTGAGAAGGAAACATGGTTGAGGGAGAGATGTCTTCGAGATACTACTGGTCTCAAGATACTCCTGCCTGCACGCGATGCGCGGAGATGGAGATGCTTTTGGATTATGAGGCCCGTCCCCAAGGATGGAGAGGCGTGTCCAAACAGATGGGAAAGTGAGGGCGAGGTGACGATTGACTTTCTGTCTATGGTAGGTAGGGACTGTGATCCGCACGCATATGAGGATATACTGGGGATTGCGGCCTTGGCAGATACTCCATATATCGGGGAGATCGGGAGATATTGATCTGGAGATTGACTTTATCTTTGAAGGAGAGTGTGAAGTTTGACTGTTTGTGATTTTGGCTTTTTGGATGAAGGAAAGTGAGGGTTGTTTGGTGCGTGTATTAAAGGAAGATGAAGAAAGGTGAAGTTGGTGAAGGTGAAGAGTTGCAGTGAAGAGACATGCAGGGATTGGGGGAACGCTAGTGACATCAGGAGGAGTCCGTCCCCACTACGGTGAGTCTTAGGTAAGGTTAGGTATTGACATCCACCTGCACTGAACTGACCTGAACCTCATCCAAGAAACACCCTTGAGCCTCCATCTACAAAAGTCGCCAAACAAAGAAAGAAACACGACAACACCAGTGTCTCCCTTGAAGACATTCCGCCTCAACTCGAGATTCCTCCTGGCTGCCATACAGCACACGCTCACTCTCGTCAACATTCCCCTCGCGCAAGCTCGAAACCACGCGACAACTCCTTCTCTTGATGTCCACCTAGCTACCTAGGCAAGCAGCAACGGGCGCTGGCGACAGCAACATCAACTTCAACCTCAACTCAGCCGGATCAAATCTGCCAAACTCTCCAACACCATGAGTGACTCTCCCTCCGGTATGTCCAATGGACAAACTCCAACTCCAAAGAGTGCCCCTGCTGGCTTCATCCGCAGACGAGTGAATGATGACCCCCTCCGTCCCAAGAAGAAACCTGTTCGCAGACCAGCTGGACAACCTCCTCGACCACCACCCACCGCCCAGCCAAATGGCACCGCGTCTGTCCGACCTCATCCTCCCACGGCTCCCAATGGCTACATAAACAACCCCAAATCACTGCTCAATCTGGTGGCTGGACTAGCAAATACGAGCCTGGCTCATACCAGGACTATCCTCTTTACACAACTAAGCGTGCTATCCGGGAGGGCTTGAGATATCACGTTGCGCGATTCGCGTCGAAGAAGATCGTCGACCCGGCAGATCAGGACGCTTTCACCAGACCGGTCGTTCTCCACCGTAGAGATCCAAGACAGCCCCCTCCAGGAAAACCGGTCAAGGAAGAAGAGGTGGTCGAGACGCCTGTTGACTCAAAGGAGCGCGAGAGACAAGAGGCCCTGAAGGCGGAGAAGGATAGGCAAAAGGCTGAGGATCTTGCACAAATTGCGCCGAGTGGAAACAATGCTGCAGCAATGGCTTCAAAGAAGAACCAACCCTTCCGAAATGAGAAGACTACCCAAGTTCATCGACTCGACAAAACCGCGGAGGAGAAAAAGGCGTCAGACTTGAGATATGAGGAAGCCCTTCCATGGCACATCGAGGATGCAGATAACAAGAATACCTGGGTTGGCAGTTATGAGGCAGCTCTATCCGGCGTCAACGTTATCTTTGTCGTTGATGGCCCGGTGTTTAGAATGATCCCCGTTGAGAAGTGGTACAAGTTTGCTGCAAAGCCGGCGTTTAAGGTGTTCACAATCGAGGAGGCTGAGGCACAGATGGGGAAAAAGGTCAAGGAGTCGAGATGGGTCATGAAGACAGATGAAGAGAAACAGGCTCTCCGAGATGCGGCTGAGGGAAAGAAGATGACACAGATGTTTACTGTGAAGGGAGAAACCAGCACCTTCAAGAGTGCGTCCAAGCGAGAGGTTGAGGACATGGATCAGTTGGATTTTGCAGAAGATGACCTGTTCCAGGACGATGATGAGCAACCGGGCTTCGATCCAGAGAATGATGAAGACACAAAGGATGCAAAGATCAAGATCAAGCGAGAACAGCTTGGCGCGAATCTGTTTGGTGAGGCAGATGAGAATGAAGTTGATGCGTGGTTCGAGGAAGAAGAGAAGGAGAAAATTCTGATCAAGAAAGAAGGCAAGGGTACCAGAAAGGCTTTGAAGAAGCGAGAGCGGAATTTGAACTATGAATCTGACTCCGATCATCCATATTCTTCTTCCGTAAGAACTCTCGCTTTGCTCTTATATTCAAAACCTAGCTAACGTTCACTCAGAGCGACGATGACACGTCAGATGAAGAAAAGCAGGCAGAAATTGATAAGAAGAAGGATGAAGAAGCAAAGGCAAAGGCTAAATTAGAAACTTTGAAGACGGAATCCAAACTGCCTTCTGGTGCCTCATCTAAGGGAAACAACACACCTTCTGGTCGACAAAAGCACACTGATCCGACAAAGAGATCTAATAAGCTGAAGAGACCTGGATCTCCAAACTTGTCGGAATCCAGTGGCAATGAGTCCACCCGAAAGAAGCAGAAGAAGCATGGGTCGTCTACCCCCGCTGGTTCCCGTGCGATCTCCCCATCTCAGTCATCTTCAGGTTCGTCTCATCTCAGATCGTCTATCTTTAAGTCTTGTTAATTCTAACCGCCTCACAGAAGTCAACTCATATGCCCAAAACCCAACCGCCATGAGCGACGGAGAAGCTACAGGGGGCGAAATGACCGATGGCGGAAAGAGGAAGAAGCTTAAGCTTCGCTTACAGAACTCTCCTGGTAGTTCTCGAGCTGGTAGTCCTGCAGCGAGAGCTACAGGAAGCCGTGCAGGAAGCCCAGGTATGGCGAGAATCCCCAAACTTCTACCACAACTAACATCTATAGATCAAGCAAAACCTGTCTCTCTCGGACCAATTACGGCAGAAGAACTCAAGGCAGCCGTCCCTCCAAATGGTATCTCGATTACAGGCTTGATGAAGATCTTTTCCAATCGAATCGGCGACGCGCAGGAGAATAAGACCGAGAAAAAGCAATTTATTCAAATGGTGAAGGTCTACCTAGAGTATAGCCCAAATAAATTGCTCAGGGTTAAGTCTTCAACTCCAGCAGCGGGTGGAGAGGCTGCATCATAGAGATATGGAGGAGGTGGAGGATGGGGCAAAGCGTGGAACTCATTACTTTATTTGTTGGTCTATTGTACATTTAATGAAGCGGGATATCGCATGGCAACATTTCGTTGCTTGCGACGAGCGATGCACAAGCAGCTCGATATTATCATAAAAATAAAGATACATCAAAATGCGTGGAGTTGAACCGTTTGATGTGATTTTTCAACATTTCTCTTCTCCCTACGGTAAACTTACTTCTAGGAGAGATCAAATGGTCTACTTGGGATACTGGGTCCTGATACGGACTGTTTCTTTTGCACGTCCATGTAGAGAGGAGTAACTCAATGTGACGTGTTTTGTGATGCTCCTCCACGAAAGCCTCGTTATATGCTGTACAAAGTCTTGAATTTGGATCACAAGAAACAACGACAAATTCTTCTTTCTAGACAAAAGTCCATATTCCTAAATAAATTATTTTACTCATCCATCTGCCAGGAAAAGTCCAGCTCCTTGTTCCTCTGCTTTCTATTCAAGGCTTTGAACCTCTCCCCCTCCCACCCATTACTCCTATCCACTCCGTCCCATTTATGCCCTGGCCTTATATTATACCTATTCGGCTGTGCAGAACCCTGATACAACGGCTTCCCACTCGCGCTCTTCCCTTTCTTCTTCACCGTCATAAACTCCGCCGCAGGATCATTCCACCGATCGACCTCCTTCAACTCCTCATTCATTTCCACATCATCTATACCCCTCGCCACCGGCATAAACCTCGCTTCATCCAACTGTTCCCTCCTCTGCTCCCTCGCTCTCAGCTGTACATCTCCCTTTTGCAAGTCCAGTTCTTCCTTCTCTTTACGCGCCTTCTCGTCCAATTCCCTCTTCGCGTCTGCCCGTCTCATGGAGAGATCTATCCTCCTACCAGTAGCATCTCGATAGACTGTCTCCTCTGCTTTTCCCTTTCCCTCCTTGCGTCGACCTGACTCCTCTTTCGCCCACGCAGCAGCCTCTTCTCGTTTGCGCTTTTCAAATTGCCTCGATACATCCGCTGCCGTTTGAAGACCAGCATGTGTACCATCACCCATCATCAACACGCCCGATTCATCCTCCATGACCGGCGCCTCGTCTTCTTGTAATGCTTGCGCATTCTCCCGTGCAGCTTCGTCGATAATGCGATCGGCCTCTGCGGCATCGTTTTGGTCTGACGGCTGGAGCGCAGGTATCCCCACAGTCTTCCACGCATTTTTTTTGGCTTTACGGAACTCAGCTGAGCCAGAGGTGACGGTTATAGGTCGGCCATCTTCGTCGTTTGTGTTTTGCGTGTGCGTTGACCATCCGAGGTCATCGTCGTCTGCTATTATGAGGCCTGGTGTTGAGGTTCCTTGCTTGCGCTTGCGCTTCTTACCGGAGCTGGTGGCGGACGGTTCGGCATTGAGGTATTTAGAAGCTAGGTACGAGGAGAGCGACATGGTGCTAGAGCCTAGTCCGTCTGTTGGTGATATCTAGAATCGAATTGGTGCTGGGCCTGGGATGGAGAGTTGCTTGGAAGTTTGAAGTCCAAGGCTGAGAGACTCGTCTGGGGAATTTCATTCGCGCCAAGCGTTGACCAATCAGCATTGCGAACAGCCTCGCCCCCCTAAAGCTCACCTCGTGAACCCTTGGATGTCCGTCCACTTCTTCCTTCTTTCTCTCCCTCTCCCGTCCCTCTCTTGGGCGGTGCAACGGCTGCACAGCACCAGCATGAAACAGCTTCCTAGTTCGTGCTTTTTCCTTCTTCCAACACTCCCCGTCCCGAGTGGTTGACGGGATATCATGGCCGTTGATGGTCATCTCAGCCACTGCCAATCAGGTGCACGGAGGCTCAAGGGAATCTCAGGACGGAAGGTCAACAGCACGAAGATGCACATCTGATCGGTGTTGGGAGACTTGAAACCGGACGTGTCAAGGCTGGTGATAGGCAGCAGAAAGAAAGGAGTGTGGCATGGGGATTAGGATTGGAGATGGAGAGTTCCATCTTGAGGAAGAAGTAAATCGAGTCTCTCCTTTATTCCCTTTTATACCTTTCTATACCTTCTCACAAATCGGCCTCTTCTCTTGCAGTACCTTCTTTTCTTTTCACAGCAGTGCCTTCTTTGTAGGAAGCAGCTTGTCTGATTCTTACACTGCCATTCTTTACTTGTTCTACCGCACCAGTCATTCTTTATCAGATATGCGTTTCCAACTCTCTTTTACACTTGCCTCGGCTTTAGCAACTACGGTCCTAGGTGGTCTGGTTGCTATTCGCTCTCCTGTCTCTACCAACCTTGATATATACACAATCCACCATGAGAGACAACTATTTGCTGGTATCAGCCTCGGGAGTTATAACCTCGCTACTTCAAAACAAAACGCCGTTCTATTTGACTTGTACGTCCCATTTTCAATGATTCGTCGAGGCTTCATATTAACACATCCAGGACCGATCAAGAGGTCTTTGAAAATGGCGGAGCAGGTGTGGGAGTAAAAGTTACCTGTATTGACTGCAGAACCTGGGGATCCGCCATTGTCTCGACCACTGGCGCTGAAAAAGACGACGATTTCTTCGGTAACATCATTGAATTTTTTCAAGATCCCGAGAAAGCCATTTTGGACGCCTTTTCAGTTGATTTAAAACTCGAACTTAGCAATGTTGGGGGCCACTTCGAATTTGATATTCTTGCTCTTGGGGCCCTTTCCTATTCCATTCCCATTTTCCAATCTTTGACGCCAATAGGTGCTGCGATTGGGGATGATGTCTCTATTGGGATTGTCCTTTCTGTTGAATTGGTCTTCTCGTTAACGGCCATGATTGATCTGACCGCTGGATTCGACTTTTCTTTTCCGGAGAATACTTTTATCACTCTTGATCCACTTACTGGGGAGATCAAAGAAGATGGATTGTACGGCCCCCTCTCATTTTCATCCGCATGTAACTGACTTTCCCAGCCTCGACGGAGAAGTCGACCCTCTCCCCGTTACAGTAACCTCAGGATCAGCAACATTTAAAGCAGCCCTGAAAGTCAAACTACAAGCTGGCACAACAATTGACCTCTTCGGCACAGGATTCGACTTCCAGCTTGGTGTGTTCGCTAATGTCATCGAATACGTCGCTACGATCTCCAGCACGGAGGAATGCGATCTCCTCATCACCGAATTGTTAGACGTCAATATTGGCGCTTTTGCACAGAACGTAGTTTCCTTTAACTTCATAACAATTGGAGGATCTCCGCCGATTATCACCACGATTTTGACCATTCCTCTGCCAAGTTTATGTATCACGCTTGGGGACCAGACAGTAGCGACAGCTATTCCGCTAATTACTGCTGGTTCAAGTTCTATTTCTATTACAACGAGTGCAGCTTCGGCCATTGTCACTCCTCCGGGTGGTATTCTCATTGAGAAACCTGATGTTTTGTCTACTTCGAGCGTTGCTGCTTCA
This sequence comes from Tetracladium setigerum, assembly GCA_031472005.1. Taxonomy (NCBI): domain Eukaryota; kingdom Fungi; phylum Ascomycota; class Leotiomycetes; order Helotiales; genus Tetracladium; species Tetracladium setigerum. The sequence continues at coordinate 2,595,975 of PZJY01000008.1, read as the reverse complement.
ACCGGAACACCTCTTCCATACTCGCCACTCAATCACACATCTACCACGACCGCAACTACTTCCACTGAAACAGGTATTGCATATTTGTCTTCAAGCTCAGCAATCATTGCATCCGCCGGCACCGCTCTACCTCATTTCCCGGTCAACTACACATCCACACCTGCATCATCCACCACCATCCTCACAACCTCCATACCACATTTCACTCTCCAACCAACTCTCACCTCTTCACCCATCTACCCACCAGCAAACATAACAGCAGTTCGCCCTCTTAGCAACAGCACCCAGCTCATAACAACTACCATCTACGCCACCGATACGATAACTCTGTGCGCCTGCGCCTCCCCTGTAATCAACTGTCCCACCTCTCTGGCTTCTGAAGTAATCATCACCAGCACGCGCCTCTTATACAGCACAATATGCACCGCTGGGGCCATTCTTCCCACAACTCTTCCCGTTGGCAAAGCAAGCTACACAGCAAGCACATCCGCGTCGAAGATTACATCAAACGTTCCAGCGGTCAAGAACGTGAACACAGGAACAAAGACTTCGCTCCATCTAACTCATCTCGCAACACCAATCACAGAAGTGATATACTCGCCTACATTCGATCGTGTGATATACACTATGCCTCCACAAGTTAGTGCCGCTGCTCTTGCTGCTGCTGCAAGTAGCGGCGCAAAGGGAGATGTGGAAGTTGAGGACTTGAAGATCAAGGGAATCAAGTGGACGTATGCGCCATCTCCTACAGCGGTTGTGGAGAGTGAGACTGGGATTGTGGTTGATACTGCCTTGCCTGCTGTAACGCCGACGGGGACAATGACGGGCAGTGGGGCGGCGGCGAACTATACCGGGGCCGCTTCTTCGGTGAAGGTGAGGAGGGGCCTGGCGATGTTATTTGTTGGGGTTGTGGCTGGCATTATTTTTTGAGACTTCTGAGGGATCGTCTTGTTGACGAAATTCGCGCGTTTCTCATCTTTTTCTCTTCGATTCCAATTCCGGAGGGGAAGAATCCCTTATATATTAAGATCTTGAGGAGAGGTTTCTAAGCCGTATAGGAGAGGGCTCATCAATACCAGCTTCCTTTACAATTATTCCATTCTTTGCAAATGCATATCATCTTCCAAACAATCATAATTAACTAATCAAACTAAACTTTAACAACCTCCCATTTTCCTTTGAGCAGCTTCTGTTCCTTAAGCTCTCCATCACTTCCAACTTCCAAACTACCAACATCGGCTCCCTGCTCGTTAACAAGTGCAGCTTTGTCTCCTTCCTTTACCTGGTACAATCTGACCTCGACATCCTCAACATAATCATAAACCGTCCTCTTCTCTCCTGCCTTTCCAAGCACCAAAACTGTGTTCTCTCTCACATACAGAGGCAGTGTATCAAATTCATGCTTCTCTTTAAACCAACCCGGTCCAGCTTTAACCTCTCCCGAGAAGAAGTTCGTCCACTTCCCAGCCGGCAGATAAAATTCGACCTCTCCACTCTCTTCAAAAATAGGCGCCACAAGAAGAGAAGAACCGAACATGAACTGTCGATCCAAATACCAACTAGTGGGATCGGAAGGAAACTCAATACACATCGCTCTCAGTGAGAGGGGAATGCCCTGCTTCACAGACTCGGCAGCCTGCGAGAAAATATACGGCATCAATCGCGCTTTGAGGAGTGTCCATTTTGAGAGCGTTTGCGAACACCCTTGGTCGGACTTATCGTCGTTGTCTACGGTCCAGGGAACGCGATATGAAGCACTGCCGTGGAGACGACTGTGAGAGCAGAGAAGTCCGAATGCCACCCAACGTTTGTAGATCCATGGAGGAGGAGAACCTTCAAACCCGCCAATATCAACACTCCAAAAAGAGAAACCCGATAGACCGAGAGAGAGACCACCGCGGACGGATTCAGCCATCGCTTCGGGTGTGGACTCGCAGTCGCCTCCCCATTGAAGAGGGAAACGCTGGCATCCTGCTGTAGCTGTGCGGGCAAAGAGAACAGCTTCATTCTTTCCATAACGAGCTTGCACGGCTTTATACACGATTTGGTTGTATTGGAAGGCGTAGTAATTGTGCATTTTCTTCGGATCGACAGTGGCATCGAACCAGGCTACATCCTCCGTGGGAATGCGCTCTCCGAAGTCTGTTTTGATAGCATCGATTCCCTTGTCGAAGAGAGAGTTGAGGCAGCCGACGTACCATTCTGCTGCGGCGGGATTGGTGAAGTCAATTATACCCATGCCGTCTTGCCAGAGATCCCATTGGAAGATATCGCCGTTTTTGCGCTTGAGGAGGTAGCCTTTTGATGCTGCTTCGGCGAAGACGGGGGAGGCTTGGCCCAGATAAGGATTTACCCATACGCAGACCTTTTTAACAAGACCTGAGAATTTTAGTTATTATACTGTGTGGAAAGGGGGCAAGCGGGTAAACACACCTCCTGCCTTCAATCGAGATATCTGTGCTTTTGGATCTGGGAACATTTCGGCGTCGAATTCGAAATCACACCAGTGGAAAGCTTTCATCCAGAAACAATCAAAGTGGAAGACTTCAACTGGGATATCTCGTACTTGCATTCCCTCAAGGAAAGAGTTCACGGTCGCCTCGTCATAGCTGGTCGTGAAACTTGTACTGAGCCAGAGACCGTAACTCCATGCTGGAACTTGATTTGGTTTTCCGGTTATGATGGTGTATTTGTGAAGAATCTCTTTGGGGGTTGGGCCGTAAATTATGTACCTGATTTCTGTCAATTCATGTCCGAATGAAGTTTGAGAAATCTTACCATTTAAGTCTTTGTCCTTCAACACTAGTTTGAACTCTGCACAACCTTTCACTTCCGACTTCGAGATCTATTTTATCAGGCATATCGATGAAAATACCATATCCCTTGGAGCTCAACCAGAATGGAACGTTTTTGTAAGCTTGCTCACTGGAGGTTCCTCCATCAGCATTCCAAAGAGAAACAGCCTGTCCAACTTTGTTGAACCCGCCGAATCTCTCTCCAAGTCCATGCACTGATTCCCCCACTCCCAAGGTGGTTTGTGTAAAAATGTAATGCTTGAGATTTCTCATGTCGCCCGTTTGTAGTGGATTACTGGTTGCTGGTGTGTATGCCAGACCAATACTTCGATTGAGCATGGAGGTGAGCTCTCTCGATCCATCAGTGGCGTGGAATCGAATATCGAACTCATGATTGCCTGGCCGGACTGTGACTGCCAGTGCACCAGATTCAAGTGTGGTTGTGGTCTCTGTGCTTGTGATTTTGGCGAGCTCATCCGAGGGTTTGCCATCTGGGTAGAGGTCGAAATTAGGTCCCAAAGTCTTTGCTCCTTTCCAATGTCTTGTTTCGACAGAAATCACCCCATCGAAAGGTGCTTCGAGATCCTGTAAGGTCAGCGGAGTAATGGCTGGGAAAAGAGGAGGAAGCTCACAAGAGTCAAAGTACTGAGATTCAAAGTATCATTTCTGCTGAATACTTTCTTGGTTGGACAGAGAAGGCTCAATGCCTTGCCATCCGGTCTCTTCGTGATTGTGTGGATTTCCTCTGCGAATTCAGATCGCACACCCTCAGCTGGAAGCCATTGACCATCACGGAACTTCATAATTGTGATTTTTTTTGGTGTGAGAGTTTAAGAATGAGACGATTTTGAAGAAATGAAAGAGGATGAGAATGATCACAAAATTATTTTACATATAACATAAGTCTTTTCCAAAACAGCTCATACGTCTCGTCCCTCCGCCGCTCCATCCATAGCTTGAAGCTCACCTGTCAACGAAGCTCTCTGGAGCTCCCCACTCTTGACAGTTTTTTTGAACCGACCCCTCATAATCCTTCAAAGCCGCAGAGGCGTTTGGAGATTATGTGACATCGTCTTGCCCAGCAATTGGGGAGATCTCCGCAGGGCTGTCTTTACCCATCAGTTTAGCCTGCTACGCCTGTTCAGGTTATTGAAGCCATTTAGCCAGAGGGGTAAAATACGGGACAGCCAGGGGACAGGACAAGAAAGACAACTGCATAAGACAAACGGCATTTGCTCTTCCGTTGAGCGGCATTTGATTCAGGCGATTCGGATAAGTCATTTGCTCGCGCATTGGAGCGCTTTGCGGGGATGTACGGAGTATGCAACTTCATTCAAGTGGCGTACACAGGGGTACTCAGTACCGACTGCAGGCGTTTTTCGTGGAGCTTATTTGGAATTCCATACTGTTTAGACGTGTTTTTGAAGTAACCAAAATGGTGTTACTTGTACTGAAAGCCTTCCTTGCAAAGTTGGGCCTTTTGAATCTATCACTAGCTGCTAATCTGCGCAGTGCTTGACTGTAAGATTACATCCAGGGGTTAGCCGAAGGTCTATTTTTGAACTTCCCCAGCCTAATCACTCGCGGTATCATTATTCCGGACTGCTCAACCAACAACCTCATCCGAAGTTCTTCCACCTCTCTCCAAACTTTTCTCGCCTGCTGCAAGGTCATATTAGCACTTCATCATTCAATCTATATGCGCATCTCGAGATGCCTGCCCTCACCAGGAACACCTCTCATATGCCCGGCTTCATCTGCAGTGCGAGCGGAGCAGCTGCGTTTTCTGCCTCCGAACCGATATATCCAAGATGATGAGGTCGGAAGACCCTTTGGAAAATCTCGACGATCTTGAAAAATATGCGGAGAAGACAGGCTGGGGTCGATGCTTTGGACGCTAAGTTGGACGATGACATACGGAATACAGAGGACGGGAGAGGGGAAGGTCTGGCGTGTTTACTCGTATGGGAAGGAGCTGCGAGCAGTATAAAACGAGGGAAGAAGGGAGGAAAACAATGTACCACGAGTCTTTTGAATCCACGCTTGCCGGTATACTAGTCTTTGAGACCCTCTCGTCAATAGAAGCTCGCCAAAATGAAGCTCTCTCTTCTGGCAGTGACTGCCATCCTTACCACTTGCTATGGTGAAACAAAGCCACTTTACAAGGACCCAAAGGCCCTATCGATGATCGAGTTGCAGACCTTCTCAAGCGCATGACCATCGAGGAGAAGACTTCGCAAATCCTACAGGGAGATCTTAGAAATTGGATGGATCTGGATGTAAACAAGTTCAATGCTACTGGTCTGGAATGGTCAACATCGAAGAGAGGAGGATCCTATTATGTGGGAATCGCGGCTCCGTCATCTTGGATTAGTGAAGGTATCAAGAAAGGCCAAAACTATGCGATGAAGAACACCCGTCTTGGTATACCACCATTTGTCCAAACTGAAGGTATTCACGGTCTTCTTGCCATCAACGCAACCATCTTCAACTCACCCATTGCACATGGATGCTCTTTCAACCCAGGCCTGATCAACAAGATGGCTGCTGCTATTGCTCAGGAGTCATTGGCTATTGGTGTCAACCAAATTCTTGGACCCCTCGCAGATCTTGCACGTGAGCTGCGATTTGGAAGAGTGGAGGAGACATATGGAGAGGATCCTTTCCTTGCTGGAGAGATGGCATATTCATATGTTAAGGGTACGTTGCTTAATTAAGAAAAATGAATGTGGCTGACCATCCAAAGGTCTTCAAGGCGGCGGTGTTAGTGCTATGGTTAAGCACTTCGCTGCTTTCGCAACTCCAGAACAAGGATTGAACTGTGGTCCTGTTCATGGTGGAGAGAGAGAACTCCGAACAACATATCTTCCTCCTTTCAAGCGTGCAATCATAGACGCCGAAGCTCTCTCCATCATGACATCCTACAACTCCTATGATGGTGTTGCGGTTATTGCATCAAAGTTCCTTCTCACGGGTATTCTCCGAGATGAATGGGCCTACAAATACTTCACCATGAGCGATGCAGGTGCCACAGATAGATTGTGTTACGCATTTAAGATGTGTGAAGAGAAACCCATTGACAAAGTGGCTGTCACCAACTATGTACGTTGACTAATTCTTACCCTTCCCTCGAGCCTTTTTTCCTTCTCGAAGCAGTCACTCTACTCTACGTCCACTTCATCTAACATTCGTAGGTACTTCCTGCTGGCAATGACGTTGAAATGGGAGGTGGATCATACAACTTTGAGGTCATCCCAGATCTTGTTAAGGCCGGCAAACTCGACATCAAGATCGTTGACACTGCTACTGCAAGAATTTTGAAGGCAAAATTCAAGCTCGGCATTTTCGAGAAGCCATATTCTGGAGTATCGGAAGCCGAAGCTAAGAAGCTCATCAACACCAAGAAACACATTGAACTTTCGCGTGAGATTGACGCCGAATCCATTGTCTTGCTCGAGAACCACAACAACGTTCTCCCATTGAAGAAGTCCGCCAATATTGCTGTCATTGGACCAATGGGTCATGGGTATATGAACTATGGTGACTACGTTGTCTATGGTTCATCCAAGCGAGGTGTCACTCCATATGATGGTCTTAAGGCTGCCAGCAAAGGCAGTAAGTACAATAAATACCTTCTTCCAAATCACACTAACATTATACAGAGGTAACCTTCACTAAGGGCTGCGAACGCTGGTCAAGCGATCAAAGCGGCTTCCCTGAAGCCGTCAAGGCTGCTGAAGCAGCAGATGTTGCAGTTGTCGTCATTGGAACTTGGTCTCGTGATCAGAATGAACTGTGGCAAGGTCTGAACGCAACCACCGGCGAGCACGTCGATGTTGCCAACTTCAACCTTGTTGGTGCTATGCCTCACCTTGTCAAAGCGATCATCGACACCGGCAAGCCAACAATTGTCGTAATTTCCTCCGGAAAACCTATCACAGAGCCATGGATTTCCGAGGCTGCTGCTGGATTGATCCAACAATTTTACCCTGGTGAGCAGGGTGGAAATGCTCTCGCCGATATTATTTACGGTGATGTTAACCCAAGCGGTAAATTGGCCGTCGGTATCCCATACGATGTTGGTACCACTCCAATCTACTACGACTACCAAAATTCTGGTCGTTTTGTTGCGCCTGGCGCTATCTACCCCAATGGATCGATGGTTTTCGGTCACCAATATGTGCTTCACGATTCCCGTCCTCAATATGAGTTTGGTTATGGAAAATCCTACTCCACCTTTGAATACTCAGAGTTGACCCTTTCCAAGACCACTGTTTCTCCTACCGACACCATCACTGCCACTGTCAAGATCACAAATAAATCTACCCGTGACGGAGCCGAAGTTGTTCAGCTCTACGTCAAAGATTTGATCACCAGTGTTGTAGTTCCAAACATGTCTTTGAAGGGTTTCTCCAAGGTGGTTGTCAAGGCTGGAAAGACCGTTACGGTCAGCATCCCTCTTGCAATTAAGGAGATTGGCCTGTGGGATATTAACATGAAGTATGTGGTTGAGCCTGGAAAGTTTGTAATCTATGCTGCAAGCTCCAGTGCAGAATTGAGATCGAATGCTACCCTCACCGTGGTTTAAGCGAGGACATGAAGGCCAGGGGGTAATAATCAAAGTCAAATGATATTATTCAGTATAATCTTGCATACTATATTATACTACTATATTACTACACCCATCTGAAACTTTACATCAGAGCAAGGAAGTTTGGCAGAATATCACAACTATTGGCTTCAAAGTGAAAAAGAGAACCCAGCGATTGTCAAGTCTTTCTCTTAACTCCCAAGAGCCGACCCTCTCGGCATCTGGTATGCCTTTCTTATACAAGTTCAAGTTCATACTAGTCAGGAAAAGGCCAATATAATACTTCGTATAAGTCTTTGAACTGCTGGGTCTCCCCATTTCCTTCTTAGAAACATACGATCGACTCTCTCTATTGGATACCAAGTCATTCACCGTTCCGATCTCGTCTGCAAGTGCACCCTCGAGATAACCCGACGATTTTTGATCGTTTTGAAAATAACAGCCAAGATCAAACGGCCCGATTGCATAGTAACTCACCTTATTTAACGTCTGCTCTTTTACGGTGGATACTCGTCCGTGACCATGCCATATTCTCAAAATGGTTTCCCAAGCATAATAACAAACCCGGGATGTGAAGAGTGTCTCAACTCAACTTCGACAACCCGCTATAGCCCCGTTATTGACTCTGCACCACATAAGCCGGATAATTGGATATATCGGATAACGTTGCTTTTGGAGTTTCTACCGGCTATTTATCCTCCCCAGTTAAACCCGCTACCCCACCTCCGCTACCTAATACCCCGCCACAAAGCAACCCCTGGCATTGCTTAATTCCAGACCAGGACTTTCTGGCTTCGGGGGAGGACGCTCCGTTAACCTGCTTTTGCAAACAACAAGGCCAAGGCATCTTCCCACCAATCGTATATTTTAATTACATTTAACCAGAAAGTCAAAAGTCACGATGGGCGTTTGACGAGCACTGGAATAATCCAGGTGGCGGGACATGGGTTTTACTTGAGAGAAAAAATGACATCCAACATATGAGGCGATGACATGGTGGAAACTTGATATGAATGTCATCTCGCTGCACTCCAGATCTTGCTTGCTCTCACCTTTTCTCTTTAGTAACCTCTATCATTTTGTTGAACTTGCAGAGGTGTCAACATAAAACATCCAAGATGGGGAAATTTTTCAACATCACTCTTGCGATCTTCGTAGCTACAGGGTACGCATCACTCATTTAGTTCTTACTCCACCTCCACAATTCTGACAAAATGGCATAGATCTTTTCTGTTTGGCTACGATGCGGGTGTTATGACAGATGTGATTGGTAGTAAACATTTCTTGGGGTACTTCAACACAACTGATAAATCGCCAACTATTGGTGCTATCAATTCCACTTTCAACGGAGGAGCGGTATTTGGTGCATTGATGGGAGGATTCACGATGGACAGTCTTGGGAGAAAAATGACGCTGCAGGTATGTATTATCTCAGGGAAGAATCCATTCTCTCAAAGACGACTTTCTGATTGTTGGAACGCAGATTGGTGCAATGATCTGCTTGGTGGGAGCTATTTTGCAGACTTCAGCTGTGCATCTTTCTATGATCCTTGTTGGGAGAATTCTGGCCGGTTGGGCTGTTGGTCTTCTGAGTATGGCTGTTCCAGTCTACCAGTCCGAGTGTGCCCATCCTAAGATTAGAGGATTGATTGTAGGAATGGCACAACAGATGATTGGGGTTGGTTTCATTGTTTCAACTTGGATTGGTTACGGCTCCCACCACGCCGGAGACCATTCCTCCTTCCAATGGCGATTTCCTCTCGCCTTTCAAGCTGTTCCTTGCCTCGTAAGCCACGCACCACTAGATGGGAGGTTTGGGTTTAAAACGGAGCTTTGGTTAACATACTCTAGATCTTGATTATCGGCATGCTATTCATGCCTGAGAGCCCTCGACATTTGATTGCCACAGATAGAGATGAGGAAGGTCTTGCGACCCTTAAAAAGCTTCACTTCGATGGCAGCAATGGTTTGTGTTACTCTAGAAAAAGCTGTGAACGATACTGACAATCATCAGAGGACTGGATTGAGCAAGAATTCAATGATATCAAACAGACCATCAACGCCGAGAAAGCTATTACCGCACCAGGCTGGGCGATTATGTTCACCCAACCTCAGTGGAGAACTCGACTGATGCACGGTGTTGCCGTTCAAGTCTTCACTCAATTGAGTGGAATCAGTGAGTCCGTCGTCTTTCTTCTTGTGTACTCTGCTAATAATAAGCAGATGTCATTGGCTACTATCAACTACCCATGTACAATGCCCTTGGAATAACTGGAAGTCGTGCTCTCCTTGTCGCAGGAATTTACAATTGCGTCGGTCCAATTGCTAGTAAGTGCCTCCACTCGGTTCAAAAGGTTTCTTTAACACTCTACTAGACCTCATCTTCATCATTTTCATCCTTGATCGCGTCGGACGACGGAAGCCCCTCATGTTCGGCTCTCTGGGCATTGCAGCCGCACTTATCTGTGAAGCTGCCATCAATAGCCAAAACCCTGAGGGCAAAGATCGCGGCAAGTCGATTGGTGGTGTCGCCTTCCTCTTCCTCGTCTCCATCATCTTCTCCTGGTCGTTTGGGCCAATCTCCTGGGTTTACATGTCTGAAGTCATGCCTATGCAAATCCGTGCTCGCGGCAACGCCTTCGCAACTGGAATCGGTAATTGGCTCGTCGCAACCGTCGTCTCACAAGTCGCACCCCAAGGACTCGCCGTGCTAAAGTGGAAATTTTACTTCATTTTTGTGGCCTTTAATCTGGTTGTTACCTTCCCAGTGGTCTTCTTCTTCTTCAAGGAAACCAAGCAGGTTAGTTTGGAGGATATTGATTTGTTGTTCGGCGAAAGGGCTTTGGGAACGTTGCCCGATGATTTGCAAAAGGAAAATCCAACGGTCACTCATGTGCAACATGCGAACACAAAGTATGAGGCATAGGCGACGCATTTCTAAAGCAAGGGGGTTGTTTATGGAGCTATGAGCGGGTTGGTTGGGTGTTGATACTCGAGCTAGAAAGATCACATATACCAAACGAAATTTTCGACCATGAACTTCATGAAAAACCGTAATACTTGACCAAAATTTTCCATGTCACAATAAATAGGCATGATGACGATCTACATGATTTTAATGCCCCAGTTGTTCTCCATGTTCTCCGTTCCCCACCATGTGCACGCCGTTGCTTGAAGGATCTGATTGGTGGAACCGACGAGATTTGAGGACGAAGCATTCATCCTCTCCGAAAAGTAATATAAATTAATTAATCTAACAGCAACAAAACATTCGAGGTTCATAGCAAGCTTTTGTAATTCAAGGAGGGGTTCTTAGCACCCTAGAAATAGTTCCGCACAAATAATGCCAAGATCATCCACCAATTATCTAGAACTCAATTTTATTGTGAGCCTATATCTAGAGACCTTACGGGACTTTAGAAAAAATCAAGCTTTTCCTTCAAAGTCTTGTTCATTCTATGCTTGATAATGCTGTTCTCCAAGATTACACTTCTTGCTGGTCTCCTGGCTGTCACTGGGGTTTCGGCCAATCCAGTTGCAATTGCAGCTCCTCAACCGACAGCCCCGCCAAATCTTCAAGATGCAATCGCCAAAAGAGCAACAACTTGCACCTTCAGCGGTTCAAATGGGCATTCCTCAGCATCAGTATCAAAAACATCCTGTTCTACCATTATACTTTCCGCTCTTGCGGTTCCTTCTGGGGTGACACTTAATCTGGAGAAACTCAATGACGGAACCACTGTATGTTCCGTAGATGGTCTGTACTGATTTTGTGGCCGAAGAGCTAATGAACTGAGTAGGTGATATTTAGAGGAACTTCGAAATGGGGATACTCGGAATGGGAAGGGTCACTTGTTTCCGTCAGTGGGAATAAGTAAGTGTCCCGCGTGAGGATTTCATGTCAATATTGTGCAACTAACAGAGACTTCGTAGGATCACGATTAAAGGCGACCCCGGATCCGTCCTAGATGGTCAAGGTGCTCTCTGGTAAGTTCCAAACAATCAACGTGACGTATGCATCAAAATTACTGACTTCAACAATCAGGTGGGATTCCCTTGGTGGATCCGGTGGAAAGATCAAGCCTAAATTCTTCAAAGCAAACGACCTCGTCGATTCCATCATCCAAGGAATAACCATCAAGAACGCACCCAAAAATTCCTTCTCACTCAACCGCGTCACTCGCCTCACTGTTAAAGACGTCACTATTGACGACTCAGCCGGTACTGCAAAAGGCAAAAACACCGACGGCTTCAACATCAACAATTCCGATTACATCTGGTTCAGTGGTGTGAAGGTGTGGAACCAAGATGACTGCATGAATGTTAATTCAGGTACAAATATTCACTGGACGAACGGGTTTTGCTCGGGAGGTCATGGGTTGAGTATTGGTTCCGTACCCAATGCAGCGGTGGTCAGGAATGTTACTTTTGAGAATACGGTGCTGGAGAAACAACAGCAAAGCGTGAGAATCAAGACTGTGAGCGGAGCCGTGGCAAGTGTTTCTGATATTTACTATCGGAATATCACCATCAACGGAGGAACTTCTTATGGAATTAGTAAGTCTGTTGGATCTCTTTTTGTTCGGCCTTACTTCCTCTGCTTCCGAAATCACATCAGTGTTTGGTCCAACCTCCCTTACTCTGCTCCTGAACTCGCTTCTGCGGGCAATACGCTGATTTTACTTGAAATAGTCGTCGATCAATCTTACGGTGGCACAAAGCACGTTCCCACCAACGGAGTTACTATTACCAACTTCCAGCTTAGTGGGGTCACTGGTTCTGTAGATAGCGGCGCGACTCAAATTTTGATCGAGTGCGGAGTGGGAACTTGTACAAACTGGTCGTGGACGAATGTTAAAGTGACTGGTGGAAAGAAGTCAACGGCCTGTTTGAATGTGCCAAGTGGGATCTCGTGTTGATATGAATCCAATACGGGGGATTTATGGTTGCAGATTGGGTTATTCTTGGAAGAATGAGAAACTCAATGTGTATAGACACCAGGAAATCAGTCCGCAGAAGCTCGAGGACTAAAGCTAAAAACAGATACAGTATGAATGAATCGTGGTTGGGTTGAGATTTCGCGGAAGTGACTGTGTATTTTTGCGAAAGAACCTGTTCAAAGCTACAAACAAAATGAAGAAAAGCAGCAGAATTAAGCAACTTCCACAGACACGTTGAGTAGAATCAAAAACTGAAACTTTCAACCTCATCCAACTAGCTTGTTTTTCTCTACCCAGTTCGTCCCATCCACTCCATCCATCACAATTGAATTTTGCTACGTTGAAATTGCTCCTCCGCTCTACTCAAGAGTACATCCACGGCAGGGAATAGCGCCAAAGTTGGGATGGCAATATTTTCCAGCGCATCCGGTGTCACATCCGCGAGCCTCGCAGTCAGCACGCTTGGTGCAACGAGCAATAGAACAGCGGTCTCTTTCAAACAAGCCATCTCCACGGCGTTGAAGGAACTGAACGTGTGCGTATTGATAAGTATCTTCCTATCTAGGAGGGGTCTGTCATGACTTACGTGGTTACTCTTAGGAGCTATTCCAGCGGATACACCTTGAGCCAGTCCAGTGAAGACGGCGAGGGAGGCGATGAGGAAGTTTGAGAATTGCATGGTTCCAGATTGAGGTTTGTTGTGTTTTGATTTGGATGAAGTGGTTTCTTGAAGAAGGTTTGTTGCTGAAGAGGTGTTGGTGAAAGATGATGGGTACTGGTTGATGGTGAGGTGAGGTTCAAAATGTCGAGGACAGGACCTTCTTTATAGAGTTTTTAACAGCTTTCTGATTCCCAATCTATCTAAGTAGATAGATGATGTAGTTGCTGACAAGCTGAGCGGGAACAATTCTTCATTCACTGAACGCTGTTTACCTAGCTTGAGCTCTCTCCTTCCCGATTTAAACTAATGTCCAGTTTAGAAAACATCTTTCTCATTAAAGGGAGAGGCCGACATGCTACGCTGACGCCTAAATCTTCTCCTTGTAGGACACGAGCTGAGTGCTTTCACGGAGTAAAATTTCACTTGAATCACGACCTCTTGTGAAGGTAATGTCAGGCTATACATGCCAAGTAATAAACGAGATTCTTACCTTCCTCCCAATGTATATTTTGGCGCGGGAAGGAATGCCTTGGCATGGAGGAGGATCACCTTGGCACCTGAAAAAGAAAGAAGGCTGATTGTCATCGTGTTGCATCGACTCTCAAAGGCTGAGACCGAGGTGAAAGACCTAGACACGACTTGTTCTTGGTAACTAGGGGCCATTCTGACCTGCTCAGATGGAGAGATATGCCATACATTTGCGTTCATAAACCTTCCTCCTTCTCTTTCCCTTTCTCTATTTGCCAATCTATTCCTTTGCATCGAAATTCGAAATGCAACCCATTTTTTCTTTCATGAATACTGCAAATCAAACCCAAACTTGCAACTATGACATCAAAAGCAGAACACCAGTTCCTTTTAGAACACCAGTTCTTTTTAGAACACCAGTTCTTTTTAGAACACCAGTTCTTTTTAGAACACCAGTTCTTTTTAGAACACTCGGACTCAGACGATGGTTTCTCTGACTCTCAGAACCAGACAAGAGAGGATTCGGTCGACGATAGCCACGAACGTGGTTGTTTTGCCCGTCAGCAGTCACTCACTTCAAACTCAACAATACTGTCCCACACAATATCAGTATTCATCACCACATCGGCACTCTGGGCTGTGATCATTCTCTCCAGTCTCACAACAATCTCCTTCTCAACAAATCACCATCCGCACAGTTTCCAAGGCCAAAAACACAACATAACGTCAGGCATGACATTATTAACCTGTGGTAAATCTTCATCGCAAGCAAAACAACTCGGTTGCAAATATGACGTCAAACTAAACGCCTGGATTCGCCCACAATGTTTCAATACTGAAGCGGTAGACCAATATCTGGACGACAAATCGTGGACAGCCTACAGTGATCAAGAGCTGACGCAGAAGATTGCGCCTGAGAAGATGGGCGATATTGGGGTGTATTTTACGTCGGAGCGGGATCATATCAATCACTGTGTTGGCTATGACGGCGGCAGTTCAAGTTGATGTTTGAGGATGCAGATGCGATCGATGCTCTTAGTGGGAATCCGCATCATACGGAACATTGTGCGTAATTTCTGTTGGACATCTCGGATCAGTTGCCAGGTTTGCCCACAAATAGCACTAGGATCAATCTAGGAGACATTGGATGTTGGGCGAGGAAGTAGTGCACAGTTGTGAGGGCTTGAATTCTCGTTTGAGCTGCCTCGTGGATTTGACCACAGTTGATCTCGAAGGGGTATGTCTCGCTTGTTCACAGGCTTCTGTTTGCGAGAATAGATTCGTTTGATTACAAATTAAATCTTTTGTTGTTTGACTCTATATTTTTTTCAAGTATAATCAATCTTTTCTGATTCTATATTGAGAAGGTTAAGCGGCAATAAATTGAATATCAACGACTTAGGAATTTCAAAAAATTATACATGTTGAAAGTTAAACGAAGGGGAAAGAAATAGGTTCAAACTTTAGTCTATCAAGAGAGATATTTTCACTTTCAAATTGCCGACAATTTGTTTTACCATCTCTTGTTAATTTAGACCTAGGCAATACTGACAGAAAAGATCAAGGATTGAGATTACACAAAAGAGTGAAGACTAAGTCTTGGAAGCATGCTCACGAACTTTACCAGGACCATAGCTATCCTCTGAATCAATCACCTGAACACCTGGTGGACCTCTAAGCCTCGCGAACTTCCCTTCTCCATCATCAACAGCATTTTCTCTGACCCATTTTGCAGCAACATCAAAGTTTCGGCACTGAGCCACAGTACTGAAGTCGGCAAAAGCATGTGGCCCATCAACAGACTTGTCAAGAATCCAGTTGTGTGTGATGATCCCGACATCCACATTACACATCAGATCTTGAAGAAGGATATGCAAACAATGCATTGTATGCTGACGATGGACACGTCTCATTCCCTTGATCGATTGCTTATCACTGTTCTCGCCCTCGAAGAGTCCTTCATCGGTATCAGCATCGTAATCGCCCCTAGCGACAGCATCATCATCGGCCCTTATACTGAGAGGGCCAAAGTAATGGTCACCCCAGATCTCCTTTCGCACTACGTTGAGACAATGGATTTTATGAGAAAACTCAATCTGCGCTGGAAACGCATCAATAGATTGGTCCCAACGAACGCATGTCGTAGGATCTTTCCCAGATGCGATAATGTCAGCGCGGGTAATGTTGATCAACTCGTAGCCATCCAACGCTACTTGTGACCATGCCGCATCCACTTCTTCGGATGGGCCCCGCCGGAAAATGCTGCCATCGTCGTGAAGCGTTCCGCTTGTGGTCCGAACGCTCTGTTTCAAGTCGATGAGATTGAATAGCGATGCTATCTCTATTAGAGGGCCGTAAGACATAATGAGAGTACAATATAATACTAACAGGATGGAAAAGGCCCAAAAATCTCAATTGAGACCGGTCGATGGATGGAGAATATGATAATTCCCAGGGTCCAAAGTGCATTCATGACAGCAAAGGCACCGAGAGCAATGTTAACTTTTCTGCTTTGTGCTTTGATCGTGTTGCCCTCCATGGTCTTGGAGCGGGAGTGCAGGAGCTCAACGGAGCTTTCATCTTTCTCGAAAGAACTGTGAAAATCGCTTTCTGACATGTCGAAAGAGTGCGCAGAGAATGTAGAGAAGATCTGGATGAAAGAATTTCGGCGTGGTACTCAATGAGCACTAACAAAAATTTACAAGAAATCGCGATTCCAATCTCGCATCTGCAAAAGTGTACACCTAGAGAAGAAGAAGAAGAAGAAGAAGAAGAAGAACCAAAATGAATAGCTCCAAGCGCGCTTAGTCAATAGGCAAGTCTAACAACCAATGTTCTGCAGCGGTTTTATATTATGCAGCTTGACAAACATAGAACAAAGGGTAAAAGGGGACGGCAGTTTGATTCGGCAATATCGGGAGCTAATCACTAATATTTTTGCTCTCTTCCTCTTGAAGATGAAACTAAGCATGAATAACCGGTTTACTGCAGTAATAAATAGTAGAAGGACTTATCAATGCATGATTAAGACTTTTATAGGCCTTCTATCGTAGAATCGCGCAATGAATCTCGCAACCAATAAACTAAATCGAGATTCAAGGATATCACGACTAGAATGCAACAATACCTTCATATTTTGCTCCAAATTACAAAAAGCAATAGATTGAATAACTCCTGTGTGTCTTGTCTTCCTGGTCATGTATCAGCAGGTTTTCTGCAATGATAGAGCTTGGCTGGAGCCTGGCTGCACGTCGTATAATAACTTCATTTCCCAACACATATGCACAACTCCCACCTACTTTACTTATCAGGGATTAAGCCCTCCAATCAACCTATGTTACCACCTTTGACAATTCCAACATTCCAACCACTTTTCTATACATCTTTGTGCGTCTGGTACTGCCGCATAGTACTACTTTCCTCTTAAGGACATAGCCGAGAAAACAGAAGATCAACCAACATGCTACGGTTATGTAGGGTAATAAGACCTTTTGAAATATTCTCAATTCTTCTTGATTAGTAGCAGCACAGTGTGACTTCGGAACCAATGGGGTGAATAGAGATTCTAGAGTGTCTCCTTTTCAATGAAATAGTGCTACGATGATCTTCGCTCGCCTTCCTCTTCAAGACACGACCGAGAATGAAAAACCAACATACTGCGGTTGTATAGGATAATGAGACTTGGCCACATATGATCAACCTCTATTATTTGTAGACGTACATCGTGATCTAGGAAGTAATAGGCTAAATAACAGATTCCTGAGGATCTCGAGGAAACCGCGATAATGCCAAGACAATGTTTTCTATCTTCTTTTTGAATATACAGTCGAAAAAAGATATATAAGTACCTTGCTTCATTCACTTCGACCATTTGTCAACACAGCCTTACTCAGAAGGACATCATTTATCAAACCTTCAGATTCTCTTCCAAAACCACCTGCTCACTCCATCCTTCCACAAAAATCACCTTTCGAAATGAAGATCTTCATCTCCCTCTCCGCTCTCGCAGCCCTCGCAGCCATTGCCGTTGCTCTACCAGATCCCGCCCTTACCGAAGAGCAGTGGCTGGCCCACGCTGCAGAGAAGGGTGTCCAGGTCATTGAAACTGAAGTCACTACTCGTGATATGAATCTTGAAAGCCGTCAGAGTCGAGATAACAGCTGGCTTTGCTCAGGCGGCTGCGGTTGTACCTCAGCTAGCTGTACCAGGTAAGCTTGCATGTCTTTCTACGATCATGTCGTTGAATATTGATGATCATCCTTTATTGTAAACTGGTCCCAAACTTTTTGCTAATGTGCGAATGAATGGCAGATATTGGTTTTGCTTGTTCAGCGACAGCAATGGCTGTGGTGGATGTCTTACTCTATGCCGATGGAAGTAAAGTAGCACGGAAAGAGGAATCGCACAAAAATTGACCCCAGGCTGAAAATGGTGCATTTTTGTTGTTGAATAGCCTGGAAAAGTATTTTGGGGGCGGAAGGGGATTGGGGGATTGACGATGTTAGCTTCAGATATTATGGAATCATTTCGCGGAGGACAACAGCTCAGGCCAATGGTGATGAGAAATGCTCAAGCTTTGCTTAATACATAGAGGACTCCTGTCTCTCAATTACATTCATTCATCTAGCTACTCAAACAAGCTCTGGTATTCATTTTTAAAAAGAAAAACTCAAAAAATACACAAGTCATTAAATCATTCACACACATTTTACAGCCAGCCGATGCTTCCAGCACAGATCACAACAACCGCCAAGCCAACAGCGTAAACAGTGCTGACGGTAGCAGCCGCCCGGGAACCAGCCCCTGGGGTAGATGTCGCACTTGGAGTTGGAGTAGTTGACGATCCAGTGCCAGATGCGGTGGCGCTTGGCGAGGTGCCGTTGAGGTTGACGATACGTCCCTCGATGCCGATGTTGACTGGGGATTGAGAGGCGATGTAGCCGACGAGAACTTGATCTTGAGTGTCGAGGGTGATCAAGTTGGTCTTTTTCTGGAAGATATTGTCACCACCTTTAAATTTTCAATTAGTCATTTGTTTTGTTTTGGTGAGGGTGGGTGGATACATACCACCAGCCAAGAAATCCAGAGTCACGATGTTGTACTTGGAAGCTCTGTCCAATGGTGCACCGGCAATCGACACGCTCTGCAACTTAGTGCCATTTGCAGCAGCTGAGTCCCAGGTAATATTGATATTCTTCGAAATTTGAATCTTGGAGGTGACGACCTTCTGATTGTACTGATTGAAGGCAGAGTAGACACCTTCGAGAGTCTTCCAGAGCTCTTCTCCGTCGATTTCAATCTCAACGATGGAGTTGCCGAATGGAAAAGATGTCAAGACTTGACCACGGGTAATTGGTCCGGCGTCAATGGTTGCGCGAATACCACCACTGTTGATGAGGGCAAAGTCGGCGGTGTCGGATTGGTTGAGACGGTATGCGAGCATTGCGTCGGCCATGAAGTTTCCGAGGACACACTCTTGGTTTCGGCAGAGAGTTTGGTCGAGCTCTACATTTGACTGTCCGAGAACTTCGGATGCGAAAACCTTGAATGGCTCAGCCCATCCCTCGATTTCGGCCTTGAGCTCAGGGTCAGCGGCAGTGGCGTTGGTCAAGTGAATTGGTGCTCCGTGGTAAGCGAGGATCTTGCCAGCTGGGTCGTAGGTAACATCAATGTATCCAAGGTATTCTCCCCAACCTGTTTTATATTAGTGTGAAGTCGGTCTTGAATAAGAATGATACTTACGGTATCTAGAAAGTGTTAGCTCAGATTCAGTTTAATTGCACTTATGGAAAGAGCTTATGGAAAGAACTTACGCAGTGACAATGAAAACTTCATCTCCATTCTTGTTCTCAACGATGGTTGGATACTTGCCCGAGGCACCTTCCATATCACCCAACAAAGTGTGACTGTGTCCTCCCATAATTAAGTGAAGACCAGTGGTTTCCTCGGCAAGCTTCTTGTCCTCCTCATAACCAATGTGGGTAATAGCAGCAATACGGGTGATGTTAGTTGTACGCTTGATGTGCTCAATAGTGTCTTGTACGGCCTTTACTGGGTCGCTGAAAGTCGTTCCCTTTCCGGGAGAAGAGATGGATGGGGTCTCAGGGGTAGTGACTCCAATGACGGCCAATCCGTACTGCTCGTAGATGTGGTATGGCTTGATGGTGGCATTGAGGACGGTATGATTGGATTGGATGTTAGCGGAGATGATGGGGATGTTGGTCAAATTGGCAAGGAAGGCCCCAAGTTTGTCGTCTCCGCCGTCAAATTCGTGGTTACCGAGAGTCATACCGTCGAAACCAAGTTGGTTGAGGGTCTCTGCGATCTTCTCGCCTCCGTAGAAGGAGTAGTAGAGGGTGCCCTGGAACTCATCCCCCACATTCAGGAACAGGCTGTCGTTGTGGGTTGGTCTGGTGGCGTCGATGACAGACTTCACCCGAGCGTAACCTCCAAAACAGCCTCGTCCTGGGTCGGGGCACTCGACACCAGTCGAGCGGAACTCGGCCAAATGTGCGTGGACATCATTGATATGGTAGAAGGCTGTGAGGATAGTGCAGTGAGCAGGCTGAATATCAAAATATAGAACAGACTTGATTCAAGCTGGTTGGTATTTGGAAGCTTACACATATTGTAGTTTCCTTGCGCATCTATGAAACGCTTTTCAAGCGCTCTCTTGCTGTACAACACATCTTCGGCATTGCTGACAGCTGCTAACGAGAGAGCTGCAGCCACAAGGCTGTTGGCATAGTATTTCATGGTGCGCAGAGGATCAATGGGAGGTATTGATGTGGTATCTCCGGCAGAAGTTGACTGACGCTGGAGAGAGTGAGATTGAGCATACGTTCAATTGAAAGGGAAGAGGGAATGCAGGGAGACATGACGGCAGGTGTGACATATATCAATGTGCAACTCAATGATGATAATTTTTTGACGATCATCAATGACCTCGGAGCCTTGCATCTTGCCAAGATGCTGCTTGTTGCCAAGATGCACATCCCGTGGCCGAGCTGCCCTGTCATTCTATGCCAAGGCCTGCCAAGGAGGATAAGGAGTTCGTACCTTCCTGATGCGGCGCTAGACTGTGGCGTTTAAGTTGTGGGGAAGGCGCCCATGCCGTTTGTGGCCAGATGCCCCGCGTCCTTGATGGGGGAACGGCTCCCATCACGATGTCACTCTCGGCACGTGTCGTGGTACCTCACAGCAAGCGGCCGAGGACCTGGAGAAGCCAGGGACTCATGGAGACGACGAGGAATTCGTTAGGTAAAAGCTCCCACCGACCTCCAACGTCGTGGGAGAAACGTGACACGCTTGATTGGATCCGTGGACTCGCAGCTACAACCAACTTCCTTAATTACCACAATACACGAGAGGAATTCCATCATCCCATCTCAGCCGCGAGAGATCTGTTGTTGCGGCCTTGTCCGACTCAGGGAGCCATCCTGGTCCACTCCGTTGATAGGAGATCGCCCCTCTCTGCCATGGCTACTAGCTATCCTCACTATCCATCAGCTCCGATCAGCCCTGGTGAGCCTGCACCATGCGATAGGCATCATAGCCGTTCATTTCGACCTTCCGAACCTGGGTAGCCAGCCAGGTACAGTACAGTACAGGACGAACGCCCAACGACTGGATCAAGCAGGACGCCCCGGCATCTAATTAACCAAAGTTAAGCCTCGCGGGATATGAGGTAGGTCGCCTGCTATTGGCTGAGCTGCACTCTAGCATGTGCATGGCATGGGTGGAGTATATTTCCTTATGTTCTTGATATTTTGGTTTAAGTACTCCCTATTCTGCCCTCTTTGCTGGCTCTCCATCCCTCTCTATCTCTCCCGAAAAGACCGCAAAGATGAAGTTCTCTGCTCTTGCCTGTGTCTCTGCCCTGCAATTCTCCTTGTCTTCTGCCCTTACCATCAGTGAGATCAACGGCCACAAGTTCCAATCTGCTTACAATGGAACCACTGTCAAAGGCGTGAAGGGACTTGTGACAGCCAAAGGACCACAAGGTTTCTGGATCAAGTCAACTACCCTGGATCTCGATATTCGCTCCTCCAATTCCATTTATGTCTTTGGCACCCCAGCCCTTGGCAATGTCACCGTCGGAGACATCATCACCCTGGACGCAAATGTCACAGAATACCGATCATCTCCAGCATATCTGTACTTGACAGAATTGATCCAGCCATTGAACATCAAGGTGCTCTCCTCGGGCAACAAAGTCACTCCCATCGTCATTGGAGAGTGGCTGTTCAAGCTCCCTCCAACTGAGCAATTCTCATCCTTGGACAACTGGGACGTTTTCAGCCTTCCAAACAACTCCAGCCAAATCTCGGTCAAGAACCCCTCTTTGAACCCTCTCTTCTATGGTCTTGATTTCTGGGAGAGTGTGACTGGCGAGATCGTCAAGGTGAAGAAGGCAAAGGCTGTTGCCAGACCCAACAACTTTGGGGACACCTGGGTCACTGGCTCATGGAGAGTTTCTGGACGAAACAAGCGAGGTGGTTTGACATCTAAGGACAAAGGTGAGATTCTACAGCAATTGATCGATCGATTCTCGACTAACCTGTTCAGATTCCAACCCAGAGGCAATTCTCATCGGCAGCCCGCTTGATGGAACTGCTAACCCAAGAACCACCCTTCTTGGCGATGATTTGGAAGAAATCGTCGGTGTAGTCACTCAAGCATTCGGATTTTACCGAATCCTTCCCTCACCAGCATCAAGACTACCGGAACAGTTTTGCCAGCTGCTCCAGTGACCACCATCACTTCAAGCGGTACTTGCAAGAAGCTCTCCATCGGTTCTTACAATGTTGAAAATTTGACCCCAACTTCGGTATATTTGCCAGACATTGCTCGTCATATTGTGGAATACCTCAAAACACCTGATCTCATGTTCCTTCAAGAGATTCAGGATAACAACGGAGTCACCAACAATGGTGGTATGTATAATTTTCCGTCTCGGAATATTCAAAGCTAACCCCTTTTCAGTTGTATCTGCCAACCTGACCCTCACTACCCTCGTTGAGTCTATTCGCAGCCAATCTGGTCTTCAATATGCATTCACCAGCATCGACCCGTCAACAACCAAGATGGTGGTGCCCCAGGTGGAAACATCCGTGTCGCCTACCTCTACAACC
This sequence comes from Tetracladium setigerum, assembly GCA_031472005.1. Lineage (NCBI taxonomy): Eukaryota > Fungi > Ascomycota > Leotiomycetes > Helotiales > Tetracladium > Tetracladium setigerum. The sequence continues at coordinate 2,573,386 of PZJY01000008.1, read as the reverse complement.
CATCCATCATTCGTCTCCGCAAACCAAACGTCGGATCTAGCACCGACGCTCAAGTTGTTCTTCCCGGCCCAGAGTTGAAGTTCAACCCAGGTCGCATCGACCCATTGAACCCCACCGCATGGACAGCAAGCCGAAAGCCACTTTCAGCTGCATGGGAGACGCTTGATGGAAAGAACAAGTTCTTTACTGTCAACGTCCACTTCGGATCCAAGGGTGGAAGCTCCAGCATCCAAGGTGACGCGAGACCACCCGTCAACGGTGGTGTTATGGATCGTATGATGCAAGCGAACGTCACAGCAGTGAGTCCCCTCTCCCCCTCCCCCCATTGAATTCCCCTCCAAAATACATTTAACCTAACACGCCAACTCAGAACTTCATCGCCTCCATTCTCAAAGAAGACAAAAACAGCCGTATCATTGCCGCCGGTGACTTCAACGAATTCGCCTACGTCGAACCCATGGAGCTCTTCACCAAGGTTTCCAAGCTCTCCGATCTCGACGTCGTCGCCGGCATCCCCGAGCTCGAGCGATACACCTATCTCTTTGACATGAACTGCCAGGAAATCGATCACATGTACGTCAGCGATGCGTTGAAGAAGAAGGCTCAGTTTGAGCATGTCCATGTGAATACTTGGGCTACTGTGGCTGGGCAAATTTCGGATCATGATCCTAGTGTGGCTAGTTTTGATTTCTGTGAGTAGAAAGTGAGAGAGGAGTTGTAATGTTGGGTGGATGAATGAAATGTAATGAATATGCATAATGTCACAACCAAAATTTAGATAGAAAGAATTAAATAATTCGACGATTAGATTGATACTCTTTGGGATGCTTTTGTCTCATTTTCATGGGTGATTTTGTCGTGCATCCACGTATCAGTCCTCATCACGTGGTCACTTAGTTCTGGTGTTGACTTCTACATGCGAGGTTGCAAACTCACAACATTTATAATCTCCCTTTTTATCTCCTCGTCGACATATAATTAGAAAAAGGGGAGAACTCAAGAAAACGAACGGGGGGTAGAGAAATTCCACATATAAGATTAAAAATCAATACTTCGACTCAGATTTGCGTCTGAAAATGGATACGAAAGAAATACACCACATCTGTTAACTCAGTTTATAAAGTGCTAGCGCTGCTAGCGTCCCGTGGTAGTAGAGGTGAATATAGTGATACGACGTGCAACAAAATGTTTCTAGTTGCGAAGTGAGGTAGAGTAAAGTGAAGGTTAAATAAGTAAACTAGCTCGGTGAGCTTTGAATAGGTACAGTAGGTACGGCTTGGCGGGGGTGGGGTTTAGTGCAAGAAGCTTCTTGCGTATTCTAACTATCGCTAGCGCTGCTAGAGTCCCAGTGTTGGAGGGGTGAATATAGTAATGCAATGTGCAGCAAAATTTTCGTATAGTGGTGAGGTGGGGAAATCAAGTTGGGCCGATTTGTGTAAATCGGCAGGGAGAGTTTCAGTGCGAGAAACATGGCTGCCGATAGTTACTGGCGCTGCTAGTGTCCCCGTGCTAAGCAAGGTGTACATAGTAGGTACGATGTGCAACAAAACCCTTTTTCTTTTGGCGGTGAGGCAGGCAGGTAGGTGGGATCAAAGGTGAAGCGATTGAGAAATCGGCGGAGCGTGGAGGGGCTGCTTAGTAGTATAGTAATAGGTAGCTAGGTAATGGGATCTGGGATGGTGGAGGTGTTTGCTAGCGTTCCCGCCCCAACCGAGACGTATATAGTTGTGCGATATGCAACGAATATGTTTTTACATTAGTGATATAGTGAATTGGGACATGGACTACGCCCTCGGTTTATTATTGTTCCAGTTTGCAATTCCGGGGTCGGTTATTCCCATCTACCTAGGCTTACAAGTGGCATAGTCGCTCGTTGTTTGATATCCAGTCTCAAACATCTCCATTTTTCCATCCGTGACCAAAAAGCCTGTAAGAAATTCAAGATCGGCTTGGAATCTTTTGTATTTTGAATCCCACAATCTTAACATTTTCTATACCTCGACGATTTTATCGTCGTCATCATCATCGTCTTCTTCCTCCGCTTCTTGACTAGCCCAACTTCCTACTCCATCTCCTCCAAAGCCCGCTCTGCCAAAGGGCTTCGGTAACTTTCCATTACTCGGTCTCACTAATCTCTTCATACCGCCTTTATCGGCCTTGCCCTCCTTGCCCTCATTGCCCTCATTGCCCTCATCCTCCTCATCTCTCATCAAAACCTGGACCAACCTCTCACACACTTCCCTTACTCCCTCATCCTCAACACCCAAATGCGTCTCCCTCACAATTGGATAAACCTTCACATCCCTCAGAATATCCCTCCCTAACCTTGTCGTCGTCATCAACATCAATGTCTCAACATGTGTCTGAATAATAGTCGGGTCACTATCCTCTTCTTATCTTCAGGCAATAACTGCAAGTCGGGCAAAAACTCCATCATCTCATCCTCGTCATACTCTTCCGATCCCATAATTGGCAGCAAAAGATATGGCAAAATATTAATCTCCGTCTCAGACAGCAAATCGCTGTGCGAATCTATTTCAAACGCAACGTTCTTGATGGTGCTTGCCACACCTTTGCGGCGGATAGCAGAGTCGTGTTCGGTGAATACAACAAGCTTGGAGAGGGGGATGATTGAGTCGTAGGTTTGTTTTTCGAGGAAGTAGAGGCGTCCTGCAGAGTGTTTGGACAGGTCGGCGAAAACGTAGGAGAGGTAGTCAAAATCTGCGTTTTTGTTATATGTGCCTGAGGAGCCTTTAACAAAGAGATCAAGGAGGAGGGAGATGCCGATGGTGGTATCAGTGGGTGAGAGGTCAGTGGGGGAAGGATAAGATGTTGTGATGAGAGAGACAAGAGTGTCGTGTTTGGTCAGGTTGGCTAGGAGCATGGCGAGGAGATTTGCGTGGGGTTCGGTGGGGTTCTAGAAGTGTTTGGTGAGCTTTTGAGGATATAATAGAAATGGATCAACAAACGGTTAATCTATTTATTAAAGTTTTGATAAATTCTTCATCCGTAGCAAGATAATTCAACACATCTTTGTCTGTAGATAGGTTTATAAGTATAGTAATGGCATCTTTGGCGATTTCCTGGTGGGGTCGTCAGTTTGGTACACCCCTCCTTGTCACCGAGTCGCCTACCTTGTAATCTCGAACCAAGAGTTTGAGATCTTTGACTGGTAGAAGTTCGTTTGGTTTGAATATTGCAGGCTGCGATAGCGAATATGGTACAAGAGCCTCGACAGCTTTCTCGATGTCAGCTCGAGGTGTGCGATGGAGGGGCAAGAAACGTACCGGTTTGCCGCACTTGTCTGTTACCGTGGGAAATGAATTCCACGAGCTATTTGAGTAATCAGCGCATATCCAAGATGAGCTTGCAGATCAGTTTCATACCTCTTCGAGTTCTGTAGGCATCTTGGGCGTGAGGATTTGTTGTTGTCGCAAATTCCTTGTTGATCGTCGTAAGAAATTATTTTGATGTTTTGGAGGGGCTGTGTTGAATGCGGTTTGGCGTCTTAATTCTGCCGCTATTCACCGGCCTGTCATTACCTTGGCATCCATCCCTTTGCTCAACTCTTGTCGCCTCAACTTCCTTCCCGCTAACAGCAATTTCATGACCTATCATTTATCACCAGGCCGTGGTAAAGAAATGGTATGGTAGTCGTTCGTGATGTACTGTACGATCTACTACCGAGCCCACAAATCATCCATTCGTAACTCACGAAAAACCTACATGTGGTAAGAGCTTCGCTACAATGGCCGTCAACCATTGGCCCCGAACCCGACCAAATCCTCCTTGATTCTACCCAGAGGATACCCCCCTGACAATTATCCATGCAGTCCCAGGCACATATCCATATAGCCTGCCGTTGAGTTGCTGTCAGGCGTATCTTGGCGCTAAGCTGAGGTGAGATTGTTCCTTTTGTTGAGCAAGCTCTTGTTCGGACGATTACGCATCCAAAAACACTTCTATCTGACAGGCTGAGATGAGAATTATTCTTTACCGACTTATGTGGTACAAAAAGCCTTATTGCCCACAAACTTTTTCATGGACAGCTTTCACCTTTCCTTCTTCCAATTTTTCTACTTATCTCCAAGCAAAGACGAAGACCAAATGTCGGGACCTCGCCGTTCTGTGGCAGCTATTTTTTGCGCCTGCCTGGCAACATTTGCATTTGGTGATCGCTCAGGCTTGAGTATTTATATCAAAGCCTCAGTCATTTCCTTGCTGCTTTATTCCTTTGCGTCATTAATATACAATAAGTTCATCTACCCGTTTTACACGAGTCCTCTTCTCGGACTGCCATTGCTTCCAGTAAGTCTTCCTTCAGCCTTATGGATCTGGCTAATGTAAAGTCAGCGAAAAACATGGAAAGAGTGCTTGTTTCTCCTTTCGCCACCTGTGTATTTGGAAGGAATGGAGAATGTCCCTAACGATGGCTTTCTCCGTCGTATTGACCTCCTCAACCATGAAGTGGTTATCATAACTCAACCAAACCTGGTTGCTGAATTCCTCCAACAACGAGCAGATGATTACGAAAAAATTCCTCCAATCAGAAGGATTCTCGTTGATATGCTTGGACATGGCCTCGTTTCCGCCGAGGGAACTGACCACAAGGTGATTCTCCCAGGCGCACGCAGCAGTCTTCAATCACTGACTAGAAATACTTGAAAGATTCAACGTAAGGCTTTAGCGCCAGCCTTCAGCTTCCCCACTGTCAAAAAGCTCTATCCTCTTTTCTGGAAGAAGGCCTGTCTGATGGCGTCCCTCATGAAAGATGAAGTCAGGGCTCAAAACTCTGTGGGACTGGACGCAGTTGTAAATGTGCAGGACTGGACAACGCGAGTCACAATTGATGTCATTGGAGAAGCAGGGTTTGGCTCGAGATTTGATGCTCTAACAAATCCCTTTACCCCGTTAAACAAAGGGTATAATTCGGCATTTATAGTAGATGCAAAGACAAGAGCGTTGTTTGTACTTAACTTTCTCACTACTCCTGCGCTTACCAATCTGCTTCCTCTCCAAGTTGTAAAGGAAAGAATAATGGGGTACAGGGTCATCAGGAGCTGGATTCGGGGCACGATTGAGGAAAGAAAGAAGGATATGTTCCACAACGTTGACGACCTTAATTATCTCGATAAAGCTGGGCATACAGATATAATTTCAGCCGTCATGAAATCTGGAACCCTGAACCTCGACGGCCTTGTGGAACAATCTTTAACATTCTTGGGTGCTGGACATGGTGGGTACTCCCGCATCTCAGACGCGCATTGCTAACATTTTAGTAGAAACTAGCGTTTGTTTTTTTACGACAGCTCCTCCAGAAACAGGCTAACAAACGATAGGCGGCAGCAATCGCATGGGCAATTCACGAACTTGCTCAACCCGAACACGCAGAGTATCAACGTGCCCTCCGAGCTGAAATCCGTGCAAATATTCCTTCGCCCTCTTCTGGAACGCCAATGACATCCGACCTTCTCGATTCCCTACCTTTCCTTGATGCCATTGCCAAAGAAGTCCTTCGCTTACACCCACCAGTCATCACGATCGGGAGACGCACTATCAGAGATACAATACTAGGCGGTATCACAATTCCAAAGCATACCCACGTCAGGTATTCGCCTTGGGCAATGGCTCGGACGAAAGCGATATGGGGCGAGGATGCCAAAGTGTTCAGACCCGAGAGGTGGATTGAAGGTGGAAATGCAGCAAAAGACTTACCTCTCAGCCAGGTTTTCGGGGGCGGAATTAGAGGATGCATTGGTAAATGTATGTTACTAATTTTATTTTCCCCGTGGCAAGTTCAAAGTCAGCTCGCTAATGGGCTGGGAAATAGCTTTTGCGCAGGCAGAGCACAAAGCGCTCATTGCGGCTTTAATTGGAACATTCGAGTTCAAGCAGGTGAATGACTTGCATGTAGATCCTGTGACTGTGTTTGGTATTACGGGGAAGATTTTGGGACTACAGCTTGAGACCAAGCTTGTTGAGGGTTGGTGAGGAAGAAAATTAAAAAGAAACTTGGCCATCACTTCAAAAATAGGAGAGATGCTCTGATGGTCCGTCTACCTGGGTATGTACCCCACACACGAGAGTCTCGCCAAGGGTTAAATGAAATATAAATAACCATTTGTTCTTACTCCACTTCTTGGGTTTTGGTTGAGCATTCTCTTCTCAGACCAATCAAATTTGTCTTGCTTCGGTCATTTCTCCTATTGACACAGGAAATACAACTAGAAATTATTAGTCAAAAACTAAATTATAACTAAGCTCGAAAATCAAAATCGGCAATCTAGTGTGTACATTGTCACCCAGGCTCGGCGACAAGACTCGTTTAGTCTCACCCACGAAGCTCCCCACGCACATTATTCCCCTCCAACTCTGTATAAGGTGTCACAGTGTGCCAGTTTTTATTCGGATCTGCCACAAATCCACTGTTTCCGACAGCTCTCACTTCATTGTTTCCAAGTTCCCATCGCGGATGAACTTCTGTCCCTGCATGCTCTACTACATGAGCTTGATTTCTTCGACGGCGACGAAGCAGGAACATAAGAGCAGCCAGGAGAATCGCACCTGCGCCTACACCCACCCCAACACCAATTCCAATATTTCGTTTACTATTGTTATCTCCACCATCACCACCACTATTGTTACCTGCTGTAGCTGATGTCGTCGAAGAAGATTGTGAACTTGCTGGGCCACTAGCGGTTGTTGGTATTGATTGTGAATTTGCTGAGCCACCAAGATTGGATGTTGCAGATCCCAACGCACTTTGTATCGAAGTAGTGGAACTCAGAGCAGAGTTTGGAGTGCTTGTTGTCACGCCAATGACCGTTACTGTTGATGCAGCTTGCAGCGTAAAAAGGTTGGAGGCAGTGGTGCAGCAACTTCTCGGGTCAGCTTCAAGCAGACAGCAGAATTGTGCATCGGGACATGAGACGATGGCATTGTAGCTGCTGGGAAATACTGTCAAAGAAATTTTTTATCAGCATTGGTTGGGTCACCACAGGGTGTCTGTCTGCTTGACTAGCCTGGTTGAGTGCACGGCGGTGGTGAGAGATGGTATTATTTACCGGCTTTACAGGTACCCCCGCATTCAGTACTATTCCCTGTTAGAGGCGTCAGTTACTTGAAGACTCGATATCGCTGTAAAAATGAGATCTTACAGCTCGAATCGGTACAACTCCCTCGAATGTATGCGTAGTATGTGGGCATCGGCGACGGCCAACGACACAGGTTATTAGACATACAGGTATGACCTTGCCCGCAGCATATGCTCTGCTCTTGGCCGGGGTAGCATGGTGAATCAAATGGAGCAAATGTTCCATCGGGGTAATAGCATGATGTTGACGAGATCGATCGCACACCTGACGAGAGCAAAGCTAAGCCGACTACGTATTGAATATTTCTGGTGAAGTGCATGGTTGCATGTTTTCTGGTATGAAGAGGCAACTTTTGAGATGCAGGGACCGAGAGGTATAATATACAACGAATATTAGACGGCAACAAATTGTAAGGGAAGAGGGGACGCGTAAAAATTATTATTGGATTTCAGGTTTAGGACTAGCGTTAGCGATGTCGTCCTGAATAAAGTTCGGAGTACTTCAAGCCTCTTTTCAGCTCCTAACGCCCATGGAACTTCTATTGGCGGGTGGAATAAATTCAAACGCGTGATCAACCTATAGACTTGATTCCTGAAAATCATAACTTTTCAAAAATGAGACTAGGTTCAGCTCATCATTGCTTCTTTCCCCGCCATATCTAACCAGTCAAAAGATCAAAAGAATATTTGTACCTTTGTACCTCACAAGACTTTCTAGTCGGGTCTACTCCAGCTCTAAATAAGTCAAGTAGTAGACAAAGCAATCGGGACACTGATATGCCCTTACGGGTCAGATAAAAAACTGATGGCCATGTTCCTCAGGATCCCCACAATCGAGGTCTAATGCCAAGCCCGGCTCACTAAGTTAGCTAAAAGCGAGGGATCTTGGATTGTTCCTATCTACGTAGCGATTCCTCGGTTTAAAGTTGGTATTCGTCGGTAGTGTGAATTAATTGCGACCAAGATTAAACACTCAAATTCTGAACTACCTTGATACCCATTTACACTACATCACTCTTCCATATATTAGTTGTGCAGTTGGTGGTGCAGCTTGCTACACACCTACCAGCCACGTCGCACTTATTCACTAGATCTCTCAAATCAATCCACACGAAAGAACTCATTCTGGAATTCATAAGGCGAGATTTGTCGAACAAATGAATGTAAATTCCAGCTATGTGCACCCATCGACCACGATCAGCACTCTCAATTAACACTTTCATCAAATCCCCTCATCATAACTCATAACAATAGAACAACAGGTATGCCTTCCTTTTCACATCATCAGGTCAAAGTAAAAGTATTGCTCGTCCCCGTGAACGCCGAAATACTTCCAATAAGCGGCTTAGAATCCCCATAATACTTGATTCTGTAAGTTCCCGCAACAGCCCAACTCTCCGTCTCCCAACTAATCTCCACCCTGCTCGTTCCCCAAAATCCATCGACCCTGATCCACGTATACACCAGTGCCCAGTCATAGTCACTTCTGACCTGCTTCCAGGTGCCATCTGTCTGCAACTGCTCCACTGCAGCGAATGTGCCTTCGAGGCGGAAATTGTTCCGTGGATTGGCGCCCCAGAAGGTGGCGAGAACGACGGAGCCAATTTTGTACGTGCTGAGGGGTTGGGTGATAACTTGGCCGAAGGAGTTGCCGACAGGGGGTTGGTCGTAAACGACTGGACTGATGAAGTTGAAGGTTTTGGGGACGTTGTTGGGAGCTGCTGGGCCTGATGCGGGGAGTGGTGTGGATCCAGCCTTCAAGAAGCCGATATTACTTGTGCTGAGATATTGGAAGGCTTCGGCATGCCATTGGCCGTAGAGAGTGGAAGCTCCCTCGTAGCGTTGGACGCCGTATTCTTCTTGAGTGACAGCATAATGGGCATATGTGTTGGCGATGCCACCCAAGACAACCTTTGGAGTCGTACCGGCTGGGACAACAGATTTAGAAACTGCGGCTGCCGAAACGGCAGCTTTCCACCTGCGTCCGGCCATGGTGGAGGATTCAGAGGGAGAAGTGATGATTATGAATTGCCCAACACGGAGAGATTGGACATCAATAATGTTTGGTGACCAGGGGTAAGGCGTTGAGATTTCACCAACGTTCAGAAGAATTGGTTTCGGCGAGTGACACTGATGGGATTGTTAGCTGCTGTCAATCAGGGACAGCCAATGGGAATCAACTTACAGCTTTTTGTTCGGGCGAGGGTGTACTGACGACTCCCGAAACTGCGGCCCAGAATGGATTTTGAGAGCTGGAATCATTGTTCCCTTGAGTGAAATCAAGAGGGCCTGGCCAATCTGATGTCCCTGCTGCGAAAGCGTAGCCAAGACCAGCGGGACAGGTTTGAACGATAGTTCCATTGGCAAGTGGAAATTTGTAATATCTCATGTCGTTAAAGATATGGTAGGATTTAACGCTGGGGTCTTTGACTGGAGTTGATTTGCTATCGAATGTATCCTGCACGATGTTAGCGAGTGGAACTGTACAGATTTTGGGTCATCTTACATAGAGAGTTTTGGCTCCTTGATATACTCTCCTGCCAATTTCGTAGCAACTGGAGACACCAAGATCTAGTTTTTGAAACGCAGGACCTACCAATCATTGTCAGTATTAGAGATTTGCTTGCGATTTCAATCTCTTTTTTGTTCTCGTACTGCAAATCGAGATCTCGAACCATTTAAAGAAAGGACCTAGTTGTAGAGGACTTTCCACGAAAATGAAGGGTTAATCAAGATTCCACATACCTCTTCCATGACAAGTCGCAGCGTTTCCACTACATGTGCTCTTGTCAAAGGAGCATTGAGTTCCACTGCCGTCATCACACCATGCTCCAAGTACATTAGGTGTTGTATCTCCCACGCTACTTTGACTAAACGCAGCGACAAATCCAGGAGCTGCCGTCTTGTCGGTTTGCATTGCTTTCTCAAACAAATACGACGAGAGTCCTTTGTTATCTATTTGAAGTTTAGCTTGCGAAAATGGATGATTTTGATATATGTGTTTGAACATACCTCCAGTCACATGGGTGTTGTTGGCGTACATGGAAGTCCCATGCACACTGTGCCATGCTAGAATACCAGTATTCAAACCATCTGATTCTCGCTGGAATCTCAAGACTGTGAGTGTCTTATCTGTGTTATCGGTATACTTGGCTCTCTCAGTAGCAGGATTTGCAAGATATGCACTTGGTGACCTGTTGATATTGGCGTCACTGATAGTTGTATCGGCAAATGCCAAGTAACCAGGCTTCAAAGACTCGTGAGCTCGTTTGATAGATAAAACGGTTCCGTCCACGATTGCTTGGTAACTCTCTTTCGAGAAGCCAAGACTCGTGATTTGGGGAAGAAGGTAATTGAAGAAAGCCCCGGGACCAGAGTGGGAATGTGTGCCTGTCACGGCCACGTTATTTTTGGTGTATACAGCATATGCCGGGCCTAGGGCTGCGAGCCCTTCCAAGATGCCGTAACGAATGGCGGTATCTCCAGAGGCGATATCGAGAACCAGATACACAAATCTGTCAGTTGCATTGTTTACATCTCCAACGATAAAGGCACGTGAGTAAAGCCTTTGACGCAAACCGGTGCCTGTGATCATTAGCCTCGAATTGAGCAGTGAGGTTGTAACAAAGACTATCGAGTGATACACGAAATACCAACATGAGGTGCTGTTGTATCACAGGAGAAAACATACCGACTTGTGCAGAATCAGCGTATCCCATAAAGTTCACTTCAACAACTGGTCTAAATACAGGTCAGTATTCGTATTTACATGTACTGGTGAAGTCGGATTACTTACCCCGTGATGTCACCTCTTCCAGTTCCCAACAAGTAACGATCACCGACAGCTCTCGCAGCATGGTCTAGGAATAACTTTTCGGTGGGAGCTGGCTCTTCGACCAAAGGCAACTCCACAACAGATGGAGATTTCCACCACAAGGAAACAAGACCAATGGCAGCTAGAGAAGAAAGCGTAACCAGAACGAAAGCAAAGATTGAAAGAACACGCTTTCGTCGTGCTTGCTTAATAGACTGATGCAACTCTTCGAGTTCTTGCTTCTCCTCAGCAGGGATAGCCTCATATTCTTGATCTAGAAAGGGACGCATGATGAATGGAGCAATGCAGCGAGAAAACACGACAGTTCGAGCTGAAAAAGGCGCGACAGAAAAGAGCGAAAGCGCGGGCAGATATACCACCCTCCTCCTCCTCAACCACTGAATGAACACACACACTCAGTACCCCCATTATTACGCTACTGTAGGACGAGCTGGCAATCGTTGGGCGTACAGTATAGTAGGAGGGCACGAATAGCCGCTTACTTTCCGCCATTTCTCAGAAGAAAACAAACCTTCTTTCCTCTTTGGACCACTTAGTCCGCGATATATGATAAGGTTACATGTCGTTACATGCTTAACGCACTGACTGGATAGTAGAATCACCAACGAGATAAGTCATCCGATCAACTACCTTGATTAACCTAGACGGCGATCTATCTTAGTGGATGCTTCAAAAATCCGAGGGGGTGTCATCTGGCACTTGACCAATTGTTTTGGGATTGTATCTCATCAATATTGTTGCGGTGTCCCAAGAGATTTGGCCGAGGTGTTGTGGCATCGAATAGAGCTTCGAGAACGTGAAGCCAAGACTTTCCTTGATTTCCACCATCTACCGTTCACGTGACTCGTCATTTAGTGACACAGAGCCATTTTGAGAGACTTGCAGTGCGATGCTTCGTCATTGTTGTGATACTTGAAGCTTTTTCACTTCGGCCTTGAAGTAAGGCTCCTACTTTGATCTTGCTGGTGTGCCGGACTCCGGCAGTTGTTCTGTTGACGGAACAAAACCCAAACCAGCTCCTCCCCCACACTCCAGATCGAATACGGAAGCTCGAAAACAATTCCACAACCTGTGCTCGATTTACCAGCTGTGAGAAACTTTGGACACCATGGTCGAGCGAAGAGCGGACAGCGTACGTTTTCATGCTTGTCTCGGCTGAGGCCTCCAGAGAACCTCTTTCCTGTTCCCCCGAGCAGGCAAGTCAGGCACAAAAACTACCAGAGTCTATTTTATAGTATTTAGCAATCATTAGATTAACTGGCGGGGAAGGAAAACTCAATGTGGGTCTAAGCAGATGTGGGGGAGCTGACATACAACTATTTTTCTAGTGGCTGTAATGTATCTCAACATCAGCCAGCCTCATTCTCACGAAGAGTTTGCGTCGAAATAATGATCGCCCTTCTCTGACGGCTGTATTATTTAGATCTGAAGTTGTGCACATGTTGAGAAGCCGAAAGGATTGTCGTCCCTGGAATTTCTATCATAGAGCAGAAGATGATCTGCCTGGATAAGAAATCTGTTTCCATGTTTGAACGATTAGGCAGGGCTTGAGATTAAAATCAATCGTTTTGAAAGGACGATAAGAATTGTCTCGACCTAGTCGGCTTGATTGTGGTGAACAGGTTCGGGCATGCGTAGCTATAGCAAGTATGCTTCAGCCCAACCAGGCAATTAACGAGAGTCTGAGGTTTTCGACGAAGGTTTGAGAAATGAATTTCAAGTGCGAGTATATGCGTACCTATCACTATATCTCCGTATTAGTATATGATATCGTGGGACTCGGGGATATACGAAACCTTTTGATAATTTTTGACAGTGTCGATGCTGTCAGGTTATTGCTATTCACTCATCTTCAATGAACAAGACTGGTGAGCATACCTCTGATTGGAAACGAGCGACCGATTCTTTGATAAGTTGTTGTCATTAGAAAACCTGGGCTTTGCAGCGCCTTCTATAGATTGGAAACCCACGAGTTTCATTCATACCATCATGTCCAGATTCGTACATCATTAAGTCGTGTTCAATCATCCTCTTCCCCCTCGGCATCCTCATCCTCTGATGGCTCCTCTCTAGCCCGCCTACTTTTCTTCCTGCGAGCTGAAGGTTCCGGTTCCTCCTCCTCCTCCTCCTCCTCCTCTTCTTCTTCTTCTGAAGCAGCCTCTTGAGTTCGAGGAGCTCCACCACCTTTTCTTTTCCTGCCTGCTGGCTCATCTCGCTCTTCCTCTTCCTCTTCTTCCACCTCCTCTTCTTGGGCCCTCGTCGCCACACCACTCCTCCTCTTCCCCCTCAAATAATCATCCGTCGTCGTAATCGCCTTCTCCCCACATATCGATTCCCCGCCCAATCCGTCTTACACGTTGGGCACTTCTTCGCCGGTCTCGAATTAAAGTACGCCGTCTCGCAGATATTGTGAAGTCGCACATTACACTCCATGTTCGAGCATCTCTGCCCAACGGTAATAATATCCCTACAAGCCTCACAGTTCTTGATTCTCTGCCACTCATTCGGTTCCACTTCTTCGTCATTAAACGTGATGACTAGCCAATGCCTCAACTCCATCAAGGCGCGTGGAGAGAGAGAGTAAAAGCCAGCCTTGCTTCTTTCCAGCCAATTTTCACCAACCAACTGTTCAAGTATTTTCTCGACTTGATCTTGCGTAACGCCTTTATCAATCGATTGTGTACCATCGCCCACAATATTCTTTCCACTTCCCTTCCTCAGGGAGCTCTGGCCAGCTTGCATGCCGGTAATCGCCATGACTTCTTTGCCTTTGCGATTGAGACCATCAAACATGCCGTCTAGTAAGCGTCTGATATAAAGTATCTCCTCTGGTGTTCGAGTAGTCGCTAGTTGTGTGAGGGCATCGCTGTTACTATTGACGAGCGCAAACGTACGTTTTTTCGTGACTTGGTGCTGTGTGCTTCGGATTTCGTAGTCGTAGGGAGATATCGCATCAGCGGCGGCGGAGATGTAAGAGAGGAAGTCTTCTTCGGTGACATCTTCTACGCGGGTTTCTCGTCCTGTGTTGGTGAGTTCAAATATGGCCTATTTTAGATGGGGGCTTCTTCGAACAAACCATCGTTTGCGGTGAAAATGGCTGCAAGCAATGCCTTTCCTTCCGTCACTGTAAGAGCTCCTCGCGCGAGGAGGGCTTGTAAAAAGGCGCGATTGGTATCATTGTATTGGCCATTGGCCGGGTCGGATTCATCGCGATCCATGTTCAGCCTGAGGTGGTTGGGATATTGGGTGTGGTTAGTGTTGCGGGAGGAGGTTTTCAAGAGCTGGGAGACGCGACGGAAGTGGGAACGTGTGTGGAGCGCGATTCCAACCTCACAAGCTGTCGAACATCACCAAAGACAACTTCTATCTCATCTCGTCTAATTTTTATTATGATTGTTTCATTGTTATATTTATTATTATTTTTGAGAGCATTTCCTTAGACCTCAATATTTTAATTTAGTGGTCGACTTCTGCTGCCAAATATTGCTCCCTCTGCTCCAACTTCCATAGAAGAATGTAACGCTACCACGAAAGCGATGCAATATTACGATCCAAGCTTTCAATATGAAATTGACAGGTTCAAATTTGCACATGTAATTCATACCTAACCAGACAATGATGAAGAGGAGAGAATATATCCCGTTTGATAATTACTAAAACTACTCTCTGACTTGACCATCCTACCAAACGACGAACTCCTAACAGTTCCCCAGCTCCTCTCTCCTCACACCACCTCCAAACATTCCCTCAAATCCATTACTCATTCGTAACAGTGACAATATTTTTGTCTACCCAAGAATCAGCACTTTCTAGTTGATTCCTGGCCTGAACCATGGAAGCCCCAGAGGATATCAAGAACCCTCCAACGACCTCGCAGATCCAAAGACCAAGATAAAGTAAAACAAGAAAAAGCATCAACTTACAGAACGCAACGTAATCCTTGATATTCTTTGCCTTCTCATAAGGCTCTGGATAATACCAAGCTGCATTCTTCAACTCCGTCTCTGTGTTAGAGCAAAACGTATATTAGCTTCATCTTGGCTATTGCAATGACGACGATAGGCAGATGAGGGGATGGATATACATACTGTCAAGATTGATACTGTAATACTTTGCATCGCCCTTCCATCCACAATGAGTGGTATGATCCGTCTTGCTGAGGAGGGATTGATTCACTGATCTTCAAGCGATTCCAATATGTCAGCAAACAGAGTCTCACACCACATACACAAATCTTGAATCTTCCACGCTTCTGGAAACTGTGCTTCATTCTCTCAATCTTTACGCTATTTTCGGGAGTATTTTAGGTACATACGATGGTGGGAACTATGAGTAAATCAAATCAGCCAACTGTTCGTAGTACGTGAACACACTGACAAAACATGTCTCTTGGGATTGGTAAGTAACAAAAAGCCTGGTTGTCAGCATAACATAAGAGGTACGTACGTATACATTGCCCTCCACAATCTCATACTCATCCGTCTCAGCGATAATACGGCCAGAGACAGTAGCTGTTGCCTTTCCCTTTGTCATTTTTGCAGTTATTTGCTGTCTGTTCTCTGATATACTCTCAGCTTGCAAGTGTTGGTGATTGCTTGAATCTTTTCGAGCCTTTTGCGATTGGGATTATGGAGAAATATTGTAAAATTTGTGGTGGTGATCTTTTGCTTGTGATATTTAAAGGGCGTTGGATGAGGGGAGGGCAGGGAATATCGTCATCTGAGGGGTAAAATGGCTGAACTAATCACAAACCCAAAACGAGGGATTACAAATAGGTCTCTTCTTGCACCTTCCGATTCGATATTTCTAGTTTGCTACCTTTATCAAGATTTTCGTTCATTAGTATTTGTCTCGTAATAATCTAGGTTCGGAACTTTCGGTTGTTCTCATAAACTTCCTGGGCGGTCATGCTCCTGATATCGATATTGATAGTGATATTGATATTCGCAAAATCCTAGTAATCTACCTTTAACATTTCTTAAAACCAAGACCTATCAATGGGAGACAATAGATGTCAATCTTCAAAACCGTTCTGATTATACACTTGCTTTCAAGCCTTGATCTCCAAAACAAGTACCGGAGGGAATCGGCTTCTTAGTACGTAGGTAATCATAGAGTAAATACGGATTTCCTCCTTGATACGTTTTATGTCAAAGCTCTGTGGTTGAAATTGGACAGTATTTGATTTTCATCAAATTTCAACCTTCAATACTTTCAGCAAATACCGGTAGTGTACAGTGCAGTGAATTCCCCAACTTCTATCTAAATTTTATTTCGCTCCAGGGAGAAATTCAAGACCGGTGAGGCCCAACTTCCTTATTACAATATCATACCCAATTCATAACTTCATCACCCCATTTCAATCCCAGCCCACCTAACTTACCTACCTTACCCATACACACACTCAAAACCATCCGTAACAACACTCAACAACCATCCATAACAACACTCGCCTCTCTTTCCCTCTCCCTCTCCATCTCCCCCTCCCTCGACACACTCCTCTTGTCAATATTCTCAATCAACGTCCTCGGCCACTCCACCCAACCCCTCCACTCACCCCCCTCCAACCTCTTCTCCACATCCTCCAAAATCCTCTCCCCTTCCCCCTTCATATACCAACAATACTCACACCTCTTAATCGCCGGTGTCAAATACGCCAACACCACCAAAGCAAGCGGCCTTCTCTCCTCCAACCTCACCATAAACTCATCAGACACACACTCACCCCACATACTAAGCGCGAATCTCATTCCGGGCGGTGGGGCGGGGATGATATGGGGAGGTTGGAAGTGCAGGGCGTAGGCGCGACGGAGGAGGGTGATGGCGGCGGTGTAGATGGATTTTTCTGATGCTGGGAGGGTGGGGTGAGAGGTGAGACGGAGCAGGAGCATGACGAAGACCCAGTCCTCTTTATTGAAGGCCGTGTCGATGCCGCCGCTAGTTGGGGGTGTGTTCAAGTCGAGGAGATGGTCCAGGTAGCGTTTTGCTTCATAGACGTAGGCTTCGTGGGCGTGGCGGTCGATGCCAGCGAGTTTGATTTCGCGAAGGGTCTGGTTTGTCTTTGTGAGTAATTTTGTTTTCTTCTTCAAATTTATAAAATAAGAACCTTATCTAATTCGGAAAGAAAAAAAATGTATTTGGAAGAAAAAGAAAGATGTGTGCAAAATAGAAAATTGAGATATATATATATATATGAAAAGGACAAACAAACCTTTCTAGCCCCCCTAATCAAACTAATCCACTCCGGAATACCACTATTACAACTCGGAACCACAAAAGAATACGTCAAAATCAAATGTCCAAACGTAATCATGGCATAGCTATTCTCCTCCACCTCTTCATCGTCCCTCACATCATCATCCCCACCCTTCCCACCACCACCACCCTTCACGGCCGCCTTCTCCGCCAAAATATACCTATACCCCTTCAACCCAGCAGCTTGATGTTTAGCCGCAAGTGCCAAATACTCCTCCTTCTTTCTCTTCTTCCTCTCCCTCTCCGTCTCCCTCTCCCCATCACCCCTGTCACCACCACCACCACCCTCCTTCCCACACTCAACAGCCAAATGCAACGCAGCACTCGCCAAAACACCCCTCATCAGAAACGGAAATTTCAATCCTAACTTCGGAATACCAGTTTGCCATACCTCGTTATCATGGGTTCCCCATGGTGTTTCGGTGAAGCCACGATAGGAGGAGGTTGTCCATTGGTGGAGGAGTTCAAGGTCAGAGAGGGGGAGCGTGGTTGTTTGGGGGTGGTTTCGTTGTGTGTTGTTGATGATGGTATTGATGATGATGATAATGATGATGATGGAAGGGAGATGAAGGACGTGGATAAAGCTGTAGAGAGAGATGTTGAGATTGAGGGAGAGTTGACGGAGTCTTCTGAGGTGAATGATGGCGGTTGTGGTGGAGCCGCTGTTGATGAGTATGTACAGCTCTCATAATATCTTACACAGCGAGCGCATTCCGGTTTTTCTTCTGTGCACTATGTATTTTTCGATATGTTAGCTTATTTTAAGTATTATGCTCCCTCTGTAAGTTAAGGTATGTATGTATTCACCGTCTTTGTGAAAGAAAACTGGGGGATGGACTAACTGACTCACTTTGACTCGACGGTTTTTACATTGGAGACAGCCCGTTCGAACTTTATGATGAGCTCTCATTCGAGGGGAGCAGGTGCTTTGGAAGTCATTTTTGTCGATCTTGTCTAGATATCATGTATAAGGGTACGCTGTGAGATTTGCAATGTTGTACAGTGAAAGGTACAGTCAGTAATATGTACGAGGTGGGAGGGATACTGTTCTGAACCTACGAAGGAAGTGGGATGAGAAGTGGGTCAGATTCTGGAGTTAACTAGTCAGCGCCCCAATTGAAAGTTGATGGACTTCAAATCTCAATAACACTATCGAAAGGAGAGTAATAGCTTAGCTTAGCTTAGCTTAGAGGATAGAATTCAAATTTCTTGATTAGTTCTTTCTAACTGACTGTTTAATCCATAAAACATCAAGCTTGTGTTCCGCGTTAGCCACCCGTTCCTAGCTGAACTTTTTGATACTAATAAGTGCATCAGATCTTGAAATTTCAAGCATGCTAAATCTATATATGATGGCAATCAAAGATCTTCATCATCGGCAATATGATCACGCAACGAAGCATCACTCTATTGCCGGAGTACAGACTCCGGTCACTTTGGCAGTGGTGTTCACATTTATGGATGGCCACAACCCAGAACAAGCCCTATTTCTGTGCTATGACTCGGAGTAGGTAGCCTTGGACTACTTTCCATTCGTTGGGAAATAGTTGACCCCAAAAATATGCAAAAATATAATTATATCTAACGTATAAAATCATAATTTCTAAAAACTCCTTTTTCGCCCGCCGCACTGGCTCGAAATAATGCACCTTGATATCCCAAAATAACCATGCAATCCCATCTTCATCTTCATTTCATATCTTCATCTTGCATATTTCATCTCTTCATCATCTACCACAACATAGATTTTCAGTCACTAGAACACCTCACCACTTATCCGGCCCGAAATGCTGCCCCTCAGGAACCGTCTTGAACGAACAAGCATTCCAATCACACCCACGCTTGTAAATCTCCGTCCCCCACCACGAGAAATTCTCCATCCACCCGGGATATACAAAGCCAAAGAAGACCACGACCAAGCCAAACGCGAGGCCAGAATCCAGGGCAGCACTGAGAGTCATGGTATATTTAGCCCACCATTTGCTTGCTTTGTTCTTGATCTGATAGTTGAAGATGAAACAGACGAGTGCCCAGACGGAGAAGTTGAGACCGGTCGCCGGTGGGATCCAGGAGAGTGAACCGAAGAGGACGGGGAGGTTGATCTTGCGCACGATGCTCTTCTTGCGGTTGCGAGCATAGAGCCAGAGGAGAATGGGGGCGATTGCGCCGATGGGGAAACACCACACGAGAGATGCGTATGTGGCGTTTGGGCCGAAGAATTCTTTGGGTCCGACAACACCCCAGAGAATGCTGCCGTTGAAATGAACTCTTGCGATTGGGCAGACAAATCCGTTGATTGCTTCGGGAGTGCAAATACCCTTGACGTTGGCGAACATCCAGTTAAGAATGAAGATTTGGGTGCAAGATGATACCACTGTTGCCGCTATCTGGACAAGGAAGAGGGTTCGTGGTGGAATCTTCATGTAATGACCCAGTTTGAGATCGGCCGCGAATTTAATGCCCTGCGAAGATGAGATGTAGCCGTAGGTGACGAATACCATATTTGCAACGGGGCGACCAGGAAAGACGGCGCCGCATACAAGTTGGCAAATCAGGTAGATACTGCTGTGTTGGTTCGTAATAGCCATCACAATGCCAATTGGAATGAAGAGCACAGCGCAAATTCCAAGAGCGAGAAGAAGGCCATACCAAGGGAGGTGCACAGGATAGCTGATATTTGTAAGTGGAAGAAAAAGCCTAGCAAGGGGATCGACTTACTATTCAACCACGAAGATGCCAACGGAGAGCATGCTTACGAAAGTCAACAGGTACCACCATCCAGGGGCATCTTTATATCGCTTCATCAATCGATTGTGAACATCCTCTTGACTGATAAGATTATCCAAGTTGCTGGAGTCGGTTCTACGAAGTCTCCGGGGTCCAGATTCACCAAGCACTCCAGTTGAAGATCCAGTGGATCCAGGAACGGCTTGATAGGCACCCTTTCCCTCCTCCCCAGCCTCCTTCAAAGATCTCTTCCACTGCCTCCAGATATCCTTTCCGTGCCAACAAGCCGTATGCGTTAGCAGAGACGCCAGTGCAGCAAATTGCAGTCCATAACTCAAAACATAAGTAATTGGCATGTAAACCCGGCTGTAGTTATGATAGGCTTCTCTGTCGAACAAGAACTCCTTGGTCAGAATCTTGCTGACATCGTACTGTTTTCCCGTATTGTCGAAGACTAGCGAGGAGAGGATGGGCATGTATGACGAGAACAGATAGTTTTTGTAGTACATGATGGGAGCAACGATCCACATGACAATAACAAGTCCTCCCACTACGTTCATGGCGGCCCAGAAGGGAGTCACCAGCGGTGATCCAATATAGGCGATTTGTGCCCAGTCAAAGGTCACCGGGAAAAGTCCAAGGCCCGAGGCCGTGCCGAACAGATTTGCAACCACAACATTTTGCGGTGCGAACCAGGTGATAACGTTGAAGTTACTCAGCGCCGGAGCCAGAAGACCTGGGATGAAGTAGAATATGAATGAGGAGAGCCAGACGACGAAGAAGAACTTCCAACGGGTAATCTTCCACCCATTGGCAATACTGTTCTCTTCCTTGTGCAATGTAGTGAACATAGCGGCCGACATCAAGGTTCCCGGCCAGATCATGCCACCAGGCCGAACGAGAAACCTCCTCGTTAGACCAGCAAAAGCGTAGCCAAGAATTTGCGTCGAGAGAGTCAACAGAAGCTGATACGGAATGCCAACTTTCTGGTTGTAAAAATGCGTTTGCTCGACGATCACATCTGTTGCAAAAGCAAATCCAAAAGAAACATTGCTGCTAATGTACACGCAACTGTGCTCCTTCTCGTTCCACCTTCCTTGACCAAGCCAGAGTCTGAAGTTTCGTAGAGCACTGTCTCCAGGCTTTTGCAAGTCATCGGCGTCCGTTTCCTTCGCAACTCTCGCGCCATCGACGAAGGTCTCTTCCGGATCATCTCGTCGTTTGAAGGCTTGATCCCACATAAGGCCAAGCGGGTGAACAAGTAAAAGTGCAATAACTGGCGTGATGGAAACGCTTGGGTATCGGAGAGAAAAGAAAAGATTGGTAGAGGATCCGAGGATAGCGAAGAGGAGGGAGAGGAACCACATTCGTGGTGTATTGATCGACAGCGTGGTATTGTCGACGGCGGAAACAGAGGCTCGCACTTGGGCGTATGGTGAGTTGTCGGGTGGGTTTTCAAGGTTAATGGATGAGCCGTCATCCGTTGTAATTTCGTCGACGTCTTGAGTACTCCCCGAATCCTCGTCGTCCGAAGCCAGCGGTAGCCCACCACCTCCCATACCTTTGTCCAACCCGATTTCTTCTCCTGACAATTGCTCATCCGATTGCTCGGCCGCGCCAGGTATTGGTATAGAGCCTCTGCGACGCGTTGTCCGCTGTCTCTCCGAAATTATCCCCACCGACCTCATGGTCCCCGAACTGACAGCATTCCGCAGCCCCGATCCCTTCTTTCTCTTCTGCCTCCGTATGACCTCCTCATTCTCCTCCTCGTCGCTATTATCGGTCGAAGCTCCCACGGGAGCTGCACCATACGACCCTGTCCCAAAGCCTGGGGCCGACCGCAGAAGGAGGGGCGTTTTGGACATGAGTCCTAGAAATCGTTTGAGGGGATTCAGAAATGGTTCGTTATTGTTATTCTCCGGGTCCGCATCGTCGTCGTCGTCGCTGCTGGAATCCGCAAAGTGTCGACGTAGGAGCGCGGGGTTGGATTCGGGGTCTAAGTCGTCGTCTTCGTCGTCGTTGAGGTTGGAGACGCGATGAGGAGGAGGAGGGTGGTGTGAGTGTGTTTGTTTCAAGTGTTGCTTCTCCTTCTTATTCTTCTTCTTCCTCGAGGCAGAAGAGGCAGATAACGAGCGCGAGGGGAATTCCGAGAGCGGGATATCACCAGCTTCTATACTCCTCACCCGACCAGCTGAGGGAGTAGTGGATGAGGAGGCAGCGGCGGGCAGGAGACCGCCGTGGGATGTCATTTCTTCATGCACTTTAGACCATTTGCAGGCTGTCACCGATGACCCCATTCTCCCGCTCTCGTCCAATGCACAGCTGCCAAGGCATGGGCACTAACTAAGTGCACGAAATCCCACACACCACTGACTCCACTTTCTACCTTTTAGTCTTCTACTCGTAATAAATGTCTGATCTACTTTTTGCTAGCGTGGGCGGTGAGTAACACTCTTGACTCTGGGAATTGATAGCGCAGTTTGGCAAATGGTACGGTGTACGGATATTGTGGGTGTGTACTTCTTTCTGATCCTTTGTACGGAGTATGTGTGTTGTTGAATATGTGGACTCGGACTTCAACAAGGAG
The DNA here is from genome assembly GCA_031472005.1 of Tetracladium setigerum. Taxonomy (NCBI): domain Eukaryota; kingdom Fungi; phylum Ascomycota; class Leotiomycetes; order Helotiales; genus Tetracladium; species Tetracladium setigerum. The sequence goes on along the minus strand of PZJY01000008.1, from coordinate 2,550,889 downwards.
AAGGAGAAGGAGGTTGGGCAAGCGTGTCAAGGTTTCCATCAGAATAGCACCAAAGTCTATCTGGACAGGCCTTCAAAGGTGGATCTGATCCGTCTTATCTGATCAAGAGATTACGAGAGATCAGGAGATTTGCATTTAGCCGGCATGGAAAGTGGCTCCATAAAGCGTGGGAGGGAGGAAAGAATGCACTCAAGTATTATTATTATTGGAAGGTGGAGTCGTCGTCGTTGAGTTCGTCGAGTTCGTTTATTTTTGTTTTCTTTTCGCTCGCTTGTGATAGCATCGCGAAAATGAAAACGTGCAAATACCCCCAAACAACAAACACTTCTTCCAAAGAGAGCCAGAGAGAGAGAGAACAAGCAACTGTGTTCTCAAAAGATGTAGTCAGTAGTGACACAATTTTGAAACAGTTTCTCTTCTGTACCTGCTTAAAGCACAGGCACGCACAGGCACAAGCATATGTCTACCGTACTGCTGTTGGTGCGCCTGCATTGCTGGTGATACATCAACATGCAATAATCAAGGTTTAAATGTGTATGTGATCCGTTCGCTTCCAAACATTGGAGGTCAAAAGCCAAGCAAACTTTTTCCAATTCCATCTTTTTTTTTTTTCCCTTTCTCGAGCGTGCGTGTGACAGGCAAGATTCTTTCCAATACTCACCTTATTTCAAGCTAGCTACCTAATCTACCGATCTAGGAACTAGGTACGGAGGTCCCGGCAAAAAGTCATAGGAATACGCTAAGAGTGCCAAGAAGTACAGGGGCATACCTTGGCACAAGTCTACTAACAAAAGTATACACAAAAAAGTGCTCTGATGTGCCTATCTACTTAATGAACTCGATCAGGATTCCTCTTCCTGCCTTGTACGCCCTCTTAATACTCGTTACCACCTTCTAATAAGATTACTTTTGCAATATGTATAATAATTCTCTCGATCCAACGTCGAATACGCTCTTGAGATAGATTTTCCCATGCATTTAGCCAATCCTGCTCCATTTGCCGTTGGCTCGTTGCAGCTCCGTATTTTGTTGTTTCTCTTTTAAGCCAAAACCAAAGAGGTTCTATTATATTAAGGTCTGGAGAGTTTGCCGGCCAGAGCATTCGTACGATTCCCCAAAAGTCGTAGACTCTAGCTTGATAAGAGTGAGCGTGAGGGGAAGCGTTATCCTCTTGAACGATAGTATTCGGCCGATCGATCTTGCATTCTTTTGCAAAAGGGAGTAGTTTGCCTTGGAGGATAAGCTTTTGATATCGATACCAGTCGATTCCACCACTACTATCTCGTACAAGCTTCCCCGTCTTCTTCGTCCACTTCCAAGCAGGTTTCTTTCCCGGTATATTGCGAGTGATACGAACTCTCCGCATTGCTATATTAAGCTCCCATTCGGCCTTGCAAATCGGCTCGAGAATCCTGTTTTGCTCCTTAAGCCATGCGTCGGCTTCTCTCTTCTCAATAGGAGTCTCATCTTTCCAGATATGGCAAGGACCCTTCTTATCGTACGAGAAACAGCCCCAGAACATGAATTGTTTGAATCCTTTCCATCGACGACGAATACAATGATTATTATAAGCCTCGGATTGAAGTCTCCAAACTCTTATCCTGCCTCGCTGTCCTCCCATCGTCACCGCTGTTTCATCCGACCAGATGACATTCTTCCAATCCTCCAAAGTCCAATTCTCATGGTCTTTACACCACTTCCACCGGATCGCTTTTGCAGACTCGGTGAGCCCTGGCTTGAAAGTTGGCTTATAATTTCCGTATCCGAGAGAATTGAGGATATTCCAAACTGTACGAGCCGAGACGTCGACTTTCTCTTGATCCTTTAAGACGTTCGCTATAGTTTGGGTGGTATGAGTACGAGTCGTCGAGTTTTTGGATATAATTCGTATAACAGCTTCCTTCACCTCTTCTGTAGCCTTCACCGGCCTTCCTGACTTCGGCGCATCTTGGACGTACTCGAGAATAAGCTTTTTACTCTCTTCTGGCTTGTATCCACGCGCGATTGCAGTGGCTCGGAGTCGATAGATCGAGGAACGAGAGATCTTTGTTGTTTCGATAATTTGAGGGAGGGGAATACCGAGCTCAAGCATACATAATGCTTGGATTCGTGTACCGACATCGTTTTGCGTTTGGCGAGAGAGAATAGCAGGCATTTTGGCGTCTAATTCAGGCACTCGAATGATGGAAAAGGGTCAAAAATAAGGGCATAAACAGCTGTTTTGGCACTTCTACGATGTTTTTACGATACCGCATTGGGCGCTAGTGCCAAGGCCTCAAATGCTTGGCAATCCTATGACTTTTTGCCGCGACCTCCGTAGGTAGGGACGGATCGGAGCGGCTGTAACTTCATCCCTATCCAGATTGCTATCTTTCAAACCTTGTCATGCCACTAAGTACCTGGTCCGAGTCACGGCGGTACGGCGGTACGTACTGTACAGTACGGGTATTCCCGCACCAAGATAATGCAGAATCCAGGATCTAGCAAGGAATCAGTTTTCTTCGCTTGGTGAGAGAGTCGGCTGTGGCGCTTTTTAGCCGTCGAATCTCCATGACTAGGTATACTTCTTACTTCTTTAATTTTTATCGTCTCGAGGTATTTGGCAGATATATCATCATCAATATTGAATACCTATAGGCACCTAAGTAGGTATCATAGCATGAAGGAAAGGAACTGAGCTAAGAACTTAAACCATATGGTTATTTCCGCACCGTAGTAAATTGACGCCTAAGTACATACCAGCTTGCGTACCAAGTCTACAGACGTTAAGATATTTTTTCAAAACGGAAATTGTCATTTTTCCTACAATATCAACTTTTCAATTTTATTTTACCACAAAGTGTCAACACCTCCCTCGCTCGTTCCATTTGCGTTTCCAATCCCAAATCCCATTCCCATTCCTTTGATAAGTTCCGTGTTTCCCTTGATAAGTTTTCCTTTCGTTTTCATTTTCCCCCGCTTCATTCGCATTTCCAATTCCCATTGTCAATCCCAAAGCATAGTGAAGCAAAAGTAAAGCCAGTTTCAACAGATAAAGAAACAAACACACTAACTTCAAATTCAAAATTCCCTTTCCAATCCAACCCAGTCCCGAATCCAATCCCAAACGGATTATAACAAAACATAACCTTATCGCCCAACAAGAGAAAAAAAAAAGAAAAATGGAAAAGAAATCCAAGAAAAAACAACTACAATTTCCCAACGACTGCACCCTTCTTCCTTCACTCTACCTCCCTCCCTTGGAACATCCGAATCTAATCCAACTCCACAACCCCAAACTCACCCGGCTTCCCCGCCGGCAATGCCTCCATATGCGTAATCTCCTCCCAATCTTCGCTATCACTCTCACTACTACTCTTCTTAATTTCTTCCTCTTTCTTCTCTGTCGTCTTCTTCTCAACCTTCTCCTTCTCCTCCTTCTGCCTCACCTCCGAAACAATCTCCACCCCACGAATTTCAACACCTTTTCCAATCTCCACATGCTCTCCAATCTCAACTCCGCCTTCATTCCTAGCCATTTCCCTTTCCTTTTCACCACTGCTTCCCTTAACTGCTGCTGTTGGATCAACAAAAGAAGAAGAAGCAGGAGCAGGTGTAGAAGTAGAAGTAGGATAATACCCCTCACATCTATACCCTGCCTTCTCACACGCTCTACAACTCGGCCTCACCTCATCACATCTTCTCTTCTTCCTATAGCAAGTGAAACACGATGTTCTCGCCCTGCTGCTAAGACTGCTACCACCACCTCTGCCATTACTAGAAGAAGAAGATTTCTTGGCTGGTTTGATTGGCTCGAGTACCCGACGTAGCCCTAAAATAACCGAAAAAAAGAACAATTAGTATATATGAATTTCTCAGCTTGACTTGACTTTGATACCCATTCGTTGTGAAAAAAACAGGGGAAGGGAAAGGGGAAGGGGAAAGGCGGGGAAAAAAGACTTACCATCTGTAGTATCAACGCTACCACCACCACCTCCAACGCACTCCCTCCCCAACTGCCTACAATAATCACAACCCCCCACAGCCTCATCACAATCCAAATCCAACTCCTTACAAGACCCACACGGATGTCTCTGATCGTTGAATCTCGGCTTCCCAGGTGGTGGACTTAATTTAGCACCACTTCGTGCTTTCGCCTTCAACGGAGCAGGAGAAGAAGGAAGAGGAGGCAAAAAGCCCGAACCAACCGGACTAGTCCGACTACACTCCCACCCACCTCATCGCAATAATCGCACTGCAGACCTTTTCGCGTGTTGGTGCATAGTTTACCAGTTTTAGTGCAGGCGTCGCAGGCAAGGAGACGCGTGCCGCTTGGGAAGGGTTTGCATTCTATGCCCTTTGTGGTGCAGCCTAGGCATTTTGAAGAAGAAGAAGACTGGTTGGTGTTTGGATTGGTTTGGGCGATGGGCGTGGATTTTTGGAGGTGTTGAGGAATGCATTTTTCTTTGCTTTCGAAACAGGAGACGCAACCCGAGGGGGTGGAGTAGTACATGTGATTTGGGAGCGGAGGAGAGGTGGAATACATCTTGAAATCGTTGAATGATGGGGAGGCTGGCTTTGTGTTTGGTTTTGTCTTTGAGTTTGGGATGGGCTGAAGTGAGGGTGGGGATGTACCGTAGTAGGAGGAGAGTGAGGGTGGGAGAGAGGGGGTTTGCCATATTTTGGTTGGGCGGGTTGGTTGGGTGCTGTTGTGGTGGTGGTGGTGGTGGTGGTGGTGTTGTGGTGGTGGAATAGCTGGGGAAGTAAGTGTTAATAATTTTGTAATTAATTTTGTGTAATTGCATAGGGATATATCTCAAGGACATCAAGTAGTGAAGAAGAAATAGCTTACGCCTTCGAGTACTGCTAGAGCCTGGGCCACCCTCGTCCGGTGTATGAGGAAGAGTATATCGACATTCAACACCTCTCACTTCGCAGCTTGAACAAGTCGGTCTTCTCGCATCGCAGTAAGCGTTCCAAATTTTGCAAGTGTCACAGATAGGACGTGTGGATATTTCTGGTTGTTTTCGGAGATCTGTATATCAAGGAAGGTCAGTCAGTCAGTCCACTATCATTCTCTGAATAGTCCATCCACCATAGTCCGAACCAAAATCAAACACCTCAAGACGGTAGAGAAGGGGGATTAAATACTCACGTCTTAACTCCCCAAAGACCTCATCAACCTCCATCCGCCTCTTACCCTCCCCCTCCCCCAAAGGTTCCCCAAAACAATCCAAAGTCCTCTCCCTCTCCTCCCCACTTCCCCGCAATAATCCCTCTCGACCAGCCCCACAAAATCAACCATGAATCCCTCGCCCATCCTCGGCCTCTCCTGACCAGGCAACAACAAACTGGAAAACACATTCTGTAGATCTGCAATCTTCGCTTCGCCCGGTGAGAAGATGCAGGAGAAGCCGTGGAGAGCGCACCGTTCACATGTTGGTGCGCCGATACAGGGGGTGGAGGGGAGGAGCGGAGGCAAGAGTCGCATTTTACTTGTATGTCGGGTTGGGAATGGGATGGTGGTGGTGGTGGCGGTGGTGGGTGAGGTTGATCAGTGCTGTTGTGGTTATTTGGTGAGTGTTCCATCGTGGGTATGATATACTATGTTCTTAGATGGGGTGGTGGTGGTTGACGGTAGGTCGTGTGGTTTTGATGTGGGTGTGGTGGTGTGGTGTGGAGTTGAGCTGTCGTTGGAGGACCCTGAATGAACTCTATCTGGAGCTTGTCTGTAGCTTGTCTGTATAGTACGTAGCTTATCTTATGTGTAAGGTAGGTAGATTGTGTGAGGAAGGAGAATATCGCAGGTCATTGGAATGATATAGAAATATAGAAATGGAACAACAAGAAATAGAAGATGAAAGCTTCCCTCACTCATAAATCTTGCTGGCAGGCAAAAGGGCAAAGCGAAGGAAGAGAGAGGATGACGTTGACGAGGCATCGGGGGGTTCAATCGAACGATGGCCTAGATTTAGGCAGACCGAGGACGGGCTGAAGGCTGAGTCCATTTCGCCTCGTTTGCTTCCACCGCTACCATCACCACCACTCCCACAACCACTTACAGTACTATGCAAAGATTAATTGTGAGTCGGTGAAAGCGTTTAGAGGATTCAATGACGCAGTTGGGTATGGTTTTCGAGATTCTAGGACTTCCAGATTCTTTGCTTTGGTGGTGCTTTCTCAAAGCTGGAATTTAGGAATGGTGGGTGGATGCTGTTGCTGCTGACGACGATGATGGATGTGGTCTAGATCTTTGTGACGTGTGGGGAAAGGGAGCTAGGTACTGTGCTCTATCATGGCCTGATTGATGGAAAGAAAGCTACCTTGGTACGAAGTAGTAAGTAGACAGCACCGAGTAACTTTTGAATTCCCTACAACACTGTAATTGCTACATTGGAAAACTCCTGCAAGCAAGATGGTGGGAAGACACCGATAACGACACCGATGGGCCAGTAACGACAGAAGAGCTCCAGCTACGGATCATTTCAATAGAGCAACGACCATGCGACCAGACAAATTCAAGTTCCCAACGCCAAACTTCACCAGTGTAGTCTGACGAGATCACTATCCCATCAAATCATCCTTCTTACTCGAGCCAGCACCTTGTCCCTCTCTCCTGGTCTTTGCGCCCTCCTTCAACCTCTCCCATCGATCTCTATATCGAGACACAACACCCCTAAGCTTCTCATTATCCTTCCCCAGTCTTTCAATTTCCTTTCCTCCCAGAGCCACATGTTCTTCTAGCTCCAAAACCCTTCGTTTCAATAGCTCATCGCCTCCTCCACTCAATGTGCGATGCAGAGCTGGATCTCTGGCAGGACTCATATCCCGTATCAATCTCATGCTTTCCTGCAACGCCATCCCATTCTTTTGCGCCGACATTTCAAATGTGTGCAGACGCTTGCTGAGTCTGTCCACGACCTCCTTCAAGCTCTGATTCTCCATGCCCAGCTCTTCCACTTTATTCTCAAGTTCCCGGGTATCAGGCTTCTTCATCCTCGAGCTTTGCCTAGAAATTGCGGGCGAGGGCGGCATTGGAGTTTCCCTCGCGTCCACAAAATCATCTTCTTCGTTCGGGTCAGCAAAAAGATCCGGATTCTCACCATGCATAGAGGCAGCAAGTCGCCGCCTCTCCTTTTCGTCAAAGGAGAGGATGCGGGCGTACGACGCAGTATGACCGGTGGTAGGGACAACGTAGAAAGAATCATTTGCAGAATGGCCATCGCGAGCAGAGGCGCGGAGAGCGGCACGAGAGAAGTACTTGGTGAGATCAGGATCCGAACCACGTCTCTCGTTAGCAGGAGTTCGTCGCTTATTGGGAACTGTAACCTCTGCTGGAGGGGCAGGCGTGGTGGATTCCTCTACAATAAGTGGTAGTCCTGCAAAGGCAAGAGGAGCAGATAGCTTCGAGAGGATGCTCTCAAACGTATTGTAGAACCTCGAGAAGCCCTCATCTTGGGGAGCTGCCGCTGCTGTTGGAGTTTGTTCTACTGGTCCTGCGACCTGTGCCTCGGCCGTTCTTGGTAGGGAAGTAGGTGGCAGCCAACTTGGTTGAGATGACTCGGGGGAGTTGGGAACCTTCGTCTTTTTCGCATCTCGACGAGGAAGGGCTTCCAGGCTCCCAGGTGCCTGTTGTGTAGAGATACTGGGTGAAAGCGGCTGGCGGGTGTAATTCGCTCGAATGCCTCTCGCGTTGGCTAGATTACTCGCAATCGAGGAGCTCAAGTCGCGAGGAGGCAGTCGTCGAGGGGCACCTAAACTCGGAGGAGTTCGCAGAGGAGACGCAGGCCTTGGACCCAGATCCGACTTCGAGGCTCGCAACTCTGCTACTGCGGCAGATGTCGACAACGGCTTTTCACTGACTTGTTGGACTTCGGGCTCGGTGGCAGACGCTGTTGGGGGGTTGTCGGTGGGGTATCGTAGGAGTTCCGAGAGTCTGCGGTGATGGGCTTCTAACAACCTCAGGGTTCGCAGAGCTTCTGCACTTGCAGTTCCATCTGCCGCTCTCGCAAACTCGCCTGCGGCCAGAGTATGTTCATTGATTGCGACAGTCGTGTCGGAGCTCTGTGTAGCGACCGAGGCGGCGCGGGCATGGTCGTGAGCTAAATTTAGGGGAGACGTCTCCATGTTTGAAGGAGTTTATTTCGTTGTCTTCCAGAGGCTCAAGATAAGTTGGTTCTCATAGTTGTGGGCATTCTCTACTTCTTCTGTCGTCGTTGAGAGGCAGAGAGTGGTGAGGGTGGGGGGTTGAAGTAGAGGAGGGAGTGTGTTAGATCTGCGATGAATGACTGGGGGAGTGAAAGTGAAAGTCATGCAGCCACCACACCTGCCAGGCGGCCGCTTTAGTGAGGTATCTGGGCAGGTCCCGTCCCAAAAGTCCGGGGAAAGAATGACATGGTGAATGGTGAATCCCTTGCAGGTTTTTGAGAAGCAAGGAATGGTTATTCCACTATTTATTGACCAGTGACGGAGGTTGAAGAACGAGAGAATAGAGATGCGAGGATGATACTGGAATGATAATCATAATGATAAGGATATGATGGGAAATCATTCATCTAATTTCTACCTTTTGAATTCATTTTCTATTTACAAACTCACAATCTGATGTGTCTCACCACCCAGTCAGTATTCGAGATCTGCTCATCTCTGCTCATCTCACCTCATCTCATCTGTGTCGTCAGTTGTTCCTTCTTCCCATGACCGCATTATTACCCCCCAAGCGAGCAGGGCACATCTATCTCACCATCACATCACCTTCCTGCCAGCCCGCACTGCCCTGGGCAAGACAAGACAAGACAAGCAAGATGGAGCTCCATGTGCCGGTACCCAGAGATTAGATCGAGAAACTTCTTGACTTCTTGACTTCTTTTGCCACGGAATATTCACGTCTCTCCCTATTCCTCGAAACGCGACTTTTTGTTCTGCCGCATTTGCATAGATACGGCGCATTCTTCCTATCAATCCGCCACCTTCCTAATCTCGTGGAGGAGCACGCCTTCAACCAAGAAGAAGTATGAGTGAACACAGCAACTCCGGCTCCTCCCCAACACGCAAAGGACGAAGCCTCTTTGGCATCGGTCGCACTCGTGGCGATCCCACCAAACGACACTCGGCCGCGAACTCCTTCCAGAGCAGTGGCAGCGATCGCAGGTCTATCGAGGAGGATGGCAGCGGGGTGGGCAAGCTCCTCGTGGGGAAAACATTGGGGCGACACCGGCGCAAGAAGCAAGAGCTGGCAGACGAACAGCAGGCGAGGGAGGAGGCCGAGCGAGGGAGAAGTGTCGCGGAAAGAGGGACTTTGGGGAATTATAACAATGAGGATGATCCTGGAATTATGCGGGAGAGGGATGGGAGTTCTGGGAGGAGGAATAATGGGGACGGAAAACTGCACGACGACAACGACGACGACGATGACCATAGGAGCTTAAGTAGCTTGGTGACTTTGGACGACGGACCATCATCTCACAGCCAGTAAGTGGCAGCTATCTTTCCCTCTCTATCCTACTGTTTTTCTTATAATTTCCTATTCACCCTTTTCTATCATCATCTTTCTCTTTTTGCAGCATCATTTACTATCTTTTTTCTTTGCGATTGTTTGTTCCTTCATAGTTATGGAACTGTGCTGCGGACCATTCTTGTTTCGCATTATTCGGTGGAGCTTCCTTTGCTTCCGTCCCGGGGCAGATTTCCAGCCACAACAAGCAGCAGTCATCAGGATGAACGGGGCAGGACAGCACCCCAGGACCCCGACTTAATGCTGACGACGACGAAAATAACAACAATCTCTATTCACACACTCTCTCACTGTCTCTCCTACGTTGCTGTCATCCTTCACCTATCTACCTTTGATGTTCTTCTTGTCTTCACTCCCATTATTTACCATAACTCTCCCGTACTATCTTGCATACGGTGTTTCCTACAGCGATCGTCGCATCTGTGCATATCATCACTTGGATAAACTCCACCCTCTAACATCAACCCTGCGCCCTTCAGATCCGGCAGACCTCCAACTCTCTCGACACATCCCTCACACATTGGATACCTTACCTCGTCCTCCCCTCTAGTTCAGACGACCTCGCTACCTCCATCGAACTTTCCAACCAGCAACATCGATAGCCTCCCGACCCCTCCTCCTCCGCTTCATCCTCCTCCTGCGAACATCGAACCATCCCCCATCGCCAACCTGGCGGCCACGGAGTCAGCACCATCCCTCGTTACCAACACGCTTCGAGCCCCCGTGGACGGGTCTCAGAAGCGATCCCCCTCGCCAGTCGGCCGATTAAGAGAAGCCTTGAAGACGAAGAAGAGCGCAAGTCCAAATACCAGCCCTGAGCGGCGGGCGAGGGGCGCAGGAGGATCCACGACCTCGTTGAACTCGGTCACAGACAACAGGCGCGGGAGCGTATCGTCAAGATTAGGTTCCCTCTTTCCAGAGAGATCAAATACGCTGCCGGTGTTGTCTCCTGCACCCGCTGCCGCAACACCTCCTCGACCTCAGACGGCCAAAATAAACACGGTGGATACTTCAGTGACACCGTCAACGCCGCCTCAGGGCGAGGTCGCACCCTTGATAGTCAACACTCCGCCAACGCCGACAGAGAATTCCCTCCCTCGATTCTCTTCCAGCCGAGACCGGGGTTCATCGGACCCCGTCAACTCTAGCCCAAATGTCGTTACATCTCCATCGGGGAATATGATATCACATAGAAGGGCCAGATCCGGATCCGCAAACCTTGGGCCGAGCAAGCTGTCAAACATACATTCGGCGCCTTTAACACCTACCCCTGAACATCCGAGCCCAACAATCAACCAACAGCAGACTGGCTTCTTCTCTTCCTTTGTCTCTGCTGCACAAAATGCAGCAAATACTCTCAGCAACAGCATATCCACGACCACCCTTGCGCCAGGAAACAAATCCAAGAGTGTAGGACAGACGGACGTGAGAGAGGTGGAGAGTCCGGTGGTAGAGACATTAGCCGAGAAATCGAACCTTGCGATTCCTACAATAGAAAAGGAACCAGCAGTCAAGACTCTCGGGATGGGAGACCTCAGTCTGAGCCATTTGGGAATCTCTGAAAGCAGCAGTGTTTCAAACACACCTACAAGCATGAGGTTTCCAGAGGAGACTAGGGGGCGCTCCGAGTCGACAAATACAAATGAGGACCCATATGCCAGTCGCAGTGCTCTGGGGACCCCATTCATGCACCAGGAAAACATGGACACTGGCTCCACCACCAATTTTGATAGCTCAACCATCGTTCGACCAAGATCCTTCTACGAGCCATCTGCTGGAGAACGAACACCACCAAACGGCAGTGTATTTGAGGGCAAGGCCGGCGTTCAGCGAAGTGGCAGTATCAGAAGTGCAATGGGTGGGAATCGGAGAAAGAGAAATAGCTCGGCTACCACTGGCGGCGCTATTGGTGCTATGATCGCAGCCGCCAACGGGTCCATTGCCAACCCGAATCCCGAAGTGAACGGTCCAAAGATTACAGGATTTGCCGTCGCAAGTAAGAAGAGAAACCGTGACTTTCATCAACTATTTAGAAGTGTACCAGACGACGATTATCTAATAGAGGACTACAGCTGTGCGTTGCAGAGGGAAATTCTCGCCCATGGCCGTCTCTACGTATCGGAGGGTCATCTTTGCTTCAGCAGTAACATTTTCGGATGGGTGACTACTTTGGTCATGAGTTTCGACGAGATCGTTTCCGTGGAGAAGCGAAGTACAGCACTATTATTCAAGAATGGGCTCATGATTTCGACACTGCACGCGAAAAATATTTTTGCAAGTTTCACAAGCCGGGATTCCACATATGACTTGATTGTTGGCATCTGGAAACTGGGACACCCAAGCCTGAGAAGTTCACTAAATGGGGTTCGAATTGAGGAGACTGGTGGTGGCGACAAGACCGAGAAGTATGATGGAAAAGCAGAAGGAAGTGTCAGCGGCGGATCCGAGTCAGGCAGTGAAGATGCTTCTGGTGAAGTCTACGATGAGGATGACGATGATGATGATGGATCAAGCATTGAGGAGGGAGACGGAAGTTTCGTTGGTAGCGAGGATGCCGAAAAGGTAGTGAGTCGAAAACCTTCTGCCGCCGTAGTCGCGAATGGAGGGGCCCCGGAAAAGGCTAAAGAAGAGCCTCCTGCCACGTCACTGGTAGACTTCCCCGGACCAGCAACTCACCCTGCTACAGAGTGTACAGATGGAGAGTCTCATTACAGCAAAATCATTGCAGATGAGCTCATCCCTGCACCTCTTGGGAAAATATACAACCTTCTCTTTGGTGCACCCTCTGTTGCTTGGATGCGGAATTGGTTGTCAGTGGAGCAGAAGTGTCTGGAAGTGACCTTGGATGATCTGCCTCTAAACTTGGAGACGAAAACTCGTGGCTATTCCTACATCAAACCCCTGAATGGTTCAATCGGACCAAGACAAACGAAATGCATCTGCACGGAGACCATGGACTTTATGGATCTTGAAAAGTCGGTTTCTGTCACCATTTCAACCCAAACTCCGGACGTGCCGAGCGGCAATGTCTTTAGCACTAAGACCAAGTATTGTCTTTCTTGGGGAGAGGGTAACTCTACCCGTCTTCAGATGAATTGTACCATCGAATGGACGGGCAAGAGTTGGCTTAAAGGTAAGACTCACTACTTCTGTGTACAAACAAAATACTGACGTGAAATAGGTCCAATTGAGAAAGGCGCCAACGATGGTCAAGTTAAGCACGCAAAAGATCTGGTCGCATCACTAAAAACAGCAGTTTCCGCTCGTCGGGCAACAATCGCAGCAGGAAGCAAGGGAAAAGGCAAGAAGGGCCGCAAAGGCGAAAAATCCAAGAACATCAGCAAAATCGCAGACGGCGCATCCAACGCACAACCCACCGCCGAGGATTGGGGTCTCTTCGAACCCGTCCACGGCCTCCTCGGTCCAATTGTCGATATCGTCAAACCCCTCCTCACAGGTAACATCCTCTACGGTCTTCTTGTCGGCCTCTTGGTAGCAAGTTGGTTCCGCTTCGGCTTCTCTGGCACGCGCTCGACCTCCCAACTTGCCATGTTTGGCTCGCCGGATCGCGTGGCAGCCTACGAAGAGATCTGGCGCAGGGAGGAAAGCGAGCTCTGGGAATGGCTGGAGGATCGCGTGGGGATGGATCGTTTGAGGGACGTGGGCAGTTTGAGGATTCAGAAGCAGCAGGTCGATTCAAGATTAAAAGATGAGCGGATGGAAGCCAGGCAGGTGCAGGCGGCGCTGAAGGTTACGGAGGAGAAATTAAGGGTACTGAAACTCGCGCTGGAATCTAATCAGAAGAAAAGTGGCGGGGATGCTGCTGTCGGTGGGAAGGTGGAGCTTTAGATGACGAATTCATGAAATACTGTCTTTTTGGTGGGAGGCATGCCGTTTGTATTACTTTAGTCTGTTTTTTGGAGAGTGCGAGAGAGGGAGAAAGATGTGTATCATGGTTGACGGTGTCTTCTTTTTTGGGGGAACAGAGAATCGCAAAGATCATCATACCTACCTAGGTACTTATACAACTACGACTACACTGCACTGCACTGCAACAGCCAGCCTAACTCGCGAACCGCAAAATATCAATGTCCTTTTGTGTCTGATCTAGACATCCCGTCTCTACTTTTCACCTTATGCCTTTGTATTTCCCATCTTATTTGCCTAACAACACCTTTGTTGTAAAGTTATAAGGTGGTTTCGCAGAAATCTAGCAAACGACTTCTAGAAAGATCTGCTTTCCTTCCTGGTTGTTAGGTTTTATGTCTTGTGTGTAGTAAACTGAATGAATGTATAACCCGAGCTGCAATGTATAAAAGTAAAACAACCAAAAAGGAAAAAAAACTCGAGGTTATCCTTTACACTTCTCCATTCTCTCTCCCGCGTGCTGGTGCTCAACCTCACTTAACATAATAAACTCAAATACAAAAGCAAATCGTCATTATTGTTAACATCTCTTCCGTCTATGATTTATCGGCCATGGATTTCCACCTCCGCAACTAACTATGGGGTGGTAGGCAATAATTAACTTCCATAACCACGGGACGAAGTCCCATGATCTTGAGTTCCTCTTCTTCTTAAGTACTTATCTCTCCACAACGCTAGCTGTGTATGTGCTGTACAGCAAGCATATCGCTTAGAGAAAGAAAGCCGGTTAGCATTCGGCAAATGCACACGGGTAGGTATCTATCTTAGCGCAAGCCTTCGCTCGGAAAGTCAACTCTCTAGTCTCTCTTTTATTCCGGAGGTAACTCTGATCAGTATTTTCACACTCCTTACAATAATCTCTTTTCCGCCAAAACCTACACACGTAGGCAACTATTTATTTCATGAGCCGTGTGCCAACCGAAAATAATCGCCTACGATTCCCTCCATCGTCCTAGCTCAACCAAACGCCAACCCAACCGCCTTAACTGGTCAACTATCAAACTACTGTAATTTACCCTTTTCTACGGACAACAACAATTGGTTAGTTTGTTAACCCAAAGAAAAAAACGCCACGGAAAGATCACCACCACCACACCACTCAACCCCGCAATTTGAAGAAATTTGTCGGGATCATTAATGTCGGAAAGGCAAGGAAGGCTAACAAGGTTGTCGAATGGGAGTGGGTGAAGAACGAATTTCAGACGGAGTAGTGGAGACTTGCTGGGAGGATGCGGAAATCGGGATGCTGCTGGTTGGATGAATGATTGATGGATTTTGATGGGACGCGAGATGGGATGGGGATGCGGGTGGGATGGTTGGAGCCTTGGATTTTGAAGGGGCGGGCGGGTTTTGATGATGATGGAAGGAAGGCGTACAAAGTATGACATGCCCACCATCTTTTGTCTTTTCGGCCCTTTCTTTACCAGCGGCCAACATAAGATTACCTTCGTTTGTTGAGGACTTCTTAATGTACGGGATCATTATTGGAAGTTAAAAGTTGGACTACTTGGACGGATCTTAATCCTTGGTATGGCGTATATGTTATGTCCAGGCCGAGTGTGAGTAGGTGGAGTGAAGCTTATGGCACACGCGGCAAAGTAGACGTATGCCGAGTGTTTCCATCCCAAATACGAAGTATGTCGGCGAAAGAAGGGTCTGGTCTGGTCTTTCCTTTCCCCCATACTCCCTCCGTACTGTACTAATGATCTGCGGGTGGGATGGAGCTAGTGCAAGGTTATCTTCCATGGGATTGCGGGGGAGTATGTATTATTACTGTATGTGATTTCCTTCTTCCGACTTCAACAAAACTTCACCAACTTTTGGCTTGGAGAAATATGGGATAATGGTATGTTGACGCTCTTCTTTTTTTTTTTTCCTTTGCCCTTCTCGTTCTGCTGATAAACTTCACACGATCCATGAATATTGTATCGTATCCTTGGAAGATCATTGCTATCTTTTACTGCGTTTGGATCGTTGCGTCACGAGCTGACTGTACTTCTTGCATTACTAACTACCGAGCCCTCTCATTATATACTGTACTGTCTTGCTAACTCAGAACCCGCTCAACCATCACAGATCAAACAAACGACCATCAAATCCTCAATCCGACCATGAACCATCTCCTTTCCAACTACCTCCACCCGCCAACTCAATCTCACCCACATACGTAGTGGCCCGCCCCCTCCGACAAAATGGCCTTGACATCCAAGCAAATCGACACACTCGAGAGCATCGAACGCACTAACGCCTCCATCTCCGTCATCTCAACCCTCATCCTCCTCACTATCTTCACACTCTTCAAACAATTTCGCTCCCTCTCGAACACGCTTCTCTTTTTCGCCTCTTTCGCCAATTTGTTCGCTAATGTGGCGGCGTTGATGGGAAGGACGGCGGTGGGGAATCCGGATGGAGCGTTATGTCAATTTCAGGCTTTTTTGTTGGAGATGTGAGTTTTGACTATCTGCTCCAAAATCAACCGATTTTGTTTTTGTCTAAAAATGGGAGACATGGTGATGCTGATTGTGATGTTGCATGGGAATAGGTTCATGCAATCCGACCCCCTCTGGTCCTGCGCCATGGCAATTAATGTCTATCTCTGCTTCTTCCGCCGCTATGACCAGGCGCAGTTGAGGAGGATGAATTGGCTTTATGCTGTGATATGCTATGGACTTCCCGCTATTCCCGCTTTTTTCTGTTTGTTCTACCGAGATGGTAGAGGGAAGATGTATGGGGATGCTACAGTATGTCTTGTTCCTCTTCTTTCCATTTCCAATCCTTGCATTTTCCGCTGTGATCGTGGATTTACACATGGATTGGAATGCTGACGTTTTCATGAATGATAGTTATGGTGTTGGATTGGAAATAAATGGTCCGATGTCCGCATTTACAGCTACTACCTCCCCATCTGGATCGCTATTGTCATTTCCCTCTCTATTTACCTCCGCGTTGGCGTCGTCCTCTACCGAGTGCGTGCACAAATTCGAGCGTTTGAGAATAGCAATGGGTATATCAACAGTAGTGATTTTACGACGACGACGGACATCGATACTATACCTTCAAGGGGAGCAAATGGCTGGAAGGGGAGGGAGAGAGAGGGGCCGTGGGTTAGTCATGTGGAGGATAGGTTGGAAAGGAAGGGAAGGAAAAAATAGGAAAGGATTTGGGTGCTAGGAAGGGAGATAGAATAGAGGAGGATGAGATGGATGAGGAATTGGGTTTGGGAGTGAAGAGGTGGGACAGTGCTTTTGGAGTCATGAGTTCAACCTCACCGGTCCTGACTCGACCTCTCTCTCCACACTTCAACAACAACAACACCGCTCTTTCACCACTCCCCTCAAACGAAGAATCTACCATCCTCTCACTCGCCACCTTCAACAAAACCCCACAATCCCCACCTCCCCTCTCACCCTCTCTCACCTCCCCCTCCCGCCCCCTTTTCTCACCCACAACCATCACCTCCTTCACAACGACCACAACCTCCCCCAAGAAACAAAACCCCCATCGCCCCCCACCAACCCAACAGGACAAACTAACATACACCTACACCAAATCCGCCCTCCTCTTCACAGCCTCCATCCTAATCACATGGGTCCCAGCCTCCATCAACCGCGCACAGGGGCTAACACATCCACATCAACCAAGTTATGCGCTTAATGTGATGAGTGCGTTTGTTTTGCCGTTGCAGGGGTTTTGGAATACACTTATTTTCTTTGTCGGGAGTTGGGGGTGGTGAGGAAGGTTTTGAGGGGGAAGGGGTGGTGTGGGGTGGAGGTGGAGGAAGGGGAGGGGCAGGGCGGGATCGATATCTTGAGCGTGTGTAGGGTTTTGGGGTTTGGGGGTTTGGGTTTGATTTTGGGAAGCGGGCGTTCTGGAGTATAAGCACCTAGGGGTGTGTAGCAACGGTTTTGGGAGAAATTGTATATGGTTGGGTGGTTGGTTGCTTGGTTGTAAATCGGGAAGGTTGATGTTTGATTCGACACGGTTTAAGCGAAGGAGCGCTTTGACTCTATTAAAGCAGTACTTTTGCATAGAAACAGACGAGATGGTTAACTAAGATTATTAGCATGATGTAGTCTAGAGTTTCATTAATCTAGTAGAGTGTATAGTCGATTGATCAAAGAAGTAGTAGCTCATCATAAGTAAACAATTAAATCAAGATCATGAAATATCTGTGCATCTCATATTTAAGCAAAGCAAAGTCGACGGACCAACAACAGTTACTGGGTGACGACTGAACGAGGATCACAGAATCTTTCATATTTATTGTGTAAATTATAAATAAGCAAGACATGAATTCAGACTCTACCAATACCCGTCATTGCCGGTAAGAGATAATAGACACCTTTCGCAACACAGAACGTCAATACCAAATGTCTTCCGAAAGGTGGTTTCCGAACTCGAGGTAAAATCCAACACACGCCGTCATTTTTCTTCCTTTTCTTTCGAGGGTAAGAATATCAAAATCAAACCAAGACAAACCGGACCGCCAGACTCGTCTCGAATCCGTAGTTCACAGTTGGCCGAAGAACGAGACAAGCTTCTTCACAGCCAGATCGACATAATCAGGCTTGTCGTAGAGCGCGATATGGGTCGCCCCTTCAACAACATACAATTCCTTTGGCCCCTTGGACAGAGCATACGCTTGGTCGCTGTATACTTTCGTGTCCGCCTCGCTGCCAGCAATTAGCAGCAGCGGCTGCGTCAAAAGGGTCGGAATCAGGGGAAAGACGGAAAAGGCCAGCATCTTGTCCATGCTAGTCATCAGAAAACGACCCTTGGAATTGGGGTGCTGACCGCGAGGCGTCTTGTAATAATCATGGCCCTCTCGAAGCATGTTAGGCGTCTGGTCGTTGATATCTTCCAGCTTTTCGGGCACGAAAGGGATATAGACCGGATCGGCGCCGTTGGCCTCCGCCGTTCTCTGCGCCGCAGCTGCCTCGAGCGACTTGATCTGCTCGGCAGGAGGGATGGGTATTCCAAAGAAGGCTCTGGCCGCTTCGCCCATTGGTGTCGTGCTGATGCCGGCCACGGCCTTGAATCGCCGTTCGGTCTGGGCCGCGGCGAGTGCGTACCCGCCACCGGCACACACCCCAAAGACACCCATGCGTTCCGGATCGACGGAGGGCAGGGTCGTGAGGAAATCAGCCGCGCAACGCGCATCTTCTACTCGCGTGGTCGGATCTTCCAGGAGACGAGGCTCGCCGCCGCTGGCGCCCTGATAGGAGGAGTCATAGACGAGGACCACAAACCCATGCGCGGCGAGGTGTTGTGCGTAGAGGCCGATGGTCTGTTCTTTGACGCCGCCGGCTGGATGAACTCCCACGAGTGCCGGGTACTTCTGGCCTTCTTGGAAGTCAGCTGGAAGATGGAGATGTGCGGCGATCCGTACACCTCGGTTTTGATATGAAACGTCCTTGGCCATAGTGTTTGTCTTTCTGATGATGCACGTCTACTTGCAATAAATGGGTCGGAATGTGTGAGTGAGGTTTAGGTGAGGATTGCAAATGAAGGCTGGTGGTGGGCATTTTGAGACGGGGAAGTCGTGAGTTTAAGTACCTAATAACATTTGCAGTGATGTCTCTCCTCTTGAAGGACAGAGGGAGAAAGACAGATACCTCGAGAGAAAGCAGGTCATCGCTCGCTTTGCTTGAAATCAAACCTTGTTGTCGAAAAAGGAAATCCATCCGGTAGCAGGTACCAAGTAAGTCCAATAGTAGGTAAGATCTTGTATACACTACTTGTATATACGATACCTCCATAGGCACAGTACCACTTGAAGTTGAACAATGCGACTTAGTGAAGTTAGTTTTGAACCAATAACCCCAGGTCCACATTGAAGAAAGACCTAATAAGGCTAGCCTTCCGGACGTGCGAACTTTAATTATTAACCTTGACCATTTTTACTGACCACAACGCACAACACAATCCTCAAGGTAATCTTAGGTACCTTATCCAACTCCATATCCAAACGTATGTCACCGGATTGCCTCCCTTCCTCGACACAGGTGCTTTTGCTTTTCGTTACCCTTCGCTTCCGATTCGCTTGCCACCCTTGCTCACCGCTAAGCACATAATCGTCTCTTCGTACGGTAACACCTCAAAAGTGTATCCACGGCATGGTTAATCGCGGGCGACCTTCAAGGGATTGTCTCCCATGTAGGAAGAGGAAGCTCCGGGTATGAGCACGCCTTGGCCGAGCTCTGACACTTGACTCTTTACCCTGTCTGTCCGCAGTTATCGAAACATGCTGACCTTTGAGATACAGTGTGATCTCCAGCTTCCGCTTTGCGGCCAATGCCAAAGAGCAAGGATCTTGTGCCATGGATACCGGAAAATCGAGGACATGGTGTTCCACGACGAGACCAATTCGACTGAGCAGAAGGTATTAGCCCGGCGATCGTACGCTTTTCCAGCAAAGCTCGCGGTTGCACCACCGCTGCCCTGGGATACCAGCTTTCGAGAAGCCTTCTTCTGTTTGTATCTTACTAGGTTTTCTCAAAATCACACCTCTCTTGCTCCTCTCTATAGACGAGCGCCTATAACGGGGCCGCTAGCTTCCAGCATCGATGCCATCAGCCTGGCCTTCGCGGCCTTCCAGTTCAACAGCCAAAAAGTAAGGAACCTAGCAAACAAGACGTATGTGAATGCGATTAAGCTGTTGAGGCAAGCCCTGTGCGATCCCAAAGTCTTCGCAAGCGACGAAACTCTTCAGGCTGTTCTCCTCCTCGACCTTTGTGAGAAGTTTCTCAACTGTTATCAACAAGATAACAATTTCCCATGGATGACTCATGTTCAAGGCGCGATGTCACTGGTCGAGGCACGGGGGAACAGAAACTTTTCCAGCGAAATCTCCTGCCAGCTGGCCAGTCGCGTGGTGGAAGCGATGGCAATTAGTTGTGGAGTTGCGACCGTCCCGGTTCCAAAGTCGCTGCCAAATCTACGAGGAGCCCTTGATGACTTCATCTTCCACGTGAATTGGGAGTTCACAGCTTTGGTGGTAAGCATCGTGGGCTTCCGAGCCGACATTCAAAGCGGCAACCTGGATATCAAGAGTGAGACTGCTATCGAAAGGGCGAGGGAGCTAGATCATTCGCTGGCTGCGTTGCAACAGAAGCTCCCTCCATTCTGGAAGCCTAGACGTGTCCACCGCGTTGAACAAGATACACGTCTCTTGGGAAACTACTATGATGTCTACCCAAGTCACTCAATAACTCAAACCTGTAATGCTATCAGGATGATGCGTCTAGAAATGAGCAACATATTCAGCGAACACGACCAGCTTAGTTCCGAGAAGAGCGCCTCTAACCCCGTTGACCTCATAACACGTCAAATCTGCGATACAGTTCCCCAATTTGTCCTAGCAGAGGCTCGGCCAGAAAACGAATTGCCGTTTTCGCCCTTACAGAGGCTACATTGCTGCAGCATGCTCTCGCCGCTCTATTTTGCTGCCCAGGTCTCAGCAGACAATCACTTACGAGATTGGGCCATTCAAACGATGGAATACATGGCCGAATGGGGGAATCTGAAGATGGCCAGGGACGTTGCCAACATGTTGAAGACTAATTCAAATGTGGATTACTGGACCGTGTGCACAATGACTGGAAGCTATGCCATGAATGCATAAAGGCAGGAATATTACCTCAATTGAAGAACTTCTAAACTCAATACTTAAAATGCTTGGCCTGAGCAGACGAGATTGACTTTTACACTGTGACTATAATAAATAGGCTGCTTTACAACTCCAATATAATATCTCTGATATAAAGTTACTTCAGTAATATAGAAACATCAATTTGTTGTTTATTTTCTGCGCTTTTTTTACTTTATATATTTCCTACCTATATATAACAGCGAGAATGGAGCAATATAACAAATCAGCGATCACTATAACCACACCGCCGTTGACTAGGATCCTTTCACGCTTGATTGGAAGGCGGTATCAACCCGCGTGGCGTGAGATCGCGCGCTGCGGCCGCTATAAAGCGGAGAATAATGTTTTGGTTCTATTTGGAAGAACCTCGCTACCTACCTATATTGGATTGTCTTAAGTTCCTTTATTGTTACTCCTCCGGGTTTAGTGAAAGGTTTCATTTCGCGTGAATTAGACTTTCTGTCGCTACTCAACTCATACTGCTTGCTCTGTCGTCGCTTTCGGGTCGCTTTTTTCAAATCGCTAAAGTGCGGTAAAGTACCAAGTATCGACACGTACGCAAACAGTAATAACTTCGGAATACCTTCGTTTATCTAACCGTACCAAATACAATATCTCTTTCCTCCCATACTCCCATACGTATTTCCTACAACTTCGCCTTCGCCTCTCCAGTATTCTTCCTCTTCTCCTTCTCCTCCTCCTTCAACAAATCCTTCAACACCCTCCTCAGAATCTTCCCGCTCGCACTCTTCGGAATCTCCTTCACGAATCTCACACCCCCCCTCAACCGCTTATGCTTCGCAACCCTCCCCTCCAGCCACCTCACCACCTCCCCTTCTCTCTCCTTCCCTCCCTCGACCCCCTCTCTCAAAACCACAAAAGCCAGCGGCACCTCACTCCCCCTCCCCTCATCCTGCACACCCACCACAGCAACATCATCCACAATATCCATGCCCATCAAGACTCCCTCCAACTCCGCAGGCGCAACCTGAAACCCACTGAATTTTATCAATTCCTTCAGCCGATCGGTGATATACATGTTTCCTTGTTCGTCGGCGTAGCCGATGTCGCCGGTTTTGAAGAAACCGTCGGGTGTCATGCAGGATTGCGTGGCGCTGGGGTTGTTGTGGTAGCCGACGAAGACGTGAGGGCCTTTGATCCAGATTTCGCCGGGTGTGTGGGCGGGGACTTCGGTTGGGGGCGTGGTGGAGTCGGATGTGTAGTCTGGGGACATGTATTTAGTTATTTGATTGGGGAGAGCAGGGCCGTTAGAGCCGAGGCCGTTGGACCATGTTTTCTGTTTTGGGGGAGATTAGATTAGCTTGTCTGTTTGGTTTGGTTTGTTTTGGTTTGGATGGATGTGGGTTTGTGGAGTGATGTAAATAGAAGAGGTGTAGGAAGGGTTTATATTAGATGAAGAAAGGTAGAAGAAAGGGAAAACAAACCTGCATATGCGTAGCGGGACTTGTCTCACTCAATCCATACGCCTGTTTGACTTCAATTCCCAAACGTTCATGGACAGCAACGATCAAATCTTTGGTAAGTGGTGCTGCGCCTGAAGTTATGGTTTTCAGGGACTTGAGATCGTAGTTGGCGACTATGGGTTCTTAGCAAGGTGGAGGATGACGGGCGGTGCGAGGTAGGTGTATGTAATTTTTTGATCTTGAACAATAGTGCAGAACAGGGGAAGGTCGAAGGATTGCATTACGGTTGTCTGGTTGTTGTGTTAGCTCTACTGCGTCTTCCTCCCAAGATAAAAGGCAGCGGGTGGTTTGTCCTCCAGATTCAACCAGATCATGAAAGAGATTATACATACCGTTACACCCGCATAAGTAGGTAAATGAACCAAACATTGTAGCCCTTCACCATGAAAGAGTCTGTCAGCCTTTGTCTTTCTGTAAAGAATAAAGGATGGTCACAGATAGAAAATGTGACTTACCATAGATATGGAAAAATGGCAAAACACTCAACACCCTATCACTCTTCCACCTCAAAATCCCCTTCTCCACACTCCACAACATAAACAAATTACTAACAACATTCCCATGCGTCAGCATCACCCCCTTCGGCAACCCCGTCGTCCCACTCGAATAAACCAAATAAGCCAAATCCTTCTTCGCATCCAACCGCGCTTTTTCAACTTCCTTCCCATCACCTTTCACCAAATCCGGAAAAAATCTCAAGCCATCTGCGCGTTCATCAACAACGATCACATTCTCCTTCGGTATCGAGCACTCTCGGGCAGCTTCAAGCGCGACTTTCAAGAGATTCTTTTGCGTGCAGAGCACTTTGGAGCCGGAATCGCGGAGGTGATGGACTAGTTCTCGGACGGTGTAGGCTGGGTTTGCCGGGGAGACGATGCCGCCGATGTAGTGCGTTCCGAAGGTGATAGCTGGCGTGTCGATGTTGTTTTGGAGGAAGAGCGCTAGCACTTCGGCGCGCTTGAAGGAGAGGACGTGTGTGAGGGAGGAAGCGAAGGATATTGCGGTTTGGCGGAGGGTGGTGTAGGTGTAGTGGCGGGAGGTAAGGGGGTTGACGTAGAGTTCTGAGAATAATTTAGTATATTTTTTGAGAGACGACTGGTGGAAGAAAGAGGGAAGGAGGGAGCATGGTGTTACTTACTTTGATCATCGGGGTATGTTCTATCTTTGCGCTCGAAGAGGGTATCCCACATGTCCGTGTTGGGGATTTCAATATCTTCTACTTTGGGCACCATGATTGCTAGATTAAGTGTAGTGATTCGGAATATAAAAATTTCAAAATCCAAGTGTTCTCTCTTCAGGTAAAATAAAAGAGTGTGAAGGAAATACAACGATGGATTTTTCAAGAGCGGAACAGGTCCTTCTTAAAAAGAGGTCATTTCCAAGCTTCCGAGAGCTGTTGCATCAGTTGGCCAAGTTGTGGGGATCGATTTGCGGGGGTTGACGTCGTTTTGGGCGTGTTCCCCGGACAAAGGGGATCAAGCGAGATCTGGAGATTGAGTTTACGAGTCAGGTAGATTGAGTGCAGAGTAGACTGACAGTAGAGGGGATTGTTATTGGCGTGGAAGATCTAAAGAAGGGTTTGGCTGCAACTCCCCGAGTCGTGCAGGCTGATGATCATCGACTTTTGGAAATCTGGAATGTGGAATAATGTGGAATTGACTTTCAGAAATGCTTTGACAACGCTCGGCCTCCACACACTCGGTCGGGTCTAGGGGTCCTCCAAACCTTTGCCAGTCATGTGATAGATAGTATCAAAACAACAACAACGACAACGACACAGCATTCATTATTCAAGAAAGCAATGCAAAGTTAAGCAAAATGTTCAAAGATTTATAATATGTAGATGTATAAATTGCATATCGTGCTCGAGAGATTTGAAGCACGGGGTATAACGATTTCCTTCCAATACTCCCCATATCTCCGAGATTTCTCCGGTGTAAAAACCACCATGTTGCAAGCTTCCCAAAGATCAAAATTCCTAACCCATATGACTCCCAAAACCGAGATGGTCCTTCGTAAACTTCAAAGCCTGATGTTAATGGCGATGGCGAAGGACTCCCGTAGTCTCGGTTTATCTTTGGGGAAATGTCATGATGCCAGCCAGCCAGTATCTATTTTCCAAACCCCTCGTTAGGCTAGGTAGAAAAATATGAAAGAAATATGGCGTGATATTTCGTGAGGCGGTAATGTGGTTGATAGAACATTGCCGCGAGACTTTGTGTTTATATCTGTAAGACCATCCGTGTCTTGATCTGCGGTAGAGTTGACGAGATGCGAAAGCGTAAAGCGTAGTGGAGTTGCGGCACTTCAGATGATGATACATCCGTTCGAATATTCGATGTTGCCGTCGTAGCGTGAACCTCTTACTCACTCACGTACACTTTCCAGTCCTTCCTCCCTCACTTCATCTGCATCCCGCCACTCTGGTGGAAGCATCCGGGCATACTTCAACTTTGTCTCATTTTCCAGTCCCTTTCTCTCAACTTCCTCGACAAGCTCCCACCTCTTCAACATCCTCTCTTTCCTCTCCCTGAAGACCTTCTCAAAATCCGCCTCTTCAGCCGCGAAAGACTCATCCAAAGTCTCTAATTCTAATTCCTGCTTCCCTGCGAGTTTCTCTTGCTCCTCTTCCTGCCGCTTGAGAAGTTGCTCCATTTGCTTCGCTTGCTTGTCACGCATCACGTTGATCTTGCTTTGGTGAAGACGTTCTAGATCATCGCGAACGTTGTACTGCTGGCCTAATTCGCGCAGATCGCGTTCAGTTATGACTCGGGCAGGTCCATTTGCACTTCGACCTAGACCATCACAGTATGCTTCCATATGACGCAAACGGATTTGTACACTTCTCTCAGCCTGTTTTAAACTTGCTCTGAGCTCCATTTCGGCACCAACTTGACGATCTTCAAGATGGGTGGAGGTTTTGGTATGGCGTTCTACCATCTTGCTCTGTAATTCTGCGTATCGATCCAGGACATCGATTTTGGCTTGTCCGTGCCGAGTCCACATAATCCATTTCATCTTCCGCTCAAAGGTAAGAAATCGATCGCGGTCGATGATCTGTTGCGCTCTGAGATTATTCATCTCAACGCTCTCGGCAGTTCGTTTTTCGGCTTCGAGTCTTCCGGCGGCTTCAACTCTGTCTGCCTCTTCTCTTTCCAGTTTCTCTGCCTCCATTTCGGCAGCTCGCGCTTCCTCTTCCACTCTCCTCCGCTCCAGCTCCTCCTCGCCACTGCAGTAATTCGGACATCCAACAGTCGGATCCCAGACTGCGCCACAGATGTAACAGAATTGGGCTTTGCATCTACAAGTTATGTGACTGCATCCTTGGGTCAGTTCCACCAGGTTCCTACATTTATAACACCTCCTCCACCCTGATTTCTCCCCCATCAGCAGTACCGCATCTAGTTCCCAATCCATCGGGCAATCCTGTCCAAAGGCATGAGCAGCACGCTTACATATTGAACAAGCTCGCTGTGTGCATTGACGGCAAACAACTTCAAATGGATGCTTCGGATCGATCTTGTCTCTTTTCGGGATGAACTCTCCACAAGCGGTATTTGGGCAGAAGATCCTTGCCTCCCAAGGAGTCGAAAACTGCAGTACGCTTTTCATAAATATCTGCTGATCCTCCTTGCTCAATACCATCTTTACAACATGTCCTGGAATCGCCTTCGAGCAGCAGCGAGGTGGCATTTTCCCTTCGTCGGTCGCGGCTTGGTTAATAAGGACTCGTATGCAGATGTCGCAGTAGTGATGCCCACAGGGTAGCGTACACAGCACATTCATATTTTTGAACTCATCTCGACAGCAAACGCAAGCGCTGGGCAATTAGCATTCATTTCGAGAAGACATAACGTTGCACCTACTTCAGACTGTCCATAGACCCTTTCGTCCTCCTCAATTTAAACTTATTCCTAAAGGTACTCTTGATACTCTGATATGACTTCCTAGTCGAAACGGAAAATAACGAAGCTGCCGAGTCCACGGGAATTGGGGGAGGAAATAGAACACTTGTCGCAAGTGGTTGCAAATCTGCCTGCAACAGAAACCTATCATACTCCGAAAATGATAGACTCCTCCTTGGATCTGACCTTCTCCTTCGTGTAACATCGTGTAATTGATCGTCCGAAGATCTCGAAGTAATGCTCGTCAAATTACTGCCTCTCGATCCGGTAGAAGCAGTGCGCGCATGGTTCGTCGCAAGCGTGGTGGCCGACTCGCGCGTAGGGTTGTGTATCGCGTTCGCTTTCGACGTTGAGGGTTTCGAGACTGCGATGCCCAACTTTTCTGCCAGCGAGGCGAGTGTGTCATCTAAGAGGCCCTCGGTCTCCCCATCTTCCAACTGCAACACCTGTCGACAGTATTCGGGGTCGTTGTGCTCAAATGTGGTGACCGCGCGCTGCTCGGGGTTCTGCATGGCTTCCAGCGAGCGTTTGCGGGGAATGGGTGCCATCATCAGTCGGCGGTCAGGAAAGATCAGGATCAGGATCAAGAACAAACTGCGCTCAACCGGTACTGCAATTGCGATGCGAACATCCGCTCGTTCCACGATCCGAATGGTCGGATGACATCAACCGTGGGCCGCCGGGTGCAGCAGATGGTCCTCGAAGGATGTGGAGGAGGTGGTGGAGGAGGAGGAGGAGGAGCGAGAAGTTGGATGGATGAGATGCAGGCAATGTCTGAGAAAGTCTGATGTCTGAAGACTGATGTCCTTTGATTGTTCTGGGTGGTGTGAAAACGCCCTCGATCTTCGCGCTCCCCTTCTTCATGCGGCTAACTTTCTAGTTGCTTTTGCCAGTTCAAGTAGGAAGGTGATGGCGTTGGTTGGTCGCCAGCCACAAATCATTCCGAGCCCATCATGTGTAATTGATTTGTTCGCGGGCGTAGGAAAGGGTTGGTTGTGGTCTGCTGGACGGCATGAAATGGGGTGGAATGATGGGATGGAATGGGGGATCTCGGGTCGGCGTTGAGGGTGAGATCGACAAGAGATCTCATGCTTTTTCTTTGCTTTTGTTTGGCGTCGGAAGTCCTGCTAGGAAGATCCCAACGAGGGAACTATCATCTGTAATAATTCAACGATACCACGAGTCCTATTCAAACAACGTCGTCGCAAACTCTTCCTTTCTGGTTTTCCTCCGGTTCCAGCCTCTCCTTGTGGTATATAATAATATATAAGGTATATATATACTTCCAATCTCCCCATCCTCCCACTTCTTATCTTTATCAGCGGAAGGTACTGTAAACAAAGGCAACGCCCCCCTTAGGAGATTATTCAGGTGATCTCCACCGGGATGCGGCCGGAGCTTAAATTGAACGTCTCCCGCACCGCAATGTCTCTCCTGGACCAACCGCCATATCAAAGTCTATTCAGCCAGCCACCTTCCCCATCAACAAGGAAATACTCATCACATCCCGAATAGTATATGATGACGATGTTCGATAGATACTCTACGGATATGTCAGGCTCAGATATCAGATAGAGGCAAACCATGCCCACCATTTTATTCCATGGCAAGACAACACGTTCCTGACACGGTGACACCGTCGAAGCCTCCTTCTAGAATGCAAGACGAATCCAACCAAGCTCACGGGTGGCTGGTTGAACAGTCTTCTCAGATATCGTTCTATCGTAAACCACCTGCCAAACGAAATACAACTGACAAACCGAGAGAGAAGGTATATGGCAGGCCCCAGCCGAATGTTTCTCTGGTTCCTCAGTCCCATTCTTCCTACTCTCCCCATTCCTACTTCTTAAATTAAACAGCCAGAAAGCTTCATGCCTACGAGTCTTAGCATTCTCTTATTTGGGACTTTTAATTTAGTCTTGCTATCATTTCGTCGCCGAGGTGGCTAAGGAATGTCATCTGGTGACTGAAATATGCTTTTTCAAACTAGGCCACCTCTACATTTCTCATTTGATATAAGATTACAATCTAGCTTTCAACGGCCGCTCTTGCTCGCTAAGTTTTAACCTTAATACCTTCCGCAGTATTTTCCCACTTGGACTTTTAGGTATCACATCGATCCAACAAATTCCCCCTCGCAAGTGCTTCGGCTGGGACAGCCTAGCGTTCAACCACTCTGTAATCTCTATCGCTTTTGCCCTCGTTCCTCTCACCCCGTCGGCCAACACAATAAAGGCCATTGGCACCTCGCTGGCGCGATCTTCCCTATACACGCCAATTACAGCGGCATCGCGAACCACTGGATGGCATAGCAGTATTCCCTCAAGCTCAGCTGGTGGTACTTGAAAGCCCTTGTACTTGATGAGCTCCTTCAACCGATCGGTAATGTACAAGTTTCCTTCCTTGTCTTCATACCCCACATCACCAGTTTTAAAGTATCCATCTTCTGTCAGCGCGTCTCGAGTACTCGATACGTTATTTAGATACCCACGAAACACATTGGGACCTTTGATCCAAAGCTCACCCGTTTGCCCGATCGGAAGCTCTGTATTATCTTCGGACATATATTTGACGGTCTGATTTGGAAGTAACAAGCCTACGGACCCAATATATTCATGCCATGTATCCCATGGCTGGGAATGCGTGGTAGGTGACGTTTCTGAGAGGCCATAGCCTTGTTTGATTGGAACTCTGATGCGCTGATAGACTGCGTCGACCAGCTCTTTCGTCAATGGCGCGGCGCCAGAACTCATCATGCGTAATGAGCTCAAGTCAAAATTGGCGACTAATGCTTCTTTTGACAGCTGGAGAAGAACGGGAGGTACGACGTATGCGAGTGTGATTTTGTACTCCTGGATGTGAGAACAGAAGCTACGAAGATCGTATTTCGCCATGACGATTAGCTCCAGACCGTTGAAGAGTGCTTGATGAACCAGCGACGTGAGCCCTAGAGTATTATTAGAATCATTCTTACGCGATTTTAGGGGGAAGGAGTGACCGTAGATGTGGTAGAATGGGAGAAATCCGAGTATACGATCTCCCTGATTGTTGTGACCCCCGTTCCAGGACAAATTCACACCTTCGCCAGCCTTCAACATCAGGATATTCGAAATCACATTTTCATGCGATAGCATCACTCCTTTTGGATGTCCGGTAGTTCCACTACTGTACACGAGAAAAGAGATATCAATATTCGGGGAATCCACCAACACACGCGGTAATAGTTGAGTTTGTTCATATCCAAGTTCACAGATGTCAGTGAAATGCACAAAGTCTCCGCTAGATCCTCTCTCCCCAATAAGTATGATCTGGCAATCCTTCATCCCAACCATCATCGCAGCAGCACAAGCATTGCCGAGGAAAGCCCTTTGAGTGACGATGGCCTTTGCCCCAGCGTCTCGCAGCTGAAATGCCAATTCTTTCGGTGTATAAGCGGGGTTTGCGGGTGACACAATACCAGCTGCCCAATGTGTACCCCAGGTGACAATCGGCGTGTCGATGGAATTAGGAGTGTACAAGAGCAGAACATCGCCCTTTTCCCAGCCCAGGTGCGCTGTCAGGCCCCGGCCAAAGTTGATAGAACCCAACTTTACATCTGCGTATGTGTATGATTTTCGAGCGATGGGATCTGTGTAGATGGCTTATTTGACAGGAAAGGATTTAGCAGGTATTTCCGTTTGTTTGTATTCGGACTCGAGCTAATTTAGTACCTTTGGTTTCAGGGAAATCATGGTCTCTTTGGAATAGGAAAGACCATATGTCGAGGTTTGGAATTTCGACATCAGGAAATCTACCAAGCGCGTTAGGGAAAACCAAGTTCCGCATAAGTGTGATGTCAGTATTTCAACGTACCTAGACTTTGTAGGCATTTCAAGCTGCTTTTTCACGATCTCTTCAGAATGCTCGGAGGTTTTGGCAATGTGGGAAGGCACCGATTTGGATAGAGGATCATGTTGTTGGAAGAAATGAGAGCATTCCCAAACCATACGGTAGGTGAAGATGCACACCGAGGTCTCTCAAGCCGAAGCCGAGAACCAAATCTGAAGAGCCGCGGGGAAACCACAACATGCTTGCATATACTCTACTGTACTAAAAATGTTTCGAAAAATTCCGCAGGGGATCATTTCCGTCAGAGTGTACTGTGGTGAGGATGGGTTTTGAGTCATGCCCACTTTACTTTTTCATTCTCTCCTGCATTGCCATCCGAGGGAACTTTCCTTTCTACCTTGAACCGGTATATTTCATTCATTTTCGCGAGCCGAGGTCGCTTTTGGTGATTACAGAAGATGAAGACTTTTTCTTTTTCGTCTTACTCTACATGTTTCTCTTCTAATATTGTCATTAATATTCAAAGCTTGATACTGTAGACTGAAAATACAATCATGCTATCTAAATCTGATCAACTGGCGCTTCGTCGTCAATCACTCTTCGATTCTCAAGGTCTAATTGCTGGAAACTGGAAACTTGCTTCAGAAAACAAGACCTTTGACGTTATCGAACCATCATCGAAAAAAGTGCTTGGTCATTGCGCAGACTTTGGATCTGATGATTTCATCGAAGCGATTGAGAGTGCTCATGAGGGATACAAGAGGTTCAATGCAAGCACCACCGCCAAAGAACGAGGCGGAATGCTGAGAAAGTGGAACGATTTGATATTGCAGAATTCAGAAGACTGTAAGAAACCTGACTCCATGAATCGCACCAACAACGTAAAGCTGATGAAAACTTTCAGTGGCAATTATACTCTCGTTGGAAAATGGCAAGACCTTGGCTGAAGCAAGAGGCGAAATCGCATATAGTGCTTCCTTCGTATCATGGTTTGCAGAGGAGGCAACTCGGTCATACGGCGACACCATTCCATCCTCTTACCACGACACTACCGTGATGACCTTCAAAGAGCCAGTCGGGGTTTGTGCTATCATAACACCATGGAACTTCCCAGCAGCAATGATCACCAGGAAAATTGCCCCAGCATTTGCTGCTGGCTGCTCCGTGGTTATCAAGCCTCCTAGTGAAACGCCATTCAGCTGTATTGCACTTGCAAAGCTGGCCTTAGAAGCCGGGATACCAAGTTCATGCTTGCACGTCGTTCCGACGAAAGATCGCAATGCCTCTCTCGTTCTGGCTACGCATCCCAAGGTCAAGAAGTTGAGCTTCACCGGCTCAACAAATGTTGGCAAGATGTTGACGAAACTTGCCGCGGGGACTATGAAGAGAGTCAGCATGGAGCTGGGTGGAAATGCTCCGTTCATCGTCTTTGAAGATGCGAATCTTGACCTGGCGGTTTTGGGTGCGATGATCTCCAAGTATCGGTCATCCGGACAGACGTGTGTTGTAAGTCTTGGTCCTCCCAAATTCTGTGTATAGGTTTTGAGAACTGATATCTGCCGCAGTGTGCTAACCGACTTCTCGTCCACAATTCTGTGTTGGAGGAGTTTACCTCTAAACTAGTCGTCAAAGTCAATGAGCTGAAACTTGGTCCAGGTCTCGCTGAAGGCACAACACAGGGACCACTCGTGAACGCTGCTGCTGTAGAAAAAGTAGCTGCTCATGTCCACGATGCGATCAGCAAAGGGGGAATCCTACGAACCGGAGGTAAATCCCCGTCCCACCTCCAAGGCTTCTTCTTCGAGCCCACTGTCATCACCAACGCCAACAAAGAGATGCAAGTGGCCACAGATGAGACTTTTGGACCACTGGCTGTAATATTTGGGTTTGATACCGAGGAGGAGGCAATCGCTCTCGCTAACGATACGGAGTATGGCTTGGCTGGTTATTTCTTTAGCAAAGATATCGGTAGAGTTCTGCGGACGGCTAAGCAGCTTGAGTGTGGGATGATTGGGGTGAATACTGGTTTGATATCCGCTGCTGAATCGCCTTTTGGGGGAGTAAAGGAGAGTGGGATTGGTCGTGAGGGGAGCCGGTATGGACTGGCAGAGTATCAGAATATCAAGACGGTGACTATTGGAAACAATCAGGATTAGCCATTAGAGAAAGTAGAAGAAAACTGGTTATTATGAGAGAATCAAATTTTCGATGTCTTTCAACGTTACAAAGCTAGCTAGTAGGTATAGGCAAAAACTTGTTTACCGTGCTTCCAAGCTTCGTGGTGTACTATGTCTTGGCATTTTCGACGTCTGGCTTGCCCACAATAGGCGAGAGCAGACAATGTCCTCTTTTGGCAGTAAATATAGTCTAAGAGTACTTGCTTAGGCAAATAGGCGGAAAGTTGAGTTTCTCTGTGATAAAAATTAGAAAAATAAAATGCCGTTGATTGTAAAATCTTGCCTGTTGTGGCTACAGTACAGAAGCTTCCCTGTCCCCGGGCGGAGGCAGTTCTTGCTAGTGATGTACCCCGCATTGGCTCCAACCCACTGCTGGCTGGGGCAGCTCGGATTTGAGCTAATGAATGTGTTTACCTTTCCGACATCTTGTCTCAATCCAAACCTCACATCGATATCGATATCAGCAAAAGGTTCTAAACTACAGCCACTTCGGACCACAGCAAAGTGCGCGCAGAATCCGAGGCGGGCAATGTAATCCAGAGATTTACAGCGTCTTCACCAATGGACTCGGCAAGTGACGACAGCCCTGCAGCAGCACCACCTCGCCCCGTCAGGAAACGAATTCGCACCATCTCCAGTCTCACCGAGGAGCAAATCCGCAAAAAAAGAGCCGCCGACCGAGAAGCCCAGCGTGCTGTTCGTGAACGCACAAAGTCGCGTATTCATACGCTAGAGCAACAGCTTGCCACATCCGAGCAAAGCCATGCCGTGAATTCTTTGAAGAAGGAGGTCGAGGAATTGCGCAGGGAGAATCAGCATCTCAAGGATCGCTTGAGATGTGTGCACGAGTTGACAGCGTCGGCTGGCGCACATGGGATTGAAGATGCAAATGTGCCCTCGATTGCAGTGGATGGTGGAGATGTAGAGGAGCAGTCGTTGATGCCAGACAATGGAGGAAATGAGAACAATATCGACCCCAGTCTCCACGAACCAGGACAACCACAGCCTCTCGGCGTCCAGCACGATTCTATTTCTGATGAAGCACCTCAAGATGCTCCCGCCAGTCGAACCTATGTGAACAATGACATCTCGGACCTGGGACCGGAGCCTCAAAATTCACATTCACCAATGCCCTTCACACAGCAGAACCTTCCACCTCTACAGCAATATTCACATGGCGCTGGGATGACGAGAATTGAATCGGAAGGTCCCCAAAGGCACAATCATACTAACGAAAGATACACTCCATCACTTGGAGCAGAACCTTCATACCAATCTGCATCTACCGGACGCGATACTATACGAAACGAAGAGGTTGCTGCTACTACCTTCTCACCAAACACACCGGGATCAACTTCAGATCAGCCTGTGACCGTTGCGAATCTATCACGTTTTGAACAGCGCTCCTCGTTTCCAGAAGGGAATAGCAGGTGGCCATCAGACAGAAGAGATGTTCATAATTCCAATTCCAATTCTACGGGTGCCACGCAAATATGGCCGGAAACATTTGGGAGTAATACAAGTGGCAAGTAGCCTCGCTGGGTCCGTCCCGAATCTTGAACTTGCCGGCTAATTCAAAGCACAGATGAGTACCTCGACGCTGCCGTTACGAATTCTCAAGGCATGCAAAAATCTCCAGAAGCTATTTCACCAGGTTGGCCAGAGCCACAGGTTAACTATCTCTCCAAATATAACATCCTTCCAAAGCATCTTGCTGCAACTTGCCCACTTGACCAAATTCTTCTGGATTTTCTTGCTTCGCGACGACAATTAGCCGCACAGGGGACGCCCACGAGCGCTCTCACCGGACCGTTGAAACCTGCAGTCTCCGGCCTGGTGGATGCAAGATTCAGAACGAAAGCACATGCATCTAGTCGTGTCATTGTAGATATTGTCTCTACTTTTGTTGATACAGATCTTACTGAGAAGCTAGGATTTCTGTGTATCATGTATGCAACTATGCGAGTAAGTGACCTCCAAATCTATAGCAATAATTCTAATGCACACCCAGTGGCAAATTGCCTGTGACCAAGCGTCTTATGATAATCTACCCTCCTGGCTTCATCCAACAGTGCTACAAGTCATGATACCACACGCGGCATGGATTGACAATATTCCCTGGTAAGCTTTCAATCCCGGGGTTTTGAACTGACATTTACTAAGTCTGTAGGCCTCGTGTACGAGATGTTCTGATTCAAAACCCTCACAAGTACACATTTCGAGATTTCTCGGAGATGTATGCCAGGCAGGCAAGATTGAACTGGCCATACAAAGCAACAGATGCCTTAATGCCGATTGATAGCAGCGGAGAAGTTTCCTTAAACCCTCTATTTGAGAAGCATGCTTTTAATCTAGGATGTTGGTCTGTTGGAGATTCTTTCGCGGAAAGATTCCCCGAACTTGCTGCCGAGATCAAAAGTTGAAGGATCAACAAAAAGCACCATATTTAGGATCTGGATGGTCTACAGGGTGTGAATATTAATTACAAATCTCAAGCCCAGAATGCAAAGTTTCGGCTTGTGACGTATGGTAGTGAAGCCGGCCTCACCTCAGTCGGGAAGTAGGGTTACTGGTCAATTTCTACATCTTCTCGCCAAATTGGTCCTGAGTCATGCCAGATTACCAACACAAATCTTCCATGGACTCAAACACTAGCGGCCAAGTTCGTGAGGACCACAGACTCCATGAGCCTTTAGGTTTTTGTTGGGTTCTTTTTAGCTTT
Source organism: Tetracladium setigerum (assembly GCA_031472005.1). Classification (NCBI taxonomy): domain Eukaryota; kingdom Fungi; phylum Ascomycota; class Leotiomycetes; order Helotiales; genus Tetracladium; species Tetracladium setigerum. The sequence goes on along the minus strand of PZJY01000008.1, from coordinate 2,515,702 downwards.
TATCCTTTCTATCTCTTAAATCTTCCTGGAGTCTCTGTTGTTGCAGAAACTTGAAATTACTCCTCTTCAATCCGCAAAAATGGTGAAAAATCTCTCCTCTCCAATCCGAATCGGCAACCATGAGTTGACACATCGTGTTATCATGGCCCCGATGACTCGGTATCGCGCAAACGAAGCTCATGTCCCCTTGATATCGTTGCAGAGTACTATGCTCAGCGCGCTTCAATTCCTGGAACATTTATCATATCCGAAGGCACGCTCATTTCGCCTCAGGCTGGTGGATTTTCTTGCGCCCCTGGCATTTACAACAAAGATCAGATTCAAGCATGGCGGAAAGTGACAGATGCTGTCCATGCGAAAGGCAGCTTCATATTCTGTCAACTATGGGCCCTCGGACGAGCTGCAACACCCGAGATTCTTGCGAAAGAAGGACAGAAGTTGGTTTCCAGCAGCAATCTACCAATGTCGGAAGATTCTGAAACCCCTCACCCACTGAACGAGCAGGAGATTCAGGACTTTATTGGTTACTATACAACGGCGGCCGAAAATGCCATCCAAGCTGGATTTGATGGGGTGGAAATTCATGGAGCCAATGGCTATCTGGCGGATCAGTTCTTGCAAGACAAATGCAACAATCGTCAAGATAGATGGGGCGGGAGTGTTGAAAACCGAGCTCGATTTGGTATTGAGGTTGCAAAGTCCGTCTCTGCTGCCATTGGACCAGAGAAGGTGGGATATCGAGTTAGTCCCTTCAGCCCTTTCCAGGGAATGAAAATGGACGACCCAGTTCCACAGTTCACATATCTCGCCGCGCGCCTCAAAGACATTAATATCGCCTATTTTCACATCGTTGAAGGCCGGATTTCGGGAGCAGGAGATATCGAGGGCATGGATCAAGTTGACTTTCTCGTCGACGCATGGGGAAATTCTGGAACAATCATTTTGGCTGGTGGCTTCTCACCTAAGTCTGCCGAGGAGGCTATGAAGAAACACGGGAAGGAGAATATCGCTATTGCTTTTGGTCGCACGTTTTTGGCGAATCCTGATCTCCCTTTTCGCATCCGCAACGATCTGCCCCTCACCAAATATAATCGGGACACCTTTTATGTCGAGCAGTCGCCAGTTGGATATATAGATTATCCTTTCAGTCCAGCATTTCAAAGTGGCTTGGCCAAGGCTTGATTTGCTATTCAATGTACAGTGCGTACCCGACGCGTTGGTGTGTAGCAATATGTTTATACCTGTGTTCAATGGAGAAACAATTAAATACAATATCTAGTTTTCATCAACATCTAAATGTCAATTGTCCCAGTTGTCAATTCCCTCATGCTAGTTGCAGGATCTACTTCCTGCTATTCGGAAGAAGCTCATTCAAAAAATCCCAAGCAAACTTTTCCTTCCACCCATTCCTTTTCCAATGATTGAGACTCTGCGTAGGAAACTGCTCAAGTACATCCTCCAACGCCGTATCATGAGCCAAAAGCACCAACACATTCTCATCAGCATCAAACTCCTGCAGTTGATCCGCACTATTCTGTGCCATCTTAGGATCGATATACCAACCTCCCTCCATCTCACTAATTTCATAAAAGGGACTTTTCGACGCCTGGTGAGTATGCGGATGAAGACATGAGAAAGTAGAGCTTGGGCATGGCTGCGAGAATCTTGGGTGGATGTTTACGCTCTCAGGCACTAATTCTGGGAGAGGGAGATTAGGCGATGGTCGAAACACACCTGCGAAATGACAGGTGTCTCCGGCTAGCAGAATGAATGTGTCTGGGGATGTTCGCGCGAGTGCTGCCATGTGCCCAATTGCATGCTGTCAGATATATTGTTCGTCAGCTCATATCTCTTCGCAAGTTCGATCAAGCCAGCTCAACACGTACCCCAGGAACATCCAGCAAGAATAGGCTGCCATCTCCGAAGAAGTCAAATGATTGAAATCCGCCAATTGGAATTCCATCAGTGAAGTTAATCTCTCTTATTTTACGGTTTCTAATCACAATATCAGTTGGCCTGTGATGATGATAATGGACAGAGAGGTCAGGAAATCACCTACTCAAAATCCGTCTCCAGCATTGGCGCATCCGGTGACGTGGGATATCCAGGCATAAAGTTTTGTTTGAAGCCAGGCCCGACACATATTTCAGTATTTTCATGAAAACGACTTGCATCGCCAACATGGTCCCAATGCCAATGACTACCGCACACCCTCAAAAGTCAATCAAAATCCCCACTTACCCACCCAAGTCTCAGTCTCACAGAATTGGGTTTATACACACCTCCAAATAATAGAACTCAAATCCTCTAGCTCAAAACCACCATTGATCAAAATTTCATCCACGCTTTTCGCAACGCTGATTTCCGCCTCAGCGATAACTTGAACAATCTTCGGTGGTAAATCTCTCCAATTCGTACGTGCACCGCAATCGAATAGAACGTTTTGCTTTGATGATTCGTGTTTGATGAGGAAGCAGAAGGTTGGAAGGCGGAGCTTTTCGTGCCCTTTGATACTGGGTTGGACGAAGCCGGATGAGTCGATGGATATGTTTGTCGTGGTATTGATTAATTGCACCTCAACTATGGCTGGCTGGGAGGAATAGGCGGGGATGATGAGCATGATGGGAACTTCAATGAAGATTACACAATTAGTGAGGTGGTGGTTTTAGGAGATTGTCCTTAGGCTATTTTCAAATAAATCTTTACTTTCAATGGTTATTATGGAAATCGTACATGCGTCAACTATGAAATATTAGGGTTATCTGAGTTGAAAGTTCGTGGGTCTCGAATTCCTTGCTCAGTTGAAGCATTTTCGGTCCTGACTCAAGGCCACTTCTCGCTTGTTGACCTGCAACATAAAAGTTATGCTTAGATCATTGCTTGCTGAACTTTTATACATTTTACTTGATCACTATTTGGTGAAAATCTCATACATTCAAATTGATCACTACCGTCTTCGCGCAAAGCTGGTTCAAATCTGTCCTGAAAAATCTCCAACTGTACTCTCCTTCGAAGATAAAATGTCAACACAAAATCTCCAAACCGGGATATACACTCAGTTGTTCATCAATAACGAAGTAAGGACCCAACTTTCGCACAAACAAGACAAACTCATCCTTCTCATATCTCATGCTAATTTCAATTCACACAGTACGTGGAATGTTCAACCCCGGAGAGGTAAGCAGCAATTCCGTCCACGTTCATTAAAATACCAGATTCTGATTGTTAGAACACAGATTATCAGTCTACAATCCAGCCAATGGAGAGCTGGTCTCCGACAAAATTCCCATTGCTGGAAAGACCGACGTTGACAGAGCTGTTGATGCCGCCAACGCAGCGTTTGCTCTCGATTCACCATGGCGGACAATGTCCAACGTCGATCGCAGGAATCTGCTCTTGCGATTTGCGGATCTCTTAGAACGAGACCAGAAAGAACTTGCGTATCTCACAAGAATCACTTTGGGCGCACCATTTCTCGCGTTCGGGAAAGCTGAGATCAGTACTGCGATTGAGAATTTTCGCTGTGAGTTCGCTTTGATTCTATTTTTTAGGGGCATAGAGTTTGTTTTGTGTGTTGAGAATTCCTTCCCCGTGCTGATTGATATGCTGCAAAATCAGATTACGCAGGATGGATTGACAAATTTGCTGGCGAATCGTTTCCAGCTGATGATGGCTTCTACAAGATCGTGCGTTACGAACCTTTGGGTGTAGTTGCTGGGTGCGTCTCTCCAGATCGCAAATTGTTGATTCCTAACAACTTCTCAGAATCATTCCGTGGAATGGACCACTTGCTTCAACAGGACTCAAGGCTGCTCCCGCACTCGCAACCGGAAATGTTTTCATTTTGAAACCAAGTGAAAAGGCGCCACTCATGGCTGCTGCGATTGGAAAACTCATTATCGAAGCTGGATTTCCACCTGGTGTCTTTCAAATTTTGACAGGGGATGGGAGCACAGGCGCTTTGTTGGCAAGCCATATGAAGGTGGCTAAAATTAGTTTCACGGGTAGTATTGCGACGGGGAAAACAGTGCAAAAGTTGGCAGCTGCGAGTAATCTGAAAAGAGTTACCTTGGAGCTGGGTGGCAAGAGCCCTGCCGTTGTCTTTGACGATGCAAATCTGCAAAATGCAGTGAAATGGTTAGTTCTCTATCCTTTCTACTTGAATTGGATGCTGATGGAGTACTAAAAATATGCGCAGGTGTGTTAATGCCATCACGGTCAATTCTGGTCAGATATGTTTCGCCTCTTCAAGAGTGTATGTTCAAGAGGGGATCTACGAGGCTTTTCTCAAAGGCTTTCAGAGCGCTATGGAAGAAAAGACCACTCTGTTGGGGGACCCAGAGAATGACCAAACTGGCATTGGACCCGTAGTAGACAAAGCTCAATTTGATCGAGTTATGGGCATAATTGATACAGCCAAGGAAGAGCGTCAAGGAACCTTGCTTATGGGAGGAAGGTCAAGAGGGGATCGGGTATGTCCATCTTCCCACACATTCAAACCGTGACTAACATAAACACAGGGTTATTTTATTGAGCCTGCTATCTTCACCAATACCAAAGAAGATGCAAATATCTACAAAGAAGAAATTTTCGGTCCCGTTGTTGTTGTCAACAAATTCAAGACAGAGAAAGAGATCATCGACAAGTCCAACGATAGCCGGTACGGGTTAATGGCAGGCGTTTTTACTCAAGATATCAATCGAGCCTTGAGAGTCAGCTCGGCAATTGATAGTGGAGTGGTGGGAGTGAACTGCATCAGCCATATCAATATATCTTGTCCGTTTGGTGGGACAAAGGAGAGTGGAATTGGTCGAGAGCAAGGTTCACAAGCTCTTCGTTCTTTCACTGAGGCGAAGACCGTGCTTGTAAATCTTACGTACTAAATTTGGAGTTAATATTCAATCATCTTATCTTGTTTTGCAGTCTCTAAATTCTCATGTCTTTGTTCAAAGGACTTCCACGGTTCTGCCTCGACTTTCCTGAACACCCTAATGAGCCAAGACTTCGCTTCAGCGGAGGACATGAATAGGTATCTATTTCAAGTGCTGCTTCCCCACAATCCATACTTGGTGTAATCTTACCAAGTGATTCCTCACAGAATTTAGATCCTTTCCCGAGCGAGAGGTTGTATTGTTCATAGCTCACACGCCTATCGGCAACATGCAGAGAGCTGTTGTGGGACAATGCACGATATGCCACCAAAATGAGGGGGAAAATGGCATGATTCACAGACAAAAGTGGATTTCTGTCATGATTCGAGCCAACTTCTGCCAATAACTAGAGGTGATGGGAAACTAATCACAGCGAGTAATTAATTGCTGGGGAAGAGGATTATAACTTATTCTAGGCCGGAATAAGCATAGGTTAGATAGCCAAAAGTGATGGGGTCGGAATTCATAGGAGCGGGAACCGAGGACATCAACTTGATAAAGCCCGGACCACCTCAACATAAGAACAATCCATAGTGAGAAATACATACATTCCATCATTCAATTATTTTCCTACTTCTTGTCCAAATTTCAAAGATCAAAATACTTTCGTGTGAAACAATTCAACTCACCACTCCTACGCCATGCCATCTGCTACTACCAAGCCACTCAGAATCGCCTCGGCTTCTGGTTCCGTCACTGATCGAAGATATGGATTTTCGTCTCTAGCTAAGGATGAGGATATCTCATTCATCGTCGGAGATTGGATGTCAGAGTATAACATGACCTCCAGAGGGGGTGCAAAATTCAATTCAGATGGGGGAGAAGAGTACGAACAATCATTTTTAGAATCCATCGTCCCAGCACTCCCAGATCTTGCGAAGCGCGGCATCAAGGTTGCTGTTAATGCTGGCGCGAGCGATACTCAGAAGCTTTACGAGACCTTGACGCAAATTGTGAAGGATCTTGGTCTCGACTTGAAAATTGCTTGGGTTGAGGGAGATGAAGTCTCAGATATCATCAGCAAAAGTCTGAGCTCTGGGGATGGCTTTAAAAGCTTGACGACAGGTAAGGTTCTTTCTTTTTATTTCTTTTTTTGTTGAAACCATGGCAACACAAATTAACGACTTGCACACACAGGCAGAAGTATCTCTGAATGGGGATTTGAGCCTATTTACGCTCAATGCTACCTCGGATCCTTTGGGATCGTGGAAGCACTCAAGTCAGGAGCGGATATTGTTCTTTGTGGTAGAGTTGCGGACGCCTGTCCAACCATTGCCTGTGCAGCATACACATTTGGATGGGAACGAGATGATCTCAGCCAGCTTGCACATGCTTTCGTTGCAGGTCATTTTATTGAGTGCAGCACTTATGTCACTGGCGGTAACTTCACCGGGTTCAAGACTCTCCCAGGAAAATCTGTCAATATTTCTTTTCCAGTACTTGAAATGGAGTGTGATGGAACTTTCATCGTCACGAAGCAAAAACAGGGAGATGGAATGGTAACGGTCGACACCTGCAAGGCACAGCTTCTGTACGAAATCCAGGGCCCATACTATTACAATTCGGATGTGGTTGCGGAATTGACGAATATCAAGATAGAGAGTGCCGGGAAGAACAAAGTGTAAGTCAATTTAATTGCCATACATGGGCTATTCTAATCTCCGATTTCAGACGTGTCAGCAATGTGGGTTTCCGAAAAGCACCGCCAACGACCAAAGTGGGAATCACTGCCAAAGGTGGGTATCAAGCTGAGGTACACTATTTTGGCTGCGGTCTGGATATTGAAGAAAAGGCCGCGATGTTGGAGCAGCAAGTTCGGCATCACCTGGACGAATCCAGTTATCACACGCTAAAATTTCGTATCAACGGGTCCTGCCCATCCAATCCCTCCAACCAAGATGCCGCGACTGTCGACTTTCGCATTTTCGCTCAATCAAAAGACGAATCAGCACTATCATTACAGAACTTCTTGAGGCCTTGCACAGATGTGATCATGGAAAGCTACCCAGGTGCAACTTTTGCGGTGGATAGTCGGCAAGCATTGCCAAGACCATATTATGAGTACTGGGTTGCTTTACTCCCGCAAAGTTCAATCACGCATGTTGCTCATATGCCATTTTGTGGAAAGTCTATTTCCATTCCAGCTCCTACGGATACCGAGACGTTTCTCTACGAACAACCAAGCTGGGAGACGCAAAATCCAGTGGCACTTGAGAGTTGGGGTCCATCAACAAAGGCACCCCTCGGATATATCGTGCATGCCCGTTCTGGCGACAAAGGCTCTGATGCTAACGCGGGCTTCTTCACTAGACATGCAGATGAGTGGGACTGGTTGCGCTCTCTTTTGACCGTCAAAAAGATTAAAGAGCTTCTTGGCGATGATTATGTGGGCAAGCCAGTGTTGAGATTTGAGCTTCCTAATATTCAAGGTAAATAAACCGTTTCGTTCTTGTCCACACAATTTACTGACCAAATTGTGATCTAGCTGTGCATTTTCTTTTCAAGGACCATTTGGATCGTGGGGTTTCGTCAAGTTCGACGTATGATGTGCTGGGAAAAAATCTTGCCGAGTACCTTAGATGCAAACATGTTGAGATCCCAACCGTGTTCTTAGAGAGGGGAAAGATTTAAGGGATGTAACAGCATAGGCTCTTATTTAGATTCAATTTTTAGATACACCGAACGTTAGGTGACTGTTTAAGTCTTTCCAACTATGTGGGCAAGTGAGACTTCTTGGAGATGTCAGTACCATCGAGAGTGTTCAAGTACCAACTTCATCGGACAAACTTCAATTAGATATTTAAACAGTGTAATATTTGTAGACTTCAAGATACAGTTGGTTTGTAAACAGGGATATTGAAAGATTCGAGGTTTGAGAATGTGTAAACGAGCAATGTTATGGTCCATTCGGACGTATACGCTGAGGAGTCGCTCGATTAATCCTTGAACGTATTTTTCAATCTTTTGAGAAAGCTGTACCAGAATTTAACAATTTTAATTGAACTGACAGTCTAGTCATTGATCCAGATAAACAAGGATTATTCCTTCCTAATGATAGCTAGGTAAATCCTTCTTCACCGCAAAATCCGAACAACTCGCAAAATCTTCCCACTCGTCCAGAATACTCAAAGTCTCTACACACTTTCTTCTTATCACTTCAACAGAATCAGATCCAAATGGAATTCTCAATGGTAAGTTCTGGAACCTTGAGGCCTCCATGTTCTCTCCCTTTGCCAAATCAATGATTTTCTCCGCGGCGAGTTCTGGATCACCGGGCTGAGAACCATTGGTAGCTAAGTGTCTGTCGGCCAAATTTTGTTTGACAGATTCATAATCGACAATTCCAGGACCCAGCTTGTCAAATTTGTTGTTGGAACTTAAAATATTTGTGCGAAATTGTCCGATCTCGAGAAGATGAGTTCGTATTCCAAGGTGTTTTGTCTCTTGGTGGAGACACTCCGCTGCTCCTACAATCTTACGTCAATTATGAACAGTTTCATGAAAAAAATCGCCAGGAAAAGAAGGTTCTTACCTTCCAGAGCGAACTTAGAGCTACTGTAAGGGCCTCCTGCTCCAACTCCATGCCACCCAGATATGCTACTCATAAACAGGATTATTCCAGACTTGTGAGATCGCATATGAGGAAGAAGGCAACGTGTGAGTTTGAGAGCACCAAAAACATTTGTTTCAAATTGTCGCAGTGTATCTTCGTGGCTGGAGGTGAATCGTAAGCTCACTTGATGAAGATTCTCGTGTGTTGGGAGTATGGGTTGCAATTCGTTACCTCACTTCTTCCCAAACCCCGACATCACGTAGCCAGCATTGTTGACTAGGACATCGACTCTTCCGAAAAGCTTGAGAGCGGTTTCAACCTTTTCGCAGACGACCTCCTCCGAAGCGGTAACATCAAGCTGAAGTGCTTTCGCATCTTTGAGATTGTCAACATAGGAAAGGTCAGAGAGCTTTCGTGCAGTCGCGATCACCTTGTCACCTCGTGCAAGGATGGCAGGAACCAATGTTCTCCCAAAGCCCGTTGAACATCCAGTGATCAGCCAGACCAGAGGGGCTGGACGGGGCACAGCTGAAATCTTTTCCAACATTGCAGGATACTTGTTTTCGGGGATCGATTTTCCAAGATTCGGGGGGTTATGGTAATCCCGTGAGTTGGGTCCGGAGCTTGAATCCCGATAGCTAGGAGATACAGTCGGACAAATGGGTGGATAATGGTTATGAATTGCGAGCTAGTAAAGAGGGTTCTTATCGATTTCATTTTCCTGGACAGGATTTCCTGACAGAAGGAAGGTTCATTTCTGTTTCCTGGTCATGACTCATGGAGGTGATGGTGGCTTGCTGGCTAAGATTCTCGTCTTGAGGTTTCTTCATGCATGTCCCGTGGCCAGCGAGCCGCTGGGTCTCGAATTTATCTGTTGTATGTGGATTGATTCCCGAAACTCTAATCGATATGAATCTGGGGAAAAGACCAAGTCTGCGGGGCCCCGTATTCGACAACCACAGGCCTCTTCGACAGAAGAGTGAGAGTGAGAGGATATATAAACCTCCAACAGCTCGGAGTATTGTTATAATAATGTCAAACAGCATCTGCAAAGCACATACTACGCTGGGCTTGAAAATAATCACAAAATTTCCAACTCTGCCATCCTTTGTAACGATATCTTCTCCCTCGTCGCTATGTTCGAATCCAAGGTCCGAGGCAAGGTCCTCAAACGAATCATGACAACGTGTTGTGCAATCGTAAGTACTTCATCAACTCATCACTGTGGGCTACAAATATCAAGATCTAACAAAAAATAGTCATTTGGCATGTATGGCTACGATGCAGGGGTTCTTGGGGGAGTGCAAGAGACGGAGCCATTTCGTCGAGCGATGGGTGTAAGTTTTGGAGCCAGTCAGTCCAACCTTTGCCACGGCTAATATCAAATACAGTATCCAACAGGAACATATGTTATACCCATGATCGCATCATCTTACACACTTGCTGCTGCAGTCTGCTCGTTGATGGTAACCATGATCGGTATGCCATTGGGACGACGCAACTGCATACTCCTTGGCAATGCCTGTGTGCTTGTTGGAGGAAGTCTGCAGGCTTCGTCTTGGTCTGTGGGCCAGATGATTGCTGGTCGTATCATTTGTGTAAGCTCTCTGTCGCTAGCATTCCTGGATCTCAAAAACAAACTAACAAAATATTTAGGGATTTGGTATCGGGGTGAGTGTCCGTTGAGTTACCGATGCGATTCTGGAAATTAAGGAGTGAAAATAGTTCATATCTTGCTCGATTCCGACCTACCAAGCTGAAATGAGTACGGAAATAGAGGATAGAGGACCCGCAGTTGCGCTGACATGCGTTTTCCTCGTTGGGGGTGCTGCCTTTGCGTACTGGGTTGACTTTGGGTTCACTCGCCTTACCCATCAACAGGTCTCATGGGTATGTGAAATCACAACTTCTTCGCTTAACAATTTTCTACTAATAATATTTCCAGCGATTCCCCATCGCTTTTCAAACAGTCTTCGCCTTGATATCTGGGGCTGGTATGCTCGTCTTGCCAGACACACCTCGTTGGTACTATGCCCAGGGGAGACACAGTGAAGGCGACTCGGTCCTCATGCGACTCCATGATGCACCACTGGAGCACCCTTCAGTTCAAAATGTGAAGCAAGGTATTCTGGCGAGTATCAAACTAGAAGAAAGCAACAAGGGAGGCTTCCAACTACTTGATCTCATTTGGGATCGGAGTGATTTGCGAGTTGGACGCCGAATCAGAATTTCTTTTCTGATTCTCTCATTGCAGGAGATGATGGGTACTTGAACCACCACTGATTGCTCTTCTAAAAACGAATGCTAATGCGCTACATATAGGCATCAATCTTTCCGTTTACTACTCCACCTTGATCTTCGCTCAGGTTGGCCTTTCGCCCTTCATGGCCCAGCTTCTAGCCGCAATCATGAATACTCTCTTCGCCGCGGGAACAATACCTTTAGTCTTTACTATCGAAAAAGTTGGGCGGAGAAACGTCATGATGTACTCGGCTGTGATTCTCACGATTTGCATGGTAATTTTTGTAGCCATGATTGGACAACCAAATCCAACTCTCGCAACTCAATGGACTGCTGTGGCTGCGATATTGGTTTACAACTCCGTATTTGGATACGGCTGGATTGGCGTATGCTGGCTCTATGGACCGGAGGTAAACCCAGTCTCGAAATCTAATTTAGTATTGAGTACATACTAATTCGCTTGTAGATTGCGCCGCTCAAGCTAAGGCATGTTGGTGCTGCTGCCGGGGCTTTTGGAGAATGGCTATTCGCGTTTATCACAGTCTTTGCAGGTGGAGTAAGTGCACTAAAAAAATCTTTCGAACAATCAACTAATCCGGTGTCTCCCAGATTGCTCTTCAGAATGTCGGATGGAAGATTTGGATTTGGATGGCATTGTCCTGCGCAGCTGCTGTCCCCTTCATTTATTTCATGTGTCCAGAGGTAAGCGCGTTCCCAGGTTATTTCAACATCTCAAATCACTAACAATTGGTTCTCTTATAGACTACGGGTAAGACTCTTGAAGAAATCGATCTCATCTTTGCCAAGGATTATGTGAAGCGGAGTGCTCTGGCTATTGAGGTTTTAGCCCATCACGAGGCGGCCTCCGAGAAATCAACCCACACAGAAGTAGAGAAAGTCTAGTGGATTGAAGGAGAAAGATATCTAAGGATGATATGGAGTCACTAGAACTTTTAGATCTAGAGAGAATCTCAAGTGTGGTTTAGGCTAAATTCATTTTTGATTATTCAATTCGTCATTCTTGATTGAAAAACAAGTCCAGCAACCTTATAGCCAGCTCTGTATCTTTGTTGTATAACTTGTGTTGGCATCAGCAAATAACGATCATTAAGACCCGCAAAAATAATTGTAGACCGTTTATTGTCATGACTGTAATTCCCCCAAACAGTAATGAGATACAATAATCCTCTCAGGCATACAGTTTGTCAATCTTGGTACAAATCAGAAATCGTGTCTACTTCCAACCCTGTAAATTAGAGGATAGAGATGAAAAGGTCACTTTTGGACTATCAAGGCACTAAGATTGGCGTTTGTATCTGTCAAGTTTCGTTTCACTGAAATGGAGACTGAATTTGACACTGTTCCGGTTTCGGGAAGTGACCGTGAAGTATCTAGTTGTTTGTGTATCTGCTCATTTAGATATTCCATCTGTGCCTCCAAGCGCTCTGGATGCGTCCCCAACAACAAGATTCTCGTACCCAACCATATAAGTCATTGGTAGTACCATGAACCGGTCACAATCTTCACTCAGAGCTGCAGCATATTCTTTACTATTGTAAAACCCCAACCAATCTTCCCATGTTCGAACCCAAAGCTGTGCGCATCCATCATACTCTAGCACATTTTCTCCCAAACTCCGTGCTCTCTCCTTCATTTCGGGTGTTTGATGGTGCTAAAATTGAGATTTACTAACGACTCCAGAATGAAAAGAAGGATTCGGAGAGCAGATCAAAGATCAGCGTTCTTGGAAACACTCACTTGGACGTATCGAACGATGTTATCTTTAAACGCAGCAGTAGCAACAGCCAGGTCGGCATGAACGGTTTGCCAGTGACCAAAGAAGGTGTCATAGTCGATAGAATCTATCTTCTTGAAGAAAACCGAGACTTTGATACATGGCTGGATATTTGGCTTGGACTCGTAATTCAGTTGTTCGTGCGTGAATTGATGATCGATTTTATTCCAAGTCATGGTGGAGGTGGCAAGCGAAATGGGGGTTGTTTAGGGTTGGAAAGACTTTGCAATACTGGAAGCGAGGTGGTCGAGCTGAGGAGTATTGTGCTGTTCTTTAGATTGTTCAATTATGGTCATGATGGTTTGGAAACGAGGAAGGATGTAGCTAAAATTTGCAATGCCTAATAGTAATCTTACAATCCTAGTGGTCTGTAATAACTTTGATCTGAACGTCCCTCCCTGATCATGCCTATGCCGTGATTCTGTACTGTACCCCGCCCCCGCCATTCATTGCATCGCCAAGCCAATGGATCAAGCCATACATTCTTCACACTTTCTTGCTTTCCTCTAGGGCCACGACCTACTCATGACCACTCCCCAGTTCCGCCAACACTCATGGAAAGGCCATGAATCAGGGCCATGAATCAGGGTCACCAACGCTGCGGAGTCATGCCCTCCATTGTAATTCTGAGGCTCGTTTTTCTTCACAGCATTCTTGGATTAAGCGAGTTTCCAAGACGTCGATTAACGCATCTGAAGCAGGTAATCCGGGGTAAACTGGGGTTTATCGGAACTGCAAAGTCTTGAATATGAACCTTTTAGATACTTACTCAACTAGCCAATGACAAATGCATTTGTCTTATGAACATATTTCCATTCTGAAAGATATTGCAATCCTCAGCAGTGACTCCTTGAAAAAACTGAACAACCTCACGATCGCGAATAGTTGAAAATGTCCCAAGTAGCTTTGATAACGGGTGGAGGTGGGTAAATCTTCATTCTTGTGAAGTTGCAGAAGTTAACAACCACGAAGCATCTGGAATGGGCCTAGCAGTTGCCACCTCTCTTGCACTAAAAGGCTGGAAAGTTGTTGTTGCTGATTTGAACAACATTGCGGGAGAAAAGGCTGCCTCCGATATCCAGGGAATCTTTTTCAAAACAGACGTCAATGACTACGCTTCTTTGTCTTTAACTTTTCAAGAGACGTTTAAGACGTACGGCAAAATCAATTTTGTATTTGCCAACGCAGGAGTGGGTGAGCGACAGAACTTCTATGCTGCTCAAAACGATATTTCTGGGCCGCCAAAAGAGTTGGATTTCATCATCGACATCGATCTCAAATCTGTTATCAACACTGCTCATCTTGCACTTCACTACTTCCGCTTGACCAAGGAAGAAAAGTCCTGCCTCATTCTCAACGCCAGCATTGCTGGAATCTACCCGGTGCGATTTTGTCCAATCTATACTGCTGCGAAGCACGGAGTTATCGGTTTTGGAAAAGCAATTTCAAAGCACTTCTTCCAAAATGACGGCATAAGGGTCAATGTTCTCTGTCCCGGGAATGTGAGAACCAACCTCTTCGAGAATAGGGAGTGGGATGCTTTCGACAATGAGTGGATTGAGTTGTCGCAAATTGTGAAGATCGTGGAGTTGATGCTGTTTGATGTTGAGATGGAAGGAAAGATTATTGAAGCTGCACCAACGAATCATTATTTTATTGCCCCGGCTGATTACAATGATCCGAACGTCAGGCGAACCCTTGAGGGGCCTGTTGTTGACTCAATTGGAAAGTGATGGTTGTTGGCTGGATTACGAGAGGGAATAGGAGGGGTCTGCCCATGTCGAACATATAATAAAGCAAGAATGATTTATGGATGTAATTTTGAGGCCTCAATCAATCTACTGTACTGGAAACTCGAGTGAAGTCAGAAATAAAGTCTTGAGTGAACACTCTATTGGGAATTTGGTTTGGAAGTCCCCCATTGTTAGAAATTCAGTGATCTGTGATGTACTGCTACTGAGAATATCTGATCATGCTAGTCTGCTCATAGTTCTCTGCGTATCTGTACTTTCCCCTGAATAGTATCATCATTCCAATACGGTAGCACTGCACGGTGGCTATTCAAATGGTCGCCACATGTAATATTTCTAAGGAAAAAGGAAATTCGTGGTACGGATTTGAGAGGTAGTGTTGTTTGAGTAGCTAAAGGGTGTATCGGAAGAATGGACTGTAATCTCCCATTTCCAGCAGCTCTTGATGGCTGTACTTTGCATGTATTTCGTCCGGAACCATCAAGTCTCGTTTTTTGTTAATCCGATTCAGATTGAACCTGAGAACGATTGCTGAACACAACGCAACAATTATGATACCCAAAGAAAATCCATATCCCGTCCAGTAATGAGGGGCTTCTTTGCCTAGATATATATTGGAACCAATTGCGCCACCCAAATTTCCAATGGAGATCTGAATGGCCATTCCGATTGACCTTTTCCAAGAACCGGCGAGATTGTTTGCTAAGAATTTGATATTAGCACAATATCACAGTCTGGGGGGTCAGGCATACCATTCCATGAAATCACACCACAGATTGTTGGATAGAGCCCACCGGCGACGACGAACAGCATCCCGTATGTCGCACCGGGCCAACCGGGTTTTGGCAGCGCTAGGAGTCCGATATATCCAATTGCAGCGACCATAAATGGGTAGATGATGAAATTGGATCGGCATTTGTATTTATCAGACAAAAAGGCTGCCAAAACTGTTACAAAGAGTGCAAAGGCGTAAACGGGAATGGTGAGAAGTTGTGCGTCAGATGCGCTATATCCTAATTGTTTGATGACCGTGGGCAGTGTGAAGATGAATCTAGATCCACGTTAGATTCTGCCGTCTGGATTATGGTTGCTCTATCTTTAGGATTTACATACCCATAAGTGCAGATTGAGTTTCCCCAGTAAATAAGGACGGAAAGATATATTTTCCAGTCGGTCAAAGCGGCCATGAGATACCGCATTTGGAACTCCTCTCCTGTTTGAACTTCCCCCGTAGATCCGCTGTCCTCTTTTAGACGTTGAGTCAGGTAATTCTTTTCGTCTTGAGAAAGAAACCTTGCGGTTGATGGCCCGTTCGGTAATAGGAATGGGCATGCTAACCCAACCATGACGGTGAGAAGTCCCTCCAGCAACATAATCCTTTGTTGAGTTAGCTAGTTATTTAACTGTAGATAACGGCCGCTACTTGCCATCGCCAGCCAGCCAAACCTCCAACGCCATCCATTTTTGCAATGGCGTAGGCTAGCAATCCGGAAAATGCTCCCGCCATTGATCCAGCGGAGAAGAAAATTGCGAGTCTCGATTGTAATTCGTGTCTGCAGTACCAACATGTGAGAAGATACGTAGCTGCAGGAAAGAATCCAGCCTTTATAGCAGTTAGACGCAAACTTTCGCACGGAATGGGGTGGACATGCCTCTGTAACCCCTAAGAAAAATCTTGCTGCAAGCAAACCCTCATAATTCTTCACGACAGTCATTATAGTCAAGACTGTACCCCATGAAATTATGAGGATTGTTAACCAGATGCTGGGTCGAAGCAATTTGATGACAACATTGCTTGGAACTTCAAATGCGGCGTATGGAAAGAAAAATATTGTCAGGCACATATTCCACTGCGTGTTGCTGAGGCCTAAGTCCGTTGCATTCCTAAAGTTCTAGCATTCCCAACTGTAGATCTATTAATCTTGGTCTTGGAAGCTCTTCTGATATAATTACTTACTGTTGCCTCTGTCAAGGAATGACAGGAGGTAAAGCAAAGCAAGCACGGGTAGGAGACGTTTGTCAACTTTTCGCAATATTTTCTTAGTTTCTCCATCATCGTAAACAATAGCGGGAGATGCATCATCGCTGGACATCTCCAGCTCTCCATTGTCTAAGTTGTTCTTTTCTTCTTTCAAAGATGTAGCTGCCATAGTGTTTGTTGTTTAAAACGTGTTGAGAGTGAACAATATGCTAAATTATTTGAAGGTGATTCAAACAAAGCATTGGAACACCAAACCACCTTTATAAACCCAGTTACCCAGCAACATCAAATGGGAAATCTGGGGTCCCCGCCATGGACCTGACGCATGGCAGCCCTCAGTGACCTGACTCTTCATTCCAGGAATGCCGAATGCAATACAAACAAATCTGCGGGAATAAAATGCCGTACGGACTAACCGATCATATCTTTGTCAATCGAGAATACGCTATTTTGGAAAAGGCTTGGCAACAGTGAACTTAAACCAAATATCAAGAAGCTCATGGAGAATGGGGGTGAATGGGAATGAGGGTGATCCTCAACCATAAAGTGGAGTGGGGTGAGAGATGACGATCTTAGCGGGAAAGTTGCAAGATACAGATCCAAGTTCACCACAAAGCCATTGCGACTTTGGAAGAGACAAGTACAGATACCAATTTTCAACCTGCACGGATATTCAGCTAGAGCAAATGAGTTGGCCAGAAATATAGACAAACGCGAATCATTCAAGTTTGAAGTTAAGGCGGGGCAACATTAAGCAAACAATCTTTTGATTTGTTTTTAATTAAGACGAACAAGCTATGCGAGAATCTGAAATCTTTCTTCATCATAATTAAAACCAACTGCAAAATTTGCTTCTTCCCAGCTTGGGTTATCCGAAACTGTCAAATCCGTCGCATTCTCGTTGTCCTCATCCAGCAATTCCTGTAGGTATTCGACATAGTCATCATAATCACTGATAACGTCCACATTAGACGACGGCCTCGGTAGCTCTTGCTGATCCAGATTCATTTGCAGCAGGGGTTCCACGGTTTCTTGATCAGGAGTTCCGTATTCTGAGTAAGGGCCGGTTTGTAATACCAACTGCAGCTCCCCTCTAGATGGATTGTCTATATTTCCATCAAGTTGATCGAGCATTGATCCAGACCTAAATTCTCCAAGACCTTGGTAAAGTGGCAAAGAGAATGAAGATTCTTTTAGGCTCTTGTTAGAGCATCTGAAGATTACATCCTCATTACTGCACCAACACATCATTGCTTTCTCCACACAATCTATCGCGATTACCCTCATCCTTAACTCATCAATCCCCTCATACTTGGCGGCGTTCTCCTCAAGATCAAAATCCTGCAGACTGAGGATTTCGATGTGAGAGTCTTCTTTCGCAATTTGAACTCGTCTTCGTTGGCCAAAGCTAGACCTCAAAGATAGTGTCCGATCCCGTATGAAGGCAATCCACCATATTCGTCTCTCCAGACGTTTTTGTCTAGAGTTGCGAGCTGGATCTTGAATGTCCCGATTTAAACCCAGAACATATGCGAGCGAAATGGCAAGACCTAGGAAATGGCCAGCATCTTTAATTATTTCGCTGGACGTTCTATTCGAGGGACAGAGCGTCATGAGAAGAAGAGATTGCACCGTCATAAGACGATCTGTGCAAATGTCGAAATTGTAGAGGAGCTGTAGGAATTTTTTAGTAACTACTTAAAAGATTGAGTTGTTTAGAATCTTACTTTGACTCTGTTGAAAAATACTTTTTTCGCATTCTGTCGATTTTCAAATCCTGCCTCTTTCAAAGCGCGAGTGCTCACATACCCAACAGCAGCAAACATCACCGCTTGGAATAATAACAGACTAATTTGATGAGTCGGAGAGTGATTCCAGGTGGTATTTTGATAGTTCTTTGCTCCAAATTTGACAACAATGAGGAAATCGGCCAAGTCAAGAACTGGCAAAGTTCCATGCGCAAACTCGATGTATGCTTTCAACAGTTCAACTTGGAACTCCTCACCGGGCAAGGTGAATGCATCATGTGATTTCAAATAAATGAATTCTCTTGCGCCAATGTGAGCCGGGAAAGGGGCGAATATCTCGGACAGAGAGAAGTCGGAATGAGTAGAATTAACCGGATCAATTCCGGAGGCGAGGGGTGATTGTATCCATGATATGGTCCTTGACGATGTCACACCCAACAGTGGTAAAGATTGCTGCGCGTGAGATATGGAACCATAGTCCGATCTATGCTGTTGTATCTCTTGCGGTTTAAGCCGCAAACCAGTCCCAGTATCATTCTCCTCAAGATCATCTGGACTTGCGTTTGAGATTTGTGATCCAGCTACTGTCGTTGGGAATATTGGCCTAGTATAGAGTCAATCTTAGAGAATATAAAGAATAATAATTTATTTGTGATTGGGTTCCTGACCTTGGTTTGGGAGGAATTTTACATTCGACTTCATCGTGTTGACAATTTGAACAAGGAATGCCATGTGCAATAACGTTGCATCGAACTTTTCTTGATCTGCAGCTTGTGCAGGCCTTCTTTGATCTTCGTCCGCTTCTCCTTAGGCCGTGTTTTCGATTTTTCAGGACTGAAGATTGACCAGTGGAATCCATTATTTGGATATCTGGAAGTGTTTTAGAGGTTTCAAGGTATTGTACAATGTCGCCAAGTCCACCCAAGTTGGCTTCAAGATCAGTGGAGCTAGACATTGTGGACATAGGAAATTGGATAATGGAATTTTTGTCAAAAAAGCAATTGCTTATCCTTGCTTTATTGTTAGATTCTGACCCCGAACTTGAGATCCCGTTTTGTTTACTTAAGCTTCGACTTGTATTGCAGATCGCGGGCCAAGACCCGCAATCCTGCCCTGACTCGTGCCAGCTGAAGACCCATGGCAGTATTCTTCCCAGCCTTCTTCCCGCCTACTTGTAATCAAGACTCTCCTACACCTTCCCGGGTTGCTAGAAATCTTACTAGCAATAGCAAAATTTATGCTACTTTCCAACCTTTTCAATATCAACTACCGCTTTCACATGCTGCTCAATACGTTGAAGTTCTGAAAGGGCTAGGAAGAGTGGTGTTTCAACCAATGTCTCACTATAGAGGCGAGGATAGCCTATCCATTCCTTTTTGAACTTTCATAGATCTGTTTCAATTCAAATATAATATAAGAGCAAAATTTCAACCAGTTTTATGCTTAGCAGGAAGTAGATTGGTCAACACTATGAGCCAAGCTACATCTGTACAAGACAGTTTTGATCACGGGCACGGGGCGACGTAAATGAGGAGAATGAGGACCAGGAAGGAAATCATGGCATCAAGTTCTCCCTCTTCAAATCAAGGCTCAAACTCCAAGATAACCTATCTAAAAGGCTGAAGAGAAGTAGGATTCTGCTTTAACTCGAAATAAAAAAAACACACTCTTTTCTCTTTCACTTGATCAACTCTGTTAAGCATACTTGTATGATATGACGTAGAGTAGTGTGAGAGAGCACGACGAAGACGGGGCTGACCAAAGGCAAGTCTCTGGATACATTTATGTCTAGCTATTCTAAGGTAGGGAGAGGTCCGGGCTATACTGTCTAGTTACGATGGTCAGATGACCACCGTACCAATGCGGCTGAGCGAGGACGGTGGCCAGAGGCAGTATGGAAATAGTGAACTGGCTTCCCAACAAACTCCTTCATTTTGTTGCTCACGAAGCGATCTCTTTCAACCTTTTAATATTTTAATTCGAGTGCTATGTTCAATTCACCTGGGTTTGTAGATATATAAGAAAAATTACACACCGAAGACCATGCGGGAAAAAAGGAGTGGCCTTGCATGTCTCGAGCTGTTGCTCGTATATCGCAAACCTGCAGAACATTGGGTTACGTACTTGTTTTAATGTAACCGATTTTTCTTGTCTGTTCCGAGAGAAGGAGAAGGCTTACTGAGTTACGTCCAGAATAAGAGCGTTGCCTTCGCTGCTTTTTTCCCAACGCTCAACACTAGTCAGATTCTGTTGGGAAACCCTCACTAGGCAAAATGATTCGGAGATGTCTTTGTCTCCAAATACAATAGATATTCTCAATTTGCAATTATATGCCTTCCACAAGATCTTCGACATTCATACGGTGTGTTCTTTGTGGAGGAGTGTGGCAGATAATTTATTCCCACAGAAAGGACCACAAAATTCCACCTACTCCTGCGTCCAGCTGAGTGCTGACAGATGCATTAGCCTGCAGAGTGAAATGTACACACTTTATGAACGATCAAAATGATTAGAGTTTTACTATTGAATTTTGTGCTTGTGACGAAGAGGCTAATATATACCCCATAAGATGGATAGACATCACTAGCTGATCAGCAATACCGAGGTGCTGTAGACGTCAACATGCATTTGCCATTTAGAAGAACTGTTCATAATCCTAGATCTTCTGGACCAGATCGCATATCACATTTCTAGTCCTATGATGTCAACCTGCTTGAATCACTAAGACTTCAGACAATTGAAAGAGTACAGAACGAATGATATGCTGGTGAGATTCTTCTACCATATCTTGTGGCAACTCAACAACTCCGGGGTATGCTATCCATAACGTTGTGTCATTTATAACATTGTATTTTTTATATCTTGGGATTTTCTAGTCTGATTGTGAGTTAATATTTGAAGATTTCAGGTGAGACAATTTGGGTTTATATGCCATATGCCACGTAATGGCTAGTGATACATCACTGGCGTACAGTCCCACTTGGACGTGACCGGTGAAGAGAAACAGACGCCCCTGCTAGACTGGGCCTGAATTCGTTGCCACTAAAGGCAGGATATGGACACTTGTACATAGACATGAGACCCTAGCTAGGCAAGTCCAAATACCATACGGGAAGTCAATGCAGGTTCACTACTAGTGTATCACCGCGGACGTTATATACAATCATCATCATCATTATCATGGCTAGTTGATATGCAGATTTTAGCTGAACTAAAACCCAAGGAAATGTGGAATTGGAGAGAGATAGGTAACGTTAAAGAGGAGACTACAAATTACCCGACGTCTAGTCTCAGGTGATGGACAATTCCCAAGCGGAGGCTCTATTCGGATCGATCCCGAACCAAACTCTGCACACAGTTTTCGGAACGATTCGCAACCTTCTTCTCAGCTGCACAATCTTTCCGCTAATATGGTATAATATTCGAGTAGATTTTGTATTTTACATTTTCGCTTAAGCAGGCAGCGCGATCAATCGAATGCTGTCATGATCAACATCAGCGCTCATTGGCCCAGCCCTCCCAGTTGACTGGTTTGGCTGCGAGTGCACTGCACAAAATGCGTCCGCTGCAACTGCATTACCCAAAGATCGACGATAGATGTCAGGCAGTGTCTCGCTTGATGTACCAATCAGGGGCAGATGAGCCCAAGAGGATTATTATTGACAAAAGCTTATGATTTCTGGATACCTTATGGTGCAACAAACAATATAAGCGAGTCTATCAGACCTCAGATTCAGCCAGTAAACCCAGAATAATGAACTAGTCCTTACACAGATTCACTTTTGACTAGCAATAGGATCTTGACTTCGTTTAGTGAATCCTCGAAATAGTATAATATGTTGCTGATCCCTGTTTTATACCTTTTGGAAGGAATAATCATTTTCACAAACCTAAAGCTATCTTCACAATCTTTTACATAAATTCAACGCACTTTGTCCTACGAGTAATTGATAGGAACCCATCTACCTTTCTCTTTATTTTTGTAAACACCAAGTACTCAGTCCAAATCGATACAATGGACGACACATTCAACCCCGAGTTGACAGCAGAGAGACTCGCTCTAATGAAGCTTGAAGCTCGTGACTTCTTGTCGGAGGCTGGCTCGCCTTTGGCTGTTAAGTCTAAGAGACACCATGATATCTCAGATTCACGTTCGGTAATTGGAGGACGAACTTCTCGTCAATTCAGTCGGTCGGTTCGTCGCTCGAGCTCAATCCTTGCCACCCATCGCAGCAAGATGTCGAGCGAGTTTACCGCGTCTGCAGAGTAAGTCTCTTTCTATTTCTCTCTTTCTATTTTAACCCTACATGTAAAGCATTCAATGGCGATTCCATCAAGCGGACTCTGAGTTGTGGCAATTTGTGCTAACACCAAATAGAAGTAAATTTTTTTCCTTGATGGAGCTTATGGCGAGTGCGTCTCGAGAGGCATCATCTTTGAAGGAAGTATGGACCAAGCTCATCGCTGAGCGGGAGTCTTGGGCGGAAGAGAGACAAGAGTTGCTGGACTCAGTGACTGAGATCACTTCCGAGTTAGAACGTCGGGACACCGAGCATCATCGCCACCATGACGAACACGTCGATGGCAAAAAAAAGATCGAGAAGCTTCTCCTTGATTTGTCTGTTGCCATCGCTGGAATCTCAGCCGAGAAGAAAAAGGTTGCAGACCGTGATCACGAACTTGGACATGTTCGCCGCGAGTTAGCCGACAGCCGGGAAACAGTTACCCGACACCACACAGGTATGTGAATCCCTATCATTTATTTTCAACCCGATATGGTTTTCTGAGCATGGCTTCAAGTTTTCTGGGTCGTTTGCCACCGATTGTTCATACTCGTGGCCAATTCCTAGCTAGTGACTTCTTGCTCAAGACTCATATGCTAACTGTTTGAGTAGACTTGGAGCGAGTCAGATCTGAGCATGAGGCTCTGACTCTTGCTCTTGCTACTGCTGAGACTGAACGCCACAGTGCAAAAGACGAAGTGGACAGGCTTCAAAGAGAACTTTTCAAAGTTAATCGTGAGCGGACTGAGATTACCAGCCGAGTCACCGACATTACCACCAAGTATGAGGCTTCTCACAGGGAAGTGCTGTCCCTCGCAGACCGCCTCAAGATGTCTGATTTGGAGCGTTCTGAACAGCTTCTTGAGGTTGAGCGTCTCAAAGAAGATGTTAGAAAGTCAAAGACCAGAATCGAAGAGTCCACCAAGGAATTGATTGAGGTTACCGAGAAGTCCGACCGGCTTCACCGAGAGTTCCCCAAGCTCAAAGAAACTATCAGAACTATCGAACTGGAGCGTGATGAGCTTACTTCAATTGTGGAGCACGTCCGCCGCGAGAACAAGACCATCTCAGCCAGCTACAGTGTATCCGAGGATCGTAATTCCGAGCTATCGTTGAAGTATGACCACCTCAAGCGAGAACTTCTCTCCGTCAAAGACAATCTTCGTACCGTGGAACTTGAGCGTAGCGAAGTCACAGAGATAGTCGAGCGCACCCGCGAGCAGCACCGTCTGGTGGTCATCGAGCGCGATGATCTCAGAGATAGTGTCAGTTCAGCTGAACGCAAATCGCACGACAGCCATCGCCGAATTATCGTCCTCGAGGAGAATCTTCGCAGACACGAATCGACACTATCGGAGCTCCGCTCAGAGATCTGCAGTCTAACAGACCGAATCAAGTCTGTCACCATCGAGCGAGATGACGCCCATCACAAGCACAGCGGGATGCATATCGAGATTTTAGAATTGAAAGAGAAGATTGTTATCTTCCAGGCTGAGATTCGTTCCATCACCGAATCTCGAGATCGCGTCAGAGGTGATCTCGAAAAGACTCGTGCTGAGCTCGAGGAAGTGACTGAGGAGATAACGACTTATGAGGGAGGCAGCAGCGAGCTCGAATTCGAGATTCAGAACCTGCGCACGCTGCTCCGTGAGGCTAGAGACCAAAAGGAGCATGCTATCGCTGCCCGTAACACTGCTGATAGGGAGCGTGACGAGCACATCAGCAAGTATGAGGAGAAATGCCGTGAATTGGAGCGCTTCGAGGAAAGCTCAGCTTCACACTACCGCGCTTCCGCTGCAAGTCATGGCGAGAGCAAAATAACAACGCGCCGACTTTTCTCAACTCGTAGCGGTGGAACGACTGTCCATCACCATGAGAATGGTAATGGTCATAGTCATGACGAATCGTAATTTCATTTGTGCTGAATTAAAAGTTCTGTGAGGAAAGACAGGAAAATGTTGGGATTTGGTTGGAGGAATGCAAAGGTTTTCAATCCTTTCATTGTTTCTGTACGTACACGAATTAAGATCCGCAAATTAATATACACGAATCAATATACCTTCCAGGTAGTTTTCACCGAATTTTGTGATGTATCGTCAAAACTGATGTGCCCAGTGAAGCCAACAGTTAAACTGACTTTCAAGTACTGTACCAAAATTAGCTGCAGGCATCCCCACAGCCATTTGAACACCTCCTGGCGTCCACGCTTTATCCATCCACTTTTTCGAAATGATTTAAGTCTCGATCAATCAAAGCTTGCAATTTCACAGACGTTTGGACCCAGAATCACGACGACAGCAACTAAGTGGCTCATAGCTACTAATCCAAAAGCACAGGCTTACACTTGAAGTTTGCCCTACCTAGTTCGTTTATCCTCATTTAATATCCTTTGATTGAAAACCATTGGCCAAGATATTCTGCCGTTCAGCAAGAGAGTTGTAGGTTGTATGCTCTCGAAATTGAGTACAATGTACCTCCCTCTTCATCCTCACTAGTCCTCTTGCATATTCAATTCACAATAAAAGTTATTTGCCCAGTTTTCAAGTCACAGTTTGTATTCAAAGAGAGGTTGAAGATGATTGAACGTGGCTGATTGAATGTTTTCCCAACACCTCGCAATTTCACTCTGTTGAGTTGGAACTTTCCAAAATATCGTATGGCTTAGATAGCATCTGGAAGGAAAAGATGGATTATCACTCAACTCTACTAGCAAGGAATCTAAAATACCTGGTTCCAATATTCAGCCAAGGACGCCAATGGATTGCCCGCACCACCACCCTTCGAGCTAGCCAGCGCCACCAGGACACCCAAGACGGCCAATTGCGTCTTTCCAAAGCCCCAAGTAACAATCCAGCGCTTCATGGTATTCAAAAACCAAAATCTCGAGTTGCTTTTCATGTTGTAATGTCGAAAGTTTGGGAAATATGCCGTTCTCCAGAACGAACTCGCCAAGCCCGGCCAGGAGGCCGCATTGCGCCCAAACTCATTGATGTACCAATTCGTACACCCAGAAGAGAACACACTGCCTTCGAGTTGTGCGTGTGTTTGGTTGACGAATTGCATTTCCGCACTTTGTTTGACTTCAACTATGGAGGCGCGTTTGTCGATGAGAGGTCCTATCAATGTGCGCATCACATATTCAACCTGGACTTCGCAGGTGAAGAGGACGGAGTTGTGTGCTGGGAATGTGTTTGGGCCGAATCTATCAAGCTGGTGATTAGCATGGATTTAAGTGCGGGGAAAAGGTGGAAATACTAACAGAATTGCAAAGTTGGGAAAGTTATGGACAAAGGTTCCCATGTATGCTTGTGCGCCACGGCATTGGTCCCACTGCTCGTTTAACGAGATTCCTGTCTTTCCAATTACCTCCATAGGTGTCAGGAATCTTGAGACTTGAAATCCAGTGGCAAGGACAATAATGTCAAACTTGGTATGCTTTCCATCAGACCCAACAATGCCCGTCTCGTCGATTTCCTGGATTCCTTGCTGTACAAGCTCCACGTTCGGTCGGTGTAAGGAATCAAGGTAGTTTGGGTCGAATATTCTTCTCTTGCAGCCTACTTGAAGTTAGAACATAGAAGCTGAGTTTTCATGGACATTCAATTACCTAGGGGGAATTTTGGCACAATTATGTCGTGATATTTCTCTGGTGTTCGTGAGTAAATATAGTTCTTAGCCTCTTCTTCCGTCTGCTTTCGTTTGAGCGCGGCCTTTTCTCCCGGGACGTATGTTGTGACATAGCTATCGCTCGTAAAGAATATCTGCAATCGATGGAGTCTCTGCATTAAAGGAATGTAATTATAGCAAAATTTTCGAAAGGATGATATCTCCTCGTTTGGTCTTTCATGGTACCACTGAGGGCTTCTTGCATACCTGGTCAAATGATTTAGAAACCACTCATGCGAAAGTATTTTGGGTGTAAAGTGTAGGCTTACTGTTTCACCAATGCTGTCTTCTCAGAGACCGTGGGCACAATCTGAGCGGCACTGCATCCATTTCCAATGATTCCCATTCTCTTGTCTTTGTAGTCCACTTTATGATCCCATCTAGCGGAATGGAACATCGCTCCTTGGAACCGCTCCATGCCTTCGAAATGAATGTCTCTTGGGTAAGAAATACCACCAACTGCCGAAATGAAAACCGAAGTCGTTCGCGTGAATTCTTTGCTGGTTTTCATGTCCAAGAATTTGACCTCCCACAACCCATCTTTCCACTCGGCTCCAAGGCACTCAACTCCAAAGTTCATGTGGGATCGGAGATAAAATTTATCAACTGTCGCGTTTATGTCTATTGGTCTGGTAAGTTGGAACTCTGTTACAAGTTGGGAAGTTTTCCACTAACAATCTAGAATCTCTGGCTGGTCGCAAAGTTCCTTGGACCAATTAGGATTTAGGTTGAAACTGAATGAGTAGAGATGTGTTGGAATGTCGCATCCACTGCCTAGAATTAGCTAGATTCTCAAAGAACGAGCTTCTATAATGAAACAACGCACCATCCGGGGTATGTATTCGCCAACCAGGTGCCACCAGGTCCATCCAATTTATCATAAATCTGGTAAGGCAATTAGATATGGTCTCTAAATAATTCAAACCGTGTCGGCGACTTACTGTGAAATCGTCGAAACCCAACTTATGCTTCAAACTGTGGGCCATTGCAACGCCAGATGGCCCGGCGCCAATGATAATAGCATCCAAACTTCTGTGTTGTGTTGATTCGATCATCGTGCGAAGAGTAAAAGGACTTGAGGGATTGAGAAATAGAATGCACTTCAAGATTTCAAGCTCGGGAAGAATTGATTTGAATCTTAATGAGGATGGAGGGAGATGGTTTCATAATATCTATCTCGATTAAAACACCCCCCATTTGATACTGTAGCAAACCTGCACTACCGCCCCAGATTCCACCTCCAGGATTTTGATTTGAGGGCCTTGATTGGCGAGTACTTGATTCCGTATGAAAGAGCCCTGCTGAAAACTAATGGACCAAAATATGTTTTCCGCAGATTCGGACTACAGTTCTGCATGATGCAAGCCGTTATTTGGCCTTGACATGATAGAATAGTAGACCTGAGTCGTGGACGTCTTTAGGAGACAGACGGGATCTCGGTCATGCAAAAAGGTATGGCATGACACAGTGGGGAAAGAAGTTCAACCCCACGAACCTTAGTATGGGGTACATCAGGAACTAAATCCGGCTTGGCAAGCAGATTGCGGGGTGGACACTATATTCTTTTTCATGAATCATGCCATAGCATGGAAGTCATGGCATTAACCTAGATACAAAGATACTTGCCTAAGGCAAGTATTTTGGTTGATCTCATCGGATCTTCACAGAAATGGCAGGATTCCTTCACTAACTTACTTGCAGCAGCTCAAAATATGCTGGATGTGTCATTTCATTGAAGCAAGGCACAATTTATCTCTAATCAGCCAGAAGAAGGTCAATTGTTCAACATTCAATCGATGAACAAAATAAAATTTATGGCCTAATGTAACTAGGGAAGGTACTGTGAACTGTATTTACATTATCCACAAACAACTCAAAAATCCTTAGTCTAATCATCAAACACAACCCCGAATCTCCCCGCACTCTTCCCATCCGACATCAGCCTAACCATCTCATGAATATCATCCAAACTCTTAAACGTCGTGATATGCGGCTTGATAGCATTCTCGTGACTAAAATAAATGGGATCCCTCATTGTGCTTGGAATCCCACTGCTTGCGCCTTTAATTCGATATCTGCCTAGGAGAATATCGAGTGCGTTGACGGGAATGTCTTTGGGTGGGATACCGACAACCATCATTAGGCCGTTGACCCTGTTTTGATAGATGATTTTAGTTCTCTGTTAAATATACAAGTATTGAGAATGGCCAATTCCAGTATTTCTTTCTGGTTCGAAAAAAGGCACCAGGAAGGGGAGGATAGAGAAATTTTCGCAAAGCACACCTCAAAACTTTCGGCGCATTTTTATACGCCATCAAAGCCGCACTGAAGACAACAGCAGCATGGCACCCACCACCTGTTCTCTCCTTAATCCTATCAATATAATCATCTCTCTCCGTCAACGAGTTGCAGACCATATCCGCACCCAAAGATCTCGCGTTTTCGAGTTGTGCGTCGGAGATATCAATGGCGATGACGTTGAAGCCCATGGATTTGGCGTATTGAATACCTGGTGATTTCTGTGTTAAGTAATGGTATGATTGTGCAAAGAGAGAGAGAGAGAGAGAGAGAGATGAGGAGTGGACAGGAGTGGCAGAAGAGGAGATTTTACCTACCGAGATGACCTAAGCCTCCGCAGCCGATCACAGCTATCCATTGCGATGGTTGGAGCTCGCATTGCTCTATTGCGTGGTAAGCTGGTTCACACAAGTCAATACTCGTTCGTTTCCTGCATTTATCATCTCTTTCCTTCAAAATATTCCATGCACAGCAGACAGGCATACATAGTGTATCGTTGAACGCCGGCAAGGAATTTCCCAACGCCCAAAATACGATCGAGCAGAGAAGAAATGAACTCACCAGTCACGCCAGCACAAAACAGCGGCGCAGCAGATATCATGTCAATCCCATCAGGTAAGACCATTGCATTTCGATAATCCGAGACGGAGTATTCGGCAAAATGTCCTGCGGTGCTGAAACCATGCATGCGTCCTGTTCCCTTTTCGCAGAGGAGATTGTGGACTTGACATCCTTCGCATGTGTCTTTTTTGTACAATATGTCAGTATTTTGCCCTCTTAATTTCCCCTCCATAATTTATTAATCATTCTCAAGTGAGAAGATCAAATGAAACAGCAAAGTTCAGCAAGGCCAAAAAAGAAATGAAACTGGGAAGCACAAACTCACAACAAGCATAACTACAACCCAAACAACCGACTTTATCACCAACCACAAAACCTGTAGTATTCTTGCCAACCTCGACCACCACACCGGTGTTTTCATGACCAATTGTCACATCCTCGCTTGTAGCTGGTTCGGCTGTGCCATCCCAGAAGAGCATCT
This sequence comes from Tetracladium setigerum, assembly GCA_031472005.1. Taxonomy (NCBI): domain Eukaryota; kingdom Fungi; phylum Ascomycota; class Leotiomycetes; order Helotiales; genus Tetracladium; species Tetracladium setigerum. Next base: position 2,486,413 of record PZJY01000008.1, on the reverse strand, counting down.
ACACACCATTCAATAGACAGTCAGTAAGGTATATATACTAATTAATAACAAAACATATACAAATGATAACAACAAACGAAAGAGATAGAGAGATACAAAGAGAGATGGAGAGAAAAAATAAATCAAAACCGACCAGATCCGAATGACAAAGCGAAGCGCATTTATTCTTAATCAGAATCTCCTCATCGCCACATGTTGGAATGGGAATCTCATTGACGTTTATTTTCTTCGAGATCTGTTATTTTTTTTAGCCTTGTTAGATATTTAGATTACCTAGGTAAAGAAGTCAAGGAAAGGAGATATTGGTTTTGTTTACGGTGTTGAATTGTGCGGCTTTCATTGTTCCGTGGACTGTTGAGGTGAGCATTGGTGCCATGATGAAGAGAGACTGTGATTGAGATTGGGCAAGAGTGAAGAGTAGTAACAGGCTTGGGAGAAAGAGAGAAAATTGAAAGAATATCTTGCGAAACTGATTTACTTGTTGAGATATTTGGATCTGGAAATTTAAAAGAGGAAAGAGAATCAAGAAAAGACTCTGTCAATTCGATCAGCGAGAAGATGGGGTTTTCGGACTTGTGAAAATGGAACTAATGTAACGGATGAGGCAGGATGATGATCGGAAGATTACCTTAGATGTTTATGGACATTTTTAGTTATGACCATGGAAGTCAGTGTACCTGTTGATTGCGAATAACGGTTGAAGTGGCAGTATTCATGCGCATGGTGGGGTTGGTAGAGAGGGGAAAAGAAGGATAAGGGGTCATGAATCATGACAATCTATTGTACCTGACCTCGAGTCTAGGAGAAAATATTCCTTTAGCCGATCAAGTTTGGTCCTATATCAGTTTCTATCTTATCTTTTTATCTATAGACAAGACATTTTAATGTGATATGATGTGCCACAAATTAACAATCGAAGTCAAGTCGAGCTTGTTTTACTTGATTAGGAAAGATGCAATTGAAAGTAAAGTAGGTGGTACATCTTCCATCCGGAGCTCTCCGATTAGTATAGAGTATACACTTCCAAGGTGGTTAAGGAAGAACGAGAAGGGCTTTGTCGTATGATGGGCATCGTACAATACGAAGAGGCGCCCAAAGTTTCGCGAGGCATCGTTGAAAAGATATTTTGTATTATATTAATGGTCATACCTCTCGGATTGGAGTGGGAAGTACATATTCATGGAAACCATCGTAGGTACCTACTAACTCAGAAGGAGGGTATGCTCTTCAACGAACCAGCCTAACCGCCAACAACACCACCAAAACACCCAACAACCACAATAGCCACTCCCCTCTATCCCTACTCCTCAAGTCCAACGAGCCCGTCTTCCCATCCTGCTTCACACCCATATCACCCATTCCTCCCTCCCTTCCAGCCCACGGCACACTCACGCCCACGTCTCCCAAAATCTGCTCCGTCGTAATCTTCGCTCCAGCAAGTACAATCGGGACACCCGTTCCGGGATGCGTACTGGCACCCACAAAATAAACACCCTTTACTTGCGGATGTTTGGTCTTTGGTCTGAATGCCAATACATTGAAGAAAGAATGTGAGAGACCGAGGATAGCGCCTTTGTCAAGGTTGAATTTCTCTTGCCAGGTATGAGGGTCGTTTACTTCTTCTGCGGTGATAAGAGGGGTGAGCGGCGCGCAGTTGGTCCGGGATTCGATTGTTGCGATGATTGTTTTGCGAGTGGAGTTTACGAGGGCGGTCCAGTCGAGTTCGGGTTTAAGGCCGGGGCCTGTGTTGATATTTGGGGAGGAGGTGGAGTTGAGCAGGTGACCGACGGGGACGAGGACGACAATGGCATCTTTTCCCTCTGGTGCTGCAGTAGGGTCGATTCGAGATGGGACATTGACGTAGAAAGATGGATCTTTGGGGATGCTTTGGCGATCGAATATTGAGTCGAAGGATTCGCGGTATTCATCCGCAAGGAAGATGTTGTGTGTGGTGAGTTCTGGGACTTTGGCGGAGAGCGACCAGTAGAAGGAGATGGAACTGCAAGAGGCGTCTCTTTTCTGGAGATTTTGGGCGTAGGCCTTGGTTTTGGGGGAGGAGGAGGGAAAGAGGTTGTTGTAGGCATAAACCAAATCGGCATTTATAACCACCACATCTGCATTCAGCACCTCTCCATTCTCAAGCTTCACCCCAGTAACAATCTTCCCATCCTCTGTGGTCAGAACTTCTTTCACGGCGGTGTTCAGGCGAACATCCACACCCAACCTCTCACAAACCCCCACCAGCGCCTGAACCACCTTTTGAAAGCCTCCAACAGGATACCATATACCCTCCGCCAACTCGGTATATTGTAGTAGCGAATACGTCCCGGGTGCATCAAATGGAGACATGCCCATATACATGCTTCCAAAAGTGAAAACCCTCCTTAATCTCTCACTCCAGAAATACCTACTCGCGCGGGAGTAGATACTCTCGAAGGGATGTAACTCAACGACATGTTTGAGGAAACTCCATCTCGCCATACTAAGCAAGCCCGTGAAGTTCTTCTTCAAGACCTCGCGAACACTCAACTCATAATGTCGATGCGCCTCTCCCATCCATCTCAAATACCGCTCAAACCCATCTTTCCCCTCCCACCTCTCCACCTCCCGCTTCATCACGCTCGCATCCGTACTAAGCTGGAACGTCTCGCCATCCGCGAAGAACAAATTGTAGTTCGGCTCGCATTTGAGAAGCGTGGCGCCCTCGGCGGACAGGGAGGTGTCGAGATCGTGAAATGTTTCGTGGAAGAGTTTGGGGAGGAGCAGGAGGGAGGGGCCTTGGTCGAATCGGTAGGAGGATCGTTCGATCAGCGAACAGCGTCCGCCGGTGAAGGAATTCTTTTCTAGGAGGGTAACGCGGAAACCGGCTTTTGCGAGGCGTGCTGCTGATGCTACGCCGCCTACTCCTGCGCCTAGATGTTGTGACTTATGAGTAGAGAGATGGATAGGTATAGGGAGGAGTGCGTACCAACTATGATTGCGGTCTTGCCTTTGCCATTGGAAGCCATTGTGAGCTGCTTGAATTATGTGTGAAGCTGCGCAGTACGAGGACTGGCCTTTGACAGCTTGTACTCATAGATTCTTCACATGTCGATGGTTGTGGTGGAGAAATGGAGAGTTCGGACGAGGTGTCACTGCTGCAGTCGTTCGCTCCTGCAGAATCATGACGCACTCCAAACAACGGCCAAGTGTGACGGGGAAAAAAAAGGAATTCTTGGGTAAACTTCTTTTTGAATGTTGGACTGAAATTTGGCGTGTCAAAGTTGTATTATTGTTGAAAATCCAATCTACTCTACAGGTATGGTCAATTTTATGGTCAATGACATGTTGAAGGAGATTGAAGTTCACTAGTCTTGGCTTGAGCTACTGTGCTACTACTACTGCACTGTACCACACAGACAGGCGTCAAGACTGGAAAAAACAGTCGTCATAAACAGCGTTATTCTATTCGACGTAAAGGTCGTCATCTCATGTCTATCATCTAATTCTATCCCTCACTCAAAGCCTTCCAAGCCACCTTGATCCTCCTCAACTTCGGCACTGTCGCCTTTCCCTCCTTCACCACATACCCTGCCTCGCGTAACACACGTCCAATCTCCATATAGCTCTCAATAGCCACTCTCATCGGAGCCCTCGCATCCGCTGGCAGTCTCGCAAGTGCAGAATACGCATTCTGGTATTCTCCAAATGCCTTCTTCAGCAATCTCTCGCGGAGCGCATCGATCTTGAGACTTGTAGGACGGGCGAGCACGTCCTGTGGAGTTAATCCACTTGCTGTCAGCCATATGGTTGGGATGTAGACTCTTCCTATTGCTGCATCTCGAGCGATATCTCGGGCAATGTTAACATATTGCAAGGCAATGCCCATCCTTCCTCCCATCATGATAATATAATCTCTTTCTCTGGCTGTGCTGCGTGTCTTGCTGTGGTGGAATACCAAGCCAAGACATAATTCTGCCACAGTTCCCGCAACTCGAAAGGCGTAGGTTTCTAGGTCGTGTTCAGTCGCAATGGGAAAGTTTGGTGGTTCAGTTGAGAACTCGAGATCCATTTTGAACCCTTCCAAGAGCTCGTAAAGAGGTCCGTATGGGAGTATGTGGGTAGGGAAAAGACGAAGAGCAGAGTGAGTATTGTCGGGAAAATTCTCAATTATGAAGCTGTTGACATCTGCCCCCTTAAAGTCCTTCTGAGATTCTTTGGATGCGTATGCTAGGTTAAGAAAGTGGTTGAGTTTGTTGATCCATGTTCGTGCTTCTGATTTCGTTGTCGCATTGTCGACAAGATCATCACCAACCCGACAGAACGAGTAACTAGGACGATTAGAAGGAATTTTGACAAAAAGTTTTATCACTTACAGCAGAACTAAGTCAATCCGTAGCCGACCAGAGAATGTCGAACTAGCCAGATAGAAGCTTCTACTCTTCTTCTGGAGTCTCGCAATTCCTTCTTTCAAGCCTTCAATCCTTCTCCAGTCGTACTTGGACGAATTCGTCAAAATCGCACGTAATAGTAAAGCTGGGGAGGGTATGCGAGGAGCTTCTGGAAACAGATCCGGAAAAGCCAAGAGAATAGCGAGTGCATGGTCGAATGCGACCAAACCAAATACAATTAAAACGTTGGTCACAAGAAAGAAAATGGCTTCCTCGACTTCCAAACCCTCCCATAGTTGCAACTCCAGCTTTGTGCCTGTCTCAATTGACCATGTTCCCCTCCGAAGAGCAAGGGTATCGACAAACCAAAGGTATATGGTTGGTAAAGCGATGGGAACAAAGGTACTCGTCATGGGCAGGCTGACCAGGAACTCTGAGGATAGAGTCCATAGAAAGAGAGCAAATGGACTGGCCCATGCCAGGATCAAACCCAGGTATGTTCCCTTTCCACCTCTCCAAACCAATAGCCCTCCAACCAGCACACATGTTGTGAGGAACCTTGATCCATATGCTCTGTGTCTGTTCGTTTCTCCATTATTCTCTCCCAAATAGCTTGGGTGGAAGACTGGCTTATTTAACAAAAGATAGAGAATGGTCGTGTTATAAGTTTGGATGACGAAGAAGAAGATCTCCTCTGCAGGTATGTCAAAGAGGGTCAGGCCGGCAATGGCGCTGGGAGGGTATGTCCAGATCTTCTGGTGGATCAAGTAGGAATCCCAGGGAATTGTGGAAACAACAGCAATTGTAATCAAGAAGGAGAGCTTGTAGAGATCAATTGGCTTGAAAAACGGTCGATAAAGGAATGTGAGCGCAATGGCAGGAGGAATGGTGTATTTCAGATGACTGTTTACATACTTGTAAGTACCTTGTATTGCCATGGGGAATGGAGAACTCACACGAGGGCGTAGTCGAAGCCCATCTTGCTTTCGTTTTTCCAACAACTCCAAATATAAAATCTGAATATGAGGTAAAGTTACTAAAGTTGGTACCTGCGCACCAGCCAGAAAGCTGTGGGTTATGATGCCCCAACCACCCCAACAAAACGGGCCTCGGTTTTCAGAATTCTCCGAGCATCATGGTGAAAGAGAAGCTTGGAATTTCCGAGCGGCGCCTACTTTGCATGGATTTGGTAAGATTACAAATCCCCTGGTGGATGTCGTTGTTGGCAGGCGTTGTGCGATGGTCGATGTCGATGTTGAGGTGACGGACGTCGGCTGGGGATCTGATATCAAGATCCGAATTTCAAATGCCATGCTGCATCTGCCAAGACAATGGAGCGAGCTACCTTGTGCTCCCAATAATCAATCAACCACAAATTAAAAGTACATTTGGTTCTACTCTACTTGTAAAGATGAATGAATCTATAATTCTGGCAAAGATCCCTTTCTTATCCCTTTTATTCTTCCTAATATTTGTATATTGAAACTCATCAATGACCGCACCGAACTTGGCAAGCGCGGAGTATACAAAATGTACAGGGATGCGCCACAGTAGCGCGACTTTGTCTTGCCTTCCCCTCCTCTCCCGAAATCTTTAGTCCTCCCTTCATTACCTATTCGAGTTCTACACGTCATTACACAAGTATTGCAACACCTGGTTGTTATTTTTTATTATTCACGATGTCATACCAATTTATATCTTGGTCCCCGCTGTCGCGGCGAAAGCATTTGCTCATGCACGATGCTCCAGACCGTCTGGCATATCACGATTGATTGTGGACGAGCTGCTTTGTTGGAATAGAATGTACCTACCTAGCTTTCAATCACTCCAGTCCTTCACGGATTCGATGCTTCGATACAACAGCTTTCCACATGTGGGATAACCGCCATTCGCGATCAAGTTATGAAGGGTCTCGAGGAGAACCAAAGAGTGCCGAGCAAACCACACCCATACCTCCATGGTAATTTCGCGCCCATTCATCGAACACATCCTCTTGCTCCTTGTCCATATACGGGCACCATCCCAGAAGAGCTTGCGGGTGGGCAATATGTACGCAATGGGGGAATCCGGTGACAAACGAGGATCTGGGTAGAGACGCGCATTGGTTCGACGGAGATGGGATGCTCAGTGGTGTTTTGTTCGATCGCATGGAGGACGGCTCTATACAACCTCAATTTGTGAACCAGTATCTGCTCACAGATGCGTACCTCTCGACAATTACAACACCTTCCCTACGCCTGCCAATCCTCCCGAGTATTGCGACTCTCGTCAACCCAGCTTCTTCCCTTCTCAAAATCATACTGCGAATCTTCCGAACCATCCTCCTCGTCATTCTTTCGCACCTCCCTGGCTCCAAGCAAGCTATAAAAAGACTGAGTGTGGCTAACACCGGTTTTCTTTATCATGATGGAAGGGCTTTGGCAACGTGCGAGAGTGGACCACCGATGAGGGTGTCGTTACCTGGTTTGGAGACCGTAGGCTGGTTCAATGGCCAAAGAGCAGAAGGCGAGCCCACTATCGAGGATGTACCACCAGGCGACGTATTCGGAGGCAATGGACCCCTCGCATTTATGAAAGAATGGACAACGGCTCATCCACGAGTCGATCCCACCACCAAGGATCTTATTCTGTTCCACTCGACATTCCTATCACCATTTGTAAATTACTCCATAATACCCTGTACACATATTACTTCTAATTCCAGCCCTCGAATGGTTGGCGCTGCGGTTCCCGGAATTAAATCTCCAAAAATGATGCACGATTTTGGCGTATCTCTCACCCACACGGTCATAATGGACCTCCCACTGTCTCTCGACCCTAGAAATCTCGCGAGGAACAAGCCTGTGGTATTATATAATCCATCTGGCACCTCTCGATTTGGAATCTTTCCACGTTGGAACCCATCAGCAACTCGCTGGTTCGAAACAAATCCCTGCTGTATCTTCCACTCTGCGAACACCTGGGATGAATTTTCTCCCAACACCACCAAACATTCCGAAGTGCAGGCAGTAAATATGCTCGCCTGTCGCCTAACGAGCGCCTCTCTCGTCTTCAGTGCCGGAGACATTGCCGCACCCATCCCAAAAGCCTCTTCATCCCCTTCAAAATACGAGGTGGAAGAAGAACAATGCCGTCTCTACTTTTACCGCTTCGACCTCTCAAATTCAACTTCAAACAACACAATCACACACCAATTCGCCCTCTCTGCAATCCCATTCGAATTTCCGTCCCTAAGAGACGACGTCTCCATGTCACCGGCTCGCTACATCTACGGCTGTTCTGTCTCAGACAGTAGTTTCGGAGCTGCGCTCGGCCGTGCCGTCAAAATCGACTCTCTCGTCAAAATCGACGCCCTAGAACTAATATCTCGCGGAAAGGCAAATCCACCCCCTCCAATCGTAGGATGTGTCGACCACCGCTCCGTCCCTGAGATCCTCGCTTCATCCGACGCAAATGATCCCATCAAGATCTTCAAACTCCCTCCGGGCATGTACGCCCAGGAATCTCGCTTCATCCCGAGGAAGAATGGAAGAAGTGAAGATGATGGGTTCGTACTAAGCTATGTCTTTGATGAGAGTCAACTCGATAGCTTTGGAGATGTGAAGGCCGGTGCCAGGAGTGAGTTGTGGGTTATTGATGCGAAGGAGATGAAGGAGGTTGTTTGTAAAGTAAAGCTCCCGCAGAGAGTGCCGTATGGTTTGCATGGGAGTTGGTTTTCGGAGGAGGAGATTTTGTCGCAGAGGCCGGTGCAGACGATTCGGAGAGTTCCTCCTGGTGTTGATGTGTTGGATGAGGTTGAGCTTGAGGATAGGAGAGGCTGGGTTATGCGATGTTGGATGGGCGTTAGGAGGGTGCTGTTGGATGCTATGGGATAAGTAAGTAATGATAATTGTTGGAATTTGAATTTGAAAATGGATAAATTATTGTTTTGAAATCATTCTCTCTGTTTTCTTCTCTCGTTCTCCCCCCGCTCACTCATACCAAGCATCATCCTCTAACCCAAATCACAAAGACAGGCTGCAGAGGGACGACTCTCACCCAGCTTCAGTGCATTTTCGACATTCGGTACAGGGCACATAGCCAAGAGTTTGTTGAGGGTGGAGGGCGCCAGCTCGCAGCAGTTATTTCCCCTGCGTATTTTTCAGAACGTGTTAGAAATCTGCTTCTTGACTGACCTGACTGCACATTTGTCCATGCATATACCGTACGTGTTCTGATGCTTGTTCGTCTTGAGTGCATAGCTAGACATGTGTAGGATATCTACACCCTAAGTGAGTGCGGGTAGTGAGTGAGAAGCGAAATTCCCGGAACGGTTATTAACGCTGGGCAGGTAGTCAAACATTAGAACAATAGTCACAATACTTACCACTCCTTCATTAAAAAAATCGATTCTAACGTTAGAATTTAAATCCCATTAATTAACCATGATTTCGCATCACTCATTCCCATTAAAGTAGCCGATAGGACGAAGGGTTTTACCGTTTTTGGTGGGTTCACCACGCGATCCCCGAGAACCAGCAATGGAAAATCAGGCCTGTCATCAGCCCGATCCTGCGCAAACCGAAGTCCATGACCCCAAACGACCTTCCCGTTCCAGATATAAGACTGCACAGTGTAGAGCGCGTCGCACCTAAAGCGGGCCCTCGCGGATCGAGTCCAGCTTTCCAACATGCGATAGGAGCGCCTTCCAATTTCTCGAGATCGTCCACCTCTCGCTATGTACTACATAACTACAGTCGCGGGGATCTTACAATTCTCTTTGGTCTTCAACAAATCTGAGATGTGATTAATAATGACTAGTAGCGTGTCCGCCTAGACATGAGCAATACCGAGCATCCCCTACTGCTACAGACTTGAATTGGCTGAAACCTCCGGCTGGCTGGGTTGGCTGAACAGCCAGCCCAATTACTACATGTAACATAAATGGTTCAAAATGTGAAGCGTTTATACAGTAAACACCCGATCCGGAAATTGCTTGAAGCGCCCAATATGCAGCCTCAAAACTTGATGAGGAAAGTTTAGTTCTGTGGCTTTGAGCTGAATGGGACGACAATGGGATAAGTTTGGAAGAACTTTTTGTCCAGCCTGAATTACTTTCTTGGATTTTTCCTTCAGATAATCTGTTATGTGTAACTGCTACAGGACGTGACAGTGACAGCAAATCCAAGGTCCCAAAACTCTGCGAAATAAAGAAGAACACGCAAAAGCTAACTCGATAGACTAGGTAAAAACTAGAAACCCCTGCTTGCAGAAGCGATAAAATAGTTGGCAAGATTTAGACAAGTGGGTTATTTCTCACCCAGTGAATAAATATGAATCTGATCACAAGCGTCACGTCCAAACCCTCAAAATAAACATTCGATGGCTAACTGAACTTCCCCACGGCAGAATGGCAAGTTATCGCAAAAGCAGATCATTTTCGGGATGGAAAGGTGGTGTACTCCTGTGCACGTTTATGGTTGCCGCTGTTTGTACTTTGAATATTGCGGTAACTGTTTGGGCTGCTGCACGTTACAACGTTCGTGATGGGCTTGCCTCGCTGTATATCGGAAGTTGCACAACGACTGCTAAGATGAGCTTCTGGATCCATATGGTCATCAACATCATGAGTACGGTACTACTCAGTGCGAGCAACTGTGAGAAACCCATAAAACACCCCATATGCTGCGCCGTTCTCATGGTATTCAGACACGATGCAAGTTCTTACCAGCCCAACTCGGCAGGAAGTTGATTCAGCCCATCAGAGGTCCAAATGGCTGGATATAGGAATTCCAAGCTTTAGAAACCTCAGATGGATAAAGAAAGTACGGATCCTATTTTGGGTAGTCTTGGCTGTCAGCTCGCTCCCATTACACCTCATGTAAGTCTGTGAACTGCCCTCTAGCCTCTGTTCGTTGCGTATTTGTCTTCCGCTTCTAACCCATACGACTCGTAGGTACAATAGTGCTGTTTTTCAATCACTGTCAACCAACGCGTACAACGTCATAATAGTCCAGCCAAACTTTCTGGGTCCGATTTCAATTAAAGATCGTTTTCGTGGCCGTCAGTCGACACAGGTAGAGGTAATGCATAGAGCTGCATTGGATGGGAGATTGGTGAAATATAATCCAAAGGAATGCATGACTGCGTACGCTTCGAATTATGTCAGTAAATTTGGAAGTGTTCTCCTGGTCACCGAGAACCCTGTCAACTACACTGGCAATGGTGGTGTCATGACGGTCTGGCCTTGGGATGTCGACTATCAAATTCCTTATTTCTGGATCTGCAGCGGAGACTACAGTCCTATTCCATATCGCCCGGAAAAACGGTCCGCTCCTTGCACATTGCAGATTGCAATAAATACAGCGGCTGATTGGGCATACGATGATAGCCGGATTCTCTATTGCTTAGTCGAGATTCTCCCAGAAAAATGCAGTCTGAACTTTAGCTTGGTTATCATGATAGTTGTCATTAGCGCGAATGCCGTCAAGCTAGGAATCATGATAGTTGTCCTTTTGAAGTTCAGAACGCCAACCTTGGTAACGTTGGGTGATGCTATTACATCTTTCCTCAACTATCCAGATCCTACTACAGTAGGTATTTGCCTTAGTACAAGGAAGAACTTTCTCGAAGGCAAGCAAAACTGGAGGATGCCGCCCCCAAAGCGATGGATTCCCAAGAGGTATTTTTGGTTTAACGCTGTTAGCGCCAAGCGCTGGTTAACCTGCAATATATTGTAAGCTGATCGGTATTTTCACATCTTGTCTTGGCTAACCTTGGAAAGATGCCTTTCTGCTATAGGTGTTGCAATATGGTGTTTGTCATTGGGAATAGTGCAACTGGATATCAAATCGTTACCAGTCCTATACTCCCTTGGCTTTGGATCCGTCCGTGGTTCATCAGTAATACAGTACCTCAATCTTGGTGGCCTTATAGGTACCGTTCTTTTCGCCAATATCCCGCAAGCCGTGCTCTCATTTGTGTATGTATTTTACAACGGGCTGTTCACCTGCTACTTGAGTGCCAAGGAATGGAGCAACTTTGCCTATCATCGGAAACCATTACGAGTCACCGACCCAAGGGGTGATCAGCGTGCAACATACTATCTTCAACTTCCATATAGATACGCAGTAGTAAGTTCCCCATGTCCCCAAACCAGAAGTATATTCAAGGCAGAACGAAGGCAGCTAATTTATAATTATACGAAGCCTTTGATGTTGCTGTCTGGCACCCTGCATTGGTTGATGTCTCAATCACTCTTTTTGGCACTTGTCACTGTTTATGATGATGAAGGATATGTGGATGAGGGGGCATCTTTGTTGAAAGTAGGATTCTCCTGTATCGCTATTATTTGTTCGATAACTGTCGGAGGCTTTGCTCTCCTAGTCAGTTTCCTCCTTGGGTTTCGTCGATATTCATCTGGTATGCCTCTCGTAGGCAATTGCAGCGCCGCAATCAGTGCAGCATGCCACCAAGTGCCTCAAGTTGCTTCAGCGTCTCTACTACCGTTGAAATGGGGTGCCGTTGATGTTGATACTGGGGCCGATGTTGGCCATTGTTGTTTCAGTAGCTCGGAGGTCACAGAGCCAGTGGAAGGTCATTTTTATGCGGGGGCTTAGCTTGAAACAGGATTAAGGAAGAAGGAGAATGTATCGCAGCTGTCGAAGAATCTTGTTGTTAGTATGGTTACGTCCTTAAATCATTATCTTCATATAATCAGTAACGATAGTAACTCGAGTTCCCACTTTAACTGAGCCGAGAAAGCTGGATATTGACCTACCGCTAAAGTCTGGGATAAGGGAGGAACAGCAGAAAATATGGGATAGCAGACAAAGGAACATAACTTACTGTTCATCGCGGAGGCGACTTGGGCGTACGTCCAGAGATGCTCGACTTTATTATGGCATTGCAGTGGCCGGAGCCGGAATTTCGACCTTCGTAACAGCGGCTACTGGCGCTACCGGCGCCACACTAGGAACAGCAATGACTGTAGGCGCGGCGACGGGGGCAGCAACGGCCATAGTAACAGCTTGGGGGGCGATACTGAGAACGTTCTGGCTAGCCCTATTGGAGCCGATGGCTATACATAGTACTGCTGTGCTGGACGAGTCAGCTACCCCTTCCTGCGGCATAACTTTCCGCGATCTCTACTATCACCCTAATATACGGCGTATAACAGTTAATAGCGACGGCTTTAATGCGGAGAATATCCTTCGCGAATATTTTTATATCTCTCCGGTTAATGTTGACGGAGTTCTCGCATTTCATGCGGCGTTGGCTTAGCTGATATAATCTGACGACGGAGGTTGATGTAATTTAACAAACGGAGATATGGCATGTAGTTCTTACACGAGTAACCTATTAAATTCGCGCTTTTCCTAAGCATGTTCTTACTAGCCGTTATACAATAGAGATATATAAGTTCGTCTATACCTTTTATTCCCTCTAAGCTTGGTGAAGTTGACGTTGTCCCTCTCCGCCTTACTCTTGCAGCTATTGTCCATCACCGCTTCCACGGTATGACTTACGCTCATACAGTATTACCCTGCCCTCGCGATGGGAATACAGAGGAGACGAGAGATGGCGCACTAAGCACCAGCTGCTATCGGTAGCTTCCGCAAAACGCGTACGCTACACGTGATCACGCTTGAGAATTTTGGCTAAGAAAAATACAGCGAATCCAGGCGTAGTATGCGTATTACTAAGCACTGAAACATATGGCCTCTCCTCGCAACGGCGAAACTCCCGGACTGCATTCTTTTCCTCTCTGGGCTTCTTTAAAATTTAGAGCTATATTCTTTCGTTATAAGACATTTCCTTAAGTACTCCGAGTTTTGAAAAGACTTTAGTGGTCGCGATTAAACAGGGGAACAGCTTAATAAAGTCTTTTCTTTATTACTAAGTGGTCTCCCTAGGAAGAAGTAATTAAAGAAAGTAATATATTAATAACAACTTCGTAGACTTGCTAAAAAGGATTTATAGTTCCAAAACCAAAGATCTGTCTCGTGACACAGTGCGTCTCGGGACACAGGGACAGACGTTATGTCCCCTCCTTTCATGGCTGGATGTCGGACACATAGCCAATTAAATAAGGAGTCCTGGGGAGGGTGGAGGCCAGAACTTTGGGTCACCCCAGTGGACCGAAAAAAAGTGTCAAAAATCTACTCAACCAACCTACCCGCACAACATTTCACTTTCCCATATCCTAAAGACCACCCCAACAGCTTGAGTGCGCGGCTAAATGTCGTCAGTGCAGCCAGTAAAAATCGAGTCTCATAAAAATTGGAGGCCATGCTTATGATTTCCACTCCGTGACACCGAGCAAATGGTGTGTGAAATCTACTTAACTGACGGCCGGAACTGTTAAAAATTACTAGTCCACGACATACTCGCCACTCTCGCCCTGCTCCACTACATAATTGGACGTCGGTTCTGCATAAGACCGAGAAAAGCCTAGAGCTAGGTGAATATCAGGCTCTAGCGTGTAGCTGACGCAATAGGTTCGCGTATTTTTCAAGCCTCGAAGTAGAAATGTTGTTACCTGCAGCCCAATAGGATGAAGAGATTCGTAGAGGGTGGAGGCCAGGCCCTTTACATCATTAGGTTTAGCGTCGCCCTTGAAGTGTCCGAAATCTGTTTAACTGACCTGCCTGTGCAACGTGTTTGTTGTCTATGTTCTGATAGCAAGTACGTCCTCGCCAAGCTTTAATGTATGCTACATAGTCGGTGAAAGATATGGAGGTGATGGAATGAAAGGGGTTTTGGTAGAGAGCGGAAGCAGAGCGTCCCATATGCTCAGAATTTTAATATAATTGAAGGTGTTCGAATTCTCTCAAAGACTGACTCAAACTACTCATCTTCTGATCTCCATCCCATTCCATCTCCCAACCCGTTCATACCCTCATCATCAATCAAAAAACGCAAGCCCCAAAAACCGTGCCTGCCAGTGCAAGGCTCTCCTCGTTCATGTCTTTTTAAATTCTGTGAAAGATACAAATTACAGATTTACAATCAATGGAAACCAGATTCTGGTAAACAGAAGTGGAAGCCATAAGAGAGCGATGTTTCAATGGCTGGTTGTTTTGGGTCATCGGAATTGTCGTTGACTGATTGGTAAAACAATTAACTCTTTTCATTAACCCAGCAACTCTCAACTCCCAATTCTCAACTCTATCTCGTACAGGTATAATGAAAAAAAGAAATTAGGTCAGAAGCCCAATGAAGGGCATCATGGCAAACTCCACTGACAGTTTCATCACTAATGCTTTTTTTTTACAGATATTTAGCTTGGATTTATTAACCCCTTCTTTCACCTGTGTCTTGCGTTAAGGCGTGAGTGGATGGGTGGATAGATGAGTCGGTGAGTGAGTCGGTAAGAAAGTAAACAAACATCCTCGCTTAATCAAGGACCCCAAAACTCCACACTCCAACTTCCAACGTCGTCTGAAGTTCCATCTCCAAATCCAACCCTAATCATTTATCTACCTATCTACTTATCCATCTAACGCGCAGATAGAAAGGATAAGCGATGGATGATATTATTTTCTTGGAAAACTTGCCCTCAAATTTCATCCATACCTATAGCTTTCCACCATACATCCAAACACCTCAAATACTCCAAATACCCCAAACACACACCTCACCACTACACCTCATCACCACACCTCACATATCCAGAAAAAAGTCAAGGTATAAGAGGAGAAAAGAAATTTGGTATTTGTAATGATAATAGTTATCAGTAAAAAGAGCAACAGAAAAATCCCGCCATGCGCTCATTCTTTTGCGCCTGCACTTCCACGCTCTCTACTTCTCTTCTCAACTCTTCACCCTGCATATCTTATCTCCCACCCACCCCATAATGTCACATCCCATCCACTTTACTATGCGTCGTACTCCCTTCTTCCAGTCTTCCACTCTTTCTACCCCTTCCTACTCCTCATATCCTCTCATCCCTCCCCACACCCTCCTCTCCTATACACACCATCATCAACAAGAATCGAAGAGCGCACTCAACAAAAGAAAAGAAAAAAACTCGCTCAAAGGGGAAAAAGCAAGAAAAGAAAAACCAATCAATATGCCTCCAGAAACAGGAGAGAGAGAGAGAAAAATGTTTTTCTCAAATCTTTCCCTTCCCGGAATGTCCAGTAAGTAGTAAGCAAGTAGTCCCAGCCAAAGTAATATAAAGTCCAGCCAAGTCCAGCCCAGATGCCCATCAATCTTTGATTTCCTTTTTGGAAGGGGTGTTGGTTGTTAAACAGGTCGTATCGTATCGGTATCGGTATCAGCATTGCTCACTTTTCTTCACCACCTCCTCTGCTCTCCTTCATACACAGACACCACAAATCATTCAAGCAATCCGATCTGTGGCTCTTAACCCCCCCTCCTACCTCCTCACGCCATTCCCAACCTGCGGCGGTCCTCTAACCTTCAAACGACTAGTCCTCCAGCCCTCATACCACAACTCCCTACTTGCCTCCCTCAATTCACCCCTCCATTCACTGAAGACGGCCTCCTTCAGCTTCACGAAATCACAATGATCTACATTCATCGGATCTGCGAAGCCCCACGGAAACGCGCGACCAATCACACCAGGTTCATAAATATCCGGCGAGATGATGGAGAGTGGAAGGTATGGGGTGTCATTTGAATCTTGAGTTGATGAGGATGAAGGTGTGCGACGATGACGGCGGACAGAGCCAGAGGAGGAGAGACGTTTTGAGTTGGGCGAGGAAGCGTTCGGGAGGAGGGGGATTGGATGGGGAGATCTACGTCGCCATTTTGAGAGTCTGATTCATTTTCATCGCGCTCATCAATCCTGGATGGAGAATCCCTGCCACCGTCGTCGAAATCATCCAAACCCAGAGCTTCCAACGGGTCGAGATTGGCTTTGCGAAGGGAATCCGAAACTTGCTTCTTAAGGTATGCCATATGTGCTGTGGTGATAGTATCGGCTTTTGAGATGACAGGCACGACGGTTGTCTTTCCTTGCAGGGCGCGGAGGACTTGGAGGTCAAGATCTTCGTCCAGACCACCGAGGACACGTGCTTTAGGTGCATATTTGCCGTTTGTACCATTGCCATTCGAGATGCCATTGTTGGAAGCGGCATTTTTGGCTGCGGCTGCGAGGTTTTGGTCCAGGCGGACAGGGTCGAGAATTAAGAATGCGCAGTGGATGTGAGTATCTTGCACGCCGGGTGCTCGCACGACTTTCATCTCCTCGGTGAACGTCTCTTCGAATTTACTTTCTAGGAAACTCGACATCTCACGGAGTTGAAGATCTACCAGGTTTCTTTCCATGCCTTCGGAATCCCATAATGTGAGACCAATTCGCTCGCCGTCGATTTCGGTTTCCAGGTAATGTGATTCGAAATTGCCGGATCTGGAGTTTTGAGGGGCGAAGATGTCGTCTACCAGCTCGGTAGGACGGGGGCGGCTCTTTTTTGGCGGAAGGGCGAGAGAAGTCTTGAGGAAGTTGAGGAAGGAGGTCTTGCCGGATGCACGAGCGCCAATGATGAGAATGCTATCACAAGTTAGATCTGCAATTATGCAAACAAAGCGAGACAACTTACTTGAATGGGGTAGGATCCTTGCGTCTCCTTACCCTACGAGGGCTATTGATCGTGCTCACCGCACTACTCGCATAGCTGTACCTCCCACGATGTGTCATGCTCTCTGTCCTCGCGTATGGATCAACCCAATCTCCCCCATTGCGGATGTTTCCATTCTGGCCTGGAATCGGAGGGATAGGAATACCAGCCGCACCACGTTGCGGATCCATTGAAGATCTTCCTTGCTGATAGTTTCCCGCACGATTGCTCACAATGGCGATTGAATCTGGTCTATCTTCTCCGCCGAATGTCTGCAATTGTGGTGGAGCGAGGCCGTTATACAAGGCTGGTAGCTTGGGAGGAGATTTGGGAATGTCGCGACGCTGTCTCTCGAGTTCCTGCTCGCGTAGGAAGGCTTGTTGCTTCTTGCTTCCTTTGGAGCCCAGGTCGCCGGATTTGGATCGTCGAAGGAGCAGACCGAGGCTGGAACGTCGCGGTGCTAGTGCTGGTTGGGTCTTTCCGGCTTCTGGAATGGCAGACAACTTATCATTTGGAGCAGGCGAATTGCCTCCCGAAGGAGTTCGCGGTCTGGTAGAGGATACCATGGCCGATTGGGTATGCGGAGGTCGCAGATCAGACAGGGAAAGGTGGAGATGTAATTTCTGCTCGCGCGACAGAGGGAGTTTCGTAGAGGTGAAGCTTGAAGTTCAAAGTGGAGGTAAGAAAGCGACTCGTCTGACCAAGTAGGAAGGCGCAAATAAGGATCGTCTTGTGAGTCTGGAGAAAGAAGGTCGACAATCTTGGTTCGATTATACGAGGCGAAATGGAATGGAATGGATTGAATTGGACTGGGTCGCTGTCGCGTGAAGCAGCGAGATGTAATACGGTGATGCTCGTCGAGAGTCTGCAGGAAGGCCGCGAAGGATTGTTCGGCGGGGCGAAGAAGAAGTGGTGATGAAGCTCAGCTGTCTCGATGCGAGAGATATCGCAGGGCAGCAAATGAAGGCGAGAAGAAGGAGAGGAAGTTGAAGGTCGAAGGCGAAGTAACGAAATGGTGGAGATGTTATTCACAGCTTTGACCAAGTTCACTCAATCAGCACACACTTTCTTTACTCTGCGGAGAAGGGGTCGTTTGTAATAGTAATAAAGCGGCAGAGGGATCGACTCGAGACGATAAGCGATCGCCTTCTTGTTCTCTTCTTTGCGATGTGAGATGTGATACAATTCGCGTGTCGGGTGTGCAAAGGAAGGAGAAAAAAGGAGTTATGGAAGAATTCACAGAACTCTCGAAGAATAAGTTAATCAGACAGGAACAGACTTGCTTGCTGCACCTTCGACTGTAATTATCCTCTCTTCCCCCTTCCAAGCTGCACGTCTTCAGGGGCTTCTGGCAGTTCGATGCCCGCTACACCACATTCGGGTCACAGGTCTCCCTCCCAGCCAATTAAGCAGCTGAGGTGCTCACCACCCCCTACCCACCTTCGGACATTTCGAATGCTGGAGAGAGGAGAGACCAAGGGGAGACCAAGGGGAGAAGGAGAAGGCAGAAGGAGGCCGTTTCATTTCATATCGGGTGCATGATGGATGCGACAACATTAATAGATTGTCTTAATGCCATATCGAAGAATACCTAGCTATTTTCCACATCTTTAGCATCTTCTTTCCTTCTGTTTCTTCTCCTCCACCTCTTCCTTCTTCCTTCCCTCTCTCTGTCTCAATTCCTCTTCAGCCCACTTCTATTTCAAGCCTTGCCACCATCCGACCGGAAGTCTGTGAGGTACAGGAATGTGCAGGACCACTGCTGTACAGTACATGCCCTCCTCCCTGTCCTGAGCCTGTCATCCGTTGGACCAGAGCCACTCCAACCATCCAGCAGCCATACTCAGCACCACCATGCCTGTCCCATCCGTCTGTGGGTTGGAGAGTTAGAGAAAAAAGTAGGAAACGGCCTGCTGGTGCTGCAGTTTGAGTGGGGCGGTTTTGTCGTCGTGGGAAGCAGAAACCCACCTCTTGGGAAGCCGGAGGAGAGCACAACAGGATGGATGGTTGAGCAGTGCTTCGATGGTGATCGACGGAACATTATTGAACAGCCAACCAAGCTGTGAGGGAGTGGGAGCGAGGGATCCTCTCGGCCTTTTAGAGCAAACCACAATAATCTCCTAGAGTACTCCCTCGGATACTTTCTTTAGCACTCCTGTGTACGCAATATGCATGCAATACCGGAAAGTACATCAAGTAGCACGAAGTATCTGCCGCCTGCTCCATCTTGCGTAACGGGCTCAAGTGCCTTAGTCGATCAACAAACCTAACTCCCACGTTTTGCTGCCCCTCATCCTGACTGTATCCTCATCCAACGCATGGCGCTCAACAGTCAACCTAAACTGTATTTGCCCGTAGTCCACGCCTCTCTTCTTCATCAAGTTAAATCCTGTTCCGCAAGTGTGCCACCATGGCCTTATTCCGTTGAAAAGCAAAAAACTGCTCACCAAATAAAACAAAGGCACGAGACAACCCACAAGCCACCTAAAGGCAATCAGCAATCAGCAAAAGAATAATCTTCCACAAGGATCCTCCCCATCATCGGAACTTTTTCAAGGAACTTAATCTCAGATTCCCAATCTATGGAGTAAAATTTGCCGTCATCTTTCTTTTCCTCTTGGAAGTTGGTAGGGAAAGTTGGAACCGTAAGTCTGTGCGAATCTTGAAGCAAGCACCATCCAACCAACGATCTTTCATGCCATGCAAAAAAAAGTGCTGGGAGCCTGGTACCAATACAAACACATCTTTCAGCGAAATTAAGGATAAACAAGCAACAAGCAGTGTCCCAGCACACCTTTCTTACCAAGATGTGAGAGGAGATCATGACGATACTCCATCAAGCCACCAGTTTTAGGGCTGTAATCCAACTATGCAATACAACTCGCATTTTTGATATTCGCTAGGTTTAGATTGTGTGGCGTGGAGTGGAAGAGTACAGCATGAAGCAATGGAGATCTCTGCGGAATTTAGAGGCATTTACATGCTTCATGTGGAAGACATAATTCAGAAAACATAACGAAATAAATGCAGTCTCAATTGCGCATTGCTTCAAGAAATAACAAACTTACTGCCGCGAAACAAACCCCTTTTCGTCTGATGTAAATTGCTGATCGGACATGTAACTTTAACGCCGATGTTCTGTCTTCACTAGAGCCGGCACAAAGAAATTCCGGTTCCGGGGGATGGAGCATCATCAACATCTCGAGCGCGTCCAGCTCCAACACATTGACGCTCCGGTTAGCGACAACCACAACAACAATCAACAACCACAAAATACAATTTGAATGATGTTTTGGATGGGTGCACATGAGGGCCGATTGACTTAAGAAGTCTTGCACAGTTGTATGCAGTGGCATGTGGAGACGGGCGCTTGCAAATCGAGACGCATTGCTGAGGGGAAGTAAAGAGATGACTTTACTGGCAAGCAAGGGAAGTGAGATGATAGCAGGCATGCTAATTGAAGTGAAAGACTGATGAGTAAAGAGAAATGGCAGTGCCATTGATCTGCTTTCTTCTTCTGTTTCCGCGGGTGGCCCTCATTGTTAATTCTCTTTTCAACAGAACCCTACCCCAGTTTCCAGTACCCAGAGAACGGATTCCATCAACCACCCTTGAGCTAGTGCGACCTCTGCTATATCAACGAACGACTTTGCTCACTTCAACAAGAGTATGGAATACAACACTGGGGAACAGAGCACATTGGAAATGCGGCAGCGAAATATGCCACCAGGCAAAACAATTGGAAAGCGATTGCAGTCTATGGCCACGACTTCGAAGTTCGATCTTCTCTCGGTGCTTCCAGCAATCTTCGAAAGAATCGAGCTTGAGAAGATGTACCAGGAAAACACCGTCTCAAGAGCCGTTCAGCACACCGCCAAACCCGACACCCTTGCATACAATATCTTGTTTTGCAACACAGACTGGCATCAGAGCATGCATACAGACAACCTGCTTCAAGGTGCGATGTGCTATGATAACTCTCTTTGCATTTCCATCAGAGGGATTGGAAAGGGTAAGTTGACTTTGCGCTTGCACATGGTGGTCATTTTTTCCATCAAATTGTGAACTTACCACTAGGAATTACAACCAAAGGTGCCCTACTAGGGAGAGAGGTCAATAACGCATGCCTCGTCACTATACGACGAGAGTGTACAGAACACCATGGGTGGCTGCTAGCATCTTCAACTCTATTCTCAGCCATGCCAGATGCTGAACCGGAAGCAACCCCGTACAGGGAAAATGGGAACTGTCCGGAAATTATTTAACCTCCGGTGTTTCAGAACCCTTAAAATCCTTCTTAATGGCAAAGTTGTCGAGGGACAGGGTAAGCCCAAGTTCCCCGGCTTGTTCGGGTTATACTGTTTGAGGAGGCCAAGTCGGCTTCACCCCTCGCTAAACAGTTTGTACTTGGCGGGAGGGCGTGTTTTCATATGTTTGTGAATTGACTGGTACCGTCATATTGAAGTTTGCTGTCCACGGATTCAAACGTGTATTTTTATTTTTTTTACTTAGGTTTTGGCGGGCATGTAGGAGGGCAAGAAACACCGCGTCCTTTGTAAGGAAGTAATACAGGTATGGTGTTGTTTGGGTTGCTATCTGGCGCATTTGGTGGACAGTATTCCTTTCCTAGGCGAGACCAAAAGCCTGTATCGTGGACGGACGCTCGCAAAGTCTATGGTGGGTGATGTCACAGCTCCTCGTTCGTCAAGTGCAGCCTCCGGGGACATGATCTTTGGCAAAGAGCGCACATGGTGAAAATGGTGTGGAATCTTGTAATCTCGATTGCACACGTATGCCCAACAATCTTCCTTCGAAGTCGAGACTTAGAAGGCATCTGTGCTGCAAGCTGTGGAGCTTCTCTAATCATTCTGCCAAGTATGGCTTTGTGCGACTTTGGTTATAGGAGATGTATGTTTGTTTCGTGGTTTGGAATGGTCTCTGGTTTGCAGATGTGGAACTGAGTGTTCTATTGTGGTGTGCCATTGCTTCTCCACCATGTCCGAGAGACAATGTTTAAGCCAGGAAAAGGGTAAACGTGTCCAAGTTAGTGAGGGTCGTCTCCATATGTGCTCAGTTCGAGATATATCCTTGGACCTTTGAGAATCCGTTGATTAAGTAGGCTCGGGGCGTAGTGCAGGCATTGGTTCGTCGCCAATGTGATGCTTCCTAAACTTTATCATTGTTGTGTAGCTCATATGGACATTTCTAAAGACCTGTGGACACTTATCCCCGGACTCTTAATCAAAAGAGCTCTTGGGATGGCTGCCTTCAAGTACTGATCACCTCGACGTCTGATCCTGTGGCCTCTCTCTCTCCCTGTCTCTGCCTACCTGTATCCTGCCAGGGTATTGTTTCGACATGTGATTTTTGAGTTGCCGATGTTTGGAAGTGTCGCCGTCGGAGTTGGCACACCTGAGAGTTACGGCCACGAGTGAAGCACATGGCAGAAGTTTGCTTTGCTGGCAACTTGATGTAGTTATGTCTGTGGAGGGTATGTGACTGCTGGAGGGCTGTTCGCAGTCTGAGAAACTCGGGTCCGAATGGAAGGTTGCGCATGCAAGACTTACTTTGGGGGTTTCGAGCTTCCAGTTGGAGCTTCCTTGAAAGGCATTCACCGAGGCTTCCTTTTGCTATTTCTGCCCTCCATACTGATACTTGTGCCACCCCGTAAAGTTGAGATATTCTGTATATTGTGGCTTGGTCGTTTCCAGGTAGGTTCCTGGCACAACAGCAGTAATGTAAGCCCCAACTCAGCGCATTCGTCAGGTCGCAGGCGCCTTTGATCATTCGTGATCCCTCCAACTGCCTGTATTCCATCCTAAACGAGTGCGAGGGTAAACATCAGATTCCTGTCGCTTGAGGAGCTGCTGTATCTGTGCTGATACCACACCTGCTGCTCTCACGCAACGGTCCAGCCAGCTCTCGTTCCATCGATCTTTCTTGTGTCCTAGTTCCCTTATGTGATTATGTACCTCAACCGTAGTCTTCCAATCCCTTCTTCCGTATGGGCTGGTGTATATCCCCTTGCTCTGAGGGGTGTCCTGGTTGGAGAAGCGTGGAGTATGTCCAAGTGGCAGCAGCTTCTCTGCACGCAATGCCATCGTAGTCGCCGACGATCTCGTAGAAAGGATATCATCCTCCATAAGCTCTATAAATACGTACTGTCCAGGTTAGCTCTCCGCGACGTGTTCGTGAGGCTGTATACTGTTGAGATGCTCGATCTGGTCTAAAGGCGTTAGCGCGCCCGACTTCGTAATCAGGATCTCTGCAGGTGCTGCGATACATGCAATTGCTCCTCAAAGACCTCTTACCTCCTAATATCCTTCTCCTCCTCATCTGATCCCTCCTCGTCCTCGTTTCGAGCCGCCCAGTGGTGGTCGGTTGAGAATACGACAAGTTCTGGAGATCAAAAGTAGGTCAAAACTCAACCTTCTCCGATGGTTCCACGGTTTGGCTTCCTCACTTGCCCGTGTCCTTAGATACTTGCCCAAGTCTTTGATAGTCTCTGACAGACCTTGCAGACTCGTACTCACACTCCCTCCTCCCGTCGGTCCCTTCCTCCACACAATTTCTGCCGCTTCCTCGCCCAATCGAGGAGCGGTGGAGCTCTTGTTGCCTCAATTTCATGGCAAACCACCTCGTTTTCGTCCATTTTAGGTATAGCGCGTCTTTTTGGGGGAGGGTTTCTCTCTACGGGTACTTAAAGACGCGACGACTTCATTCCAGACACTTTTCCCCCCTCATTATACAACTCCACCTGGTAGTCTGCTCTGGTGTACTTTCCTGGTTGCTACTTAGATCGCATTGAGTCCTTCATTGCAATCTTCTCACAATATCACGGTAAGTTTTTGGTTGATATGTCACTTCATGTCAACATCACAACAACACAACAACACCTTAGCCCTCATCCTGGATATACGTTCAGCTTCGCTCGTAGATCAGCCTGCTAACCCTCGCCTTTGCTTTCAGTACCTTCGCAGAAACCTCTGCAATACCGATTGTTGGCTTTTGAGTCAATTACAACCTCAAGGCAAGTCATTTCACATACGGCGTTTAGGTACTTTGGGTTCCTATCACACACTTTTGTATCGCACACTTCAAATCACACGCTTTCATATCCCACACTTTCATATCCCACATTTTCATATCCCACACTTTCATCTCACACACTTTCATATCAAGCCTTCACCCATACTGCACACAACAACTTGTTGAAGCATGTTCTTCGCACACTTCAACTCCTTCCTCCTCGCGTCTACCTTCTTTCACTTTACTTTACTTCATCATGTTCATCACTTCTATCAACACTCTTCCTTCTTCATCACTTCTCATTGTTCTTCCACCTTCACCGTCCTTCATCAACATACATCCCTTCAACATACGTCCTTCACTCATACATCCTTCATTACCATACACCCTTTCTCAGCATACACACCCTTCATCACCATACATCCTTCATCACCATACATCCTTCAATCACCTTTACCCCTGTCCATGCTAACTTCTTCCTACTTTTAGTAACATCCAAGATGTCTGCTTGGGTTACGAACGACCTCACAGAGGCTCTGCCTACTGTTAAGACTCCCGCCGAGGCTGTTGCTCCCGAGGCTGCGGCTGAGGGCGCTCCACAAGTTGATCCTCGTGCTCATGGATGGGTCGCCCCGGAGGCCTATGACTATGAGAAGTACAACATGTCCAACAGAGAGTATGAGGCTCAGAAGGCTGCCTTCGAGGCTGCTGCTGCTGAGAATACCGAGATGGGTGCTACACTCTACTCGGGTGAGACATGGGCTGGCAGTGCTCCTGTCTACGAGTGGAAGGGCGAATATGGAGACGTCGGTCCTCGTTTCCCTGACATCGAGAAGATGTTGTTTGGTACTGGTGAGGAGTCTGGTACTGGTGCCATCAACTTTGACAAGTATTTGCTCCTACGTCTTGATATTGGCAAACGCTAACTTTGGCTAGCATCATGAAGATCGTAGTTGTTCAAGAGGGCAGCGTTCGTATCGAGGCCGTTCGCAAGTTCGAGGAGGCCGGCCTTCATCCTGCTATGTTGCAGAATGTTCAATTGGCAGGTTATACTGTTCCTACTCCGATTCAGCAATATACTCTTCCTGCCATCGAATTGGGTTTTGATATCATCGCCTGTGCTCAGACAGGTATGTTTCTATGCTTCCAGCACCTCTACTTAACTAACTTCCTCAGGTTCCGGCAAGACAGCTGCTTTCTTCATTCCCATCCTCAACCAGTTGATGGGTAAGACCAAAAAGTTAGCTGCTTCTCGACCAAACCCTGCTGATTACAACCCTGCCGTTCATGGCCAGATTCGTGCTGAACCTCTGGTTTTGGTTGTTTGTCCAACTCGCGAGTTGGCGACACAAATCTTTGATGAGGCTCGCAAGTTGGCTTATCGCACCATGTTACGCCCAGTAGTTGTCTACGGTGGAGGACCTCTCCGTGAGCAGATTGAGCAGTTGGGCAAGGGCGCTGACATCCTGATTGGCACACCTGGCCGCTTGATTGATTTCATCAATCGTCCTCATCTTTTGACTCTTCGCCGTCTGAAGTACATGGTCATTGATGAGGCTGATGAGATGTTGCATTCCGATTGGGAGTCAGATCTGAAGCAGATCATGTCTGGTGGTGGTAAGTTCCCTGGTCGTTCTTCTACCTTCAATTCTAACGCTTTCCAGATCAGGAGGAGGGCAACATCAACTACATGATGTTTTCTGCTACCTTCCCCAAATCTCTTCGTGATTTGGCCCAGGAGCACCTTCGTGGGGATCACGTTCGCATTCGTGTTGGTCGTATTGGCAGCACACATGAGAACATTCGTCAGGATGTTATCTTCGTTACCGCCGACGTCAAACACAAGGCTCTTCATGACTTGCTCTTGAGTCATCCTCCTGGACGAACCATTATCTTCGTTAACAGCAAGCGCGCTGCTGATGGTGTCGATGATTACCTCTTCAACAAAGGTTTCCCATGCACTTCCATTCATGCTGATCGTACTCAGCGTGAACGTGAGGACTCCATCCGCGCATTCCGTAGTGGCAAGGCTCCGATCTTGATTGCTACTGGCGTTTCGGCTCGTGGCATCGACGTTCCCAATGTTGTTCACGTCATCAACTATGATCTTCCTTCAACTCAATATGGGGGCATCGAGGAGTATACTCATCGTATTGGTAAGTTTTCCTAAAAGTGTTCAAGTACATGTTCTGACTGACATTCCTTAGGTCGCACTGGTCGTGCTGGAAAGACTGGTCTTGCCACATCCTTCTACAATGATCGTGATGCTGACTTGGCTCCATCTCTGGTCAACACTCTCCTTGAAACCCATCAGATTATTCCTGATTTCCTTGATGCTCATATTCCTGAGGGCTTCACTGCAGATGGCCAAGGTAATTTCTTGCATCCTCAGAATTCCCTTTAGCTTTTCTAACATCTCATAGGTGACGTTGCCAACCTTCGCTTTGATGCTGACTCTGATGCCGGCGAGGGTGAGGCTGAAGGTGAGGGCAATGGCGATGGCAATGGTGATGCTGGTGCTAGTGCTGGTGCTGCTCCTGGTTGGGGTGGCGCTGATGATGCTGGTGCTTCTGTTTCTGCTGAGGTGGGTGGTTTCGCTGAGGAATGGGTAAGTCTAACTTCAATCCCTTACCATTACAACTCTAACATTTCCAGAACTCTCCTGCTCCAGTTGCTTCCACTGCTCCTGCTCCTGCAGGATGGTAATCGCTCTGGTTGTCTTGCTTGATATTTGCTCTGCTCCTTTTGGGTGGCGTTGCGGGGTCAAAAGCGAATGGACCTTCTTCTTTCTTTCTACAAATGGTTCAGAGGGCTTCACAGTTACAGTTGAACTGAGATCGCACTCACTAGATAGCATTTGGGTGGTAATCTTTCCGTAGTCTTGCATCTTTCAGAACAAGAAGCGTCTCTGTTGATGGTGAGGGGGAAATTATTACGCCGCAAATGAATAATGATACCATTTAATTGAAACGATTTCCCTTCATGATAATGAATGCCTCGTGATGATTTTGATATGTTGAAGGTTGTGGACTTGATCGGAATATCTCATGTACTATTTCCTTAAGTCACAGAGATATATTCCATCCATATTCTTTTTGTTCTGATTATTCTCCACCCATCGCTTGTGTATCTCGATTGAGCACATCTTTTTAAAAGGCCGTTTGGATTGGTGAAAGTAAGAGCAAGAGCAAGAGCAAGAGCAAGAGCAGACGTGGAGATTTGCTTGCATCTTTATAAATATACATACGACTTGATGAAGTTTTACCCCCATTATTCGTTTGAGAGGGAGGAGAAAGACGGCGGGGGGTGGGGAGGGCGATGATGAGCTACGGAGTAGATCTTAACCGTAAGTTGGAAATTAGATTTGATCTGGATGTGAAATATGGATTTTCTTCTTCTGTAACTTCGGCTTGTCCGATAACTTGGCTTGATTGATCCTACTAGAAAGATATATATGAAATATCCAAGCGGAGAATCCGAACATGGGGTTTTCTTTGTTTCTTTCTTATAATAAAATGAGTGAGGATGAATCATATATCATTGTTTGGTCACTTAGTTTAGTTACATGGTATATGAAAATGTAATTCGAGAGAGAGAGAGAGAGTGTGTGTGTGCGTGTTTTTGAGAGTTGGATTTTTCTTTCTTTCTTTCTTCTTCT
Organism: Tetracladium setigerum; assembly: GCA_031472005.1. NCBI lineage: Eukaryota > Fungi > Ascomycota > Leotiomycetes > Helotiales > Tetracladium > Tetracladium setigerum. The sequence goes on along the minus strand of PZJY01000008.1, from coordinate 2,458,790 downwards.
GGTTTTCTATCCTAGGTATGAGAGAGGTTTGCCTATCCATCTATCTACCCACCTACCTATGGGAGCTTCTATCCGTATTTATAATCTATGTATGTAATAACACATATAATACACTATTCTTCCTTCCTAATTTCCTTCCTTCCACTCCACTCCTTGCTCAGTTTTCAAGCACAAGCTCACTCAGATTCCAAGTCCAAAACCCATACTAACTTTACCTGAGATAGGCACGCACCTACCCCTCAAAAACATCATGCTGCAACTCAAACCCAAACTGATCCTTCGCCAAAAACTTCATCTGCCTCTCCAGATCATCATCCATCCCCTTCCCCCAGCCCAACCTCATCCTCACCCAGCTCGTCCACCACGCCACATCCGTGCCCAGCAGCACAACCTTGAACAGCAAATGCCTCCACGCATTCACCCACCTCTCACCCAGACTCAAATCCTTCGCATCAACCAGACTTCGACTCGCCCAGTTCCCCGTCATCTTGATGCGATTCACCGGCGAGCCCAGGAATTGGTTGTTCCCCTGCACGATACGCATGTTGCGTCCGATGAAGAGGAGTTCGCGCGGGAAGTTGTCTTCTTCGGAGAGGATCTCGCGGATGCCTTCGCGCATGCGGAGTTGCACTTCGTAGTGTCGTTCGGAGGGGGTTTTGCCTTGGAGTTCGGCCGTGATGCGGCCTTTGGTACTGGAATCTCCGCCTTCGTAGGGACGCATGAGGGTTGCGCTTGCGAAGAGGTCGGGCGCTTTGACGCCCCAGGCGGAGGTGATCTCGGTCAGGGTGTCGTTGTCGAAGGTCATGATGGCTTTCCAGAATGCGCAGTATTGGTGTCGGAATTTGGGCGTCATGGAAACGTAGAGGCCGTGGTCGATGAGGACGAGTTCGGTGTGGCCGTCTGGCTTGCGGCGGATGAAGATGTTGCCTGGGTGCGGATCGCAGTGGACGAGGCCCCAGAGGAACATTTGCGCTGAGAAGAGATCAACCATGGTCGTCATTACTTCCTTGAGGGGGAGACCGAGACCGCCTTTTTGGGAGCGGCCGCGCCATTCGTTGCGCTCGGGTTTGAGGAGGCCGGTGCCGTTGTTGGGGCGGACGGGGTGGTTGGGTGTAGAGAGGAGAGCACCATTTGCGCCTGGTGAACCTTTGCTGCCACCGTACCAGGGAGCAGTCAGGCTTTCTTTGTCCCAGAGTCGGACGCCTTCGATCCATTCGGCTGTCATGATGCGTTTGCTTGAGAGTTCTCGGTAGACTTTAGGGATGTATACTCGTCCGCGAAGACGGGGTTCTCCCTCAACCAAGGCAGCCATCTGTTCCGAGTTGTTCGCTTCGTTGACAAAGTCCGTTTCCAGCATGAGACGTTCGGTAATGTAGGGTACAAGACTGTAAAGGGGCAGGTCAAACCATTGGGTGTAAATTTTCATCATGACCCTAGAAATCGATTAGTGGAGTTTGCGTAAGAAGGGAAGCAACCTACCGAAATGCCCATAAATCCCATCCTACCTGATGGGCAATCTCCCTCTTCTGGACCTTGATCGCAACCTCTCTCCCATCGGCCAGCCTAGCCCAATGAACCTGAGCCACTGATGCAGAAGCCCTAGCCCTCTTTTCCATTACACCCTTCCCTGGCTCATTACTAAAACTGACACCAAATACTTCCTCCGGGCTCTTGCCAAAATCCTCTCGAATGACCTTCTCGACATCTGCCCACTCATTCTGCGGGGCATCGTCAAACATTCTGGAAAACATCTTTTGAAACTCCGGAGGAAGCACGGCGCTCTGCATAGCAATGGCCTGTCCAATCTTCAAGTACAGACCCCCGTTTTTATGTAGAAGCTCGAATAGACGGTTGGCATTGCGGAAGTGGAGGTCGGCGATATCGCCACCAAAGAACGGTTCCGGACGGAAATTGAGCTTATAGTCTATTGCTACTACTATTCCCAGCCCGAATGTTCGTAGAGAACGAGTGATTGAGGAGGCGTAGAGTTGAGTGTCAATAAGGTAGAGAGAGCCTGATATGACGGTAATGTAGAGAAGTCTTCGCCCCCATTTGATTGTCCGTTTGTAGTGTTTTGCCGGTGCAGCTTTGCCGAGGGATTCTGGAGAGGGTGGTGCGAAGGATTGGTAGCGTTGGGTTTGGAGGTATCGTCGTGATAATTGGGGGGTGCGATAGCTTGTGCTGAAGGTAGAAGGTCTCGCGCGTGAGGTTGAGGAGCTTAAGAAGCGATTCGAGGATCGGGAGAGGATGGCAGAGGATATGGGATTAAAGGACCGAGATAAGAGAGGATTGGATATGAAGGAGGACATGTTGCGCGAACATAGTCCGCCAAAATGCAGCGACATGGCCGCCGAAGGAGAGTATGGCGTCTCGTTGAGCGGAAGTTGAAGCTTCAAAGAGAAAATAAATATATTCGGTCGGCGCAGTTCTGGACTGACGTACTTGACTGCTTGGACTGGGCTGGACCATCCCATCTTATCTCCGGCCCGTCGGGTATAAAGCCGGGACCGAGAGAGAACCGACTTTGGCTCTCAAGACTGTGGTGTCAACATAGAGGATAAAGGGACAATAAACAGGAGAAAGGGATTGTCCTCGATCTCTCACGGCTCTTTCATCTCGGGTCATCGAGTTGAAGATCTTGGCTTGATGTTATTATAAAATGCATTCTCGTGCCTACCTGCAGCACTGTGTTGAAGCGAGTGTCACCGGATGTCACCGGATATAGAAAGAGTATATCTTCAATTTATTGCATCCATCTAATGAATCGGCGTAACTAATATTCCAAGAAAGATACTCTGTGTATTGTGTGGAATAACGGAACTAGGTTCGTGCTTGCACTATTCATCTCCTTCAAATTGTCTCATTAGTTGCCGGCCGTTCTTCTGGGAAACCTTATTCGGTGTGGATTTGGTAGATGAACATCAATAGCTAGAGGCTGTGAATAGCAAAGGAGAGCAGAGTAGCAATACTGCACCCATAGGGGAGAGAGAAACAAGTATGTCAAATTACAAGAGCAAAGAAAGAAAGCCAGAAGTCACAGATCAATCACAGTTGGCACCACTGCTGTAAACAACAACGATCAAGCTGGTGCACAGCGGTCGAACAATGCAAAATTGTTTGGAGTTGAGATTGCTATTATGCAAGGGTTGTGATTATGTCCACCAGCATTTTAAGATTACCTTCCTCCATCTATGAGAGCGTCATTATTGAAGAGACAAGTTGAAGAGAGAAGTAAATCACACTTCCTCGACACAGATGGGGATTAATTAGTACTCTCTTCCTTCTTAGCTTCAGAGTAGTCTAGACTCTGGTTCTTGTCTTGCCATTCCCATTCCCAGATTTCGTGATACGCGTGGAGGGGCGTGGCTGAGTTTGCTGCAACAAGAATTGCAACATCCAGGGCATGTCCCGACGAATGAAGTCCCATGGGACAAGCGAGAGTTGAGACGATGATGACAAGAGAAGATGTCGCCAATCGGAGGGGGAGAGGAGAATAGGATGTGGAGATGGAGATGGAATGGAGCAAATATGAATCAAATAATGGATCTGAAGAAAGAAGAAAGAAATAATGATGGGCCATTCACATGGAGTACAGTAGGAAATACTCCGTCTTGTACCTTGAAAAGTGGATGGATAATGAAATGGATGTCGTGACCTTGGAACAATTATCGGGATGTAGCGAGACGAGCTAAGGACGGGATGCCAGTCCGTTGTTTGATAACCTTCTAGCTTTCTGCATGCACGTCTTTCTGCGGTGCTTCTGCCCTCGTTTCTCTCCCTTTCGCAGAACTCTATCTTCTCCTGTATCTTTTTTTCTCTTGCCTTTTTTTGTCTATTTTTTTCGGCCTTCTTTCCTTCACTTGGGTTGAGCTCAGTAGTGCCATCTCTACTCTACTCTGCTCTTAAGGTACTCACTTTACTCGGCTCTACCTACCTCTTTTCTCTCGCTTCTTTCTATTCTCAAACAACCAACATCCATCCGCATAAACACTTCTTGCACTTCCATTATACAGATTACCTTACGTCCTGTACCTGTACCATCTATTCTGATTCCCTTTCTTCTCTCTCTTCCAACTACCTTGCATGCACTGCTTCCTTCTATTTTTCCACGACGTCAATCAAATAGTGCCCTAAAAGGGGAAGGTCGCCCCATCTTTCCCTGCGCGCTGGCTGCATCTCCATCTCCCTCCGCCTTTAGCCTGCTGCAATCCCGGCCCCTCGCTCGCCCTGCAGTGCATTCTATTCTGCCACCACTTCCCACCCCATCCATCCCAATACCTGGCAACCACTCCCACACACACACACCCTCTCCCTCGCTCACCCTCGCCATTCCCACTACTTCCAACTTCCTTCGTCACCACGTCGCAAGTCGGAATAATCGACTCGAATTAATCGGATCGACACACCACGGCCGATCAATTAACGATGTGTTGTTGATGGCGTAGTTGATCCCCTCGCAATCAAGATCTCAATGCGACTCCTCGAATCCGACAAGAGAGACAGACCCACTCACTATTCGAGACGTTTGAGCATTGCCTTCCAGAACGACAACCTCGACCTCACCCTCTGCGACGACGGCGCAATTATTGCGAGGAGCCAAATCGATCCAACAAACTTCCTTCCCACGCCGCGTCTTGACGACGCCGGCATTTACGATCGTTTCTAGCATTTAATCGCTGCTATTCATACAACTCACTCACCATGTTGCGCCCGGCAACCCCCCTCACGATCCTGCTCTTCGCGGCCTTTGTATTGCTGATGATCTCCGTCATCTCGACTCCCATCATCAAACAAATCCCGCTGGCCTCGTACGGAGGAGTTGACTTTGGCGTGTTTGGATACTGTCAAGCATCAGGATGTAGTCCGATTGAAGTGGGATACACGACTTGTGAGTTTGCAACTTCCGAGGTTGCGCATGACGTGCATCCGTCGAGATACTAACAAGAATACTGTCGTCCAGCCGATCTATTCAACAACGAACAACAAGAAAGCTTCGACCTCCCAACTGCCACGAGAGCGACTCTGTCTTCCATCCTCATCGTGCACCCCATTGCCGCCTTCTTCACCCTGGTGATGACCATTCTCTCCGCCGCTGCTCATCTCCATTCGACTTCACACTCTCCTCGATACCTCCTCTCCATCTTTATATTGAGCATCCTCACCCTCGTACTCGCCCTTCTATCCTTCCTCATCGATGTTCTCCTTTTTGTTCCGCATATGGCCTGGGGCTCGTATATTGTTCTCGCGGCAACAATCCTCATTGCAGCAAGTGGCATCGTGTCTTGTGCTATGCGCCGAACTCTTGTTAGCCGGAAAGCTCGAAAGCGTCGCATTGCAGAGAATGCTGAGATGAATGGGGAAAATTATTTCAATCGACAAGGGACTGTGCCTCCAACGGACAACAGCAATACGTTGGTTGGAGGCTCCACAGTCGACAAACTCCCTGCCTTTGCGACATTTGAGATGGCCAAGAAGGAACCTGAGAGAGCGGACGATGAGAGAGTACCTCTAACTAATGGATCACCCTCCGACCCATCCAACATTGCACCAGGAACGGCCATCAGTGATAGATATGGACAGGGAGGAAATTCGCCGCGCGATCAATACGGAAATCCAATTCCATTACCACCTCCTGGATCGGCATATGGATCTTCGAGAAGTCGCGATCCTTCAGTCGATCCATCACTAAATCGTCAGTACTCTGACAATTCGATGAATTCGAGAGGAAGAGGTATGCCAGGAGGCTATAGAGGAGGCGGTTATGGACCACGAGGGGATATCCACCTAATGGAAGAGGAGGTTACGGGCCTCAGAGAGGGGGTTATGCACCACAGCGAGGCGGATACGGTCCCCCAAGAGGTGGGTATGGTCCTTATAGGGGTGGACCAAATGATATGTCCGGTGGAATGGGTGGAGGACCGATGATGAGAGGAGGTCGAAATGGGCCACCACCAGGATATGGAAGAGCTCCACCACCAAATAATGGGTATGGAGGAGCGCCAAACAATGGATATGGAGGAGAGCAAGATTATAACGGAGACAACCGTGGGCCTGGTCCCAATGCATACTCCGCATACAACGTTCCAGATGACCGTTCAAGTTTAGCGCGAGCAGAATCCCCCCCTCCTTTACCAAGCACATATTCCGGACCGGGACCAGTTGGACAGGCAATAGAGATGGATGCGACGACCGGAAGTCCAAGCCCATCGATTGCCCCCGGTGGATTTGGCCAATTTGGAAATATCCGAGCAAGTGATGGCGATGTGGCTGGGATGGTGGGACTTCAACAACAACGACTGGACAGGCCTCAGACGATAACGACAGAATCAAGTAGATATAGCACCGATGAGTGAGTTCATCTTCCATTTCTGTCATGTTGGCTGGATCCTCGTTGAGTATACTGACAGATATGTTCTAGATATGTCCCCCCAAGACAAGCCTGGCAAGACGAAGGCCGATCGTCTCCCTTAAATCCAGGTACCAGGCCCGCCGCCGAACCTCCCATCGAGAACCGAACGGCTCAAGGAGGCCACACGAGAACCAGTTCTGACCACTATTATGAAGATGTAGACCCGCGCTTTGCAGAGCCCAACCCTAACACACAACCACCCCCACCCGTTCCCGGCTATGGAAACAATAACAACAACAACATCGGCCCAGGCTCAAACAACTACTCTCTCCAACCCCTCGGCGGCGGCCTAGATAGCCAACGATCCTACGAAGATTTACAATCCGGATCACGAAGCCCAGCCGAGTCGGATCGCTCAAATTTCACATCCGTCTCACAACGCGGCGTCAACCCGAGATGGAACGCTGCGCAGGCCGGGGGTGGTGGTTATGGACAGCAGCCGATGCCGAGACGACCGGTTAACCAGGCACCGCCTCAAAGAGACGTCTTGAATTCGAATCCAGATTTCCAGTTACAGCTACCTGGTGGGCGAGGAGGGAGAGGTGGGTATAGAGGTGGTGGTGGTGGTGGCGGGAGAGGAGGAGGTGGTGGTGGTATGACTCCAAGTAGCGCGTATCCGGGAGGAGGAGCGTTATAAATTTTATAAGATTTTTTTGTTATACACCCTGTTTATAAAGATGGAACATATTTGTGTGTGTATGTACATGAATAAGTACTATATCGAATCCGAATTGGATCGAAATCGAAATGAAGCGGATTTGGATTTGAAGCGGATTTGACTTGAGAAATGGAATGCATTGAAATGAAATGAAATGAAATGCAAGATTCCATGAATTAAAGATTCATATATGAATAAGAATTTACTTCATGTTACACATATTTTGCATGTGTATCTATGTATCTACATGAGTGAGCAGGTAGATAGATACATAGTGTGACTTTTCAAACTGAGATGAAGAAGGAAAGGAAGGATTAAGAAGGGAGGAGGGTTAAAGAAAGAGAGAAAGAAAGAGAGGAAGGAAGGAAGGGAGGGAGGAAGGAAGTAAAAGGATAAAAAAGTAGACACTGAACTTATCATGCGGCTCTTAATTACGCACCCTCTCTCCCTCCCCAAAAGAGTGAGTGGTGGAGTTTCTTGAAAGAGTAGGTATGTATGTACTTATGTACTTATGTACAGTGCCTATGTACTTATGTACTGTGATGGATGGATGGATTGAGGAGTTCAGGTAAGGAGGGCTTAAGGGATTAAGGGGAAGTTGTATATGTATATGGAGGCTGACGACGGAGGAGAGGGTGGAGGCCATTCGTATTGAGGCTCAAGTAAAAAAAACACGGCCATGCGGCTCAAAAAGTGTTGGAATTCTTGATTTTGTAGGGCGTGGTTGAGGAAAAAGCTGTGAGGCTGTGAAGAGTGGGATTTGATAGGTCGAGGAGCTGGAATTCCCAGAGTTGGGGCTCAAGAAGGAGGGAGAATGAGTTAGGTAGGTAGGTAAGGGTGGAGGCCAAAAAACTGGAACGGGGCGACGCGATATATGCGGCTCTGCGCAAAAAAAGTGTTGGAATTCCTGAGAGAGTAGGGCGGGATTGAGAGGGGTCGAGGAGGGAGAGAGTGGAGGCTAAACTGTGTAATTTGTAATTGGGCCAATTGGCGGGATCCTTTTTTTTTGGGCCCTTTTTCTGTGAGCGAGGGTTGGAATTCCTGAGAGAGTTAGGGGTGATTGAGAGAGGCTGAAAAGAGTAAAGTTGATAGGTCGTCGAGGAGGGAGAGAGTCTGAGAGTTGGAGGCTAACTACTAGCGAAGACCGCGCCACCCGTCTTTAAAAAGTGTCTGATATTGCCGGGCGTGCTTGAGAGAGGCTGAAAAGAGTGAAGTTGATAGGTCGAAGAAGGATAGGGTGGAGGCTGACTTATTAGATTGGTGTCGGGGATGCAGCTCTTTCGCCCAAAAAGTGTCGGAATTCCTGAGAGCGCAGGGCGTGATTGACAAAAGGCTGAAAAGAGTCAAGTTGATAGGCGGAGGACGGAGAGGGTGGAGGCCAAATATATTCGCCCGCAAAATACGGACTTCAAAAAGTGTTGGAATTCCTGATGTTAGGCTGAAGAAGGATAAAGGTGGGAGGCCAAACGCCAGAAAGAAATGCTCTCACAAAATATGCGGCTCTGCGCAAAGAAGTATCAGAATTCTTAATATTGTAGGTGCGTGATTGAGTGGTTGAAGGGGAGGAGTTCATAGGTCGAGGAAGAATGTGGAGGCTTGAAATTAATTGAATGCGGCTCTGTCTGCTGTAGTCAATAAAAAGTGGAGGATTGATATGCTGAAATGTAATTAGTCTGTAGAGTTAGTACAGGGTATTAGGTAGGTGATGGCGGGATTGAGGTGGTTGGATTGAAGAGTCGAGGGGAGGATATAGAGTGGAGGCCAACATGAGACTCGAAGACAAAAGTACCAAAAAAAAATAGTGTAGGAATTCCTGATATTGCAGGTGCGTGATCAAGTGATTTGAGGGACTTTCATAGGTCGAGGCAGGGTAGGGTGGAGGCCAAATAATTGTTTGCTGCGGCTTGCACAGCAATTAAAAAAGTGTTCGAATTCCTAAATAATTGGGCTGGGGAAGGATAAAGGTGGAGAGAGGGATGAACTTTCATGCGGCTTAAATATTGCAATTTCAGAAGAGTGTTGGTATTGTTGAATCTTCTGATGGAACAAGTAGGTATTTGAAGGTGGAATGGAGGGATGGAGGGAAGTGTATAGTAGGTAAGGTATGCATAGGGTCGAGAAAGGGTAGATAGGGTGGAGGCGATCTCAAAAAACGAGGGGTCCTTACAAAATATGCGGCTCTACATAAAAATTGTTGGAATTCCTGAGATAGTAGGGCATGGTTAAGAAAAAGCTGTAAGGCTATGAAGAGCGAGGTTCATAGGTTGAGTAGGGAGAGGGTGGAGACTTGAACTTGTTTTTGAGTGGGATGAGAAATTGAGGGGAGAGAGTGGAGGCTAAAAAACCAAGATGACATTGAAGAAGGGCCATATTGTGGGTTAAAAAGTGTTGGAATTCTTGATATTGCAGGTGCGTGATTGAGTGATTTGAGGGAATTTCATAGGTCGATGAAGTAAGTGGTAGGGTGGAGTGGTAGGGTGGAGGCCAAATAGTCGAGAGCAGGGGTCTCGCAGCGCAAAAAGTGTTCGAATTCCTAAAAATTGGGCTGGGGAAGGACAAAAGGTGGAGAGAGGTATGAACTTTCATGCGGCTTAAATATTGCACTTTCAGAAGAGTGTTGGAATTCTTGGTAGAGCAGGTATGTTTGGTATTTGATGGAAGGATCAAGAGAGGGAAGTGCATGTAAGATTATAGTAGAGTAGGTCGAGAAGGGGTACCTACCTACCTAGGATAAAAGACGGCAAGAAATGAATCAAGGCAAATTCATGAATATACCTATCTGTTCAAGGTAGGTTATGTGGCCTCAGCAAGAGCCGGGTAGTAATACTACGTAGATACTTATGCTGAGGTTCGTTCGCTCCTCCTGGGTTCACCTAAAGTGGAGGCCAATTCCAGACACGAACTTACGAGATGATTGGAGGTCTGGCGGCTTAAAAGTGTTGGAATTCTTGACATTTTAAGTGCCTGATTGAGTGATTTGAGGGAATTTCATAGGTTGAGGAAGGGGTGGAGTCTAATAATGCAGAGATGTCAATAGGAAGGCTGCTTGATAAGGATCGAAATTCCTGATATTGCAGGGCGTGGTTGAAAAGAGTGGATTTAATGGCATAAAGTGGAGGCCGGTGCAGCCGAGATCCCCCAACTGCCGTGCAAAAGTGTCTGAATTCCTGATATTGCAGGGCCTGACTGATAAAAAACTATGAAGAATTAAATCTGATAGGGTGAGAAAAGACAACCTTGAAAGGTAAAGGCGAACTTTCAAGTGGCTTTTAACTGGGGTTATCAAATATAGTAGTTCATATCCTAACATTAGGCGGCCAAAGAAGGACAAAAGATAGATGCCGACTTCCATGCGGCTCAACTTCACCACCCAATAAAGTGTTCGAATTCGTTGATATTAGGTTGAAAACGGAAGGGTGGAGGCCAAAGCCAAGCCAGAGAATTCACTCGTTTCGAGCTAAAGGTGTTGATATTCCTGATATTAGGTTGGGAGAAGACAAAAAGATGGAGGTCACCTGCCAAGGCATGAGATGCACCTCGTAGAAAAAGAAGTGTCGGAATTCCTGGCGTAAGTACATAGGCTGAGAAAGGCAAAGGATAGAGGCTGCATTTTCAATTTCATGCGGCGACTCAACTGCATCCCTAGGAAGAAAGGGTAGATCCCAACTCATACCCGTATCTTCGCCGAAAGGGAAGTGTTGAACTTTACTGAGATAGGGCTGAGGAATCCTATGGAAACATCCAAAATAGGGTTGGGATTCCTGATATTGGGCAAGGGAAAGACAAAGGTGGAGGCCATCTCCTCTTACGCCCCGTCACAGACGAGTGTTGAAAATCCCGATACAGCTGAGGAAGATTGAGCGCCATACCCGTACAAACAATACACAATGAATTTGAATTTGAATTTTTAATAATTCTGGGAAATTACAAAATCAAGGCCGGATTTTTCCATGAATGAATGGTTACTGTACTTTTCTCCATGAAAAGGGTTGGAATTTCTTGATATAGCCTGCGCATGCTTAAAGTATAGGTACTTGATATATGGTAAACCTTTAAAGCTGGCAACGGATACGAAGGAGGAGGACGAAAAAAACAGAATAATGTAATCTTAGGTTTGTGTTCGTCGCGGCTCTTTACAAGACAGTTCCTCAATTTTAAGTAAGGTAAATTTTCCCTTACGCTCGGTAGGACGGCACCGACCTGCGTACCTGACCGATGTCGACTTTGCTCCCTTCCTTTTAAACTGCAAAACTTCTATTTTCTTCTATTTTTATCTTATTTTCTGAACTACTTAAAGCTAGTACCTACCTGGCCAAGGTAATGTGAATGATCGGACGAGAAGGATGATTCTATAGTAGGGGTTGAGTTTGCGCGTTGTCCCGCTTTACCAATCACCACATTCTTCCCCCTCCCAAAAAGCATTCCCAAAGTGGTGATATGTCACACGACCAGCCTTCCACCACACTAGGTGATTCCTTTCAGCTGAGCGAACCTCAATAAATATTTACTTGTGATTCAATTATCTATAGACAATACAATAAAATGAACTGAAATAAATACTTGAACCTTTGAGATGCCTTCCACATAACTCAAAAACAAAATGTGCCGTCTGCAAACAACACTATTCCATCACACATGCACCCACACGATCCACATCACCACCTCATCACTCAACCCGACCTGTCCCCTCACCATCTCCGAAACGACGTACATTCCTCCTCCCAAAAATGTCCGAAATGCAAGTTCTGGACTTCGGAATTCACCGATCATGAGTTTGAGGATTGGGAGGGGGTTGGTGTTGCTTGTGGTGGGTTTGAAGAAGTAGTGGTGGGGGAAGGAGGAGGAGTAGTGAGAGAGGCGAGAGGAGAGACGAAAAAAAGAAGAGGGACGAAAAGAAGAGTTAGGATTGATCGAGCGCAATTCAGAGAAGTTTATGGAGTAGAGCAGAAGTGGGAGAGGAGAAGGAGGTTTTTGGATGGAATGGAAAGGGATGCGAGGAGAGAGGAGAGAGGCGCTTTTGAAGAGGTGAGAAGGAGAGAGGTGGAGGAGGGATGTGGAAGGTTGGAGAGGAGTTATTTTTTGGATGGTAGTCAGGAGGAGGAGGAGATTGGGAAGGAGGAGATGGGTGATTTCTTTGCGCCACCGTGGATAGGAATGAAAATGGAAGAAGGAATGCATTCTGTGGGAAATGATGCTCTGATGAAGTCTTGTTTCTGCGAAAGAAATGATGAGAAAGAGAATGATGAAGGAAAGGAGGAGGTTGGAGATGAAGATGGAAAACAACAACTCATCTCCCTGCCCTGCGGCGACACATGTCATGAGAAATGCGCAAAAAGACATTTCATCACCGATCGATCTAATACTTGTCCCATCTGCTCGTGTCGCTTCAATATCCTCCGGCCGCGACCGCCGTATATGCCACCCAATTTTCATCAAGAAATGCTTGAAGAATTGTCGACGGTGGAGAAGAGGAAGTGGTGTGGTTGTGGGAAGGAGGGTGGGAAGTTTGGAGTTGTGAGGATGGCGGTGGTGGTGACTGTGGTGGTGGTTTTGATGTTGGTGTTGTTGGTGTATTATCTTCGTGATATTGAGTTTGGGTGAGTGAGGTTGTATATATTCTGCAACGATATGTAATCTTAATATTTTGGAGGGAAATTAGTTGGGCGGTATTGTTGAGTTTGGTGGGAGGGGAGGAAGAGGGGAAGTGGTGGGATGTCTCGTGTGGGGGTCTATGATCATCAGCATTAAAGCAATTAATCAAAAGCATGAATGATTATGGTGTTTGTTAATAATGATATAAAGAAAAATGAGGCTAGTTGACCGAGTACAAGCAAGTATCAAGAAGCACAAACGAGACGAAGCGATACCCACAAGGCGAAGCGCGCGTTGGCCAACCACAAAGAAGTAAGACCTGACCGACCAGACGTACTGTACAGCGGCCCATAATCATCCCCACCCGATTGCAAGAATAATGCCGAAACATTCATCATTCCGTTGTGATAGATGAAGATGATTATAGGCCATTTCTTTGTGCTGGCTGTTCTTGCGAGAGAATAATCAATATTGGGTTGCTAAAGTTGAGAAATCCCTAAAATGGCGGTGGGCGATGAAGATCGATGATGTTCTCTCTCGGGTCTCCTTCATTCGATAGTCCCTCATTCCCGTGGTTACCTTACCTACTAATGCCCCCCTTCGGTTCCGCTGGCTCTGCTTGTGGAATCATGTGCAATTCATTCTCTATGATAAATACAAGTATTGGACTGACTCCTGAGAAGGCGACGAGGGCTCTTTCATACGCGAAGTATCTCTTCTCTTGAGATCTTGCACGTCGTCGGAAGGAGTCTCTTGGCCCCTTCTTTTCCATGTTCTGCTTCTGTTTCTGTTTTTGTTCTAGAAAGAATAGTGGTTGAACTATTTGATCGCTTGACTCGAATAATGGGTGGTGTTGATCTGGGTCTAAGGATGAAACTAGCCAGCAGTCTCACATAATGCGCGCCTTCAATAAACTACGGGCGGACAGACTGAATCAATATTTCTTTCTAGAAGCAGCACATTGACCTTCTCTGACTACTTACTTTAGTAAGATCTTCTTACCTTAGTGACAGCACCATTTGCTCTTTTGGATGTTCGTGATATACGAGTTGTAGATGGAGATCTTGATCAGGATACGAGGAGATACTGTACCAAGAGATAACAGCTCTCTCTTCTCTCTTCCCTCCCATCTGTCAGTCACAGGCAGACAAAGAAACACGAATCCGGGGAGCGACGAGTCAGATGCTTGGCGACTCCTTCCGCTGGCTTCCGCTGGGACAGTAGTGGGACAGTGGGATCTGGACCCGCTTCCCCCACCCCTGTAGTAGCGTCTGGTAGCGTCCCTAAGACCCTGAAAATAATGCAGTGCAGTGGTGGTGCAGCTCGCCTGCTCGCCTCACTCTTCACTCTTCTTCCTTCTTCCTGTTCTCTCCTTCTCAACCGTTTTGAATGTAATCTGCAGGTCAACACAACAGGATAGAATAGGTACTTCATACGGAAATACAATGGCCAGCGGTGATGCTGCACATTCATCATTACAGATAGATGAACAGTAAAAAGTAAGGCGGACAGAATATAGATATATCTTCACTTGGATGATAATGTCTCTGACAAACAACAAATGTGGTGGTGGTCCGTTTGTTGACATCCGGACTCTTCTGTCGCTTACCACTGTATACGACTTACCTTGTTGCCTCACCCCCAAAAACACTTCTTCTCCACACTTCTGGCAGAGGAGGTCGTTGCCTTGATTGCTTGACTGTATATTAATATCATTTGACACTCTCGGCGTCGTTCTTTTGTTGTCAGCCTTGTCAGGACACTGGTTCGCATGGTTCAGCTTGACCTGTCTGTGCCGTGCAACATACTCCCGCTTCTTCCATCAACCATCAAACAACCATCTCCTGTTGCCTCTCTTTTGGCACCCTTTGATCACTGAGTGGCTACTACCTCTGCCTACAAACTCTTTCAGACAACTCTCTTTCACTTCTTCTTCTATTAGATTTAGATACAAGAGGTAAATCACCCCTCTCCTCCTCCCCTGCACATCATTCCCTTTGCCTTTCTTTTGGCAGCCTTCGGCACCTCGCCTTCACCCCGGCCTAGCGTAGGCGGTTCTGATAGCCAGCATCCCATCCCATCCCATCCCCACGCAAGGCTGAGCACCTTTCTGCACCTCCCGTTGCCACTCCATACACCGAGAGCCATCTTTAGAGCCTCCTTTCCTTTCCTCTCCCCTTTCCCTCTACTGATTCGACGGCAGTAGCGGTAGTGAGTCAAGTGCAGGGTTCGCTACCAATCTGGTCACCGAGTCACCACTTGACACGGATTGCAGGTAACACGCAGCCACCATCCGCCAATCGCAGGGAATCGAGAGGCTAGCTATCCTATCCTTAGCAATCCGACAATTCCTCATATGGGTCGGTACTCCCTCCATATCTTCATCTTTTCCTCCTCCTCTTCTTCCTTCCTCATACCGCTCGTCTCTCTCTCTCTCTGACTGACAGACAGACAAACAACTAAATCCACCACATAATCATTAGACACCGTACATACTATGGTCGATCTAATAATGCCTATTCCGGGCGGCCTTGGAGGCTGCCTGGAGACATCACAGAATCTCTTGGTCCAGGCCATCAACTTCCTCGAGGAAGCCAACAAGAACACCACCACCACACATTCAAAATCCACATCCTCCCCATCAAATCCATCAGATCCAGAGTCATCATCACAGAGTGAGCTTCCTCCCCTCCGCCAAAACATCATCACCGCTCTAGATCGCTTATCCAAGCTCCACACCCTGTGGTTTGGCCCCCGCCCGGAAGGCGGTCAGTCCACCACCCGGCTGCGGAGCACGCAAAGTCAACGACAACTGACCGAAGTTGTGTTGGGGGAAGAAACGGCGGCCGTTAGCAATCACGAGGATGATTCCGAGCTGCTGGAAATCATTCAGGGGCAAAAGGCAGCATCTTGCGGTGAGGAGGACGTGCTTGCCATCGTTCAGGAGGCCGATGCACAATCCTCACCGCCTCAGCGGTGTGACATGCTGCTGCCGTACCAGCCCTCTCTCAACCTAAAAGACGAACTCAAAGAGTTCCGAAAACTGGTTGAGCTACGTTTTGAGTTGGACAAAACTCGGTCTTGGATTCCCAGATTCATTGTGGAAAAGGTGGCCCAGTTGGAAATACTCTTTTACCTCACCCGTGACCAGACGACTAGCTGTGTTTGGAATGTCGATCACCAGGTATCTCGAAATGAGGTCTTCACAGCAGGAGTCTTCCGGGAGCTATGTGTCTGTGTTCCTGCAGAGGGCAGTCAAGAGAAAGTTCACTCTACGGATCCTCACTGTCCCAAAAACAAGAAGGAGGAAGACAGTAAGTCATCTGACCAGCTGAGCGAATAAGAGAAAAACAACTAATGACACACTGTGTAGCACCCGTGAAAGCGGATGGGAAAGAGAAGCCTGGAGAGAAGAAAGACGAAAAGAAGGAAGAAGAGAAGGTCGACCCTTCGGAAAAGATCCACTCGAGAGAATTGATGGCCGAAATCTTGGATATGATCGGACCTCAACATGTCAAGGATCATTTCCAGAAAATCAAGGACACCGTCTCGCGCTGCTACAAAGAGAAGGATCCATGGGAGGGGAAGTTCTTTGGTGTGGTGCTGATGGGTCCAGCCTCGACTGGTAAGTGAATCTCGAATGTTGTGAGTTTCGGAATATCACCTGACTAACCAAAATCAGGCAAAGACAAGATCGCCAAACGTTATGGCAAATACCTGGTTTCCTGCGGCATTGCAAAAGATAACCGAATTGAACGAGAGGCCAGCTACATCATCGAGAACGACAAGTTGGAAGACTACTTCAAGCGACTTGACGACGGCGGTGTTTTGACGATCGAGAATGCACACCTCCTTATTTCGTACAAGCACAAAGACAAACTTGCCCTCAACTACCTCCTCGAACAGGCCGAGAAGAAGAAGGGTAAGATCACTCTCATTCTGCACGGCGAAGAACAAGAACTCCGCGAATTCTTGGACAAGAACAAGACGACCCCTTTATTCCCCCACGTCTTGTCTCTTAACGAGTTCAAACGCGAGGATGCTCTCCCTTGCTTACGCGCCGTCACGGAAAACTGGTTCGGTGCAAAGGTGGAAGTAGAGGGTGGCTGGGACGGCCTTTACATGCGTATCGCCGCCAGGAGAATCGCTAAATTGAAGGACACGGAAGTCACCGAAGCTGTGGGCAATCAGGTTAAGCAGATGTTCCAACGTCAACGAAAGCGTATCAACGAAGCCAAAAAGGCAAGGGGCGAGACGATCAAGGCATCCAAAGTCCTGAAAGAACCAGCGAAGGGCGAGAAAGCAGAGATCAAGGAGGGCGAAGGCGAGATCATACTCCCTGAGGCTGAATCCGGGACGTCATTAGTCGCTGGCGAACAAGACAAGGCGAAGGCGTCGAAATCTCAAGAACCCTCCGAAAAGGCAGTTGCCAGTGCCGCGGATCCGGAAGATTTGCCCAAGACGCAAAGTCGTGCCTCTACGATGTCGGTATCTCCTGCGGTTGCCGGTGCCTCATCGATCACCGAGAACGATAAGTCCAAAGACGAAATCACGGCTGAAAAGTTGAAGTCTGCGGAGGAGGTCCAGATCCTGCTTAAACAAGGAGACGGCGAGGCGAAGAAACCTGGAGATGCACATGATGACCAAGACGATGCTTCCACAACGGGTCAGTCAACACCAGCAAGCGAGCCAGAAGATTCCGATTTGAAAGAGGGCACCCAGACCCCCGAAAAGAGCGTTGCGGCTGCCGAGGTTGAGATTGAGCAGGCGACCGAAACGGCAGCGGCAGCAGCAACCGTTGATGTCAAGACGCCCGAGCTCAAGACCGACTCCAAGGAATCTTCGCCGGAATCTACTTCTTCAGCAACCGATTCAGTGGTAGAAGAGAAGTCGACGGAGGAGAAGACAGAAGTCTTTGTTCCTGAGTCAAAGGAAGTGCCAAGTTCCGAAGCTACCGAAAACAAAGTCGAGGTCAAAGACGATGCGACGCCACCAACAGAGTCGTCTGAGAAGACGGATGGACTAGCAAAAGATGAGAGCAAGCCAACTGATGCACCAGTCGAATCAAAGGATGACGCCACAAAGGATGGCACCACATCCGAGAACTCTGATTCAGACAATGACTCGGAAACGAGCGAGGACTCTACAGCCACAGATCTCACAACTCCGGATGATCCAGAAGACTTTCTCTTCACCAAGGACGATATTCTTGGTCCCGCACCATCGAACAAAGCTCTTGAGAGCGAAGCTTGGAAGAAGTTGCAGAAGTTGACAGGATTGAAGAAGGTTAAGGAGTCGCTTCTCAACTTCTTGGAACTTGCCAAAACCAACTATAACCGTGAGCTTCAAGAAAAGCCGTTGCTTGAATTTACATTCAATCGTCTCTTCCTTGGTCCTCCAGGTACGGGCAAAACCGTAGTTGCGAAACTGTACGGACAAATTCTTGCTGAGATTGGTGTCTTGAGCAAAGGGGAGTTGATTGTCAAGAACGCCAGTGATTTGATCGGCAAGTATATTGGTGACTCTGAAACTAATACCAAGGAAGCACTCAAGGAAGCAGCTGGAAATGTGTAAGTGCCCATTACAGTCTATTTGAAGAATCACTGCTGATAATTCTAGGCTTGTTATTGACGAAGCCTATATGCTTTACACTTCCGATGGGGTAACCAACACAACCGATTGCTTCCGCCAAGGTATCATCGACACACTCGTCGGTGGAATTCAAAGTGTCCCCGGCGAAGATCGCTGCGTTCTACTGTTGGGTTACGAAGAGCAAATGAAGAATTTCCTCACCGAGTCGAACCCTGGTCTAATCCGTCGATTCCCTCTCGAAGATGCCTTTACATTTGAAGAATTCACTCTGCCAGAACTCAAGGAAATCCTCAATATGAAACTCGAAGAGTATGGATTGGAAGCGTCTCCAGAAGCTATCAAGGTTGCCATGTCCGTTCTCGACAAGGCTCGTGCGAGAATGAACTTCGGCAATGGAGGAGCAGTGGAAAATCTCATCACCAAGGCCAAATCTGCTTGCCTTTCTCGCATCATCGCCCTTCCCGAGGAGGAGAGAATTGATGCATGGGTTCTCTCGCCACGCGATTTCGATGCCGAGTTTGACCGCGTGGAATCAGCTACTTCAAATCTGCAAAAGTTGTTCAGTGATGTTGTTGGATGCGAGGACATCATTGAGAAATTCGAAGGCTATCAACTTCTGTGCCAAGCCATGAAGGAGCGGGATATGGATCCGCGAGGCTACATTCCTACGAATTTCATCTTCAAAGGACCACCTGGCACGGGAAAGACAACAACAGCACGCAAGATTGCTCAGGTCTACTACGATATGGGATTCTTGTCCGAGGCTACAGTTGTTGAATGCTCTGTCACCGATCTAATCGGTTCCTACATCGGTCAGACTGGTCCCAAGACCGCCAAAGCTCTTGAACGTGGTCTAGGAAAAGTTCTCTTCATTGATGAAGCTTATCGCCTGGCTGAAGGAGGCCGAAACTCCTACGCCACCGAAGCCGTCTCAGAGCTCGTCGACTGCCTGACGAAGCCCAAATTCTTCGGCAAGGTAATCGTCATCCTCGCTGGCTACGAAGACGAGATGAACGCTCTCCTCGCCATCAACCCCGGTCTCGCATCTCGTTTCCCAGAAGAAATCATGTTTGACATCCTCCCTCCGGCAGGCTGCCTGCAAGTCCTGCAGAAGAAATTAGAGGAGACAAATATCGCTATGCCGGTTATGGATGGAGATGAGAATTCCTACGAGCGTCAGTCCCTCGAGAGATTGCTTCGATCCTTGGCTCAGACGCCTTCGTGGGGTAATGCGAGAGATGTGGAGACTCTGGCGAAGAATATCGCGCGTAAGGTGTTTGTGGATGGTATGATAGCGAAGACGAAGAAGGGAAGAAGGGCGACGAGAAGGAGAAGGAGAAGAAGGGCGAGGCTAAGAAGAAAGAAGCCAAGATTGCGCCACAAGCCAGAGCAAGAGGAGAGGAGAAGCCCGAAGAGCCTAAACCCGAAGAGGAGAAGAAGGTCGACGAGGAGGAAGAGAAGAAGAAGGCCGAAGAAGCAAAGGAGAAAGACGACGCCGAGAAGAAACCGGACGCTCTCGTGTGCAGTCTTGAAGTTGCAACGGCGGCAATGGAGGAGATGCTGGCTGAGCGCAAGGCCCGTGATGGAATGGGTGTTGTGCCTGGCATGTATTGCTGAGCGTGAGTTTGAAGCGGGTTGGGTTGAGCTGAGCAAAACGACGCGACGCACACACAACAACATGAGTATAATGAAACGAAAAATCCAAAGAGATGAAAAACGAGAAACATGAGGCGTACAGGAATCTTTCTACATTTAGCAAGTTACCGGCGCACATACACACACAAACAAACACCAGATTGCATATCGAGGCTTGATTTTTCCAGGCTGGAGGGGGGTGGGATGTGAGGGATAATGAAATGGAATGGAATGGACCGGATGGGATGGGATGGAATGGCCATTGGGATGGGAATGGAAATGGCGTAAAACATGGCGTACTTTTTTTAGGACACATTGACTTCATTTACGTTGTTTGCTTTTTTTCCCCACTCTTGATCCTCAATTCAGAATCCCATAAATTTGCATATTGGCGTTTTTATTTCTTTTTATTTTGTGTGCGAGAGAGCGTTGTTTCTTTTTTCTTTTGGAAAAGGGAAAGAATGCAGAGAGAGAGAATAAGAGAGTTGAAAGATCGCTGAAAGATATACATATTTATACGTTTTTTGCGGTTTGCGGTTTCTGCTGCTTGGGAAGATTGTATGTTTATCTTGTTTGGTTTACTTTTTTCTTCTTTTTTTCGGTGGAAGAGGTAGTTAATTAGCATGAATGAAAGGAAAATACATTTATTTACTTATTTATAATCTCAGGTCTACGGTCTGTCCTTCTGGGAATGAATGGCGCCCGCCCTAACGGGCAACGCGTGGTGGGGCTCCGCTGCCACGACTTCTATAAGCACCGTCCTCCCCCGCTGCGCAATTGTCTTTCGCATCTATTACTCTTTTCCTACTACCTCTCGCGTCGGACTGTTACATATATCCGCTTAATTGTAGCCCTCTTCGTTAATTAGCCTTACGGTAGCAGGAGAATCATACCGACATATCCTCGATTGAGCTAAGTCTATTATAATGCTAGCTCAGCTCTCTACCGACATAGACCTACCTTAACAAAGATTTCACCTTGAGTACTAGTTTAAAGCAAAAATCTCCAACTTTAGGATCTATTTCTCGCCTTGCGTCTGCTGAATCTCTCGAGATACAAGTCTACACCTTACGCCTTTCTCCTCATGCTTCCGCGCTATTGCTACCTTTATGCGCCGAATAGCCTTGAACAGCCGTCTAAGTACCAGAAGCTAGCCAATGGAAGAGATTTCTGATGATAAAATAGGTAGCTATTGTCTAATTGTTAGGTAGATTAGGCATGGAAAGAGATCTCAGTGAGTCTCCTGAGTCGCGGAGATGATAATAATGTCTACCTTGCTCTAAGATGGGCTGATTTGCGACGAGAAGGACCAATAATTATCTACATGGTTCTCCCACACTCTAGATCGCATTATAAAGCTCTAACTGAGCATCCAATTCCCCGAATATGGAACGTTGCCGGTAAAAGACTGTACTAGAAATGGGCAGCCAGAGGTGGGTGGCCTCGAGGAGTCAGTTCTTGTAATATAGGGATTTCGTGGTGAAGGGTTTATGGTTCGATAACAACAAAGCAGTTACACAGATAAAATGGAAATACACGTCAAGTTCTCGCGGCACCCTGCTGCTATAAAATTATGCAGCGTGCTCGACAGCAGATCATGTGACCGTGTTCTGGCAACTGTCAATTCTCTTTAAACCCTGCCTCTTTTCTAGCAGAAGTATATTCTATGGTACATGTTTGAAAAGCAAACCCCTATGAAACTCATTGCCCAATCAGTGCCACTGTAGTCGTCCCACCACCTGCAAGATAAACATCATAATGACCTCTTATCAACTCCTCAGACAATGGCTTCTTCTCGTATCTAGCGACTAGAATTGACGTTCGAATCAGGTTTTTGATCTGTCTTCCATTCAGATTGAATTCCGCAAGCCTATCGCATATGGCCTGGTCCCATGTATTTGGCAAAAGATTTCTCCATATTTTGGAGCGAGTCTCACAAGTCGGATCGCTGAAGGCTAATCGCAGATGGATACGCGAGCTGAAAGCCGGATCAAAATCCTCGACGCGATTCGAGGTCAGGAACATGATACCTTTGAAGTATTCTAAGGTACGTAGAAAGACCGTAACAAGGGCGTTTCGATCTAGTTCACCGACTGATCTTTTGACAAGGAAGAGATCTGCCTCGTCTAAAAGCACAATTGCTTTCCACCTCTCGGCTCGCTTGAACACATTTTGCAGCCCTTTTTCGGCGGTCTTTGCCTCGGTTCCTAGTTCACTTGTACTTATTGCATACAATGGCTTGTGTTAGCTCTGCTATGCTCTCTTCATGATGTTAGCACCAGACAATATTTCGGGTATCTTTTGAAGGGTGAACTAACCAGCCGTCAATGTTTTCCCGGAGCCTGGCGGTCCTTCAAGCAACAAGATCACGCCCTTTCCCTTTCCTGTGATAATATCATCGAAGTCATTCTCAGCAGGACCATGGGATTCCACGAGCGCTCTGATGGTGTTCTTGTATCCTGTTTGCAGAACCAAGGAGTGGAAGGAGCTTTCTTGAAAATCTATGGGCTTGACATTCTCCACCAGAAAGTAGGCAAATTTCTTCTGGTGCAAGGAAAAACCCCTCGCGCGTGCGGGACACAACATCGCTTCTTCATCGGTCATCTCGTAGGCATCCTCCTTGAAGCACTGTGCTTTGTTGAACATGATTTTGCGTGTGGATGAAGCCCTGAGCAAAGACCTTGTTCCGGTGGAGCCCATACGGATAGCTGCAACCTTAGATGTTGCGAATCTATCGGGCGCCTCCTGGCCATTCAATCGATACCCGTGTGCTCCTACTAGTTGATCGTTTAGGTATGGATTCTGCTCGGTGTGTAACTGGTGATCTAAGATGATCTGGCCAGACATC
The DNA here is from genome assembly GCA_031472005.1 of Tetracladium setigerum. Classification (NCBI taxonomy): domain Eukaryota; kingdom Fungi; phylum Ascomycota; class Leotiomycetes; order Helotiales; genus Tetracladium; species Tetracladium setigerum. The sequence continues at coordinate 2,436,056 of PZJY01000008.1, read as the reverse complement.
TAGAAGTGTCAGCGAAGACATAACACAGTCATACAATTTGTATTGTACTGTACATACATGGTTAATTTCGAGCGCACTCATCTTTGTAGCCTTCCCCGTCTCCGGATCGATCCACATGGGTCCTATTATATGTCAGTACAAGGGATGGAAGAATGTTGCAGATTGAATGCCATACCGGTGTAATGTTGATGAGTGGGACGCATCAGATCTTTCCACTTCCTTCCACGGCGCACAAATTTCTCCAATAAATCATTCTGTTCTTGGAGGGTAAGAAGCTTGGTGGGAAAGCACGAAAGCTCGCCTATCCGGCGGCTTGAAGTAAATTTGGGTATTATAATCGTCTCGGCACAAGGTCCAAAAACGCCAGCATGGTATCCCCATCTCCATGTATAAAGGTAGAATGCCTCGACCTCTCCCTGCATTGCGAACTCGTAGTGTATAACGCGATGAAGCTCCCGATAGTTCTCAGTATAGTTGAGGACCTCGTCTTCTGCGCGGAAAAGGGTCCAGAGATGCTCAAATCGGACTCTATTCTTGGGGATTTCGTCGGCGAACAATTCCTCAGTCTCGCGGAGATAGGGCTCATAGAATTTTTCGAAGAGAACTTTTAGATGAGTCTTCTCCTCCGAAGACCTCTCCTTTGATTCCGAGTAATCTCTCAACTCCTCGCGGTAGTGGAACAGTGGTGCGTATGGTTTTGGGATGACAATTGGTTCAGCTGCAAAATTGTAGAAGGCATATCCTGACATAAGATCACGCAGAGCCTTTTGGATATGTGGTGAGCTAACCACGAGTTCCTCACCAATCAAATCCCCATCTTTGCTCAGTTTTCGTACTACTCGAAGAGCATATTCTGAGTATCGTCCATTCTCGGTCCTTGGGGTCTTGAACACGCTGGTTGGTGTAACGACAGGCTCGCCGCCTTCCTTTTGCCTCTCAGTCAGGTCGATAAAGTCAGCTTTTGATCCTGCACTACTACTACCAGTATCAACAACGACATCGGTTGAGCTCAATGGGGCGTTCTGTAAGGCAGAGACCGTGGAATCCGTTTGGCTCTCCGGGACAGAGCCCACCATGGAAACCGTAGTTGGACGTGGGATGTTGACCGCGTCAACTGACTGTGCTGAAAATGCCTCGGCGTAGTCATCAATTAAGGCCATAGTGTTGATGGCGAGGTTGAAATATTTCGGACTGCAATGAGGATTATAAGGGATGGAGGGAGATGGAGATTTATCCAGCGTGAGCTTCTGAATTAGTTTCCATTTATTCTCGTTCTCATACATTATATATGGAGATCTCGCTAATAAGCCTCACGCAGTCCTCTATGCCTGGCCTAAACCGCAGCATTCAAACACACGAGGCTGATTCAAAGGCCCTTCGTCAGTTGTTGCTGCTCCAGCTGGTCTGGACACGACTGCACTTTTCATTTCACCCCAAGATCAGAGCTTGCCATTCTGCACTCGGACACTGCGACAACAATCAAATCAGCAAACGTATGCGTTGGCAAAAGGACTCTAGATTCAGGTAGCAGCTGCAGCTGCGTTCCAAAACATTACTGATCAACACGGCTTGTGTTACCATATTTTTATTATTGGGTATCAATGATATTTTGTTGGCAGGATGGGCATGTTCGTTGGCATTTCCTCTCTAGGTACTGCCGGCTGCATATTGGCAGTCGTGCTCATAGGCCACCTTTGAGCCGCAGCAAATGTTTTCCATCATTCAGCAGTCGTTTAATACCGATAGCGAACCTAGTGGTTGCTGCTTCCAGGCCGAGTACAAAGTCCGCAGGAAATTGATGTTTGCCCTCGCAGTCTGCCTCAGAATTCCTGTGAGGCTGCGACTGCAATTGTTACTGCGCCTTTCTGCCAAAGGCCTGAGTTCATCGGCGCCGCAATGGAAATCTACCTAACTCGTCGATCTATAGGATGAGTGAAGAATGTTCTCGGGATGAGATTTATCTATGGCGTACCAGGTTCATGGCTATGTATAGTTGATGAGGCCCAGATAAAATCTTGAAATGATTGTTGATCGCCAAACACGTCTGGAGCGCCTGGGAAGAAAACACGACGACACGAGATGGCTACCTCTGATTTAGATCCAACCGGATCTTCGAAATTCTCGTGGAAATGGTTTAAGAAAGCTCAAAGCGATGACATAGAGATGGATCCTACTGGGTTTGTCACACTTGTGCCCTAGAAACACAACAACTTCTTAGAGGGGATCAATACTGACTTGTCTCTCTGCAGTTTAGGAAGCGTTTCCACGACAGGTCCAGCCTCCAGTATTTATCTGGACCGTGCCAAGTATGACTTTACCAACACACTCAAAGAAGAAGATATCTTCAATTCCACTCAGCATCACGTTTCATTCGAGTTCAATGGCATCATCCTCGAAAATCTCGATAAGTATAACGACGCCGCGCGTTATGGTATATCCACGGAAAAGGAGAAAGAATTGGTCCGCAAAGAAACAAATCGACTAGTATCCGCAGCGACTACCGAAGATGCGTTCTTATTCCACAGCTCTCGGGATTTTAACCCCTCCCCAGTACTTGCCTTCCAGGAATTGGCGGATCTGGCCGACCAGATCAAGTGTGCAATGGGTATCATCCGCTTGGACAACGCAAGAATCTCAATCCAACACTGTTCAAACGAGTTAGAAGAGACAATTCATAACTTCAAGCATGCTCGCAGTCGACTCATTAGCAGGTTCAACTCCGGATATGGCCGCGTCGGGGGCTGCGGACCGAGGAAGCTGGAGCCCAGCACGAGGAACTTGCGACTGTACCACACGCTAGTTGACTACATGACAGGTTCCGTAGCTCGAAGTCTAGTGAGAGCTGCAGTCAGTGGTTATTGGAGTAATCATACGATGTCTTGTCTCGCTTCATGCACAGTGAAGCTGAAGACAGTGTTGGCATACGGCTTAGAGAGCGCCGCTGCAGTTAGCATAGCTGATGCAGAAGGGGCACTGGAGCTCATGAAAGCGGAGAATGAAGAAAAGAAAGAATACATGTTGAAACTACGACCAGGCCCTAAGAAGGAGATAGAGGAGGTGGACACCTTGGAAACGGAGACTGATGTAAGCCGTCGCTATCACGAAGAGAAGACGATATTCAGCAAGAGAGTCTGGGGTTTGTTGAGGCAAATTCTCTATGACCTGCTCCGTTCGGAGACACAGAAAACAGCACCAGACTGTTTCCAAGTGCACATCACGATCTATAAAGCTGGCCTTGATAGCTCTCAGAAAACCATCAGCATCGGTCGACTAGGGGAAGTTGAAGCTTCCGCTGAGCCTCTCATTCTCAAAAACTCCTTCACTAGTATGGAGCTTATGATCAGAAATGCGCGAAAGATCACAAAAGAACGCATTCCTCGTCAATCGGTTGATCTATCTGGGACAACAATCAAATACGAGTGGCCTAACACGGACCCGCACGAGAAGCCCTGGAAAGCGACTTTGACTAATTGCAATATTGATGAGGTTCTGTCTATCATGGTTCCCTTGTCACTTGGACGATCGGCATCTTCACATAGTATTGGCAGCATGCAGAGCATGGCGAGCAGCGCTACAGACGAAGAAGATCCCATCCTTCAATTTGAGCGGCCTCCAAAAGATTTAAAAGGTTATATGACTGTGACTACAGGCAAATGGAAGGACAAGGAACGAATCACATCCAGGTGGAAAAGTGAAGATGTGATACCATTAACGGAGGAGAATGTTCGCTACGGCGTCCGAGGTCAGTTATTCATAATATTGTTCTTTGGTCCTATATATAATGCTGATTTCAACTCTCTGTAGTCGATACCGAACATCTTTCCCCTGGAAATGATTCAAAATCTCCCGAAACCTTTGAAACGATACAAATGACAAACCTCCTCGAAGATTATGCGCGGAACTGTGCGGTGATGAGGAATTGGGTCATCGCTGAAGGCTCTATCACTTTCGAATGCCGCTTGTACGTCTTCTCCTGTGTCACGATGGCACTGCTGGTCGTCTGTGTTGGTGTAGCCATACCGTTCGTGGTGCGAGACCGTCTTACAGGAGTCGATCCATTTCAAATTACCTTGTTCACCTGGTTGCTCGCCGGCTTCATCATTCTCGTGGCGAAAGGGAGGTATGTCAACGAATGGCCCTGGCACGAATTCATTCGCGGCCATGTAATATGTCGCAGTTTGATAGAAGTATGCGACGCAACCAGGATCAAGGACCAAACAGTACTAATGTACTTGTTACTAAATGAGTGGCGCATCAATCTTCGGACACGTGGTCCCTACAACGGCATGTTTTCTCCACGGCCAGAGGTTGGCGACGGGTCATTTGCCATAAATCGACCTGTACACATCTCCACAATGATGGCGAGCGGATTTATTGTCATGAAAATCCTCAATTTGTTTGGCGAGCATCTAGTTTGTCTTGACACGCGAAGAGTTAGCAACTCGGTTGTGCTTAGGAATAGAGGAAAGCATCTCGTCTGCAAGGATTTGGAAGATAGTGAAGACTCCCATAGAGACGAAGATGAGCCACTAGCTACGAAGAGCAAGTCAGAGAGTGTTCCGAAGGGTTACCAGATCAAGAGACTCGAGGAGTGTGATATCACGATTGATCGTATCCTTGGAGCATATGTCAGAGACTCATTCTTTGGATAGAGAGGGTTTATTCTATATGTATCCCCCCCCCCAAAAAAACGTTTCTTTTTTGGGCAGTAGTAGGTCGTACATTTGGGCAATTGAGCTGCTTCTGCATGCTGTGATCATGTCGGGAGAATGATTGAACACTGCGATCATTCCCGGAGCAATGATGTCCTGTACGGAGCGAGACCCTTAGACGGGGATGTCCTCCTTTCAGATACCACGTTTCGTACGAGATCTCTTTCTTATAAAGTAGAGTAGCATCCTCCCTCCAAACGAGAGAGGACACTTTGAACATGCACGGAATGAAATGCATATTTACTTTGATTACTTTGTTGCCTTGTCACGAATAACTCTCTGGTATCTTACAGAGCTGAAAATAATTATCAAAGGAATTTAATTTGTGTTTAATTTGCATTCATAATCTGTTGGTCAGTACTCTACGTAGTGACTGGGTCTGAATTGAATCTACCTGTTGTAGCCGCAAATAATCAATTCTACCTCTTAAAAAATGTTGGTAAATCACAGATTGTGCACACATATAGATGAATGGTAACAATTCGCCTTATTGATGGCAATATCAGTGGGGTGACTTAGGGCAGAGTTGTTCAACGAGTTGACCGTGGTGCAGATATGAACAGTGCGTCGTCAAAGGGAGGGCTTCGAGGAAGCGTCCACTGTGATGAGGGAAATAGGCATTTAAGGTCTATCGCGAGAGTGAGAAGGGAGCGGATAAAACGATAGCAAAAAAGCGGGATTAGAAGGGGGATACGTTGGGATGGCAGAAGAGTTGATGGTTGTAGGGGTGATAACGAGGTAATGAGAGTGTGGAGGTTGGTCCGTCGAAGTGATGATGGGAAACGACAAGTGTTTATTTGACTCGAACTGCTCACAAGAGGTCCGCAGTCTGCCATCATTGATGAGATGGAGGGAGCCATTTCTTGCTGCTTATTTTGGATGTTGGATGACCTGGTAGGGTCAGCGAGAATCTGAAAAGCATGGCGGAGGGTCGCGCCTTTGCCAAAGACCAAGCATACAACGTCACGTGTGGAGTTAGAAGTTTCGCCTGCGGTTGACGGTACTGGAAGAGCGTCCCAACAACCCCGTTTTGGACACCTCAAACGGCAGAATTTAGACACAAGATATTATATTATGTTGAGTGTTGTGTGCATTGTGAGTGAAATATGTGGGTGAAGTGAGTCAGTACATATGTGTGCGAGTTTGTTGATATTTGAGGTAAATGTGGGGGAAAGAGGGAAGATATCCGCCAGTGCAGTGAGGGAGTGTAGTTGGTGAGTGCAGTTGGTGAGTGCAGTGAGTGAGTGCAGTGAGTGAGTGCAGTGAGTGAACTTTTCATCTAGACTTCAATTGAATGATATCTTGGACGGTGTTGAGAAAGCACGGCAGGGGAAAAGCCATCATAGACATGCACGATTCCCGATATCTTCTTGGTCGTCTTGGTCGTCTTAGTCAATCAATCAATCAATCAATCAGTGAGTTATATGGATGGGGCAGGTGAGAGTTTGCGTTATAGGAAAGGAGAGGAAATGTTTTTGCTCGTAGCTTGCGGGGTTTTTGCAAATGTAATCTTAGGAAAGACAGCCAGCCACACAGAAGGTAAGTAAAGCATTGATGAGTGCCTAGAAGTGGAAGAGAGAGAGAGAGAGAGCTCAATGGCCTAGATTAAAGTTTGCAAGCTCACAACTTTTCATGAGAATATGATAAAATATCCTAGCTAGGTAAGTTTTACCTTCCCAAGTCTTAATTTTTAAAGTTACTGCAGGGACGGTAACTTAATATGAGAGATTGTTCAAGCGCCAATTCCTGTACTGTACTGTACTGTACTATTGTATTGTACTATTGTATGTCGACGTGGGATTGCTGAATGAATGAATGGATCGATGGATGGATGTATTATACACACGGTTATAACATACCTCTTTATTGGGCGCAAGAAATAAAAAATAAATAAAGAAAGGATGAAAGAAATGCAAGACTCACCTACTCGCTTACTTGTCTTTGGCTGACATTTTCCCTTTTCATATATAGGCAAGACGAGGTAAGATAATTCAAATTTGGGATGTATATTTTATAAGAAAGGAGAAGAAAGAAAGAAAGAAAGAGGGGAAGAAAGCTAAGTGGGGGAATCTAGATAAATATATTTTTCTACAATTAAATCCACCTCTCTCTAGCTACTTTATGCATCTATGCATCTAGGCATCTAAAAGACGTTCTTTTCTTTCTTTCTCTATCTCCAGCCCCCCTCACCCCCTCCTCAATTACCTCTTCCACATCTATCTAACAAATTACTCTCTCGCCTTAGCAATTACCTCTGCCGTCTCATTCTCATCGAACGGATTGACAACATGACTGGCAAACTTCCTGGCAGGGAGTTTCTTGCCAAAGAGGATATCCATCTCGTTGTAGGAGCGACCCTTGGATTCAGGAAGGCGGAAGTAGGCCCATACGAAGGTGAGGAAGGTCGTTGCGCCCCAGATGAAGCCCGTGTAGCCTTTGAGGTTCCATTCGGTGGGGTTCATGAAATATCTGTGAGGAAGGGAAGATTAGTTTGTGGTTGGTTTGAGGAGGGTTTTAGATTTTGGGAAGGGCATTGGGTGGGGGGAGAAGGTGATGGAGGGTGAATAGGGGACGAGAGGAGGGTGAACATACGGTTGGAAGGCGTTGGCAATGACGGCAGAAATGTAATATGCGTTACGGGCGAGACAGACAGTCTTTTGACGAAGTCGAGTCGAACCAATTTCAGCGGGGATGGCCCATCCAAGTTGGCCGACGGAGAGTTGGAAGACGAATGTCCAGGCAAGTGTTAGGGCTGCTTGGCTGAGTCCAAATGCTTTTTCGGATCCGCGGACACTGTGGGTGGGTGATTGTTAGCAAATGCGTTCGAGTTTTGAGGGTGACGATTTTTTACGTACTTGAGAACACCGATGAGCATGAGGATGGTGCACATTGCGGCCATACCCCAGAGATAGATGGTGCGGCGGCCGAAATATGGCATCAGGCAGAACCAGGAGATGAGTGTGCCGACTAGTGCCATGCCAGTTCCACCGAAGTTAAGACTGAGACTGAGTGTTAGTCAAGATCTTTGAGTGTGTGTTGGTAACAAGAGAGAAGGGATACAGATTAAAGGTAAAATGTCGGGCTAGCTTACCTGTAAGTTGTCTGCGTGTCAAGTCCGACTTGCTGGAAGAAATAGGTCGAGTTATAAGCGAAGCTGGAACCACTGAGAACCTGACCGGCAAAGACCACACAAGCAATCTCTGTTCGTCGAAGCTCGGTACCCTTGAAGCAATCCATGTACGAGGTTCCCGAAGACACTTCTTGTTCGATGTCGTTGGTGTAGATGATAGCTGCCAAGGTTTGCTTGGGGTCGATGGGTGCGGATGCTCTTTGGAGTCTGCGAAGCGAGATTTCGGCTTCTTCGAGACGACCCTTTCGGACTAAATGCCATGGTGATTCGGGTGCGAAGAAGAGGATGGGAATGAGAAATGCGGGCCAGACCCCTGTGAGATCATAGTTAGCATATTTTCAGGGAGATTGACGGTTCTTGCTTCCGAATTAAACAAGCAAGTGAAAGAGTGGGATTGCTTCTTCGGTTTACTTACATTGGAGCGCAAATGGAATGCGGAAACCCCATTCGCTTTCCATGCTAACGAGACCGTTGAGTACACCGGCTGCGATCAGTTGACCGATGATGAAGCACATGTTGGTATATGAGGTCAAATAGACACGAATCGAGAGAGGAAGAACTTCGGAAGCATATCTAAGCAAGGATTAGCAGTTGCATGCCAAGATATCAAAAACTACACTCACGCTGGAGCAGTAGTAGCGAAAACACCCCATGGTAGACCAGCGAGGACTTGTCCAGCGGTCAATACGCCAATGTTGGGCGCGAAGAAGGTGATGAAGATGAATGCACTCAAAACGAAAAGCGACGCGATGAGTGTGCGTTTCTGTCCGAACCTATCTACCAAGATACCGTTTGCGAGCACACCAAAGAAAGCTGGAGCAAGTTAGCACACTGCTTTACGAGCGCCTTCAATGGCTTCTCGGAAGAGTTCAATGTTATTTACCTCCAACACCAGCAGCATTGTTTACGCCTGATTGCCAAGCGGCTGTCAATTGGTAACCACCTGCCCCATTGTTCAGATGGGGGTAGAATGAACCGTATTTCTTAGCAAAAGTTGGATAGGCGAAGAAGTTTCCGATCAAGATCGTATCGTAACCTGTGAAGGACCGGTTAGCATAAGAAGTAATCTTACTAAGATCTCAAACTTTGCAGGAACTCCGCGAAAGCTTGGCAGAGGTAGGAAAGGTACTACGGTACATACCTTCCATCACAACGCACATGGCCACCATGAGAGACCAGAAGATTGCCATTGGATAGGCTTTGATGGCCTCGATAGGACTGAGGGCATGTTCTTGGTCGTCTGCATCTTTGGCCTGCTCCACTAGGTGGGTTCCAGTCAATTTCTCGTCCGCAACCTCGAGATGAGCGTTGTCCACCGCCGCAACCTTTTGGTCGGAACTCATCGTTGCAAAAAGAGTTAGGAGGAAAGAGAGATAGAAGTGAATACCAGAGAGTGAGGTAGATTATTGGTTGGAGATGGTGATACTATTGTGAAGGGAGGGAACCAGATTGACTTTATATCCCAACGAGCAGGTTCATGTAAACAGTCTAGACGAGAACAGCCGAGTCCAGAGTCATGCAAGTGCCACGCGAGTATCGAATCGAAATTTCCCCAGTTTCTCCGCGCGGGGGATGAACTGTCGTTTGAAGTTGCTTGGGGTTCACATTGAGGGTTGCATTCCCGAGCGGAGAGATTTGCCTAGATGAGATGTGTGTTTTTTTTTCTCCAACAGCTTGGACTTGGATGAGGTCAGGATTCAAGTTTGGGAAAACAATGCATGCACTTGCGGAATAGAAAAGCCTCTTTGACCAGCTCCTGACAATGCCGCCGGCCTCTACCCAATTTGGTCAAGCCTTAAACACTATGCAGGTGACTTTGTGGACGTGTGTGGTCCAAAACACTTCCGATGTGAGAGAGCCAAGCCCGGCCGAGAGAGGCGAATCGGTAGTGATCCCTCGGTACTCCCATATTGTGTTTAAATGCCTCGCTTAGTCTCCCGTTAGTCTCCTTTGCCTCTTCTTGGAACATCAACTCCAGGGCTTGCCGCTGCTCCTTGAAATGCCTTGAAATGCCTTAATGGCCAATGAGCATTACTGAAAGCCGCCAACCTTATTCTATTTCCGCCTTTACCGCCTTGCCGCGGCGGATTTCCTCACAATGCGGGGTTTCCCCATGCCCACAAATGCCCATGGGCACGAATGACAACTATTCAATCGCGCTGCTGTGTTGCTCTTATTAACTGCCATGTTCTTCCCCTCACGGCTCGAAGTGCGCGAAAAGCGGAGGGAGTGGAGAGCTAGAGCTGCCCTACCTTACCCCACGCGACCATGAGGTCAATTTTCTCGTGGTTTAGTAGCTGGTGCGAAAGAAAATAGTCGGCGCCCTCGATCATGAAAAGCAGAATTTCCTCCTCAGATCTGCTACTTTTCGACATCTTCATTCTATCTTTCTTTCCTCATCTGTGAGGCAATTGTATCAAAAACTTATGTGCAGTCCTTTTTCCCAAGGAAAATAATACCAAATCTCGTCGCCAAATTCATCAATAATCAATCACAATGGCTGCAGTGCGAATTGCTGCAACGGTAGCTCTACTTGCTCACCAGGTCGCGGCTGTGAACAATGGTCTTGCTAGAACACCTCAAATGGGATGGGTAAGTTGCAACTTGTTGGAGCCTTTTTATCGCGAAATTGCGAGACTGACACTCTCTAGAACAACTGGAATTCCCTAGGATGCGACGTTTCTGAATCTCTCCTCCTCGACACCTCCTCGAAGCTCCTGAGCACCGGTCTTCGTGATGTTGGATATAATTATGTTGTGCTAGATGATTGCTGGTCCGCTGGGCGGGATCCAAAACCAATTGGTTGATTTCGGATGACACAAAATTCCCCAGAGGAATGAAGGCTGTGTCAGACGACATTCACAATCTGGGAATGCTGTTTGGCATGTACTCAAGTGCAGGGGAGTTCACCTGTGCACGATATGGTAGGTAAAGCCTTCCAAAGACAAGCAGTCTTAAGTGCTAATTAAATTCCCCAGCTGGATCCCTCGACTATGAAACCGAAGATGCACAAGCATTTGCGTCGTGGGGTGTCGACTACCTGAAGTATGACAACTGTTTCCACAAGGGGCGATTTGGCACACCACAAATTTCCTTCAATCGGTACAATGTCATGTGGGAAGCGCTCAACGCAACCGGACGTCCTATTCTGTACGGTCTGTGTTCGTGGGGAGAGGATTATGTCCACACCTGGGGCATGTCAATCGCAAACTCTTGGAGAATGTCTGGCGATATCTATGATTCCTTCACTCGACCGGACGCGCTGTGCAGTTGCACCGAACCACAAGATCCTCACTGCATCGCACCAGGTTTGTTTACCAGGTTCCCGTTATACTCGAACCTTGAGCTGATCTGTCTTAGGAACCCACTGCTCGGTTTTGAACATCCTCAACCGAGTCTCGGCTTATGCCGATCGCGCTCAGCCAGGGGGCTGGAATGATCTCGATATGCTTGAGGTTGGCAATGGGGGTATGACAGACAACGAGGTAAGCATGCCCTTCTCACACGAGTTGAGGCGGTCCGAATTCTTCTGCTGTGCAAGTTGCCAATACCGAAACATGCTTTTTTGATCTCCAAAAAAAAGTATCGTCAAGAAAAGGCCTTCTTAGACGTTTATGGCTGTCCTTGATCAGTGATCAAGTTTGGCGTCCTTCAATGCTCGCTGGTTTGCGCAGAAGAATTTGCACCGCCTCGATACAGCGCAACACTTCTAACATCCAACAGTACAAAGCGCATTTCGCAATGTGGTCTGCCTTAAAGTCGCCACTCTTGATGGGAAATGATCTGAGGGAGCTCTCCGCGGAGTCTTTGACCATTCTCAACAACCCCGCCATTATCGCAATCAGTCAAGATCCACTTGGTTCATCAGCCTTCCTCCTCCGAAAAGATACCAACGTGAAGAAAGACAAGTACGGCATGGGAGAGACACACGTCTGGACTGGAAGCTTGTGGGGAGGTGACCAACTGGTCATTCTCTTCAACGCTGCCGATGAAGACTTGGACATTGAGGCTTCACTTGAAGAAATCTTCTACTACCAAGGTCCCGAGGGATCAGCTCCCCATGTCCAACAAAGCTGGCAAGCTTATGACCTCTGGGCGAACCGAATGGATCTTGCAACTGCGCAGAAGATCATCGACGCAGCTGATGATACCGTGGCTGCTCAGAAGATCCTCAAGGAAGTGAATTGGTACAATTCCACCGAGATAAGCTACAAGGACGGTTTGAAGGCTGGAGATGAGAGGCTTCTAGGAAGGAAGGTCGAGGTCATCAAGGCCCGAGGCGCACTGAAGCGTCGGGTGAAGAAACACTCGGCCGAAGTGTTCAGATTGAAGAACGCCGGCGAGAAAGTCAAACAATACACCCTGGCAAAAGATGAGTTGTAGACGGCGAAGAAAGGCCAGCAAAGGAGGGCAATTGGGTTTCTGGAAGGATATGTATGGGTGGGAAGGACAGGCAGACCCTGTTATTTAAAAAATGAAGTATCAAATAGATAGCAGTCGACTTTTAGAGGTATTTGGGAAAAATCAAATAGACATGACACGATCAACACGCATTTTGTGTTTCGACTTTCGAGTCAAGGGCACGTTTATTTAATTAGCGTGGCTTGCTTGCCAAGGAATGTATTTTGCTCTCACGTGACCAGGCCAACCCTGCCGAGGTCAAAATGGTTCCATTCCCCTCCTGTCAGATTGAGACACTCTCCCGGCCATGATATTTGGCATTTGATATATCAGACGCAAATGGGACCCACTCATGTCAAGAGATAAATGACAACATGAGAGCCTTGGTATGCGTCCAACCCGGGGCCATCGTAATTCGTTGATTGAAGTTGCTCTTGCTGATTATTGAAACCCATGTCTAGGTTGCGTGTGAAGCTTGCAGGCAAGTAGTGAAACAGAAAACCTCGCAAGCAAATCATATCATCTGACGATCATCCTTTCTTTCATACAGGTCTCGCCGACGTAAATGCGCGCCTCAGGAGAACGGCTCGTTGATATGTCTGTACTGCTCGCTCCGGGGAATCAAATGTAAGCGAAAAGCTTTGAACAACCATGAAGTTCAAGGCCAAGAAAGAGCTCAGTCCCAGAGCACCGAATCAAGTATTCCATTACCAGAGGTACCGCCAGAATCACCTGCGGAAACCGAGCGAGCTCGCTTGTTGGTACCTCCAGATGTCTGTGAGGAATTGGTAGAACTGTATTTCGATCTCATACACGATCAATTTCATTCTGTGTTCCATAGACCAAGCTTCATGCAAGATTTGAAAGATGGCACTGCACCGAGAGTTATTTTGCTTGCTATGATGGCATTTTCAGCAAGGTGAGTTTGGTTTCTTTGTCTAGTTATTGGTCAGGTACTGACGATCAAAAAGATTTTCTACCAATAAAATGTTTGCGCACATTGCTCCGAGGGAGAGAGGTAGGATATACTACGATGAAAGCGCAAAGTTACTTGATATTCGGGAAACCTCTATCACGACTATACAGGCTTGTGTCCTACTGGGAGGCATCAGCACAACAGAAGACGATGCAATGACTGAGTCCATATACTACACCATTGCTTGCAGGATGGCAAATCTTCTGAATCTTCCTCATCGACAAACCTCAACCCCTCTAGAGAAGGAGATAAATATTCGAAGTAATGTTTAGCCTTCTCTCTCTCCTCGCCTTTTCTACTCGCAATTCAAGCTAACTTAGACGCACCCCAGTCTGGTGGACTCTCTGCATGGTCGACGTCTGGTCCTCCAAAAGTGTCCGTCTCCCCCGCCAAATGTCCCATCTACCCGACCTCGCCCTCCCAATAGACGAGGCACTCTTTCTCCAAACCCCACCAAACCAGATCCAGACCCAAGATTCCCATGCTTCCTCTTCCTCCCTTGCACCCACACCCACCAACCCAGACAGAAGCACTTCTCTCCTCGCCCAAATGATCCTCCTCAACCGCATCCTCATGCAAATCAACGACGTAATCACCGAAGCCGCCTCAAACAACACCTCACCCAACCTCATCATCTCTCACAAAATCATCGAACTCTCCCAAAAACTGCACGATTGGCACCGCTCGCTCCCAGAAAGCATGCTCGACACGCCTGAAAATTTAAACCGCTATGCCGCTCAAGGGCTGGGTAGGATTTTCGTGGCGGTTTATCTGGGGTATTACCATTTTGGGCAGATCTTGTTGTATCAGTTCTTGCATGAGGACAGAGATGCAGAGGAGCGGGGTGATGGGATGGGAAATGGAAGGGCGGGGGAATGTAAGGAGTTTGCGGCGAGTCTTTGTAGTCTTGTGTATCGTGCGCATGCTACGCCTGGTTGCGAGGTTTTATATAATAGTAAGTCTTGCCAGATTGGGGATAATCCCCCCTCATTCCCATCCCATTCCATCCCATTCCATTCATCCCAACTCCCTCCCCCAAACCTAAGCCCCAAACCTACCTACTAACAATACCCCCAAAAAGTGGTCGGACACATCCTCGTAATCTCATCCACAATCCAAATCCACACCCTCCTCTTCAGCACCTCTGACCCCGAAATTCACTCCGCCCGCTCCCGTCTCGAGCAAAATTTCAAGATCCTCCTGCGCCTGCGCGAATACTGGCCCATGCTAGAGAGCTGTTTCGCGAGATTACAGCTCTTTCATGAGGTATGTAGGAAGAATGGCGGGGAGGCATCGTTTAGGTTGGATCAGTGGATGGTGAGGTTTTTGAGCGAGTTTGTGCGGGATGGTGAGAATGAGGGGGTGGAAAGGGGGGAGATGAGGGGGTTGTATTACGTGGATAATGTGGGGTTTAGTCCGCAGGATTGGGTTTGATTGTTTGAGTGGGAGATATGTTTTTGGTTTTCACTTGGGGTCGGTCTGTCGGTTGGTTGGGATAGAGGGATATGTTGGATTTTGAATATGGATGGGCGGAGTAATTTGGTTTCCAAGTCGTTGATTTGCTTACAGAAAAGGAACAAAAAGAACTTCATATTGAAAAGACGCATACTTGTGGCATTGCTACTCGATTCTAGCAGCGTGAATTCGTTTACATATCGCGTGTTAAATCGTCTGTGCCGAGTTGAGCTATGCGCAGCAGACTAAATATTAACTACCCCAACCCTCGGGGCTTCTATTTCACCCTCCTTCGCCCGTAAAACTCTTCATAATCTTGCCAGTTTCCCCCAATTCTGGTTCCCAGAATGCGTGGTCCTCGGGTAGTGGGTCTCTGGCTTCGCAAACTTGTGAATTGATGTACTCCGAACAATACAATGTCAGAGAGACCAATCTAACGCTCCCCAGACATTGCGTCCTTTGAGAAACTTTTGTCCCAATCCACTGTTGCGTAACCATTCCTCCAAAGCCTCAGAATGATGACTCTGGCCTTCGCCTAATTAGAGAGTAGAGAGGGCATGGCAATCTTGGTAGCTCATTCCGCCAGCCATCTGTTGTTGACTGACTCTCAGCATCGAGTATCAACCAGCCGAGCTTACCCCAGGCAAACCCGTCTGGGGTAAGTCTGCCGAAGGACCCAAACCTTGACTGACATAGACAACCAACACAGCAGCATAAGCAGCGGTCGATCCAAATATCTCTGCGCGGCGAGCGTTCGTCAAGAGACCGACTACAAATGCAAACATAGAGGTAAACAGTGCCACCATTCCTAGTCTTAACTTCCAGCTTTTGTTATCGAGAACCGACAGCACGGCCATGGCTCCGAGGAGCAGGATTGCGCAGAAGATAGTGCTGATAACATTGCCGGCAAACTGGATACGACCTTCGGAGAAATAGAAGATCTTGAGACTTGATTGAGAGCTCCTCTTGCGATCCTGTGGCACCGTTAGAATGTGTAAAAGTATCAAGGAAAGGGAGAGGGCTTAGTCTGATGAAATAAATAGCCCTCTGATAGGGATTCTTCCTGTACAGTACTTGCCTTACAACAGCATCCGAACCAATTTCGCAGAAACGATCCAAGCCGGTCGTCATCCATCGGAGCAAGGGCTACAAGATCTCTCGAATCATCCAACATAAATTCATCCTGTCCACTTAGAATCGGGTCTGGCGTCTCATCATCATTGCCTCCAAAGAAGAATCTCCGGAAAGTGGCAAGTGGCCGTTTGGAAGGGTTCTTGAGCGCAAGAACCTGATGCTCTTGAATAAGTGCTTCTCCTACAGTAAAACATGTCAACACACACACACACACACACACATCATCATCTCTAAATAAAAGACGCAGAAATAAAATAAAATAAAATCACATGACCTACGATAATTCCTCATCGCAACCGCAATCTGACTGCATAGCTCTACACGCTCCAACGCATCTCCCTCCTCTTCTCGTGGGAGTCTCCGCGCCGCCTGTCGAACACCCGGATTCCCTGGTGCATTTTTGGCATCGTGCCTATCAAAGTCGTCGAGCTTCTTCTCCAGGGCAATCACGATGCTCTGGAGGTAGAGCAGGTTGCGCGCTCCCAAGCGGGTGAAGCGGCGGAAGATTTGCGCGTCGTTGTCCTCGCTGATGAAGTGTGCCAAGGTCGGGAAGCCGTCGAGCCTGTCGGGGTCACGACGTCGACCTTGTTCTGAGTCTGGAGCTGCGGCCATCATAGACTGGAACACAACACAACACCACACGACTAGATGAGGATATACCGTACTGTAATGGTTGGCATTTCTTTCTGTTTTTCGCGATGATGGGATTTGGACGCAGGCAGTTGGGAGGATGATGTCATTGATGCCATTGGCAGAATCTCAAGATGCTCAGCCTCCCAAGTTGCTTCAGCCTGAAGTCCCTCGGTGAGACTGTGAGACTGCCCTTCGTGCATTCTGCCTTTCCTTCCCCCTTTCCCCTTTCCTTCACTCTTCCATGCGTCATTCGAAGATATCTACATCACCATCATTCCCTCAGGCAGTAAGTCCACAGTAGTCCACAGTCCACACAACTTCTTGCTGGTGCACTTGCGAGACTTCTGTCAAAATGCCCGAAAACATGCTGGCCGTTCCCAAGTTGCGGATGCAGACCTCAGTTAGTGTTGACCCTTTCCCTTCCTGAAAATCACTAATGTTCACACAGGAAGATTTCGACAAAGAAATATCGCCTTCCACTACGCGACACTCGAGATCAGCCTCTGCGATTTCGGGCTCCTCGCTTTTAAGTCTGCCAATAACCCCCGGTGGAATGAGTAGCGCGTCAACAATTACCTTCGATGATACCGAAGACGCCCTACCTCCCGACGACGGCATAGAGAGGGATTTCCAAGTTGAAAGGAACTCGTTTGCATACAGCCCCGGTCAATTAAACAAATTATTAAATCCAAAATCGGTCCAGGCCTTTATTGCGCTAGGTGGCTTGCCGGGTATTGAATATGGTTTGAGGAGGGATATCGACTCTGGACTCAGCATTGACGAGGGGTATTTAGAAGGACCAGTGTTATTTGAGGAAGCCGTGAAATACAGGGAAAAGGCCCACGACTTCAAGAACCAAGTAATACAACCCGGCAACTTCTACGACCGAGTGCGAGTGTTCGGCAAGAATGTTATTTCAGGAAAGACGGCACAAGTTGGCCAAAACACCGAACCACTCGCGAGGTGTCAAAATGGACGGAGAGGGGTGAAGGGGATAGTCAACGGCCAAGAGATATGGGCTTTTGGTGACACAGGAGCCGGGCAAAACATCATCTCATCGCGGTGTGTTAAAGAGAGGGGGCTAAAAATGAAGCGTCAGCCTGCACTTCTACGCATGGGCAACTCGAACCAAATCGCTTCCCCAGGAATTGTCCGCTTTCCATGGACATTCCCTGATGACCCCTTGAAAGTCATAAATATTGTTGCCCATGTCTTGGACGACTTCAAGTATGACTGTCTCCTGGGAAATCCATTTTTGCGGTTCACCCAACTCATGACCAAGAATATCCATCGATTTGTGAAGGGTGTATTCCCGTCTCACAATATCTGGTCGTTGAATCTCCTGGGAGAGACTTCGCAGCGGGTTCAAGGGTCTTTGGGAAACAATGTCCCCATGGAGGCACTTGCCGACATCGGTTCTGCTCGTAACGTGATGGATGCAGCTTGGGCAAAACATATAGGATTTACAATTCGCACCGCCAGGGAGAACCTTGGATTAATTGTTTTTCCGGACAACAGCACTCGACGTACAATTGGTCAAGTGCACACAACGATTACTTTACCAGGAGGACAATTCACGCCTATTATCTTCGAAGTTCTCCCTGATTGCTATGTGGATGTTGTTCTCGGAGAAGACTTCGTTTTTGATAACAATCTCTTTACGCAACACGCCGACTCAATTTACGAAGCTGAGGGCATCGACAGCACTTATGACCTACTCCCGATGGACTTTGAAGAGTTCTCGCTCGCAAAAATAGGATCGAGTGCTAGAGTACTACTGCGACGAAAACAGAAGCGCAATTCAGAGCCAGCCAAGAGGAACTTGTTCAGTGAGAGAGAAGAGGTTCAAAGAGCAAAAGAATGGGACTCGAAGTACCAACAAGGCCGTACAGCACCTCAAGTTGAGTGGGATGCAGAGAATAAACGTCGAATTGAGCACGAAAAACGACTTTTTCCAACCTGGCAACTCGATGAACAGACCTGCCTGATCAAATTCAAATCATCGACCAATTCAAGTGTCGACACTTCAAACCATACGACAGCAGTTAGCCTCTCTTCGTGCAATTCTCAAAATGGGAACTCTCTGGTGGATACTTCTCCGGGATACGTGCTTCCCAACACAACACTCCTGTCACAGACCACTTCATCGCCCACCTTCCTCCATCCAGAAACCTCTTCATCTTCTGCTGGGCATTTTGGCGCCGACGAAGCTAACTTTTGGGGAAGCTGAACGACTTGTGGTATAGCCATCAAGACAGCTTTCTCTCTTTCTTTGATTTAGCATGGAAACGGAGATTTTGGATAGGACACAGGTGTTTTGCAGTATACCCAACAATATGATGTCTTGCTCAGAACTCGATAAATTTTTCTCCTTTCCACCCCAGTAGAAAATTTCTCTCCTAAAAATCTTCGTTTGTTTTTTTAAAGTCACCTCTCGAGCAATGTTTCGTCATCCTCCCTAACTCCGCCATTGGAGAACAAGGCTTCCTTCGCTACAGCATGGCTTCTAGTGCTCCTGAATTTTTAGATCTGGTTGAAGATCTGGAGGTTGGGACTGGGAATGGACATATCTTGAATTGTACCTCCTCAGTGATTGGAAGTGGACTAGGATTCATTAGTACTTTGCCTGAAAAGTAGAGCAATAAATTGGAGGAGTGTCTGGTTCGACAATTCGACTTTAGTATAGAGTTGAATGCCGCAACAAATTCATAACTCTTCTCCCTCCTACTGCGATGGATGACAACCTGGATCTGTATAACTTCCTACTTGTCTTTATGTGTTAAGAAAGGTTTGTGGTCCTTTCATATATCAACGTGTAATCCTCACTTACCCCACTAAGCCCAATCAAATCATCCTATTACATATCTCATTCTTACTACCCTGAAACTCTCATAATAAAAAGAAAGGAAAAAAAAGAAAAACAGGGAGAAAACAGAGAAAAAGAAGATACGAAGAAGACGAAACGAAGTTCACTACTTCCACGGCGGTGGCCCCGGAGGGTCAGCGGAACGTCTCTTACTCTTCCTCCTACTCTTACATTTTCCAACAAATGGAAGGCGAACAGAAGCCTCCCCCCCCCCCCCCTTCAAAAAAAGACGAAAATAATAATACGAAAGAAAGGGAGAAAAATGAAAGATGTGGCAATGTAAACCAATTGCCAAATCAAAGCGAGATCACGTGCACGTGGATGCACGTTGCTCTCGTTGTTCTGTCGTCATCCTTGGCGCATCTTCACCTTCAGCCGAACTTCTCTCGCCTCTTTCATCAATTGTTGCCACAATCTATTTCGTGACGTTGCGAGGCATGCATTTGTGAGTCAATCCAGATCTGTGGAATCCTATCAAAGAGCGCAAAGAAGATTTTCACAGACCTCTACTTCTGCTTCTGGGTCTTGTTGTGCAGCACATCTTTTTGACCGGGTGAGTCAGTTTTGATTGTGACCACATTGGCACCCCATTTACGCTGGCATGGCTTGCTTGCATTTCGGCTAACCGAGTCTTGCGGAGGAGGAGGTAAGATATTGATATTTAAGACCCCGCGGATTGAGATCTTGATCTGGAGTTCCCAAGCCTGAGGCATTCAAGCATAGATATCCATCCTCTCTTGGGATTGAGAGGTATTTGGTGGGGCTATTAGGCGATTCTGTTGGACGATCGTCAACTGGCTGGATTGCACACATTCATTACTATCATCTCAACCAAAACACCGGAACAAACCGAGCAGCTCATATTATTCGAAGACAATGACGAGCACAGGGATAGAAGAATCGGCTACCACGATCTTGGTATCGTGCAAGCAGACAAGATTCGATATCAAGAATCCTGTCTATTCAGAGGCAAGTCACGCGCATCATCTTATCTTTATTTCGCTTGATCTTGATCTAAGCTTTAAGATTCTGACAATCTAATAGCTTGATATCGAGGGATTGAATCTTACTGTCACAACCAGCAATGCCAAAGGAGTGAAGGCGAAGGGTAAAGCTAGAGCAGAGGGCTCAGAACTTCTCACCAATGCTGATCTGAAGATTAAACCTGGGGTGTGTTACGCGCTTATCGGAAGGAATGGAACTGGAAAGTCAAGTAGGTTTGTCTCGTTATCTATTCAATAGTTTTCAATGACTTGGTTTTCAATAACTTCAGACCAATAACTGATCTATTCTGCAGCTCTCCTAAAAGCCATCGCGCAGAAACTTATCCCTGGTATTCCAATCCAAACCAGAATCTCAATTTTACAACAAACAGTTAGTGAAGACGGTTCAACTTTGGAGGAACGCAAGAACGAAAGCAAGCTCTCAGTTCTGGAGGAAGTCATCGATCGTGCTACATCGAAGAACGAAATCCAGCACGAGATAGATGGTATGGCTCACGCCTTGAAATTTACGATTAAGCTGACCAGGCACAGTTCTTTCCAAAGGAATCGATAATCAAACCTCGACTTTCGGTCCTCTTCGAGCTCTTCGTCAAGTTCAGCATGAGCGGCTTCAAAAAGAGCTCTTTGAGTTGGACAAAGATGCTCGGTTGCGTAGTGGCACACGAGGGATGGCCGCCCGAAAAGCGCTCACTGCTTTTGAGAAAAAAGTAGCCGAGTTTGCTGAAAAGTACTGCACGCTCCCCATAATCTTCACACACCTCTGACTTAAACAGACTCAAGCAAACTGATTCTGAAATTACCCCCGAAGCACAAAAAGAGGAAACGGCTCAAGCAAGCGACCTCCTAGTAGAATTGCAATCGCAACTCGAACCATCCCGACTGGCATCTATTGAAACCAAAGCCCTCTCCATTCTTTCCGGTCTAGGTTTCCCAAAGGCTACTCTTGGAAAACCAGTCAACACCCTTTCTGGCGGGTGGAAGATGCGCACGAACCTCGCCAGTGCCCTTCTCCAAACTACCGATATTCTCATCCTCGACGAGCCAACCAACTTTTTGGATCTCCTGGGCATCATTTGGCTGCAACGCTATCTCATCAATCTTCGAGACGAAGGTCCAAATCAGCCATCGATAATCTTGGTCTCTCACGATCGTTCCTTCATCAATAACATTTGTCAAGAACTCATCATCCTGCGAGATCAAACACTGACCTACCATCGCGGCGATCTGATCTCATACACCAAAGCAACAGCATCTAAGAAATTGTATATGACACGGATGAAAGAAGCGCAAGACAAGCAAAAGGCCCACATGCAAAACACCATCGTGCAGAATATCAAGCAAGGAAAAGCTGCAGGCGACGATAATAAGCTGCGTCAAGCAAAGAGCAGACAAAAGAAATTGGACGATAGGATGGGCATGACGAAGAGTGCTACTGGGGGAAGATTCAAACTGAATCGTGATTTGGCCGGTTATCATCTTACTTCCCGAGAAGGGTTTGATATTCAAGCAGATGAGAAAGCTGTGAACATCACCCTACCCCCAGCTCCTGACCTACGCTTCCCAGGTCCTCTTGTCTCGCTTGAGAATGTATCATTCCGCTACCCAGTCCTCACCAAAAGTAAAACTCCACAGCCACCACCGCCATTTGTCCTTCAAGACATCAACTTCACCCTCCACCAGGGCGATCGCATCGGTATTGTCGGTCTGAACGGCTCTGGAAAATCGACGCTTTTAAACATACTTACCGAGCAAACCAAACCAACAAAGGGAGTATTCACCAAACATCCACGGCTGCGAATGGGGTATTACTCGCAACATTCTGTTGAAGATCTTCAAGCGCTAGGTCGAGAGAAGCCGGAACTAACAGCCCTCTCTCTCATGACTGTAGATGTGGAAGGCGAACTAGACGAAGGCGAACTCCGAGGTCTTTTAGGTTCGCTTGGACTTCCGGGACGCATTGCAAGTGATGTGCCGCTCGTCAAACTCAGTGGTGGACAATTAGTGCGCTTGGCGCTGGCGAGGTTGTTGTGGAAGAGTCCGCAATTGTTGGTGTTGGATGAGATAACTACGCATTTGGACTTTTATACCGTGTCGGCCCTGGCGGATGCGTTGGGTGAGTGGAATGGGAGTGTTTTGCTGGTTAGTCACGATCGGTGGATGGTTGGGAGGGTTGTGGAGGGGACGAGGGATGAGGGGGAGAGTGATGATGAGGATGTTGATGAAGAGGAGGAGCAGAAGAGGCGGAGGGTAGTGTGTTTGCTGAAGAAGGGGGAGTTGAAAGTTTTGGAGAACGGCGTGGGCGGATTCGAGGCGAGTCTTGAGAAGAGGGTCGAGAAGTTGATGGTAACCTGAATGACAGCAGCGTAGTCGCAAAAAACATGATTAACTGTAATCTTTGCCATGCTAGTGATAGAGAATAATACTTGATAAATCGAAGTCTCTAGATTAGAAGTTCAAGCCCTCCGAAATCGCATACTGCTCTGACCAACTTGAGGAAAAACCGGGCAGTCGAAGAAGACTCGAACTGAACCAACCTTTTAAAGCACCTTCTCAATTTCGATTTCGCCCTGGCGAGCGAGAAAGATCTTACGTACATATACCTCGGAAATGGTATCATGGAAGATCTCATCATTATGACGCCATGTCTTCATACTGGCAAGAACTACATTGTGATTGGGAAAGCTGTACTGTCCTGTCCCGACTCCCCCTTCGACCGCCTCCTCGCCAAATCTCGCTAAATTCCCCTTTCCTGTAATGAACATCAAACGGCGGAAACGCCACAGTTCACCAATTCATGAGATGAGATGAAATGCAAAATATTAGAATGTTCCTAGTGCTTGAAAGAAGTTGTCCTGAGATGCGCACTCGCTGTTTGAGACCTTCCGTTCTCAGTTCACACCCACTCATTCTTCCATCACCCACTTCACTCTGGAAGAAGAACAAGAAGAAGAAGAAGAAGCAACGGAAAAGCGCAGTCAGCAGTTACGAAATTGTCCGTCCTCCTCTATCCGGACAAAACCAAAACCAAAAAATACAGTTCTATCATTCAATCCACCTTCTAGAACGGTCCTGACATCCTCTCACTCCAAGAAACGAGCGAGTCAGAAAGCAATATTAAACAATCAATCTCAAGAGTGGACCATGCAGCGATCCCGAAACAAACAACACAACACACCCATTTCCCCCCTTCACAAGTTCAGCCTCTGCTCGCTCTCACGGGATAAATCCCATTGAGAAGGTGTTTTGCTTGCTGTGGCCACACCATTTTTGATCCTTCCTGATAACGCACCACACGTATACGTAGGTAGTCAATTCACAGCGAGATAAAAAAGCTTACTGTGTATGGATTCAAAGCTTCAATTGCCTACCACGCCGTAGAGTTGCGTCGGGAGAAAGGGGGAAGGGAGGAGGATTGCGCACGTCACATCAACCGCTGGCGGGGGTCCCCGATCCCGCCCCTACAGTACCAGTGTACCACTGCTGTCCCGCTCAGTGCTACCTCAGGAGCCTTAGCCACACCGGCACTTGAGAGACCATCAGCCCCTTGGCCCCTTGAAGATCGCGATAAGAACTATAATTATTAAGGTTATATCGCCGCACTCCCCGCATTAAGTCGCACAGCGCAAGTGCCGCTCTGGTACAGTGTGTACGGTGTGTTACCTAGATACCTGCCGCTTTGGGGAAAAGCGAGCCGAAGACGAGCGCGGATTCGCTGCCTTTTGAGAAGTGTTGACGCCTGGCATGGCTGTGATGGGGGTGCTGACTGCTGATTGCCTTGTGGGCTTGGAGTTTGGGGGCGTTAAACTGGAATGACTGGATGGGTTGCGAGGAGAGTTTGGATGGGAACTGCCTGTTGAGGATGGTGCCCGAGAAATGGTGGTGTGCCTGTCCTGAACAATGTGCTTGATTCTGCTGCAGCGCTCTCATCATTGGGCAACGCACTTGACCAATGGAGATGGCAGTGAAGCCACGGACGGGAGATGCGAGGGCTGCGAGATGGGCAGATGGGGCGAGATGGGGGTTGAAAGGAGGCGAATCTGGATGTTTGGACCGCTAGTCTCCCGAGATGGGTTAGGGGGCCAGTATATGGTCCTTCCTTTGCTGGCGATGTTTTGGATATTGGCCTGACGATTGGAGTGATCTTCCAAGACTTCGACGAGGCATGATCACTGAGATCCGAGGGGAGATTGCCCTTACCTGCCACTCTGAGCTGCCCAGACTTCAATGCTTGTGGTTCTTGTGCTGTAGATCGCAAGAAACGGATCATATCTGCGTGGAGATGAGAGCGCATTCCGGCCTTGGAGATAACAACCCCAAGCTAGAATCACGATGGATCTACACGATCACGGCCTGGAGTGAGGGGCAAGGAAATTGGCAGATTGGCAGTCATCTCTCTCTCTGTCGACGATGAAGCTGGGAGTATAAAAGGAAGAGCAATTCTCCCTCTTTAAAGGAGAAAAGAACCACCATCTACACTCACTTCATTCTTTCCCTCCCTCCCCAAGTCTTCAGTCTCCAGCTTCGGCTTCGTCTTCATCTTCAGTCAAAATGGTTCGCATTCTCAACCTCGCCGTCCTCCTCGGCAGCGCCATCAGCAGCGTCCAAGCCCACCCTGAAGGCGAACTTCACGTCCGCGCTCGCCCAGCAGGATGCGGTGCTGAAGCTCCAGCCGGATTCGACGCCGTCGCAGCAGCATTCGGACAATTCGAAGCCGCCGCACGAGCAGCCAACAACGGCACCGCTGAGAACGAGAAGCGAGCTGTCATCACCATTGACACCTACTTCCACGTCGTGGCTCGTTCCACTGCTCTCTCTGGAGGATACGTCCCAGCTGCTCAGTTGACCAACCAACTTGCTGCTATGAACCGTCACTATGGTGAGTGTTTTTGGAAATAAGACGAAAGAAACCTCTTTCAGTTTTCGTGACCTGATAAGAAAGGAATGCTGACGGATGTGAAATGAAATAGCTGCTTCAAACTTCCAGTTCAGACTCGTTGCCACTGACTACACTGTCAACGCCAACTGGGCATCCCGCGCAAATGGCTACGATGCCACCATGAAGCGTGCTCTCCGCAAGGGAACCTACAATGACTTGAACATCTACTTCCAATACGATGTCTCCGGATACCTTGGTATCTGCACTTTCCCCACCACCGCCGCCTCTGGCTCAACCGCATTCTGTAAGTCTCCCTTGATTTCCTCCCAGAAATTTCTCAAATTCGTACAGAAAGCTAATTACAAACGTTTTTGACTAGACGCTGATGGATGCAACGTCTTGTACTCCACCACCCCCGGTGGAACCGCCGCTCCATACAACTTGGGCGGAACTGCCACCCACGAAGTCGGTCACTGGATGGGTCTCTACCACGTCTTCCAGGGCGGATGCTCCGGCTCTGGAGATGGAATCGCCGATACTCCTCCTCAAGTCACTCTTACCGAGGGTTGCCCAACCGGTCAGGATTCTTGCCCAGGTGGTGGTGTTGATTCTATCCACAACTACATGGATTACTCTGATGACTCTTGCTACACCAACTTCACCCCTAACCAGATCACGAGAATGGCTAACATGTGGGCTACTTACCGTGCTGCGTTTTAAGCTGGTTTGATGGGGGTGTGTGGATTTGAAAGATTGGGAGGTGATTGATAGTGGAAGGGAGAGGAAGAGTGGGTGCTGGGGTGATGGAAAACTTGAAATAGGAGTGAGATGTTGAGATTTGGTGGAGAGGGTGCGAGAGAATGGGAGAGAGAGTAAAGTGTGATATAATCTTCTTGGTGGAAAAAAACTTAGAGTGACGAGCTTTTATGAATTGATGTTGATGAACCCTTTAAAAAGTCTTGGATGTGTCACGTGACATTGAAAAAATTGATATACGTGAAATATAGATTTGTGTACATTTAGCAGTGTTTTAAGAAGCAGTGAGATTCCAAGAAAAGTCATCTACCTTTGCGTTGCATGTGTTGGGAGAAAGGAGCAGATGTATATCAATGTATAGTGATCTTAGCGAAGGTGCGAGTACAAGACAGAGAGAGAGAGAGAGACATAACACTCATAATCATGAAATGAATACCTCTAGGCCGTGTCTAGAAACTTCAGACTCAAACGTGAAGAATACCATACACAACATAAAGAAAACAAAAAGGGGAATTCCCCATTAATTGTGATTTCTCTTTCCATTCACTACCTACATCACAATATAACGCGACATAAGCCTCCATTTTTAAATCATATGCTAATGATCCTGTCCTGTCCCATAGGTATAATCCGTCTCAAGTCCTAGGACTCCTCAAGAACCCCACCACACCACTACAAAATCCAACCAGCTCGCTTAATCGCTTCCCCTCACGCTCCATCTCCTCCCTCCACACTCTCAAGGCCTCCACAACCTCCTCGTCTCTCTCGCCTTCAAACCCACCGATGCTGTCGACGTGCACACGCAGGAAAACAGCCATCCAAGCCTGCGCGAGTTCGTAATCGCGTTTTTGGCGGAGGAGAGACGTGAGCGCTTGGATGAATGGGACGAATTCTTCCATGGGGGTGAGAGAGCGGATTTCTAGATCAGCGGAGGAGGGGGGAGGGTTTTGAGGTGGGTTGTGAATGCGTTGTCTGTAGGGTTATGTTAGAAAAAAAAATCTCTCTGAGGTTGTAGGTTGTAGGTTGTAGGATGGAAGCTGAGGGAGTATATAAAGACTTACAGTTGCCAGTTTCGCTGCCTGCTCGTAGCGAGACTGTAAATGGACCCTCTGCAGCCATGTGGTTCATTTTCATGATTCTTGATCTTTCCGCGAGCGTGGAGCTGGACTTTTCTTCCTCTGGAACCGATAACAGAGGAGTTGGTTTCTCAAGAGAAGGTAAGAAGAAAGGTGCTTTTTCGGGAACCTTTGGTGCTTCAGTAGGCTTATTTCTAGCCTTGATAAGGTCAAGATGGAGAAGTGTCTGCCATCTGCTTTTGGGAACCATACTGAGTGTCAACATATCGGCACTCAGTTGATCAATCAGCAGCGCAGGAGCCGCATCTTGCGTGTCCGATGAATCATCCTCAAATGCCCCATTCAAGATACCGTGTCCACCCTCGCCTGATACCGTCGGGTTAGATATCGTAGCAATCTCATCTTCTGAAATATGACGAGTCGGTACGTGGGTGAAGAGAGTCTTGTTGTTCCAGATATTGACGCCGACTTGGCCTTCGCAGGTTGTTGCCAGGAATTCGCCGGTTCCAGAGAATGCAAGAGCCGTGCACTGGCTCTCCATGCGGATTGCGTCAATCAAATGACCTGTAGGGAGGTCCCATACTCGAAGGATGCAGTCCTGGGATGCTGCGATAATCCAGCGTCCATCATTGGAGAAGCAGACATCGTTGATCCCCCTTGACAGCCCCAGAGTTCTCGAATTGTCTTCTTGGTTTCGATGTCAATTACTCGGATTGAGAGATCCGAGCAGGTAACAGCGATGAGATCGTTGGGGAGTGGTAGCGCATGCTGGTGATAGAAGTCATGGGATACCAGTCTATCTCGTCTACCAAGGCTCCGGTTGTGAAGTCCCAGAATTTCACTTTTCCGTCCAAGGAACAACTGATGATGTTCTTGTTCAGTGAATCCACAGTAATTCCAGTCACAGCCTTTCTGTGTTTGCCAAGACCAGGTGGGAACGTCTTCACAACCGAAGGATGGGTAACTATGCCGTCCACAGCTTCCAGTTGTTGAAGTTTGAGCTTTCGGGATTGAGCAGGCGTTAACTTGGATGGATACCTTTGACGATGGATTCCTGACTGGAGATTGTACATGTCAATTCCGCCAGTTTCCGACCCAACCACTGCAAACGTTCCACATGGGCTCATTGCGACACTGCTAACATTGCCACCATCTCCAGTCTCGAGAGCCCAACGTCCAGCCTTTTTCCTTCCCCAAAACCAAGTCCTGGCGTATTTATCATCGTGATGACCTGTAACAACGCTTTCCCAGCCCGTAACTCCACTCAATGTAGCATCTGTGGGCTTCTTGCCTCGCTGGTTTCCTTTTTGCCAGATAGCTCCGTTGCCAGCATTTGCTCCCATTCCTCCATCTCGGTTCAGTGCTATAGCCATGCATGTGATTTCCGGAGCTTTCAGGTCTTCCAGTGTCGTACTTGATTCATGACCAAGCAATGGATTAGACAGTACCCCCAACTTCTTAGCCTTCTTTCGGATATTTCCTTGACTGATTTCTGTGCTCTGCCCATCTCGACGTAAACTCCAACCCCATAGACTACGATCTTTTCCAGCGCTCATAAGCCATTTCCCACCGCCGTCTGCACCATCTGAGTCTGAAGGAAGGAATTGCAGCCGAGTGACAGGTGCTGCGTGGCCGCTTCTTGAATGCAAGATCCGCGGGATGGCAGAAGATGGAGTATCATCAAAAATCCAAGATTTCAAGGAGTTGTCCAGGCCGCTGGTGATAATTACAGGTTGCCCAGGTAAGAATTCCACTTTATTGACGCCGCCACCTATGATAGAATTGGTCTTTAATGGTGGATTATGTGCGCCTCGGAGGACACCCATTACTCTTCCTCCGCCATTGAGATCCCAGAATGTCACGTCGCCGTTTTCGAGACCAGCCGTTGCCATCACTCCAGCCTTTTTACCATCATCCCCCGCACCCTGATCATCCGTTCGGAACGATATGGAATTAACGGATCCAGCATTCAGCTGAATGACCGTCTTATCGGTGCGTACATCGTGGATAGCCAAAGGTCCTTCCGAGTAAGCAATCGCAAGCAGAGATAGCGCTGGTGTTGGTTGGAGGGTGGTGACAGAGCCACAGTTTGCTCCAGGAGGTAGAATGGTGTATATGAGTTTCCCAGAACTGACATTCCAAATTTCAACACTGCCGTCTCTTCTTCCAGCAAATATCTTGTTTAGATATGTTGGCATGTTCGTGATGCCTCCGGTGAGCTCATTTCCACGCCTGTGTGCGGCCGTGGTGTGTAAGGTAGTGTAGTGCTCGTAGCTCGTAGATTTCCAGACCTCGATTCTCGTCGTGCCACATCCCACGATCCAAGTTCCAAAGATCAAAATTTGCTTCAGCGGTTGGCGCAAATCTGTGGGCATTTCGAGCTCTGCAATCTTCTTTCCTCGCTTGAAGACCCAAACACCTTGCGCACTATCTCCATTTCCTCCTCCCCAAGCTCCGAATACCCGATCCTTCCATGCCAACGTAGCTGTAATGTCTTCAGGAGTCTGCGGCCGAGTAAGGAAGACGAGATTAAGGCCGCGCTTGAGGTCGTAGGTCTGGAGGCATCTTCCTACGGAAGTGGTGATCTGGAAGGAGGTTTTCCCGAGTGGAATGGAGGTGAAGGGAACTGAGGTTGAGGAAACCAAGCCGATTGTCTGCAATTGTTAGCTGGGATTCTTGGGTTTACTTCGCTATAGGGCACCAACTCGAAAGGGTGTGAAGATTCTCGATTCTCTGGGAGTTGCTTTTGCCGCAGAGTTTCCACTGGTTGTTTTTTGTCTTTTCACCACGGGCTCGTCGCGACCAGTTGTCGCAAGAGTTGAAGACGGCATCTTTGCTGCTAAGATCCACTGCCAGATTCAAGATTGTTATAAACTGAAATCGGGAGTCGTGTCAAGTTTCAGATCAGCGCATGTTTGCTTATTATTAATTGTGGTTGTAGAGTTGTTTCTTGCAACTTTTTTTTCTGGTCGGGGATCGGCCAAAACGCATCCTTGCCGAAGGAACAAAAAACGTGCGCTGTGTGGTGCTGCTGCTGGGAGAAAGCGTGGGGGAATGTGATCGATGCATCTTTCTTGCAGCCTCTCTCAGCCACCCCTCTCCTGAAAATAATATATCTTCATTTTGAGGCCATTACAAGACTTCATCACAGAGAGATCGCATCATCGCCCAGCACGCCTTGGTTGTGCCCTCCCCCCCGAGACATCGATGTGGCCCTGTTGCTGTGCGCTGGACTGCCTCTTTCGCGATGGCCGACAACGTCATTTACGATAAGGGGAGAGGATTCGAGTAAAAATCTCCTCCCTCGCCCATGTCGTCTTTTGCCTTCACCGACTTCTTCGCCCCCCTCCAGACCGCCACCTTTTGTGTCAATTGAATGAAGACCGCTGACCTGAGTATTTCGCTTCTGCCACGAATTTCAACGACAAAGCACGAATGGATAGGTAGCGCCGGCAAGCACTGAGCTGAGATTACCCAACATCCCTACAAGCCAACCCAATCCAACCCACCAAAAAACACACAGTACATCCACACGCAAAGATGGATGGGAATGCGCCGTCCCTCTTGGATGTTGCTAGTACCTCTGGCCCGCCCTCAGATGCTCGACCAAGTCCTGACTCTGCGAACCCCCCACCCCGAAACTGAAATCGCGAAACAATTCTCACACTTTGTCCTCGGCATCTAGTGCGACTTCATTGTCAAGCAGGAAAGGCCGATATGCGGAGCCAGGAACCACAGAGACTACCGCCGACCGAACCAACGTTTCCATGCCTCCTCCTTCCTCGTCTAGACCCATCCAGAAATCTCGTACATCGTCGACTTATAGCACGAGAACACCCAGCGCAGCCGAGATCATCAGGCAAGGATTGAATGCGAGCAGGAGGGCAAGCAAGGACGATATAGCGGTCGAGGATTTTCAAGAGACACCCAGATTATCTTCCTCGATGGCAGACGAGGCAAGGATTCCTGATGCGACGGCGAGCAAGCCCAGGGCCTCCATGTCTGAAAATGACGGAAAACGCATGTCGGTGTCGTCGACCTACTCCCTCAATCCAGCAAGGGCAAGCCAGAATTCTGCTCCAACCTCGCTCAATGGCTCTGAAATTGGGACAAAGCCGAGGACAGCTTCCGGTACCTTGTCTCCCACCAGGCCGGTGGGAGTATCTCTCCCGGAAACCTCTACATCGGTGGTATCAGTGACAACTTCTTCGACAAAAGCTTCTGGTCAACCGACTGCCAATGGACCTCAACTCACCCCCGAGAGACGCCCTCCCACACACCAGAAGGGAACACAAGACCAGCTTCGGTCTTGAGGAGTGACAGAGGCGAAGGCGTACCGAGAACCCAGGTTCCAACCAGGTCAAGGAGTCGGGCGAAGAGGCGCTTCAGTGGAAGTACTGCCGCAAGCCATAGCCCAAGCAGCGAAAGGGGGACTTCTGCAAATGTGTCGAAGCCTAAATCGTATGGCGTTATTGGAGTGTGCGCCCTGGATGTAAAGGCTAGAAGCAAGCCCAGCCGAAACATCCTCAGTCGAATCATGGCCAAACAAGAGTTTGAAGTGGTCGTGTTTGGTGACAAAGTCATTCTGGATGAAGAGGTCGAGAATTGGCCCATATGTGATTTTCTGATATCCTTCTACTCTGATGGCTTTCCACTTGATAAAGCAATTGCATACGTCAAGGCACGGAAACCTTTCTGTGTCAATGATCTTCCCATGCAAAAGGTTCTGTGGGACCGCAGAAGCGTTCTCTTCATTCTCGAAAAAATCAATGTTCCAACTCCACAAAGATTGGAAGTTAGCAGAGATGGTGGTCCTGAGATGTTGACTCCTGACACTGTCCAGTATTTGAAAGACATCACAGGAGTCGATATCGGGCCGCTTCCAAGCACAACTGCACCGCGCCGAGTTGAGCTTCTCGACGACGGCGATACATTGAGTGTGGACGGAGTGCTCCTAGCAAAACCCTTCGTTGAGAAACCAATCAGCGGAGAGGATCACAACATTTGCGTCTACTTCCCCAAAAGTCAAGGAGGCGGTGCGAGGAAACTCTTCCGCAAAATCGGCAACAAAAGCTCTGAGTGGGTGGAAGACATGAATGTTCCTCGTGCAATCCTTGAACCCGATAGTAGCTATGTCTATGAGAAGTTCATGAAAGTTGAGAATGCCGAGGATGTCAAGGCATATACGGTTGGTCCTAACTTCTGCCATGCAGAGACACGCAAATCGCCGGTTGTTGATGGTTTGGTGAGACGTAACACACACGGCAAAGAAATTAGATACATCACTAGCCTCACTACCGAGGAGAAGGCTATGGCCAGCAGGATTGCTAACAGCTTTGCCCAACGCGTTTGTGGTTTTGATTTGCTGCGCACGCCAGAAGGGAAGAGTTTCGTCATCGACGTCAATGGTTGGAGTTTTGTCAAGGACAACGATGAGTACTATGACCAGAGTGCTCGCATTATGAAGGAGATGTTCATTGCTGAGGCGCAAAAGAAGCTTGCAATACCAGCAGCAAGCAGCACCGTCTCCTCCTCGCCATCAGACAGCTCCACTACCACTGCCACAGCAAATGGATCCGCTCATAAGGAACCAGCGGTCAAGGAGGGCCAGGAGCATCGTTCGGCATTACGAACGATACTTTCAAAATCCCCTAGTGTGTCTAAACTTCGCGAACATCACCACAAGAAGTCACTCGCAGCTGCTTCTCCGCCCTCCTCTGTCACCTCGGCGCACAAAGAGTCTCCACCGGGAGCAGATAAGGGAATGCAATCACCTCCCATACCGACTGGGTCCATCTTACCTCCACTGCCGCCACCTGCGGCTCCCTTGCCATCAACCAGTGCTCCTTCAAGTACTGCTGCCTCCCGCCCCCAGAGGTTCCTCTGACTCCATCAACCATCACCACGAAAGAGGAAGAAGAGCTAGCGCCACCGGCTCCGAAACATTCTTGGAAGTTGAAGGGCATGGTATCAGTCATTCGCCATGCTGATAGAACACCTAAGCAAAAATACAAGTTCACATTTCACACTAGACCTTTCATCGAGCTGCTCAAAGGTCACCAGGAAGAAGTTCTTTTAACTGGTGCCGCAGCGCTCGAGAGTGTACTACTTGCTGTAGACCAAGCTGCACAAGAGGGGATTGAGGATCGCGAGAAACTCAAAACGTTGCGGAACGTCCTTGCCAAAAAGGGAGCGTGGACTGGCACAAAAGTTCAGATCAAACCCATGTTCAGGAAGCGAAAGCCCGCGGAGCTTTATCCTGCCAAGATCTATCGCCCGATAATCCATCATCGACACAACTGCACGAAGAGCCTGTCGTGGTTTCGCCTACTATTGAATCAAACGACACCGAAGATCCCATTGGGAGGAACCGAAGACAAGATTCCGTGTCGGACACCACGCTGTCCAGAATAACTGCCATTGAAAATAGTCTTGTCTTGGACAAACTGCAGCTGATTGTCAAGTGGGGAGGGGAGCCAACACACTCTGCTAGATATCAGGCACAGGAGCTTGGCGAGAACATGAGAAATGATCTCCTCCTGATGAATCGAGAAGTTCTTGATGAGGTTCATGTCTTCAGTAGTTCTGAACGCCGAGTGACGGCAAGCGCCCAAATCTGGGCCTCTGCATTCACAAATCAAAAGGAGCTCACCCCCGACTTTATCACTGTTCGAAAGGATCTTCTCGACGACTCTAATGCTGCGAAAGACGAGATGGATAAGGTTAAGAAGAAGCTGAAGACGTTGCTGAGGCAAGGAAACGAAGCCCCTGCTCAGTTTGCATGGCCCGCAAATATGCCAGAACCTTCAATTGTGCAGCGATATGTGGTTCAGCTAATGAAATTCCATCGCAGAGTGATGCGCCACAACTTTGGAAAGCTTTACGGCGGAGCATCTACATCTTTAAATGCAATTGCGAACCCGGGGGACAAAGACGGCAACCACTCTGCCTCCTCCTCCTCCTCGATGTCACAAGCTACGGCTACAAGCAATATTCAAGCTCGCTGGTGTTGCGGAGAGGATGCTGAACTTTTCAGGGAAAGATGGGAGAAGCTGTTTGGCGAATTTTGTGATGGAGAGAAGGTCGACCCAAGCAAAATCTCGGAGCTGTACGACACGATGAAATTTGACGCTCTTCACAATCGCCAGTTCTTGGAATGGGTCTTCACCCCAAGTGCAAGCATTCTGGCCGAGGAAGAAGAAGCAATTATTCAAGAATCTAAAGGCATTGAAAAGCAGAAAGAACAACCCAAGGAGCCGGAAGCCAATCCCGATATTCCCCAACACACCATTGACAGGAATGAGAGTGCCAGAAGCCTGCATCGTCGAGTTTTCCGAAGAAGGTCGGTCATGGGTCCTGCAAGAAGTCCCGAAGAAAGCCCTGAACCGTATTTCCGTCTGTTCACTGGGAACAGTCAAACGAAAGCAAAGACAGATGTCAGACTAGAGAAGTTGAGGGAACTTTACAAACTTGCAAAGATTCTGTTTGATTTCATTTGCCCACAAGAGTATGGAATAACTGACAACGAAAAACTTGAGATTGGTTTGCTTACATCGCTACCACTCCTCAAGGTATGTAATTCCTAGTGTTCGTCCAACAAAGGGTGCTAATGTCCACAGGAAATCGTTCAGGATCTGGAAGAAATGCAAGCCTCGGATGATGCCAAATCGTTCTTCTACTTCACCAAGGAATCCCATATCTATACATTGCTCAATTGTATCCTAGAAGGAGGCATTGACACCAAGATCAAGCGTTCTGCAATTCCAGAGCTCGATTACCTTTCTCAGATTTGCTTCGAATTGTACGAATCCGAGAACAAAACGCTCCCAGATGCACCGGCTGGTGATGTTCCCAAGTATGCTTATAGCATACGAATCACCATCTCTCCAGGTTGCCATACATTTGATCCGTTGGACGTACAGCTGGATAGCAAGCACTGCATTTCATGTGCACCGAGACGAAGCTTGACCTCCCACGCAGACTGGAAAGTCGTGATTGAAACCTTAAGAGCCAAATTTCATCAGTAAGTCCCACGGCATGTTGATTCAGTTATCAGTACTCACCATTACTCAGGGTCA
This sequence comes from Tetracladium setigerum, assembly GCA_031472005.1. Taxonomy (NCBI): domain Eukaryota; kingdom Fungi; phylum Ascomycota; class Leotiomycetes; order Helotiales; genus Tetracladium; species Tetracladium setigerum. The sequence continues at coordinate 2,400,959 of PZJY01000008.1, read as the reverse complement.
AACTCCCGAAAAGCTTCCTGGCAGTCAATCTAAGCGAGTCGCATACCTTTCACAAAAAGGAAGTCGAAGAGAGCGCTGCACCCAGCAACACCACGATTGCCGACATAACTGCCGAGCTCGAAGTCGACGCTCCGGTCCCTTCACCTCTGGACAGTCACGTCCTTAATGGAGCGCTCCCTGAACTTACCACGGAAGCGCCAACGCCACCGACCACATCCCCTGAAACCGACGTTGACGTCGACAACCTCGGCGCCCAGAGTGAAATCGACAACAGTCGCTGAGGTGCGATGTGATGATACGCTGATGAATAATGAGGGTGTTATGCTGCATGAAAGTCACGAGGCCAGCCGCTCAACCGAAATCCTTTTACGAACAGGACTTCTGTTCTGTCTATCACATATTGCGTCTCAGACATGCAACTTTGTCAAGATCAAAAATCTGGGGTTGTGGGTGAATGCTTCCGCCCGCACCGCCGACCAATGGAGCGAGACGAAGGGCAAGCAAGGAACAACCCAAAAAAATTACAATCATTCTTTTACTTTTCCATACTCGATATTTTACCATCCTCCACGCATCATTCGGTATTGACAGGGTCGGCACCTAATGAACCGAAGTCACGCCTTGTTTTATTTGGTAACCGTTACAATAGGAATGTCGGTCACAGGGGACAGCACTATTCTCTTTTTTTCTACGGTACATACTACTGCGTACTTTCGGTTCGGAGATTATTACTTGGTCTTGGTGTTTTGTTGTGCGTGGCATGGCATGCATGAGGATGGGATGGCATGGGATGATTTGATGTACGTGCCGCAAGGTCAGGTCAGAGTATTAATGCGATCGTAACGGTGGTCGACGCAACGGTCGACTTGCATGATCGCAAACTGGGGGCTAGCGGCGGCCACATGTGCCACGGCCTCTTTCCGCATTTTTTGTTATTCTTGGGGATCTTTATTTTTGGGTTTCTGAACAACGCACGATCGAACGGACGACTGCGTACCTATGAATCGTTTGTCGTTTGAAAACTTGATGAAGTGAGTGGGTGGATTTTCTAGGTCAATAATTAAATTATTGATCGTTAGTTTCATGGAGTGGCTACCAAGTTATTATGAGTGCGAGTAAATTAGTCTTACAACTTTGTTTTCGTAGCTGGGGGGTTATTTTGGCGAGAGAACACAGGAACACGAGCAAGCATTATCATGAATACTGGTAAGGGTGGGCGTAGAATAGACCAACAGAACAGACCAGAGCAGAGAGCAAAGATCAGTTTTGTTTTCTCTCAACAGCATTATTCATCCGTAGCATTTCGCCCGTAACCCTTAGCCATCATTCATACTGATCTAGGTGGCCAGAAAGACTCCCCTAGTAGGCAAGAATGTCGTCTATTGATACTCTATCCAGTCTCATTCATTTCCTAAAAAGGACATCCTTACCCTGATAATATAGATGAATCATTGAATGATCAATAATGAGGCCGATGCTATTTGTTCTTTCTCGATTTCTACAACAGTAGAGGGAGGTGGCGTTGAAATTGGTTTCTTAATAACCTTGGTATTATAATAGTACAGCTTCTAGTATAGATGGATCGTCACTCGCACACTCTTGGTCAAACTCGGTCATCTTCACTCGGCTCTATCGGCCATGAAATGCTCCTTCCCGATTTGCTGCTGCATTACTATCCAGAAATTCATTCGACGGTTTCGCACAGATGAAGAAAGAAAAAGATGGGTTTAGTTTAGAAGCGCCTGGACTAATTACTGTGCAAAAGTTGCAGTACAGCAAAAGCGAAATATATTCGTAGGTATGTGAATATTGGTAACGGCGTTTTTGGTGCTCTCCAGTATCTCCAAAGATGATCTGTTACATTTTTAGGAAGAAAAATTCGAAGATTCCCCACAGACAACAAACAAAGATGGGTGTATCATGGGGCCGCCTGTACGAATGTGACGATCCAAACGAAGTAGTGTCCGTAAGGAAGGAAACTTTGGTAACGGTGCATTTTTTTTTTGCTTTTTTCATTATTTTCCCTTTTTTTTTCAAAACAGCTGGTCCTTTAATTATTGAATGATTATTTGGTTGAACGAGAGATGGCACGTTCACGTGTTAAAAAAAGGAGAGAAGAGAGGGTGGAAAATGTGGTAACAGTACGAAAGATCGATTGCTTGGAACGGCATGGCCGAGGTATCTATCAGTTTCGAGGGTACGGAGGTACATCTTCCTTGGTGGTATCGAGCTGAAAAAGCTACGGCGGTAATAGTGGAATATGGCGTGTACACTATACGGTAGGTATGGACACGGACGGATGGACAAGGAACAGTACCAAAGTACTAAGGTACCTACCTACCTAATGTACTCGTACAGTAGTAGAAAATACATATCTTTGGATACCAAATTATTGATGCTGGAAATAATGGGTGACGGTGGGGATTTCTGGAATAGGTGAGACAAAAGCTGACGAAACATGGAAGTGTGGGAGAAGACGAAAATTCTTACAAGGGCATGGAGATCTCGCCAAAGAGATCGCGAGATCGCGAAATTTTGGATCGTGGAGATGTCATCATGGTGGAGAGAGGAAGGAAGAGAGAAGGGAGGAAATGGAGAAAGAGGGAGATATGTCAGAAAGAAGCAGAAAGAAAAAAAAAAAAAACAGAAGGAGGACAGGTCATGTTGTACAATACAAGCACGCGCTTCTGGATTTGGTTCGTTGGTTTCCTTTTTTGGCTGTTGGTTTTGAGGTCGCACAGAGTAGCACTACTTGGATATGCTAGGTATAACTGACGGTGCAAGCACGTGCTTCCATATTTGGTGTTTTTCTTTGTGTTTGGTAGTGGTGATGTGTTCTGGAGACTCTGGAGGTGATTGTTGTACAGAGTGGTGAGGGAAGATATAGAGATCCAGATTGGAGGTATTGTAAGATTACATACAGATAGAGTGAGGTATAAGTGAGAATTTCGGCACAATCATATGATGTGATAATGATATAGCAAAGATGTTGGAAGTTGTGTAATGTGAAGTGTGATTGTGACCGTGACTGTGGTTGCGGTTGTGAGAGTGATATTCTTCCCCGCATGCTTCCTACAGAATTGGATTGGTTTCCCTTCTTCCTTCCTATTTTGTTTCTCCTTGCCTATGTAGTCTTTGGGATTTCAATCAAAGTTATATTTTGGGAGGCCTTGATCTTTGTTGGATTGTCTTTTCTCCTTCTGCTCTCCTTTTGTGGAGGTTGTTGGAACGGTTGAACCGTGCTGGCGGGTTTGTGGGCTAAATTTGTTGGTGTTGGTTATTTTTGGGGTTGCTGCTGGCATGCTGCAGTGGTGAGATGTGAGATGGTGGAGAGGGGGGTATAATCCGGGCGATGGATGGGATATTACCGGCTGATTATTTACAGCAGTCAATTCACCCCGTCATACGTCGTCCATCACTTACTTAGGCTGCAGGCTCTACTGTCACCTGTTCGGAGAAGGTTACCCGTCATTACGGATTTCGGAGGAATTGCCGTGATGTGACTCTGTCAGAGGGGTGAGATGAAATGGAAAGAAAGAAAGGGGTAAAAGAGGATCCGATGATAGATGAGATGAGACGAGAGGGATGGTTAATTAAAATCGTCGGTTGAAACAAAAAAAAGTCGATCAGTCGTACCGAATAGAACAATAATCAGAGCTAATATGATATGTTGGCAGTGTAGTGATGTCAGTATATCAGTTGATCTTTTTCATAATCAACGATGGGGTTGTTTTCTCTGGTTCGGTTGAATTGAGTACAATACCTTGATATGGAAACCGGATGCATTTCCGTGCCCATGTAATCATCTGGAGATGCGTGCAGGGGAGAATGTACGTCCGCCGTAAGCACTAAGCAGGCATTCATGGATATACTGTAGAATTATAGCGTCCCTTGTACATATGGTACATTGGTACTTGCTTGGTTGGTATTCGGTACCTGGCCGAGGAATATTCCAAGATGGAATCTCGGATGAATGGAGGCAAAATGTGACTGGATGATGGTTAGCATTTATTTTCGGATAGAGAAGGATTGGATTGGGTAAATACTAGGTAGGCATGTATCGTTTGAATGGAGAATAGGAGTGATATGCGGAGGCTATTCGTGCTTGTATTGGCTGTATATGTGAGTGAGACGACGAAGGAGCTGGGAGTAGCCCTAGCTGGGAGAGGTTCTCCGGTCGGGGAGTGGAATTGTTATCAGCCAAGGATCAAATAAAAGATGCTAATGGCTAAATTACCGTTTCGTGAGGGCGAGGAATTGCGCAAGGCATCCGGTCATTTGCAAACGAAGAAAGGCGACTATCACATTTTCAAGAAAAGGAAGGAGAGGGATGTAACATTGGGAAGGAAGCGCGCGCAAAGAGTTCGTGTAACAAGGTCAGAAAGCTTCCTTAGAATTTCATGATTCTCATTGCTCAGATTGTATTCAAACTTTCTAAATTCTCACGTCACACAGAATTCAAACCGCAGGAAAAAATACAAATTTTTGGAGATTGTAGAAACACAGGAGGCAGGGTCATGTAGTGAAGAAAGTGCTCGGAGAATAAAGTAATGATCTGCACTAGCAACGACGCAAAGAAGGCTGATGGCCAATTGCAAACCTGGGACACTGCCGGCATACAGTAGAAGAAGAATACTTTGAGCTCTGAACTTGGTCAGCATTGTCCGAGAGATAAGAGACAGACTTTGACGATGGTGACTGCCAAAACCCTAACTTGTGATCGAAAGCCTATTGTTGCACAGATACTCCGTACAACAAAGCAACGCAAATCTCGGGAAGAAAGTAAGGATTATCTCCAATATTTTCCCCGTAGAAGGGTTCCTTGTCTTTCATCGAGGTCATGACGATAGAGGCACTCAGCTAGAGAGACGGCACAGCTTCCACTTCTTCCACCATTCCTGTTTGGATCAATGGCTGAGGAGGGAGTTCTCAAAAAACGGTAAAAGAAGCTGAAAAGGATTCTTAGAACTCAAAGCTATTTCAGAAGCCACATGAAAAGGCAGCAGGATGCAGCAAGATGCAACGGCATGCAACGGGATGTAACGGGATCCCAAGATAGATGACGATTGCTGCACTCGAATCCCCCGAACGCGAGGCTCCTGCGAAACTCAGATGGCCCATCTCGGGCGGCATATCAGCATTTCGGCGTGATTTCAAGATAACGTCCCCAGCCCTCTTCAATCCCAGTCACCCTGGAGACTTGGTACAGTGTACCAGCAATTATTGTGGACCAAGAATTTGCGGAATCGTTTCAACTCTGTGAGGAGCAGCACAAGGATTCTTGGATTTTAATCCACTCGTCCACGCCTTTCCCTCGTGTGGAGTGGGGACAAAGGTACATTCTTGAGATTCTTCAGCACTTCTACGAAGGTCCTTGCAAGGACCAGGAGCTCGGGGAAATGGCTGCTTTGGAATCATCAGCAGAAGAGGTAGTGAAGTCTTGATTTGGATGATGGATGAGCGTTCGACTTCACGAGTTGTCGTTTTAGAATGACTCGCTAATGAAGAATAGGGGCGAGGGTTGGAGCGATGAACGATGAAGAAACGATTCATTGGGTGATTTAAGTGTAATTTGCGCGTTCAGGTTACGAGATATATCTTCTTCAGATACGAAGTAGTGTCATGCAAAGCGCTCCATTCGAACTTTGGGTTTGCTAGCGATTTGCGTGTGCGCAAGTTGTAAGGATCTCTGGACTCTGAAGGGACTTTCTTAGCTGGGATGGCGGGGTAGTCAACGGTTTGAGCAGGAGGTTCTCACAAGCCTTTTATCATCTACCATTGGTACAGGTCAAAGGACCGTGTGTGCAAGGTACCTTGGTACACATCGAGATTCGGTTGCAGCAGCAGCAAGCCCGCCTGCAGTTTGGCTTGATGGATGGGACACTTGTTGACCATGTGATCAGGCTCAGTAATTACAATTGTGCATATGTGAAACCGCACTTCGCTCTGAAATCCCTGTAGATTCGTCGATGAAGCAAGATCAACTCCTTTCAGAAAACTCTGCATCTGAGACTTCAGACCAAAAGTCAATGTTCGACGGAGGTACTCGGTACCGGGCACACAGGTACCGTAACTGATTAGGGCAACGGCCTCGTAACCTATCGACTCGGGTGTCTTCCTCACATAATCCCAAGGATAGACCCTTATCGGACAGCCCAATGTCAAATTTAGCCTAGCGATCTCCAATGGTGTGGCATCCGGGGGATTTGATGCTGCGAACCTCTGCAGTAGTTTCTGCTTGTGGTTGCCGACATATCTTGGTTGAAAGCCCTTCGACATGGGATGGAGTTGCATGCTCAACGCAGCGGAGAATGAGGTTCAATGGTGATTTAATGATAGGCTGTCCGAAAACCGAGGTGATCACATTCTAGCATGACGGGCTTAATGAGCCGCAAAGACGATTTAGAGGAGCGCCTATGAAATTACAGGACCAGATTTTAACGTCGGTTCGATATTTGGTCGACTCGCTTACCATCGTCCATTGGAGAAGTTACCCTTCATGATGGAAATTTGGTACGAACTACTGTGCATTGATAGCAGTAAAGGAATTTTTTTTTTGGTCTGAGGGAGGGAGACCCATTGAGAGAGTTACATCGCATTTTGGGGGCGGTTATGAGGAGATTTCAAAGCTGGTTGGCTTTGAAACTACCCCACACATATACTTCATCAAACTCTTCATTCGCTTGAAAAACAAGGGCTGCTTTCTGGACTCCAGTGAGAATAATGAGATCCAAATATGAGATCGGCCATGGCATAATTAAAACGAGCCGTGTACCATTCGGTGATTTTTTCTTCGGTTTGCCGAAATGCCAATAATGTTTCAACAGAGTTGTGGATAACGGTGGTGACTTGGTCAGATGTAGAGTGTACATAGCACGTAGTGGGATGAGTTGTACCCTTGTCGGCCGCAAAACCCGAGAGGTTTTTGACTTTAGCAGAGGTCCAAGTTATGATATATTAATTTTTCTTGTTTGCGGTATTGCAGAACACGTAGATATGAGACTGTGTTGTAGAGCGAAAAGTAACATCCCCATCTTTCCTCCGTAATCCTCGTTTTCTGGAAAACTGAGTCTATTGTGCAGCTTTCAGGTTTTGGGGCCAATAATCAAGATATTTCTGCAAATACATGATCTCCACAGCCACTTCGATCATAAAATACCTCCGTGGTTGGACCCTCAATCCTGGGTTTACAGGGGCACATGAACCTGGCGCTTCTAGACGTTCCTTGCGAAATTTGCAACTTCCCGAGGCTCATCCGTCTTTTTTTCAGTGGTATGGTTGTCACGATACCCACCCGTTTGAACTGTATTCCAAACCACATCGTATGAGATGATGACGACAACTCTGGTGGTGTTGGAGGGTGGAAGCAAAGGGGTCGATGATGGCATTTCCGAAAGGTTGTTCTCTAACGACCCCCAAACGACCCCCCATCTCCATCTCGAGCTTCCGGAATCATCCTCAGCATAGATCTCAGTCTGTCATGTCTGATGTTCAAATTGGAAAAGTACAGGGGCAGATTAATGTCCGGCCGGAGAGTCTAAAAATCGATGACCTTCTTTGACAGCGGCTGTTCAGACCCCTTCGATCTCGCCTCACCCACAATACAAGCACCCCAGTCCAAAGCCACGAGGCACCTCGCCCAATCTATCCACTTTCATTGCTTCCATCCCTGAACAAATCATCTCTGCTAATAACGTCTTTGGTCCGACAGTATAGTCTCCGAACCGAACCTGGTACAATAATACGGTAAGAGGAATGTCGAAAGAATCAACTTCGAGACCCTCACAAGTCCGATGATTATTACACTTGGCAAGTTGCAACGCAATAAGCATCCATCATGCCACCAGGCTCGGTGAGTAGTTCGGTACGACTCCAACAACTCATTATGGTTTTATGGCTCAGTTATTGATGGCCCTGAATATACGTGGCCCGCGAAGTCTCCACGAGTCCCAAACAAGGCACATCTCCACCGTGACTACCGACGGAAGGGGGGCGTCTTCCGTAGCAGCAGATCCTGATATTTTAGAATCCCTCACCTATACCACACCCGCTATATGGACTCTGGACGATAGATACTTTGGATACACGCTCTCGGTTGATATCAAACCGCTCTCCAGATTATTCTCCACACACCACGGCAACCCTCATTCATGGGCGCCGCACACCCTTACTGTGCCATGGGCTATTGACCTTCCTTTCCATGAGTCTTCGAATGATCATTCCATTCGCCATTCATTGCACACCGAGGCGCCGAGATAGAGTTAGCCTACCGAACTGTTGCTCATTAATAAAGCATCAATGCGACTGCAGATTGGATGAATATTGTACAGTACGAGCCAGGGCAGGCCAGTTTATTCGGTTCTGCTAGTTCCATCGGCCGCTTGTATACTACGACGAAGTAAGACAACAAAAAGCCAAACGTAGGTAACAGCAACCACCCCACTTCGCAATCCCAGGAAGTAAAATAGAAAGTTCCGAACGTTATTTCAGCAAGGAAGATTGCAGCAAGAGGTTCCACCGCAGACGATGCTAAATCTTGGGCACGGCCTTCCGGCTCCCCGCGTATGCGAACGAGCATGAAAGCATCAGTGGAAGCAGCAGCGCAAAAGGGCCAAAAAAAAGGAAAGAAGAAAAGGGCTGACAATCACACGAAAGATTGCTCACGGCAGCGTCACTCTGAATCGTGCGTGGCGCGTTTACATTCAGCCAACAAAAGTTTGGTATGGTAGTACATGCGCAACAACATAGTAGCTAGCATCTTTTCTTCGTCTCGTTTTGCCACCCTCCCCTCCACATATAGTTCTCCACCGGTACCCCCCTCCACTTTTCATCAACCACTTGTCACAGGGAGAAGCATGTATGTGCGTGGAATTCGGTAGCGAGGAAATCTTGCAAACGTCGCTCGCTGCGTGCTTGCCAGATCCATATCAAAAAGCAAGGCGACTTATCGGTACCTACCACTACCACTACCAGAGCCCTGCTTGCTTGGTGTCCTCGAGGGACCAGGCATGTCCTTGACCATGACCATGTAATCTTCCCCAGGACAACATCATCTATATCACGGCGCCTCTCCATGCCGGTAGCTATCCGGCTGTACCATGCACATACAGACATATGTATATTCCAGATGAGCATCTCTTCTCTGCTTTCTTCAAACCAAAAATACCCAGTTTGAGAAATAGCCATCCTGCCGAACAATTGCACTTTGCCTGCAGCATCATCATCATCATCATCCTTCCTTCCACCTTCAATACCCAGAACGGCAAAGTCATCCTCCACCACCCTGCTTCCGACGTCTCTCCGTGATAATTTGCCAATTATCTTAACGGCATCATTATATCACATCGAGGATCGAGTTTCGCTGAGAACGAAGAGCGAACATCAGATCAAATTCAGTGTTCAGATTAGAAATTTTTGCCAGCAAACTTTTTGGACATTGATATAAAAAGAGCTGGAGTTCCCATCCCACTTCACAGAAAACAATCACAAATCAACATCAAGTTCATTTACTCCGACGTCTTCACCTTTACGAATCACGCCAGTTTGCAAAAATCACGTTCATCATTGTCCGGTTCACATTCTCTCACGAATTCGACACTTCACTATTCACTCGGCTCCTTTACTCTCGACCACTTCGATCTTTCAAAGTCTCCTCCGATCTTCTCGGTCACAACATTCGCATCTTGGCTCTTCCCTGACAACAAACATCTTCAAACACCACTCTTTGCTCTTCCAAACTGCTTGCTCTCCAGCAAACTTGCTACTTCCAGGTTTGTTTTTTTGTTCCTTTTCTGCTTGAAATATCTCTGTTTTTCGGTTCCTCTTTCTTCGTCTTCTCCTTTCTCCAACTCATCACAGATCGAGCTAACCAACTGCCAGTCCCATTTCTCTCCAAAGAACAGTCAAGTTGACCTCAAGACAGACAAAATGGCGATTCCAGGTTATTGCAACCACTCCTTCACTCTCCTGAAGTCTGAGTCAACTTTGATTCAATGGGTCTGCTCCATGTGCCATACAGGACCTCATTGGTACATCTTTGAGTGCAAGTACTGCAAGTTGAAGACTTGCAGACCTTGCACCAACAAAGCCTAATTTTGATTTGGGGTGGGGGGCGTTGGGAGGAGGTGGTGGTGGGTGTATGGAGTTTGGGTTTGATTATTTGGAGATTTCCGCCATCTTTTCGTGCCGGGTCGTTTTCTTTCTGCATCTTTTGTCGGTACGTACCGGTTCTGTTTTCTGTTTCTGCCTGTATGGCCATCAATATCCCAGCCCGCATGCCCGGCTCGATCTATATGGTGACGTTTATATGATTATATCAAACGCCATCATATGGAATCAAGCTAGGGAACTCTGAACGCGTGCTTGAGAGCGAAAAATCCGAGCTTGAGGCTTCTTGGTCGATCAAGCCAATTTGCATGAGCAGGATGTTGGACGGCCGAGCCGAGGAGACAATCTGAAGAAAATCCAAGAAGGAACACAAGCTAACACATGCAGACCAACAGAACATAGGAGATACTTTGCCAACGGCTTCCCGTGTTGCCTTTTTTCGCCTGCAGATACTTTTCTAGTCCTGCTCATGCTGGCCAGCTAGCCTTCACGTCTTCTTCTCGTCATGACGGACAATCTCTCCCTCACAACCCACCAAGTCATGACTGGATTTGATAATTCCCCTGGGAGACTGCTTGTGTCTGGGTCTGCATAATGTGGCCAGGCTTGCCTGCGTTTGAGCTGCATCACCGTCACATCTCGCATCCATGTGCGATCTGTCTGGAAAATGGCCCGATAGTAGGAAGGAAAGCGACATGAACTTCAACCGGCGGCATTTCTGTCAAACAAATTTCACAACACCACATTTCCGACACTTCTCTTTTTTTTTGCAGCCCTGAACCCTACCTTGATGCCATTACACCCAAATGGGAGATGACGCAGATTTTCCGGTTGAATGGTTGTAGAAATCTTCCTTCAATCTATTTTCGGCTTTCCTCGGATCGATTACACACACACACACACACAACAAACGACCCTTTACGATTGATGAACTTTGTTATTCGCTTTTTCATTTCAACACTGCCCTTACAACTCCTCAATCTCTTTGGCTCACCCGAAACTCTCGGTCTTGCAGTAAAATCTGTCAATTCCTTGCCGCGTCACTGGTGTTTGGGCCTGTCTCAGAGAGATCTGGGTTGTTGCATGGTCCGGTTCTTTCCCGCTGATTCTTTAGTTCCGCTGCCTCGGGTGGTTTGACTATTGTTCTGTTTGCACGTTTCGTTTCTTTGCGGTGGATAGATTTCTTTTTTTCTCTTTTACCTGCTTTGATTTGTTTACCTGTTTGATGGACAACGATTGGTAGAATGTTTTTCTTAAAAGGAAATTTGTTGATTTGTTTGCATCGATGATGAAGAACGTGGCTGCGTATTCAGGCAGATATGGAGTGTACAGTACTATACCCTTTGTTAAGATGGCCCTAAAATCCTTCAATCCTCTCTGATTTGTTCTCATGATTTTAAATTTGCTGGGATGGGAAAAAGAGAGCGTTTAGATTGTTTCTTAATTTGCTCGCGCAATTTGATTTGATTCCCACATGTATGAGTGATGGATGGAGTAGTTTTGGCTGTCGATTGGTTTTTTGGCGATTGATTTTTTTCTTCACGAGCACCTGAGATTGGGCAAGCAACGTAAATAATTATGCAACTAAGGCGAAATGCCAATATGTGAAACTGCTCTGATGGGTTATTGGCTGGGGTGAGAGATACAATGTGACGTTGAGGCGGTCCGACAGATGCCACGCCGTGCTTTCCTTTCTTCAGCAGACGGGCCGCCAAACTATGAGCTAGTTTGTGGAACGGTGTAAGCATCGTATGATAAAAAGCTCAGAACGTTGACGCTCTCGGTTAGATCGCTTGGTTCTCGGGGCTTCTTGGGCTCAGACTTGAAACTTCTTTCTGGTGAGAAGGATTCTAGAGTTTGTTCTTGATGCACCTTGGTACAGGATCATCAATGCTTTCCAATTCTCGGCAAAAGTCAAAAAGTATGCTGGCATTATTGATAACGACAGATCCAGCCAAACTTTAGTCAGTGTACAAGCCATGGCAGCTGCGGTGTTACTGTTACTGTATGCCAGGGCCCGCGTAGGGCTTTGTGTACAGCTCAAGACTGAAAGCCCATCAGCTTGGTGTGATGGCATTATTGGGCCCATAAATTTGCTGACGCCCTCTGCCGTGTCTGTTGACAATTGGCAGTTGAAGGGAAAACAAAATCACCAATCTAGCATTCCACCTGATGCTGCAGCAGGAGTATTGGCGAACACGGCAATCTCTAGTTTTCGCGCTTTTCACGTTAAAATAACTGCTGGATGCAATATTCGTCAAGGAGAGAAGGAAGGGGCGAGGGAGTTCTCTCCTCACAGGCTCGCACCTCTTCGCGCTGAGGATATCTTTCTAGCCCTCTTTTTAGATTTATGGGCTTGAGATTGGGTAGACACTATTCCATCCATTCTGACTCTTAACTCAGATCTGGACTCCTCGTGGAATATGCGGCAGGACTTTGGAGGTCTGAAATCTAACTGCAAGCTTATTTCCAAGGTTGAAATTTTTAGCGAAAACAGCCTCCCAAAGACTCCCATTACAGCTGCCCACAAACGAAATAGGTGTAAAATCACGCTCGGAAGCACTCGCAGAGAAGGACCGGTAGTTCACCCAGTAGAGCCGAAAAAAGAGGCGGTAAAGGGGTAGTGACGCCCTCACTTTCTCAACCATGATGCAAATGCCCCCCACCACCCAAGTTTATTCGTGTCGATTATCTTAACTACACTAGTTTGAATGATCATTAACGGTATTCGTTAAGACCGAGGTAATGTAGGAGCCGAAGTAGGTGATAGTGCCTGGGTACGTCTGGAATCTTCTCGCCTGACAGCCCGTTGTTGTCTGGTACCTCCCTTCTCTCATCTCAATATCAAAGATTGAATTCCAAATCCTCTTATCTGATGTTGCAATCTGCAGACTTGCAGATCAAGTGGTGGCAAGTTTCCTTGCACATCTTTTCTCTCGAGCCGCCTCAAATTCCTTATCATGATATCTATCACTCATTCAATTCGTCCTTGGAATCCCCGAAGTCTCTCGGCCTTTCTTAACTCTTCTCCTCCTATCTCACGCCCTTTCATCCCAAATTTTTCTATCCCAGATCTTGTCATCCAAATTCGCGTCATCCAAATTCCTCTCATTCGAAGCCCTTTCGTTCAACGCCCCTTTCATCCAAAGTCCTTCCTGTCATGCAAAGTCCTGTCGTCAAAGCTCTCTTATCCCAGTACTCTGATCCCTGGTATTTTCATCCCGAGTTCAAGACTATCGTGTCCGATTGTGTCATCACCTCCTCAATCATCTCGGCTCCAGTCCTCAGCCGAACTTTAACACTACGCAAAGGTTCGTCGTCAGTGGATTGCTGCAGCTAATTTCTAGTTGTTGGGAATTGTGTTAGTATCATAAATGTTACGAGTGAATATATCACTGTACGTACAGCTGCATAATTAGGCACAGGTCAACCTTCAGCAACCAGCTCGCTGGGCCACCAGACAGTCGTTCGAAGATTTCCAATGGCATATGCACGCCTCGCCAAGCAGCAGAAACAGCTCGAGGTCCTTCAACGTAAGTAAAGTTTTGCCCTAATATCATCAAGCGAGATATAAGTCTTCTTGTATCTCTCTATGGGAACAAAAGGATTTTTATTTCCCACAACTGTTCCTGCAGCACTTCTGAAGAGACTAGAAATCTGCGGAGGCAGCATAGTGGCATACAAGCAGAAAAATGGGAGAAAACTTAGTGTCTCTCGAGGGAGAGTTTTTGGTAAGACAGGCACTATAGGGACTGCCTCTTGCGAAAGCCTCTCGATTCGACGGTATCTTTCAAGCCCATCTATGCTTCCTCAACTGGTCAGCGGCTTGTTGGAGGATAAGAGCAAAAAGCAAACCCTCAAATATCACCTTTAGCGACCGAAATCCTCGACACATCTTCAAACATCTCTGCACAAACTCGCTCATTCCAAATTATCCGCACATCCCACAACACATACTCTTGACAGCCCTCTATTCGTGTTTCCAAACACGCCTTTTTCAAATGGAAAGTATTTCATTCCTCTGCCTCCACGACTGTGGCCCTCGGAGCGTCACCAGGAGGGAAGGGAGACGTCTAGAACTAAGCCCGATTGGTACAAAACCAATCGGTTGAAGTGCACTTCGTGGAAAGTATGGCTAAGATTTCAGACGGAGATTTGCAAGGAATCATTCTCAAATGTTTGCTCTCTTCTATCGGCTGAATTTACAATCACATTGTCATGGAAGCTCTTAGGATTTCCGACTTTTTCGGCAGTATTTGGCCCGGAGTGAGAGACTGTTAAGTCACAATACAACTTGCTTCATCTCAGAAACACAAAAGAGTAAATCATTAAAGAGAATAGATATTTTCATTTTAATGCTATCAAAGGCATTATGGTATCATCTCAAAGAGTCCTAGAAAAATCATCTCTTTCATCACATTATCCTTGGACAACTTTCGTCAACGCTTTATCATACACTTTTCCCCTCAGATCTTCTCGCCTGCAGCCACAGAACTAGATCTCCTATGTGCAGTATGCTCATGCTCATTCGCAATCTTCTCATCCAACACCGCCTTTGGCAAAGCATGAGAAGGCGCCATCTGCTCCTCATCAGTGATAACACCACCTCTTCCAGGATGCTGCGAAGCAGGAAGAAGATTAAGCTCATCTTCTCTCTTATCCAAGCTCTTATTATCAAGCCAGAAGAGCACACCACCAGCGGCAGCCAAAACAGCAACAACCCCGTAATTCCATTCCAAGAGAGGATCTTCAGCGAGCGCAACCAATGCTTGGGAGATAGCGGATGAGAAAGCGTTCATGAATAAGCAGATGGCTTGAACGGTGGATTTCATGTTGGCTGGTGCCTTGGTGTAGGCGTATTCGAGCGAGGTGATGGAGGCCATGATCTCGGAGAATCCGATGAGGCCGTACGGAACGATTTGGATCCAGACGGAGATGTCGGCGTAAAGGGTGTGGCCCTCGGCGTCCTCGCAGCTGTTTGCGGATTTGCCACAAGGAGACATCTTGTAGATGTAGTACTGGGTAACGGTCGCGGAGATCATGGCCATGGAAGCAAGGGCGAAACCACAGGTGATACGCTTGATTGGCGAGAAGGAAATGTTCATCTTTCTAAGGGTTGGGTAGACGAGGAAATCCATGAATGGGATGAAGATGATGATCGTGATTGGGTTCAAGTTGGTGATGATGTCGTTGGGAACACCTCCGAGTCTCATGGTCGCAGCTTGGGAAGTCAAATTGTTGGTCATTTGTCCGTAGGCGAGCCCTGGAAATGTGATTAGTTATTGTTCGACTAAGAGTGTACCGGATTTACTCACAGTAGAGAGGGTACCAAAGGAAAACCTTGCACGCAGAGAGACCTCTTGCAATTTCATCAACCTTGAGGAAATGTTAGCTTTCTGAATTATCAATTGGAGATACATCTCGAGAGAAGTGCTCGTGACTCCACTCCAAAATATATCGAAGAGTCCAAACTTACCCAGTGGTCATCGAAATCCATCCAAGCTGGCTTGTTGGAGATTTTGGAAGGATAAACATCAGACCAGAAACCCTCCCTCTTAACATTTCTGCGGAAAGTGAATGGATTCCACGAAAATCTGTTCTTGATTGCCATGTTCCAGATACCGAAGGCTTTGCCATATGGTGATCCAGTAGGAGGGTACAACTTGTACTTGTTTCTGCAAGCAAAGATGATAGTTGGGCACAAGCACAACATGAACGTGGGCAGCAAATAGGCAAGGTAGAAGCCGACGTATTTCTCAGCAAAAACCATGGATATCGATCCGAGCAAAGATCCGATGTTGACCATCATGTAGAAGTAGAGATAAACTCTCGACACTGTGACGGCTGGATCCATGATAACTCGTTCTCCGGATGGTAAGGTGCGCACCGTCATAGTCGTCTCGGTACATTGCTCTGCGATCAGTGGCGAAATGTTGGACTTGAATCCACCGACTCCTAGACCCATAATGACAATACCGATCGAGAAACAGGCGATGGCGCCGTTGGGGTGAACAATGACGGGTGGGATAGCCGAGATAACCAGAATGATGTGACCGAGAATTGAGACGAAACAAGAGATTTGAATCGTCTTGAAACGACCCCAGTAAGTATCTGCCAAGTAGGCACCAAGTAGTGGCATCATGTAAGCCCAGAAAGTATTACTGTGTTCAAGTTAGCCAAGTGTTGGCGAGTGTGATTCCAGAAATTACTTACAATGTTGTAAGACCGGTTGAGGCACGTTGGCCCATTCCGAGAGCACCAGATTGGAATTCATCTTTACCAGCACCACTGTAGAAAATGCAAGTTAGTATGGTACTAAATTGATAGAATATTTGAAGGGTGTGTCCTGGACAGCGCGACTGCTTGAATCACGTGCCGGACATGAGTGGTTGACCTACGTATTTGATCCGGGAGGTAAATCTTGCTGAATAAAGTTGACGAATACCGCCGTGGTTCCATAGTAGGAGAATCGTTCGCAGAGTTCTACAAAAGCAACGGTGTACGCTGCCCATGGAATCTTGCCCGAAACACGTCGAAGTGTGTGCATCTCCTCCTCGGTGGGAGTTATGAAATCGCCCTCTG
The DNA here is from genome assembly GCA_031472005.1 of Tetracladium setigerum. Classification (NCBI taxonomy): domain Eukaryota; kingdom Fungi; phylum Ascomycota; class Leotiomycetes; order Helotiales; genus Tetracladium; species Tetracladium setigerum. Next base: position 2,384,270 of record PZJY01000008.1, on the reverse strand, counting down.
AGCCGAGCTCTGTCGCCGAGTTGTAGCCAACTGAGTCTCGTTTCTCAGAGACATCTGCTTTGGTTTGGGCCAGGGCGGACTGTGGATGTTCAGTCTTGACGACAACATTCTCAATATCGGTTCCAGCGTTCATGATGGCGGTTTAGAACGAAGTGAATAATACTTGTTGCAGAGACCGAGAGTGTTTGTGAGCAGATGGGCATCTCTTGATATATATGAGTTTCATCGGCAATATCACATTCAATTCGCCCCTCATTGCACCTTATCTGTGCATGGACCAGTCAAACTATCATCCTATTCCCTGGTGTTATCTCCTACCTAAAGGGGAGTGGTGTGCTAGAGGCAAGAATGGAACCAGCTTTGCCCGTGGTGCAACATCGTTTCCTTTTTCGAAAGGCCGTGGACTCCCAGCAACGAGTGGTAGGATAGTCTTGGAGGCAAAAACACTTGAATCAGTTCACCAGCCGGGGTCAGCAGCTCAGAACCAATTTTGATATCCAGTACAATTGCCATCCATGAAAACATATGTCAATCTTTGGCCTGAAAGAGAAGGTCCATTGGCAGGCCAAGACGCCGGTCCAAATAAGAGTTCCACAAAGCTTTTCATACCGAGGCCAAAAGATCTTGTTTGTCATATTTTCGGCGGCAAGTCGGCTGGGAAGGGGGGTGTGCCCAGGCCGCCAAGAGCAGAGTGAGCAAAGATCGACGGACGGGATGCGAGTCATCCAATGGAAATCTCCTTCCAGAAGACTCGGAGGTTCGGAGGACCTTATTTCAGTTACTTCACACCAATGGGATACCAATAGGAGGGCCCGCTTGGCGCCAACTAACGTCAACGGCTTGGAGCCGAATCTTAATATTTTTATGGGGGCGCCACAGCTTCGGTACATCTCGATCTGTGCGTGTGCTCACCTCGAATTCAAGCAAACCAGTTTACTTTGCTGAATACTGCAATCCTCATGGCTATGAAGTTTAAAGAAGCACACCTGCTTGAAAGCATAAACAAAAGGAATGTGTACAGTAGTTGCACCGATACAAACCGCTAACGTGATGTTTTGCGACATATCAACTCCTCGGTTCGCGTAACGTTGCGCGGTTTGTCTTTCTTCCACTTAACGGGATCTGTACAGTATCAGTCGCCGCCATGGTGGAACCATTCTCTTGGAAACCTTCAGGCTCGTCCGCAAAGGCATCCCTTTTGGGGATTGCGGCGACGTCCTTCCACTCTGTCCCGATTTTATCGGTCTATCATCGTTCCTCTAACGGCCAGTTATGCAGAGTGTCCAGGAAGGTACTGATATGAAGTCATCTTAAATTCTACCAACGAATTGTATGATTCTCACTAACAGACTACATCTGGCGGCTTGCTGGTAGATACGTAGGTGGTTGCAATCATTCTCAATAGTATCAGGAGAATGTTCAAAACCTGAAATTGTTTTCTTGTTTCTTTCAAGTTTTCAAAACCTGTGAAAACATCCGTGGAGTCGTCAGCGGCTTGGCCGTGGATGTCATACGAGTTCGCCTCGGAATTTCCCGTCTTCGGCGTCCACCCATACTCGAGCAGGAGACTATGACAGAACCTTTAAAACTGGAGATCAAGCTCTTTCATCGATGCAGGCTAAAGACAATATTTGCATCGGCTACTACCGAAGGTGTACTGTAGCAGTGATAGACGCGCATCTTAGGATCGACGCGGTGGTATTCCGCACCACCTTGGTCTAATGTTTTGATACCAAGGCTCGTACCTTACTTATCAAGCCTAGCTGAAGGATTGTAACCTAAAAGACCAACCAGGAATTGTTGATCTAAGTGGTCAGAAAGAAGAAGCCTCATACAGGGAGAGCCAAGACATAACCGGTAAGTCCTCGCGTACGTGAACATGGAAGATCCATCATCCATCATCCAGGTTGTCTGAAAACTCCGCAATGAGTAACCTTTAATTTTACCAACAAACACGACATGAGAGTAAGCGGGGACTCTCCACAGTAGGTACTGTGCAGTAATTCAACTAAGGCAAGACTAATGCCATCAATATCATTACTAACGAGGATGAGCTCGCAAGTTCGCGCGCAACTCCGCGCTCTCGGTTTCCGAAAATGTTGGAACTATTCCAAATACGATGATTACGAGCTGTCCCGAGTTGTTATTTTCTTCTAATATTACAACGTCCTTCCTCGGCGGTTGACTTTGCCACAGGTTAACTGCTGCACACCACTGCACCCCGCACACCAAAAACAAAGAAAAAGTGGAAGCGCGATTGACAGGACACTACTTGTATTGGAGAGAATAAAGAGCACCAAGTGCAGATCTAAAAGAAGTACAGTGTTTCTCCTTCTGCGACAAAAGTTTTCACAACTCCCAAGATCTTCAAGCGATCAGCTGTGTTGATTTCTCCTGACACAAGAATGAAAAGTATCTCAAGGCAATCGCCCATTATTACGTCCGCAAATCCCTAAATTGCGAATTTCCTGACAACAAAATAGAAGTGGCAATGATTAATTCGAGATCTTCACCCCCGCCCCTTGGGACGGCAGAGAATAATATACGAGCTGAGAGAGAGGCAAATTATGGGGAAGGATCGAGGGGTGGGAAGGAACGGTACTTTAGGTAATTCCCTAGTTGACCCCAGAATATGCAAGATATTCAAGTCTTATCCTGCACATTGTCGGAAGATGCTTGTAGACGGTAGGCCGCTGTGCTGTGGGGTAGATGGCTCGGCTTTAAATTGAATTTAAAAAGTAGGTACATGTATAGGTCAATGTTTGGAAAGACGAGTATTTGAAAGGCGTTATTGTAGAGGCAGCGATGAGGTCTTGATCTGGATGCCCACGGTGGGCATGAAGGACTCGCTTACTTGTATGTGGTTGGAAGTAATACCTAAGGCTGGCAAGGAACTGATATTTACCGTTGAATTGGTTTTTAGATGTGTCATTTTTTATATTCAGAGGATATCTCCACTGACAAAGCAATGCGAGAATCTGAAAACATCCGACCTGTTACTTTCAGGCATCAGAACAGCACTCTTCGAGTATTCAAGCAAAGTCTAGAAAAACTGAATGATCATTGAGTCTCGATCGACTTCTTTCTGGCTTTTGCAAAAGACGCGTCGTTTGCGACTAACCCCTCCTCATACAACCTCGTACAGCTCAATCCCAAAACAAAGTAGCACTGGAATATATTCTATCATGCCAACCCGTCCTACTCCATGAAGGAACCTATTGAATTACTTATTGGAGTGTCGACACCAACTCACTCTAAAGTTGAACTCGAGGCTACGTCGGGTAAGGAGACACTTATATAAAGTGAAATTAACTAGTAACAACAGAACTGGGAGATGAGGAAGTAAACTCAAATCAATTTTAAAATAGGAGTTGGATGAAGCTCTTGTCATTTGCGAAATTGTTATGCTTCAAGATATATAATACCGAGAAGGCGAAATAGAGCATATGGACTCTGTGTTCAAGGGGAGACGGCAAGTGTGAGATCTTTTTACATTTTGATTGCAGAACACTAAAACGAAACACAAGTCTAAGAAAGAAGGTTCTTTTAAAATTTGGCTTTAATTTTTAAAGTAAAATCATCAGCGTTCTTTTGGCTCGCGGCTCGGAGAACTCCCAGTTTCTATGCTTCTCTTAACCCATGGCTTCCGTGTTACCTTCAAGACCAGCATTCCCAAATCACATCTTCTCAATCTTACCAGAAATCCAGGGCTACCATTAGTATATTGAAGGTTATTAGCACCAGTAAATCTTTTTCCAGGAAGAGATATCATCTAAAGATGCCATCGAGAAGAACAGCGCCGGAATTGCAGCTGGAGTTATTGATGAGTCTGTCTCGTGCGTACAGGAAAGGCGAGCAGGTTGAGAATATGCACTTTTCCTCTTGATAATAAAAAGCTGACATACAGATAAGTAACTCGCAATAGTCAAGGGAATAATACAAGACTAAAGCCACCAAATAGAGCCAAAGAAGCTGAGAAAAAGAACGTATCCGACTACGCACAATGCAGTCGACTCCGCGGCAGTAGTGTTGGGAAAAGTGTATGTTTTCCACCATGTACATAGGAGAAGCTGACGAAAAGAACGGCGATCACAATTTGAATGCTTTCATGCTTTCATGCTTCATGCCACATGTAAATTATCAATACTCGACGAAGAAAAAAGCAAGTTATCAAGATTTTCTTGGTGGAGGGGTTCCTCGCGGTAAGACCACCAACCCCCACCACCATCGCAAGGAAACCCCTCATTGTGCAACCGACAGCGCTACTACCGCCCAACTCCTGCGGAACGACCGTTGAACCACCCCCTCGACAACCAAACTGTCTGCCCTACCCTGCCAAACATATTTGCTTTTCTTTCAACACAATATTCTCAATATAAAATCCGTTAAATATCGGAGATTTATCCGAGACTGTGAACAGTTTCCAAAGCCCGGTCCTTGTCTGAGAGCAGGGCAGGGCAGGTATAATTCAGTCGATTTTGGGTCCATGCTTTTTCCAGTGCAGTGAGGCAGTTTTGATCGGATCTCCGCGCTTGGACGTCACCCCATGTTTTGAGTGAATATGCATTGGTGACTGGTGACTGGTGCAGTGGTGAAAGGACCGGATTGTTGTGGATGTTTGGAAGTTTGGAGGGGAGTTTTGCCACGGACGAAGAAGTGGTTCGTGGGCTGTGTACAGTCAACGGGTTTTTTTGGTTGACGTGGTGTGGTTTTTGCTTTTTCCTCTGCGCTGCAGGTGTTCAGATCATTGGGGGGTGGGGATCAAATAATCTTTTTGTGTAATCCCTTCTTCGATAACGCTTTGCGATGCAAATCTTCAAAGTTCAGGGATATTCTGATATTGCTGAGTATGATATTCCTTCTCGTCAATCGGGTGATCTTTCATTATCGAGATCAACAAAGATTCTCACCCCGCTCAGTCAGGAATCTTAGACCTGGTTTCAATAATCCCCCAAAAATTCGAATACGGAAGCAAACATATATATTTCATGATTCAACATCCAGACTTGGAGAGGGATAGTACTTGAGCTCTTTCAGAGCGTTTAATCCCGTTCCGAAATGGTGACACAACGAAGTCTGAGATTCGGGAAGGCAAGAATATGTCAAGGAATTGTCTGATCTACAGCAAGGTTGAACAGAAGCAAAGCCAATGGACGGAGACTTCTTTTCGCCATGGTGGGGGGGAAAGTGCACTGACTTCCGGAAGTATATTTATCATCCTTCGAAAGTCATTCTACTCTTTCTTTGTGCCCACGAGGTGTGGTTTGGTGGTGATTTCCTCTGAAATGTCTCGCTTGATACACATTGAGGAATTCGATGGTTGATTCGTGGTGTGAACGGAGACATCGATGTGACTATTTGCCAGAACCTTAGCAATACAAGTAATCCATGAATAGTTATGAATCGATCAACTCGGTCGAGACTCGGTTGAGTAACGTACCTTCGGGACCTGATACTTGAGGATGCCAGGGTACAAGGTACTTGTGAACGTGCACCCCGTGCAGTGGTTGTTGGAGAGAAACTGGTAGCGGCAATTGGCCTTCGCTTAAGCGCCCATCTCAGCCCAGACCAGGACATCGCAACCACACACATGGAGTAAAGGATCTGAGGGTACAGTACGGAGGTACAACAGTCTGAGCACCAATTCTGATTGCGAAATCCCCCTTCAATACCATGGCGTCCATCTGCAGCTGTTACGAGAGTACATGACCTACCAACACGTGTGGTCTCTACAACGGCAACAATTGGAGCCCAAAGCCGAGATGGTTCAGGGTTCCATCTCCTCATTACCACCAAAATCTTTCCAAATGTTCATCCAGATCTGCTGAGTGGCGGAGATCTGGTTTCAGGAAATCTCTTGCTCAGCACAGGTCTGTGGAAAAAGAAATGTTTCAATCCTGTCTCGAAGGGAGTCCCTGGGGACTTGCCACTCCGTACCTACTTTGGTCCGACGATTGAGAGTTTACATATGTACCTCATCTTTCCTCGGGGTACCTTGCTTAAGTTTTCCTTCAGAAAGGGTGACATCTCGAACTCTGTTTTTAGCAGAAACTCTCATCGGTGCTAGGAAAGACTTTGCATTGTATCCGTCGTCTCTTCTTCTTCTTGCCACTGTACTGCATTTGTACCTCCGTACTTGTTCTGTCCTGTACTTTCAGCAACTCCATCTTGGCATTTCCCCAGCGGCCTTCCTTTTCAGCAATGCAGTTACCTCCACTTTCTGTACTGGCTTCATGGCCAACTCCGAATTATGTCGATCCAGAGACGAAAGGACCGGCGTTGCTTCTTTGTAATTCGATTATGTTTTCCATTGCGAGTGCGATTGTTGCTGTGCGGATATATACACGGGTGTGCATTTCGAAGTGTTTTGGGGCTGACGATGTATTCATCTTACTGGCACTGGTTTGTCCACTCTTGTCTCTACTACTCAAGTTGTATATTCTGACCAAGCTATTAGGTATGGGCTATTGGAATCATATCGATGGCGGCGTTCTCATACATAAGGCATGGCGGAACTCGACATGTTTGGGATACAAACCCAGCAAATATACCAACCCTCCTCAAACTTGCGATGGCGACCCAAATCGTCTTCGGCAATGCCGTAACGTTTGTCAAAATCTCAATGCTGTTGCTCACCAAAAAAATCATGGGGAATGGCAACAAGACGCTTAGGAATATCATTATCTTTGCGATAGCTTTCGTGTCGGCCGGAATATCAGTTACACTCTGGTGATAATATTCAAGTGCAAGTAAGTACAGTGTATCTCGCTCGAAATCAGCCCCATTGTACAGTTCCTACCTGAAAAGAAGCTGACATCCGTTTCCAGACCTATTTCAGATCAATGGACATTATCCTTCGCACCTCAAGCATGCATCAACGACGAGGCCCATATCCTAGCAGCGAACATCATCAACCTCGTCAGCGACTTCCTCGTAGTCCTAATCCCCATCCCAGTAGTCATAAAGCTCAAGATGAAAGCTCGACAGCGAGCCATCGTCATCGGTCTCTTTAGTACCGGGTTCCTCGTCTGCATTGTTGGCGTCGTGAGGACTATATACGGACAGATCCTCACCACGGGTGCAAGCAGTGATTTCACCTGGAATGGAGCACCTGTTTATATCTCCGGTGCAGTTGAGCTCTATACTGGTATCGTAAGTACACCTCCCACCAGATTTCCTTCATCTCCAATCTCCAATTTCAATCAACTAATCAAACTACTAGATTGTCGCTTCCATTCCCCCAACACGAGCATTCTTCACACTCTACACACCGAGATTCCTCTCTGTCACTTCCTCAACATCTGGATCCGACGAAAACACAAACGATAACAGCAACAGCAACAACAGCAGCAACGGTCGCAGCATCACCGACCGCATCTTCGGCCGCGACGCAGAAAAGGGCCTTCAACTCTCCGACCTCTCCTCCTCGTCCTCAAGCGGCGACTCGAGCTCAGGTCCGACTTCACCTCCAGTCGTCGCGAGCAGGTTCAGCACGCACTGGGAAGATGTCGCTGCAGCCAAGAAACTGAAGAAGAAGGCGGGAAATAGCGTGTCGATATCGGGTGGAAGCAATAATGGTAGTCTGTCGTCTTTGGAGAGTTCGAGTGGTGTGAGGGATAGAGATGATGATAGGATACCGAGGGTTTGGAGGGGTGGGAAAGGTTCGAGGGGAAGTACATTGTCGAATGTAGAGAGGGTAGAGTCGCAGACGAATCTTATTATTGGGCCGACTTCGTCGAAAGAATGATGATGAGGTGCGGTAGAATTGGGTGGCGACAGAACAACTGCCTGCTAAGATTTTACTTTTATTTAATGACTTTACGAATTTATGAATTATATATATATTATCATTTAATAATTTACATCTCTCCTATGTACAGCACTCTTTTTCATCCACCTCTGATTTCTGATGATTGTATCGTCAACCAACATCGAAGCAATTCCACCTACTTCCCAACCCACCCAGTTATTCAGAACGGCTTCCCCAACTTCCGGCGAAAATCCCATTCGGACCCACGAATCAGCAAATATCGGTAGAACGGTAGAAAAACCGCTTTCTCTGTCTATGCTGACTCAAGGTACCTCTGTCGTGTCGTTGTTCCAGTTCCACGAACAATCCGCACAGACTGATCACCACTGTTTCGGGTATTTTAAACCATCATCCAAAATTCACACGATCACTCATTCGTTTTCGCAAAAATTGAATTTCTTACTGGAGAATCCACTTGTTTCGAGAGATGTTTTTCATGATTAAGAGTTCTCCATTTGCAGTAGATGACGGCCCATGAGTCGAGTCTGTTCTGTTGAATTTTCAAGAACCAGGGAAAGTGGACGGATTATTTGGGTACAACGACAAGAGATGCCCTGCTCAGTTGACTATTGACATACTTGTCGATGTTAAAGCTCACTCAAATTTGATGAATTCACTAGGGAGGTGTTCAAGTATGATGCTAACTCTACTTGAGACTCAAGTCTCTAGGATGAGAAAATGGACATTTGCGAGGAGATAAAATCATCGTAGTTGAATTCTGCTTAACTCAAGCTAGCAATGGAAGCATTGGGGCACAATTTCAAAGTGGTTTGCCTGATGTTGTAGGGTTTTGAATGAGAAGAAAGCTGACGAGGGACGACAAGTCGGAGAACGCTGGGTGGGTCGCAATGGCAGCAATTCTTTTTTGAAAAAAGATAATTCCTTATCAAGTACATTTACTTTGAACTCGAAGAAGTGGAAAATATTTAGATGAGGAGTGAAAAACTTCGAAAGCAAAGCTTCTGGGGTTTTCGCATTCCTGGGTAGGTACTTTACCAAGTGCGACAAATGTATTCGTAGGTTTGGCAAAGCAGGTGGGGATCATCTCGGATATTTAATGCGACCAAAGGTCCCACAATCCACACTCATCAAATTCTCTCCACTTATTGAAATATCCATGTAACGGCTATTTCCCTGCAAAATCTCCGAAGGATTCAGAGAATCGAAGAATCCAGAAAGCGTTCAGGTTGTTAGCCCAACTATTACCGTTACCGTCACCGTTTTATAGTACAGTACGCGACCACCCAAATGATGGAAGAAGGTCGAGTCTCAATATGGAGTAATCAGGGGCTGGATTGGCAAGTACCAAGATCAACGCACTGTCAAAGCGCGATCAAAACCATGAGTTTGAATAAATCCAGCGATTCGAGAAGTACGGTAACAAGCTTCCCAAGCTCTCGGAAAGTTGGAATAATAGAGGAGTCTGAATAATGAAACCACCTACTCCCAGTTGCACCCTTGAGAGACAGTGGTAGGTATAGTAACAAGCTCCAGCAATCACACCAATGTGGACGCTCTTGGAGGAGTTGTAATTAAATGGAAAGCAAATCAAATTGATAAACACTCGACCATTCCAATCCTTGGCCCGGATCCTCTCCGTCGGGATATCTCCATAGGCCTAGAATGGTCTCTGTCTACCCCCTGACATACGTACACCCACGCCAAGGCTAGATTAGTCGAACAAGAATGAAATTGCGGTTCGAGTACTCCGTACAAGTAGATGTTTGTTTACTGTAGATACCTTGCTCGCCTATCATTGCTGTTAAGGGGGTGGTTTATGTATGTCTTTTTTCCTTTTGATAATGATGAAATCTTGGAGAAGAAGAAGCAAAATAGACGCAATAACGTGAGGAAATGAGGGGCAAAGAATGTTTACCCCTGAAATGAAAGTACGGTACATTATTATGATTCTGGTTATTGGCAATAACGCCAGGTCCATGGCATGATCATAGTGATAAGGCAATATATACACTAGATGGTATCCAATAATTTCCGTTTGCAGCTGGTATGTAAACAAAGAAACCATGTGAGGATCGCATTGGTTTCGTCCATGTCAACAAAAATGAGTGAGCAAAGGTTGTGCCTGCCGAAGAAGCGAGATGGGTATTATCTCAATATATACCAATAGATAGATTTAGAAAGATAAAACTCCTCTGACGTATGGTTGGTCGGTTTTGTCTCGCAATAATCCCAATTTGCTTTTGGCGGCGCGTCTTTCTGATCTCATGATCTGAGATCTGAGATCCCTTCGCAGCTGTTTGCACCAGACAAGCATTTTCGGCAGAATTAAGCTTCACTTTGGGGCCTTGGCTCTTTACAGGACACATGCGACTGGATTACGCATGCAGCACCGCACAGAACACGATCGGGCCTGCGCTCGTCAATACGAGACGCCTGCTGCTTTTTCCATCCCAAAATACGGAGGTCCCGGGTTTCTAGTTCGTGTTCTTTCTTCTCTCTTTCCAATCCCCCTCCTCTCGAAACCGAACCAGAGCAAACCTTACCTCCTCCTCGTCGTCGTCCCTTCTTTTGCTGCTGCTGCCCGTCAAGCTGGCGACGATCATCCGAGGCCTCCTTGTGCAACTCTAAACGAAACAAACAAACTCCACCACCACCACCACTCACTCCCTTTCCTCCCCTGGCTGAGGATGGGAGCCATGATGCCTCGAATCCAGATGCTGAGGTACATCTTACCAGCTCTCCTCCTCGTCCTCCTCTGGACTCTTCATCCCAAGCTCTCCCACTTCTCGAACCACGACCGCGATGCAAGACTGCTTGGAAATGGACATAATGCAAGGATACAAGATGATGTGGAGTGGGTGCGCGCTGTGCTCCGGAATAATAGTATTGGTTCCGATATCACATTTGCATCGCGAAGGCTGCAATATGTGTTTGATGCGCCAGACAGGCTGCAGAATACAGAGGTCCAGCAACCGCTCTTCCCACAATCCTTCACCAATATTTCGCTCAAAGGGGAGAGGTCGTTACCTTGGGGCGATGTGCTCAAGATCCATGTCAAGAAATCGCCTCGACCCGCCCAAATCGATGCCTCGAAGTTGCTCTTTGCAGTCTCCACCACTCCGGAACGATTCAACGACAAGAAATTGTCGCCCGTCAAGGAATGGGTACGCTGGCTGACCGACGGCCACGGCAAGAGCAACGGCGCAAAGATTGTCCTCGCGCTGTACAAAAGCAACGCAACGCAAATCTCCACTACCAAACACACACTCGCATCTCTCGGAATCAATGCCACCGTTGTTCAGGCCAACAAAGATCTCGACATGCCGAGGCGATACCTCGACCTCGTCCGACTGATGTGGGAAGAGTCAACCCGCCCGCAACGAGACTACTTCGCCATCGTCGACGACGACACCTTCTTTCCGGCCATGTCCTCCCTCCTCCAAACTCTCAAGACCTATGACCCCAAAAGCCCTACTACATTGGCACCTTCACCGAACGCGCCGACTGGCTCATCAAACACCAACTCCCAATGGCGTACGGCGGTGCCGGCGTCTTCTTCACCGCCCCAACAATCGCCCAGATCATGGCTGCAGAATGCCTGTCCGAACCCACCGGCGGAACCTCCGAAATCGAAGACACCGAAGGCGATCGCATGCTCTTCCGCTGTATCAACATCGGCACTGACATCTCCCTCACTCATCTGCCGCGACTATTTCAATTCGACATGTTTGGCGACCCATCCGGCTTCTACGAGTCCGGAAACCACCCGCTCTCCATCCACCACTACAAAACGTGGCATACCTTCACGCCCCATCTCGCACACACGGTCGCCTCCGCCTGCGGCGAAGATTGCCTTTTCCAAAAATTCCAATTTAGCGATAATTTTGTCTTGTCGAATGGGTATTCGGTAGCGGAGTATCCGGATGGGATCACCTTTGATCCGGCGCAGTACGAGGATACATTTAATTATAAGGAGGTGCCTCTGGGGCAGGTGGCCGTGGTGCATGCGCCCACGTTTGGGATGATGCGGCAGTCGTTGACGAAGACGGGGAAGAAGAGGCAGTGGTTGTTGTTGGGCAGTAGGGAGGAGGGTGGTGGAAGGGTGAGGCAGGTGTATGTGAAGAAGAGGAAGGATGAGAGGTGGATTCTCAAGGGCGTGGAGAAGCTTCCGGCGAGGGATAGTGTGGTCGTTCTGACTTGGGTTCCGTGAATCGATATGGGTCCGGTGGGTACCGTACAGTTACCTTACTTTTTACGACAAAAGCACGCAACAAGAGAGAGAGAGAGGGAGAAAGGAAGGAAGAAAGGAAGCAGCATCGCGAGAGGGGGAGATTCGTGTACGATACTGACAACTACCACGCAACATCCACGGCCGCATATAGAATGTACAGTACTATAACGATAACAAGCAACAACACCAGGGGAGCATCGAAGAAAGGCAAGCTTTAAAGGATAGAAAGGAAAGGGGTATTTTCAAAACCTTTATTTTTTACTATTTTTGCTATTGAGCGAGCGGGCGAAGTTTTATCTGGCGTTTTGGAGCAGGCGACCTGGAGTCTTTGGCTTTCCGCTTTGTCGATCTCTTTTTATCGTTTTCATTTTCCAAGGGAAGGAAGCAGGCGAGCAGGCGGGGTGAGCAAGGAGATGTCGGATTAAAGATACCCATTTGAGTGGGGAATTGAGAGAATGAAACAGAGAGATAAAGGAAGAGAGAGAAAGGAGGGGGGAAATACACGAATGAATGTAGTGAAGCTCTCCAATTTTCGCATCATGACAGCAGTAGCAGAAATAAGTAGCAGCAGCAGTAGCGGTAGCACAATTCAAAGAAAAACGCATTTCCAGTATTCAGAAGTAAATAAGAACCAAGCATCAAGGGAAAAAAGAACAGACGTAAAACAAAGTTTGTCGCGTGACCACCTTCCACACAAGGGATAGTAAGATACAATGGACGAACGACGGGCATGTGGTCTCTCTTATGTACTTTGTTTTAATTAATTTGGATCCATCCCTTCCCCTTATCCCTTCCCCATACATATCCATACCGAGTAGACCGAATAGGTAGGTAAGCCCCTCGCCGCTGGGAAGATTGGGCTTGGGAGCTTGGGGAGCTTGGGAGTTGGAACTCGGCAGCTTGGAGGTGCTTGGATACAAGTCGAAATAGAAGGTACCTCCGATCTCGATCGATCGCGCTCGATCCCATCAAATTGATCAAATCATAGCCAGCTCAGTCCTCCGAGCGTCTCAGCCATTTAATATTTAATTCATTCCCGTTCCGTTTGTCTCTTTGCTTGATTCCTTACCGGGTAGGAGTAGGGTAGATAGATAGAGGTGAGGGAGGGTGTGTCGTCCGGAGGTATGTACTTCTGGCCCCCCACAAAAACAGGTCCAGTTTCCACTTTTGGAGTTTGAAGTTTGAAGTTTGAATTGAGTGAGTGAGTGAGTGATGGAGAGGGAAATTAACATGTGAGATGGAATGGAAACCAAATGTAAGTAGGTAGGTAGGGATAGGGACAGCTGGATAGGGAGGCGAGGGATGAGGCTGACACCGTTACACAGGCTTGACGGGATCAGTGCCTGGTTTGTTGGCTGGACGGGATGGCATGGGAGGGGAATGATGGGATATGGGCATGGATACGGATGGTATGGCATAGTGAGAAGGCAAGGGAAGGAAAGGGAAGGGAAGGGAGGAAGCGAAGTTTACATTTGATATCCATTTTCAACTTGTTTCTCATTTTTTATTGAATCTTATTCTAAATTTGTTCTCTGTATTGAATTCATATATAGCTTTTTTCTTCTTTTCTTCTTTTCGCCAAATACCTGTGTATCTATAGAATGCCCCTACCTGAATACTACTCGACAAGTAGAAAAAGTAATAGGACAGACGCCAATGTAATAAGAAAGGACAGAGAGTGGCGCGGGTGGATACAGTATCTTGCATTATTGCCGGGGTGCAGCCGGCTGATACGGCACACAAAATACGGCGCAGGAGTGGGTGTTTGCTTGGGAGGTGGCTCTGCTGCATACTGTACCCGATTGATCAAGGTCTTCAACTCATCTAATAATCTAATGGCCGAATAAATCAAAACCTCTTCGGGAATAAGAAAGACCTATTACCTGGTACAGTACGGATATAAATGGTATGGTACTTTAAGGTATCCATGCATGTAAAGCCGCGGCACGGGACGGGTGCCGGGGGGGCGTGCAACTTAAAATTCCATTCCTTTGGAACTCAACTCAGTTATTCTACTCAATTAATTCAACTAAATTTAATCCCATCATTCAACTTCTTCCTTTCCCCGTCTCAATTTGAGACTCGCCGCTACTACAATCAGCCATTCAACGAAATAGGTATATGTATCTAGTAGGTATGGATCATATACCATGTTATTGAGTGGTTGAATAGGCACTTTAACATGGGTCTATTCAGGTGTAGAACTATACCCATCCTGTGCTGTACTGTACTGTACTGTACTGTACGTTCTTCGAGGCGGCGTATTTCTTTGATAGGTAGGCATGAAAGAGAGATTGTACTCTAAGTTGGTTATTTTTATTTGATTCTCTTGACAAACCAAATATAAGAATGCGATGACCCACGTATGTCTCTTTACGCCTGAAAATTTGTCCTCCCATTTTTTGTATTATTACAACCCAAATTTCGTTCATGATTTTCCAACTCTCCTCACTCATCGAAAGAGATGAGATCAACTCTCCTTAGTCGCATATCGCTTAATATGCGCCGTATGCAGCTCCTCCACTGCCGGAATGATCAAACTCTCAATCTCCATCTCCGGCTCGCCATCTGGCAATTCGCTCGCCAACGAAGGCCTCTCTGCAACATCCTCAGCACTCGCAGCCACACCAATCATATGCTCCACCCCAGTAAGAGTCTTCTTTCTCCTGTGTCTCGGTACCCTGATCCATTTGTGCTTCATGCCGGGCGCGACAAACACCACTTCCCATTTCCTTGTACTGAGCAGGTTTCCAACGACCAGGTGGTGCTGGTAGCGATCAAGACTGTACTCCGCTTTGTGTACGAGAATTTCAGGGTCGGTTTCGAGCTTGAAGGAAACGATCATCCCTTCGGGTGCCCAGCCGTCGACGAGGCTCTTGAGGAATTTGGGAACGGGGTCAAGATCGACTATTAATCTCTTGGAGCGGGGCACTGAGGGGTAGGAATCGAAATTGTCGAATGTTTCTTCCTCCGTTTTTTCAGCTGGCGGCGGCGGTGGTGAAGTCTTTGTCTCGGTCGCGTTGGTGGATTGGATCTTATGTTCTACCATTCTTTCTGGGGGACGAAGAAATCGGATACCGCTGCGGCGAGGTAGAGGAGGCCGTTGGGGCCGAGAGGTCGCATTAGTTGTGCGATGGATCGGAGGACGAAGAGATAGTCGGTTATCGTTGTAAAAGGGAGTGTGAGGAGGAGATTCTTCTGTTTGGCGGACTGGTATTGTCGGAGGACTTTGAGCATCTTCTCCTTGTATTGGTCATTGGCTACAACTTGACCATCCGAGCCTTCGTGGAGGAAATCGAGGAAGCAATCTGTCGCATGACTGTAGTGTCGCGAGTAGGGTAACAGACTGAATTGGCGATGTAGGAAGATGACGGCGTAGCCTGTCTCGAGGAAGTATTCGGCTGATGTGGCTCCTCTTGTGCCGGCGCTGAAGTTGTCAATGAAGCGGACCGTTTGTTTCTCCAGTGGCACTGTTGTTCCTCCCGAGGTCACCAAAACCACCCTCCTTCCCGCGGCCGAGTGGAAGCTTATAAACTCCTCTGCTAGTCGTGTATGTTCTTCGAGCAATGCAGGTGGGGGGTTCTCGGAAAAGTAATCCCGTTCTTCAATCTCTGCAGTGGTAGGCCCTTGCTGGTCGGGTCGCGAGCTGGAGGTCGACATTGAATCGTACGAGGAATTCGAGAAGATAGAAGGTGTAGGTGAGGACGGTCGAGATTCGGGAAGCTTGAAGGAGAGGGTGAAGCTGGTACTGGAGCTGGATGGCGGGGTAGTTGGTTGCGACAATCGTTGGGACGAGCTCGATTTCGCAGATTGGGCGGGATTGTTCTGCGACATTGTGTTAGGCATGATGAGCAAGATGGAAGGATGCAATGACAGACTTGGATGCCAAAGAATTGATAGATATATACCTCGTCAGAACTTGGTGTTTTCTGCTCTCCTCGGTCCCCTCGGTGCTCGCAGACAACTTATGCCTCGGTCAAGAGGAAGCTCGACTCGGGCTTGCGGCAGATGTACGGGGTTTGTGGGGAGAGGGAGAGAGAGGCAACTTATTAAAAGGTTAAGGTACCTAGCCTTCTAATAACCATCAGGTTTGCGCGACAAGAAAGGGAGGATTGATCCCGAGTCGGGGGCGTTGGTAAACGTTCTTGGGCAAGAATGGACGGTTGTGATGTAGCTAGCAGCATGTTTGCTTTTCTGGCTGGTCCCTCTTCCCTCTCCCTTTTGCCGCACCAGCCAATCTTTTCCACGACCTCAACCACTTCACTTCTTCGGGAAGCTTAAGCGAGATGCCAGGAGTGAATGGAATGAGGAACACCAATTCTACTGTACGAGTTAGTTTTATGAATGGGTAGGTTTTGTTTTGCACCTGGAATGTAGGTAGGTAGTTAGTTACTCAAAGAGAGAAGTCCTTCGCTCGTTTTGTCCCTCTTGACCCGGCCTATTATTATTATTATTATTGATCGTACGATGCTGGAGGCGCAAAGCACCAATAAGTATGTATCGCTTACATCCGGACTCGAAGACTAAACAAAACAAAACAAAACAAAGCGATGCAACAAGCTGCCGTTGCTATCTCATTCAACCGGTTACTTTATACAGTACAGTACAGTGCAGTACTGCACAGTCTGGCGGATGGATTGTCTGGGCCACGGCTCTGCTTTTATATATCTCATATCCATAGCCATGGTGTTCTTTGCGCATCCGGTCCGGAGAAACTGGAGCCCGCAGAGATATCCCATTCCGAAGTATTGTAGCAGCTCGTCAACTCCTCTACTGTACTACTCCAAGCAGGCGACTTCTTATCGCATTCCTACCCTCGACCTACGGAGGTATTTGAAGCTGGCACGTTCCTGACACATAACCCACTGTTTTCAGAGACTGGTCGACAGAAGACCAGTCAACCGGGATCCAATGGGATTCGAGGGCAAATGCTCTGCTGGACGGCCATTGGGTCGGGGATATCTCCTTGCTTCCTCGCAATCGAGGAATCCCATTGCCATCTGTGAAATAGCGTCCGCTGCTAAATACTCTGCCGAGCCTACTCCTGTACCGTACTCATTCTCGCTACCACCACCTCTCACAATCTTATATCGCCAGGCCGCACGTACCACTCACGTTGACCACCACACTAATATTTGACTTCCACCCACCACGTCTCTCCCTGCCCGACTGAGACGGGATAAAATGGCCGGTGTACATAGTAGAGCAGAGTACTCATACTACTGGCCCCTAAGAAAAATGGTGTCCATAAACACTGGTTCCATATTCTTACCGGCTGCTTCTTTTGTCCCCATCTATCCACTGCACACACTGTCTGTGGCTCTTTCACTCGTCCGTCCAGTGCACCTCCAAGGCCAATTTTCGATGTAGGATGAGCGAATTGCAAGCGCTGCATGTGGATTTGTCGAAGCCGTGATCTCCCCGCGATTGTGACGTGACTGGGGGAGCCGCCGCTCGTGGTGGTGGGTTGGTTGTGTTGATGGTTTTTGATGATAGCGAAATGTCTGTGGTTCTTTCATTCTGCTCATTCGCAACGGATCAAAACTCCGGACCAGCCAAAATCTCTGACGGCTTGAACAGCAGTTTTTTTTTCATACTGTACATAATTTGCACGCCTAGCAGCTTGAAGTCTTGACTCTGCTCTGCGCCCCTCTGCGGTTGTGGTTTCCAGATACGTACGCCGCCTCAACTCCCAACAGCAGCAGTTGCTGTCTTCACTGCTATGGACGCAGAGCATGGGCTGTAGCAACATCTTGTCTTCATATTCTTTTCATTTGAAGAGGATCAAAGGCCTCATTCGGCCATCACACGGTGCGCCTGGCAAACCGAAATGCTTCACTGAAGCCAAATCATTGCCTCCCTTCGAAGCGAGAAGGGAGTTATTGGACTACCTCGACAGCCCATTGAACATCAACGCAAATCATCTTCGTAAGCCGTGTTGCCCTTCTCTCTCGAGCACTTGAGAGCAGAGGAGGAGGAGGAGGATCTACTACTACGAGTGGCCAACTGTCCTTGTTGGGGAACCCACCCACGATCCCATTTTGCAAGACGCTTCACTTTATTCGATGTCCAAGCAAGTCAAAAAGGGGAGGGCTAAACGTCCGCGAGAGCACAAGGCTCCTCCGCACGAAGAGCCATTGCCACCGAGCTTTGCACCAACAGAATCCTCGGCTCTATCATCGCCAGCCTACGGCGTTGCAGGGTTCGGCGATGTCTACCAGTCCTCCGTTCATCGATCTGGCGCTTTGGGCTCACATGTCCAACACGCTTCGATGCACAGCGCAGCGCCGCCATTACTCCCCAGAAAGGTTGCGATACCAGCTCTGCGAAACTCCCTGACTCCCGATCCAAGGTCATCTCGGAAAGAGCGTACTCAGCATGCTTGCGATAATTGTCGAAAAGCCAAAGCTGGCTGTAGTGGTGGTAATCCGTGCTCGAGATGCAGAACAATGAAGTCCCCTTGTGTGTATGGAGATGGGAAAAGGGAGAAGGAGAAGAAGTAAAGGCGTAATTTGCCTGTCTACATGACGAACTGACTAACAATTCACAGGGAGCTGACAAAGTTGAGCCAGGAGACAAGCTTTCTTGTCCAGCAGAATACAGAGGTAATGCAGACGCTTCAGCGAATTCGAGACGATGTACATCTTTCTCCAGATGGAATGAGATCTGCCATCGATGATGTTATAGCTAGGGTATTGTTACATACTATCATGATTGTATCTGAGCTCACAAATCGTAGAATATATCACTAAGTATTGGCTTTGACTCTCCAGGTCCGTCAATGCGCCAGTCATCAGAGCCCGAGGACAACATAGTCACCGGAGAGCAAGACGCAAATGCTGAGGTAGGATCAACTGGTTCTCTTGATGTTGTCACCCTCGACACAGATCGAGAGGAGACGCGAGGAAGAGGCCATCTGGGCAAATCATCGGCCGTTGCATGGCAACATCGTGCAGAGGAGCAAGCGAGCCTCGATCCAAGTTTCATTGGCGACAAACATCAGCCAGCGGGCACGCCGTCTTCTTACCACACAGAGGATACTGACATGGAATACTTTGATACTTCGATTGTAAATTCTTACGCTTGGCCGGCTCCAGCATTGGCTGGAGCTCTGGTCGAGGCATACTTCACCTACGTCCATGACACTTATCCTATTTTGAACAAAAAACAATTCCTATCTCGGTATCATACATTTCCGCGGAACACTGGTCACCTCTCGAACGACGACATCATCTGGTTGGGCATAATAAACACCGTCTTTGCTATAGCTGCAACCCATGGTAGTTTGATGGCAAACCCCGGCTTGGAAAGCACAAGCGAGCATCGATTATACTTCACGAGAGCGATCATGATCTTTTCCCACCAAGAAATATTTCTACAGGATTCCAGGGTGTCTTCGACGTGTGCGTTGGGGCTGCTATCACTTTACTATCTTGCCAACACCCGACTTAACCGGTACTCCTTCCTGCAGGCTCTTTCAACTTCAACTTACTAACTTGTGTAGAGCTTGGACTGCCTGTGGTTTAGCCATCAGGCATGCTCTCACGCTGGGGCTCCACGTTCGAAGCGCTGCAGCTAGTCTATTGGATGCAGAGAAGGAACATCGAGTTCGCATATGGTGGTCCTTGTACTCACTTGAGTGTACACTAAATGAGCTCACAGGACGCCCGAGCTGTATTGCAGATCGAGATATCAGTACTCCAATGCCCATCAATCTCGAAGAAACAGACCTTGAAAGCGAACGGGATTTGTACGATGAAATGCAAGGTGTACAAACGGATCTACCAGGCCCCAGCAGTGCATCGGCTCACTCAAGAAGCTCGCGGAGTTCCAGGCGTAAGTGCTATCCTCCTGAATTCCTAGGTAGAAAAGTCTCTGATGATACTAGTTAGCTCGGCTGCTACATGGCAAATGCCCTCTGCCTTTACGCAGCCTGTAGCCATGCAGTTCCCGCCTGTCCCCCCTCCGTTAACTTCATCTACCTTCTTTATCTACCGCACTCAACTATCGATCGTTTCCCACGAAATCATAACACAACTATACTGCGCTGCAACATCAAAGGAAAAATGGATCGATGTCGAAAACACTATCCGAAGCATCGACGAGCGGCTCCTCAACTGGGCCAAAAGTCTCCCGTCCGAACTTGAAGTTGGCTTTGACACTTATCCCAAACCCGATTACAATAGCCCCAACACATTTCACCGCACCGGTCTTGCCTTGCTCTTCAACTCTTCGCGCATGATCCTCTTCCGTCCCTGTCTCTGCCGCTTCGAGGGCCGCATTCACAATCAATCGGAACGCTCCAAACATTTCATTGATGAAACCGTCAAAAAATGCATCCAATCCGCCCGGCAGACAATCACGCTTCTTGCATGGTTTGCCTCCACCCCATCAAATCTTTACGCCATTCCCCCATTCTGGAATACCCTTCACTGTCTCTGCGAAGCCCTTTCAGTCCTCATACTTGAAATGGCATTTAAATGTCAACACCTCCCGGAAGAAACGGCCGAAATCCTCGAAGACGCCAAAAAGGGTGTGAGATGGCTCGTTATGATGTCAGTACAAAGCATTGGCGCACGAAAAGCATGGGAGATTTTCGATCGTCTAATCAGAATGGTGGCGCCCATTATCCGCTGGAGCGTATATGACCTCCCCACCCAAGCTCCAGTGCCACCAGGTTACAACTATGTTAAATTTACCATCAATCCATCACCCCCCTTTCAATCCGAACCAATTATAGCGCCCCATCCTCCGTTTATCAATCCATCTTCCTCAACTCAGCCTTTTGCTGCACCACCGCCGCTCAACCACCTCGTGCCAAACCTGCTCAATCCTGCAGAAGCGATGGAGAGATTTTCAATGATGGGTCAGTTGCATGGGCAGTATGATGATCCGTGGCAGCATCACTTTACGCTTTCGGGGAATGAGCAGGAGGGGTTATGGTTGCCCTAGTCGATTTTTATATACATATATATTTAAGGAGGGGAGGAAAGGTACATCACAGGTACTGTTGGAGTTAGTCGTGTTGGTTGGTATGGAATGACTGGTCTCATACAAAAGAAGGCATGAGATAGGCTGTGCAGAGAGATAATGACGAGTGAGACTGATGGCGGATTGGATGGGATGAGGTTGGATAGCATGGGCCAAGGTCGTAGGGGAAAATAGGTATGCATGATACCCGGATTGCATGATTGTGGAAGACGAAAAAGAGAGTCATTCATCTAGGTATGAAACATGAGATATGAATTTAATGATTATATTTATTCTACGCAATATGTGTTAGGTACTGTGCAAGTACAGCGTGAAGAGGACTTCGCACTCCTCATGGGGTATCTTTTCATCGCTCATCCGTCTTTGCAAAAGCTAAAGCAAAAGCACACCCACCGAGTGAGTATATATACACCAGGCCAGACATTACCATATAGTAACATCCAACTAAAAACCGCCAACCCCCTCCCCCCACCAAAGAAAAACACGTTCCCTTTACAAACGCCCAGCCAGCCAGTAGTAGTATAAAAAACCAAACAAATCGAGCAAGCGAGTAATATTCATCAATAAACACCCTCCATAATTCTCCTCCCGACCCCATCAACCCCACGATCACCCAGCTCCCCCATCAACCTCCTCTCCAACGTCCTATCCCTCCCTCCTTCACCCACAACGACAGCTTTAAGCACTTCGCCCTTCTCACCCACCAACACCCTCCCGACCTTCGCATCCGCCCACACGATTCTGATTTGTTTGGCTTCGGCGTCCGCGGCGGCTACATCGGCTATGATCCTCTCTCTTTCTCGCTCTTTGCCCCTGCCCTTCCGACTACTTGTAATGTCTCGCTTGTCGTCGAGGGCGAACTCTCGGCGGAGACTCTTGATTGCTTCTACGCGATTTCGGTGGCATACTATTTCTCGACGGAGGGCTCGGACGAAGGCTTGGAGATCTTGTTTTTTCGCCTTCTGCTTCTCCCCGCTGTTAGGGGTTGCAGGCGGAGGTAGATATTTCTTCGCCAAGCTAGGAAGAGGTATACCATCTGGAATCGTATGTCGATGCACACGCAGCCTTTCTCTATCCCCCGCGTCTACATCCTGTTGTGGAGGACTGATATTATTCTCCCCATACGGTCTGTTCAGCATCACGTACAGACTCTTCCCGAAACCACTCTTTCCACCCCCCAGCAAGGCGACATCAAAGCGAATACAGAGCACTCGGCCCCATCGACGGCGTTTGGGTCGCTGTCGGTGATGGGGAAGGACGTTATCCCGCCGCAGGCGCGATAGAGATTGCTGCGTTTGAGGGCGCTGAGTTGATGTGTGGTTGTGAGGAGGAGGGGAGAGAGATCTGTTTGTGTTTCTGCGGTCGTGGAGGGGGGCGTGCTGGATCGCGAGCGTGTGCGTTGATGATGGGCGGAGGTGGTGGAGTTGCGGAGGTTTTGGAGCGTGAGAAGGGTGGAGTGGGAGGTGAGGATTGTGCTTGCTTGAAGGGCGCGGTGGGCGGTGAGATTTGCGACTGTTTGTAGACCATTTATTAGAATTCGAAATTCAAAAATTGGGTTGGGAGGGGGATGTTTTGGTTGGGCAGGGGGGCATTTGTTTACTTTGCGCTTTGAGGGATTCGACTTCTTCATCCAACGACAGAGAGCTGGAAAGGGACGATTCGTCGGCTGGGGAGGTCGCGTTTGCGAAGACATGTTGATGCGGATTTAATTGATGGCTGGATGTGATGGTGATAGTGTTGTGGGCATAGTGGTGATGTGGATTGTGTTGGCTAGAAAAGTCGCGATGTCGTTGTGACGCGACGTGGAGAGTTGACCGGTCCCCCGCTGGCTGTACGTGGGGACTTCTTGGGGCGGCTGATGGAGACGGAATATGCAAAACGCCCTCACCTCACTAACTCACACTTTATTTCTACAACGTGGACGTGGTACAGTAGTACGGAGTACGAAAACATCCTGCTGGCTCTTGATGTGGTCTTGATGTCTTCTCTCGCTTTACTACTCCTACTCCTACAGCACTAACAATCATCTTTCCCTTATACAATTAATTACACATTTCAATTATTCATCAATCTCGCCCCTCTACACGCTCTCAGCCAAATACGAGTCAAAGAGTCCCCCAAGAAGACACGTCGCGGAAGCAACCCGTCCCCTGGAACGATCCGGCCAATTATTTTCTCCATCATCCTCGATTTTTGGAGGTCCATTGTTGTCCTCTATTGCTCTCATCCACCACATGCCTACCCCTCTAGGCGACACACTCCCTTCCCTTCAAGCGCAATCTACTTCATCACAGCTTCACAGCCAGCAACTTCCCCTTCACCACGACTCGCAGTATCCACACGCGCAAGAACTCGACGAACTCAACCAACGTCATAAGAAGAAAGAAAGAGAGAATCAAGGCGAACATACCGCAGAATCAACATCGGCGACGACACACCAACTGGAAGAACCATCGCGATACCTCCTCGCAGACGACTCCTCCGACGACGACGAAGAGGATCCCCTCGACGCCACCTCTTCCATGAGTACCAAGAAGCGCCGCCCCGCAAAACTCGAGTCCTCCTCGTCCTCAATCGCAGGAGGGGAGAACGGACACTCGAACGGCCACTCTAACGGCAAGATGAGCAGCGGCGTGGAATACCGGCGCAAGAATGCCTCGCTCGATTCGCCCACCGCGAATCTCATGGGGCGCGACTCCTTCTCGCTCGATGATCCGGTGCCAAAGACACCGACGATGAACAATCATGGCTTTTGGGAGCTGCCAATGCAGGATAGGAGGAATTTCGGGCTGTTGGTATTGCTATACTTCTTGCAGGGCGTGCCGATGGGGTTGGCGACTGGGTCGGTGCCGTTTTTGCTGAAGCCGTTCATGTCGTATTCCGCTCTGGGGGTATTCTCTCTGGCTTCATATCCATACTCGTTGAAGTTACTATGGAGTCCGGTGGTAGATGCGGTATGGAGTCCCAAACTGGGTCGCAGGAAGAGCTGGATCATGCCAATCCAGATGTTATCCGGCTTCGGCATGTTGTACTTGGGCGCGAGGATGAAGACCATGATGGCCGAGGCTGGAAAAGATGACGGAGCTGGAATCTGGGGCTTCACTGGCTGGTGGTTCTTCCTGGTTTTCATGTGCGCCACGCAGGATATTGCTGTGGATGGTTGGGCTTTGACACTCCTTACACCTGGGAATATCTCGTATGCGAGTACGGCGCAGACGGTGGGCTTGACTGCTGGACAATTCATGTCTTACACCGTCTTCCTGGCTTTCAACTCTCCAGACTTTGCGAATAAATACTTCCGTTCAACGCCCTTACAGGAGGGGGTGATGACCTTGGGCGGCTATCTTACATTCTGGGGTTGGGCATATATTATTGTCACGCTTGGACTGGGCCTTTTAAAGAAGGAGGAGAAGACGAGGAATGAAGATGGCATCTGGGATGTTTACAAGGTGATGTGGGGGGTCTTAAAACTCAAGAACATCCAAACTATCATCATTATCCACCTCATCGCCAAGATCGGCTTCCAAGCCAACGACGGAGTTACAAATCTTAAACTCATCGACAAAGGATTTTCCCAAGAGGACCTCGCACTCACTGTGCTCATTGATTTCCCATTCGAGATAGGCCTTGGTTATTACGCTGGAAAATGGTCGACAACATACACCCCAATGCGATTATGGTGTTGGGGTTTCGTTGGCCGCCTACTCGCCGCAGTTCTCGCTCAGATCACAGTCATGATCTTCCCAAAGAACGGTGTTGATACTTGGTACCTCCTCGTCGTTATTGCAGAACATATTTTCTCCACTTTCACCAACACAGTCATGTTTGTCGCTGTTTCCGCATTCCACGCTAGAATCGCAGACCCAGTGATTGGAGGTACTTACATGACTTTACTCGCTACGTAAGTTTCCCTCCCTCTTTACTACTCAATTCTTTTTTGCGCTTGTTATAAAAACCTAGGCATCTGACGTTACATATCCACAGTGTCTCCAACCTAGGCGGCACCTCCCCCGCTTCTTCGTCCTCAAACTCGTCGACTTCTTCACAGTCGCAACCTGTCTCCCACCACTCGCCGACTACAAACTCCCAGCCACCCTCAAAGGTCCGCTCGTCACCGATCCATTCTCATGCTCCCTCTCGGCTGAGAAGGATCGTTGCATCCAAGGCGGTGGCATCTGCGATATTAGTCGCGATGGGTACTACGTCATGAATGTCGTGTGTGTCATTGTGGGTGTCGTGACCTTTTGGAGCTATATTGGACCGGCGGCTTTGAAGTTGCAGGCGTTGCCTTTGAGGGCTTGGAGGATTGCTGAGGGACAGAGGTAGTTAGCGTAGGTAGGGTGGAAATCCATCCACCTACTCAAGTACTCATTCATATATGAGGGATTGACAAGATCCAGAAGGAAGTGAACGCTAGGGAGGGTGCCGATGAAAATTACGTGGAATTTGTATCTTAGAAAGCGTACAGTAACAGTACCTGTAGAATAACATAGAAAAGACAAGACGACTGCAAAAATTCAAGAATATACAAAAACAAAAACACCAAGGAAGAATTATGTATATATGAAAGTAAACTTGTGTGTGTAATCTTTGTGTTTTTGCCGTCTTTAGCAAGGCAAGTCGGTCAGATCTCGCATTTTTCCGAGGTTTGGGGTGGCCAGCGGAGAAGGAGAGGGAAAGATAAATATGGTGCAAAAGTACGTAGATAAATACACGTCGGCTCGGTCTTGAATTGTTGGTTGGAAATGGGAAGATGGTGATGGTAAATATGGTGGTGGTGGATGGATTTGGTGGATGGATTAGATGGATTGGAAGGATTTTGAAATCTGGAAGGGTAGGGGGAAGTTGTTTTTGTTAATGGGGAGCTGGCTGATGGTATTTTCGTTGATGGTGTTTTGGCTGATGATGGGTTTGCTGATGGTGGCTTGGGTTGGTGATCTTTCGCTAATGGTGTTTTTGTGGTAGGGGGTTCGTTCCTGAGAGGTTGGCGGATAGGACGTGGGCTGACGGTAATTTCGCTGGTGGTATTTTCGCTGAGGATTCTTTCGCTGATAGTAAAACCTGGGTTCTTGTAAGTTTGCGACATGTAGGTGAGAAGGAAAGGAGTGCTTAACACCACATCACAACCAATATCAACCACCACATTTATTCCAACTTCCCAGGAGCGAGCCTACCTTCTAGTACCGTAACATAACTACCTACCATCCAACCCAGTCATTATTCTTCTCCTACCTAAGCCCACCTCTAACTTTCCAATAACAGTACCACAGTATCACCATACGGTGTGGTACCCAGCATGTAATACGTCGACCTCCCTTCCTCACATGAACAAAAATCTCTGGTCAAACACACAGTTAGCACTTCGCGGTTGAAACTATTTCCCCAGAGCATGACGATGGTAACGTACCTCTCAAGATCCACGCAATACTTCTTCTCAAACACTTCATCGTTATTAAGGTCATTTCATCCCGCGCTTCCCGCCCCACTACCTCTTGATCTTCCGCGTCTCTTCCTCCGTTTCTTTCCTCCGTCTCCCTCCTCAAATGTACCTGTTTTGATGGTGTCATATCTTTTGTCTGTCCAGCGGTAGTGAGGGCAGAGTACTGCACACCCATCTCTTTCAAGACATCGCACCCCTCTTCTTTTCTCCATTTTGGGAAACCAAAAGTCTATCGATTTCAGCCACAGAAGAGCATAGCATTTCCCCAAGCCCATCGTCAAAATCAGCCTAGACGACTTCCCAAATAAAATTAAATCAACTTAAATCTAAAATCGATATGATGTCTGCAGGATTCAGAAAGGTGTCGAATAATACATTTATTCACATACGTGCGTCTTATTTCCTGTCTGGCTCTTTCAAGAGAACACAACCTCTGATGACATCCTTGTCTTTCTCAACCAGCCAAACCAGGAAACTCAACAACCATACAGTCAAATTGTGAGAAACATTCTCTCTCTCTCTCTCGACTTTTCGTGATCTCATCTCCGATTCCAAAGCGGCAACAACCTCCATCCTTCCATCCTATCCAAACCACAGTCAGCCATCCTTTCTGTACTCAGCAGTCAGCTCACAAAGCTTACCTCCATTCTCTCACAAACAGGAACATAACAAACAAATCCTCAAGTGCCCACTCACTCAATTTCAAACAACGGTGATGGATGCCTTTGTTTTTGAAACGTTGGAAGGTGAGTGAAGTGTTTGAAGCTTGTATTCAAGTGAGGAGTTCGACTTGATATCTTGGCAGGTATGTGTCACGTGGTGAGCGGTAACAAACATACCAAGTCGCCGCTTCATGGGACTTGCAATCCAACACACTGTGATTGCCCATGACTTTCAGATTTCATCTCCTCGCTTCAAGTAAATCGTGGGAGGCAGAGTGGAAAAGAAGGGATATAGAGTTGAATTTGATGGGAAGAATGGGCAAGGCAGAGAGAGATGCTAAGCGAGAAAGGCGACAACGTGGATTGAAATGTTGAAATTGCCTTCAAATTGTGTATTATTTTAACTAGAAAATAGAATGGAATAGAATTAAATGTTCTTGAAGGAAGAACGCCTAGGCTTCGCTTAAATAGACACCAGTAGGGTTGACTTGCTGGCCGGGTAGAATGCACTGTAGTGCTGGAATAGCAGTACAAAACAGGCCTCCAAGTGCGTCGAGGCCAGAAGTGAAGCCAGTCTGGCACACACAGGAAGCGCCGGCAGCGTTCAGTTGTTGACCAATAAGAGGGCATGTGAGAGGTGTTACTTGGCACACAAACGGAGAGATGAGATGGTTACAGTGTTTGAAGACGCCGCATCAGTGGAATCGTTCAAAGTCTGCAAATTCGTCAGCTTCGTGACTAATTAATATTATATAAGAGTAGGCTAGTTACAGTGCTTCACGCCGTACCGCCTGTAGAAGTAGATATTGAACCGTCGCTCCATCTCTCAATCAGCCTCCCGAGTCTCCTTCATTTCATCAACTTGGTCTATCATACGGATGACGTGCTGCTTGCAACAGTGGTTGAGCTTTGCACATTAGTCTATATATCGTTAGCCTCATGATCTTTGTTTATTGCATGGATTCTGGCTGCTTACAGTGGCGGCAGTGATGCTCGCTGCACCTGTGGTGGTTGAACCACCACCTGAAGCCTAAGGGTTTGTCAGTCTGATAGTTCGAGATTTGGAGGTTTTCAATTACATACCGTGGCGGTTGCGCTACCTGTAGCAGTGGAACTCGAGCCACCGGGAGCAGTTGATGTCGAGCCACCGGTTGCAGCGGATGTCGACCCACCGGTAGCAGTCTAGTGACTTGTTAGCTTGAAATTTCTCCAACATTCAAGACCTTTTGTTACTCACAGAGGCGGTCGCTGCGCTGCCAGTAGTTGAAGATGGGTTGCTTCCAGTGGTTGACGTCGCTGACGCCGAGGTCTAGAGCCTGTTAGCCTTACTTGTTCCAAGTGTTATCACTGTCAAACTGTGCATACCAAAGTTGTAGCGCTACCGGTGGCAGATCTTGATGAGGAACTTGAAGATGAGACAATGACACCACCCTGACAAGCAGCAGCTGGAATAAGCAACAGGGTGACGCGCGAGCAGCCGGCAATTGTTGCGTTTGCAGAATACAAGCCAAACACCTTG
This sequence comes from Tetracladium setigerum, assembly GCA_031472005.1. Classification (NCBI taxonomy): domain Eukaryota; kingdom Fungi; phylum Ascomycota; class Leotiomycetes; order Helotiales; genus Tetracladium; species Tetracladium setigerum. The sequence goes on along the minus strand of PZJY01000008.1, from coordinate 2,355,656 downwards.
GTGCCACTGGAACAGAAGCGTGCGGCTCCTCCACCAAATGCAGCATTTTTCCAGGCAAGTTCACCGGACGCCTCGAAGGTCGTGGAAATGCTTCCGATGGCCTGAGCTGCCTCTAAGGGACCTGAAACTGCTCCAGTGTTGGTGGAGACGAACTTATCCCCTGTCGACAGTCGTCCGGTGTCGATTTTGTAGGTAGCTGCATCTGTGCAGCCGTCGACAATGTTACCGCGAGCGTCGAGGAATTGTTGCCGGAGTTGACGACGGATCTTGCGAGTGCCAGCGGCGGCAGGTGCTGGCTGGATCAAGAAGCTGGTTGGTACGGTGTTTTGTGTTCTTTATGTCACTGTCAGTGGGGTTTTTCATCGAGTTGGGCACGATTCACATACACGGTCGCTGTCACAGTAGAGGTAACTGTAGAAGTTCCAGTCGCAGTGGTGAAGATGAACGTTGGAGCATTGTTAATAACAATGTTGACTCCACCACCACCTTGAATAATAGTGTTCTGTTGAACGAACGTGCTAATGATGACCGGGAAGTTAATGATAGTAGTAGCTTGGAAGATATTGATCACGTTGCCGTTAGGAGCTGGTGCACTGTACTGATATTAGTTTCTGTACTCTTATTTGAAAAGCGAACTTACACTGTGGTGATGGCAGTGTTTGTGGCAGTTGTAGTACCAGTTGCGATGGTAATAATTTGGGTAGGAGCATTGTTGATGACAATGGTCACACCTAGCAGATTTAATCAGCAATTGCAGTTGATGTTGCGCTTTTGGGCTTGCAACCACTTACCACCGATGTAGTTGATGACAGTGTTCTGTTGAACGAAGGTGTTGATTAGGACAGGGAAAACGACAATCTCGGTCCTGATGACCTGATTGACGTAGATGATGCCACCACCTCCTCCGCTACCTCCACTGACGCCCGGGACACCGTTGATCACACAGATTGACTGTCGCTCCTCGAGTCGTTCGGCGACCGGAACCGCATTTGTTACTCCTGCCAACAATGGCAGGAGGGAAAGGAGTGTCTTAACAAACATGTCAAAAGTTCAGATGTTTAAACAGAATTAGAAGGATAAGAAGCACCAAGTAATATCCGAAAGCTTTGTCGGAACGCTATGGTTAAAGGTGAATACACTTGCTGTTGCTTAAACTTATAGCTCTGTGGGAGGATCATTTGTCTTTATACCTCGAGTTTACACTCCTTATTGCTCTCTCCTTTCGATTCTAATCCCCAACTAAAACAATAATTTTAATAAACTTTAAGATCGTCTTGGCCTCACCGTTATGCTATTAAAGCCACTGCATAACATTATTAGATTGAGTCCAAAATAGCCACTGCAGTCAATAGTCGCGACAGCCTCTTTGTGCTGGTCGATCTCCAGCAGAACAAGTGCCATAGAGTTTAGAGAACTCGAACATGCTGCGCCAAGCGATTAGCGGAATCCGGAAAACATCCCGTCGAAGGTATCAACTACCAGATTCATTTAACGATGACCAGCAATCTTCTATAGTGGCTGGCGCCTATCCAGGCTTCCGATCGACTTCTTCTTCATGGCAAATCAAATCCTGTCTTGAGCCCATAACTCTTACCTCTCTGAACAATTCGATCCAAATCCGTGCCTTTGTTCTTCTTTACAATCTTTCTTCTTTGAAAACATTCTTCCAAATACGAAATCCGGTCTCGAAAAATGTACATGAAGCTACTGCTTGGCTTTATCAAACAACAATTATCTCCCCATGAGGTAGTTGAGGTAACTTGTTCTGTCATAAATGACTAACTCTAAGCTGCTTGCAAGTCAGACTTTCCAAGGTTTCTTTTCCGCGCTTGCTTTTTGACATGTAGCAGCTGTGCCGCCACCGAAAGGGGGGAGACTACTGCTGGATTTGCAACCGAGAAAGGACAGAAAGCTCGCGTCCAACTTTTTGCGAGTTTGTCAAGCCTTAACTAATAGAAATAGAGTGGTAGGACACTCTTCCACCCTCCTTCTGAAGATCTTTCGACTAGTCGTTACAATCAATAATGGCAAGGTGGAAGCTCGTTCTCTAGGTTCTGAATAATGAACAGAGCACAAAACAAGAATTGGAACAAAGATTGACGTACGATACGGCCAGACGGTGTCAAAAGATACAATACATGCAATCAGAAAAGCCGAATCATACTCAACAACCCCTCATTACAAGCTGCAGTACAAGATTAATGCTCGAAAAGGATGTTACTCCAATTTCTCAGCTTGTCTTTAATTGCCGGCAACCGCCTGGGGCAGGGCTCCACAAAGACAGCCTCATAGAAAAATTATATCTTCCCCAGGGAAGATATTAGCGAAGAATAGAGCAGAACAACTTACTCTTACGGATGAATTAGATGCCCATACTTTCCCCCGAGCATCAGCACACCACAGGAGAACCCGGCGTCCAAAACAAAATTCTTTCCAGCATTTTCTACTGATATGTGCATGCTAATTTCAATTTCTCCATCATACCGACTGCTCACTTCCTTGGCCTAGGCAACATCCAAGGCTGAATACGAGTTTCGCCAGTGAACAAGAAGCAAGTGTAGACAATCCTGTTGTCATTTTGGGGGAGGAGGGGGGCTTGCCCCGTGAAAAACAATGAGAAATAAGGAGAGAGCACGCAATTCTAAAAATATGTGCATCCGCCATCCAGCTCCATGGGAAGGAAAACAAAATCTATACGGGTGCACCGAGTTGATGCTTCGGAAATAGGAGGATGAGGCAAAAAGAGCATGTCTCTGATGGCTGCTCATGATATCTTATCCGACTTGAGCCAATCAGAAGCCGACCGGAGCAAATCCCATCTTGACCAGCGCCTCGGGCCATCTCGGACAGGATTGTCAAGAAATCGTCTCACTCCAGAATATGCACTTTGATATTAAAGGGGTGGATCTGTGCAAACCAATTCTCGCCATTCTCGCCATTCTCGCCATTCTCGCGTCACCGCCAACCAAAACCGTGGCTTTGTTTCTGACAAGTGACAAGTCCGTTGTGAGATCAATGCAGGTACCGAGCCAAAAATATATTTTAAGTTTTAGCTTCAGCCTTCCAGCTACAAGCGCAAAGACAAAATGACCAATCACAAAACCTCGCTTTCTGAGATGTGAGGTACCTCGTCCTGAGGCTCGCAGTGCGAGAACTTGGCCCATGGGGTTCTCCTTTTCTCTTGCTTTGTTATTATGTAAAAAGCACCTGCAATGCTCGATGTGCTGTTCACAAATAGATAGTGTTACCAACTCCCCTGATGGATGTAGAGACGGCTGATGATGTACAGTACTTCTTGTATTCCCCATGCGGAAATTCATAAGGAAACCCTTTCCAAATCGATATTTTTGCCTCAGCAACCTTCACATGATGACTCTCATGCACTGTTCCTGCTTCTCTCATTATCGACCCATTATTATCATGAGATTTTTCTTCAAGTATCGAGGGGGATGCTACTGCAACTGAACAACCCCGCTTCACCGTGGCACCATCATAACGGTTATCTCAAGGTTCGACAATCACACTCAAAGGTCTAGTTTGGCACTCTTCCCACGATTCTTCTATACGAATAATCTAAGAATTTGCCCTCATGTCTATTGTTTTGAATCGGCCTCCTCATGGTCCGACGAAGAGCCACTTCTCAATACATCGAACATTGATTGAATCCTTCATTTCTTCGAAGCCATCATCAGGTGTGGTGATTGCCAATTTGAGCTTCGTATTACTACCAGCCAAAATTTTTCATCTTCGTGGGTCATCGACTTAAGAATGGATCAAGAAGGATTCTCCAGTGTGGTGCCAAAAGCTTCTTCAGTGGAGAACTAAACGTCCCTGTTGGGAGTCTCTCACTCCTCGGCTTCATGAGCAGGCTTTTGTATAATTAACTATGCAATGCCCAAGATCTGCCTCGTGTAGGTTTTGAAAGTTGTGAATCGTTTCCGTCATCGTTCATCGACGGCATTCACATCCAGCTCAAAATCACATGAGATGCTCTCCGAATGGGAGTTTTGGTTGGAGATACTGCCCATTAGTTCGCGCCACCTCATCATGAGCATCATCTTCTGTCCGACAGTCGACTGGAGTGACAGGCGACACGTGGGCTCTTCGAAGTCGGATTGGTCCGAGGTACACTCTTGTGAGACATCAATCTTGGATGTTGAGGCCAGTAGATCGAGGAGACATTTCTATTTTTATGCTGCCTCGGGTTTTGATTTGACTTCTCTTCCTCCTTTTACATCACCACTTGGGACATGGAAACTTCTTGAATGAAATGCGGCGCGTACCTCGTTGCCGATTCCATGATGCATCAATGAAAGCATGAATATGCAACAGTTACCTCCCATGAGCTGAGGTGGTTGTTAGGGAATCTCTCGTTATTGTAGGACCATTTTTAACACTCGCGAATCTAAAGAATACGTCATTACAGTTTCGATAGTCTCTCCATACATAAAAACCTAGGCATTAGGAAGAATCCTGCCGAATGAGACTTGGCGTTATTATGAGAGATCATGTTCTTGAAAAACATTCATCCACTCCCTTTTGTCTCCAAGATTTCACACCAACAATAGCTCGCTCATATTTTCTAAAGAATAGGGTATAATAATAGGTCGGTTCGTATGCACTTGGTTGGCCGAAGTGTCTACACAGATTCAGAATCCACGATCAAATCAGGAACGTCACTCAGTGCCATATATTGAATATTGTCCACCCTGACGTAAGAATTAAAAGGAAATAGTCCATTTTTGCTCCATTCAACAGAGATATCCTCAATCGAGTGGCCATCTGATCGTGCCGCAGTGACAAGAAAGTCCACTTGTACCAGATGTCCCACGTCACTAGTTACGGACGACATTGTCCATCAGCTCAGTTAATATGTATAGTACGTCACCAGAGCGTCTTTTGGCTTCAATTAATTGCTCACCTGGGAGCTGGTGCTATCCCAAATTTTGCCCTATGGCCATCATCCATATGACCTGGTGTTGGTATTGGGTGGGGCGGCCTTCACAGCAGTGGAAAAACATGATGGGCTTGTGCAATCTTCAAATTTCCATATCTCAGTATGGAGGAAGATGTCCACTTTTTGCGGAGTATTTAATAGAAGGGGACAAAGAATATCATGGCGTTTGCACTATGTCAAGCGACTGGAAGAATAATTCATGATTCAAACTCCAAGTATCAGCGTAGTTCAGAAGTTATGGAAGAGACCTCGTTTAATTCGTTTCACGCTTTTGACTCAAGTAAAGGTTTGAATAGACTCCGAAGGGATTAAGGAGCAGAGCGAAGAGTCTACCTTCCATCTTTCCACATCTTCCTAGCACTTCGAACATTTCTTGGGGATTCAAAAGCTCGAGATGAAGAGCCAGCACAAAATAACGAACTGATATTATTTTACGATACTTTCGCACTCGAATATGTCGACGTCAATGAGATGATGAAAAATAGGTTAACGAAGCACCTGAACTGTGATGATATTATTTTATATGAAACGAAGAATGCTGAATAAGTTTTCTCTTATGGGTGTTGTTGTGATGGCAAGACAAGATAGTTGAAGTTATAACTTAAAGGTTCTTTCGCCTCCACCACAATGAGTGATGTTGCATGTACAGTATTCCTTTATAGAGCTTTCCTCCAATTCTTCTCCATCATGAGGGCATGTCAGAATTGGTACAACAAATCCTAGGGTTCACCTACATCCATAAAATCCAAACTCAACGAACAAATACAAGTCCTCGACCAACCAAACACCAAAAACCAAGCCAGTGAACCTCTTCAATCACAATCAAAGCTTCCAAATACTCTAGAAGCTACAGTCTCAACACAGGCTCCTTCTAATCTTTCTCAACCAGCAGAAAAATACCAGAAGCACCCTCTGCTCAGATACAACATCAGTCACTGTAGGAACCCTTACCCGTTCACCACCATAACAAGATCAACAAAACGACTGTCACAAGCACTTCCTCCCAGTCCGCTAAAATCTCCCAGCCAAAAGCACAATCCCCCACACTCTCCCGATATGAGTCTAGTACTACGCCCAAACGCCCGCATCCATTCTAAGCTAGAAGATAAAAGTTACAACACTCTCCCAGCAAACCATTTGACCCGGGCGAATATCTCTAATCTAGGATATACTTTTGCGAGTGTGTCTGGCTCTGGTGGTAGAGGGAAGGGATAATTAAAAGAAGTTGTTGTGGTTTGGATAATTAGGAAGTTATTGTATATGGAGGGGGCTAGCGAAAGTGGGTAGGTACATTATAAACACATGAGAAAGAGTGACGTTCTGGTTTCTGTGTTGTTTTGCTGATGTTATGTTTTCACGTTGTTTATTATGTAGTCTTCGAATTAAAAGTGGAAATGTAGTATAATCCTATAAAATTACGCGTCAATCTCAAAAGAATGAGAAGTTTCGAGTCGAAGGCTCAAGATTGGGGAGGTTCAGGAAGAAAGAGGATAAGAATGGAGAGTGCTGACGTGCAAGATCACTGGGTGATGCAGCCAACAACGAGGGAGTAGGAGCAGAAGTGCCAGATCAAAGAATTGAAGACCTCGGTATATGGCTGCTAGATATAAGCCCCCAGGAAGGATGTTAGGGAGGAAACCATATGGTGGATGAGATATTTAGGAGGAGCAAATATGGAAAGAGTCTAGTTTGTTCTCGGTGCTTCAGTCTTGATTAGATCTTTCCAAAATCAATACATTATCCAAGAGATATCGACAGTAACTATTTTTTCCCCCGCATGGTAAGTGGTGAGGTTGACCATATCTCTTTTACCTGAACAAGAAAGGCCCTCATGCCTTCGATGGCCTCATATTTTGGGGCGGTCTTCCCATTGGGAGTGCACCAAAATTGCGTCGAATTGATACAATTAGCTATCCATTCTCAACAGTAAATCATCTTTGATTGCAATACGGCCGCCGCTAACGGAAAGATTAGCTGGCATTTGACATGGTATGCTGGAGAAATCGGTTTCAGAGTATTGACGATAAGTTTTCGCTGGAAAGATGCTCGGTTTTATGAATTGGAAATTCTCAACATGTCATTCGAGACCAATGCAGCCATCTCTGTTTATTCTTTGATCTCCTGGGCTTTTGTTGGAAGCAGGAGCAAACTTGAGCGTATGAATTTTACCGTTCAGAATGTTGATATCGACTGAATCTCAGACCCAGCTACCAATGATATACCAAAACGTTCTGGCTTGCAGTTGTAGTCATCTGTAACCTTTATCCGCCGAGGAGTTGTGAAGTTTGTAATATAAAGGCCTGTATCATCTTGAGAGCTTGGAGCACTGAGAATATGGGAAGCTCGCTGGCTGAAAGTCTGAATGTGTACCGTACATCAGATCAAGACCTTTTGCTTCTTGGATATATTTATCTACGATAATTCTTAGTTGATTCTCAGTACACGGTCATATAAGGAAATTAGCCATTCAGTAAGAAAAAGATCATTCTGGATTTGTGCGGAATAGTGAATCTGAGAGCGAGAAGGAAAGCAGTTTGACATGCAAGTAGTAGTCTCTGATAAAGTTGTCCCACTTCAATATATTTGGATGATGCTTCCAATCAGGGACAGTATCGAGTTCCAATTTGTTTTCAAGCTAGTAAATCTAGAGACGCGAGCAGATGGGTGTCACTTTTCGAGAGTATTGCGTATTCCATATTTTCCTGTATATGAGGTTGCACATCAATCTCCGAGTTTAGACATGTGTCACAACCTCTCCACACCGACGATGTTGGAATCTCAGATCAATAAACTGATAAGTACATATAATCAAATACTGCGAGATTTTCTGTTTGAGAAATTTGCCTGCTGTAGATGAATCTGCTTTTTCATGCGATGATGGATCTGTTCAGGTCATGCGAAATTTCTGAGTTTGATTGAGACGACAGCGACATGAATATTGAGTTGTCTTGAATCAATAGAACTGGCATGAAAATTCGCATGGAATAGTTGGAATCGGCGAGAAATGATCTGTACTCCTGAAAGGCGCTTTTACAACTCTCTGGATGATGGGTTTGAGGAGGAGCTTGAAGCCATGGTGGCATATATGGGGCTGGTCGTGTTTGGGAGCGCAAGTCATGGAAACAAGGAATGAAGAGAACGGAGGGTGCTATCCACCATGGTAAACATAATAGTTCAGAACAGAGGATTTGTAGAACTATATATAATATGAACAAAATATCTCGGAGCTTGAAGATGATGGTCTGTCGAGTTGAAGCTCGCGAATGCCAAGGGACGGAAGCTTCAATTGCCATCACGTGTCAACGTACAGAGCTCGTAGATTTCACGAAGTCAAGTACCTAATCCCGACCAAGGCTCCTTACACACCACAACCTTTGGCCAACTGTCCAAGCCGCTGCCTCGCAGGTGGCCTCGAATATCCGCTCTGATGAAGGGCACAAATACCCACAATGCCGTCGAATGAATGTTGAGGAAGCTCCTCCATCCTCCACCATACTCTTCGAGTCCGTCCTCTCCTCTGCCAATTTTGCGAAGTCCCCCTGCAATGGCAGAGTGTTCACCCTCTCCATAAAGAATCCGCCGACCTTGCGCCATTTCTTTGGAGTGGAACTCCTGCCATTGGATATCGAGATGGCAGACGGGAAGTGGAAAATAACAGCGACCTTGGAAGGTGGAATTGGGAATGAGAAGCAGATATTCCATCCATGAGCACGTTCTGCGTAATGCTTGGAGGATGAACATTACACTACGGCTTTATCGATGACGATAGATCGGATACACGAAGACGACTGCGAATTGAGAAGATTATGAGCAAAAGCTCATTGAACGTGGACTTGGAAGTGCTGTTTTCGGGAGACGATGATCAAACCGCTCGCCGCGAAACAACCATCAGAACAAGCGAAGCTACCTGGGCATATCGCACAGCACAACGCATTTCTCACTACATGAATCACTCTTCCAGGTTGTCTTCTTTTAAAATTTGGATGTTTCCTTGCAATTCACGACGAGACTTTGGTCTGATGAATCTGGAAAGCACGAAGGCAAGCATTTTGCCCTTGGAAGCAGTTGAATCAGCAATCTTATTCACAGTGCTATATTTCTCAGGACAGAGCAGGTCAAGTGGTCTGGAGTGGAGTCCTGCATCACGAAATTATCCCCTCATAATGGTTTGCATTTTGCAGTTTGCAGTGTATCCCGCAGTCTGCCTTATCTATTGATCACCTTGTTTCCGTCACACTGGTGTGCATCCTTTTCCAGGCAGCGTGGTGTGGATGTGGTGGCTGCGGGCTGAGCTGTCACATCTCTAGCGCATGGCTTCAGCCTCAGACTCCCCTTCACGCTCTACATAGTCCAACAAGGGTTGAGATTCTATTGTTTAGATTACCTGTCAATTTTTGTTCACTTCTCTATCATTTACTATACGGCAAGAGAACCGAGCTTGCGAAATGAGCAAAGGAAAGATTGTCTCGATTTCAGCTGGAAACCATGTTGATGCGACTCTACTCAATGACCTTTACACAGAGATTGAAGCTCGGCCACCTGCTATCGAAGCACGAAAACTGCTGGTTCAACATTGTATTGCGGCAGGATGGGATGATGCTGCTCGCGATGCCGTGAACAAACTTCTCACAGTCGCTCCGCTTGACCATGAAGCTACAGCATGGTCTCTCGCACTAAGTTTGAATGGGAAAAAACCCGCTGCACCCTCAAAAGCTCATTCTGAATTTCCACGGCCCATCCTCCAGCAAGATACAGAAATGGCAAAACTCGAACTTCTTCAAGGCTACGAACAGTTGCGGAAGGATGCGGAAAGACTGCGACGGGAGGTTGCCTTTCTTCAAGATATTGCCAATGACCGCGAGCTAGCTTCATCAACGGACACATCGACCGCGAAGCGGCTGGGACATCATTCGGAGAACGCATCTAAACTGGCTGCTGGACGAATCAGTACGGTCCTACGAGTCCAGCGGCTTTCAAGCACACGGTCTGTTGCAAGGGACATGACCTTGAATCCCGGAAAGGCAGTGGATATTGCGATAGATGATCTCGAAAACTTTACACGCTGGCTGCGCTCACCATCGCAAGCTGCACCGATGGATGGAGATGCTTTACGGGAGGCGTTGGTTAAAAGGGTTCGGATTTTGACAGCTGCACTACCTGACGAGCAGCTTAAAGCTTATGCTGCTCTCGCCCAAATGCACGCGGAGCACGAAATTCTCAAACGCACTTATGTGAACGACGAAACAATGTATGGCGATGCAGTGCCCGATATTCTACGAGAGAACTTTCTTGTTACAGATGACGGATACGCCTGGGACATGGAAGAACTTGCTCAAGCAATCACCAGCAATAATGGCGTCATGCGCAATCCATTATCAAAGCAGATGTTTACTACCAGCGACATTCGTGCAATTGTGCAGCATCCGCTTGGTATAGGGCTTCGTGCTCTCCAAATTGAGCAGAATAAACTCTCGCGAGGTGTCCGGCCCAAGACGATCGAAGAGATGCAAAAGATGGCAGCGGTTTTGCTTGCCGATATGAGCGACGATCAAATGGCAAGTCGACATGTGGTGGATGCGTTCATGGCATATGTGGCTACACTTCCAGATGCCGAAATGAAAGCGCTGGAAGGGCTCCGAGTGCCAGCCAAAGATAGCCATACAGGACAAGGGTTTGATTGTTCGGTTCTAGAGGCTGTCAAAGATGCTCAAGGGAACCGAGTCTGTTTCCACAAGACCGGCGATTTCCTGCTCCAGGCAAGCCAATACTTGAAGAAGTCCTAGTTCCGGTAACAAAGTCGGTCGGGGTCGGGTCCGAGAGAGCCTTGTCAGGCGTTTTGTTAATATCTAATGCAACCAAATACTTCCAAACCCACAGCCTGCTTTCGCAATTCAGACGGCATTTTTCATCGACTCGTTCATGTGAGTAAATACCTAGTACATCATGCATAGGTAATCTACTCGTGTTTCTATTCGTGGCTTTAATTCGTGGGGTCTTTGTCCTCCCAGTGAATTGAGTGAGGCTCTGGAGAAATGTCGGGGACGCCCAGCCACATTCTGTCGGAAAGGGAAGAAGGCGCTTTCTTACTTCAATTTTGCAGATGTTAGCCCGACATATTGCTTGTGCCAGCAAGAATAATGCTGCCTGGACTTTGCCGTGTACCGCAAGCTGTCATGTGGCCCCGATGAGATCGAATCATATCGGTGAAACTGGTCAACGCTTCTTCTCTGTACAAGTGTTGCTGCTCCCCCATCCTGGCTGTGCTGCCTGCCAAGATGCAAACACACCAGACCGACTTGCATCCTCTGGCCGCCTTTTTCCAGGCTGCATTCTGCTGAAACTCACTATTACGAACCAAGCTTTCATCTAATTTGATCTTCAAATATGAAGCGGCTCCGCGAGGAAGAGCCAAGTTGAGTGTTTCAATGTTTTGCGACCCCGGATCACTCTCTTGGCACTCACTTCCAAACGTCAACAGGCAACAACAAGAACAACAGCAACACTATTTTGAATTTACAAACAGCAAACCGTCGAAAAAGAAAAAAAAAAAGAAAAAGAAAAGGATTCTCTTGAGCTTTGCATGGCCATACTTGAATTCTAGCCTTGCTGTTCTTTCTCGGCCGCGTTCACAGCTAGGAAAGGATTACCTGGGGATTCACAATGCGCTTCATTCCCGCTCGGTACCTGGAGAACTGGCACACAGAAGTCAACAAACTTGCCAAGGGTCACACCCCTTTAGCAGGCACATCTCTAAACCCATATTTCCCCCTCGACCAGGTCCAAGAATACACGATACAACATATCGCCAATAAGAAAGAACACGCAATCATCGGGCTCTGTGATGAGCGGCTTATCAAACTCGTTCAGAAGAGCGAATCGAAGCAACTTGCGCTTGCCGCCTGCGCACAATTATTATCGCCCCAGGCCGTAAGAACCTTGATTGTTCGAGATTTTTCTTCGTTACCTCAGGCCCAATTCCTGCAGATCGTCGTCCTCGCGCACCTTTTAAAGCCAAGTGCAGTGGAAGTATTGGATTTTGAAAGAGCTAAAGCTCTGCAGCTTGCTATCGAAGGCCGCTATGGGGTCTTGGCAGGCCAATATCTCAAAGCTTTGTTCGATATTATCAGTACAGGGGTACCCAGAACTTCATTGATCTGTTCAACCCTTCATACTGAAGTTCTTTCTGCAATCCCGTCCGCAGTAGCCTCTTTAGCAATTCTTCAATCGGACTTCGAATGGCATCAAGCATGGAGGGCGATATCCTGGGTTTCGACTTTCTTGTCGACTAAAGTTCCAATGCCAGCCGATTATCTCGACCCCGTTGAACTGCTGGATCGAAACTTTCGCACATGGCGGAGCTGGGCTGTTTGGGAACCGAATGTCAGCAAAACCTCTGATACATGCTTGGATCATTCACGACGCATAAATCTCCGAGACTTTTTGGCGCTCGAGGGACCTGATTTTAGCACGAACCCAAAATCCAACGTGTGCGAAAGATACTTAGCTGTGGGACCAATGCTTAGGCTTTCTGATACTAGGGTTGGGTTTGGGGACATTATGTTCAAGCTCGACAACGGGACCGATGAGGAAGCCCAAGGACTGCTAAGGAGGCTCTACAGCTGTATTACTCAAACAACTCACCACTCTCTTGAGAATGCGGATCTCTGTTACAAGCTTTTTCAAGGAGTCGACATCACCGCTGATCGTTTGGATGTTATGGAGGCTGTTGCGGTGGCTGCCGATTCCGAAATTTCCTGTGTGGTTTTCCAGCTCTACCACTACACAAACAACTCTAAAGTTCAAGCGGCAAAGAATCTTTTGCCATTACTACGTTTGCCAGCCTGCGAAAAACTGAGAAACTCCGTCGTTGGAAAGATGACGGCGGACCTCATCATGCAAGAAATCCAGGAGCTTCAGGCAAAACTAACAGCCAGTTGGGAGGCTCTATTCTCGGACCCATCGCCAGCGAGCATTGTAGAATTATCAGCCATCGAGTGTCGGCTTCAAGTGGCTGTCGAGAATTCAAAAGATAGTGTGGCCGAACTGCGACGATCCAGCCTCGCAAACCTGACTTTTTTCGAACTGCTCGAACACTGGCCAACCTCTCAAGATCTAATCGACATACAGTCTGTACGACTTGGTATGAATTTATTAACAGGAGATGAGGTGTCTAGAGTACGGGTAAAGATCACAGACTATATGCGGGACTTGTTTATTCGGCGCGGCTCGATCGATCAAGAAACAAGGGAACTGATAAACTCGCTCAAGAGCTTCTGGAAATCCTCACCTGGCCAACCACGTCAACAACTTGCTACAATTTTGGCTGACGGGCGCGGAAAATTTCGAATAGTTTGCATTGTCACCATAAATATACTCTCGGCAAAGGACGTGTTGCAACTCATAAAGATACTGAGAGGTTGGAGCAGTGCGAAGTGGGATCTTGCCTGCTCAAGAATGGCACAATTTCTTGCTGCAGTTGATGAAGATCATGCCGAGATCATCATCTCTTGGAAGCCAGTGCTCTATCGAATGCTGAAGGCGAAGGGCGAAGCGATGGTTAACACAGCTTCGAATTGGAGGCCTGGGCATTATGTCGACTTCCTGTCCAGTATTCGCACGGTCTTCGGAGACATTGTATGGAATCCAAAGCTTTCGCCGCCAATAATGGATCCTTCCTTACAGGAATGGGCACATCGACTTGCGCCGCACAAAGCTATCTTTCGCAGACTCGAGGCAAAGAAAGGAGCAAATCCAGCTCTGCGATACTTTGTGACTGGAAATGAGTTCTGGATCTTGGAGGGCATTTTGTACCACTTGGGATTGGAAAACCTTCGAGACGAGAAAACTGCCATTTATGAAGCGACTTATGGCATTGCTGCCCTTTTGACGGACGAAAATGCGCAAGATATTTACGATGTTCTTTGCTCTGTTTACTATATGACCCAGAATGGTGCAGCTGCTTGCGTCCGTCTTCTCAATCTTTGCCATAGCTGCCAGGATGACGTTGCTTCTCTTTTACTCTGTGGCTGGCTAAAAGATTCCTCTTGGTCGGAATATGATCAAATGGGATTCAAAGACCTCGCTCGCCTGCTTCGTATTTCTGCTGTTCCAACAAAAGTGTCTTCCCAAACATTAGAAGCTGCTGCTAATTATATGGATACACGATATGCCGAGCTGCTTGCTGAGGCGAAACGCCTCGACTACATGAGAGTAGAACTCAAGGCGAGAGACTATGAAGGTGTATCTCAATTGCTATATGACAACGATATTGAAGACACCACGTACTTGGAAGATTCATATGCTACGTTACCTCTCGAACTCCTCAATGTGGTCGAAAATGTCGACGAATCAGAAGTGGAAATTATATTCCCTCTTAACGATATAACTCCACTTCACCGAGCGGCAATGGGAATTGGGAACGCACAGAGCTTGCTCATACGATTGTATATTGGAGATTATGGATCTCCGTCTAAATTCTGCATACACCTTGACAACGAGGCGAAGATAGACTCGCACGATGTTCACTCCCAATGGACGGTATCAAGCTCAACAAAAGCACCTGAACTGCCAATCTGCCATGGTGCCATCACCCCTGCCATCTATCAGCTCGCACGGGTGGTGTCGAGACATCTAGTTAATGGGGTAAAAGACTTGCTTTCAATCCACACTCTGGTATCAAATACCCTCAAAGCAATGGGCTCACAATGTCTCATATGCGGTGCCCTCCACGGAGCAGCTCTTCGCCGAGCCACCCTCTGCGATTCCTCGGAATGTCTCCTGATCTTCTCACGCTCGCCCATCGAAATCCGACTCAACCTCATAAACGATGATCCTCTCGCCGTAGATATGATCCTCACCATGATCTTTTCCGCACTGAACTCTGGCTTCCACAACATCCTTCCCAACTGCCCCTTCGACCAAGCAACGTGTCTCAAAATCCTTCGTGAGTTACCCTCGATCGAAAAGATTAAACAATCAAAGTTCCTCTGGGCCACAATCAAAAATATGAACGGCGGCAAGACAGATCAATTTCTCACCTGGGCTATCTGCAGTTTCCGCGGCTTCTTGTCCTCTGCCACAGGGAGCCTGCGCATTCCATCTCTGCCACCTGGGACATTGCAATTCGTTCTTGCCAACGCCGCGCCTGCCAAAGAAATAGCCTTCACGACACAATTCGCTACAAATTCCCAGCGATCAAGCGTGGTTTTCCACGGGACCGGATTGGATAGACTGTACCTGATCATGCATCAAGGTCTCAAAGTCATGTCCGGCACATCACTTCAAGCCTACGGTGCCGCCTATGGAAATGGTATTTACCTCGCTGAAGACCCAGCCACGTCGTGGGCATACTCCAGAGATGCTACTTCAAAGGTCAATTGGCAAAATAGCGCTGTTGGTATTGGGAGAGTCCTGTTGGGTTGCGAGATGACTGCACCTAGTAGTGTAGCCATATCGGGCGGCATTCACGTTATTTCGAACGAAGCGAGTGTGATGGTTCGATATATTTTTGTCGTGCCATCAGCGACGGTCGTCATGCCGATCAGTGGCCATGTTAGTCCGGCTATGATGAGCGTGTTTAATTCATTAAGGTCGAGGGCGATTTAATTTTGAATTTTTGGTGGATACTAGCATGCTGGTTACCCAGAAAGTGCATTTTAAGCAAGGAGTTTTGGGAGTCTGTGGTCGTTTGGCGTGCGCATCTATGGAGTTTCTTTGGTAAACAGAAGTCATGTTACTCCTTACTCATTTGAGTTATGCATATAGTTGTGCTATTCTAGATACGTAGATTTATTTATACCAGAATTAAATTCACAGCTACTCGAATCCATCTACCCCGCTATCTCATCTTAATATACCTTATTCTACCCACCATACTACTTACTACATCCGGAGCACTAAATATCAATACATTTACTCTTCTCTCCTTGTCATTGGTTATAAAACAAGGTAGAATGAGAGCAGATCAGGACTGGTCCAGATCGCCACCATCAGGTACACAAAAACCCATATCTTCAATGCCCCTACCCCAAGATGACAGAAGCAGAAAGGGAAGGTCCCACTAACCATTCAAAGCGCTGACATGTAGATGAGAATGTAATCATTGAAGCCAACAGTAGATTTCCAAAGTGTAATCAAGATGTAATGGCGGGGAATATAAAACCATGCGAGCTCCTTACTGTACCATACCAAGTTCCCCAATTTTTGTCATGAGCAAGGTAGTTTATCACATCAATGTCCTAATTGAGCCTATAGTCCAGGCACAATAGTAGTAGAAGCGGCGCACTTTGAACCAACATTTTCTCAAATGGGCAATCGGGGTATTATTGAGATTTCATGAATAAGCACACTCAGATCACAGATGATCCACCCCTCCACCCAAAAGAACAAAACGCAGGTACCACAAACTCTTTTTCTTTTTCTACCTTTCCTTTCATGCTCTTTTTCTTCTTTGAGGCAGTGACTTATTAAGTACCTAGCCTACAAGTCAGTAACCACAATCCAGTCCCCCATAATAACAAGAAGACCCAAAATAAAAGCAGCGACATCGGCGTCTGTCTGGTTTGCATGCCAGCTGTTCCTGAATCCTGTTTAGCAACCCAAAAAATCAAAATCTGGGCAGACGTTCAATCTTTTTGTACATATCTACTGTTGTAGGCAGGGATGTTGTCATGTGGTAAATAGGAAGCGCGCGGTGAGCGGGATATTACCGGTGGGTATTGCGGGATTTGGAAATGGATGTTTATAGATGGGACTGGCTGATGTGAGGTGAGAATTGATTCCACTGTTTGATATCTGCTTGAAGGTTACACGTATGTGGGAGGGCGGAGATAAGGAGATGATACTGATTGATTAATTAATTGCTTGATAGGGATTAGTTCTCGGTGGAGACTAGTCGTCGGTAGAGATTTGGAGATGATGAGGTTGTATTCGCATGCTATCAACACTACAACTTTCTTTCAAACATTATCTGAAAGTCTCCAAAAAAAAAAAAAGATGAAACCGCCATAAATCCTACTACATGTTTGAACACCCTCTTAACCACTTCTATTTTCTGTAACACGGCCAAACCAACCCACCTCTCGCTTAACACCGCGTTTTAAGCAGCACACAGCACAACTTCCCTAACAATCCAACATAATCAACACATTTCCAAACTCCATATGCTTGTACCTTCCCAATACCAACCTTCAAGCTCTCAATAAAGACATTGCTGATTGATCAATCGGAATTCAATGCATGCATGCACAGAGCTGTGTCATCCCCGCGCCTAGATGCAGAAGCCGCCTCTCACCTCGCTTCTCGCCTCCGCGAGCTGCAGCTGTGAATAAGCGGTATGCTTAATTGCCGAGCTTCGACTTTTTGATGGCGGGAAGATACCTCGAGAAATGTATACTTTGTGGGGGGAACTAGGGTGGTAAAAGATAAGTAATCAGAAGAAATGGAGGATTGTTGAGAATGAGCTAGTTGTCAATGCGTTCTCGAGGAGGAGGTGAAAGCGAGGATCACGTGGGGCGGTATTTGGTTGGGATTCTTCGTTGGGGTAAGTTGTTTGATTAGGAAAATTTTGATGAGATCAAATACAAGCTGGGTTCTGTTAAGTACTTGTGTTGTGGGGATAACATCAATACTTCTTCCTCTACTATACTGAAGTGATGGGCTTGCGGAACTGGAGAATTGAGCTCAGCTCTTCAGTACCATATTACATTCTCTGTATATAACTATCAAGACCTTGCAAAAGTGGCTTGGCAAAGAGATATGAATCTCTCATATAATATTATACGCTACGCTGGAATTGAAAATATCTTCGAAGTCAGTTTGGCTTTCCAGTCTTTCCTTGCTGGTTGCCTCTGCCAACAAGAAAATTACAAACAAACAATGAGCAAATCAGGTCAGACTCACCCATCATATAAATAATATGTTTTAAATCTCTCAAAAAAATAAGTTATAAGATTGCTCTTTCCATAGATTTTTTTTGGGGGGGGGGGGGTTCGAGGTGATAAATTTTACGCTATTCTATAGCTCCTTTTCCTCGCCTCTCACGAGCATATCGATGAGTTCCTCGGAATCCTTCACAAAATGATGAGCTAGTGTACATATCATGTGGAATTTACTTGTGCATTCAGTATGTTCGCTGTGTGGGAGGGTACAGGCAATTGAGCTAAACTTGTGTGAGACGAAAAACCGCATTGGCTAAGGCAGCGATTAAATTTGAGAAAGGGGGACAAAAAGTTCCAGGCAGACGCGAACGGGAAAATGCAAAATAATGGGTTAGATTTCGGTGCATGAAATACCGCATCCATTTTGATATATTCCCATGATTGACGCGACATGCTGGCATCTTATTTGGATCTGGATGGCTTGACTCAAGCTTCTTGCATCTCGTCAGTGTTGATTCTACAGTCCGAGGAAATCGTCACTGGATGCGCAGTTCACTGGCCAGAAGTAGACAAGCGCTTTAATTCTGGTTATCTTACGTATTGCATGGCCCCCCATATATGGATTATTAACCTCTAGGAAATGGGTTTGAAACAAATGTCGGATATCTAAGCGGGTCTGTTCTTATCAAACAAAACCTCAAGAGCCCCAAATCTATGTGACACTAGTTGCAAGGACTAATGCTTAAGCTTTTCAAGTTCCTACTAGTCCATCGCTCCATACTTATTTCTCCTCAAGCTTCTGCAAGGCAAAAGCTTTGGCGAGAAGTTTCACTCGAACATTCCCATCCTCGCTTCTCTTTCCAAGAGTCTGACATCAACCATTCTAAACAGAGTTTCTACTCCAAACTCCTTCTCCAAATAAGATGTAACGGATCGCTCATGAAACCACCAACCTTCCCACCAATTTACGGAATTCAAGCTCATTCATTGGCCTCTTGACCCTCTTCCGCTCAAGCAAGTGCTTACCAACACACATGCCCTGACAAACTAAATGTCCGCAAACACAAGTCGCTTACAGCACCCTGCATGTAAGTATATGCAAGTACTGGACTGTACAATACGCCTTCTGCATATTCATGTCGCCAAAAAAGCATACTTTTGTACGACAAGTGTACCGAAAGTTGGCACGTGTGCCAACGATGGTGTGCTTACTATGCAAGAGAGTGATAAACTCCGGGAGAGAGAGACGGCTTATTGTTTTGTCTTTCTATTGGCCGGGGAGGAAAGTCGGTGATGGTTTCATGGAGCTGGTACATTTAACATGTACTTTAGTGGGGTAGCTTGTTGTTGAGCTTGATGAGCTGTTAGAGGGGTAGTTGAAATGAAGGTGGGGTTATGTTTCCAGGTTGGGATATTACAAATGGCGAAGTGCGAATAGTACTGTGAAAATTTCTGGCAGCCTGGATTTACATGAGGCAAGAGGGATGATAGCTTTCCCCGCGATTGACGAAATCCTTGTGCGATCTCACTTGTCATCCTGAAAACAGATCAAGGAAAGCAACAGCGAGCTGAGCAGAAGTAGGAAAGCATGTGACGAAAAAAAATACGTAAGACGAAAGCAGAGGGTGTTTATTGTTCTCTTGTGAATATCGTTGATTCTTGAATTATTGTTTAAAATTCTTCTATAATCCACCCCCCAACGCCGTTTCCTGCTGGTTTCGCACTTTCAAATCGAGAGAGTGGCCAGGTGCTTTGATTCCATA
Source organism: Tetracladium setigerum (assembly GCA_031472005.1). Taxonomy (NCBI): domain Eukaryota; kingdom Fungi; phylum Ascomycota; class Leotiomycetes; order Helotiales; genus Tetracladium; species Tetracladium setigerum. The sequence continues at coordinate 2,336,058 of PZJY01000008.1, read as the reverse complement.
TATCCATACAAGCGTCAAATCGCATCAAAAAAAACCCTGACAACGAATGGGAATCATTTGAGAGAAGAGAAAGAGAAAGGAAATTCGTAACCCGAGCCCAATGAGTACAATCCATCCGAAAACCCAAGAAACCGACCCAAAACGTATTTTGTATGTGCATGGTACATTTGAGCCAGCTCCGAAGAAAAGAACATGAGTGGAGTGGAAAACGGGAAACTCGACTACGCCATGGCGTAGTCATTTCCTCCGTAGATGATCGAATCCATAGAATCCGTGATATCGTAACCGGTATTGCAATCCAACATCCCTGGTCTGATGGTGCCGTCGGCAAAGTTGAGCCCATCATTCATTTGCATTGCTTTCAAAACATCTCCATCCAATGGCATCGGGAGAAGTTGCGCTGCGAGAGGTGAATGTCTAGGCATGCCAATTCCTCCGTACTGAGTTTGCGACTGCTTCATGTAGTGGGCTGTGAGATCCAGGGCATGAGGTTGACCTAGGAAGTCATCACCTCCAGACCAGCTCGCAAATGGCGATGCATTTCTGAACATTGGCGAGTCGTTTTGGAAGTCTGTGTAGACTGGAGATGGCATTGAGGAAACGGTATCGAAAGAAGCGCGTCCATTGTAGGATTCCTCATCAAAGCTTGCTGGCTTGCGAGCCATATTTCTCGGCGAAGGAACAGATGTGGTGTTGACAGGGGGAAGGTTACTCCTCGAAGCTGAAACTTTTGGTTGTGGAGACGAAAAGGATTGGTTGTATATCGAGTGATCGCTTTCACTACTGCTGGCCCGATCCGTGCGGTCGAGTGCTGGAGAACCCACTGATGAACACTCCTTTCTGCTTCCCATATCTTCAGAACCCATCTCCGACCTTGCCATTTGTAATTGAGCTTGAAGCTCTGCGAAATCATTCTCCCCTCTGGAAATGCGTATGGAAGATCCGGAGAAGGTCGTATGCAGCCGAGTTTGGAAGCTATATCGTGAATTACGGGTTGTCCTCTATCATTCATTTCTGGTTCGCCCAATTCCCAAGACTCGTTGTTGCGAACCATAGTATAAAGCTTTTGCACAGTGGCGATGAGGGCGTATTGTGTATTTTCGAGGACTTCGGCGTACCTAAAGTTGCAGTATCAGTATACAGAGCTAGACCCACATCAAAAGGATGCTTACCCTCGAGGTAATTGTTTGAACTCCGTCTTCTTTCTGCTCCCTGCAGTACATACTAGACCATCGTCCTTACATCTCTTACATGGTGACTCTCCATCACACTATAGCTTATTAGTATTCGTAATCACAATAGCCAGAGAGGTACTCGGAGACATATGAAGTTTCGGAGACATATGAAGTTCTGGAGACATACCTTTGTTTTCTTCATCCGACACCTTTCACAAGCTTTCCATACTCGCTTATGCCTTCCGTCAACCACGACAGCACTGTGTTCGTGTGAAGTGGAAGAAGAAGTTCTTTTTGAAGATCTACTTAAAGACTTTGACGACTTGGGCATCTTTCTGGAAGAGTGAGACCTATGTTCCTCCATTGGTGGTGTAGGTAATCCAGACATGATAAATTAATTTTGTTGAAAGAGGTTGGACGAAAGTGTGTGGAAGGCTGAGCGAAGTGAGGGGACCAAAGGGGTAGTATATGAATCAAAGGTATGGAAGAGGTATGGAACCTTGTTGATTATGTATGTATGTGTGTGGGTGGTGCTGATTCACATGAACCAGGGGATCCGGAAGTTTACTTAAGTCCGAGAATTGACCGTGTCATGGACAAAGACGGCGGAGCTTTTGATCTGTCAGGGCCCAAAAGATGCTGACCTCACAAGACCCTAAACGACAAGTCTTCTGCTTGGAAAATCCTTTTCGGGCTCGGGCTCCAGATTTCAATCTGTGGTGCGAAACTATGGTGGATCTTCGGTGTAAATTTCGAGGTTGGGTTCGTGATGTTGGCGCTTCGTTTGGAGGGGTTGAAAGAAGGGTTGAAATATTCTGGCGACGATTTCACAGGAATAAGATTTCCACGAGATGATAAAGAAGAATGTATCACAAGAAATGATTGAAGATGACGGAACAATTGTATGAATGCATCCTGAGTAGTCAGAAACTGGGGTTTGCGTGGTCTTTATTTGCTCGTTGGTCTGTCTGCGACGAAGGGGTGCTAAGATTCGGATACGCATGATTGATTACACCGATATGATTTGTACGGCGGCCTCGTCTTCGTCGTCAGTGCCGTGGCTCGGTGGGCCATTATTTTCATAAAAAAGCGATGGGTCCCAGGACGCCATTCCATGGCACTTTGGCTTGGGATTTCCCCCTGTCGAGTAACCAGGGGGTTATTCAAGATCAAGGGGCAATCGAAACGTTTCTTTCAGATCTTCTTGATATTGCTTCAGGACACATGCTTTAAGGTTTAGATTATCTTTAGGGAACAGAAGCGCCCACTTGATCAAGTGGGAGCTTGATTGCCAAGCACATAATCTTCTGGCCAATTCGTTAAACAATTTGTGGGAAAGGGTTATAAATCAGATTTATTTCGGGCTTCTGAATCTGAAGGGCGACGTTCCAGCCTTGTGGATACAGGGCTCGCACATTCATCAGATATTTCGCTTAACTGCTCACCCATCAAATATCACACAGCGGCAATAGCCCAAAAATTCCTACTTGTATATCCATTTGACGGATCTACACATAATATGCTTTTCAGCCGCTCTAGCAGGCAGTCGTGCTCCTGTGCATCGCTGAGTGATACTGGGTCCAGTCTTCATCGAGGAAGTGCTAATTACCAGCGGGGTAATTGTATACTACTACTCCTACTAAGCACACTGGAACGAATTGTACGTCATGAAAGACGGTAAGGCATCAAAGTTTGGTGATACTGTACCAAATGAGTGGTGGACGATTGGATGATAACGCTTTCCAAAACAGCTTCGTTTGGGAGGGATCCTTGTCTTCATCTGACAGCAGCAGTTGGACCGCGCTTACTCTTGTACGAGGTTTGGTGTGGACACAAATCAAAATACATCTTGAGTTTGGGGTATCCTGACATGGAAATCATGCCTGGAGAGATCTTTTTCCAAATTTTGTGGATATTTTGACAAGACAAGGAGAACTTGCAGTGAGTTCATCTGGAGGTCTCTATTAGCTTTCGGGTTTTCTTTCTAAATTGTGATCAATTGCCGACGAAAAGACTTCTTCTCTTTGCTTGATCTGTCATCAGATCATAATCGATGCCTGAATGAGGCTGTGGTGTGAGAGCCAATCTCGTTGTCTCGTTCGGTACTCGGCAGATATGCGTACAGTAATCCCGCAATCATTTTCCATGCCCCCAACAATGAGTTGGATGCCCTTCAACTGTCAACAACACAAAGTCGGACTTGTCACCAATGTCAATACTCCACGACACATCTTCCAAAAGCCTTGATGTCAACTTTACGATTTCCCCAATACCAAAAGCAATATAGACTTAAAACTTCCAGGTATTGGGATCTAGGCGTCGTGTGGAACTGAAGAGAAAATTGACAACTCAGTGACTCCCAAACAGGTACCCTAGTCTTATCATCCATGGCGTATCAAACAATTTCCAGATAAAAAAAAGTTCTGGATGCACTTTCCGCACGAAACGGAGATACCTCCACTCCACAAGTCCGCACCCGCCCTGAGGTCATTATGCATCTCGCCTCATGCAAAGGTCACGTCCAGACGAACAGAGTTAAAACTTCATAACTCCCCATAAAAATTCGTTAAAGGGATGAAGACAATGGTACCGAGGCTTCTCTAAAACGTTCCACTATACTTTCCACACCCGTCCGTCTTTGTAAGACGATGAATGAGCTTGCGGCAGTTGTGGGTTTGGGTGGAGAGGGGCATTAGAGACTTCTTCTTCGCGCGTTCCAGAAGGACGAGTTGAGAAATAAGATGTGCCCAAAGCTTTCTCCCAGTTGAGTGACGACTAACGGACGATCAGACTTCCCGGTGCCGACGTTGATCTTTGATTCGTTACGTTTGACATGATCGTATCCGCGTACTCGTTCGCTCGTATACACTTCATCGACGATCCTGAAGGGGACCCTGAAAGGATAACGTTTAATTCCCAAACTTCCCAAAGAGACTGAGCTACGCGTCAACAATTGACCGCAGCAATCTTTACCTGAAGCTATCTGACACAATGGGACATTAGTAGAGCTGTTATTTTAAAGTTTAGGGGGAGTCACGAAACATTCATCATGTTGCGCTTGGAGACCTTAACGTTAAGCGAGAGTATCAAAATAATAATACCGAGGGTCTTTCCCGGAGTTAAGAGTATTACTCACCATGGCTCTTAAAGACAAAGCATATTAATCAACCCATCCAATAGTTAATTAAGCATCAGGATCCAGGACCCCAAACAAATACCGACTAATCTACAATACCCGTCAGTCTTACTCGCATATGGTCATTATGATCATTCGTTCCAAGTCTTAACAAACCATATCAAACGACGAAGTAGTCCCCGAACCACCGACCGCCGACAATAAGACGTACAAGTCCACTTGAAGATGCTTGCGATTCTCTCATCTGATTTCTCAACTCCCCCGGGTGCTCCCGCAAGATCCGAATTGATAAATAGCATAAATGCCTCACATCCCTGGGAGAGGAAACCATAGATCATGTTCACAAACTCTGCGTCCGCTTGCAACGAAACTTCCCTTTCAACACCGTGATCGTCCGCTCTCCAATTTCGGACATTCGGCGGTCGGGTCTCCCCATTTTCCGCTGGCTTTGTCAACGCGCTCGCGCTCCAGCCCACTAAGAGCCGTAGAAAGTGCCCGAAAGTCCGTGAGGCCGATGTGGGCTCCCGTCGTTCGCTTTTTCGTTTACAAATCCCAGCAGCGCGTTGAAGTTTATGCAATATTTGCACAATTCCCCCTTCCTTGGCTGCTTCGTTTTAACCGGGTACCAGCTGTTCCCACGTTTTTGTGCATTTTTCATTTTGATATCTCGATCTGCCTTTCTCGCGTCCTTCGTTCTCCCGCTGTCTCGTTCGTACTCGTTCTCGCATTGGTTTTGGTTGTCGTTGCTCTTGGAGATGGGTGGACTTGCTTGTTGACGAACTTGAGTGTTGCTGCAGAAAGGAGGCTGGCAGAATACGGAATACGATGCAAGAAGAATAATGTTTGCAGCAGGATCAAGAACATGGCTTATTACCCACCTCCTTCATCCTTCCAAGGGAAGGGCATCAAGGGCAATCAAGGGGACAGAAGGAATCAGGAATCAGGAATCATACCGCAATTATCAAACAGCCCGCTTAAGCGTATCTACTCAGGCATCTCCAGTACCACCCCATCAATACCCAGGGACATACGTACATATGCATTCGCATTCGGGCCCGAAGCGAGAGCGAGAGGAGGATAGGTACCTAGTTACAGGATTCCATAAGAGGCAACACACGCGATATATACGATCAACCCTACGCGACGCGACACATATCCCCAAGTTCCAAATTCCCCAATTAGGTATGCGTTTCACGAAGGCTGTGCCCCTCCATCACCCATCGCCAATAAGAGCGGCACGGTTCCGAGTACGACCACACTCATTTACACCAACGCAACTGCGGTCGTGATGTGACGAAGCCCAAATCTCAATATCTCCAAATCAATGGGGCATTTTCTCGTCCAAGGTTCTTGATGATTCTTGGGGGTTGGTAGAACAAGAGATCTCAAGAAATCCCAAGAACGAGATGCGATCATTTCAGGTCTCCGGAACCGGTTGTGGAAGTCTTCTGAGCTTTCCGCAGCAAAAATGCTGAGAAGACCCCGCCGCTTGGCCTGTTTCTACTTGCACCATATCAAGACTGACAAGAAGCTTGGGGTCTTGTCTTGCAGATGGGTCATTTAAAATTGCACCCGGTGCATTCTATTTACATCTTTTGCATCTTAAGCGATTTGCTTTCGATGTTCTCAAGATCAAACTCGGCCCTTTTCTAGTAACTTGGTGGTTTGGTATACTGATCGTAGGATAGCAGTAGTACTGATACTATTCCAGAAGCCCAACCCAGTAGTTGACAAAACATCATTGTGCGTGCGGTACGGGAACGGCAGTACAGTAAAAAGCTTACTTGCTGCTGCTGCGTCCATCTTGTCGTCCACTTCGGGAGATCAACGAACGCTGCTTCACAATTCAAATGTCCAGGTGACGATCGGGATACTTCCCAATTCCCACGACATTATCTCAGTCATCCATTTCCAATCCGCCGATGATGCGGCATTGTTTTGTTTCCCGGTTCTGATTATTCAACCTCTCCGTCCTTTAAGGTTCAAGCAGCTTTTCATCATCATCATCATCACCAGCTGTCAATAGTGGACAATCCACCCACCAAACTCGTCGCGACGTCGAGATCCACCGATCCACTATGATGGGAGAAAGGTTGGTACTGCACCAAAGTTTAGCAAGCTAATGCACCTGCAGAATCTGAAGTGGGAGTCGGCTTCTTTAATTCCTAAACGCGACGATATATTTTGACTAGTGTCTCCTGTCACTGGATCAGATCTGTGCTCCTGGGAGGTCTCATTATGGCGCGGGAGATGGCAAAATGGTAGAAAAGGTAGATTCCTATCTCGGGCTTTTGAACAGCGCGAGAAAAATTTCCAACTACTACGTACGTAAATGGAAAGATATCTTTGTTTGCTAGCTTCTGACTCGTGTGGTGTTGTTGATCGCCCTCGCCTAAAAACCTTATACAGGCGGTATGAGTTTTACCAGTCATCAAATGCTTATCTCAAATTCTTGCTTAAGGCTCCGTATCCCACTCTTTCTTAAGTCAAAGTTGTCGATGTCTTTGGACACCACAAAGTTTTGCATCACTGTCGGAAGCAGTAGGTTTGGCGAGGAAAGTTCATCGTCCTAGCCCGCACTACTGAACATGGAAGCTTGACTACTGTACATCCATACATCTAGCCCATCAAAAGATAAGAGTGTCTTGCTGTAACTGTCTAGCTCATCACCAAACTGAGCGACGCGATGCGTGTAAGATTTTAAACCTGCGCAAATCTGCTTGAACACTTATTTCTCCCTAGATTCAAAGTGTGCTCAATTATTCAACTCCATAGCCAACTTTATGATTAAGATTTTGAATGTGTCCATGGACTTTATTCTTCGCCACAGGTTTTGTTTGCATCTGCATCTGCTATCTCTCTCCACTAGGCGAGGAGTAATTATGCCAGCCAGCATGTCGTTTTGCGCCTTTGAGGAACTTACCTCTCATCTGCCTCAGCGGGTTTGAACGGTAAACTCTTCATGAATAACATTACTCCAGAAGAAAAAGTGTATGCAAGCTTCTCCAAAGGCAAATAGAGCCACGTATTCACGAAGAACAATAGTAAGGAATTGAAGATCAGACAAATCAGGAGAGGCCGAGGCGAGACTATTTTCTGGGGGGGGGGGGGGGGGGGTTGCAGCATATGCAATAAGAGATGGAAGGAAATAAGTGAAATAACTTGCAAACAGAATCCTCAATAGTTGTGATCTGAGGCAATTTGTGTTAGTGGAGGAAGAGCTTGCTCTTCCCGTCATCCATCCCCTCCTCTCAAAAATAAAGACACGATCAAAACAAGTCCCGCATTTTCTTTGACAAGTCCGTTTTCGATTTGATAGTTTGTACTGGTTTCAAATATATCTATAATATCAAAGAAAACACTTGACCTCTCCTACGTGAGCAATCGTGATGAGATGGATAATCAGCACTAGCTTTCTCATTTTATGTAACTACACACCCCGCTTTAGACATGTCAACGGATGGATAAGGGAGATACTAAACCGAATAACAAAGCATACCCAAACAACAAAACTTCGGTAGAAAGTCAAAGGAAAGTTAGAAAGGACCAGCAAAAGCAGAGGCGAGAGATACTTCCGCATTTGTGATTTCCATTTCCTCTCCTTTCTTCTCCTTTGTCTCTCTCTTCTCATCACGTTTTCGTTTAGAGTTTAGTGAAGGAGGGAGGAGTATTCAATGTAGAATTAATAATACATAGAAAGTACAGTAGAAGGCGAAATGGGTGTCGTTATTTTTTAGTTAATTATTTTAAGCAAGATCTACTTCTGGACGCTTGTGGCTGTGTAGCCCTGCACGGATGTACCTGGAAGTACCCTACTCTAGTACCTGAAGAACTTCTCGTCTTCGGAATCTTTACTGTTACTGATCTAAATTGTGAGGGAAACCATGGCATTCCGCCCAGTTCTGGTTCTCTCCTATGGGCAGCTTCAAGTAAAGATTTCTAATAAAGTTGTCCCTCCAATAGAAGAAGAGGCAGAGAGCTGAGGTATGAACAAGGACACTAGGTACAACAGTACCCCATCAGTCTGAAGCTTCAATAGATTAAACACACAAAGGATCACTAGTCGATTCAATTAACCAAGGAAACCTAGCTATTTCATATTCATTATGTATGATAGCTGGATACCCGAGTGATTCAATTCTGTCTCTGAACTTCTATATGATTTCTATCGCCTTAATGTGAGCATCTGCGAACATACACTGCTCGGCGTCGTCACTTGCACGTGGAAACACTTTTGTCGATCCAATACCAACTCTTCGGTATACAATACTGTCTGTGTTCACACCAGAGGCAGAAGTAAGCACTAGGAAAATGCTATATTTGGAATACTCCTGCGACTTGACTAATTGCAAGCAAACAACGTGCTGATCGTTGCTGAGGCTCTCTTGATCATCTGGATCCAAGCTTCCGATTGGTTGCATTTCCTCATTGTACAGAACATTGGTTCCCCCGCGAGGGAACGCAGTGCTGTCGAAAGTGGGCCGAGTGTGAGAGCTTGCACTACTGGCGCCTTCAGTGTAAGCCGACATGATCGAATGTTGCCAAATATATCTGCCGTATCAAACTCCGTGTCGGAGCGGACTAGTTGTGCAATATTATCGAAACCACCATATATCTCATCAACCTTAAACGCGACTGGGGAGTCAACCGCAATCCAGGAGAAGGACGGAATGCGTTTCGGTGAAGGCGCAGGTGGTAGTTGACTCGAATTTGCCACAGCTTTCCAAGAGAGCATTTCAATGAGCTTATTTTGCCACAGGCCGGCAATGTATTTGTCGTTATGTGACTCCGGCTTCTGTGCATAAGTCGACGCCAAGCCCGAGAGTGCAATCAACTTATCTTCTCCACGGGTAAGACGTAGGCTGCTATACGCTTTTACGACATCTTGCCACCGCGGTTGACCGCCGTGGAATCGTCGAAGACATGGCAATCTCTCGAATTCGTTATCTTTCGACGGTAGCATGCCATTTATGACAGCGCTGAAAGCTTGTTTAGAAAATCGTACGTCTTGGGTGGTGCCACACTCGTCCTTGTCAATGACATGGCCGTCCTCGGCAATCGTAGCTGTATTGCATTCCCAGAAGATTTGGTCGCGGCCGAAGTGAAGTATTCGTGCCGAAAGAATGCGTTCTTGGAAAATCCACGCCCTATCGCTCAAATACGCAGACTCGACGTTTGCCTCGAAAAGTGATTTCTGGACAGAGCCGTATGAGTCCCTCGAGGTTTGTCGTATGTGAACTATCAAACTCTTATCCGGATCTGCGGTCTGGATTGGTAGTGACATGGATTGTAGGGCATTCATCCTAGGGAACAAGAAGCCCGCGTTGTCGTCCTTCCCACAGTCAGCAAACAAGGTCATATATGCGTTTGCATAGACATCCGCCATCTTTGAGGCTTCGGTCACCCAGTCTTTTGGAGAATCTTGAACGATGCAAATCGAATCGATCCACACATACTGGAAGCCCAGCTCGCGAGTAACCTTGACCGCATCCTTGACAGTGGCCGGTAACTCGTCTATAGCAAACCATTCGAATCTTGTTTTGAATGAGTCGTTTGCCTCTCGCGTGACCCATTCTGGCATTGGCCCTTGATTCCAACGATGAGACAAGGCAAGATACCTGCCCCTCTTGTTAGCACAACTTACTAGCCGCACCTTGTTCGTTCCAACCTCAATCACTCTGGTCGGCAAAGGCGCGTCATCACTGTCTCCAGATGCGATGTTTCTCTTGCAGTTTTTATGTTTTGTATTGCAGGTAGTGTACCAATCATGGATGATAGCCTGAGAAGCTGACGACAGCGGGTCTCTGGTGATTTCGATGCCCGCTTGAACTCTTTGGTCGTTCACTGAAAGATCGGTTAGTCGTGCTTACCTTCGACTCTATAGTCAACTCACCTTTATCCGTAAAGATCGTTACTGAGGCCTGTTTCTTGAATTTGCAGGTCCCCTTGCAATCTGGAAAGTACGGGTTAGGCTCGGACGTCATGTAATTTGGATTACATGTGCATCCCTCAGAAATTTTAAAGTCCAGAGTCCTGAGCCGATCTGGCTCGCTGCACCCGCTATGGTTTCCATTGGACGCACCCACGATTATTTGCGAGGCAGCAATGTCATCCATGTCATCGTCCAACAGCCGTAGCATCATATTACATAGTTTGCATTGTGCCGCACTCCTTTTCAGGTCTTGCAGTGACCGCATATGCATGTATCCTGGTTTTTTCTCCATCTCCCCAAATGAAATCCCCGAGCAAGTTGGACAGAGGCCATGTGTGTTCGTTGGTCCATACAGTAGTGGTCGTGAAATAGGACGCGGTAATCGTCCTGCCCGAAGTGCTTGTTCTCTGCTGGACGGGGTGGTGATTGATTGGGGCTCAGTAATAGAATCCATGAGAGCTTGCTGAAGTTCAAGGTCTTCGTCGGAGACAATGGCGGACATATCTCGTCTGTACTCTTCAAGTTGCCGTCGCTGTGCTCTCTGGGCCTCTCTCTCGTGATCAGCCTCGATCATTGACAGGCCATGTTCGCCAAGCTCTTCTCGCAGTAAAATGGCCACAGGGTAGTTTCCACCGCTTCCACCATCAGCCCAGCAAAGTGGAGAGCACTCTGGTCCGGTGTATATAGGCGCTCCTGCTCGGATCAGAGCATTTGTATGGCTATACCACCCGCTGTCTGCGGCGCAGTGAAGTGATGTGCAGAAGCCGCGGGCCTTGATCCCTAGATTTGGTCGTTGTTGAAGCAAAATTCGCAAGACCGCGAAAGCTTCCAGCCTCTCGTAATTGCCGAACTGCGAGCGATATGGGAGCCGGCCAGCACGTAGTCCACGACGGGAGACTTGATGGCTTGACACAAGTAAAGACCCGCTGCTGGCACACGCAAGGTGTACGGGAGTCCATCCTTGGTTATCCTGTACATCTACGCTGTGGCGATTCGCAAGAGATCGCACCTCGTCGATTGAGTTGAGTCGCCAGACTGCAATATGCAGTGGAGTCCAGTCGCTAGATCCCATTAGTCTACTCCGTTATATAGAAGGTGAAAGTATAGCACACCCTGGATAGTCTCCCATGGCTGAGCAAGCTTCAGGTATACACGGAAGAAAAATCTACGTTTAATCGCACAGGCAACATCGACATGATAAAATAAGTGATTGACCCTTGCGAGGGAAGGTAAGTAGTTGTAATGTACGAGGAATTGAGCTGAAACCTCAGAATGCGCCATTAGGCAACCATGAGAGGCACAGTGAAAAGCGGCAACAGAGCTGAGCCAGAATGTCAGTGAGAACGAAATGCAGCGGTATTTTTGAAATGGGGGTTGTTTTTTTCTTTTTCACAGTGCAAAGTCAGACTGTGTACTGTAGCAAGGCGTTGATTAGAATATGTTGTGTAGCATTTAGTTGTGGTGGCATGTTTGCTGATAAGAAATGGATGACAGGAAAGAAGAGGAGGAAAGGAGAGGTACATGCAGGCTTGCACAGCCACAAGTGTCCGGAAGTAGACCTCGCTAGAAAATAAGGTACTAAAAAATTAGCGACACCTATTTCGCCTTCTACTGGAGCATGAAAGACAACAAATAACATCACAAATCGAAAATGACAATACCAAAAAACAAAACCAGACGGTGAAATTGAGGAATCCGTTTTTGAAAAATAAGAAGAAACAAAAATTCGCAAAGACATGTACGATTTAAGTGAACAATATTCATGGAAAATATATATCTTCATCGAGGAAAGTAGAGAAGGAGGAGTAGTGGAGGGGAAGAAAGCTCGATCGAGAGACATTCCCCCGCTCCAATCAGCAAGAACAGAAATGAAAGCATTTGGGGGATTAAATAACAAGAGAGTGATCCACCAAACTACTTAAGCAATCGATAAAACTTCGACCCTCGTTTTTACAAAAATGGCAAATATGAGAAAGCATTCAACGAAACATAGACGTGAATTTGCATACCTACCTATCAAAGCGAAAGAATATCCTTGATATTCCAAAAGAAAGACAAAAAAATAACGTAACACGTATGAATCTCCCAATGCGCTTGAGTTTCAAGTGTACTCTTTGCTCGAGTAGAAAAGACATCATCGCTCACGAAATGATGGGTGGTTGGTGTCATTTCCCTTGTATAACTCGGTTACGTTATCTCTATCTGCTTGCTTTCTTTCTTGCTTTCTTTATCGCTCTTTCTGTAGCTCTTTCGCTGTCTCTTGTCCATGGCCTCTCATCACCGTCTGTCCTTTCCTGTCCACTCCTCTTCTCTCCTTGCCCAGTCATGTACCTGCTGTACCTGGATTTTTCTCGATTTAATCAGCGGCGGCGGCGGCGGCAGGAGTCTCGACTTCGGCTTCGGCTTCTTCTTCTGGTCCACCTGGCTTTTGAGCGGTGATGATATAGCTAGGTAATCACATGAGCTGTTAGTTTTCCCTTCCATTCTCATTTTCTCTTTCTTTCTTTCACTGAAACATCCAAACCAGCCAGTCTTTACCTATCTCCCTTCCCATTCCTATCTTTTGGCTTTCTTTTCTTCTTTTCGTCGTTCCCATCCCACCTCTCCACGTCACATCACAACCCTCAAAAAACCATATGGCTGAAAACGAAAAGTGGAAGAGAAAAGGAACTCACTAAGTGTATTGAGCGTGGATACTCTTCTCCTTCAACCCCTTCCTCACATCCGTCAAGAAAACCAGAACTTCCTCTTTTGTCATGCCCAAGACCTCAGTAAAGAGGCGGAGAATGATACCCTCGAGACCTTCGCTTAGACAGAGCATGTTCCAGGCTCCGATTTCTTTCTGTAAAAAGGGGAAAAAGTAAAATGAGTTAGTGATCTGGTTGTGAGTTGAAACTTTAAAAAAATTGGGGGTTTTGGAATTCTAGGATGGATTCTTGAAGGAGAAAAAGGGGGTGGGGTGAGAGGGAGAAAAACATACATATCTCTTATCCTTAGGCCACAATCCAAGCGGAGCAGCCTCAATCTTCTCCTCAACGCGGGTGAATCCAGCTTTGATTGCCCAGTCTTTAATGGATGGACCGGGCATGTAGGTTCGTCCGACGGCCATGACGGCTTGGTACATCATGTTGTGGTACCTCATTACCGGGTGATCTGCTGGGAGAGATCCATCGCCAGCTAATTTACGGTAAGACTACAATTAGAAATTTATACTCTTCTAAATGAATGCAGGGCGACTGCCAGTGGGGATAGGGAGGAGGGGCAGGCAAGGGGAAAGAAAAATAAAAAGAAGAGACGTACTGCGAATAGACAGATCCCAATCCTTAAATTCAGCCCATCCACCTGGTTTTGTGTGTCTGTGATTTGATCGTTAGTTATCTTTCCATGATCCCAGTTCGACAATAAATCAAGAGCATCCTAAAAATCATCACAGGATGTCACGGAAAAGGAGGGGGGAGGAGGGGTGAGTGGATAGAAACATACTTGTAGATTTGATCAACATATCTCTGCCAATTGGAGATCGAACCAGCCATGAATCGGGAATGAATGTAATCGAAAGGTTCATTGTATGTCCACTCAGCCTCCACATCGTCGATTTCAAACTTGACATTTGGTGGGACCCTGTAGTGTTTGTAAGAAAATGTTGTATATTGTTAGAAACGTGGAGATTGACTTTCCTCGCTTGGGAGGCGTCATTTGGATTTGGAGAGGTAGAAAATGGAGAATGGGAAAGGAGAAAGGGGAATACTTACATGGATGGTTGAGTAGGGGAGAGATCTACACCGATAACCTGTAATTGACAATGTGATTAGTTTCACTTCTACGAATTAGGATTTCTGGCGGTGGGTGAAGAAACACGAGGTTCAGGAAGGATCCTAATGGACATACCTGAGCAGATGGGTATTCATCACCTGACCTTAATGTTAGCTTCGCGACTCTTGGAATCGTATAAGAAATATATATCTGAACCGGGATAATTGATACATACCAGCTTCAATGGCCCAGATACCGGTTCCGGTTCCAACATCTAACACACCAGTCAGTAAGTTGAACACCTCTTTGATCCCTTCTAAGCCATCATTCCCAGGTAAGAGACGAAATCTTTTCATTCATCCCCTTCTCTCGGAAAGAATGGAAGAGCGAATCAACACATCTCATAACAAACATACCCAAGATTCGCTGAGGACTCGGTCCAATCGGCGCAGTAACCAAACCACCACCAATCAACAGTGCAGAGAGGTGATGATGCATATCCATGCGATCATTTTCCGCATCGTCGTTGGGTGCTAGGTAACCTATTATGGCGCAAAAATTACAATTGTCAGCAAGCGAGTTCTTGAAAGATCAACTTTTTTTTTCCCTGAGTGGAATAATGAGTGGGAGGGAAAGCATCATACCAGCACTGCCATCAGTAGGTTGATATCCAGCATAACGACGTCCATTCTCAAAAGTGTGGTTCTTGATGGTGGAGGTTAGAGAAGCTGTGTATGCGCTCCTAAAGTAGTTGAAAAAAATCGTGTGTCAGTTGATTATTTCACGTAAGGTGCTGTAGCTCAACTGCTCCATTCATCTCAACTCCGCTCATCCCATTCTTTACCATTAATTACTCCTTCAAAAGCCATTTCATCTCCACTCAAACTCATCTCAACTCTTATCACCACTTCTCTCATCGCATCATACAGAGAAAAAGGGGGAAGAAAAGGCAGAAGGAAATTTACAAACAGAGAGAATTAGAACTTCAAAAATAAGAAGATAATCAAAAATAAATCAGAAATAAACACAATCAAAACGTACTGCTCATCCCCATAAGCGGAATCATTCTCCTCAAAACCCTCATCAACCTCAGCCGTAGGAGCACCAACAGCAGTCGTCGTATTATCTGGTGCAGCCGACACAGCAGCCGTGGGAGAAGAAGGTGTAGCCGCGACCGGCGCCGCAGCTGTCGTTGATGAATCTGCCATATTTGCAACTAACAATAACCAAAAAAGATAAGTTCCCGTTGGTTTGTACTGCTGTACAGTGGTGTGGTTTACACTAAAAAAAAAAACCCTCGGTCGGTTCCAAATGGCGCTAGTGAATTGGACTTTACGGTTTTCCAAAATGTTTGATATTGGTATCTCAAGCGTCAGGAATAACAAGGCAACCGAAGAAAGAGGTCGTTACTGTAAACTTGTAAAGGCAAAAAAGGAGAGGCCCGTTTTTGACAAAAGGGATGGTGGACACGTACTTCCCTTTAACTCCACCATCAACCGGCTGTCAGTGTGTGGAAGTGGACACTGTGGAGTGGAGGAAACCTTGCTTGCTGATCAGGCGGCTCGGGCAGAGCCAAGTTCCAATTGGATAACATGGAGCTTTTAACCTATGTAGGGTAGGTTGTTATGAAGGTATGAGGTACCTGACATATGATCATTGGAATTTCATGCCGGGGATACTTCCGTTTTGCCTATCAAACATTCGATTCGAACTCTTCTTTCTCCTTTGTCTGTCTGTTGTTCTTCCATCACTTGACCTCGCACACACCTCTCTAATTCCCGTCGGTGAGAGTACCGTACCTACTCTACCACTCCAGAACAGCCGTGAATGTAATCCTATACACCTAGCCAAACAAAATTCTACCATTGTCTCCTCAATTATCCGATATGTGTTTCCCATAGCTGAGACCATCAATTTACCGATTCGCTGGCAAAGAAAACGAGCGAGGTGATTCTAATTCGCCCTGTGCATTCTGGATGCTTTTGCCGTGCTTTTCTTCGCTCCTTGCCACCCCCACCTGCTGGATGCAGCTCTGCAGCAACATCAATCTACTCGGACATACAACATGCAGAAGGAGGGAAGACCCTGAATTGCCGTACAGTACACATCCATGAACATCGCATGTTTAATCCAATCCAATCCAATCTTAGAATCGAGCAAGCCTCCCGAGTCCTGTCATTACAGAAGATTCATTATTGGAGTGATGTATGGATGTAACCTTGCGGAATGCAAAGCAAAGGCAGTGTGTTGAAGAGTGTGATGTGCATACACCTCCAGTTTTTACCCCTCCATCACATCACAAAACCAACACCAACACCAACCACATTACTACAACATCATAGCATCACAACATCCATCCCGACGTGTAATGAGCCGAACGCCTTCTGTTTTTCATCTCTCCTCAACTTCTCAATAAATCCCAACCTCCAAAATGCATAAACTCCCTCCAAAAACTGGATCTCTCAAGCCGGGGAAGTAGGAAGAGAATCCTTCATCCTCCTTGAAAACCTCGTGTGAAATATCCACCGCATATCCACCTCAAAAAGCTCAAATATCTCCACGTTTTGCAAGGGACACGAGGGCGGAACACCAGTAAGACTCGAAGAGGTAGAAAATAAATGTGGGAGGTAGAGGTTCGCTTGCGCTGGGAGGCTGGTTAGAGTGGAGTGGGACATCCCACTCTAGATGATCCTGCCGAATAATTCGATATCATTGGAGAGTATTGTACATGTACGGAGTGTTCGATGTACCTAGGTATCTCGTACATATGGGAAAGCAGACTAGCGGAAGTGAGGCAGGTCAAGTCCACTAGTACTACTACTGTCCACGAGGGCTGGGTGGGTTGGAAATAATGGAGCACATTGCTTGAGAACTGGTGAACTCGTGAAGAGAACGTCGGATGATGCCGACATGGCATCTGGATTCAGGAAAGTTACCTAGTGCGAGATTATTGTATTATTGTGTTATCGTATTGGTATTTTTCTATGTGGCGTGTGTGTGTATGTGTATGGTGTATGTATGTGTGTGTACACACTGTAAGATTACAGTATGTGTGTGCTTCTTGTCGCGTACAATAAATAGTATGACTCCATTCTTCCTCCTTCCTTTGTACATCTTAATTTACGACTTTAAATCAAAAGGAAAGACGAAATTAACGATGTTTCGTCCTCAAGGGACTCCAGTCCCATCTATATTCCAGTAGTAACGTGAGCATTTGGATAGGCTTTTGTACAATGAGGTGGATGTGCGGCTGTAAGCCGACGGCAACAAACAGGGCGCGCAGCCGTTGTGGTGCAACCAACACATCTCTTTCAGGTAGCACAGAGATTGGGGTAGCACTGTACTTGTACTACTGTAGATCTGAATCGTCCGAAGTGGTATCAATGTTAGTTACTTGCCAACCAACACACGTGTGCGCCACCGCTGCATCTCTTCTGCAGTGTTTTTTTTTTTGGTTTTTGGTTTTTGGTTTTCAACGGCGGTGGTACTGGTTGTTGTGGTATGTTCGTTTATTCACTCTCTTCGAAGAACTACCTACTCTTCCTCACTAGAACCAAGAACAACGACATGCAT
Source organism: Tetracladium setigerum (assembly GCA_031472005.1). Classification (NCBI taxonomy): domain Eukaryota; kingdom Fungi; phylum Ascomycota; class Leotiomycetes; order Helotiales; genus Tetracladium; species Tetracladium setigerum. The sequence goes on along the minus strand of PZJY01000008.1, from coordinate 2,318,489 downwards.
TAAAGAGGAAATTGACTTGCTAAGAGGATATATATTTTTAATGACAAAGTAACAGGAAAGAGAATTTAACTCTCTAATCACTATCTAAGATAATAACCTCGGCCTCAGCCTCTCCTATGCTCTCAACGCTCAAAACATCCCCGCATTAACATTCGAGACAAACGCTCCATCGCCCTCGTTGAGAACGGCGCCTTCTCTGCCATCCAACCTAATCTTCGCATTCCCACCCTTGGTCATGGGTACATGCACGTAAACATTTCGTCCGCCAGTCTTCTTGACTACGTCTGCGCCCACAGTCCACTTGAACCTCTTATCAACACCGATTATTCCTGCTGCCATGACGAGATCCGCGTGAATTGGAATTGTGTTTGGAAGTGTTGCTTCGGCGGCTTTCTCCTCCTCGACGGTGGCTGAGGGACCACCCTTGAGCGGCGAGAGAATGGGGAGGAAAGCTTGTCGTTTGAGCTCTTCATCGAAGGTTTGAGTGTGGTATCTTGGGGTGAGACCGCGCTTCCATGGGAGAGCCCAGATTTGTAGAAAGTGAACCTGTTCATCAGATTCGTTTTGCTCGGAGTGTGCGATGCCTATTGATTATGAGTTAGTATATGGTTTTATTTTTAAAAGGAGATTTGAGGGAGGGGTAACATACCAGTTCCACCAGTTGTGAATTGCACATCGCCGCGTTTCATGCGGTAGAAATCATCGCCTTGCTTTCCCTCCTTTCCCTTCTTGATCATGGAGTCTCGATGTGTGAGCTCGCCGCTGAGTAGGTAACTGAAGATCTCGGCATCTCTGTGTGGGTGGGTTGGGAAACCGGTTCCGCCATCGACACGATCCTCATTCAAAACTCGCAGACTGCCGAAGTTCTGGTAGCGAGGATCATAGTAGTTGGCGAAGGAGAAGGTGTGGTAGCTGTCTAACCAGCCGTGATTTGCGTGGCCGCGATCCCCAGATCGGCGGGGAACGATCTTTGCGTGTGCGATAGCTTTGGACATTGTGTTTTTGATTGCGTTGACTGTGCTGCTCATGGGGGGTTGTTGAGTAGTAGGAGTAGTAATGGTTGTGAGAGGTTGAATTGGTGGTGTTGCTTTGAAGACTGTGATGCTGTTCAGTAGCTCTCGAATGGGATTGTTGTAGAAGATGGAAATTGAAGCAAGGAAAAGCGAGGTGAGGAAGAGAAGGAGCTTCATATATAGACTTTTGCAATTGCAATGCGGGAAGCTTGGAGAAGATTGGAGAACGAGATATATACCAACTCTGTGATGCACAAAACGCTTGCTTTGCGATGCTTGGTGATGATGATGGAATGCAGAAAAGCGCTTGATATGCTTGCTGATGATAAATTCCTGTCGAGTGATTATCAACCTGCACGTAACCCGGATTAAAGTGCTGCCGAGTTTTCGGCTAGTGGCTCGCTCCAGGTCCGGAACTCTACGACCTCCACTATACACAAGTAACCTCGAATATCTCGAAATTTAACTTCGAAACTGCGAGATCTTTACTGCCTCTACTTTGACTTCGAATTCTACAACTTCCAGGTGTCAGGAGCCTCGATTTCTACAACTAACAGGCGTTGAAAGCCTCGATTTCTGCATAACCAGGCATTAAATGCTTCGAATTCTACAACCACCTCGAACTCTACGACTACTAGGCATCGTGTACCTCGAATTCTACAAATGCCAGGCATTGTGTGCCTCGGCTTCTACAACTACCTCGAACTCTACGACTATTAGGCATTGTGTGCCTCGAACTTTACAACTACCTCGAACTCTACGACTACTAGGCATCGTGTACCTCGAATTCTACAACTGCCAGGCATTGTGTACCTCGAATTTTACAACTCTTCGAACTCTACGATTGCCAGGCATTGTGTGCCTCGAATTCTACAACTACCTCGAACACAACTACCCCGAACTCTACAACCACCTCGAACTATACAACTTCCAGGCATCGTGTGCCTCGAATTCTACAACTACCCCGAACTCTACAACCACCTCGAACTCTGCAACTGCCAGGCATCGTGTGCCTCGAATTTTACAACTACCTCGAACTCTACAACTGCCAGGCATCGTGTGCCTCGAATTTTACAATAATCTCGAACTCTACAACTGCCAGGCATCGTGTGCCTCGAATTCTACAACTACCTCGAACTCTACAACTATGTCGAATTCTTCAACTCATTGGCCAACTACTTGGCACAAATACCACAAATACCTGCAGCAAAAATTCTACAACTGTCTCAAATACCATATGGCCTCGAATTATACTTTGCCAGTGTGACGGCATCCTCGAGCCACCCTATATATTTATCCAAGCTTATACGGACATGCTAACAAGTCACAGGTATCTACGCAATCACGAAAACAGTACACAATCTTCCAGGTCATTCAATAATTCTAAATAACTAAAGAATTTCCTCATCCAGCTCCATATCATCCCCCGTCATCCCCAAACCCACAATCTCCCTCGACTCCTGAGCGTTCAATGCCCATAGTCTCCTCTCCTCTAACTTCACCGCTTTCCACTTCTTCTCTGCCTCCAATGCCGTCTTGACAGTTGCATTACACTCCAGCCTCAAAGTACGCAATTCCTCGAGGTACTGCAATTCCAAGTTCGTGTAGGTGTCGGTGCCAGTGGTGTAGAATGACCCTTGGGCTTGAGTAGATGTGCCTTGGGTGCCAGCCACAGTCTTGTCCACACCCGGGGTTTGCACATTCGTCCAGCCGGCCAACGGACCGGATGCCTCAGCTTCCGTTTGAGGGAGTGTAGTTGAGGCAGACACATCACAAAGGATTCCACAGTCAATGAGGTCCAGGAGGAAGAAAGCCCAGACGCCATTGTTCTTCTTGGCATTGTGAAGAGCTTCCAAGCGGCGTCTCATCAAGTCTTCGTTCAACAAGATAACGAGAGCTTCACATGCCCGGCTCATACCAACATTGGATCGATTCCATGTTTGTAGAAAACCAAGGTATGCACCGTCAGATTTCTGTGCAACAGTGACGTCGTAAATCGTCAACTTCGCCTCGTTGCCCTGCGACTTTCCCACAGTGTACACTCGAACTTCATTACCTGGCCATTGAAGCGCCAGTTGCTCCCTCCACAACCGAGCCTGTGCAGCAAAAGGCGTTACGACGGCGAAGTCCTTTGAAGCAACCTCAGCACCACTTCCAGAGGCAATGGCCTTGAGGTATGCAATACCAGCATTAATGTTGGCATGGTTGATAGTTGAAGTGCCAGACCGTGGATTGCTCGAATGGGAGCCTTGGACGTTGACAGCAATTCGTCGAGGATTGCGGTTGCTCTTCATTGGCTCCAAGGCACCAGCCGGTGCAGCCCTCATCTTGGCCCAAAAGGATGAAGCTTTCAGAGCTCTAGCATACCCCACGAACCACTCACTAGTACCCATGGCCAGAGAAGCAAGGCCTTTGTACCCCCAAACATGCCAATTGGACGCGCAATCTGGGTACCGAATCTATAGCTGATTCGGAGATGGGTTCTTGGCATTTTCGAATGAGTGAGGAGTCGCTCGAACGTTGACACTTCCAAAATATCTGAGACATCGCAATTGCCAGATGCGATGACTACAGGAGGAAGCTGGAGGAAATCCCCAAGCCAGGAAACATGCTCATGCTTCATTTGAAGAGGCACCATTGTATCGTACTCAATACCGACGGCAGCCTCGTCGATGATGATCAGTGAAAAAGCAAGTTTCACTGCAGCGAGACATGCACTGTTATTGCATGTTGAGATGACAATGGGGGTGAAGTGGGGGCGTTGCAGGAACTCAAATGCCAGGGCTTTGAAAGCTTCCTTGAATGCCCTCTCTCCCATACTGGAAGGCATTTCCCCTGACGAGAGTCCATTGTAGATGGACAGGAGGTCAAGAGCGCGCTTGTCGTTGCGTGTTGACTCGGCTGCTAACAAGTCCTTAGCATAGCTAAGGACATGGCTCCACATTTGCAGCGCATGGAAACTTTCATCGCCATGCTCTGTGAAGCGACGGGGTCTGCAGCCCTGATGCTCGTACATGCGCTCGATACTCTCAGACCAGGTGGGAAAGTAAATTCCAACCACTGTTGTTAGCGGACTCTTGGGAAGCTTTTGAATCTCGCTAGCCAACTTGATGGCGTTGGCCACACCAGCTGTCCTTGTAGGAGCAACAACCAGAACAGATTTGCCCAACTGTGCAACACTCAATGCCTTGAGGATTGCGACAACAGATTTTCCACAACCAGGAGGGCCAACTGTGAGGTCATGAGGGCTATTTGCCTCGACAGTCGAGAAGATAGATGCCTCTTGCAACTGGTTGACTACCAAGCCTTGTTGCCACTCCATATGAGCATTGTAGGCGTGCTGTTGGACCGCTTCTCCTGACTCTTTGAGTTGCTTGAGGGCGGCAGAGTAGGGATTCGCGGCTGACAGGGAAGCAGCAAAGCCGAGGATTGTCTCTACGACAGTGTCCACATTCTCTATCCGAATTGCTCGCATGGCCTCAAGCTGGCGCTTAGCTGCGGTAGTATTAACTTCCGACTGCAAAAAAACATCGTACTGAGTGCCATGGACGTCGAAATCGTCCCATGGAGAGTTGTCGTCGGCAAGCTGGACATCGAGCAGGAAACTTGCGTCGCACGTCTGTCCATCCGGAAGCTCTAGGACGGAAGCTTTGATGTCGTTGAAAGTCGACCCATCCTCGTTGGCAATGTGGCGCACGACAAACTTCTCGTTGGCAGCTGGGGTAGGCATCTGGACACCAGGAACAGATTGAAGATCCACGTGAAGTGTGTAATGACGGGGATTCTCGGTGTCCGGCTCAACCGTAACTACATGCCTTGGGGTACCGGCATGAAAACCAAAGAACATTGAATTCGAAGCCCTTACGAATTCCAGTTCTTGCAGTATCCCAACAGAAAAGAGGGCCACGACTTCGTCCATAGAGCTATACCAACCTAGTGCTCTGTGAGATGCGCGCTTCTCCCCCTGCATCCAGGGGAGGCTGGGAGCCGGGCAGTATCCGTCAACGGCTGCCTCCCAGAGCTTCATGGTCTTTTCTTGGAATTGGACCTCTCGGTCAAGCTCATATCCCCAATAAATGCCATCCTTCAGGCAGCGCTTGATGAGATAGTCCCAATGCTCATCAATAAACGACCGCGATTCATGGACCTTTTTGCGGACGAGGGTTATGAATTTAACGTCGTTGAGAAGACCCTTGACCTTCTGCAACAACGACGTTTCGCCCTCAACACCAGTCTCATTGAAGATTCTATACTTGACATCTTTCCTCAACTTGAATCTTGCAAACTCGATGCTATTCCCTTCGCTGGTATTCTCGAAGGTCCTCGCAATATTACTCAGTTCCTCGTCCGAGTTGCCAGAACGAGGAAGCTGGAGATGTTCCAGAGCAGAACGAATGGTGGCTGCGTTCGCCTTTTCGAGGGTGTAACGCACAACTTCCTCTGTCATCTGCTCGGAGTTCAGATGCATGGTATGAGAATTCGCATATACCATTTGCGCGTTGCCTTGTGAAATTCCCATGCTCTTCTGACCTATCCGAATTTCGAGGGAAGGGTTTTGCGACCTGGGATTGTACGCATATCTAAAAGACCCTTCCCCAGGGTTTGCAGGCAAAAAGGTGGACAGTTCGTGACTTGAGAATATCACGGCGCAGTCCATGGCCGCCCAAGGATCGAGCCCATCCTTGATCTTGTTCGGAAAGTCGGCTCCCAACCCGTCCGTATGCTTTCCCTGGTAAGCATCCATCCATCGTTTGAGAGTAGCCTGCGTTACGCTCGCTCTCGTTGGTTTGCCAGAGTCCTTGTTTCCCTTGGGCTTTTTTGGCGGGCCACTACCACCTCCGCCGTTGTCGTCTGCCTTTCGTTTCGTGGAGGCAGACGGGGCGGCGAGCTGTGGTCGTGGTCGGTGGGCGAGCTGAGCGCGGTTCGACATGTTGGCGATTGCTATACTTTGTTAGTAAGTGCCGAACATTGGTAAAAGCAACTCACCGTCGAAACAGGGAGTTCTGGATGTATTGATTCGACTGGCATCCGGTTAATAACATATAGTCCGACCTTTGCAAAGATTCTTACCTACGGTTCTTTCTGCTTGCCTTCTAGGGAGCTGCAGCTTAAACGGTGGGTTAGGTTAGTGGTGAGAAGTCTAGGAGGGGAGGGAAGGGGGTGGGGGGGGGGGGATATCAGATTCGCCCAACAGCTGACAACTTATCTACGGGCCTTCTAGGGAGCAGCAGACTGAGTTGATCCAATACTAACAGTGGCGTTAGTGTTTGCACAAGGGATAGAGATCAATTGACTTACCTTGGAACGGAAATTGTTCAGGAGCCAGGGAACTAAACTGGTCAAAACTTATTGTCGACCTCGGAATTGGAGGGGGTTTTCTAGATGATGCGAACACGAGGTGTGTAAGCGGTATCAGAAAACTTCGAGACAAACTCGAACCAACTTATTTAGCTTTGGGGTATTCAGAGAATGGTTTCAGACGCGAACACGGAGTGTGCAAGCAAGATCCAGCGCAACAGCAACCGCAAGCAGTTGTATTACAAGATGGATGAAGAGAGATTAAAAATCGCCAGCAACTTCTTATGGAAGCGAGACGCGCTGGCGAGGCGCGCTAACACACGCGCTCACGAGGTAACCAAACTATAGCAAAATAGAAAAGCCTAGACGTAGTTCGTTTATGAGTTTCAAATGACTGGCTATTTTATAGAAAGAATGCAGGTAGCCATCAGTTTAAAACATTGCTGCGGTTGCTTCTGATATTCAAGTCGTTCTATCATTAATATTTTGGATGTGGGGATCTTCAATGGCAGAGACCTGTTGCTAGCAACCTCACGAAGTACCAAAACTTTTAGAAAAAAAATCCAAAGTTCCTCGGTATTATGTTTTTCATAACCTGGGGTTATGTTTTTTCCTTTTTTTCTCTTTTTCTATATTTTGACCTTTTGTGGCCTTCTGGTTTTGTGGTGGAGGGCACGTGTGGGAGTAAACCACACAAAAAACTTCTCGGATCGCGGGTTTCCTCCTCTTCTTTCCCCCTCATGGTTGGTACCATCAGCTCGGACACACCGTTCTTGCATTTAAAAAACCCAAACCCTCTCTGAATAGGTTGGTCAATCCCATTGGAAAACAAAGCTGCTCAGTGGAGGCTACGTTCACTCCGATCCAGGTCCCGAACTTGAACACCTCGTTCTCGTTTCCACAAACCAACCCCTTCCATAGGTTGAAGGAGATATGCTATTTTAACTGAGGTTGATATTAGTCCATTTCCAACCTCAGCTATACTTGAACACATTGTTCTCGTTTCTCTATCCCCATTTACCTTTAAAGTTGAGCGTTAACCTGCAGGAAACCCTGAGAAAGCCACGGATCAGAAGGTATGTCTACACCCACCATTCAAAATGCGTATACTAATAGCGGATTTGCAATGCATAGGCTTTTGCAAGCAGCCTTGGCCGCCGATATCTGGGTAGTACTACCTTTCAGGACTACGAGGTAGCTCTCAAAGTCCTCAAGTATATTGCTGAGCAGACGGCAGGTAGGTCCCAGAGTCGGCAAAATGGACAAGAGGCCTGGCGATAGGGGTGAAGATAGGGACAGGAAGCGACAGAAGACGGACTATAGGCGGCGATCGCCCAGTCCAGATGGCAGGAGGTTTCCTCCTTCGCGGCATCAATCCTCTAGCCGTCGCGATTGGCATCGAAACAACGCGAACGACAGGTATGCTCGCGAACGTGAAGCAGCTCGATACCTTGCGGAGAGGAATTATGAGCCCAGCGGAGCCAGACGTTATCTCCAGCACGACCGTTCGCAGCGTGAGAAAGAAGAACGCGATCGTGAGGAGGCAGCAGCCCGATATCTTGCAGAGCGGAACGGGAAATCTCACGAAATACCGAACAAAGTCCAGCGAAGCCGTGAGCAGGGCGAAAGAGAGAGAAAGGCTCGTGAAGAAGAGGCAGCCCGCTACCTTGCGGAGAGGAACAAGAGCCTGCCAAGAGCAACCAATTCTCCAAAAACATCTCCTCCTCCTCTCCCAACCCAACCTTCTTCCCCCTAGAGCTCTTACATTCTACTAATGCCAATTCTAGGCCTAATTTAAACATAGAAGCATCCAAGGAAGAACAACTGCTTGTGTCTTCGGAATCTCCAATGAGTCGTCCGGAGCTTATGGGACCTCCACCAAAGCCAACAGCTAGCTCTTCCTCGCAATTAGTTGTATTTGACGATGACCAATCGGATGCCCACTGGATCGATTCGAGTGACGATACCTTTGGAGAGATTGACGAGACTTTCGCTTCTCCTATGCCGGCTACTGAACCGACTAAGCGGTACATTGATGCAGAGCTCTCTGAGAAGTATCAACTAGATGACCTCCCTTCCTTTAAATCCATAGATGACACCCTAGGTTCCCAGCAATGGCTCACCGGTAATTTAATCAGAGCAGGCATGATATGCATTGGACTAGATGCATCTAGAGGGGATATCCACCAGAAAACCTGGGGAATGGTTGGCCCTATGTTTTCAACTTCTTGGAATTCCGCTTCAAAACGCCGTGATCGCTTTCTTCCTCCGTCTGGTCTCGACGCCGATTCTTTACTGGTGCCATTGCACACGAAATCAAGTCCAGACGGTCCTTTGAATCATTGGGTGCTTCTTTGTATTGATAAGAAGAATAAGTCCGCTTGCTTGTATGATGACAGGAACTGTGTCGAAGCGTTGTCTCACGCAAGCGATTTCTTGGCGTCCTTCGCCGATTACTACAAGCTCGACATCCAAAGTGTACCCAAAGTAATCGTATCTGGATATGGTGATGGATGGAGTTGTGGTAGAGTTGTCTTGTCCGTGTTGGAAGATCTTGTGAACAATCGCCCGGTTAAGACCAAGCCAGACCTTCAACATTGGGCTTTCAGAATGGGGTTTCGCTTGAGAAGCTGGTTGTCAAACGAGTCAAACTTGCTCTATGCCATCGACATTATGCTTTCACCAGCTCCACAATCGCTGGAAGCCGTCGTACCGTCTGATCCAAGTATTAGAATCTACCAACATCCAGAGGGCATTCTCCACGGCCAATCCCTCAACAACAAGATTCCCAGTTTGGCGTGCATGCAGTATCATCTGTCCAATTTCAGTGGAGGGGAGGGTGTGTGGATGACCGATGACCTGCTAAGAGCCAACCTCGCTATGATATTTGACAAGAAAGGCTGGCGTGACGTGCCACCATTCCTGTTGGACTACGGTTTAGTCGGTCCTTGTTTCATCAGTGAGTTCAATTTTGACTGGAATCCGGACCTCCATCTTTTCCAAATACCGGATGCCTTCCTGGCCCGCAAATATGTTCTCCTACCTCTCCATGTTGGAGGCAATCATTGGGTACTACTTTGCATTGATCAGGTGACAAGGAGGATTTCAGTGTACGATTCATTGACCTCTTACGCACACAAGACTATGCCTCTGGTATCGGGTTTCCTACATTTGTTCTGTCGCCTGTATCCGGTTTATACCTTGAACTTGTCGCTTCCAGTCCGATATTTCCAGTATGGAGATAGTGATTATTGGTCCTGTGGTCATTCAGTTGTAATGGCGATACAAGCGTTTGTTGAGATGGGCGTCCCACCAACTCCAAGCACATTGAGTTCTCCAAGACTGTGGATGCAGCAGATGAAGGATGAGCTTGACGTGTGGCTTCCCGCCCAACAATTGAAGGGCATTTCACTGCTAGATATCCCTTTCGATGGAGCAATAGAGGTTGAAGAACACAACCACAGCAAGCATGGGCAGGAGGTAGACGGCACCAAGGAGTCACTCATCACAACCGATGATCCCGAATCTGATCAAGAAGAGTCCGATGAGGAATGTGATCGATTTGGTGGCTCCAAGCTAGCCGTCGTCCCGTTCCGAGTCCATCCAGTCGGGCCAACTGATGCCGATTTGGCCCTCTTTCATACTCAGACGAGCCATGAAAAAGTCGTCGGACGCGCCATAAATTCCGTGTCAACCAAGGGAGAACTTGCAACTTTGCCTGAGAGCAACATATCATGGCGCAAAACGGAGGTCAAGAAAGGTCTTGCCTTGCTTGGATTGTTCGTAAAGGACGTTCCAAAGTTCCTGCGTGATTCGGGAAAGGATGATGGCAATATGGATGATCCTGATAATCATTGCTTCTGCTTTGCCGAGATCGAAGCTTTGCGGTGTGGTGATCCGAATATTCCAATAGTGCCGTCTCGAAATTGGGAATATTTTAGACGGGTTATGTTCGCAGCTGGTATGAGTAACGAGCAGTGGTTCAATAGTCAGGTCTCAACCCGTGAGTTTTATGCAACAGGATTGATTGACAGTGGCTGATGAGTATAGTGAATTGGTCAACTACCCACGCCTGTAACAACGGGAAATACGGTTGTATCAATTCGCGACATTTATCCAAAGAGCCACTGTATAGTGTCAATTTACCCAGAGGAAGAATATGCTTCAACCACGCAATATACAAGCCTAACGATAACGGTCGCTGCGTTGAGCCAGATCACGCACATTTCCCCTGTCTGCTACGTCAAGTCAATTACCCAATTGACCTTCCCACAAAAGTATGAACATTATTAACGTCTAAATATCCAACGTATCTGACATTGCGTAGTACAAGGATATGACACCTGCAGAAATGAAGGAAAAGTGGATGAGGTGGAAATATCCAGCGTATCTGCTCTAATGAGAGACGGGGCCCGTTTTCATAAATTGCGGTTGTTTGGTTCTGATTGACTAAGGTTCTATCAAAAGAGAGTAAACGGAAAATTTGATTTCTATTGCAGGGACGGACTTCCAAATGTTCTTTGAGGCTTCCACGATTCTTGGCTGGCCGAGAGTTGGCAAAGTCACGTGTCGAGTCTGGATATCTCGATTTGCTCCCCTCAATAAGCTAGTCCAAACTTTTGAGGCACCTTCAACGCCTCTCAACATAAGACATTGAATGTAATATAAGTACCTCTTAACAACCATCTGCCTATCTTCATGTCGTCTTCGGTAGGACTTAGAGCCAAGTTGTGGTCGAGGGTTCAATTGGTGTCTGTCGGATCAGAAGATGTTTGCGATGGGAGCAAGAAGACTAAAGGCACCCCATTATTATTCCTGCACAGAGTTCGAGATCTCGATCCCAGGACGGTAAGAGAGTTTTTCTTCTCCTCAAAACCGCTTTTCTTCGTTATTCTGTGGGTAGGTACGATGTGGCATCTCTTTCCGAGCCGCTTGTCAACTGCCTTGACAAATGAGTGAGCCGAAAGCGTACCGTCGATTCTTGATTCCGCGCCTTCATCCTGGTAACTCTGTTATTAATCTCATCCGTTTACTTAGGCCTATTCTTCTCCAGCTGAAATACAATTGACAGCAACTTGCCGCTCAGGACATTTGCCGACCTGTCTGACCCAATAACATCCACTTCGAAACACCAACAACGGACGAGGAGCCAGCATCATGAGGAGCATCCCACCCGAGAGATTGCATATACACTCAGGAGGATCAGAACGCACAAGATCTTGCATATATCGGTAGTAATTCAGGTCCTTGAGGTTGAAAGAGAGAATCCTATCAAAAGAAAGGTGTCAGGTCGAAAACATTCTTTCAAAAGAGAAGTAAACGGAAAATTTGTCGACTTTGTTCCAAACTGTGGGACATGGCTGGTAATATTAGTCAAGTAGGAGTCGACAAATCGAAACACTTATCACCTAACTCCTAACCCCAAACTCCCCCAAACTCCCCAAATCTTAATCCTAACATGGCTTACAGTCCCACCGCCGAACGCCGAATCGGCGGTTCACTGAACCACTCGGCCACGAGAACACAACACCGCTCCCTGGCATTTCAAGTTCAACCGAAGCCCGACTGGTCTAGTTATGCTCATCTGTCACCGCCAATTTATTGTTTGATAAGCCTAATAATCTACACAGCGCTTGCCTGGTTCGGCGGACCACACGAGCGTGTTTGTCTGGACTCTGGAAGCTTTTGCCTTTTTTTGTGCAAGCGGCCGCCCTTGCGTTATTGGAACATGGGCCGTGGGATCAGGGGCAATTGAGATATAATAGGGTTCTGACCTTTTTGGAGGGGGTACTTGGGATGGTTTATGCCATCGAAAAGTGCCTGACTTCTTTGCCCCTGCAGAGGATTTGGAGAAGGATCTTCCTCGTAAAGTATGACAGTTACTAATACTGAATGCGCGGACACAGAAGGTCTTTTAATGTTAAGAATCATCCCAAGCTCCTAACTCGTTGGAGTGACGAGAGCCAATCAATTTGTTTCTGGTCGTACTGACGACAGGAATGTGGGGTAGAACTGGAAGCCAATAGTATTCATGGCAACGATATGTTAGTGGTATTAAATGAACACTTCGATACATTCAAAATTAGATAGGAATTCAAGGGAGTCCTCACAAAGAAAGAGCCGCAGTGTAGCTAAGCACAAAAGTCAATATTCAATTGCGGTACGATCATGGCGTGGATCACACTCACACTCGTCATATGCAGTTGCACCATTCACATTGTGCAATGCCAACCTCCATCCGTCGTCCAATCTGTACTCCTCGGTGCATGTCCATGGTGTGCACCGTTCCTACCAAGCCATATGTGCTCCCATTCACCAATCCCAATGCTTCTTCTTGATCGTCAACAACGTAGACTGTAATTGATGGACCAAATGACTCCTCGCCGTAGATCTCCATGTCCTTGGTCACATTGGTTATGATGGTCGGCACCAGAGATGCGGCAGCCTCGTCGAGGAATTCTGCACCACTTAGGAGGAACTGCGTACCCTTCTTCTCCGCATCGGCCAGCTCTGCAATAGCTGTCTCGGCACCTTGCTGAGTAGCCGCTCCTCCTGCCGGGAAGGTCTTCGCCTGAGCTTTCAGAAGGGAAATGAGCTTTTCGGCAACCTCCTTGACCACGTAAACGCGTTGGCCGCGATGGTTGAAACCTGGAACGTAATCCCTCCAGTGGAATTCCAATCGTTGAAACATACAAATAAGGGATTACTCACCTGCCGCAATGATCTTCAGTGCTGCATCTTCTAGGTTGGCATCTTCCAAGAAAATCGCAGCGCATCCCCCTCCTCCCCCCAGTTCCAAGAGAACCGGTTTTAAATGTTTTCCAGGTACGATTGAAATGGCATACTTTAGCGCTCCACCAGCCAAACTACAAAGCTCAGCGGTTGTGATTTCCCTTCGTGAGTAACTCGAGAGATCTTTCGTGATCCAATCCCCGATTTAGAAGATTACGATGTCCTTTGGTACTCCAGGGTCAGCCACGCTTTCGGTGCATTCAACCCATAAAGCTCAACAGGCTCAGGAGGATGAGGTCTTTGTATCTGAAGAGGGTAGAGGTTCGTTATTCTGGAGGCATAGGTGTCCTTCGGCGCTGGCACTCCCAAGTACATTAGGTTTCATGTAGAAGGCGAGTGGGCAGTAGACATGGGATTCGGGGGCGTCGAGCAGCAAACATCTGGCATATAGGATGGGAGGAAGGAGAGTGCTCGAAATTGCAGATAGACAAGCAGACTTATTGATTAACCACAAAAATTCAATATTCAATCCCACGAAATAGTTGTGGCCAATTTCTCGCGAAGTGCTCGTGTTTTCTGGTGGGTGGTCAGAATTCATGAACCTTGGCATGGGGTGGAAACACAGAACTCGGCATACCCGTTAATCTTCGCAGTTGTGGCACCGAAATATTTATCGGAAGAAGAGACTTTCCGGTCTCCAGTCATATTATTTCCGTTTGTTGCATAAGTTTAGTACTGTACGGTACAAAAGCCGATCCGATGAAAAAGCGGACCTTGAGTCCAGATTCATCCCCCCTCAAGCAGAAGGAATTCCTTTAATCCTCTATTACGAGTACCAGTGATAAGCAATAGCTTTCTTTTGGTACTTTACTCAGTGTTCTAAGATCTTACTTATGTGCTTTGGCTTTTTCTTTCGAAGTGTTGGTAGGGCTGTGATTGATGCCAAGCGTTGTTGTCGAGATTCTGCGGTACTTGCGTCTGAGGTTTGGAAGTCGTACAATTCACTCAGAAAATTTCCTGTCTTTAAGCCTTTGAGAGTGACTTTCAATTTTGGCAGGCATAATTTCAGTACGTGTTATCACTAGAAAACGGAAGAAACTGAAGATGGGAGTTTGGTGTCACGTGATGAAGGGTAATCAGCACTCAAAGCAACGGGTTGGAAGAACTTACAACAGCACACATTTGGGGTGATCAGGACTTTCGACATTCTCTCTTCTCTTCACTTTAATACTGAGGAAACAAGCCGGAGTAAAAACGTAGGTTGGGTAGAGCGGGGAGGACAGGCGAGAAGCATAAGCGAGGAGGGGTTAAGCGAAGGAGACGACACATCTCAATTCAAGGTTGGCACAAAGGCAGGAAAAGCCACGAGTAGCTTCAAGGTGTGTATTATTATAACTGGTAAATAGAAGTGAAAAGAATTTCATGTTCCAGAAGGATGAATGCATGAGTTTCGCCCAATATAGACAAAACGAAACGTCGGTATACGTTTCGATGAAGTAAATGAAAAAGACTGTGGGTGGAGGGAACTCCGGATATTGCTTGTCGTAAAAAGGCCGTTCTCAGAAGATCCTAAGGGACATTCTCAATTCAAGAGCAGATCAGGACGCCGAGAAAATTGACGGTACCCGTGAACCCAGCAGCGCAAACACAGGTGTTGGTAGTAGGGTCGCGGACTTAGTTAAGAAAACTAGGCCAATATCGGCGTACAGACCAATATTCCAGCAACTGTGGTGCCAATGAAGCCAGCAGCGCAAGTACAGGTGTTGGTAGTAGGGTCGCGGACTTGGTTAGGAAGAGTACAGAGGATTGCGTTCAGTGTACAGACTAATACACCACCGATCGTGGTGCCAGTAGAACCAGAAGCGCAAACACAGGTGTTGGTAGTAGGGTCGGCGACCTGGTTAAGAGCAGTACAGACCACGTTCAGAGCACAAGTCAGCACTCCGCCGACTGTAGTGCCAGTAGAACCAGTGGCACAAACACAGGTGTTGGTTGTAGGGTCGAGGACCTGGTTAACAGCAGTGCAGACCACGTTCAGAGCACAGGTCAGCACTCCACCGACCGTCGAGCCAGTAGAACCAGTAGCACAAACACAGGTGTTGGTTGTAGGGTCGAGGACCTGGTTCACAGCAGTACAGACCACGTTCAGAGCACAGGTCAGCACTCCACCGACCGTGGTGCCAGTCGAACCAGTAGCGCAAACACAGGTGTTGGTGGTAGGGTCGAGGACCTGGTTGACAGCAGTACAGACCACGTTCAGAGCACAGGTCAGCACTCCACCGACCGTGGTGCCAGTCGAACCAGTAGCGCAAACACAGGTGTTGGTGGTAGGGTCGAGGACCTGGTTGACAGCAGTACAGACCACGTTCAGAGCACAGGTCAGCACTCCACCGACCGTGGTGCCAGTCGAACCAGTAGCGCAAACACAGGTGTTGGTGGTAGGGTCGAGGACCTGGTTCACAGCAGTGCAGACCACGTTCAGAGCACAGGTAAGCACTCCACCGACCGTCGTGCCAGTAGAACCAGTGGCACAAACACAGGTGTTAGTGGTAGGGTCGAGGACCTGGTTCACAGCAGTGCAGACCACGTTCAGAGCACAGGTAAGCACTCCACCGACCGTCGTGCCAGTAGAACCAGTGGCACAAACACAGGTGTTGGTGGTAGGGTCGAGGACCTGGTTCACAGCAGTACAGACCACGTTCAAAGCACAAGTCAGCACTCCACCGACCGTCGAGCCAGTAGAACCAGTGGCGCAAACACAGGTATTAGTGGTAGGGTCGAGGACCTGGTTCACAGCAGTGCAGACCACGTTCAGAGCACAGGTCAGCACTCCACCGACCGTCGTGCCAGTAGAGCCAGTGGCACAAACACAAGTATTGGTGGTAGGGTCAAGGACCTGGTTCACAGCAGTACAGACGATGTTCAGAGCACAAGTCAGCACTCCACCGACTGTAGTGCCAGTAGAACCAGTGGCACAAACACAGGTGTTAGTGGTAGGGTCGAGGACCTGGTTCACAGCAGTACAGACGATGTTCAGAGCACAGGTCAGCACTCCACCGACCGTCGTGCCAGTAGAGCCAGTGGCACAAACACAGGTGTTGGTGGTAGGGTCGAGGACCTGGTTAACCGCAGTACAGACAATATTCAAAGCACAGGTCAGCACTCCACCGACCGTAGTGCCAGTAGAACCAGTAGCGCAAACACAGGTGTTGGTGGTAGGGTCAAGGACCTGGTTGACAGCAGTACAGACGATGTTCAGAGCACAGGTCAGCACTCCACCAACTGTGGTGCCAGTCGAACCAGTAGCGCAAACACAGGTATTAGTGGTAGGGTCGAGGACCTGGTTCACAGCAGTACAGACGATGTTCAGAGCACAGGTCAGCACTCCACCGACCGTAGTGCCGGTAGAACCAGTAGCGCAAACACAGGTGTTGGTGGTAGGGTCGAGGACCTGGTTAACAGCAGTACAGACGATGTTCAGAGCACAGGTAAGCACTCCACCGACTGTAGTGCCAGTAGAGCCAGTGGCACAAACACAGGTGTTAGTGGTAGGGTCGAGGACCTGGTTCACAGCAGTACAGACGATGTTCAAAGCGCAGGTCAGCACTCCACCGACCGTAGTGCCAGTCGAACCAGTAGCGCAAACACAGGTGTTGGTGGTAGGGTCGAGGACCTGGTTAACAGCAGTACAGACGATGTTCAGAGCACAGGTAAGCACTCCACCGACTGTAGTGCCAGTAGAGCCAGTGGCACAAACACAGGTGTTAGTGGTAGGGTCGAGGACCTGGTTGACAGCAGTACAGACGATGTTCAAAGCGCAGGTCAGCACTCCACCGACCGTAGTGCCGGTCGAACCAGTAGCACAAACACAGGTGTTGGTGGTAGGGTCGAGGACCTGGTTAACAGCAGTACAGACGATGTTCAAAGCACAGGTCAGCACTCCACCGACCGTGGTGCCAGTAGAACCAGTAGCGCAAACACAGGTGTTGGTGGTAGGGTCGAGGACCTGGTTAACAGCAGTACAGACGATGTTCAAAGCACAGGTCAACACTCCACCGACCGTCGTGCCAGTAGAACCAGTAGCGCAAACACAGGTGTTGGTGGTAGGGTCGAGGATCTGGTTAACAGCAGTACAGACCACGTTCAAAACGCAGGTCAGCACTCCACCGACCGTCGTGCCAGTAGAGCCAGTAGCACAAACACAGATGTTGGTAACAGGGTCGAGGACCTGATTAGGCAGCGTGCAGATTGGAGGAATAGGTACGCAGACAAGGGAGCCTGCGGCGCCAGAGTCTACGAATCCGGTGTCACAGATACAGACATTGTTTGCAACATCAAGAGTCTGTCCGACACCATTACAGTCTGGGGCTACTCTGCCATCACCGCTGGTTGTGCTCGACGCAGATGAAACGGTCGTCGTTAAAGTAGTTGTTTGTGTCGTTGTTGGAATGTCAGTTGTACTTTCAGAGGTGGTCTGTCTTTTTATTAGTTGTGCTTCATGACACTATAACAAGAATTTGGAAGGATCATACCGATGTTGTTGACGATGGCCCATCGCTTGTGGTCTGGATTTTCATTAGTTTCGCTTCATGAGGCTTTCAGAGGGGAATTCAAGAATCATACTGAAGTCGTTGTCGTACTCTCAGAAGTTGTGGTGATAGTATCCGAGGTTGTTGAGGACGTCTAGACAGCTGTTAATTGCGTTTCACAATATTATTCGTGAGTCTTCAGGGGATCTTACGGAAGTGGTGCTCTCGCTGGTTGTACTTTCACTCGTGGTGGAGCTTTCGGATGAGGTCTACATTCTTATTAATTTCTACCGTCTTTAAGAACTATATAGACCAGGAAAGGGCAAAAAAGATCATACCGTTGATGTTGAGCTCTCAGAAGTGGTTGTCGAAGTGGAGCTGTCAGAAGAAGTTGAAGTGGTGCTGTCAGAAGAAGTTGAAGTAGTGCTGTCAGACGAAGTGGTCGAGGTAGCTGTGGAACTATCAGACGAAGTGGTGCTGTCAGAAGAAGTTGAAGTGGTGCTGTCAGACGAAGTGGTCGAGGTAGCAGTGGAGCTATCAGACGAAGTGGTAGAGGTAGCAGTGGAGCTATCAGACGAAGTGGTAGAGGTAGCAGTGGAACTATCAGACGAAGTTGTGGTAGAGCCGTCGGTCGAGGTGGCAGTCGAAGTGAAGGTAGCAGTGGTACTACCAGTCGAAGTTGTGGTGGAGCCGTCGGTCGAGGTGGCAGTCGAAGTGGAGGTAGCAGTGGAACTACCAGACGAAGTTGTGGTGGAGCCGTCGGTCGAGGTGGCAGTCGAAGTGAAGGTAGCAGTGGAACTACCAGTCGAAGTTGTGGTGGAGCCGTCGGTCGAGGTGGCAGTCGAAGTCAAGGTCGAGCTATCCGTAGATGTGGAAGTGCTGCGTCCGATGGTTGTCTCTGTTGACGAGCTCGATGTCTAGAGAATGTTAGTTCTATCTCCTTGAAACACGGGATCGGACTTGATCTCATACCAAAGTTGAAGAGGCACGCGTGCTTGTTGATGAGGAAGCAGTGGTGCTTGACACAATGACCCCATTTTCGCAAGCGGCAGCCGGGATAGCCAGCAGGTTAACTCGGGTACAATCGGGTATGGTTGCATTGGCAGCGTATAAAACGAAGATTTTACTGCCAGTCCTACAGAATCGAGCTTCTCCTCCGGGGAAATTGGAGTTTTTCCATGCAAGATTGCCTCCCTCAATGCTGAAGATTGTGGAGATATCGCCAATAGCTTGTGATGCCTCGAAACCACCGGACAATCGTCCGCTGTTGGTAGAAACGAGCTTGTCTCCTGTCAATAGTCTCCCGTTGGCAATGGTGTAGGTCGCAGCATCCGTGCAGTCGGGCACAACGCTTCCGTCATCATCAACGAATGGTAGGCGGAGTGATTGACGACGGTGTTTACGGGGAACAGGTGCGGTCAATGGCTGAAGAAGAAAGCTGGTTGGGGCTGAGTTGTTTGTTGTCTCTGTCACCGTGCTGGTCACTGTCGAGGTCGTGGTGGAAGTTCCAGTTGCAGTGGTGAAGATGAAAGTTGGAGCGTTATTGATCACAATATTAACTCCGCCTCCACCTTGAATAATAGTATTTTGTTGGATAAATGTGCTAATAATGACCGGGAAGTTAATAATACTTGTTGTTTGGAAAATATTGATGACATTTCCATTTGGAGCCGGCGCACTTCTCTTCTATTAGTTCTGGTCTTATATCCATGGACTAGAGACTTACACTGTGGTAATAGCAGTGTTGGTGGCGGTCGAGGTACCAGTGGCAATTGTGATGATCGTTGTCGGAGCGTTATTGATAATGATAGTCACACCTGGCGTGTTTTTTCAGCAACAGTAATCCTTCTACTTTGGTTCGGAACTACTCACCACCGTTGTAGTTGAGGACCGTATTTTGTTGAATAAAGGTGTTGATTAGGATAGGGAAGAGAACGATTTCCTGCGTGATGATCTGATTGATGATTGTCACTCCTCCGTTCCCGCCATTTACACCACCGCCGTTAATCACACACGTTTGCTGCCTTTCTTCGAGTTGAGTAACGAGCGGAATCGCATTTACTACCCTTGCTAACAAGGGCAGGAAGGAAAAGAGTGTCTTGACAAGCATGTCGAAAGAAATTTGGGTATTTAAACAGAATCAGAAAGTAACGAAGCAGCAATTCTTGTCCGAGGGCTAAGTCGGAACACTTTCGTCGAGATCGAATGTGCTGGCTGTTGCTTAACGTCTAAACCTCTAGAGGGATAACTCTTTCTCCTTATATCTCGACTTTATACTTCCTGCTATTCCTTCGCTTTATTCCAAACCTCTAATTAAAACATTAATCTCAATAAACTCTAAAATCTACTTAGCTCTGTCTCTCTTCGAGCTCAGTGTGCCTGTAAAAATGCACATTTATGTCCAAGTTCATGACATAAGGTGGCTGAGGCAACGATTTTGTCACAAAAGACTAAATATATATCAGATGTGAGCCTGCTTTTGACATGTAACAGCTGTGCCGCTGCCTAAAAGGGAGATACCCACGTTGGCGAGGCCGGATTCTGCAATAGAAAGTGGACACAAAGTTCATATCTGAAGGAGGAGTAACCAATTTTTTGCCACTCCATCAACCCGTCACTAACAAAAATAGAGTGGCTGGCAACTCTTTCGCCCTTCAGGAGACCTTTTGACTGGTCATTATTATCAAGAATTGCAAAGTGGAGCCTGCTCTCGGGTTGGGGAGGTGCTAAGCGAAAGGAGAATATCAGAAGCCAATATAATGCACGAATGGCCAGCTGCCAAAAGAAACGATACAGAACTTCGAAAAGCTTCAAATTATAGTTAAGAATACTTCTGGTAAATTCTCCTCTCGAGTAATATCCAACGAACAATTTCAATGTTCGAAAAACAGATTGCTCCAATACCTCTGCTGGTCTTTTAGCTACGTAGAACCGCTTACATCACAATTGAAGCTCTAGAAGTCATATCAATTGTTGCTTCATGGGACAATTTAACATGCACCAGAGACCAGGACAACAGAAGTCTAGCAAGCAACGGACAAATTCCCTGACACGCATGAATTCGCTACTCACGTTTTCCCCTGAGCAACAACCAGCACCACAGAACAATGCGGCATTCAAAAAACAAAATTAGTCCCCACAGTGTCTACTGATATTTTCATGCTACTTTCGTCATTCTTCATCATATCGACTGCTCACTTCCTTGGCCTTGGCAACATCCAAGGCTGGATACGAGGTTCGCGAGAAGCACCGGCAACCGGCAAACGACCTAATCAAGTAGTAGGACATGGGGAGATTACGATTTCCCCATAATTTGCTCTCCTCGTAAAACGTTTACAACGTCTTTGCGGACTTTGTTAGCTGAATATTCTCGCTTAAATCAACTTGGCTAAACGGATCCTCAGGGACAGCTCCATCTTTGCGCCGCAAGACCAGCTAAGTCCGTCGTACATCGTTACCATGCAGGTCAATGCCTGCTTGCCTTTTATGTTAGAAATAGGTGAGGAGATCCGTAAATTATAGGAGGACCACTGTAGAATTAGAACAGTTTTCAATTCGAGTTGCACTTACTAAACCTGTGTCAACCAAATTCTGTGGTGGAGAAATCGGAATTATAGGATTCACATTACCCCATCATCCTCGGTTGTTGTCCCAGTTTAGATCTATTCATTATACCATCAAGAATTTGGACAATTACATTGCCCACTATTCTGGAATCAAGCCAATGCTTCATTGATTGAATGGCTGAACACAAAGCCATTATTGAAAGGACGCAATCTTTGCCTGGGAAGAAAAAAGTAAACAGAAAATCGTATTGTGCTAAATTCAGCCTCCTCGATAACATCTGCATCCAGCCCTGTAGGATGAAAAACGAAAACATAGGGGTGCATCAAGTTTAACCCTAGGAGATTAGAGGGTGGGGTGAAAATAGAATGTCTCTGATGCTCGCAACATTTCATCGGGATGAAGCCAACCAGACGCTTGTAAGATAAAAGACTTATCTCGAATTTCTCCCTAGGTCAATCCATATCAATTCTGTGTGTTAGAGCATCACGGATAACTATTGGATAAACAAGGAGCGGCCTTATTCAACAATATGCACTTGATTTTAAAGATGTCTATTATGCAAATCCTTTATCGATTCACCGCCAAAAAAACGTGGCTTTTTTTTTCGGACAAGTGACATGTCAGTTGTGAGATCGATGCAGGTACAGAGCCCAAACTACATTTAGAGCTCAACTTGACGCTCTTCAGCTGCAAGCGGACAAGAAATATGACCAATCGCAAATATTACTTTCTGATTTGTGAGATGAGCCTGAGGGCCGCAATTAGAACCATGGGATTCTTGGTGGTTAGTTGGCAACTGGATCGTTCATTCTCCCTACTCTTGCTTAGATATTATGTAAAAAGCCTCAGCCATGTTCGATGTGCTGTTCAACACTATTTCCTCCCTGCTTGAAGCAACGCGGTGAAGCGAAGTTATCTTCTGTGAAAGCCTGTCACACCTTATATATCTCATGAAGAACATCGTCATAAACTTCTTTCTTAAACGATATTCGATTAAACCAACATACGATGACTTTACTGCGGCGTGCGCTGATCCCTATCTTCCATTGTCGAGCTTATCTTTTCCAGCAACTCAACGTTAAGAGCTGTTACCTTGTAAGTTGTTCATGGCATTGACCATCATCGGAGGAAACTTTTTCGAAGGTGCTACTGTAAATCAACCACCCAACTTCATCGTGGGTTCATAACGGTCAAGTCACTAAATGCTTCATTTCACTCTCAAATATCTGGTTTCGCAGGCTTCGGTGGCTTCTCACGGTTCCTCTGATACAAATAATCTACCCTGGTATTTGCTGTTTTCATTCGGCTGTTTTGTAATCCGAATAACAGCTGTTCTAACTAATTCTGGCATTGACCGAATTCTCCAATATTCTCGAAGTCATAATCAGATATGGTGAGTGCCCCTTGGCGCCTCTTCAAACCACCCCCAACTATTTTCCACTTCTTGGGTCATCGACTTAAGAAGTGGGTCGAAGAGGGGTTCCCGAGTGTAGATCAAAAAGCTTCTTCAGTGGGGAGCCAGATGTAGTACCTTCTCATTTGCCCCTCGTGTTCACGACCACACCCTCAGGATTTCATGACTGCATGCTAACATATTAATCGTGGACATGAAGATTGCAAAGAGTTTCTATCACCTTTCATCAATTGTTCCCACATCTAGCTCCGAACCAAGCGAATTTATTCGAATGCGATCCTTGATTGACATGCCACCTTGAGATTGCGCCACGCCATCATGGACCTCGTGTTCGATTTGACTTTAGTGACAGGCAGCAGAAGGATTCGGAGGTTTGGATTGGTTGAAGGTATGGGTTAGACATCAATTTGGAAGTTGGGGCCATGGGATCCGAGAGACACTTCTATTTTTATACTGGCAATTAAGTGTTGACGTATACTTCTGAATCCAATCTCCGATTTAGAACTTGAAATCTCCCTGGATCAAGTACAGTAATATACTCTCACTATTGTTGAATTCAATGGTGACGGTGTGAAAGAGAAGTAGATATCTTCGAAGAGTTGAGGTGATTGATGGAAAATCTTTTGTTGTCCTTGGGACCTTCTTCTTCGTACTACTCGATCTCCCGAATTTGATCAGCGTATCGCGCAGGTCTCTATGGCCGTTTGGCCCACAAAAATGTAGATATGCGAAGAAGTCTTGCAGGAGAGGGAAACTTGACTTCGCATGATGAGGGGTAATTGCTCTTAGCATATCACAGTCATCCAGTCGCTTCAGTATCGAAATGTGGACATCGTACGGACCCATTGTAATCGGCTAAGCAATGCAGTTTGTCGGTCCTATGTTCCCACAAAATTGTAGCATCAAAAGAGGAATCTTACCGATACCATGTCATCGATGAGACTTATCCAAACGTACGCCTTTCCTGAACACCTTGAGGTGAGATAGTCCGCTTTTGCTCAATTTAACAGAGCTGACCTTATATTGAATGACGACAGTATTGAAGGAGGAAGTAAACCTGCGGCGTGAAGTTGCCAGTTGTTGACACCACTTATTTCCTTGCTGAATGTACAGCAGAATACGTCACTTGAACTTCTTCTGGCTTCATCAAAAATAATCTTGCCTAAAATTTCATTTTGCCATAGATTTTGTCCTTTGGGGACTTGTGTTGCTACTGAAGGACCTTCACTGTGGTTGGAAAACGACAACCAGCATCATGGGCTGGGTGAATTGCATATTGCAGCCCTGCGTTCATACATCCATAAGGAGAGAATGATTTTAGATCACTGCTAGGTTTCAAAACGAGATAGACTGGTCTCCAGGATTTTAATTATGCGAGTCTTAATTGTTGTTTGACGAAGGCTTCCAAACCTCAGTTTCAACATAACTCGTTCTGTGGGAACTTTGAGCTTGAAGGTGTCCATATTTCCAAGATTATCCAAAGTCGACCACGGATGATAAATTGAATCTGCGTAAGACGTGAGCAAGAATTCAATGATTAATATTTTCAAATGAATCTTCCAAAGGCTTTTGGTTCTAGCTTAATAGGATAGCGATTGACGAGGAAACACCTGAGAATCTTAACGACACGAGAAGCCGATCCTGAATCATGTTACTCGCCTAGGAGCTGTGGATATTGTGAGAGAAAGAAGTGAGTAGAAGTTGTTATTCAGATGTTGTCCCCTCTCATCCACTGTGCTTGATAGTTATTCAATGATCGCTCTGCCTCATCAAATGCCATTCAAGTATTCACCCACAACAACAAAATCACACACAAAGATCACAATCAGAGTATAACCAAGTGCTTCCACCCATCCCTCTTAAACTCCCCATTCTTTCCCGGCTTTCCCTCCTCAAATCTTCTTCCTCTTGCACAGACCCATCTTCTTCTCGGCTCGGAGGATATCAGGAAGTGGGGATTTCCGGTAAACTGGGATAGCTACAAAAGTTTGTGACGGTCACTATATTTACTCGATGTAAACACAGGGTGTTGCTGGGTGGTAAGAGATCGGTTCGCACAGGTACGGTTCGTAAGACAGTTACTAGATATGATGGAGATATTAATTTGAGTTGAGCACGAAGCTCCTATCCAATGAAATACTATTCTAATTATATAGGTTCCTTTATGCACAAAATCTCCATGCTCTACACGATCATCATGGAGAGCGTGGCGACTGTGATGATTCTCTGAACAGAATTATTACGTCTTAGTAGTCTCGGATGCTGATCCAAACAATCACGTGCTACACGTTCCTGTTGTCGTATCACCTTCCTAACTCTTACTATTATTTCCTGATCCAAGGAGTCCTCTGGAGTAGGTCCTGGGAGCCTTGCTCCTGGGACCTAGGATACTCCTGAGCCTCAGGCTCCTAGGATCCTCAGTGGTTCTGGGAGTCACTTGACTCTTGGAACTGAGATCGTAACATTATTTAATAGTGTTTATTATTAAATAACAAGTTATCTTCTTGCTTATAGTTAAGAAATAAAGTATAATAGTTTAAAAATATAAGATATTATATAAGAGGGACTTAAAATTATAAGTCCCTGTCACATGGTTCCCAAGACCGATTACCAAAGAAGGCTGACCGAGGGTTTGGCGGACCTTCGTACTACATAACCGTGTCGCAGCAGCCGGGGATAATTGGCAGTGCCTTAATAAGCTTGTCTTATAAGATTACAACACAGCGGCGCGAACACATACAAAAATCGAATACAACACATTAGTCTTGGCGCTCGGCATTAGCCTTGGCACTAGAATCCTCTCTCTAGCGTAGATTTGCACTGGCTGATCTCTGTATTTGGCCCTGATCATGTACCGGTCTGATGTATTTCGCGTTAAGAAGCCAGCGTTAGAATCTTGAGCTTGTGTGGCAATGATTGCAAGCTTGTATCCGCTATATATGGCACCCATCTTGGAGCATTCCTCCTCTACATCTAGTGGGTCGTCTTGAATGATGCAAAGAGCATCAATCAAATGTGTTTCCTGCCTAAGCACCTGGTTATTGTAATAGCGTCTCTGCATCTGCGGGGGCGGCTTGGCATCTCAATGGCTCTCGTATAAGAGCTTTTATTATTCGCTGCTGTTGTGTTGACACGAGCGCCGTCTCCTTTGGGCAATGCGGTTTGTTCAGAGGTACACTCATGGTGTTCTGTCACACATAATCCGATCCATTCTTGGATAAGTAATGTTCTGATAATGAATTTACTTGTATACGTCGGCGTGGCTTGATTGCTACTAAGATTGATGGTGTTCTTGTGTACATGCCATCAATTAGAGTCTGTTCAGGAAGGCAAAAAACACCGCAAGGACTGTCCAGCAAATCAAGCAATCTTCCAAAGCGCACCTTCGCAGCTCTGGCATCTTCACCATCGGGCTTCGAATATCCCCACCCTCGTCCTCCGGAAATAAGCAGAAAGGGCACCGGCACCAGCGATGGATAGTTTCGTCCACCAATGTGCCTCCCTGCTGAGGCTCTGAGTCTGATGCAGCTTCGCCCGGGACGAGGACCTCGATGCCGAACGCGCTGTCGTCAGAGGGTGCTGCCTCTGGTGTGTTGGTAAGGACATGGTCAGCGAGTTTTTGGTCGGGCTGGCCCTGGTGCGCTTCTCTGCCCTCCGGTTTCATTTTATCAACGTAAAGAAATAGGACCGGAGTTTATGCAGGCCTATAATGCAAGACATTCACTCTACTCGTGAGGTGGTCGGATGTCCAGTGTCTGCGGCTTCAGCTTGGCACTAATCGCCCAATTACATGGTGCTGTTTCTTAAATGTCATAAATAATGAATTTTACTACGCTAGTACATAAGTTGCTGTGAACATAATTTCCTATCACCAGGTTGGCATGCCTGGCTTCATCAACTTCCATTAGTTCGGCCCCAGCCACTGTTTTTCATTCCTCCCAAAGGGCAGAAAGCTTCCGTAGAGCCAACTTGGTTCGATGGCAAAACAACGTGAAAACTTGAGATTCCACTTGAACGAGGTAAGGGCTTCCTAGGTCAAGAAACTTCTGGTTTAGACTTGTATCTTGAGCTCAAAATGAAGTGTATGTGAGGAGAACTTCGAAGCCAAAACGTAAATGATAACAGCACTACTGTCCACATAAAAGGTGGCATTATTAAAACTGGAAGACGGACTTCCCTCCAAAGGGACAAGGCAACCCTTTTACTTAGGCCAAAGCAAAGCCAAGCAACAATGACAAGAGGTCGCGAATGTCGGTCACTCCACAGGGTGTTCACAGTACCACCTGCGGTTTCCAAACCTCCCTCCACGCTCAGCTCTTAGAAATTATACAAGAGCATATCCGAGCATTTCCTGAAACGAAGCTGACACCTCAAATCGTCCTCACCCCCTCTGTCCATCATATTTCAAGATGCCGAAACCCAACTTATAGGGCTGCACCTGCATTGGCTCTCCTTCTTCTTGGAATCTTCGCCTCGAGCATTTTGAGGGCACCACATCCGGCATCTCCTTAGGTGTGCTTTACCTCCCAGCCGCCATCAACTCGTTAAGAATCTCATCCTGATGATTCGACATGAGGGAGAAGTGTGTCTCGTTGCGAAAGGTTTTTAGCACGCCACCTTCCAGCCTATCGGCTAAGTATTGTCCCATTGCTACTGGGGTATTGACATCTTTGTCGCCATACCAGAGGAGAATGTTTTTTGCTTTGACATCTTCCAGGTTGAAACCCCAGGGCGTAAATAAAATCAAGCCGTCCTCCACTATTCAACACCAGGTTAGCGCAGTGACCTTTGCCTTGCGAATATGTCTTTGAGACCTAAGGACGGAGAAGTGTCGTATCTAGCTAAAACAAGAACAGTCCCGCTTCTAGGTCAACATACCATATCCACTGATTCCCTGTCGAAATGGTTCTGTCAAGTGAGTATATATCTCTTGTGATAATTCGCCGTGATGTCCCATGTCCGCTGCCATTCCCTTCAAAGCTTTCATCTTTACGGCAGCAGTGGAGCTGTTGATCTTCCTCCCCACACCCCACCAAGCCCTTAACTTCATGGCTGGTCGAAAAGAGTAAACCAAGCGACGGTTCAGATCGTAATATTCTGGCTTCAGACCCTTCATTGTTGCCTGGATGGGAGCAGATCCACATACAACGCCGGTTGCCTTCAATATATCCCCAGGAAGAGCATGTGCACAAGCAAGAGCATATGGTCCACCTGCGCTGGACCCAATCACCCTAAATGTCTTGATTCCCAGATGCCGTACCAGATGCATCACATCCTCAGGCCAATCCACCAGTCTCCTGTTCTTCTGAAATGTTGAGAGTCCTACCCCAGGCCGATCAATTCCAATAACCCGTGTCGTCGAATCTGGTATGAACATTCTCGCATCTAATCGTGACCCCGGGAAGCCATGGAAGTAAAGTAGAACCGGCGCATTGCGTGGGGTATTGGCAGGAGCGTAGGTGCTGAAGCCCAGCTTTCGAGAGTCGGGAAGGGTGAAGGTTTCGTATTCTTCGCATACGATTCTGGGGAGGGGCGGCTTTTGGAAGGAGTCTGCTGGAATTGGTTTGGAGTTTTGGCTCGCTTTTGGTTTTGATGGGGATTTGCGAGGAGTAGATCGTGCTGCGGATGCGTATGAGCGCGTTAAGAGCTGTGAAGCTCGACAGCTCGGGCGGAGGGACATTGAGACTGTGGTTGTTATAAAAGCATTGGGAGGATTGAGGAATGGTAAATATAAATTCGAGGAAGCTACGCTCAGTGCATTCAGCTGTTTGTACAATGGTTCTGGTGCCCCCTTCTAGAGTCGAATGTTCGTAACGAGAGGCGGGTCTCTGGCGATATGATTTGCTTTCTCTGGTGCGTGTTGGGTGACGCGAAGTAAAGTGCAAAGTCTTGGCAGTGTCTGCCACGAGACAAAGCACCGCGAACCAACATTCCAGAATACACAGTATCATACATTGTTCAACTCCCAGAACCGAATCTAAAAATCGTCAAACTGACTTTTCACAACTCAATAAGACACAATATGGGTAATCCTCTCTCAAAGCCAATCGAAGACCTCGCCGCTTTCCAGGCCAGTCTGCAAACATATCTTCCTGCTCTCAGATACGCGCTGTATTCATACATCGCTTTACAAATCGCAATATTCGTCCTGCTGATAGTGACCGTCATTTTGCTTTTGGCTCTACTCATCACGATGAATCCGGATCTCGCAGAGGAAAGAAAGCGGCTTATTACTCGCCCGTTGCAGTCATTCCTGAATGTTCGACCACCTCGAGCTCCGCTGCCTCGGGAGTCGACTGCGAGGTTTGAACAGTATTCTGAGCATGGCGATCAAGGATACCGTAGGAAGAGACGGGATAGAGAATGAAGTGGGGAATTTGTGTGTGCTCGTATGTATGATGGGCCTCACTTCTCCTGCTTCCTCCCACTCTCACTTTCACACAACCTCCAGCGTCCACAACATCGAACATTAACTCTGCAAATTCTTCAGATCACGCTAACCGGAGCTTAGGTATCCTTTCTTTTCAAAGAGATTCGCCATCTGTCAATGTTGCTTCAACATGGCTTAAATTGTATTGTGGTGCAACGGCAGACAATTTACACCCTAATGGCACACTCTTCAGATCAACAGTCCAAAGCTCTGGCACTGTACTACTGCAAAGATAGCTTATCTCATGGCCTTTGAATAGATGCTAGAGAAAAGCCAAGGCCTACTGAGATTTTTCGATGAATTTGCGAGGCGTTGAGACGACGATCTGTTGTCAGCGAGGGACAAAATGCATGTGAATAGACCACAGTGGCCACCGAGAGGAACAGTATTTGTTAGGAGCGTCCATGCATTCAATGAAGAGCTTGAACGTAATCCAAAAGGGAGCCCAGTCCAGAATTCATTCACGATGATGTTCTTCGACCCAATTCCATTGCAAATTCCAGTCAACAAAGGAGACCAGGGAATGGCTCCATTTATATCTCTTTTCGTAACAAAGACAAGAAAACAGACACCTCCAGCATTCCAAACCTTCTATCTCACGACCCAAGTCAATCTCTGAGACTAAACTTGCACTCTCATCGCAAAGACCCTAATTACGCTCAAACAATGTCAATCTTCAAACCCTCCTAGACCTCCTCCGACCAAGTCCCTCGCCACCACCACCATCTTCCGCTCCCGCCTACAACGAACCTCTCGAAATCGCACACTCTCGCCTAACCCACGCTCTCAAAACCCAACACTGCATCCCGTCCCACCTCCTCGCCTCCATCAACAACAAACTCCAAAAGCCATGGGTAGAGCCCGAACCACGCTGGCGGGTCCAGCAACGCGTTAAAACGGCACAGCAGCACCGTCGAGAAGCGCGGGATGGGCGATTGGTGGGGAAGTCAATCAGTGAAAATACTTCAAGGAATGTGCGAGGCCGGGTGGGTGAAGGATGGGAGGGAAGGGATTTGAAAGGAGAGAGCGACCATAGGAGGGAGACAATGAGGAAGATTTGGGAGTGCGAGATTTTGATCTTGAAGGGTCAGGCGCCTGCACCTCTACATCCTGGTATTAGAGCCGAAGCAGTGAAGCGGTACGGAGAAGTATGTGCTGGGATGAGTGGAATGACTGATGAATACGTTGAGGATTATTTGAGGGGAAGATTGTACGATGAGGTTGATGCTGGACGGGAATTTTCAATCGAATGGGAAATATGGAGGTTGGTTCTTGAGAAATTCATGGCGGATCTCGAAGCAAGAGAACTCAAGGTAGAGATTGCTCGAAACAAGGTGCCAGAAGGAGCGCTGCCATACGACAACGAATCACAAGATCAAACGCGAGCTTCTATTTTCCAGAAATTATTCGTTGAAGATGTGGTCGTGACGTTGGAGGAATGGGAAGATCTCTTGAGACAGCAGATTGAATATTTCGAGAGCTTGGGCAGGAAGGGTGAGCGGGGATTGGAGCAGACGAGGCAGATTGTAAGGGAGTTGGAGGATATTAGACTGCGAGGTGGTTTTGGGGGAGATTTTGTGAGGAGATATGGTAAACATGCTATCCGAGGGGATGGTAGCTTGACCGAGGGAGAGAAATGGGAGATTAGGAGGAAGATACTCAATGCGAGGAATGCGAAGTTCAAGCGAAGTTCAGGCGAAGTAGTGGGTGAGGCTTTATGAGGATGCATATTCTCTGTGTGCACCACCACTCCCCTCGCAGCTTTTAGCAACGCCTCGCAAGCCTCTTCAACTACTGCAAATGAATTCCTCGACTACAAACTGATCTCAAGAAGAGACCAACCGTATAGAGCAATTAGCTTTGTATCTACCTATCCAGTGATTTTCTGTACGGGGCAATCTTGTAGATTTCTCAGTTTGAAGGCATACATTTACGGAGTTTATGAGATACATCGAAGGGAGCCCTCTAGCAATCACAGATCTCGTTACATCTATTCTAGCCATTAACTCTATCTTTCCTTCAAAGATTCCAGAGCTCATATCTCACATTATGACCATCGCGTGCAATAGAAATCGATCTTCTCTCAGCCGCGTTTCCTTCCAGGTTGTGTGCGGACTGCAACAAAACGCTTCAAAAGTGGCGTGCGGCATGCAACAAAAGCGTGGCCGATCCCCCTGGATTGTGACTGATCGATTGGTCTATCTGATGACTGCAACTGTACGGAGTACTCCTTGGTGTTTTCAATAATGTCCCTCTCGAGAATAATACCGACCAAGTTGTGCGAGGTCAATAACAGTTGTCAAGTACCTCCGTAGAGCAATGACAAAAGTTCTGAATAATCAACAAGGCGCATCATCATCTCCACTCCTCCGTAGTTGTGATCACCACTACAGTACCCCACAACCAAAAACATTCCAACACACACCTCACTCCAGCCTTTTTCCCACCAGGCACCACCAAACCTCTCTCGACAAAACTTCACTCCCTTTCCGTGTCACCGCACCACACGCGCGCAAAACTTACCCCGGGCGCTCACAAAGCCCCCGTTGTTCCCGTTTGTTTTGCAGGAGAAACCAAAAAGCCGTTTTTGTTGCATATCGTCCACGTTCCAGACTCTCGTTTCCATGCATTGCATGGATGGGAGCCGTTGAGTGTGTGTGACTGAGTGCGACCCCCTTGTTTTGCGCCCAGTATCACCAACGTCAAATGACCCCCTTCCTTTCTACCCGCAATCCTTATTAAGTTATAGTATTATTTGGAGCCCGGTGACGGATGCATCGTGAGAAGGAGGGTTGGGTAGGTAAATTGGGTGTGACGTCTGGACTATTATTCGTGATGCGTTGCGATGCTTTGCTTGCTTTGTGCTTTGTTGCATTTCGCAGCTGGTCGAGACCGGTGTTGGTGGCTTCGGGCTGAGCGAGATGAGAGCGTGGTGTGAGGTGGTGGTCTGGAGCGACTTTTGACTACTCTGGTTCTTTTTCTTTTTGGTTCGCGATGGAACTTTAGGTTGAATTTGTTTTCTTTTTCTATTTTTTGGTTTTACTAGAGATAGTCGCTCTTTACCTAAAGGTATTAGAAAGATGCCATGGCGTAGTTTATTGGCTTTGGTTGAGAGGGGAGGACAAAGAAGTTCTCCTTGCGCCTACTACTCGAGGACCCTGCTGCATGAGGAGATTTTGCTGCCCTTTCTCAATCATTGAGAATACTCGAGATATTATGTTTCGCACTTTTATTGTTGCTGGAAAAAGAACATTTACCACCCTTTTGTATGGCTTGCATGGGAATTAAATGCTTTCAATTCGGTGGAAATAAAATGTCAAGAAGCCGTCAAATATGGCTGGCAGAAAGCAGCATCGTAGCTCCTACACCAAGAGGCACGGACAGAGATCAGAAAAAAGTCATCTTGAAAGCAAGATTTTGTATTCATCCGCAATAATGTCTTTTTCAGGTAATCCACACAACCCAAGCAAGCATTCCTCTCACATCTTCCACATCCCCGCCCACCATTCTGGTAAACACGGGGCATCAGTCTAGACTCCTCCACTCAGCCGCCAGCACTGTGCAGTAGTATAGTAAATATGAGGCGCTTCGAAAGACTCTGTCGGATATCGCTCCTTCCGGGCTCTTTGGAAGAAGCAAAATTCAGGAGACTACCGGGAACGATCAGCTCGCTATCTCTCCACGTTCCCTCCTCATTCGATACAGTTCGACACACTGTACTCTTCCACGATAAAATCAGCTCCTCGAAAAGTCGACAGACTTTCACTTGTTCTTTGTCAGTAACAGCGTCGACTTTTCTCATGACCAGAAGTAACGAAGTCATCCTCCTCAAGATTCTCGATATTTCTAAGCAAGTCAGTGATACGCAATCTTCTCCAATTGAGTCTAAGGATACCTTTAATTTAAAATGTAACTTCTCGCGTTGATGTTGTGGAAGGTGCCTCTCTTCACTTCTTGCTCGTGCTTGGCTTGAGGACCTGGGACTTTCTAATTAGATATTCTTTGTCTCTCCTTCTCGACCTGGTACAGCATCAACCTTGTCTTTCAGATATTGGATTCTTGGTAATTTGTGAATGGGTGAATGGCTGGAATACTTTCGGTCTGCGACCAACTGGGAGCTGTATTTCCTTGTTACAGTATGCCTCGCTTAGATCACTCCTGATCTACCTCCAGTGAAGATAACCAGAATAATCTGTCAATACTACCCCGCTAGTCTACCCTACCATACGTCTCCAAGTGCTTGCAGGTTGGTTTTCCATTGGTTTGCTATCTTTCGTCTATTCTGAGAGGTTGAAGTTGCAAAGTCTTGATAGATGTGTCCTGCTGGAATAGAGAGCCGAAGTACTGGCCTGTACCGTAAAAGTTCCCAGTGAGATACATCTCGATCAACCCTGCGTTGTAACCAGCCACCAAAAGTGTTCAAGTTCATGAAGGGCTGAAAAGCAATCACGGGGATTAATTTAACGCCGACATATCAAAATGGAAGACGATGCTTGGCAAGATATGCTTTTCGGCTCTGTATCTTTTTCATCGTCAACGACTTCTCATCCACCACTTGTATATTCCCTCACCTCCCTCTCCTTCATTCCCTCCCACTCCTCCTGTTTTCCTTCTTTCTGAATTCCAAAATCGCAATCCGAAATATACCATCGAAAAGATAAAAAGATCACGTCAAAATGGCATCATCCGAAAAAGAACGAGGTCTTCTCTACGTGATCTCAACACCAACTCTAGTCACACCGGAAGCATGGAATAAATGGTACGACGAGGTTCACATTCCCGACAGTAAGACAAAGGCTTCCTGCTTTCCCCTTCCCCAAACACCCTTCCTATTCCCTTCCATCTAGACCCCGCCCCATCTTCCCCAATTCTAAATCAATCATTTATTCATACTAACGCCCACCGCTCGCTCTACCCCGCAGTCCTAGCAACAAGCGGCTTCACAACCGCATTCCGCTACACCAACATCACACAGCAATACCCAACTCTTTTTCGCCGTACAGCAAACTCCCGGGATGAAAATCCTGGATGTCACCACAAAGATGTCGAAGCAACGAAATTCCTGGCCATGTACCCTGTGAAAGAGATGGCTTGGCTGGATAGTGTTGAGTATCATTCCATTCCTGTGAGGAGTGAGATTTTTGGTACAGAGGATGGAAAGAAGAAGGCGAGGAGGTGTTTTGATGTGGCGGATTTGGAGATCAGATATGGGTTTGTGGTCGATGATGATGCGTGCGAGCTGGGAAGTGGGGATGTAGGTGAGTGCTCTTTTTTTACTGGAAAGGATGAGGAGAGATGAAGAGATCCATAGGTAGGTACTGTATAGTACTGACAGGGAAGCAGTAGGAAAAATAGTAGTGACAGTTTGTATGACACCGGCGAAAGATCGAGAGGAGGATTTCAATACCTGGTTTAATGAGGAATATTGCAAAAATCTGTCAGCATGTACGGGTTATTTGCAGACGCGTAGATGGAAAATCCAGAAGACTTTATCAGTCGTGGAGGAGGAAAGGGCTGAGTTCTTGGCTGTGCATGAGTTTGAGGATGGGAAATTAAATGAGGAGGCAGTGGGGAGGATTCTAGAGGCACAATGGAGCCGGAAGGTTGTAGATGGTTTGGTGGAAATGCAAGTTGAGGTTTGGAGGATGAGAGGTCATGGGTGGGGGGATTTGAAGGCAAAGTTTTGAGCTAGTTGGGACAGTAGAAGATGCATGGCAGACGCAATATTGCGAGAAGCAAGTAGTATAATGATTATTACGGAGTGACAGAAGTTTCCAGACACGAAAAAAAATAAAAATTAAGAATGGCGAGACAGACCTGGTATAACGCGCGCAAGAACAAACGAAATCAACACCAACTCAGCTCTCCTTATTCCACTGCTTACCACTCCACAAACCACCCATAGTCCACAACCAATAATCCCTCCCCTTGATCGCCCAGACCATCACAGAAGGTAATTGCCAGCCCATAGCCGCACCAACGCCCTTACTCCTCCCAATAGGCACCAACTGCATCTCCCTCTTATCCTCCACAAACGTCCTCTCCTTCCCCACCTCACTCTCAACCTTACCAGCACTCTCCAACAACAAATCTCTCTTGAGATTCCCACACATCACCGGAAGGGTAGCGAAGATATTATGCACGGCCGGTCGAGCAGCCGACGAGACATCTCCTACCGCATAGATCTTCGGTCCGGCTACATCCACGCGAAGCGTGGACGCATTGGTGTTAATCCTCCCATCCGCTGTCAAAAATGATTTATCAACGAAGCCAGTATTGTATGTCACCCCTACAGCAGGGATATACAAATCAGCCTCCAACACCGTCCCATCACCCAATGTCACCTTTGCTTTACTAGCCACATCCGTCGTCCCGGCACCTTCTGGAGAAACCGAAACGACCTTCACATTCTTAACCACCTTGACGCCAACATCCAGCAAAAAGTCCTCCGCCTTCCTCGCAATCGCGGTTCTCAGAACCGGCAGAATTTCCGCGCCGGATGTCACGACTGTGATGGCGACAGAGGGGGTTGCTTTTTGTTTGTTGCGTCGTCCGTTCAAGAGCTCGCCTAGTTCTCCGGCCGTCTCAATGCCAACTGGTCCACCACCCGCAATGACGATACTCTTCACACCTTCCAATCCCTTTCTAAACTTCCCCCATTGCTCCTTCAACGCTACCGAACTCCCCGCGTTGAATCCCATCAAAGGACTCGGCGTGCTGGATCCAGTTGCGATAACCAACGCATCGAAGGCTACACTTCCCTCGGCAGCATCAATAGTAACAATGCGATTCACGTGGTCGAGGCTCTTTGCGGATCCTTGGATGTACGTGAAACTGCCAGGCGGGTATGGAGAGAAGAGGTCGAGGATGTTGACGAAGAGCTTGTCTGGGGGAACATGGCGTCTGAGATGAGAGCTCGGGGGCAGGCTGGGCGACACATGGCTTGGTTGGAGGGAGAGATGAGGATGATTTGGTGGGTGGGGAGGTGAGGGAGGAGATGTTTAAGGAGGTAGTGAGCTGTGGAGATGCCGGCGTAGGAACCACCTAGGATGACAATGTTTTTCTTGGTGGTGGAAGGGGTTGGTTCGGCCATCTTGGAGATTTTTGGAAATTGAGGCTCGGAAGATGATGATTGATATGTGTAGGATGTAGTTGAGGGGCTGGATTGAAAGGTTGCCCTGATATCTGGCCAATCTCTTCGATCCGAGCTGGCTCTCTGAAGAACGAATAAATCTCAAGCAACTCCTTCCAACGTCACTGAAGTTTTGCTAGATACTTTTGATATCGAGAATAATGGCCGTTCCGTCAGTCAGTCAGTCAGTCAGTCAGAGAGTTGAAAACACGAGGATCTAAATTTCAGTCAGCCGTTGAAATCGAGCCCAACCACCTCCCTTTTAAAACCCCATCCAAATTGCCCTGACATACAAAGTTACAACAGGTAACACAGCAATACGTACATACTTGCATATGTCTCGATTCCACAATCTTAGATCGGGCAATAAATTCGTTTTGTAAACCAATCGTACCACATCTCGGCCCTTCGCGTCTTCAGTTCTCCGTGGTGTCGTTGAGGTTGTTGAGCCACGAAAGGGCTGTGCCGTAGTGCCAAGCTTGTGATTATTGAGCAGCCTGTGGAAAGCTTTCATGATATACCACTGTATGTTGGGGGACATTGAAAAACAGAGGAGCGTGAAATCTGGAAGACATGTGTTGAATTGAGATAACATCTAGTACGTAGTACAAATATCGCAAGCTGTATTATAAATACCACAGTTTTATGTATTTGACGACAGTTCCTCCCATGATACAGAAACTGGATAGCCATCTCTGAACCTCATTAAAGTTAGCGTCTGTCTGCTCTACCTCTAGACGCATAAGTAGTCCAGTATTGTCTTTTGGCAAAGTCGTAGTCTTGCCAGTCATCCTTCGTGTGACGTCTGATTTGACGGTTTGAAATCTGCAAAATTTCTATGAATTTGAATCATTCTCGAAACCTGCTGCTTCATCTTCTCCATCTTCTTCTGATGCTCTTGGGAACCCCTATCGGAGGTGTCTCCACGCTACCAAATGACCTGCACAAATTTGTCTCTACATTACTAAATGCGGTCACAGGTCGACGCCTGCATCTGTCAAGTGCAAGACTTCTTCCGGGTAGGTTGTGATCGGCACCGAATCGAACACTCTCGGCCGACTTCTCGGTTTCGAGCTGTGCGAGGATCCCGCCCTCAATAGATATACCAACCACGTACATATTATAGCACCTTCTTTTTCGTAGTATTTTGTGGCAGTTATGCGCGTCCTCCACGTATAATAACTACCCAAGCCAACAGCAAGGACTAAGTGGAGGAGGATTCGACCGGATAAAATGACCTGCAGATATCAGCGACATTGCCAAGTAGGACAGGGCACACTACCTCCCATACCAGCGCAGAATTTAATAGCCGCGGTATTAGAATTCACGTTCCCTCCATCGGTATCACCCACGCTAGACGCGTACCATCACTAGACATTCACTCGACTTCCTTCACGCGCAGCCCGGCGTTCCACGAGAAGGGAGCGATTGGAGTACCGGCAAGTCCCTTGAAGTGTGCGACGGAATAAGAACCTTTCACGACGAGCTCGATGGATTCGATTTCGCCTTCTCTTGACCCGGCGAGTTGCACGGTCAGCCGCATCGGCTTCATCTTGCTGTTGTTGTTGTTGCTGTTGTTGTGTACGACGTTGTTCTTCGAGCAGCATTTTCACGATGAGATCGTCGCAGAGATTGTCCAAGAGATCGTCCAAAAGATGGTCAAATTCATGGAGTGAAAGGCGGTCCATTCTGAGGTGTTTTTCTTGGTTACTTCTGTGATGGCTGTAGGGATTCGCAAGAGGTTCAGTAGGCTGCTTCTCAAGCTCGAGCAAGCTATTATTCATCCGCCAAGCAATTCGAAACAACCTTCGAAACTTGTGCACGTCAGGACAACAACATTCTTTTGATCGCCAACATCTTTGCACTCATTTTTCGAACCTAGAGCCCTAAATCCCGCCCGCCATTGCAACCAGCATATCGATCCATCCATCACTCGGAATATTCTCACGTCGCTGGAAATACCTACAATGGCAAATCGGACGACTCTAACCACCTTGGCACCGGTCCTGACCTCAAGTGATCAGGGTGACTTTGTTCCAGCGCAAAGTTTTTTTTACCGTCATTCGCGAGTATGAAAACAATAATCAAAGAATATAATTATTTTCGCAGTCAGTTTTAATCAAGTCATGTATTTATTTCTGGAATTACGACTAGCGAAGCCTTCTCAACAGGCCTGGGGAGGGTCTTGAGGAAAGCTCCTCAAACTTTCTGTATTACCTTTGATTTTAATGTTTTGGATTCTTCTATCTTTTCAAGCATTATTCAGTTATCATGCTTGGGGGCCTTTTGGTCATGGAATCGCAAATTGGTGGCATTGCCTTTCTCTCTGCCTGGTTGCTTTGAGGCTGGCAGGATCGAAAGACTGACACAGGATTGAAGAGAACGAGCAAGGTGAAGATTCAAGACCGATTTCTCTATTCCGGTGGGATATTTGTATATCAGAGGAGCTGGGGTTACGACGGTCTGTCGGACTCATGACCCTTTGCAGCAAAGACGCATTGCCTTAGTTCACCTTGGGTTGGCGAGAATGGTGCGGCAGTAATAAACAGCAGTGAAAGAATCAGGAACTACAACTTCCTAGTCCATGATATGACGCGGACGGTCAGCCGGCAAATATCAGATCGAAAGTCAGACTGCGATTCTGCGAACTTGATGCGCTGACTCGTACCTGTTTGGGTGAAGGAGTACAGCGTGCTTTGGACAGGTACTCGCACTCGCTCCAAGTACTTTGATTTTAATTTCATCACACTCTCTAGTGAAAGAATTCAACCCAGGTCATGTTTATGGGTACATATCCTACGAGTCAACGATAGATTGAGCCGAAAGCGAGATACGAAGCTTGTTTGAAGAAAGACGAAGGAGTGAATACACTCGGGCAATCTTTTGTTCCGTTCCGGTACTTTTGACTCGTCGCTGAGACTGTGTTAGAGATTAATCTGTAATCCAGCTGATAACGCTGGGCTTGGCTTACTGAGGTCCGTTCAAAAGCAGAAATTGGATGTGTTTGATAACAAGCTTTCCAAAGTTAAACGATCTTATTGCTTGATACTTTAAATTAATTCGCGGGGGCGTATTCTGTATTTGGATACGCCGGGTTTAGCAAAGAGAAGCAACATGATACATTGATAACTTCGGTTTGGCTACTAAACCTTAGTTAAACTTTCTATACTGAGGCTCTACTTTCACGGTTTGACCGACGACCCGACGTTGACGTCCAGGTCAAGGCAGTAGTAGTATTGGTCGCTAAGCTACTCTCAGTGCGACTGGGTGTGATCAATCCCAAGTCTTTCTGCCATATCAAATCTATTCTTCACCCTCCATCATCATCTCGGTCTTCTACGCTGCCCATTTAACCACTCCTTCCCACTACCACTACACATTCTTTCGAATCTTCTTCCCAATATCACCATCAACAATCTTTTCCAACCCATCAACCGCCATCATGCAAATTTCTCAAATCGTCAGCAGTATCTTGGCTTTCGTCGCTCTCGCTGACGCAGCCGCTATTGCGACTCGCATGGATGAGATGTCTTGTCTGTCTCGGAGACTTCCGCAGAATCCCTCTTCAAACGCGATGGTTATAACTACATGAGCGTGTCTGGATCAGATGGTTCAAGACAAGCACAAGGAGGCAACTCTCTCACCGTAAGCGTCAGCTGTGGCACGATAACGGCATCCAATATTGATACTGCTTCTGGGAGCTGCACCGCTAGAGTTGTATGTTCGTTCTCTTGATGAACCCTTTTTTATATATGAACTGAGCTAAAAATAACCTGTCCTTTAGGCCGGAACTTTCGTTGGTTGCGATGGATGCGAGTTCTATGGCGACTTCCCAACCTTTTCTCTGAGAATCTCGACTAAGTGTGGTACCGCTCATGTGAGCGTTAATACGGGATATTCCAACGGCGAGGGCTCCGGTGCTGGAGATAATGGAGAGAACGTTAGAAGCCATGATTGCACTGGAAAACCCGATGGCAGCAAGGTTACTATGAATATTTGCGCCGCCGACGGATGGGGTTTGCGTGAATGCTAGATTTGTGTTTCGTTCTACCCAGAGTGTTTGTCACCTTTAATACTACGGGCACTCTTTGCGGAATCAAATCGGAGCAGCAGTCACGGGAGGGGTATTCAATGGGATGGAGGGTACGGATAGGCCTGAGAGAATTTGTTCTCACCTGAAGGAATGATTAACTTGGGTCACCACTCGGCTGAGAACTACTTGTTTAATAATGCTTGGCACACTTTGGCTGCTTTTTGGAATTGTGTATCCACCAATCAATGCAGGATCTCAGCTAAAATCATGTGTCTCGTGCTTCAATCTCTGTAGTTTCTACAGCTTTATTCATGCCTATTTCTAAACACTAAGAAGTTGCTACATTACTTCTTCAACCCTTTGCTAATGCCTTAGCTGAAACGAATGACCAACCCCTAAATTTCCATAGTAAATGATTGGAAAGTTATCTGAATGTTGGAAGTAATGCACAATTGATGTGATTACTGTCAAGGAGGTGAGGTGTGATTCTGTTGTATCTGTAAAGAATCAGGCTATTGGAGCGTGATGCATTGAGCGAAGCAACGTCAAAGAGGTCGTCGATCACCCCATACGAGAGCCAGAACAATTCTGTCAAATTCTGGACCGCCATCAATCCTCACGTCCACAAACCGACCCAGTGCCTCTTCCACCCCATCCAGAGAGGCCCTGGATACCGAACTAGCTCGTCCCTTCATTCAATTCTGACAAACTCATCAGCCCCATATTCTACGTGAAATCTGAAAACCCTTCGGCCCTGACGAGTTTGTTCACGCATTTACGACATTATCTATCCCTCCATTCACCCATCCAAGTCTGGCTGTCAACTCCGCATCAAGAATCCGGTTCCAGAACCCCTGGAGGTGTGAGCATGATGTATCTGTCCAACAACGATTCTTGTGTTAAGCCCCATTGATCAAGAACGCTCTGCATTGTGTTCACAGACATGCGTGCGCTCAGTGAAATGCGCGGATTTGGGTGAATTGATAGTGTATCCATAGCAGATATGTTGACCGAAGCTTTTTTGACATCAGAAATCGAATCAGACTTGCACCAAGTGGGCACACTCGCGTTTGCCTGGCCATCTGTATTTCGAACCTCTGCTCCGAAATAATCAGTGCTCTTGCCGGGGAGCGCAAAGAATTCATCTTTGACAGCTTCTTGACCGGGTTCCACCTATTCCAACAGAGCTATTCTGATCATTCTCATCATACTCATCATCACTGTCCTCCCCACCTCCAAATCCGGTACCTGTCTACTTCCTCTGAGTCTACGAATTGTAAACCGAGAATCATAAGCAAGAGTGCACACAAAGTTCAGCCGTCACCTGGGATTCGTTCATGACACTGGCGTAGGTAAACTGGGTAATATTTCATGTACACTCCATATGACATCGACTTCCAAAGTGTGTCCTGGCCCGCATATTGCAAGTCAACCCCGTTCATCGGACGCTTGATCGAGTGTACAAAATCCTACTCGTCGCCAAACAAGATCAATACAAAGTCGGTAATAGTGGCGTACTTTTCGAAATCGAGATGCTTTTGCCTGAGAGTTTCACTCAATATCGATCGAGAACTCCCAACGGCCGCCTTAGTCGTACCAAGGTTCATCCTGTAGCCTCGCGCTCGATAGCCTTGCCCATGGTCAGAGCAGTAGTTCTTTGACTCGTTCTCCGATCGAAAAGCGAGCTCCA
Organism: Tetracladium setigerum; assembly: GCA_031472005.1. Taxonomy (NCBI): domain Eukaryota; kingdom Fungi; phylum Ascomycota; class Leotiomycetes; order Helotiales; genus Tetracladium; species Tetracladium setigerum. The sequence goes on along the minus strand of PZJY01000008.1, from coordinate 2,276,651 downwards.
ATAATAAGGATAGATCTAGCTTGACAACAAAATGAAAGCAAAGATCTATACCGAGTCCAAGAAGCTCTGAGACCCCAAAACTATGCGCCGCTATTCTTCCGAAAGGAGGAACATGATCAATACGTCCTCATCTACCTCACGCCACCTAGAACTCGTATCTGAGCGAGGTAGACTAGAGCATTAACGTCATTTTGGAGGCCTCAAAAGACTTTTATGTGTTTTTGTTCTTCCAAAAAGACCCTGCAGGGACTCACCATGTGTGCCCATGGTTGTAAACGCATTTCGTCTAAGGCCAGTGACGTCGATAATCCAAGTCGTAGTACCAATTATGACCTGAAATAATGACAAAGTGCCATTATTTGACAAACTATTCCCCTCGGAATCTAGGTAATCGGTCTCCGTGTCAACGGAATTTGGGAGACCAGAACAGCTCGAGGCCTGCTGAGGAAGTCAACCCAAAGATCTCTGCGGAAATCGACTCTACAAATCTCTTCAGTTACCTTGTGCTTTATGACATCTGCATGTGAGTGCTTACCATGCTTGAAAGTGGAAGAATCCTCCTCACATGTCGACCATGCGTCATTACCAGCAGTGGGGTAACTTTGCCTGGCAGATCGGAGTGTTCTGCTTGCAAGCCTTGCATGTCTTTCTCGTGTGATCGCAGACGTTTCTCTCTTTCTTTCTCGTATCGTTTCTGTGCAATATCAGGTCGACCTTCGCCTGCGTCCTGATGACTTATTTTGCCTCCTCGCTTGTCAACCACGCATTAAGATCAGTAGTGAGGTGATCTTGCTTGGCAGATCAGAGGGCATTGTTCGCATCACGAAGCTCTGCTTCGATCCCTCGTTTCTCCGCCTCCGCTTCGGAATACTGTTCTGCGTTGTAATACTCATGTGCTCTCCAGACGAAGGGGGTGCATCCAGATGCCCATATATTGGGTGCGGGTCGACGCTCGACAATGGGGTTTCAAAGCCAGTCTGGAGTTTGGAGTGTGAAGTCCGGGCACCATTCAGGCGCTGTCAAATTGTCGGAGGCAGGAACGGTCACCTCAACGGAGGATTCTAGCATTGAATGGAATGACGAAGGAGGTGCATCAAGCATCTCGTTCATCGTTTGGAACGTATCAAGGCTCCCGAGGCCAGAGCCTGGCTGAATCGGAAGCACAAATACGTAGTCCGAAGTTCCCTGTTTAACATCTGGTATTTCTGGAACCCAGTACTGCGTATTTGGATCCCGGAGTTTTAGAGGCTGGCGTGCAAAGTCCGTAGAGGGTGTTCATCCGATCGAGACCACCTCGGCGCCATGAAGCGAGGCAATGGGTGCCACTGCTCACGGTTGTTAGCGGCTTTCACTCTGCAAGCGTTCTACGGACCACGAACGATGATTTTTACTTAGGAATCGGATTGGTCCATTAGCGATATCTTCGTTTGTGAGGTGCGGATGAACAATAACACCGTTCATGTTGAGCACAATGGCACGGCGGTTGTGATTGTATCTTCTACCATCCAGCCGACGATGCAAGGTTTGATTTTGCAAAGCTCTCTGCTCGTCTGGAGAATTTTGAAAGAGGGGGGGGGGGCAGACACCAAAAGTCGAATCGGGCAATTTCAAGGAGCAATCCTATAGATAGGAATGAGTATGGGTAGTCAAGCTAATCTTATGAACGGAAGAGAAACAGAAGCTACTGGGGATACTCAGCTTTTAATGGACGAACCAAAGAGAGTTTTGTGTGAGCGGGAGAGGAAAGAGGAGTTTGATTGCATCGTGTGGTAGATGAAGAAATTTTTGAAGGATGGCGATTCTAGACAAAAGGAAGTTTTGAAAGATGATTCTGAGAGAAAACGAGGGAAGACGGCATAAGTTAAATACACATGCTCCTAAAGTAGTGGAAAGTCAAGGAAGAAAGGAGAATCAACTGAGCAGAATAATTCAATCAATGTTTAATGCTGAAAGCTTGCAGAGCACAAAACAAACCCGATCGCTTGCATTCTGATATCTCAAAACGCTGAACGGGAGGACGCATAGACACTTCAAATCCTTCAGATTCCTTTCTTCCCATCTGGAGACAAATTCAGCAATTTCAATCAAAATACTTGCTTGCTCTCCATTTGTTCGATCTTCAATCACACACTCCAGTCTTTCCCGGCATCACATCCGATCAAGGGTGCGAGATGCAGCCTCCCGAAAAGCCTTGAGTTTTTATCATTCCAGCCAGTGGAGACGGGAAAAGGGGAAACGGTGTGAAAGGTAAAGACAAGATTTAAAAAGAATTTAGGTCTGTTAATCCGATTCCACAACAGATTCGTTGTGTTTACATATCCTCGCTTGAGCAATGGTACACACGATTAAGAGGTGAAGTCAGATCTCGCTTAACAAATTCAGGCCTCTCAAAACAACACCACCGTCTTCCTCACCCCTCCACATGGCAAGTACTGTACCATCAACTCAAGCCACCTCAGCCTCGCCATCTCCCAAAAATCCAACGTAATCGAGACACCTTCAAACAAACATCCACCAAGTGTGGCGCCGCAAGAAAATTGGCCCGAGAAATGCCAGTAAAGGCTCCACTCTTCGGGATCGGGGCAATTAGCTGGGAGATTTTAGGATTTCGATTGGGCCACGTTGTAATGTTCTGGCTAAGATCGTTTGGGAGTGATTTAGTCGATGCCCACAGCGGAACTCCGCGTCTTTTGGAATTTGGATGCGTGGTTAGTAGGGTGGTGGGTCAATGGGCTGGACGATGAAGCTGGGCTGGGTCGTGGGGACTTCCCCGTTTCGGTGCGGTGGCTGAATCAAATATACATTTTGCCTTTGAATGCCATTTTCGTACGATCTCCAATTAATTCTGGCTGGCAATCAGAGAGAATGCATGAAGTGACGGCCAATGAAAAAAAAAAAGTTTGAAATATATACAGAATAATTATACGGCAGAAAATTTGACTATCAACAACAGAATCAAAACCACGTTCCTCATACCTTTCAAAGCTACAAAATAAGCCAAAGTGCATCAATGCGATCATGGAAGCTTCACCACTAACTTCTTCCTTGCAACCTCACCAGTTCGATAAATGTCCAAACCCTTGAAAATGCCATCAAATCCTCCCTCCACAAACTCCACCGGCGTCGCCTTCAGGTGCTCGATCACGGAAGGCAAGTTTGCGTAAAATCGTACCAGTGCTTCCCGGTTCACAGTGCTCTTTGGAAATTTCGGTCCAATAGGTGGCAACCAAGCAAATTCCACCCCAAATGCTGTGAAGACCATTATGCCTGTGGATTTCACGTCTGGCACGTTGGACTTCCACGGCTCCTTCAACGTGACCACTTCTCCCTTATGTCCCTTCATGACCTGTGCGCAGAACTCCGCAGATTTGCCTTGCGAGTAACAGTCCAGCGCCGTGGCGATATTTGGGAATTGCTTTGCGATCTCGGCAATAGCGGTGGGGGAGTTGTAATCAAATACATGATCGGCGCCATATTGTTTGACAAAGTTGACGGAGCCTTTGGAACAAGTAGTCACGACTGTCCAGCCTGCTGCTTTGGCGATTTGGGTGGCGAATATTCCTACAGCTGAAGAACCAGAATAGATAAGAATGGTTTTGTCCTTGATCTCGGTACTCTTCTCATCCATCCATGGAACGCCGAACTGCACGTTCAACGCCAGCATAGCTGTGACAGCTGGAACACCATATGCCGCCGCTACTCCATCGTCCACTCCGTCGGGAACCTTCCAAGCCAGGTCCCCTTCAATCTTCAAGTATTCTGCGAAAGATCCTCGGTATGAATCAATACCACCATGAACTAAGCCCGCAATTCGATCTCCAACTTTCCAGTTTCCTTTGGCGAGCGATCCCACTTTGGTGACTTCGCCGGAATAGTCGCAGCCGGTGCGGGAGTTGTTTGGTGCGAGAAGATCAATAGCCATGTGGTCGATGGGGTTGAGTGCTACGACATGGACTTTGACGAGAACTTCGGTTTCGGTGATGGTGGGAATGGGGACTTCTTGAATTTGGGCGCCTTTGACAAGGACTTTGCCGGTTGCGAGATTGCCGATTCGGGCAAGAAGATTGCGGTTTGCAACGATTGCTTTCATCTTGAAGATAGAGGTTGGATGTTTAGGGGTAGATTTTCGGGACCTGGATTTTGATGAAAAGTGATTATGTATGGAAGGGAGTGAACTTAAGTAGTGAAGGCGATTGGGCAGTGACGATAGAAATCAGTGACGACAATGGACACCAAGGCCTTCAGTGCTACAGTAAAACTTTTAAGTTTAAGACTCGGAATAGGATCCTGGGTTGCTTCTTGCTCGGTAAATTCTTCTTTTCAATGAAGCCAGTCGGGTGTTGCCGCTCGTACGGCTAAAATGTCACCCCGAATATTCAAAGGACTTCTCACCGAATCATACGGAAGAGCTCTGTGCAGCTATACAGTAGCATTGCATACTTCCAACACAATAGCTCACTATGGTGAGCACGAGCCAAGAGAAACTATCTCGCTATTCCATAATGGTAAGGCAAAGATTGAGTTCTCACCCGGTTCACAGTCAGCAAACCTTATCGTATGCCTCCTCCATATGCACACTTTCAAGTTGTGCCAGGAGGCCTAGTAGTAATGCTCACTTACTTATCAATAAATCAATAATAATAATTAGGCAGAAATTCTAATTCGAAGTCCTGTCGCAACTGGCTTGCTACAAACATAAACACGACCACACAATCTACTTGAATTTATAAAATCGGCCGAATACAAAACCTGACGTAGCGAGTACGAATGAAAATGCGACCGTTCAAGCTTTCGGGTGCGGGCTGACATGGCCCCGATGATGGCCGGAGCTGTCACACGCTGTGGTCCTCGGCGACTGAAGTGTGTTCAGTAATCGCCAGGACCACCCAAACCAGCCGATTCGTCCATGCGACGATTATTATAAACATATTCGGCGATAACGTCAAAATAAAAATCACAATCGTGAGATTACTGTTTCTGACATGTTTTGGGGGACATTGGTTTCCATTTCTGACACTCAGTATTTTAAATAATGACGGCGAGGCTAAATTGTGACCATGATTGATAATCGTGACCAGGGATTGGGTTTGTTTTGTGGACTATCCGACACAATGCAGCCGCATTCGCCATTCATGCAGAGTTTGTATCGTGGGGAATGCAAGTATCTTGTTCTTTTGTACTGCGAATTGGTCAGCTCGTCTCAGTCGTTTCTGTAAGGTGCAATGAGTATAAAGAAGCATAGGACGGCTGGTCGGAGGAAGTATTATCATCAACATCTCTCACTTCCAGCATCAACCCATACATCTGAATTAAAATTGTAAATAACAACATGTCTTCCAAACTCATCTTTATCACTGGAGCTACTGGCTTCATCGGAGCAGCAACTGCACAATCCGCCTTGAAAGCAGGCTACCGCCTAAGAATCTCTGTCCGCAAGGAGTCGCAAATCGAGAAACTCAAGACGATCTTCTCTGCCTATGCCGACAAGATCGAATTTGTGGTTGTTCCAGACATCACAGTCACCGGAGCCTTCTCCAAATACCTCGAGGGCGTTGACTATGTCGAGCATCTTGCCTCTCCTCTCGCCGGAGCTGGCAGCAAGGAGGAATTGATTGATGCTGCTGTAAACGGAACCTTGGCAATTCTAAGAGACGCCTCCAAAGTTGCAAGCATCAAGAAAGTAGTTATCACATCCAGTGTTGCAGCTTTGGAGCCGATCAATGGCGTTCCTGAGGGTGGTGTGACCAGAGGTATATTTCTCTGCCTTGCGTTTGCGAAAGTTCAGTACTAATGCATGGCTTTTAGAGGAGAATGGATGGGATCTCTCCGTGCACCCTGACACTGACTTGAACACCGGAGATCCTTTGACCACCTCTTTCCGCAACTATGCGGCCTCAAAATTGCTCGCCAACAAAGCTAGTTGGGACTTTGTTGAGACAGAGAAGCCCAGTTTCGAACTCTTCACTATTCACCCAACCCTAGTCTACGGACACAGTTTAGTTCAGCAATCTGCAAAAGAAATTGAGGGGTCCACTAACGGCATCTTGTTTGGTAGCATCATGAATGGTGCTTTTATGGATGCCGTGCTGACTTCAGTGTATATCGGTGATGTTGCCGATATTCATGTTAAGGTTTTGGATGAGAGTGTGAAGAAAGGAAGGAGCTACTTTGTCAACGGGAAGCCATATACGTGGAAGGATATCGTGGAGCTCATTGAGAGAGACTACCCAGGTACTCCTCATAAGTTGGATAAAGATTCCAAGCCGGTATTAAAAAAGGGAGATACATCGAGAGTGGAAAAGGAATTGGGATTTGAATTCGTGGAGCCAGAGAAGATGCTCAAAGAGGTGTTGGACCAACAATTGGGATTCTTCAAATAGATTTACTTTCGGGAAGGTCTGAAATACTTGGGAATTTGCGTAATAGCTGCATTTGGAGGGAGTTTAGATTAGAGACATGATCAGTAGCTAGTTCTGTAACGGGGATATTTTTATCTACGCAAAAGGACTCGAAATTGGGAATAATTGAATGCTCTTCCATATTCTGTGATTACCAGAATAGATCATCTGTTAAAAACATTCAATGATACGGAACGTGATTTTCGAGTACGAATTCGTTGCCCCTCTCCTGTTATCGAATTATGTCGAGCATTTACCCCGCGGGCTCAAAAACAATCAACCAAGTATTCACACAAATTATCCAGTCGATTTCTCTTTATCTCCTTTGACCATCTAGAGCCCTGACGTCTTTTGCCTTCTCAAGTTTCATGATTTTGGTGTCATTGATTTGTTCGGACCTGCAGAGCCTCCCTCACCTGTCTGCACCTTTCCCTGTGGTATGGTATGGTTATGCTGGAGCTGGATGACCAACAGCACTTTTTATATCCCCGCATGCCTACTTGACGGCACTGGGAGGGCGAATGAGAGAACTACGAGAGAGCAGCTTGATTCTAGTGTCAGTAGTGTGACTGTGCGACCAAGAACACAAACGCGGTCGATGGTCGAGAAATCGTCGCAGCAATTTCTATAGTATTTCTACAAGTGTGGACGATCCATTCCTTTCCACACTTCCAAAAAGCCGAATCTTCTTCGTAATCATCCATAAGAAAGTTGTCGTTCGACAGAGAACAACCAAAGCCTAAATTCGTGTTTTCGAAGTCATCGTAACGACGGTCAATCGGCCGCCATCGCTGGGAGAGCTCGGTGAGCCCCTACCCCAAGAGTGTTGAGAATTGTTTGATATCGGTAAGTGAAAAGTGGCAGGCTGAAAGAACGATTTGGTGTCATGTTTCTATTATTTTTCTTGGGTGAGAATGGAAGTCTCGAGTTTTGAAAGGAAGACGGACACAAAAGTTGATATCTGAGGTGGCCATTCCTCGCTGGAAGAAGATCCCGTCTAACACATTGCGAGCATTATGGATACAGCCAAAAGAATGACAAACCCTGGTGGAGGAGGTATGGTTCACGGCATTTTGGCAAACAATCAAGCTCGATTCCACTTTCTCAATGGCCTGACTGTATTTTTTATTTTATTTTTGTTTTTGTTTTTGTTTATTTTCTAAAAAGGGCCAATTGCACATTTTCATACCATCTCACGCACTCATGATGGCCAGGAACAAAACAAATCTGTTCTCTTCCACCCCTTCTTTCCAATGTGAGCTGGAAACTCAAGAAAACAATCCCAACAACCCCCTTAAAAAAAAGAACAACAACTGAAGAAACCATGCGGACCATGCTAGCAAAACAACATAATTTTAACTTCCCCCGGAAACCAAAACATTTGGAGACTTTGGAAATTATCAAAGGCTTGAATTTAATGCAAGAGTTTAAATATAAACCTGCTAAAATTCGAGCTTATACAATCCCGAAAAACTGATTGCGGTTTTATATATTCAAAACAAGTGTGAAATTTGGAGGTACGTACTAATTTCATCTCCCCTGTTGAACAAATCAAGAACAATTGAATGGTTAGACTCGGGGAGATTGCAAGAAAGGTTGTTTGGTTGTTTGGATGGTGTAAATCTGGGGTTTTGTGGTTTTGGATAATAGATGGGTGATTTTGGTTGGTTGGTTGGTTTTGTTGGTGATGAGGTGGGTGATGAGATGGTACCTTGGTAGCATGATGAGCTAGCTGGTGGGGTGATGAGAATAAAGAGATATGCTATCTTGGATGAATGAATCACGAATTAAAGCCAAAGTATATTTGCGATGAAAATTTGGGCTTTGATGGGTTTGTTAGGAGGCGGATCTAGATAGTTTGGGGCTGGGGAGGTTCACCGAGAGAAGACAAGAGTACAATAGTACTTGGAGCGGGTATAATGAGAATATTTTGGTTATCTAGAAAGCCTGAAAGGTTGGAGAGTTCTAAGTAAATGGTTAGTGGAGACTGTGCAAGTATTGCGGGTGAGATTCTGAAGTTGCATATGGTATCTGTTGATCACCGTGAGAACGACTTTGATGGCTGAGAGAAGGGAGGCGCCGACCGATACTTGGTCTGGTTTCTCTTGGGAATTATTCATAATTCTTCTTATAAATATGCGCGGTCATCAGTATTGCTGGCATAAAGGACCCAAAATTGAAACAGAACCAAAATCGTGGTTGCGTGTTGACACTGGGAACTGGATTGAGGCTCACCGCTCCCCTCCATTTCTTCAGGAACTGAAGTCGCCAGCAACAACCCCCACGAGAGGGTCACGAACAAAGGCAAATTGTCAAGGAAGAAACAAATAGTCTGGGTAAACATCCTTCTGGCCGAGATAGAAGAATTCACCTGCATGAATCACATTGCTGGTTTTGACATTGAATCGTGCATGTAAAGTCTAGACTGTAGTCAACGGCAGTTGATCTTTTTGATCTGTTATCCACTAGGCATATCTGCAGAGTGTGAAAATTTGAAGGTGGTTCAATAGCTGTTGTGATATTCACTGCACTTGCCACATCAGAGTCTGGTGGGGCACTCATTCGTGCCAGGGTTTAGAAATCAACCATGGTGATGATTGGCAGAAATACAGGTGAGAAGAAACAAAGGGAGGCTTAAAACTCTTTATTTTATGCATTTACAAAACTTTCGTATAGTCATTATTATGCTAATAAGCTTCGTGAACAGAAATTCAAGGGCAGGGCCACGTATGCCCTCCGCTGGAGGTACAGTACCTGACTTCGAGGTGATGTCTCTGCAATAACAAGCTTTGATATAGTCCGAAGACGCCTTGTTCATACTACCGAGCTGAACTGATATATATGAAATGCACGGTCCCATGGTTCATACTTTTTGTATTAGGTATCACGTATACTGTGTGCTCCCTTCGGATGTAGCCCATTGGTGTGTTTTGCGAAGTGAATTACAAACAAGTCAATATCTCATTAACAGTCGTGATATGGATCAGGTTTATGAAAAATAATACCCCTCAAATGATCCCACTCCAGAAGAGTATGGGTCGGAGTGGAGGTTGATCCGGCAGTTGACGACCAAAAGCCTGCTGAGGCTGGTGTCATAAAACTCGTACTGACAGAGTCACATCTCCACAGTCGCATTCTTTTATATGAACGTCGCATTATATTTCCACAGAAGCAACGCGGGGGAGGACTATCAGGGTGTATAACTGATATAATAATGGACGGATGAATGGAAGAAGTCAACTACCCATGTGTTCCAACAGAGCCGAGTGCCACCTTTCGGTTAGAGGAGGCTCGCAAGTAAATGGACCAAGTCATATGATTGCAGATCAACAAACTCCCTCAGGAACATTCGTCCGATGTTTATGAGCAACTTTGCGATCAAAGAAGCAGCGATATTCAAACTATGCCACGGCTGAGTGTCAGGATTCGGCGTTAAGACCACCAGAATGAATTGAATGAAAGCTGGGAGGAAGGTGGTCCTTTTTGCCAAATACCCCACAATTCAACTGTGGTGCAGAGAAGGTTCGAAACATGCAGATTAAACAGAAAGGAGAGTCAGGGACAGAAACACTGGTACTAATGCCGGGAGAGAGATTAGCGATCGGACTCCGCAATGTTATTGATGTTACGGTAGTAGAACTTGGTCGTGTTTGCCCCCGCCACAGTCCGAGTAGCGAGGCGCAAAAGAGGAGGTAAGATGCGACGTAGAGTATGGGGTAGAAGGGGTAGAAGGGGTGGGAAAGAGTGGAAATAGTAGTAGTAGTGATAGAAGGTTCAAGTGTCTTTGGCGATGGCTTCAAAAACAAAACTGCCCGCTTACATAAAGGCCGAGGAGGCCAAACGATGGTCACTTATGCGCGTCGGTTCCCCTTTGGCTCTAGCAGCACACACCAGCCACTCAACAGTCGCTGTGCACCACCTCCACACAACTTGACACAAATGCCTCGTTCCAGTGCTGCATTATTTGACTGCTGCTGCTGCCATGCCACTTGTTTACTTACCTCTTGTCCCATTCCATTATCATGCAGCCTCCCAAAACGGCTCGCGAGCGGACATCACCATCACCATCATCCCATCTCGAGATGGATCAGTTTGTGTCCCACTTCTCTCGCTTGCTGCTCAAACCTGACACCAACAAATCCCATCAGGATGGAGACGGAAGCCAACCTTCCGCTTAGCTCCGACTGCTAGCCGCTGACGTTGAGATGAGATGAACGAGCACAGCAGGAGTTACAGAATCTGGGGAAGTGTTTGTTTGATATGCCCATTATTATTTTTGTGATTGCTGCTCTCTCCTTGACAATAGGTTGAGTATATATCCGTATATATCTGATATTCTGCCTCCGGCTACAACTGGCGAATACTGCACCACCCAGATCGACCGTTTTGGTCCCTTCTACGCCTCCTCATGCAAGCCATACAGTCAGATCATCACCAAACAGGAAGCAATCCAATCCTTGCAAAGGAGCCTGCTCCGTTGATTACAGCAAAACTCTGCCTTATCCTCACTCGCTCTCCCCGCCTCTCGATCCCCAGGATATTGGGATGAGTACTACATCAGGGCCCTCCGCAGACAAGCCATATGATACACCTCGGACCCTCGCAACAATCTATTTACTCTATAGTACTTTAATTATCTTTTGGAAGGGCGTTCATCTGTCCTTCGGCCATCCCCTACCGAACCCCAGATTCTGCTGTACATACAATCTACTTGCACCTGCATGACCAGGCCAGGGTTCGTGCCGAGGAACGCCATCCCTCGTTTGTCCTCGTTTGGCTTTCACTTGCTGGCCCCCAGTCAGTAGCAGTCTTGCGTGGTGCCCGCAAGGAAGGAAATCGCAGGTGTATCGACGAGATCAAATCCACCACCCACCCTTGTCAGCGGGGAGCGGTGCACGCGGCACATTATCATTTCCCTCGAAAATAGATATGCAATCCCTCTCCGGCCTTGCGGTGTCCTGATTATATACTTGTGAAGCCCTGGTTTTTTGAGGCCTTTTTTTTTTCTTTCAGAAGTATCCATCATCGTCTTCTATGCATTCGACTTTCTACGTGCAAACTTCGAATTCATTTGGTGGTGACGGTTCGATGACCTCGTATTGCCTCGCTTCATAACTGGAACGATGTCGAGCTCTCCAGAAGGATCACCCACCTCCGCCTCCGCTGGGAGCGGAAGAACCTTTTCCATGTCCAGAGACAAGTTCTCCATCGATATTGCATCTCCTCGACTCCAACTTGTCACAAACGGTGCAAATCTGAACGGAAACGGATCTTCAAACGGAAACCGACTGAATTCACCATCTCTCAAGTCACCGGGTGCACGCCGAATGGCGAGCTTCTCTCGGAGGGCATTTTGGGATCCGCCCAGAAAGCCAGGAATTTGTCCCAGTCCTCAGGAGACCGCGAACAGATCATCAACGGCATCCATGGAAACAGACACCAAGCAAATGGAAATGCAAATGGAAATGCAAGCGGAAATGGGAATAGCAATCATAACAACACCAGTGATGACGGAATCAATCCTTTGAAGCGGAGGAGCACCGATGCAGGCATCGATTATCCAAGACGCAGGGCCACTATAGCTGTAAGCAAAACTTTTTACATCGCTCTGCGCATCATTACTAACATGATAGCAGTGCGAGATATGCCGCTCACGAAAGTCGAGATGCGATGGAACAAAGCCAAAGTGCAAGCTGTGCACGGAGCTGGGAGCGGAGTGTATATACCGGGAGCCTGGTATCAAGCTTGATGCCGGAGATAAGCTGATTCTGGAACGCTTGTCCAGAATCGAGGGCCTTCTCCAATCCAACCTTCTTGGACAGACGTCTAACCTCGCTCTTTCTGCTGGATCACCTTCAATCAACGGAGCGACGACCATCAGCAACGAGGATGTCATGATGCAAAGCACAAGTAACTTTGTCTCTATGATCCCCGCCACCGGTCTTGGCACTTGGACAACCCCCACCAACATCTCAACGATGCCCAAGATTCACACGAATGCGGCTCTGCACCTTCTTCAATGGCCCTTGATCCGTGATCTAGTTTCCAGGCCATATGATCCTCAGATCTTGCTCCAACTTGAAATGGGACGCGAACCACTTCAGTTGTCAAAAACGCCTTGTCTGGATCTCTCCAACACATCTGCCTACATTGAAGCCTTCTTCGTCAAGGTCAATGTCTGGTATGCGTGTGTCAACCCTTACAATTGGCAAAATCATTACCGAATTGCCTTGTCCAACGGTTTCCGTGAGGGACCGGAAAGCTGCATCGTGTTGTTGGTATTGGCACTTGGTCAAGCGAGTTGCAGTGGAAGCATTTCAAGAATCCCACACAATGAAGATCCTCCCGGACTACCCTACTTTGCCGCAGCATGGGCACTACTTCCTGGCCTCATGACGAGAAATTCCGTTCTCTCCGCCCAGTGCACAGTACTTGCGTCGGCTTATCTCTTCTACTTGGTCAGGCCTTTAGAAGCTTGGACACTATTGAGCAGCACCAGCACCAAGCTCCAGCTCCTCCTAAGTGCGCCTGGCCGAGTTCCCACTGGGCAAAGAGAGCTTAGCGAGAGAGTATTTTGGAATGCACTTCTCTTTGAGAGCGATCTCTTGGCAGAACTCGACCTTCCCCATTCTGGGATTGTTCAGTTTGAGGAAGTCGTAGGTCTTCCCGGTGGCTTTGAGCCTGAGGAGGAGGATGGTGTGGGACGCGATGAGCTTTGGTATTTCCTGGCCGAAATTGCTCTCAGAAGGCTCCTCAACCGAGTGAGCCAACTCATCTACTCCAAAGATTCAATGGCGTCAACATCAAGTCTCGAGCCTGTCGTAGCCGAGCTGGACTTCCAGTTGACCCAATGGTACGATAGCCTGCCATTGCCACTTCAGTTCCCATACAGCCGGAACCTTCTTGCCGATCCAGTCCAGACAGTCCTCAGACTCCGGTACTTCGCATGCCGGACTATCATCTTCAGGCCTTATATCTTGGCGGTTCTGGACAACGAGCAAGCTGCTATGGATCCCACCGTCAGGGAAAATTGTCGAAAGTGCTTGGAGGCGTCCATTAGACAGTTAGAGCATATTGTTGCCCAGTAAGTTGCATATCCCTCTTGATTGCAATCAACACTAACAGATGATAGTCACGCTGGACACATGCCTTACTTGTGGCAAGGAGCGCTGTCGATCGTCTCGCAAACTCTATTATTGATGGGAGCGACAATGTCGCCTTCCCTCTCCAGCATCATTGCCACTCTAGTCCCCAATATCGAGTCTATCGATATCATCATTAACGATGTGGTCGTGGAGATCGAACGTTACGCTCACCTCGCACCCAGCCTCAGTCTCTCTGCAGAGATCATCAGAGAGGCCGAGATGAGGCGCAGAACCTATCTCGGCGGATAAGAAGGATTGATTGCAAATCAAACACATCACCAACCTTCTCATACATCCATATCACCACCAAGCGCAAAACGTCGTTCCGAGTCTTTGTCGCCGCAATCCACGAAGCGAAGAAGCTGAACAGGAAGATTTCGAAAGATGCACGTACAATCCAAAAGAGGATGTAGACGAGCACCCGAAGTGGGGATGCCCACCTCCATATTATACGAACCAAGATAGTGGTATCTCCCATCTATAAAGCCACCACCCAATTTCACGCACGGCATTTGGTTTGCTGCAGCATGCGAATCTTTGGTGTTGGATCTCCTATTCTTCCAACATGGGCTGGTGCATCTCGCTACATGGAGTGACGGCCCGTTAACCGTCTTACATGGTATGCGGAGGTGTGTGGGGTTTGTGATGAGATGTTTCTTCTCATGCACCCCGCGAAACACCCAATTCACTCACGCACATCTACCTTCTCATCTACGCACGTAGCCATCACTTCATTCTACTCTATATCGAAGCAAAAGGATACACAGACACAGCCACGTTTTCAAGATGATGACGTTTGTTCGCTCCATTCGAGAACGAGCCGCCAGCCACAAACTTGGAAACCGTTCATGCAATAGCTCTGCTGCCAGGCACATGTTCTGGAAAAGTGTGGAGAAGGACAAAAAACGAAAACGAAAAAAGGTTTTTATGATAGTACTAGATACTATAACGAGATATGGGTATATGATCATCTGAAATGAAAGGGAAAGTTATATTTTGGCTTGATGCCATATGGGATGAGTTTACGAATGCACTTTTGATGGAATTGTCTTCGTATATACCTTACGTTTTCGAGCTTTATTGTTCGTATGAGAATGAATCAAGCAGATTTCTATCATCACTTTTGGCTACATGACCCCTTGTGCCTTGTGACTCAGTCAGTATCTGTAAACTAGATTTATTGGGAGTTTGTGAGACTTCAGGAGCCTACTGTACTGTATTGGTACACCGGCTGTTCATCTCCCTCCCACCTTACGTTAATGCCGAACGGGTTCTCTTCAAGGCGGCAGACAGGTAGAGAGGTACCGATCTAGATCATGATTCATGAGAGTGCAGATCTGGGGTCCTTCTGCATCTCAAGAAAGTCAAGTCAAGTCCGTCTCCCCTCACTCGGCGGGATGTCCCTTCACTACTCGGCAGGTACTCAGTAGCACTGATCGACCACGACCAAGGATGCTTGCCCTTGATTTTCTCAAATCTAGACCATGGCAGGGGAACATTTCATCCTTACCAAACGAAATCTAGACTATTGAAAAGAAAAAAAAACGGAAGATCTTTTCCTCATACCGCCCACTACCTGCACCAACAAGTCCCAGAACGAGGACGTCAAGTACACACAGTCCACTTCTTTCTTTCTTTATTTCTCCCTTTTTTTTCAGATCACCTGCTTCGATTCCCCTGTTATTCACTAGCCTAGGTCGACCGTCGATCTCTTTTCGTCGGAAAATATTTGAAAAGACCCTGAAGATCAGTAAGAGGTGGTGGTGGTTGATCGATCACCTTGCCATCTTGCATTGACGACACGCTGAGAAGGATGGGGGGAAGTAGTTTGGAGACGAGAAAAAGCTGCACGGCGGTTGAAAGCAAGCCAGATCGCCAGCAAAGTAAAAATACGGAGGAGATCAATACGGGAGAATGTAGGAAGGAGGACAGCAGTGACGGAAGTTCATGGAAGGATCATCGAGAATCATATCACATCCCAGCCCAAGCAAGGTACTGTATAATCTTTCAGTCCGCCGCAGAAAATGTTTGGTAACGACTCCAACGAGGGAGATTACGGAAAGGAAGGGGATGGGAGTTTGTACAGTACAATCGTACAATTGTAAGGATAATTTTTGGTGAGCTGTACTGATACGTACTGATACGATGGGGTTAAATGGAACGGTGATTTCATCGGCGCTTCTACTATTTACCGCACATATCCATGATATTTAGCAAATTCTCGGTACCAAACTATCAGAGTCTTCAGCATCGTTGCGTAATCACAAATGGAATCAATACCGCTATTCCATGAATAACGTATGTTGACTTCCACAAATAGAGTCTAGATACATTTGTTGGTTTTTTTCTTTTCTTTTCTTTTCTTTTTCGCAAGTGGGTAGGTACTTTATTGTACTGTCTGTACCCTTTGCATTTGCAGCGGTTAGGGAGGTGGGGAAAAGTCTCGTCCGATGTATTTTCGCCTTGTGTTTCTCAAAAGTGGCGAAACAATAATGTAAAATGGATCAAGGAGGAGGAATGAGTTCCGTCTTTTTGTGGGATTCGCATGGTATGGAGCATGGCTCGAGAGGTGGATAGATGACTTCTGTGATGCTCCGTGTTTGAGACGATTCCATGAGGAAGGTATATATTTTTTACCTTGTAATAAAACGTTAATATATATTACATATGTAGTAAGTACCGAGGTATCTATACAAAAAGTCATAAACCCAGTCATTAGCATAGTGAACTCTCTTCAACTCCTTGTCCAATCCCCTTTTTTTTCTTTTTCGGCGCTTGGGATTTTTTACAGGAGGGCTGAGGCTTTTTTGTTTTGTTTTCTTTTTGGAATGGAAGAAAAGGCTTTTTCTTCGGCGGAGGTTCCGAAATTAGATTACATAGGTACACTAGGTTTGGATAAATGTGAGGGTGGATTGTTGTTTGCGTGATGAATCGTACGGTGGGGTTTTGGTATACTCATTTTAGCCAAGCGAATCAATCGAGTGGCAGAATGGGATGGAGATTGAAAAGAGTGGGGACGCTCGAATAATGTCGATACTGGAGAAAATCATCAGATGGCGGGGTGAATCTCACGCCGAGGTGGTACTTGTGTACTTTGTACGTTGTCCTTTTTTCATCATTGTTGGTGATTTGAGGTTTTCTTTTCAATGTTGGTTACAGTTTTTTGAGGTTTGTGTACAATAACTTCCGGACAAGAGGAAGGATATCTTGGCATATTGATCGTCATTCAGATGAGACACACAGATATTAAGTCCCTCTTTTCTTCTCCTTTTCTCCTCAACTCAAACATACTTTTCCAGCATTCTCTTCGCGATCACAAGCCATTCCAACTTTCCCCGTAGTCAGCATTATCAAAGCAAGTAAACAAAAAGCCCAAAACAAAACACCTGATCCATTATTTCCACTTCTAACCGAGTCATCGTTATATCCGAATCTTACTCACGCTTTCGTACCTCTCGGGACTTACTTCGTGGCAATAATGTGGGGTGATCCCTAGCAAAGGTCCAGTACACAGATAAATTAACCTTATATTACCTCCTGCATGGTGGGGTGGGTGATCAGCAAGCCCTACAGTACATGCACCCCTCATCCCTGCCCGGCAATCTAATATGCAAGCAAGTGCCTGACCCCGTACAGTAGTTACACGTACAGCGACCAAAAGAAAAGCCAGGAACAATTATTCTATTGGGTGGAGGAGGGGAGGAATGGCCGAAGAGGGCGAGACGAGGTACTTGGAATTTAGATTAGGTGGAAGGGAGAAAGTTTGGTAACTGTGGGGTTGGGGTTTTGTGGGGTAGATGGATGGGTTACTGTAGGATTGTGGAGGGAGGGAGTGAGGGATGGTGCGGATGGGTGGGTTGGGGGAGGTTGGGGGAGGGTTTTTCGAGTGTTGATGAGGGAGGCATGTGATGGGATGTGGGAGGTGAAGATACACGACGTGCAGGTGGCGTTTGTGGAGAAAGATAGATCGGAGGAGGAGCATGAGTGGCATTTGTGGGGTACATGCGGAGGGTTTGAAGCTGAGGGACATTGGGATAATGGGAGGTTGGAAGTTATTGTGTATTGACGGAAGGAAGAATTATGGTCACGAGGATTTGAGAATGCTGAGCTTTTTCGGTTGCTATGGCAGGATCTTTTGCATTGGTTTCGCTTCGCTTGTTTATTTTGTTTCGCTTAAAACCACTGCTCAGTTCGATTTATGCGGATATTCCATTAGTATCACGCTTCATTCCTACTAAGAGCAGTCATGCTTCCTGTCATGTAGTATTTCAGACATCAATCTACAACTTACAGCAAAGTTTGTGAGGTAATCGAGCTGATATTGTAATAAATCTGGGGGCCGTGTGTTTCCGTTGCCCGAGTGGAGGCTCACAGAGATGTGGAGTGATCAGTGAAGGAAAATCTTCAGTTGCGACCACTAGATATTGTGAACTGTACCAGTATTTCGATTAAAACGTACGATGAATTGAATTAAAGTGAACTTATCTTTGTACCAATGGGGATTGCAACACTTCGAGGGGTTGGGTATAAATTCTCCACCTCTGAGGTGCAACAGCGTTGAAAGCATGGAAAGGACTTCAAGGGTGTTGGATTGATCCAATTGTTCCCATTCTGCAAATTGGTACATGGAGTATAACTCAGAGATTGAACATGTTCGGCAGTTTTGATTTTGTCGAGAGTAAATAGTGGCCAGCTTGTGAGCGTGGCGAAAGAGAGTGTTGCAAGGCGTCACGAATTGGCATACCTCGGACGCATGTCATGGCCACCCCGCAACTTTCGACCATACGCAAATTTCACATACAAAATACCAAAATATGATTCCCAAAAGAACCTCTTATGCTCTTAAATTTCCTTTTTCCTGCGTGGCAGCGTGGATGAAATCGGTACGTAGTCCGGGATCACCATGAGGAGAGACACCATTGTAATGCTTGGCGACCCCTATATCTTGTACGGTACACTTATAATTAGACTCCGAGCTCTCCAAACTGGTCTCTAAGTCGATGTACCCTCCTATGTTTCAAGTTCCACGAAGTATAATCTCACCTGTGCAAGAACTCTCCAAACAAGCAATATCTGAGGCTCCCGCTCTTTACACCTGTTCTGGTGACCATTGGCACTGCGTGCTGTCCACAAAACCGCAATGACAGGTGGAGTTGAGTTCTCATCGGATTCTTACAATTCGAATTCATCTGACTCGGATTTATCACCTGAAGTCCGGCACTTCCAAGTTGATCATACCACAACTTACCAAGCCCGGGCTAATTTGCTGGCACCACTTCGATTCAATACTCTTTCACTACTGCCATCAATGGAATATCGACCTACAGAATCATCTAAACGTGATGAAACTAGGTCTAAGCTAAGAATACATTTCTCGCGAGTACCTTATCAACACAAGTGGGGATTTACTATCATACGATATATATATTCCTCTACGTCACTATAAACGAGATACCTTGAGCGTATCCGCGATCATATAGTGCACAAACTTAATTTTAAGCAAGATAATGACTTAAGAGCTAAACTCGAGATACCTATCTTCAAGAGTAATACTCTAAATAGCGTGATATAGAAGCAAGCCCGGGAGGTCTTCGATGTATAGTCTTTAAAAGAAATTAAATCCCGTCCTAAATACTATAAATCCTAGCTAAAGTAAGAGACTTTAAACTTATACTATACTTTAGGAAGTTCTCCTCGCATTAAGTTCTTTATCTACACTAATAAAGTATCTATCAATAGTATAATAAACTCCGGACAAAGTTTAAAGAGATTAAAGCTCCCGGAGTATACTATTTTACAATTATTATAACTAATCTAAAAACTCTAAGAATCTACCACGCGTAGAAAGATAACACGCTAGTGAAAGATTACGAGGAGTCTAAGGGAACGCGCAATATATTTAAATAGAAGTGGAAGGCGAATCAATATATTGAGCTTTACTCGTACTACTTAAATAACAACTGGCCTGATATACATGAGGATAATAGGGGTGGAGTTTCGCGTTGCTTTTAGGAGATGATACTATACTTGTTTGCGGGTGATGATGGGTGTTCTACACTATGGCTTTGACAATAGATAAATATCCTATCAGTGCGAAACTATATAGAAAGCCCAGGAGATCTGCTAGCAACCTCCTGACATGTTAATCATTGGTACACTTTACACATCACAACCATGCTAAAGATCCCGTCACAATGATTATTGCTTGCCACCCTGCCAGCTTTGAGCCACACTTACATGAGTGATAACCAGATTTGAATAATCTCAAAGAGAAGGTAGCCTGATAAGCATATAGTAACGCAACTATGTACAACTTGAGGCACTGACAGAGGTAGAAGATTCGGAGCAGCTTCAACTGCTCAAAAAAAGACACCAATTTTATGCACACAGAATGTAGGTACACAAGACGCAGTCATTCATCGTGTATTCAATTCAAAAAATACTGGGAAATTGGGAATATTAACAGCAACATGAAATACAACCCGTTGACACATATCCCTCCCTCGGCGCATTATCTCCGTGCTTCTCTCACTCTCACACACGTCTAAGCGCGCAGTCAAGACTTGAACTTAGGGAAAATGCAATCGTATCTCTGCAGTTGTGGTAGAGAGCAAATCATTATGGAGAGAGAATGGGAGCCTGGGAGGTTAACCTTGGCCTTATGCGTAGTATGGAGGATAGTGGGACACTGGGATAGGAATCGAAATCCAATACTGTAACTCATCTGCACACCGTCCGCTCTTTCGAGATTCTACAAACTTTAGATATCAATAGACATCTTTAGAGAAGCAAAAAAAAAACATGTCTGAGAGATGCAAACCAAGAAGCTGTGAGGGAAAAGATCACTAGAAATATCGGAGCGAAAAAGGAAAAAAGACTCTTCCACACCACCACAAGCGGTAGCTGGTATTATTTTACCCTCTACATCGAAAGCCGAATTCTTGAATAATGATAAGTACCGCTTGGTGGATTTGTACGGAGGACCTGATTCATGAGATTCCCAGAATTCCAGCTTTGCAACACTTCGGACAGGGCTTCTGGGTCTTGATACGAGTTCCAACATGCATGATCGCCTTCGGCAGTCGATTACCGAGATCGAAGGCCAAGCCGGAGAGGAGGGGCACGATGGTATCCATCAGCCATTCCTTTGGGTTGAGTATTTGAGATCAAACAGGTGTGTTGGATCTAGAAATACTAAGAGATTGTGGTAAACTTATGCTTGTTGTGGGAGGAGTAAGTAAATCCCGAAAGATCACAGACAGTTCAATAGATGAACTTCTGATTACCTTATTTAGGCGGTGAGTGAGCCCAAATAGCCATGAGCATACTCCGTAGCATAATCACTCAGCCTCAGCTCACTTCTTACCGCTTCCGGACTATTTGTCGTTAAATGAAACAGACATCTCACATGCTTTGAATCCTTCCCAGATCAACACTCAAGAGGTCCAAACCATCATTTCGGACTTCAGAAAGCTCTCCCACTTTTCAGAGATGCCAGTAACAATAAAATGCCAAATATATCTTGGGAATCCATCCTTTGTTGCACGTCGCGAGCCTTGAAAGTGGAATTCGGTTATTTCAGCCCCATCGAGCTCATGAATGTTCGTTTGCTGGGAATAACATCGTCATCGCTTAAAATAACCCACCCACCCCACATCCGAAGCAAAAAACGCAGCCAAAAACAACAACGCAAGAAACTCTCATGAAGGGCAAAAGAACATGGCCGTCCGTCATGCCATCAAGGGGACATGACTACTATTTGAAGCAACTCCATGACCACCTTTTGTTCAACAAAAACCCACGAGCCTCCTCGTCCATGGTCCAATCGTACCAGAACTCAGCGCAT
Organism: Tetracladium setigerum; assembly: GCA_031472005.1. Taxonomy (NCBI): domain Eukaryota; kingdom Fungi; phylum Ascomycota; class Leotiomycetes; order Helotiales; genus Tetracladium; species Tetracladium setigerum. The sequence goes on along the minus strand of PZJY01000008.1, from coordinate 2,255,262 downwards.
CACGGTTCTGACGCTTCCAGCCTATTTTTTTCCCGCCAAGAAAGCAAGGGAAACTTGCCGACGCAACCCAAACTCCATTCCAATCTACTCGGAAGCCCAAAACAGCAACCAGACCGCAAAAACAGGGCGAATTTGCTACTTTCTGTTGCACGTCGCACTTCAATCTTTGGTACACTAACAACTCGTCAAACAAAACAATCTCCCAATGCTCTCGAGTTTGCAGCGAGAACAAGAATGGGTTGCGTTGTTGTTGGGTCCCTTTTGTTGCGGTGTAGGGTAGTAGGGTTGAGGCGAGGCGAGGGGAGAGTGAAACTTTCGATCTATCAAAAACCTACACGAGACAGAAGCAAGCACCTGCCCACCGCAAGCACACACACCACGCACACTGCATTTGTTTTTAGACTTTTTCTTTTCTCACCTTCTCGCTTTCTGTCCATAGAAAAGCGTGCGAAGGTTTTGTTGCACGTCGCAGTCCGGGAATCTGGTAAGCTAGAAAGCCTCGTTTGATGTAAGGAAGGGAAAACTAGCTGTCGTATGGGAAAAGGATGGGAAAACCACCCGCTGATGGATGGTATACGTCGTATTCTAAGGAGGCGGGGTGGAAGGTAGGTTGTTTTTCTCATGGTAAAGACAACTGATGATTCGTGCCAGCACCGAGAAAAGGAATCACCTTGCTGATGATACGTGTAACCTGAATACTCTTGAGAGGGAAAAGGGACGGGAAGAAGTGCAAAGTTGGAGGAGTTTGTTACCAGCACCTGAACCTCACAACTCTATGGAGTACATACTTGTATCAATCATTCTTTTTCTCCTCGCGCGATCAGACTGTCAACTACTCGAGGGAGGGCCCGAAAGAGGACTGATCGACGGCAAATCATTGAAAGCCACAAAGCTTGAGCGAGCAAGAAGGGCACCGGATAATTTAAAAGCATTACTAACGCAAACCTTAGAGGGACTCATCATCCATTCACTCTTGAGACTCTGAGATTTGCAGCTACTGAGAATTTACCTCTGTCAAAAGAGAGGGCATCATCAACTTTAACAAAAAGTGATCAAATAAACCAAATTCAAAGCAAATTCATTAATAAGCGATGTGGGCAAAGAGACACACGCACGACTCATGTTGCTCTCCTCCCAGCCAGCGGATCCCAATAATAGCTCAATGCAGAACCCTGCAGCGATCCTAATCCCGAGAAATGAAAAAGACTTGCAATCTCCAATCTCCATACAATTCCCTCGTGAAGAGTTGCCCACTTTGTTCGAAGAAGGTGGACTTGTTTTCTCTTCTCGTCCACGGTCCACCTAACCAACCGAAGATAAAACGAACGGTATTCCAGAAGCCTCGAAGGATGACAAGCGTGCGCCAGTCAGTTTTCAGATGATTTCAAGCGATTTCAGATGGAAATAGAAAAGACACGTGATTAGTTTTTTTTTGGATGAACCCCCCGCTTTTTGCTCTGTTATCATGGTCGAGAATTTTATTGCTGGATGGAGACAAAAATATTAATGAGATGGCGAGACACGAAATGCGCGGATTGCACTTTTGAGCTTGAATTCCCGTATTAGTAGTTTGAATCTCGCCACAATGGCGAATATCCTCTCGGCCTCTTCGGGAAACTTGCATTCATCGCTGGCGCTATCTCGAATACATATTTATTTTATCACCCTCGCTTCACACGATTCTTCCCATAATAGCTGACAAAACAGCAGGAATCAGAAAAGAGAATTGCAATTTCCTTTAGCCGTAGGTAGTTGTACCTCCAGGTTTCCTCGAATTAGACACAGATACCCAGGTTGCTTTTAAGCAGTTCAAATTGTTACTTGATTACTTCGTTGGATAGATTCCCTTATTTGCGTGATAACTCAATAAATGTTGGTTTCTCTTTTCCAACAACTAAAATTATCCGCGCGCCAATGTCGTCTACCTTTACACATTCTAGCATTCTCCTTTACCACATTCTTTCTTATATGATAGTACCAAAATAAGCCTTGTTGCTCTCAGTCAAGTTCAACATCTCCAACTTTTCACACACCTCCAAACAACATTCCCCAAAAGTTCAATCAATAAACGTTTTGTCCATGTTACGTATCGAAGTAGGTATTGATGCCCGTTCTTTCCTCACCTTCTGTTTATCAACCTCATCATCTCATCCCCTCATCTACCTAGATTACTCATAAAATCCTATTCATCAAAGTGATCAACAGGGCCTTTTTTGGGATTTTCTGTCGAATCAAATAGGAAGAAATGTTGGCATCTGGACCTGGAAAGCTACTGCATTATTAAACCCTCATCGTACACGAATAATTACCTTTTTTCCACCTCTATCCACATCTGTCTAAATCTCTCAATCGGATAATTTAAACCCCTCTTTTATCACCCCAACTTGTACCGCCACAATAACGCTATCCTCATAATCTGCCCTTACAATCCCAACTTCCCGCAGGATTATACGGTACACCTCCATCCACCCAACCCACGCCAGGTCAGTCTCTCAAGAGCCACTCACTTTACCCCTTAACACCTTCGCAATCTCCAAGCTTCTATCATCGGTTTTCTTTGGTATTCGCACTCCCAACGCATGGCCGATCATTCGTCTAGCGACAAAATCGGTACTTTCCGGTCTTTGTCGAGGAGGCGTGGTAGTGGTAGATGTGGATGAAGAGATACCAGGGTCCGGGGAACCTCCTCGTGCAGGAGTCCATTCTGGTTTTGAATTTGGAGTGGAGATGTTGTTCCAAGAGGGGGGCAATACTAAGGAGGATGGGTTTGAAGTTGGAGTTGTCTTGTTGCTTTTCGGACTTCTCTTAATGACCCGTTCTGGTCTGGCTTTTGGAGGAGATGGGGAGGTTCGCTTCATTATGGCGTCAGGTTGTTCATGACTTGATATTCCGGTTCGCGATGTGGTTCCCAGAGCATTTGGTACATTCTTTCGCTGTCGTGATGGCGAACTTGTATTTCCTCGAGGAGAATTGTAGTATGCAACAGGTGGAGCGTTTTGTTTCCATTCAATATGTGGGGCGATATCCGTCCGTGGCCCATCCTTCTCGAACAGATCATGTTGCCATTTTCCAGCGAGCCCAGTACCCCGATTATCAGGCGGCATGGCATTCTTCGGAGAGTTTCGAACATTTGGCTTTTCAGAAAGACCTTTTCCTGGTTGTAAATTTTTCGAAGGTGAAGAGGTGAGTTCCGACCGGTGGTACTCCTTTGGCCGCTCAGAATCCGAATTCATCAAGGCTGGGTATAGCTCCTTGTTTGAATTGGGAGATAAATCTTCTCTTGGTGGAGAGAACAATTCTGATTTCTTCTCCGGAAACAGCTCTTTCTTTGGTGTAGCAGAGACTGCAGGTATCCTCTCGTGAGGGAGGAGTTGTCGTTTCGTGGGAGGAAGCACCTCCTTGGCTGGGGCAGCAACGACCTCAGGTATCCTCTCGTGAGGGTATAGTTGTCGTTTAACCGCAGGAAATAATTCCTTTACCGGAGTAGGAACCTTCTCCGGCACCCTCTCATGAGGATAAAGTGGTCGATCCATCGTTGGAAACCGCTCATTGGTTGTAAGGAAAACTTCTCTGACAGTAACGACGGGCAAGCGTTCTTTCTGCGAAGATGTGGAAAGTCGATTTGAGTCTGTATGTGGCTCTGAACTTATGGGGAACATTTTGGTGGGTGTTGGAGGGCAAGGTTGTTCTGATTTGGACCGCTGTTGTGATTTGGACTGTCTAGGAAACTCTCTCGCTTCGGGAGAAGGCGACATAGATCGTCTAGCGCGCTCCGTATCTTCATCGACTAGACCGAGCCTTGGCGCTCTGGAACACAGTGATAATGGTTGGTTTTCTGTTTTATCGTGAGTCTGAGTTCCTGAAAGGTGACCAAGGTACCTAGATATTGTCTTGCGCACCTTTTTCTGGAGGGCGACGAGACATGATGACACTTGGAAGGACGAAGGAACTAGAATACCTTAGTGGATGATTTAGAAATTCGAGATTGGATGAGATAAAATGTTGCGTACACGGTTTTGAGGTCGTGTGATTTTTTGGAGTTGCGAGTTGTCGGCGTAGACTTTGTTTCGGAAGTCCTCTGTTAGGACTTGAAGAGGAAGGCACAATACATCACGATGTCACATGACAACTTGCTCAAGATATACCCAGAGTAATTATCATGCTTGTACTTAGGTGTTTGTGAAAGAGAAAAAAAGGGAAACGATGAATGGCTTAGCTTTCTTACACTGAGAGTTGTCTTCTCTTGAAATTATATTTGTTGAGAGCTTCACAACTACCAACTGATGGAACATCTCTTACTGGAAGGTGAATCATGAGCCGAATTCATGCTAAAATTTATAGAAGCTCCCATCTATTATGGATGATCATGTCATGGTAGCACGAGCCGTCTGAACTCTTTGTCATGTCAAACAAGAGACCGAGACTGTATTTCGAAAATTTCGTCAGATAATTGAAATCTAGGTTAAGTAAGAGTTCCATTCACAGGCTCAAGAAGTCTTCAAGAAGGACACCGCAAAGCTATGAAGCAGACAGGGTAATCATTACATATGCATTGAACACACTTAGATGAGTAACTACCTAATGATGTTGGTGACGTGCCATATGCGATCTATGCTTGTGGCGAATTGGAGCCTCAAGAAGTGGTACACTATTTTCTTGGGATTCGGCAAGAATACTGGCTTCGACTTCCGCCAAGTCACGCTTCATGGGGACACCTGGATAGAGTGCCTGTTTGACACAAATTAGCATCGAAAATCAGGAGTAGCATGTCAAAAACTTACCATCATTGCAACCTTGACCACATGCCAGTATCTCTGGTTAACAGGAATTCCACCATCGTTGTTGTCCTGCACGGCTTGAGCCTCCCACAGCATGATACCACCGAGCTGATTTGCCTTTCCATAAACACTGATCAAGTTCTTCACCTCAGCAACGTTGAGATAATCACCCGAAGTGCCACCTGTTGGTCCGCCAAGCAAGCCAATATACAACCTCGCGTTTGCGCTAGCACTTCCAGCTCTGTTGACATAAGTGATCCATTTGGGGTAATTGAAGTCACCTCCGTTCTTCTTGGCACGACTGCGAGCTGTGCAGGACACGACGCCCTGGTTGTAGAATTGGATGAAGAGCATGTCGAAGCCGCCGTGGTAGATCATGGCATCCATGTTGCTTTCTTTGCCGTTGGTGAGGGTGCATTGTGGAGAGCCGCTGAGGATGTAGACTTTGCCTGTTTTCGCGGTCTGGGCTTTCATGAGAACTCGGAGTCGTTTGATCAACGCGACGTAGGCGGCAGTTTCGCCTGAGTGAGTATTGTTAGTCTTTGACTTTGTCTCTTCTTTGATAACCACCTAGGCATGTTTAAAAAACGCATATAGAACTTACCATTGGCGAGATTGGTTCCGTCATTGGTAGTTTCGATATCAAAGTCGAAACCATCAACCTCGGAAGTCACGTTGCTTCCTGGAATATCGAATGGTCGAGGACCAGTCCAGGTTGGGTCCTTAGGACCGTACGCTTTCCACAAGAAGTTTGCTGCGAATTCTCCATCGGCGGCGTTTTTGAGTTGGTTTTTGTAGGTTTTGGCGGGTGGGTGGCCTCCAACTGACAACAGGATCTTCTTTCCCCTTGCTTGACATGCGGGAAGGCCTTGTTGGATCGGGATGCAAGTGTTTGGGAGCAAATCGTTGGCGGCTACCCTTGGAGCACCGTTGTATCCAGGACCTTTGTAGTAATAACCCGCTCCATAGCATGCATTTCCGTGGTTTGCGCCCACATATCCGTTTCCAGCTGGAGGAAATACGTTCACGAAACCGATGGGAATGATGTCCACGACAGAGTTCTGACAGAAGGCGGCCAATGGTCGTTGGTTTGATCCTTGACCCTAGGGTAGGAAATAAAGTTAGTTGTGGGGGTCTGCGAAGCTTTTGAACTTGAACTATAAATCTTCTTACCCAGTATAGAGCCAAGTTGATCTTCTTGTTTGCACCATAGATAGCCGTGGTGGAAGATATCAAGGACAAGCCAGTGGCCAACAAGAGAGATTTGGAAAAGATCATGATTGATTACTATAGGATAAATAGCAAGAATGAGAGTAAGGTAGCCGAAGCTGGTACTGTAAAGATCGCGATCAAAACTCGTCAACGAATGGACGCAAACCAAAAAGTTCGCAAAAGGGCGCGACGGAGAGATTGATGATGTCGGTGGGAGAGAGAGAAACGGGGAATGGGGGAAGCCACCACTAAATGGCTGTAAGCCCCTCGAGGCAAATTGGACATCTAGGGAGCATCTGGAAGGTGTGAAATCCTCTTGGACGCCGAGTAGCTCGGAGTAGGGGCGCGAGAAAGTGACTTAAGGCCCAAATCAGTTACTTGAGCGCGGGTAAAGAGAAAGGAAGGTTTGCGATAGGGCTGCACGGAGCTCTGAAGGCGGGACAAGCATTTCTGATGTGCGGCACAGTGGGCGGGGTGCACTAAATACAGCTTTCTCATTTCGCTTGGGAAGGATTCATGTGCCCCAGACCAAACAAAAGTCCGTTGTGAAGATTTGAGGAACTTGGGACATGTAAGAGTAGAGTATGCGCCAGGAGGACAAGTATTGCCTCCAAGAGTGTCAAGAAGCTTGGAAGATGTTTGGAGTTGTGGAAAGAGAAAGAATGGGGAGGATGTGATTGAGATGTTGTGAGGTTGTTAGATTGGGTCTTTGTGTAAAGAGGCAGGAAAGGGGTTTCGGCTGCAGATGGAATTCTGTACCTGACTAGTCCTAAATCGCTCACGAGCCCAGTCTTTCATCGGAGATCGTCCGCATCCACTGTGTTCATTGGCCATACACTTTCTCGGCCTTCCACAATGACTTTTTAGCTATATATTTTTTAGTATGCGATTCCGGCTCCAACAAGGTCTTATGGTCTAGTGGTATGATTCTCGCTTAGGGTTTACCTTAAGTCTCATTTGCGAGAGGTCCCGCGTTCGAGTCGCGGTAAGACCCAATCTTGAAAACAAAAGATTTAATTTTTGCACCTTTTTGCTTCCATTATTTTATTCATTTCTTTCTCCCACGCATTCTGCATAATTCCTTTTGCTCCGGTGGGCTTCCAACGGTTTTAAACCTAACCAGGTCTTATGGTCTAGTGGTATGATTCTCGCTTAGGGTTTACCTTGAGTCTCACTTGCGAGAGGTCCCGCGTTCGAGTCGCGGTAAGACCCAATTTACAATATCTTTTTTGTGCCTTCCTCTTGGAGTCTTCCCTTTTTGGTGGTGATGAATTGATATAGTGGCTGGCTCCTGAGAAAGGGTTCATTTCTGTTAATGTTCTTAACTTGAATTTAGATACTTGCCCACCAGATCTCCACCGTACACTCGAGAACGTTGAAAGTCTCGTAATGTTTTGATTTACAATCATTTATGGCATTTTCCTCGTGGCTATTGTGACAACATATAAATATTACAGGATCTTAGTCCAACCCTCGTTCAGCTCGTTCACAATTTCCTCTTTTTGGACGTGCCACCAGCCAACCCATCCCCAGCATCCTCATCGTCCTTTTCCAACTGACGCTTTCCATCAGCTATTCTCCAGCATCCTCTCCAAGGTCAGCCATGCCAATTGCTTCTGATTCATTATCAAAATCGCGCGGTGGACCAAGGTGGAAGATGGTTTCTTTTACATTTCTCTTCGATGCGAAGAGATTGACCAAATGGGCTTGATACTTCACGCTTCTTGAAACCGTTAAGTACATTCCCTGTAAGTTCGAAGGTTTTTTATTGAGAACTTCGATTGTAGGCCTGTTCTTGTCCAAATCCAAAAGTCAAACAATGGCAAATGTGGGTGTGCCGAATTATCAGGGCACTTCAAGAAATCAATGAAGGCTCGAAGATCTTCCGTGGAGTCCTGGATGCGACTGGAACTAGCAGTTCAGTTCTGAAAATGCTACCTTTTGGAAAACGCTCATTCAAAAACTCGCATAGAAGGTAGTTAGCATCTTGTTCATGAGCTGGTCAGTTATGCCGTGGTTACTCCTCTTCCGCAATAGATGAGTATTGAGGTGATTTAATACACTTATCTAGAGCTCAACGACGATGGGGCCACTTTCAATACTTGGGAAAGATCCTTTCCCAAACGGTACCTTCTTTGGTCTCAATATTGGAAGGGAAGATCCTTCCAAAGAAGTGATCTACTGTTTTACAGGATTCAAGAAAGAAAAGAAGATTTCGTCTCCAACTTCTTAGCGAGAACAACTCTAATTCTCAGTCTCAGAGCTGAGAGGCGAATGTACCAACAGGTTCTTTCGTATTATTCCTTACACATAGGTTAGGAATCTATCCAGGTACCTACCTATCTATGTGCCCAAATACCTGAGCCAGCCTTCAAGAAGTTGAAATTTGAAGTCATGCTTAGCTCGCTAGGTAGGTATCTAATGTTTGATACTTTCGAGAGTTGGCCTAAAATAACTCTCCTCATTCTTCGAAGTTGGAACTCGCTACCAAGTATCTTCTGCATGGAGCAGCTAATAATGAATAACTGGGCAACTATAAGTCACCATGCTTACGAAAATAAGATAATCTCCCCCCGACTGTTGACACAAACTTCCTCGAGCCAGAAACTCCTCTTCCAAAAGACGGTGTCTATCAAAGATATTTAGTTTTCAATTTTTTTTGGGAGAATCTACTTTTACAATGATCACTTTACACAGAACTGATGGTATCATGCCCAAACACCGTGACGCCTCGCTAATAACCCCAAGCACGCATTTAAAGGGAGAGCAATCGAGTCGGAAATGAGCTCTAGTACTCCTCACCACCACCTCCTCCTTCTCCATCATCGCCATCCTCTTCTCCATTATCGAAGTATTGTTCACCATCGTAGTCACCGCCCATATCTTCATCATCGAATTCGGAGTCTTGTTCTGTGAGGGAGGTGGTTAGGAAAGAAAGGAATACGTGGAGATGAGAAGATGATGTGATCTGACAGGAACAATGCAAAGAAGGAATGGACGGAATGGCGCAGATTAAAGACGAAGGGATTCTTACCAACTTCCTCGGCCTCCTCCTCCTCCTCCTCATCATCTCCAAACTTGTGAATCTTGTCCATCATAGCACGGATTCTAGCATCTCCCTCAGGATCCTTAACACCATTGATTTGCTGTTCGTCAAATTAGTAGTGTGATTACAGCATGATCGGATAACCTACACGGGCTTTCTTCTCGGCAACCAAATCCAAGTGAGCACGAACAGCCTCACCCTCAGTACCCTCGAGCGTGCTCCATAATTCCTTTGGAAAGAGACTTAAATCTGTCACTGAAATTAGTATTGTTCACCCTTCCCAGCAGTAGCTTCACAAACCGAATGGACGACCAGACAACTTTGGAATGGTGTTCGTCTTGCCAGCCATTCTCTGCGAGTAGGTCTCCACGCCAGTGAAGGGATCCATATCAGCCTTGCTGTCGGTAGTGTATTGCGCATTGTACTGCTCCTCGCTGAAGATCTTGGGAGGGACACCATCGTCGCGTCGCTTGGTGGGTTGGGTGTAGAGAGGGCCACGGTGAATGCGGTTGCGAACGTTCTTGTAGTGAAAAACTTGACGCATCTCTTTCTCACTGGCAGGAACGGGAGCCTTGATATTGGGGTGAGGCTACACGAGATAGAGTGATTAGCTAGGTTGGGTGAGTGGGGCGCAGGGAATGGAAGCACTCACGGGGAAGAGTTCGGATGGCTTGGAGTTGAGTTTGATATCCTTGTCTTGCTCCCAGGTAACGTTCTTCAATTGGCCTGGGGCTCCTCCGCCTCTGCCTCTGCCAGCCATCTCGAGGTTGTGGTGGGCGGATAGATCGAGCTTGGGGGAAGGCGCGGGGTCAAAGAAGCTGGAGATGATGCGACAGAGGAGTTGCTCTTGCTTGAACAAGCTTCTGCAGACGACGGGGTTGTAAGGGAAGTGTTGTCAGTATCGTGAGCAACTGCTAGATTACTTTGTTGAGTTTCTGGCTGATCGGCAACAGTTGTGAGGTCAACGACGACGTCTTTGTTGGCGACTTTGTTGTCTTTGGAAGAGTCAAAGTCAACCAGCTCTGGAACAATTATTTTCTGACGCTCGGATCTCATCATCAACACCGCCTCCGGCAGAATAGCTGTATGCGGGATGGCGTGGTGGGCTGCGACAGCAGTCCTTGGCCTTTTGGGGAGGATGAGGAGGATCATGATGATCCGGGATGAACTCCATCTCGGCTACTTCATCTCTTCCCAAACGACCTCGACCTGAGCTGCTATTTCCCAGTGCTCGCCCCTCGACAAACGTACTGTGCAACTCATTCATTGCACGAGCATCATTCTCCTACTCAGATTTATTTCTTCCATATCTGGGTTTTATCTTCGGTCGAAGGTCTTCGCTGAAGTAAGAGGTCGGAAGGTTGATTTCGGTGCTTGCAGGTATGTCGAATCAATATATTGATCACAGTGACGAGATGCCTCACTGTAACGTTTCTCTGCCATGTATGTCAGACTAATAAAGTACCAGTAGATCCAAAAGAGAGAGAGAGAGAGAGAAATAACAGACATCCAGACTGCTGCAACTGCAATGACGGACCACGTACCTATCACGGGACTGGAGGAGCTTCAGAATCACCTTCAACGCGTTGCTGAGAATTCAGAGATACCCCTAGATGCGAAGCTCTTTGACGAGGTTGAGTTGCAGCTCAACGGTAAGCTGTCTCCTTTTCTCGAGTCCTCCGATGGGTGTTGGAGGGAAGTCAGGATGGCTCGCGTGGTACTATTCGCGCTGCGGGCCTTTTGCTTCAATGGCGAAATACCTCGCGAAGGCAAAGGTAAAGCTGTAGCAAGGGCAGTGAGAGAGGAGATGTGATTATGCACTTTGTTTCGAGTTGTGTCGATGTGGTTGTCCTATGATCATGGTGTCGTTCATTTCCACCTTGATCACTTTACGCGATCTATTGTTACTCACCCCCGGCGACGAGCTAACTTTGAGCAGCAACAAACATGGCCCCTCTCATCCCCAAATTACTACCACTCTTGACACAAATTCTCCTGTCTTATGGCAAAGATCCCACCCTTCTCGCAAATCTCAGCATCAAGCTCCTCCAGCAAGTCCCCTTTGCCCAAGCTCTCACCCTAGCCTCCGAAGATGCCTTGATCCAAGCACTTCGATCACCCGCTCCCTCAGCCAATCTTCTCGCCGTTACCGTGATTCACAAAGCCACACGCAGTCCCAGCGATACCGCCATTCTCTCCATCATGCAAGGAGTGATGTTGGAGTATGTCATCACATGGCTAAGCACTCCACAAGTCGAAGTGGGAGAGAAGGCAACCCAAGTCCTGGGTGACTTGCTAGAAGTTGATTGTGATCGGAGAACATCAGCTGGTTTGTCAACTCAAATGCATGGTCTTCAGATTGCGTCTCGAATGCCACCTGGTCAAGGACTGCTATGGCGTCGTATCTTTCAGGATCGACAAATCTATCAAACCATCCTCGATCTCTGTAGTCCCAAAACTGTTGGCACGGCAGAAGGTCAATTGAATGAGAGACAAAAATCACTCGCACAAGGCCGACTACTTCGTCTTCTCCCACGCCTGGCGGGGCTTGATTTCCAAACCGTCACGCATACCCCGTTTCAAGGCATCGAAGCAGAATATGGTGTTGAGGGTGGAGAGGGATTGTTATACTTTGCAGCGGCTCACATGGTCAACAAAGAGGAAGACTTGTTGATGCACTATACCCTGATTGACTTCTTCGCCGAATTCCTAGGAGTAATGAGCGTGACCGACTTATCGAAAGTTACTGTTGACTACCTAGCCGCTCTCATGAAGAAGGTCGCGGGAGATGACGAGGCCATGTATAAGACCTTGGAAGGAGTGGCCACCAACCCGGAGACTTCCCCGAACTGGTAGAGTTACTGCATAGGCTGGATGCTTATTAATTCATAATGAGCCGCTCAAGCGAAGAGATTCATGTGTTCCGTGCGTTTCATCCGTTTGTTTACCTTGAAGTGCTCTCGCGTGGATGCTCTTTGCCCAAGAGAAGCCCAACTCCCACATCCCCCCACATGTGGTTAAAATCTTGCATCACCACAATAGAAAGGCCATCGAATTTCGAAACATTACGTTGATATTTTACCTTTCAAGTTCCAGATTTCTGTTATACATCTACTTCGGCAGCAATAAGGTGTTTTGGTCCAAGTTTTATGTCAGATTGCAATCGAGGTTAGTCACCTGTGGGACCAATTGATACTCAACATTACATCTCCCTGCTGAATTTGCCGCAAGGGCAGCACTGTGATCTTTTGTTACTTGGAAATCAAGGTAATGATCTATCTTAAGACGGTGAATATCGACCCCACTATTCGTCTATAAATAGTCGTCATAAATCTTGGAACCGTAATTTGTAAACGAGAGGAAATGTGATATGCAAAAATAAGTAGCAACAATAAGTAAATGGGACAACACCTTTAGAAAAAAAATAAGGAACAAAATGCCATCCATGGCTTTGAGAAAACAAAACAGCAACAGACAACCGTGACGTTTTCTCGGGCCAAGACTCATTTGTTCATTCCATCACCCAAAAACTCCACCACTCACTCCACCCTATGTTTCCATCTCCCCAAAAATGCCATCATCTTTTCCCCATCACCCCAAGCAAGCACGCACGTCAATCAATCAAAGCTTCAAGTGACGTGACCATGGTTCCACGACATACAAACTCTCTGCACCAAAAACATCCATGTTTGCAGCTGGAACCACTCGATACCTAGATCTGCGCTCATGGCAGCTGTCAAAAAACTTGCATTCTGCAGGTTGAAATACTGTAGCGCGCGGGCGGGGATAACTCACATACAATGGGGAATGGATGGATGGGGGATGGTAAAAAAACGTCATGAGAGCCGCATACATATCAAGATGGCAAGAAATAGAATCATTTTTTGGCGGGGTGGATGGATGGATGGATGGAATGGATTTGCACATGCCTTACCCAGGTATATAAAGCATCCATCTTTTTCGTTTTGTTGGGTCATTTTGTTCATTTCTTGCTTTGTTATATAGCATTCAGCTTCGCTTCGCAAGTCCTTATATTCCAATCTAACTCGTAATTCAATTCAATTCAATTCGCAGCCAGCATCATTTCCAAAAAAACTAACAAAAACAAAAAAAAAACTATCTGGACAAACTGTTCACGCGCAAATATGGTCAGCACCTACCTTATCATCTCGGCCATCGTGGCCGTCATCGCCATTGCACTCGGCGGAGCCTATGTATCCGGAGCATTGGACCCTCTGATCCAAGAGCTTGGAATCCTCCTCTTCAAAGCGAAGGCTGAGGCTGAGGCGAAGAAGTTGCAGGCGCAAGGGTTGAAGGAGGGTGAAGATTTCGTGAAGGGTATGTTTGTTTCGTGTTATATTTCCCCCTGTTTTTTGGTTTCTTTTTTGGTTTTGGTGTTGTGTGAGGTTGAAGTTGGAGAGGGACGAGCTAATGTTCTCTTTTTTTTTTTCCGCCGGCAATAGGTGATTTGGCTGGAAGTAAGCAAGCCGCTGATGTTCAGGAGTCTCTTGGTGGTGGTATTAGTGATGTGGGAGATAGTCTTGGAGGGGGTTTGAAGAAGGCTTTCTAAAGGACAACCACACGAAGATGGATGTTGCGAGACCTATTATGATTGTTATGATACTTGTATGAAGAAGTGTGACGGAGAGGAGATGATGCAGGGGAAAGGGGCGGCTTGGATATGATGAATGATCAACGGCTTTCACGACTCGATACAGAAGGCTACATACCTAGCTACATAGGAGGTTTTCAGTTCACGGACGGCACCAAAAGCAAAAACAAAAGGGAACTGGGTATGTTTTAAAAGCTGCAGGTTTGAGTTTTGTAGCTTGTATAACGAACACATAATGTACAAATAAACAGCACGCGAGGCGTATCATAGCAAATCAGGGGATGATGTGAGAATGTGTGAGAAACGAAGCAAGACATCAATCATCTACCGAACTATTGGACGGGCCATTCAGACTGTATGTAATATTAATTAGCTTTTCGGAAGGGAGAAGGGCGCATTAGAAACCGAACGCACATCAGACTTTCTTTAATGGCATTGTGAAAAGGCAATTAATTCTCCGGTTTCTCATTCAGCCTGTGTTGTGCCACTCTTGTGTCTCTGCTTGCGAGAATTAGCCTCCATCCCATCCATCTCTGCTGGGAGCGGGTTTCAAGGGCGCAACTCTATTCGATCCCGAGGGTTTGTGAGGTGTCCACTTTGTTCAATCAATTCCTGTTTGTTCACATGTACCAGGTACCAAAAACAAGGTAGATACATACCTTGGTAGATGGGTACCAAAGTACATACCTCCTCATACATAGCCGAGGTGACCATGTGTGTGCCTTGCAGGCGTTGGTGTCTCTAGACTTTCTCGAGATGCCGGAGCTACTGTACTTCGAAAGGCGAAAAGTGTATTATCTCATCTCATCTCAACTATTTCTCTTCACACAATCTTCTTCCGAAACTCTCCCTCCTGACGCGTTGAGGATTGCGGCATTATCATTATTAAGGGCGAGGTGTTCGCACTGCTGTACTGTAAGCATCGTTGCGCATTTTTCGCAAGCATGACATCAGGTTCGCCCTCGTCATCATCAAGCACCAAACACGCCGGGGCATCCGACCACGACCACGTCCACACCACCCAGAAATACGGGAGGCACGGCCTTCTTTGACAGCGAACGCAACGCAAAGGCCCGCGACACCCCTCGACCGAGTGAGTAAGTGAGTGCAAGTGGTGGCAGTATTTCCAGCCTCAGCTTGGTCCTGTACGAACACCACCACCACCACCACCACCTTCGTCTTCTTTCCTCCCCGGCGCAAACATCTTTTCTCTTTCTCTCTTCCTCCTCCTCCTCTGTGTGAGCTGGCGACGATGACCTCCACCCGCTGTGGCCAAACAATCACCATTCGCGATACATGATCCGTTCAAGATACACAAGGCACAATCAATCAATCACCATAATACCGTTATAACCGCATTATTCGTTCGGCTCGTCCTTTCAAAACTTCCCCGCCTTCGGAGGAAGAAAGGAAGAACAAACAACAACAACAACACCAGCAGCAGCAACAGTTGAAGATACCCTCGATTGCACACTTCTGCGAAGCAAAACAGCAAATATGCAGCGCGTTACTTCCATGCTCCCATCCTGGGACAAGACAAAAACGAGCAGCAAAAAGGGCTTCGATAAAGCATACGCAGTTGTTGACAAACGTGAGTCCACCACCCACCTTTTCCTTTGCGGCTGGCCCCACGAAGAATGGACGGTGCGCGCGCGCGGAAACGAAACTGACAACCCCTCCAGTTGGCCCTCCCATCAACAGACTCTCCAACAAAATTGGATCCGAAGCCTTCTGGCCCACGACATTAGACATTGAATCCGACAAAGCTGCGCGCATTTTGAAATCCTTCTGCAGTGAGTCTTCTTCTTTTCTTTTTTTCGTTTGCCCCCCAAAAAATATACTTTTTCTTTGACATTCCGTTGGGTTTTGCGCTCGAGTCAAGCAAACAAAAGGAAACAAAAAAAGACTGATCTTGGCTGCTTGACAATAGAGGATGGTTTCTACGCCGAGGAAGAGTGGCCCGCCACTGAAAACGTTCCGAAGGGCAAACAACGAGTCTTGAAGAAAATTCCGGAAAAGGTCATACAGAATGCCGTGGGACTGGCCATCTTCACGACTATGCGGACGGGCTTGTGGTTGTCGGGCGCCGGCGGATCGGGCGTGTTGATTGCGCGACAGGAGAACGGGGAATGGAGTCCTCCTTCGGGTATCATGCTACATACGGCTGGTTTGGGCTTCTTAATTGGCGTGGATATCTATGACTGTGTGTTGGTGATTAACAATCGCAAGGCATTGGACTCGTTTACTGCCATTCGCGCGACGCTTGGTGGGGAGATCAGTGCTGTGGCAGGCCCAATGGGTGTTGGAGGGGTATTGGAGAACGATGGAAAATGGAAACAGGCAAAGTGCGTACAGTGCTGCATCCAAATGGAGATTTTGACACGGAAATACTAACGCTGATCTTCTAGTCGCCCGGTTTTCACATACCTCAAATCTCGAGGACTTTACGCCGGAGTGCAGGTGGACGGAACCGTCATCATCGAGCGAACCGACGAGAACGAACGCTTTTACGGCCAGCGGATTGGAGTCACAGATATTCTTGCGGGAAAAGTGAGACATCCGCCATACGAAATCAAAAAGCTTATGGAAACCGTTAAAGCTGCGGAAGGTCGAACAGATGTGGATCAGACTCTACTACGGCAATTGGATAATGAGCCTACGCCGGGCGACGTCGAAATTGGCACACCGACCAGATCTTCGACTTTTGGTGTACCAGAGCCAGATGACCCAGATCCATTCGGCGTGCTCGCTCTGGAGAAATTCGGATTGGAGATCAAGGAAGCGGGGAGTAACAACCGGCCAGCAAGTAATCAATTCGAGTTCAACCCAGCACCAACAAGTCCATTATACAGTAAATTCCACAGAAGGAGTATGGATACATTAGCAACGAGGAGTAATCGAGACAGCATGCTATCCTTAGCACCTTCAAACCGCCTATCTTACACAACAACCAGCACGCAGACCGTAGACATGAGCACCCAAACTGACGGCCCCTTCTCTCCCAAACTCAGCCCTACGCGCCGCAGCACGGAAAAGATAATCGAAGAAGACGAAAAGCGCATCGTCACCGAACCCCCGGAAATCGACTACACCAAAATCGACCTCGGTCCATACAGCAGCCCGAGCAAAAACCACAGTCAAGAATTCGACGGCACGACGATTAATGAAAGCCCACTTGGCAGCGACAGGAAAGTCGGTCGCCGCGGTTCGATCGGGTCGGTTTTTGATAGTGATGACGAGGATGAAGAACCGGTGATTTTTGAAGCCGCTGCTTCGCAAGCGACTATCATCACGCCCCGAGCGTTGAAAGTGAAGGGTGGCCTGGTCGATATCCCAAAACGTATCCCTCCCCCTCTGCCTCCTCGCTCTAGCGCGAGAAGTAGTCGCGCGATGATCGATCATAGTTCGGGCCCCAGCCCGACGAAAGATGGATTCGAGGAAATTGATTTACATCATGGGAGTAGCAGCAGTCGGCCAAGCAGCTTTGCGAATAGCAGTAGCAGACGCAATTCGTCCATGTCGGATTCCTTGAAGAGTCCGGAGTTGCCGAGGAGGAGTTATTTGTTGCAGACGGGATATTCCGAGGAGGAAGAGAAGGAGGAGATTAAGGTTAAGGCGGCTGATGGTGGTGAGAAAGAGAATAGAGGAGATGAGCTTACACCAGCTATCACGTTGGAAGCGCCGAAGAAGGTTGATGTGGACGTGGATGACGAGATGGTTATGAAGCGACAGGATGATAATGAGGAGAAGACGACGAGCAACGAGGATAAAGCGAAGACGGAGGAGGAGAGACCAATCAAGACTTTGAAGAAGAATGATAGTCTCTCGGATGTGGATGGAGGTGCTGAACATGAGGAGTTCCACAGCTTACCGCCTACGCCATTGGCGGTGGGAGATGTTAAGCCCAGGTTTTAAAGTGTGACAACAAGAAAGTGAGAGTAATGAGGAAGAAGAGAGAAAGCTGGCCGTGTGTATGTGTGTGTTTATTACCCCGAAATATCCTTATCTTAGTGATGAAGGAAAAGGAAGAGAAGAAAGGATGGCATTAGGCGTTCTGTTTTTCCTGTTTTCTTTTTTTGGGAGCGGTTTTTGGGAGCGAGGTTCAGGGGTTTTGGATTGGTGTTTTTTTTTTCATCATGATGTCGTGCAATGACTTTGATGGGTTATTATTACGATCGGGGGGCGGTTTATACATACCTTAAAACATAGTATCTTTTTTGTGGAAGGGGGAAAGAGAGGGAGAGGATGGTATGATAGATACAGAGGGTGAGGGAGAGAGAGATTACAGTAGATATTGGTATTAGTATTGTTGTGGTCGGTGATTAGGAAGTTTTATTAGTATAACTTACCCTGTGTTGGGATTTGTTTTAGCGTGTAGACAGATCGATGTGAGCGTAAGGCAACTTGGTACTGGGGGATAGGTACTGAGGTATGGGTACTTGTTAGGTAGTTTTTATAAAAGAAGAAGATAAATTTAATGTTATTCCCCATAAAAAACAGAAAGATTAAGTGAAATTGAGAAGGGAATGAAATGAAGAAAGGAATGAATAGAGAGAAGGAGGAATAGAGGGAGGGATCGCTGGATGCGATGGATTCAATGTGTGCGTGTATGGGGTATACCGTGTCCTTTATTTTCCTAAAAATAAAAGATGATATAAATTTCGATCAGATAGATAGATGAAGAGAGGAAGTGAGTCAAGGTAGTTAGATTTGGGTTCCCGTCGAGCTCAATGTTGATGAGTTGCTTTGGTGAATAGTAGCAGCAAAGGCACTGTTTCGTGTTTAATTAAACATGGGAGGATGCAAACATATTCATATGTATATATCATAGATGCTCCTTTAAGAGCTTTAAATTTGAGATGTTAGTTTGTGGGTAAGAAAGATAGGTACTTTGTGAAATTGTAAGAAAACTGATTGTTGCATTTTGGGGGGTTTGGAGAGCGATGTATTGAGTGTTCAAATAATCAGCAGTTATCGGCATTGAATTACCCCGCAACCAGGTCAGCCCTACTCGTACCTCTCCTCTCCTCTCCTATTCTTATATAAAGTGAGAGAATCTGAAAGCTGGAAGCTTCTTGTCATAAACTTCCACTGACTTTCTTCATCGCTGATTAAAAATACCACCTCTTACCATCATTGTCCAATCTTGGAAGATAATTTATACACCTAATCTATTCATCCATTCCAGCTTTTCATATACTAATCCACCTACTCAAAGAAACAATGCCCACCCATCTCTTCCTCACCCTGTCCACATTCACAATCCTCCTCACCACAGCACCAACTCTCTATCTCATCCATCTTCATAAAACCCTCTCCGTCACCACCTCACATAAATCAACGCCCAAACCAATCCCTTTCCCACCTCCGCACTCGTCATCCCCATCATCCCCATTCACCCACCACATGACCTCTCTCCCATCCTCAATCTCCTCACAAAGATACATCTACATCTGGGATCACGCATGGAAAACCATCTTCCTCCCTTCCCAATCCCAATCCCATTCCCAACTCCAATCCCAGCCCCGCAAACGCCTACTCACGCTCTACCTACGACACACCATGTTACTTTTCGCGCAAAGACTACCACAGGCATACGTCCTACGAATGGTTGTCTCAGTTGACGCACGGAAGACTTTTGGAAAGGAGTATATTGATGATTTGGAGTTTGAGGAGGGAGACTTGGTGTGTGGGATTTATAGAGTGGTGTGTAGAACGGATGAGAGGGTTGAGTTTGAGATTTTGCCGGTGAAGGGGGCTGGTAGGGTTGTGAGGGGGGCGAGGATGGGGGTGGAGATTTGTGAGGATGTTGGTGGTGGTGTTGGTGGTGATGATGGAGAAGGATTTGAACTTAATGATCATTCTGTTATGAGCAAGGTCGAAGGAGACGGTTTGAAAGAGAAGAAGAGATTAAGGATTAGTAATGAAACTTTGATGTGGAAGGATGAGGGGGAGAAGGAGAAGATGCCGTTGGAAGGAGGAGTGGGAAAGTGGCTACATGAAATTGCAGCATGGTGGTTGTTGGAGAGGGGGGCTGGCTTTTTGGAGACTTTGGGGAAGGAGGGAAAAGGAAAGGAGAGTTGAGATAAGTCTCTATATAGTAGCTGTTAAAAAAATAAAAATAAAAATAGAGAGTGTTCAACCACGGAAGGGAAGAAAATGGAATTTATCAGGTACTGTAAGGTAGCTTGATACGGGGAGTGAGAATGGTAAAAGTGATAGATAGGTAGATATATCGAAGGACGAAATAACTTTCTTGTCTTCACTGAAGATGGAATTTCGAAAGAATAAAGAATGGATTGGTAAAAGGGCAATAATATTTAAATAGGAAGTCGGCGAAAAGGGGGGAAAGTGTGCTTTACTAATTTAGAGAAAAGTCTCTACTACATTTCGCAGGGGAAGGTCTAGGAAATCCCCATTTTCTCATCCCAAGATACTTCGTATGCAATTAAAACTCCATCCTGGGCGCAGATCCATACAACCCACTAATATTTACACTATTACGTTCACCCTTTTTTCCAAGTTGTATGGCAACAGCACTCATTACACAACGTATCGTTAACCGTGAGTGGGAAAATATAAAAGTGGATGTGTTGCGACGCGTTGATTGCGAATATGAGGATGGAAGGAGGTAACAAGGTACATGGGTAGAAAAGTGTCCGGACTATTGTGTGTATCTCGGATTGGTGTGTTCTGATGAGTTTTCCGAGGATAGAGAGGTGTTGATAGGCAGGGTTAGGTAGTCGAGGGTATGCGAAGGAAAAACCCTGTTTCGAATCGAAGAAGTGCTGAGATGGAGCAGGCATGGTTGTTTAGCATGACAGTAGCAACTGTCTGGATTATGATCTTCGAGTTCGGCGAGAGCGTTTCGTTCATATATTCTCTCCCCATTATCCCAAAACAACAATCTGGTCAAGTCCGCCGTTCCAAACATACTCCGAGTCCAAAGTCACGCCTATCCACCCCAAGAACGGAGGGGTATATTTCATATTTCTTCATTGTTTCTAACTCTCTGATGTAGGTAGTAGCCTCTAAAAAGCCTTTCTGCCACTATTCTTTTGTATCATACCATACTCTCAACCATCTATTCTATTAACCAACACCTATAAAATCCACTTCCTCCTGTGCACAAAATAATGAACGCCTGGTATATGCCCATAGGGATTTGTTCAATTGACCTCTACAATTCTCTCTCCATGCTGATCTCCATGCTAATATACGACTCCAACACCCATGCCATGCAACCATAAAAACGCCTTCGCAAAAATTTCATTTGTGGGATTTGACAGAAAGAAAATACTTGAAAGAGTTGGTGATGCCTAGACTTTCTCTAGGGGAGATCCAGAGATCTGAGGGTGATTTGGTGGGAACGAGTCCGCCGAGTGAATGAAAGTTGGTTGGCAAGCCTCTGGCTTTGGTGAGAATGGGACTTTCTCGTTGTCGTCAGCCAGGTAAATGGCTCCTCTTGCTCGACAAGCATTCGTGCATCCAAGAGACTTTCTCAAACTGAAATTTCATTCGTCAACACAAAATCCTACACAAACACAACAAAGAACAGAGAGAGTACTCACGAATCACCAATCTTCCCCGCCGCCTCCACACAAATAACCAAACACAAGAACGCTAAAACGATGCCAACGACCGCGATGTCGGGACGTCGAGAGATGTATTGGGTGGATTTGATGTAGATGTTGCCTGGTAGGTAGATGAATTGATCAAGCTTTCGACCTCCATGACATCCATGAGGCTTGTCCGCACCACGAGAGGCTTGCTCGGATGTCCAGAAGCTGGCGAGGTCGTCCTTGGGGAGTTCATGGAGGTGAATGTGATCATCTGGATTGGCGTTCTCCCCCTCCATAACCTTCAAGAGCGCGAGGGATTGTTGTCGTTCCTTCTCTGGATTGCCTGGGAGAGAGGTGAGGTGGAGTGTAGAGATTGGTTTTTCGGCGGAAATGGCTTCGTTGGCTAAGCTGGAGATGGAGATGATTAAGCGGCCATTGTTGGTGGTGGGAGAGGAGGAGGGTTTGGTTTCGGTGGCTTCATTGTTGATGTTGCTGAAGGGGTTTGACGAAGCGATGTGAAGTGTAGTGAGGTGACGGAGGATAGCTGGGTCGCAATTGCCTTCAATGCAGCTTGGTGGTGGTGAGGAAGAGACTATTGGGACCGAGGTTGCAAGGCGCGACGCCAGTAGGAGGAGGAGAGTAGAAGGGAGATGCATCTTCGCGATTTGTTTGAATCCTTTGAGAGCGCGAGGTTTAGAATTGTTTGTCGCTGTTGGTTGAGATGAAATGAAGCGTCGGGTGGTTTCTTTGTTTATTTATGCCGCAGCCGAGGGACAATTCCTGTCAGTTCTCCTGTCTTGTCTTGTTTTGTCGCCAGCTTTGGAAGAAGAAAGCAATCGCGAGTGTTGAGAAAGCAAGCCACTCAAGCACGCGATGAAATCACCACTTTAAAAATGCGACAGAAGTGTAAATATTCCCCCACGAAACTCTAATGGGCGTTTTTCACGGGAAGTATTGGGAATAAATCGCTAATGGATAGAACAGCGCAAAGAACAAATGTGAGGAGATGAGAGATGGTAACAAGGGGAAAAGAAGTAGGGCAGAGGAGAGGAAGGGGTGGGGTGCTTAGATTGATATATAGAGACTAACTCTTCGGTCGAATGGTGAGTCTAGATCCTTGGTTAAAGCTTCGACTTATGCATGTCGGCGTCCGTGTACCCCTTGTTCTCGTGTCCCCTGTTTTCTGGTTACCTGACTAACTGTCCGCAAAGGTGTGCTCATAATGTGGGATGTGAGTAAAGGTGGGTTGGGTTATTGAGGACGGAGGTAGGCTCCGCAGGGCAAAAGTTGAGTTTGGTTTAGGTGTTGAAACTATATTGATTCCCTACGAGTATCCGTTTTGTCTCACTACCAATTTCTAACTTCGAGCTTTGAGGCTCTCCTCGCCTTGATGATTCTTGATTATGAAAATGAATTTGAGAAGAACAACATCTCGTCTGAACTTCACAAAAGCCAAGAGCAGCATACGTGAGGGCGTACGTGTGATGTGGGCTAGAATTGCTTGGGAGTGCAAAATTCGGGGTCGTATTTAGCGCATTTATTAGGCTAATCTTAATACTGTGATGCCTGTAGCACATCCTCAGCAGGCTGGGATGGATACGAGTCTTGGGGGTATCGTGCCTCGATCTAGACCAGTGTATGTTTTGGAAGCGAGAATAATACGGAGTCGCCATCTCAATAATACTCCCCTCCCCAGGAAAGTCTACGGAAACTCCGTACATTCGAATTTGGTGTTCAAGCGCAGAACAAAAATAAGCAAACGCTTCATAGTATCGCGGTCTATGCGCAGTATACTTACTGCTTCTGTGAAAGCCCTCTGTCTACTTGTTAGCTGGGTAAAACTACTCGTCATTTGATCATCACTCCTACGCTCTCTACGGACCAACTCCGCAAAATACCCAGATAATCTGGAAACGGAAACATGCACAAGTTTCTCCATCTCACACCCACCCACACATGTCAAACTCTACGGGGCCAATTGCAATTCTGCACACAAAGTGACACAGAGTCGTGCAGCCAGAATGCTTGTTTATTGCGCTGATCGGTTCCCTGATCCGATCTACCTTCTCCCCGCAATAATCATTTAACAAGCAGTATATCAGAGTTCATTTCTCATGAACATCGAGTCTCAGCCCGAAAGCAATACTTTTTGCCTCCAATATTCAAATGGCTTGACTGGGAAAAAAACACAATCAATACGGACAAGTCAAATGTACACGAGGTAGGCACAGTAATCGCATTTCTAGAGAATAGGTCGGGGAATATGTACCACTCGTGGCACAAGGACCAGCCGTGATTGGGTCTCTGTTCGCTGCATTTGATGATTCAGGGGCGTAATTGGTGCTTGCTTAAGCTGGAGTTACATCCCACGATGATGGCATGATGAACCTGATTCAGCAAATACTATTGGAATCTTCGAATTGCCGTGGGAAACGCAAACAACTTTCTTTTTTTCCTCTTACGCGATTTCTGCTGATCTACAGTGGATTGAGGCGAGCTGAGACGTCGAGGATGTTTCCTTCAAATCTTCAAAGCGGGAGATGTCTGATCGTTCTGGAGTAGATCTCCACAAACTTGGCGTGGGCCCGGCCGTCACGACCGAATCAAGACGACTCTCCACGGAAATCGAGAAACACGAATTTTTGGTGGCTGTCTACACTCTACGGAGTTCTTTGTACTTGTGGAATAGGGCCACAAGCCTCAAATTTTAACAGAAGCAAACGACGGCCATAAGCTTTACCCTTAGCAATGAATTCCTTCCAGTGCAACCCCACGGAAATCATGAAAGCTTGTGGAGGGAGTTCCTGCATTTACAAGTTGCACTACATCTCGTTCGGTCCCACGATCCAAAGTATTGTAACAAAACCAAGAAATTTAAGCTTCCGATTCAACGGCCATGTCTCCAAACAATCCACGCGGCAAAAAAAAAATCCACACAGCCAGCGCTTTCCTACAGTACCGCGGATGATGGCCAAAACAGTTCGGATTTTTCTCGGCGCCGTCCACGTAGGCGTCTACCGTGACAACTTCTTTTACTATTTGCCGTGAACACGAGGCTCCGTTTCAAGGAGACCCTACTACTTGACTCCTGTGAGAATCGCATGACTGGCCTCGCCGTTTGACCATTTTGAACTCTTTTTGAAGGTTTTAGTCCGTGCGAACACGAAGGTAATTTATTGGGCCTTCTATTTTGAACCTTTTTCGAGGTTCAGGGATCGGGGTGGAGTATGTACGGAGGTCGGTACGAGTTGAAGGTTATGAGGATGCTTGTTTTGATAGCAAGCGATCACGTGTCGCATTTCCTAGAACAGAGCTTCATACGACCATACGAAGAAAGAAGAATGTATGGAATTAATTTGACAATGCCGAACTATGGGTACCAATTTTTTTCATGTCTATATTTGGATCTTAATTACAAATTACGTTTTGCTCTAGGCATCTCCTAATGCCTTGATCAGACTGCTCGACCACTCGACGCAGCAGTCAGCCTCGCCAAAGGCCATACGAGTAACTCTCTCAATTCCGGCTTCTCCATCCACGCTCGCTCGAGAAACTCACAAATCGCCAATCCCTCGGTCCACGCCTGCTTCCACAGCCACCATAACCTCTGATCGCAGATCTTCGCATACCAATACAGCAACAGCAATATCGCCCTCTCATCCCTCTGACGCAAGAGAGTGCGAAAGCCGTCATCGAGAACACCCAAGAACGAGATATGCAAGAGATAATTCTGTTCGCAGAACTCCAACTGGAGGACTTCGGAAAGAGCCACGACGGCGTCATAGTATGGACTACCAACACGCCCCATTGAGAGTTCAAATAGCTCGTAGAATCCGTCGGGAAGGGAGTTGAAGGAGGGTGCAGTAGTTGCCAATGTCTTTTTCATGAAGGTAAAGGCATCATATATCGCTGTGGCCGAATCGTGGAAACAGCCCTCTTTACGCAACGGATCCGTCAATTGTGTGACTATGTGTTTGCCATCGCACAACTTGAGCCATGATAAGTCGAGTTTCGAAGGGGGACGCAACGGCCAGGCTTCAGCTGGCGTGTTGGCTTCAATGGTAGCGAATGAGCACAAGCTAATCATGTTACCTGATATGTAGACTGCGTCTCGCTCTGCTGGAATGATAGTACGAGACATTTTTTGATGCAGTAAAGAGACGGCGTGGTACCAGTGGTAGGCGAGGGTCAATGTATCTCTAGCAGAAGTGGATGAGGGTTTGATTATTGTTGAATCGTGGACCTGTGTCATTGCAAGTACAGCGTGCATGACCAAGGGATTCTGTCCAGTGAAGTACATTAGCTTAAGACGACTTCACTACTGGGGTATCTACACGCATTTGAGAAACTCACAGAGAATGCGATGTGCAGTACCGTCTCCGCATACCTCCGCCGACTGGAGGGCGTGCCGAGAGTGAAGAGACAGCGTGACTGAAATTTTTCAACCAGGTTGATGTCTTCTGACACAAGCTGATATGTCTCTGGGCTGTGTGGGGAGCCTAGGATGGGTAAAGGAACCGCTGGTGATTGGAGAATAGTGGGAGTCAAGTCAAGTTGGAAGCTGGCCTCCATAGAGAGGGTGTCTGGTGCGAGCTTGGCGCCGTAGGTACAAAGTACCATGAAGGACTTGCATTTTTGGCAACTTGGCTTTTGTTCATCGCACTGTAGGATCGATCTCAGCGGGTATCCCAGTAAGGGAGAAGAAGTAATTTTTGGCTAAGACTTTGCCTTCATACCTTGACACTCCTTAACTTACAATTCGCACATCCAAGCTTAGAATTCTTGTGCGCTTTTCGCTTGCGAACAGCTGACCTGCTGCCCTCGGACTTGCCCCGACTACGGATTAAACCCTTACACTGTGTTCCTGTGTTGGGCGGCATTCTGGTAAGTAAAGATATCGCGATTAAGAATGCTGGGTTTGGGGTGAAGATGATCTTGACGTGAAATCATAATGAGGTGAGAGTGGAGGAGATAGGAACGGACTTAACGGGTGCCAAGCGGAAATACTGTACCTCGCTAAGCTCTTAAATACAGTCTAACCCGCGTTCGTAAACATCATAATACGCGAACTCACCTAGGTACTCATCCTCAAGAGCATACACAACAGGAGTTGAGATAAAAATCTTCTAATTGAACCCGGTTTGTGAATGATGCATATACTAGCTTGTGATGAGGGGTCCGGCTTCCGTTCGTAAACATTCCAGCAGGCACTTGCCAATGAGCAAATCTAACTGTCGGCGAGCTAACCTCCAGTCGTAAACCAACACCCGCTCGCGGTGGACTTATCAATGTCGCAATTAGAACGCTCTAGAGACAAAAGAAAGTCTATATAGAGCCCAAGATTCCTCCTAGAATCCGATTCTAACACTCAAGAGAGATCAACTACGTCGTCGTCCAAACCTTACAATCCCACAAAATTGCAAAGCAAAGATCAAAATGTCACCTCTTCCTACAATCATGCGTGCCATCATCCAAACAGGACCCGGAATCTCAAGCGTCGAGAACATTCCAGTTCCCGACGTCTCATTCGGCTCTATCCTCATCAAAGTCGAGGCCATTTGGATTTATTCTAATGCAAAAGCTACTTACCATGGCACCGCGACACATTTCCCACCTTTGCCCTATCCCATCACCCCAGGTTCTAATGCCATTGGCCGTGTTGCTAAGATTGGCCCCGATACCACATCATTGAAGGAGGGCCAGCTTGTTCTTATCAATAGCTTTATCCGTGCTAGGGACGACCCATCTGTTCAGATTCTCTGGGGAGGCTTTGTCGGTATGACGGCTGAGGCGAACCATCTTTATGCTTCAACCGCACGAAATGGGTCATGTGCTGAGGTACGTTCTGTTGAAAAGTCGGCTCTTCGGTTCAAAACCGGGGATCGAAAGATGCTTTGAAGCACCTTCTCGGCATCAAAAGACGCATTTCGTGCTCCCATTCTCATTCGAAAACTAAGCGAAAGCATATGCTAATTCAATGATAGTACGTTGTCGCTCCCCTTGAGAATACATACGCTCTTGACGAGAAACGTCTCCTCGATGACCCATCCTCAGGAGGATTGGGGTTGAAAGTGCCAGATATTCTCCAACTCAACCTCGCCACCGTGCTGTATGCCAGCCTACGCAGCATCAATCTTCAGGCTGGCGAAAGTATCATCGTCACTCCAGCGACTGGTGCTTTCAGTGCAGCGGCTGTAGACGTCGCCGTTGCGTTGGGAGCTCGTGTCATCGCAGCAAGTCGAAATGCCAGCGGTCTCGCCAGATTGAAGATACGCCATCCCTCCATCCACACTGCCACCTTGACTGGCGATTTAGAAATCGACAGCAAAGCGCTCGCAGCATTTGGTCTTGTTGATGCTGTCGTTGACATCTCGCCTCCTACGGCGACAGGCAGCAACAACTTAGCCGCTGCTGTATCCGCTTTGAAGGTCTATGGACGAGTGTCCATATCGGGTGGACGCATGGATGCAACTTTCCCCATCCCATACGCAACAGTCGTTTTCAAGAGCCTGACGATTCGAGGAAATTTCATGTATCAGCGGGAGGATCAGTGGGGAGTCATAAAATTGGTTGAGGCGGGTGTGTTGAAGCTTGGAGAGGCTGGTGGGCATGAGGTTGTTGCGACCTATGGACTTGATGGCCTCGAAGCGGCTTTTGATAAGGCGGTCGAAACCTCTGGGTCTGGAAATTTAGTAGTGGTAAAACCGTGATTGAGATCATCGCGTGCCTTGACAACAAGGTTGATAAGAGATTAAAGAAGGATGACGGATCTTCTTGTGAATATAATTCGATGTAATAACATCGAATTAATTATCAGAAGCAATTGCCGCTTGGCATCATGGTGAAATATCTATTGTCCTTTTTTAACTTCAGACAATAATATGGTACAATGATGGTATCCTTCCCTTCCTCCCAGCTCATACTCATCATGGCAATCATCTCATATTTCATCTTCAATACCCCGTCACTGCGCAATTGGGTTTAGCGCATAAACGATGTGCCCAGCTGCACTCCCGCTGCTCCCACCTAGCCTTGCCCTTTGATGACCACCAAGATGGTGTTCTGGGATCTAATCAAATAAGATCTCCAAGCAGTAACCCTACCTTAATACCACTGACAGCACCTGCTCCGCCATCAGGAGCATTGTCCCCATCTTCACCGTCATCACATTCACCACAGGCTAACACTGACCGCTGT
Source organism: Tetracladium setigerum (assembly GCA_031472005.1). Lineage (NCBI taxonomy): Eukaryota > Fungi > Ascomycota > Leotiomycetes > Helotiales > Tetracladium > Tetracladium setigerum. Next base: position 2,226,855 of record PZJY01000008.1, on the reverse strand, counting down.
GTTACTGGTGGGAGGGACGCGGGTGCGTTAGTTCGGTGTTCGCATCTTTGGATACAGTTCGTTCTAGGCGTGCACTCATATGAGAAGATAGATACCTACACTCGTGCTTTCCTGATACCTTGAGGCCGTTTCCCTCTTTCAATGATCAGTCAAAGAATGCTGTAACGGGATGAATGGCTTTATCTTCGGCATTTTGCAGTGAGGAATGTCGCTCTAATTCTTAAATCTTTCGTTTTCCTTGACGTCGGCCAGTTTCGAATGGAAGGAGAAGGGGTAACAAGTAGGTTCATACTGCCACTGGGGGTAATAGACGGTGGAAGTGATGAAAGCGGTAGTGTAACTCATCACGTGTATGTCCTCCCGAGGTAAAATGAGAACAAGCTTCAGCCTCATCAATACGGCAACCCAAACGACTTCAAAACATCCCAAATCCTCCAAGGCTGAACACTCCGACCAGCACAACCTCAATTCTAACCAACACATCGCCTTCGTATGACGACGACAGGCACATTATGGTGCCCAACCAGGCGCCTCCCCCGACTGCAAAGATAACCAATGCCTTACCGCCTCTCTCGCGCAACACAACTCTACCTCCCTTCAATGCACGCCTAGGCGGCAGCGATCGTTCACTCCTTACCCCGAAGATGCAATATATCAGGGCTCCCCGCCGCGGAGGCCTTCTGCGGCCGTCAATAAATTGCAGAAAGACTTGCGCATGACCAATGGCGCCAATGGTGATATATCACGTTTGAGGAGAGGAAGGCATAAAGAGAGGATTGATGGAAGTGAAGGGGGGAGGAGGAAAGGAAGTTGGAAGAAGTTGCTTTGGGTTAAGCAGTCTTGTATGCCATTCCAGATTGCCAGATATATGTAACTTTACTAATTTTACTTAGATCCTGATAATTATACCGATCAAGACACATTTCTTGGAGAATTGCAACGAAATCCACGTCTCCAACCATATGATTTTTGGCCCCTGGTCGCAGATTCCACAGTCATCGTTCAACATGTCTGTTCGGTTATCATATTCGTCGTCTGCTTTCGCGGCATCTACGAAAACAACATCTCATCCGTCGCCGTAGTATCATGGTGTACATTCTTCACATTTATCGGCTGGTTGCTCTGGGACTGGTGGGTAGGACAAGATTCCATCCCCGTTCAAATTTCCAACCTCAGCATCACCACAGCTTCGGCCTCGAGTTCGGTCTCCAATCTCAACGGAAGTCAGTCATTCGTTGCGAATGGATTATCAACTCGTCACGGCCATTCCGCATCAGCATCGAGCCTTCTATCCAATGGAAACCATCAACAACAAAACAATTCCAATGGGCTGCTAGCTCGCCACGGTCACTCAACATCCGCATCATCAATCCACTCCATCTCCTCCAATATAATTCCCACACCCCACTACCCACCGCCTCTCACGCCTGGATCAACCTCATCCCCTTTCTCGCACCGCAACTCCCAGCGTCTCGCAATCATAAAATCCGCTCTACTAATCTACTTTACCCTCCTGGGACTCTCTCCTATCCTTAAATCCCTCACGCACTCCACCTCTAAAGATTCCATCTGGGCAATGTCCTTCCTGCTCTTCACCATCAACATTTTCTTCTTTGACTACGGCACCCCGCCACTCGACTCCAGCGGCGGCGCGGGAATCAAAAATATCCCTGCCAGTCTAAGCACAAATGCCGCGTTGATGGCATCCACGGTCCTCGCATCGCGTTTACCGTCTACAGGACAAGTCTTCTCTCTCACCCTATTTTCTATCGAAGTTTTCGGACTCTTTCCCGTCTTTCGACGATATGCTAAACAGCGGTCCTGGCGCGGTCACGTTACACTCACCACTCTCCTCGTTATCGGTGCAGGTGGTGGCGTGGGGCTAATCCTTGGACGAGGAGGCGATGGAGAGGGATTCTGGGATTTTCCATATAAAAGCGGAATTATGGGAGTGGTGATTGGGGTAGTGTTGGCCGGGCTGGCGATGGGTGGGTGTAGTTGGTGGTTGATTAGTTTGCAGAAGTATAAGAATGAGATTCATGGGCCATGGGATCCGGCGAGGCCGAAGATTAGGAGGTATGATTACTAGGGTAGGACAAAATATGATGAGTGAAAATGATTTTTGTTTTTTTAAGATGAGGCGTGTGTCTATCTCGGTGAGACGGAAGATTGATGGCTGACTGAAGTGAAGAATAAACACTGCCTAGGCAACTTTCCTCTCTTTCGTCTATAGCTTTTTCCTCTCTGACGCTTTCATCCTGGCCCATTTCTCTTTCGCTCTTTCCACTCTCTCATCGCCTCCCGCATAGCTTTTGCTGCCATTCTGGCTCTTTCCTCATTAGCTCTTTCTTCCTGCATAGCTTTTTCTATTCTGGCTCTTTCCTCGTTGGCTATTTCATCTAAAGCTCTTTCCTCCTGCATAGCTTTTTCCACTCTGGCTCTTTCCTCCTCCATAGCTCTTTCCATTCTGGCTCTTTCCTCTCTCTCTCTTTCCTCGCTGAACCTCTCCCATTTAGGTTCTCTGGATTTATCCTTCCTAGCCTTTTCTTCTTTGGCATCTTCCTCCCTCTTTCTTTGCTCTTTATAAATTTCCTCTGTAGTCCTCTGCATTCCGGCTCTTTCCTCCCAAGCTCTTAGCGCTGCTCTAGCTTTTTCCTCTTTAGCTCTTTGGAATATGCTTTTAAACATAATCTTCTCTCCCTTTTGATTTTTCAACGATTCAACTGATGTTGACTGGTCGGAGCTGTTGCTAGAGACTTCTGGTTTGCTCGGAGAGGGTGGAGGAGGAGATTGACGTGGGAGAGACGGAGATGGCGTGGAGGAATTGGCTGTTGCTTTGGTCGTAGTGGTAGGTGTATTGTTTGAAGAGATTGACTGCCTGAGCAGAGATTCTTGTTGTCTGTCCTGAATTTTTGTCTCTAACCTGGACAGTGTATTTTCAATATATTTGCAATGCTCGTCATGGGCCCTTCTGGAATCTTTGAAGTATGCTAGAGCTGGGTTCTGTCCTGCGAGCACGGCCTGTGCGGCACTTATCGCCTCCAGTGATTTTTGGTACCTTGAGAGGAAAACCCGGACTTCCCCATCGGAATTATTTAGTGCAATAAAAGCGCCTTCAAGATCCGTCGCTAAGGAGTCATTTTCGGCACTGATTGCTGAGAGGTCCGACTTCAATTTGGTGATCGTTTCTAGGCACACTGAGTTCTCCACGCGAAGTTCATCAATTTCCCGGCCCTGTGCTTGTATTTTATCGTCTCGTTTCGCTATTAGGTCATCGCGTGCTCGATTATTGTCGCGAATTCTATTTTGCCAATACTCTTCAACAGCCGCAATATTTACTTGCGAATCCCGAATTAGTTTGTCTTTTTCATTTATGCCATCATCCACAAGGATACGGTATTCATTTATCTGGTCGTCTCGTTCTGCTATTTCCTGCTCATTGGAGCGAACACGAGTGTTCCAATCGTTTTCAATGCGCTGAATCTCTGCTCTATGTTGTCGAGTCTGTGCGTCCATTGTTTCCTTGTTATTATCCACAAGGGTAAGGTATTTTGCCAGGGTTTGCTCTGTTTTATCAAGCTTATTTTGTAGCTCGGCTCGATCTTGTTCAATTATATCGGCAAGGGCTTTCATCTGACCACCAAACAAGCCGCTTCCCACGGTTGGTAAGAATGATCGAATGCTCTCAGCGATTTGTTGCTTTCGGGCAGGTCCTCCGCTCGGTAGGTTTTTGAATCCAGCTGGTTCGTCTGCCTGCAAAGACATGAGCATTGCATGTCTGCGCAGAAATACTTGGTCCAACTTACGATAGTCAACACCACGCTCGCCAAATCAATATCTGCCAGTGAAACTCCCGATCCAGCCACCAAGTCTCCAGGAGGTGCGCCAGGATATGTAGATGGTACAACTACAACTGAGGGACCGCTCCCAGCCCCACCTCCAGGCACTCGCATCGCTCGATACTTCGTAGAGGTTGATCTCGCCAAAGCATTCATGGACTCCTTCAATTGATCCATCTGTGTTTCGATCCGAGCAATGGATCCTCTAGCCGAGCATTTAGCATAATTACGAAAGTTTAGGCGTGGAATTAAGAGCTTACTTACGCCTGTATGATTGTCAACACTCTACCAATATCTTGCTTCGATACCTCTAATCGACCCAAGTGCGATTTCATATCATCATCCTTCCAAACAATTTTAACTTTCTGCTTCACGCTCACGGCTCTCCCATCCGCATCAAGCAATCCCAGCCTGATACTCCCAACACAAGCCTCAAGTTCCTGAAGATTCTCGGCACAGTTCATCACAATCGTGACGAAATAATCGGAAGTCTCCCCATCATTGCCCAGCCGTTTGGACCAAGTCTCTTGCAGCATCAGACTTTGAAGAAGCGCCAGTTGGCCACTGACGACACTGCATTGCTTGATGGTGAAAGTATAGGTATCCGGTGCGTCGCTATATTGATGGGTGAGTTTCTTAAGCGCTGTGCCAATTGATATGCTCGCAGAGATGGCTCCAGCGATGCCCACACCGAGAGAGAGGGGTTCCATCATGATTTCGGTTTTGTCCTCATAGCACTGAAAGGGAGATGAAAATATTTAAAAAAGAAAGAGGAGATGGAAAGTTGACAAGGCTGTCGTGCGGCTGATCATGAGGGAGCTTAAGGTGGGGAGCTCGTTGTGCAGGAAAGCCTGGGCTGTGCATATCAACTTGGCAGAAAGCCACAAATGTACGCGGGAGGTTCATAGTCCAATCGTACGGGGCAACTGTCCAAAAGATGAACGACCAGGTTGGTTTGAGATCGTGATCTGCTTCTATATCGTGTAAGTATCTGATAAGAAGTTATAGGCAATTCATGAAGATAAGTTGTGGATAGTTAGATACAACGACTTTGATGATCCATAATTGTAATGTGTTGGAGGGAAGGGCAACTTCAATCTCTCAAGCTACCACCCTTGAGAGATTTGGTATCTTGTCGCAACCGTTCCGTTTCAGTTGGTAGACTATAGCCATATACACATTTTAAACACGAGTCATTCGAAGAAGAAAGGTGTGGTATTGTCCTGTTTATATCACCTACGTACCATTCCGGGCCAGCAAAGCCAAGCCAGCCTATACACCGAGATAGTGCCAACAAAGAAAAGCAGTTTAAAACAAAAGGAATCATCATTAGTCTGTACCATACACCCACAACCACACTCACAACCACAACCACACATACAGACACACACCATAAAGAACATTACCTGTTCCTGTCTTCCTCGGGTACCCTATCTCTCGATCCCGGCAACATGCTTCTCCAATTGCCCAGCATGCCTGTGGCACGACTTGAACTCCCGCTAGAGCTACTTACGTTGGGCAGGACTCCGGATTCCAAGTCTTCGTCTTCGATGATAGCGGCGATGGGAAGCGCCGAGGTCTCGCTTCGGTTGACGCTTTGGACGGCGAGGGTTTGGACATCATCATCGCTGTCGTCGTGGTAGGCTTCGTACCTTGGACTGGAGGAAGGAGAGCCTCTTGCTAGAGAGCGTACGACATCGCCTTTGCAGATGGGACAAGTACGGCGGCGGGTGGTAAGCCATGGGGTTCTGTTTCCATGTTAACATTGTTATATGAAGAAAGGACGAAGCAAGACTTACATGCACTCTGCATGGAACTCGTGACCGCAGGGCAAGCTCATGACCCGGCTGACTCCATCAACATACTCTTCTAAGCAAACAACACATTCGACTTGTTTGCTCATGTATTTCCTCCACTCGCTCGTTTGGCTTGAGTTCTTCTCGGCTTCGGGTTGGTGTGGTGGAATTATAGGAACTTGTAAAGGGCTCGAGTTGACTCGGATCAGATCTCCAGGTTCTGGGATTCCAGTTGTGGTTCTTGATCTGGGTCGAGGCCGTGGGGGCGAGGAACCTCGTTGCAGAAGAGGTGTTGTGACTGATGAGCTTGTTGGACTAGGTTGTCTTGGTGTTTGACTTCCACTACTGGTCGCGGCTATCGTTTGATAAGTCCGGACTGGCAGTCTCTCAACCACGGATTTTGGTGCTCGCCAGCGACGCCTCCTTATCCGAGATCTCACCAGCAGCAAGGCATAGACAACCGTCAACGTCACCAATGGGCTTACCACAAGCACCAAGAGAGTATCAAGGAATGGGCTGGCACCACTTGTTGGTGTCAATGTCACCCATACACCTTCATACTCATCCCCACCATCATTCTCATCCTCTTTCACCTTCTCTTTGCTAGACTGGGTCGATTTTACAACGGGATACTCAATGTCTTCCTCGTCATCACCAAAGATGGTCGTAAGAAGACCTTCGATTTCGATTTCGAGTCGTTTGTTGCCTCCTTCTCCTTTGTATTATCGGGAGTATCCTTAGTACCATACTCTCCACTACCTGGAGTAATACTGCCTCCTCGTAGTGGGGAGTCGTTCCCAGTATTCTCTGTCTTCTTCCCACTTCCTTTCACAGGTACCGGATTGGAACTCTTGGCCTTGTTGGCTGCCTCTTGATTCTTCGGATCGCCTTTCGCCGCATCTGCCCTGTTCTTCGAGACAACTAAATCAGGATCTCTCCAGTCCTGCACCCCGATCACGAAATCATCATCAGAAGCAGATTTTCCCTTGCTGGTCTTCTTGCCACCTTTCTTCGGCTTCGACGGGGTCTTCTTGTTCACGATTTCTCCATCTTTCCAGTCATCCACGAGAATCCAATCGAGTTCTCCGCTACTGGGGGGTCTGCTGCTTTCCGACTTTGGTTTCCCTTTCCCAACCCCGAAAAACAACGCTCTGAACCATCCTGGTTTCTCCGTAGTCATCGCAGCAGGCTTGTCTTGTGTACGCGTGGCACCCTTCTTGTTTACCGACTTCGATGCCTTTCGAGGGACCACTGTAGCTTTCGTTGCGGCCACAGTAGTCGTTGGCCTGGGGTCGTGCCGTTGCTTCTTCCTCTCCGAGTGTTTGACCTGCAGCAGAGGCTTTCCATTCTCGTCGATTGTGTCCTCGATAAAACTTCCTGGCCCCATCAATGTGGCCAGGAAATGCGCAGTCGTTCTGGATGTGAAGACCGAAGGGATGGTGACGTTTGAAGTGTCGCCTCGGGCGTACATCTGGATCAACGGTCCTCCTTGTAAATTATCACCCACAATCAGCGCAATCGCTCCCCGTCTCTGTGCCCACTTGACTTTCTCCAGGAAACCACAGCCTCCACGGCTCAAAAGAACCACTTTCCCGGTGATCTCCGCCCCTTCTTGAATCGACTGAATATCAGCGTGATCTGAATTTGATTCCGTAGGTTGCTTCTCCACTGGCTTTAACGCCGCAGATCCTGGCAAAGGGTGATGTAGATAATCATCTGTTCCATCGTCCGCAACCTTGTTCTTCGCGTCGCCCTCCAAGGCAGCAGGATGCTCCTCTCCAAATGGACCATCCTCGTCATTCGATCGTTTCTTCGATTTTGACTTCGATTTCGTCGCCGTCGACTCTCCATCCAGAGCCTTGTCCCCTTCCTTCATCGTTGCACTTGATGACTTCGAATATGATTCTAATCCCGGTACGTCACTGCACCCCTCCTCTCCCTCAGCTCCGGCACCCAAAGGGCCTTGCCTGCTACTCTCATCGCCAAAGCCACTCCCAATCCAAAGCTGTCCCTTCAATCCATCATATGGTAACGAAGGCCCAAAAAATGCGGGTCGGGCCAGGAAGGCTGTGATGTTGTCGTGTGTCAAAGTGATGATCGCATTAGGCGGAAACAGAGAAAACTGTGCTGGAAATGAAAAGAAGGAAAAAATCCCAGACCTGGCAGGCGATGTCGCTGTGATCGTGTGTGGAGGATGGGAGGCTCGGAGGGACAGAAATGTTAGGAAGACACTGGTGACGATGAAGGCGCCTGCGATAATCACTCGAGGTGGTCGCATGGTTGAAGATGTCGAGGGGTTAAATCAAGCAGCTTTGCAAGCTGGAGACGGTAAAGTGAAGTCGCATCCAAGGGAGGTTATGAGACAGCGAATGTAATGTCATGGACAACGAAAGCAGGCTATGCGGCACGAAGGCTGAAGAAAGCAGATTGTCGTGATAGTTATGTTAATCATCATAGACCGAATGATTAGAGAGGCAGACGATGTTCGATTGTCTTGGCATGGTCCACTGCTTCGTGAGCTAAATTGACGGACCTCGTGTTTAGGTTCACCCCAACTAAGCCAATCAGGAAACATGCTCCGAACAGGTCACATTTTCCAGCCACCCAAAATACCTTCGATCTGGGGGCCATCTTTCCTTTCTTTTGAGATTGTTTTGTGATCCCAACGATACAATTAATTCCAAGAGCCAGAAACCGCTTCAAACCAACGATCCCTTTATCCCGTGACTGAGCGAGCTTGTTAAGCGAGGTGTTGTTTTGATGTGTTCAAAGTTGCAACAACGTTGGCCACCCCACTTCAGATGGTATTGCCACGATGATGAATTTAGCTGAATGTCTGCAAGATTTAGCTGCTGTCCATGAGACCCAGTCAACAGACCCGTGACTCGTTTCCCAAGCCGGATGGTGGCGCCGAACCTGAGACCAACGGAACATCTCCACCAACACCCAATGAACTTTCGCACATGGACAACTAGTGGAACCTTGCAGGACAGCGAAATTGTGATTTCTTCATGGTGCAAAATAAGCACTGTCGGCTCAACAACAGCCCGGCTGGTAAGTTCTTCTGAAGTCCGTCTTCAGTCTCACATCTAACATCATCTTCAGGCACAATTGGTTAGCGCGTGGGCCTTTTATCTTCTATGATCGACAGCCCAAGGTTGAGAGTTCGAGCCTCTCGTCGGGCGACGCTAGCGTCGTTATAACGATTCCTTATGTTTTTGTCTATTAAATATAATTTATTAAATATTTTTGCGATTTTTTTTGACGAAGTTATCAACACTTCAACGTTTGGAGGCCCAGCGCCACGATATGCACACTTTTTAAGCGCACAATGTGTTGGAAACCATCAAAAGATCACTTAGAAATTTGTAGAAATATTAATAGATTTTTTATTCCGTGGTGTTTTGAGATTGAAGTTGTGAAACCTTTTGAGGTCAGGTGACCCTCGATTTTTGATATCCAAATCTTCAACCACAACAACGCTCCTCGAGCGTTTCCCTGGATTCATGCGACGTCTGAGGTGAAGACACGTCAAAACTGCGCCACCCTTCATTCAGAAAGTTTATTCTAAAATGGGTGACAGAATAATAATTTTGAAGTGTTGGAGGGATAGCAATCCTTCCTCCTGCCTGCCGCCCTTCCTCTCCACCTCCTCCTTCAAAGAGTCCATGCAGGGCAAATTTTAGAGGGAAGATGCTGAGGATGTTTGGCCTTTAGGAATGGCGATAGCTGTAGATGTCATCCATAATACTTGCAGACTGCCATCGATACCCCGGATGATCAAAAATCACGCAAGCGGCACTCCTATCAACATTCATGCCTAATGTGACATATCGGATGTGGCTTATCTCCTGCATCCTTCAACCTATCCAGTTCCAAACGGCGAGGCTTCCTTTGAGTGTCATTTTTGACACACCCCTTTGAAGAGCGTTCCCGTTGGGCACTCCTGCGAGCTGAACCGAGCTGAAGCTTTGAGGCGTGAGCTTCTTTTCCAGCCTAATCCCCCAACCAGTCGCATCACCCATGGGACGACCGAGACACCCCATCCCAATATGCGAACTATCGGAACCGTCCATCCCCTTTCTTTACAATTTAACACAGCCTCCTATTTGAGAGCTATCGATTATCTATACTTCAGTTGAGCATAAATACCCCGCCAAGCCCATGTATGAAGCCGAGCTTCACTTCAATCATTTTACCCCGCGCTAGCCATACTTTTGATTCCTCAAGATCGCTTTTGTACTGCCCTATTGTTTGTACTATTTTGATACCTCGTTTAAAATTCAATCCTGTCAAGATGAATTTCCTCAGACAAGCAAATACCGCAATCAAATCCGCCAAAGAGCTCGAGAAGAATCTCGCTTCGGTCGGTATCACAAAGAATAAATTCATGGGAAAGAAAGAAGGTGAAACTGTAGCAGGACAACCAGCACAACCAGAGCAAGTTCAACCAGGTCAGGTTCCTGGTCAAGTCCAGCCTGGTCAACCTCAGCCAGGCCAACAGCCATACCAGCCAAACTATCAACAAAACCAACAACCCGGTCAGCAACCATATCAGCAACCCGGTCAACAGCAATATCAGCAACCTGGTCAACAACCATATCAACCACCCGCTGACCAATCTGGTCAACAACAATACGGACATCAGCAATACCAACAGCAACCAAGTCCTCCAATTGACCAATCTGGCCAGCCGCAATATGGACATCAACAATATCAGCAGCCATATCAATCACCACCTATAAATTACGCTGAAGTGCCACCTCACAGTAAGTCTCAAAGTTATAAAAACCCCTCCATTCCAACCTTTCATTTTTTTGGGCGAATTGGCGATGTATGGATTGCTAAGTTCCGTGAGTACAGTTCGCCAGTCGTATGAAGCTCGCAAACCAGAATTTGATGCACAACTCGCTGCATTGAAGGAAGTTGCCTGGGCTGCTGCTTTGGATGCCGCTGCGAAGAAGGCACATGATGATCAACAAGGAGCGAAGACTGCTTCTCCTGAGTAAGTTTTCATTCTCCAAGGGAGATCACGGTTGCATTGCATTACACGGACGTACCGTTAACTTTTGTTTGAATGATAGCTACGTTCTCGATGCATTGGTTAGGTTGCAGGAATACATTGCCAAGTTTGAGAAATAGTTGACGAGTGAGGGATTAAGTACAGACTGTCCAGCTGTGTAGTCTGTGCAACGAGGGAAATTGGATGGGGAATATCTTGTGACGTTTCTCAACTCGAAATTGATATTTACATTGTTTTTGTATCTTCAACATTGTTGGCCCTTCCCATAAATCGAAAGTTTCGAAGTCAAGTTACCTCATTGACAATGTGCTGAATCTTTTCTGTCCCAGCAAGCCATCTTCATTGCTCCGGTCCCATCGAAGAATCCTTGATTCAAGAAGCCCCTTCATATCTTACACATCTCACTTGTTAGTGCCAGAGCTGATGGAACGAAACAGTCTCTCATTTCCTCGTTGCATTTAACTCAACACAGGGCAAAGTTCTCTAAGTATTGGGAAGAAGCAACTGCACTCTGTCTTTAATCATCATATAGTAGATATAAAAATAAGGGGCAACATTATTGGACAACAAAAATCACGATCCGTTCACAGTGCCGTTCAATATACCGCTTGCGATTCCATTTCCGTTTTTTCCTCCATTCGTATTTCCATCTCTCCTCTCAGCGGCCAATCTCTGCTCCCGCTCTTCTCTGCTCTCACTGTTTGGATCAAAAAATGCTTGTCGAGATCCCAGTCAGTATGAGTCTCTAATATCAAACAGGTATACATCAAACTTACGTTTCTCTCCAAAAACAGTTGTTCTAACACCGGTCCTCTCACTTGTCGGGTATTTCCCTGGAATAACCCTATGAATGGAAACTCGCTATCATCATTCCAAAGATCAGTAATCTAAGTTATCCTGTCTCTCTGAACAATTTTTAAAAGAGGAAAAACAAAACTCACATTGTCCCACATCGCCACGCTCCCAACCTCCCACTTCCACCTCACATAATGATCATCAGCAGAATGAATGTGATGTTTAAAGAATCTCAACAACTGATCACTCTCCTCTTTCTTCAACTCCGCGAATCCCGTCACAAATCCGAGATTGACATTTAGTGCTTTCAGACCTGTGACAGGGTGGGTGCGGACTGCGGGGTGATGAGTATCAATTGGAGGACGGTTGGGACCGTTACCCCAGGAGTCAATGATTGTGTCATCTGCGATTTGAATTAGTAGGTGAGTTTATATTTAGGAAATCTTCTCATTGTCGGGGAGGAAATGCTGACATTGTAGACGAGAAGTGTGCACGGCGTGGAGACCATCAATGAATTTCTTCATGTGATCGCTAAGGGCATCGTAAAGTCCATATTGAGAAATCCAGGCTGTATCACCGCCCACTTTCGGATGTTTTTCCATTCGAAGCAAGGAGTAGCTTGGAGCTGGGAGGCGTTGATTAGCAGGCGCAAACGAAGAATGTAAAATGGAAGAATCCAAACTCACGATTTATCTCAAAACTAGTATCCGCATGGAATTCCGCATTCGGCCAAGGGGTATACTTCTCAATCTCACGCCAATCTGCATTGCTTCCTTTGATTGTCACATGTCGTTGGCCCTTAAATACACATGTCAGCTCTCACCGTCTCTCTCCCAACCTCAAACAATCCTAATTAGTTTCAAACAATATTCTGTTCTCCGTCTCCGAACATGTGGAAGTAAAAGAGAAAGAAATCAACGTACCTTTTGAGCAGGATGTTTATCCAACACTCCAAAATGCTCAAAAACCCTCACCTGCCCCTCCGTATCCAAATCCTGCTTTCTGAAAAACACCACTCCCCTCTCATTCACCAAACTCGCCAGCTCATCTAACTGCTCTCCACTCAACTTACTAATCTGCACACCTTCAAGCACTGTCCCAATCGATTCCGTGAGATCGATTCGTTTGGCGCCGGATTCTTCCGAGAGAAGGGTAGAGTGATGAATGGCATCCTTGGCGAAGAAAGCGCGGTCTTTGGATGGGATTTGCAAGACGTGTGGCTCATCGGGTGGGATGTGAGATGTGATCTTGGGATTGAAGTGCGGGTGGATTGTAGTTGGGAAGCCGGAGTCAGGGGAGATGTGTTTGTATGCCTCAAGATTCAAGCCTGATCGTGACATTTTGAGTAATTTTATAATCTTTCAAACTTTTCAAACCTAGACGATGTTAATGGTTATCTGTACAAAGACTGTAATCAGGGTATGGGTAACCTTTTATGTTGATTGATGAATGGCCAAAGATGTGTTTTTGGCACGTGTAGATTTCCAATCCGGCGTTACAGTATAGTCAACAAATGTTGTGATATTGCTCGCTTAAACGTGATTTGGAGGTTCATTCGAAAGATGGGGAGTGGGTGGTTTACGTCTGTTATCCCTTGAACATTATTGGGCAGACGCATACAACTAGTAATATGGAGGCGTTTTTCAATCCGTTGGAACCGAAAGAAGGGAGAGAGTTGTGAAGATGGTTTGATGGAGCGGGGTGAGGGGACCATTTCACTTATCAGGAAAGAATTGCAAATTCAAAGCCATGCATCATCAACACTGCTGAAATATACTTATTCGAGAGTGGAATGAGAATAATTGGAAAGAGTATACATCTTGAAAGAAGAATGGGCATGCCGGTATAGTTTGGTGTCAGGAAAAGAAAAGCAGAAATGTAAGAATCAAGACCAAGGGATACAGACTATAATGCATTGCAGGGAGATTCAGAACGAACAAAACACGCTTTTCCGCCATATTAAAAGCGTAAGTTCCTGTTCGTAGATAAAGATTAGAATGATGCGAAACAAAGAAATTTAAGAGGTTATCTAGCAGTTGGCCAAGCAACTTCGTACGCCGGGTCGGGAGGTGGAGAGAAAATAAACATAATGTTGACGAGAGCTTCACCAAGACCGAGAAGAAGATTGGCATAAGCGACCGTAAGTTTACGCGGTGTAGAAAGTACATTCACCCAGTTGGTTTTTAGGAATGCATTCGTGTACAGAAGTAGAAAGTGAAGCAGGAGCTGTAAACAGAGCTAGAGGACATTCAGAACAACGGGGGTGGTGCTTTGTTCATTGATGAAGCATACCAACTCACATCTAGTGGTAATTTTGGGGAACTGCTGTTCTTGACTTCATTCTCGAAGAAGTCGAGAACTTGACTGGAAAGGTCGTCTTCATTCGTGCCGGATACAACAAACAGATGGAAACGTTGTTTGCGCATAATCCTGGCTTACCAAGCCGCTTCCCACACGAATTTCAATTTAAGGACTACGAAGACGACGCATTATTGCAGATACTTGTCCATAAAATAACCAAGAGATACAACAATAGAATGAAGGTCGAAGATGGGCCAGGCGGTCTGTTCGCTCGTATCGTCGCCCGGCGCGTTGGTCGAGGTCGAGGACGAGATGGCTTCGGCAATTCGCGCGAGATGGAGAATGTTCTCTCTAAAATTTCAAGCAGACAAGCAGTCCGAATCTCGAAAGAGAGACGTGCCGTAAACAAACCAGACGGTTTCTTTCTCACAAGTGACGGTCTCCTCGGCCCTGAGCCTACCAATACGCTGATCAACTCCAAGGCTAGGAAACAGCGTACATAGCGGTAAGACGCAGCCTTAAGACCTAGTCGTTTGCACAATGATATTATGGCTCAGATGCACAATATCCACGGACCTTAATCTTCTCAATTACCTCGAAGCTCCGGTACGAGCACCTCAGAGGCCGAGACTCCAAAAGAAGTAGCCAAAGACATGACACCAGTGGCCTCAGCAAACGAAATCAAGCAAGGCTCTGATGTCAGCGATGCTGTATGGGAACAACTCCATCGCGACAAACAAGCAGCCCAGATAAAGGAAGAGCAATACCAAAACCCCATCAATGCCAGCCACAACGCATCAAATGACACCAAATCCCTCCAGCAAAAAGAAGAGGCCTCCAAGCAAGCATTTCAAGACGCTATCAACGGCAATAATGATCATCTTGTCTTGGACGAAGCTAAGCGATTTCGTCAGGAGGCTCGTCTTAAGCATGAGATAGAGCGTCGTGCCCAAGCAGAGCAACGTGCAGAGCTAGAGAACCTGCGCAAGGCGATGGAAGAAGAGTGAAGGAAAGAGGTGAAAGCCCAGCAGAAATTGAGGACTTTGGGGATTTGTCCTGCGGGATACAGATGGACTAAGCAGAGTGGTGGCTATAGTTGTACCGCTGGCGGTCACTTTGTCACGGATTCACAGTTGGGACTTTGAGGTATGACGATGGATCAAGCACAGTTGATATCTTCGAGATTTAGGGAAACGCTATGATAGAACTAAAATTCTGGCGGGCTTTAAAGTATAATTTAAGTTTAGAGTATAAAAAAAGGAGTGGCATACAACTCAGGTGGTTGGTAAATGGTTGGCGTGTGGGGCAAGATCAATCATCTGATTTTACTGTACTAGATCTGTCAACCACATTTCTATCTGCGACTACCTATTTCAAGTGATCAATCCTCCAAAAAATTATCTCATCTCCCCTATAACCACAAAGCCTGATCTACGTACATGTCTCAAACTTGGGGTAATGGAAGATAGGGTCCCATTAAACATATACTTTGACCAAGGAACTTTAGAACGAACCCCAGTAGTGCTTGTCATAGTCACCTTGCGCTTTCCACAGCGCGGCTGGTGTATATACAGGAATAGGTACATCAGCTGTGTATTTTGTTAGTCCTTGCTTCATACGTAATTTATTCTCAAGTAGATTGAAGGAAGTGGAGCCAAAAATATCGAGAAGGGGGAGATAGAAACAGAAAACAAAAGGAAAGAAACGCAATACATACTTCCATAACCAGTAGTAAGAACAGCCCAAGCAGGATACGCTGGCGCTGTCCATCCAGTCGGACTAGCAGTAACAGTGATAGTACTCGTAAATGTCGGCGTCGCCCCCGCCGTCTTCGTAACTCCCAATCCATTATTCGGTCCATATGTATACACGCCCGCACCCTTCCCATAAAAATTATTAATCTTATTCACCACCGACGTCCCCGACTCGGTCCAAATGCTGAACCCATCCACAGTCACATTTTGCGCGAGGAAGAGATCGTTGCCGATGAGATACAAGGGAGGTCGTTTTGCGCCATCTGCGACACTACCGGTGAAGTTGCGGAAGAGAAGGTTGGAGAGCTTGACAGCGCCAGTGTCGGGTTCGAAGGTATTCTGCCAGTATTGATTTATGTCGAGGCCGTAGAGGGAGGCTTTGCTGCGGATGTTTTCGAAGGTGATGTTTGTTACGTAGCCGGAGCCGCCGGGGTAGGTTTTGATGAAGGCGATGTTGTTACCGCCGATGATGGAGATGTTGCGAGCGTGCTAGGTGTTAAGTTGGTTAGTTTAGAATTCTTACGCGTATGTGAAATTTAATGGTTTGGATTCTTGACAAAGAGGGAGGTATTGGGCGAGCTTACAATATTGGAGATCTCAGCACTGGAGTTGAGACTTCCAATCGAGATTCCAGATCCAGCTTGGTTACAAATGAGATTATCTACCAATGCGTGATTGGATGGACTCTTGACTGAAACGCATTCATCGCGGTTTGTGACCTCGTTATCATGAATCCAGTAATTCTCCCCTATCGCATCAATTCCATCGTAACTTCCGAGATTGCCTCCTCGGATGGTCAGATGATATGCTTCCACATTGACGGCAAAGTCAAGCACAATGTGAAATTTGGGACTGTCGATCAAGAGAAGGTCATGAACGCTGGCGTTGGTGGGAGAAACCAATCGTACTAAGCGAGGTCGATATGTGCTGTGATATACAGGTAAGTGGAAGTTCTCGGGAATCAGGACAATGATATAAACCTACTTTCCAGAATTTCGATAGAGGTAACCTTGGCCTTGAATAGCCCCAAGTCCATTGCTTGAGTAAAATTCAAAATCGACAGCTATGATAGGGTATTGTATTAGCGCTGCCGAGCAAAGAAGCCCGATTGGCGAAAATGAAGACGGTTGCACATACCGTTGATGATAACCAGAACGTTTTCCAGGAATAGATTATCACCCTCTCCATTGATAGTAGCATTTAGTATCTTGACACCCGCAGATCCCCAGAGGACTTTCTCACGAGGTACGGAGTAATTCCCAGCGTAAGATCTAGAAGTGTTAACAAAGGTCGCCTGATATTTCTGAGGGTCCATTCTTACGCTGTGAGCAAGCCATCGAGCTGAAAGGCCCAATTGGTCGCATTGGACAAAACAATATTCTCAGTGGTCAAATAGTTTTCTGCCGGAACGACAAGACGACTCCCGGCGTTCTTGAGCACACACTGTTCGAAAGCGGCGCGGATAGCTGGTGCCACATTGGTGTTGTTGTCGGCCTTGGCACCGTAATCGAGGATACTGCATGTCTTGGTCTTTTTGGACAGTGGTGTGGTGGGACCAACAGGTCGGATCAATTGGCCGTAAATTGTATCAGTAAATGCCAGACTGGCAAGAAGGAGTTTGCACCAAGTAGGAGCCATGATGAGCAGGAAAAGTTATGTGTTGTAATCAATGATAGGGGTGTTACTCTCACAACAGTCAGAACAGCAATTCTTTATATTTAATTTCTCAACATCTAGAACACATCAAGTGAAAATAATCATAGAATGACGAACAACGAACATGATATTGCGCTTCCTCGAGACAGAAGTCGAAGTGGAGGCAAAGCTTACTTGCTTCACTCAAGTTGCTCCGATAATCGCACTCTGAGGTGACTTTCAAATTGCAAAATCCTTCGTATTTCCGGAATCTTCTCAGAAAAGAGGCGGAAATCTTGATTTGACAGACCTTGACTTCAATGTGATCATGAATGAACCAGCCGTTGATGCTTGCCCTTGCTCGTTCAGTGCTCTCATCACTCTTCAAAATAAGCGAGCTCACTTCAGGAGGATGCCGAGACCCGATCCATGCACAATTTATAGATGTGTTTCTTGGTAAAGCTTACATAGATGTCTCTCAATTCTCGGTAGGGATTCCGATATGACTGAAAAGATAACAAGCCTTGTTGGTGGAGTGGAGGCTCACATATCTTTTTTCAGAACCAAAATCCGACGGCCCATAAAAAAGACCGTTCGGACATTTACCGACCGAGGTGAGATGTACCTAGGTATGCCCTTTGGGCCCTACACTGGCTATCTTTCGTCTCCGTTCTCCCCCGAGCTACCTGCTAACATCAAAATCTACCTAGATATCTGATTGACGCCATTCACGCTTCAATTGCGAAGATAGAATAATCCTGGACTGTTGCCATTTGCGCATGAAAAACGAACAGATCCAATGCCATTTCCGAAATAAGGGTCAGATCATGAAGAACATAGGAACAAATGTAGTTCAAAAATTAAAATGGAAAGCCAAGGCTTGGGTGATATAAGAAATGGCGGCGCACTCTTAACAGCAGTAAGCTTTTTCGAGGAGCCCATTCCGCCAGCCCAAATTGCACCTGCCAAGGCCACCAAGCCGCCCACTTGAATAATGTCCGACGACAACAACCACAAACGACCCACTGGCGTTGAGAACGACAAGATCCATCCAGTCAATTCTGTCGTGCCTGTCCCCACTTCGCCCTCCGAATCGTCTAAATCGTCTTCTGAGGAAGGCAAACAAACGCCTCTCCACGATGTCAAGCGTATTGACGACCTTGCCGAGCCCGTTAGCGAGGATACGCGCGCTTCACCATGGCCATGGTCCAGACAATCTCGCAAACCTGTTGATCTAGATGCTACGGCCACTCCACGAAGTGTCTATGATGACCCAGCACTCGTTCAATTCTACCTCCCTCGACCTGACCATGAGAATTACAAGCGGTTTGACATCGATTTCCGCTGGACTCACCGCGAGGAGAGAAGTGTCCGGAGAAAGACAGATCTTCGAATCTTCCTCTGGATTCTGGTCATGTTCTTTGCCTTGAACATCGATCGTGGAAATTTGGGAAATGCAGTCGCTGATAATCTCCTTGACGATATCAACATCAACACCAATGATTACAACAATGCGCAAAATATGTACCGAATTGGCTTTCTCCTCTCCGAGATCCCCTCTCAAATGCTTGGGAAGCGTATTGGTCCGGATCGCTGGATCCCAATCCAGATCATGCTATGGAGTATTTCAGCCGGCGGACAATTCTTCATGACTGGGCGCGCGAGCTTCTTCGCCTGCAGATTCCTCATTGGTGTATTCATGGGTGGATTCATCCCGGATTCCATTCTTTACCTCTCCTACTTCTATACCAAATCCGAGATGCCCATGCGTCTCGCCTTCTTCTGGTTCGTGGACTCCATGTCCGGCGTCGTCGGTTCCTTCATCGCATATGGCGTCCTCCATCTTCGCGGCGTCCAAGGCAAAGAAGGATGGCGCTGGCTCTTCCTCATCGAAGCACTGATCAGCTTCGTCATTGGCGCCGCAAGTTTCCTCTTTCTCGTTCCGGGCCCTACGCAGACGAAGACATGGTGGTACCCTAAGGGATACTTCAACGAACGAGAGGAGAAAATCATCGTTAACCGCGTTCTTCGTGATGATCCCTCTAAGGGAGATATGCACAATCGTCAAGCTATCACTCTCAAGATGCTATGGCAATCCCTCTCCGACTACGATCTCTGGCCAGTCTACGCCATTGGCTTGATATTTCAAATCCCTGAATCACCACCAAAATCCTATCTCACGCTCACGCTTAAGAAAATCGGATTCAGCACTTTCCACACCACTCTCCTCGGTATTCCTATCACGGTATTCGCATCCCTCAATATGCTATGGGTGACCTATCTCACCGAACATTTCCAACAACGTGCTCTCTTCGGTGTCCTCTCCCAACTCTGGGTTCTCCCACTTCTCGTCATCGAATACACCTCCGTCCAACGTCTCGCGCCCTGGTCACAATACGTCGTTTTGTTCTTCCTCCTCGGTCAACCATCCGTTCATGCCGCGCAAGTAGGGTGGTGTTCGCGCCTATCGAATGCCGTGCGTACGCGTGCAGTCTCCGCTGCGATTTACAACATGATGATTCAGTTCTCGGGTATTGCGTCGTCGAACATCTATCGTCAAGATGACAAGCCGTTGTATAAACGGGGCAATCGCCAGCTGGTAATCATTAATGTTGCTGCTATTGTGTTGTATGTGTTGGCCAAGGCATACTATGTGTTTAGGAATAAGCAGAAGACGACGAAGTGGAATGCGATGACCAAGGATGAGCAGGCTGAGTATTTGTCGGTTAACAAGTATGCGGGAAATAAGAGGTTGGATTTCTTGTTTGATAGTTAGATGGTGCGATGGAGAAGGGAGGAGAGCTGTGTATATGTGGGGGCGAGATGTTAGGGAGAGTCGGGTGATTGTACATAGTTTGTGGTGGCATCGGTGAGTTTGAGATATCTTTCTGGCGGTAGGGGTGGAATTGAGAGGCGAAAGATGTTGGGAGAGAGCAAAGGGGGCTCCAAAAGAGAAGGGGAGAAAGACGAAATATATCATTAGACTAATTAGTATATCCTCCCGATTTTGAAATTCATGTCTTTCGTGATGTTGTGTAGATGAGTTCATTCGGAAGTGTATTGAATATCCAGACTTGGCGATGTAGCTGTCAGCCAGACCTTGTTCTTCCTAATCCTGCCCAGCTTTCAAACCTGACCGCACAGGACTCTGAACACGATTTTAGATTGTTCTGTATGTATTAAAAATCGATATAAAGGAGTGAGATTGAGCTGTAGAGCTGGCAATATTTACAGCTCTTTATTATTGCATCTCGGACGACAAAACTCACAATCAGCACAATCAGAACTCGTCAGTAAGTATTCCTGACTTAGTTCACAGATTGATCAAAACATGGCCAAAAACCTCAAGAACTTAAGAAACCAATCTCTATTCTATCCTATTCCTCCCACCCTATCCACTAAGGTCTAACCCTAACATCATCCAAATCCAAATCAAACCTCTCCGGTACCACCATCCCATTATCCAAATGATGCTGAATAAACCTCTTACTAACCCCATCCCTATACAACCACGGATCCAGCGTCTCATCCTGCCACCTAACGACCCTCTCCCTCATCTCCTTCAAAACCCCCTCATACCCCACCACCCCTTAGCAGCCAAATTCACCACCTCCCCCGGATCAGCATCAAGATCGTACAACTCCTCCGGCGGACGAAAGAAATAATCCCTCAACTTCCGCGGTCCAACCATGATATCTGCTTCTTTGCCCCTCGGCTGCGAGTGGCGGATGCCATCCCAGGCGAGTGAGCCGTATAGGTCAGCGGAGAAGGGGAAGTCGAGACGCCAGGCTACGTTGCGGTGGTACTTGAAGTTGCGGGTGCGGAGGAAGCGGGTGGGCCAGTAGTTTGTTACTTCGTGGAAGGTGTGGGAGCCGAAGACGTGGTGTTTCCACTGTTCTTCTGGGAGAAGAGAGGAGGTTGAGAGGATGGGGAGGATGGATTGGCCTGGGAGGTCCGGGGGGGCGTGGGAGGTGGTGTTGGTCCAGTCGAGGAAGGTGGGGAAGATGTCGATGTAGGATATCATGTTTGGATTCTCAATGCCCCTTTGTTCCTTTTTTGCATGGGGATCACGCACGATGAATGGGAGACACACGCCAGCGTCATAAAGAGTCGTCTTTGAGTTTAAAAATGGCGGTCCGTTGTCACTGAGGAATACAACAAGTGTATCATCCTCCAATCCAGCCTCCTTCAACTTCGCAAGAATCAACCCAACGCCCTGATCCAAGCGACTGATTGCTTGATAGTACTCCGAGAACTCAAACCGAGTCTCGTCAAGATTATTGATATACTCCGGCACCTTGACACTCTCAGGCTCATACTTCGTCGTCGTAATCCTCTCATCGAAAACATCTGTATTTCCAAACCCAGACCTCGTCATATCCCTATGCGGATCAATATATCCCACAGTCAAAAAGAACGGTTTCTCCTCCTTCTTCGCCTCCTCAAAGAATTCCCCAGCCTGATCAGCAACCCACGCTACATCCCGCGTCGAGCTCTCCTTCTTCACTTGCCACGGATAAGAGGAGATAGGACCAACATGAATCTTCCCAATTAAGCCGGTCAGAAAGCCCTGCTCGCGAAAGAAAGCTGGTGAAGTCTTGACATTGTCGAAGATGACGAAGTGGTGTTGTTTACCAGCTAAGCCGTATTGTCCGGATTGATGCGTGTGTAGACCAGTGTAAATGACTGAGCGACTGTTGCTGCATGAGGCCGTGCTCGTGAATGCGTGCGAGAATTTTGAGCCTTGGGCTGCGAAGGCATCGATGTTGGGTGTTTGGACTTCGGCTCCGTAGCACCCGAGGTTTTTACCCAGGTCGTCTGCAATTAACAGTAAGATGTTCTTTCGCGGTGCTACTCCTGGTGGTGGTGGCGTTGACCCTGAGACAGTGCTGGGCTCGGCCATGGTAAAAAATCGTTATCGGAGTTTTCTTCTGGCTGTAGATTTGATGTTGGAAGTTGGAACTGCTGGGGACTTTCCAACTGTAGATCTATCTACGGAGTACATGATTGATCGTTCCATTTGATCTCGGAGAAGAACCGAGTTATGTTGCAATGGCAGGATGAAATTTGGTGATTTCAACTAGATTTCAGGGTTTGTTTGCGTGATCGAGGGACTTCTAAAGTCATATCATTATCCCACTATTCGTACCGGGAATCATCCTGAAGAGGGGAGGCGGGAGTTGTGGATAACACCGGGATCAAGGCACAAGTGGTGAGGTTTGCGTCTTCGGGGCTCTGGGTCGACCTTCTCGATTTGTCGGATAGCAATCTGACAACAGCAGTCCATTGCCAACTATCATAAATGTCTCATATATTGTGGGTTGTTGATTGAAACGGGTTGTGTATATCATGTGGTAGAATTGTCTTGGTGGTAAATGCTTGACCGAAGCTTGTTTCCACACAAGCACCCACATATGCTTGTCCCGCCTTGGCACCGAGCCTGTGACCTGTGGCTTGTGATATGATGTGAAAATACTTGTAGCTTGAAAGATGATAGTCATTTCTCTTATGCTCATATGCCAGTGCTGCCAATCTAACACCTAATCCCATGCAATATACTGTATCTGACAATACCAGTCCGCCCCAATGCCCTATCTATGATGCTCTTGCAATGCAATCAATCAGCTGAAACAATTTATGCAGCCTCGCTGGCAAAATCCACCGAAGTACCTCCGTATTTATCGCTGTGAAAAACAGTGAAAAACCCTAGCAATATAGAAATCCACCATAACGCCGTTCTACTCTGAAAAAAAAACATACAGTACACTTATACTTCTTAAAACTTCTCCATCAAATTCATCCTCACAGTCCACATTCTCGCCCTCTTCCCAAAAATATACATAGGTATCGTAAACACCATCAGAATCAACTGAATAACGCCAAGCCAGATGAAGACTGACTTAGAACCGGAATGTTCAAGCCAGTGATTAACAAACAGAGAGAAGACCAAGCCGTGAAAGATATTCTTGCTGAAGTTGAGAGTAACCAGCGCCTCACCGGCGTACTGACGGTAACTGTCTACGCAGAATGTAATGGCTGTGGTGGAGCCTAGAGAACAACCAAACGAGATGATGCCGAAGAATACAGTTGGTATGATCCAGGAATCATGGTTTTCCGCCGACCAGCCGAAGCCCATGAGGCCGATGACGGTGGTGATTGCAACGGGAAAGGCCATTACAAGACGGAATTCGGGCTCGTAAAGACCACCATTGCGTCTGGACATAAAGCGGACGATGATGTCGCTGACTTTCCCTGCTACAGCTGTTCCGAGAATGCCGCCGATGAAGGGAGACAGGTAGATTAGGCCAGTTGATAGGGCTGAAAAGTTGTAGGTTTCAGGCTTGCGATAAATCTCAGCTACGGATTCGGACAAAACGATCAACCATCCCACAGCACAAGCATAGACGACTGAAGACCATAGCACTGCTGGATACGCAAATAAAATGAATGGTCTCATCATGACTTTAAAAAAGTTGTCATGGGTGAGACGTCCGTTATAAGGCTTCAGCTGTTGAGCAAAAGTCAATGCTGGGCGATCTTTGAGCTCCGTGGTATAAACTCCTTGGAAAGTGACATTCCGTTTTGTTGACTTTTTCTTGTCCGTTTTGAGACTATGATTCGAAGAATCCGAGCCTTGCTTCTCTACATCTTCGAATAAGGGGGGATTGTCGTTTTCAGGATGGGCATTTGGCAAGTCTTGATTTGTGGGTGTTTGGGTTCCCTCTTCATGATTTTCATGAACTGGTGATGGCATTCTTGGGGTAGAAACATCGTGGAAACTCAACTCTTCCCCAAAATTGCTGGAATTCTTAGTAGATCGGTGCGCGCTTGTGCCAGTCAACGGTTCGTCTGTTGAAGCATCACCAGAAAATCTAACATGATGATGTGATGGCTTAGTGTGAGTAGCCTCGGGCTCAGGAATGAATGCTGCGGTACTTGAGGAACCAGGTGTCTCTATTTGGCCGTCTACTTGCTTGGACATCACACCGTCTTCTGGTGTGCTTGAGATATTGGCCTCTGGCACATCTGGGTGTCGGTGTGCTGCGGATGTCCGACGGCTCTTTGGATGAGGAGTTCGATCCCAGAATGATTCTCCTACAAACAAGAACAGCAGGATCCAACAAGCGAGGACCACTATAGCCACGATCCTGAATAAGTTAGCAGAGTATCTTCACATTGGCTGTTCATGTTTCAATGATTCACAAGCACAGCATACAAGCTTGACCTCATGGAATGGAGGTGGTCTCTCTGGGTGAGCGCGAGATTAAGAGTACTTACCAAAATACCCATCTCCATCCATAACTTTGGATAATGACAGCACTGACAAGTGGTACCAAGTTCTTTCCACCCAGCAGCAAGAGCGTGTATATACCAATTCGAAAAGCCCTCTCGTGGAGAAAGAAAATCTCAGCAATAGTTGCAGAAGGCAGACATTCAACTGGCGCGACCGCAATACCTTGGATAATTCTGGCGATCACCAACGATATATAATTTGGCGATAGAGCACACCATATCGATGTTGCCATGAAGACAATCGCACTGGCGAGATACACCGGTCGCTTTCCGAAAAGAATTGCCGTAGGAGAGAAGATGACGGAACCCAGGCCAAGTCCCATCATGTAGAGTCCAGTTGTGAGTGCAACTTGTGGTTTTGTGACGTTGTAAGTGTGAGCAACATCGTTAAATCCAGCTGCCAAAATTGGGGTCATGCCACCTCCAACCATACAATAGAGGCCGAGTGACTGTTTAGAAGAGATGTTAGCATAGCTCTTTTGTTTTTTTGTTCCATCCCCCAATGTTTAGATACAAAGCAACATCAATTGCCGCAACAATCCAATATCTTCAATTACTCACCACAAGAGCAGCATCTCGCTTCCACGATGGCCAATTGAGCGGATCATTGTGCGAATCATCCGGCTGCGGTTCGAGAATTATAGCCCCATCTCGTGTCTTCTTCTTGCCTTCGGCTGCGAGAGATTGTCTTGTGGAACGTGGTTGGGGAGAGGAAAGGCTTGGTTGTGAGGGTAGAGAGGAACCGGACGTTCGCGCGGGTGTATTTCGAAGACCAAGAGGTTCGTTGCGGTGGCCCGTGAGAAGAAGAACAGAGCCTGTGGGCAAGGAATGGTGAGTGATAGATGTTTATGGTGTGGGGGGAAGGGGCTGTTGTTGGACTTACCTGGTACTTCATGAGTTTGAGGGTCATTCAAAACGCCCATACTCCATTTCGGCGGCTTGCCGGTGCCTTTCTCTTCATGTCCATGACTGTTTTGTTCCTTCTCCGGTTCGGTGGCAGCGGCAGATTTTCTGTTGAAGAAAGATCTGTGGTATTTGGGAGGGGTTACTGGAGATGCGTTCCCAGGTGAAGTAGTACTGGCCATTCTGCTCCCCCAAAGTTGCACACCTAGTTGCAGATAAAAGAGAGAAGGAAACCTTGCTCCGGATCAGATGGAAATCGGCGAGCAAGCATCTATTGGGTAATTGGTAATATTGAGATGGACATAAAACAGAAACAAATGTGCGCTCGGTCTTGGAGGGGCAAGGACGGACAACAAGGTTGGAGTTCGTAGGTCGCGAGTCGTATGACAACAACAACAAGGCTGGAGTCTAGGTGAGAAGGAAGTGTATGTGGAAGTCGTAATAGTTAGGTTGGTCGAAATGAGGGAGGAAATACGTGCAAGTTTGCGAGTTAAGGACGTCCAGGTAGGATTCGAGGCCGCAAGGAGAAAGGAAGAAGGAGGAAAGGTTGACGAGATGAGTTAACGCGTGCTGGAGAGAATAAAGTAGAATAGAATAAGCCAAGTAAGTCCTGCCTGCGAGTCACAATGCTCTTGGTCTCTTGGTCTATCTTTGCCTCTTGCTCCTGCCATCCGAAGTAACGAATCGAATCTTCTCCCAAAGGGGAAGTAGATGCTCCATCGCACATGCCGCCATTCTTTCTGTCTTTGACTATGCTGTGCTTTTCAAGCAACTTCCACCCGTGGTCTCACCTCATCTCGACATGTCAACAAACACAAGCGAATCCTCGGTATCACCAGATCACCACATGTCGAGTTCCCCCACACCAAACGCAGCTGCAGACTGCCCGGCTGACAGACGAAAGATGGAGAGATGGGAAGATCTGTGGAAGATCTGTGGAAGATGTCACAAGCGGTGACGCCGTGTTGCAGCCATCTAAAAAGCTTGGCTAGTGCCACCCCGAAAAACCATCTCGAATCACAGTAAGATGCGCAACGACAACTTGGAACATTCCCCATATTGTAACCACCCCGCCTACCGCCGCCTCCTATTAGGTACCCGACTATCAATTGACCGACTGGATATACTCGATATCTAGCAACCGGGTTCAAAACCGTATACGAGGTTGATTGTACAAGACGCAAGCTGCATTATTTCTGTACTGGATTTCGTCACACACAAGAGCCCACCATGATCACCCGACCAGCAACGTCGTCCTGTCTCCGACTCGTGCGCAACTCGAATAATGATGTGACGAGAAGCCTCCTCAAGTCCATACGGCACTTCTCCTCCACTCTAGAGAAGCAAGCCAAGAATCGTATATACACACCGCAAGTTCCCCATTCCCAAATCTCCCCAAAAATCAATCCGCAAGGCGGTGATATTCCCCCTTTCTACTGTAGTCTTACCTTACTCTAACTAACATTCCACGCAAAAATCACAGAGTCCGCCGCCCAGAAGAATTCCAAACCTACCTCCTGAACAGCACCTCGACCGGCACACCCCTCCTGACCTTCTGGAGCGCCTCCTACTGCCGCACCTGCACGACCATCTCCCCCCTCCTCCACGAGCTCATCTCCTCTGGCGTCGGCGAAGAAGAAGGCGGCGTCGCCTTCTGCGAAGTCGAATTCGATAGTGCGGATATCATGGATAGTGATTTAGGCCTTACGTATGCGATAACGAGTATGCCAACTTTGTTGGCGTTTCATAAGGGGTTTGCGAATGAGGGACGAAGGTGAGGGAGCCGGGGAAGATGAGGGAGAGAGAGTGGTTGGAGGAGTGGATTAGAAGTGAGGCGAGGAGGAGGGATGGAGGGGACCCGGGGGAATGTGGTGGGAGGGCCGTTGGCGGGGTTTTTTGGGTTTAGGTGAGTTGATGTTGATGTTGATGAAGGGGGGCTATATCTTCTCTTCTCGTCAATCTCTGGGAGGGAAGAAGAAAGGAGAAGGGAGGAGGAGGGTTGTACCATCTATCTGTAAGATATGTGTGCATTTACTGTATCACCACCAGCAGCTCCGCCATCAGAAACCACTAATGATGTATAATTCTTTCATGCCATTGATCTATCATTGATCTATCATTGATCTCTCATCTCCCTTTCTCCCTCTCCCTCTCTCTTCCATCCCCCTCCATTTCTTCCCTCCCTACCCTACCCTACACTACGCAACATAAAAAACCTCCTCAAGCGGTTTCCACCAGCCAACCTCCTCATTCGCCGAATGCGTCGCGCCCTCCACAAGAGAAGTCTGCATTCCATCCGTCATCTTCCACCATTCCTGCACTTTAGGATTGTCACGCATCTTTTCCATATCACCGGCGTAGTTGTAGCCCAGGTATTTGAAGGAGGCGAAGAGGATGCCGGAGTCGGCGTCGTAGAAGATGGAGTCTGTTAGGGGGATTGTCAGTATTGGTCTTCCTTTTTTTTTGTACCATAAGATAAAAAAAGAAAATGAAGGAATCGAAAACAAGGGCCATGACCAATAATATCTCGGAAGCTTTCAAAATCCATGAGAGATATATATACTCAAAAAGATGCCCTCCTCGCCCTACCCCTTCTCTCCCCTTGAAACAAAGAAACAAAAACAAAAAAGAAGAGATTAGAAGGAGACAAAAAAGAAGAAGAAGAGAAAGAGGGGATAATTAGAACCCCCAAAAATAGAAAAAACTCATATAATATAGAAACGCTCACAATCCTCAATAGCACAATCCTTAATCTGCTTCAACACCTCGGGCCAAACGCGCGCATGAACCTCCTTGTACTTGCCCAAGTACTCGGGCTTCAACTTGACGATCTGAGCAATGCGCTTGCCTTGGTTCTTGAGGCGATAGGTAGGTGCTGAGGCTGAGGGGGAGGCGAGAGGTGCGAAGCCGCTCGTGGGGGATGTTGGGGAGGTGGGGGAGGTGGGTGCTTGCCACATTGTGATTGTGATTGTGTTTTTTGTTGTTGGTGTGGTTTTTTGGCGGGTGTTGAGGGTTGAGGGTTGGAAGTTGGAGGTTTGAGAGAGTGTATATAAAGTAAGTGGTGTTTGGGTAAGTCGGAGGAGGTAGGTTGTTGTGACAGTTGTGGTTTGTGGTTGTGGTTGTAGTATTCGCGGACTTCGAATGATCTCCGCGGTGGCAGATAGGAAGTTGTGTTACTCGAGATAACTAAGGTACCTATCTAAGATAGATATCTAGCTGGCGAGGAGAAAGTGTGTATGCGGAACAGATGGAGTATTCGAAAAAGATCTGCTGCTAGGAATGCCGAATGCAATTCTTTCGTGCCGTTGTTGTGTCTTTCGGTGGGAAATCTAGATGATTGATGATGTCCGTTGCGTGAGGTGTGAAATGCACACTCCCAAATTCCAAATTCAAGAACTTGCTCAATGATCGAGAGACTGTAGCTGTGCGGCAGGAGAATACCGGTCTGGTCTGGGTTTTGGTTCGAGATTGTGGTGTCGTGTGTATGTATGTGGTTGAACAAAACACAGCAGGAAGAAGCTCTAGATCAAAAGCTGTTGTTCCGTTGTCTATCTGTTCTGTCTGTCGGTGATGCTTCTCCGTTGGATTCTTCGATGCGGGGTCGTGCAGCTTCCAATTCCTTTTTCCAGCTCCCAAATAATCCTCTTTTTGGCAGTAAAAGATCTCGGAAAAACTTGTGTAATTGATTGATTGATTTTCCTTTCTCTTTTGTTTTGGGAGTGAGTCGGAGGAGAGAAAGGAGGACAGCGGAAGTTGTGGAATAATCAAAATGTAAGGGACGATTTCTAAGCTTCACCGGTCTGGACGGAGCTGCCAGAAAAATTGGCTGAGTGGATGATTTGACTGTTGATGATGATTGATGTGTTTGTTTGGTGGGGTGAAATGGGATGGAGCTGCGAAGTCCGGAGCTTCCCCGCCTTGCTTGTTTTGTTCTCTTTATTTGACTGTATTAGTTATTGGGATTACTGTGCAGCGGGACTGTGCAAGTGATTATCGAAAACTTTTTTTGCTTTTTGAATAGCTGGAATGGGTGCTTCTCGTTGGTTGTTTCTGGAGGAGGGCTTGCATTGTTGTACAATTATACTATTAGCCGGGAAAAGACACGGAAAAGATGGATGGGATGGATGGGAGAATAGAAGATGGGATGGTGGGATGGTGGGATGGCATGCTCGGTGCATGCACGTCATTCAATTCGTAGAAATTCCATCAATTCTTGCGATTAGATTAGCATTATTCGTTATCGAAATAGCCTATCTGGTTGGCGAACATATTTATTCTTTGAATCTCCTCCTAGAGGAAAGTATATAAATATCAATATCACTTGTTGCAAACCATCCCTTGAATCCCATCCCCTCGAATACTGAGTACCTTGACGGCGGAGCTACTTTAGTGTGCCGAATGCCTCGGCTTGAGATCAACCGAGATCGGATTTTCTATCGTCACCAGAATTTTGTCAAACAGTTTTACTATTTTACAACTACTCGAGTAATATCGATTTGAGAATTACCTATTCGACAAAAAAAAGCCAATTTCTCCCCCGATTAATCTCCCCGAAATCCCATATCTAAACAAACCAGTACATACGATTTTTCTTCAAACATTCAGTCATTCACCGTTTTCATTGTGTGGGCAGATCACCGCTCTCTCTCTCTCTCTCCATCCCCACCATGTACGTCTTCACAAAGTCCGTCCTCACCGCTTCCATCCAATCCACCTTTCTTAGAACATCAACCTTCTTCGAATCATCCCCCCAAAAAATCCAAAGATCCATTAATACTAGTTCTACAAAACCTTCTTTCGGTCAGAGGTATCATGGCACGTGTCCCGCCCATTACTCCTCTGACTTGTCGTTACTCAGAAAACCACAGGCTAGCTTTGTCGGAGAAAATAAATTATAAGATTACCAGAATAATATATGTATAGCATGGTATATTGTTGAAATCGACGGTGATTAGACGAAACCAAGGCGTACAGTACATGCTCCTTCTAGACAAGTTTAAATTCCTTTAGTATCAACCCACCCTTCAGTGGACGACCATGGGGTTTTGGATTATGCATGCAGCTAAGCAGCTCTAGTCTGTCCGAATTTCTTATGGAAGGGATGTGGACGAGTTGCGTACTACTGTAGGTAGGTAGGTATTCAGAGTTGATCGGATTCGTCTTGTGCAGTTCAATTGCATTGAGGCTCAATTGAATGAATGTCAATGGGGACAAATAATGGGGTCGTCGATGAGTATCAAAGAGGCGCACACCTCGATAGTATGAAATTGTCATACAAGCATTGAATTTCCACAATTACAACGTCCCATGTTCCATATCTTACAAACAAGTACAAGTATACATTATACATACACAACACAAAGAAAGCTAAACAGCCTTCTCCCTCTGCCCAGTCAGCCTCTCAAAGCGATCAACACTCATGACAAACGTTCCCCTCCCACCCGTAATACTCCTCAAATGCTTCAAATATCCCACCATCTCCTTCAACGGCACCCTCGCCGTCACCATCCTCTGCATTCCGGGTCCCTCGCCCCCTCCTCTCCCACTCACAGACTCATACGGATCCTTGGGTGCATAAATCTTCCTCTGATCCACGGTCGGCAGATCCGAATCCTGCTGCGTCGCTTCATCGTTATCAAGTGACAAGACGTGACCACCACGCGCCGAGGAGATATCATGGACGATTCCTCCAAGGGAAGATTCATCGCAGCTGATTACGACGTTCATGACTGGTTCCATGAGACCGATTGATGCTTCTTTGAGGGCGGATGAGACAGCTAGTCTGGCGGCGGAGGAGATAGCTGCGGGGGAGGATTCGTTGCCAAAGAGATCGGTGGTGGGATCGAATTTGAGGAGAACGTGGGTGTCGTGAAGGGGAATGAGCGGCGAGGACCACGAGCTAGAGCGGCTGCGGCGCCATTGACTAGTGCGGCTCGGACCGTTGCGAGAGGTAATTCGGCTGGGAGGGCGGGTGTGTCTTTTTTGCTTCCGGGCGGGATAGGGATGTGGATCGCGATTGTGTTGCCTCCGTGATGAACGGTGTAGTGGGTGTCGTTTGGTGTGGTGTCTTGGAGAGGTCGGACGGAGGCTTCACAGCTTGCCTTGCCGTTTTTACCGGCCACTTCGCGGTCGAAATCGGCTCGATGGGAGGTTGTCTCGCTGAGGACGCATTCACGGTAGCTGATTTCGATGTTGCCCATTGTTGCTTTGGCTTTGAAGTCTTTGACTAGACGATCTCGTGCGATTTCTAGGTGGAGTTCTCCCATGCCGCTTAGCAACATTTGTCCGGATTCCTCGTCGATGTTGACATGGAGACTTGGATCTTCTCTGAGAAGTATGTTGAGGATCTCCGTGACGTTTTTCTCTTCGCTAAGACTGTGAGGTTCAATTGCGGCAAAGAAGACTGGTGGTGGTACGTCTATCGGTCGAAGTTGGAGTGTGTCTAGTGGCGCGGGAGGACCATTTTTGGGAATTGTGCCTGAGAATGACACCAGAGTATCCCCGGTCCTGGCGTGTTTAAGACCGGCTATCACACCGATTTGACCAGCTGCGATATGGTTGATGTCGATGGCATCTGATGCTTGCATTTGAAGAAGCCGTTGAGCTCGCTCTATGACATGAAGATTTGTATTCCAAAGTGCCGAGTTTCGTTTGACGGAACCAGAGTAGACACGAATGTACACCAATACTCCCCGTCGAGGATCGTGGGTAACTTTGAAAGCAAGAGCACATGCCTCAATATGCGATACGAGAGAAGTCGACGGGTGGTGTTTTTTCGAAACCTGTTTGTTGGATGCTGGTGCAAGCGACAATCTTCCTTCCAGAAGCTCGGCGAGTCCACCGTGCTGGCTTCCAAGACTTATCTCAGGATCTGGTCGCTCTGTCGGGTCTGGCAGTAGATCATTGACAGCATCCATCAGAGGCTGAACTCCAATATTTCTAAAGCTCGCCCCCGCAAAGACTGGTATTAGTTTACCTGATCCGTCCAGCACACACCTCCTGAGACTATCTCGTATCGACTGTGACGGAACGGCCATACTATCATCGCCGGATTCCATCCAGGTTTCCAACAAAACTTCGTCGAATTCGCAAAGAGTCTCTACCAGAGCATTTCGAGCTTTTACCAGCTCGTCCTTCAAACCGGGATTTTCAGTGGCCAATTTTTCCAGAGAAAAACTTTCAATCGTCTTTCCATCTCCACCTTCCTTCCACTTCAAGGCAGTTAGAGTAATAGCATCCGCAACTCCCGTGAATCTCCCCTTCCCATTTTCCCACCAGGGGATCTGACACACAGCAGGCATCCCTCGTAGTCTGGACCCAACCTCTTTGACCGTCCGTTCAAAAGCTGCTCCATCTCGATCCAATTTATTGACAAATACGATTCTTGGAATACTGTACTTGTTAGCCTGTGCCCAAACCTTTTCGGTTTGAGCTTCTACGCCAGCAACACCGTCGAGAATGCACACGGCTCCGTCGAGGATTCTCAAAGAACGGAGAACCTCGAATGTAAAGTCTGCGTGACCGGGAGTATCTATTAGATTGACGGTGTGGGTAGTGCTTGACCTGGGAGAGTTAGGTAATTGGGGTGCATTGAGACCGGCATCGCTTAGAGGTGGCCAGTGTAATGTGATAGCCGCAGATTGAATGGTGATTCCACGTGCTCTCTCAGCTGGTAGAAAGTCCGTAACGGTTGATCCATCATCGACATCTGAGAGAAGTTAGAGCCTGCCATGCAAAACTGGCAAATGGAACGTAAAATAATCGAGAAGAAAAGGATCCTGTTTTGAAGGAGAAATGCGTGAAAATTGGGATATGAAACACCAAACGACGGCAATATTTACCTCCAATTCGACGCGTATAGCCGCTGTAATACAGCATACGCTCAGTCGTCGTGGTTTTACCCTGCATTTCAATTAGCTCCTGAAACTCCAAGTACAGCTGATTTTGGTCTTACAGCATCAATGTGGGCAATGATTCCAATGTTACGAGTTCTCTGGATAACTGGCTCCTGATGCTCCAGCGTGGAGGAGAAACGAGAGGTACATCGTGATTTGAGGGACAAGTTCAATGGGAACACGACCCTTTGTACCCGGCGACGCCATACCTGACACCCTCTTCTTATTGTGCAGGAACTCATCACCAGGTGTCTTATAATGGATGCATGTTGGTATTTTCTAGATGGAGGACGGGAGTGAAGCTTGAGCCAGGTGAACTCTTTTCGCCTATTTTGGGGCTAGGCTGGAAATAGCGATACTTTGTGATCAGATTGCTCATTAAAACGGGAGACCAAGTAATGAAATAATACGTCTATTTGAATGAAGAAGATATGAATTAGAATCACCTGACATATTTCCAACAAATAGAATTCCCAGAATTGTGCTCGAGTTCAACATGTCCCTCACAATCCAGTCCTAAAATAC
This sequence comes from Tetracladium setigerum, assembly GCA_031472005.1. NCBI lineage: Eukaryota > Fungi > Ascomycota > Leotiomycetes > Helotiales > Tetracladium > Tetracladium setigerum. The sequence continues at coordinate 2,193,096 of PZJY01000008.1, read as the reverse complement.
GGCGGTCCATAGGTACACATTTCAGGTCAGAAACCTTGCTATGCATTCTGAGATATCCATGGTCAAAAAGGGGTAATGGACATTTTGAAAGAGTCAGCTCTGAGGATATAGGAGTTCTCTACTTCCAAGCTATCTAATATAGATTAAGATTGAGATTCTGGTAGGTTCTTGACATGGTTCTCGCTGAGTTGCGAGTACGGTAGCCGAATAGTACTCAAAACAATATTCAGCTGTTCAAGTCCAGCACCATGATCCTATCGCTGTGTTCTATTGAAGAAATTTCAAATCTTTGAATTATTTCAGAATTGAGGAATGAAGTAAAAGATCCTCCCTCTTTCCATAATTGATATCACCATCGAGGGCGATTACGTCAGGTCGCGGCTAATTCGGCGCTTATACCGGTTATGGAAGGCAACCTGTGAAGCTCCCAAATCCAAGAGATCAACCGGTCGACTGCTGTTTGTCTCCGCAATTGACATTCAATTGTCGCAGCTCTAGGCAAGGAACCCTCAACGTCAATATGGACTACTCCAATCACGAAGATGCCGCCGGTGCCTCACCATGGGGCTCTTCCCCAGTGGCCTCCCCTCAGCGACAAGAACACGGGCATACGCGGTCAGAATCCTACGGCAGCTCGATCGATGTACCTCCATCTCCCAAGTATGGAACCACAAGAAGTTACGATCGGCCTGTGAGCAGTGCTGGAGACTCTGTCGCAGATGATAGCGAAAGGCCAGACACCGCTGAATCCGTGGCTATTGACCCCGAACAAGCTCTGGCGGGACACCAGCAAGCACAAGCCGCTGCGGCACAACCTCACCAGCCAGAGCCGCAAAGATACCACCCAGGAGGACGAGGCCAGCAGCAGCCAGCCTCGCAATACAAGCTACAAGCCAAAATCACAGGCTTGGAGCGAACTGGGAGGAAAGATCCAATCCTAAGATTCGATGTCCATGTGAGTTAAAGCTACCTACCCCTCCAACCGGGATACCTGCTAATAATACATCTCCAGACCAATCTGCCCAAGTTCCGAACCACTCAGTTCAGGGATGTGCGACGAACCCATTCTGAATTCATCAAGCTCGCAGACCACCTTATATCCTCAAACCCAGAAGCGATCGTTCCAGCTGTTCCTCCCGCGCTGACCTCGGCTGGTGTCGGAACTGACGAGGATGAAGCTCGTGTGAAAGCATCATTACAAAGGTGGTTGAACTATGTGTGCGCAAATGAAGTCTTGATGAGAGATGACGAGATGGTGCTGTTTGTGGAAAGCGATTTTGGTTACAGTCCAATGTTGAAAAGAAAGCAGCCAGCAACCGGTGTTCGCAGAAGGGTTATCAAACAATTCGCACCACCGCCCGATGATACTCCCGAACTTCAAGATGCTCGCCCCATTGTCAAGCAATTCTATCTTGGCACCATGGATGCTGGACATAAAGTGGACAAATTGGTGAAGGCACGACGGGGTAAGTCATCAGCTGATATACTGTATCCCAACTGCGCTAAAAGCAGAAACAGGTCTTGGATTGGCGGAATCCGATTTCGGTGTCAAGTTGGGTGCTATGAACGTCCAGGAGCCTCACTCGGGGCTTGCAAATGCTTATCGGAAACTGGGGAAGACCATCCAAACTACCGGGGATTACCATGCGGCCCAGGGGACTGCCGAAGCGACCATCATTGGAGACCCTCTGCAATATCATTCCCAGGATGCATTCATTGTTAAGGAGACTCTCACGAATCGACATATACTGCTACGTGAACTTCTTCAGGCGCAACAATTAACCCGAAGCAAGCTCACCGCTGCAGATCGACTAAAGGCAAGCTCTTCCGTTCGACGGGAAAAGGTTGATGAAGCCATCTCTGCTCTCGATGAGGCACGAAGCAACGAACTTTACCTCCTAGGAAAGACGCAACGGGTGACGTCAAATCTGCTACAAGATCAACGTCGTTGGTTTGCACGCACGTCTGCGGACTTGAGGCTCAGCATCCGCGAATATGCCATCCGCGAAATTGAAGCTGAGAGACGTACTTTGGCAACGCTGGAAAGTGTCCGGCCGGATATCCGAGCAATTGATTCCTCCGGCGGTTTGAGTAGACTGGGAAGAGAGACCCATCCAGTCATCAGAAGATCTAGCTTGGCCGCCAGTCAAGGACCTAAAGGTGATGCGTGGAGCGGTGTGCCTCGACGTCCCGATGGATTGAACAGAAGCATATCAGGGAGTTTCATGTCAAACGTCCCAGAAGATGCAAATGGGGATGAGGAACAAGGTTCCGGGCGCGCTAGAGCTGTGAGCGGTGCGAGTGTCGGAGGATTGAAAGGCGTCAAGGAGGAGGATGATGAGGACAGAGTTGATGCACGCAATGCAGCTAGTCGTCTGGCGCAATCGAGTTTCTGATTCGCCCGAGTCACTGTCGTTCAGCCTTGCATTGCAGCGTACTGTACTCCCACAATTTTATAGAAGGCGGAAGCATTTAATCCTGATTCTTATGATTGCAATGAACTTAATCGTCCGTTGGATATTCCAATTGGATTAATGGGACTACTCGAGCAAATGATCTTGCACTGTTACAGAGCGGAGCATCTTTATCCGTGTTAGCATGATCCTTCCTACGCAATAACCAAGAGATAGTCTCTTCAACAAGAAGGTTTGCGAATGGAGCACATGCTAATCAACTTCTGTCTAGTGCTCGCCTAGAGCCCGCTGTCCGACAGATGTCAGAAATCGATACTACCTACTCTCACACATTATTCCATTCACACCAAGATTATTGGTGGTGGTTCGTTTATGCATTAATATTGAATCATCGATCCAAGAACATTCTCCAACGGCGAATCCAGGGCTCAGTTCCGGCCAAGGTGATGCCTCGGGAGGAGATGCAGCTCTTGCATCGCATATCTATCCCTTGCATCTGCTGCGTTGAGGCCGCAAGCGGTATCGCAAATGAAGGCAATGACTGACAATCGGTCATCTAATTGACACTTGATATTCATGGAAAGATGCCATACCCAGCCTTTCGCATCCTTTGATCCGTCTCTGTCAAGGAGTGTCAGGTTGTCAACACACCGCCACGTCAGAGGAGCATTTAGTTAGTTTGTTTGGTATTGAGACAGAACTCTCCTCCGCAAGGGAATACCAACATCCAATATCCGGACGATAGGTAGATGGCACATCCATGATCCCATCGATCCGTGATCTACGGCTTTTCCAAATCATTATTTATTCTTTTTCTGGTGATATCTCGCCAGTCGGAATTTCCTCTCGCTTCCCCAGGCAAGTAGGGTTTCCTGGATATTACCCGGACTAGCCGAGGCCAGTCGATGAACTTTTGTGATCGCTGAACCCTGCGCTCTTGATGCTTTGACAAGGTGTCCCATCTGCAACTTTCGCACATTATTGTGCTTGGACTGTCTCCCCTCCACCCATTATTACCTCCACTCACTCACCGCACAGGCTACCTCCTACCTTACCTTTCGCTGTCTCAACGACCCAGCCTGCCAGCCCAGCCTACCAGCGCTGCCCAGGCGAAGAAAGGACAGCCAGGTTCCGAGAATTGCCTCCGTCACCGATATCTTCTTTCTCCCTTTCAGTCAATTGTCCGTCAGATCTGCTGGAGACTACCACTCCTGGAGTGTAGGAAAAGGGGTCTCGTCGCCATTATTACATTACTGTACCAAGTACTGATGTACTGCCACGTCGTCCGATAGTCGCATCGGAGTGGAGTTGCTACGCTCTGTTGCGGCGGATTTCAGATTTCCTTCCTCCACTCAGACTCTCGATCTTCATCCTTCATTATACTCTGATATGACTGTCTTCTTTGGAAATCTGTCAGACTGCTAGTGCAGTACCATGTATGCACTCCTTTCCCTTTGATTGCAGTAGCATTGCTGCATAACGATCATATTTTTCGGAGCACCTCTTATCAAAGTGGCCCGTCCTTTCGCGTTTTGCTTCTTTGGTTTCTCCGTTTTGTCGTTTGCCCAACGTCGTCGTTGTCCAGGTCAAGGTTCATTGAAATCGATCGAAGCGAGGCCATCGTCGGTCACCGCGGGTAGTTCTTCCGTTTAAAAGCCAAATGCTCCAGCTTTTTGGTGGTTTTTTTAATCTTTCCGGCAGCTCTCTTTTGTGTGACGGAGGGCCGGGTACTAGTGTACGGCAAAATACAGAACAAACCCCCGTTAAGGGCGAACCAAGTCCTTCAAAGTCCGGGGAATGAGTTCATTCGCTTGTGCACAACCAAGTGGGTGCTCCTTCTTGCGAGTCAGAATATCTTATCGTGCTCTTGCGGCCTCTTATATCGGTCGACTGGCTCTCGTGCTTCGCACCATAGGCCCGATAAATAGAGGCGAACCTGCAAGCCCATGCAGGATGCAGTCCCGAAGCCATGCTCTTCTGCAATACACAAGGGCCTGCATGCACTTTTGGGCCAGCGTACCTCGCACTGGCAGGCATTGACATCCGTCATGTCGTCGTTAGCTCAAGAGCAAATAAATTTTGTAGGCACAAGCTAGCTAGCTTGCTTGCTTGCTCCGTCGTAAGAAGCTCCCGAGATGAGTAGTCAATGATGTCGATTCCTGCGCTGGATGTATGTCCTGCTGTCCTGTAGCTGCTAGCGAAGCACCACACAACAGAAGGTAGATAAGTCGGAGCTTCTCTACTGGACGCGTGCTTTGCCCTTACGAGTCTATCATTCTTGGAAAGGAGCGGTCAAGATGTCTATAACAGACCCCCCACGTCCCTTCTGGACTTGTTAATTCTCTCAACCTCATCCCCCCACTCGGCATCATCATTACTTGCATACCAGACGTACTAGCAAATTGCTTTTTTCTTACCCCATACTTTGAAATCTCAAGTCTCAATGGCTCCTTCAGCTATGGCGGAAGCCCTTCCGCTCTCGACGTCGAATAGTATCAGTCACAGTCACAGTCACAGCGGCACTACGAGCTGTCCTCCTGCCTCAAAGGGGGGGTCAATCAGTTATACTGCGTCTGTGCTACACGGCCCACGAGATCTTCGCTTGGTATGTATTCCCCAAAACTCAATTCAAACCTCACTTCATCCCATTCCCTGTTCCCTACTCATATCTCGCCGAAATCGAAATCCGACCCCATCTCCAACCAGAGACACTAACACAAATCAACCAGGAAACACGCACAATCGAAGAGCCCTCAACCGGCGAACTTCAAATCCAAATCAAATCCACAGGTATCTGCGGCTCCGATGTATCCTACTACAAGAAATTCGCCAATGGCGACCTCTGCGCCTGTGCACCGCTCTCGCTAGGCCATGAATCCTCCGGCGTAGTTGTCAGTATCGGCGCTGGAGTTAATGGCTTCTCCATTGGCGACCGCGTGGCACTTGAAGTTGGGCTTCCATGTGGCCAATGCACGATATGCAGGAAAGGAAGATATAACCTTTGCAAGAAGATGAGGTTTAGGAGTAGTGCGAAGAGTGTGCCGCATTTCCAGGGGACGTTGCAGGAGAGGATCAACCATCCTGCTATTTGGTGTCATAAGTACGTTTCTCCCATTCCAACCAATTCCCAATCACAGATCCCAGAATCAAATATAATGTTTCTATATGAATGAATGAAAATGAAAAAAAAAAACTGAAGTGAGAAAAGCGTGCTAACCATGTGACCAACCCCCTCAGACTTCCAGACCACATATCCTTCGACGCCGCTGCCCTCCTCGAACCCCTCAGCGTAGCAATCCACTCCCTCAACCGCGCCTCCGTCACCCCCGGCTCAACAGCCCTCGTAATCGGCGCCGGCACAGTCGGTCTTCTCGTCGCAGCAATGGCACGTCAATCCGGCTGTACACTCGTCACCATAATGGACGTTGACGAAGGCCGAGTCCAATACGCCATTTCGCAAGGATTCGCAACCCACGGCTACGTGGTAGCCAAAAACCTCTCTTCCTCCAACTCTTCCGGCACATCGACACCTTCTTCCGCTGCGTCGTTAGATGGAATCATGACGCCGTTAAGTGCGTATTCTAGCATCCCGGATCGCTTGCACGGCGCCAAAGCCGTGGCGGCCGATGTCCTCAGTATCACAGCATCCCTCGATACCATCGATCCCGACGAAGAAGACATAGGCGTTGACGTAACATTCGAATGTACCGGCAAAGAAGCATGCATGCAAACTGCGCTCTACGCGACCAAGCCCGGTGGGAAGGTCATCATGGTTGGAATGGGTACACCAATTCAGACCGTGCCACTATCAGCTGCGCATTTGAGAGAGGTGGATATTTTGGGTATCTTTAGATATGCTAATACCTATCCGACTGGGATTAGGTTGTTGGGACAGATGGGGAAGCCGATGGGTTTGCCGAGTTTGGATGCTATGGTTACGCATCGTTTTAAGGGGTTGGGAGCTGCTGGGGAGGCGTTTGAGTTGGCGGGGAGGACGGTAGATGGAGAGGGGAGGTTGGTTTTGAAGGTTGTTATTGAGGCTTAAGTGGTGTGTGTGTATGGTTTGGTAAGAAGATGTCAGCGGAGTTTCGGAGAGATGTGATTCTTTGTTTTCCCGGGTTTTGATGTTGTTGTTTTATGGAATGCGAGGGAAAGGGAAAGGGAACAAGCGAAGGTTTATGTGTCTTTTTCATCCTTTATTTCTCGCGTTTTTTGGGGACCACGTACGGAGTTTGATGTCTTTTTTTCTTCCCGCCACCCATTCGTTGGTATTCTCTATCCTTCGTTTATGTGGGGGGTTTATGAGCTTCTCTTTTTCTTCTTCTCGATGTTTATAGTCAATCTCCTTGGGAGTTTGTGTTCTGGCTGGGCAGGGAGGCATATGTGAAAATATTCAATTACCTAGATCTTTTTTTAACCTCTAACGGCCGCCGCCCTCGCTATTCAAATAGAAAAGAATACCTACAAGGAAAGAAACTTAACGAACATGAGTAGTGAGCCTCCTGCAACCAAGACTTGGCAGTATACTTTTGAATATCTCTTTATCTGTCTGTTTGTGGAGTATGGGATTTCTTCACAATATGACAAAATTCCGAGAAGGTAGGTGGGAAGAAACTCTTTAGCAACCTCGCTCGCTTATTTAAGAGTACTGTTGGTTAGAAGCTCGAGATCACGAGATTGGTAGTTTCCCGGCATTACTTGGAAGCGGAGCTTGTAGCATTTTCACACTCATACATGCATTTTGGCATCGGCCACCGATGCTCTGTAAAGAATCTTGATTTCATGTCTTCATTCACTCATTTTGCTTGCTTGCTCTCTGAATAGCATCGCTCTTAAACGCCAAATCTTTATGACTGCGAGTATGCAAGTCCTTTCTGAACGCCTCTGAAAATGCCCAGGTCATCATGATACATCCATTCATCCCATTCCCCTTTGCACCCGTCGCTCATAATCAAATCTCCCCAGTATGCATTCTGCATTCTATGTTTTTGCCAACCAATGTAGAATCGCATCGCTCAAGTCAGCAAGTCTCCAACTCCAAACACACTGTTCTTCGCATCATTGGGAGTTTCCCACGATCCTGATCGATCTTGACCCTTCATCTTTTGGTTCTTGGCTACCTCGATGACTGCGTGCTTCTTTCCGAGCTCTCGCACTTCCTTGATACTCTGAGTGATTGTGTTGAACATGCCGATCAAACTGACATCGTTCTGTTCCGAAGCCAGCTCATGCTCAAAGCCGGTGCTGTCTGCGGGAATCAGAAGAGCCAATCGGCTGAGAAGAGCCTGCACCGAACGGAGAACAGCATGGTTGGTTGGAGTATATTCCTTGCCCTCCACGTCCTTGCCGTCAGAGATGTATGATGGTGGGAGGTTTTGCAGGTATGTGGCAATCAGGTTGATTCGTGCATGCAACATCTTGATGGCGTTTGCCTTGGCCGTCAAGGACGCAATCTGTTCCTCGTCCTCCCGCGAAAGTATTTGTTGCTCATCGATCTTGGTCTCCTTCTCGGGCTCTTCGGCCTTTTTAGCCTTCCCCTTGCCTTTGCCTTTGTCGGCTGTCGGTGTCACCTCGGTAGTTGTCGCGGTGGCTGCTTCATGTTTCTTGACGGTCCCATCCACAGCCGTAGCATTTCCTCCACCTCGGGCAACGAAGTCCACACTAATGAACTCGGCCTCGCCTGTTTCGATTGTGTATGGAAGTTCCCTAAACTTCAGTGCTAACTTTGGTTCCACATCTCGCATCTCCTCATCCTCGCCGGTCTTTGATGGTCCCTCGTCGGCCTCAAAGTTGCTCTCATAGATTGTCAGAGGAAGCTTGCCACCAACCGAGTCCTCTAGAACTGCAGTTGGGTGGAAGCCTAGGAAGATAGCCGACTCGTTGTAGGATTGTAGGATTTGTCGGTGGATTGGCAGGTTGCATGGTTGAGGGCCAGAAGTTGGAAGGGTTGTGTACCAGCCGACAAGATCGAGAGGGGGAACCTTGTGTACATCTTTCACTGTCAAGATGTTAATATTTATTGCGAAGGATAACTGAAACCCGGGGGAATCTACTCTGTTGTAATCGCTCTTCAAACCATACCTGGTCAAGCAGAATCTCGCCGTCCACAGGCTTCAGTAGGCAGTCAAACGCGTGCTCGATGGTAATTTCTCTCCCATTTTGCTGGCCTAGAAGAGCACCTACGACGGGGCCTTTCTGCTGGCGAAGTGTATGTCGAGTGATATAGTCCGAGATTGTGAGTAGCACCAGAGGATGGAGGGCAACTTCGAGGCTGTCACCAGAGCTTTGCGACGAAAGAAGAGGGTTGATCGCCATGATGCTTGTATTTTATGTTCGAAGTGTGACGGATCTCGAATTCAACAGAGATAGAGATGTTGAAGCCAAAGGGGAAGTTCAAGACGGGAGTTTCTTGTCGGGGAAGCTTGAAGCTCTAACATGGTGGGGGAAGCAGCCTGGAGCTCAGCCAAATGGCTTTGTCTTGGCCCATGTCACGTGACATTGATTGTGACCTCCCAGAACATTCTCCTCCTCTCTCTCTGCAGAAACCTTCGAAGCTGAGGTTTAAAATTTCCTAAAGTTGATTTCCAGATCGAGAGGTATTGGATAAGAGGTCATTTAGTTTGTAGGCAAAATTCTCATACTTTGTTGATGTCAAACCATCTAGCGATGGGTACATCAAAGCAAGGTAATGACTTCAATGAATGGGTCACAATACATTCTTTTGTCTCTCTGGTAGCTTGCAGTCTTTTCGTTACTTTGTTCTGTTGCTATCAAATAATCTATATCTTTACTCTAGCACCCCCAGAAATTGTCAATTTTCCTACTTTGAACTCCATGTCTATCTTGCTGCAATGTCTCAGGCGGGCGTGAGTGCTGTTTTGGCACCCAGTTCTGTTTCTTCGGCAAGATCTCCAACAGTTCTTCCCGCCGCTCATCAAGATTTCCAGGCGAAGTCTGCAGAAGGCAATACAGTCATTCCTGGAGAAACGAAGGATCAGAGTGTGGGCCCTTCTGAAAATCTTACACCAAAAGATATCACCGAAAGAGACGATGATGATGTACTGTTTGTATTCAGTGCGCCGAGAAGTAAGAAGGAAAAACAGCGAAGGTAAACCAAGCCAGTCCAAATATTCACTCATCTGTTAACATTTCTAAAGGTTTGAGTCAATTTATCCACCGCACATCTTCAATCAACAATCCGAGTCTTCATCATGGCAACTTACTCCACCTGTTGATTTCTCTTCTCGAAGTGTTACAACTAGCCGTAAGTACCACATATTGCAACAAGGACATAACTAACTTTCCATTTAGCGTCGCAAAATCTAGAAGTAATCCATACTGATGCCATCGAGCGACAACTAAGCTCAATACCGGGGACATGCCTATCTGCTACTTCGCCTCCACATATCAAAAGTTTGGATCTCCCGCCCATAGATCCTACAACGGAGCCGAACTTTGCAGCGATGCAAGACACTGCGTTTTCCGACTCCTGTCTACAATGGTGGAATGATCCAGAACCTCCTGGATTTCGGCCTGAACAAATAACTGGGTGGATGGATTTTCAACGTGAGGATAAATCTCTTACTGAACAAAATGTGGACGAAACATTAAACGAGGAAAGACTTAAATCCATGGATGAGCAAATATCCCCTCGAACGAAGCCAACGTCTAACTTCCAGACCAGCAACACTCAATCAGATCATAGGGATGTCCGAAATGATAGGGTGATGTATACAAAGAATCTGAGTGATTCAATGAGGTTCCAAACACCTTCGTACTCTTCATCGCCCATGCCAACATGGTCAAAGAATTGGTCTGCGTTTTCGGATAATGGAAATAAACAGTTCCTCCCGCCTAGAAGGCCATCCAGTACACCACTGAGTCTAGTGCGGAACAATGTCAATGCAAGTTTTCAGCAAGAGCCACAGGGATGGTCGCGCAATCAGCCCGTATACTATCCTCCGCGTGAGCCACCTCGAAGAGTTATTCCCGAGGAATCCAATCCCCAGTTACGACAATACCAAGGCCCAGGCTTCACACCGCCGATGGGGAGCACACGGGAATTTAGAGCAGTTGGAGCATCCGTGGCGAGATCTCCTGACGTTTTCACAACATCTTCTCAACAGCAGCAAGCTGCAAACCCAGGCCAATCAGCAAGTAGCTTGCAAAATTTACCCTCGTTCTCAAATGAAAATTCTTTACGCTCTGTATCCCCACCCAGAGTCGACAATCCATATGATATCCTTCGAAAGCCATCTCTATACCAAATACCAGTGTGGTCTTCCCCAAATCCACCAGCAACCTCGGTGCCATCCAACGCTCACTCCTCTGGTGCTCAAAGCTTTCCACGAGAAGCTCCAATCCACCACCCTAACCATGTACCAGACTATCAATCCTCAAATTCTCAACCCATCCATCAACCCCAACCTCTCGCGGATTCACAAACTCCCTCTCGCCGACGAGGAGCACGTAAACACTCTCCAAATCTGTAAGTTCTTTCTCCAACTTCCCCTTCCCGTAACTCACCCACTCCTTTATCACAGTAACAACACCTAACCCCTCACAGCATCGTGGACATAGCAGAAACATGTCAACAAATCCTGCCCTACCAACTCCTATCAGAGCGACACTCCGTCCCTCTCCAAAAGGTCTATGATACCTTCAGTGCCATCATCCAACTCCCACTCCTCCGCAACGCAGATGACAAACGAAGACACGGCAGTTTAGGGAAAAGGAGAATGAGGGAATTTAGGGAGGCGAAGAAGAAGATGGCTGAGGAGATGAGAGGTCAAAAGAGAGCTGCTGAGCAGGAGATGGGCGCGAGTGCTGGCAATTCTGAGAAGAGGAGGAAAGATCAGACGGGTTTGTTGAGGTGTGCTGTTATGAATAATGTTAGGGAGAGGGATTGAGGTGGCGGTTTTTGAAGTACTCGTTTATTAGATCAGATTTGGTTTTCAAATAATTGGGGTTTGAGCGCTCCATAGAACATGGTCAATGATTCCTAATTGTTTAGCTTTTTTAAATATACCAATATCTCACAACTTGAAAGGATCATATTATCCCCAAAAGCTTCTCTTCATTTCCATCATCAGTGATCATAATATTGAGAGAAACACTCATCCAATAAACAACTGAACTGCCTAATTATAATTAGCGATCTGGCCAGGTAGTTGTTCTTTTCACCCTTCTGGACGAAAACGGTACCTACGTATCCCCAGCATTGTTAGAAATAATTTATTCATTCAGAGATAATCAAATTTTATATAACTGTATTCTATTAATATAATTCAGATTTAGCTCAATTATACTGAAATCAGATTCAAACTACCATGCGAAAATATGATTCTAAAATTCTAAATCTAGTTGATCATCAACACGGTTCGGTGTTATTCCCCTCCCTATATCCATCCAGCCTCTTTAGTACCATACAAATTCCAAAGCTTCTTCCATCTTGTATATATAAAAATTGCTTAAGCTTCCACATTTTCTGTTACTAATTTATGAATAGAGAAAGGAAAATAATCATAAAAATAAGACCCCGAGGAAGAATTTGTATTTCTTATATAAGGGAGCAAAGTCACTGAACTATATATTGTGCAACATACCGCTAGACCAGATTTTACAAGTTATGTAAATAAAAGAAAATACAATAAAGAAGACAACTCTTCATTCAAAAGAAGCACTTTCTCTGGTCCTCTTACAACTCACAAGGCCAATTTCAGAGTGAATTAAAGAAGTGAGTATTTACAACTTGGCAAGCCTCTTATTCAAAAGAAGAATACTTCAAAACTACCTGTGATTTCAAAACCATAAGAAAATTGTCCCCTCACAACTCCTTCTTCTCTCTGACTTCCCTCCTCTCATTCGGAGGTAACAAGTAATCCCCTCCTCTAAAAGCCGCCCAAACGCCATAAAGCCCCTGAAACGGCCACAAACCCCAAAAGACCACACAAAGCCAAGCCCACAATCCCCTCTCCATCTGCAACCTCCTCTCTCTCTCCTCCTTCTCAAAATCAACCTTCACCTTATCATACACCGTCGGTAAATACCCCGCATGATACTTCTTCCTCAGTTCATGATACGATTCCGTGTTGTAAATTTCATTGAACTCCTCTTCCGTATAGTACGTATGCGCATACAACCACTTCTGCCCACCCAGCTCATGCACTTTCCTCTCAAGCAACCGATTCCAATTAATGAATTCCCGACGATCCGTAGGACCCGGACCCCACACGCCAAAATTCAACATCATATCCTGCGTCTTGGCCTGCGTCTTCAGCGTATGCGTTGCATCCGGCAGTGTGCCACTCTGCTTGATCGGACACAACCAAAGCGGGTAATGCGTGAATTTTATATCGAGATAATCCATGAAAATTTCGGTGTTTTGGTAAGGGATCGCGACGTCTTGGATGATGTATTTGGATGATAATCCGGATTGGTGGAGCGCGTGGTACATTACACGGGTGTGCATGAAGTGGTCGAGGATGAAGCGTGTGATGCGGTTGAAGGGGGTGAGGAAGTATTTGTAGGCGTAACGAGCTACCCAGAAGCCGCCGCGGTCGTAGCGGAAGAGGTAGGATTCAAGGGGGATATATTCGGTTTGGGGGTTGTGGAGGAGGCCATGAGGCGGGAGACGTGGATATAGAACCAGGGGTCGTGGCGGCGACTGAAGAACTGGATTTGGGAATTTGGTGGGGGAGTGGAGGTTAGACGACCGGAACAGATGACACCGTAATTGGAAGAGAACATGATACCGTCTAGATAATCGATATTGGCATCTTTTGAGGCCTTTGTGATCTCGGAGGTGGCGGCTTTGATAGAGGTAACGGGAATGTAGGTTAATGCTACGTAGGTTTTTGCTGGAATAAGTTGAACCTCAAGAAGAGTGGTTACTCCTAATGTTCCAAAGGACGAGGCGGCCCCGTAAAAGAGGTCCGATTTCTCTGTTGGTGAGGCTCGTACGACTTCTCCATTAGCAAGGACGATTTCAATCCAGTTCACAGTTCTGTCGAAGAAACCGTATTTGAAAGACTAATGATGAGATAATAAGCATATTAACTGACATGTTAGGGGAGTAACGAGAGAAGGATATTCGAAGCATTATTAAATCTATTTTGGTTAACTTTTGGAGCATTTAAGTAAGAAAATAAACCCACACTACTCTCTCCCGCCGTCCCCGCAAAGCCCCCACCAACAGTAATTCCAGGGAACTCCATGATAACTGGTGGAACCAGTCCATGGGGAAGTGTAGCTTGAACGAGGGAATCCATTGGAACATTAGGTTCAACCAGTGCCGTCATAGACTTCGTGTCAACCTTCAGAACATTGTTCAGCAATGATGTATCGATCATTTGAGACCGCTGATATTGCGATTTTCGTGTGCTATTCGTGGAGCCATGGTAGATTCTGAACGGTGTCTGTCTTGAATGAAAAGATTGGATATCTGAAGAGATTTTGGACACTGCTTGGTTGTGGATTTCCATGATCGCGGGAAAGTTGTGAATTCAAAGCCAAAAGTGGTGGTGAGGTTAATAAATGTCAGACATATATATGACTGGGTAAATTCTGGGTAGTAATGTGTTAGGTATCTTGACCAGCTTGGATTGATAGATCGAGCTTACTATGATTATATGTACAAGAAGGATAACCTGATATATATACCTAAGATGTTGGAGGAAAGATGAGAATGCAGAAGCGAAAGATGTTGTTGACAGAGCCAAGGCCCGAATGTTCCGCGTCTTGGCAAAATACTATGACGATACGAATGCGAGAATGGAGCATACGCGTTACCTCTAAACGGTGTTGAACACGAGAGAAAGGGGAAAGGAGTAGATTAACTATCCCCCAGGGAGAGGTGAGAGGGCGTAGTTATAGTCGACGAGAGAAACTCTAATTGCACGAACCCTCAATTCAACTCCATCTGAGTCAAATTATTCAAGAAAATAAGAACCCAAAAACAAACATGAATACTCACATCTGAATAATAACAGATTTTATATATAAACTGAGTCTTTATCAAATTTTCAGAACAATTCAATATCTCCCCAGACTTCACAACGAAGCAAAACCAGAACCAATATGAAGTCACGTGCCACAACCCTCACTATCAAAAAATTCCTCCTCCCTACCACAAACGCAACCCCTCAACCCTCCATCATCCCACCAACAACTGAGCACTTCGCTCCCGCAAACCTCAAAAAACGAATCACCATGACCTCACGAATCCCTCACCAACTCGAACCCTACCTCTCCCTCCCACCAGAAGCCTCCCTCATCCTCCTCACCAACATTCTCGGCGCCAGCTCAAACTGGCTCATTTTGAGATTCTTATACAACTCTTTGAATCCCGTCAATGCCAGTATTAGTAACAGCAGCAACCAAGGAACTGACGAAGGAGAAGTAAAAGTACTTCTTGTTAGTTTTCTACGAGATTGGAGTTTTTGGAAGGATGGTGGGAGACGATTGGTTAGTGGTTTTTTTGGCCGTTTTTAACTTCTTCTGATTACAAACTCTTCCCTCTATCTTTCTTTTTGAAATTATGAATAAAGGCTATGTTAAGAGATTTCGTGGCTGACAAAAGTGTTTGTTCAGGGTCTCGATCTAGAGAAATTTGCAACGAAGAAGAAATTCGGGTTTGTGGATGGGTTGAGTGGACTTTTTATTCCCAAAGAGCAGCGAAGAAACGCTCCAACCCCAGTGAGGGGTGGTAGTAGTGGTGAGAAGAAGATTTTGAGTAATCCCGAGCTACAATCTATCTCTGGGGAGATCAGAAAGGCAATTGATGAACTGAAGGAGGGAAGTCCCGAATGTAAAGTGTTGCTGGTCATTGATCAATTAGATCTACTGCTTGCTGCTGGAGGGGATGGAGTTGGTGCTGTGGGGTTGGGGGAGGTTCTAATGGATTGGAGAGAGGTAAGTCGACCATTCATTCATTTATTTTAACAATATTTGTGTCACGTTTCTGATTAAGGGGATTGTTTAGGATGTACATGCAACGGTTTTGTCGCTCTCGGCGGATCTACCGCTTGTTGCTGCTCAACAGACGCCGTTAGAGATTGATCATGCAGCATTTTTGTTGGCTGTGGCTCATGATGCTGATTTTACTATGGCTTTGAGATTGCTGGATACGGGCACCGCGAGAGATGTTAGTGGGGTCGTGAGGATTACGATTGGTGATGCTGCGGTAGATGAAGAAAGAGATGGCCATCGGAAGATCGAGGAGAGGGAGTTGTTGTACTTCGTAGGCGGCGACGGAGGGGTAAAGGTATTTGAGCGAGGCCAGTAGTGAAAAAAATGAACCATCCAGTCGTAAAATGTCTTTACAGAGAAGTACTGTCTGAGAACCGGGCCCCTAATTTAATAGGTAAATTGATGCTCAACTCCTCCTTCAAAACCATTCGATCCATCAAAATCACAGTGCCAAACTTCACTTCAAACCCATTCTTGGATCAACTCGATGTATTCAGGTGCAATTGTTCGCATTTGCTATCATGACCGTAGCCTTCAAGACATCATAAGCATCCATTTGTCAACCCATCCCAATCAACACCCGAAAAAATGCATTTTCCTCCCTTATTCGGCCTTAGCTGGTCCGCGCGAATCCTTTGGTACACCGGTTTGGAATCCGTTGGCGAACTTGCGAGAGACAGTCTTGAGGTAACGCATGCGTCCGGATCCAGTGGTCTTCCTCCTCTTGGCCTTCTCACCCCAGTTGTCTGCAGTGTGTTAGTAAAGATATCCTCCCACCGTATACCACCTATCGTATCGTGAAATGACATCGAGTCTGGATAGAACGTACACTTTCGGGTCTTTGCTGCTGGGTATCCGCATGAGGAGCAGGTGTGCTTTTGGATGTGGAGGGATCGTCGGCCTTGAAGTTGAAAAGTCAGTCCTCCGCTTGATGTTTTAATCCCCCGCTCTGACTCTATCTCTCATCCTTCTATCTCGGTGTCCTGGGAATCGATTGTACTAACCGCAACGTCTGCACAAGGTGTGCGTCTTGTTGCTGTAGGGGAATAATGGTTAGCCTCACGTCACTCGAGTATCTGGAATGGAAAAGGCTCTGCTTACTGTCGCTTTCCGAAACTTGCTGTTCCTTTCGCTGTAGTGGTTGTCAGTACAATTATTCGATACGGATGCGAAGTTTTGCGTTGATTGTGTGTAGATTGGGGGGGATCGTGTGGGGGTTCGAGGATTGTGCGATCGCGTGGGTACGTACTCATTTTGAAGGATGACTAGATCGATTGTTAGCAGGGCGTTCTTGTAGGCGAAGTTCTCGTGCAATGGTGCTGCACTTTCAACGTACCTGGTCGCCGGTGTTGTCGAGTTTGTCGTTGGCCTGAGTCTCTCGATGTCGCGAATTTCAATTTGGTGAACTCGAAGTGCGGAAAGGTTAGCCTGCAAATTCTAAGCGAGCACTAGGTGCATGCCAAGTCCCACATCACGTGCCAAGGTAATTTCGTCTAGAATTTGTGCAACTTTTCTTTAGGGACAACGTAAGATTCTTTTACATTTTTCTAAATCTTTGGGGTTCGAATCTTTAGCGTTGTTGATGGGAGGATTCTGAATTGGTTTGTCAAAGAGATAAACTGCGGGTACGGAACGGTACAACACCGCCAGGATTGCAGTATATTTGGACATCCCACAGTCCCACTTCAAATCACTGGAACGAAGCAAGCGGGAGTTGTATTATCAGCTGGAGGATTTGCTATTTATTTGTTTATACGTAAAGAATGTGATCAATACACTTATACTTATCAATCTGTACGCTACGCGTGACGATATTCGGAGCTAAAAGAGTGCTCCTAGACACATATCGGTGCTACAATACTTCAAAGGGCCCAAAAGACTAGATACCCTATTGCACATTAACGCCTGTCCCTTGGTATACCCTCAATCCCTCAACCCATCTGACCCCGAAGCAATACTCCTCAAAACCATTCAGCCATCAGTTCTCAATCTCCAACATCCCCTTCAGCCCTGTCTCTACTCCCCTCCACCATTTCCCCCTCTCCTCTAGATCATCTCCAACTCCACCTAGAGCTTCCTCTTTTCTCCTCTTCGCCTCCTTCGCCGCGGCCGTACTCCCCAACCTCTTGACCTCCAAAGGCTGCACTTCCGAATTCAACCTCTCCAATTCCCTCGTCTTTCTCGGCACCAAGCCCTGCAGCTGCTCCAACTGCCTATCCAACTCAACCCTCTCCCTCTCCCTCTCCTCCACCAGCGCCAGCGTTTTTTCCAACGGCATATTAAGCGTAGGATTCGAACCCGGCTGTTGCGCCTCCTTCAACTCCGCAATACTTTCTTGCAACTCCTGAATTTTTTCCGGCAGTTCCTGCAGCTGCATAGTCTGCATCTGTATATTTTGGTGTTTTTCGCAGAGTTCTCGACCGCGCTTCTCTAGCTCGGCTACTAATTCCGCGACTTCGGTCTTTTGGGCTTTCAAGGCGGCTTTGGAGATGGCCAGTGAGGCTTCGAGTTCGACATTTTCTTGATGCTCGACTACAAGTGGTGGATCGCCTACGATGGCGCGTATGAATTTCTCCTTGGTGACTTGTTCGAGGTAGGAGAATCGGAGCTTGGAGAATAGTTCCTGCGATTTGATTAGTGAAAAGCTTTGTGTGAGGAGGCTGATGGGCAGGTACCTTGTAATGTAATAAGTCTGCCTCTAGACTGGCTGGTGTTGGATTGTCGAGCACGTCCGCAGATACATCCGATGTGCGTTCTTTGCTGGAAGTGTGTTGTCCTCTGGAAACCGGTTCGCTGAGTTTGATAATGGAAAGATCATAACTGTTCTGGGACTTAAGAACAGCCTCTAATACTTTCTCGTGCGATATCGCCATTTTTGGTTGTCCAGTCTATTCCCAAACCGTAGTATTCGCACGCGAGTCGTTTGTTTACTGGTAACTTTGTGGTCGAGATTCAGGTATTGGATGTTGAGCGAATGTAATGTTTATCCACGCAGATTGCCTTGGTCCTTAAGTTTCAAGTAGTGTCTTGTGGAAGGAATAGAATGAGTTTGCCTGGATCGAAAAGTGTCGTATTGCTGTGAGTGTTGGTGTTAGCAAAATCCCAATTCGCGGCTTGCGGAATGGTAAACAAAGGTCCCATATTGACGCTCCACACCGCCTAGCCCCGCCCTATCAGCGCAGGAGCAGGAGGCAGATGTTGATGAACAGATCCCCAATTTCGCAAATCGCATACAACTTTGATCAGCCGACAAGAACTATTTAAGAAATGACATAAGAAACAGCGCATGTCACCAATTAATCCTTAAGTTTGGAGCCCTCAAGTCACCATGGCGAAAGATGAGCCCTTGACGGACGAGTACGTCGCAAACCTCCTGGCCGCAGATGCCAAACAACGCAACATAAACTACTCGGCCATGGGTCTAGAAGCATTTGCCTCTTCAAAGTAAGCTTCACGAATCCCATTACACACTTTTCCTCCAGCTAAATCTGGCTGGTAGACCTGCAAATAAACCCAAGCCAAACACGCGATTTCTCCGAAACATAATCAAGGACACGGATAGCCACAATGCAGCATTACTAGCAAAAGAAGCTGCTGAATCAAAAGCGCGCCTGCAGGCACTCTCTGGGAAACCTGGTCGAGAAGAGAGGGTGAAATCTGTCAGTGGGACGGATGTGCGTAGGAGACAGTTGGGTGATATTGCTGCGATTTTGGCAGGAGGCCCACGGAAGAGGAAGAGAGTCGAGGAGGAAGAGCAGACACCGGAGAAGTCAAGAAAAAGGGACACTTCGAATAGAGAGGATGAGGCAGAGGTATCGAGAGACGAACTGAGTAGGAGGAGGAGGAGAAGTAGGGATAGAGAGAACGATGAGAACAAAAGCTCGAGGAGCCACCGAAGCCATCACCACAGAAGGGATCGCAGTACATCGAAGGAAAGAGATCGAGAGAAGGAAAGGGATCGCAGGAGGAAAGATAGGTCAAGATCTCGTTCGCCTAAGAGAGAACGTGATGACAGGGAATCCCGACATCGGCATAGATCACCCAAATCGAGACGTTCAAGATCACCCAAAGCTGGAGAGAAGGAGAAGGAGAAATCACACCGCTCCCGGCGACGTGCCACTCCCGAGATATGGTCCAGCTCTCGAAGGAGAGAATCCGAAAAAGCATTGAAGAAACAGCCAGAGGCAGATGATGATTCGGATCCCTTAGACGATATTATCGGTCCACGCCCACCACCTGTTGCTGAAATACGCACTCGTGGACGAGGCACTATAACCGGAGCTTCGGGGATGGACTCCAGGTTCTCGAAGGGCTATGACCCTGCAGTGGATGTTCAACTGGATGTTGATGAGGAGAACGACTGGGAGCAAGCACTTGAAGCCCTAAAGGATCGCCAGAAATGGAAACAGCAGGGTGCTGATAGGTTGAGAGCTGCTGGCTTCACAGAAGACGAGGTCAAGAAGTGGGAGACTGGGGGAGAAAAAAGGGAGGAAGATGTCAAATGGTCGAAAAAGGGTGAAGGGAGAGAATGGGATAGAGGCAAGGTGCTAGATCAAGAAGGAACGGTGTCTATTGAATCGAAGTTTGGAAGGTTGACGGAGGATTAATTGGTTGGGATTCAAATTCATTGCTGGTATCGTCAGTGTTGAGTTTTTACTCTAGTTGAAGTACTGGCAGTCTTCGTCCTCGTACTCCTCATCCAATTCTCTCCAACGCTTATTACAAAAAAGAAGGGAGAATAGAGTGCCAGGCTCTCTAGAAAAGGTTGACAGAGCTACATACAGACGACATGTAGGGCAGAGTGATACAACGGACACGTTCTAGTCAGCGATAGATCCTATATACAGTATAAGTCGAATGAATTGGGAAGTTACGAGCTTAGACAGGCTAGCGATTTAGAGATGAAGAAATCAAGAGATGTTACTTCACTACTACTACTACTACTACTACTACTACTACTACTCGTGTTGTTGGCTGTGAGGTGCTTCGAGATGGTGCTATGCCTCGTGACCCGCAGATTCTCATTGGCCCTTCGTGAACTCGAGCGCCAAGCTTTCCCCAGGTTTCCTTCCCCACCCTGTAGCAAGTTCCAGAAATTTCGTGTCTATTCGTGCTTCGTCCAAAGGATAGAATACTACTACGTCAATACCGAAATCATACGATACCTCAGAAAGTGTTGAAAACTCCAGAATATTCTAGTCTTCAGTCATTATGTATAAATTGCCCATCCATTCCCTTCGTCCTTTCGCAATCAACTCGACAACAATCTCTATTCACAAAGAAAGACCACCATCTATACAACCCACAGCCAACCAACAACACTTTTCTTCTCCAAACAAAACAAATCAAACCAAATCAAAATGTCTCTCCTATCTCGCGGTTACAGTCCAGCTGGAAGCGCTGAACCAACCTCCTTCCACCCACTCTTCAGATTTCTCAGCGACTTCGACCAATACAACCAAGCCTCTACGTCCAATTCCACCAATGCACCATCCCACCAACACCACATACTTCCCACCTTTCGACCAAAGTTCGACATCAAAGAAACCGCCAACGAATACGAACTTCACGGCGAACTCCCCGGCATCGAACAGAAAGACGTCGACATTGAATTCACTGATGGCCAAACCCTCGTGATCCGCGGTCGCACTGAGCAGAGATATACCAAACGCTCTCCCTCAGAAGCTGGCAATTCCATCAAGAACTCTGCTGAACAGGGTAAATTAGGCAATGATAGCCATCAGCCTACGGTTGAAGATGGGGATGATGAGGATACGGGGGTACAGAGTGGTGCTGAGAAGGCGAATAAAAATACCGGGGTTGCGAAGAGATCCAAGGAAGCGAGTCTTCAACATCAACAACAACAACAACAACCTCAAGCTCGATATCTAGTCTCTGAGCGCTCCATCGGCGAGTTCTCGCGCACTTTTAACTTTCCGACAAATGTCGATAGCGATGCTGTGACGGCATCGATGAAGAATGGGATTTTGAGTGTGATCGTTCCGAAGCTCAAGCGTTCAGGAGGGAGGAAGATTCAAATTACTTCTTAAGTTAGAATGGTAGTGATATGTTGAGAAAAGGCGCTACTGATGATTTGAAATGATGGATATGCTAGTGTTTTGGGTTTTGTTTTTGTTGACATCGTTTTTGGTTTTGTTTGACAATGTAATACGCTCTCTTTGAATGTTGGAGTAATATTAATGATGTATGTTCAAGTAATTGTAGCGAGGTAGTCTCTGTTCAGATCTTTAATAAAAACGCTATCACACACTTGCTGACTCCAAATTCAAGTGCTTCACATGTCACTTCAAATTCTACAAACCAATATCGAAATTGTAAACAACTTGTCATCTTACTTACTTAGCCCACTTGAAACAATTCTGGCACAAATGACAAGAAGCACAAATTCTTAGTAATATCTATTTAAACATTTCTCGACCACTGCTTAAAGTCAGAAATCTTTTAACTACGAGAAGGAGATGTAGCAACATTACACTCCTAGCAGAGGACGTATTTTTGACTTCCTGCTAAATCAACGAGAAAATGATCACGTGAGTGGTTATTCTGCTCAGAAACAAAATACGCATAGCCAGCTATGCTAATATGCCAAGCATGTGCGCTTTTTTATAGAGAATCATGAGAACATACTGATGATACCCAAATTTTGAACCTTTTTGTTGTTGACGTGATAGGTAAAGACCTGTTACTAATAATAGCGGAATCCTCAGCATCACATGATCAGGAAGTTTTGCCGTTTCCTACTCAGCACGATAATTCTTGAGAAGATAAGAATTCGACACCACCAAACGAATGATTTGCACTGAGCTGTTATGTCTTCAAGGATGATGCTGCTGAAATGCATTTGTTGTCGTCGTGCTGTTGAATGATAACAGCTGCAATATTATCGAGGATCGCAATCACATTTCCGCCCAGTCAATCCAGTCAACAAAACATCAGGATTCTTAACATTTCAATTGGACTCGTCGTACTCATCACCGCACCAATCAAAGTTCGCAACTGAATCATCGCACCACTTCTGCAGGGACGAAGCCGCGTTGATCGTGGTGGTCTGCAACACGCCAAGACCATTTCGATCTGATCGCCATTCCTGAAACTATTCAGAGTCAAGCAACGAAAGGTGCGGCACCACGTCGATCCTCTTGGATGTTTCCTCTTTCTCCGCAAAAAACCTGCCAAAACTCCCCGAGTTCCTTCTACGGGTACGGGTCCCCAAAAGTTAATGATTGGTAGGCCAGTCAGAGCTTCCCGCGAGGGTGCTTTCATCTGTTGTGCTAGACTTCTCAAACGTTAGATACAATCGACTTCCCAGTATGGCACCTTTGAAACGGTGTGAGTGGTGGATGTGTGTCGAGCGATGTGCTTGATCCATTCTTTTGGACATTCAAGTAGTACTTGGTTTGCCGTTGAGCATAGTTCTTCTTCGTTATTTCTTTCTTCTCTCTGTTCCATTTCATTCATCTCTCATACCCTCTCCTCAATCTCACTGCTGCCATATTTACTACGATTTTTTCCGGAAGACAAAGCAGAGTTCGTCTGGGCTTTTGATTCAACTCAAAGCCAAAGTCTCCAAACTTTACGGTTCCATTTCTCGACTTCCCTCCCCAGTCACACAAAGTCCCTCAACATGGGTGTACGGATAGTTCAAGGTGTGCAACTCCCTCGAAGACGCGCTCTCAGTCTGACAAGAGTCCGTTCAGTATGCGGGATGTGGTTTTGGGTAGCCTTCACATTTTTCGTCTTCGTCATCCTACACCAATCCCGAAGTCTACTACCACCAATCGACTCATTAAAAAGCAGTAATACTGCAGCTGCAGCACCAGCAATCTCACAACCACCCACGACCATCGGTCTAACCACTCGCCAACGAATGGCTCGCTCAGAACGAGCATGGCAATCCAGCGTCAGCCTTCGGCACAAGATGGCAAATCTTCATCCCTCCAACCCCAAAATCCCACACTTCCCCGCCCAAACACTTGCAGATTTCGGCAGATATCCATATACCCTCTGGGATTTCTTCCCAGCAACCTACACCTGTCCCCACGACATCCAACGAGTCGGCCGCCTCGGTGATGGCGGAAAATGGGTGTGCGGCATGTCCCTCTACGAAGCCAGACCGGCTCCAGCCGTCTCGAACCAGAAAAACACCGAAACAATCATCTACAGTTTTGGCGTCAATGACGAGTCAACCTTTGAAGCCGAGATGCTGGCTCGTATCCCCTCGGCACGAATTTTCGCCTATGACTTCTCCGTCGTTAAATTCGGTCCACAGCTCTCCCCGGCACACTCATCGCGTGCCCATTTCTCCCAAGTCGGTCTGGGAGCAGCAGACGAGACGCTTCGCACTCCTCAATTCTTCACTCTTCGCACGCTCATGAAGCAAAATAAGCACGAATACATCGACATTCTGAAGATTGACGTCGAAGGCTCGGAATTCACTGCTCTCGATGCCTTTATGGATTCATGTGAGGAGTCAGGTGTCTTCCCCATTGGACAGGTGATGATTGAGTTGCATTTGTTTGAGGATAAGGTGGTGAACTTTGAGCGATTCACGAAATGGTGGGAGAGGTTAGAGAAGTTCGGAATGAGACCTACGTGGTTGGAGATTAATCTGTTGGCTGTGACGTTGAATCCGAGTAAGACGGATCCGAGATGTGTCGAGTATGTGTGGGTCAATGCCAAGGATGAGAAGAGCATTTTGTTGCAAGAGTGAGTGTAAATTAAATGTAGAACGCATAGCTTGCAGGTCAATTGGCGTTTGGGCATGGAGTTTTGGGGCGGTTCCCGTCAGGTTTACGTACAAAGAATACAGAATATTTTCAAAGTTCAGCAGTGAATTTCTTTACATTTGTATTTGCCTTTGGAGAATTTTGATGTCTAGCGTACTGTACTGTACATTCAAGTTCATTGCCAGACGCTTGACACGGAAGCAACATTTTCATCGCTTTATATTAAATTCACGGATGTTGCATTCTCTATCTCCTCTTCAAAGCTTCCTACTAATGGGGTGAAGAGCATATTTCTTGGCTCTATTTACTTCTACCAATATTTTAATGAAGCCAAAGGGAGACGGTAGGAATTCGGCAAAAGCACTTGATGGCTAAGGATGATTATCTATTAATATTGACCATCCCAAACTCCAGCGAAATCATAACCATCCTAAAGAAAAACTGCATCCCAAACGCCTCGCTTGCAACCACAGTTCGCCAGCCAGGTTGCCAACCACAATATAACAACATAATCTCGAATTCTCCTTCCACTATGATGGATGAATAAATTAGACACCTTTCTCAATAAAAATCCAAAATCCCTCTATCAAAGAAAGCCTTCCAATCAAAGAAAACCCAGCCATCACCAAACGCCAACCTCTCGCAATAACATCTCTCCTTCCCCTCATGCCACGAACAAACCTCCGCCTTCCTCGCTGCCGCCACCACAGCGTCGAATCTCTCCCCTAGCGCAATTCTAATCCCTTGTTTATACATCTCTGCTCTCTGTTCTCTTTCCATCTCACTTCGCACTATTATCCTGCTATCTTCTTCTCCCACATTCACTTCCCTATTTCCATTTCTGTTCCTGTTCCCTCCATTCTTCTTCTTCTTCTTCTTCTTCTCCGCACATCCAGAAATCAAACCTAACCCCAAACAGATCTACTCAAACTACAATTCCTGTGCATGTTGATCTGGAGTTGCAGGTAAGGCATGTAGACGTATGTGCAATAGAACCTGGATTGGTTAGGATGACGTGCCGAGTAGATGGTATGGATGAGACTTGTCCAGCGAGTGTGTAGGTCTGCAGGGAAAACACGAAGAGGGATCGGGAGGTGTGTTTGTGTGATCGGTGACATGGTTGTGGGTGCTTGACAGGCGCAGTGGTTGCAGTATTGGGTATTGGCTCGTCCAGGTGGACTGTTTCTGTGGTTAGCTTTTACTTTTGAAATTGAATTGAGTAGAGTATAGAGGGGGTAGAGAGGTAGATATAATGTGAATTCCTAACATTTGTGCTAGTACTCTACTATTTTTGGGTTGAGATTGGTCTTGTGCCTGGATTTGGGGAATTTGTATAGTATGGAAAAAAGAGACAAAAACAGAAAGAGAGAGAGTTTTATCGAATGAATTAAGATTTAGTCCAGTGAGAAGCTCTGAGATAAAATGTGATTATTGACTAGCCTTGACTTAGCGTTTGGGACCTCCTAGAGCCAGCTGTTTTAGTCCACCGTTACCGAAGTCTACCTAGTAACACGCTAAGTTCTCCCAGGGCTCGTTCTACGCAACCAATATAATGATTTAGTTTAAGATTTCGCGAGACCAATTGATTTCTGCTGGCTGATGTTGGTAGACTTGGAGGGGCTTGAACGCCAAGCTTGGAAAATGTCATATATTTCGAGAGCACTTTGCCATCATCACACCAAGTAATGAAAAGATCAAATTCTAAAGCAACTGGAATATTTTAATGGATACAAGGAAGTACTGAGATCGTGAATAGGGTTTTGACGAAGAAGATGCTCCTATACTTTTGAAGTGTTCCTGTTGGTCGGTGTACATAATACAACATCAAAAGCTGTAGTCACGTGTTTTTGATTCCAACATCATGATCAGCTCGGCGGCTACACAGCCTTGTCCCTTTCTCTGTCTCTGTCCTTTTACCATCATAATCTGACATCTGTTTGAAGATATCAAATTGCTTTGTACCAGCTGCGATCTGAAGCTACAATCCGACATCGCGAACCTACCAACATGGCCACCCAAGTTCCTCACCCACCGGTGTGCTTGCTATCTCTGGGTTTGTGATGCCCCAACATGATTCTGGTGCCTAGTTTTGACCTCATTAAAGATGGCGGGGGCATCAAAGGAATATCCGAGCTGCTTATCTTGCAGCATATTATGACCGCTGTACAAGGCCAGCTTAGACTTGCAGAAGAGCCTCTCCCATGCGACTACTTTGATCTGGTTGGTGGGACTAGCACAGGAGGGTAAGTTTAGGGAACCTGTTTATGTATATGCAACAAACTCACGTATATTCCTACTTACTCCATATAGCCTTATTGCTATCATGCTAGTTCGCTTACGAATGACGGCGATGGAGGCACTCCAACAATACTTCAAGCTTGCAGGCAAAATATTCTCGAAGAAGAATACGAAGGCGAAAGGGAAAGAGGGTGCATTCAAAGCATCAACTCTTGAGGCATCTGTCAGAGAAATTGTAGTCGATCACGAGAAGAAGCATAATGGCGGTACCAGCATGTTGCCAACTGGAGACAATAAAACGAAAGCAAAAGGGTAAGTAGAAAAGACTTTCAAATGTTCTAGAATTTATGAGTTTCTTCTTCTTCCTAAAGCTGACGGATGTTAAGTTTTGTGTGCGCCATGGCGGCCGAGATGATGAAGAAGCCATATCATCTGAGAACCTACAAAATTCCTGGGGAAATCGTGTATGACTGTGAGATATGGGAAGCTGCAAGAGCGACCACGGCGGCACCAACATATTTCAAAGCCATCTCGATCAAGTGGCCGAACGGCTCTAGTAATCGATTTGTCGATGCAGGCTTAGGCTTCAATAATCCTGCAGAAGAAATCATCGAAGAAGCGGAAACTGTCTTTGGAGCCTCCACTGCATTGAGAGTACTAGTCAGTGTTGGTTGTGGTGTGAAGCCTTCTATTCGATATGATGCCCCCTCAGCGATCGACAAGTTTCTCCCACTCAACGCTATCAAGACTGTCCAAGCCATTGCTACTGATTGCGAGAGCACTTCGGACAAATTGGAACGCTCTTTCAAGAATTACCCAAACGTCTACTTCCGATTCGACATCCCAGAGATAGGAGATATTGGGCTTTCAGAGATTGACGAAGCAACACTTGATCGAATCAGTGCTAGCACGAAGGCTTACTTCGATGTGGGGTCGACCGGACACACTATGCTAGGACCGGTGGTGAGACTTCTCTGTGAAGATGTTCAGGGAACAGCGCCAATACATGATATTACGTTAGGGAAGATCCGTACGTTGCAATAGACTTTTGATAGCATTTAATTAATGTTATTTTGAAATTAAGCTAACTAATATTTTGAAGTCACCGTTGGTGTACCATCGACACGAGGTTATATTACGTTCTAGGCTTAAGACCTATCATCTGGATAGCGATGTTGCTAACGACATTTAGGCCACCAGTCCATTCGATTTCGGCGTAACACAAACTTTGTTGGCCGTGAGTACTACTTGGAGCAGCTCGCCACAAAGCTCGACCCTAGAATATCTGCTGGCACATGTCCATGGGTGGCTCTTTACGGCCTTGGGGGGATTGGCAAGACTCAAATTGCTCTGCAATTTGCCTACGAAATCCAGGATATACTACTAGAGTGCTCTGTTTTCTGGGTGCAGGCTAGTGATACGACAAGTTTTGATGCTTCGTATCGCGACATCGCCCAAAAGCTCGGCATATCGGAACCGGAAGGTGATAGAACAGATTTGAAGCATTTGGTCTTTACAGCACTTCAGGGCCTCATGAGTCCATGGTTGCTTATTGTGGACAATGCCGATAATTACAAGGTGCTCAATAACGCTAACGAGGGAAACTCGTCACGTGCGCTAATTGAATACCTTCCAAACCGCGGCAATGGGGCAGTGCTTTTTACCACGCGAGATAATAAAGCAGCTTCGGATATCGCTGAGGCCAATGTGATTCACGTCAAAGAAATGAACAGGCCTGAGTCGATCAAACTCCTCAAAACAAGTGTGCAGGTGGAAAAACACAACTTACTCGAAGACGAGACTAGTATGGATAAGCTGCTTGACCTGCTTCTTGACCTGCCTCTTGCAATCAAGCAAGCCGCGGCATATATCAACAAGAATACCATTCCAATTGCCGAATATCTATCATTATATGACAACAGCGACGAAGACAAAATTGAGATTCTTAGCGAAGGTTTCGAAGACCGCGGAAGGTATTCTGGGCAGAAAAACCCAGTGGCCACGACCTGGGTTATCTCGTTTGAGCAAATCCAACGTGATGATATTCTTGCGGCTGAATATCTCTCATTCATGGGAGTGATAGCCCGAGACGACATTCCTAGATCACTTCTACCACCCGCAAAGACTCCTAATCAGCAAACCAAAGCCATTGGAACGTTGATTGCATATTCATTCGTGATAAAGCGATTAGCAAAGGATGCATTTGATGTCCATCGACTCGTGCATTTAGCGACTCGCAACTGGCTGGCAGAGACGAAGACAGAGAAGGCAGCAGAGAAGAGTGCACAATCACTATGGGCAGATATAGCACTGCATCGATTGGTTGAGGTCATCCCGTTTGGTGGTTATATTGGCCAAGAGGTATGGAAAAACTACTTACCGCATGGGATTTTCCTGGCAGATACTATTGGGGTTTATACAAGCAACAAGATGGAGGTAATTCAGTTGCGATTTTGTTTAGGGCGATGCCAATATGATGTTGGGCAATATGCAGGAGCGGCCAAGATGTTCCGGGCGACGCTGGTGCTGCAGGAGAAGGTGTTAGGGAAAGAGCACCCCGAGACGCTAATAAGCATGAATAACCTCGCTCAAGCGCTGAGTAACCAAGGGAAGCACGCCGAGGCAGAGAGAATGCACCGGGAAACACTAGCGCTACGAGAGAAGGCATTGGGGAGGAGCACTTATCAACGCTAACAAGCATGAATAACCTCGCTCAAACGCTAAGTAGCCAGGGGAATCACGCCGAGGCAGAGATAATACACCGGGCAACACTAGCGCTACGAGAGAAGATATCGGGGAAGGAGCACCCCGAGACACTAATAAGTATAAATAACCTTGCTCTAGCGCTAAGTAGCCAGGGGAAGCACGCTGAGGCAGAGAGAATACACCGGGCAACACTAGCGCTACGAGAGAAGGCATTGGGGGAGGAGCACCTATCAACGCTAATAAGTATGAATAACCTCGGTCAAGCGCTAAGTAGCCAGGGGAATCACACTGAGGCAGAGAGAATACACCGGGCAACACTAGCATTACAAGAGAAGGTATTGGGGGAGGAGCACCTATCAACGCTAATAAGTATGAATAACCTCGCTCAAGCGCTAAGTAGCCAGGGGAATCACGCTGAGGCAGAGAGAATACACCGGGCAACACTAGTATTACAAGAGAAGGTATTAGGAGAGGAGCACCCGTTAACTTTAGCAAGTATGAGTAACCTCGGTCAAGCGCTAAGTAACCGGGGAAATCACGCCGAGGCAGAGAGAATGCATCGGGCAACACTAGTATTACAAGAGAAGGTATTGGGGAAGGAGCACCCTTTAACGTTAACGATTATAAATAATCTTGCCGTAGCGCTAAGTCGCCAAGGGAAGCACACCGAGGCAGAAGT
The DNA here is from genome assembly GCA_031472005.1 of Tetracladium setigerum. Classification (NCBI taxonomy): domain Eukaryota; kingdom Fungi; phylum Ascomycota; class Leotiomycetes; order Helotiales; genus Tetracladium; species Tetracladium setigerum. The sequence continues at coordinate 2,163,343 of PZJY01000008.1, read as the reverse complement.
AATGCACCGGGAAGTGCTAGCGGTACGGGAGAGGATGTTGGGGATGAAGCACCCTGACACGGTGAGGACTTTATTGAACTTGGGAAGTGTTCTTCAATGGCAAGGAAAAACTGGTGAAGCTATGACATTCTTTCGAGAAGTACTTAATCGTTGCGAAGCAATATATGGGCCTGACCATGCTGAAACTAAAGTCAGCCGTCATCACCTCGCGAACATGCTTGAGAGCTCAGATTAGAACCAGTTTGATCTAGAGATACTTAGAAATAGTCTCAAATAGATAAAGTCATAGTCACGTTGTGCTCAGCATGCTCAGGAATACTCACCTTCGGCTCAGGTTAGAGCGACAGCTACTCACTCCAAACACTAGAAATTAATCAGCGAAAGGGAATGTTAAATCTGGCTTTCTTAGTAGTCTGAAATCTTATACAGAGAAAGCGTGGACAGATAAAATTTCTATTTCACCATGAACGAAAAGGGCACTGTTGGCAGTTCAACGATTGATTAATGTATTTCCTAGAAAGGACCAGAAATTAAGGAATGCCACGCCAGCTCCTATCACATTACCCTCTTGAACGAAAGAATATCATCAGGACCGAGCACAAGCATTTACACCCAGGAAATCTTCGAACCATCATCCAGCAACTAAAGTAAATTCCATCGTTCGTAAGCCATGATTCCCACTCCCGCTTCGATAAGTTTAACATTCAAACCCTTATCAACCCCCAAATATCTTCTCTTCTTAGTGACCAGATGATTCGCTAGCTGTGATAAATAGACCAACGGACTTTAGAAGACCTCGCATACAGATTATCGCAAGTCATGTCTCCCTCAGCACCTATTTTGTCAAACCACCTGCACAAAGCCACCGAGTTAGCTGTTTACTCGTTAAGGAGCTATCTAATCTCGATAGTCATGGGCGTAGTTCAAAGAATGCCCCGAGCAATACGTACTGATATTTCGCAATCGCATCCCTCATCACATCAAACGCATCCGTGTTCCCAATAAACGCATCCAGTATATTCTTCGTATGCATGCCAAACTTGCAAGTTCCACACCAAATAGGCGCGAAATTTAACTGATCTCCCTGCTGAACCTTGTAATGTCCATACTTGTTGCGATAATATTCCATCAGGCACTGGCAATCAGTGACAAGTGGTGAGGCGGGAGTGGAGCGATTGATGAATGACGGGCTACCGCATGCATTCACTGGATGTTTGGATGGATTCCAGGATATGTATTGTTTGAGGAGGTTCGCCGGGTTTGGGCTGGAGTTGCTGGAGGAGTCAGATGAGGAGCGGACGAAGAGACTGGAAGTAAGACTGCCGGGAGTGCGGTGGACGTTACGGAGCTCACCGCTGGGGTGTTGCATGTTCCGATGATAGAAGAGTCGCTTTCGAGTTCGGAGATGATGTTGACGAGCTTTGGGACGGCGGCTGCGTTAACACCAACAACTAGGAGTAGCAAGGCCAAAAGAATCGTTGTGAATTGCATCGTGAGATTTTCTGGATCGAGGCGGGGGTTGTCAGATATTTGCAAAGAAGGGTGATTTTGAGGTCTGAGTGGAGGGAAGTTTGTGAATTTATACTGCTGCGGAGTGCAGAAGTTCCTTCCATTATTGTTGAACGTCTACCTCAGTTTCAATTCGTCAGTTCAGCTAGAGAAACTGATTTTTTTGGGGTGATAATCAGTCCTCGAATTTCCATGTTATTGGACATGGCTACCAGCAGCAGGGTGCCTTCTCCTACAAGCTGGAAGTGGCATACAAATTGGTGCTATCGGAGAAGAATCAAGAACGGTAAATCGTAGCTCCAATTAAGTTTCAACGAGTATTCGTGATGTTCAAGTCAGTACTAAAAGCAGAGAAGTGTTTGCTGGTCATGTATTGTAAATACTCTAATAGAAAACCGAACAGACGATTTGTGGTCAGTTCCAAAGTCTTTATAGCATTTCACGCTTACAGAGATTGGCCTATCACTAAAATTGAAGAGAAGAGGGCTGAACTGATACACAATGTCTCCCTTCAAAAAATCGACAGGAGCCATCTTCTGGATATTCAACTCTGCCGTGTCTTCTTCCTCAGCAGAACACTTGGGTGGATAATGGAATACGTCAGTCAACTTGGAAGTGGCATGTTCAGAAAATCAATTTTATAGGTGGAAAAAATACTAAAGATTGGTAATGTTTGAATGTACCGCTTTAAGATTGTAAATTGAAACAGCATCTGTAATGATAGGTATAGACATCGAATATGCAAATTTAATATCAGGTCACATGACCATAGATCACGTGTCAAAGAATCTCCTCTTCAAAGCTACCAAAAGACTGAAACCACAGCCACAAAAGCAAGAACCAACAATATAATAGTCAAAGAAGAAGTCCTGCTCCTGCTCGCGGCCGTGATGGGAGCAGTTCGTTGAATTATCGCCACAGTAACGACAGAAACCGGAGTTGCAATATTTCATTCCTGGTACTGCGTATGGATCCAATTTTTACAGAGCTAGGCCGAAAATATTTCACTGTAGATCTTGGCCAAGCATCTGATGTGTCCATAGGAGTCCTTCCACGCTGAGTATATGAAGTGTTGAAAAGGAGAGAGAGGCTGGCTTTTCCTTGACGGAAACAGAACACTGGCTCGATAACATGAAGCCAACTCAGCTCAATTGTGACCTTCTCAGCAGGCATAAAGGTCTTAAAAATTAATCTCTCTCCCTCATGTTGGTCCTCAATCAGGAAAGTATGTCTCCCAGTAAGGCTCACGCACATTCCGAGATCTCCGCCACTGTTTTGTCATCCCAGATGTAAGATGCGGGTAAGCCAATCTTATCATAAGCTTACACCCAAACATCTGTGAAGTACCTCAAGCAATAAGATTTTAGCCATATCAAGATAGGCAAAAGGTTATTCACAGCCGCACGCTCGAGTGGTCGGAAAGATGCGATGAGAATTGCCAAGAAACGACTGATCACGCGACCAGCCGTCAAGCGCCCAAACTCTATCCCCAGATCAGAATCAGGAGGGGCATCAAATCTGCTTGGCATGGCATACAGATAACAGAAGACTCGAAAGTGGAGGAACAGGAACCCATTTGAAGTTCAAAAAGTGAAGATATGTAATCGTGAGTGAGTAAGTGAGTGAGCGGTCTCTAAACGAGTGACACGACGAGAAATTGCACATGCCGAGCGAAAGGCTTGGCCGCGTCAGGTTCCTGTCCCTGAATTGTAACCCCAGAAAATAGAATCTCGAGGGAGACCATCAAAGTAGTAAATAAAAAGGAAACATCCGTCTCGTCTGTCCACCAGCATTATTCTCACCATCCGACTTCGAAACCAGACGATCCTTCTGCATTGTGCACTAGCTGATGCTATTTGCGGCTGCATCCTGACTAAATCCTCATAATTATGGGAGGCCGATATTGACTGCCAAATCAGAGCTGACTGCGCAACCAGTGAGATGGGAATCTGCCGCTGAAACACGAGAAGCTGACAAGCCCCCCCCAGGATCATCTGGACAACGAATTCACCGTCCATCCACGACGAGAAACCACTTGAAAACGACACGCCCCTCTCCTCTGAACATTTCTCGCGATCACGTCTCTTCGCGCCGGAAAGATAGACGACTGCACATCATCAATCACCCCTTACGCAAGACTCCCGAGCAACAACGAGACGACAAGAATCGCATCGCTGACGAGACTAAGAGTCGCAGATCTCAGGAGGAGCTAGAATAATACGAATCTGCCTTGCGTTTCGGGCAGGCGCATCCACTGCCAGCAACAGACTTGGGACGAAAGAACGTCCACTTGGACACGGCACGTTGTCGATCTGCGAACATCCTTCGACGTCGAGGAGAAAATACATACACACACAGTTTGCGCCTTAATCTTGCTCTGGATGAGCAACAACCGCAACGATGCAGTTTTTCAACGGAACATGTAACTCAACGCTGGATGAGATGCGCAGTAGGTTGGGTTGGCAGCTGGATGAACGAACTGCTAATGGTGTATAGTCGGGCCAAACGACGAACTTCCCCTCGTTGGATCCCTCACCTTTCACGAATTTGGACGCTACCTTGGAGGAGGGAGCGCAATTGTCGCAATTATTCTCTCGCTATATCTGATCTGGATGCATGCGCTACATTACACAAAACCTTACGAGCAAAGACAGTGCGTTTGGTTCCCTAGTCCTCAATCATTCGCTAACTTCCTCCAGCATCATCCGTATTCTCTTTATGGTTCCCATATATGCCACAGCAGCCTGGCTTCAATTTACATTCTACTGGCATTCGATCTACTTTAGAGTCCTCTCGGAATGCTACGAAGCCTTCGCGATAGCCTCCTTCTTTGCGCTTATGTGCCATTACCTCGCACCCGATCTGCATGAGCAAAAGCGCTATTTTCGAACCATTCAACCGGTCGCTTGGGTCTGGCCTATAAACTGGTTCATGAAGTGCTGTGGAGGTGAAAGAGGATGTTGGAGAACACCAAGAAGTGGACTTACTTGGTTCAATGTCGTCTGGGTAGGTGTATATCAGTACTGTTTCGTTCGAGTCGCCATGACTTTGACAGCAGTTGGTACCCAAATCTTCCACCGGTACTGCGAATCTTCCAACTCTCCTGTTTTTGGACACATCTGGGTGCTCACCATTGGAGCTACCTCTGTCACCATTGCTATGTACTGCCTCATCCAATTTTACGTCCAACTAAGAGACGATCTTGGACCACACAAACCCTTCCTCAAAGTCCTCGCCATCAAACTCGTTATCTTCCTCTCCTTCTGGCAAATATTCACCATCAGCATCCTCGTCTCCCAGGACATCCTCAAACCCACCAAACACCTCTCCTACCCCAGTCTCAAAATCGGCATCCCATCGCTGATGCTCTGCATTGAAATGGCCTGCTTCGCACTGATGCATCTCTGGGCCTTCCCCTGGCAACCCTACCGCACCGGCGCCAAAGGCACCAAATACCCCCTCGACTCCTCTGGCTACGACGAAGTCGGTCCTAACGTCGGGGGTCCCCTCGGTATCAAAGCCTTTTTCGACGCTATGAATCCCTGGGATCTCGTCAAAGCCTTCGCACGCTCAATGCGCTGGCTCTTCGTAGGCGTCAAACACCGCGAAACCGACTCCTCGTATAAAGGCGACTCCTTCGACCTCAACAACGAAGAAACAGCCTACAAACAACGTCAACACGTCCACCTCCCCATCGCGGACGAATTCCGACGCAGCAGATTCGGCATGCCCAAACACAATCACTCACATAGCAAAAGTAAAAAGGGCAGCGGCGAGGGTGCAGGCTTGATCGCAAATGCGCAGCCAGACCCAACGGCTTCAGCGGTTTCACCGGGCTATACTCCTGCGAGAGAGAGATTTGGTAGTCAAGGTCAGGATGTGAGTAGTGGTGGCACGAATTATTATGAACACGATCGTACGTCTCAAGATATTGGGGTCGCAGTTGCGCAACCAGATCCGTATCAGTCAGCGCATATTGAGCAGAAGAGGCAGCAGCAGGGACATAATCCGCAACCCTCCGCGCAGTGGCCGAAGGAGGGGGATCAGGTTAGGCCAGAGGTACATAATGCGCTCTGGGGAGTTGGAAGAGCGTCGTGATTATACACCGACGTACTTCAGTACCACGCAACAAACGGAGCATATTGAAACGAAACAAGCGAGATCAAGTATTTGATGGTGTTTTGGGCGTTATTTTGAAAAGATACCTGGTCAGGCAGGAATTGAGTTTCTTCTTACCCTTCCCTCACCGGCTGGTGTTGTGAGAGCGTTTTAGAACAACAAAACAGATACGAAAGAAAGAAAGAACAGAAACCTGGGTAGATGTCCAGCACAGATATGGATTTGGAAAAACTGAAACGATGATACCCCTTGTTTTGCTATGCATTATATGGGATTTTGGGGTGGAATGGGAATGAAGGATGAATGATGGGGATTTGGGTAGTTTAATGTGTAAAACCAAAACAAACAAACAAAACCAAAAACTCGCAAAATGCGAATGATGCACATATATATACCTAAAATATACCTAAAATATATTTATATCACAAGTATTGTTGAGGTTAACCTCTCAGTTGGCTGTTCTTCACTTGCTTTTGGAATTATAGGAGAGGAGGAAAAGGGAGCAAAAGATGTCGTTGGTGCCTGAAATTGGAAAAGCTATGTATGTTGTCTTCCTCCCTACCTACCTATAAGAGGAGCACTGTGCAGCAAAATCGCTCCTTTCAATCAAAACTTACTCCCGATATTCTCAGATCCGAATTCTTAAGATATCATCCAAGAACGCCCTCGTGCCCATACGCCCTCCATGCCTACCCACTTCCCTACCTAGATGCCTTCTTGACCAACGCAAAACTCCAAGTCCACCTAATCATCCATCTTCTTAACTCCATTCATACTTCTCTCTGTCCCCTCCCCTTCTACTCTCCCACAATTACCCGGATTTCTCACCTTTTGCAGCTCCAGTATCCTCTTTCACAACCTCCTCCCCCTTCCCCTCTTCTTCCTCAACCCCAGCACCACCCTCCCCCACACCGCTCTCCTCACTTCCACCCACAATGCTAGGGCTACCCGTACAAGTATGCTCAATGACAGCCTCACTCGGCAAAAACTTAACAAATCCCTTGATGAGAGCTTCTTCCCCCTCAACACCCCTCAAGACCCTCTTTACGAGTATGTAGACGTCTTGCACGGTTAGGGAATGTGTGTAGAAACTGCTAAGGAGAGAGAGGATTTGTTGGTATTTTTGGGGTGGGAGGGCGGCCTGTTTTTTTGGTATGGGTTAGTGAGGGTTTTGGGGAAAGAGGTGGGTGTGGGTGGATGGGACGGGCTGGTGGAGCGAGGAGGGTGGTTGTTAGGGATTGAGGTGGAGGGGTGGTGGTTATGATGTGATGGGGACATGATGGGGATATGGAGTTGAGCGGAAATATGAAACCGGAATGAAAATGGAGAGGGGAGCAGAGGTGAGAAGTATGGCAAGATAAAAAAGGGAGGTGCTTTGGAGAGTACAGTAGAGGGAGGAAAGATTTACCTGCAACTCCTGAATAAAACTCATAGCAGCACCAACTGCAACTCTTCCATTTGCAAACTCCGAATCTTCGGTTGGAGCGAGAAATTTGGGGTCAGCGAGGAGATTATCAATATCGACGCTCATTTTCGAGGTATTTGTGGCTTTGGAGGAGGATGAGGAGGGTGAGGGGGCTTTGGTTGATGCTTCCATGGTTTTTGTGAGGGAGGGTCGAAGGAACTTTGGTGATTCTGAAAGGGAGCCTCAGAAGTGGAGAGCTGGAAAGATGAAAAACAGTCGAAGGGGAGAAGAGGACGAAAAAAAAAGCTAGAACTTATATACGTCTGGAAGGACATGTGTTCATGGAGGTGGGGAAATAAGAAATAGATTGTTCTATGCAAGGCTGAGGGAAATGCGTCGGATGGACGGGCCTGGTCTGGGGTTGGTTTGTGGGGAAGCCAATGAGATGGGGACGGGCTGCAAGGCTACACATCTTTTATATTGTTGAAGCGATGGGCTTTGAGGAGTTGGAAAATGTATTTGCGAGGGCATGGAGGTTTCTGTGATTCATTGCTATTTATATTTAATGGATGGTGGGGGTTTTGGATTTACCTTGATGATTCAAGACTTTGACAAGCCTTCCTTTGCGGCCGTTGGTAAAGGCAGGGAGTCGAAGCAGCTATCTCTTCTTGATTGAGTACATTACATGGACAAGTAATTCCTCTGTGTAATTCTGAAGCCTGTAGAGCCTGTTGGGTTTTGCCGGACCAGTGGCTTTGCTCTTATATATCTTGAGTTACCTAGGCATGACTGCTGCGAGATAAACTTGTGGCAAGAGTAAAGAAAGTCAGTTGTACCCTCCAGAGTCTAAACCATTGCATATAAGGCATCTATTCGGATTCAATTTTGTGTAAGAGCCTCGGCTGCCCTGCACCAACTTGGTGGTGTTCAACCAAATTCTCGAGGTCCGGAACAGAACCCTCCGTTTAAGCCCCGTCTACTCCGTATGGTGCATCGATTTATACGGCATTATGGAGAGAAGTATCAGAGCTCGTGATTCGAAGGGAATCACGCGGCAATCGTCTGATAAAGTTGTCTTGAGGAGCAAGTTGCTCGGTGTTTTGATCAATGTGAAGATTTGTAGTCCGGATGAACAGATAAGCGGGAGGGAGACGCGGTGGTGTCGTGAGAACTTCTGTTGCATGTTTGTAATCTCATATCGAAAAATGGAATCTGTTTGGGTGTTGTAAGTCTTCCGACGGTTGTGAATGGCCAAGAATCGAGGTTGTAGGAAGAAGGAAAGGATGTTGATCAGAGAGGTGGTTCGTGAGGCTTGGCCAGTGAAGCTTGACAGTCCTTTTTCAATTTCAACGTCCTCCGCTTTCCTCTTCACAACCACATCACGCATTCAAATTTTCGAGCTCGAATACTGTTGCTACCTAAAATATGACTCATGGATAGCGGCGAAGTAATCCATTTTCAACAAGCAACGACGAATTGCTAGCCATTTACGACTGCAGGTTAGCCCTGAGATGCTTGACCATAATTCTCGGCTTTATGATCGTCCCCACAAGTAACGAACCAGGAGCCGCATCGCTCTGATTTCGATGGCTGGGAAACGATATATCAGGGGCCATTTGTGTAGTCGAACTCCCAGTTCAGCTAGGAAAAACTTCATTCGCGTTTTGTTACACTATTACCGTATGCTTCATCTATGGACAGACTTCTGCTTCTGGTTTACATTCAGCGTATTCACGCCGAGCTACTTTTTCGTGGTATTACTCTTGAGAACGCCTTATGCGCCTTAGTTCAGTCGTTTGAGATTTCCAAGGAAGAGAAGATGGAGAACTTATTGGATATGAGTTCATATTTGCTTCTCTCACTGGATACGGTTGGATTACTACGGGGAAACGGCTGCGTTGGGGGGAGCCTGGACTGTGATTAGCGGGGAACCCGAGCAGTGGAGCAAAACGTTCTCAATCCTCCCACTCTTTCAACGCTTTAATATTATTACCTGGCACAATTCTTTCTTCGAGCTCAAACATCTTCTTCAAAATAACAAGAAACCATCAATCTCAAAATGTCCAACACTGCCCTCAACGACTCGCTCAAATTCCAATATCAACCGATCACACCTCCCATCGGCAACGAACTAAACATCAGGCTCATCACAATTCAACCTGATACCGCGTCGGCAGATATAAAATGCACTATAGCTCATCACTCGCAATCGGAGGATACCAATTACGGTACCAGTATCTATGCCGCATTATCTTATATGTGGGGGCCAGATGTGATCTCACATACCATCACCTTGAACGGCTGCACCTTTCCAGTGCGCGAGAATCTGTGGCTAGCTTTGAAGCGCTTGCGGCTCGAAGATAGTGAAAGAATTATTTGGATTGATGCGCTGTGCATCAATCAGGAGAATATCGAGGAGCGAAATGCACAGGTCGCGCAAATGGGGAAAGGTAAGATATTTTGGGGATCTCGTTGTTTTAAGTTCCTCTCTTCTGGTTATTCTGGTACCATTCCCCCTCCTAGTCTGTGAGCTCTCGCCACAGGCTTTCTTGAGAGAAATGTGAAATTGGACCCAGCCAGTGATGTTTCGTTCTACTTCAAGCTGGAGGAAACTGCTCTCTTTGGTATTTTCTTTAGAGACCTGAGAGGAGTTTTGTTTCTAATTAAATTTGCTGAACGTTGTGGGTGTTTACATGCTATGCTTTCTTTTCTTTGCTCCGACTAGATATGGTTGTGTCTAGCTTCCCTTGTTCGTCTATAGCAATTGTTGATTCGTGCCACTAGTATATGAAAAGGCACAGAAGATTCTCATCTGGCTTGGACCGGAAAATGTAGGCCTTTACAGAAACGCCATGGCTATCCTGAAAGGCGCAAGCAGTCCCCGGTGGTGTTACCAACCCAAGTACTGGCAACGCTTAATGAACCAGTGGAAAGCGGACCCAGAGAACAAGGCCACGGCTAGCCCTCATTGGCAAGCTCTCGTTGCTTTTTGTAACTTGGACTACTGGAAGCGCGTGTGGATCATCCAAGAAGTCATCATTGGGTCCGAAATCGAAATGTTCTGGGGGAAAGGCAAAATGACTTGGGATGATTTGTTCGGAATATTCGACCAGATCTCAGCTGTTGAGGATGACAAAACATTCGGACTGTCCTTTCAAGAAACAAGTTGCGTAGTATCAGACAGTATGCCATTTCGACTTGCCAGGCAGAAGTTTGGAGGAGGGAAAGTCTATCGTTTTGGCCATGACAGTATTCTCGATATTCTCACATCGTACCAGGAGGCTCGTTGCTTTGATCCGAGAGATAAGGTTTTTGGGATGAGCGGTATCACTGGGTCGAAAATCTCGGTTGACTATTCAAAGTCTCTCGCCGAGGTTTGTGGGGATATTTTGAGAGAAAAATTCTTTTATCCCTATGATGAGGTTCCCCTGCTATCGGACGCACATGACAAACCCTGGCGGGGTGAGTGGGATGTCAAAAATTTGAGAACAGTTTCAGCTGGGACTGATCTAACGAGGATCCTTCAAGGAGAGCTGATCGGTCTGGAAGATGTTCTAGAGGCCAAGTTCCCTGCTCACAATGCCGACGCGATGTACCCCGCCACAGCTCATATGAGCGGCGTCGTGTCCTTCCTCTCGGAGACTCTCGATTCATACAGAAATACGCCAATTGAGAAGATAGCTAGCGAGGCCCTGCAGCATCAAAATGGCGAGTGGATAAACGACCCGACACGAAGACAACTCGAATTCCTTGATACAAACCTCGTTCAACAACCAGAGTCCTTTACAAAATCTCTGAGAGATACAAACAAAAATTTCAGCGTAGCCATTTCGGAAAACATCTCACACACCAAGGACCCACCAACAGGGACCGTTACCAAATCCAAGGTCAATGATGGAGCAAATGATATGAACATATTGCCAGAAAAAATCCTCGCAAGCCTAATCGCAACAGCTGCATCTGAACTCCCACCACATGCATTATCAGACACAAAGATTTTCTGCTCAACTGGCGGCATCATCGGATTTTCACCTAAAAATTCAAAGATTGGAGATAGGATCTGCACATTCCGCGACTCTGGGGCTTTACTTGTGGTACGACAGGAGGAAACCCAACAAGCTATTGTTGGATTGGCTTCTAGTTTAAATGAAGCCACAAAGGAGCAGGCATTGAACGCAGGTGATTTTGTGGATGATCAGATACCTGATCAAATGGTGCGTTGTTTTCTGACGATAGAAGTGTTCCTCTTGATATGTTGGTTTGGTTGCATGCACACGAGCAAGGAAGTCTTGACCCGGTCACGACCACTTACTTATGCAAGTCCTCCCTCGAGCAGGAGGTTAAACTTTTATATGCTGAGGTGATAAGAGTTCCTTATTCTGCGCAAATTCAGGCATCATCAGATAGCACGTAGTAGAACATTGAGCTAATGAGTATCACGTGAAAATCACATGAACAGCGCTTGCTGGCTTGGCGGAGCGGCATCTTTTTTGGGACGTCAACTCTCATCTTTCCTTATTCCCCTTCAAGATCCCATCCTTCATCGCCAATCGAATAATCCCACCAAATGCAAGGCGACCTGCATGAATTCACGACGCCCAGTAGCAGAAGCAGCAAAAGATATAATTTCGTTCATCAGCCCAAAAACGCCCGCAAGCCCCTTTCTGGCCCATCACACAAGCGAACAGCCACACGTGGGCAGAAACCTTGTCAACGACATGATTTTTTGTTTCACACCACAACATCGATCGGATTTTTGGGAATTTCTAAAGGGCGCAAGGCTGCTTTGAATCTTCGCAAGTCAGAGTTGACTCAAGATATGAGGATATTAAACAATTCTAAGGACTTCACCAAAAGATGGTCGCGGACCCAGATCTACCTGCAGAACTCCCCACTACGCATGTCCTCGTTGCATGAACCTTGATTTCTACAACCCATTTTTGACCTTCAATTTCCCCTAAAAATACAAGTCTAGATCTGGAGAGGCCAAGCCGTTCATCCGGCCGCGATACATCCTCGTTTTGGCCGTGCCTCGTGTTGATCCTCGCCATCTTTATAGGTCATGCATCTCCACTATTGGCTGCTCTTTTTCAAATCTTCACACTTCTCAGGTGGTTGGATGCAAAAAGCACCTGGAAAAGCCTCCTGTTTGTTATCGTACACATTCCGTCATGAATGCGCCATATTGATTTGATTCGGACAAGGTTCATGGAAGTTCCAGAAGTCTGCAGTATTGTGCTGCTCTGAGCCAGTCGGAGGATTCGTCCGAACCACAAGGACGTTTTTCGAGTCTTTTCGTGTCCCAGCTTTGAGCACACGGTCTTGTCTCTTTCCGCCACAAACCACGTTTGACAGGGTGGGGCTCCAGCGTGGGGAAATCTAGTGCTCACTTAACTCTGATCCATCCCTATTCCAACGTCCCGGTAATTCGATCCCTCATCCTCCATCGACAAACAAGGTTGAAAAGTCGCGTTTAGTGCATAAGAACAGTGCTCTTCGACCCGAGACACAGACGCCGTTATTCGATCGTCCTGGGACTCGAGCCTTCACCATATCATGAGGAGGGATTTCAGGCAGCCTGTCAGCCTTAACTCGTGTGACATCAAAAGGCCTCGAAATCCATGAGTTTATGCAACAAATAGACATCTATCTCAAAGTTACTCGGATAGCTCGAAAAGATAACTGTCCTCGAACTAATCCTACCTCAAAATGGAGCCTCTCCCTGATCCAGCGATACCCATCCTCACCAAAGAGCCTCGAACGCTCGGTGGAAATGCAGCGTTCCACAACTTTCACAACGATTACTCACATATTAACGACCCAAATCTTAGGAGAAGACTTGCACTTGCGGAAATAGACAAGGTATGTAAAAGGCGCTCAATTTTCGAACAGCAGCTGATAGAAGACAGGTTCCATTTGGATGGTATCACGTACGGGCAGTTGGAGTGGCAGGGATTGGGTTCTTCACAGACTCCTATAGTCTATTTGCCATAAATCTTGTCACCGCCTTTCTCGGGATGGTAGGTCACCAGACTCAGCTCAAAATCTTTTCGACAGATTTGCTAATTGTCCTCCAAGGTCTTCTGGCAAGGACCGCCAATCCAGGGTTCTAGCTCCGGGGGTAATTATGGCTTGCTGCCTGGCAATGTCAATACTGCAATCAAAGCCGCAACCTCAGCTGGAGCTGTTGTCGGTCAGATGGGGTTCGGCTTCTTGGCCGATTTAATAGGGAGAAGGAAAATGTATGGAGTTGAACTCGCTATCATTATCCTAGCGACAATGGCCCAATCCTTAGCGGCGCCGAGTGGAGCTATTACAATGACTGGATTGTTGATTTTTTGGAGAGTGATCATGGGAATTGGGATTGGTGGAGGTGAGTCGGTCCATCTATATCCCTAATTTTGACTATCTTCTCCGACAACGGTGTTTTCTCAAATTCTTCAACTGCCTACGTACAGCGCCTAACTAAGGATTAGATTATCCATTATCAGCAGTAATCACATCTGAGTAAGTCATCATGCTTCTTTGTTATTATTGTTTCGTTTCTTCTACTACGATTCTGCCAAGACTCCCAATTTCAATATGAACAATCAACCTCCCCACATGCTAAATTAACTTACTGACCTTTTCTAGATTTGCTCCTACTCGATGGCGGGGTGCAATGATGGCTGCAGTTTTCTCGATGCAAGGGGCTGGTCAAGTTGCCGCTGCACTCGTTGCTCTGGTCACAACTGTCGCTTTCAAACAATCCTTGATATCAACCACAACAGAATACTCAAGCTGCCACGACGCATGCATTCTAGCAGGCGATAGATCTTGGCGAATTATAATAGCATTCGGCGCCTTCCCTGCATGCTTCGCGCTATACTACCGAATCACCATCCCAGAAACACCTCGTTACACCTTTGATATCGGGCGAGACGTCGAAAAGGCAGCCGCAGATATTAAAGCATACATGAATAACCAGAAGGAAGGAACGGTTGATCCGGTATCACAATTGACGACGAAGAAGGCATTAGGCCCGAGATTGAAAACGCCACCTGCTTCATGGCGAGATGCTTTTCACTACTTTCGGCAGTGGAAGAACTTCAAGGTCATCTTCGGGACTTCATCTTCATGGCTATTACTTGATCTTGCCTTTTACGGTCTTGGTCTTAATAATAGCACAGTCTTGGACGCGATTGGCTTTTCTGCCGGGCCGACTATTTATCACAATTTGCGCAATATTGCGATCGGAAATTTGGTTCTGGTTTGCGCAGGTTCTCTGCCGGGCTACTGGCTTTCGGTCTTTACGATTGATACTCTGGGCCGCAAAACTATTCAACTCATTGGTTTCATCCTTCTCACCATAAGTAAGTCCGAAAACCATGCATGCGTTGGAAGTTCTCGGAATCAAACTTCCTGGTGCACGAAGTGGCAACGTTATATCCAAGACTTTGGAAGTACTTCAACTGACTGATTGTCTCAAGTATTTTGCATAATCGGCTTTGCATATGACTCTCTCTCCTCACCCGCCCTCCTTGCTCTCTACATATTAGCCCAATTTTTCTTCAACTTCGGTCCCAACACGGTATGTGAAAAACGCCGCACTTGGCCAATGTCTCCAAAAACATACTTTTATATGGGTGTTGCAGGCTCCCCACAAAATATGGCTAACCATCAAGTAGACCACTTTCATTATCCCCGGTGAATGTTTCCCCACTCGCTACCGCAGCACCGGCCACGGCTTCAGCGCTGCCATGGGTAAAATCGGCGCCATAATCGCTCAAGTGATGGCGCAACCCCTCCTCACCAAAGGAGCCAAGCCAAAATGTAAAGGCCACGAATGCTCACCCTGGCTCAATCGCTTGATGCAGATTTTCGCTCTCTTCATGTTTTGCGGGACCTTGGTGTCATTACTAGTACCAGAGACAAAGGGAATGACACTAGAGGAGTTGGCTGGGGAGGGTCCATCTCTGTTTGATGGTGATGTTGGAGATGGAAAAGGTGGGAAGAAAAGATGGTGGAGGAAATGGAACTTGATTGGGGGCGGTAAGCCAGCGGGCTGGAGTTGGAATCGCGATAGTCCCCATTTGGGACCGAAGAGTCCAAGATTGAGAGGGAAGCGAGAAAGAATTGGAATCATGACTTCACCAGAACTAATACCCAAGCCTGGGGAGAGGAGGGAGAGCATGTGGGGTGGAATCTCGCATCGGAAGGAGAAAGGAAATAAAGGTGGACTGAAGGTTACGAGATCGAAAAGCCATGGGAGGGCGGGGAGCGAGACCAGTGGGAGTGGAGGTGGAACGGCATATACAGTTTCTGTGAGTACTATGGGGAGACAGGAGGTCTTCGATGAGGATTTATACGCTGCTGGTGGGTTGGGCGCGAGTGCTTCGAGTCCGGCATGGGGCGTTGGGTGGGCGGTGCAGAGGAATACGAGGAGGGATACGGTTGAAAGTATTGCTCTTCAGGATGTAGGAAGTTTGTTGAAATAGATCAAAAGCTTGTAGGCCTGAGAAATAGGCAAGTAAATACATATTCATTTTCTCAAAGCTAGGGGAGTGTACTTTTCCTCCATCAGTATATTTGAGACAAATATATTAAAGATGTGATATCCTTTCTTAGTTTCCGTCCACCAAACTCTTCAACGTTTCAGCAGGCGTAGTCTTCGGAGCTGCAACATGTTCCAACACTGCCTTGCTAGTAGTTTCTGCCTTTGCCAAACCTTCCCATCCCGTCACTGGGGCGTACTTGAGGGTCATGATAGCGCTCTTTCCCCCCTTCTTCGTAGATGCTATCCAGTCGACAAAAGACAAATCCTTGTACTCTACCTCGGGGACCTTCACGCCAATATACCCTTCCACCAACTTCACAATCTCTTCGCCAGTAATATCCTCTGGCCCATTCAAGACATACTTCTGCCTGTTCTGCTTCGACACATCTTCTTCCAGCAGCAGATGCGCAGCAAATACACCAACATCACCAGCCCCAATAATACCAACAGGCACATCTTTCGACGCAACTAGCTTCAGCGTGTCCAATTCTCCAGTCTCGCGATACTTCTTGATCAATCCAGCCGCACCAGCCAAATAAAATTCCGTGAAAACATTTGGCTGCAAAGACGACCACTTCAAGCCCTCGAGCTGCTTCGTCTCCAAAAACGTCTCAATCGCCCAATGAGTCCTCGCATAGTACGCCTTGACATCCGGTCTCACATTTGCTGCCGTCGTAGAGATCCGAACGACGTAGTCGAGACCGGCTTCAAGTGCGTTGAGATAGAATGACGTTTCGTCTGTGAATTGGCTTATCTCGGTGTGGGATGCTATGAAGGCTCGGACGACGTTGTGGGATTGCAACCAGGAAGAGGTGATATCAACCCAGTCTTGTTCAATTATTTCGACGTTGGGAAGGGTAGCGAGTTGGATAGCGGCGTGGTTGCTGAGAGAGCGAGTGAGGCCGAGGATGCGGTGGGAGGAGAAGTAGGGGATGGATTTGATGAGGGAGGAGAGGGTTGAGACGACATTGCGGCCGGTGTTGCCTGTTGCGCCGACGACTAGGATTGTAGGTGCCATTGTTGGGAAAAGAAAACTGAATTTACTGAAGGGGGTTTGGTGAAGTGAGTCTGGTGGTGGGAATGGACTGGTTTGTGGTTTGAGAGACGTAGGAGTGCCTTTGGATTTTGAAGATGTTGAGAATTATGATTGACAACCGGGGGTGGGCTTCCTTATATACCACAAGCTTCAAACCAAACCAAACAAAATTTTCGAAATGTAGCGTTACAAATGCAGAGTATTGCGCAAGGAATTGGTAATGGGTGGGTAAACGTAGAGTTTTCAAGGTGAAAATGGTTACCGACGTGACGGCGGGAGCGATACTTAAGCTACTTAACCAATGAGGGGTACTTTCAATGTTGGAGTTTCCAAGGCTCGAGGTTATCTCGTCACCGGTATTGAGATAGACGTGGCAATTACCAAATTAAATAGAGTACGCATGAGAACTTTAGTTGGAAAGAGGCTTTTTCGAGTCAAGGATGCAACAAAAAGGAGGAGGGACTTTGACCAATTGGTAAGATGAATGCGGGAAACCAACAGCTTCGGCAAGGCAAGCTGGTTGTACAACGAATAGAATCAAATGTCAATCAAGAAACCATTACTTGATGCATAAGACGTGTTAACGTGTACATTATCAAAATCGCGAAGTTATTTTGTGTATATTGACATATGTAATTCTCGTTGGTAGGACAATCTCTCGAGTGCGTGCAAGCGAGAAGAAAGTTGGATATGAACCATCGACTTCTGGGAAAAAAGTCGAGGGGAATCGCAAGTAGTTAATGATTTGGTTTAAGCTTAAATCTCTAGCCCATGTGCTAAAGAGGGGGAAGTTCCCCACTCTGTCAGAACCTTCGCGTTCGCTAATCATGATGATTTCAAATCGAAGCCCCAAAGTGGAACTAGTTGAAGACGTCAACAGCCGCCGCATTATCTTTTCATACTACTGTACGGCGTACAGCCACAATTATTATTGGTCTCATGAATCATGTTCCTGGTTTTAACTACCTCTGTGTGGCCAAGATTGCCACGTGATGCACTTTACGATACTCCGAGAGTCCTATCTACTCGGCGTTATTTTTGGATGAGGCCGGGGCCGGGCCTAGCCGATTTTGGTGTGGAAACAACGAAATCTCTCTTTGTACTGCTTTAAAAGATTCAAATCGGATAAACTTTTAACAATATATGTATAGATTATTAAAATGATAATAAAATCTTTGTACGACTTAACTTTGTAACACAGTATCGTGTTGTGTTTATCTCTAAATTGAAAACTTGCGAGTTAAAGATGCTTTTTGGTTGGGGAAACCTCAAAAGCATGGTATTCTTATCCTATTATTGTGTTTGCCGAGAGAATCTTCCCAGGTGCCCAAAGATCATTCTGCTTGCGTGACTCAAGTTCTTCTGAAAGTGGATCAATCAAGACATCTCTCTCTGGCGGGAGCCAACCTCGTGTTGTATTTCCAATTCCACTAACATCTATCAGTACAGCATCAAGACTTTTGCTGAGTAGAACGTTTGCAGGTTTAAATCCATATGTGTGATTTGGTTTTCATGAAGGCGATGAAGTTTAGAGGTGATCTGAATCGCCAATCAATGCCAGAGCAGACATTCCTTGTTCGACCGTAAAGCATCTTGCAATGTGCCGTTTAGATGATATTCAAAAATGAACCCTTGTATAACACTGGAAATATCTGTATTTATTGTCGTTTGGTACTGATTTGCGGAGATAACCAGGTTGACGAGCTGGACCACGCCATCAATACCCAGTTTAAGATTTCGCAATTCTTGTACCATAACTTCACTATCCCATGGTTCATACCTGTGCCTGTCAAACTTCTTTGTAGACTAGATATCATTCCCAGCCCGCAATTTGTGTATACCCATGTTAAGCTGTTGTATCTTGCAGATCGCCGACAAGTCTTGCGTTGTTGCGGCAGTCGATTTGATTAGTAAGTAGTATATCCCCATCTCATTTTAAACACACTCGCACCAGGCGACGTTATGGATCCTCAATTCGATATAATTGGCTAAGTTACCCCTGGAGTGGCCAAGCCGACTTGCATAAGCGGTGAATTGGACGCAGAATAAGTCAGATAATATAGTACTGCTCCTTCACGCAATTCAAGTAGCCGTGGGAAGAGGTCAATATTGCGGGTCGACAGGAACTATCTCGGAGCGTGGGATTATTCCCATTAATATATAGTATATAAAGCTCCTTCTATAGGCAAGTAATTAATATTAATTGTTTTATATAGGCCGGGCCAACCAAGGCATTGTACCGCCGATAGTTGTGCAACATACTGCTAAAATCTTGTAGGCGATTACTATCAATCCTTTGGCCTGTACTCTGCAAAGAGCAATACGACACTCGATAACTCATTTACATGCGAGTGTTATAATATTAGTGTTAGAGGATTGAAGCTAGCTAGACCAGGCTTTAAATAAATCACTGCTTAGAAGTCTGTATCTTATTATATATAATACGAGCTGTTTTGTGTTGGAGTGCTAGGGATAAGGAAGGAGGGCACACACGAAACGGTGATATAAAGAACACCACGCTGAATTTTGGGGGCATAGCGCAAGACCACGTTGACTTCTTATATATTTAAGATGTGCTTTTAGCTTGTTAGATAATATATTCCTACCTACCTTATAGTCCAAACAACCAAACCTTAAAAACTTCGTGTCGAATTTATAAAAATACGCTTATAGCTAGGTCTTAACCCTACCCAATCGATCAATTCGCCAAGCGCTTTCACGGGGTCCAGAGCGGCGTGTATCTATCAACGCGGGGGTGTCCATAGTTATTATGAATACGATCGCTCTGTGTTCCGTACCTGGTCAGATCACCACCTGCCCTCTCTACTCCGTAAGGTTCAAACCGCCAGACGACCCACCCCAAAATTGAGAAATCTACAACCAGTTTCATCAATCTTCATCTGAGTCTCAATCTACAATACCGCATACAGTCTCGAACAGATCCGTCCTACTTGCGTCCGGCCTAAGTAGTAAAGCATGCAAACTGGGAGAGCCATAGTCCAGTACTCTCGTCGTTTTAAGTTGGCACAGACGCAGAGCCTTTTTCTTCCTACCCACTCTTCTAGAGTAAGTCTACTATGCCATCTAGAATCGAGATACTAACTATTTGCTAGATATCTTCATTAGCAAAATCCAACGAACCTCACTTTAAGTTTGTCCGCAAAACGCCTACCATTCGCAATATGACAGCTGAACCCCCTTTTGGCGACAATACGAGTGACGCCTTACTTTTCTCTGGTTATCGAGAGAAATGGGGGCTGAATATCTTTCGTTGCACGTACACCTCCCAGCCTAAATGGGAGAAATACGTATCCCTTATCTATCATCACATCCGAGAGGATGATCCCCAGGCCTACGAAAACTTCGATTGTGCGATCATAGAAGATAAAAAAAAACTCGATGGAGCAACATGGAAGGAAGCCCGTACTATATTTGATGAGATGGTTCTTGCAGATATGAAAATAAATCCACCGAGCCACCGTAACGGGCTCGACCAGCCACTACAACCTATTGGAACGATGGAACGGCTGAGCTGGGACACCACTTTGACACCACGCTGGCGATACTTCATCTACGCCGATCAAGCCTCCGTCGATAGCGTCGTGGATTGCACCTCGGAGGATCCTCAGTGGTCCGACGGCGATTACTGGCTCACTATCGTGTTTACTGGAAATTTACAGCCTGAAATCTTCCGAACCGATGAAAATGATGTCTGGATTCGAGATTATGAGCTCGATCCGACTGAAGCGCCAGGAAATGATAATGACACCTGGAAGGGACTATATCAGAAGATCAAGATTACGGACTTGACGGAAGCGTACTCTCTGATAGAACGCCGTCAATTTTGCGATATTAACATTCGCGAAGACGGTATCTCCGACATAAGCTTCTAATTAATTTGCGTGAGATCAATAGCAATTTTACAAGCTATTAAATTCTTTTACTTGGTCTTTGTGAAACGAATGGAGATTTCGACGAACAATATTACCCGTGACTCGAATGATAACGAGTAGTTGCTTGTTTGATTCTCGTGGCACATTCGAGCCTGTACACATGGAATTTGGAAAGGAGATGCTTCTCTTACAAGAAATGCAATCAAAAAGTTCACTTGAAGTTGAATCTTTGCCTCTTGTGAATTTGTTGTTGAGTTGAAGGCGGAATGTGAAGATCACAGTTGATCTTGAGGTAGAATGGGGAGACTTTGCAGTTTCGGAATTAATCTTCCTCTTGTGTAGGATGTAGTCTATCTCACCTGGCTTTTCTTGTTATTTAGTAGATATATCTTGTTCCTGTTGTTGTTCGTGTAGTTATCTAGCTGCACGAATACCCCATAGTGTTACTGACGAGTTGGAAAGGATTTGGCTTCGATTTTTATCATGGATGCTACGTTGCAATTTGCTCCGAGATGCCAGATTTCTGGCATGCAGAATTGTGAAATCCTCATCTCTCTGATTCTGATATTTATCTGTCCCACAGCTTGATGGGAGACTTCTCTTCTCTTTCACGAACAAGTGTTTCACGTGAAATGCATTTTCGATCCTCGGAAATTGCCGCGACTGGTCTGGAGATTGTTTCATCTACTCATCTTGTTCAACTGACAAAGCGCTTGGGATTCATTCCACGGAATTTCTGAGATAGAGTTAAGATTTTGACATCGTTGAGAAGTCACGTCAAGGGAACATTGAAGCATCTCAGCTGAGCCTGGTTCACCACCGTGAACATTTTGATTTCCCGAACGTTTTGATTTCCCCGACTTTAAGCGGGACGTTTGGGAAAAAAAAGAAAAGAAAAAAAAGAGCTTAAAGGAGGCGCACCGGCTATTATAGGTTCCATTCCAATGAGATATCTAGGCCAATGCTCGGTTCATCCAATTTCCTGGCCTTCTCCCTATCTTTCTCCCGTGCGAATGTGACACACGCTCGACATCCCAAGATTCGTTTCCTCGAGAAATCAGTCTCGGTAGCATTATGCATCTGCTATAGTTTTCTATTCCCTTTTACAACCTCAACGGTCCACGTTATCCAAACTAGACCGTATTTGAGACTATTGCTGGCCACACACGTTTGTGGAATTGACAAGTTTCGTAACATTTAGTTTTCTTTGCTCGCCATATTCTCAATTACTAGATTATTTAGTCCTAGCTTTTGCATAGAGAGTATATTAAAAATAATAAACTTGTTTTCCCATTAGGTTTTTCGTGCTCGACGGAGCTTGGTTATAAAGTCGGAACTTTTAAGAAGTATAATGAGAATAATAATAGCCTTTGATTTGTTATATTTTTTAATTTTTCTTTCTATTCTTTTTATCGTTTTTTTCTCTTGAATCTATGTTTTCGATATATTACGGAATAGGCGAGAGCTTTTTCTTCTAACATTTTGCGTCGGTATGTCCCTTTTTACTACTTGCCTAAATCCATATGTAATTTTCGATTAAGTTTTATTTTTATTGTCCTTAAGTGTGCGGCAACCTCTTTTAGTAGCCTTGATTTCTTCTTTCTCGATGAGAATTTGTGTTTAAAAGAATTGGAAATTGGGTGGGGGGAAGGTCAGTCCCATTTAGTTCTAGAAATTCTAGTACGTGTCCGGTGGCTTACTAGTATGAATGAAATTATGGCTTCTTTCTGTATCTATCTTCGTGCCGATTCGTAACAGATTTGGTTTGATTTCGACATGCTTGTTGAGGTAGTCGGTGACTAAAGAAAGCGTCGGAGCCTTTAATAGTTTGTGTTCTTTGACCAGGCCCTAAAGTAAAGACTTTGCTCTTTTTTAAGAACTATTATCTAGTTTAGTGACTACGTTACAACATCTTTCGGTATCTTGAGATAATCACCCAAATCGAGCCTTGGAAAGATATACGAGATAGAGTTGAGAGCCAGTGCTTTTGTAGCCGTGAGCTTTCGTTGTTGGGCGTTATTCTTTTAAATCGCTTCTTCGTAGTCGAGAAAGGATAATAATAAATCAAACTTGTTGCCTATCCATTTGTCCGGCTTGTGCCTTTGTGTATGTTTAAGTAAGAGTTCTTTATGGTTATAGTATCCTAAGTAGTCTTTCGTTCTCGGTTTGCCGTAGATAGTGATATTCTCGAAGTCTTATTTTATATATTTCTTTACTTTGATGTTACACGATTAAAGTGTTACTTTTAAGTAAAGTAGTTAACTTTATTAACGAAAATATTCGCTTTAAGGTTATCGTCGATAGAGATTTTATTTAAGGAGTCCACGGTTTCGTCCTTATTGTAACGGCACCGTTCACCGGTACGATCACGTAACAAGGCAGGGATGTATGGTGATATATGCAAATGAATGATAATCGTAGCGTAATAATAGGCTCTGGTACTAAGAAAAGAAGAAAACTACCGATCAACAAGTGGCTTGAAGCCGGGCTATATACACGTCTATAACAAGGCCGTAAGGCATCCGTAACTTCTATTCCATCAGGTGCTCATGCTTGCATATCGGGACTGGTCTGTAACTGGCCCGGTACTGGTGCGTAACTGGTGGTCACGTGTGGGTCAGGTGTTGATGGTCATCACACTTTTACTATAATATTACTTTTCGGCGCGGTAGGCTATGAGGTATTAAGTCACTTTAACCTTGCTAAGATACGCCAACTTGATAGATATAAATATAGTGGCGCGGTAGCTTTCCTTTTAATTGTTCGAGTATATTTGCGAAAGGATTTGTGGTTTAACTTCTTAATGATGAGGAGAACGCGCCGATTCCTTCTTGACTGTTCAAGCGCCACAAGTGCTGAAAGATTTATGGTCTAACTTCTAGATTAGCTTTCTTTAAATTGTAATGGCACTGTTCACCGGTACGATCAGGTCGGCCCGTGGGCAGTCAATTCTGACACCCACTCCGAGTCATGGTGTTATCTGTTCATTCGCAGAGCGCTATCCGATTAAGTTCAAGGCGGTCTCATCCAAAGCTTGAAACCTGGCTTTGCGAGATCCGGTTGTGTAGTAATCCAATCCATACGCGCCGCAAACATTTACTTCTCGCTTCTCATCTGGCCCTCCATGTTCACTCTACTCTCCTCAAGGCTCTCCCTGGGAGACCTGCGACATCAGAGAATGCTTCTTGTAGCATTGGGCACACATGGGAAGTAAAGTTTTCTGAGTAGTTATATAAATTTAGTTCCGCCTAAGTGTGTCACTAGTGAGAGAGTTTATTAGTGCGAATGTCGTAGCGTCGTCTGTTTCTAACGCCTATAATAGTGCGAATACGCAGCGTCGTCTGTCTCTGACGCTTATATTACATCCACACAATATATCTCCAAAAAGCAATCCTCCTACATTAGTGATTTCCTCTTTAACCCGTCATTTCTTCTGGTCTATTTCACAATAGCTAGTGATGTCCGATTCAAAGGGAGCGTTACAGCCTCCGCCAGGAGTGATACCGAATTTCCAGCATCCGAAAGACATTGCGAGCTCTCTGAATGCTATCACGCATATTTTGTGTATGTGTATCGTCACACCACTGGTCTTTTTACGGATTTACACGACGGCGAGAATGCAGCGATATATAAACCGAGAAGATTGTGAGTTCATTTTCCTCCTTTTCTTCTGGCAATCCGACAGACATATTGATTCTGCCATCTAGGGGTTTGTATTGCGGCATTTGTAAGTGATCCCACAATAAATACACGAGCGAAGGACTAATCTTTCGGTAGACAATGTTCCTTGCTTACTGTATCAATACGATGTTGAGTATGTCCTTCCTATGTTACTGTCCAAAACCTGGGCTAATCCCACGCAGTGAGTTACGTAGGAGGTGGCTACCACCAATGGGAGATCACTAAGGGGCAATTAAAAAATTTCTACCAGGTAACTTCATTCTATATCCCTCTGTTAAACTATAGAAGACTTTCTGATCACCATCCCAGGCTGTCTACCGCGGCGCTCTAATCTATGGTCCCACCGCGTTCCTCATCAAAGTAACCCTCCTCCTTATCTTCACCCGAGTCTTCGCACCTCTCAAGCGCACCGTAATCGGCATAAATATCTTTATCGGCGCAATGGTGTGTTACTACCTGCCCGTCCTCATCATCAAGATCCTGATCTGCCGTCCAATCGCTGGATTCTGGGACCCTGATGTCCAATCCACATGCTTGGACAAATATGCTCTTTTCATCGCAGACACAATTGTTAGCGTTACAACAGACTTAGCGGTCCTGATCATCCCGATACCGCTGATATGGACGCTGCATATGTCGCTGAAACGGAAATTGAGGGTTGTGGCGCTGCTGAGTGCTGGAGGAGTGGCTACATGTTTTAGTATCGTGCGGTTGTTTCTGATTTTTAGGATTGGGAATGATCCTGATACGAGTGTGCGAATCATCCAATTTGGATTGCTGGGGTATGTGATTCTTTCTATTTTGGCTCCCGTCTCCCTTTCTATGTGCCAATTGGCTGACATTGCATGTCCACTCCAGTTCAGCCGAAGTAACCATCGGCCTGATATGTGCCAGCCTCCCCGCCATCAACAATCTGGTGTGCTGCGCGGATCGAGTCGGCAAGAGTAAGAACTCGAACCAAGGCGCCGAGCTCAGTAACTTTGCACCGAGCCACAAGAGTCCGAGTAAGTCGAGCCAAGGTAATAGTGTAGTGGAGTGGACGTACAATGAAGTTAGATCAGACTCAAATGTGAATGAGGCTCCGATGCGTGGGGGATCAATCGCACGGAATCGATTTCGGCGGCGAGCAAACATGTTGAGTTGACGGGCGAGGTTGTGTGATTGATATTAGGATTACATGTGAAATTTAGCCTACAGTTCATTATTCACTAGCGAATTTGTCATAGCCCCCTGGGTTGTTACTCCTGTTTCTGTCCACCGCAAAGCGAATTCCCTTCCAAGGCCTTATCTGCACCTGGCCTCGTTACTCCTTATACTCTCATAATCTCGTCTTGGCCGGCGCGCCTACTTACTGCTAGAAATAAGTAGCGAAGTCCTTATCATCCTATGACTAGCCCTAACTAGATCGGATAAACCCTTATACGGATCAGTGGATGTTCGACCGAAGATAGACTATAGGATGATTTATAGCCTATATAAATTATTTAGCTTAGGTAGGATAACTATTTCGCGGGTGAAAGGATCTCAACACTCGTCGCACGATTTCAAACTTGAAACTAACAATTTATAAAAGGCATCGCAAGTATCATAGACCTTTTCAAGTAGAACTCTACTCGATTACTATATACTTCGGAGGTATTTTTAATCGCTTGGGGATTCTGCTGGACTAAGTAGGATGTGGAGGTTCTAATTAGTTCGCTTCCGAATTATATAAAGAATTTAATTATTATAAGATAAAGTAAAGGAGATACTTAATATATATAATTATAAATTAAGGAGGATTAAGCTGTATTAATATCTTATAGAACTTCAATATTAAAATATTAAAAAGTAACCTTAAGGATATTAAATTATATTTTTCTATCTTTATAGAGGCTTTCGAATGATTTATATTAACTTCCTAGATCTTAGAAATATATTTTAAGTCTTGAGATTTTGCCTGCTTAAGCGCCTTACACTTAGCTCTTAAAAGATAAGGCAATATTAAAAATATTATAAGATAGTATCTTTTAGGCTGAGTGTCTCCTACACCTGGATATACCTGACGTAATCACGCTGACCCTACGATACGATACTGAGTGATACTGGTTTTACCGACAGTCTCTTCAACCTTGCGTACAATAGTATCAATAGCCACAGACCCTTTCGGAGAAGTCAAACTTCATCCTCAAAACGAATTCCACGTGACTTATCAGCTTTATTTGTTTCTTGGATCCGAGAACCGAGACCTTTGACCTCTGCCCTGTTACATGGTGCCTACTGATGGATTTTGAGCTCCCTACCGCCCCGTTCTCCACCTGTTTATGATAATGGATAGTCACGACTTCCATATGGCACAAGCAATGTTGGCAGGTGGGTGGATTTGATTATGAATCAGCTCCCAGTTGTGGTAGGTAAGGCAGGGGCACCATTAGCGGTCATGAACAACGATATTGAATGGGGACAGGCGCATTTTATAAGCACGTATCAGTTTCATAAATTTGAATTGGTAATAGAGCCGTACTGTACGTGAGTGGGAAACATCAGGAAGCAATGGTTACTTTTCTTTCGTACAGCCCCAGAATGCAAAATATCACATAAATCCTGCCACATGATCCCTGATATCAAGCAATTACCTGGATCTTTTGAACACTAATTAGCTCTGTATATTCCCTGGCAGTTTTGAAACAGGGAGATTCTCCGCGAGACGTTTACTGAATACTCTATGAGCCCAAGCTCCTGGTGTTCACGTGGTGATAACATTTAGCGACTTCTTTTACATGTACCATCGAAACCTCTTCAAGTTGTCGTAAAATTCAAGTAATGATGAAGACCTTATCTGGCTTCCGAACATCGGATTTGAATGGCTCGCCATGCATCAAACTGTAAGTATAAGAGTCTCCAACAAGTTGATATTGTGAGGCAAGCTCTGGCCTTTGGCGCAAAATAAATGGTGTGAAGCCATTGTAGAAGATACAAATCTGATCTCGGGGCTGTGTGTCTAATGGCCCAAGGCCAATACGCCCGCCCTTTGTGCTGAAAAATCTTCCAAGTCTCGAGACTTGGGATAGTCGGCGAATCTGAACTGCCAAATCTTGATTGCGTGCTTCGAGCTCAGGTGGCAGGCACTTCCCAGTGGAGTTCAGTTCCAGGAAGCACTTCAACGAATCGTAATCGTCTCGATTTGGTGTGAGTTGGCCATCACATATCCCAGATATAACAGTCATCCAGTGAGCTTTAGGAACATTGCCATCCATCCCTCCGAATACTGTTTTGGAGAGAGCAAGGCATGATTCTTCCCAGTCAAGAATATTTTTGCATTTCCCCGCTCTGCAAGTGTCTAGGTTTCCCGAATATGAGACCACCTGGGAGACTTCATCAACACAGATTCCATGTACGTGCAGCTCCCCCGAAAGGACAGAAGTGAATGGTCTAGGAACGGACTCTATGCCCATTCCAGTGCGGAATCGATGCCAGATTATTCCAATACACCAGTGGCTTCCTAGTCGCGGTAAATTTGGTATCCAAGAGGGTAACTGGTCTTTGCCATTCCTGGATGAACTCGCGAGGTTTAAGATGAAGAGATCCTCGCCAAATGAAATGTACCATTGAGCGATCTGTTGCGACAATTGAGCAGTTGTATGTATATAATTAACTGCCACCTGATTTTTCAAGGAGCTATCAGCTAAACCTAGGATTCCATAGATCTTATCCAGATAATTGGTGGCCGCCCAAGGTCTGGTAAAGTATAGCAATCTAAGGGTATCCAGACACTTGCTCGGTTCGTTGCCCAGCTGTTTGAATTCTGCTATCCTGGCTATCCTTAAGAACCCTGCGTACACTCTTGGTTTCCCCAAATCGGCACCATGGAAGAGTAGTTGTAGCGAAGTAAGATGATGCAGCAGAGGTATCGCTAGTGGCTCGATCACTGAGAACGCTAGCACTTTGGTGCCGCACAGGAGGTAAACATCATCAGGAAGAACGCATTCTTGGAATGTCCACACACGTCTGAACCAGCGCCTAGAAAATATATCCACTAGGCCCTTCCACAGCGATGAATCAAGAACATCCGGAGAGCGAACATCGATTCCCTCTCTTTCCCAAAGATTTATAGCACCGTGTAATTCAATATGCTGCGACATTCTCGGTATTGCATCAACAGCAATATCAGCCTCAGCGGTTCCATCTCCCAGCCAGACAAGACACTCTTGACATCTCTTATAGATTTCCCGCATTTGAGGTATCTGGTCCGCTTTCTCCTCCTCATTCTCCTGATCAATGCAAATTGCATCAATCCACAAGAATTGAGTCTTGGCAGCTTTAATCAGGTGAGGTAAACCAATGCGAAGATTTGTGGTGACCTTTAGATTGCATCCTCGTACGTGGAGGTCCTGGTCGCATTGTTGGTTGTCCCAGCTATACGAAACGCTGGTAAAGCGTGGAGCGGTATTGAGACCCGTGTGAATGATACGGAGCTCTTCAGAGCATATACCTTTCCCTATGAAGAGGAGACGAATCTGGTGAGAAAGGAGTGGCAGGTATGCGTATTCTGTGAAGGGATTACCGCAATTTCCTAAACCCTCCTGGTCTCTGTAAGGCTCAGGCATCTCGAGCTGACAAATTCCAGATGATCAAAAGAATGATGAGCAGAGGTTGTTCCGTCACGCGCGAAGCGACTTGACTATCTGATGTGATCCTGCAGGACACCTTCTTTCGAGGATGAGAGTATCACTTTAAGCACCTCTATCGGTTCCTTGCCGAATTGATAACTGTGTCGAATATGAAACGGAACTTCGTTAGGCTAGGGTATCCAAAAAGCCAGACGCGCAATACTGTTGTGATCAAAATATGTGAAATAGCAGACAGGGCATGAATGTGAACTTGGTAAAGATAATAAAAGGTGATTCCTCTTTCTGAAAAATTTGGCGCTTTCTGGTAAGATATAAGCAAGGCTGGGTAGACCTACCCTTAGCCGACTACTTTGCCACGTCACCCAGTGGTTGCATGATAGCGAGTAAACAAGGAAATAATCCAACCCAGGGGATTAGGAAAGTCCGGAGGGTTGGGAGTGGTGAGCGACAAGCGTTGGGCGCCGAGGAGAGGCTCAGCAAAAGGAAGAGGCCTGTGCAGAGCCATCATCCATAATCAGTATCCGTAGCCTGGCACAAGCAGCAGCTCTCAGAATCTTGTGCCCCGCTTGATAAAAATTGACAACTCTCATCTATGTAGGTGGGATGCTCATGTTCAGGTTTGAGACCCCGAAAGCCAATCACTGGGCACCGGAGCTGGCAGCCAGAGCCTTGTTCCTCTCTCTGCGAACGCAATATAAACTGGTATAACCGCATGCCCCATCACATACGACCATAGATTGAGGAGAATTGGGCATCCCGTCCGCTCTGCCATACACAAGCCTCAAATCGGTAGATTAGTAGTTGGGTGGGTGACCACCAGCGAATCCCTGCTGTTGTATGTCCCTAGCTTTTTGCAATTCTGACTATCATTTTGTGCCAGCATGTTACGCTAGTCTGCAGGCTTTTTAGCGTTCATTTTACTCAAACATTTAACAATTACGGGCTAGTTCCATAAATGTACAAGTAGGATCAAGTAGGTGAGCTCCCAACTACTTCTTAATCGGCAGGTCTTCACCTTGCGTTTCCTTGGAGCCTTTGTTCAAGATACACGTATTTTTTATTCTACGAATCTTACCTAACCAGAAGTCGCCAGAGGCAACAGCATTATTCATTGATCAATATCTCAATGATTACAGACATTGTTAATACATCGGTACCTGGTTTTCCAAATCCGCACACAATTGCAAGAATATGATTCAAGGCATCTATCTATCTAGCTATACCAAACTGTACCACAATCTTATTTCTCCTCGGCCGCTGCAAACCTCAGATATTGCCCCACCAACTCTTTCAAAGTCTCCTTGAATGAAACAAACTCCCACCCAAACTCCTTCTCCGTCTCAAGGGTATTCATCCTCCAGATCCTGGCCATCACGCTCGCCCCCAATTTCAATGTTCCGTTCGCCACGGCTTCAGGAAAGAACGTCTTGATATAGTTCTGCGCCTCTTCCCAATTAACACCATTCGGTGCATCAGAACTCAAAATATAGTCTTTGTTCCCTTGCAAACTCGACTTCAACGCATCGATATGTGCCCTAGCCGCATCATCAACGTGCACGGTAGCCCCCAACATCTGCGGGACATTGTCGTACAGGAGCGGACCAAGTGCGAGATAGTTCCCAGACGCTACCAACTCAGCGGTATTTCCAGCCAGTTCATCTGGTCCGATTACTACTGATGGTAGCAAGTTGACGATTTCAAATATTGGCTTTTTCTCCTCCATGAATTTGCCCGTGGCAATGCGGGATAGGGTCTTGGATGCGAAGTATGCTTCCATTGATGAGCCATAGGGACCGACAATGCTGGGGTTGATGTCGGCTGCGGTGAATAGTGTGAGGTCTGGGGATGCGGGCGCGGGACCAAACATCCAGGCGAAGGTGACCATGGTTACGGTGGAGGATGTGATGACAACACGCTTGATCGAGGGAGTGCGGTGTGCTGCGTTGAGGATAGAGAGGGTCACTTTCACAGCTGGGTCGATAATATCACGGTCATAGTCGTCTGTCTAAGAAGGATTAACTATGTAACGATCTAGTACGGAGATGAGTATTACCTCGATGGCAATAGGTGAGGCGATATGGAGAATCCCCGTGACATCAGTAAGGTGAGGATTGAAGGAGTGGGTGTCTGAGAGATCGGGAATAATAATCCATTGTAGGTTGTCTATATGAGGTGCGACTCGAGCGTGAGATTGGAGTTTTGTGGACTGTTCGGCCTTGCGGATGACGGCACGAACTGAGAATCCTGCTTCAAGAGCTAGAATCAAAGTCTTAAATCCGATATAACCAGAAACTCCCGTGATCTGTGGAGGTATAAGTAATTGCCATTAGAGAAACTGGCCGTGGGATGGTCTCTCACCAAAATAAGGTCTCCTGCCATTATAATTCTAGATGCTCAGAGGAGACTTGGAACTTTCTTTGCAAGCAATTGAGATGAAACAGAAGCTAATGGGAGTGTTGATATCTCAGATATGACGAAGATGAGGCGAACAATGAAGGGAACAGGAGGAAGTGGAAATTCATGCCATCATATTATACACTTGCAAAGGCAGTACAAGGCGACAAAAGTCTCCGGACCTGAGCAAGAATGATATCATTGAAATTCCGAATGTATTAGATACTGTGGTATTTGTTAATTTAGGCAGCGGAAAGTATTAGACTGTCCGGAAAATCGACAAAACGCTAGCAGTATGGATGCTCGGAGATAACCTTAAGCCCAGAAAGCTGAGACGCCCTTCCCTCAACCCAAAATCATCGACTTCCCAACCGCCAAAAGTATTCCGGGTGGCATGAAAACACAGCAACTAAGAAGACCAATTTGCTCCGCTAGCTATAAGCCATTATTACATCCGACGGTCACCGCTGATGATCATGAGTACAAAGCCAAGGGCAGCCTCCGGCAGGCATATCCATAACGAAACCGGGCCGTTTTCTTGCGAGATCTGCTCCAAAGTCTTCACAAAACGTATGGTTCGATTCCTTTTGCACTCAAACACAATCCAATTGCTAGTACTTTGCTCAACTGTAGTGCTAGGAACCTCGAGAAATCGACACGTCCTGTACTGTAGGAAGAAGCGGGTGAGCAGTCTCCCGGTCTTCTGGAAATCATGTGCAGCTTGTCGGAAAGCCAAAGCAAGATGCGATTCGGAACTCCCAAAATGTAGTCGATGTGATAATAGGAGACTTCCTTGCGTTTATGAATTGAGCAGGAAGAGTACGACCTCAGCCCACCAAGCTGCATTTGCTCCGCCTGATGCGCCAAGCTCAGATGGTATATTGCTTGTTGACATCCCGTCGGATAATGGCAACAATGAAGCTCAGATTAGCTTAGATATGAATGATCCTAGTATCTGGCTCGCTTCTGTGCCCGACCTGACGCCTCAGAGCGATGTCGCACTCTGGGAACCGGATGCTGGATTTGTGGAAAGCTCGGGATTTTCTGATATTTCTTCCATCAACTATTCTGTTAATGGATCGGGGATCAATTGGTTCATCCCTGGCCCAATACTAAACTTAACCCCCGTCGATACGACATTCTCAACTCCTGCAGATTGTATGTTCCACACCCCCTACCTAGTTCTTCGGCCCATGGACCACCATGGTCTGACCCACACCTCAACCAGAAGCCCATTCATTCACGCAAATCTTCCTATGGGCTCACAAATCGGCCGGGCCTTCCTTCTGCAGAACTTCAAATCGTACGCTACGGCCCTTGCAACGAAGAACCTCCCGCCCTTCATCCATGGCACGTCGCTTCCATCTCCAGACCCAAACTTGGGTCAAATTCCGACTTGCGCAAGCCCACCTCCCCTACCGACACTAGATATTTGCAAATCTATCGTCTCACTCTTCACCACTAAGACACCTGCAACAAGCTCTTTCGTCTGGCGCACTATAACCATGGAAAAAGACCGCTTTATGAACGAATACATGGATCGAGATGAGTGGACTGTGATTTCTATGCTTCAGGCAATCACGTTGTACATTCTTCTTAGAATCTTTGACGAGGATTCACTCCCTGCCGAATTCGACCGTGAGCTCACTAGAGCGATGACAGTGAGACTTTGATTTCCTCCACTTTTCAACGAGCTAACGGCGTTTCTTCCTGCTAGGAGATTGCGATGCAAGCTGAACAGTGCAGATTAGTTTGCAGCGCTGAGATTGAAAGCCGCCGTCCAGAATGGAAAGAGTGGGTGTTGGTGGAGTCGAAACGAAGGACAGTGACGGTACTCTTCATACTGTACCTCCTGTTCGACATTAAACCTGAACAACGGGCCAGATCTAAAGCTGGGCTTTCCGTTCTACCGCTTCCTGCCCAGAAGAATCTTTGGGAGGCGGCGACGGAAGGCGAGTGGATAGAACGGTATGACGAGATGCTGAGGGCGAGAAATGGGAGGTGTTATTTGAGGTATAGGGATTTATTAGCCCTTGGGAGGGGACAGGGAGGAGATATGGTGAACGACTTAAATTCATGGATGATTAGCGTTGATTCGTTTGGGATGCTTGTTCTGATGGCTGCAAATTCTCTTTAAACGTCTAGCTTTGATGAGTATTCTCCCACACTTTCATAAAGCAAGCCTTATCCGACTTCCTCCCTACTCCTATACGTGAACGGGAATCCGTATGAATGAAATGGCGAATGAAGTAATGAAAATGATGGAGTTGGATAAAGAGGACAGGATTTGGATGAAATGCGAGAATGGGTAGGTAAGTCGCGAAAGTGATGAATTCGAGGGGCTGAATATGGATCAAACGAAATAGCCGAGAATTGCTTTATCATAAGGGTCCCATGCAAGGCTTTCTACCAAAGAATGCCAAGAATGCTTTAGGTACATGGCGTGTGTATATATACGACGAAGTCATTCTCTCAAACGTTTTCTGATCATTTCTTTTTCGTTAAATATCACGTATTGACACAGAGTGTTCTTGGATATTCTTCGAGAGCTCTTCTGACTTCGACACTAAAAGGTGGCACATCAAATTTGTGAGTACATACAATACGCTGTCAACAGGATCTTGGATCGGGCTTATAAAACGCCGCATTGGGAGATTGGGCTAAATAGACGACTGGAATCGTACACCCTCCAGGTTCCATGGGAGATTCCCAAAGAATTTAAACAGGCTTGGAGAAATGCCGTTGAGTCGCGAGCTGGAAGCATACATTTCGAGAACGGAGGACAGCGCGTGAAATTGACGTGAAAAGGGCAAATCTAAGTTAGCCGAGAGATTGAGAGAGAGATTTCAGGAGGGAAATCGGATTTTGTGCTATTCGACCACAATCAGACTAAAGCAGCACTCGGGTTACAGATAACAACATCCATTTTATCTAAATATGCCCACCCCAAAATGCCTCAAAAAGTCGTCGCAGCCATCATAACCAAAATCCCAAATCCATCCAAACTCGTAAACCACTCATTCAAATCTCCCATCCTGTCATCAGCCCCGCCATCCCTCCCCAAAACCACCAAATCAGCATAAGTCAAATACGCCCTCCCTTGCCTTCTCAGCAACATATCATCGTACAACGCAATCCATTCTTCCTCCCTAGTCGCTTGCCATAAAACTTTGGTGCTGGGAAGCGGAAGGGACATGAGACCTGCCAGGGCTTTTCCGCTTTGGTGGGGAGCGATTTCGAAGAGGAGACAGATGAGGAAGAGGATGATTACCGTGCTGGATATTTGTGTTAGATTGAGTTTATTTTTTTGGGGGGGGGGGGATGGTTGTATTCATGGAAAGGCTTGATTGTTTAGTGGAAAGGGTGGATGGATATATACCGGCGTTTTGACTCCATCAAGATCCATTCCTGCCATTGTGGACGATAACCGTGGACTTCACCTGTGCAGAGGAACCCAGTTTGTTCCAATTTGATTGCAATAGAGGTCATAATGTCAACAAGGCTAATGTCGTAGTCTATGCTGCCTATTTCTGAATCGGATATCCGGAGTAGAATGTAGGTTGTTGTTGCTTGGAGCATGGAGAGAGCTTCCCAGTCGGAGGCGGCCATATACTAATTTTGCTGTTAGCGGTCCAACTTTTAGTGTATGATGTTTCATTGCAAAATCCTTACTGCTTCAGCAAATCTTTGCGTTTCCGCACTGATAGTTCGAGAAATGAAAGCTTCTGTTTGCGGCGTTTTAGACTGGTACATTTGCACGATCGTCTTACAAATGGCCAAATGATCAGATGTAGGTGTGATTTCCAAATCCTCATTCCACATTGAGCAGCTGTTGTGGATGAAGGGAGGTTGTTCTAACTGATCGAGTAGCAACGCGGGATATGCTTTGAGATTTGAAAGAATGAATTTCAATCCGATCGCTGTACTGCAGCCAGGCCGGCACGTGGGCGTAAATGGTGACTGTCTGCGCGCAATCGAGGACGTTCTCGAAACGGGACCGACATGTCTTTCGACATATTTGAAAATCAGATATGGTCCCTCGAACATAGAGTTTGAAGTTGATGAGTCGAAAAGGAGGTAATTTGCGACGTCAGGTTGAAGTGTAAATTCAAAGTCTGCTGATGAAAGCTCGGAATCGAAAGGCGAATTGTCTGTTTGTTCGTCGAGAGGAGAAGCGGAAAATGATATGGTTGTATCGTTGTATTCCGAAGCCGACGATGCTGTATAAGATGGAAAGGTGTTGTTTAAACCCCAGGTGAAAGATTGGTCAGGCTCAAATGGGTTATCACATGAGATATCAAGCTCAAAGTCAACCATGGAGTCATTAGCGTGAGAATGCCCAGAGTCGATTGGCGAGAATGGAGTGATTTCTGTAGTAGACGGGCTATTCTTGTTGATTGTCCGATCAACGAGACGAGCGCTTGATACATTCGGGGCGACGGTGGAGCTCCTTTTCGTTGTCTCATACACACAGGTGACATCCCTTTTCGTACATCTCCCACAGCTAGGATAGCCAGCGTCGCATTTTATCTTTGCACGTCGACATTCTGCGCATGATTTCCTAATGTTTGGCAGTCCAGAGAAGTGCTTCTTTTTGCAGTAGAGTTGATGTCTATTCCGTGAGAGTTCTGTTGCAAGATGTTAGATGTAATGAATTGCACGTAGAAAAGATAGCTCACTGTTTGAGAAGACCTTTGAACAAATCTTGCATGAATGTGTGTCCGGATTAACACCATAATCATCAACATTCGCATCGGTTGCGGATGACAGAGTTTCAGGCTCCATTTCGAATGTCGCGTGTTAAATTATAGCGCCTGTACAAACTCCAACTGACTAATGGAGGGTTATATTTTAAAATGCCACCTTGATTGCAATCTATGATTTAGCCATCTCAAAAAGTATTATGTGATCCCCGAATTTGTGGACAATACAACGTTGAAGTGAACAATATTGCAAGTTTGTCGTCCTCGACACTTCAATCGGTGGTGCTCCATAATTTGGTGGCTTAGTCATATCACCATCCCAACAGGGTAATTGGAGTTGCATTTCCCTCTTTTTGTGCTGCCCCTTCAATTTCTTGGTAGATGCGGGAGGTGACACTATCGGAAAATCACTTCTCTGGTGATAGTTTTCGGCCTCAAAGGCATACGTAATGTTGTAAAATAAGTTGAAAGTTCGCCCACCAAGGCGATGCGAAATTGTCGATTTTCCGAGTCGCCTATTCCCCATGTCAACAAAGAAGCACCGATCTTGGCGAGACGCCAAGATGTTGAGCAACGGAAATTTACAACATAGAGATATCTTTCGGATTTCAATGTCGACGATGTATAGGTTTCTGTGCTATAAAAGAATTAGAAAGCCCATTGCAAAAGATGTTTTCTCATTACAATTAGCATCAATTCATTCTCAAGTACCATTTCAACCGAAGACAAACTCCCACCATCAGCTAGGTACCTTCTTCAAACAAGCACAACACCACTTCAATATGTCTGAATTAATATTTGTAAGACTTAAATTTGCTGCCGACAATGGTATGATTATATTCTAATAAATAGTCAGATCACCGGTGTCTCAGGCTACATTGGGTTTCAGACCCTCGTTCTCTCTCTGGAGGCAGGCTACACCGTCCTCGCCGCTGTCCGCAAAAGCGCCCAGATTGAAAAGCTCTCTTCTCATAAACGCGTTCAACCATACATCAACAAAGTAAAATTCGTCGTCATCCCAGACTTGACCAATACCGAGGATCTGGTTCATAATTTGAACGGTGTAGACGCAATCTTGCATCTCGCTAGTCCACTTGCAATCGAGGTAAGACGAACCCTCTCTCCAAAATAAATACAGGTAGAAAAATCCTAACATTTCTCTCAAAATCAGACGGATAACTATGATCGCGAAATCATCCAACCAGCACTCAAAGTGACCTCCTCAATCCTCGCAGCCGCAAAAAGCACCGCGACAATCAAACGCGTAATCATCACTTCCTCGGCCGTAACACTAGTCCCATTCTCCTGGCTCTTCGCACCAACATCCGACATCTACACCTCCTCTTCCATCAACACATCCACATCTGGACCATGGTCCTCGCCCATGGAAGCATACTGGTCATCCAAAGCGCTCTCTCGAGCATTCACCCACGATTTCCTCGCCACGGAGAAGCCACACTTTGAGATCATTCAGCTTCTTCCCAGTGTAGTCATCGGTCCTGATATGCTTGCCGAGACTCCGGAAGATGTACTTACGAATACGCGCGCAATGGCACTTGGTCCTGTGCTGGGAGTGAAGGCTGCTGCTCCGCTGGTCGGAGTTTCGGTTCATGTCTTGGATGTTGCGAAAGCGCATGTAGATTCTTTAAAGAAGTCGGTGCCGGGGAATAAGGATTATGTGCTGTCTTCTGATACGCCAGAGGGGATCAAGTGGGATGATGTGCTGAAGGTTGCTGAGAAGTCCTTCCCGGAGGCGATTGAGAAGGGCATTTTGAAAATGGGGGGAAGTTTGGAGACGACGCCGTGGAAGATTGGGACAGAGGAGATGGAAAAGGCCTTTGGGTGGAAGTGTACAAGTTTCGAGCAGACTGTGAGGCAGTTAGTAGGTTTATATGTTGAGCTTGTGGAGAAGAAAGCAGCAGTGAGCGAGGGCAAATAGCGGGAAAGGTTGAATGTGGGGGTTTTGGAGAATTTTTAGTCTAGATTAAGATATGATAACACAATTAATTTAAAATTTGAAACACTTAAGTATGGACAAACCATTTTGAGGAAGAAATTCATGATGCGGTCTCATCACGGCGGCGTTGTGTGAGATGTGGCTGCTCGAGCGAAACACACTAAGTCCTCAAATTCAAAGGATTCGAAAAATGCATTTTCCGGAAACTTTAGAAAAGTTACACGTTGTTCTTGCGACGTGCAACAAGCGCGGTCAAGCGGCCGCAATCACCGCACCCACGTGATTCAACATCTAAACTGTGTGATCTCTTCCTGGCGCTGTGTGAGACGTGCTCGCTTGACCCAAAATGCCAAGACTCGACATGAAAACGTTTCGAAAAACGCGTTTTCCGAGAAGTTGAGAAAAAGTAGATTTTTTGGCGATATGCAACAGAGACCGCTTCGCGGCCGCATTTGCCGCAACCACGTGATTTCACGAATAGCTCTTAGAGATAGTGCCTGGGAGAGTTTAGAACGTTGTTGGAACAGAGGCGAGAGTGCCAAGCTATATATCACTTTCTCAAAGCCTCAAACTACCTACCACGTACAACTTTTTCTCTCGTTATCACAGTAAATAGCTGTTTACCAAGATCATATGCTCTTATCTCGCTCTTCTTTTCCTTCTCAAATCTTTATCGACCAGGGAAAAGTCATTCGTATTCGCAAGTATATCCGAGGCACTTTTTTCAAATCATCGACACGCACCGGTTTCCGGCGAGTTCAAAAAAGTACATGGTATTTTTTCGCGACGTGCAACAAAATGCGGGAAAGAAGCGGCCGCTTGACCGCGTTACATGATCATTTTATTTTCTGTGGAAAGGTGATGGATTGATATGTTCCTACAAGCTTGTTCTGCTGGCGAAGGAGAGTGTGTCAAGACACCCGGCCGGAAAGAGAGTGAAAAGCAATCTTTTGTAACGATAACCTGGAAAGTTTAGAGGTTTTTGTTTTTTATGATGTGCATCAAAGGCGAAAGAAGCAACCGCTTGGGGGGCATGTCGAGAGTTATGTGAATTCCAACCTTTGGATTTACTCAGAACTTACTCACTATTAAGATATCATCTCCCAGATTTGAAGGAACCTGCCTGATCTTGATGACTTATGCTAGTACCAGAATTGACTCGATGTTTAGTAAATGGATTAACCCATATGATCTCTTCGATAGCATCACAATCCGGCAACAACTGTTCAGTCAGAAGGTGCATGAAACCAAAATATATATTTCTATCCCAAGAGAAAAGCGCCGGCAGCTGGTATCATCGATCTCATCACACATCATACAAAAATGCAACCCTATCCCACACCACGCTAGAGCCTTCACCCCATCTTTATTTCACCAAAACCCAAGTAATCGTCACGCACATCCAAACCACAAAACAAATTACCATGGTGGTCTCCCTGGCCTTTGCATCCTTTGCCTCCTTGGCCTCGTCTAGTTCTAATTGATCTTTCTGTTTTCCATCAAGATTTCTCGTCAGCCGATGTTCGCACACACATACATACATCACATTCTTCAATGCACTTCGATCGATCAATCGCATAAGAAATGAAGATCGAAAACTGACGAAGCGAGGGCGAAAAGAAGACGAGGAAAAGGAAGTAGTCACGTTAAACAAAAATTCAAACTCACAGCATCACTAGCACCAAGACCCATCTCCAATCTCCCCTCCAAAACATCCACTCTCTCCATCAACCTCACAATAGCATCTTCTCTCGCTTCTTCCAACGCACCAGCTCCTTCGCCTCCAATCTCAGAAGGTGCCCACACACTCACGCCACTCACAACACCATTCACCAACCCATCCGCCGTCTGTGGTTGTGCAACAGGCGTAGGCGATGGATACGTATCTTTTGACACAAGCGGATGACTCGAATGAAACGATGGGGGCGCAGACGTAGGTAGACCGGTGAAGTAGGTTGGCGAGGTTGTCTGGTTTGGAGAAGATGTACGTGTGTATTCTGGAAGGGGAGTGTCTTCGAGGTCGATTTCGGCTGTTGGGATCTAGAATAGAAATAAGCAACCATTTCGGTGTTTTTTTCTTCTGATATGTACTTGAAAGAATGATTTGGAGTTGTGATTGGGGAATTACATACCTTTTGATACCTTTGTGAGGACATCTTGAAGCAAATTTCTTTCTCTTAATCGTATGACCAGACTTTGATAAATCTCAAAGAAGCTGTATTCGACCAAATTTCGATGGTTTTTTTTCTTTATCTTCAAGTTCTGACAGGATATGTTATATTCAATAAAAATAGCTGCTGCAAAAGTGTTGTCCAAATAAACATAGAAGCATCCATCACCAACAGCGGGGGTCCACCCTCAAGATAAACCTCCCACCTCCCAAGCATGCCGCGTCAGCCCTGTCGAGACTCCTCGTCCCCTCCCCAGCAGAAAACATGAAAAGGGAAGGAGAGAAATATTCCATTGGTTGGTTCACGAGTTGCACACTTGCAAACCCTTGGACGCTTTTGCTGATCTGTCTGGTGTGATTGGTCCGTTCGTTGAGCTGTGCCACAGTGCTGAGGGCTCGGTCAGTTGATGGGGAAGAATGCCAGAATGCCTCGTGGTGAGCCAGGTGCCGTTCAGCCGGGGATGATGATGATGATGGAGATTGAAAAATGCGAGAATGGTGATGCGAGGATGGGATGGTGAATGGAGATGATGTGGATGATGGCGTGTGTGTTGGCTGAGTGGTGAACGTTGATCGAGGCAAGTCAATACCTTAACACAATGCTGGGAGAATGATGGCGTGTATATTGAATGTTAATCGAGGCAAGTATCTGCATACCTAGGTAAGTAACAAAACATTGGAGGACTGAAGGTGCTGGTGGATGATGTTGGTACATCGACGCTCCCTGCTGTGTAAGATTACACTGTAGACGTACTGCGCTGTATAATTTGACTCACAAGAAGACCAGAATAGTGTAGAGTAGAGTAGAAATTCGTTTTATTCCCACCCACATAATCCCTTCGGGATCCTAGGTACTACTACACACAGTAAAGAACTACATACTCTCATCTGACCACCCGCTGGGAAAATGCAGCTAGCTCGGTATCAAAAAATATGTTGCACGACGAGAGACGCCTAAAAAGATGCATCGATCGAGGTTTTTTAGTAAAGGAAAAAAAAGAAAATAGACGAGAGGGGCTCGCCATCCATCTTACACACTTCTTCCCATCCATCCACTGTTACACATTTCTTTCCCCCTTTCGAATTCCCACCCAAATCATCAATATCTCGTATGTGCTGCTGTTTCGCATCGCATCATATCTAGCAATGGATGCCAATAATTCTATCGTCTCGGTCGCTTCTCGCGTCCTCGATCCATCCCACCAGCACCTCCACCGCCACCTCCTTCCTCATTATGTCTCTTTCTCGCACTCCCTCCATCTTCACCACCTCCTCCACGATTGTTACGACTATCTCTTCGATCCTGTTCGCCTCTTATATCTCTGCTTCGTCCGCCACGCTCTGGCCCACGCTCCGCGCCGTTCCAGTTCTCAGATTGCGAATCCCTCGGCTCGCGCTCTCTCCCATCCCGACTACGTCCCGGATCCCTATCAGAGCGTTCGCGTTCACGGTCCCGATCTCGTTCTCGATTGCTGTCCCGCGGTGGACCTCCTCTGCCTTCCCGACCAGCGATGAGATCAGGATGAGGTGAGCTTCGGGATGAATGTCTGTCACGCTCTGTCTCTCCTCCACCTCTACGGTCCTTGTGTTCTCTCGC
This sequence comes from Tetracladium setigerum, assembly GCA_031472005.1. Classification (NCBI taxonomy): domain Eukaryota; kingdom Fungi; phylum Ascomycota; class Leotiomycetes; order Helotiales; genus Tetracladium; species Tetracladium setigerum. Next base: position 2,121,733 of record PZJY01000008.1, on the reverse strand, counting down.
AGGACGATCCTCATCCAATTTAGCCCTCTTAGAGTCGCGCTCCCTTCCGGATGGACTTCTTGAGCTTTTGCGGCTTCGACGACCAGAGTGCTCACTTCTCCTGCTGCGAGAGTCACGATCTCTGTCTTCGCTGTTTGGTGGGGCAGAGATGAGATCGGCTCTTGCGGGATTGATCAGGTCTTTGCCTTCGCGGGAATGGTCTTGTTGCGAGTTTGGTGGTTGGCCGGGCGGTGGTGGGGGGATGATGTGTGGCTGGTTTTGATTCTGGATCGGTGAATCTAATCGGCCACCTGCGCTTACTCTTCCACCACGTCCACGTACGTTAATACTGCCTGAACCACCTTGTTGCAGGGTGGTGTTGATGCCAGCAAGTTGTCGTCGGGGCCCCCTCCTCTTTGTGCTCTCTCACTCGAGGATGCTGGCCCTGTTGGAGCAGACATGTTGTTTGGAATGGCGCTAATAGGGCTCGCCTGGTTACCTTGATTCCCCTTAGGACCAGAAGGTGGACCAGTCGTGGCCACGGGAGGCATCTGTTGTCTTGGCCGGTTGTTGCCTTGCTGGTTCATAGGGCTGTCATTCCCGTAGACTCCTCTCTGTCTTTCAGGATGCATCCCTGATGCAACAGGCACATTGGCAGAGTTTGGTTGAGGTGGGGGTGTTGCAACCTGTGCTGGAAGTTGTCTCAGTCGGTCAGGGTGTACACCAATTGCAGGCGACGTGGCTGTAGGAGTGACCGGTATTGATGTATTGGTATTGATGAGATCAACGTTGGATGCTGGACGTCTTATTTGACGACCCTGAGAAGGCCCAGTTGGAGGTTGTTTGTCTGGTGTTGGTGGTCGCTGAACATCCTGCCTAGCGTCACGACGAGGAGGTGCTGCAGGCGGAAGAGCGGGTCGATTGCCTCTAGAATTTCTGTCTCGAGGTCCAGACGGAATATCAGAGGGCGGGGCTGGATTCAGTCGACCAAAGCTTGGTTCTGGCAAAGGTTGTCTCACAGGAGCGTTTAGTCGGCCATGATCGAGGTTGAGATCCCTTGGCGGAGGCGGCGTTGCCTGGAAAGCCATTCTATCGTTTGGCATTCTATCAACAGCACGGTCCATTTGACGGTCACTGCGAGGCCCGGCAGGAGGATGTTGAGAGTCTTCAGGTCGAGATCTAGAACCATGATAATCCTCTGGTCCATTGCGGCTTGGTCGATCATCTCGTCTTGCATCAGTTGGCTCCTTGTCCTTCTCTTGTCGTCTGGGTGATTGCCCTCTTGATGGATTCCGATCCTTTCCGTCTTCTCTTCCACGACGAGGGGATTCATTTCGAGGAGAGTCCTTTCCACCTGATATCAAGGCTTTGCGCTCTGGATTGATCAATTCCTGTCTCTCGGGATTGACAGGAGGAGGCCTCTCAGACGAGACAGGAGTTGCTGATGTTGGAGGTAAATGCCTAGGAGGAGGCATGCCAGTCTCGCGAGATAACCTGCCTGTTTCATGTCCTCGGCCTCCATTGCCAAATCGATCTTGATTGTCACGAGCCGAGTCAGGCGTCCATCGTGGTGGAGGATCTCGAATACGATCGCTTCCAGGCATTCGATCCAGAGGTCGGCCAATATCCTTCGAACTTGAGTCCAAACTTCGACGATCATTACCAGGGAAGTCGCGAAGTCTGTCACCGGGTCTATCAACCCGGTCTGTTGGTCCAGCTCTGGAGACATCGGAAAGTCTATCCCCAGGTCTATCTCCATTGCGACCCGCGCGATTTGTATCTGACAAACGAGGCTCCCTGCCATCTCTCCTCTCTCCGTGGCGAAGATTTCTGAGGTCGTTGTGTGGAGGAAATGGGGCGTCCGGTCTGCTAGGAAGCGAGTGATTGCCTCTGTCTGCAGACGAGCTTGGGCCCAGGTTCCTGGTAGGATCGGGGCGCGGTGGTGGGGTTGAGTGCGATTGCGGTGAAGCTGCTGCGGCTTTTGCGGCATTTTCTCTCAGGAAATTTTGTCTCCTGAGTAGAATTTCAGATTTTGCCGGTTCTGGTGCAACAGCCTCCACAGGAGGCTTGTTTTCCTTTTGATTTTGAGAAGTAGCATCTTGTTTAGTTGCGGAAATCTTTGTATCGTCCACCTCACCATCTTCAACTTCCGTGGCATTGTTTCGGAGCGTGGAAGCATTTTGCGTGCTTTTAATAAATTAGCGGATAAGCTTTCTCATGAGAGAACTGACTAACCTTGTTGGCTTAAACTCAGGAGCAGTGGCTTTCAGAATAGTTTTGTTCGCCGAGTTTGCTGGTGTTGCACTGCCATTGGGCTTTCCAGGAGGGACCTGTGATGTTGTCAGAAACAAGTAAATGGGTGATGGAAGAAATACATACTATAGAATACCCGAAAGCCTGAACCATGACCCAACTCTTCGATCTCTTCTTCAACCCGACCAAAACAGCATTTCCTGTCAATGCAAGATCTTCCCTTACACCCTTCTCTCGTTTTGCGATTAGCTCCAATTGTTTAATGAAATTGTTCCCCATAAAGTCTACAGCCGGGAAGACCTCAACAACTGATTTCAGGATGGTGATAGCATTGCGAATATGCATCCACTCCGTTCCCTCCAGGCAGTCACGAAGCGCAGTATTCAGGTTCTTGTGCCACAAAAACAGGACATTCTTGAACCCGTACTTGCCATCGGTGCCATCGTGGTCGAGGAACCCCTTCGGCTTTCCATTAGTGTCGAGAGCTTTCGCAAACCCAATCAAAGCTTGCTTGGGGGTCCCTAGAGCCTCTTTCTCGTAGACCGATGATTGAGCGTGCCACCTAGCAAGGTCTAGAAGGACCAGTTTCAGAAATCGCCCCAAATTCTCGGCTTCACGAATTGTGCAGGTAAAAATAAGGGATCTTAAGCGATGGGCTTTGAAGAGACGGCCATATAGCGAGAGAGTTCGGAAATTGGGCGTGTTGGTCTCATGCATGAACTTGATCATGCTGAATGCGAAATCGGCATCCGTCGGTGAAAGAAGAAGTCTTGGGAAAATGCACTTTTCGAGAATCTCATCGCTAAGAGCATCAGGCTTGTTTGTGTGCTTGAACCAAGAACTCTTGCGTTTACTCAGTCGCAACTTCAATTTCGAGGCGTACTCCATGTGCTGACTTCGTTCCTTCTGGAGCGCGACTTTAGATTCCATGGCTGATTTTAAAGCTTCTGCTCTCTTGGCTACACCATAACGTGTAGTGTCCGAACGATCTGGTTTGCTGAGATCAAGTTCTACCTGAACCAAGCGATGTTGTGCGGCCATGTAGCTAGCCTTTGGCATTGCAATCTCGCTGAGAGTTGTTACCCAGAAGGTGACGTAGAATTCTGGTGTGAGGGATAGCCATGAATCCTCCGGGAAGAGGTTTTCAACGGTAGCCATAATGGGCTCCAAGCACTGTTGAAACTTGTCCACAGGTGGAGAAGCGATATCACCGGAAGGTGACTGCTCTTTCACGATTGAGGAATCTTCGGGTGTCTCTCCGTTGACATTTTCCGTTTTTGCCAAGTTCTCCACTTCAACCTTCTCTTCCTTGGTCTCGGTATTCATTGAAGTGTCACCCTCTGCATCAATTGCTGGGAGAGTTGGGGACTCTACAGCTGAAGGAGCATTTGTGATGCCGTTCAGGGTTGGGCTGGTCACTTGAGCAATCATGCTCAGCACACTGGAGCGACCGATCATGAAGGCGAGAGCCGGTTGCAGCCCAAAGTCCACCAACAGGTCGGAGATACCAGGAACATGTTTGTCGAATTCTTCCACTGAGAAGTTGCTGCGCAAGAGATCTAAGTACTGGAAGAAAATTGACTGGGTGTCATCAACCATCGAGGCGAGCACCTTAATATGAGCCTCATCATCAGGCACGGAGTAGATTGCAGCCTGTCGATACTGAGCAATAGATATGAGAAGCTCACCGGCCAATCGAGTATCGCTCAGAGCTTTCATTAGTCGCTTTGACGTTTTCAGCGAATCGTATCGTTTATCTTGCAGGCTGATGAGTGTGATGCGACGCAGATTCTCCCACCCTGTCATTCCTGAAAGCTGAGCATCCGTAAAATCAGTATTAGGCACAATGCCAGACATCTGGGCGATGAGCTCCTTTAAGATGACCAAATCTTTTGAGTTGCCTCGGTGAAGCTGGTCATTGACGTATAGAAGAATTGGAGAGGGGCTCATGATCGAGTAGCGCTTGAAAACCTTGCCAGCGAATCTTGACAAAGCCAACAGCCACTGACTTGGTAATAGTGCAAATTCCGCACTGCTTCGATTTCTGTCTTTGCCTCCAAGAGAGCTCATGAGAGACCACAGAAGCACATCGTAGCCAAGTTCGGTGAAGTACTTTGCACATTCGACCACAACTTCAGTGAGATTAGTGTATTCTTCAATTTGACCGAGAGCAACACGAAAGACGACACCAGGTGATGCATAGGCAGCCTTGGCCAGGCTCCTCGCCATGGTCGTAATATTGGTCATGCTGATTCTCTTCATGATGCCCTGTGTCTCCGTCGTAGTGCGTGCGAATGCAACCTTCATGACCGGTAGTCGCGAGATTTGACCTTCAAACCACTCCGCATAGATAGAGTACCGGGCAGAGACTGGATAATGGCGAAGCATATCATAGATTTCGTTGACAATGCTGGTATTGGATTTCGTAAAGCTGAGTGCAGGTACCAGCAATCGCTTCAACAAATCTTGCCATCGAGCCATATTTTGTGGAGAATTATCTTGTGCAAGACTGACATTGCCAATTCTTGCAAGTTTTGATAGCAGGGCTGCATCTTTGCCGATTCCGACACCAGACAGATTCAGCAATGTTCCACAGAGAGTGAAAACATCGTCCACGGTCTGGCAGACAGGCACATCGTCTGCCCATTCCTCCCAGTAGAATTTGTAGGACTGGCCTTCGTTCGTATCGAATTTTTCAGGGTGAGGCCAACGCAACTGATTGCGAGTAGGAAGACGAGATACACGAACTTGGCCCTTGGGAACACCGTTTTGGTCGTGCTCGGCCACGATTTTAGTTGGGCACCCTGGGGTACGGTTGAAGTAGGGCTGCATTGGGCGTAGACGTCTTTGAGGGAATGCGATAGAATTCGGTTGATAAGGTCGATGAGGTCTGGGTATGCTTCTGTCAACCAAGGGAAGCGACCGATCATGAAGAGAGATTCTGGGAGAGCACCAATCGTGAGAAGTTGGACTAAAAGTGCAGCCTTTTGCTCTGCAGGTTCGCCTAATGCGTCCTTGTCGTCCACCTCCGAGGTTATTTTGGCAGTGTCTGCTTTGGAAGTGGCTGTATCGCGAGACCTGCCATTATTCGGCAAAGTATCATCAGGTAGAGCTCCAGCCATCATTAACGCATTGACTGCTCCGCCTGGACGACTCAAGCGCTCCTTTTCTTCTAACTCCTTCCGCCTCGTCTCTCGGGCCGCAGGCATATCATCATCCAGAGGCCACAAGTGCTCATAAAGATCTCTCAAAGAGATGAAGCCAATTTTGATCAGCAACGCAGCCAAATACAGAACGTTCGGGGGAAAGATATCCTCATTGTCGCGAGCTGATGAGGCGTAGAAGCGTAACTTGAAGCCAAGAAGTTGAGCGGCAACACGGTTTCCAGAGGGCGGCAGTGTTCCAGTTGTCTTGATCCATAGACGATCAGCATCGAGTTCCGAGTCGGCAATATCCTTGTCGCCAAAGATGCGCTTTCGGCCGTCCTCATCCACTATATCACGGCCACCTAGCTCGAAATATGCATCAAGTCCAACTTCTCGTGCACGATTCCAAAACAGCGTATCTCGCTTAAGCCTCGCCCCTTGCGCCTCCGCCTTCTGTTCATCGGTACATAGAAAATGGGACGAGGTTGGCAAAGCCCAGGCGGGTAGAATCTCAACGCGACCAGGAAGCGCACCATTGAGGTCGAAATTGCGGGGCCACCAAGAACTGAGCCGAAGCAGCTTGACGAAGAATCGAAATTGCTTGATCAAAACAGCGGCAAACACGTCAAGTGTGATATCTAAAACTCTTCCAACATCCAAGTCGAAGGTTCCAATCAAGCCTTTGACCTTTTCAAATGCAGCAGCGGCATGTTCGCGAGTTGGATTGCCCCTCCCACTAGTCGTAAAGAGTTCCGTACATAACTTCGCGTAGCCCTCGCTCTCTTCTCGTAATAAGTTGTAATTTGATTGGCGGTAAAGTAAGTTTGTAGTTTGTCGGATTCCCTGACGGATAAAGGTCTCCCTCGTCAAACCGAGATTTTGAAGAACTTGGCCGTCTAATTTCTGTCTCATCAATACTGGAGATACACCAGATGCGATCGCAAATTTTCGCAGATCAGGATCAAGAGGAGCTATTTCGTTTTCGCAGATCATCGAGAATATGTCGAGGAAGAAAGTTTGCGCATCGAATTGGGGCACATCTGCAGCCGTGTCTGAACCTAGGATTTCCTTCACACAGGTTCCTGCATCTACAGGATCTAGCCTTCCGTCGATAGTCGCACGTATGAATTCTTGGAAGATAGAGGAAAGATCCAATGTGTCTTCGTCCAAACGAGCTTGTGTTCCGGCCGCAACGACCTCCTGGCGACCCATCACACTCCATCCGGCCTTTCGCTCATCAGTCAGGAAGGAGTAGTCGTATGGCGCGGGCTCAGGTTTAGAAACTGTGGAAGGAGATTCGAATGTAGAAGTCGTAGCCAGAGTCGCGCTGGCAGGCTGCGAGGGAGGAGACATCGGGCCTTGGGTTGGTGTGCCTCTGCCTGATACCTTGAGGTTTTGTGGATTGCTGTCCCCGCGATCGCTTCTGCGACTCCCGCCTCTGTTGGCTGCTTGGTTTCCTTGATTCCCACGACTCGATCGTCTGTTACCCCCTTCGCGCGCTTCGTGCTGACCTAGATTTGTGTTTGCAGGACGATGGGGTGAGGGTCTGCTGGAGGTGTCGTCAACGGAAGAGGTCCTATCAGGCCTCTTCCTCTTGTTATTGGGCGCCATATCTACCTCAATCTGATGCGCTGCTCAGAATACGTATCATGTGGCGGGCAAGATCCTTTGTCGGAGGCTTGGGAGCTACCAAGATGGAAAGCGACGAAGAAAGGAATCAACGGAATGAAAGAAAAGTTGAGAGATGTGGTGTTTCGAGCGACATGAGCGAGGATGCGATCTCGAGATGCTTGGCGTTGGCGTTGGTGTGTGTTTGAGGGAGGGTTGAAAGAAAGGAAGGAGAGAATTCCCCAAGTTGACGTGGGCGTAGGGCTGCAATTCACCTTTTGACCTCTTGACCTCACTCTTGGTCTCAATCGTAATATTGAAGTCTCGCGAACGCGAAGCACAATAGGTAAGCTAAGCTTGGGCCATTGCCAAGATCTACATGCCAAGATTTTACCAGCCACATATCAGGCGTGGCTGGAAAATCACTAGTTAACCGCCTAGTGTTCAGATATGGCCACACCATGTGGATGACGTTTTTTGGGGGTGAAATTCTTGCGATAGCGCAGGTGCAGTCATCCATGCTATTATGGATGAGTCTGACCAAAACATCAACAACATAAAAGGGAACGAGTCACAAAAGTGTCGATGAGGATATAACATTCTTTTTCTCTAACTCTCTTTCTTCATTTCTCCTTCGCCTACAACATGGCAACTTCTACAGAGTCCAATCGCCCAGCAGCAACAGCAGCAGCAGTCTTTGGTCAGTTCACCCACGCCTCTACCCCTCCAAAAAAAACAAAATAGTTTGGGGAACACACAACAGAAAGAAAGAACCGCAACTGAATACGTCCAAGGAAGAACACAGCAGCAGCCCGAGAACCCTTTCGCCGCCCTGATTCCCGACCAGCAAATTGCTATCATCCCCTCCTTCACCCTCGAATCGGGCGAGACGTTGTACAATGCGCCGTTGGCATATAGCACGAGGGGGAAGTTGTCGCCGAATCGCGATAATGTGATGGTCATTTGCCATGCCTTGACAGGAAGTGCGGATGTGAGTGACTGGTGGGGCCCTTTACTGGGAGGACCAGGAAGGGCTTTTGATATCTCGAGATTCTTCGTCATTTGCATGAACAGCTTGGGAAGTCCATATGGGAGTGCAAGTCCAGTCACAAGCAGGGATGGAGATCCTCAGAATGAAAGATACGGACCCGAATTCCCTTTGACAACCATTAGGGATGATGTTAAGTAGGAACTTCCAGATTTTCGAAACATCTATGTATGCATATTATATATACTAACGTCTGCAGTTTCCACAAACTACTTTTGGATGAATTAGGAGTTCGTCAAGTTGCTGCCGTTATCGGAGGGTCCATGGGCGGAATGTTAGTTTTAGAATGGGCATACCTTGGAAAAGACTACGTTCGCTGTATCGTGCCCATTGCAACCTCAAGTCGACACAGCGCATGGGGAATCAGCTGGGGCGAAGCGCAACGACAGAGCATCTACGCCGACCCAAAATATGACGATGGCTATTACCCTTTCTCGGATCCCCCATCAGCGGGTCTTGGTGCCGCAAGAATGTCAGCCCTGCTCACATATCGAAGTCGTGATTCATTTGAATCACGTTTTGGCCGAAATACTCCAGACGCATCAAAGCGTCAAACTATAAGCGAGAATCAACATCCATCAGAAGTTCACCTGGCAATCCACAACGATGGACACACACCAACCCGTTCTCCCTTATCTCGACCCAGCAGTTCGCGCTCCATCCCAAAGGCACAAGTACAGCAACCCATAAATACACACGGAAGCGGAATCAACACGCCCTCATCCGACTTCGCCGATCCTCAATTCCACAGCTCAACCACCACTCCATCCCCTCCAGAGCCTAGCAACACCCGTCCATCGCCCAGCGCCGTTGAACGCAAGAAATCAACTTCAACCTACTTCTCAGCACAATCCTACTTGCGGTACCAAGGCGAAAAGTTCGTCAAACGCTTCGATGGCAACTGCTACATCGCCATAACGCGCAAACTAGACACCCACGACGTCTCCCGGTACCGTGTGCCCTCCTCTGCCACTAACCCCATTGCAGACGCCCTCTCGCTCATCACACAACCAACTCTCGTCCTCGGTATCGAAAGTGACGGACTATTCACATTTGGCGAGCAAGAAGAACTCGCCCGCTCGATCCCCGACGCTCGCTTACGAAAGATCGATTCTCCCGAGGGGCATGATGCATTTTTGCTGCAATTTGAGCAAGTGAATAAGCATATCTTGGAGTTTTTGATAGATGTCTTGCCGGATATTATGTCGGTTGAGGGGAGCGTGGATGTGGCTGCTGAGACAGTGGGGGAGGTAACTAAGACGAGTACCTTTGGTGAGGCTGAGGTGGAGGATATTACTGCATGGTAGTCTTTTTAGGGGCAATGAAGGGTGAAGGGGTTTTGTGGCTTTATGAGGAGCTACAGCTCTATTTATTCATTGCACGATTATCTTGGTAGGTATCTAGCCTGTCGATGAATACAAAAGATAAATTTACACAAATACGACATTGAGGAAGTAGGAACAATTTAAAAACTATGTTATTCAATACCTATCATCAGCTAAAATAAATAGGTACTGTACTGTAGGTAAGGATCTAGCACGTACAGAACACGCTCTGCCCCAAAACACATAACAATAAGCTAACAAGGAATAGAGTCAAAAGGAAGAGTGTAACGGCAGCAGCTCATATAGTAGCTCATTTAGCAGCTCCATTAGAATATCACTGTGAACGTATAGTGAACCACAACACCTCCAATGAATGGACGAGAAAGGAGCCCAAAACGGCATTCAAGACGCTTATAGCTCAGAGATATTGCGAAATCCGCTTGCCTCTGATAATTGATGGGCTGGACGAATTTTCTGAAGATCATGACGACCTAGTTAGCGTGTTGAACTCCTTGGTCTCAGCATGATCCGACGCTACAGTCAAGATAGAACTCTGTCTATCCAGCCGTCCACATGCGGTGTTTGAAGATGCTTACGAAAACAACATTCGGGCGTATGTTACTTACAACTTCAACATCAACGAGAAGCTGCGAGAAATCACGACAGACAACCCTTAGCAGACCGTGATAATACGTGAGAGCCAACCGAGGTACTACCTAGTTAACAACACAATTGTGCCTCTCTTGCGGCTGGGCAAGGAACTTGTAACGGTCTAAAGTTTCAACAGTTGTGAACCGCTGCGAGCTCGCTACTTATAAAAAAAAGACAAGATGATTCCCTCTCAGCTTGCTAGCTAGCGCCCCGAAAAATGTGCTTGCTTGCGTACTAGCAAAATTACTCCAGGAATATCTTTTCCACCCTATCCAATCATTTCTATAATACGGAGTAGTCGTTCGGCCAAGACTCCTCTCTCACCTACCTCGCTTATACTCTCAGCTTCGCAGCCAACGCCCGACAATATGCATGATTGCTGGAAACCCGCTTCAGGAGTTATCTTTTACGCCCAATCCAACCACTTCTGATGTGGCTTGCCTCTGGTCCATCAGCTGAGTTGCTGAGATTCAGCCTCATCTTGGCCTCTCAGAGACCCTCAAAAGATGTGTATCCCCCACAGCGAAGTGACAAGACCTACAGTACTAACAACTTCATTCTTAAATTATGAACTGGCGGACCCTTTGTCTCTTACTGCAACGATAATTGCTTTGGTAACGAGCTGTGGCAAGGTTGCTTTGGTCCTGCGAGATTTGAGACAGAGCTACAGCAGTGCACCTTCCGTGTTGCAAGTAGTGGCTGTGGATTGTACAACGACGACGGTGGTGCTGCAGCGCTTGGAACATGTCATTCATACCAATCCTCAGCTTCTTGCGGCGCCTGCGAGAGGAACTCAGAACTTAAAGACTTCTTTTGAGATTTTGGTGGAAGATATTTCCAATTGCATCTGTCAACTAACAAAGGAGGTGGGCCGGATTGCTAGTGTCGCTAAAGATGGATCTGTTGACATGAGCAATTCCTCTCGCGCAACATTTGTGTGGAAAGAGGAATTGTTCAGGTCTTCTCTCCAGGAGATACGAGAGTATCGATCATCGCTTAGCTTTTTGCTTGACTGCATCCAGATGTGAGTTCTCGTGAGGTTACCAACCTCCAACTGCTCATGCCAACGAACTAACCAACTACGCAATCGCAGGGAATCTCTCATCAGTATCCAGGCACGACTCGGAACAACAAATAATCAGGTTACCCACCCGTCACAGCATACCTTGAGCAATCCTCAGAGCAACATTACCCCACAGCAGCTGAGCTTGAACCAACTCTCATTGAAGCCAACAAATCGCCCTTCTTTTGGTGTCTTCCTTCCTCGCGAATTACACAATACAGACGTACAAGAGATCAGAGCAAGACTACGTCCTAAGCCAGGGAAGGCCCACAAAGGATATAACATATATGTGGCGGAGGCCATGCATCTTGCAGTTCAGAACAACAAATCTAAAAAATTATGCGAAAAGCTCAACGATAGATGGCACCCTGACATGACTCTACCAAATTCCAACCTCACCCCATTGCATAGGGCCCTTGCGGAACCAGAAGAGCGCAAGCAGATGATCTACTTTCTTGTGTTAGCCGGCGCGAGCCTCCAAGTCAAATCCGAGAGTGGGCTAGCGCCACTTATACTTGCACTAAAAGCAAACCTTGGATACGAAATCGTCAAGGTGATGTGCGAGCTGGGAGCCGATGTGAACGAAGCAGATCCAAAGGGGGTCACTCCACTGCATCATGCGGCAATCCAAGGTGCGCCGGATAAAATAATCATGGCTCTCGTTGCGCACGGCGCAAATTTAGACGATGTTGATTCTTTTGGCGAGTCACCGCTATTCCAGGCAATAAGGAATGGCCATATTTCTGTTGCGAGAAAGCTTCTCAGCTACGGTTGTGATCCTAACGAAGAATCGAAAGCAAGCGCAACTCCCTTATTTGTATCTCTTCTCCCTGGAAAGGATGCAAGCGCGGACATGGTCAATTTGTTGTGCAATAATGGTGCTAATGTGTCTCACGTTCTTAAAAGGAATACCCCTTGACATATGCAAGTTTGTCTTGCACGCTTGAGATCGTCAAGATTCTCGTCACTGCTGGAGCTGATGTCAATTTTGTACCCGAAGATGGATATTCGCCATTATACTGCGCTGTTCAGAAGGAGAAGGCTGATATGGTCCTTTATCTCATTCAACGCGGTGCCGAGGTCAATTTGAAAAGCAGGAATCAACTAATGCCTATGCATGCGGCCGCTCAACTTGATTCCACCGAAATGCTAAAACTCCTCTATCAGCATGGTGCACTCGTAGACCCGGTCGAATTCGAAGGGTGGACACCTCTCGCAACGGCTGCTCGGGAGAACAAATTGAATAGCATGAAATTGCTGATTGAGCATGGTGCTTACCTTGACTGCGAAACAGACACCCTCGTAAATCCATTATTTATTGCAATGGTAAACCGTCACCCTGAAGCCGCCAAGCTGTTGATAGAGTCTGGTGCGGATCTAGATGCCCCCGTACTCGCCATAGGTGCGAGACCAATACACCAGGCAGCCATGTTGGGTCTGGAGGACATTGTTAGAATGATTCTGGACTACGGCACGTCAATCGAATCGCTAACGGTTCAAGATTTATGCACTCCATTGATGGCTGCTGTTGCTGGGGGGCACATGTCGACAGTTCGATTGCTGCTTGAACGCGGCGCTGATTTGCATGCGAAAGATGGGAAGGAAGCGGGAGTGTTAAACTTTTCCGTCGCTCAACCGGCCATGGTTCGATATCTTCTCAGCCTGGGACTGGGTGTGAATGGGCAGGACAAGAACGGAGTAACAGCACTTCACGAAGCAGTAGTGGCGCGGGAGAATGATGTTGCCTCTGCCCGAGTACTGCTGCAGAAAGGGGCCAAGCAGTTCCACTGTGATGAAGTATGGGAGAATGAGGCAAAGCAGATAGGTCGACATTCAGGCACGCCGGCCCAGAATGCGAAGGTGATGGGGAAAGTCCAGCTTGCAGATTTAATTGAGAACTGGGGCGCTAAGAGATGACAATAATTTACTGCCGTTTCTCCTTGCATCTGCTTCTGTTTCTGCAAAAGCCCAAGGTCATGCGTATAAGGTATGTAGATGTAAAGTTTATTAAGTGGGCAAAAAGACGCCCACGATATCATTGAACCTTGGTTCCTCTCTGATCTCCTTGAGCCATTTGCTTATGAAAAAATGATGCGATACTTGTCCCATCCCACAAATTGCCAGCTGGACCATCCCAAGTTCCCATGGAACCTTCGTTGTCTAACTTCCTCGAAGTGTTGACTGATGAGCAATGAGGATGACAGGAATGTGTCTAGGTGTATTTTGTGCCAAGATTTGACCTTCCAACTACATCACAAACGCTGGCCTCACAACTTCTGGGCCTTTGGCGGCTGTTTCTCATCATTGATTTGATCCAGTGTGTCCGCTACCATTGCACTCATCTAGGGACGGCGTCGTCGCCAACTCGAGAACATTCCCAACTCTCATGTTGGAATGTTATAATTCAATTGCAGAGCCGAGTAACGAAGCCAAACGGCAATTTTGCCTGGACAAATCTGATCCGGCCCGAATGAGAGAGTGATATGGCCTCAGTGTATGATTTTCGATGTGAGTGTTTGAATTCTAGGAGGCACTAAAGCATCGTGTTGCTGTACTGGCGAGTGTGGTTAAGAAGTCTAGAGTGAAGTCATTGGATTGCGTGAATACTCGACAATAGCTGCAAGTCTGCCAAGATTCCAGTCACGATGAACAAGTTAGCTGCTATTTTCGTGGATCAGTCGTGATGAATGTTATAGTGAAGTTGCATTCTTAGAAGTTGGGTATTATTATGGTAAAGAAATCATATTGGCGCTAACTGTTTTATAATAACCATTCAGGACAAAGGACTAGGTAAATAAGTGCGGGAAAAGGTGGGGTCAACACGCTTTGGAAATGGAACGACTGCCTCCTTCAACAACAAACACAACAACAACGATATCAACATCCCCATTGTCAAACACTACAGAATTCACAATGACAGGTTAGTCGATGACTTATCCCGTATTGATACTCGCTGATAACCCCAGAATCTCTCGCCCAACTCTCCCTCGAACCTCCTCAATTCCACCCTTTCCCCCGTCTCCCCGCCGAATTACGTCTCAAAATATGGTCTCATTCCCACCCAGATTCTCGAGACGTTCATATTACGTGTAACAAAGCTCGTACATCCGCTTCGCAGCCAAAAATGTTTGCACAAAGCTTTACCTCCAACGTTGCTCCACCCCCAACCCTCCAGGTCTCTCCCGAGTCGCGCGCCGAAGCCCTCGAGATCTACCGGCCCCTCTTTCAAATCGCGCGCTCGGGATGTAGGACCTACGTGTGCTTCGCGAGGGACATAATAAAGATGGCAGACAAGGACTTGGCATATTTGGGTATGGAGGAGCTCAAGGGCATTCAGCGGATGAAGATTGTGGTTGTCGACTGTACAAACTTTGGCCGATATCACATCCCGACACTGAAGAAGATGAACGGCTTAGTAGAGGTAGAAATCATTATGGATGAGCGGGTGATGAGGCAGGAGTTATTGCAGAACGGCCGAGATCTTTCACGGCAACTCCAATGGGAAATTGGTGATGAAATGAGGGACGATCCAGGATGGAATTGCCCTAAAATTAGGATTGTCGGAAGTGACACGGGCAAATTCTATGGAAGTCTCCGAGGTGGTATATGGATACCCGGTTGGAAGTCCGGCGACCCTACGCCTGATGACGACGTGGTGCGCGCATACTGGACTTTTCAAATCGAAAGAGAAATGGGAACGTGGATGGAAGTTTGGAGGCCCAATGCCTGAAGACGCCGTGTTTTCAAATGTGGCTACGGTAGAGTTTACAATGGAAGCTTGCATCCTGTCTACGCCTTCAACCTCCCCTCTACGCATCCACCAGGAACACCAGGCGCCCTCCAAACTTTCACCAACTCCATCCCAGCCCCCTCGAGAATTTTTTTAAATCCTTCTTCCGTTCTTTCTTTACCTCCCATTGCCAAGACTGCGTTGTCCAGAACGGCGGATGCAAAGGTCGCCTCATCCACTCTCATTGGAAGGACCATGTCGCAAATCAAAACACGAGAATCAGGAGCCATACTTCGTGACAACTGGCTGAGTATATTGATACAAACGGGGTCAGCATAATCGTGCATTATCATTCTCATGAAATATGCCTTGGCACCTGGACTCTGTCAGCCAAGGTCCCTTGATTGGAAATTCCACACCTTTAATCGGCTGCTCAGTCTCAAAGTCATGCACAGAGTAGATCAATCCCTCTGGCAACTTTCCAGTCGCCTTTGCCATCTCAATGACATCTGGTCTTTCTTGCAGGACACACTTCTTTGGGTCCAAATCAGGATGCTTCGCAAATATCTGCCTCAGACATTCACCATGTCCTCCACCAACATCAATCAATTCAATTCTTTCGTCTTTAGTCTTCAAAACGCTGAAATCGAAATGACCTGTAACTGGTATTGCCAAATCTAATCCAGACATTCCAATCTGAAATGTTTGAATCTTTTCTGGGTTTTGAGCCATGATTTCCCACACAGGGGTTCCATCTTGCTTATGAGTCCAAGTATACGGATTCTTCAACGGGTCATCAGGTTCATGCGCGGCTCCTAGCTGACCTCGATCATCAAGATAATCATCAAAACGGACTGCGTTTTTGAACCATTCGTCATACATGGCAAGAAATAGATGTCCTGGGCCGGGAGTGGACAGAAGATATGCCTTGGAGAATTTAGTATGTTTATACTCTCCCCCTCCCACCCCCCGGTTTGATCAAGGAAACCAGTTGCAACTTTCATTCGTTAGCCACTTCTTGCATTCACCGTCGATCGACCAGCGGATCTTACCGAGGATGCGACCCATTCTTTCTGTCTTAAAGTCAGCTCACTCGTCCCGCTGTCACGCATCAAACTCACCCAACAAAGAATCCTGTGCGCCGGTGATTTTTGACAGCGCTAACAGAGAGATTGATCCTGTTTCAGGGATGGCATCTAGAACCTTCAGCTTGATGAAAGTTCTGATAGCAATAAGTTCTGCCATCTATATCATATCAGGTAGTTACAGCTACAGCTTGAGGATGATTCTCTCACATTGAGGCCATGATAGTTCGGTGTTTGGTCAGGCGACACCAGCAGACGCGAAATCTCCTTCGCCTTCGCAATCAGCTGGACTCGAGAGATGTAGCCATTGAGATCTGGACTTGGATCATACGATTTTGCGAGGGTGGTAAGATTTGCAATGAGAGCTTGAAGCTCCTCGGCAGTAGGCAGAGCTGGCGAAGACATGATGCTCTCAATGATTTGATTTTACGAGAGAGTTGTTCACACAAGGAACAACCTCTAAAGCTTCTAAGGGTGGGGTATAAAGTGACAAGATCTCGTAGTGGGACTCGTCGATCGGCTGTCTTCCAACAGGTCCAAACAGGCCAAAGAGGCTGACCTTCGCTTTCTCCGGTTGGTTATCACCCAATGGTAGACGTCGCTAAAGAATTGAAAGACGCTTAGGTACTTGCAGGCCATTCCTATTAACCTTCGAATGCGTCGCATCGCGATGAGTTGTTTTAACAGCCCCGCATCCAAAACATCCCACAGTACTTCAAAGCACCCGTTAGGTATATTCAGTCCTGAACAAGCCACCATCTTAAAGTATCAAATTGTTGAGCGAATAATAAATGTGATGAAATCTTACTTCACGCAATGCAAGTGCATAACACTGCCACCGTCATCAAGTGACAACAGGTGCAAGATGTGAGCGGTCACCAACAATGTGTGCCTCTTGGCGTCTTGTCATCTTGTCATCTACCAACACCCAACAAAGAAAACCTCTTCTCTCGTGGCTGGCACGGATTTAACAATCTTGCCTTAAGAAAATCATCATCCTGGTGGATCCATTTCACTGATCAAACAAACCCTGTCAAGCTAGTGAGAGAATCGAAGCCTCGATCACAAGAACCGCCTGGCCAGATCCAACTGTTGAGCAACCGTTTAGAATTATCAACTCGAAATGTCTACAAATCATGACGAGATACCACGAACCAAGGGGCACATATCATCAGATGATACACTCTCAGGGTCGTCCAAAGAAAGGGAAGTGGAAGCGGAAGCACTGACAGACACACCATTGAATGTAACCTCAACAGTAGCATCCGCCTCTCTATCATATGACAGTGATGAAAACAACCATAACAATCTCACTGGAACGCCTTCGACATTAAATTCATCATCGATTGAACCAGATGATATATCTGATGAAGGCTTCTCGGAAAGCACATCCTCCAGCTTTGTAACATCGATAGCGTCGAGTGTTAGAAAGGGGATTATTGAGGACGGGAGAAGATATGCTGCTTACGGGCAGAATAAGCCGTGGGTACCTATTGATGATCAAGAGGTATATTCATCTTCCGTCTTTAGTTTGGTTGTTCAGCTAATGCTGATGCTGGGCCAGATGGACCGGAATGATCTACAACACTGTAAATTCACTCTCCTGATGGAAAATCAACTTCATCTTGCACCCATCTCCCCGAATCCCCAGAAGATTCTTGACCTTGGAACGGGCTCTGGGATATGGGCAATCGACATGTCTGAAAAATACCCTTCCGCAGAAGTCATCGGCATGGACACGGCCGTCGTCCAACCAACAGACGTGCCACCCAATTGTGTATTTGAGGTCGACGATGTAGAGAATGAGTGGTTGTATCAGCATAACAGTTTCGACTTCATCCACGCGAGAGAGTTAGTCATGGCCGTGAGGAGCTGGCCACGATTGATGAGGCAAGCATATGACACATTAAAACCAGGCGGTTACTGTCAAATCTCGGGTTCTTATCCACTCTTCACTTCGGACGACGGAAGCCTCCCGCCTGAAACGGCGTACGTGGAAGTGGGCGATATATTCTTCGCAATGGGCGACCGAATCGGTGTCTCTGGCCATGACCCTCTAAAATGGAAATCGCAATTCATCGAAGCAGGCTTCACAGACGTGGTTGAGAGAGTGTTGAAGATACCCACAAATCCATGGCCAAAAGATCCACGGATGAAGCAGATTGGCGCCTTCGAATTGGTGCATTTCAGAGATGGAATCGCCAATATCTTTGCGAGGGGGTACACGCAGATTTTAGGCGGGGATCCAAAGTATTTTCAGGTTTTGATGGCGAGAGCGAGAGAGGAGGTGTTGAATAAGAAAATGCATAGTTATCTGTCTTTGTGAGTATTAAAGAATCAGCTGAAGAGGGTGGGTGAACTGACGGTCCGCAGTTATGTCGTCTATGGGAGGAAACCAGGAGGTGAGGCTCAACAAGCAGAGAGTTGATGTAAAGAAAGAGCAAAATGTTATCAAAGTCATGCTATTGTCCATAGTCATTGTCGGGTAGGCACACTACTAATGATGCGGTTTCAACCTTGCGGTCCAGTATATATATTTGTTGGATCTTATCGCCATAAAACCTAGGAGTGTGGAAACTGGAAGGCCCGATCGACGCATCATCGATGGTGTTTGTCGCGTCTCGAGCTCGAGAAATATACCACCATTTACGGAGGTGAGTGTTGAATTTTCATTTCTGGACTGCTGGAATCAAAACATTAATGATTAATTCTGACCTTTCTTGGGATATGTCTCAAACCTCAGGTCGCGTGGCTCTGGCAGATGCCAAACCCACTTGCCAGGGGTTTCTTCTTGTCTTGCAACAAATGCATTTAAGAATGAGGTTTCTGTTTTCCTTGTTGACCCCATTGTCTCAATAAGTATATCTCATCGTGCTTGAGTTCCAGGCACAAGCTTTCTTTCTGACTTTGCTGGGCTTTTCTAAAGACTCGCCCCGAAATTGATACATTCGCGTATTCGGGTGCTGCAGCAATTCAACAAGTGTCAAGTCGAAATGGTGCAAGGTGATGTACGAGTAGGAGTTAGGTAGGGGGTCGGGACGAGGAAATAGCTCGACACGCTAAACTCAAATCAGTGCAGGCCGCTCTGCGACTTGCCAAACCAGCGCTCTTCTCCATCGAAGTTCTTCACAACCACATCACACAACAATACCTTGGTCTGCTAGAGCCAGTGGGCCAAAGTAGATTGGAAATAGGTCTCCAATCTAGTCATTTTATCCAAAGCCAAACCATAGTGCTAACAATAGATCATCCCAGGCGCCAATCGCAAAAGCCGACAACCCTCACCTCAACACGTCCTCGGTCGAAGCCAAGCTTACATACCTTCTTGTCACTCGACGATTCGAGGCGGTAGCTCCATAAGACAACAGAGGCAATATTGCGCAGTTTACCTTGAGCATCAACTGGAAGCTGCAAGTTGATTCTGCGAAAGAAAAGCGACGTGTCAAGGAGGCACAGCTGCAAACACACTCCGCAAAATCTAATTAGCGAGCGTTGGTTCCATGAACTGCTATGGGTGCACAGAGAGCCCGAGAGTTTTCTAGCTTCAGAGATACCGTGGCGATGAATTGGGTCTACGACCTCGTGCAAATGAGCGTCGAGCAGTTCTTAACCATCCTTGCTTGTATGGGCGATGATGCATAGTTGCACCCATCGCCACATCTCGGGCGGAAGCTTCTCTCTGTTAACTTCAGAATTTATTTTATTTAGTTTTGTGGACCTGAGAAGTTGCGGAGTATTTTTAGGGGCTTTGAAAACCGGATTAATACCAAAAATGTTGGCCAGCAAGCGCAGCCTTGTATTTCTTCGCAATTACTGAGTGGAGGCAATAGATGTCCAAATGTGGCACTTTTAGTCGATTTGCTCCTCAATAATACTACCTAGATTTGGACATTGGAAGATCATGGTCCTGGCGCCACACCAGTATGAATCTCGTTGTGAGGTTATGTATAAAGGAATGGTGCTATTAGAATACCACAATGTCCCAAAAGTTATCAAATGATTTACTGCAACAGGGAATTCATCTGCACCAATCATGTTAATTTGTTGGTAATATCATATGAAAGAGCGCAAGGGGCTTCCTGTAGTTTGCCAATACTTCACGCAGTTTCATCCAGAACAGCATCTGCAGCATCTGCTGGACCTTGCTGTAAATCCTTCCTCACACATCACGATATCAAGAATGATTCCCCCACCTCCACGTAGAAAGGCAGAGGCCGTGGGGGAGAGTACTTGGCGTTACATCCTACCATCCCATGAAAAACTCCGATTGGTCCAAACCGTGTCTTCCCACCTTTACCCTTCCAATCTCACGTCTTGCAACTCCCACGTGCACAGGCGTGGCCTCCTGCCAATATTCAAATCTGCCAATATCAAATACCCAGAGGTCGGGCGAGGAAAATGGGTATTCTCGACCAAAGGCTCAACCCACGACCATCCTGTGAACGAGTGGTGGCGCTGTCGCCCAGAAAGAAGCATTTGACCTGATGCTGACCCAGCCTTGGGAGTACGAGTTACGAGTACCCCCAAAGCACTTATACCAGTCCCCTTCTCACATCATTGCCATCAATCATTTAGCCTGACAATGTCTATGAAGCATTTGGTATCATCTCGTCACAGGCTAGGCCTCGCCGTGGATCATGGCAATCCTCCATCAATATGATTACATTTTTGCTTTAACTACCGTATTCGCTTTTCTTGATGCTTGGAATATCGGTACGTTGGATCCGAGATGGTCCTGTACTGTACATTGCTAACCTTGCAAGGCGCAAATGATGTCGCAAACTCGTTCGCGACGTCGGTGTCCTCTCGGTCGTTGACGATGAAGCAGGCCCTTGCTATCGCAGCTATAATGGAATTTTCTGGCTCTGTTTCTGTTGGTTCCAGAGTTGCGGATACGATCCGAACCAAAATAATCGACCCGGAGCTCTACAAGGATAATCCAGCTATGTTACTCCTTGCAATGATGTGTGCAATCATCGGGTCTTCCATCTTCCTAACCATCGCCACACACAATGGACTGCCCGTCAGCACGACACATTCTATTATTGGCGGGCTTGTTGGGGCTGGAGTGGCATCAGTTGGAATTAAACAGATCAGCTGGGGATGGGGTGGTGTTTCCCAGGTCTTCGCCGCTTGGTTTATCGCTCCGGGAATTGCGGGAATTATCAGTTCCATACTATTCCTGATCACCAAATTTGGCGTGCTGAAGTTTCGCAACTCTGTTCAAAGGGCCTTTTACTCGATTCCCTTTTATGTCTTCCTCACATTTGGAGCCGTCACAAGTGAGTTTAAACGCCCCTTGCCACGAGCTCTCTAACAAAAACATAGTGCTCCTCGCATGGAAAGGGGTTCAGACTCGTATTGAGTTGACTCCAGAACAGATCTTGATATCTGTCTTTTCAGTTGCCGGAGGCTCCTCGATGTTGTGTACTATCTTCGTCCTTCCATATCTGTGGAGACGAATCATGCATGAGGACTGGCAGCTGAAATGGTTTCAAGTTTGGAGAGGCCCTTATTTATTGAGACTACCACCTCCGCCATCACCTCCTCCCGGAGTCAGAAAGGTCAACATAAAAGACTACTATGGAGGTCACATGAATACAGCAGAGGTAGATGTCCTACACGCATCTGAAAACATGATGAGATCTGTTCAATCCTCTTCCACTGCTTCGGATCTATACAAGGATGAAGATTTCACACCACTTCCGCCACCAGCGATAGATTTTGTTCACGATACAGCTGATCACCCTCCATGCCTTAGTCCAGCTCGCCCCGAAGGACCCTGGAATTCCTGGCGAGTGTTGTGGTGGCAGTGTGGCAGGGTCCTGTTTCGTGGACTGGAGCAGGACGTCATTTCAATGCAGAAACGCAGTAATATCTTCTCTTTCGACATTGCCGAAATGCATGCTCGAGCTCCTCGATACGACAATCGGGCAGAATATATGTACAGCGCCCTTCAAATCATGACCGCTTCCGCAGCCTCATTCATTCATGGAGCTAATGACGTTGCGAATGCGATGGGGCCCTTCACATCGGCATACTACATTTGGAAGACTGGAAGAGTAGAGAGTACTGCTCCTGTTCCGTATTGGGTTCTGTAAGTCTCGCATATCTCTTCGCCAGCAAAATCTACCCTGTCCCATGATTTCCTGAAACCCACTAGCGTACGTACCGGAGTATCAGCTAACGTATCTAGTGTTTTTGGAGGCGCATCGATTGTATTGGGCCTGCTAACGTATGGTTACCAAGTGATGCGTAATATGGGCAACAGGTTGACTCTCATGTCTCCATCGCGGGGATTTTGTATGGAATTAGGAAGTGCTTTGACAGTTCTTATGGCTACAAGATTGCGATTACCTGTATCTACAGTAGGTTATTCATTACTTGTTTGGATGTTGCTAATAAGACTAGACTCAGTGTATTGCAGGTGCAACGGTGGGTGTTGGCCTGGCAAACGGAGACTGGCGGTGTATCAATATCAGGCTGGTGGCATGGATCTATCTCGGATGGTTCATCACTGTACCAGTAACGGGTCTCATTTCAGGGTGTCTCATGGGCTTGATTATCAATGCTCCTCAATGGGGACGTCCGGTGTAAGCTAAGGTCTCGTATAATATTCAATATCCCACGTGCTGGTATTGCCAGAAGTGAAACCAAGAGATTGGATGAGCGAGGGGTAGGCACTCAGCCATCCTAGCCTTCACGAGATTTTAGGTCGGCGTGTGCTTTCCAACCGGTTTTGTAATTTGGGGACACAAGTCACCCCTCTTCCTCTATCAGCCATGACCAATCTCAACAACCACCTCTGTCAACGGCCACCTCGTTCAGCCGCAGTCTTGATCGTAGATCAATGCCTTTCTTTACCATTCCATCTGTCACAATGGGCACTCGTGGATGCAATTAAGGGGACATCATATTCAACAAACGGTCGTGCTTCATCCACCTCGAGAAGCGAGAATTGGAGACTTCGCGATCTTGAGTTACTTAAGATTGAAAGGAGACTTCTCGTTACGAAGCAATTCGCCACAGGTGTTCACATATACACTTTCGATGATCACAACTGTTCTGCAACGAAGCACGCCAACCGTCACGACAAAATTCACACCAGAACGCCACACCACCTCGACTTTGCCGCCTCAAAACCTATACCGGTCACAAACTCCACGTTTCCCAAGTTCTTCTCCAGCCTTGAACCCTTCCTTCCACGCCGCCCAAGCTTCCGAGTCCCCTTCTCTCCCAATAATCGACACCCGATACATCCCCAGCTTCTCACCAGCCTCATACCCCAGATTCCACACTCTATCCTCCCGCTCCTTGCAGATCGATAGCTGCGACTCCAACAAGTCTCTTCTTATCTCGGCGTCTGCGATGATGTAATCGAGGGTGAGGATGAGCGAACCCACAACTATGAAGAGGAAAAAGACGATTTTGACGAGTGATGATCTGGAAAGAGACAGGCGAGAGGCGTTGTTGTCTGTTGTTTTTGTTGTAGTAGAAGATGGTGGTTGTTGTTCTGTTTGGGAAATGGAAACAAGATGCTCGGTAGAGGATAATTTGTTTACTCTTCCTTGGCGAACCGACATGTGGAAACGCACTACTTGGCGGCAGGTAGCTGGGTGAGCCAGGATTTACTGCCTGCTATTGTTATTGAGTTGTTTTTGGTTGTTGGTAACAAATGCGATTTGATAGATGCATGTAGTAGATGTCTACTACCAGTTCAAAGACTGCGAACACTCCGAATAAGATGATGCTGTTATTATACCTAGTCTCTACCTACCACCACTCCACTCCCCACTCCCCACTTCCCACCGTCCAAAAGCTCAATGCAAAAAAGCGGGAGGCTTCAGGCACCGTTTTTCAAGGCGAGAACCTGCATGACTGGACCTAATCATTCGATCATGACCTTTTTTGGTGTTCCTTTTGCTGCACATCTCTCCAAACAAGCGCGGTGCCGAAGGGAAAAAAGATGTGTTGACTTTTGATTCGTGGCCGACCCCGTGCATCGCCAAAAAAATTGTAAGGGTCAAATGAAAAATAATTGTAACCCCACGGATGGGGTTTGACTTTGGAGATGGAGAGAATGAGAAAGAATTTGCGATCTTGAATCTATTGGTGGTTGTAGAATGCGAATGTGTTTTGATTGGGATGGTAACTGTATGTGGGGTTGCGCTTGCAAGGTGTGCGGATACCAACCATATTGCAAGTTCGCCTTATGGGGCCGTTTGGAAGATTGGATCCGGGGTATTTGGGTGTTGTACTATCCCCCACATCGATTAAAATGTGGGATTTCTCAAAATGAAGAAAGCCAGTCAGAGGCTCGTTGGAAATGGTTCCCAGGCGATTGTAGGTATATCGGCCCAACCTTGACGGCCGTTTTTAAGGGATGACATCCGATTTGGCCAGGAATTAGCATACTAGAAGTGCACGTATTGGGCTTTTGACTGGCACCAATTTGATGTGTATAATTCGTTGAATGGAGCAACGTTGGGTACAGATGCATTTGTATGATAAAAAAAGCTCAATTCAGTCAATTTTTGCGTGAGAACATTTGAAGGGTAGCCAGCCTGTGAAGGACATGTCATAGCAATTACAAGAAATAGATTCAAGGCCATGTTTTAAACATTCTTCTAAAGCTTTGCAAACATAGAACCAAATTTAAAGTATGACTTTCGAAAATCGGAAGCATAGGCGTTAGAAACAAGTGTTAGAGTTTTATTTAATGGTTACACGTGACTTTAATTCACTATTAAACACTTCAAAAGTTTCGCCTAAAGCAACAAGAAAAATAATACTTTAATAATTTAATGAGGTCTTAAATTAATCTCTTAATCCACTTTCATCTATAAAGAAGCTAAAAAATTTCTTCGCTTACAAAAATCTTACCTCTATATTAACAACTCCTTTTTCAATTAACTCTAGACAAACCAACCCCATCACATTCCCAGCACCAGAGACACCAAGTCGCATCTACTAAAATGTTTCTAGGAACATATTTCACAAACTTTAAATGGAATAATTGCTGGTAATACGCGTATCATGTTTACCAGTGAATTACGATAATAGCACGGTAGCACGCAACGTCCCTATTTGACTGCCCAGTCAGAAGGTTGTGAACTCCGAAGTAGAAAATGAGTCGACACCCTCATGAAAAGGTCACAGTCTCGGCGCCTGCACTTTAAACTCCTACAAACCACTCTACACCAAAATTCGGGAATGCTTTCTAGCTCATGGCGTAGAAAGGAAGTTCAGCGCCTGCCTCGTTCATAAACACTTTCAACTGAAGGCGAACGAATGAAATATCGAAATATTGGGGGGGGGTAAAGAAGTTGCAAGCAGTGACCTGACGGACATATCTCTATCCACTTGGATCTATCATGATAGAAAATGACACCCGGTATGTCGCATTCTAACGAGTTGAGGCTTCGTTTGAGCTATGCCCTTTGGGCTGATGGCCAAATCAATCATGGGACAGTATTGACAAGGTGTATACGCAGATGGAGTATAAACGCTCCCAGAAAGTCCCACAATCGCCGAAGGACTTCGCTAAAGAGTATGGGAAGCTATGTTAGTGATGAGCGCCCAATAGTTCGAGCGTCGCCTTCGAACAGCTGGTTTTTGAATCCAATAGTGCAAAGTGCTGGCTTCACAAATGTTTTTGGACTTCAGGTGTACACTGATGGGGTAGTTGGTTTGGAAAGTACTGTACCAGCTCGCTTGGCACTCTTGGCCGAATCAAAACGCAGTGCGTTCACCAAGGGAAAGGAGAGGTTTGTCCTCGCACTAAATATCCTTATAATATTCTTGGGATTCCATCTTAGGATTCCATCTTTTTTCCTACTCTTTCTTTGGAATTTAGAGGTTATGTTTCCTGAATTCTAGGTAAGTCTGATCAGTGTGCGCCGACTTTTGTTGGTGGTGTAATGACCTAGATGGACAGAAAATTGAAAAGTCACTAAAAGAAGGAATGTCACATAGAAAGAAAACAAAATGGAATAACAATACTGGTTGCTTACCCAGACCACAGCTAAGTAGATGTTCAGACCCCGATGGGCGAAATTCGGCTGGTCTGATTTTACCTATAAACCTTGGTGATTTAAGCCGAGTCCAACCTGCGGCAACTAAGAAGAGATCTAATGAAGCTTGCTCGAAACCAAGATCGATTACTACCTACTTTTAAGTAAGATCAAGTACAGTTTGAAAGTTTTTTAAGCTTAATAAGGATCAGATCGTCACGTGCTAAGATACTGTGGCGAGCACGCTAGCACTAGGTAAGCACACGCACTTTCTTCTTAGCTGAGGCTCGGCTCCAAACCTATCTTAGGTAGCCTCGTGCCAAAACCGCCCTCGGTGACATAGATCCGCAGCTACGAAACCTTCCACCAAAATACATATATGTGAGTGTATTGTCCATTCTTGCGAACATTTTATTCAGTATAGTTTCCCATTCAATACTGATCACCACCCTTTCTAATTTACATAAATTTCATTCAAAGCTGCCGCCACATATTCAAAGCTTAAGCAACGCTCGACACATCAAATCTTGGCATAATTTGACACGTTGATCTACATCGTCACTGCGACATGAACAATAGCTTGGATAAGTCAGGACCCCAGTGGCCGACGAGGATCTGCCCAGTGGTGCATCAGAAGTCTTGCGCGAAGAGAACCCAGCACTTAAAGATCTCCTGGGCCTAAACTTGGAAGGTTCAGCTTTCATATTTGATCCAAGTCCGAAAACGGTCGAACAATCCGCTGGTATCAAAGATGTTCTCTTCCTCGCCATTGACTTCGAAGGAAAAAATTGTCAACAAGATCTACCCCACAACTTTGAGCTTGGGATTTCGATCCTAGACACGCGCCATCTTCAAACTTTTATCTCTAGACACTTAAATGATGCACAGATTAATGAGGGCTACGCTGAACCAGATATCCAGAGCATCTTAAAAACATATAATTTCTGTCACGGGACCCCACGTTATTGCCGGAAAGCCTGTAGGAGATTCTTATTCGGAAAATCAGAAGAGCTGATTGCTGAAGAAATGAATACGAAGATCCAAATACTGGTAGCGGGGAGAGACATTGTTCTTGTTGTTCATGGAGGGGTAAGCGATTTGCGATTGCTTGACAGGTTCAACATCTCTATACAACCACTTTTCACGCTTGACACCCAAAAGGCTGCACAAAATCCTCTTCAGCTATCTCAGAGACCTTCACTTGAGACTTTGTTAGGCATCCTCGCAATTCCGTTTATCAGCACTACCCTCCATACCGGTGGTAATGGTGCACACTTCACTTTGCGATCACTATTGATGATTGCAGTGCTAGACTCAGATGAAGAGGAAGGATTGAATAAGGGACAGCTTGCGTTACTGGGGGTCTTGAGGAGAATTGCAAAGTCGACGGTTCCTGAAAAAAGGGCTACAAGGAGTCAGAGACGTGCTTGTGTTTTAATCCATGGCCTCGATCCCCATCGATTTTGATTTATGCACATCCAAATGCATTGAAATTCACACCGCCGAGACCGCTACAAATGCAATAGCGGTGCGAAGAACGATCGGATGTACGGACTGGATCATCAGCCGGTGAAGACTTACACAACTTCACAAAGTCTGGCGTGGTCGTAGGAGTATATAAGTAGGTTAGATTGTCACCGTCTAGGCCTCATTCATTCCCAATACTCTTCTTCATCAATCAACACCTTCATGCAATTCAACTCCAGTTCCGATTTCATATCACAAAACTTTCTCAAAAATCTACCAACCAATTCACAAAATGCCTTTCATCACAATTGCCGTTCCCCAAGTCCCAGCCGACTCCCAAGAACTCTTCCTCGCATCATGGCCCAAGATCGCCGAAGGCATGAAAGCCGTCCCCGGACTCAAATCCATCTCTGGTGGTAAAATCGTTGCTGCAGATGGAAAGGCCGTGACTGATTTCCAATTATTGCAAACTTTCTGTAAATAATATCACGCCACTCTTCTTGTGCCTTAATAAGCTTGTCTTATAAGGTTACAATCCCAGCCGCACGAGAGCACACAAAATCGAACACAGCACACTCGGTCTTGGCGCTTGGCAATGGCATTGGCACACGGCCTTAGCACATAGTAAACCAAAGGGGATTTGGTGACAAGAAAGAAAGATTTAGGAAGGAAGGAAAGGTTAATCATTGAAAATAGGAAAATTAAACTTGCGAAGCCCAGCTTACTAAACAAATGTCAAAGCAGCAGCAGTCGCGTGACAAAACTTACAGCAAAGAGGAGAAAAGTAAACAACGAGGGAAATGAACTTTTATCAGTGTCATTGACATTAAGGATGTTAATATTCACGCAATGAAAAAAAAAACCCCTTTTTCACCAAGCCCAAAATCGTGTTTGAATTCCAACGTCTAGAAGTGTAGGTATAACTCATCCGCTCTCTCTCTCTCTCTCTCCAAATTACAATTACTTTAATCGGCCATTTTAATCATCCTGATCTCATGGCTCATGTCTTTCATTAACGAGGGTAATAACCTCGGTACCTTATTCCCATCCCGTTTCCCCTGTTGTTCATTGTTCTATCCTCAAGAATGCCATCGCGGTGATTCTAATTCAGATTCCCACAACACCATCATCATCCCATACCACCCTTTCCAGACCTCAGGGCGTTTCATCTCCTCACCATCCAAATCACCTCTCTACAAAACAGCAGCAACCAACAACGCACCGCCAATAACACCCGCACCAACCCTCATCCTCGAAGCAGCACCAGTAGGCACCTGAATTGGCGCAGCAGCCGTAGTAGTAACAGCCCTAGTAGGTGACACAATAGAAGAAACTAAAGAGCCAAAGCTGGCCGTTGCTTGTGCCGCGGTGGTGGCGGTTCCTGTAGCTGTGGTAACTGCTTTGGTTGTTGCTGGTGCTGGGGCGGCGGCGGCTGACGATGAGGCGGGGGAGTTTGCTGCTACGAATTCACAGAGCTCATTGACTGCGCCAAGGGTTGCTGAGAGGGGAGAGAGGGTTGGGTTAGTATGGTGTTGTGTGTGTGGGTGGGTAGTGGGCAGGGGAAGGGAGGATGGAAGGAAGGACATACCAAAGGCTTCTTCAGTTTTGCATCCTTGGAGTACACAAGGTGTTGCACTGGTGGTAAGGGCAGCTCTCTGTGCGCATTGGCAGTTGTAATCTGTTACACCGCATCCTAGAGTTTGTTATACATGGTCAGTTTGACAATTTCTTGAACTCAAGTGTTGATGATAGATAGAAGGATAGATATGAATGATTGGAATGAATGAAATGAATGATTGATTGAAAGAAAGAACTCACCAGCAGCAGCAGCACTCGTCGCAAGACAAGTCAACGCACACGACGGGATCTTCGCAACAATGCTCGACAACTGTGCAGAGACAACAGTAGCAGCAGCCAAAGCAACGAATGCAAACGAGAAGCGCATCTTGAACAAGTTTGATAGTCTAAACGAGTGGACTTTTGCTTTGAAGATGGTATATGCAGGAGAGGGCTCGAGTGAAACGTAGGAAGTTGCAGATGAGAGACGTGAGAGGAGGAGTAGAGGACTGAGAAGGGGGAACTTGGAAAAGGCGGGTACCTCCAAGCTCATAAGTGCAGAACTGCAACCAGGGTTTGATTATCGAGATGAAAAGAGATTTTGCAAGCGAGCTAGCTCTTGACTCTCGAGCCGTCAGCCAGCAAAATGACAGGCCGAGGAAGCTGA
Organism: Tetracladium setigerum; assembly: GCA_031472005.1. Taxonomy (NCBI): domain Eukaryota; kingdom Fungi; phylum Ascomycota; class Leotiomycetes; order Helotiales; genus Tetracladium; species Tetracladium setigerum. Next base: position 2,092,141 of record PZJY01000008.1, on the reverse strand, counting down.
AGCGGGGGAGCGAAAATGAGACAGGGGAGCTTTGGTTATTGGGTTGGGATTGGGATTGGGATGGATGCATCATTGCATTGCTGTCCGGCCGGCTGTCCCTGGTCCTTGGCTACATCAAGCCTTCAAAAATGATATACTAATCATGTGTGTATGGAGTACCTATTCAGGAACGTTGCTCCGTTCCTGGTAGTCCTTGACTCTTTTTTGTTTAGCGTTGGCCGCCGTTGGGTAGAGTTTCCCCTCTTCAGTGACTTCATAGGTCGACTCGCCGAGGAAGGATTTGTGCACTATTGTAGATCCTAACACATGGGAGCCTATACTTCGTAAATCGTAAAATCCCAACAGCCGAAAAACGAAACAAAACTACCTCTTAGTAAACAGGTGTTGTGCAGTAAGAAAAGTAATCTTACCTACGTTATTATTTAGGTTTACACTTACTGAATAGTGCGCTCACTCAGATTGCCCAATTGAATCTTTCATCTTGTGATTTTCTCGCCAAAACGCCACCAGCGCTTCGCGAACCGAACCGAAATTCTCTCTCGCTCACTCGGGCAGCGTCGGAGACCTGTCTAGGTACGTACCTTCGTACCTACCCACCTATTCAAAAAGATGTACCCATTATATCCAATCCCGTCTTCACATCGAATGTGTGTCATTACTTTGCAGCATCAAGTGGGGGTGGTATCACTACCTGCTTTCAATTGAAAAAAAGGGCGCAAAAAAGTACAAGGAAAAAGAACGCCTCTTGAGCGGGATCAGATAAGATGAGAATCAGATTAGATAAAAAAGCTTGACGCCTCTTCCGAGATCGGTCTTCTCCAGTAAAGGCCCAGTCAGTAGTCACGGTGAACAATTCTTTCTCTTACGAGAATCATATTCACATATTCGATAGTTGGTGAAAATTTTTGCTCTACTGGAACTTGAGAAACAAAAGCCAAGTAGTGGCTTGAAGATTTTGTCATAATTCATAAATAGGTTGGAAATTTCTTTTCATTAGGTACGACGGTACCTATTGTTGGGGGGCAGGGGTCAGTTTAGCGAGAATGTCAGAGTGTTGATATTCTTACCTGCCTACCTAGGCCTCCCGACCTCGTATTTAAACCAGCCGTGTGAGTGACCTGAGCTAGGTACAGTACCTACCAAATGGTCTCGGAGTCATGCCCTCTTTTAGAAAGACGCTTTTTGACAGGTACAGATGATGGTGGGTACACACCCGTCATAAAAACTCGAGGGTACCTTTGGTAAACAAAAAACGAGATTAACTACCTAGGTAGTTAGTTAGCATGTGCTCATTGTGCTTGAGCTTTTGGATTTCCCAGCTTCCCAGCTTCCCAATTGGATCTAGCTGTTTGGTTCTGAGGTCACATGTATTTGCTCTACCTATCCTATGACCGAGTTTCTGAGGGCTAGCTATCTACCTAGCTATGTAGCTGGTGAAGTCAAGGTAGGAGGTTCCTTACCAACCGGCACAGTCTGTAGGCAATAAATGGAAATACTTGAGCAATGAGAAGATTAAAATTAAATTCCCAGGTTGTTTCTATTTCTACTGTAAATTCCAAAAATATAAAATATAATTCTAAGATGAACAAAAACCCAAGTCATGAAGCAAATCTCCGGCCAGAATGTCAATCCCTCCTGTTCTGGTGTCCTCGATTCCAAAGGTAATGAATAGAACGTCATCAATATAACCATGATACTTCTGTCCCTGATCTTTCCAACTCATAGCCGTCACATATAGCATTTGATCCTGATCTTGATCTCCTCCTCCTTGTGCCTGCACAGGCAGCACAGGCTGCACCTGCGTATCATCACCAACATCCTCGGTCCCCCTCTCTTTATTAGACTTCCCGATCCCTGTTTCCCATCCCTCCCCTCCCTCCCATGAATCCAAAATGGCTTTCTCGATATCCCATGCATACCAAACGGCGCCATATGTTGAAAGAGCATAACATACGGCTCATACACCCCATGAAAACGGTAATACTTCTTATGCTGAAAGATATGAAAGATAAACGTCGTGAAATCATTGATTTCGCAAGCTGGATCTGCTCGCTTGCAAAGCGTAATGGACAGGGAATTCGTAGCTTGATGAATTGTCTCCTTGTCTGGTGGTGCGACGGAAGAAGATATCTTCGGCATTAATCTCTTCAAGCAGGTGTTATCTGAAGATGATGCGCGCGAAGCTGCAAGATTCTTCCCCACGGATCCGTCATTGTTGAGTTTGGAGAAGGTTCTTGAAGGGTAGATGTCATGATGAACATATTTCTGACCCGATGAGTCCCAAAAGACGAACCAATTCTTCTCCATCACCTGATAGCGACCAGGTTTTTGAAGTTCCGTCGCCTTTCTGAACTCTCCGGCTTTGAAATCCTCAAATCCCCAATCGACGAGGAGTCTGAAATCTACCATCCACATTCCAAAACAGGTGAGATCGGAATTAGAGCCATAAATCGCGAATGGCGCTGTAGGTCCGTAGAAGACTCGAGCATCATGAGGCCCTACGCTGATAGCGAGACCAGCAGGGTCTTTCTTGGGACACTTGACACTCGTGGTAGCGGCGATGGGGAGAATGGATGGCGGTTTCAAACATCGCAATGTTCCTTGGTCAAAGACGGCCTTGCAGACAATTTCGGCGTGCCATACTGTCTTGTTCACATTGCTGTCTTTCTCTTGCGCAATGATGATCCAAGTATTTTTCAGATGCGGATGAGGGATAATGTTTGGGTTCAAGGCGAGATGATCTCCGAAGTCGATTGGGAAATATTTCTTGTCCAATGTCGAGAGCGAGAAGAGATCTGTGTGGGTCGTGGTGCTGCTGCTGCTGCCAACATCTTGGAGACCGGTGGTAGGGATTTGGTCGTCCTGCGTCTGATTGTTATTCAGGGGAATATCCAGATGGGTAATTGTGATTTGATTGGAAATGGCTCCAGTAGCGGTACGTGTGGTGGGCACTGGGAAGACGTGGGCGGATATGATGTTCTGCTTGAATCTCACAAGCAAGCAAAAGGTAACAACGAGACCGCCGGCAATCAAGAGAAGCCGTCTGGTTGGGCGGGCTTTCATTATTGCGGCCGACGCGGTGGCAAGCTTCTTCTTCCCATGGGTGTTGCTCCAATAACAATTGATATGGTGGTGGTAAAGGGATGATGCACGGAATAATGAACCTGAATGATCGAGAAGCCGTGGTCAAAATTTAGCGAGGGACAATAATAAACAATTCAAGTCTTTTCCCCAGATCTTCCGGTTGAGTGGAGTCCCTAATCTCGGGTGTCGATGTCGATCCTGGGGTGTGGACTGTGGGTGCTGCGGGGCTTCTTCGGGGCACTTCCCTCAGCGTCAAGGTGCAGTACGTACAGTAAACGGCGATCAACACTGTCCGTCCCTGGGAAAGCCCCAAAAAAATAACGGGAAATGAAAGGAAAAGGACAATCTCATTAGAGGGTGGGCGATCCTTTCACATGAAATAATGTGATGTGAATTTTATTCCTGGGGCACAAAAGGTTAGGATAACGAGAGCCTCGGAGGTCAGACTAAATACAGGGGCAAGAACCGGTATTGGACAAGGGGTTGCTTAGTATGACCGAGATGCATGCGGGGGAGGAATGTCTAAGATATGCAGGGCCAGGGTAACTAACTACTGGGCAGGTAGGAAGGGAAGTTAGATTTTGGGTTTTGGGTTTGGCTGGTTGAGAAGTGTTGATGACATGGAGTATTGTGACATGGAAGGAAAAGCCGGTGGGAAATTTGAGTTTGCTGTATCCTATTCTTGAGATTCTGATCAACAACAAGCTTTGTTGATAGCCAGCTGAAATTTAAACGACTAGACAGACATAGTGAAGAGTGTCTAAAGGCCGCAGAAGATGAGAGAGGCATAGCTTGTGGGATAATAGCATGAGACAAGTCTTACTTTGCATCTGATCTTGAGATGGTTTATTTTTGGAGGCAGAACTTTGAATGGCGAGCTGTGTTGGTTGATAGCCAGCTGAAATTAGCCAGGCTGAAATTTAGACTAGTAGACGGCGCAGCGTGAAGAGTATCCAAACATCTAACTAAGATGAGAGAAACAGGATGAGAGATTCTTACCTACCTACTTTGCATCTGATCTTGGGAGAGAATATTCTGAGAGGCAAAAGTTCGGAATTGAAGATTTGATGTTTCCATTTTCCCCGTTGGCATATAACGTAAATACTTTCAATCGCTATTGTTGCGCAATATGACGTCTCTCAATCGATGTTATTGAAATACCTGGGATGACTTGAATATAGTGATGTTGTCAATTTTGTATTCAATCAATTCGCCTCTACCTATCTATTATTTTGCCAATTTTGTACAGTACATTTCATAAACATTCTCGCAGTCAACGCCAACTATCAAGACTTTAACGACGGCTGAGCAGGAGCAAGAGTCCTTCTATATAACCAATGAGCAAACCTCAAGCTCGGCTGATCAATCAGTCTCGTAGTCAAATCCGCAATCCACAAAGTGACAGGCAAGAGAATGATCTGCGGCAGCAGAAGATTGAGCTCCAGTCCCAACGGCCCAATATTTGGCAGTGGCATCAAATTCGCCCATCCTGGAATCCAAACGATATTGCTGGTATTCACCCAACCCACAGCGGCGTACACACGATCTCCCAAGATCTTCAGGACCGGTCCATGGACTAAATACAATCCAAATGAAATCCGGCCCAGGTATTGATTGAATCTGTTCTCAAAAAAGTGTCGCAGCCAGGAAATGTTCGTCACTGATGCGACGATAAAGGTGGAGGCCCAGAAGAGGTAGAACCACTTGTATCCAAAGACAGCTTGGGGCTTCAGGAAGGAGAGGAAGTACCATCCGCCTGACTTTCTTAACTCTTCAAACTCATTGTTATGAGATGGAACCCCTCCAAGATACAGGCCGATGACGAGGAGGTGGTAAAAGATGACAGTCTTGAATGGTTCCAACTTAGACAAGAACTGTGGTAGATTGTCGCTTTGGTTGAGGAGATCCAGATCGCAAAGAAGCATTCCTGCCAGAAACATTGCGAAGAGAGTGCCGTCCGCAATATAGATGAAGTACCAGATCAAGCCGACTTGGCACCACAGTCTCGCATTTCGAGTACATCGAGCAAGAGCAATCAGTGAGGTGTAGATGAGGATTGAACCCTTCATTTCGACCGGAATGGACCACAGGTGACGATTGTAAGTGAACCAAGGAACTTCACTGGAATTGAAGAAGAAACTGAAGTTTTTGAACTCGCAATACCACTTCCAAACTTCGTCCCGGTAGTTGGACTCTCGATCCTCCGCTTCTGTCCAGACCCCGAAAGCATGCCATATCGTCAGGTAAATAAAAGTTGTGGCGATGAGAGGGAGGAACAGACGGATCCATCTTCTGAAGAGAGCAGACCCAACATTCTCTTGAAGCTTCACAAAGTTCTCGGAGTGAATCAAGCTCAGTGGTTTGGCCGAAAGGGCATACCCCGAGATGACAAAGAACACCGTGACGGCAAGATGACCTCCAGTGAAGAACAGTCTGATGAAGGGTAAACAAGCAAAATAATGTTGGCCGTCGAACCCAAATGAGTTTTCAAGAATCTTCCCACCCAAATGCACCCAGAGGTTGTGATGTTGCAGATACACCAGCAAGGCCGCAAACCCTCTCAAACCATCAAGATAGGCAGTTTTGCCGAGCTCCTTCCGTGGTGAGCGATTTTTAAATGTGAAAGATCCCTTTGCGAAGTCGATGAGCCTATTTCGAACAAGAAGGTGACGAGGAAGCACAGTCTCGTTCTCTTCCTTCCAGCAACCAGTCTCAAGAACACCAGCGTCAAATTTGGAAGTCATTGAGTGTGTGGTGATATCTCCAAATTATTAAGAAAAATGCTGTTCACATCAATTCGTGTGATTTGCAGTACGGCGGGATTTGTCGTTCAAGAACCCGGTGAGGGAATTCAGAAATGCTGGCTGGAGAGGAACGGAGGGACGGGATAGGAATCGGAGGGGGTTGGTGTGTATGCATCAAGACAGGCCATAGCTGGATGGGTGCACGCCTGTCACATGGCCAAGATATACAAGATCCGAGCGGGCCATCCGAGGTTCCTGGTGCACGCACATGCGGGGTTTGATGATTGGATCTCTTGCGGTGGCCATTTCGAGAGACGGCCACTACTACTGTACACGATATACTCGAGACTAGAGATGGTAGGACCAGAAAGATCGCACTTGATAATTATGCTCGGTCCAGTCAATGATCCCCATCACTCAATGGCCGAAAATAAACCACTTTGAGGACAGCGGAATCCAAACTGTAAAATCTCAGCTCCTGAGGAATACTGGAGGTTAGGAACGCCTGTTGGCAAGCAAACGAATAATGGATGATGGAGGGCTGTTGTTGGAGGCGTTCTCGAATGAGAAATATGCGACTTAACGGCCTCGTGCATGCCACCTTGCTCGGAGATGTGCCTTATCTCGGGTCAAGGTACTGAAAGGTTTGAATCAATCACCCATGCAACGACCAGCATGCATCATCAACCCGCGCGAAGGGTGGCTTTTCGAAGGGGGGGTGGGTACTGGGGTTGTCAACCACCCCCTCCGGACTATCGAGTCACTTTGACCTGCGAGGTCGCTTCAATTAGCTAGGTCGCTGTGGAAGTTGCAAGACTTATCTCGGTACCAGATTCCTCATGCAGAGAGCACATGCTCATGCAAGCAAATTAAGCTGATTTGAGCCTTGGTAACTTTTCTAAAGCTCTGGAAGTTCTTTCTGAAAAGTTCAAGCTTTGATACTTGTTGTCGACCAACTCTTCAACACGAAATCGCATCTCGAATACCACCACAATTCACTTCAACATGCTCCCAGTTACTACTTCGTCATTGACTGCTCGGATCCCCAAACAAGTACAAAGATGCATTCCTGTCTACTTGGTCATCATTCTCGTCTTCCTCGTCCTAGCCAACACCGACTTCAGTAGTAGCGGGAGACTCACCAAACGACAAGTACGCAGCCAAAAGATCCTGAAACCAGCAGCACCCGGCTCAAAGTTTCCAAAGAAGATATGGCAAACATGGAAGGTGGATGCACTTGCATTCAACGAGCGAGACTCAAGTTGTGCGAAGACTTGGACGGCAAAGAACCCAGAATACAGATACGAAGTACTTACCGACGACAATGCGCTGTACTTTGTTGAAACGAAATTTGGACCCGATGGAATCAATCGTCCAGACATCGTGGAGATGTACCGCTCTCTCACCCTCAAAATCATCAAAGCGGATCTCCTCCGATACTTGATTATGTATGTCGAGGGTGGAGTATACACTGATATCGACGTTGAAGCGCTCCGTCCAATTGAGCGGTTCATTCCAAATCGATACAACGAAGGCGATGTGGAAATGGTCATTGGCGTTGAAATCGACCAGCCAGAATATGCGGATCATCCAATTCTGGGGAAGAAGTCCCAATCCTTTTGCCAATGGACTTTCATGTGCAAGCCAGGACTTCCTCTGATGCTACAACTGGTTGATAACATCATTGACTGGCTGAACGATGTGGCCGCACAGCAAAAGAAACCAGTGTCCGAGATCACGTTGGATTTCGATGAGGTGTTGAGTGGTACTGGACCCTCAGCCTTCACGGTGGCTGTTCTCAAAGAGATGAGCAGGCGAGAGGGCCACGATATTTCATGGAATAACTTCCACGCGCTGGCCGAATCAAGATTGATCGGTGGCGTTCTCGTCCTCACTGTGGAAGCCTTTGCTGCAGGGCAGGGCCATTCAGACTCTGGCAATCACAACGCGAGAGGAGCGCTCGTCAAGCATAGATACCATGCTTCGAGTTGGCCATTAAATCACCCGAGATACAGCCATCCGGTCTATGGCGAGGTGGAGAGGTGTAACTGGGACAGCGAATGTGTGAAGCTGTGGGACATCAACAAGGCGGCGTTTGAGAAACTTCCTCCGGGAGAACAAGCAAAGATGATCACCATCAAAGAGGTTGCGGACGCGCAGATTGCCCAGCAGGAATTGCAAAAGGCGGCGGCAGCTGGAGCAAAGGAAGTTGTAGCTTGATATATCAGAGGTTCGGGGTGATGATCAACCGACGCTGACGAGGGTAGACGAGGACGAACATAGGATACGGCGCAAGGTGGTGGTTTTGATTTCAGGTATGGCGTTTGATGATGATTGACTTTTTTTTTTGAAGAGATGAGAGGCATCAATAAATCACAAAGATGACCCATCTGTAGATAATATTAGATATATAATAGACCAGCCAGACTCCAATTCGAGAAGTTTTGGTCAGCCTGTAGCCTTGAGAGGGAATGAAGTTCTTCCGGAGTGCACGCGTGAGGCGTTTCAAAGGTCAACGGGCGAGGGCGGAAATGCCAGGTCCTTCATTATCGAATCTCTGAATATAGAAAGCGCTGAGGGAGGAAGTAACTTCCTGAGTGCGAGAGAGAGAGGGAACTTTCTTTTGGGGAGGAGAGAAGTGAGTGATTCTTCGTCCGGGGGCTCCAGCCAATCAGCTGTCGTGACAACTGAACGTCGGGCGTCGTTCGGGCGACTCACATTCTCTTTGCGACTTCAACTTCTTGATCTCGACACTCCATGAGAAACACATCGCGTCTCTATCCAAAGCTGTGGTTACTTCTTTGACACAAACTCGGCTCAGAGCATATGAATAGACTGCCAATTTAACTCAGGGCGGCGTGAAAAATATACTCGCAAATACTCTACACACGCCCTCGACTACCATGGCTTCCTCAGAGACGAAGCAAACATATCTTGACCTCATCAATGCTTGTGACAGGCAAGCTACTCTTCTATTTCTTTGAATCAACACATGCTAATATCAACCCAGTTTCCCGTACGACGATCCTCTCGAAGCACCCCACCCTCACTGGTCCACCTTCTATCGTTTCTACCTCCCCAACGACCCTCGCCATCATGGCCTCATGCTCCCTTCCATCGTCGAAAAGATGCCATGGACATCCGACTTCATTATCTCCCACACCAATCGCACCGTTCATCTCGACCCAGCAAACAAAGACTACGCCAACTCCTGCACAGCAGCCTTCTCAAAACTCATCCAGGACTCCATCGACCAAGACGTATTCAAAGTCATCCACGGCCAGCACAGCGAGCCTTACCCGATCATAGGTGCCAATTTCCCTGTCTCGATCGAGAGATACGCCAGTAATCTGTTTGGGATCATTTCGAGGGGTGCACATCTTACTGTGTACACTCAAACAGAGAGTGGAGGGTTGAGAATCTGGGTTCCGAAACGGGCTGCTCATCTTTTTACGTTCCCGGGTTGTTTGGATACGACGGTTGCTGGTGGTGTTGCTGCTGGAGAGGGGCCATATGAGTGTATGGTTAGAGAAGCAGAGGAAGAAGCTTCGTTGCCGGAAGACTTGGTGAGACGGTCTGCAAAGGCGGTCGGGTCCATCTCCTACGTCGGTATCAAAGATGTGAAGAATGGAGGGGATTCGGGTGAGGTAGGTCTGTTTGCACCGGATTGTGTCTATGTCTTTGATTTGGAGGTTGAGGAGGGTGTGGTCTGTCAGCAGAATGATGAGGAGGTGGAGAAGTTCATGTTGATGAGTGTGGAAGAGGTCAAGGAGGCACTTGGTAGAGGAGAGTTCAAGACGAATAGTGCACTAGTTATGATTGACTTCTTCGTGAGGCATGGGGTTATCAAGGAAGAGGAAGAGAAAGACTATGCTGAGATTATGGCGAGGTTGCATCGGAGGTTGCCTCTTCCCACTGCCTCGCAACAATACTGAGCTGGCAATTAGAATATAGAAAGCCCAGCCCGGCACTTAGAAAATCATGATTCATTGATTTCGGCATGACCCTCAGCCTCCAGTCACCCATTTTCTCTGTTCTCTGTCTCTTTAAATTTCAGATGGACCAACATCTGTAAGATTTTGCTCGATTATCCCAACCATGAACTCCCAGAGAACTGCACAAAAGAATTCATTAGCATTTCCCTCCCTGATTTTCAAACATGACTTGCTACTTACGGTATCCCATTAAAAGAGCTCACCCCAACTATAGCAGCTCCAAGGCATCTGTAATCACTATAAAATCCAGCCATATGGTCAGCTCTCTCTCTCATTCGGATAAAACTGCCAAACGAAACTTTTTGGCTTGTTGCAATACCACCTCGCCTGAAAATGGATGTGGAAAGATACTAACTCCCAGATGTTGCAAGCACCACCAGCCCCCGCCTTTGCAGAACTCGCCCAGTTTTGATTATCATCTTGAAGGGTGACTTATTTTTCATTCACAAGTTAGTTCGCCTGGTATGTTTTGTTGTAGGAGGGAGGAAAGGAGGAAGGAAATAAAGAAGGTTTACGAACAGCATACTCCCCACGCCGCAGCGAAATTCTCACATCGACCCTGAAAATCATCATGTTCACATAATGTGAATTTGTAGTTGGGACCTATTTGACGTTTCATCAATTCGAAGTTGCCGTCGTGAGATTCGGTGACATTTGGTGATGTTGGGGCTGTGTTTGTGTATGCTGCTTGAGCGAGAAGTGTGATGAGGACGTTGAGCAGAGAGATATGCATTGTCGAGATGAAATTGGGAATTTGAACGGATTGTTCTTTTAATTTTGACGTCTTTTTGTATACAGTACGTAGAAACTTTGATAAATTAAGAAGATTTGCAAAAAGAATATCGACGAGATGAGGTGGGAGGGAAAGTAGACGCACAGATCTAAGACGGCTTGGTCTTCGAAGACTATGGAAAGCTTTAGTCCTTCTTCACATTTTTCAAGGAAGTCAAAGGTGGTATGGTTCCCAAAAGTTGTATCAGCTTGCAGTCAATTTTGACATACCAATGTTGGATATCGGAATGGTTTTTGGGTGTTGTCATTGCATGCAGATGCGGGCCGCTTGTAAGCCACCCGGATTGTGTACGTCTGGATTGATATTGGACGAAAACTTACCAACTTACCAACCGGTAAAGTATAAAGGTGGATCTGCGCGGCTATTTTGTGTTGGATATGGCTGTGTAGGTACTTTTGCATGTGTCTCGGCAAATCAGACAATGTCAACAACATCCAACAACCAACATCCAATATCCAACAGCATAGCAAGGTTCTGCAGCAAACAATCCGAAAAATAACTGCATATCTTCCGAGGTCAGGCCAGCAAATCATGCTTTCAATATCGAGGACTTATAAATGAAAGTATGAACGTGAAGTCAAATGGAAAATCCTTTGCAATTGAACCGGATCCTCCTGCGAAGATATTGGGGCTGGAAGAGGGGAAACGATGTTCTCTCCTCCACTTGATGCCTATTACCAGACTTTGTTAGTCCTGGTAAAGCCTAGTTTTTATGGTGCAGCAGAGTTTGTGCATTCAGGATGACTTCCGCGAAGTATGCTGCAGAATGGGAAAAACCAACAATTTCATGCGTCTCTGAGTAGAACCGTCTTGGCAAACACCTCCTCCTTGATAAGAAAATGTCCTTCTTTCATATACTTCCAGCTAATCCTCTAAATCCACCAAAGTCATTCAAGGCTGGAAATCATTGTCATTTATCAAGTATGAAACTCATCCACTTTCTAGCCACTCTGGCATTCCTATCACAGTCAGCGACAGCGATTCTTGATAATTACCAAGTTCTCTTCGCCAGCCGCCCGTGGCTCTCGCAACTTTCAACTATTCCTTATCCAACTTGGACCGTTACTCGAAGGGCATGGGGGACCATTCCTCTAGATTGTTTGAGAGACTCTAACGCATTCGACTATTGCGATCGGTATGAGATTTATGTGTATGATGTGAAATTCTCGGATGTGAGTAAAATCCTCTTCTTCTACGTCTACATCCCACCCAAATTTCAACTCGTGAAAAATGCTTCCGGGCTAATAAAAAATAGTGTGATATTCCTTGGACGGTCTGTCGTTGTAGTAGTACGATAGCTGCGGATTCAATCACGGATTTCTCTCGAAGAATGGCGTAAGTGCTCCTTCCCAGTCGCGGCGACGAATGATCGAGACTTGTCGGCAAACAAACGAATCTCACTCACTGTTACATTGTAGAAGGATGCCAGTGAGGGCTCGTTCTTGGATCCGAACTTTTCGAACTTGGGACGCAGTCGATGGCATAGCAGCAAGTACAAATGTAAGCGAACTCTTCATCTTCTAAATTGAACAAAACTTTCTCACATCACAACATGGTCTGAACGAAGCTAACTGACGAGATGATAGTGTATGTGAAGATTTCTAATGGAGCTTTTTGGCATAGTTAACTCTCCAATAGGGCGTGATATCAACACTCATGGACTTGCTTCAATTTCATATGAAGCAATCACACACGAACTGTCACATAATTTGGATTATTGGGTGGCGAATGGCGTTGCAACTTCTCCAAGAACTACATTCAGTAGTAAGTGCACATCATTTAGCGATCCAAGGTTGCTCGAAGATATGCAGGCGGTCAAGATAGTTCGCGAGGACTGACAGTGCTTCTTTAGGTACACAGCGATTTAGAGATCTTGCTGCTATGGACACTTGCGTTCCCACGGCTTATGCAAAAGCAAGTACGTATTTCACCAAAAATCTTCCATGAGAAAAAAACGAAGTCTGGTGCTAACGCAAAAGATAGGCTGGACAGAAGTAAGTAATTTCTAACGTTAGAGGGGACACAAACAACTTGCTAACCACTCCCTCCCAGCTCTTTGCTGAGACCGCAACAATAGCATATTATATAGAGAACATTGGGCCACTTCCAACCAGCGCAGCATGCATGTCAAACATGTTGAATGAAGTGCGAACGATTCTTCGGTCAACAATCAAGTACAATGCAGCCAACAGATGCACTTATCGTTTCACGCCGTCGTAAGTACAGCTCTTTAGCCAGGAAATGATTTTGTTATCTCGTATTCTCGCGACTAATGTTAAAATAGGACAACGGTTTGTATGGGACCGGAACCTAGAGCACAGGGGCTTTGTAACAATGTTGGTGACCTGCCAGGCAATACCAACAGATTGTCAGGTGGGGCTGCGCCTGAAGAGACGGGTATTTTGGATGGCTTTGATCTGTTTGGGGTTGGACGTGGATCGAATTTGACGAATATTCTAGCGTAAGATGCATGCTTAGCTTAGAGAGTTATTCTGTCACTTCTTGTCAAGATCTCTCAAATCAATCCTTCAATTTGATAAAGTCTTCAGGTCAATAGTTCTTTCAAACCTACAATACTTCAAACTACCTACAGGATATTGTCAATGTTAATTCTGGTAGTCGGGTGTGAAAGACGATCATCATATGCAGGTACCATCGCACATCTTGGCATGGGATTTCATCTTCCATTTCTTCCATTTCTTCCATAGAATTCTCACCATCTTTCCAAATACAAGTTAGACTATGACATCTGAGGAAAAATGGTCAAGGAGAATAGGTCGCCACCAGTCCTCCATAGGACCTTTTGGCTTTTGAGGCGACGCCTCATTCCACGCTACTTTCCAGGTTGAAGGAGTTTGTGTTTTGTGGCGTGGTGCTTCCCCGCCTAGAAATGAAAAAGCACCAGCCGTCATCGTGAGCGTCATAGGTTTTACAACCAGCCATAAATTGCCTTTCTTCCCCGGATTCCTCGAGTTCTTCCAGAAGCTGTTTCTGGACTCATCTACATTTAACCCAATCAATCCATCCAATTCATATCACATTAAAACAAGTAAATATCACCTTCCAGCAATCAACAAAATGTATATTCCCAACGCCCAAAGCTTCATGACAGCAGCAGTTGGCTGCCTCGGACTGTCAAGCACAGTTGGAAAACGTAAGCCCCAGCTCCAACTCCAACCTCCATCTTCCAAATTCATACTCAAATCCACCTCCTCCAACTTCCACAAAGAAAAAAGGAAAAAAAATAATACTAACAAACCCTCCAAGCATCCACCATCTCATCTGGCAAAATCCTCGACTTCGCAGTAGAGAAATGCATCGACAGCGACAACAACCAACGCTGCTCCAAGCCCTTCCTCGTCACCAAGTCGACCTGCTACGACATCTCATGGTCAACGGAAGGGAAGTTGAGCCATACTACCGTTGAGGTACGCGATGCGGGAAGTGACGAACTGGTGTTCTATCGTGATACGAATGGGGAGTGGACTCCGGAGAAGGGAGAGGTGAGTTTGTTTTTGATTATTTTTTGGACGGTTTGTTGGGATGGAATGCTGATAATTGTTTAGCTTGTCTATCTCGACTTCAAGCCGAAGATATGGAAGACTGGTAACGATACTGTGGAGTATAAAGTAAAGACTTGTGCTTAGATGGGGTTTGAATTAGGTAGGATGGGACTATGGACAAATCGGATTTCATGGCGGGGTATGGGCTTGTAATAATAAATGTCACAAAACAAGAATTAAATAATGTATGATCAAATGGAATAATGTTCTCATAAAGAAAATCTTGAAGACGTGTGTGGACCCTCTCAAAGGGGAGTAAGTGGTGGGTGTCAAGGTGAGCTTCATGAACTATCGGTATTAAGTCAATGCTTCCTCCGACTACCAAAGAAGTTGGAATCTGGACCTAGGAGCTGTGCTTTAGGATTTCCAACACTTTATAAAATGAAGACATATGTCTAATCATTTATTGAAGAGGAGCTTCGTAATGAAAGTTCGATGTGATCTTTCGAGAAGGACGAAGGGTGGCTGCGAGTGCCAGCAGGCGAGAACAAAAACAAATATGCTTCAAATCTCATGCTTCGTCTTACTGTAATTGATTTTCATTAACCTCCCTTCCTTTCTAGCACAACCCTTTTATCGTGTCAAACCAAACACATCACCCTCCACCCCATTCACCCCTCTTAATTCTCCGGTGGATACACAACAATCCTATCCAAATCCGCTCCCTTGACATCAAACCCATTCGACAATCCACCCACAGTAATCGTATTCTTCTTTCCCTTTGCGAGCGTCAACAACAGGGGCGAAGAGATAATAATTCCCTTGTGTGTATCGCGCTGATACAATGTCTCCAATGTCTTCACATCTCCATTGACAATCACGCTGCTGATGCGGCGGAGTTGCCAGGTTCCTCCAATTCGATCGGGTGCGCCCATGGGTTGATCGCCAAAGCCCATATCATCGATGTCTATTAGATGCCGTTAGGAAATTTGCCTTCTAGCTGTCAAGGGGGATGGGGGACGTACTTTGGTGGTAGAAAGAGACCCATTGTGGTTTACCAGTTCCTTCGATTCCTTCAAAGATAACTTTGCTGTCATTTCCGTAAATGCCAGTTACGATAACGCCATCAGTTCCGAAATTCTGTTTTCTTGTGTTAAACTTTGCTGTCTTCTTCTTCTTCTTACAGAATGCGAACTTACAGCTTCTTGTTTGAATGCGTTGCCTGTAGTTTTGGCGTCGATTCCCTTGTACGTCTTGCCCTTGATTGCCTTCCATTCTCCAGTTTTCCTATTAATATTCCAATCAGCCTCGAGAGATCGAAACAACACCACAAAGTCCACTTACACGTTCAAATCGTAAACATCCTGCCACACAACCGACAAATCCTTCTTCTTCTCGTCAATCTCAATTGGCAACCAGATGTAGCGAGCCTCCCAGAGGGAATTCAAATCCCACTGGTCACCCATGTACAGATAAGTCGTCTTCTTTGTGCCCTTGATTCGCAATGAGAATCCAGATTGCGAGCTGAATGTTCTCGTGTTGAGGGGAGCCACTATCCATGGCTGACTCCAGGGTCCAGAGAGTTTGTCTGCTCGGAAAGCAACAACGTCTATGTGGATATTTGGTCAACACCTCTTCTTCTCTCGCTTGAACTTCAACACTATCTATCGAAAAGGGCCAAAAAAAAAGGAGAAGCTTACTATTAGGTCTATAGCCCGTCTTGTGACTCATCAAAGCAAAATAACTCTTCTCAGTCTGCAAAATCGTCGGAGCCTCCAAATCATACTTGTCAAAGCGATGAACCACCTCTTCCAGATCAGTGATTTCTTTATTGAATCGTGTTAGATAGACATCTCGGCCTTCCTTGCGATCACCGTTGGAGTAGAGTGAGTAGGAACGGCCGTCCTTGTAGTCGGTGAAAAGTCCGAAATCTTGAGACCAATTCCCGAGAGGAGCGGTGGCGTTGACAAAGGTGTATGGACCGCCGATTGTGGGGGAGGATGCAAATCCTTGGAGAAGCCAGCCGTAGGTGGAGTTGTCTGCGTGCCACCACATCTTTTTTGAAGGTGTTAGCTTGATACAATTTTGGGATTGGATGTTTTGGAGGGGGTGAGAGGACTAACGTGATATTCACCAGTTGCTTCGCTCTTGACCACTTTCGGCCTTTGGATGATGTGATGAGTATCGATGTATGGATGGCCCGCAATTGGTTCTAATTCCCAAAATTAAAGTCAGAAATTGTGTCAGAGTAAAGGGTGATTGAGAGCAAACATACTCAGAGCAAGACCATGCGAAGTCCAAGTAGCCAAATCATCAGATGAGTATACCGAAATTCCACCGCCTTCTTCTTGTCCCTGAACCTTGTACTCTCCAAACCACCAAAACTTTCCAGTCTCTGGCTCAAAAGTTACTCCACCAGCATGGGCATTCACGAGGTTACCCTCCGTGTCTCGCCATCTTGCACCAGGGACGATATATTTGGCCGTTGCAAGGCCAGCAATCAAGAGGCTGGAAAGAAGTTTTGAGGACAGCATTTTTTCTTCTTCTTTTTCTTTTTAAGGAAAAGAATACTGTGGCACGATTAGCAAAACTTAAAGTTCCCTACTATCTCTGTTTCTTTTCCTCCCGTTCCCTTTCATATACTCCTCGCCAAGGTCTGCCGGCTTTCAATAACCCGAACACAATCTCACGGCTATATAGCCAAAGTGGGGCGGAGGATATACTATGCAGATCATTCCAATTTTTCCGAGCAACAAGCGAGGTTCATCTGAAAAACATCATCAACGTTTGTAGAGATTACCGAGAACCCCCCGTAATTAGCAAATCTGGGGACGTTGAAAACCCCGCATTACCCCGCCTGCACAAGGTGAAAATTACAGGGCAGAAGGAGATGAAGTCCGTCATATATTGCTTGGATTAAGAGAGATTTGGCAGGGATGGAGTTGGGAAATTAGGAAGGTGAGCTCGTAATTCGTTCGGTTGGGAGACGTTGTTCCTGGATCTTTCGCTTCAGCGCCACATTGTTTCCCGAGTTGCTAAATTTACAGCTTTCCTACTATCACTTCATCATATTTCAACAAACTTCAGATGTAACTCCTCCCGAACACCTTCAAAGCTCTTGGCCCTCAATCCACTGTTCATCCCATTCTTACTGGCGAAAAAAACGTGATTTTTCCAAATAATCTCATCATCACCATTCTTCTCCCTTCCCAATCCCAAACCTCACAACTCATCTTTCTCAACCCCCTTTGCCTTTCCCTTCTTCTGATACTTAACCTCCGTCTCCTTCCCATCTCCTTCAATCCTCTCTTCACCAAACTCGTCAAAATCTCATACACAACCTGCGCACCCGCAAGTGCAGTCTGCTCCCCCCTCCCATCATAAGCAGGCGCAACCTCCACCACATCAGCACCCACGACATTCAACCCTTCCACCCCCCTCAAAATCCTAATCAGCTCTCTTGTCGTCCATCCGCCCGGCTCTGGTGTCCCAGTACCAGGCGCAAGACCGGGATCAATAACATCGATATCTACAGAGAGATAAACCGGTGTCTCAGTGCCCATCCTCCCCATGATCAAATCAATTATCCCCTTCGTGCCAATCTCATCAATGTCATCAGCTGAGATTCTCAAGAACCCTTGTAAATCATCATCTTCATTATCACCCCAATCAGCACCCGATAATCTCGTGCGCAAGCCAGCGTGAACGGATGATCCATTTACGATCAAGCCTTCTTGAGAAGCGAGCCAGAACATACTACCGTGATTGAACTCTGCTTGACGAGATGGCCATGGAGAAGGGTATTTACTAGGATGCCAAGTATCCAAGTGCGCATCAAAATGAAGCACAGCTATCGGTCCACCATGGACTTTATTGAGAGCTCTCAAAGCGGCGAGAGCGAGGGAGTGGTCTCCTCCGAGGGAGATGATCTTTGGATGGGTGAGTGAAGAGGAGAGAGGTGAACGGTGTCCGAGTTCGAGATATGCCGTTGACATTTGAAGGAGTGCTACACTGTTGTCGAATGGGGTGGTAGGAATATCACCGCAGTCGAGAATGAGTGGCCATGATAGATAGGGGTTAATTCCTGCACGGGGATTGAAGGCGCGGAAGGAGGTTTGACGGGATGAGGCTGCGCGGATTGCTCGTGGGCCGAAGCGGGCTCCTTGTATTGAGTAGATATGTTAGTGGAAGGGAGGTGATGGGAATTGTGGTGAGTGGGTGGGAACTAACCAGGTCTGTATGTTGTAGCAGTGTCAAAGGGAACTCCTAGGATGGCGATATCGAATAGGGTATCTGGTTTAGTAAGACACTTGACATGATCGAGATGAGCGAAGCTATTGATTCCAGAATATCCCCACTGTCAAGGACTCAAATTAGCAACCATTCCTCCTATGATCAATCATTCTTTCAGAACAGAAAATCGTCAAAAACAGCAGGTCTCTGCAGGTGATCCCGACAGATACTTCTTAACCATCCAAACAGCACCATCACAACCTCCCACAAGCGAAGAAACAGCGAGAAAGAAGCAAAAAACCAACCTCGAAGCTCCATTTCTTCTCCAACTCTTCCACCGACGCCTTCGTATACTCAGGAGCAGCCAGTGGATCAAATTGTCCTCCAGCTTCTTCCTCATGGTGAGAATGTGCAACAGCGACCCCGCACACCCAACCGCCCACCAAGAGTGTCAACTTATCAATTCTCATCGCAGGTATAAATTTGTCGTTTTTCTCGACTTGTATGAGAGAGAATGAGGAAGGAGGAGACTTCTTCAATGGTGTGATATCTTGACGCCTTTTAAATAATACACAGAGAGAGGTGTGATGAGAGAGGGAGGTCACCGCTATTACGTTATCGCGTGATCTTATCAGAATAATAGAGCTTTCCCTCCCACTTTTGCTTGGGTTTCATCGTCACTCTTCGTTTTTAAGTTCTGTGGTCGTCTGTGTCATGTAAGATCTTATATTTCTGGGATTTACGTAAACTTGAGGAGTTACTTTTGTTTGCTGCTCTCAAGTTTAGCATGGGTGTTTTTGTCTGGATATCTTTTCCACCTTGGAAGCGAGTTACATACTGACACAACACTACCTGTTTATATGTTTCTCTGTTGTGAAGGACGTGTTACGGCACAAATATGTAGAATCTGGTTCAGGCTATCATCACCATGGTGTAAACTGCGCAGTAGAGGTGGAGAGATTGAAAAAAGTAAGTCGGCCTGTGAGACGAGAAATGGATTCAATAGGCTGCTCTTGAAATGATATACCAACACTTTCCAATATATCTAGCAACGCATACACAAACGACTCGTCCTCCATGACCGATATCATATTTGTAATTCCCCATAGTTCTCCTCAGCGTCTCTGCTTCAAAGTGTAACTATGAGCTCTCATCGGGCGAAAGAAGGATTGTGTATGATTCGTAGAGAAACTGAAAACACATGTACTCAATCTGTGAAGCAAAATTTGGGTAATGATTGTGATAGCAAACGAATGATCATCTTCATTGCTCATGATGACCAAGAAGGGGGGGGGGTTTGCAGAGAAAGACAACTTCCACGTATAAACACCCACGTATAGGTTTCATCCACATCCACACTTCTATGTGGATCTGCATTCGACGTGCTCCGATCTCAAAAAGATCCAACTCAACTCGTTGACGAACTTTGCCGAAATGGACCAATTGCAAAAGTAGGATGAGGGAGATTGAGGAGTAGCACTTGCTGCAATGGAAAAATGGATGTAAATTGTCGAGGCCACGAGGTCGCCAGGTATAAAGATATGCAAAACGAGCAGGAACGTGTCTCCTTCTGAACTGCCAGGCGTGCAATATCCTCCTCTTAACTTCATACTTGAGAGAAATCCAAGCAATGCTACTGCCAGCACTAACAAACACAATATCACACCACCACCACCAACAAACCCACCCACTCACCCACGCATTCACATCATGTCAATATCAAATTCAGGCACACTAAGATCACTTCAAAACCCACCACCAAAGATCCATTCAACCACACAACAGCACACGAATTCATCAATTAATCAAGAGCTTCGAGTCCAGTTTTTCTGTGAAGTCTTTTTCTCTCAAAGATTGTTAACGCTCAGTTTCCATTTGAAAGAAGATTTGCTACCCTGTAATGTGATCTCCCAGCGCCAAATATCGAAGTAAGCAAACCAGATCAGACCAGACCCAATACCAAGAACGGACATCAAAGTACGCGCGCAGGCAAAGGACATATGATCGAGAGAGAGAGAGCGAGCGAGAGCAAATAAAAAAAAGAGAACAAATGAAAATAAAAAGGTTGTATTGTGCTCAAGATTCTTGATTGCCTGCCTTTCTTCTGAGAAAGTTTAAAAAAGAACTCAATGTGTGTCCTTAGCGCGAGCCCCCTTTTCTTAAAATTCAGTAAAGCCGCTTTTCTGTGAGGCGATGCATGATGGGTTTGAATGGAGTTCGTGCGATTGGACAAATCAAGTTTGTGCTGTTGGCGACCTCGGATTTTGGGGAGTGGTGAAGAGAAGTGCGACAGTGTAAAGGCAGGCTTTAAAGAATCATGCATTTGCTGTGCTTTTTCTTTGGTGCTGGAGGTTCCAGCGCCGCAACGATTGCCTGTATTATTTCGGATTAGACACCCTCCCATAATCCCAATAGAAGAATTCACAAAAACTCACCTCATCAAATACATCCTTTAACTTGTACTGTGTCAAAGCACTGCACTCCACGTACTTGACAGCCCCCAACTCCTTTGCCATACGCTCACCGTCCTCTCTGCGAACTGGACTCATCTTCTGCTTTCCCAATTTCTCGCGCACGCTGGGGTCGTCTCTCAAATCGGTCTGCGTGCCTACGATCAAGCAGGGAACGCCAGGGCAGTGGTGGTGAACCTCAGGGAACCATTTCTCGCGAACGTTCTCAAATGATGCGGGGGAGGTGACGGAGAAGCAGACTAGGAAGACGTCGGTTTGGGGTACGAGAGGGGACGAAGTCGGTCGTAATCTTCTTGTCCTGCGGTATCAAAGAGACCAAGGGTATATGGCTCGTCGCCAATCCTGGGCGTGGGTCAGAATAGAGTGCGCATTGTTAGATGTAGAAGATTACTTACATGACGGTAACGGCATAGTTGTCGAAGACGGTGGGAACGTATTCCGAGGGGAACTTGTTTGTGGTGTAGCTGATCAGCAGGCATGTCTTTCCAACAGCTCCGTCACCGACCACTACGCATCTGCCAAACTGTCAGCCATCAATTCGCCGAATGTCTGCCCTTCCAGTATATTCCCATCCAGGTCGCAGATCGGGAGTGATACGCACTTTATCGTTGCAACGACCATTGTGGCTGATTTGGTTCTGTTTCGAGAGATAGATATCTTGCTGCTTAGTCGGCGGGCAGACTTATCGTTGGGGGTTGTCGCTAGGGAAGAGGAGATGCAGGTAGAGGGAAGGAAGTCGAGCGTCGAGAGGAGGGCGTGAAGAGGATGGTCGAGGAGCAATCTGCGGTCGAAGTTGAAATGGTGGAAAGTTGATGTTCAGGGTCGTTGGTGTTTGGAGGATTCTTGACGCGTACTGGCCGATAAAGCTGAATGAAGCTGCACAGCTCACTGACTTCACTTTCGCTCGGCTGCAGCTGGACAAAACAGGCGACAAGCAACGTGGGAACTAGACTGCAGAAGTATACAAGGTAACGTATATACTCGGTATTCGCACAGCACAGCAGGTAAGGTGTTGCTCTGGGCACGTGCCGTTTGTGGAATCTCGGTGTAAAGTGGGATGCGATGTGATGGGATGGATATTGGAATTCCTGTTGGCCTTTCTTGCTTTGTACTTGGATAATTGCAGCTTGAATGGGGGGTTGTCGTCGCAGGATTGAGCCTAATGAGCCAAGGGAGTGGGAGAGAGACAGAGAGATATCAGATCAAAAGGACTGTAAATTGCAACGAGGGGGATCACAACTCGTTGGTAGGATCAAAAGGTCGTGGTTACTGCCGCACAGCGTAATGTAGGAATTTATTTATTAGACGTTGGGAAATTGGAATTAGAAATGGAAATGGGTTTATATCTCCGTCATGAAACATCCAGCCAAGCGGCGTTGTGACGGGAGGGAAATGCGCAGGCGATGCGACTCGGTCTGAGCTCCGAGATGGCGAAACATTTGACAATCCAGCGAGCAATCTACATAATACCAGTATGATACACTTGTTGGTCTATTATAGGGCTGGGATGTGGGGGAAAGATTTGGAAGATATACTGTAACTTGCAATTATGATAGATTATCACACCCTCGACAGAGGGTATTCACAAACACTGGCGGGGTGGTGACATGTAAAAAACATTGGTTTGTCTCACCCTGAGCTCCCACCTTCCTCTCCATCTTTCCCCAGCTTCAACACTTGAATAGTCCAGACCACACAACGACACCAACAAACCACGCCGGCTCACACAAGATCAGCACGAGCGCACTCGCATGTACAGTACAGCGTCAAAAGCAAAGGAGATTACATGCCTGCATTAATTGCATAGCTACTGGTGCAAACCTTATGCGTGATAGTGTTCACCACATCCTTAAGCTCAACAACCTTCAACTCGAGCCAGCCTCCTGTCCCCTCAACAATCAAGCAGCCACCTACCCCAGATACTAAGTCCAAGGACAAAAAGATGGCAGACATAGATCCGCAAACACTCTCCCGAGAAATTGAC
Source organism: Tetracladium setigerum (assembly GCA_031472005.1). Taxonomy (NCBI): domain Eukaryota; kingdom Fungi; phylum Ascomycota; class Leotiomycetes; order Helotiales; genus Tetracladium; species Tetracladium setigerum. The sequence continues at coordinate 2,069,334 of PZJY01000008.1, read as the reverse complement.
GAGTTATTGGAGAAATACTTGGGGCTGCTAGACCAATACACTACACTTCGAGAACAACTATCTACAGTCCAAGCTTCTGTGCGCTTCACCAACACCTCCCCTTCTCTTCCTCTGTGACTTGTAAAAACTAACTGACCTCTCTCCTTATCGCAGATCCAACAAAACATCTCCCGTGCAAACTTCACCGCTGACCGTGGCATCCGCTATGGAGCAGATTACTACGATTCCCGAATGCAAGCATCAAGAACATGTGTAGTGAAGTCAGAATCCGAGTTTACGGTGCAAATTGCCGAGGCTGGAAGAATAGAAACAGAGACGAAGACGGGATCAGAATCGGCTGATGAGGAGAGGGAGAAGAAAGAAGAAGAAAACAACAAAAAGGCAAAAGATCCAATACGAATGTTCGGCATCCTCACCCCACAAGCCTTGAAGATAGCACAAGGCGAAGCGGTGAAGTTGGTAGAGGAAATTGTCCCTGTGTTAGTAAGAGTTGGGAAGGAGATGGAGACGGTGGAGATCGAGGTTAGGAGAAAGAGGAAATATAGGGCTAAAGCAGAGGCAAGGACTGAGGTGCAAAAGGGAGCTGTTGGGATTGTAGCCTGATCGAGCTGCGGAAATCTAAGTGATGTGATGGAATTCAAACGATCAAGTGAATTGGTGGGATGGATGATGCTGGAATGTTGGAAGAGGTTGGCCTGGCGGTGAAATGATAGAGCCTCGAAGGAATCGATAACATCCAACACAAGGCCAAGCTTCAATACGGAAAGGTGCATGCTTTTTACGAATCTTTTTAAATATCACCATAACTTCCACAGCTCTCACATCACCTACAGCCCGACCCGAAGGAAACCGAGAATATTGAGCAAGACTAGGAATTCTGTATTCCACATTCTCGTCATCCACCACCGACTACCTACCTACTCTCCAGCCATCCAGAAATAGCTTCATCACTGTCTCTCTCCTGTGAAATCCAACGCAACCCACCAATTGCTTTCGATACCGAAAAGGATTGCGGCTGTGCCTTCTCTGTGGTGTAAGGTGGATCACCCAAGCGAGGTCAAATATTGGGATGGAATGGCCTACACAACATTATGATGTGCAAGGGCAATAGCTGTTGTGGCATGCTATATATTACTGTACAGTGCAGTACAATACATCTTAAAACCCAGAGAAGTTGAAACAGATTACTCTTTCACGCCCGGTCGTTTGTGTCAATGTTTCCAACACAACCAATGCATACCTACATGTCCTGTCTTAGGAGTACAGTTCGTGGTCCTTGCAATTCTATCCCTCAAGCTAGAAGCAGATTACTCCTTCTCTTTCTGCTACCACTTCTTCTTCTCCTTCAGCTAGCTAAATGAGCGCAACCTCCGAGGTCAAGTAACACCAATACCAACTAAGCAATCATCCATGTAATCTTACACCTGTAGCTACCTAGGAATTATATGTCAAGCCAGCTCATATCATACACCGCTCACTCACTAACTCCTTACTCACGGCGAGTGGCATATACGCATATGGCTCGGTACATACTGTAGCTATCTACCTACCTAGCTCAGGAAGTTAAGGTCTCTTAAGGCTAGGATTGACGTACCTACTTTGTTACCTACTTCTTGTGTGCGAGGTGAAAGGGACTGTGCTTATTTGCTGCCGTACCTGATTACTCGCGCTGTACTCTACACACACTTATTTACACGCAGAGATGCCTATATGCGGCCATATCTTACCTCTGTTGTTTCGTAACATGGATAGGTAGATAAAGTGTAATCTAGGATTGTTGGGTGTTGGATTAAATTTGAAGTCAAGGACGCGATGAATGAAAAAAAGACGACAAAAATTTCAAACCTTCAAAATTTCTATAACATATTCGGGAGCCAGCATCACGAAGTGAGAAAGGACCAATGTGGAGCAACAAAATCTTTGCACTGCTTTCTTTGATTTCTTTCTATCTTTCTCGAGCGAAGTAGGTAGCGGTTCCTTTTTCTTACATCGGTACCTATCTTCAGAGCTAAGACGAGGCAAATTTCTAGCTAGTAGAAGGCTAAGATGTGTGTGTGTAGAAAATGCGACAGCCAGCAATTGATATCTGCCTCCCAGTTTGAATCCCTTTCATGTCCCCTATAACCACCAACTCCACCCTAATAATCTTCTCCGTTTTGTCGAGGGGAGTATTCCACATAACCATACACAGCTCGCAGTACAGCAGTGAGCCATTCGCGGTACACTACCAAGTAATAACATGAACCACCCGATAGCAATGAGCATCATCCGAAAACAATCTAGCTCACAATTTCAATACTCGAAGTCATCATCAACCGCCGGTCCCTTACTCTTACTCACACTCTCTTGCTTTCTATACATTTCTGCCACCTGCCTACTTGAACTCGCCATATCAGGTTTCTTATCATCTCTCTCCTTGATAAATCTTGGAAAGCGTAGACTGATTCCCTTCTCACCACTAGGATCAACACCCTCCTTACATCCTGCCTTATACCTCGGACTGAGCGTCAAGTCGGCTGTCTTGACCTCCCACACATATCTCGGTTCGAACCAGACATCTGGTTGATGCTGATTACCGGAAGAGTGTGAATAAAATGGTTTGGGACGATCAATGGTGATTTGGCTGAGTTGGGAATGGAGATGACTGAGCACTTCTTCGGAAAATCCGGTACCAATGTTACAGACTGTTTCATAGGATTCAGACTTGGTATTGTAGCAGGCGAGGAGGAAAGCACCGTAGACGGATGTGCGTTTCCCTTTGCCATAGTAGGCGCCGAGGACGACAAGATCGAGGGAGTCGCCGATGCCCGCAAGGTAGTCTTTTTTGATCTGAATGAAGTTAGCTTTGTTCTGAGAAAACGGGAATTAATCATACCTTGAGCCAGTTACGACTGCGTTTGCTGGGTTCGTAACCACTCTCTGTACCATCCAACATCTTTACCATCAAACCTTCACATGATGCCTTGACAGAGTCGTCAAGGAAAGTTTGGATCTCCTCAATCTCCTGTCCGTCCATACTTGTTGCAAAACCAAACTCCCCCTCAATTGGCGTGAAAGCGCTGTGAAGGAGCGCACGTCTCTCTCGAAGTGACTTCTCAACAACTGGCTCATCGTTCAGAAACAACAGATCAAAGGCAAAGACGCAAACTTTGACCTTGATATCCTCCTCCTTGACATCTTTCTTCTTTCTCGTCATGAGTTGTTGGAAAGGTAGAACTTTCTTTTCGTTCATGTCCCAGCCTACTGTCTCGCAATCGAGGACGAAGCTCTTGGTCTCCGGCTTGACCCAAGTGTTCAGTCTCGATAGAATATCTGGATATTTCTTGGACAGGTCTTCGGAATTTCGTGAAAAGATAGCTGTAATGCCACCACCTGATGACTTCAAGGCTGCTGGTGTTGCACCTTGATATTGGACGGGTGAGTCTTTTGCAACGTAGTGAATCTGAGCTCTCTCGCCATCGTACTTGTATTCGCACGTGAAAGTTTGGTTCTCAAATCGATCGAGAACTTCTGTGATTGCTTTCGTGGGTTTGGCCAACATAGGTTTCAGCGGAACACCTGGTTGTAATTTGCAATTCTCTTTGAGTTGCATGATTCCGTGATTGAGCATGGCAGGAATGATGACATCGTAACTTGGAAGATTGCTGGACAAGTTAGTTTGGCCTGAGAAAATTGGAGGACAAAATTACCTGAAGACTTGCTTCAACATTGCCTCGCCCTTGGCCAATTGATCTGTACTAGGAACTTTCCCGGTCCCCTTCTTCTCAACTTCATGACAGACCATGGCTTGCGCCAACGCAACAAGAACGGTCTGTTCAGCCAAACCAAGACGAAGCTTGCCTTCCAGAAATCTCACAATGAATTTGGCTTCACTAGGCCCTCCTTTGTCCTTGGTGATATCAATCTTACCACCACTTCCATCCGCAGCTGAAAGCAGTTTCTTGATACCGTCGACTTTTCGGCCCTGAGCTCCGTTGCCACTAATTGTAGCAATATCCATCAATCCTTTGTGAACTCCACGGATTGTCAACGGCTTGGGCTTAAACATGGTTGGCTGCTTTCCTCTGCTCTGAACTGCCACCAATCCAAGATCACCAATCTTCTGTTGATCCGCCTTGATGATTTGAAGAGTACGTCCTGTACTCTCGCCGATAGCCTTCATGATGAGAGACTCTCCAATTCCCAACTCAATACCAGCGTAATCGGCCGCGAGCTTATTAACCATGAGAAGAACAGTTGATAATAGATCATCAGGAGTCAAACGAATGACTTGTCGAAGGAACAGAGCGCAATGTTCAGTAATGATGAGTCGCTTCGAGGTCATTTCGATCAGAGAGAATGTCGTGCACAAAGCAGCATAAGGCACTGGTTCCCCAGCTTTCCAATCTGGAAATGGATCTTTGTTCTTTGACTTTAGTGTAGTTTGAATCTTCTCTCGTGCTTTTGCTGCAACCTCTGGCTTCACGTCATCGTCCTCTTCGGCAACTGAACCAACTTCTGACACAGATGCTGATGCACTTGATCCTCTTCGTTTCGACGGCTTGACCTCCTCCTCCTCTTTCTTGGCCGTTTTGGAAGGAGCTTGGGATTTTGATTTTGATTTCGATTTGTTCACAGCGGGCTTCACATCCTCGTCGTCCTCTTCTTCTTCCTCTACAACTTTAGGTCGTCCTCTCCTTGGCTTTTTGACAACTGGTTCGTCGTCGCTGTTGATCATCTCGACGTCCTCCTCCTCGGACTTGACTGATTGTTTCTCCTCATCCTTGATTACTGGTGATCTCGAACGCTTTTTGGAATCTGCAAACACAAAGTAAGCTTATGCAACAGTATCTTTACCAAGATATCACACCTTTCCCCAATTTTGAGTTCTGTTTAGTATGAGCAACCTCCTTTTTCACCGTTGGCGTCACATCGTCTTCTTCATCTTCTTCATCTTCCTCCTTTTTGACCTCCTCCTTCATCTCCACATCCTCCTCGTCTGCATGCGATCTCGAACTTGTAACTGCATTATTGGGGTTTGATTTATTAGAAAAGGCAAGCTTTGATTGCTTGGGAGGGGCAGCATTAGCGGAGCTTCCATTCGGCTTCTTGAAAAAGGAGCTATTGCACCACCAGATTAGACATGCGCTTCCAATTGACAGCAAGAAAACGCACCCTAAGGTGGTTTGAGAATCCTTCACATACTTTAACGTTGCCTGACCACCGCTGGGAGGCATAGTTGCGACAGTACCAAACAATTTAATGCGTCCGACTGTCACAGCTGTGGTATAAAGACGTCGAGAAGCCACCGCGATGGTGGAGTTGGGGGAACTGGTAGTGATTTATATATGGAGCGAGCTGTGGTTTGGGTGCGGAAGCTCGTGTTGAGGGAGCTCGAGTTTAGGCAGAGAACGTGACTGCCTGGAAGAAATTAGGCAGGATCGGCTGGTGGCAGTCGACTGGAATTCGAATTAGATATATCGACGTTCGCGATTTGGGGAAAGGTTTTGAATGTGGCGTTTGGATGTTGTGAGGATGGGAAAAGCCGTCGCTGTTGCCAAATCTTGGAGTTGGAGTTGCCCGTCGCGTGTTCCTGTCGTAGGTCGCGTCAACTCGTGTAAATGGCCAAGGCTGCCAAGGCACATTCTATTTTAGCGCCTTGGTACGCGGAATGTTTCGAGTTCGTTTGAGGGCCCGGACAATCTTGCAGTGAGTCAGCGGTGAGTCGAGAAGTGGCATCTAAACAAAAAGTGTAGAAGTACCCCGCCATCACCACAATTGACCATCAGAATCTCCAAACCGAAACCCCCCAAAACTCACCACCACCACCACCGATCGGGAAAACACGCACGCGACAACATGGCTGCAGTCCAAGATCTCGCAGAGCGAGTTAAGCAGGAAATTATCTATGTCGACACCGACGTAGGAATTGACGAGGAGTCCACCGAGGGCACAGAAGCGAAGCCCTACAAGACGCTGGCCTACGCCTTCATTCAGAAGAATGGCGCCGAAGGCAAATCATACCAATCCCGCGCTTCAACTACCGGCGCAGTCAGTGCAGACGGCGATCCAGCAGAGCGATTGGTCTGGAAGGAGCCGGCGAAGAGCGCTGTCAAGAAGGCACAGGGAGCCCTGGATGCGCACAAGAAGAAGGTGCTGAAGCAGCAGCAAGCATCCGCCGCGGAGGAAGAGAAGGAAAAGGCACGTCTGCGAACCTTCGAGGAGGCCAAGAAGATCATTCTCAAGCAGGATGAGAGTCTGCCAGCAGCGGTCAAGATCACAATTGGCGATAAGACAGTGGCATTGGGAGAGGGAGAGGTCAAGGGCACACGAGTCAAGGTTTCTGGCCGCATTCACAGATTGCGACAACAGAAGCAAGCAACCTTTATAACCCTGATTGATGGATATGGCCACCTGCAATGTGTTCTCGTGGCTGGAGAGCTCACGAAAACCTACGATGCAATCACCTTCGCCCAAGGCACATCCCTCACCCTCTACGGTGAGATGAAGAAGGTCCCCCAGGGCCAACAAGCACCAGATGATAGGGAATTGCAGGTCGATTACTACGAGGTCCTTGGTCGCAGTCCATCAGACGCAGATGCCATCACTAACAAGGTCTCTGCTCAACAAGATCAGTGGGAATCATCCATGTTGGACAACCGTCACTTGGTGCTGCGAGGAGACACAGCTGCTTCGGTCATGAAGGTTCGATCCGCAGTTGAGTGGGCATTTGCAAAGACATACAAGGAGATGAAGATGACGAAAGTCAGTCCTCCAGCATTTGTCCAAACCCAAGTCGAAGGTGGTGCTACTCTCTTCGAACTGGACTACTACAACGAGAAGGCCTACCTCACCCAATCCTCCCAACTGTACCTCGAAACTGCTCTTCCAAGTCTGGGAAGCGTTTACTGCATCGAAAAGTCGTTCCGTGCCGAGAAGTCTCTCACTCGTCGTCATTTGTCGGAGTACACACACGTGGAAGGCGAGTTGGATTTCATTAACTTTGAGGACCTCCTCACGCACTTGGAGGAGATTATCAGTCGCGTGATTGAAACAGTTTTGGAGGACAAGGAAATCGCTGGCTACATCAAGGAGCTCAACCCCAACTTCAAGGCCCCCGTCCGACCTTTCAAGCGTATGAAGTACGCCGATGCCATTGACTGGCTCAACGCTCAAGATCCACCCATTCTCAACGAAGAGGGCAACCCTCATGTTTTTGGAGATGATATCGCCGAGGCTGCTGAGCGAAGAATGACCGACATTATTAACCTTCCTATCCTTCTCACCCACTTCCCAGTCGAGATTAAGGCTTTCTACATGAAGAAGGATGACTCTGACCGTCGCGTTACCGAGAGTGTGGATGTGTTGATGCCTGGTGTTGGTGAGATTGTTGGTGGTAGTATGAGAATGGATGATTATGATGAGTTGATGGAGGCATACAAGAGAGAAGGCATCTCGCCAAAGGAGTACTATTGGTATACCGAGCAACGAAAGTAAGTTTTCTGCAGTTCCAGCACTTGATATGTGCTAATGAGTATAGGTATGGTACCTCGCCCCACGGCGGTTACGGACTCGGTCTCGAACGATTCATCGCATGGATGTGCCAACAACACTCCGTTCGCACGTGTTGTCTGTATCCTCGATTCATGGGACGTTGCAAGCCATAGATAATAGACAACAGCTGTGCTACAATAGTGCTCGTGATGAGTGATGGAAACGCGAGATGATTTAAGATAGACTTTATGATTTGGAGCAGAGTTATCGGGGACAGCCATGCGACTATTGCAGATAGACTACAATTGATCTTTTATTCTTCGGGGCAAGATTAGCTGTTTAGGATTCCCGAGATATGCTGAGATATGGGACGATCCGAGCAGGGTCGTCTTGCCGGCTTGGCCCACCTTCACAGCGCAGGCGAGTGGTTGATGTTGATTGATCATGGATTCATGGTTGAGCATTCCATAATTCTCCTCCCCAGGGGCTAGACTCACTCGTGAACAGTGCGGTGTCGTGAACCACGAACGAACGGTAGAGTAGTTGATGTGAAACTTCATGCATATGCTTCCCAACATCATTGTCAGTTTCTAAAGTCGCCAAGTAGTGGACGTGACTTCAGATATCGACGACTCGTCAGCTCCAACATGCAAGAGATAAAAAAGAGAATGTGTGCAGTGAACAAAGAACCGTTGATGCAAAATAGGTTAAGGTAGGTGGTTTAGAATAAATAGTGTTTCAACAATGATAGGTTAAATGCACTCACTACTGTACTGCTGTACCCCCGAAACACCATTGCACTCACTCACGACTAATGTAGACAGATTTTACTTTAGCGGGTGTTTTGAAGACGCTGTACAGCGTTGCACCGCGTTGGCGCTTGGGACCATAGACGCTGAGCTCTGCAGCTTAAAAAGATGCATCTAGGTATTTCTAGTGTTGAAAGTTCTGCTTTGCAGAGTTTGTTGATGCTTGATGCTTGTTGTTGTTGATTCTCCGGACTTCGCTTGCACAGGCAGTCCCAAACACAGAGAGACAAGACTTCAGATAAAAAGCTCTCCACTTTGTAGAGTGGCGAGGCTGTTTCGGGTTGAAGACATCGCGATTTCTGAAACATTGACGAGGATGGGGGGACGAGGCTGATGATTTCTGGGAGACTGACTGGGATAGAGAAGGGGAGGGATGGATGGCGAAGGGGTCATGGATGGATGTCAAATCATGATAATCATGATGGATACAGTAGATAGTGTCTCTCGATGGTGTGGTGCGCACCGTGCGAGCACAGTCAGTAATATCAGATTATTGGGTCAGTAGTGTCAGTGTTAGTTAGCCTTGCCCTTGCCCTTCCCCCTTTTTCTCACTCTCTCTCTTTGCGCCATGAGGCGTGACAAAGGGCGTCTTCTGTTTGTTTGTTCGGTTGTTTGTTTACATTGTCCAGTTGCAGCCCAGCACCCGCCCAATAACACTGTTCTACACAGAATACTTGAAGCTATTCACATTACTCGAATACATCATGAATAAACGAGGATATAAACTTCCAGCGAAACTCTCACTCCAGACATCATTGAAGTCTCCCACCTCGGCTTCACCCCCTGATAGGCTGCTTCCCCTGGGCTACTACCCCTACGGCAGACTACAGCACTTACCCCTGGGTGGTCACTATCCCCATTGGCGTTAGGCGAGCCTCAGGAAATGAGGTCGATCCCGTTTTGGAAGGGTGCTCCTTCGACGGTAATGAATCCAATCTTTTTCCAACTGACCTGCCTCGACTCTCGCCAACGACCTTCTTCTCCTTCTTACCCTTCATCTTCCTCCTCTTCCTCTTCCTCGTACATCTTCATCTCTCCAACATCTTCTTTTTTTGCATTCCATTGCCCTCCCACTTCAAGTCTCTTGGGTCCTCTTTTACAGGGCTCAGAGACCACTCTCGTTCATTAATAGCTTTACTCTATTTATTATTCATTCTTCCATCTTAATTTGCGAGCTTCTATTCACCTCCCATCTACTACCAATCATCCCTCTTCGATCAAGCTCCCCAGCAGCCACCGACCTATCTATATCTTCGAATCTATTCTCGATTGCCACTCGAAAGGGAAAAAAAAGAGCAGATTTTGAATACTGAGCCCCTGGGAACGAACGGCATCTTAACAAAAATACCTTCGACCATCGAACCATCTGTACACAATACCAAACGGTTGAATCACATACAAAGATTGGATCTGCTTCGAATAATATCCTTACTACCAACAATTACCTTCGAATCACCGCGAACGGCATAATATCCTTCGCTCCTTCATTCGAGTTTCGATAGCCTCGAACACCGCAGCCATCAGCCTTTGTCAATTGGTTGATCTTTTCATCACACTACCACCAACTCCTTTGTGCCGTTTTTGGCACTCTTATCCTTCAAAACGGCGGTATTATCACCACTCACGCGGGACAGCTTTGTCCTGCAACCTCATCTCCTCGGGATGCAGGATACTCAAGCAACTTCGAACGGCCAAAACGGTTCTGCACCAAACGGTAGTCGATTCGGCCACGCCTCGAAGCCCTCAAACAGCGACACTGGATTCTCCCACGGTGCATACTCCTCGAATCAGTTCTCCATGGGCTACGGCGAGAGGCACCCTCGCAGTCGAGCGAACATTCCTTCCATCAACACGCAACCCATGAGCCAACCTCATCAACAGCAGAATGACATGGCAACTCCAGGAACTGCTTTCGACATGCAATTCACTCCTCTGCTTCCATCTCAACTTCTTCTTGGCTCACCTTTCCAACCTGGCTCTCCTGCTGCTTTCAGTCCACAGTTCCAAAACTATGCGTTCCAACAACAAAACTTGAACCAGCAACAGCAGGGTCTCAGCAGCCCCGTTCAGCAGATGTCTCCTCAATTGTACCAAACATTGGTCTCGCCCTCGACCTATGGCGCTCCCCAATTCTACACTCAGCAATCTCCAACCAACGGTTTCGCTACCATAAATAGCCAAATGCAACAGCTGCAAATCCAGCCATCATCCCCTGTTCAAATGGCTTCAGGAGTGGTTTCGGGAACAAGCAGAACCGTCTACTTGGGAAACATCCCTCCCGAGACATCTGCGGAGGAGATTCTGGGCCATGTGCGAAGTGGCCAAATTGAGTCAGTCAGGCTTTTGCCAGACAAGAACTGTGCTTTCATCTCCTTCTTGGATGGAAGCTCTGCCACTCATTTCCACTCTGATGCAATCTTGAAGAAGCTTGCTATCAGAGGCCAGGATATCAAGGTCGGATGGGGCAAGCCATCTCAGGTGCCAACCTCTGTTGCTTTGGCTGTGCAACAATCAGGAGCTTCCCGAAACGTCTACTTGGGCAATTTGGAGGAGACCGTGACCGAGGAGGAGTTGAAAGAGGATTTGAGTAAATTCGGTCCAATTGACACTGTCAAGATTGTTCGTGAGAAGTCTATCGGCTTTGTTCATTTCCTTTCGATCGGAAATGCCATCAAGGCGGTTGCACAACTTCCGCAAGAAGCGAAATGGCAATCTCCCCGCCGTGTGTACTACGGCAAGGATCGATGCGCCTATGTTTCAAAGACGCAACAACAGAACGCTGCTCAATATCTTGGTATTGCTCCAGGGTATTCCCACGTTCTCAATGGAGCTGATCGTGATCTCATCTCCAATGCTTTGGCCCAGCAATCCGTAGCTGCTGCTGCCGTTGCTACTTCTGCTGGAGGAATCAACAACCTCGGCAACCGAACTGTCTACTTGGGCAACATCCACCCAGAAACCACAATCGAAGAGATTTGCAATGTTGTCAGAGGTGGTCTTTTACACCACATTCGATATATACCCGACAAGCACATCTGCTTCGTCACCTTTATTGATCCCACTTCGGCGGCTTCTTTCTATGCTCTGAGCAACTTGCAAGGATTGATGATTCACAACAGGAGGTTGAAGATTGGATGGGGAAAGCATTCGGGTGCTCTACCAGCTGCCATTGCTTTGGCTGTTAGCGGAGGTGCTTCTCGTAACGTCTATATTGGAAATTTGGACGAATCCTTCACCGAGGAGCGCTTGAGACAGGACTTCTCTGAATATGGCGAGATTGAACTCGTGAACACTCTTCGAGAGAAGAGCTGTGCATTTGTCAACTTCACCAACATTGCCAACGCTATCAAGGCGATTGAGGCTGTCAGAGGTAAGGAGGATTACAGGAGATTCAAGGTCAACTTTGGCAAGGATCGATGTGGAAACCCTCCACGTCAAGCCCAACCAACAGCTCAATCTCCACGAGGTGATGGTGTTTCTCCACCTCCATCAGGCGGTCTTCAACCATCTCAAAATGGTTCAAGCCCAACTACCTCCCAAGCACCTGGTTCTGCCAACGGTACAAATGTCCAATTCCAACCGCAACAACAACAGGCTCAGACCCCTTCCACTATTCTCAATGCTGGTAGCAACAACCCATTGACGATGTACCTCAACCAAGTCTCCCAGCAAGCCCACGCTCAACAGCAGCAACAACTTGATCCCTTCTCGGTCGCTCAACTCCAGCAGCAACAGCAACAAGTTCTCGCTGCTCAACAAGCTGCTCTTTACGGCACATCGTCTTCTCCAGGCCTTGACGCCCTCGATATCCCGCAACAAGGTCACCTCGGTCACCAACAATCCGCCAGCATCAGTGGTGGTCTCAACGGTTATCAAAATGGCAGCTCCAACGCCCCAACCTTGAACGGCCTTCTCGCCCCAAGCAACGCACGTGGTCAACACAACCGTGCGGTTTCCTTGCCACACTTCGCTCAACAGAACGATGGATCAAACGGTCACAACGGATTGGAGCAACAGGGTGGTCGTCGAGGTCACCAATATCAGAACTCATTCTCGGGTGGATTGGGGAATGGAAATGTGTTTGGTAGTGGATATGGAATGGATGGGGGCATGGGAGGAATGCACGGTGGTCATGGATTGAATGGATGGGCCGAGGAGGAGACTGTTGGACATTAAGAGAGAAAGAAAGAGATTGTGTGTGTTTAGAGTTTTGAGCAACAGGGAGGAAATTTTTGTTCCAGAGAGAAAAAAAGCTTCATTGTTGCGTGCATGTGGAAATTCTTATCTCTTGTAATTAATCACCCTTGGTTTCTTCCGTTGGGTTATCTTTTTGTTGGATTGGGTGCACCACTTTTCTTTGTTGGGTTTTTTCTTGTTGCCCGGTTCTTCTCTTTTTTTACATATTGTAAACCTACTTTTTTTTATTGTTATTACAGAAAACCCACTATAGTTAATCCTTTTTCTTGTGCTTCCCTACATCTCTCTTTCCCTCACTCCTTGACTTCTTGTCTGGTAAACATCTCTTTGTTTTTTATTTTTTTGTTTTTTTGTGTTTAAATGTCGAGAAAAAGAGTGGGAAAGAGAAAGAGAAAGAGACAGAAAGGGTCCCTCCGTCCCTTGATATTAGGAAAATCGATTTTATATTGTATTGTATTTTTCTGTTATTTCATTTTAATTTGTTTGGAAAGTATAATTTCTTCCACTTCTTTGGTGGATCGGTTGGACTTTTTTGAGAGGTTATGTTGTACTCAGAACACGGAGACTACAACAGTATTTCTGGTTTTCAGTTAGTACTTTAAAGATAGGATGGATGGGTGGCAAGCAATGGGATTGTATTGTACTGTATATGAGAGTGAAAGAGGAGATAGTTGGGTATACAAAGCTGTTTTTTGTCTACTTGTTTGGGTATCTGCTTGTTTGCTTGCTACTTATTTATATTTGCTTGCTTACTTGCTTACTTGTTTGTTTGCTTATGTAGCTCGAGAGCAAGGAATAGGGAGTTGCTGTAGTAGTAGTGGTGGTAAATGAGATGAGAATTGAAAACAAGATTTGCTTAGATTGGGAATGGATTGTCTGTTTCTCTTTCTTTTCTTCGGTGTGAGGCGTACTGATGAGCTGCTTGAAGGAAAGGTGAGATGAGGTGTAGTGAGGTAAAGTGAGGTGAGGCAAGGTTGGGCGGGTAGGTATGCAGAATTTGGGGATTCCATCTTTCCCGCGACCTCTTAAATTCTTCTCTCCCTTGCGTCACATTCCAATAAACTTCTGGTACAGATCTTACAGTACGGCAATACATTTAGTTAAGGACTCATTATAAAGTTATGAGATTGAGATCTAAGCTATTGCCAGCTATTAGATTTTCTAATGAGCTTTATCAGTCAAAAGGGATGAATTCGTTGTACTGTGCCTATCTACTACTTTTGCCCCATGGGCGGCGCTAGGTCTATTGCACATGACTTGTGACAGTGCCATTTCATTGTCATATTTATATTAAAATTAAATTAAATTGTTTATGCTGAAATGTTTTTCTCATGTTGACAGGCGAGCGGAGAGAATTCGAGTTTTGGGAAGAATCAGTCAGTTAGTTCGATCCATGCATCGCTGGCTAATCAATTATATTTCTTCTTCGACAGACGATGGTTCGTTTCAGTGACAGTAAATTTTACATTTTCCGTGCATATATTTACACGTGCAACATCATCGCTTTGGTTTGTCGTCTCTGTACAGTATGTGCTGTACCTGCATAAGATTTTAGTAATGGCCAATTAAAACCTGCAACTCGGTCAACGGCAGTAGTTGACGTGATGATTTCAATGACGCCATGACTCTGTGGCTTTTGCTTGGTACTCGAGTATTTGGGCTTTCTTTGTTGTTTTATTATTTGCGAATGATTTTCGATAGGAGTGAGAAAATTCGTGGTAAAAGTGAGGGAAATATTGAAGAACTGCTACAGCACCAATACTGTGGTTTTCAACCATACCTATCTCCTGGCTACGAGTATATTATCCGCCTATTGGTAATTTGAAAATGGCAAAAAGGACTTCGGATCTTACCTTTTGGTGAGGATTGGTAAACTGTAAGAAATTCCAGGCTCCAGTCACTCTCCTCAAAGTAATAAAAGTCCGGTGGATTTTTTGGGAATTCCCCATCTCGCTCTTCGGCCTTCGCGAATGGATTACCTCATCACTGATGGACATGTGCAAAACCCACACTTTCTGGGTAAGGTTTTGAACTTCGGAGTCCGGAGGGCTGAAAGAGCTCCGCTTTTGTTATTTGCAGAAATGCCATCTCGAAACTGTCCAATGGATTTGCTGGATTTGATCATATCAGTGTTTGACGTTGCGCAACTACTCTTCTGTGCTAAACCTATCTTGCTCGGGAGATGGGACCGCGAGTTAAGAAAACGCGAGGTGAAGTCTCGGTGATCGGGACTCAATCTCGAATAGTTGACGTGTTGACAAAAGCTTGGACTTTCAACTTCTTTTATTATATTGTGCTCATCCCTCTACCTATCTGTGCTATTCATTAGATTTGTTTACAAGTTGTTTTCTTTCTCTTTGAGGCTTTGATGTGAGACACTCACCGGTCCCCATAATACTTAATTTCATTTTTCTTTGACTTCAATTCAGAATGACGACAACTACTTCGTCAAGTTCTCCCGACAACACCAAGGTGGAAGAAGGGGAGTTCACATCAATCATCCATCCTACCCCCAGCAGACCCCAACACCAAACCCAACGCTCCCTCTCCCGTGTCCTCACCCACTCCACTATCCTCTCCGAACGTCGATCTCGCCGCCAATACGATGACTCCGAGTCCGAAGCAGAACAAGACGAAGCCTGGGATCTTCCCACCGAACTTCAGAAAGTCCAAGATCAAGCTCAGAGAGACAATCAAAAGGCCAAACGCTTAGGTGTAACATGGACAAACTTAACAGTCAAAGGTGTTGGAGCCGACGCAGCAGTACAAGATAATTTCGGGTCACAATTCAATTTCATGAATGGCGTTCGAGACAAGCGAGCAGGTCCACAACTCAAGACCCTTCTCGATAATAGCCATGGCTGTGTCAAACCAGGAGAGATGCTACTTGTTCTCGGTCGTCCGGGATCAGGTTGCACAACTCTTCTGAAAATGCTTGCGAACAGGCGAGAGGGATACGCAGAGGTTACTGGAAATATGCACTGGGGAAGCATGGATGAGAAAGAAGTCCAGAAATACCGTGGACAGATCGTGATGAACACGGAGGAAGAACTGTTCTTTCCTACGTTGACGGTTGGTGAAACGATCGATTTTGCTACTAGGATGAAGGTCCCAGAAACCTTACCTGGTGACATCAATAATCCAGTGGAATACCAGCAGAAGAATAGGGACTTCTTTTTGAAGAGTATGGGGATTGCGCATACAAGTGATACGAAGGTTGGTGATGAGTTTGTGAGAGGCGTTTCGGGTGGTGAGAGGTATGTTGTGCTTTTGTCTCGTTCAATTAGCTGCCTTGGGGTGGTGGGAGTTACGTCTTTAAGATTGGGGGCTAACTATCCGTTAGAAAACGTGTCAGTATTGTGGAAGTTCTTGCCACACGCGGTTCTGTCTACTGTTGGGACAACTCAACGAGAGGTCTGGTAGGTCTTGGCACATTTTCGTTCACTTCGACATTACGCTTGAAGTCTCTACAAGATCAAGCTCTATCTGGGTCTAGCCTCTTTCCGAGCATTTAATAACGTCAAGTTTCATAGGATGCAAGCACAGCTCTCCAGTACACAAAGGCCATTCGAGCTCTCACTGACATTTTCGGCCTCACTTCAATCGTCACCCTCTATCAAGCCGGTAATGGAATCTACAATCTGTTCGACAAAGCGTTGGTCCTGGATGCAGGAAAACAAATCTACTATGGTCCCCTCCAATCTGCACGTCCATTTATGGAAGAAATTGGTTTCGAATGTACCGACGGTGCAAACGTGGCTGATTTCCTCACTGGTGTCACAGTTCCTTCTGAGCGGAGGATCAGAGACGGACATGAAGATTCCTTCCCAAGAACTGCCAGCGACATTTTCGCTGCTTACGAGAAGACGAGTATCAAGAAAGATATGGAAAAGGAATATGATTTTCCCACAACAGATGTCGCCAAGGCACACACTGAGGAGTTCAAAGCCAGTGTGTCGGATGATCAAGCTGGTAGTTTGGGGAAAAACTCGCCTCACACCGTGAGCTTCTACACACAGGTTAAGGCTTGCGTAACCCGTCAATATCAAATCATCTGGTATGTAGACGAATAACTGACCTCTCCTTCTCTGCCTCTCCAAAAAAAAAAAAAAACATACTGATCATTCAATAGGGGAGATAAAGCGAGTCTCATCATCAAACAAGTTTCTACTGTTGTCTTAGCTCTTGTCTCTGGTTCCCTTTTCTACGCCGCTCCCAACAACTCCGGTGGTCTCTTCGTCAAATCCGGTGCTCTCTTCCTCGCTCTTCTCTTCAACTCGCTTCAGGCAATGTCTGAAGTTACCGATTCTTTCAACGGCCGTCCAGTACTCGCTAAACACAAATCATTCGCACTTTATCACCCCGCTGCCTTCTGTTTAGCACAGATCGCAGCAGATATTCCTGTGCTCCTGTTCCAGATCTCGATCTTTTCGGTGATCCTGTATTTCATGGTCGGGTTGAAGGCAACTGCTGGAGCGTTTTTTACTTTCTTCGCTTTCGTCTACATGGTAACACTAGTCATGACTGCTCTATTCCGGGCAATTGGAGCAGCGTTCCCTACATTCGATGCAGCGAGTAAAGTTTCTGGATTCGCGATCGCGGGTATGTCTTGGCGCTCTATTCTCTTTTACTCATAATAAACTAACATTCAACTAGCTTTAATCATGTACAATGGATATATGATCAGAAAGCCGTTAATGAAGCCTTGGTTTGTTTGGATATACTGGATTGATCCTCTCGCTTATGGCTTCGAAGCTGTTCTCGCCAACGAGTTTCATGGTATGACCATCCCTTGCGTGGCAAACAACTTGGTACCCAATGGCCCAGGGTACGGCGATCCTCTGCATCAGGCGTGTACTGGTGTTGGTGGAGCTGCTGTTGGTGCCACAGAGGTCTCTGGTGATGATTATGCCGCGTCCCTGTCTTATCAATACGACCACATCTGGCGTAACTTTGGTATTCTGATTGCTTGGTAAATACCGTCTTCGATTTTGAGTCTCATAAGCTAATCTGGTAATAGGTGGATCTTTTACGTTGGACTCACCATTTTCTTCACCAGCAAATGGAAGCCTTCAAGTGGTAAAAGCGGATTCCTCCTGGTCCCTCGAGAGTTGCAAAAGAAGAACGCTCACAACCTCGCAATCGATGAAGAAACCCGAGTCATGGAAAACGAAAAAGTCCCAGCTTCAAGTGGATCTTCGGAGACTCAAGTGGGCCAGCAGCAGCTCGTCCAGAACACTTCAGTATTTACATGGAAGAATCTCACTTACACCGTCTCAACCCCATCTGGAGACCGAAAACTGCTCGACAACGTCCAAGGATGGGTCAAGCCCGGAACCTTGGGTGCTCTTATGGGTTCTTCTGGCGCCGGTAAAACCACTCTACTCGACGTTCTCGCTCAACGCAAAACTGATGGTAAAATACACGGATCAATCCAAGTTGACGGCAGGCCGCTCTCTGTTTCCTTCCAACGCTCCGCAGGCTATTGTGAACAACTCGATGTTCATGAACCCCTCGCCACCGTCCGTGAAGCTCTCGAGTTCTCTGCTTTGTTGCGGCAAGGTAGAGATGTCCCGGACAAAGAAAAGCTAGCATACGTGAACACAATCATAGACCTGCTCGAGATGCATGACATCGAAAACACACTCATCGGAACTACTGGCGCAGGACTTTCGGTAGAACAGAGAAAGCGATTGACAATTGGTGTTGAACTTGTTTCCAAACCCCGCATTCTAATCTTCCTCGACGAGCCAACTTCCGGTCTTGATGGACAAGCTGCTTTCAATATCGTTCGCTTCTTGCGAAAATTGGCTGATGTTGGGCAAGCTGTCTTAGTGACAATCCATCAACCTTCTGCTCAACTGTTCCTTCAATTCGACACCCTCCTTCTTCTCGCAAAGGGCGGAAAGACTGTTTACTTCGGCGATATTGGAGAAAATGCTTCAACTCTTAAGGATTACTTCTCGCGTTACGATGCAGCATGCCCAGCAGATGCCAATCCAGCCGAGCACATGATCGATGTCGTTTCTGGTACTTTGTCCAAAGGCAAGAACTGGTCTGATATTTGGCTCCAATCCCCCGAACACGAGAAAGTCACAGAGCAGCTCGACCAAATCATCTCCGAGGCAGCAAGCAAAGAACCAGGTACCATAGATGATGGGTTCGAATTCGCTGCGTCGTTGTGGACGCAGACTGTTCTGGTTACAAGACGCGCCAACCTTTCTGTCTACAGAAATGTCGAGTATCTGATGAACAAAGTAATGTTGCATATCGGATCTGCGCTCTTCAATGGTTTCTCTTTCTGGATGATTGGCACTTCCGTCGCAGATTTACAGTTACGTCTTTTCACGGTGTTCAACTTTATTTTTGTCGCTCCCGGTGTGATTGCGCAACTTCAGCCAATGTTCATCGACCGTCGAGACATTTACGAAACGCGAGAAAAGAAGTCAAAGATTTATAGCTGGAAGGCATTCGTCACTGCTCTTATTATCTCCGAGTTGCCATATCTGGTTCTGTGCGCTTTCTTCTATTTTGTTTGGTAGGTCTCGACATTCCTCTGTTTTAGAAACCTCACTAACTTTTAATAGCTGGTATTTCACCGTCGGCTTCTCTGGCTCTCCAGCTCGTGCTGGAGGAACTTTCTTAGTCATGGTTCTCTATGAGTTTGTCTACACAGGTATTGGACAGTTCATTGCTGCCTATGCACCCAATGCCATCTTCGCCAGTCTCGTCAACCCCCTTATAATCAGCGCTCTCGTCTCTTTCTGCGGTGTACTCGTCCCGTACGCTCAGATCCAGCCATTCTGGCGATACTGGCTCTACTACCTCAATCCATTCAACTACCTCATGGGCTCTCTCCTCGTCTTCACTACTTGGGACGCTGTTGTAGAGTGCACCGAGAGCGAGCTTGCTATCTTTGATCCAATTGCAAACTCGACTTGCGGAGAATACCTCGCTGATTACATGCAAGGAATGGGAGCACTTTCAAATCTTCTAAATCCAGATGCGACAGCTGGCTGCAGGGTTTGTCAGTATAAGAGTGGTACGGGATATTTGCAGACGTTGAATCTGATGGAGTGGAGCTATGGGTGGAGAGACACTGGAATTGTGGCACTATTTGCTGTCAGCGGATATGCGCTCGTCTACTTGTTGATGGCCCTTAGACAGAAGAGGAGTCTGAAGGCCGAGTAAGTGGCTGGTGGTTAGCAATGTATGTGCTTGGGGGGACTGTCAAGTCTGTGGTGGTCATTCGATCTCGTTCTTTTGCAAATTCTCTTTTGTTGGGTATAGAAATAGGGGATTTATAGGGTTACTAAATTGCTTGGTAGTTTTAGATAGGACAAGAACTTTTACACGGAGTTTCTGGGAATCCTTATTAATTTTTAAGTCAAATCTACTTGTATTACGATGAGTTGCAATCCGTTTTTAGAAATGCGAGGTGCTTCATCAAAATCTATGGGAATTCTAAAATGAAAAATAGGAAAGGGAAACTGAAAGTATCACAATTGTTGTGAAAGATAGCGGTGCCGTATGCAACGGTTCCTACACTGGTTTCTTCTCAAGCAACAACTTCGTTCCCGTCACTGTCGTGATGGTGGAGACAAATGGTGTATTCACTGTGAACGATTACCAGACTTTGGCAGTTTGAGATAAGTGCAAATCAAACGCAGCTTGCTGCTTGCTTGTATGAGAAGAGCCCAACGGAACAAATTGATACTGAGAGAACATTGGACCAAATGGCAGAGGGAGGAGGAAACATCTGGGTACGATATTGCATGTGTTGAGTTTCTTGCTCATAAAAAACGAAGAAGTATAGTCGAAGTAGCTGACTGTTCCGCATCAACTAAACTAGCAAGAGGCAATTGACGGCATGAAGGATGAACTTGACATGGAAGTTCAAATGCTAAGATAAATGATATCTGCGTCACCTCAGAACTGACATTCTACCCCGGTTGACATCCCGACGCCTTCCGTTAGCATATTAATAATCTCATCATTCTCTCCCAATCTGTCCATAGCATTAATAGGCCTTTTTGCCCACTCCAACGCCGTCCTAAATTCCCCCGGATCAAGCAAAGTGGCATCAAACCCACACGCAAGCAAGAACCTCACAACATCTGTATTTCCCATCGCAGCCGCATATTGCAAAGCATTTCCAACTACAAGTGGTTTACGAACTACTGGATGGTCTCTAAGTGGTTCGATAGCATCGATAGCTGCACCTTCCTCCAGCAAAAGTTTGAGAACTGGAATGCGGCTTGTTCTAGGACTCTGCTCAGATGCCGCGGAGTGTATAGCACTGCTATTGTTCTACGTATGATAAAACCGAGCAAGACTTATTCTTAGAAGTCCTAAATCTGTGTGTAGTTACGGAGATTGGCTTTGTTGGTTTAATTCACTGCGGAATGTAAAGATCAAGCGCTGAAATCAAAGTCTGGTGTGATAGATGTGCTGAAGTGATTTGAACAGCGTTGGGATGAACTTTCTATAAAATTAATTGCCGAAATATCCCAATTCTTCTGGCTATGAATAAGATAGAAATCTGTTCGAACTTGATTTAATATCTTGAAGTAGTATAAACTCATTTTGCATAAACGGATTGGGCAGATGGTCTGTGAAACATTTGGGATCAAAACAAGATTTGAGAGATTGTATAAGACTTGGTAAGGAGTATCCCAACTGATAAGTCCACCTGCCTCGCTTCTATTTGCATCTTTATACAATTGATACAAAATATATCCCACAAATCAATAAAGGGTTTCTGCGCGATCTAGACATATACACGGAAGATGCATAACAGTAGGTGCGGAGGTGGATCTACCACCAATAGGCCAAAAAAAAGTAGGCGCAACAGTGGTTGTAAAGGCCCAATATTGACTGAGGGCTGGCTTTGCATTGTAATCTAGATTAGAAAGAGAGGATTAGGTCTGAGCCTGTTGAAAGTGCAGCTTGCGCCACTTGCTCAATAGGCTGCTTCTTGCAGGAAGAGTTAACTTAACCCGTTTCATCTCGAAAAAAGACAACCAATAAAATCACAGCAACGGAAGAGAACAAACACACACTCACTTTCCATCATAGTCGTTAATTTCATTTCTCGCTTCGATCCTGAAATGCAGGCATCCTCTGCTCTCAAGTTATCTTCTAAGCAGCTATATCTATCATACAACCCCCAATTTGACAACCTGGTATTATCAAGTGAAAAAACTCACTCATAGATACTTCTGATGAGATCCGTTTTTTCTCTTCTTATACAACAAATACGCGCCCATAACCAAAGCCTGGCCCACCACGACCACAAGTAAGAAATGAAGCAGACTAGTCCCACCACTGCGGACCGTTCCCATCAGGCTGTAATGTGTATCGCGCACTTCGCTCCTGAGTCCTGCAACGTGTTGGTCGAGAGCGTTGTGCAGATCACTCTTGGTCTGCTTCACATCCGCGCTGACGAGATCCATCTTTCTCTCCATGTTTTCGAAGCGATTGAGGTTTCCTTGTAGTGCAGGGATGGGAGCGACTTGCGATTCGAGCTTGTGAAGGAGGTCGAGGATTGTGTTGTGTCTTTCCGCTGCGATGTTTTGGTAGTGCACGAGATCTCGAGATGTCGTTGTGAGATGGCGGGTAAGTGCTTGGAGGCGGTTGTGCAAATCGGCAAATTGGGCGTTGGCGTGTATTTTGGCCGCGTCGACTTCTGGTTCGTCTTTCCAGGCTGGTGCTTCCTCCTCCTTTGGCGTGTCGATATGTTGGCTTTTGCCGATGTATGCTTGGGCATGTGGGTCTACAGCGGGTGGTGCGGTGCCTCCATGGATTTCGGGAGTGTGAGTCTCGGTTGTGACGACGAATTTGAAGACTTCAAAGGAATCTGGGTCGCTTGCTGAGGCAGCGTTGATACCTAGAGTGTAGCCCAAAGGAAGCGAGATCTTGGTTGATTCGAAGCAGACCTTTCCGTCAAGCGTGACCTTGAAGAGCTTGGTTGTTTGAGAGATCTCCAGGCGTGAAGGACGGCCTAAATTTCGGTAGGAGTATTGGCAATGCCCGAAGGCAAGGGAATCGACTGCGTGGTGGTTTTTGTACTCTTTGCTACCGTCGTTGAGGAAACCACGTACAAAACCTCCCTGGTAGCAATTAGCTTATTACTATGGGAAAAGATAGAAGGATGACATACGGATCCAGCATATTGGTCTATCACAATGGCCAACCCATCAAACTTTCCAGCCGTATAGATGCTCGAGGTTCCAATATCATGCTCTCCATTCCTCACGTACCAAATCTGCATATTCCCCCCTCCTCTTTCCGGTCCGGTGGCACGGAAATCTACATCAATCGTCCATGATGAATGTTCCAATAACTTCTCTGACCATAGAGCACCTCTCTGGTTTCCCGCGCCAGGTGGGGTGAGGATTACTTTGTTGGAAAGGATCTCGGGAGCAGCTGGGGCCCCTAGTAGTCTCCAGTTGGGAATATGTCCAATTCGGTCGGAGATTCTAAAAGTGTCAGTATTGTGATGAAGGTTTCAAGAAGGAATCATACTTACTTATTCTCATGCCCGAAGCTTAATTCGTTGTGTAGGTATGCGCCATTGACCGTTGCAAGCAAGGCTGAGACAAGGGAGATACTGGCCAACATCTTGGAAACTAATAATAAGACGCAGTCTCTTCTGAAGCTTCAATCGGACCTGCGAGAACTTCTTATAGAAGGGATAAATATGTAAAAAAGGGGACACGACACCTCGTCCAGACGGTAGCCGAAGAGGAATAATTGGCAGGGCCAGGAGAAGGATGAGGAGGAGGAGGAGAATTATTCAGGTCGTGTGTCCCGGGGCCTCTTAAGGACAGCTTGCAGCGAGGCGGATACAAGGTCGCGAACACAATAGATGACGGCTACGGTAATCAGCAGATTTCGAATTGGTTTTCCCAGACGCGTGATGCTCTCGCCGATCTCGAGGGTGAATGTATGCGAAACAAAATGCTTGACCACAAGTGTAGATGGGAGGAATGCTGGGTCCATGATTGCGAGGCTCGAGGGGGCTTTGGGCCTTTGTCGCAGAGCTCCAGCCGCCCATTGAAGATCCGAAAAATACCCCTGTATTTGGGCGGTGGCAGAAGGCAGTATACTTTTATACTTCACGGAAACAACAACGCGCCCTCAGACGTCTCGGAAGCTGTCGAAAGAAATGAGAGATGTCTTGATGGCAGACCTACGCCCTTCAATAGCCCAAGTGGCCGTGGTAGCCACTGCTTTTAAAGTGCTCCTCTTCCCAGCATAGTAGGTCAATTGCAATTAGCAACGTACTCATACCTTACACTACCCCAGATAATCTAATCCCACATAGCAAATCCACCGACTTTGAAGTCCACAGAAATTGGCTGGCAATCACGAACAGTCTCCCAATTCAGAAATGGTACTATGAGAAGACCTCGGAATGGACACTCGATTACCCCCCCTTCTTCGCCTACTTCGAATGGGTGCTCTCGCAGGTAGCGAGAGTGGTAGATCCCGCGATGGTACAGGTGTACAATTTGGAGTACGATAGTTGGCAAACAATCTACTTCCAAAGGGCGACAGTCATTGCAACGGAGCTGGTGCTCGCGTTTGCATTATATCTGTTAGTATCACATAAATGGGAAGCTTGCTGTTGTCTAACCTTTACAGCTTTGTCCAATCCGCACCACAAAGTCTACGGAAAGCATCGCATACCGCTGCATTGTCAATTCTTTTGTCACCCGGACTTCTCATAATCGATCATATACATTTCCAGTATAATGGAGCTATGTATGGCCTCCTGATTCTGTCGTTAGTTCTAGCGAGGAAGAAGTCAACCGTCCTCGCAAGTGGCTTCCTCTTCGCAATTTTGCTCTGTATGAAACACATATATCTGTACCTTGCTCCAGCATACTTTGTGTTCCTTCTTCGATCTTATTGTCTCGGCCCAAAATCCATCTTTCAAATCAAGTTTGGGAATTGTCTGAAGCTTGGTTCTGGAATCATCACCATTTTCGGAGCTGCTTTTGGTCCGTTTGCCAAATGGGGGCAGATCCCACAATTGATGAGCAGGCTGTTCCCATTTTCGAGAGGTCTGTGTCACGCTTACTGGGCACCGAATGTGTGGGCAATGTATTCGTTCACTGACAGAGTTCTCATCTATGGTATACTCCCCCCATTTTCTCTGCTTTCGTTGGCTAATAGTATCCAGTGGCACCTCGACTCGGTCTCTCAGTTAATTTGGATGCGCTTAACAGCGTCACTCGGGGCCTTGTGGGAGATACAGCCTTTGCTGTTCTTCCCGAGATTACTCCTAGGATTACATTCATCCTCACACTCCTCTTCCAGGCGATTCCCTTGGTCAAGCTATTTCGTGATCCAACCTGGGACACCTTCATTGGTGCTGTGACTCTTTGCGGCTATGCATCCTTTTTATTTGGATGGCATGTTCACGAGAAGGCAATTTTGCTTGTCATAATTCCATTCTCTCTCATCGCCTTGAAGGACCGTCGATACCTGGGAGCGTTCAGACCGCTTGCTGTGGCCGGTCACGTCTCGCTCTTCCCACTGCTCTTCACAGCAGCAGAATTCCCAATCAAAATCGTCTATACGATTTTTTGGCTTGTGCTGTTCTTACTAGCATTCGATAGATTGGCACCTGCGAGCAACAAGGCGAGAGTGTTTTTGTTGGATCGATTCAGTCTGCTTTACATCGCTGTCAGTATTCCACTGATCCTGTACTGCAGTCTTCTGCATGGGATCATCTGGGGAGCACGACTAGAATTTTTGCCGTTGATGTTTACGAGTAGCTACTGTGCTGTGGGGGTCGTTGGGAGCTGGGTGGGATTCCTGGTAGTTTTCTTCACAAGCTAACGTGGAAATGGGAGACATCATATGATACCCGTGTTTGTTCATAGATGAAATATCAAGCAAAATACTTGTAGAAGAAGCGTGCTTTTCATCTGGTGCTCTTTCGTCTGTGATTTTCTGGTGGCAAACGCTCAGTAGGTAAATAATGGATTTATTTCTGTGCCCAGCACAACATGACACGCGGAAACAGCTTCCGGAGTAACGGCCTCCATCCTGCATATGAGAGGCTGATTCAGCACTGTTGACAATCCATGCACTCTCCATCGTCTAGGCTGACAGGTCAAGTCGAAATCAATTCATTCCCAGACTTGCCAATCCTCCTCATACTGCAAATTTCTTCCAGCTGGGTGGAGTGGGTTGCCAGCTGGCAAGTGCGGTGAGATATTGTGGTCGAGAGAGCAGAGATCACGTGTCGGTTATAACCGTAGCC
Source organism: Tetracladium setigerum (assembly GCA_031472005.1). Classification (NCBI taxonomy): domain Eukaryota; kingdom Fungi; phylum Ascomycota; class Leotiomycetes; order Helotiales; genus Tetracladium; species Tetracladium setigerum. Next base: position 2,043,576 of record PZJY01000008.1, on the reverse strand, counting down.
TCCCACGCCAAACCGGATCGGGCATCATGCCGGCTGTGGACAACGACCTCTGCACCTGCAAAAAGTGTTCTGGCCCACCAGCTTGACATGGAGGGCATGCGGATCTTTCAACAGCAAACATTTCGAGAATAAATGGGCTCCCACATCAACAAACCTCCTGCACACCGCCAGCTATCCGCATTTCGCAACGAGGAAAGATGTGAGGAAAGAGGTCTTTGTTTACTTCTTCGACCGTCCTCGTCTATTATATCTGGTTGCTTCTCAGCAGCAAAGACATGACATCTCCCTACCTACCAGTACTTCACAGAAACCGTCCGAACCCGAATCCTTCAAGGATATAATCTTTTGATATGTAAATGATTCAAACTGCCGCACTTCTTTCCTTAGCCATTGCATTCCTCCGCCTAATAATGTGAAGCGAGACCTGTGAACCCCTTTTGTTGACGTCGAGGCTGTTTGCCCAAATTTGTCTATGAACTGACACTGCCGCTCTGGATATCTATATCAGCCCACAAATGATGCCAAGATGGCTAGATATATAAGTGTGCGTACTCAATCGACTAGTCTCGTCGTCGGCTACAAAACAAGCCCAAGAAAGTGGTTAAAGGGTTGAGAGTTAAAATCTAACTTCACCTCTACGTGGGGACCGACCACAAGGTCTCCTCGAGTTGAGACGGCCCAAATGGGTTAGCTCGGCCAGCAACCCACCTCACATTTCCCCCGACGCAAGTTTAAGCTTCTTCTTCCTCTTCCTCGCCCAACGCGTCGACAAAACTGCCAGCAATTCCACGACATCGACAGGTCTCTAAACACACATCTCAAAGTACCTCCGGAGCCCAATAAACGCGTCGACCGAGTCCGCCAAACCTCAAGTGTAAGTATTTACCAGAGCGCGAGTATATCCCACCCTGCCGGCGCATTTGAGCCACCTCACACTCCCCTTCTGCCCTGCCCAAGAATCGAGGACCGCCCGGCACGGTCTGCAGAACATCGAGCGAGCGATTGAAAGGGAAAAAAAAATTGTCACTCAAAAGAACTGCCAGCGGAGTATACCAAATACTAAACTTCCTCCTCCTCCGCAGGTCGCGCCCGACATTCTTTGGTCTTCGGGCCACCAACACAACCCAAAATGGTACGAACGAATTCCAATCATACTTTCTGTAGATTTACATTACTAACAAATCTAGGTTCTCTTCAAACGGAAGCCAGTTCAGTATGTCTCGAAGCCTGACATCCTAGATGACGACACCGAGGTACAATCTCTTAGGCACTTGCTCCAGAAGCCTTGCTAATATGCCATACAGGTGTGGGAAATACCTCAGACAGAGGAAATATTTGTCGAGTACGAGGATTATCTAAATCGGTATGCAGGATCACTTGCCTCTCCCCTTGTTGTAGTAATCTACTAACAATCTCGGCAGCATGGAATTTTACAATCAGGTTCGTCACAGAAGGCGTTGCAACACATACGCCAGTCATAGACTAATATGCTCTAGCACCGATTTATCTGCCAAATCACTGGGCACTCCGGCCTGAATTTCTTTGAGGCTTTGAAAAGCGAGGTAGGTTTTGGGATTCCAACTGAAAGTTTGCTTCGGCTAACGACTTCACAGCTCGCAGGCGCACGAGAAGTCGAGGAGGCATTTCCCGAACCTCTCAAGGGCCCTATCCTTCGTCGAATTCAATTCCAAACCATATCCCGCATTGATACTCTGGTCGATCTGATCTTCGAAGAATTTCGCACCGATTACTACCCTGGCGAAGCGGTGACGGTACATGTGCTCTCTGGCGAAAAGCTGCAAGGAATGGTTCGGGACAAGACGAAGTTCGGCGCATATATGTCAGACGGTGCGCTTATTCCCGCTTTCGCGCGCTACTCTGTTACTCTCAACGACCGACCTGGCGAGGAAGCAGTGGTGGATGATATGCACATTGCTCGGGATCGCAAGATATTCACCAAGCAAGTCCTACGATCCTTCATCAAAAAGACGGTCACTCGAGAAGCGTGGACAGGTGCTCCTTGGCTCGTTCAGAAGAAACTTGCCGATCATTATCATATCGACCAGCGCATTCCTCCACATCTCCGATACGAGAACAAGGCCGCAGAAAGGAAGCAAAAGCAACAACAGAACAGAAGTTCAGCATCCGGACCTGATTATGACGGAATGGTTGGCAGCTTTCCTGGCAATGGGGCAAAACTTCCAGAGCTGAAGCCTGCGCCTAAGAGTCACAAGAGCAAACTGCAACAGAGTCAATTGGCTAAGAGTAAGCAGCAACTATTTTTGAATTCCGCTCCTACGCAGACACATGCTCCTCCTCCTCCTCCTTTCCCATCTCATTATTCATCTCAACCAAATCTTCCATCTCTTTACAACTCTCTGCCACCTCATCCATCTCACACATTACAAGCATACCCACAACCTCCTGCGCAGCAATATGCAACTTTCCAAAACGGATCATTCACATTTGCTCCACAGCAAGCAGCTCCTCCCGCCCCTGTTGTCCCACTCGCAATCAAGTATCCTATCGAGGACCTCGAAGTTGCACCACGACACGAAGCCCGACCTCGACCTCGAATGAAGTACTTCTCGCAGGATACGCCAATGGAGGGTGAAAAGGAGAAAATTGAAGGAAATGGTATTCGGATGAGTTCTGTTGGTTTGTTCTTGGAGTGCTGGGACACATTGAACGTATATTGCGAGAAGTTTATCCTCGACTCTTTTACATTCGACGATTTCGTGGAGGCGATGCAATTCTCCTCAGAGGGTGTCGACTGTGAGCTTCTTGTGGAAGTCCATTGTGCGGCATTAAAGTTGTTGGTTGACTCGGAAGCTGATGGAGGTGCGATCAAAGTGGGCTTGCTGGGTATGGATGAGGACGAGGATGAGGAAGATGAGGACCTCGATGAAAGCTCCATTCAAACACCAAGTCCGGAACCCGAGCCGCAACCAAAGGGACGAGCAACTCGGAGCAGTTTGGCAAAGGCTGAACTAGCAGCACTGAGAGAAGCGGAGAACAAGCAGCCGACACCAGAGCCAAAGATTCCACATCGAGCTGCTGAGATGCAAGTTGATGTCAGATGGGTTGATCGTTTGAGATCTCGAGACTTCAAGAATGGAGGCTGGCAAATGATTCTCGTCGGACTAATACACCATCTTTCCAAAAACTCCCGATTCTTCGATTCTTGCGAGGTTCTCCTGAAAGAACTTGCGCCATTGAACATGCCTGCAACAATTGATACTGCCCGCCAACAGTATGCAAAGCTTGATGTAAATTATCGGATCCAAGCACTCCAGATTTTGTGTATGCTCGCGGCGCAAACAAGAATCTTCAAAGATTACATGGAGGAGTGCAGCGAGACGATGACTGGCTACCGAAAGGAGAAGATAACCCACCAAAGGGATCGAAAGGCATTGTAAGTTCTTCCAGAAGTATAATGATTTAGGCTAATACATATATATAGCCTCGAGGAACTTCGGTTACTTAACGAAGAGCGCAAAATACAACTTCCAGCCAACTTACCCCCTCTCCTCTCATAGAAAACAAGGTTTTGGAAGACGTCAAAATGACTGACGCCGAAGAGGAAGTCCAAGAGTCTGTTGACGATGAGGTTTTGGACACTGACGATGACATCCACCAAGGACGCTCATTACGACGTGGTAATGATCGAGCTGCTAACAGAAAACGAAAGCGTGATGTCGAGCAGGAAAAGAAGGAGAAGGCCGAAGCTGAGGCAGCAAAACTCCCCAAGCAGACTAAGCAGTTTACCAAGCTGCTAAAGGATATCCAAAAGACCGAGGAGAAAATCAGAAAGTCGGACGCAGCAATCAAAGTCTTGGATGATGATCTTCGAGAGGCAGATTGTCCTAGGACGAAGGTTCTTGGCAAGGATAGATTCTGGAATCGGTACTACTGGTTCGAGAGAAATGGAATGCCACGTGGAGGCCTGCCGTCAAGCTCAACTGCCGATGCTGGATACGCCAACGGTTGCATTTGGGTTCAAGGTCCGGATGATATTGAGCGAGAGGGATACATTGATTTGAAGCCGGAGTGGGAGAAGGAGTACAAGGAGAAATTCAACATGACTGTACCGGAGCGAAAGAAGATGGAGGAGGGTCCAACCAGCGTCTTCAATGCACGACAATGGGGATACTATGATGATCCGGAATCCGTCGACGCTTTGATTTCCTGGATTGACATCCGCGGCATCAACGAAGTAAAGCTGATGAAGGAACTCAAACTTAATCGGGAACACATCATCAACTATATGCAAAAGCGCCAGGAGTACATCAATCCGTCGGAAGATAAATCCATCGAAGTTGACACCGGATCCAAGCGAATGTCAACTCGTCGCAAGGAGCAGAATGTCGATTTCGCAGCCCATCGTTGTCTTCACTGGCACAATGGAATGGCAATCGATAACCTCGGACATCTTCATTCGGATCCACCACGTGCTCGAAAGCCAACAAAGAAAGCAGCTCAGGCTCCAGTCGTCACAGTCATCGAGGAGCGCACAACTAGGAGCGACGCAAAGGGAAAGAAAAAGCAGGGTGCGAGAAACTAGTTGGACGTGCCTTTGTTCTGTTTTTTCAACCGAAAATATTTTCCATGATGTTTTAATTGTGTGGTGAAGCGAGCGTGGAGTTATTTGTTGCATGGCATGCTTAAATGTATGCTAGGATGGGTTATTGCTATATCATATAAAATGGAGGGGCGGTACCTATGGTTGGGTGCGTGGGTGCATTGGCGTTGTAGAGATGGGAAAAGATACGTGATAATGGCATTGTTTTGTCCGCCTTTGCGCTGTTGAATGAAGGAGTTTTCTTGTATGGTTTTGGTAGGTATCCATATCATACAAAAATTACACACATCGCTTCACTGTACAAAATAATAATACCTATTTGAAACCTTGAGCAGGCTTCACAGTGTGCTGCCAGCCGTTGAAGTGAACAACATGAAAGCAACGCCTTTAAATTTGAAACTTCTCCTTTATTAGTCATTTTGTTATTGTTCTTTTTCCTTTTTTTTATTAAGAAAATGAGCTCTGCTCCTGGATGGAGTAAGGATGACATCTCGTCCCATCCCACCATCTTGATATTTGGCTCTACTTGTACATCTCATCAAGGTCTGCTTCGAAAATTTCTGTTTGGCACAATGCAAGCCTTTGTCAACGTTGCGCCTTCAAGGGAAGGGACATGGATAGTGTAACTTAGATAGGCTGCAAACGGCCAGGACAGGCAGAAACACTTTTTCATCTCATGCACAGCAAATCCTAGCGATCTCCTCGAGAGTGTACAGTATTTTTATACGTTTTCTGGTCATTTGCATGTTTGATGTCACGTTTCTGGCCAAGTAGATTACAAGATAGGATGGCAATATTGCAAGTGCAAGAGCCTCTCCGCCACATCCAAAAGATAGAGGGTACAGGCAAGCTTCAAAACATTCAAGACATTTTCCAATTCGTTCTACAAGCTATATGATAAAATCAGCAAATTCTTTCGTAATGCACGTTCCAAAGCATACAGTCTGCTGCTTGTCGCATTATACTGGTGCGGTCCGTAAATGGGACGACGACAAAGAAATCCTCATGTTTCCATCAAAAGCTATTACCATCCCGTCGTAACTGACAACAAAGGATGTCGTACAACGCAATCGTTCTCTCTACTTCTTGCCCTTTACCCTTTACTTTTCCATCCTCAATCTTACTTGTAGGCATATACAAGCAAGCACCCTCTCAAAATCCCTCACTGTCGTTCAAGATCCTAAAATATCAACAAATGCCGTCGAAATGTATTTCTCAACTCTCATCATCTCTATCCTTGCGTTCGGCGGCGCTGCTCATGGGGCAACGACATATAAAGTAAACGTCGGCGCCAACGGCCTGACTTTTGAGCCTAACAATTTTATGGCCGAAGTTGGGTCGTATGTCGAGTTTAGTTTCTTTCCGAAAGTGAGCGTTTTCTTGCATCTACCTTTTCCGATCCTTTCTTCCATACGACCATATCACAATCTTGCTAACAACACCTCTCCCGTACCAGAACCACAGCATCGCCCAAAGCACCTTCTCCAACCCCTGCCAGCCTCTCCCTCCCCTCCTTGCCAAAGACAGCAACTTCCAGCTCCCCCAAATCTTCTCCGGCTTCCTCCCCACGACCGCCCCAGGGCCCAACAGCCTAACCTTCACCATCAAAATCAACGACCTCAAACCCCTCTGGCTCTACTGCTCTCAAACCGTCGGCAACCACTGCCAATCCGGCATGGTCCTCTCCATCAACGCCCCCACCACCGGCGAGAACACCTTCGCGAATTATCTCGCCAAGGCGAGGAGTGCAAATGTGCCGAGTAGAAATCCAGATAATGGGGTCCAAGGTGGTGTTTTGGCGCAAGCCGGACAGGGACAACAGGCTAGTTATAGAAGTACGTTTGTGCAAGTTACGAGTGAGAGTGCGACGAGTGTTACGCAGACCGTGACTGGAGCGGCGGGGGAGTTTCTGAAGTTGTTATGCCGACTTCGACGCAGGTTGTGTTGGTTGTTGTGACGAGTTGGCCGGTGCAGAGTACGATTACGGCGACTGCGACGGCGACGGTTAGTGTTGGTGTTAGTGCGAGTAGTCAGGGCGGGGGAGCTGGGCTAGGTATGAAAGTTGGTGGGTGGGAAAAGGAACTTGTGAGCGCTGTGATGGGGTTTCTTGGGGGATTGGGCTGGTTGGGTTTGATGTGAGGGAGACTTGGTTCAGGGCTGTTATGAGGAGACTTGGTTTGGGGTTGTTGTTGTGAGCGACACTTTGGTCAGGGTTTAGGACGGGATGAACGGATCTTCGGATCATGGGATGGAGATTGGAACGGAATATGAGTGGAGATAGAAACATCAAGTCTCTTTGGTACCTAGTGGACGGGATATAATATGGTACAGCAGGTGATGCCACGATATTTCATCTTTGACACTCAAGCCGAGGTTTAAGCGAGGATGGGCCTTTTTAACTTCTTGAAAAACAACAACCTTTCCAAAAGTGCTTCTGCATGGAAAATATGTATCCTTCTTCACGCTAATATTTTCCCTGCATCTTCCAATGCCGATTCTCTTAACCGTCCTTTGTACTGAAGTAGCTCATATCAACGTCATCTTCTCCTGCAGCCAGAGAAGGCCCTTTTTGAAGTCATGTGGAAGCAAATTTCCTCTACTCTCTTTTGTGTATTCTCATCTTAATCAAGTCTCGGCAATTTATTTGTCTCCGAAAGCAACAATTTCCAGCTTTTCTAAACTCTCTTTCGAGTCAGGGGGAAGCCTTCAATGATTATATTTACCCCGCAAAACCCCACATTTCAAGCACATTTGACAAGTTCCCCATGATCTGGTGAATGGGTAATCGGACCGAGGTGTTTATGCAGGGAAATTGATGCAAGTATTTTCTACTATGCCTGTGTTCTACTACTCAAGTCGAATTTTTAAAATTGTTCGTGGAGAGCTGGTGTGGATGGCGACATTATTGAAGGTAGGGGTGGGTTGAATGGTTTTTGGTAATAATGCGGAGGTACTCCACCTCCACTTTTGTCATTGTCATTGTCAGGGTATACTCACTACACTACAGCAACATCCATTATTGAACTGGACAATTAGTCGTCCAAAGTCCGACATGAGTCGGTCAATAGCGGATAACCGAGCAAGTATCTATAAGAAAGCGTTGAAAGCCCTTTTGCAAAATGGAGGATTTGTCAAGCTCAGAAAGTTGCCAATTCGACCTGCCTTCCATTTTCAATATGGGTTTCACCCGGTACTTCAATCTGCTATGTTTAGTTACAACATTCCTATCTGCAAGGGGGGTAGCTCAAAACTCAAGCTTTCCTTTGCAAGTTGACCTGGGATATTCCACTTATGAGGGAGTAGCTAGCAGCCAAAACGTCTCACACTGGCTCGGAGTGCGATTTGCCGCTCCCCCATTGAAAGATCTTCGATGGAGAGCTCCCAAAGATCCTCTTTCCACTGGCAATGAAGTAATTGCAGCTGATCGTGTAAGTAAAAGGTCCTACCATTACTATTCATAAGTGAATTCCATTAGCCGAATACAGTAAGTACTATACTGACGATATCTCGCTTCAGCATGGACTAGCATGTCGCTCTAGTCCTACCAATATCACAGACCCATTACAAGCCGCAACGCAATCCGAAGATTGTCTCTTCTTGGATCTTTATCGTCCAACGTCTTCCAACAAGATAAACCTCCCGGTTTATGTTTATATTTCTGGCGGTGGTCTCAACGCCAATTCAGACGCCAATAGGAATGGATCATTGCTTGTGAGCGGAAGTGGTCACGAGGTTATTGTGATCATCTTCAATTATCGTGTTGGTGTCTATGGATTCTTGGCTGGCGAAGAGATGAGAGATGGCAAGGGAGATTTCAATGTTGGGATTCTGGATCAGAGAAAGGCGTTGGAGTGGGTGCAGAGGCATATCTCAAAGGTCAGTTCATGTTCACTTCATGTTCATTACCGCTTGCCGCAAACGCCTGTATTTTCTTTTTCGCTTTTTCGCTATGCCATCTTGCTCAACATCTGACATTTATTTTCAATAGTTTGGAGGCGATCCAAAAAAAGTCACTATAGGTGGAGCCTCAGCAGGAGCAGGTACGTTCTTACTTTTAAGATTTTATATAAGAGTGTATTAACCCCAACAGGTTCCGTCGGCATCCATCTCACTGCCTACGGAGGCAGAAATGATAATTTATTTACCTCAGTCCACGCCGAAGCGCCCTCTTTCGGTTCCTGGCGCACAGTATCCGAATCTCAATACCAATATGACGCTCTCGTACGAGCAGTAGGCTGTAATGACACCTCCGAGTTCAATAGCACACTTACCTGTCTCCGCAACCTCCCCGACTTGACAATCTCATCTAACAATCCCAACCTCATCACACCCAATGGCGGTGGTGGCACACCTCTATTCATGTGGACGACCTGCATCGATGGCGACCTAATCCGCACACAAACCTACCTCGCTCTCGCCGCTGGAAACGTAATCCGCGTTCCTACCATGTACGGCTTCAACACCAACGAAGGAACGGGCTTCACACCTCGCCAAACAGACAACACAACCGCCATGCACAATTTCCTCCGCAACAACTTTCCCAAACTATCGGATTCGCACTTGGCTGCTGTGGATGCTTTGTACCCCCCTACAACGCAAGTTCCAAATGCCGGCAAGTACTTCAGAGCAGCGGCAGACGCCTACGGAGATATCCGCTATGTCTGCTCAAGTCTCTACGTATCTGCCACGATGTCCCATCTTGGTATACCACAAACATATCAATACCACTGGGACGTTGTCAACCCCGTCGACGCGGCATCCGGGCTCGGCGTTCGCCATGTTCGAGGCAGTTTGCCGAGTTGGGGACTTTTTGTGGACGGGTCGCCGGAAAGCGTGATAAGTCCGTATATTTTGCGGTATTTGACGAGTTTTGTGCGGACGCAGGGAGATCCGAATTTGTATAGGTTGGAGGGGGCGCCGGTTTGGAAGGGATTTGAGGAGGATGGGAGGAGGTTGAGATTTGTGAATGATCCAACGAGGGTGGCAATGGAGGAGGGTAGTGAGGTTTATAAGTTGAAATGTGGGTTCTTGAATGAAATTGGGCCCTCGATTGGGCAGTAAGAATTTGCGAGGAGTGTGATGTTGGTGGTGTTGTAAATAATGTGACTTTAGCGAGGAACTTCGGATATAGTAACATAGTTTTTCTCAAATATCAGCGAGTACTCAAATGAAAAAGTATGGGAAGTTACAGTACTGTCAGAACTTAGCAATGTCTCAATCTCGTACGTCAAGTTTGAAAGAATGGCTTGACAGAATTAGCCGGCCCTTGAGCAAATTTCGAATGTGAGAATATTACAACAGAACAGAGCTCAAGGCGTGTACTTGAGATTGAATGCACATAAGAAAAATGTATGACAATACTGCTCTTGTCCATCCGGTCGTGTTCTGAGAGTTCTCAAGATACAATAGCGAACTTTATAGCGCCTCTTTGTTGCAAGTGCCATGTACGACTCGCTTAGGGTTGCGAGAAAAAAAAAAACAATATCACACTTGTGATTTGCGAGATTCACATTTTTGCCGCTCAAAATGAAATAAAATGAAATGAGTTGACTGATCATATATTGTCTCATTATTTCGTCTCTCTTTCACTCTCTCAAATCAAATGTAAGAAACCTTAACGCCCATCCCCGCAGTCTGCCGAACCTTTCCCCACCCCTGCGCCATTAACCGTCGTACCCTATCTTTAACATCCTTTCTACTTATTACAATCAATAATCCTACAATAAATGCCAGCAACTGCAGCAAAAACATCGGTCGCGTGCTCAAATGTCCCTCGATCAGCTTTCGTAAATTCGAGAGGATGGTGCCTGCTCGGTTCAGCACTCCGGGGGAGGTTTACGGGATATTGGAGCGGATGATCTGGATGTCGGGGGTATGGTTGGTGATTTGCTGCCTTTAAGAGAGGAGGATTTCGCTGAGCGTGGTTTGGAGCTTGAGCCCGGACGAGCATCTTCTACCCCATAGTCGATTTCGGAACTACGACTTCCAGCCTTTTCTCTCCTCCTGTCTCTTTCTTTCTCCTCTTCCTTTCTTCTTTCTCGTTCCTCGTTCTCGGCTCTTCGTTTCCGTGCATCTTCGATGTCTTTTTGCAGTTGCTCTTCTTGATACCGCTTCTCTTCCTTCTCTCGCGCTTCTGCTTCATGCTGCTCGTCATGTAGAGATTGCAGTGCTTGCAGAAATGCTTCTCGGCGCTCTTCATCTAAAACCGAAGAAATAGAGATGAATTCTCGGGCGTAGTCCCATTCGTTATTTCGAAGAAGTACATGCAGCGTGTAGAGTTCTAAAATTTTGACACGGGCATTGAGGTCGCGTGGAGTATCGGCGCCAGTGCTCTTACTTGGGCTTGCGGTTCGCCTCTGCCTCTGGGAGGCCCTGAGATGATTGGATATGTCGAGGTTTGGAGTCGTCGAGGAAGCGAGGTAGTTCTCCAGTCGGGTCTGGTTAATCTTCTGCGAGCGGGCATGGGCAAGGAGGAGAGTAGCACTACAGAATTAGCATAGTCCTGGTACAAAGAAAACAACACTAACAGGTTTATGACAACATCAGAATCGACATCCCCTTCAACACCGCCATACCCATTCCTCACTACCTCCTCCCACACCTCTCCATCTCTAACCTTGGCTACCAAACCTCTCCACTCCGTACTCCCGAACGCCTGCTTCCCTCGTCGGGATCCAATTCCACAATTGCGTTCAATATGGTGAGGTATAGACTCCAGACCTTTATCCTCGTGGTGCGACTGGCTTTAGAGATGGGCGTGGGCTCCAGATTCGCATTCGTGTCATCTGCTGCTGGGGGTGTGATAACTGGCAGTATGGTGGAGAGGGACTCTGGTAGTCGACGCGTGAGAAAGAGGGTGGAGGACTGGCGGTAGATCTTGGAAATCTGGGAGGTGGCTTGTCGAGATCCTGAGCCAGAGAGGGACGAGATGGAGGAGGAGAGGAGTTGGGAATTGGAGAGTGTCTCGCGCGTGGGATTGAGGGTGGTGATTGAAGACATGATGGGGGAAAGGGGAGAGAGTACGAAAAGATGTGAATTGAGGAAGAAGCGAATATATTAAGGGGGAGATTCGCTGTCCTCTGCAATGGAGGTCGCGATCTCTTTTCCTCGCGGGCTCGGCCGTGCAAATGCCATGGAGGTTGAGGAGCCTCGGTCCAGCAACGAGGTCGGCTGATGGGTGACTAAAATTAGCTTGGCACAGTTGATTTATGCAAACACGTGCCGTCTCTTGGCATTTATTAATGAAGAAGGTAAACAAAGAACCTGGGCGACGAGGGCTATACAAAATCACCATAGACCTACGAGAAAAGGCAAACAACAGAGCCACAATCATCTACAGATCACCTGGGTGCTGCGAGTACTCTCCGCGCTTTGTACCACAAACATTTGTGGTGGATATCAAACAAGCAAGTCCTGTCGCTTGAGTTGCTTCTATGACACGCACTGATCACATATCATTCACTTCCCGTGATCCGCCTTGTCCTCTCGTCCGCTTGTTCTCTCGTACCTTCTACTCCATTCACTGACGAGATCAAAGATCACCTTCATTTCGGTGGGTGGGTAGAATAGTTGGTTTTACCATTAGTTTCTCTTCTCGATCTCGCCTTCTTCTCATAATCCTCATCTCTTCATCACTCTCCACCCCGACAACTTCTACAAATTTCTCCCCAACCCTTTGATGTTTTCAAATTCATCATGGATATCGACAAGAATAACTTCAAGGAGCAGCTTCTTCCTCTACTCAATCATATCTCAAATGCTTCCTTCGTCACCTTTGACCTGGAGATGAGCGGTATCAGTACTCGGCCAAGACACTCTGCAAGTGACCGATCTCACGATATTGGCAAACCCAGTCTTCAACAACAATATGATGATATGAGAGCAGCTGCCGAGACGTTCCAGGTCTTACAATTTGGTATCACATGTGTGGAAGAGGACCGTGACCGAGGTGATAACCTTCCAGAACAATACCGGGGATTCTCGCTAATGTACAACAGAATACTATCTCGCCCGACCCTTCAACTTTCCCATGAGCCCCCTTTTAGCTGGTGGTGTTGATATCAAACTTGAGCGTACATTCTCATTCTCTTCGAGTGCTTGTGATTTCCTCAAGGGAAACGGCTTTGACTTCGGCAAGATCTTTACAGTTGGAGTACCCTACCTCTCACAAGAAGAGGAATATGATATTCGAGAAGAGTTCAGACTCCGTGCAGAAAAAAATACCAAGATCCCGGACGTTGTCGTTCCTCTGGATGATCCTAATACCCTTGAATTCTACCGTGCTGCGAGGGCCAAGATTGCGACATGGGCAAAGAATCCCAAGGTATGAAGATATTTTGCTTTTTGCCATCTATTTACTGACGATTGACAGCCTGAATTGCCATTCGTTAACATCACTCGAGACGGTGGTGCTTTGAATGGTTTCCAACGTCGGTTGATCTACCAACTCGTCCGCGCGGAATTCCCCAAACTTCGAGCCTTTGGCCGTAATGGCGGTGAATTCATGCAGATTGAGAAGCTGGATGAAAAGAGGGAAGCCGAGGTATATATTCCGATTTTACAAAAGAGTTTTCTAACTCAGAGACCATTTGATCTATTCTCAGACATCGTTTCCTATTGAATGCTAACCCAAGATAGTTCCAGAAGCGAGCTCTAGATAAATTCAATGCTCAGATTTCAAGACAGAAAGGTAACTCTGATTCAAAAGGTTCTGGTTCCAGTTCTAACGTATCTAGGCCTGAGATGGATCTTCGAGGCTTTGTCTGGTGGAAGTTTGGAAGGAATTAACCCATCTTGGCTATGCGACCCTAACAGCGAGGATCCTGAAACTGAGCTCCTGCTCAAGAAGATGGAGCTCGCAGAGGTTAGGAAAAAGCTCGCAGCTAAGAGACACATCATCGTCGGCCACAATCTCTTTGCAGACTTAACCTTTCTCTATAAGACTTTCGTTGGCAAACTCCCTCGAACAGTCAAGCACTTCCAAGAAGATGTCCATGAGATGTTTCCCCTGGTCGTAGACACCAAATTCCTCGCTACACATGGTGATGGCCAAATGCAAGCTCGCGCCAATCTAAAGGAATTGCTTGCTCCTTTCAAGCAAATCCATACTCCCCTCATTGTTCTCCACGAGAAACATACTGCCTACGGCTCCACCCATGGCAAAGAGCACGAGGCAGGTTTCGATAGTAAGTTTCCATTTGACATAATCTCCTCTTCCTAAAACTAAAACAAAAAAAGGTTGGATGACGGCCGAGCTCTTCGTCAAACTGTGTGTCAAACTCTACAAAGAGCGCAAACACCTCCTCCCGATGGAAGACCGCGATGCCGAGTCCGATACCAACGAAACGCCCATCATCCAAGCCGCCCACGAGGAAAGCATCAACTCCGACGAAGAAGAAGAAGAATCATCTCAATATTCCGAACCTAGCAGCGGCGGCGGCGGCGTCTCCCTCAACCCCGTTGTTCTCAAAGCCTCCTCCCCACTCAAAGAGCACAAACCAATCGACTACGCCCTCCCTATCGAATATATCGCTAAGCAAATGAACATCAAATCTACTGCATTCGCAAAGGGAGATCGTCAGTGGATGCCAAGAATTGATAGCGGGTTTTGGGATGAGTATGTTAATAAATTGAGGGTCAATGCTAGTGATAAGGGATTTTGTGATTTGGAGGAAGGGGATGATGATGCCCCTGATGTTAGTTCCCCGAGATGAGTGCGTTTGGTTTTCTTTGCTTTTATGCGTTGGCGTGTGGTGGATTGAATTGTGGGGGAACTGGAGTCGAGTGGCAAGGCGTTTTCGCTTTTGGCGGTGTAAGCATTTGAGCATTTTAGCATGCATTGAGGCGGCATTGCTGGCGTTTATTATTTTTTCTATTGACTAGCAAGAGCGAATCGCATAGTCTCATTATTATGAATGCATCAATGATTTGCGTGGTCCTTGGTAGGTATTATGGTTCCTCCACTAGGTTCATATTTCTTCACTCTAATCCCACGGATGATCTATCTACTCTCAAGACTAATTTGGCTAAGCTACATTCAAGGCCAACACATAACAAATCGTTGGTGTACGGAAGTGAGACTTTCAAGACTCGATCCATTTCTTCTCAATCACAAACCCGTTCGAGACTAGACGGTCAACAAAAGGCTGGCCTAAGCATGCAGGCGTGTAGACACCACCAGAGAGTTTCGTCTCGTTGCGGAGGATGGACATTGCGCCTTCGGCGAGGAGGACGCCTGTGCCTGTTGTTGGATATTAGACTGTATTCAAGGTTGAATAAGAGCTTGGGAAAAGAAAGATAGCTTCAACTTGTTCTTTTTGGGAGGGGAAATGGAACCTGGGAAGGAAGATAGGGAAGGAGAGAAAAAGACCCACATCCATAAATCGAGCCCTCATATCTTAACTTCACCCACGCTTTCTCCTTCGTCTCCAGGCCCTCAACATCCGGCATCCCAACACCCCTATACTCAAAAAGATCCTTCTTCGCCTGCTCCTTGGTCGGCCCATCCCCAGGCTGCGTCACGATCTTCAAAGCCAACATCCTGAACGGTTTAACAACCAACAACAAGCCCAAAAACGAAGCCATGAAATGAAATAAAACAGCCGTGACGTAGTTACGAGCACGTAGGTATTCATGATAGCGGAAATTTGGCCCGTAGGTTTTGGCACCGCCGAGAAGTCCCCACGTGCGTTGCACGATGGGTATATTGGCTGCGCTGCCCAGGGAGGTCGTTAGTGTTCCCAGGGAAGGGTCGGCTTTGATGCCAAGGAGTTTGGTGAGGAGGGATTTGTTGGTAGGGGTTGGGGGCCTGGGAGAGGTGACATGCCGTATGGTGAGTGGGCGGCGATGAGGTGGGAGTAGGTGTAGTGGTCGAACATTGTGAAAACTGTTGCTAGGGTTCCGCCTGATGGCTTGGAGCTGTTGTTTGAAGTGTCAGTATACAGTAGAAACACTCTGTGGATGTCATATCAAACTTCGGGCATATTCTCAAACCCTTCGAAAGCACGAGGTAAAAGAAGAAGGAAAAACAAACCTAAACTCATGCACCGAAACGGTAACATCGCCCGTCTTCGCCTTAAACTTCTCCTTAACCATACCTACTAAAAGCCAAGCAACCAGATCCGACGGCGCACTCTCCAACCCAATCTGAGGAATCATAATCGCACCGCTCTCCTCGGCGCTCTTTCCATACTTTTGGATCATATCCAGATGGAAGGGGCATTCACCTGTGGCGTCAAGATAGTGCGTTCCATTTTCTGCGCAGGCTTTGAATGCGTGGGAACCGTGGGTGGAGTACGGTCCTACGGTTGAGATGATAAGTTTGGTTTTTTGAGCGAGGGCGGTGAGGTCGGTGGGAGTGAGGTTGCAGATTTCGATGCCTGTGTTTTTGGTTAGTCTGTGTGTCTGAGATTTTTATCTAATTGCTGGTGGTATTATGGGCGGTGATATAGTGAGATGGTGATATATTAGAGTGTTGATATGGTAGGGCAGTAATACGAGAAGTAGGTCGTCGTCAGACATGTGGGGTGCTTACCAGGTTGAATCCTATCAGCATTAATACCTTTACATTCCGCAGCAACAGCTTCGAGTTTGATGGCAGATCGGCCGGCAATGGCCCATTTTATATTGGTTGGCAAAGAGGTCGCTATGTGTTCTGCGGTCAGCTTGCCAGTGTAACCTGTGGCACCGAAGACGACGATGTCATATTGGCGGGATTCAGCCATTGCGTAAGTAAAGAATTGAGATGTAATTACGATTCTTGAGAAAATTGAGGGCAGAGAAAATAGAATGAGAGAGAAGAGGAGAAAGATGTTTGTAGTTTCACTTGAAGAATACTCGTGGTTTATGACGAGTTGGCAAAAGAGAAAGAAGTGAGGGTAATCTAATCTCCGATAGGCCTTTTTGGGTCGGTGGCAATGGCAGCCGGATTTTGATATTCAGAATTCGAACAGAATACTCTCAAAATCGATTCTCCCTAGAATTAAATATGCTTAATGACCGTCAGGCTATGAATACCTTACAATAATTAATGTTTTGTGGGCAAAAAGCCATTCAATGCGTCATAAAGGACCACCTTTCCCACGCTGAAGAAGGTGGTGGTCGCTGATCGATATCGATGTTCGCGATCACGTGGTATGGGAGTGGAGCGGGCCCTCGCCAAGCTCGCTAAGAAAAGATCCCACAGAGGCACACACCTCGAATTTTGAGAGTTCAACATCGACGACTCTTCACGACATACCCAAACCCCCCCGTCAATCACAGCAAACTCAGCCAAGATGACGAAGAGAACCAAGAAGGTCGGTGTTACCGGTAAATACGGTACCAGGTATGTGATCAATCCCATCCGCGGGACTCTCGACCGTCGTCGAGCGCAAGAAATTTTCAAAATCGACCTCTCCAACGCCCAGGGCAGCGAGATTACGGCACAATCTACGACGACGCGTTCGAGGATGGAATTGGAGAGGAATGGCATTGGGATATGTAGGCTAACCATCGTTGCTTTACCCCTCGTACAGATACGGTGCCTCCCTCCGTAAGCAAGTCAAGAAGATGGAAATCACCCAACACGCCAGATATGTCTGCACATTCTGCGGAAAGACCACAGTCAAGAGACACTCCGTCGGAATCTGGAGCTGCAAGTCGTGCAAGAAGACCGTTGCTGGAGGAGCCTACACTGTTTCGTACGTACACACATGAATTCGAGCGAGGGACAGATACATTCTTTTTCATCACCATGATGAGCAACGAAAATCAAAAGATCCGAAGAAGGCCCTAGAGAAAATGGGCAAACGACGGTAGAAAGAAAAATACTAACACTTCTCTCACCCCTCGTAGAACCCCCGCCGCCGCTGCCATGCGATCGACGCTCCGAAGATTGAGGGAAATTGCTGAGGTTTAGATGGGCTTTTATCTGGGATGGGATGTGTGCATGGTTTGGCATTTGCTCTGGTGTATTGGGGTCGGAACCTCGAGATACATGAGTTACGAAACTCGACATCGTACTTCGATAAGCGCGAAATAAAGCAATTCAAAAACCACGCGGCGTTCTCCTTCCATTGCTCGTACTTGGTTACATCGTTCGTTTTTAGTGTCTGCCTTTCGATTTTTCGATTCTGGGGGTGCGTTCTTGTGAGACCTGCCGAAGTAAGTGAGGCGGAGGGTGAGCCTATTCTGGTTGAGGTAGGCAACAGAGAGAAGCACTTCTTCGATTGATGGGACTGGTCGCAGTCACTCTTTACCATTTCGGTCAAGAGCCAAGGGGTTGGTTTTCCAAGGAGGGAGTCTTCCTTGGATGAGAGCAGAGCCAGAAGCAGAGTTGTGTCGAATATCTGACACAACACCTCCAGCCAAGCGTCGACCAACTCGTGAGAGAATGATGAAGGAGTCATCGAGGACGGGAAACACTTTCCTGCTTGATGCTTACTGTCCTGCGTAGTGTGGTGGCCTGGCGAAAACAGGGCGGATTGTTGCCTTCTTTTGCCTTGGGGATGCCGTTATAAAAGGAAGGGCCATGCCGCGGTTGAGTATTCCTCTCCCTCGTTGTCCGTGACTCACCAATTGGCTAGACTCTAGCCACAACGGTTTAACCTCATCTCGTCTTCTCATCTACTGGTCTACTCATCTACTCGTCTTTCCTCTCCTCGGCCACTTTGTCTCATCCACCTTCTTTCGGAAAGACGATTCCGAGGATTCCCACACTTGCAGGTCACATGATCATTGATTTCGTCTGATTATATTATCTGGTCGGTAATCCTCAGGAACAAGTTCCCTCCAGCGCATGCAGACAAAGAAGAGGTGTGTGCGCTGTGTGGATGAGGGCGGCTGTTTTTGAATAGGCATCGGCTGCCAAGTACCTATTCTTGGGGATTGACCTTCCCAACTGGTCATTTTGCAAATGCTTACAGAATCCAGTATCAGTATCCCACCATCCATCTAGTACAGTATCCATCCCTATTATTGCTCATGATAAGATAGCGGGACGTGTGAGAGCGCGAACGACCAACTAACAAACTGACCAGAAGGAGAGAGGAACCCATGCATCGGACCGTCGCGTGGAGAGGTGCATATTCTGGTTGCTACATTTATCTGTCCATTTACTTATTCCCATTTACCATTTGCGATTTGCTATTCGTTACCTTTGACCTTTATTTACCCTTTATTTACCCTTGACCCAACTTACCTTACCTATTTCCCCATCATCCGAGTGCAACACCATTCAGGGCCGCCGCCGCGACTCGGTGTAATCTCGAGTAGTTGATGCCAAATCTGGTGTTTTCCCAAGTCGCTTCCGGCCAGCGACAGCGACCCGGCTGAATCCATTCTAAGGTACGTACAGTCTCTCTACCTGAGTGTGCAGACGACGAGAGACGGGAGACGAGAGACAATCATCCAGTCCAGACCAGACCAGACCGGGTCACGTATCGGGTCACGGTGACCTTCCACAACTTCTCTCTCACCTTTTAATTATTAGTCGGTGTCAGTCTGTTTGGTGTGTGTAGTAGTTAGTAGGCGGTGAGTTGCCTTCGCCTTGCTGACCCATTCCATTCCCAGAATCCGATTCCTCTTCCTCAAAGCGGGGCAGATCTGAGGTGTCACCTGATTATTATTGGTTGGCGCTAAGGGAACGAGGGACGGGCTTGGTCTTGGCCTTGGGCTTGGTGCTGGACTCTCTTGGCCTCGCTGCCTCCCCTGCCTCTCACTCACTCACTCACTCACTGCGGACCTGCTCTGCTCCACTCGCTCACTCACTTGCACCCTTCCTTCCATTCACTCACCTTTCAACTCTTCCTCTCCACCACCGACCCAACGTTGATCTTCACATTCACCTTCACCACCACCACCACTCATAACCGCGACCTCTTGTAAATAAATTCGACTGCAACAAACTCCCACAACAAATCAAAATCATTTTCATGACTTCCTCTCCCATCGCACAACCACAATCAGTTCACAACCACCCTCAGCATGGCTGACCAGTGCATCATTTGTCTCGAGGACTTGGATGTTCCTGAAAGCAGTGGTCCTCCTCCTTCCACCACTCCTACTGCCGCTCTTCTTCGAGACTCCAGCTCACCAACAACACATCCCGGCAAACTCACCACCCAACCCTCCATTGCTCTCATCCAAGCTTGCGGTCATGTTCTACACGATGAGTGCTTGAAGCTGTGGTCGCAAAAAGCGAATAGTTGTCCGATCTGTCGCCACGCCTTTAATTCGGTGCAAGTCTTGGACAAAGTTGGAGGTATGTCCGCCGCCCGCCCCTCTCTTACCTACCTACCTACTTACTTCTCGGCATCGGTTGCTAACTTTTAATTACAGGAACCCTCCTCTCTGAATATGCCGTTGAAAATAAAAAGCAGGTCGCAGAGTTCGACCCAACCGATTTCCTTGAAGACGACTCGAATGATCTCGAGGAGGAAACACCATGTCTTATCTGCGACTCGGCCGAGAACGAAGATGTACTCTTGATGTGTGATGGCTGCGATGCTCTCTACCACACCCACTGCCTGAATATGGAGCGAGTTCCGCGTG
This sequence comes from Tetracladium setigerum, assembly GCA_031472005.1. Taxonomy (NCBI): domain Eukaryota; kingdom Fungi; phylum Ascomycota; class Leotiomycetes; order Helotiales; genus Tetracladium; species Tetracladium setigerum. Next base: position 2,023,463 of record PZJY01000008.1, on the reverse strand, counting down.
GGACTTGGTTCTGTATGGAATGCACGAATGATGGGACAGACGTTCGAGCGGCCGAGCTTGCACAATCCTCCAGGCAGCGATTCGATGTCGCATCATACAGGCCCTCCCGTACTCTACACTCTCAGCGACAGATCCGCCAAAGGATGCGGAATGATGACTGGCTGGGCTCCTGGAATCGAGTGAGCAACAGAATTCACGATGTCGCGGGACTAGATTTGGATTTCTCGGAGGACGACAGCGAGCTCTACAACTACAGGAGAATCCAACGTCGGACCGAAGAGTCGCATCGCCAATTCTTGGAATGGCAAAGCAGGTTGAGGATCGCTGGCCGTCAAGGTGCGGGCGAAGAATTCCGACGAGCCGTCCCTGTTGAAATACAAGAGACCCTCCCGCAAATCGATCCCGAGGAGACCAAGGCTTGGGGCGCATTTGAGAAGGCAAAGGAACTCGATGTACCGGGCTCCTCCTCGAACCGAAAACGAAAGTCGAGATCAGTCACTGCTTCCCCAGCAGAGCCTCCAGCTGAACCAGAAAGAAAATTGAAACGCCCCCGCACCCGACGAGTCATAGACAAAGTCGAATCATCATCATCAGCTTCGCCAACTGTCGCAGGACCAAGTCGACCTCCAAATACCCATCGTCAGGCTTCACCGCCCTCGCGACCGTTGAGCAATACCAACGACGCGCCTTCCTTCCTGTCATCATTGCTGAAGGAAGTGGAAATGCCAAATTCCGATGATGACACCTCCAGGTCGACCTTTAGCGCAACGACAGCTGGACCAGCTCGAGTGACAAGTCCACCCCTGGATTACTCTTCCCCGGCAGCCTCGCCTTCGCCTACCTCGTCAGCCTACCATACACCAAGGGCATCATCAATCACACCACCACCGCACATTTCCAGAAGACCTGGCTCTCCTCTCTCCCTCTCCTCCCGCATCGAACCAAATTTCCCTCCCAGCAACTACTCCCCAAATCGATCACCACCAGAAGTGACCAACCGAAATGAAGAACAAACATCACCCACCGAGTTACGACAACCTCGACCCCGCCGCCGCCATCCCGTCGCGCTTCCCCGCTCGGAGGAAGTATCACCTGTACGAGCGACCATGTCCGCTGAAACCAAGGAAGGAATTAATAGAATCGTCAAAAGCGCACTCGGACCACACTGGAAAGCGGCCGAGATTACCAAAGAACAATATGCTGATATCAACCGAGACGTGTCACGAAAGTTGTATGAGATCATCGCGGACCGCTACGCTTCTGATGAACGAGAGAAGATGGCGTGGGAGAAGTTTGCGACGACCGAGGTGGCCTTGGCCGTGCAATCTTTGACTCCCACGATGACGGCTCTCTCATGATTTGATAAGATACTGGTTGCATGTATGCATGATCATGATCATCACGATTCACTTTCTCTCACAACATAGATAATCTTTAGGGGCGCATATGGGATGGGTGAGATGAAAAACTTGGTACGGGAATTGAATAATGAAATGGGAAAAATTCTTTCAATGGCGCAAAATTTGCGAGATACCCCCCTTTTATTATTGCTAGAGCATGGGCATATAGGCAGGCTTTATTTTCCTTTTTTTTTGATGATATTGGAGCATTAAGGATGGTGTTTTATTATCTGAAAGTGGAAGTGGGATTTGGGTTGGTTGGGGCATGGGGCATGCGAATTTAAGGGAAAGAAGGGGAAGAATTAGAAGAAGAGTAGAGAAAGAAGACAAAATACCAAATGTATTATCAAATTCGAAAGAAAGAAGTTCCTAAAGTACAGTATCAGTTGAGATGGTGGCATGAAATGTTTTCTTTCCTTATAACTGGGCGATGATGTTTTTCAGATTTAACTTTTTGAAATAGACTGTGGTGGGTTGATGAGTATATTTTTTTGGGTGGTTATGGTATGAGATGTATATTGTGTCTTACATGAGATTTGGTTTGAGCTGAGTTTGTCAGTTTGAGTTTTGCATGAGCTGAGCTGAGATTTTCCGTAGATCTGCAGGTACAGTACAGTACGGAGTTGTGCTTGATGATGCAGGCAGGGTAGACGATGAGACATGCTGTTCTCTCTCTACCGAACGAGAAAAAAAGAGAGAGAAGTATAAGTAAGACGTAGAAAGAAATACGGATACAAGCCTTTCAAGTCAGACACTACCTACCTTAGGTACCTAGGTAGGTAGGAAGACATGCTTTCTTACGTGACCATAATAAACAAAGCCTTCCATTTCTTCCCCCATTACTTAGGTAGTTATTTTCGTGTTGAAAAATTGAACTTTAGAGAGCAACAGCGAGGTTTACTTTTTGTGGAAGAGTAGCAAGGTTGACTTCTCTCCCTGACTTGTATCTTGTATCTCCTCCGATCAGATCGGGTGGAAATAGTACCTACTTCGTAGAGGTAAAAGAGGAAAACACGAAGCTATGTTCTCACTTAGGGACCCAAGTGCTGTATGCTCTGTTTGAAGATCTGAGCCTTTCGTTGCAAGAGCTGCAGGACCCGGATCATCTTTAAAGGATGATGACTAACGGCACTTCGACTCAACTCAATTCAACTCAGCGTCAGTCATGCACTGGAAAAGCTTGAGGATTGATTGTACGTCATGCTCTCCATCGTGCAGTCATTTATAGAGGCAAAGAGAGGAAGTTTCACGAAACTATATAAGGTGAATGTCCGCTCTCGCTATCTAACAATTAGCCCGTAGGTACGCAGGTATCGCTAGCGAAAAAAGGGAGCGGTAAAGGACATCAATCTCGCCACCTGTAAATGATCGTGACGTTCTGGGATGAATCGGGTCTCGATGATAAGGAATAGGTGGTTTGGTTGAGAAAAAGAAGAAGCAGAATCCACGACAGCCGAGATTTTTCTTTTGGGTCGTGGAAAGAACGAAAGACCGCTAGTCTCGATATAGTATGGTGCGGCGAGATGATGGGTAGCCCTTATGTAAGCAAACCAGCAGACGACTGGGCTTGGCTGGGATGTTTTTTTATGTGACGAGCGAAACGACGCGAGAACGAAACAGCAGACGAGAGAGGGACTGGAGGAAGAAAGAGAAACTTGCCAAAGCTGTTTTTCCTTTGATTGATTCATATAACCTCCATCAATCGCAAATATGACGGCAAGAAGTAGAGGGACAGCAAGAGCTGCTGCTTCGCTGATGAGTTAGTTCCCCTTTAACCACGATTGCAATGCATTGCATAGCATAGCATTAGCAGAGCAGAGAAGGAGAAAGACAGACGGACAGAAAGACAGCGGACAGCTAATTTCATCTCTCAATTGCAGGAACTTCACAACGACGAGTCTGCACAGAATGCATCATCTCCAATCTCGCACCCAGACGAGCCTACTCCGCCGCCGCCGTCGCAACAGCGACATCTACAACCTCCGAGCCATCTTCTACCCCATCATCCGCATCCCCAACATCAACAGCACCCTACAAAACATACACAGGCATCGTCCTCTCCCGCCCGCCGCTCCTCACCCCACCCCAAACGGCCTTCGAAAAAGCGTTCTTCTTCTATCAAAAACGTCTCAACGAACGTCTGGTCATGCCCTTCACACGGTACTTCTACTTCAAGAAAGGCACCCCAGCGGACATTGACTGGAAAGTTAAAGCCAAAGAGCGTAACTGGGCGCCGGCGAAGGAATTGGGCGGATATAACCCCTATGATAGGAAGGAAGGTTGGAACGATGAGTTGTTGGTGAAGGATGCGCAGATGGCGGAGACGGATGTGCTGAGGCAGAAGTTGTTGGATGATGCGAAGATTAGGGTTGTTGAGGGGAGGGAGTCTGGTGTTGATGGGGAGGTGGAGGTGGAGGAGGGGAGTTTGGAGGTTGTGCCGGAGAGTAGGAGGACGGAGAGTGATAGGAGGGGTGATAAGAGGAAGCTGGATAGGGAGTTGACGAGGACGTTGTATTTGGTTGTTAAGAAGGCTGGGTCCGGATGGGGATTTCCTGCTGGTGAGGTATTGGGGAGGGAGGCTTTGCATCAGGTTTGTCTATCTCTCTTTCTCCCTTTTTCTCTCCATTTAATTGTCTTTTCTGAGGAGAAGATGATGATATGATATATCTGAACCATTTGGGAGATTTCAAATTTGCTAATCTAGACTTTCCCTATGAAAACAGACAGCTGAACGCGTCCTCGTTCAATCCGCCGGCCTAAACATGAACACTTGGCTCGTAGGCCGCGTCCCAATCGGTCACCACACCTTACAACCATATCGCGAGACCAAGGATAAATCCGCCGACTCCGGAGCACTCATCCCCGGCTCAGGCCGCAAGACATTCTTCCTGAAGGCGAGAATCATGGCTGGGCAGGCCGATCTGAAGAATAATTTGTTCGGCTTGGAGGATTATAAGTGGCTCACTCGCGAGGAGATTGAAAAGGTCGTGGGCAATAAGTATTGGAGTTGTGTGAAGAAGTTTTTGCATGAGAGGTAAAGGCAGGGGGAGAGCAGGGAAAGGAAAGGGAAGGAGAAAGGAAGGGAAAGTGGGTGGTTGTATGACATATATGTATGAGAGGTGTAGCATATTCTCTTGTTCTTGTTGTTGATGTTGTGGAGTGAAAGGCGATACGAGAGGAGGGGAGAGAATGAGAGGAAATGTATAGTAAAGGATGGAAATTCGTATTTGCATGCATGCATGGCTAGCTGGGTAGAAAAAGAATGTTGTATTTTAGAGTGTGAGAAAAGGAGAGAGAAAAAGAGAGAGCGGAAGAGAGAGAGAGAGAATAGTACTTGTAAGAATACGCAAAGCAAAAAAAAACCCATTCACTTCAAACTGCCCAAACAGACAAACAAGAGATTGCGATTACTTGGAAATTTAATGAAAGTGAATAAAGTTGAGCGATAGCATCAGATATAAATAAATCCAGGCTTTCGAATCAATTGGCTCTTGGTTTTGTTTTTATGCTGCAAAAGCGGCAGCCAGCTAGCTGAACTACTGTACGACTACATCTTTCACAACCTCAGCTAAGCTTGACTTATATCTATCTTTCTTTCATGAAAACACCCTGCAACCTCACATATCTCTATCATGATCTCTACATCCACTATCCTTTGAATTGCCCACTATCACCATCGCCACCCTAAAGGACCACTTAAGGAAAAAACCACAATCCCCCTCCAAATCCTACCAAACCATGTCCTCCCCCAAACTCATCCACCGCATCTCCCCCATCTACACCATCTACTTCCTCCACATCGACCCCCTCCTCGCTCTAATCGGTACAACCCTCATCCTCACCTCCCCCAATCCTTCCTCACCAGCACCGTTCCCCCTCACCACCCTTTCACCACCTCTCCTCCCCCATAACCCCACCACCAAACTCCTCCTCACCAACATCGCGGCCATGTACTTCCTCATTGCCCTCCTCCAAGGTGTCGTGCTACGACTTACCCGCGAAAAGAATGTCTGGGTTGGTATTCTAGCGGGGTTGATGTGTGTTGATTTAGGTCATATTTATGCTGTTTGGGAGGTTGCGCCTGAGAGGTTGGTGAATGTGGTAGGGTGGAGTATGGATGAGTGGTTTGGGAATGGGACGTTGATTGTTGGCGCGGTTTTGAGGTTGGCGTTTGTGTTGGGGGTGGGGAGGGAGTGAGATCAAATCGAAATGATTGGAATTAAAGATTATTTTGGGTTTGTTTTTGTAAATGGAGGAGGAGAGAGAGATGTGCTAGGCAAAGATAGGAGGTGGGTTTCCCGCGTTTTTGAGGTTGGTGGGTTGGTGGATGTAGAGGTGTTGTTCTCAGCATTTTGGATATTAGGTATATACCGTAGGTACAGTCGATTACGATCGATTACGACTTGTCAGACTGCGACTTATTGCTTTAAGTAGGGTATATCTGCTTCTCAGTAGTATATTAACTTCGGGCTGAATATCTTCAAACGCTTTTTGATTTCGATCTGTTTTTTCTATTTCTCTATTCTTCTACCTCTAATCTGTTATGGATATGGTTTAAGAAAAAGGACTTGAGTGTCGCTCCGCTGGCTCTCCGAGCGCCACTGCCGCGCAGGCAGAGTCTTCCCTGGGCTATCCGTGGTCAAGCTACTATCCAGACACAATCCCATTTTTCCATCGAAAGTAAAGTACTGCACGAATATTCAAAATCTACTGATGTGACTTTTTCCTGTTCTCTGTGTCGGGATATCACTTGATTGAGAGATGATGCTTACACGATTGTCGTTTAAGCCTGCCCTGAGATACTTAGAAGTTAGACCATTCAAGGCAGAATGTGGCTCCTTGTAGGATCTCTACTTCATCAAAGTTGGTGCTTATGTTTACACGATTCTATTTTATTCGGTATGGTAAGAGATCTGACCTAGTCTTTCTCAAATTCCATTTTGTCCTTTATCTAGCAAGTTGATATACACTCTTCACTTGCTACAACAATTTTTGGCTCAATTACAGCCGAGATTTTCACCAGATCTGCACAGAACAGAGCTGGGAGATATAGTTAGAATGCAAGTTATGTGCTTTGATATCACGGAGGCCTATTCTTTATTTCTGTGATAAACATTCAATGTGAAAAGATTATATCTCTTTACCAATAAAATACATCTCAACCAATTTTTAAATAATAAACTCGCCAAGTGAATACGTCACTAAAACCCAAGAACTTAGGGCTTGCGCCGTTAGGCCAGTAATCGAGAGCTAAGAAGCCTCGGAAGCCTTATGTGAGGAGAATGAGAGAAAACTTGTAATTACCACAAAGATGAGGGGGCGATCAAATGGGCATATTTCTCTTTGAGAAGAAGAGACTCACTCTCATTGTGGCTTAACCATGAAACTACCCAACACAAAAAAAAGATTCACGGAAGAGACAAGAATTTGAATGACAGGGCTTGTGAACGGGTAGGGCTAGCAGTCAGGAAATTAGTCTTGTTGTGTGTTTGGAGGCCAGGTTGTGGGAATGTGGGGGAGTAAGTGGTGAGTCGTTGCAAATGGGTAGTAATCTCATTCGTTCATCACGGTATTAGCTTTTGTGAAGACCTCTACTTGCGGTTTAAATTGTTTGGATTGGGTTCAGGTTAGTTCGGTATTGGTGAAAGTGAAGTTTTTGGATGATCACCTATTCACCTTCCACCTAATTATTTGGGGATCACTTTTTCGAATTCGTTTCGTTTTCTTACTTACAACTACCTGGAATCCTTTTTTAACAGCAAATTAGCTCAGGTATTATGTAATAAGCTGTAATTCTGCAGATGTGCTGAAAGTAGAAAGAACTGATATGAGGAACTAAGCGAAAGAGTTCAACAACTCCGTACTAACACCAGTAAGAACCCACCACCAAAACCTTCAAGACAACACAAGAACTTAACAATCTTACCCTTTTCGTGATCTTAGTCTAAACGTTAATAATAATGAATTTTTCTCCATTGAACTAGACTTCAAGTTAAGTTGATTAATGTGAGAATTTAAAAGATACTTAGGCCACGACTTCCATCGCACCCTCTTTATCCATTCCCTTTTTTCGAGACCCTTCCTCTTTGAAAATTCATTTCAAGTATACCACACCCGCCAATATTCCAACCAAAATCCAAAATGGCACCTTCAAGGCTCCCCAAACCCGTCTCCATGGTCTGCCCCTGCCCACGGTGCGAAAGAATTCAACCACCCTCCAAGCCCGCCAAAACCAAATATGATCTCTATCACTACGAGGCCCACAGCAAAGAAGAAAAGAACCAAACTCCATTAGTTGAACATAACAAGGGTAATTGTGGATACTGCAGCCAGCGTACACTTCTGGAGGAGGTTCATCAAAATCTGATGGTTTCATCCCATCGGGAATGCGAACGAAGTTGTTCAGAGGAAAAGGATGATGCTCCTCCTCCCACTACAACAACAATTGCAACCGAACGCTCCATCTCGACAAGCCGAACTGAAAGCTTCAACCAAGATGATAATGGTGGTATAATAGATCAACTCGTCATTTGGTTCGCATGGGTCCTCATCTGTCTAAAGTACAGTTACCATATCATTGCCAAAGAATTTTCGCAATGGATTACCGTCGAGAACCACATGGTCATTTTCGCCGTCATCACCAACATCGGTTTCATCAATATGATTTACAACACATACAAGTCCCTACTACCTGCAACACCTGAACAAGCTGAAAAGTTACGCTTGGCAAAGAAATCTGAAAATGCTCGAGGTCATAAGGGTGAGGGAGATTGGGTTAAAACTGCAATTTTCTACAGTATACCGGTACTTGGCATTGCCGGGATACTCTCTCTGGAGAACCAAGTCATGGATGATCAGATGAAGGCTTCCCTAGGGGAATTTTCGGATTTGGTGAATTTTGGTACGATGACTGGCATCTTGCTCTGCTACACCGACTCTTGGTTCCTCAACCCCGGCCAACAGAGATCTTCCCACTCGAGTACCAAACGCTCCTCCTCCTCCTCCTCACCAGAGCGCCAACTCACACTCAAGGAATACGGAATTGCGGTAATGTTTGTCCTTGCCCCATATATCGTCAAATTTATTGTCGGATACATGGAGTACATGAGCGACACCATTTTCAACCTGGACACTTCCCCATGAGCACAGCTCTTCGCGTGGGAACTCTTTTGCAATGCGGCGCCATTATTGCCATACTACTTCTGCTCTATATCAATGGATCCGAAGGCGTCACCTCCTTCATGAGTTTCATCACTTTCATCTTTAGCCTCGAGGAAACCACCACCACCACCAAATCGACGCGCCAATCCCGAATCAGACGTCTTGAATTATGAAATTCAATCCCATATTGCTCATATCGCTGATGAGATGGATACCACCACTCTTATAGAGATGGCGGAGAAATTGGGTTTGGTTGTTATGACGAAAGTTGGGAAGGAAGCCCTTGAAAATGCTGTGGAGAAGGCAGGAAGAGAGGGGCTTTTGAAGGGGAAAAAGGAGGCGCTTGAGGGATTTGAGGACGTCATTGAGTTGACGAAGAGAGAGGCTTTTGAGGAGGGGAGGCTGAGTGGGATGGAACATGGATGGGAGGTTGTGGAGGGTGCAAAGGAGGGCGATAATTAGCGCGAGGAAAGGAAAGGGGAAGCTTGTTGCACGATGCTTGATCGGATTTGGTATTTTGATTGTATCAATAAGGCAAGGAAAGGAAAGGGAAAGCCTGTGGCACAATACTTGAATCAATTAAATGTTTTGATTTAATTCATAGACGAATGGATGGCTGGGTATGAAATCCTTAGCACCTAGGTGAGCGAGGAAGAAGTAGGCGTACTTGCTCTCGCTTAGCACCTGTGCCCATTTTAACCCATCAAAGTTGATAGATTCCAATCAATATATCATTCACTATCCAACCTTATCTCTTTTTATTGCAACTTTTCCAAATCAGAATCTTACCAACATAGATAACACACACACACACACACACACACACAGCAAATAATCAATCCACACCCCTCCAAAACCTCTCTTCACAACCTCCCTCACAACCCCCAACCTCCCTCCTCCGAATCAGAATCCTCTCCACCATCGGCGGAAAAATCGCCTCACTAATCCACCTATTTTCCGGTCTCACACCGCCATAACTCTCCGGAAACTTCAAATCATAATTCACCACCAAATACGCCAGAATCATCTTCAGCTCGAAATCAACCAGAAATCTTCCCGGGCACGCGTGTCTGCCATGGCCAAAAGTGAGATACTGTGGGCCGGTGGTCACGAAGGTTTGTGGGGTGGCGGCGGATTCTTTATTGTTGGTTTGCTGTTGCTCGCGCTCGCGGGAGAAGCGGAAGGGGTCGAATTTGTGGGGGTTGGTGAAGGTTTGTGAGTCGGTTTGGGCGGCCCAGTTGAGGAGGGAGACCATGGTGCCTTGGGGGAGGGTTATACCGTCCTGTTGTTGGTGGTGTAAGTTAGTTTTGTCTTTAAGCTAGCTGGATTTCTAGAAGTGTTCTCTTTTGGGGATTGCCAGAATTTCTAAGGTTGAGGACCGAAGTAAAGAACTACTTCTTGAAGGGTGACCAAAACGGGGACCATAACAGACGAGTAAAAAGTATTATCATGACGTACCGGTGTAACTACTCCTTCCTTTGCAATGATTTTCCTCAGAAGTGCTCGCCCTCCAAACGGCTGGAAGCGCAAAGTCTCGCGACAAACACTATCGGCCTTTACCATTTTCGCAATGCAAGATTTCGTCCACTTCCCTCCATTCGCCTCCAAGATGGGCGCGAATTCCTCGCGCAGGATAGCTATAGTATTATACTCTGCGTCTGACGAAATCAGATTGAACAGGATGTTAGTGATAGTGATGGTTGTTTGATGGTAAGAACCCAAATTTGAGATGGCGACGCGACAGGTTATATCACGGAGATTGAATTCTTCTGGGACATTGGCTTGCGCGTATCTGATCATCATCTGAAGATGATCCTGTGGCTCTTCGGGTAATTTGGTGGAGGGAGAAGAGGAGAGGAATTCGAGACGTTTTGGGTAGATGGGCGCGAGGTGTGCTCTTAATCTTGCGACTCGGAAGCGTTGGCTTATAGACATGATCGGTCGAACGATGGGGCGAAGGACTTTGGGAGTTGCACCACAGACGCCGGCGTTGATGACGAAGTTATCGACGAATGCGGAGGACGTCTTCAGGTAGTCCTCGTTACGACCTGTGTGGTAGTTGGTACATTAGAGGTGAAAACGAGGATAGCACTGGCAATTAAATTACAAACATACATAGTGGAAGACCGACGGTGAAGCGACTCGAAGCCTGCGCAACGACCAATTTCATGGTTTCTAGCACCGGAATCTCTTTCCACTCCTCGGTGTCCATCCCGAAGCGTGTGTCGAAGGCGTATTGCAATTCATCATTCAATCCCTCGACGATGGTCTCAAGAATGGCGTTCATATCCTTCCGTACGAGATTTCCGGCCCAAGGATCACGAGCGAATCTCTCGTGCGGCAAATCAGACGTGACCTGGTCCACTTCGACAAAAGCTTCATATGGACTGCATACCGTTTCTGGGAGGTTTGCCAGCCAGCGCATGCTGTCCGTGGGGATGATGACTTCGTCACGAAAGCCAAGTCCAGGCATTAATACTGTTTTGCCATTTCGAGAGTACTGTGATTGTGGTTGTGATGATGAGCCGGGTTCCTAGAAAGAAACACATGAATGGGGGAGATGTTACCTGTTCGTATGTTTCCGTGAAGAGGGTTTTGCAGTCGGTGTAGAACATGAGTCTGGTCTTCCATCGGAAGGAGGTGGCTTTCTCATTTTCGAACACTCGGGGAGGTTGGCAGGATACTTGAGCTTGGTGAAGTAGGCAATTGCCAATTGAGTGATGGCGAAGATGAGTGCGAGAGATAGGATGCTTTGGAAGATGCCCACCGACAGGACGGTGTCAGCTACGAGCTCTATGACGCCCATGATGAAAAGGTAATTAGATACTCGAATTCCACGTGAAATTCAGCTACGACTCTAGAGTTTATGCAAGATGAATGAGAGAGAGAGAGGAACATGAGAGGATCAAGTGACATACAACGAGATACAAATCCAAGGTAGCAAAAGGATGCAATGTATTCATGACGGCTCAGCAGCTTATCCCTTGGCGTGATGTCTCATTCAAAACTAAGGGAAAGTTTTGGGGCGGGAAGTCGTCGCCGCCAATCGATTAGCGAGTCTCTTACTCTGAGCCAATTGACGTGGAAGATCTTATTCTCAACCAATTAGAGACATCCCTGTTCAAACTATGTAAGCAGCCATGGATTCCTTAGGGCTGATCTTCTGGGTCTATTCTGGGATTGCCAACATATGGAATACAGAAAGATTCCCTTGGAAGTATCCTCAATTACTCAGTAGGCTAGGAACAGGCTACTTCGGATCTTCGGAACATTGAGCACACTGAATCGAGACTAGACAAGACTGACTTGGATGGTAGGCTGGGATGACATCTTTAGCTAGGATCAGAAATATCTTTCACCTAATTCGTGGAAAGGTGCAAATATTATGGTATCAATTGGTTTGCTGGGTAAGCAAAGGAACGAAAAAAGAGATTTCGACCAAAAGGGGAACAACCTAAAAGATCCAGCGCAAGATCGCCCGCGCTTTTCCTTGTGCAGTCTTCTCCCTCTCTTCCTCCAATCTCTCCTCTTCCCCAATAACAAATACATCCGTTTCCAAATCCATATCCTCCAATCTCACGAGCTTTGTTCTCTTGATGAGCTTCCACACCGTGATGAATAAAATCATTAGCGGAATCTGAATGTAGTAGCTGACGAAATCAATGGCGTTAAATCGGGGCGAGAAGGCCGTCCAGCCTTGGACGCCAATGATAATCGTGATAGCGACAATCACGATGTATTGACCGTATGGGTAGAGGTAGTTCTTGAATGGCAGGAGGTGCGTCTTGCCCTGTCTTTCGAGGCCTTGGCGGAAGCGGATGGAGGTGATGTTGATGAAGAGCCAGGCAATTTGATTTGATACACCGACCAAGTTTTGGAGCCAGGTCCACAGTTGTCTGACAAGGAATTAGCGATCTATAAAAGAAATAGAAAAAAAATAAAATTATGAGAATAAATGACATACCCAGCACCAATGTACGAAGCGCCAAAGCAAAGCAAAGAAATAGAGCTGGTAGCGAGAACAGCAATCCACGGAACTTTGTTGCGGTTTAACTTGGAAAAGAACTGTGGTGCATGACGATCCTTGGCTAATGCGTAGAGCAATCTGGTTCCAGCAAATAGAGCGTGGTTTCCTGCACTGATGACACTCGTCATGATGACGGCGTTCATGAAGCTGCCTGCGACGTTGGAGCCGGCCATGGTGAAAACGATGGTGAATGGGGATGTGGCAGCGGATTTGGTGGAGAGTTTGGGATATGTGCTGGAGGATAAGATGTTAGCGTTTTTGTTTTGTGGGTGTGTTTGGATTTTGTCCGAGAAGGGTCCAAGGACAGGGTATAGCAAAATCACTTACTATGGCACATTAAGACCAATGAGGAGGACAGAAATGATATAGAAGATCATGATTCGCCAAAAGACGTTCTTGACAACCCGCGGCATATTCTTCGTGGGGTTCTTGGTCTCGCCAGCGGTAATGGCAATGGACTCGGTACCACCATCTAATCCCACATTAGCATTCAATTTCACAATCAACGCAACAATCAAAGTACTAACATGCAAAAGAAGCCGTCACAAAAACCGAAGCAAATCCCCAATGCCACCAACGAATGGCGCATCTCCCATATTCCAGAATTTGCCTCCAATGTAGGTGCGGTCTGTGTTGCCTCCGCAGTTGACTGCAATTCCGAGGAAGATGAAGATGATGATCGTTGCAACTTTCAGGATACTCATCCAGTATTCGAGCTAGGGAGGAGTTAGAATCGGCTTCTTTGGTGAGAAGATGGGTAGCTTTACCTCGCCGTATAAGCGCACTGTGATGATGTTGGCGCCAATCAGGAAAACCCACACGATCAAGGCCAGTCCCCATCCTGGAATCTCAGCCTCCCAGTAATCTAGTAGCAACTGCAGTGCTACCAAGTCCGAAGCCACAGCAATGGCGTCGTTTGCCCAATAATTCCCTAAAATTCCGAATGTTAGAGCTAAGACAGAGGACATATAGTGATCACGTGACAAGTATCTGAATGCTTGGACAGAGGAGTTTCCCACATACAAGTCAAAGCAAAACCAACGGAATCATCGACAAATCTCCCAGCATATGTACAGAAAGATCCCGCAATAGGCATGAAAGCGGCCATTTCGCCAAGAGCTAGCATCGTGACAAAAATGACGGCGCCAGTCAGGGCATAGCAGATCAACATCGAAGCTGGACCTCCTCGGGCCAGAGATCTCCCGGTACCGAGGAAAAGACCAGTTCCAATGGTGCCCGCGATAGCAATCATCTGAACTTGGCGTGCGGACAGCTTGCGTGCGAGGACATCCTGCTGCACGAGAAGATTGGGGTGGCCGCTTCCTCCTGCTCCATGACCAGCGAGTTCAGGGTCGGATTCGCTGTGTTTGATGTCTTTCTCATCGGGAACATAGGTGTTGTTCTGGTGGTGGCTCTTCTCATGCGGCGTGGTGGTGTATTGATGTCCTGCAGCATGGACCGAGTCCTCGGAGGAGGTATGGTGATGGGCCATGATGAGCTCGAAAACTCTCGAAAAGATGTGTATAGAAAACACTTGGTGTGCAGGCTTGTATATCGATACACAAACAGAGTACGGAGGAGTATAAAAACTTCCAACGACGACAGAGCAGTAGTGTGTGTGCACAACAGCTCGTCTCTGCGTGTAATGACTTTGCCTATATACCAAGTCACCGAAGCTTTTGTGGCGTCAAAGAAGAGAAAAACAAGAGAAGAAAAGAAGGAATTGGCAGCAACATAAGAGTTTATTGCTTCGATCGCCTAGCAATTGCGTGCTCGCGAGGGCAAACTCTATACGGCCTAATTTAAGTAGCTGAATAAACCCCGCACCCTGTGCAACAAGAATCGACCTCCAGAGTCAAGACACCAAAGAGACATTGAGAATTTGAGAATTTGAGAAGGGGTGGTGAGATCTTTCCTGGATAGGCAGGTCGACTGCACGTGAAATCGTCAGCCAAGCTGGAATTACCAACGGCGGATGTAACAGTGCAACAGATGTGTGGCACAGAAATACTCGGCGAACTTGCTTCGTTTGCCAAAAGGAAAAAAACCGTTGTATTGGAGGGAGTGCAAAGCAGCAGCAAGAATAAGGCTTGCAGCTTATCATTCGTTATTTATTGCGTGCGAGCTTGGGTGGGATTTTGTGGTGTCGACAAATCTCATGAGTTGTGGAGTTGTGTGTCATGAGATGTTCTGGAAGACAGTGTAAGGATGGGGCAAATGGGCAAACGGTGGCAGCCTGGAAAGGCAGAAAAAGCTTGTCGTTGGTGGCCCCATCAGCAATTCCTTGCAATACGAACGAACGACCACAACCTCTGCCGTCGGTGGCTTTCTCTTGGCATGGAGATTTTGTGGTGCGTACCGGGTTTTCTCCGACCAAAACTTGGAAGAAGGAAAATCATTATTATTATTCTGTCTGCACTGCTCATAATATATTATTGCAACTATTGGAAGCGAAGATGGTTGATAGGAGATGCTATAATATGCACGCCAAGGTCGCAAGCTTTCACTTTCAAGGAGAAGGGTATATATCAAACTAGAATACACGCCGAAGAGAGGGGGTATCAAAATAAACAAACAATGCCAAGTTGAGCTGCTCAGAACGCCAGACACTTTCTTTCACCAATCCCATCCATAGCTCCCTCAACTTATATCTTTCCAACGTTCAAATTCAAACAAGATCACTTTCGTTCCCACCAGTCAACATTCTCATCCACTTCTTCAACAACCTTCTTCTCTCGATTCCACCATGCGTACGCCCAATTCACATACGCGATCGTCTCCACCGTTGCAATGATCGATATGGCGATGATGACCACCACTTTCACCGTCTTGGTCGCTCCTAGTTCAGAGAATGGAACTCCTTTCATGGGCTCATCTTGACTTTGCTTCTTCGCAGGTTGAGGTTTTGGTGATGATGGTTGTGGGGAGAAGTGCGTGGGAGAGACGTGGTACTGTCGAGTGGAGATGTGCTTGGGTGAGGTGGGGAGAAGAGATTGTGGAGGTGAGTAGGGGGCACTTTGGTGAGTGATTCTGTGAGATGAAGGGCGGGTTGTGAGGATGTCGAGGTTGCGCTTTGAATGTGAAAGAAGTGATCGGTTCATGTTGATGTTCCGGGCTTCGGGGCGATGATGGCGTTGGATGCGAGGACTTGACCCTTTTTTTGAAGTCAACGTAACGTCCTTAAAAATGTTGTTACTGTTTATGAAAGTTCTTGATATTGAGTATGGAGAGATTTCAGTTTGCTGGAAGCTTTTGTGCTCCTTATATCAGATTCCGTTGCTTATTATGCGGGGATTTACGGAAAGTTGAAGGATTTGGCAAAGCTGCGATGAGTCAGCGTCCAAACGCGTATCGAGTATTCCCATTTACCCCACGTTCGTGCTACGACATGGCGTTCGAATCTCGAATCGGAGAATTGCAAAAGATAGGAGCTTCGATAAATGAGAATACTTCATCATGAGCTTTTCGAACATCACAAGATGTCTATCAAATGCGAATTTGCAAATGATTTATCTGGCTCGCCTACATTTCGATGTTTGTTGGAATGCACATTTTGTCAAGGAAGATAGTTATCCAAACAACCAGAGTCTACCAACAGCATTTCAGTCATCGGATTCTGACCGAGTTGTCCAAATAAGAACTCTTCATACTGCTGCTCTTGTCCTATGCTTGTAGAAACTCTATGCTTGGCATGTACCAGGGAAACAACATCTCTTGCCATTTCAGATCGTTTATCTTCTTTTCTCACATGTATTCAGAGAAGAAAAACTATAGGCCAACTCCATGCCACTGGCTTTGTATTAACACGATACTGGTAACTTTGGCAGATTCGATCGTACCTTTGAAGATACTCGTACAGGTCAAGTTGACGGTGGGAAGAAAAGGCAGAAACTTTGAAGAAAGGCAAGCAATGGAAAGGTTCTGTGACATTTTCGAGTGATTAATCATCCAGGACTACTGAATTAAAAACAAATGACAAGAACCAAGCTCGATGAAATGAAACATTTAGGTTTTTGCATTCTCGCACTGTTGATGTGAGGGAAGCAAAATTCTAGACAAGCTTTTCTCCAAAACATTGGCACCAGGCACGTGATCATTTCATTGAGCAGCGTCGAGTAGGTGAAGTTGTCCAACAAGAAACACTCCAGACGAATTCCTCCCCTCACCCACCGCCGACCGCTGACAATGTACCTGATGGTCGCGACAGCTGCAAGCATATCGCGCTTTAAATCCAAATCTTTCTGTTCACCATAAACCCCGTCGCATACTTACGCGCCCCTCTATACCTCGACAGAGCTCGTTGGACGCTCCTCTCGACTCAACACCCATAACAGAATCGCGAGGTAGCGACAAAATGCAGGGCCCTATAGCAGACATTGCTGAGCCTGGCATAAAGGCTACTGGCCCCCTTCTTATGAACCTTCGAAATGAGGTAGCAAGATTAATGGACAGGAAGCAAACTTCTTTCCCAGGCGCGCAACCCGTCAGTTTCGCAAGACGACATTTGGAGGAGTTGGCTCGCCAGGAGTACGTCCTCTTTCCCCCCAGCTTGTTCCTCTTCTATGTACTAATCTTCTACCAAAGTTATTACGTCTGCGAGAAATCGGATGGTATGCGCTACCTCCTCTACCTTACCTCCGACGAAGAAGGAAGGGAAATCGTCTATCTAATCGATCGGAGGAATGACTTCTGGTGGATGTCCCCCGACAGAGGCTCATTGCACTTTCCGATCCCTAAAAATGAGGAGGGCCACCACACTGATACCCTCATCGACGGCGAACTGGTTATCGATCAGGTCAAAAATGGAAAACCACAACCTCAATTTCTGATCTTCGATTGCATGGTGTTGGATGGCAACAATTTGATGACCCGCACACTCGACAAGCGACTCGCATACGTCAAAGAGCGAGTATACGCGCCCTACAAACAATTACTGGAAAAGTACCCGGAAGAAAAGCGTTACATGCAATTTCTGGTCTCGATGAAATCTACACAGTTCGCCTATGGGGTGGAGATGATGTTCCGCCAGGTCCTACCGAGTCTTCCTCATGGAAATGACGGTCTGATCTTTACTTGTCGAATGACCGACTATAAACCCGGAACCGATCCACATATTCTGAAATGGAAACCAGAGAACGAGAACAGTGTCGACTTCCGACTCTCCCTCGATTTCCCACAGGTCCAGCCCGATGAGCAAGACATCGCCGAGGGCATCACGCAGGCTTATGTTGACTACGACGCCGAACCAGTTTGTAATCTACATATGTATGTCGGCAGTGACGACAACACGGAGACCTGGTATGCAACAATGCATCTCGAGCCCGGTGAGTGGGAGTCGCTCAAGGCAGAACAACACCCTCTCGAAGACCGCATCACCGAATGCTACATGGATGAACATAAAAGATGGCGATTCATGCGCTGGAGAGACGACAAGAAAGAGGCCAATCACTCCTCTACAGTCTACAGCGTGATCGAAAGTATTACCGATCGCGTGACGCAGAAAGACCTGATCGCCGCCGCGGGGAAGATCAAACATGAGTGGAAACTGCGGGAGAAGAAGGAGCAAGAGAAGAGACATATGTCTATGTCTCAGAGCGGTGGCGCTGGTGGTGCGGCCTTAGCAGCGAAGAGGAAGGCCGAGGAGCAAGGTGGTGGGAGACCAAGCCCTGGACCGGGAAAGAGGGAGTGAGTGGGTGAGGGAGGAAGTGCCGCTTGCGTGTAAGACTGGATGGAGATTGATGGATGGATGGATCTGGATTGTCATTGCATGGTGATGGGTGCGCGTAACTACAATGGGATAGAGGATTAAGGAATTGGGCATATACTACAGTGCCTGGGGCAGCCTACTACTGCGCTCGCGCGTTCTGGTTTCTGGGACTGGATTGGCTGGGCTGGGCTGGCTGGCGTTTTATTTTTTGAGTGTGTGGGCGCTTTTGCTTTGGGAGAGAGTTCGTCCTCTGCTGATGGAAGGAGCGTTGGAGTATATGGATATTGATAATACTATTTAAATCTATTTTTCTCATGGATGCATGACGAAGACAATTCGAATCTCATAAAACGCCGTCAAACCGTGTTTTGATTGTTTGCCCGCTTTCAGTGCTTTCGCTTTGTTTGGAGAAGCCTAGACGTCTACAGTAGGTGAGTCTTAAATCTGCTTTTGTAATTATATAGCAATTGATAATATCATTTTGCTTCTTGGTCAATGGGTACCTTGCATCATCCTTTCGAAGTCACTATTTGCAATCATATTGTACAGCAATTTAATATATCAGTTCTGCTCTTGGTAGATACCTACGCTGCTCTTCTGGTGTATACTCGAACACTCTCCTCCTGAAGTAAAGTAAGTGACTTCTTGCAAGATTGTACAGCAATTGTATTTGAGTTTCTTCTTGGTAGACAGCTTGCCATGCTCCTTCGAAACTCGACACGTTCTTTTTAAAGTGATTTAGTTGCGATACTACTCGAGTTTGACCGAAGAGTCCTCCTACCTAAGGTACGGAGTAGTGCAGACTTCGGTCATTCCACTACCCTGTCGGCGATCTGCTAAACAGGCAAGGCGGCCGCATTTAGGTTGATCGAGGGGGCTGACTCAGCAGCCTCCCAGTCGCGCAACAACGTGCCCGACAACCTCATCAGTTGCAACACCTTGAATTCCCAAAGCACCTTTATTACCGCACAACGAAAACCTGGTAGTGAAAATGGCGCCATCCGGAGGCAGCAGCAAGGCCAAGGCAACGCCGACCTCTAACACTCCTGCTGTTCCTCCAAATCGTTCGAACACTGGCACTTCCGTCCAGGTGCACATCAAGGCCTCGCCCTCCGTTGCCCCAAGTGAGGATGAGTCCACCATCAAGGTTCAACCAAAGAAGGATGGCAAGGAGAAGAGCGCAAGTGGTGGTGGAGGAACTATCAAGTTGAAGAAGCCGGTCCCGAAGCATAGCAAGCCCGGTAACTGGCGAGATGGAAGTGTCGTTGACGGTATGTTGGCAGAAGCCTCCCTCTCAGGCGCAATGCGATTTGCGATATTGGCATAACAAGTACTGATTGTAACGCGCAGAAGATAAGGATAAGAAAAAGAGAAATGAGACTCCTTCTACCACCAACTCTCTTCCTGCCTCTCCAGGTCCCGTAGTCAATCAACTTGATGACAACGCCCGTGATGCCTTTGCGACAGGTCGTCCACTTGAAGACACCGTCGATTCCCGAGTCTGCAAGCACTGCAAGAAGAGCATCCTCAAGACTGCCGCCAAAGCCCACGTTATCGCCTGCCTCAAAGCCAAGAAGGAGAAGGCACAACGCAAGAAGGAGCAGAAGGAAGCTAGAGAGAAGGAGAAGCGCGCTCTTGAGAACGACGATAAGGACGATGAGGGAGATACCGTCATGGGCGAGGATGATGATGGAGAGAAGGTCGCTGGCATCAAGACTGCGAAGAAGAGTGCTGGCAAGAAGGTCGAGCTCGAGAAGGGCAAGAAGCGCAAGGCAGAGGGCGATGCTGAGAAGGGACCAAAGACCAAGAAGAAGAAGGAGGAGATCAAGGCGAAGGCTGTCAAACCCAAGGGTAAGTTCTATTTCTTCTTTGTCTCTCCTATTGTCTGGTTGGATGTGGTGGATGTTGGTTGGTGAAGTCTGGAGTGGTGAAGACTTCGGCAAGGATTGGGGGAAAGGTATCGCGTAGACGCTCGGACCACCATCACGACCGGCGACGGGATTGTTTACATCCCTCTCGCTTGTCATGGATTGCAAAGTTGCAAGTCTGGAGTCAAATCTACAAAACTCAAGCCTACAATATCCAACGGATCATCTTGGGGGCCATCCTTCCCCGCCAGAAGGCTCTCATCAAGTACGGCGTCTTCCCCCTCGCAAGGTGAACATGGTATCCAGCGTTCACCTGAAACTCGCTATCTCTCATTGCACGTTATATCTCTTCCGCCACAACCTAGCAACCCCAAATCTTCGCCAACGCGCTCGGAATTCCAAAGGGAAGTACATTCCCCCTCGCACCGTCATCGATTTGACGGGCGAAGATAATTGCAACCCTGTGGGAGGAGGCTTTGTCGATTTGACGGGAGACGATCACGATTCTACGGACGGAGACGTTACCAAGTTGATGGATGACGATGTGGATGCTATGAGAGAGGGAACCGATTCTACCAGGGAGATTTACCTGTTACCATGGGAGACGAAGTCGCTTCTATGGAGGAAGATTTGATTGATGTTATGGGAGATGAAGGAGAAAGGATCGATATGATGGAAGATACTGACGATGATGAAGGTCCGGTCGATGTCGAGAAGCAATGCGGTGTTTTGAAGGATGGTGTCCCTTGCGCCAGATCTCTGACCTGCAAGAGTCACTCTATGGGCGCAAAGCGTGCTGTTCCTGGCCGCTCTTTGCCATATGATATGCTCCTCACTGCCTATCAGAAGAAGAATCAAGCCAAGCAACAAAGTAAGTCCTCCCCTCAGCCCTTCTCGACCTCTTTGCAGGTTGCTAACAATCCACCAGAAGCCGCAATTGATGCCAACGCACCTCTCGAGGATGAAGAAGCAGCCAACGGTCCTATCGATTCTGACGAAGAACTCTCCACGGTCATGCATGGCCTCTCCAACTGGAACCCTCAACCCGTTGTACCACCCTTGATTCACGTCCCAATTGAGCGAACCTACCAAAAGCAACGCCTCTACGAGCAGCTCCACAACGCTACCAATGGCTTCACCGTCAATATCTTCAGTAAGTTTCAGAAGTGTGCACTACACAGACACACAAGCGAGACAGATGCTAACTACATTTTCTTCACACAGAAGTCGTCGGCTATGGCGCTCAAAGACTTCCTCCTGACCATCCTGGCCACCCAAACAACATTGCTAAGAAGGAAGAAGTTGGCGACGGCGATGCTGAAGGCGAGCCCGAGACTCCTGGCGGTGTTGGACTTGGTGTTGGCATGGCGAACGTAGCTGCCAGACGTGCGAGTGGTATCAGTCTCACTATGCCACAACGTCGAGCCTCTGGCGCTATTGTCCCACGATAGACGTCCTCACATAGATGAGTTTGCGCTTCTACCTCTACTTTTTTTCGCTTTCGCTTTTTGCTTTTGAAATTACTGGCGTTCTAGGGGATATACCTTTTTTGTTTCATACCGGTTTCATCATTGTTCATTTGGCTGGGAAACTTGGGGCAGCGCGCTACTAGTACTACATTACATACATTTCCCTGGAGTTTGAGAGCATTGGGTGGGGGGGTCATGAAGGGATGAAGAGATGGATAGCATATGATGGCGTTTGGGTCGGAATTGCTTCTTCATTTTCTTCACTGTACTTCTATCAGGGTAGTTGATGCACTCACTACAATAAATAGCTCTGCTTCTATATATCCTTCGAAATGTCGCTGGGTGGTGATGGCTCATTGATTTGAGGGAGATGGCAGCATGATTTGTGAGAGTGAAATCTAATGAGGCTGACAGTGAATCATGATCGGATCTCGTGACGTATTTGCAGCAGAAAGCGAGCCTGCCCTTCCCACACAAGGCCTAGCTGTACTGAGGTCTGAGCTGATTCGAATTTCATAAATGGTGTCAAATCAGGACTCTACTCTCGCTTAGCTCTGCATTTGTGTCATGACCGGCATACGAACTTCAGCTCCTCAAGTGCAAGACTAAAATAGGTCACAATGCAAGGCTGCAACCTACAACCTACAACCTACAACGTCCAAAGTCCTTCCTCTTTTTCAAAATATCCTCCTTTCTCACTATTCTCCACCAAACGAAGTTGCGATTGTCTGATCATTCAATCTCAATTGACCTGGTGCCATATATAGCTCACCCATAGATTCAATTGTGGTGACATCACTCAAGGTCAAGGCTGCTTGCAATCTATTTATTCAACAATCTCCTTCCAATTATTCCTCTCACAACTCTTCCACCTCGCGACTCGACTCGACTTTACAGCTTACCTCGATTACATCCATCCATTTCATCGATCTCAATTTTCGCGATCAATATCTCACGATCAATCCCAATAAGAAGAAATGGCCTATTCCGAACCAACAATCACGCCCTTCAACCCTTCAACACCACCACAACAGCCGACCTCGTCCACGTTCGGCCCTTCCCCACGTCACCCATCCTCTTCCCATCGCGCCCTCTATTCAATGCTCTCACCACATCCACAACCACATCCACAACCACAACCTCACCCACGAATCCAAACACTTCCAATTCCACTCTCAATTCCACAACCACAAACACAACTCACCAACAATTCCACCTCTTCCCCCATCTCCCCCTCGAACTCCGCCTCCACATAATCCACTTCACATTCCCCTCCCACCACACATCAACCTCCCATCTCAAAAACCGCCTCGTTCTCGCCCGTCCACATTTCATCGCCTCACGCACACGCTTAAATCCCTTAACCAACATCATCCATGCCAAAACCGAGTTTTTATTCGGAAGTCCAACCTTACCACCCGTATCCTTATTTGTGAATGCGGAGTGGAGAACGGAGACCTTGAGGTGGTATAGGCCTTGTTTTGGGTTCAGAGGGGAGGAGGGTGTGGTGGATGGAGAAGGGGGAAAGGGAATGGAGAGAAGATGGAGGGACGGATGTATTTTTATTGTCCTCCTTCTTCTGCTTCTTCTCCTTCGCATCATTCCAATGCGATTATTACCTCGGCGTCGAAGAAATCATCAAAAGATGCAGAGAATGAAAATGGAGATGAAAATAGAAGTGAAGACGAAGAATCATCGCCATACGACGAGAGCGACGTCCTCTATTTCGAATTCACCGGCACACCATTCTATTCCAACCTAGGCTACTTCACAGCCACGATTCTAGGCGAGGGATGCACACGTCTGGACATCCAGCGAATTACCAGAATTGCGCTCTCCCATCGTATGATAGTTGGACGACCGATGGCATTAAGGAAGATGGTTCGCCGATTGGAGTTATTTGAGAATTTGCGGGAGGTGATTGTCGTTATCGAGCGTGATAATCTGATTGTCAATCCATCTTCGGGAAATGCTGCAAACGCTACTACTGCCACTTCTTCTTTGCCTTCTTCCTCCCGTCAACAACCTACAACCCACCACCCAGCACTCGCCTCATTCCTAACAACTAACACCGAAGAAACATACATCAACGCTATCGCTAACGGTGCCGGTGGCATGATCCCCGCAGCCGTAAACAAACAACACAAACAAAGCAGAATCGTAGGAAGGGAAGCGCGATTAGTGGATCTTGCACCGGCGAGCGAGTGGGATGAGGAGACGAGATCGTTGGTGGAGGAGCTGGAAATTGCGAGGGATGTGTGGAAGGAGGAAGGGTGGAGGGGAAGGTATCAGATGGTTAATTATAATGTTAATAGTGAGCATGGGGATGTGGGTGCGGGTGGGGGTGGAAATGGTGGTGAAGGAGGGGAGAGTGCTGGGAGAAGGAGGAGGAAATGGATTGTACCAAAGTTGAGAGCGATGGAGTTTGAGAATTTGGAGGAGTGGGATGAGGGGATGCGGAGGGAGAAGAGGGGAAGCGAGGAAGAAGAGGATAAAGTGGGTTCTGGAGATGTTGATGTTGATGTTGATGCGGAGAAGGGGAAGGAAAATAATAATGCTACTGCTGCTGCTGGAGGAGGAAAAGGGAAAGAGAAGGAAAAAGATAGTGATATGAAGACAAAGTTGTCAAAAATCTTGAAGAGATTGCACTTTGGGAAAGGTTAATCAGGGGTAAATATGAAATCTGATATTTGTATACTACTATTATTTACTTCCAAATTTCAGAAAGTTTTACTAGTCAGTACGGGAGGGGTACCTTGATAAATTAATTAATACAATAGTTGATTATTTTTGCTCCCGTTCAGGTGGTACAGTAGTTGCTCTGCCGCAATTGTTAAGCGTCGATAAAGAACCATCTGATCTTGCGTGTTTCGTAGATAGGTACGAACAACCTACTCAAACTAGCGAGCAATTGGCTGCACGCACACTACGTACCTATGTACAGATAAGAGAAAGTCAAGGGCGAATAGAAAAAGGATGAGCAAGAAACCAAAAAAGAGTTCATACATTTCGATCCTAAATATCTCTCCATCTAACTCCACAAAACACCTTTGAGCAAAACCCCCCACTCCCTTTGGTTCTCTTACCTTTGATATAAGTACACCAAACTACACCAAACCACACTAAACCGTACCACATCACGCCTATTACAAAACATTTCCCTTTCTTTTCTTTTCTTTCCTCTTTTCTCTCTCTTTCTTTCTTCAATTCTCTTCTTGATTCTCTTCCCTTCCATCCTCTCTCTTTCACGCAGCAGGCGTCCCACCACCACTACCACCACTAGCATTCATCCTCTGAATAACCTTATCCCTATGTTGCCTATTCTTCAAATGAACCTCAAAATTGCCCACGGTAGTATCCGGGCCAGGAGTGTACAGTTTACCAGGACAATCGTGACAGCGGATGCGCGGGAGGTACATCCATTTCACGTGGTCGGAGGATGAGCCTGGTTGGGGTGCTGGACAGGGCGCTTCGGTGATGGAGTTAACGGCTGAGTAGCGCATCATGCCTTCGAAGCTGTCGTTGGGGTTGTGGGCTTTCAGCGCGGCAAGGCCGGCTGTGAGCCACTCTGGGGGTGCGGGCTACGGGGGTTGAGTGTTAGTGTTTTTTTTTTTTTTTTGATTTTGGATTTTGGTGGAAGGGAAGTTAATGCTGTGGATGGGGATAGAGGGGTGTCACTCGAGAAAGCTCTGTTCTAGAGCACTGGAAGGCGAATGAAGATTATAAGAGATTTGGCTTACCGGAATATGAGGTGGCTGTCCTGGACCGGGAGGAGGTGGAGCATCAATACGACCAATTTGACCTGGAGGAGCGGGTGTAGTTGGCGGTAAAGGTGGATTTTGACTTCCAGGTGTTGATGGCGGCGGCATGGACTTTTGAACTGGAGTGCCTTGCGATGACTGTGCTCTTGCAAAGGTTGGGGTCTGTTGAGGATTTGCTGACCGGTTGTTTAATTTGACATCACGAGCCCATTTCTTGAGCCTTTCTTTGCCGACCTTCAACTTTATAATCAGTGATGCCTGCTGCTCGGGACTATCTTCACGAGCATCCTTGCCAAATCTCCTGGCGGACGTTCTTGTCTCGTGATGATGAAGTGCGGAAGCCTCTGGAGTTTCTGATCTTCCAATATTTGCCATGCGTTGTTGTGCAGCGGTGGCTGCTCCGCGCATATTCCTGGTCCTGGCTGTACCCGCTGGTTGATTCAATAAGGCTGGCGATTCTGGTCCGGAATCTTCGCTTTCTTCTGATTCTGAAAGGTCGCCTTCTCGTAGTGGTCGTTTGCCCCTGGTTGTCCCGACATGCTTGTATAACCTGCTCTTCTCCACCACTTCTGCCTCACCTGGTATAACCGAAGAAACCACCAATGTTCTAACCGTCCGTTGCCTGTCCTTGAGATCTGGAAGTGTTGGGCCACCTCTCCTGTTCACCGAACGCTTCTGTCGTCGCTGCTCTCGAGAGTATATGACCTCGCTCTTTTCCAAGTCGGCTTCCGTCACCTCGTATAGCAAAGGCGCGAACTCTTTCGCTTGTTGTTGTGGTCGGAAAACCGATGGCAATGGTGATGGCAGAAAGGCGGATATTAAGTCAGAATCTTCTAACGGTCGTCCATCGAATGGATGGCCGACAATGTATAAACTCCTGGTGAACAATTGACTCTGCTCCCTTATGCAATGCGCAATGGCCGTCGTAAACTCCCCGGATAACGAGAGCTCTCTCGTCATACTTTGCGCGAATTCCTCGGGTGAGTTGAGTGGATTGTTGAGCTCCCATTCAAACTTGTCTTCCAAAGTATGGGGGCCGATGGTTATATTCAGTCGAATCAAGATGCGCATTTCTTCGTTCTTATACGCAGAGTAGGGTAACTCCGGGTCCAGTGCATCTTCTTCAATATAAACGTGGGGGAAGTAGTCTCCAAGCTGTTCTTTCATCTGTAGTTGGACTTGCTCAAGGACTGGGTTCGCGGTTGGGAGAGTGAGTCCGAGGTCCTCTACAAATTGAGCGGCAAACAGTTCCAATGGCACTGTACGATCGTGGATATTCCATGTAAAGGTGTCGCGAAGCTTGATCTTGTCCCAATCCACATCCAACCGTATGGGTGCCAATTCCTCGACATGGTCAGCCTGCTGCGCCAAATCCTTGCGCTTTATTCGAAGTCGAGGCGTCTTTTTGTGACCTAACCTTGCCTTCGCGCCTGGATAGACGAGCTTGGTCTGTCCATCGGTGTGCCCATTTCCATAGCCAGCATAACCCTCGCCGTATAATTGACTCGGAGGAAACCACTGGCGATATTCCGATCGGAGCTTTCTGTAATCGGCCGTCGCGCCCGTGAGACGAGTATATAGGTCTTTCCGGCTCGACTGGTCCTTGGTGAGAGCCGCGCTGTGCAGGAGATCGCGAGTGACATATTGATCTAACTTAATCTTCTCGAGGTCGGCTTTCGTGCGCATGCGATGGGGGAGAGTGCTGGACGAGGAGGTAGAGGCGTTAACTTCAGCCTGTTGAGGATCGGGAGCCATCGCGAAGGCATTCGCAGCGCGCATGCGACCGCGGCAGGAGTTTTAGAGCGAGGGGTTCGATATGGTGAGAGTTGAGAGTCGGAGATGGTGTTGAGGAATTAAAGTGTTTTGGGTGGATTTGTTGCGATTGATTGATCATGAAATCGCGTCCCTGATGGACTTGGACTAACATGGGAAGTCTTGGCATTGATGACTTTCGTGACTTCTACGGTCTCGCACATAGACCAACATAGCAGAAGCATTATTAACTGCAAGTCGGTCGAGTGCGAGGAGAGCTAGCGAATAGCTTCGTATTTACTAAACAGCCGTTGGATGAATAGGCAAGAAGAAGAGCTGTGTTCGCAATAACAACAACAACAACAACAACAATAACTAGAGATAGTAGGAGACATGAACTACTCAGCCAAATGCAACAGTTACCAACTATGGCTTGCTTGCTCACTGCCAAATCCAGTCCTCTTCTTACCAATCTTACTTAGTACATGCAGTACTTTGCTAATATCTCATTCTTATCCGAATACTTTACTTATACAAACGACGGACCCGGAAAATGCTTTCCCAATTCACTTTGAATAGGTAATCTTATTTACTATATAGCTGTGGTAAGGAGGAGATGTTTGTTGACTTCTAACTTTCCCATTTCATTTTCCATGCCAGTCCTTCCAACTGGTGGACCCTCTAAGCGACCACACATTCCAAGCAACGCAAAGGCCGCCCCTCCCCCTCCATCATCTTGACGAAGCTCTCTGCAAACACGACAACAAGGAAAAAATCCCGTCATCAACACCACAACAATCATATAAATAGCCCTAAGTTAAAACATCATCATCATGGCTGAAAAGAAGGAGACCCCCGAGGAGATCGGTATGTTTTTTCCTGCTCGACAGAGCTTCCGAGTCTCCCTCCCCAAAAACCGGGCGTGGTGGGCTGTTACTTGACCCCGCTATCCCCCCATGCCAGATGAAAAGACTCTGCAACAACACAGCTTCTGCAAGCCAGGAGATCTTGAAAGACTTTATTCTAATCTCGGAAACACAACAGACTACACCCTCAGCAATCCTGATACCCTCACCAAATATAAGGATGCTGCTCAAATCTCCCTCAAGGTTTTGGAGGCTGTGACTGCCCTCTGCACCGCAGGCGAGAAGATCGTCACCATCTGCGAGAAGGGTGACAAGATTTTGGAGGAGGAGATTGCTAAGGTGTACCGTGGAAAGAAGATCTCGAAGGGTATAAATATATCCACAAATGCGAGGAGATTGGAGCTACTGCTAACAACTTCTTAGGTATCTCTCACCCAACGACCGTCTCCCCATCCTCTTTCGTTACCCCATACACTCCTCTCACCTCCGACGAGACCGAGGCTGCCGTCACCATCCAAGCAGGCGAGGCTATCAAGATCCAACTCGGTGCCCAAATTGATGGCTTTGGTACCATTGTTTGCGATACAATCATCGTTCCAGACGAAAAGAGCGATGAGATCACTGGCCGAAATGCTGATCTCTTGTTGGCAACACACTATGCAAATGAGCTTCTGCTACGCTTGATGGTCCCACCCGGACTCCTTGCAACCGGAACTGATGAGGAGAAGGCAAAGGCCCAAAAGGCCAGCCCTCCTACCCAGACCAAGATTAACCAGCTGTTGGAGAAGGTCGCCAAGAGCTACGAGTGCAACATCGTCGAGCACACCACCAGCTGGCAATTCGAGCGTAACGAGATTGAGGGAAAGAAGAAGATCATCTTGTCGCCAGGAGATGGTACCCGAGGTGATGGTGTTCCAGAGGTTGGAGATGTTTGGGGCGTAGAGATGGGAGTCAGTTTGGGAACGGGAAAGATCAAGACCTACGAGAACAGAGCTACTCTGCATCGCCGAACCACTCTTACCTACGCTTTGAAGAGACCTAGCTCCAAAAAGATCTTGAACGAGGTCGTCAAGAAGTTTGGTACATTCCCATTCAGTTTGAGACAATTGGAGGACGAGCGTGATGCCAAGGTTGGTGTCGTCGAGTGCGTTCGAGGTAATGTCTTCAGGCAATACGAGGTTGTGGGTGACAAGGACAGAGAGCCAGTCGGCAGACTTTTGACCACCATTGGTGCGCATTCCCCTCTTACGATTTCGATACACTACTGACAAAGAACTTTAGCCATCACAAAGAACGGTCTTCAAAAGTTGGCTGCTCCACCAGCTCCAGATCTCTCAAAGATCAAGTCGGACAAGAAGATCACGGATGAGGAAATTCTCAAGATCTTAGAGCAGCCACTTGCCAAGGAGAAGAAGGCAAACAAGAAGAAGTAGTCGGTTAAGAAGGACGAGGAGAGGGTTGAGGAATGGGGTCAGTAGGATTGGGATAGGCGAGTGGGCACCTTGCGAGGTTGCATATTGGCTCTGACCCATCTTATTTCTCCTTTTCCACGATTTGCAGCTGCGGACACTGCTCTAGGGCTTGTCAAGCACACTTCTACTCCTACTTTGTTTAGCCTTGTCTTTGTGAGAGTCGAGACTCGAGGGAAGCTTTGGGACCCATGACTTTACGGATTGTTTATCAAGGCGCGAGCATTGAGATTATGGGGTAGCAGCGGGCTTCTCGAAAAATAGAGATATGCGGCAAATACTTCTGTTCCTCTTGGGTGATATGTCTGCCTATTTCATGTGTGTGTTCGGTGTTGCATGCTGCCTCTCGTCCACAACGCAAGAATGCTACAGGGATTGGAGCAAGGGGATGTCTCGGTAAAGTGCTGGTGGCTAACCCGTGATTGGAAAGCTCAGGTCCATTATTTACCCATTCACGTCTCAGTGAAATCAAATCGTTCTTGCTTCGTAAATCATCAGCATCTGTCTTCTCTCGCGAAGATAGGCGTTTTCTCTCTCGTTCCACCTTTTCAGATCAAAGCTTCCTCAGCCATTTCTCACATCTCGGATAATGCCCCCTTTCCGATAAGAACGTCACCATTGAGAGCTTCGGGTGAAAATCGCACATCCCGACTGAGACTATACACCTCGTGCACAGAATAGAATCTTCGCGACTAAAAGCTTCTTAGAGGCGACTACCTCTACTGCTTGCATAGTCGTCAGCTGGTGTTTGTTGTCCTCACATTGATCAGGCAAGGAGCAGAAATTAGCGCTATTTTTTAAGCGAGACGGTCTCTCGGTTCTCTCGTCTCTGAACCCAAACTTTCCCTCTCTACGACGCGCAACAACAGCCTCGAGATCGCGACCATTTCTCTTTTGTATGAAGTTTCCACGTAGAGAAGTACCACTGAACATCTTCGCATGCGTAATCCATGTACTAACTTGGCGATAGTATTCGTTTTCGCGGCGTCGCAATTGATCCAAAAGGAGGTCGCGGCAACAAACCCTGCGAGGGCAACAACAAAATGTCGGCTCCCTCAGGAAGGCCAACGCGGTCCCGAGTCTCAACCCCAAATGTCTCGACCACGAAAGATTCCTCGAGGGAATCTGCGGACAGGAACGGCACCACGAAACCGAAGCGAGGGTTGCAGGAAGGCTGGCAGGAACCTCCCATTCCACAGCCGAAGCCCAGTTTCGCGGACGCCGGAATGGAACGCCATGGAGTGGTAGCCAACATGGCACCACTGGGAACGCATCCCACTGCAAAGGCCTTGAAGGCAGTGATGAGAGGGGATCAGTCGGATGGTAGTGCGCGGTCTAGACGGAGGGAACCATCTGTGGCGAGCACCCCTGCGGAGAGTCTCACCACGCAGACACCGGAACCAGCTCTGACTCCAGAAGCGACGCAAACGCCAGAACAAATGGAATCCGAGGTCATCGAGTCGCTCGAGCTTGTTCTGCCAGATGCGCCTGTTGATGCGCCAGAGGAAGCAGAGGAGACGTCGAAGGCGCCTTCGAGGAGGTCTGCCTCTCCCAAAACCGAACCGGGAGAAGCTCGCCCTACAACCCCTTCTTTCCAGAGCTTACCTATCGCTACCATGGATACTCGAATGAGCCTTCCTGCTCAAAGTCCGACTGCGACCAACGGTACTCCCTCTGCGCTCAACCAACGTCCTGGTTCGGAACCTTATAATCACGGCCAGCCTTCCCTCTTAAATAATTCCCCAACACCATATGTGGCCGGCCACAGCATCCCACCCTACCCTGTGGCTCCTGCCCAGAATCTTCCTCTCCCTCTTCCTAAAATCGGCTCCGATGGAGAATTTGAGGTGGACTTGGGTTTGACGGAGAGAGTGCTTGAATACGCATGTCAACATGCCTTGGATGATGGAAGGTACCCTACAGCCTACGCCTTAAGGACGATGTACGACGACCTTAAGAATCACAACCCATCAGTTCGGATGATGGAGGCTCTCTATGGTGGCTTTGCTACACCTCTGCAACGCCAGGAATTTCTCTCGCAAATCGCACACAGGAAGGCTGGTGGCAAAAAGGGCAGGACGGCCGAGTACTATTTTAACGGCGACGGCAGTGACCTCCCCATGCCTCTTCCACGACGATCTTCATTCATCTCTCCGATGGGATCTATCAACAATAATATATCTGTCTTTACGGCAGTCCTTCCAACACCCTACCAAACGCCATACACCCCCTTGGTGGGCTCAGCGCCTGCCTCCGCAACCTTCGCATCAAGTGACCCGGCGCTCCGACCATCATCACTCGATTTGAGATCCCCATCACCACTTTCACCATCACCAGAACCAGAAGTCAGGGATGAGCCTCCTGCTAAGAAGCAGAAGATGAATGATTTCGACGAGGCAAAAACCGAGCTGAACGGCGACGCTACTAATGGAAGCTTTCACCTCACCGACGCCGCCTTAGCTGCAACAGGGTCAAATAATGATGGATCCCTAGAGTCACCACACCAGCGCGCGAGCAGATCAGGATCCGTATCAAGCTCTTCTTCTGCACTATCCTCTGTCAATGAAGAGGTTCTTGCCAATACCAGCGCGTTCAACAGCCCCGTGAAGGTGCAGCGCGGGAGTCGCCTCTGCTCAGCGAGACGCCCCCCTCCTTGCCCATCCACAACAAGATTCCTCGTGCATTCCAGGGCACATTGTATGCCAACTTCTTCACGACAGCACCGCGCACATTTGTATCGCCATATGCGTCGGTTGAAAACTTCAAGAAGGTGGCGGCCGAGACCCTGGCAGACACGCCAGCAGGAGTCAAGGTGGTCAGCCCACCAATCAAAGCAGCAAGCAAAGCCAAAGGCCCCAAAATGTACAGTTTTGCGACGGTTCCCAAGTCATCGGCTGCATCCGCAACAGCAGCATCAGCAGCAGCACGCCCCCCTTCTTCCGATCCCAATGATAATCTGCCCAACCCCGACAAAGCGCAATCTCCCTCCCCACCACCCCCCACCAAAAGTAAAAGTAAAACATCCATGGCAGCGGCCGCCATTGAATCCGCATCATCAACAACATCACGAACAACACCCACGCCCACGCCGTTGGGAAATCCACCTACCAAATCCATCTTTAATACCAGGACGCATCGCTTGAACAAGGAGAAGGCCGCAAAGGCTCAGACGCCAACTCCCCCAGAACCCTACGACCCTAATGACACGCCAAATCGTCTGAAGAGCAAGGCGAGAGAGCGTACGAACCAGAAGCCGGATGTCTTCGAGAGCAATGAGCGCCATCAAGTGATTCCTCCTCACCTCCCTGAGGCGGAGTCCGATGCAGATTCCATCGCTGTCCCCGTCAGTAGCAATAAACGCACTAAGAAGACGCTCAAGATTCGAGCCCCCTCCACGAGAGCCCGACGAAGCACCGCCAACAACAACAACGATGAATCGGATGAAAATCAAAGTTCTCCCACTGTGCTCTCATTTCAACCAGACATTGCTCCTGGCTCGGTGTCTACGTCTCGTGCTGGCACTCCAAACATCTTTAGTCGCCCAACCAGGAAGGGCAAAACAGGCACAGGTCTACGTGTCAAGACATCGTAAGTCATCAAAACTTCTTACTTATGTCTAGATCCCATCGCATGAACTTCATGGTCATTCCAGAAGAATTATTCCATCGCCTTTCAAGGCTTTGATTCCTGCTTTTGTTGCCTAGAATGTTACTGATGTTTGTCGCACCGTGCGACCCATCACACCCCTGTTTTCTCATTCTCATGACCTTCATCCTGTTCATCTCGGATTCACTGCGAACTGCTTTGCTAACACAATATTTGCGGCCACAGTCCAATGAAGAAGAAAACTGGTCCTTCTGCTGGCCTTCCCAGAGCAAGCGGTGAGCGAAATAGCCCGACAGGTGGTCTTAACCCCCAGTAAGTCATATTTTATTTGTTATGTCCTACATTCATCATACGCGTTCTAGATTTTGAGATCCCCAAATCCATCTATTTGCGCGCACGATGGTTTAATCGTCGCCGCGACCAAAGTTTGGTCTCAAATGATGCTGTGACAGCAAAAAATGCAAACGCCCGGACTGCAATCTCTGCGCACTCCGCCCTTGCCGAGCACGGCAACCAAACCCCCCACTCCACTCCCATCTTATTATCGTTCGCCGAGTGCTGCCATCATCATTCATCAAGCAAACTTCTTCTGTATCTGATCATTTGCTGACTCATGATGATTAGGGGGAGAATGATGACTACTGTTCGTCCTGTGGTGGTAATGGAGGATTGGTTTGCTGCGATGGCTGCGATCGATCGTTCCATTATCAATGTGTTGATCCGCCAATGATTGAGGGAGCACTTCCAGACGATGCATGGTTTTGCAATGTTTGTCAGTCTACGCGCCAGCCTCCACATCCAGATGAGGGATTAGGTGCTTTTGGGCCTCTTCTTTTCAATCTTGACCGAAAGAATCCGAGCTCCTTCTCTCTACCAGAAGCCGTTCGTGATCGATTTGAAGGCGTCAAGACCGGCGTGGAAGGAGAGTATGAGGAAATTGCTCCTCCCAAGGCAAAGTAAGTCCTCACTCACCATTCCTTCCTGAGCGTATCCTAACAACATCACAGAGGCGGCCGTCCTGGATGGGATGAAGCACCAGATTATTTCCGCACCAAGGATTCAAAAGGAAATCTGATCATGTGTTTTCATTGCCATACAACTGCATCTGCACCAGATCGAAAGATTATTCCCTGCACCTTTTGTCCTCATTACTGGCATCTGGACTGTGTCCCGACGCCTCTGGCAAAGGAACCTGGGGCTGGCCGACAATGGAAATGTCCACTGCATGTTGATGACCTGCTCCTGCAGCTGCCTGCCCAACTTGCTCCAGCCCATCGCTTCCGTAGAGTCAAAGGCTCTACTGCCGTTCGGCCTGCTGTTTCACGAGGCATCAGAAACAATGGTCATATCGAAGTCGAGAACCCGCCAAGCGATGACGAAGAAGTGCCAATCTTTTACGAACAGCGGGAATACGATCAGGTCTACAAGCTACCTGAGCAGGGTCTCAAGCTTGATTTCATCTCCAAGTTCGTACAAACCCATCTCACTTTTGCAATTCTCACTAACAATGCCCAAGGGTTCGCAGAGATGGCGGAGGCAACTTATCCAAACTGGTCTCACGAGAAGCAACTCCTCGAGTGCATAATTGGAGCCAACAAGGTATCGAGGAACAACAGGCAGCGCTAAACCTTGCGGCCCTCGCGAATGAGGTTCCAGAAAAGACCCAAACAAATAGCTTGATTAACGCCCTTCTTGTGAGTTTCACAATATTTGATACGTGTTCATGACGTAGTGCTAACTTTATTTCGTTCAGAATCTCGCTCCACCTGCTGTGGTCTCGATGCTTGCTCAAGGAAGCGCACCTGCTCTGTCAGCTGGCGCGATATCAGATAATGAGCGCCAATCTCTGCTTGCGATGAAGGCATTGATCGAGAAGAGACTCGGTTCGCTGACAGAATATTCATCACTCACGACCATTTCAGCTTTATCGTCCCCAACGGCCTCTTCGGTGACAGATGTCCCCAACCTGGATGATGTGGACATGTCGCTTTGAAGAAGCAATCGTCTCGTCCACTTACTCGCTCTGTCCCAGTTTCATCCCCGATGTTTCGACCGGTCATCCATCCACATCCTTCCATCCCGTGTTCCTCCAAGGGCTTGGCATGGGTTATGGATGGATCCACTGTTGCATCCACGTGATGTCAACAACACCTGATGCGTCGTCTTTCCTGATTGGATGCAACCGATTTGCCTGAACACGATGTCCATCTTGCTTTTTCTTCCTTCCCTCACCGCAAGGTCCTCACATGCGTGGCACATTAGTATTCGACAGACGATTTGAATACCCCTTTCCACTATTATTTCCCGCATACCTCACGAATTCTTTTTTCCCCTTTAGAGCATCTCTCTGTCCACACAGCACAACACACAAGAACCGAACCACTCAACCCGCCATCACCACCACATCCACAACTACTACTGTACCCTTTTTTTGTACCATCACCATACATCGTCCAATACATCAATCACATCACCACATCTCAAACCCACCCCCCCCCCTTTTTTTTCCATAACACAAAGAAGCATTATTGAGCGAACTTGACACTTTGGGTGAGGTTTTTACAATTGGCATGAAGGCAGAGAATGCGCAAGAGAGATGGAGCGCAAGAATGGCCTTGGGTAGCTTATTTGATGGGTATTACATGGAATGAAGCAAGCGAGAGGGACGGGCGGCGTTGGGAAATCAATGGGGTGGCATAACAAACATGAATTTTGAGAAAAGGAAAGAGCAGAGGAAAAAATCCTAGGAGAAAGAAAGGCGGTAACGAACGAGTTGATTAAGTTAATTGACAAATAATACAGTTAAAAACAAAAAACATATTGGAAAACAAAAAACTCATTTAGATGAACAAACTACCTATGTTAGCGTCCACGGTATATTTTTCCTTTCCCGAGAGCCTTCAGCGAAATAAATCCATGCCGTGTCAATGAAATCTCGGCGAAAAGACAAATAATCTTATTCTTCTTTAATCCTTGGCAATGCTTCCTACAAGTGAAAATCATAAATTCCTCTCCATTATTCTAAAATTCACTTGCTCACTCGGCCCCTTTCATATAAAGAGCACATCCAATGAATGGAGGCGATAGATAAATCATCATTTCTCAAAAAGTTAAAACATCGCATATTTAATTTCTTTAATCGCTCTCTCCCTCCCTGCCTCTGTCTCTGTGCATCTCTGCCTCTCTTACACGCACTCAGATAGCCTTGTTTAAAATAAAATAGCTTACTTCATAGCTGTCACTCTCTTCCCTCCCCTCACACACTCTCTCGGATAGCCTACTTGATAGCTTACTAAATAGCTTAGCTCCATTACCGACCGGTTTCCAGCTTCCAGCTCCCAGCTCAATCCTCATCGGCATCATCGTCATCGTCATCCATATCGGAAACATCTTTCTTCGCCTTTCCCTTCCCCTTTGCCTTTGCCTTCGCTTTTGGCTTTGGCTTTGGTTTTGCTTTTGGTTTTGTTTTCGGCTTGGGAGTAGCTTTTGCCTTTGCCCTTGTTGCTCTTCCCGTGGCCTTGAATTTGGATTCCTCGTCATCAGTGTTTGCGTCGACATCTACGTCCTCATCAACGTCGACGTCGACATCCATATCAACATCTTCATCGGCCGCCTCTTCTGCTGCTTCTTCTGCCGCTTCTTCTTCTTCTTCCTCCTCCTCATCCTGAACAGGCGCGGCGGCAACGGCTCTCCTCCCTCTAACAGCGACACTAGTAGTCTTCCCCTTCTTCGGCGTAGCAATAGGTTGTTTCGCTTTCGGTTTGACTGGCGTTGGTTTGGCCGGTGTTCTTGTTTTCGAGATTCTCGATGATGAGACTGGCGAAGGAGCTGGGACAGCTGCTTTTCTGCCGCGGCCTCTCTTGGGTGGTGGCGTTGGTTCTGGTTCTGGTTCCTGTTCCTCTTCCTCTTCTTCAGCGTCTGGAACAGGACTTGCTTCATTTTCGGCTTCAGCTTCAGGAGTCGCTTCTGGTTCTCCTTCAGTCTCTGCCTCGGCTTCTGCCTCCTCTTCCTCGACTTCGGAAAGGTCAGAACCATCATCATCACCCCCAGACTGTGACTCGGTTCCATCCCTAACAATCAACCCATTATCATACTCCCACTGCGCGACCCCCTCCAGAAGCTCTGCCTCATCTGCACTGTCCTCTCTATCCGCATAGCTCTTTCTCGAACTCGCACCCCTACCACTCCTCCTCCTCTCAGAGTCCGGCACAGGTGTGCTGTTCACACCAAGGGAAGCTCTCGATTTCTTTGGTTTGGGGTTTTCTTCTCTTTGAGTGAACGTTCTTTTTTGGGTTTGGAAGCTTTGGGGGTGCTGGATGATTTTATCTTTTGGCAGATGGTTCACCACTGTCTTTGTCCTCTGCTTTACGTTTGTTTTTCTGTTGTAGATCATTAGTAATGAAATCTAGGGGCTTTAGTTCAGAAATAGGGAGGTAATACCTTAATCTTCTTCCCAGAAGTCCTAACAAGCTCCTCGAGTAACTCTTCCATCCCATCCGGCAGATAACTCTTGTTTGCAATCTCCAGCGCGACCTCGTGACTCGGTAGCCCAGCAAACAATCCAATCGGTAGACCAACCTTTACAGGCCACGTCTGCATCGTCCAGCCCTTCTTGTCCAACCACGTCCTGATCAAAGTCTGTGCAACGTCGCTGTACACGTATATTCTATCAGGATGAGAGTCAATGGCATCTCGTGCTTGCTTCACTCGCTCGGCGTACTTGAAGATTAGAGCGATGTTTTCTTCTGACGCAACGGTGTTAAGGTAATAGAGAAGGTATCGGGCATTATCTCTGAGCTCATCCGGATTCTCGCTGTAATCTGGGTGGTGGGCAAGGAGATGAATGAGACGAGGCAGTATAGCTTCAAACGTCTTAGTCTTGGCTAATTGGGCGGCCTTCGCTCGAGAACGAATCCATGTGACGAGAGAAGCACTCAAGGTTTGTTCCGGCTCAAATGCAGTGATGAATACGATAGTCAAGAAACGATTGGACAAGTTATTGTTCACAATATACTTTTGCAGCTTCTCGATGAAGCCGCGTCGAACATGGTGAAACGCGTCTTGAGCTACGAGGGCAAGGCGGTTGAACTCGACAGGTGATACCAATTCGTCGAAAATCTTGATCGTACACAATTTCAACATCAATTGCGCCGCGAGTAATCGAAGTCGGTTGCGGTGGTGTAATGGGGTGGTGCTCTGCTTCGATAACTCTCCTTTGTTGACGATCAAGTTATTAATTAGCTTGAATATGGGAACGGCAAGCTTTTTTGCCATTTCGAGATCATCAATGGTTCGAAGACGATTGACTAATATCTTGAGCGCCCAGCATTTCGCCTGACATTCTTCGTCTAGAGCCGAGTCTGGTTGCCATTCTGGGTCAACATCCGTGGCAATGGTGCGAGTTTGGAGGAGAACTTCTGCGGTAGTAATGTTGAGAATTTCGTCTTTCAAGTCCTCTGTCGACTGGGGATCCAACAATGTCAACTGACTGATTGCTGCCAGCTTTGTCAGAAAATGATTGGTGCCATATTCCCAGCCAGTGATCGACTTCTCCAGTATATCTTTTGCGTGCATCTCCTTTCGATCTGATATCTCCATAAGTACGCTGACTGCATACTTTGCAGCTCGTGGTGGCGACCCGTAAAGAGCATAATTGACCAGGGTCTGGGCAAATTTGCGATCCCTAGGTATCTGCTCGGAATGCGTTTTCGCAAAGGAAGCCAGAGCCTTGAGAGTATCTACACTCCCACCCTCGTTTGTCCTCGTTGCAGTGGGTGCTTGATCACTCAGAGTCTTGGAAAGCTCCTTGACATTTGCTTTGAAGATGTCAGGGTGTTTTTCTGAAATCTCATTGATGATTCTCTGTGCAGTTGCTCCTAAGCCCTTCTCGTCACTCCTACTGTATTGTAGAATAACGGGATTGTGGCTGCGATTGTAGACAAGAGAAGCAGATCTGTAGATGATAGGAGCGAGGGTGTCCATCAACCCCGCTGATGCATTTGGTGCATCTCGGATTCGCTTCGAAAATTCTTTGATGGCGTTATTGACAGTCTTGAAGTCGTTTTCAGGAGCCATTGCAAATCGGAGAAGTTGATAGCTTCGTCTGTCATGAAGTTTAGCATACTTGTGAAGATCAGAGCTGGACTTCAGGGGGTCGGGAAGAAGTTTCGAGAGCCAGTCGATCATAGCGTTGAGTTTTGCCTTTATATCTTTCGCATCACCCTCAGGAACACCTCCATTGAATTCCTCACAACGCTTCAAGAATGCCATCAAAACGTTCGAGTAAATTGGTTGTCGAGCTTGCATTGCAAAGAAAGCCTTCAACGACTTTGGATCCAACGATTTAACCACGAGAAGAATTCGCTCAGTGCGTATTCTGTCAGCATCAAATGGTCCGTCGCCATTGGCCTGGGGTTGGGAAGCCCCATTTGACTTGGAGCGCTTTGGCTTGGAGGGTGGGTAGTTTAGAGGAATAAGCTGCTCGAACATGACATGGTCCATCAAAACATTGACTTCCATGTCATTCGCGTACCAGGCGTCGTAGATCTTGGAAGGAATTCCTCCTAATGCCTCGATGACCAGATCATTACCCGCCGCGATTTCCCCTGCTGCGATACCCCACAATCGACCGATGGTATTCATGCCTTCAGATCGAACAGCAGGTTTCCGGTCTCGAGCACGATCTGCAAGACTGCACAAGACAGATCCAGATTTGGTCACACTACCGTTGGTCGCAATTTTGGTCATGATATCGCGGAAATTGAAGCCACCCAAAGCTTTGACAGCTGCAAGTCTAACTCTCTCATCGGAATCATTCAATTTCTCACCAAGTCCTCTGACGAGTGTGCTCTCTTCATGCGCGCTCAGCCCAATGCCACCAGCAGACGTAACCAAGATACGCCCAACAGCAGTTGTCCAACCAGAACGAATGATTGGAGATTTGTCATTCTTTCTCCCCAGGAAGTTTAAGTATACAGTCGGATGTGTGGTGGCAAAGGATTGTGGTGAAATGGGCGTAGTCAAAATACTATCAGAAATGGGAGACGTCGGAAAATCGTCCAGTCTTACAGGTGGATATGCTGCCGCATCCATGATGGGTGGTGGCGGTGGTCCAGCGGCTCCAATGCCAGATATGATGTCCCCAAGAGTTTGTGTCGCCAGCAACCTGAGATCTACATTTTCAGCTGAAAGCTCTGCCTCTAACTGAGGAATGACATTTTGGAGCACGGCCGGAGATGCTCGCCACAACTCTCGCAGCAAATTATGCGCCTTCTCTAGCTCTCTCATATCTGTCTCATTAGGGCCAGATGGCACCTCCTCTTCTTCATCCCCATCAAAGCTACCCCTCCTCTTATGACCATTCGATTTCTGTACCGGCCCCGTAGACATATCCATGATAACCTCGTTAAAGTACTGACTGACGTAACGCGACATTTTCTCCGGGCACGAGTTGCAAATCGTCTTGGACATATTATATGCCTCCGGGAGCTCCTTGGTGAGCAGAGTCGACTGCTTGTGGTCCTGAATTTCAGCATTCTTCCCCTTGGCTCCACCACTACTCGCTCGGAGGAATTGCGCTACAATAACATCGACCACTGTCGCAGGTAGCTGCCCGCTTTCATCGACCAGGGTAACTAAAATATTGCTCATATTGTACTCGACATCTTTCGCAATGCTCTCGTCTGTAGATGCTTTGGAGGATTTGGAAATAATGTCGAAAAAGGAGCTGAAGAGGTGAAGGATCAAGGAATCCGCCGTGGATACGTCGGTGAGAAGCACAATGCTTTTGACTTCGGCCAGAGATGCCAAAACATACTTATGCTGGGTGTTGTATGCGTTCGATGGGTCTGCGAGGGCAGGTAGAATCGAGGTAATGAAAAATGTGAAGATGTCCTGGTGATTCTGTTAGCTCTGCAATCTTTCCTCGCAAACACATCATACCTTCAATTGGGAAGCATCGAAGGGCGCATCAGGAGCGCAAAGCTTAAGAACATCCACCAAGCAGCATCCTGTGTACGCGCGAACTCCCTTATCCTTATGCCCGAATAAATGCTGCCCCGCTAGCTCTTTGGCCACATTCGTCAACGAGTCCTTGTCCACCTCCTCCTGATCCATGTCGCGCAACTCGGTCGATAGAGCCTCAAGTCTCTTTAAAAGAGTTCCAGTCGCAATAGATTTGCCAGCGCGCCATGAAAGCGGTTCGTTGAACACCAGACCACCAGCTTGTGTCTCCTCCTCCACCGGTTCCGCAGCACGGCGCGGAGCCATTCTGAATTGCCTTCTCCAGTCGCGAGGTTGGCGAGGCTTTAGAATTGGAATATATCTCGTAGATTCACAGATTAGGCAGATGTTGGTCGCGAAATAGAAATCGTGTTTTGGTACTGTAAGGAAGGAGAGGTTGGGCGTCGAAACAGGAGGCAGGGGAGCTTGTCGCGTATGTAGATCTTGCGGTGCACAACAGACGCGACGGAAGAAGCGCGCTGAAGACGACCGAGCCGACAACGAGGTTGGAGCTTATTCCAACAACTTCTGGGATCACAACAATTAATCCAATTTAATAAATTATAAGTGTCGACGAGATGGCTGAGGATGTGATGGGTGAATTGATGACAGAGCGTACACGAGTACGAAGTAATACTTCGTAGTCAATTCTGGATGTTGAGTTCCTCCAATCGGTTGGTTATTCGTCGGTCCTTCCCGCAGTTGAGCAGATTTTCCCCCTCATCACTTCACGGTGTAAGATTATTATTAAAATATCAAATTTGAGTGCTTTCAAAAGCCTCTCTTGAGTTGATATATGTCCTGCTTCTGTTCTTTCATCATTATTTGTTCAGTCTCTTCTCTTCTGTATCCCTTCTATCTGGGGCCATGACCTTTCTTCTCGAAGCCTCCTCGGGTCACTTCTCCTACCACTGTTTATTGCCTACCTAGATAATCTCTCGTAGATCATACTCTCAAGCACTCAAAGATAATCCTCCATTTCCTACTGCAGTATGTTCATTTCTAATTTTAAACAGCGGATGTGTAACCATACGACAAAACCTACGTATCCCAAGGCAATCAAGAAAATGCATGTGCAAAGGTCATAAATACTAGCACTGGTATCTCAGTTGAAGGCTGCCTGGTGAGCCTAGATTATTCACTGTCCAAGCATCTATGCGGTTCATTGCCATTCACAATTCAGAACGGCATACTTCCCCATGGATGCCATAAGTTGGGCACATGTTTCTAAAAACATTAAGCAAACAATTTTCTTTCATTTGATGGCATAGCCCCTTTACATATATTCTTTTCAGCAAAGTTGCTATGTCTTTTGTGAAAGATTGTTTACTAATTTTCACCATATTCTCACACCTGAAAACTTGGACAGGTTCGGCCATCTCACCCAAAAACCCTTCTCTATGGTACTTTCGTCAGCCTACAGTCTCATTGCTGTTATT
Source organism: Tetracladium setigerum (assembly GCA_031472005.1). Classification (NCBI taxonomy): domain Eukaryota; kingdom Fungi; phylum Ascomycota; class Leotiomycetes; order Helotiales; genus Tetracladium; species Tetracladium setigerum. The sequence goes on along the minus strand of PZJY01000008.1, from coordinate 1,980,937 downwards.
GCAAAAATTTTAAAGAAGTAGCGCTGGGGAAGAGATCATTTTATTTTTGAGGAGGTTCCCATACTGTTGCAAATCGAGCGCTGGCAAATATCTATTCCATTCACACCTGTTTCTTTAGGTGTGAATAAGATGTTTGAACACCTCTTTCGTCTGTCTTTTGTTTAGCTCGTATGTCAATTTACATAGTAACCTTTTTCGATTGATACCTATGCCAAAAAGTAGCTCTTTTTGGCATGGACCATCCAACTCCAGTGGTGAAGGAGGCTCCATGTCCCCTCTCCTGGCATCGCATTTATATGTCTTTGACTCATGATATCATCTGAAATTAAACTCCTTCTCTGTAACTTCTTCCTTGCAATATTTGGAAGAATCTTGAAAGATGACCGAGGTTGGGGATCAGTGAATGGCTTGCACACCTTGTCTTTCACTTCAATGCCACAGAGCTAGCTTCTTGAAAGTGCTGCCCTCAGACAAACAAACGGAAGACATATTGCAAGACATATTGCAAGACATATTGCACGCATTAGGAGGACTCTCATTCACAAGTATATATCATTTACGATGTCTGGACCTCTGTTCATCATAGCAAGCGCGGTGCAACAACTAAAGCACGAAATATTCCAGAAAACACTTGGCATCTGAATGCAAACTGAAGTGAAGGCATCATTTCCAATCTCTTGTTATTCGGAATTGGCCCATTCACACACTAGCAGCCTTATCTGCCTGAATTGTCACTAAACGCCGAAAACCCGACGTGTTGTTCTTAGATGTAAACAAGAGCAACCTCCTTCGCTTCGACTCCTCACTCTCCCTGACGTTACCAAGAACAGCATCAACCATACGCATCTTCGACACACTCTTCTTAAACGATTCAGTATATAGAAACTCCGAGTTCTCTTCTTCTCCCTCGAATTCTTTCTCGCAGAAAGAACGTCTCCCTCTCCTTCTTCCAACGCGAAGTTTGTGCGCAGTCTCATCAAGGCGTCTTCTTCCATCCACCAACCGATCTGCCATCATGACTTCTACAATGAAGCTGGTTCTCTTGATCGCCTCCTTCATTGCCCTATTGACCGCTCAGGGGCTAGGCGAAGAAGGCGTCGGCGTCAGTGTCTCTCTCTCTCAGGGTTTGTTTTGTTTCCCCAGATCTTCACCTTCACGAATTGCACTAACACACTTCACAGCTCATGCCGCATCTCGCGATGTAGCTCGCCACAAATTCGTCGGTCGTGAGATCACTACCAATAGCTCCGCTATCGTTCTTAACGTTCCTGAGGGCGACTCTGGTAGTGGAATTGAATTCGGGTCTGCTGGTTCTGTCTCAAAGGCTCCCAACGCCTCCCCTCCCCTCGTACACAATCTTACTGCAAATGAAGGTGCAATCAAGTCTGAGACCAAATACAACACTGCAATCAAAGTTGCCACCCATTCTACTGAGGTCGCCTTCGTTCCCAGCAACAGCGGTTCAGTCGGTTCAGTTGGTCAAAGTTTCCTCTCAGCAGCCGACATCGTTAGCGCAACTCCCAAGGTTACCGAGACCATCCCTCACACAACTTCAAGTGATACCCTCAAGATTATTGAAGAGAGTTCTACAACTACCGTGTTCACTACCTTGACGCTTGTTCCAATTCCAGTCAAGTCCAGCACTGGCACTAGCACTGGCAGCGATCACGTAACTGCTGTTCCTTTGGCTCCTGTGGCTACTCTGGCTTTGACGATTTCTACCTCTGTCTTTGTCTCTTCCGCTTCTTCGCTGGAGTCAACTACACAATCTCTTACTTCTTTGCAGGTATTCTCCAGTGCCTCCACCGCCGCAGCATCATCGCTGGTGGTCGACACGACGACAAAGCAAGAGCCCAGTATCATCCCATTGAACGCTATCGGCACCGATCCAACAGAAAGTGTATCCACAATTCAAACCTCCCTCAACACCTTCACGACTCAAACAACACTGACAGAGTATATTACGATTCCCAAGCCTACTGTCTCAAGTTCAAGTTCGTCGACCGCTGAGTTCGCATCTTCAAGCTCTTCTGATACGATTGGAGAGGGTCAAATAAATATTACTGCCTCAACATTCCCACTCTTCACCTCCCCTGCTGTTATTGTTGTCCCACAATCAACCCGCACAACGCACAACACGACCACTATCACACTCAGTCAGGTTCACCCCCAAACCAACCACACGACGGCCCCTCCCATGGAAACATCCACATCCATAATCACTGTTATCGTTACTCGCCCTCCCAAGGGTACAGGCTCAGCGATCGTCACGCCTACATCTGCAGGAGGCAATGATTACACGGGAGCGAGTGGAGACGAGGGAAATGCTAGGCGAGGCAAGAAAGCTAGTGTTTTTACGGGGATTGGAATGGGAATATGGATGGTTCTTAGGATCTGCTTCAGATAATGCGTTGCTGATCGTTCATTGATGAAAATATCCAATTTATCTTGTTAATGGATAGGCCGTCATGGAGCGATACAGATGATATGGAAAGGTGGCTGCAGGTGCACGTGGACAATGGATTAGTTGAGTGCAAAGAGTACAGAACAGTAAGTGAGAAAATTAGCTAGTTTCGCTTTCAAAAAAATAAGAAATGTTACGTCAATGAATACCTCTACGTTTCGTCAATCCATATCCGCTAATTCTCAAGTATCTTTCTGGCGAGCCAAAGTAACAGGCTCTTTGGAGGATATGATTTTTTCTTGTTACCAGGAAGTCTACCTCATTTCCCCACAGCTGTTTCAATTCCGCCTTCTCATTCTTTCATGTCTTCGACCCAACGCTTCCAGACCCCTCTTTATAGAAACCGACGACTTTTTTCCAGTACTCTCATTCCAATTCGCGTCTCGAGTGAACGATGCAAGTGCCTTTGTTTAGCTAATACTGTCAAACCTCGACAATTTCTCAAACACAAGCGATAGGTTGTCATTGTTTGCCCCATGATGTAACTTTCAAAGTATTTTGTATGTGGTATTCATTCCCTTCTCGCTCGCCCACCAAAGATGTGTTTTCTCTAAGGGCCACCAATTGTAGGTGTGAACAGCCGGTCGTGGCTTTTCGAAGAGGGCCACCAATTACTGTAACCTTTGGAGCCATTGATGGATGACAAAGATTGCATCTACTGTACTACTGTGGTACGAGACAACACAACATCTCATCGTCCTTTGCACATATCTATCTTTTACCATCTTCAATATCAATCCTCTACTCCTAAGAGGACTTGATTTGGTACCCATTGTTCACCGCGGTCAAGAAACTAACGGGTCGGAATCGTCAAGTCTGAACCACCTCGAAGCGGGACTGACGACTTAAACGAATACCTGCATAGGATTGGAAGAGCAGAGTCAGATCTACGTACCTATAGACAAGCCAGTGAAATCGTCAAGCACTTTCTCTTTCGATGTACAAGATGGAACGCATACCGAACACAAATGCTGGAGCAGACAGACACGAGAAGATGCAATCTTTCCTTCTACCTGGGAGGCAAATCACCATCCGTCACAGGCAAGTGGACGCCTAACATGAACGCTATCGGGCAACGATCAGATTTGCAATAGCCACAGATTGTCTCAACACAGAGACAGAAACTTCGACGTACAACTAACAGCAACGGAATCAGTAACCTTACTATCATCCACCCTCGTGACCCGGCAGGTCTCCCTTCAATCGCCGAGAATAGGACACTGAACACTTGGAGGAATGGTCTCCAAGAGCACCTGCTACAATTGCGCAATCAATAATCCAACTCTTCATCCTCTTCCAACTCATCCTACCCTACATAAAACATACACTCAGTGCAGTATATCAGTACGATCGCCAGCACAAAATTATGGTTGGCGTTTGGGTTTGTCATTAGAATTGGGCTGATTAGGATAGGATAGATCGTTTTGATCAGATCACAACTGTCACAAGAGTGTGACAGAAGCATGCAACCTTTCGCCGGAAGCGGTTTTCAACCAATGAACAGTGTAAAATCTGAAGCCTGTCTTGAGGTGCTGGCTAGTCCAGGCTAGGCCGGGCTGATATATATTCTCATCACTTTACAGTGCTTTCTGAGGGCCACGGTTTATTTGGCTGGCCTCTACGTGGGTTGATATATTTCCCCTCCTTTATCGAAAATCAGCTTTTGTCTCAGCCTTTTGCGGCTGAGCTGTGGATGTATGGTGCTGAAAGTTTGTTCTTATATATGGGATGCCATAGCCTTCTTAAATCGATGGTTGTCCCAACTCATCAAGAGCACCCTTCCTTCAATGCTGAAGATTACCAGTACTCCTTGTAAATCCTATATATCAGGAAATTCAAAGCAAGGATAAAGAATCAAACGAAAGCCATGGGGTTCGAAGACTTCTTTAACTTTGACTCAGTGGCATATTACAACAATGAAGTCAAGCACCTTGACAAATTATCGCTCCAGAAGCAACATATTAGAATCCACCGCAAGATCCTGAGCTCGAAAGCTTCTATCGCCGCTGGTCTTGGGGGAGCCCTCCACTCCGGCGGTGTCTCTCTCATCTTCTCTGGCCAGGGAGCTCGTCGACACTCTTATAATAGCGACAAACTCGTTATCATCGAACGACGACTAAACGAGCATGGATGGGGGATTCCAGATTTGAGTATGGGCGATTACATACTTGCTCTTGGACCAAAAGCAGTCGCTGATATGGTGATGCCTGGCGCTGGCGATGCTGTTGAACATCTTGGTGGTCAGGCTATAGATTTCGTGAGCCAGCATGGGACCGACACCTTTGAAGCAGCGACACAGGATCCGGATTCATTTGGCAGAGCTGCGAAGATGGGGTTTAAGAATCAATTTAATGCGGTCGCTGATGGACTTTCTGGGAACCAGCCGAATCTTGTACCGATCAGCTCTTTGAATGATGGTTCTGCGGCGTTTTATGGAGATATGGCTGGACAGGCAGCTGCGAATCAGGCGGAAGTTAAGGGCACGAAGATGCTGGTCAAAGGCGGTACGAGGTTTGCGCTGCGAAGTCTTTCGGACGGTTCAACTCCGACTTATGCATCGACAACGTCAACCAAGACGCCGGATTGGAGAGAGAAACTCAATCAGCAGATGCATAGTAGAGGTGGAGCAGAGAAGTCTTAATCGGCGACGAGTAGGGAACGAGCGAAGACTGTTACGAATACCCGCCAAAGGATGTCTGGATCTCAGGGATTCACCTCAACGAGACAAATGACTGCTCAACAAGTACCGAAATCTGTAGTGATGGATCTTCCATCCGAATACGACGTTAAATTCTGTCTTTCAATCCTCATCCCAGCCCTCGTCTATTCCATAACTGGGATAAAGATTCTATCCCTGTCTGCCTTCGCAGTGGCTATATACTCCATCTTTGCAGTCAATCGAGAGTGCGTCTTCAACATATGGCTGCTGTGCATATCATTTCCGACTGTAGGACACTTCTGTAGGATTACACCCCTCTGGTTTGCAACTTTTGGAGGACAGCTCTTTACTGCAGTTGAGGCGTGCAGGGAGATTGATCGGAGATGGGCGTACCGTCTCTTGTTCCAGTCATTTAATCAATGGGATCTGGAAAATTCAAAGAGAAGGTGGCCTTTAATATTAGGAACGATGGCTATATCCCTTTACATGTGTTCTTTCTCGGATTCTTCTGCGTTGCTGGCTGCTGGGATGGGGTGCATGTGTTTGTTTATTTATATCATTCAACTTCTTTCCTTCAGTTTGCAAGGCAACGATGGAGTTCTGGCTCGCATGTTTCACATTCTTGGAGGGTGCGATTGCTTTACTGCTCTCCTTATTCCGGCTGTTTGTTTCAGTGTTGGAAATAGAGTCTTTTCTTTGACTGGGTGTTTGTTTGCAGCAGGTACCACTCACATTCTGCAAGTAAGAATGCTTCCGACGAAAGAGAAGGCGTGGTTTGTTTTCTGGTAATCTTGGATGTTTTGGAGTGCTTGGCAAAAGTTGGCCGTACTCCTTCCTGGGATCTCTCTTTTGGCCTTCTGTGCTATGTCTCTCACTTTCACCTTTTGGAACGTTTGTGTGATTCTGTTGGAAGTTGTGATTGTTTCGATGATCCAATATCGTTGGTAGATTTTGATGGTCGCGTATTAATCGAAAATCAAATAAACTTGCTTAAGTACCAATAATTATATTGCCCTTTCACCGTATTTCAGAGACGTACAGTACAGCAAGGTAATTACATTTATTGTGAACTTCAAATAACAGATGATCGAGGCCAACTCCACCAAACTCTCATGCAAATTCCTCAAGTCAACATCCTCAGGCTTTGTCAAATATCCCGTTAAAGTCGACTCAGGATCCAACTTCTTCTGTATTCACCCATTTCCAAAATGAGCAACTCTATTTCCACTTTCATTTCTATAAAAATATTCAAAACCCTTCCATCTCGGATCTCGTCTCACAACCCCAACATGCGTAGCACTACCAGGCTAAACACCATGAATCCTCTCACCAGCTCTCCCACAATTCGCCAATGAGGACCAATTATCCGTGATGACTGTAGTGGGAAAGTACGTGTCGCAGTAATCAACAACCGCCTGTAGAGTCGGAGAAATCTGCTTGATGCCTTGGCTCGAGACCTTCCTCGGCACTTTGAACAGATAAGTAAGTTGGTTCTCGACACTATGTGGCTTCGTCCCTGTTGGTAATACGCGAATCACGTTTACGAGTGAATCACGGTAGCACGTGACCAGGCGAATGGCCCTAGTTAGACTTACTTAGTAGAGTGGATTCCAGCTTCCCTGGAATCCTATTCTTCAGACATCACACCTACGACAATAGAACCTATTGCATCGTAATCGTGCTGTCTCCCTTTCACGTGAATTGTAAGTACGGATAGTTACTTTAGTGTCACCAACAGTCCCGGAAGCACCACTATTCGCATGCGGTCCACCTAAGAAGAACCAGTTCGGGAATCAGATATCGCCAGTCTTAGATAAGTCTTTGGAAAGCCGACCTCTTCATCTGGTTTCCACGCTGTCTTTAGATCTACTCCTCGCGCTTTTACAGAGAAGGGCGGCGCAAAATCAATGTTCGCTCCTGTCACGCAGAAGATTGCTTCGACTTCGCGGTGTATACTATCCTCGGTTTCAACTTCAGTTGGCGTGAATCGTTTTATAGGTGTCTGGATGAAATCTACGTTGTCTTCGGTAAGGGCTTTGAGATAGCCTGCGAATGTCAGCTCAATGTCAAATAATTCGACTTCACTTCATCAGCATTCTCGCCTAACCCTGACCTCGAATCCAACCTTCAGGACCCTGGATTTGGCCTTCAGACCCGCAATAAGTAGTATAAGCCCTCTAATATCTTCTCTTTTCAAGTGACATACTCTAAAATGTCCCCATCAAGCGGCCGAGAAAGTAGCAGCGATTAAACAAGACAATTTCTCACGTATCCACGCCAAAAAGAAAAGCCATGAAATCGATCTTTCTTTTTGAATGCATTTAAAAGTAGATCTTAAAACTTAAAGAGTTCCTGCTCTTAGAATTCTTTTATCGAGGATATTGATGCAAAGAGAGAGTTTTCTTTGAGCGAGAGTATTTGGCCTGGGCGGTTGAGGCAGGTAGGCGGTTATGCAAGCAACTTCCGCCGTCAAGATGCTTGAGTAATGGGAGCCGGCGAATCGACCACCTCCATTTTGGTGATTCGACCCCTACTTCGTTGAGTCTGGTCAATTCACCGGCTGCTCTTGCAAAATGCCGGTCTTGTTGATTTTGTGTGGGAAAACTAGGTACCTAAGCATACCTACCTAGGTACTTATCCGCTTAGCATCTCGGGGTCCCAGCATGTTTTCTCACCTAATCGACCTCCTAAATATGCTTGGACCCGATTCTTAGCACCGTCAATAGTCTAAGGAATCTTTCATATCTAAAACAATATAGGCAAAAGTAATACTGACTGACCACTAAGTTACAGCATTAGCACCTATTGATAAACATACCTGGATTTATGCTTAGAGAATGGAGATCCGCTCCACATGCTTCTATCGGGGGTTTTTTTTGGAACCGGCACCGCTGCTTGATCTATCATAGGGCAAATTCTGCCACGTGTGTCAACGTAGTCCGAAACAAGAGGTTGATAAAGCAGGACTGCTCACGAACAACACTGAAACGGGTTTAGAGAAGGAAGGGTTGAGTGTGATTTATGTGGTATCAAACAAGCAGAAACCCCTGTCGTTCAGTCTTGCGTATGCCCCGTATAAATAACGCCATAATTTTGACAAAACCGTAAAGAATCTCAATAAAAGCGAAAACGAAATCGATACCCTAGATTTCCAAATGACAGTATCTCATCTTATGCAGTAACAGCCAACTCATCCCTACTCACACTCTCCTCGTCCTGCTTCTTTACCGCCGCTCCTGGTAACAACAACCAACACCCGCTAATTGCAACCAACAAAGCCAAAATGACCGGTTGCAAACTCCTCACGCCCTTATTCTGGGCAATCACACCCACCAAAAAGGGAAACACGGCACCCCCGGACCCCCCAACAGCAGTTCCAAACCCAATGGTTCCAACATGCAATCTTCGAGGAAGAAGTTTCGTGACGAGCACGATGGCGGTGGGGAATAAGGGACCGAAGAAGAAACCGAGGAAAGCCACGGCGATGGCAGAGACGATGAAAGAGGGGACGAGCCAGAAGAGGAGTTCGAGACCGAGGGAAATGATGAGGTAGAGGAGTACTGAGCGGAATTCGCCGAGGTAAGTGGTTAGGAATGGGAGGACGAGACGACCGAGGGTCATGCCGGCCCAGAAGCCGGTGGCTGTGATACCGGACTCGAAGGCTGGTGCTGAGCGGACAGTGGTCATGAATTTCACGATCCATCCTCCGAGAGAGACTGTGTGGAGTTTATTAGAATGGAAGTTGATTTGAGATTGTGGGGTAGGAGAAGACTTACTTTCAGCTCCCATGTAGCCGAATATGAAAAGGGCGAAGAGCCAGGTGACTTTGTTTTTGATGGCGGAGCGAGTGCGTCCAGTTTCGGCATTTGGGTCTTCAGGATTCTCTAACATGAACACTTCGCCAGTTTGGTTCCAGAATGTTACGCTGGAGGTTATGAGTTCGATGACTGAGAATCCCACCTGGTTAAAAGTTAGGTTAGCTCGAGAGTTGAATGACAGGGAGAGTGCTCCGCGAGAAGGACAAAACATACCAAGATGTAGTAAAAATAATACCAATCCAACCCACCCTTCGTGAACATAGTCGTACTAATTAATGGAGCGACTGTAGCACCAAACGCATAAAAGGCTTGCAAAACTCCAGAGACCTCATTCGCATTTGCCATGTTGCCAATCCATGCACACCACGCAGCATCGATGAGTCCGTTTCCAAATCCGATGAAGGCAAACATGACGATTAGAACTGGATAGGGAGGATGTACGGCCATGACAGCGAAGGCGACGACATGACACAGAGGTCCTACCGTAGCTACTCCTCGTTGGCCGAAACGCATGTGTACCAAGTTGTTTGTGAATGCTGCGGTGGTGTATCCTAGGAATGGGGAGAGAAAAACTATGTTGAGTCAGTAAGAATACACTTGGAAGTCTAGATTGAAATATTTGGATTACTTAGTGAGACAACGGTGTAGTTAAGGTTGTAATATTTCTCCAGCTAAATTTATATGGTCAGCTCCAGTTGCAATTCCCCCAATTTCTCAGTCTCTGGATTTAACGATGGCAGAAAAGAGAAAAGAAAACTCACATAAGGTATCAAGGAACCATAACTCCCATCATTCATCCCTACCACCAGAAAACTCCAGAATGTCGCAAAAACCCTCCACATATTCCCCCTCGGGGCGTTCCATCTCTGCAACGCCTCCACCGCATTGTGTGGTGGCTGATCATCTGCTGTTTCCAGCGGGATTGGACCATCATTTGACTGAGAAACGGAGGCAGGTGTAGAATTATAGATGCTGTTGTTTGATTTGTTGGGGAGCGTGTGCATTTCATAGTTGGAGGTTGATGGGCTGGGGTCCGCTCCGGCGGTAAGGGTTGTTGTCTGCGCCATGATGGGAAGATGAGATAATGGACAGAAATGGTGTGAATTGACCTTCAGAATTAAAGACCAAGGAGAGGAAAGAGAAAGCTCTTTTAAAGAGAGAAGATCATGAGAGAGAAGCTTAAGCGGGAAAGGCGGAGTCTTTGTTTTTAATAGCATCTGGGCATGCAGACACTCCCTTGTTCTGATCCTCCATGCCCACTCTTCAACGAGGGGAAACTCTACTGTAATCCCCCGTCAAAGATTGGATACGAAGACACTGGGTCATCTTGGCCTGCATTGTAAATACCAAAAATTTGGAGGATTTCACGAGCGGTGCCCGTAATTCGACGCGCTATTACAATCCCTTCGGATTGCAACCGAGGAGGCAAAGATACCCTGTGGGGGTGACGTAAATATCGGCTAAATACCGGCTAAATCTCGGTCAATCTCTGAACAACGACCACGCCTTATTTTCGATGCACACATGACATTCTGTTGTATATTATATATATTAAGTCTCAAGATGTAGGATACGAGTTCTTTTTCCTTCTTTCCTTTCAATCAGCTTTGTCATGAACCTTCTTGTTGTGAAGGGCGTTGAAATAAGCTCACCAAAATGGGATAGAGTTATCCCGAATGCAACGACGGACTAATTCCTGGATGACCGCATTTGTCAAAAGTTTTTTTTTAGAGTTCTAGATTGGGCCCGGCGTGAGTCTTACCATACTCTCATTAATCATCATCCCAATACGACAAATAGTATTTATCTTAAACATTGATCCATATCAATTTGAAGTACATTAACGACTAGAACACATCTTATTTCCCTCTCTTCATTCTCGTCCCGTCCAATCTCAATTCAATTTTAATGGCTGGTTGAGCCAAAAAAGCGAATGAAGAAAATATAATTATCCAGATCAACTTCACGTCAACAACCATGACAACCATGTCAACGACAACCAAACGACCCGTAGGCCTTAAATGGCGTTCATCAATACCATTCATTCTCAGCACGATTGGAATAGGTGCACATTCTCTTCCTCCTCTCCCTCTCAATATCTCCTTGCTAACGCCACCACAGGAATGTTCACCGACCTCTTTCTCTATGGAATTCTCGTCCCCATTCTCCCCTTTCTACTCCCCTCCCGCCTACACACCCCCAAATCAGAAATTCAATCCCAAACCTCCCTCCTTCTCGCCTCCTATGCCTTTGCCCAAGTCCTCCTCTCCCTCCCCATCGGGGCGCTCGCCGACCGGCTCCCCTCCCGCCAACCGCCATTCATCTTTGGCCTCACCTCCCTTCTCCTCTCTACTCTCCTCCTTTACCTCGGACAGACCTTTCCCATTTTAATCCTCGCTCGAGTTTTCCAGGGCATTTCCGCTGCTTGCGTGTGGACGATTGGTCTCGCGATGATTATTGAGACGGTAGGAAGTGAGAAGTTAGGTGTCACAATCGGGACCATTTTTGGATTTATCAGTATTGGAGAGTTGGCCGCCCCGGTGTTGGGTGGGGTATTGTATGATAAAGTTGGGTATGGGGCTGTATTTGGTTTGGGTTTCGCGTTGATAATGATTGATCTTATGACGAGGTTGTGCGTTATTGAGAGGAAGGTCGCTGAGAAGCGTTATGGGGTTGAGTACTCCCCCATTTCCTCTTCCTCGTCATCCACCATTTCGGAGGCCGACGAAGAAACACCATTAATTTCCGACACCGCCATTACGTACGACAACAACGATAATTGTGATAATAGCACAACCAAAAAACTGAACCGCAACCCCTCAAACGACCCCTTCCTCATCCCCAGCATTCCAGCAACACGTTTCCACAAAAACAACCCAATTCTCTACCCTCTTCTCCACGCACGCACTCTAACAGCCCTCCTCCTCACCCTTGTTCAACCTCTCATTCTCTCCATCTTCGACGCTACCCTCCCGCTACACGCACAGCAACTCTTTGGTTTCACATCTCTTCAGTCCGGACTTTTATTCCTCCCCATCATCGCACCGTCAATCATCCTTGGGCCCATTTTCGGCAGGTTGATTGATAACTATGGTGTTAAGCCTACGGCTTGCACAGGCTTATTCGCAATTACGATTCCGCTCGTTCTAATGCGTTTGCCCCATACCGTTCTACCAGTCGAGGGAACAAACGATGAGCCGTCGCAAATTCCGCAAATCGTCTTCCTGTGCATCCTTCTTCTCTTCACGGCCATCTTCCTCAGCTTGCTCGGTGCACCCGGCTTGGTGGAGGCAAGCTACATTACCGAACAATACCACCTCAATAATCCCGGAAAATTCGGTGAAAATGGTCCTTATGGGAGACTGTATGCGGTCAATAGTATGGTATTTAGTGCGGGGTTGACGGTGGGACCGATCCTGGCGGGTTGGTTGAGAGAGAGTGTGGGATATGGGAATATGAATCTGATCGTTGCGATTTTGTGTTTAGGAACTGGGGGTGTGTGTTGGAAGTGGTTTGGGGGAGAGCCGAGGGGGTTTTTGGGGTTGGCCTGGAATGAGAGTGAGTAGATGAGTTGGATTTTCCTGGTGTTTACTTTGGGTTTATTGGAAGTTGGGAGTAAGCAGTTTACTTTGGGGCTATTGGGGACAGGGGTGGAAGAGAAAGGGAGGCAGTTCAACATGCATATATGCGATTGAAGCAGGTGTATTAAAGGTACAGCAGCATTAATGGGATCAGTACGGAGTTTAGTGTACAACAGCGAGAAAAGGAAAGAAAGTGAGTTATATAATAATACACGTCAAAAAAAGAAACTCTTCAAGAGCAAAACCTCTTTCTGTCCATCTATCTATACATAAAAACCAACCTACCCCATCGAGCATCACAAAGCAAAGGAGTATATCGGTTCTCCTCCGAAAAATAAAGCCCCTCCCCGGTTTACTGATTACCAAGCTGCCAAGTACGAAACGACACATTATGTTACCAGGAACATGGGGCCTTAATAATAGAGACATTGCGGGGAGGATTAGGTACCTAGGTACCTTAGCTAGCGGGATTGGAAGGGATTGGATTGGCAAGAGTGTGGGGAAAGTGAGCGGGAACGGCGGGATTGGCATCTTTGATGTGCGGGATTCAATACATTTGATTGGGGTAGGATGTGATACTTTGTGGTAGGTATCTGTACAGTAGAAACGAGTGTTTACAAATGAAGAACCTGGTAGGTAGTAATAATTTCTTGTTTGTGAGGCCTATTGTACTTTTAGATGGAACGTTCCTGCTCAACACACATCGTCAATCGATTGGTCCTCGCCAAGTTTCGCCATGACATTTTTGAAAAAGTTGGGGATTCGAGCGATTCAGAGAACTTTTTTTTGGAAAGAAAAAGAATGTGTTTTTGGCGACGTGCAACAAATGCGGTTCGAAGCGGCCGCATTGTCCGCATCACGTGAAATGCACCGAAATCTGTGTTGTCCCAAAAGAAGTCCAGAAACGAATAAAGTTGAAGAGTGAAAGTTTTGAGAGGATGTAGGGACCTATGCAGCGGAGGCAGGTGCTGATGCCAAGATGGTTATGGAAAGTATCTTGCTCAGCTCTACCCGACGGTATAGTATTTCTGCAAGGGCGGAGCCGCAGAACTGGGGACTTCTTGGTTTACCCCGCCATTATTATTCTACTGGGATAAAGAAAGCAGCTTTGCAAACCGAACGGAACTTGGAATCAATCAAACGTGCGGGCCAAGAAAGAGGCTTGCACTCGGTGTTGTGAACGAGTTCAAGTGGTAGGTCAAAAGCATGTACATCTGCATTCAAAGGGCGTTTTCTCGACCTGCAATATTCAAAACCTGTTTTTGCTCGCATATTTTATAAAAAATGAGGCGCAAGACAAGGCGAAAGTCTTGGTTGCCCCGCATGCGGCTGAATCCCCCCAGGCTTCCACGAAGTTAGTATTGGTATATAGGTACCTAGGTAGGATTGCTGCATGTTCACTTCCCCCCCATGTTCTTATATCAAAACTTACTTCACCTCACCTTTGACCAAATTGAAAGCAACATGTCTTCACCAAACAAAAGATCTGTCTATATCATCCACGAGGAAGTGCGAACCGACAGCGCCGTACCGGTCATTCTTCAAGATTGGGTCGGCTTCTCGCACGCCAAACTTCTTGTCCTCACGCGAGGGTCCATCAACGACACCAACAGCCAAGGAAAAGTGTATGATATTTGGAAAGATGGGAAGAATGAAATTGGATTTGGACAGCCTAGCAAAGATGGCACTTTCACGGGCGTTCCGTGGCCGGGTAAAGTAGCTGGAGAAGAGAGTTTCCTCATTGGAACGACCAGTGCAAGCAATGCTGAGATTTTACAAGCTGGTAAGTATTGTACTGTACTTCCAATCGAAGCGAGTTTATGTTTTTTGCTCGTTGGCGCTTGAAGAAATGTAATTATGCTAATACGTTTATATCTTTCTTTTGTTAGCGAATACTTGTACTTCCAACATGAAGACGTACAATCTTTTCACAAACAACTGCAAGATATTTGCGACGAGACTGGGAGAAGCGATCGTGAATGATCCCATAGTTTCGCGAACATGGTATGAGATTATTTTGAGGGATATAGACATCAGAGTAACCGATGTCGCGATAAGAGAGGATGGAGGCTACAAAAAGGGTAGTATTCGCAAAAATCCCTTTTTTGGACATTCGTAATCTGTTGGAATGCTTGGAAGTATCAAGGCTTGGAGATTCTAGAATAGAGATATCTCGTTCGAAGTTCATGAAGTGTTTAAAACAACTAAATTTAATATAGTTCCGTGGGTGAAATAAATGGAATATGAGCAGATCTTTATGCGAATCTTGTCAGATAAGTGAGCGTGCACTTGACTTCCACCGTTGTTGTGAGGTCGATATACGATCGTGACAAACCTCATGTTGTAGCAGATTGCTCAAATAGCAAGCGTACCAATAACAACTTGCGCCTTCCGCTATCAAAATTGTGTATTGTTCTGATTTCTATCCAAAATTATGCCTCATGCCGTGTCCGCCCCTCTCGCTTATATAAAAAGTCTAAGATGGGGTTAGATGATGCGGTCTTTCCATTTCTGTGATGAGAAATCACTCTTCAATGCAAGGAGGAACATCTCACCTTAATTGGGAGGAGATGTCTGGAGGTTGGCTTGGTATACGTAGACAAAATTACCCATCTTAGATATAGTTTCGGCATACCAAGGAACAATCGTGGTAGCGCTCTTTCGGCTTTTTGACTTTTCGGCTTTTTCATTTTTGGATGTTTTATTTTTCGATTTTGCGATCAGCGCAGGTCAAGAGTAGAAGACTTATGAAGTAATGCTTGAAGGACATGCTTGTTCAGCTTTTCGCATCTTGTGCCGACGCTTGTTAATCTCAGTATAACAGTGATCAATAATAGCGCTGAGGGGGGGACTTCCTTGAATTTATGAGTTCTCACTGCTCGACCGCCCCTCCTCTGCTTCTCTCGATCATAACCCAAGATAGAGCGTGTAGTTAGAAACCGTAGAATTGCACTGTGTACTTGTAAGATTACATGAAGTTGTCAAAAAAAAAAAAAAAAAAAAAAAAAAAACCTCGAGGCCAGAGAACTCGTATTTCTCGACTTTCTGTCCATGATTTTTCAAGTTCAATGTCTCAGTATGGCGGTAGATCCCCTCCGAATGTAATACGGTGGGCCCAAAGTCAACTCTATCACTATGGGTGGCGATGCTTGACAGCCAACTTTCAGTGTAAAATAGGGTTAAGTTCAGGCCCACTGTATTACATTCGGAGGGGAAGAGTACATATATTCTCCTTTCTTGGCAACATAGCTTGGCGACACAATGAGGCTTTGCTTGGAACCTCCACTCCGACCTCCGAACCACTCAGCCGCAATGGTGGAGATGATTTCGTCTCGAAAACGACAAATCGAACTGAACAAATTAGGTAAGGTAACCTCGGAAAGGCTTTTATCCATTCGGCCAAGACGCTCGCTTGGAATGATCGTTGTGATGGGGTTTCCTTTTTATCAATATTCAGCCTTGTTGGTGCATTTTTTCGGACATGGAAATAGTCAAATGGGGATGGTAGGTGAGGTGGACTAGGATGGTGTTCAGAAAGGAGTTGAAGCATTGTACATTTGTATGGACTTAATTGTAGGTTTGTGTGATTTTATGGTAATTGAGACTTTTGTTCATTGCTTGTGGTTATGGAAGATATTGGGTGGTGATGCTCGTTTGGTTCAAGCTTTGTGCAAGTCACCCAAAAAGCAAAAAAAAAACACAAAATACAACAATAATGCTTGAAAATCAAGCCGCCGTGAGCCCAAATCTAACAATACCTCAAACATATTCCGCAAGTGTTCGGCCAATATCTTCCCAGCCGATGGACCATGGTACCTCGCCTACACTAGGTGGTGCCTCGAAACGAGTTGCCAAGGTTGTAGGCTTGTAGCTGAGATTTAGGGCTGAGATATTCCTGGCATGGTGGTGGCTTGAATTCTTAAAGCAGATGATGCAAAATAAGAATTAATGCTAAAGCTTGGATGTCCATCCTCAAGAAGCAGTTCAATAACGGTCTAAGCGCCATTCTTGGATTTACCATATAAGTATGTCTGTCGGCTGCCCATTTCAGTGAATTGCAATACCAAATCTGCAACCCTTTTTCTTGAACAACAAAAGCATTCATCAAACTTTCAAGCTCATTAATAGATACCCTTTTAATCTTCTCTTGATATTCATTCATTCGACAAAAATGCGCACCACCAATTCCCTTCTCCTGAGCTTGCTTTTCGCCAGTCGAGCTCTTGCCGACGTGGGAGTTTGCACGGATTTATCAGCTTGTGATACAGATTCGAGTCCATGTGCTGATGGATCAACGTGCACCATCACAACAGCACCAGCGCCTTCAGTAAACGACGGTGTATGCAGCAATGGCCTGGCCTGTCCAACTGACGGCTCAGTTCCTTGCATAGACGGCTCGACATGTAAGAAATCCACACCAGCGAATGGGACATGTACGAATAAAGCTGGTTGTCCCATTGGCCCTCTAGATGGAGTGTGTGGGAATGGGCTCGCCTGTCCAACCGATGGCTCAGTCGCCTGCAGCGATGGCTCAACCTGCACGAAATCCACACCACCAAACGGAACTTGTACAAATAAAGCCGGTTGTCCTATCGGTCCTCTCGATGGCGTCTGTTCGAATGGACAAGCCTGCCCAACTGATGGCTCAGTTGCCTGCAGCGATGCCTCCACCTGCACAAAATCCACCCCGCCAAATGGAACTTGCACAAACAAAGCCGGCTGTCCCATCGGTCCTCTAGACGGCGTGTGTGGGAATGGAGTTACCTGCCCCACGGACGGATCAGTTGCTTGTAGCGATGGCACAACTTGTGCGAAAAAGCCAGCAACGCCAGGATCGGATTCTACTTCCTCTACTTCAACTCTGCCGAATACATCAACAGGACCAACTACGACGACAGGACCAAGTGTGACGACAGGGACGAATTCAGGAGGTCTCCAGACGACTCTTACTCTTTCCACGACTGGGTCGGCCGCTGGAGGAGTAGGAGGAGGATCTGGATCTGGATCTGGGCCAGGGCAAACTGCTGGCGTTGGGGCAGGAAATGGCAATGGAAATGGTAATGGAACTTCGAGGGCGACGGGAACTCCTGCTGCTACAACGAGCAGCGGCAGCGGCAGCGGTGGTAATACGGGATCGGGAGTTTCGATTGGAGTTTCTGGGACTTTCTTGATGTTAGGACTTTTGGTTGGTTCAGGAATGATGTTTATTTTGGTGTAATAAGGCTGTTTTGGATTTCGATGTTGGATGTGGATGGGAGGATTAGAGCATATCTGTCTTTGCGTGTGACGAGACAGTTGTTGATTAGCGAGGGGATTGGGTATTTACTTGGTCGTTTGAGAGATGTTGGATTTTATGGCAAGCATTTTTTTTTTTTGGCTACCTAGGTAGATACCAGTGCTGTGGGCATTATATTACCAAGAAACTTGTGCAATTTGAACTCGATTTCCAACAGAGCAGGTCTGGGAGATCGAAGAGGATAGCGAAGTTGGAACTTGGAGCTTTGGAGTTGCGTGCCAGATTTGGACTCATTCGGATCTAAAAATAGGCCGATCTCTATAAGCCCTTTCATAGTGCCACTTGTTCTCACGACGTGCGATTCTACTTAGTTCTTATTCTTTTCACAAAATTAGACAGGGGTTAATAATTCCTGCTGTCATAAAAGTCCCAGCTAGCCTTTAATCGATATTTACCTTTGTGTCTCTACCTTCGGAGTAGAGAGATAGTAGCAGCGCTTGAACGAGATATTTTCTTGCGTACTCTGCAAAGTGGACGAGAGCCAAGCAGATCCACAGGTACTGGAGGAAAGAAGTGATGCTCCACGAGGTCAAGACTTACATATGTATGGAACTTTCATGAACCGACTACCATGTATTGCATCTTGGAACTTTTCGGCAGTTCCTTGACAACTAGACTAGTCTTAAAGGTTATCACGTGCCTAAGCCTTTATAACAACATCACTTGAAATAGCCACTTGAACCAAGCTGTCACAGGCTTTCTACAATATATACCAATATATGAGCCGTGACTAGCACAGAACCCAATAACTCCCATAAAGGGACTTGTCGTCTGGATTACTTCGAGCATAGAACAAATCGTTTGACCGTGACCTTGCATCATCTTTGTCTTAACAGAGTAGAAGTTAAGCTGTTCAGATATTTTGCTATCTCACTGATTGCAATCAATTTGTTTTCTATTCTAATAAAGCCAAGATCATTAGACTCTTATGCTCCTTTCTCGGTGGTAGATAGTATGCTTCCCTTCGTTCCACCTAGAGCGGCATTATTTTGATATATTTGCAAGTGTGCATGCATATTGCAATTGCTTTTTCTGTTCGTCACACAATTACTCAGGACAGAGCAATGCTATAGGAGGCGCTAGCACAGCCTCTGCCACCCAGCCGTGCGTTGTGTCCATCATCTCACCGATATCTCTTAGGTCTTGGTACCCCGCTCAGCCTGAGTAAAAGAAATAAATAGATCTGTCACGAATGTTTACTCCGCACAACTTGCAAGCTCCTACCACGCCAGAGAACATTTTGTTCCAGGGAGAATCATGTCCGACTCAATAATGTATCAGCACCGTCCTCTTGGGTCTGCACGATCAATCAGAATCATTAGCCTCCAGGGCGCATCTACAGGAGAGCTTTATTTAGAACTCGAAGAAAGCTCCTTGGATTCGTCACCACTATATGAGGCCCTCTCGTATACTTGGGATGGACAAACACCAGACCAACCCATCAACTGTGAAGGGAAGCGTCTTAACATCACCAGGAATTGTATGGAAGCACTCTTGAGGCTACGATACCCTTCTCGGCAGAGATCATTGTGGATCGACTCGATCTGTATCGATCAATCTGATACAGAAGTTTCCAAAGAAGAGAAGAAGCAACAAATTCCGTTGATGGGTGAGATCTATGGGAGGTGTGCTCGAGTCATTATTTGGCTTGGGCAAGAGACTGAGGCCAGCACGCGCAGTATCAGATATCTGCGGGACATCTCGGATCACCTCCAGCCATTTACATCAAGTTCAAAGCACATGCCAGTTCATGAGATACCTTTGGCAGACAAGGACAGATTGTGGAAGCGCCGGACAGCCTTTCAAGGTCAGCACTCCGATCTATATTTCAGCAGACTTTGACTAACGAGACGGGATTTAGAGGAGAACATGCAACTCACTAGCAGCAGAGGCAATGCCGCTGACGCGAGTGTGCTGTCAGATCTATTCAGCCGCCCTTGGTTCACTCGCATGTGGACAATCCAAGAACTCGCACTATCGCCTAAAGCGACCATCATCTGTGGACAATCAGAGATAGAATGGGATGATCTTTTCAATGGGGTATATTTCATGGCTCATCTTGAGCAGACGTTTTCGGGAAACAACAGCAACGAGAGTCAATTTGCGTCAAGCTTGAAAATTTACGGACAGTTAAGGTCCTTGATCCACGAGGTCGGATATACGCTCTCAGACACCAAGATATCGCAAATCCTCACTCTGGTACATCCTTACAATTGTTTCTTTCCCCACGATAAGATGTACGCATTGTGTGGATATCTTACAAAACTTGGTGTCACAGAGTTGCCACCTGTGAGTTACGATCTACCTCCGGCTAAAGTATACGCCGAGTTCACAAAGAAAGCTATGCTATGGGACAAATCTCTGGACCTTCTCTACACGCTCGGGACGCCACGAACGCTGGCTGACCTCCCCTCCTGGTCACCCGACTGGGGCAGCTTCCGCAACCACATGCCAATACTCAATAGTCCATTTTGGGCGAGCAGTAACTCAGAAGTCCGAGGTATATTGTTCACTGATAATAACGAAGCATTACATCTTCCTGGTCTCATCATTGATACGATCAAGTTCCGACCCAACACCAACATCCCAGCCAATCTAGAAGGAGACAGTGCGAGAAAGCATGAGGTTTTCTTGCCTAATATGGAACAGAGAGTCAAAGCATGGCAGGAATCCGTCAATCTTGCTGCGACGCTGGACCACTATCCCACGGGACAGGAGTGGACAGTAATTCTATACGAGGTGTTTTTGCAAGGTGGTTTCATTGGGGATTCGGGCCAGGAACTCTCCAAGAACATGGAGCAATTCAATGAGTGGCTTCAGCTTTTACAGGCCTACGATTCCGACAAAGGAACAGCTGCTAGCAAGACACTTGTCACTGAGGCAGTAAGGCAAGCATTGAGGTCACCCCAATTATGCCAGACCTATCTC
This sequence comes from Tetracladium setigerum, assembly GCA_031472005.1. Lineage (NCBI taxonomy): Eukaryota > Fungi > Ascomycota > Leotiomycetes > Helotiales > Tetracladium > Tetracladium setigerum. The sequence goes on along the minus strand of PZJY01000008.1, from coordinate 1,960,191 downwards.
TCGGAGGGATTACTTGTAGCCCCGAAGGTCATGAGAAGCAGGGCGTGGAATATTTTGATCGCAATGAGCGTCAGAGATGGCACCAAACATATTCATCACTGGATCCATAACATGACGATGGGTAAAGTGATTTTTACTACTGAGAGAGGATACCTCGGTGTGGGATCTGACTTGCTCCAAGGTGGTGACGAAATCATTTTAATTCCTGGTCTGAGACTGCCGATGATTATCAGAGAGTGTGGGAATATGAAATATAAATTTGTAGCACCTGCTTATGTACATGGGATAATGCGTGGAGAGGAGTGGCCTGAGGAAGAGGAAGATGTGCTTTCTACTTTTGAGTTTAGATGAATATCAATCTTGATAGATGTTGGATTGGCGGTTATAGGGGCCCTTCGACGCATTTACAAATTATCTATAGAGGTAAAACTTCATGTAGACAGTTTATCTTAGACTGCATGACATTAAAGTTCGAAAAGACGAAGCGTCTCAACAAACAAGGACAACAGCGCAAACCTAACTCCTCTATTCACAGAGACAGGATCTGTCGGTGAAGGACTTGTAGAGCTGTAGCGCAGATCTCTTCCTAGAATAGCTTTGGAGAGAAAATTAGGTATGTAACTCAGCTCAGAGTTTCCTCAGGTGGCGCCGTCAACAAGAAGTGAGAGACAGTGTGAGGAGTTTGCATAGAATGAGCGTCAGTGCCTATCACGAGTCGCAATACTCTTAGCTTACGAGAGTAGTGGCCTTTCATGCGTTGCTTGAGGCCAACTACAAGATATACCTGGAGGCTCAGATCTGGACGAGCTGGTACACAATAATACGATGCAGGGAGGGGGTTCACAGCACAACTTTAAAACTCAAATACAGCAGTAAATACGGACGAGGCGGGGTTTCGATTAGAAGGTATATTGCATGGAGATAGATGGGTCAATGAATACCTAGATAGAGAGAATGAGGGTCACAATGATGACGAGATAAAAGATAGCAAAGTAATCGTGGATTCGTGTCGTTTGGTGGTGAAGTAGGAATGTATTTGTCCAGGAAAGACAGGAGGGAAAGGGAGGGATGAGATATCCGAGCTGAGAGTGCCTGTGATCTAAGGCTCTGCTAAACTAGTCTGCAAGTGAGCCCGTACTGTCCAGTGTATCCCTTGACACCCAAGCAAGCTCGCAGTAAACGATCGTCATATGTATCATAAGTACTTTGTATGCACTAGTTCATTCGAATTTATAGTAGATAGACATGTACAACATTATTATCTTCATTATTTTGTTTGTCCGAGACTGTACTATACTAGGTATACTACAATATATCTACTTTACTATCATACTATATAGAATTTTGTTTATTCGTACTTTCGACAAGGGCAATTGGGGGATTAGGAGTATTCCCATTCCCATTCCCATTTCCGTTTGAATTTCCCACCGGTATTCCAGTATTCCCATTCACGTTCTCATTTCCATGCCCGTTGCCATTCCAGTTCGGCACTGCAACCGAAGGAGGTCCCTTTCCAGCATGACTTCCGCTTCCCATCACGCCGAAATCCGCACTGGGGTTTCCAGTGGGTGGGAAAGTGGGATTGGACATAGATCCTTCCCTCAAGGACCTCCCCAGACTGATACTTTCTTTCGACTCTTTACTTTCGCCATCTTCTGGTCTTTTCACACCTCCTATCCCTGCCTTTACCATCGGCACATCGTTCACATTCACATTCGCATTCGCATTCACATGCCCATTCGCATTGCCAATCACCCCTCCAGCGCTCGGCCCCAACACTTCCTTCCCCTTCTCGCTCTCCTTAACCTCCCTCACAGCCGACGGATCAACAAACCTCCCCGGCACGCCCTCGCCACAACCTCGGTTCCAACACCAACATATGCGCCCAAAAGTTTACTCCACTTATACTCTGATTTCTTTAATTTTTGAATCTGTGCGTAGGCGAATGAGTTGGCGTAGACGAGGCCGGTGGTGGGGTCGCGATATTTGGCTGGGTGGTGAGTGATGGGGCAAAGAGGGTGGTTGTGGTGATTGGGTTTGCTTTCTATTGAAAATGTTAGGCTGCTTCTAATCTCAAAGAAGACGAATAAAAACACAGGGCGGGGAGTAAAAGTGCAGACAATGAAGCTAGATATTAAGAGAGCGTGACATACTAGAAGGAGGCAATTTTTGAAACTTCCTCCCGAAAATCACTTCCGTCTGGACATTTTTATCTTTGATAGCCGTCTCGTCGAAGTTTTGAAGGATGAGGTAGTTTCGTGCTGCATGTTCTATTGTCGGTGGCCCGGGGGTTCTTCTGGTTTCTTCTCTACTTCTACTTTAGGGCCAGGAGGTTGGGTTTGAATCTGAGATGTTTGAACTAGAGGTTGAGATTGTGAAGGAGGAGGAGGTGGTGGAGGGGTATTCAGTTGTGTTTGATTTGGATCTAATGTTTGAAGCGGAGGTTGTGACTGTGAATTTGAAGAGTAAAGTTGTGGTTGAAGTGGGTAGAGGGGTAATGGCGGTGGGTAGTTGTAGCTATATCCCAAGCCTGGGAGAGGTGCCGAGCCGTCCAGCGCGGGAGGAACGAGCATGTAAGGTGGTTGGGACGGATAATTATGATTGAAGTTGGGTGGAGGATGCGGTGCTTGAATTGGGAGGCCAGGAGGGGGCGCGAGAACGGAGGATCGTGGTGGAAGATGTACTTGAGGTTGTATAACAGGTTGTGGGGTATACTCTGGGATTGGTGGTGAGGGGATTGGTGGATCGGGGGTTTTTGATGGTGAGGGGTCAGGTTGTGATGCTTTGATTTCTGGATTTGGAGTTTGGACTTGGGAATCCAAAGGTGTGGGTGAGGGCGCAGCTGTGTCTGGTTTAGCAACTTCTATCGTCGCACTGTTTGAAGTTGAGCCTTCTTTCGTATCTCCGCCCTCCGTGATGGTAGCAGCTCCATTCTTCTCTGTCGCCGTCTTATCCTTCTCCTTGGCCACCTCCTCAGTTACCGAAGCTTTCTTCTTTTTGGAGACCGGTTTCTCCTTTGGCTCCTCGATTATGAGATTCTTCCCGACTTGCCTCAATTTACCTCCAACATATTCCCCCAGCCCACTCCACCAAGTAATGACCGGACCTTCCAAGTGTCGATTCTTTAATGCTGCAAGTTTCGCCCTCTGTTCCTCTTCTCTCAACATTTCCGACTCCTCCCATCTGCTCAGACTCTTTGAGTTCGCCTTTTCTATCCTCGCTGCTTCTGCTAGTCTGTCCGCTTGTGTCATGGCGGGCTTCTGTTTCGCCTTTTTCGCAGCCGCCGCCTTTTCCATATTCTTCAACTGCTTGATGCGCTTGATCTCCCTATCCACCATTTGTACATGCAGTTGTTCCTTACTCTGCCTCGTTGTTCCTCTCGCTGAAGCTCGCGTGGGCAGTTCATCTGCTGTTGGAATCCAGGAAGCGCGTTCTGATTTCTTTTTCGGTCTAGGGGCAGGCGCTTGCGATAGAGTGGGATCTATCTTGACTCTCTTCTTCACAAAGGGTACTTTGTCTTGTAATTTTCGTTTCTTAGACTGTTTCTCTGCCTTTTCTTGCTTCTGCAGCGCTCTCTCCCCATCTAAATCGTCGTCCACCGCGGCGGCATCCTCGTCGTCCGAGGATGAATCCATCTGTACATCTGAGTCGTGACCAGCATCCTCAAAGCCATGATCTTCCCCCGCATCATCTTCGTTGAAGAGGAGAGCAAGTTCGTCCTCGGGTCTTCTTCCTCCTCTGCTTGTTGGAGGAGGGCCTGCAGTCGATTTCCGGCGGTGGATCGCTTCTGCCGCGAGGTAGCTAGCCACTCTACTTGTGGCGCATCATCTTCCTCTTCCGTGTCGCTGGAATCGCCCGAGGAGGGGGAATTTTCTTCGTTGGGGAGTTGTGCTTCTGCATCTTGCATGGGCGTGTTTGCATCTATTGGGGTTTCCCCGTGCTGCGGTTCTGCCACGCTGCTTTCGAGAGGCGCGTCCATTCTGGGAGGTTTTTATGCGAAGGAGAGTCGTCGCATGCTTAGGGATAATAATATAATTTGGTTCGCGTATATTCGAGAGGAAGGGGGCGTGAGGGGTTGTTCGTTTGTTAGTCGTTCAGTGGTTCATTTGTGGTTGACAATAAAAATGCGAGGTTCGGTCCGCCGACATGGCATGGGACAGGATGACAAGCATCGGATCGCGTTCGGGAAGATCAGATCTCGACTAATCACGTGCACTTTACGACGACGACACAAAACTCGGAATTTAAGAACCAGCTAGTATTTTAAAGTGTCTGATGAGATATCTGATAAGTAATGCAGCTAAAGTATACTTTACTTACCCCTCGTACTAACGAAAGATCTTACCTAGTCTGTAGCGGAGAAGCGAAACATCAGATTGTGATTGAGTTTCTCTACTATCTCTCCTGCGACTGCAAGTTTGGGGTACATTACATTACATTACATTAGTTCTACACTGGCGTGATCTCCTTGGAGGGAGTACGCACGTATTATTTGGTGTTCGTGTTCGTGCCTGGAAATATTACGGAGAATGAACGGCGTCGATGTCTTGGTCTGGGTCGATGCCGTTGAGCTAAAAAGGATGCTGCATGGGGGAGCAAGTCTCGTGTTTCAGAAAGCGCCATCACATCTTTTCATGAAGGAAGCCAGCCCTACGATAGGCCCAACCCTTTGACATTGTCACCGCAGCACAATTTAAACAATGCAGTCGACTCGACCTTGAACCCCAATCATCAGATTGATGGATTACATATGCGAGATGTGCCTTCATATGCCTCCATATATCCCCCCTCCAGGCAGGTGGAGGGAGAAACACAGCAGGACGCGGCGTTCTGTCGATCCTGGGTCGCGTCTACTTGAGACGAGGTCCTTCGGGGCAAGTCGTAACGAGGGCCTGTGTTGAGATTCATGCGAAGGAAGCATGAACATGAGCCGGCATATTATTCGAGGGATTGCTGCGACGACGACGACGACGAGAAGCTTTGGAAGCTTTGGAAACAGTGGAAACAGTGGAAACACATTCCAGGGACCCAGTCAATTGAGACGCTATCTGTCCTCTCGGTCCTGATTGAGCATTCTCTCCCCGACGCATGATGGGAAAATGGCCAAACAAGAGGTCCTACAGAGGCTGTGTGATATATATACTTCGTCGTATCAATGACTCTCGTCCGCTCCTTTCTTTTGTTTGGCCTTTGGATTTACGAGGTAGTCCCGAGTTCCGTTGCCTGTTCATCTCAAGTAGGTAGTCGGGTGATTGATCTGCTACTAGAGTTAGTAGTAGTTGAGGAGGCCATGTTGACATGTCGATCCTCTCTGAAAGAAGAGCGGCGGGGATGTAGAGAACCACAGTGGTGGAAGTGATAGAGAAAGGGTGAACTCGTCTGATGCTTTCAAGGGTCGTCAGTTATACTTTCCACCTTACCTTCCCTACATCTGCTTCCACTTCTATCTTCGCATTCTTCCGTTCCCCTATTATTTCCTCCGTCCCAAAGAATGCGTGTCTGTGCACACTATTTTGAGGATAAATGGAAAGAATAGTTTAGAGATAAGAACTAGAATAGTGAAGATGAGAATGAGTGACGCCTCCATCGTTTGCTGGTTACTCAGGCTCATGCATCACCAGCACACACATGCATTTCTAGAATAATAATAGATCAGAACCCACCTACAGGAGACACACACTTCACACCTACTTCTCTCTATCGCTTACACAACATCCACTACGAAGTAGTACACATACAGAGTTGCTTCGCATGTTGTGAGTGAAAATGATAAGCCAGTCGACTTAGCCTCATCCTCGGCACCTCAGCTACAGTGTTAATAATAATGAGGCATTGGGAGGGAGGAGAGAAGAATGTAACACAGTTCTATATATGTATATTTATATCCTCATATATCTCTGTATAAGAAAGCGTGGCAGTTACTCTAACTCTTGCTATACTATACTATACTATACTATGGTATAGTACTATGCCAAACCATAAGATATCTTCCACTTTGATATCGCATCCTTTCTCACCGAATCTTGTCTTCTTCGTCTTCTTTCCTTCACTACCTTACTCTACTTACAACCCTCCTCCACATCGTCCACACCAGGCAAACAAGCGAAAGTCTGAATTGAGTGCGTAACAGGGGTTCTCCATCCGCGCACAGGAACCTGAAACCGCCTGATCGCACGCACTCAGCGCCAAGCCCATCGCTCAAACCAGCAGCGGCCACACACGCCCTAACAGTCTACCAGTAACACACACAACTCTCGCCCTCCTCCTTTTTTTCCACAGCTGGTTCCACTACTCCTGACTACCCTACCCTACCCTACTAGGTACTCGTCCTCCTTGCGACTTGACTACCACTTTCTCCCTTTTATCCTCATCCTCCTCCTCCTCCTCGTTTGCTTATACTACCATCACCACCACGGCCTTCGTCCTTTCTTTTTCCCTTTTCGCCCCATCAACGCTGGCCTGAGTTGTTCCTGTCTGTACATCACATCAATTTCCATCTGGACCCTCCTCGTTCGAAGCGACTAAACTACGACTTCTTCGGTATTAATGACGCAGATCGCCCTGAGTCCCCTTTCTTCCCTCGACACCACTACCACTACCACCACATTCTACTACCACCTTTCCATCTCGGCGACAGATCTTTAATCCAGTGTCAATCGTCTCATAATCTCAATCAAACTCTCTCGATTGCGGTTTCTTGATTGAGGCTACTTGATTCATTGTTTGACCCTCACGGAGGACCGAACCCCTTCTCGGCCCATCGAATATCTCGCTCGCAGAGAATACGAACTCTTCATTACTCCTTTCTTCACACTTCTCCATCGAAACGTCCTGCCAACACCAGTAGCAGCAACCACATCCCGGTTGTCGCACGGCTAAAGGCACTTTTAATAACTGGAACGACAGCAGCAGCAGCAGCAGGCTCTTCTTCCACACGACACGACTTCTCCTCCCTCACAATCTGCCACCACGATCCTTTCCATCATCCCAAAATCATAATTGGCATTGCGAGCATTCGAGTTTCGTCATCCAATCCTTCTGCCCCTCGATAGATTCGACTGTGCCAGCCACTCGAGACTTTCTCGCTTTGTTGGAAACGCCTTATTTCCGAACCTAGACGCTCACAGCACACCCGACGGGTCCATACATTCGACTAATCTTCCTACCTTCTCTCGTGCCAGATATTGAGAGACTTTTTTGGTGGACGAATAATCTATAATGTCATCGGCGAGATCTGAACATTTGACTCTGGGATACCTTCCGCAGCCAAACTTGTCCCACTCCGGATCCTCGACTGCCAACAACTCTCCTACTACCGACCCTTCCAGCGGAAGTGCGTTGCGATCACCTTTTGGACTACCCGGCTCTCATCCCTCTGCAGGAAAGATGGCAGGAAACTCGCGATCAGGGGCTGGTTCTCCATCGCACGATATGGGCAGCACGAGCAGGATTTTCTCAAAGAGGTGCGATCTATCCTATCTACTACTTTCATCGTTCATCTACTGACATTGGCAAAGGCAACGCGAAATTCAAGCACAAGAAGGACTTCCACTGAATGTCTGGGGTCCTCCAACAAGTGGCAATTCCACTCCTCTGCGAGAAAATATTCCCGAATCCCCAACCGATGGTTTCCCCGACTTCACACACCTGCCAACTCCGGATAGTATTCAGCCTGTACGAAGAGCTCGCGCGGGGACTCTTCCATCCCGCCTTCCCCCAGGACTCACTCCTCCAGGAGCTGATAGCATCGGACCATTGCCATCACTTGTGGCCAAAACCTCCCGGCCCACCCCATCTCAGAGCCCATTTCAATCCCTTGTCGATATTGGTGAGCTCAACAATACCAGCAATGTCAGCAATGCAGCCCTCCTCCAGAGACTCCGAGCAGGGTCTACGCCACAACGTGGACAATTTGCAGGCACAAGTACCTCGCCATTTGGAGTGTCGGTCTTCTCTACAAATTGGGGAGGCGGACGTGAGCGCACATCCACACTTGCCAGCATCGCCAGCCAAGGATCTAACCAGCCAAGTTCCCCTTCTCACTCATTCACAAAGGAGGCCGGAGACAATGACATGCAGATGCGAACCTTGGACTATCTCGGGCTCGCTGATACTCCCCAGCAACCTCGAGCACAGCTTGTCAATCCTCTTTTGGCAAATCTGGTCGACAGAAATTCGCAAGCAAATCGATTCCGATCGTACTCCGTCAATGCGAAGGAAAAATATGCAGAGGATGAGGAGGAAGAATACCGCAATGCAGGTAGCATGACGCCGTACGAAGCCCAGCAACATGTACTTCAAGTCCAAATGGAACTAGCCGCCACCAATGCAGCGATTCAGCAGCACAATCTTGCGGTGCAGGCTTATGCCAACCAAGCATCAGCGAGCAGACCCAGGGCCCGCACTGCTGGTGTTTTGGACTCTCCAAGTAACAATAGATTGCTTCTCCAGCGTTATTACCCAACTGCCTCCCGCCTGGACAACACTATCAATGTCACTGATATGGGCGAATCGAGAGAATATGACGGCATCAGTGAAGCAGTTGCTGCCATGAATCTAGGTAGATCAAACAGCCGAACGGAAGGACACTTGAACCCAGAGGACAATATGGAGGGTCCAACTAGAGCTTTGTGGCTTGGAAGTATTCCAGCTTCAACTACAATTTCTACTCTCAACGAAATGTTCAAGGCACATGGCCCAATTATTTCTGCCCGGGTTTTGACCCATAAGAATTGTGGTTTCGTCAACTTCCAGAACCTCGAAAGTGCTATCTCCGCCAAGACCATGATGAATGGAAAGGAAATCTTCCCCGGAGCTGGTCCTGTGAGGATCAATTACGCAAAACCGCCCTCGCCATCTGGAACCCCAGGAGCTGACGGTACTTTCCCATCGCCCAGTCCAGACCCATATAAGGGTCAAGAAAATGGTGCAAATGGGGAGGCAAACGGAGCCGCACCAGGTGCCACGTCGCGTCCAGGAACTGCCCCATTGACAATTCCAGCTCTTGGAGACATGGAGGCGGATATTATGAGAATCGTTGGAGAGTTTGGAGCAAGTCCGGATGATCAAGTCAAGATAAACAACAGCCTAGTGAAAGCGATTACCTACGATCGTTATCAATCCGAAGTTCCTCCGATTCCAGAACCAGCCCACAACAGACTTCACGATGCACCCAAGCTTCGAGACATCCGAAAGCGAATTGACAACCAAAGCTACTCCCCCGCCGAGATTGAGAACATCGCCGCTGAGATGCTTCCGGAAATTGCGGACCTCGCTTCCGATTACTTGGGCAATACCGTCGTGCAGAAGCTTTTCGAGCATTGCTCCGATGACATGAAAGACTTGATGTTGGCTGAAATCGCTCCTCACATTGCCGAGATTGGTGTTCACAAGAACGGAACCTGGGCAGCTCAGAAGATTATTGAAGTTTGCAAGACGCCCAAGCAAAGAAACATGATCTGCGCAAACGTTCAGCCTTACACAGTTCCATTGTTCCTTGATCAATATGGTAACTACGTTCTTCAGTGTATCCTGAAGTACGGAGCTCCATTCAACGATTTTATCTTCGAGGCTATGCTCAGCCAGATGTGGGAGATCTCCCAGGGTCGTTATGGATCAAGAGCCATGCGAGCTTGTCTTGAAAGCCACAACTCAACCAAAGAGCAGCAGCGTATGCTCGCAGCTGCTATTGCCCTTCACAGCGTTCAATTGGCCACCAATGCAAATGGGGCGCTGCTCTTAACCTGGTTCCTTGACACTTGCACCTTCCCCAACGACGAACGGTCCTCGCACCTCAACTTGTTCCCCATTTGGTCCACCTTTGTACCCACAAGGTTGCCTACCTTACAGTCCTCAAGGTCATCAACCAAAAGAGTGAAACCCCAGCGCGCGACACTATTCTTGATGCTCTGTTCCTCAATGGTGAAACCTTGGAGGCCATTCTCTCCGATCAGGCATGTGGAGCGACCTTGATCTTTAAGGTGCTCACCACCCCATTCTTCGATGATAACAGGCGACAAAACGTTGTCAGTAACATTAGAAATGTCCTTGGTAACCTCAAGGCTCAACCATCTCAAGGATACAAACGTTTGATGGATGAGGTGGGATTATCGACAAGAAATGGCAGCCAAGGACCTCGAGATCACTCTGCGAACCCGAACTCGGCTGAGCGTCAACGACCAGGCTCAAACCACAGCCAAATGAACGGACAAGCTCCTCCTCCCCAGTTCAGTAATCAGTTCTATCCCCAGGCACAACCCCCTTTCGATATGACAATGGGCATGCAAAGAACTGACAGCATGGACTCAAATCTTCCACAATTCCAGAACTATGGTGTTCAAGCCCCAATGTTCAACCAACCCATCCCACAAATGCAATTGCAACAACAGATGCAGTATCTTTCACGCGCCGCCCCTCCAATGAACAATTACTACCCAAGTATGCCAGCTGGATTTGGTGCGTTTGGCAACGGTGGTCCCGCGCTCGATCAATACAGAAATGCAGGTCTCCAGAACGCGAGTCCAATTCAACCTCCTCCGCCAAACATGAGTCCAAGTCCGATGCTTCCTCAATCTGGGTTTGCACCACCCGGGTTGGGGGCATGGGAATGAATATTGCTGGTTATGGATATCCTGGGATGCCAATGCCTATGGGATATGGCATACAGCAACAGGAGCAGCAAGTCAATGGACGCAGAGGACGAGTAAGTTATTTTATCCAGATTTGTCTTTAATCAACGACTAATGTATAACAGCAACGATGATTTCACTAAGCCAAGCCACCACTGCCATCGATCTAGAAAGCGTGTTTCCTTTCATCATATTCTCATCTCGAAATGACTCTTCCATTCTCACATGACAGTGGATATTAAAAAAGTGGAGTTATCTGTGGGCGTCCTTCTTTCGCTATTTTTTGCTCGGCTGAACTATTTTTGATTTCTCATCTGCTTCGTGGGACATACAGATTTTATCCTGGCTTTTTATCTCGCAAGGCACTTCATTGTTGTTGTTTGTTGTTGCTCTGTTGTATATTACCATTCTTTTGGTACTCTTTGCGCATTTGCAACATGGAAGATAAAAAACGAGAAGGATAAGGGACGAAAGAGAAAGGAAAGAAAAGAGTGCGACTGGGTCGTGACTTTTTTCGTCTTGTCTTATTGTCTGGCTTGTCGATTGTCGAAGTGGAAGAACGAACAAAAGAGGAGGGAATTGAGATCCGGATTCTGGGAGGGGCTCTTGACATTTTTATGCAACTTGCTACTGTCTATGTCATTTATGTCATGCCATGTAGCTATGTGAGTTGGTGTGTGTTGTGAGGTGCTATGGGGATTGTGGGAAGTGATTTAGCAAGTGTGTTGTGGAAAGGGATTAGGTAGTCAGTGTGTATATAGTAGGTAGATGGCGGAACAAATGAAAGAAAGCAAGTAAGAAAGAAAGAACAAATCTTCCCCGGTTGAAAACACAACGCGGTGCCAAGTCTTTTCAAATTTCAGCATGTCACCTCTTATCTTTTGTCGTTGTCCCTCGTCAGATTTAGGTAAGGTTGTTATACCCTAGAGTATTTTGCCGAGATGGGAATTTTAATGTCTTCCAGTAATATATACCTATATATCCTACAATTACTAGCCGCACTGTCTACCTGATTCAAGGCTTGGCGATGTACTGAGTTCAATCAAACACGGTCCTGTACTATACAGCAACAGCTTATAACCTACCTACATTCTCTCAAGTATCAAGTTATTTCTGTACAAAAAAATTTGCGTACCGTCCTTTCTTGGACTTGACTCCCGAGTCACGACACATTCGATTCCTTATCCTGCTCCCGGCTTCGTCCTTCGATGCTGCCATCGAATGCACGATATTCGACGGCTCTCTCAAAGCCCCTCCTCACTATGAAGCCTTCTTGTTGGTGGTTGTTGGTTGGTGAAATCGCGGATAGTTTTGTCTGCGATGCTGGATCCAAAGAGGAGTTGTATGCAGGAGGAGTTTGATGAGATTATGTATGGTGTGTTGGGAAGGAGGGTGGAGAGAGTTGTGTTGTTGAGGAGTTTGATTTATGTTAGGTTATTAGGTGGTCACTTCTTGGTGTAGTAATTTTTGGATGGAGCAGGAGATATGGACTGAGCAGTGGAGGCTGTTTTTTTTATACAACACATAGTTATATAACTTCGGTTCATCTTAGTCCTCATTTTCATCATTATTGCCAGAATGTTTTGTTCTTAATATGTTTCCTATATATTTTGTCGTGGTTAGTCGTTAGCTTTTGCATGACAGTGAACTCTGCTGTATTTTGCCGAGGTGCGGGTTTTTGGAATGGAGGGATAGAGAATAAGTACGTATGAACTCACCCAGTTCTCTTTTTCATTCGACGATTTAGACCAAGCCGCTGCTGCTCAATTCATCCAATAACAGGCAGCAATTTGCAAGTGGGGTGGGGTTTCACAGCTCTTGGCTTCTTCGGCGTTTGTTGTTATCGTTATTTACTCGGATTTTTGGAGGCCATAGGTATCTTTTGGTAGATTCGTCCATTGGGCTAGCAGGTTGGATAGGGTTTTGGAACCATCTTCCTCCTCCTCCTGCTCCTCGTTCTCCAAATCCGAAGAGTAGATTTCGGCATATGTCTCATCGTTAGTAGTAACAGTGGGCGATTTGAAGGAATTACCCGTAGCCGGCTCATCTTTATATTCCTCGGGTATGGCGGCAGCGCAGAAATCCCATTGTTAGCGACACCAGGTGAATACGCAGAGCCACTCAAAGCCGGGATTTGCTCATCATCGTCATCATCAGCGAGAGGAACAGCGGCGCCACCAGCAGGACCACCACCAAACACAGCTTCCTGCAAAACACCATACACCTCCCCACTAACCGCAACCACACTTTCCCCAGCAGCCACAATGCCCTGTCCAGCAGCCGCAAGACTACGACTAAGTACCATCCAGGGAAGAGATTGTCCTTTTCTTGCTCTTCCTGCGCCACGGCGAAATCCTTCTGCGCTGACGGCGAGATTGTCAGTGCGGTCGGAGAGGGTATCGAGGCGTTCTCCACGCTGGGTGACTGATGCGATGTTTTTGTTCATTGCAGCGATTACGGCGTCTAATTCGATTTGTGTTTGCATTTGGGTTGTTAGAGAATATAGATGGTCGTTGAATACTTCGCATTCAGGGCCGCTTTCTTTGGGGGTGAGGTCTTTTAGTTTGAGTGTGAGATGTTCGATGGCTTGTTCTTTGTCGTGGAGAAGGGTGTCGGAGTCGATATGTTTCAAGCGGAGGACTTCGTCCTGTGCGGTTTTGTGAATGAGGGCTTGCAGTTGGTCGTGTTCGATAGTAGGGAGGTTTTGAGATTTTAATGTGGTAGTGTGAGTGGGTAAGAGGAAGTTAAGAAGTTCGAAGCAGAGAAGGACTTGGTGGGCTAGGTTTTGGGATGGAGTGGAAGGATGGTGGGGGTTGGGTGGTTCCATGAGAGGTCCGAATCCTCGGGCAGATGAAGAGGAGACATCCACTGAGGTGGAGACGAACGAACTATATGGCGGTGGTAGGCCATGCCGTTGTCTAAGTAATAACTGAAGATCATTGTATCTTGTCTCCGACAATTGCTGGGCGCGGGCAAGCGCCTCGATCAGATGTTGTTGATATTCTAGCGAACTCTTGGCTGTGCTCCTGTCAAAGTTCAAAGTTATCAAAATACATTCCAGATATTACTTAGATTTAGAACGTAAACGTACCGGTTGGAAACATCTCTGGCGTAACTTAAGACCTGCAGCATCAAGCTCAGAGAGGCCTTTAGCCTATCCAAGTTGCTCCTCAACAGTTCTATCTTTGGCTGCTTGAACGGGAACTTCAATTTCTCAAATGCACCCATCCCCTTCTTCCCCTTCTCTTTGGACCTCGCACTTGGTTTACCAATAGCTTTCTCCAAAGCCTCGTCTAGCTGCTTAAAGATTTGCAAACATTCCGCAACGGTCTGCTGGGTGGCCTCGATCGCGGTCGCAGACACCAAGCGAGACTCATCAGCCTTGATGATGACACTAAGCTCTCGCAAAACCGTCGACGTCAAGGACACATCGCTTGAGATCCCCTTGATAGACTCATCGGCTGTCGCAGCGGTTTGACTGAATGAAAATAGCTTGACGCTTAACTTGCACCCGAGATCCGTGAGTTGGGCAATGGATGCAACTACGGCCACAACCGCAAGTGCCTCCGCCATTCCGTTCGGTTAAGGCCGGCGGCCGTAGTATTGTATTGTTATTTCGGTCGTGGGAATCGGTAAGGGGGTTATTATTAAGATATCATAGCCATACTGTCATTCTGTGCTAATAATAATGGGGAGAAAGAAAGTGTGTCACGGGCCACGTTGTTGACATCTCTGTGTTTCACTTACTTTCTCGGGGAGAGGGAAAGCAGGTATTTGGCCATCTCGGTGTGCACCGAAGCCTCTTAAAGTTGTCGTCGGCGGCGGCTGAGGGGCTCGGAGAGGGTTAGCAGCGTGGAGTAAATATAGCATTCTCCCCTGCTGCCATTGGGCCTGAGGAAGCCGGCACTCCAGCCACAGGTTGTTTTGTGCTGTGGCTGTGGCGCTAAACAGACCGAGACAAAGCTGCACAGCCCAAGATGCTGTTTTTGGTACTTTTGCACCAGCCTACACAACATTCCCCCATCCCCTTCAAGACCACCATGATTTCCTCGAAATGTTGCTGTCCTGGATTTGGTCTGTATCCCTTGGGATCACAAGCCCATACAACGACAACAACAACAACAACAAAAACCTGCAAACCGCCCGCGAGAGGCGGCTAATCACCTAACAAACAAACCATGGAAGACGGAAGCAGCATGAGAGCTGCCCTCCATCCTCCCCCTCCCCCTCCACCTCCTCGAAGCTGGCAAACCTCGAGGCACAATGTGCTACGACAACACGAACAAAGACATACTCACGTGCAGAATGGGACGCGCAGAAGGAAAACATTCGACATCTCTACTGTGTGAAGCAGAAGACACTTCACGATGTTGTGGAGCTGTTCAAGCAGCAGGGCTTCCACGCAACGTACGAATTGCCTCAAACCCCGTCATTAATTGGTGAACAATTGGCTAACAATTCGTGTATAGAGAGAAACAATTCAAAGATCGCATCAAGGTCTGGGGGTATGATAAGAAGATCAAGATGCAGGAGATGAAAGCGATCATTCGAAAACGAGACTTGAGACTCCGACAAGGAAAGGCGAGCGTGTTCGAGGTTCGGGGGAGGGTAGTGGATGAAGCAAAGTAAATACAGAACACACATAGAGGCACTACTTCGCTAAACGATCAACAGTATCAATCGAGCAAGTACCCGATATGGCAATGCCTCCACCGAAGGTCCACGACCAGGTATGTGCCTTGGAAATATATCAGGGAGGTTGCGATGCTGATCAAATTCACAGCTACCCGCCAGAAGTGATTTGCTATACACCTCCTCGCGAAGGATCCCCTATCTCGTCTGCGAAACTACTCGATCCGATCAACCTTCGAGACGCTCCTTCCCTCGAAAACTTCCCTCGCGGTTCGTCTCCAAAACCGTCTCCCCCCAAACTTCACATCTCACTTCCGCTTTCCAATCCCGGTTTCATCCCCGAAGAAGTGCAACCAAACTGGCAATCTCCTCAGCATCTATCACCCTTATATTCCAATGTCAATCCCCGTTTCCTTGCCGGTGATAGTCCTTGGTCTGCGGTGGGAGCAAGATTTTCTGGACAATTCGGTAGCCGTAACGGATCATTGCCGAACACAGACCCGTTTTCCAGTATATCCAACGAATCCCTTTTCACCTCGCCGTTGGAATTCTCTCGCTTTCAGTCACCAATTGGATATCAAGCAACCCCGCCTACGTCAATTTCATCGGCGGAGTCTCCTTCATACAGACCTGCAGGAACTGCAACTTCGAGATTTTCACAGCTTAAATCTATGAACAACATGTCACCAAACCCGAATCTCGGAAGTGCCATTCTTTCCTACGGGTTCAGTAGTCCAGCCGATTTCAAGAGGCAAGAAGAAGTCGACATTCGCCCGTGGAAGTGCACACTTGTGAGTTGTGGATATCACAAATATGGCTGGCGAACCCAAAAGGAGAGAGACGACCATTACAATTCAGAACACCACCAGTTCTCGACTCCTGTAATTTACAGATGTCGCTTCTCATCATGCCAATACTCATCTGGAGCAGAGCCCAACTGCAACGAGCATATGAGAAAGGCACATGGCTGGAAGATTCCCCAAGCAAAGCGGAGAAGCACATCTCAACCAGAGACACCCAGTAGATCTGCTATTAATGGACCGGCTGGGTACAAAGACGACCAAGCCAACGAACTTATTCAGAGATTCAACCAACTTAAGATCGTCCACGGAGTCAACCATGTTGAGTCCCTTCGAACTCTCGAAGATCTGACCGTGGTTTTCAAGGCGCAAGGCAAATACGACAAAGCAGAAATGCTGTCCAAGCAAATTCAAAACGCGAGCCCTCGAACTTCTGGCCGAACGAGCCGAGAACATGTCTCCGCGAGATGTTCTCGTATCGACGCACTTGCGTGCCAGGGACAATATACGATTGCGAGACCCAAGGCAGAGGAACTTGTGAAGCGAGCAACTGAATTATTCGGTCCCAACGACTCGGCAACTATTCTCGCATCGAGTCTCTTGTCCAAGATTCTCTATGCCCTAGGGGCCTACCGCTGCGCCGAGAAAATTGCTGAACAAGTCGTCAAGGCAGAGATCGAGACTTTGGGACTCTACCACTCCGATACCCTGGCAGCAAAAGCCTTCTGGGCAGTAACATTACTCGCTCTCAATCGCGTCGACGAAGGTGTGAACCTCCTCCGGGCCATAATCCCCGACTACCACCCTGACGACGAAATGCTCGCGCTCGACCGCAAAGGCGATCTCGCGTACGCATATGCGGTGCAAAGACGCTACGAAGAGAGCGAAGATCTCGAACGAGACGTTCTCATGGGCCAAACGGCACTTCTCGGATCCGATCACCCAAATACCCTCAAAACGGTAGTTCGTCTCGCGCGAACACTGCGTCTGCAGACGAAATTCGATGAGGCGGAGGAGTTGCTGTTGGATGTGCTGGAGAAGCAAAAACGCCTTCTTAAGGAGGAGAGCGAGGAGCTCCTTGTCACGTGGGAGGAGATGGGAAGGTGTTTGAAGTTAATGGGGAGGGAGGAGGAAGCCTTGGCGTTTCTCGTTAAAGCGGGTTCGCCTCTTTTGTAGGTTTTTTTGTTTATTCGCTTGCTCTTTTGACGTTAGGCTGGCTGGGCTTGGGATGAATTTTTTTTGGATGATTTTTTGGGAATGATTTTTGGCGTTATGGTATACCGAGGTGGTTAAAACATGTTTCCCTCTGGTTCGCTGGGTCATCTTGGATTTTTGTCTTTGGCATGCGGTTGACTGTTCTTTTATTGCGGTTGAAAACCAAAAAAATGGGTATTCTTGTATTTGTTTTCCTTTTTACGCAAACGTACTATACGCGCTCGATCGCTGGGTTGTCGATTTCTGCGGTGTTCTTGAGCGTCGTTACTGAGCGTTGTTTACATGCCTAGATTCCTGTGTATCATCTTTGGGCACATTATGGAATTAAAAACGTTGCATACGTTGGATATTTGTTCTTATTGTCTTTCTTGTCACATTGAGCATGTCTTGCTATATCTTGATAGTCTTGTAATTAGATATGAATGTTCGCTCTTGATGCCAGAATCAACAAAATAGAAAGACATGTCGTTTTCTCTCCGAATGAAATATTGTCACGTGACTATGGGGCATTTTTCTTGTAAGAGATAGCGATGAAGACACTTCAAGGAATTTAGATGGTGTATTCTCGTGGGTTTCCAATATGAAGTATTTGAAACTTACATGGTCTCAAGGCAGTTGCATCCTGAACAATGATAATTCTGGAGAGAGAGAAGACTCGTTTGGGGATTGGCTTGGCAATCTCGCTAATTTCCCACCCCATAAAAACCAGTATCTTCACTTCTACTCAACGAGGACAGCACACCCCTCATCCCTATGGTTATTGTTTCCATACCTTAAGCTCATGTCAGTTGCAACTCGGCAATAAGGTTTCAAAAATTAAAATACCTCAATTAATTCTCATACCATGAGCATGTTGCAGAGATAAGCGAGTCCAATATTTTTGAATTGAACGAGTCCCTCAATTTGCGCCGTTAATACTTGGAAAGCCTATTAAATCCCCACCCCCGATATTAGACTGCAAGCCTATTTTACAATTTACATCCCTACATTACACCCAATACTTCCTTCGAAACCTTGATCGGAAGGTGAAGCAACATATCACCAGCTCCCGTGGCCCTTGGTAACTTCCCAGCTCTAATATTCCACTGCAAAGACTGATTCAACAGTCTCGGTTCCCCAAGCACAGAATCCCTCTCCAACCTAAACTTCAAAAACTCCTCTTCCGTCGTCCTATCATTAACATGTTTATTCTCCGCCTTTTGCTCCTTAACAGTCGTGTACGCCTTAAACTTCTCACCAATCTCGTTCTCCGCCCGTGATTCCGGCGGATAATCATGTCCAACATAAAGCCGATAATGCTCTGGCAAATCCAACAGTGTTCTCATTGAACTGTATAGAGCGACAGCCGAACCACCAGGGAAATCAGCTCGTGCCGATCCAACATCTGGATTGAAGATCGAATCGCCCGTAAACACATTCTCACCGATGAGATACCCAACATGATCAGGAGTGTGGCCAGGTAGATGAAGAACCCTCGCTGTTAAAGTGCCAATCAAGAATTCTTCATTGTCTTGAAAGAGTTTATCAAACACACCAGTGAGCTCCGCGGCCTCGATCCCATATCTAGGAGCGAATGTGGATTGAACTTGAGTGATACGTGCCCCAATTCCAATATATGGACGTGGTTTTCCCTGCCTGACGAGTTTTTGTTGGAGATAGCTCGATGCTGTGAGATGGTCTGCGTGTGCGTGCGTCTCGAGGATGTGTGTGATAGTGAGATTGTTCTCAGCAACGAGCGAAAGGAGATTATCTGCAGTCTCGGTGGTGATTTGATTCGTGGCTGGGTTAAAGTTGATGACCGAGTCGATGATTACCGCGTTGCGCGTGGCAGGGTCGGCGACGATGTACTGCCATGTTGCAGTGACGGGTTCGAAACGAGAGAAAACTTCTGGATTATTGTTGGTCATTTTGGAGGTGACGTGGGATGCTTTTGGTGAAATTGGTGGGATGGAAACTATGCGGATACTGGTCAGAGAGCGAAGTTGTAGAGTAGGAATCGAGAAGTTATACATAGGATTGAAATTTGATACAAAGGATACAATATATTGATTAACTAGCGAGAACAGTTGTGGCAAGTTCTGAGGATTGTAAGTTTTTGGATGGTGAATTCTCTCAACGATATTACACAATGGCAGGCAAGTATATATAAACGAACAAATCAAGGAAAGATTAATCAAATCGAGATCACCAGACGCCGACCACACACTTGCAAACCCAGGCCTTTTGACAGCTCTTAACTCCAAAATTGAGTCTCATAGACTTCACAAACAGATTCCTTGTCCGGGATTGCTGAGAAAGTTCAGTGGCGGAACCCCCGGCTACTGGTCGCCGAACTTCAGCACTCATCCCGTGATAGAGTTTTGGGATGCTTGGTCACAGCTCAACTATCTCTCCACCCCCTTTCTCAGATCGCCGACTACGACCCACACTCATATCTCGATACCATATTTGGGATGAATAAACCCCCGGCCGGTAGTTGTTGATTCGCCTCCACAAAATGGAGAGTTGCTAGCAATTTATCAAGTGCATGCATGGATGGCAACGATTTTTGCTCAGGCTTAGCTTGTGCGCACAGAGACCAAAAAAAGTGTTTATGCGCCTTAACTTGAACAGAAGATCATCCGGATATGTATTCGGCGATCTGATTTCCAATTTGACGACTTTCTCGCTCGAGCCGGGACTCTTCAGATTGTTCCCGCCGTCATGATTACCAAGGAACTTCGAACTTCCCCCCACAGTTCCAGGATGAATATACATCTGGATTCTGTCCCTTCCGCTCTGGAATTTAGTTTCTCGGTAGCAACTTCCCTCAACTTCAGTAAACGTAACAACCAACATAACCCGTCTCCTCCTTCAGCAATCACAAAATGTCGACGAATCCTGTAGCTACCGCCCTCTCGGGCGCTCTATTTGGCTCTGCCCTTCTCGTCTCTGGGGTTTACTCCCCTTCAGTCATAACATCTCAACTTCTCCTGTCTGATTTCCACATGATCAAGGTCTTTTTGACAGCTAGCGCAAGCAGTGCGTATGTACCCCTATTATCTTTGCAACAATCATGTCTACTATGCAGAGATCTAATTACTTCAATAGCATCCTTATAGCCGTTGCGAAACAAACAAATATCGCTCCCAGCAACCCCCGCAAGCCTTCCAACTTAAATCGCTTGCACCGATATGATGGAAATGTCATTGGTGGTCTCCTATTCGGAAGCGGAATGGCCCTCACAGGTGCCTGCCCTGGCACAGTATTGGTTCAAATCGCAACAGGCGTCTCTTCAGGCCTGCCAGTACTCGGAGGTGGAATCCTCGGTGGCATTTTATGGTCTCAATTCGGACACTATGCCAAATCCACGACTCTTCCAGCTTCTGCACACACCAAGGAAGGCTGCGACTGTGTCGAGGAGAAGCATACAGTATACGAAGCCGCAAACATGAAAGAGAGTCAAGCTGTTCTAATTTATGAGCTTGTTTGTCTTGCCATGATCCTCTCAGCATCATACATCTTTCCTCATGCCATTGGATCGCGACGACTCCATCCCGTACTCGGCGGTCTCTTCATCGGCGCTGCACAGGGAGCATCTCTCGTACTTAGCGGAAGTACCATCGGTGTTTCCACCGCATACGAAAGAATCGGACAATACATCTGTCGACTTACAGGGCTAGGATCGAGTAAGAACTCTTCTTCGTGGCCTTCCCTCAACCCTGTGATCTTTGTGCTTGGAATGCTAGGTGGTAGTTGGACCTTTGGACAGGCTATGGACGTGAAATTACTGGAGGAGACAATGCATGTTTCCTTGACGAGAGCGATATTTGGTGGAGTGGCTCTTGTCATTGGGGCAAGGATGGCGGGTGGGTGTACTTCGGGACATGGTATTAGTGGGATGGCTACATTGTCGACATCTAGTTTTGTGACGGTGGCTGCGATGTTTGCAGGCGGGATTGGGTTATCCATGCTTCTTCCCTACCTAGTATAGTGCGCAATAATAGTCCAGAAAGCGATTGATTAGTGAAAGAAATTTAGATTTTCAGATTAGAATACTCCTGCTCTTTTTGTATATGTAGATTTATTTTAGCATATCTTCTATTACTTGATAGCAGCTACCAAGACTCTCTTCCACCTCTTTCTACCAATCTACTTAATGGACTCGACTAGGTGATGGTTCTCTTGACGTTTTGTTCTCCAATGTTTTCAATCAGTTTCGATAGCACACTCAAAATCTATATAACGTAATTCCTCCTATAGTGAGTGGCCTCCAATTTCATAAATGCTTTGGTTGAGAGTGGTTCAAAGGCTTGAAATTCTTAGAATTTCCAGACAGTATCTACGTATTAGCAGCTACCTCACTGTCCATAGGACCTGATATAATCTCCTTATCAATAAAATGACACCAAAACGCATCGCCCATCGCATTTTTGCGATTCGAATAGATCTTCTGTGCAACCTTCTGAACCTGGCTGTAGCCTACTCGAGCAGCAGGCCATGCTCCAGCAACCGCTCTCAAACCCCCAAATTCATGAGTATCCGTTTTTTGAGATCTTCGTCCGGTGCCATGATAGGCAAGGTTGACCAGAGTGAGAGCTGTGTAATGGAGGATAGAGCAAGTGCACAAATAAAGAAGTGAGTATGTTTCAAAAGGGGCACGGGTAAGGCAACGAGTTTGCTGATATTTGATGCTGCTTGTGCTGTCTTCAGTGCGTGGATGCCATTTGTTGATGGGCCGAAAGGTGCTTGGATCTGCTCAGTACAAGACCGAGTTGATTTCACGGCAAGACTTTCAAGTCCAGAGACGTTTCGGTGAAGTAGGATAGAGCTTCTAAACTCTGGAGTTAGCATATCCTTGAAAGACAAGAAATCTTGTAAGAAGTATACACTTACACATTGTTTATCATGTGCGCTTGGAAAATCATCTCATCGAAAGTGCCAAATTGATCAAAGTATGACATTTTTGATTCAGGGAGATCAAGGCCCCAGTTGACGAGATATGAATCTTGCCTGTCTCTTATTGAACTGTCCAGAGAATTGAGCACGTCGGATTGTAGTATTCGCTCGAGATTCACAACGGCAGCTATTCTGTACGTGTACGAAGACCACTCGATATCCTCATCGCTGAAAGATCTATCGTGGAAATCTTCGATCGTATGGAAAGGAGGAATACACTACCACATCTTTAGATCTTGATTTTCACACCGTGTCATGGTGGTGGGACTTACTCCGGCTGCAAATTCATTTTCCGCACAAGGCAGAGGTAAATTTGAATTCGTGTTCGCAGGGTGAAAAGTGCCTCGTCCATGAAATCCGGCAGTCACCACACTTACGATATAAAGCTCCCACCACGTTCGGCGTAAGCTCTCTTCGTATATGGGCGAGCCTAAGCTGTTGAGCAATGCGTACTCCTGCTCGTTCATGCCAAGCTCAAGAGCCAAGGTTTGGGCCTTGATGAGAATCTGAATTGCTCTCTTCTGATCATTGCATCCATCCAGTGCCAGGGCGAATAACAACATTGCTTGGACCATTGATGCGTCCTTTGGAGGGCTTGGACTAGCCAGTATGGTGTCAAAATCCGTCGCAAATGAAGTGGGTGACACTCCGGGAACATATCGCGCCCCAACAACACATATTGCTGTCTCTAGATGGGCTGCAGAGTTTTTCTCAAGGAACTGAAGAAGCTCATCATGTGGAGGCAAGAATGGATGCGAGTCGTAGAGATAATGAAAGAATGCTGCTATGCACCGCTGTCTGCAAGTTTGGCCGTTTATTTGAGAGTTATCGGTCGTTGGCTCCCCATCATTACTCGCTTGTTGAAAGCCCACTGACGAACAAATTCTGCTTCCGGTCTCTTCTTGACTGGAAGTAAGTCCTGACAAATCAAGTCCGCTAGGATTCTGGCTCCCGGTTTCTTCGCCATCTATCGACTCTGTCTCGTCAGCATTTTGGTTGGGCAGGATTTCGATTTGACCTACCATTGACAGAATTGGACTGTTTCTCATTTTTATCAGACACTCGGTAGCCACGTCGGGACTTGAGATAAACACATTTGATTCCCTGCGTAGAGCATCGAGCGCACACTGGCATCCTGTCACATTTTATGTGCATGCTACGACAAGAGACACAGGCCGAAGGAGATGCGACAGTTGCCTTCCGTCAGGTGAGCGAGGCGGTGAGCCTGTTTTTGAAGCAGGAGGAGATTCTGCATCCATTGTCGGTGAATCAAGAGTGGCTCCAAAAATCGAGTCAATTTTCCCCGTCTCTACCGTTGTCTGATCAGAAGTCGAGGCTAGCAGAAGCGTTTGCGAAAAAATTGTGGGTATGCTTGAGATTGAATTAGAACATAAGCAAACTCCGAGGGATTGAATAGCTCTGACAATCTCTTCAATTAAGAAGGTACGCTTAATATAGATATTACTTCTCACAGCGATTTGACCAATTATGTTTGACAACGAAAATGTTGCAGTGATCTTCCAAGGTGTCTCCATCCTCTGCGAAAGAGCCTATTCTGAAAGATTATTTCAATGCTCAAGCTCGATCTCGGCGAGGTCATGCGAAGATTTCCTTCACAGCTCCTTCCTCCAGATCGCCGCGAAGCGAGGTGTCCAGGGAGGTGCCTCAACTCGACGGGGACCTCGGACAGAAGCGACAACTACATGGATTTAACGTTCCAATCGCTAAATAATTCCTGTCTGGTTTCTGAAAATCTCATCCAATGATCCAATGAGAATCAAGAGATTTTCTCGGAATTATAATACAAAGAATGTCGGGATATGACACCTTCATGGCAGCTCGCCGACCTCTATGTAAGTTCGGTAGTGACTTCCAATAAACAGACGCTCTAACATAATTGGAAATGATTCTATTCATTTCATATTGTTCAAAACATATATTTGAAGTGGAGAATACATTAATTTCTCCCACGTAAAGAGATGCTGAATTGCAAGAAGGGTACTCTAAATTAGTACCTTTACCACCTACTATGTGTTAACTTTGACATTGAACAGAAGTTCAGAAGCAGATCTTCTCCGTAAAAGACTATTACAATTCTAGCGTCCAGAACAAACAACTTTCAACGCTTTGCAATAGTGTCCCTGTCCCATTCCTTCGTCAATTCGCATATTCGACAGTCCACCTCGGCATATACAAAGAGATGAAGCAGAGACCTGGGCCAAACCCACATTCCTTAGCGCGATGGCTTCAATATTCTCGGGCTTCTTAAGCGGCTTGGCGGAGAACTTCGGCGATGTTGTTGACGTGTGCATGCAGCATTATTGATGCCAACGATGCCGCATTGCCCGGCTGCCCGGGCACTAAGGAAGAAGATTTGCTGTCGAAATTGATTCAGGGGTTGGCTGGCCAACAATAGCCGTGCGACAGTTATTGTGGTGAGTCAGCTGGCGAGCTCCATGTTGCCAGGCGGTTATTAACAATGCACACCCATGGAAAATGGAAAGGTATTGTAACGAAATTATCGAGATCAAATCATGTCGTCTATAGGAAGTCACGGGATGATACAGATAATTTGCGAGCTTGCTCGGCTGAGGGATTTGCTTGGGTGTTCAACAGCTACCTTCTGGTGCCAAGGGCCACTCATACTCTCTCTTTCTCTTGTCTCGCTACATTGAATTGACCTACCTAGAAGACATGCCTTATTCCTTTCCTTTCTCTTGCATATACACTGGAAGTCATAAAGACAACTACAATTCTGAAAAAGAGGAGTGTTTTTACATGCAATATACATTTGTGTAGCCCCCTCCTCTGGAGAACAAATTAAATTGACGCTTCGCTATTGCTTTCCTCTGTTACACTTGCACTCGCTCTCTCCAGCAATAAATCGTTTCTTTTAGCATCTCTTACTGCCGTATCCACAGCATCTGTAAGGTCGATATGGAAGAATGGCCTATCGATTCCATACACCGGTTCCAGACCACTTGTTTCGCTTGCTTCTTCCTTGTTGCGACTTTCACCTGCATGTTTTGGCTCAAGGCTCATTTCTCTGTTCACTACCACACCATCTTCATTGTCCCTCGCAACAGCAGTTTCTCCATCCCCTCTTCTACTTTCCTCATCCCTCTCCTCCACTTCCTCCCTTCTCGCCCCGCAATCCTCCTGTCTGTCTCCGTTGCGCCAGCCAAAGAGCTCGCTACAGAGTAAGCCGGACACCATTTTCCGGGCCCATCTCCTCCTGCTGATAACGATGGCCGCCCAAAACCTACAACGGCCAACGCTTGGCGAGTCCATCTATTGTGCAAGCCTGCGAAATGCCACTCCACAACAGCCGGGGCTGCATAACGGTCTAGGGTGTTGCGAGCGTCGACGAGGGATTGGATGGCTGTGATATCTAGGTGATTCAAGGCCGAACAATCTAGAATGATAGCACGCAGCAGAGCTTTGTTGCTGGATGCTTTGGAAGATAGGGAGGTCTTGGCGATTGGATCTGACCACAGACGATCCTGCGCAGAGCAAGGTTAGCACTGTGTTCTTAGAGAGAGTTTGGAGGGGAGCCTAATACCTTTGTAGGAATGTTTTCGTCGGATGTCGTGCGTCGCGTTTGTGCTGTGATGTAGGACAGCATGTGATCGATGTGCCTTGCTGCATTGATGTAGTTCAATGCTTCATCGAATCTGTAGAGGAAGACACCGGTATATGGCATGGTTACTTCAACTCTCGGATTCGAATTGTCTTGCTTATCCATGGGAAGAAAGACTTCCCTGACTTTGCCTTCTGCTTCGTTTGCGGAGTTCGAAACGTCCGAGCTAGAAATCTTGTCATCGTCACTGGAGGCTGTTCTTCTCTCTCTCTCTTCTTTTCCATAGCGAACAACTCTCTTCACTTTGATTTGCCCCAGGAAGACACCATGCGGTCGAGCCATTCGGACCAGCAACAAAGCAAACGAGAGTACAATGGTCGTATAGATGCTATTCTCGAGCGAGTCGAAAAGTCCTACCATGACACCAACAAACCATATCAGAAGTTCTAGCGGAGACAATTGCCAGTACTTGTAGAGTGCACTAGGTGCAGTCATCAAGTTGCTCACTGCATGAATAATCAAACCTGCTAAAGCAGCTTTAGGAATGTAATAAAACACTCCTGTCAATGCGTAAAGTGCGAGTATCAGAACCAGTGCGCTGAAAAGTCCGGCGAGTGGCGTGCGAACTCCAGCTTTTGTCAGGACGGCTGAAGCACCGAAAGATCCCGTGCAAGCGTAGCCCCCAGAAGCGTTCCAATGGCATTCGATACACCTTGCGCAAGAATCTCCTGTGATGGAATAATAGTGTACCCATAGCGGCGACCAAACGACTTCGCGATTGCGATGTGTTCGATGATCAAGATGATGATGATGGCTGGAAGTTCTGGTGCGACCAACTTGATGAGTTTGACGTCCAGAGAAGGAGTTCCTATATGTCTAAAACCCGATTCGATCTTACCGACAAGCATAAACTTCCAGTGAATCTTATCGTGGGGAATCGTGCGGTGGACGAGCCAGCTGATGAATGTGTAGAGGAGGATGGTGAACGTCAGCCGGAGAGACGAGATGGTTGCCCACAGCCTTTTCTTTGCAGGCTGCCGAACTTCAAGTTTAGCACAAACCTCTCTAATCACGTACAGCAAAAGTATGGAGGTTAAACCAATCGCAGCATCGAGTTGTGTGTCGGAGAGCTTCTTGAGTGTGTCGGAGTAGACCTTGTATGGTGCTCGTCTAGTGTTGATTCCCTGTATGCCCAGAGCCACTGGTAATTGTGTGCCAATAATGGTGATACTGGCTGATGTTACGAATGCTGAAATCGGAATATATGGGATCAGTTCAATGATCCAGCCGAGACGGAGTAGACCGAAAAAGATGAGGATGACGCCCGAGAGAAACGTAAGACACTTTGCTATCTCTTCCGCAGAGTATTCCCCGGATGCTCATTTTCAATTGTTACTATTACACCACCTATGAGCAGAGATCCGACTGCTGTTGTCTAGATTTTGTTGTGAGCTGGGAATCTTTTGTGGTAGTGTTTTGTCGAAGCACTTACCCCGATGACGATATCTTTTGACGTTCCAAATAGCCAATACAGAGCAGCTCCTGTAAAGGAAGTGTAGAGGCCGTATTCTGGTGACAATTCGGCAAGAATGGCATAGGCCATTGCCTGAGGAACGACAACAAATCCAACAGTAAGACCTGGACACTTTCAGCATGCAAATCATCTCTAAACAAGATTTTTGAAAGTCATAGTGCATTCTTACCTGCAATACCATCTCCGAGCAGCCAAGACAAATTGTATCTTGTGATCCAAGTCGTGAAGGGGAAGATGCTTTGAATGTAATTGAATGTCCCGCTGCGTGTAGGTCTCATACCCAGAACCCATTGCTTAATGGAGGGCTCTTCTTCGACGTACGGAACCACAACGGCAGATTTTGCATCCTTTTTCAGCAATGCTTTCACATTTATTTCCGCATCAGGTTCCAGATGGAACACCCTCTTTCTGACTGTAGAAGCTAGGCGATAGAGACTCATTTTGATTGGAAGTCAAGGCGTTGTTGGGAAAAAGATAGAGAATGTGTCAAATACATGGTAATTTTGCCTCAGCTCACTGATATATAATCTTGCATTAAATGGTATTTGGTAAAACATATTTTACCGGAATCGACCACTTGATTGATGAATTTGACCATGACAAGAAATCGACTGACGAAGATCTCCTTCGGTCGAAGTAGTCTCGGTAGTGTCAGGAAAGTCAAAAAGTCGAGCTTGCAGGGCTGGTCGCCGAACTTGTTGTTGCTAAACTCCGCAAGAGCCTTTCCAGAAGGGGCGCCCGGGGACCTGGATACAGTACGCGCAAAGAGCGAACGGAACCCCACCTTAAGACCCTCTCTCCTGTTCGCCCTCCTAAACCCCGAACTTGTGCGAGAAAGAAGGCAAATGAATGCTTTTATTTCGGGAGGAATTGTTTATCAAGGTGTCGGCTTACCCACTGACCAAGTGAGTCAGTCGGTTGTAGATTTTCAGCAGCTGACAAGAAGCAAGAAGAACAAAAAAAGACAAGATTTGCAGTGGAAAGACGAGACGGCGCTTTCATTGATGAAACTGGTTGCTCACCGGCCCGTACCCAGCCTATCTATGCAATTAATATAATACATCAGTTCCAAGGTCATCTTAGTTGATGAAACCCTTAGGCCCACCCCATGTGCCTTTCACCATATGGTTTTTGTACACCCATGGGAAGAAGTCCTTCTTCAGGTGATAGAATGCCTTCCGAGGAGTTGCTTGATCAATCCCGAACCACTTGTTGAATGTCTCCTTCGGCTCTCCACCATACTTGAACTCTGCGAGAAGCACCTTTCCATACTCCGTGAGGAGAGGGCATGAGGTATAACCATCGTAGATTGACTCTGGCTCCTTGCCCTCCAAAGACAAGATGAGATTGCTAACCAGGACCGGTGCTTGCGAAGTTATGGCTGCCACCGTCTTGGAAGTAGGCAGACTGGAAGCATCACCAGCAGACCAAACATTATGGTATTTGTTGTGACGAGTGGTGCCCTGGTGTACATCGACGTACCCAGCCTCATTCGCAAGAACACTTTCCTTTACAAAAGCATGAGGTCGGTTCTTTGGTGTGACATGTAAGAAGTCAAAGTGTTTCTTGACCTGCTCTTTGCCGCCTGGGCGAGCAAAAGTCGCTGTATTGCCGTCAACCTCGACGAGATCATGCTCGAACAGCCCTTCAACACCCCTTTCGATGCGCAATTCCTCGAGCTTAGCGCTATATTTAGGCACACCGAACATTGTTGGTAGGCCAGTAGCAAAGCTGATCTTGATTGCGGAATCAGAGGGGTTGCTGCCATTATACAAGCCTGCTTTCTTCCAGTGATCGAGTGCGAGCCACATGATCTTCTGCGGTGCACCAGCACACTTGATCACACCAGCTGGTTGAGTGAAAATGGCAGTACCACTTTGAAGTTTTTTGATCTCGGGGAAGACTTTGTCGCAGTATGCATAGTCGTAAATGGAAGACACAGGAGAGTCTGGGTTGGCAAGAATGCCGAGCAAGCCCTTGACAGTGCTCAAATCGGCCACGACGCCAGGAACAACCACAAGATGTTCATAGTTGATCTTGTCACCGTTGCTCAGAGTGACCAAGTTGTCCTCTGGAGAAAAGGAGCTGACTCCGTTATTGTAGAACTTGAGTTTGGGATCAATCAAGCTGTCAAGTGGTTCCCGTAAACTCTCCTTCGTCTTCAGTCCTCCACCAACTAGAGTCCACCCGGGCTGGTAGTTATGCCATGCTGACGGATCTATAACAGCGATATCTTGAGCAGCAAATTTGCCTTTCCGGACAAGTTGATGACTTATAGACAGTCCAGCGGCACCTGCACCAACAACGACAATCTTGTGGTTTCGAGCAGCGGAAGTCACAGGGGAGATCGTCGCCATCCCCCTCAGTGCCTGAACATTTTGTGTTTTTGTAACCGCACGTCCAGCAGTGCAAGCTGTAGATGCTATCTGTGTACGGAACATGCTGGCAAAGTAATTGAGAACAGGGCGAATTCAAGGTCTGAAAGATGAGTTCAGTTCATGTGAATGTGAAAATAAAATCCACAATACCATTGCCGCATCTGTACTAGTCAGGTATGAGGCCATCGCACCCCCCACCTGTCCGAGACATGCAAGACCATGCAACGATTGCATTTGCAATCCCTCATTATCTCGCCTTCACAGAATGAATGCCCATTTAAATATGGATATAAGAGCCTATCATTGAAAATGAATATCTTGCTCTTTGTTAGTTTTTTTACTCTATGTGGAAAATTTAGTAGCTGTCAGAATTCATCTTTACTGAATTCCTACCACGTGACCTCCATGTACAGAAACAGAGCCTTTTTGCACTCCAGTTTCACTTCAATGACCGGCTATTCGGGGTTGAGACCTCTTTTCAAACCGTTCAAATTCTGGCAGCCAGTCTCTTGCAGGAAACAAATGTTTTTGACCGATCAATGAATGCGTGCGTTGAGGTGCAGCCGAGATACCGTTGCTGCAAAGCTCCCCAGCCTGATCCCATTTCGCAAATATCATTTAGCAACGTTTTTGTTGTGATTTATGTCAAGTTAAACAACCAATCCACACCATGTTCTAAGGAGAAATATCGGGTCTTCTCATCTCCATGCTATACAACTCTGCGATTCTTGACCTGGGTCTCATATGAAAATCTGCTTGACTGAGACGCCGACCGCCATATCCTTCGGCAATTGTACACTGTCGAGGACAAATCCACGAATATGTTTTTGGGTGACATGGGGAATTTGCAAAATTTCAATGCGAAATGAGTGGGAGACATCCTCCAGAGCTCGGTCACGACTTTTTTGATCTAACATTATTCATTTGACAGAACTCAACTGTAAAGAAAACAGAGATGGAGAAAAGCTAAGAACCAGTAGGATTGGGAGTACGTTGATAAACAAATCAAGACATGCGAGAAACTTAGGAAGTTGGGAAAGAGAGTGAGTTCAGCTTCAAGAACGAGCTTTTTATGGGTGCCAAACTCAAGAAGGAAATCTCGCGAAATGTTGGTCTGAGGTTCAACATCTCAAATGGTGATGCTGATACTCACGTCTCAATTTAGTTCTGACGCTTCCAGGTTCTGCAATAATTCCAATCCAAATACCTCTGCCGTGATTGACCCCCTATGAGTTCAAATACAATGTTGCTTCGAGTGTTGTCACATCATCGAACAAGAGATATAATACAGACCAAAACGACATACATTGATATTAGCGATATGAAACGAGCTCGCAAAAAACCTAGCACAATGACTACTTCGAAACAGCAGCTCATCTAGCGAACACGCAAATTTCTCGCAAGAACTTCCAACCAACATCCTCTCGCTTGCACCCAGCTGATTCTGATCCTCACCCAAGTCTTGGCATCGCATCAACTCCAACACTTTCTATCTGTGCTACCTAACCGTACCACCTACACCATCCCAATTCTACAACAAAAAGCAAATATAACACACCCAAAACTCCCTCCCAAAAAGAGAAATCGGCAAATCGAATATCGACAATAGCCGTACCCGACAGTTTGGGACCCCACCAAAAATGCGACAGATCGACGAGCTGCAATCCAATATATATTACGGCAGTTACACATTCACTTATGCGTTGCTTCTCACGTGTGGGATCTGTAAGGATATCCCCTACACTGCAGTCTATAAAGAGTCAAGCCAGCAACGCATAATGATATCAAGAAAAGCCAGGCAATAATATCTCGATCGCGCACATACAGTTTAACAGCGTCACAGTACAATAAAATCCACAGATCGGGACACCCAAATCTCCAAACAATCGCCATATGAGTTGCACATATGTAATCTTACATCGACATATGCTATTTAGTTATATGTTGTACAACGCAAGGGAATTTGCCATGGGATAAACGATACGTAGGCACTGACAAAACATTGTCCCTTCAAGGAAACTGCTGCATACAGTATAGCAGTATTATACAGCACTAGCTGTCCATTCCAAGAACTCAAATGCAAGAATCGAACCATAAGCAGAATCCGAACCAAATCCGAGCATACATCAAAACAGGAAATTAAAAGCAAGAGAAGGGTCCTAAAGTACACACTGTACGGGTACTCGGGTTCCAAAAAAAAAAAGAAAACAAAATGCGTTTTAAAAAAAGTAAATAAACAAAATGCTTCAAATTTTGATTTTGAGGGATGGGAAAGCTACGGAGGCAGGGAGGTAGAAGAAAAAGAGGCGGAAAAAACCCCCCGAATTAGTGGAGAGTTGTCCATGTGTGTCACCGTGTGTGTGTGTCTGTGCCGCCGGCAGAAGTTGTATGTGGCGTGGAATGGAGATTTTATCCAACCCAATAGCAAGGTACGAAGATACAAAGTATGGTCGTATCCTCTTTTCCGGCCCTTCCCTTCCTCCCTTCCTCCCTTCCTTCCTTTCCTTCCGTTCCCTTGTCTTTAATATTTCCGTTCCGCTGTTGACCTGACCTGATCTGGTCTCCAGTTCAGCCCTCCGGCCCTCCTGTCTTATTCTGCGGCAACTTGGCAAGTATCTTGCTGTTGGTTTTTGAGTACAGTACTTGAGGTACCTTCAATATCACGGCTCGCATATACTTCTTTCGATTTCGCGAGGTCGTTTCAATCAATTTCATTGTATTGAGTATGTATGATCAAGCTCGCTATCACAATAACCGACCAAACAACAATCAGGAATAATCATAATATGCCGAACGAGCAATATATGAGAGGAAAAGTTGTCCATTTTCTGCCCAGCAGAGGTATCTTCGCAAGTACCCACATTACTTTTTCTTCCATTTTCCTTTCTCTGCCTTCCATTTTCGATCGTTTTCTTTTCCCCCTTCTTCCATTATTCTGTGCCGTTTTCGCTCGCCATACTTGCCTGAAGATGGCTTTGTGGCTGGATCCACTTGTTGGTGTTGGATCTACAACCAACATCCCTCAGCACTCAGCACGCTCCACCTAACAACCCCTTCACAGGCGTACAAATCCCGATCACACTTCGAAAATCCTGAAGTGACAATATCCCAAAAGGGTGAATGGCAATGTGAAGGACCAAAAATGCAACAATTTCGGAAGGCGAATAATTGCCATGACATCGTCTGAATAATCATTTCACCATGTCTCTTCCAATCATCCAGTGAGAGGATGGGGAGATGTCAGAGGAGGTGGTCGTCGTCAAAGAAAATCAAGGTCGAATTTCTCCGTTCTACACGGGACACAAAACGGCAAACACCACCCTGGCAATGACTGGCCTCCTTGACAGCCGGTCATGTGGATAAGAAAGATATATGCATCGTAGATCTGCGATTGGCTTGCTCTGCGGTGGATATTATGGAAGGAAGCCTCCCCTCCTCTTCCTCGCCTTGAAGGGGCGCGCTGCAGCCCAGATGCATCACTCAAACCCTGAGGCTTCGATGCGCGACGGCTGAAACGTTTCTCATCCCATCTGTCAATCTCCCATCTCAAAGCTAATCTCGATTTGCAAAGTTTAAATCTTGATTTGCCGTTGTACGAGAAAGCCTCTCTGAGAGAGACCCAACAGCTCGAACACGCAGGTAGATCAAGTTCGTGGTAGCTTGTAATGATGGGGGTTTGATGGCGGAACAGTGGAAATGCGTAAGGTAGGAAGAGACAATAGAGGGGTAAACAAGCATCCTTGATTGTCACTCGTCACTGAACGAGCAAGCAGCTCACAGGCACGCGGAAACCAACAGCGAAAAGCAAAGGTCCAACAATCTAGCTGCTCGAGAGAAAAGGCAACAAACCAACATCAGTGACAAGGGGTTCGCAAAATATGAAGATCATTGGGCAGGGAGCGAGAGAGGAGCCCGTTCCCCGCTTTGTCGGCATCGCCGCCAAACGCGCTTATTAACGTGCTTGAACAATGATATTAGAATGGGTTAGGATGGCATAGTCTTTGTGTTACCAAAGGTTGCCGCCCACCTCACCCCATGATACGCGTTTCATGGCCGTTACTCTCCACAAAAAAGCCAGGTAACATGACTGAACCCGTCCCAGATTCTCAATCTGCAATGTCGGATAAAAAGCAAAGAAAAGAAAGAAAAGACAACATAGCATCTGTATGATCGAACCCCCATGGAGCGTCTCCTGTGTCGTGGGAGTCGTGGACGAAGCATGGTCTGATTCACATGGATGTATTTTGAGCGCTTGAAAGGGGAGAGAACTGCTTGAGAGGCGTGGAGTGGCTTGTAGGATCAAGATAGATGGTGAAAGCTCGTTCCTTGATCAAGTACTCCTAAAAGTAAGGTTATTACTGAAGCTTGGACAACCTTCTGGCTCATATCCTTGGTCGACTGCCTGGAAGTATGAGTATGATGAAACTGACCTGGTCAAATCTGTGTTTGAGTGTATAGCGACCGGCAAATAAGCGTATCAACCGCGATACCCACCTCCAACAACAACCATCCAATGAAACAGGGTAGGGTTTGCTCAAAAGAGGTGCTGGGCGTCTAATGTTCTTGTCCTATGTTTTGATTCGCTTGCTCTCGAAATTAAGCGAGTGCGAAATTGCCCCACTGTGCTGAAGAGCTCTTCAACACCACAACCACATCCCTTCCCTTTCATCACCTTCCTTCATTACACAAAACAGGCGAAACTAACATATCCTTGAACCAACACAACCAAACTCTCACAAGAATCTCCAACGAGAAACGAATTATCCAACCATTCCGGAGATACTGAGCCGTGCCGTTCATGATTGGAGAGTTGAACGCGTCCTCGGGTGGGCTGAGGACCCGACAGCCTGGTTCCGCGAGTAGGACGATGAGGACGTGCCATTGCTGTACGAATGGCTGCTGCTCCACAATGGGGCGTCGAGTACAAGCAAATTGAGAAAGGTGATGACCACTTCGAACGGGCTCTGGGCCAGTGCGAGCCGTATATTGTTTAGGAAGTCGGGCAGTATTGTTGATCGATCGGGAGCAAAGGGAGGGAGGGAAAGATCGGAGATAGATCCAGCCAGCTCGACACTAGTTTGTTGACATCCCGTTGGTGATTGTGGATGGGAATCTGTCGTTCTTTGCCTGATTTCCATTTGCTCAGGATCGTATTTTTTGCGCGTGTGATCCGTGAGGGGGTGGTGGTGCTGAAGAAGACGTGAGGGAGGTGGTTGGTGGTGGTGGTTGTGCGATTTCCGGCCTCGTATCTCTCTGCTTCTTCAACAATTTTCAGCAAAAGGTGTGTGTGTGTGTGCCTGCCATTTACGGTTTGATGTTGTAGATGACCATTCTGAGCCTGGTTGTTGTTGGTTTTCTCCACGTAGCACCACATTATTCGCAGGGAGTCACTATAGGCTGAAGGCGTGCATTTTGACACACGTCCTTTCCAACTGCTGCAAATAGTGGGTGCCGATTATTCGCTTCCAATTCTACGGTCCCGCTCTTACTTGCTGAACTCTTCTAGCCTGGTAGCATTGGGGTGCTTGACTGGAGAAGGTGTTTTAGTGGGCACTCTTGGCTGGCTTTTTGGAGATGATCGCGCATCCCATCACATCGCCGACTTTCCGTGGCTGTTGGAGATTGAAATCCTGCTGAAAATGGTTGATATAGAAGTGGGAGTGCACTTGCACACACCCTCAGAGGCCGGTCTTCATCGATCTTCATCATCGTCTCGTCGTCTGCCCATTTTCCCGTCTCATCTACTCATCAACTATTTTTGGCAGATATCGTCAGTGGATATCTCTTCCCTCAGACAACTTGGAGCTTAATACATATTCCAACAATCTGATGGACCTCTCCAGCCTGTTGAATCCTGACCCATCTGAACTCAGGGCAGGATACGCTCGGCACAACAGCTATAGCGAGTCGACTCACCGCAGAGAATCATGGTCGTCACTATCATTGTCGCCTGATGCTGAACGCTCGTTCAGTGCCTCGCCCGTCTTATATAACACCCCGCCTTGCTCTGAACCAACCGATTCTCCCAAACGGACAATCTATCATACGTTTGAGCCCTATCAAGCTCACCCAGCCGAACTTCCCAACACTCCTCCCGTTGAGACGAGAAGTCTTGCCTCCTACTCCACGGATCAACACGATGTTCTGGAACAGACCGCTATTCAGTCACAAGAATGTACTGAGCCACAACGCGGTATCATACTACCGTTGGTTGGCATGATGAACCTAGATATCAACGTCAATTTCCGCCCGTATCCCATCGAAAAGTCTGGTAATAGACTTGTCACTCTACACGGATCGAGTCGAATCCGTCCGGGCTATCATCGACAACTCACTCGGCGCGCAACTTCTCACAGAGGCAACTCTTGCTCTCACTGTGGTAAGAGACTCACCACCAGTACCAACAATACCGATATCTGTCTCAACGATCGCTGCCCACTCAAGCGAAAAGATGTGCACGGTCCCAAACCAAAGAGTCGCCGCGCACCACCGGCAGAGGATACTTCGCACTCTAACAAAAAGTACACATGGGAGCATGTGCACTATATTCGCTACAACAAGGAAGATCTGAAAGAAAGTTTCGGTGATATCCGAGCGGCCTTCTACGCACTCTGGCCCCAAGAGAACCGCCTCTCAGACCAGTGCTTCTCGTCGCGTTACTACCGAGATAACCTAATCCCCATCTTGAGGCGCGGGGGTGGGATTTGGCGTTTGACAAGGAAGGACGAGTGTTGATGAAGAAGGCTCCGGTCCGTAAAAGGGAGACGGAGGAATTTCGAACTATACCGTTCAAATTAGTTGAGATGATGCCGTGGATGGCCCTCAAGTACGACTGGGTCAGACCGGAGGACAAATCGAAGGCAGAGATGATCCTGGAGCAGGATAGGAGGGATGAAATGAGGGGTCGTCTGTCTGGTGAGTTATTCTCCACCGCGTATCTAAGCGCCGTGCTAATCCAATTCTATCAATAGAGCCCGGAAAATGGCGGCGTGTTATTCTTGAGGCAACGAAGTACAAAATGAAACCACCAGTATAAATTGCTGTTGTTGTCGTTAGTCTGCTTTCTCGTGAGTTTGAGATTCAGTTTTAGGGGGCATTTCGGCCGGTCTTTTGCTTTGCCATGCGTTTTCTTTTCTATGTTTCCTTGTTGGTTAGCTTGGTGAGGATTGTTTCGTTTGGAAGGCCCATGTCCCCTGTACGGAGTTCGGTACGATATAAACGGTGTCCCAAGACTCGTCGATAGTTGGCGATAGTGCGATGTTTTGATTGCCGCCATATACCCATTGTTTGAAAACTTTGTTCTACCGGCCTGGCCTGGCTTTTGTGTGTAGGAAACCGAAAAAGGCAATAAAGAAAAAAGGTTGTGGTAATATGGATTAAGATAATTGTATGAGTTGAGAAAGGAAACAATGGGATGGGACATAAAATAGTGTGCGTCTAGAAATATCATTTAGATGTTTTGCAATTGTTGTGGTATCCTTTGCAGGTCTATTGTGCAATGTGTATGATTAGTCCTCAGTGACCCAGCTGTCGTGTGCATACCTTATGCTGACGTGGTATGTAATTTTCGTCATTGGAATGGTATCTTCATCTAATCGGAATCGTCATTACGGTGGGTCATCCAGGCTTTCTCCTGTGCCTTCCATGGGTATTTTGTGCTCTCATTCTCGGAATCACTGTAGGTAGCATCGAACTCATCATCAGAGCCATTGTTGCGATAGTTGTATGCACCTCGTCCAAATTCATCCTCTGAGTCGACTTCTTCGTCTGGATAATCTGCCGAATAGTGATTCTCGGCTGTCTGAAGTTAGTCAAAATCACAACGACTTCTCAACTAGATTTACCATTTTCGTCCTCATCTTCGAAGTCCTCCTCCTCATCACTGTCTTCGTCGGCGCGGTAGAACTCTTCGATGTCGACCTCGGACTCTAAGATCAAAAGACCGATATTGCTCGCCGTTGACGCTAAAGTCTCGACAGAAACTCGGATGTATGTGTCCACAACGTAGTCCTCTTCAGAACCCATTTCAACATCCAGATCTTCCTCTATTTCCATCCGATCGTCTACTACGACTTTCGCTTCCTCTGGGTGGCGCTGGGCATATCGTGCTATCGGCTTAGGGGTGAATTTGGTTGAGGCATAACGACTTTTGACTGGGGTCGAGGGCTCCTCAGACTTCGCCTGATGCTTTGCCTTTGCAGCTTCGGACTCTGCAATGTTGAGCCCGATTTCTCGGAGAGTGTAGGCTTCCATCTCTGCCACCAGCTCCTCTGAAGTCACATCCCATCGATTTCGTAGACCTGAGGGTACAGTCGAAGTTCGTGCTGGTACTGTAGAGTGCTCGGCAGGGCCTTCTTCGGGAGTGCGTGCGGTCTGAGTTCTTGCATTTCTGCCGGGTTTCTTTTGAGGTTTGACGGCTGGCTCTACTGGTTGGGAAGCCACAAGTAATGGGGTAGCTTGTTGCGCTGCACCCTCTGGTGTTCGGGGGCGAGGTTTGGCGGATGATTCTCCGGATTGAGTGGTTGTAATCAATGGAGTAGCTACTTGTGTTGCATGATCTGGCGTTCTGGGACGAGTTCGGCGCTCGACGAAAATAGTTGGCTCTGCTCTTCGCTTTCGAGACACTCCGTGTCTACTGGCTGCCGAATCTTGCACCACAGAGGGTCTGGAGATATGATAACGCCGAATTCCTTGCTGCTGCAGAGATCCATTGTTTGAAGAGCCCTGCGGAGTGTTCCTTGCACTGCCAATTGCCTCCGTCTGTTGATCCCCAGTTACCCCGCCATCTGTATTATGTGACGTTGTCGATTTCAGAGCATGTTGCCCAGTCTGCGAACGTAACGCTTGAAAGCTAGGAGTTCGATGTGCTGCTTTAACCGGTCGGGCGCTTGGGAGGTTTGGTTGAACAGTCGCTGTACTGTCTGGCTCTTCTTGTCGCTCGTAGACAAACCCAGATGCTCCCGATCGGTGCCTTTTGCCACCAGTTTCTTGTACACCTGGTTTCACAAGTCAGTATACTTTCTGCAACAATATAGAATATAACTTACTGAGGAACGTGACCGGTTCATCAGTGCGTTTTCGCTTGATCTTGACGGTGGTGGGAGGGAGAGACATGACTACGGCGGTAGGGGTGGAATCTCGCGATGGAGGTGCGCAAGTGGTGTCGCGGGTTCGATGTCGCCTTTAAGGGATCATGACAGGGAGGATTCAAGGTAGTGAAGTCTATAAATTGAGTGAGGGAGATCCTCAGCTTCGTTTTCAAAATGAGGTGAATTTCTGCGATGACGATCCAAAGGCGAGGGCCGATAGGCAATTGACCCCACATTTTCAGTGATCTTTGGCGGCGTCCAGCGGCAGAGTTTATAGGCTCTCATAGGCCGTGCTACCGACCTTGGCATTGATTGAGAAGGAGGGAGTTGAAAGTAAACAAAGGATCAAAGGTCTATACTTGGGATGCTAGTAATTTGGAAGTTGTGTTCAAGGTGGACTGAGACTTTTCTGCAAGTAATAATTATCTAGGTAGGCACTAGGGTCTTAGAGAAATATTGATTCCGGGCAAGAGGTTTGATTCCCTTCTAGATATCTTGTGCAGCTGCCTGTGGAGGGGTTGAATGCAAGCCAGTCCGAGGGCAAGCAGATTCTATCACTGCGAAATCTTTCGTCTCTTGTTGATCGTAGCTGATATTGCTTGCTTTGTAGATGGAAATGTCTTCAATTTCTCTCCAATTAGCGAAGTTTCGATGTATTTGAGAGATTCTCGGTATCATTTTCAAGATGATATGGAGAGTTCCTAGACCATGACGGCGAGGTGAATTGTATTTCCAGCATCTCTAGTTTTTGACATGTGCTTTAGCTTTCCCTGTTTTCTTAGCTGGTGACCACGCCATATTCGATAGACCCCGATAATAGTTGCAGCTTTCTCGCATGTACAATTCCGCAATGGGGAAAGTTACATTTATACTCTCTCACGCTGTTCACTTCTGTTCTGTTGTATGTAGGAAAGTAATTGAAATTTTCAGTAATTGATAAGGACCATATCAATGGACCTTGGGCGAATCATAGGTAGATACATAGAGCTCAACAGCAGCTTCAAAGGTTTGCATTTTCTCCACAAAGAACGATGCCTCGTACTCTTTATCAAGGTGAACATACTCGAGTATACATAAATAGAAGGAACCCGATACGTCATCGAGTCAAAGTCGAGACCACCACCCACCACCAGTGGCTATCTCCATCCTTGTCACACCACACTTTCCCTCTCCTCCTCAACAGACCGCAAGGTCGTCGTCCATTCTCCTCTCTCTCCCCAAATTACAAAAGAGATATTCGCTCTATCATACATCATCTCCCACGCCATTCCTAAAATCCGTCTCACCTACCAACAAGCTATCTAAATTTACCTAACTACCTACTGTACCTACCTACCTTACCTCCCGTGCAGCGGGCACCAGAGATCGTCAAGATGGCAGCAACCAAGAAGGTTCTCACGACGATCAGGTACTCCGGGCCAGGTACCCAACCTCCGATCTTTCTGGCGGGGTCATTCTCCGTCCCAGAATGGACGCCCGAAGAGATGCAGTACACGACCGATGAGCAGAATGAGCATGAATTTTATAGGGAGATTGAAGCGGAGGAGGGGAAGGAATATCAGTATAAGTTTCGAATTGGGTTGGGTGATTGGTGGACATTGAATGAGGGCTCGCCGACTGGTAAGTTATCTTCAGATTGATCGTATGTCATTTTGATATTTGGTTGGGATGGAAATGGAATGCTGATGATAGTGATTTATAGCAACCGACAATGCTGGAAATCGGAATAATATCCTCTCCATACCTCATCAGAAAGTGGAAGAGAAGAATGGCCCCAAAGAAGAGAAGGACGTCGACGAAAACAAGCAGACCGACGAACCTGCGCCGTCATCTCCCTTCCTCCTCTTGCACACGAGCCTAG
Source organism: Tetracladium setigerum (assembly GCA_031472005.1). Lineage (NCBI taxonomy): Eukaryota > Fungi > Ascomycota > Leotiomycetes > Helotiales > Tetracladium > Tetracladium setigerum. Next base: position 1,919,536 of record PZJY01000008.1, on the reverse strand, counting down.
TTCTGTCAACGAGACTTTACAACTGCAGGAAAAAAAAGTGGAACAATTCGATGGATCTGTGGATGATCACAAGGTGGAAACTGGTTTGCCTGCAAAGATAGAAAGCTTGACTTCAAGCAGTCTTCCTGCCCAATCAGAGACACAACAAAAGAACCTTTCTCCAGAAGCAGAACCTTTGAAGGAGGAAGTTGCAAAATCCGAAGACGATCCGTCGGATGATACGAATAAACCGACAGAGAAACCACCCACAAAGGATGCGTTGGATATACAAGATAAGCTGCATGCTCAAAATGGTGAGACTGAAGGGGGGAACTCAAGCGACCACGATTCCCAAAAGCTTGAAATTGATGCACCAACCAAAGAAACAAAAGAGGAAGAGAAGGTCTCAGGCCCACCTTCCACTAGCAGCGAAACCTCGGATCCTGTGACCCAGTCTGATCACACCGATGACAGTTTCGTGCTTGTGCGTGATCCCAAATCCGGAGATACAGAGACTGGACAGGATTCTGGTGAAATTGACTTTCCAAAAGTTGCCCAGAAAGAATTTCCAACCCCAACAGACAAAGTCCCTGAATATGAAGCTGTAGCCGAGTCGGAAAATGTCGAAGCTGGCGATATTACAGCCAAAGGATCCAAAGCAGGATCCGACAAGGGTGATGAACTTGATACTGACATCACATCTGCTGATGAATCCGTCACTTCTGGTAGAGATTTAAAGACTGACAAACCTCTCTCTAAGAGTGTCCAAACCCCTCTCCATCTGGATGAGATAGAGACTAGCAAATCCGTGGTTGATCTCGGACAGTCCTTTGACGGATCAGTTCCTCCTGCGCCAGCAGCTGTGACCCCAATCGTAGCTGGAACGAAACAGCTCTCACACACCAACGGCGAGGCGAGAGAAATATCCCAAAGTGACGAAGGAGCTCAAATTACCGTTGAACCTGCCACCCCTGGACCGGTAAATCCAAAAATCACCGAACAAAACAAGCAAGCTAGTGCAACAAAAAGTAGCGCGGTCGACAACGACAGCCAATCTCAGGTGACGAAAAGAAGCAAGAAGAACGCCCCAATTAACGAGAGAGCCGTATCACCTAGCTCGATGGGAACGGTCGGTCGAGATGGAAAGCCCGGTAATCTTCTCAAGGCTTTGTTACACCTGGTATTTGTTGAATGGGTGGGAAAGTTTTTCGGGAAACTCTGGACCGGTCTCAGGCGCCAACCTCGAAAGGAGTAAGAGTTCTAACCGTTTTATTATATCTTTGAGAACGATAACCTTCGGGTTGCCCTCTTTTTTGGCTGCGGTCTTCTTTTTTCGACAATGCTGATCAGTGACTGTAATACACACAGGCTTCTTACAATTGCGGGCGGTTCTTCAGTTGCGGTGATAGTCTTGTACCTTCTTTATGGCTAGCGATTTGGTATGATGTGCTCAAAGCCCGAGGGAAAGATAGGGTTCTTCAAAATTGTCAGGACAAGGCTGGGTGGGGAGTGGGAGGTGTGCGCGTGCTGAATGGCGTTTGGTGTGACGTTGGCATCGAAATTGTGTTTGACGAGCGTCGGTAGTACATGACCTTTCTCTTTCTGCGAATCGAGCAAGCTTTCTGTTCTTCTGTCCATGGATTAGTAGGATGCTGTAATTAGCTAGTAAACGCATGAACTTTTTGTTTTGGGGTGGGTGTAAAAATGGCATGAGTGGGAAAGGAAAGAAATAATGAAGTTGCATATGCACCAAGGATGCGAGGCGTTTGCACGTACTTACTTCGCGTGCATACCTATTAATAACCAGATTTATTTGCCCTTCTTAGTAATGAAAATGGAAGAAATTGAAGAGAGTGGATGGAACGTTGTTGTGAGACGTTGTGATGTAGTGAAGGTGATACAACAGCATGTGGCGGGTGGGAAGGCTTGAGGTTCCAACGACATCTCTTCTCTAAGCTCTAAATGCCTCGGTATCTGCTCTCTTTCTCTTTCCTGGTAGTTAACACAATTAGTGACTTCGCGACTTCATTTGATGCTGAGGGTACAGTGTTGCTCTGATCTTCGAAATTTGATTTGCATGTCTGTGTCAAACGACATGACTTTGAATCGGACGGAGAGTCCTTGGAAGATGTACTGTACAGTAGTACTGTTCTGTACACCAATTTCGATTCTGCAGGAAGGGAGCGATTCTCGCATCATTCGCAAAACTGTGACAGTAGGATACTGGAATTATGAATCTGGTCGTTCTCACAGGATTTGCAGAAGTGAGTAAGGTGGTAGGAATTTCATTTGAGAGTTTATTTCCCCACGAACCCCTGTTTTCACAACGGCTTCTTGGCGCGATGGTCCCCCAATCTTATTCCAAAAGGTTAATGGAACGCCGACGTCAACAACACTGTAAGAAGTACTCGTGTACAGTCCATGCTTCTGCGGGGCGCAGTGGAAATAATTCCTCGTGCTTTATTCTTGTCCTTTTCCTTTCTCACATTTCCTATTTCACACGTGCAAGTATACTACGCAAACCTCTGAGGTAGGGTAGGCATCTCTCTCAATGCATAAACCATTTCCAACATAGTCGCAACACTGCTATCGACGACAACACCATCTCACCTCTCCTTCCACAATGGCGAAATCCTATCCGCTACACACCCTCCCCTCCTCCTCCTCACGCGCAACATACGACCCCCTCCCGCGCAGTTCCCTCGATTCAACGACCTCGGATGAGCAACAATTCAAAGATAAACCTGTCCGCGCCTCCACCTCCCTCTCCCGCATCCGCAAACACACCCGCGCATTCTGTCGGCCTCTATACATCTTCCCTATCCTCACCCTCCTCCTAGCCTGCCAACTCCTCTTCAATAACTCCTACGCCTCACCCGCCTACTTCGAGATAAACACTACAGACAAAATCTTCATCGCGGCGAATATCGTCGATGAGTCGCTGATCTTGGGAGCATGGGGGAGGAATCTTCAGGAGTTAGTGAAGGTGTTGGGGAAGGAGAGGGTGTTTGTTAGTGTGTATGGGGGACCGAAACATGCATTGGAGAAGTTGGCGGAGGGTTTAGATTGTGAGAAGAGTATTGTGGCAGAGGAGGATGTGCCGTTGGATTTGAGCAAGGTGCCAAGGACATTGGTACCAAGTACAGGACAGGAGAAGGTAAAGAGGATAGCCTTTTTGGCGGAAGTGCGGAATATGGCTATCAAACCGTTAAAGGCGTCAAAGACGAAATACGACAAGGTTCTTTTCATCAACGACGTTATCTTCTCGCCCTTGGAAGTTCCCCGACTACTCTGGGGTACGAATGTGCTACCTGTCGATGGCCATAATGACGTGGAAGGCAAAGGTCAAGGGGTACAGAAAGCGCAGTACAAAGCAGCTTGTGCGACGGATTTCATCAATTCATGGAAATTCTATGATACGTTTGCTACGCGCGATGCCGATGGCTTTAGTATCGGCGTTCCATTATATCCATGGTTCACAGGGGCTGGTTCTGCGACTAGTCGCTCTGATGTCCTCGCTGGAAAGGCGAATGTGCGCGTCAAAAGTTGTTGGGGCGGTATGATTGCTTTTGACGCGAAGTTCTTCCAAGAACAATCCATCACCGCCACGAGGAGCAGTACACAAGATGAAGATGAAAGCAAGATATCCGCTCTCATCAGTGAGAGAGCCGACAGCACAACTCCACCACCCGTCACATTCCGAAGCTGGCAACCCGAACCCTACTGGGACGCAAGCGAATGCTGTCTCATCCACGCCGACATCCTCGCCTTCCCAACGACGCCCAAAACCTCCCAAGAAACGCAGACGGAAGATCCCTACGATTCCGGAATCTACATGAACCCATTCGTTCGCGTTTCCTACTCTCAAACGACGCATAATTGGCTCACTTTCACCAAACGCTTTGAACGGCTCTTCTACCCCCTTCAATCCCTCATCAATTTCGTAGTCGGCATGCCGCGACATAATCCACGGAGGACCGAAAATGAGGGCGATGTTATGAAGGATACGCATTGGGTTCCGAATCCTGATCTTAATCTACCCAAGAAAGAATCCAATGCAAAACAAGCACAGGGGACGAACCCGAGGTTTAAGAGGAGTAATGAGTTACATACGAGTAGGAAACCGGCGTCGTGGTGGACGACGAATGGGAAGTATGAGGAGTATGAGAGGACGGCGCAGAGGGGTGGGTATTGCTGTGCGAGGCAGTTGTTGGTGGTGAAGGAGAAGGTGAGGGGGGAGGGGGATACGGGTGGGATGTGGGATAAGCTTGTTGATGAGGTGCCGCCGTTGGGAACCTAAGAAGGTGGTGTGTTTCTTTTGGGGGGGGGATGTGGGAATTCTTGATGGCTTAATGGGAATCTACCTGATTCCAAAATTAAAAATGTATTGGATAAGAAATCAAACGCCGAAATGATCAAAACAACACGGAAGGGGGAAGCGATTGTATGATTATAACGGCCCGGCGCAAAATAAAATAGTCAGATCGTCGAGAATGAGAATCATTCAGCAACATCAATGATCAGATAAAAGATTACGAGATGGTGGAAAAGAAGACTGTGAGCTCTCGAATCGGCCGAGAGAAGGAGAACGAGAAAGAGAAGTAAGATTACAAGGCGAAATGAACGGGAATGAGAAGGAGGAGAAAGCGGCAGTCTAAAGAATACCTAGTAAGGGAAAGAAAAAAAACATAAAAAAAGAGATTCCAACATTCTCACTTGTATTTTTGTGTTTTTTAGATATGTATTTTTAAAGGACTTAGCGCAGCACTTGTTGTTTAGCATCTACTCATAAAGCGTTTGTTTGCATATCTAGCTAGCTACATAGAATATTCACACAGAAAAACATAGCCTCAATTCGACAGAAGTCAATAATAGCCAGGCAATATCCAAGTAAGCAGTATTGTAATGTAATTTGAATGATTTTTCCTTATCTTTTTACTTTTTAAGTATGAGAGTGAGTGAGTTAACGCTCCGCTGGCTCTCCGAGGGCCACTGCCGTGGAGGCGGGGAGATTGTGGTATGGAATGGATAGATGTTGGTGGGTCAAACTTGAGAAAGGAGTGAGTGAGTGAGTTGGACGAGCCTCTGAGTCTCTCTCTCTCTCTCTGACAGTTCCGTCCACTTGGAAAAGATTCGAAAGCAAATGCAAAGAAGCAATGAGGAAACATGGTGGTATAAGTGTGATTTTCAGTAGAAAATGCGGGGTGGAAGGATAGACGGTCAGATGAACTCGCCCCTGGGATATAAATGTCCTTGTTTCATCCAAATCCCCTTAGTGGTCTTTATCTTTGTACTTGAGAATATACGGATAATTTAATGCAATACCTTTCGTTGGCATAAGTAATAATATAATAATAATAGCGGTAGTAAACACCATCCACCCCACCACCCAGCCACCCAGCTTCTATTGATCCGTTATTTTATTCTCTCCGAGGAAAGCGATTCCGAACACGCGAATACGATGGACTTACCTTACCTTACTGTACCTTACCTCCCTGTGGAGTATGTAAACTGTACACCCACGAAGCAAAGACCAAAGGACAAAACTCCGTCGATAGTAGTACTACAATATGTGACATTTGACAGACAACCTTATGCAACACACCATCGCGCCAAAAAGAAGCCCACTTGACACGCAATAAATAAATAAATCCATCCTTCAAAAAACATATGAGTGAATTTCATCTGCAGAAGTTTAGCCAGAACGCATTCTTGGGAATCTTGGAAATCTTGGTTTTCTTTCTGAGGTTTGTTGGAATCCCACTCTTGGAACACCAAGTTTGTTTTTTTTCGTCCTTCGCAAGTAGTGTTGTTGCGTTGCGTTGTGTTGTTCTTCCCGGTAATTACCCATCTTGGGCCATCTTGGTGTCTCGACGAGCCGGCCGGTTTTCTTCACCGCAACACAGAGAAGCAATAAATAAGCACATGCTTGACCAGAGATACTACACTACTCCGCACTTTTGTCAAGAAAGAAAGATGGCCTGGTGCAGTAAGTAGATGTGGACTCATCTATTAATAAATCGCGCAATGATAAATAACAAATGTGCGTGATGCTTCCGTGGAGACATGTCAAAAGGAAGGATGGAATAATGAATAATGGAAGGGGAAGGGAACAAAAAGAAAGGGTAGGGTAGGGTAGGGTAGGGGATGGCCAGGCCAAGCCAAGAGCTTTGCCAAGATCTCCACCCCCGGACATGAGCCCACCGATCAGCCAATTTATCCGTTTCGTTGAGGGAGATCCTGATTTTATTTTTACTCCGATTTACCTGGACCACCACGTTCCTGTTTTCCTGTGAAAAAGGTAACGACAATAGTCATGGGATAATACATCTACCACAGATCTATGCCAAGCATTGGCAAACCCCTAAGACCAAACTGACTTTCTCATGCCTCTTTCATGACTAGAAAGACTAGAATGGTATTGGTGTTTCTGTTTTTCTTCGCTCGCTCGCTTGCTTCTGGATGTTCGAGTTCTTCGACCGCCGTCTCAAAATGTTGTGCTTGACACGACACCGTCGACGAATGGGAGGGCTTGTTGAGTCAGGATGGAGTGGTGCTAGAGTTGGGCGCTTGGCTGGATGGGGAATAGTGAGTGCAAAAGGACCCTGAGTGCGTTAGCGATGGTGCTGCAGTGCCACATCTCACGACTCTCGTACAGAGTACGGAAACGGGCCTTGTACTGGTGACTTCCATTGTAACTTGTACCTTGGGAGATCAAGGGAGGGACCGACCGCATTTCTTTCGATAGATGGGGGAAAGGAAGGAGGATGAGATTGAGATTGTGATTGTGATTGACCATTGCATGTGCAATAATGGATAATATGTAATAGCGAGGTAGGTAGTGGAGGTTGAGCGGGAGAAGTGCATGAAGGAGAGAGAGAGAGAGTAGATCTATCTCACATGTCAACAAGAGGTCAGGCAAGTACAGTACCTACCGGTGTCTGTCTCTTCTTCCTCCAATTGACACATGTCAGCTCCCCGCATTGAAGAATTGAAGGAGAGAGGCGAAGAAGAGTGGAGTGTTGCCATCGGCGGAAGGGAAGGGAAAGTGAGTGAAAAGCTTGAAAAGGTCAGCAGAGATGGAAGAGAAGAGAGAGAGCGAGCGGTCAAGAGAATAATGGAACCCTTGATTTCAACAATGGATACGGAGTACAGTAAATGTACCTACCTAGTCCCTACCGGTAGATGTAATTCTCATAAATGCTCCGCACATGTCAAATTTACCATTTTACACACCCGATAAGATGTCGCTATCAGCTGTAATTGAGACCCTCTAGCTCGACGCTAGTCTCATGCCGGGATAGTGCCAAATCCAATCCCGGTCGCTTGACGCGAAACGCATGGCTTGGGACCTGATCTCGGGCCATGTGGTGGTCCGTGTAAGGAAAAGGGTTGAGGAATTTCCTGAGAGGAAGTGTGGAAAGAGTGGAAAGTGTGGAAAAAGTGTGGAAAAAGGGACCCCTTCGTTCCATGGGGTTCAGAGAAATGTCGAAGACGACACGACACAACCACTGTGCTCCAGACTGGCCATTGACCACTGCCCGCCAGGCCAGTAGGACATCTGCAAAGCAGAGCAAAGCCCCCCCTCGCCCCCTGGATCGAGCTAGGTTGAGTTACTTCCTTTTCTCTGTCCTTTTCTACCCGACTTCTGTTTCTCCTTCTCTCTCTCTCTTCTTCCTTCATTCAACTTCTCTTCTTCTTCCTCTTCCTTCTCCATCCCTCTCCTCTGCAATTGATCGGTTTGATATCATCAATTGCAATAACACCACCACCACCATGGCTCCCTCTACCACCGAGACCATGTCTCCTCCCACCGAGGCTCAACATCTGGATCTGAACGGCAATCCCTTCACCCTCCCCAACTACACCATGAAGGAGATTCACGATGCCATTCCAGCCCATTGCTTCAAGCCTTCCACCCTCCGCAGTATGGCCTACGTCGTCCGCGACTTCTTCTACACTTCCGCCCTCATCTACCTCGCTACCACCTATATCCCCCTCCTTCCCAACCCATATCTCCGCTTTGCCGCCTGGGTAGCCTACACCACCGTGCAAGGCTTCGTCTTCACCGGCATCTGGATTCTCGCCCACGAGTGTGGCCACGGTGCCTTCTCCAAGAGCAAGAAGCTCAACTGGACCATGGGATTGATCATGCACTCCTTCCTGCTCGTGCCCTTCCACTCCTGGAGATTGTCCCATAGCCAACACCACAAGGCTACCGGAAACATGGAGAAGGACACCGCCTTTGTGCCACATACTCGCGATTCATGGCTAAAGCGACAATTCGGCGACAAGGCTCAAGCCAACATGGTTGAGTTCTCCGAGTTGGCTGAGGATTCCCCAATTGCCAGCTTATGGCACTGCATTATCCACCAATTGTTTGGATGGCCCGGATACCTCCTCTTCAACTTGACTGGACAGAAATATGACGGCGCCAGTGGACTCAGAATCTCCCACTTCTACTTTGGCGAGGATTCCGTCTTCTACAAGAAGAGCGAGTTGGGATTGATCTTGTTGAGTGATATTGGTGTGGCCGTCATGATTGCCGCTCTCGTCGTCGCCGGTCAGATGTTTGGTAGCTGGAATGTTATCATCCTCTGGGGTGTTCCATGGTTGTGGGTTAACAACTGGATTGGTGAGCTTCCTCCCTCCCTCTTTTCCTCCCAACAGACAAAAGCTTCCCCATACTAACATTAAAATCAACAGTCGCCATCACCTTCCTCCAACACACCGATGCATCCATGCCCCACTACAATGCCAAAACATGGAACTTTGCCCGTGGTGCCACCGCAACCATCGATCGTGACCTCGGTTTCATCGACACCCACCTCTTCCACGACATCATCGGCACCCACGTCTGCCACCACCTCGTCTCCACCATCCCCTTCTACCACGCCGGCGAAGCCTCTATCCACATCCGCAAGGTCATGGGCGTCCACTACAAAGCCGATGTCAAGACTCCCTTCTGGACCGCCTTCTGGCGCAACCAGCGAAGCTGCAAGTTCGTCGAGGAGAGCGAAGGACAGGAGGGAAGCGGCGTCTTCTTCTTCCGTAACCTGTACAACAACAAGGGCGAAACTCAGCCACTCAACTTGACCGGAGGCGCCAAGAAGGAGGTTGCGAGTGCCGAGGAGAAGGAGGAGAAGGTTTCTGAGATCAAGTCGAGTATGGCTACAGCCATGGCCTCGTCGAGGAACATGGAGGCCAGGAGGAGACTCTCGCAGACAGCGAGGGCGAATTTGCCGTTGTTGGCTGATGCTTAGATGGGTGGTGCGGGGTTTGGCGGGGCGGTGGGGGATGATTGATACCCTAGACATACGTTCTGCCATGTTGTGTAGATCTCTAGATCTCGGAGGGGATAAATTTTTATCCTGGCTGCGGCTGCTTGCTGTTTGTTGCATTTTATGGACGTGTTTTGCCTTACCGTTCTCTGCTTTTTGTTATGCCTTGCGTCTCTGCTTTTGAGAGGTTAGATGGAAGAGATATAGAGAGAAAGGAGTGAGAAAAAGAGGAAGAGATGAATAGATAAGAGAGATACACGTACACTTAGATAGACTTATAGAAATTATATTGTCTTCTCTGCTTTAACTATCCTTTTTGTTTGTGTTTTGTGTTTTGTATTGTTTTCGACTTGAGAAGAATGATCGAAGGGAAAAGAAAGAACAGGTAAAGTACAGTGAGGTAGTGAGGTAAGGAGGAATACGAAGGAAGAAAAAGGGAAGTAGAGAGAGAAAGTGCTAGGCAGCAGATAAGGAAGGAAGAAAAAGGAAGAAGAATGAAAAAAGGGAATGAGGTTGATGGGAAAGAGAATAATGAAAGAAAGAGAGAGAGGATAGGAATAACTTGTACCCTGTATCCAACACTTGTCTTATACTGTACTGCTCCCTCCGTCATTCAGCACCAAAAGCAGTACGACAGGTTCCTAGGTAGGTACAGTAAGAAGCAACAAAATGATGTAATAATGTAAGATCCTTACCAACCATCCTATCTGTCGTACGCCCAATAATCCCTCCCCCTCCTCCTCTGTACATGATGAGGCGGGGTTGTGTGTTGTGTGTTTGTTCGGAAAGTTCGGACTTTTTTGGAGGGGTGGTCAGGATTTCTGGTTTTCTGCATTCGTTAGCTTAGGTAACCTCCACCACCACCAACCACGCCTTCACGCAACTCACTCTCATTGCAACTATACAAACAGACCCAAAGACTTGAATTAGTATTGGTATTTGTATTGAAAAAATAATGTTATTGTATATCTTACATACCAAATATGGGTGTCTGTCAGAGATGCCAGAGTTAATAATCTTCAGGATTCAGGAAATGGAGGTGTGAATGCCTACCTAGGTACAGTCCCTACTGATCTGATCAGATCGGGTCTGCCTGGATAGTAAGTAGTACTGTACATCATTACATGAAAAGTTAAGTTAGGTGGTATAGAACTCAATGGAACTCAATGAAAACTCCTCTGTGAAATTCCAGTTCTTCTTCAGGAGGACAAGAGAAAAGTGCAGAAGTGACGCAAGTGAGAAAAAAAAAGCTTATGCTTTGTAGTTATTCTCCCTAGGTAGGTATGTAAGTAAGCTAGGTAGGTAGGTAAGTAGGTAGGTAGCTCTTGGATTTCAAAAGTAATAATTACTCATTTCTTACTTTGTACTTGCCAAAAGAAATTATATAAAAATTAAATTATCAAAGTCCAAACAAAACATGGTCATCTGCAGACGGAGGGAGGGAGGGATTCAAAGATATATCGGAAACTAAACTCTGATTTATTAGCTAACTAGCTACGGGTACCTATGTATGTCTTACTTAGTATCGTTTTGATGGTCAGTGTGTACATCTTTTGCTCTTATACTTGCTTCATGCTCTTCTTACCTAATTTAGTGTAAACATATAACATATTTAAACTCAAAAGACATAACTATCACATGAGTCGAACCGTAACCGTAACCGTAACCGTAGGGGTTTTTTCTTTCTTTTTAGGTATTTATGTATGAGTGACGCTCCGCTGGCTCTCCGAGGGCCACTGCCGTGGAGGCGGAGAGTTTTGGCGATATATTTATTATACCATAAAATGAAAACCAAAAAACTATGAAAAGATGAAGGAATGATGGGTGAAAGTAAGAGAATGAGAAAACGAGAGAGAGAAAAAACGAGGAAAAAAAAGATAAGAAAAACAAGAAAATGAACGAGAAAGAAGAGAGGAGAATGAGAATCGTAGAAAACGAAGGGGGAAGACCGAAAGCTAGAAAAACGAGAATTATTAAAAATAAGTAGAAGGAAAGAACGACAACGGCCCTGCTTGCTTGTAGTTTCTCTGCCTCCACGGCAGTGGCCCTCGGAGAGCCAGCGGAGCGTCACTCACTCAGTCAGTCACTTTCTTGCCTTGGAAAACCTAGTCTACGGTTTGAAAGTAAAGGAATGTACCTTCCGTAGGTAGAGGTCGAAGACAGCTATTAAAAGACACTCTTTAGAGTTTTTTTTTTTTTGCTCGGGGATTCTGAAGTGATGGAGCAATGCCGGGGAGGTGGAGTGGTGGTGAAGCAATAACAGGACTAAGGCTAGGATAGAAGAAACTAAGAAAAAAGAAGTTCAAGTCAAGACCGGTGAGAGGGAGGTATGGAATTGATTATTTTCGCGGTAGTTGAGTCGTTCGTTTGTTTGTAGTTCGATAATTAACCTGAGCTGTATGGAGTGGAGGAGCCCGGTTGAGAGTTGCCTGGTCGAATTATTAGGCTGGGCGATGTGGAACGGCCTGGGTGAGGTGAGGTGGGAGAGGCTCACTAACTTATTTACTTACTCACTTAATACTGGCAGCTCTTCAGGGATTTTGAAGTTGTGAGTTTGAGAAAAGAAGAAGAGAAGAAGTCTCAAATAGATCAGGCAAGGTCAGGTCTTTGCGAATCGGCCGGCCATTCAGCAAAGGAAAAGTCGAATACACGGTTTCCAGATTGAAATGATCCGTAGTCCCCGCCAAAGTATTCGTCTTTTTGTCACATAATTTTGTATTCCACAAAGCCGACTTGATCTAATTAGCTCCCGTAACAAAACCCAAATTGCACACACGGGGTGAAGTTGAAGAAGTCACCGATGTGTTCATGATTATGAGTTATACGCTGCTGATTGGTTTCCACTCGGCTTCATTCTATTTGGCGCAACCCATCCCCACACATCAGGCGTACTGTACTGTACTGTACTGGCGGGGTTGGTAGTCTGTGGTATTTCGACCGATCGGTTGGGATGGTGATTTATTTGCAAAAGCCAGCTTCCCAACGCTCTGGCAATTCGTTTTTTCCGAAGTGGATCGCTATTTTTTGTTCATTGAGCTGATGTGAAGTAGTGGCAGAGGTGTGACAGGGGCGGAGGTGATGAAATCAGTTTCGTGTCGATGGTGGGCAGAGGTCTAACTTCTAAGGGTGGGAAGGATGGAGAGCAATTGATCGTATAAATTGGAGATCCATGTGTGAGTAGATTGAGTTTATTGTGACGCTGGTGGTTAAGTTTAGAAGTATTTGGATGTCGGGAAGGTGGTCTTTTTGAGAGGCGTCTACGCCTTTTCGATCTTTATTGTTGTTTTCGGTGCTTTTTGATGAGCCTGTGAGATTCGAGCTAATCGGTGTGCTAAGGCTGGTATTTTTTATAAGTGTTCGGGGTGAATCTGGTGATACAATTATCTATTCATGGCTATATAACACTTCTCAGATCGTACAGAGTCGTTCCACTGCAAAGTTATGCAGGTATCTTGAATGCTCCAGGACAAAGCTTGGTAAAGACAAGGCTAGAATCATACTTGGCACGAACAGTCTTGAGCTTTGCAATGTTGGCAGTGCCATAGCTTGCAATAGGATCTTGCCAGTCACCAGCATCACCAATGTAGATGTCGTTATACCCAAGGCCCTTGGCAAGATTAGCAGCATGGACTTTCTCAGTCGTCTTCTTGGCCCAAGCAATAACTGCTGCATCATCGGACGCTTCTTGCCAGTACACATTGAGTGCCCACCCTAATTCAGTTCAATTAGCATCATATTTTTCTTTTTGGTGGAATTGAGAGTAGAATAAGGCAATACTTACAGACGGCAGGTTTTGATCTGTCACTTCCCATGGCATTACCAATGCCATTGTTCGCGGCAACGGCAAGGGTCGATTTGGTGATTGGTTGAATAGTAACACTGACGCTGAAACCTGAGAGTGACTTCAAAACCAAACTGTCGGTCTTGATTGTCTCCCACATGGCCTTGAGATTCTCGGCATCAGGGGCAACGGAGTGCATGTTGAACATGATTCTGTGGACGTTGATTAGAAAAAGTTGCGATGCAATACCCTGAAATAATGATGCTCTTACCTCTGAGCTTGGTATGGAGTATCCCACTGATTATGCCAAACCAAAGGCGTGCTCACAGCGCGGTTCGAAAAGAGTGCCGGAATAGAGGTATAGTTGGCAAAGACCGGAGGAGTAGCGGTTGTACCCACGGCGAATGTCATGAGCATATTGCTAGCCACTTCAGTGGCTGGGTCAAACATAAGCGAAGGGATCGCGCCAGCTGCTAGATCGTAATTCTCCTGGTAGAGCGTCTGACTGGTGACGGCAGAGATGAAGGCTGAAGTTTGGTCTCCGCTGTACATATTGAGACTTGTGCCTACGCTTGGGATATTGTATGTCTTGAGGGTGAATTTGGTGACAATTCCGAAGTTGTTTCCGCCTCCCTTCAAAGCCCAGAAAAGATCCGAGTTGGACGTAGCGCTGGCGATCACAACTTTACCGCTTGAAAGCACGACCTCATATGCTGTTACACCATCCGCGGCAAGTCCGTACTTTGCAGCCAGATAGTTGATGCCACCACCAAGAGTCAATCCAGCAACGCCGATAGACTTGAGACGACCGCCGATGCAATACAGACCATACTCTTCCAAGGCTGCGTAGACAGTGACCCAGCCATTTCCAGCTCCAGTGTCCACAGTCTTTTTGTCAGCTGCGACAGACACCTTGTTGAACTTGGTCATGGCGATGAGAACACCATTGTCGATATTGGCAGCACCTTTGACCTAGCCAACTGTCAGTTATGTAAAACCAAGTGAGGAAATTATGATCCACAGCCAAGGGTGACATGATCAGCTAAATCGGCTACTGACAGGCATATGACCACCACCTCGGACAGCGAATTTGGACTGGCAAGTCTTGATAGTGAATAATCCGATTGCCAAAGATGCGGTATTCGTAGGGACAAAGGCACATTTTGGTGCCAGAGCCTCTCGTTTATCCCAGTAGTATGTCGCTTCCGAGGTGTAGGTGGTGGAACCTTGGGCGAAAACCTGGCCTGACAAAATTACAGACAAAGTCAAGCAGGCACAGGCTGACTGGAGGCTTTCAATGACGTCCGAGGTTCTGGCCTTGACAGCAACCAGATCGTTCTCGGCTTTGACCTCCTCGATTGTGGCCAAGATAGCTGCAATATCAGCCTCGGAGACGGAATCTTCAGTGGCTACAATATCAGGTGTGGCTGCCCATACCAATGGCATGAGAGCCGTCCAGGCCGCAAGGGTTCGAAGTACCAACATGGCGCAACAGGAGAGTCCCAAGGAAAAAATTAAACAGAAAAATTAAATGAGTGTGGTTGGGTTGGTGCTCAGCAATTGTGCAGGATGATTCCTTCCACATATATAGATTCCAGAGGCCCAGCATAATCTATACCCCTGAGCCACGTGGACCTAGTGTGGCAGGAGTGCCGGACCTTTCTGATGGCTCCTTTGAAACCTGGTGTTGGTAGAATATGCACATTTGTGGTCTCATACTCGGACATTCGGACAATCCATCAGCATCTCTTTGTTTGCATGACTGTCCAATTGCTACGTTCAGTATCTCGAACTTGGCCAAGAAAGGACGCTTTTCATTGCCAATAATCCTTTGATGTCAGTACGACGAATACGATGAACGAGAATAGGACAATAGATGCCCTTGAAGTATTGCTCGGTTTCCTATTCAGGCATGCGGTAGTTGTGCAATCTGCTCTTTTCAGTGATGGCTCCGGGCACCATTCCAGAACAGTCCTTATCCGCAATTTGATAAAGGGCCTTTGAACTGTTTGAACCAGGGATCCTGATGGAAGCATGACATTTACATAGTTCTGAAGTAGCGCATTTAGCGGTTTCACTAACCACAGTGACCAGAACACATTCCAACTCTCAAATAACTTTTATATGATCTGTGATTCTGTTCAGAAGCTGAAAATTCCTTTGAAATCCCGCGAGAAAAATTGCTGAAAAGTCAAATTTAGATGATATATTAGAGCTTCATTGAGGCGTATGCAGTGCCGTGGTGGATCGCTTAAAAACTGTTTATGCTCCACAATTAATTCAATCCCGCGTTTGACATGGAGATCTGCAAGGGTAAATTGATGTGGGAGAACGAAATAGGGACCACGACACGGGCTGTGCCTCTGTAGCAATCGTATTTCGTTTAACTACCTGGTAAACCAGCCTGGGCACTGTGGACGGACGGCCTGCAACTTGATAAGTTAGTAAGCTACAGAATCTGGGCAAGTATCGTTGCTACAATAGGCAGCTCCGTCCGTTTGACTCTGTGATCCGTGCTAATTTGAGATCGCCCCTTTTTGATCATTTGTATGTTCTAGCTCGGTTCTAGCCAGAATTACTTCCGAAGAAGGAGCCCAGATAAGACCATCTGTCAGGCCAGGGAAAAAGCTTTTGGTTTGCACAGTTTTGACAAGGCCGTTTACGTGTTCTGTGCTTTCTTTGAATAAGTACCGTAATGTACATCTATTTACATATTTAACAATTTCGTACTACTACAAATTTATATCTTGATTGGCCAATCACTTTGCTACGACTTTGACGCAATAGGCCAATGCCGACCAACGGATACTTTTGTTGCTAGTAGAGAAGAGGCCCGTAAGACGGCTAAGTTTCCGAGATTAAGTCCAGGGGTACATTTACTGTACGTCCCTACCCTGTAAATACTTACAGACGGCGGTCCAGCGGTGAAATGCCAAACTTTCTGACCTAAGCTCCCGGAGAGTGTCCTACTCCAAGCCAGTTTCTTGACTTTACTTCATTCGGTTCAAGCGACTCATTTTACATTTTTCTATCACCGCGGTGTCTACTCTTGTTCACTATTGAGACTAGAAAATTAGACAAACTAGGGACTGCTGTTGTATGGAGTAAAAGGTTGCCAGATCTATCGGTACATGAAGCTTAGCCATCAGGATTGCAGGAGCCAAGAATGAATCGGCGATTGGCCGAGAATTTGAAATTTCGTACCTTGGTATCATATTCACTAAGTCCGTGATGTCATCTGAGAATAATTGGAACAGAGAGGGGTTTCAATGAGCAAGTCGTCTGGTTTGCTGCATGCCTCGGGACATATGTTGCGAGGTAGCTAATCGCTGGTATTGGTTGTGAAACTCTCGAGATTTTCCCGTCCCTTGTCGCAACTACACAGGCAGGCTTGGAGACCTTTGAGTCCCTATTCCTTCCGAATATTTGTTCTCACAAAGTTCCCAAAGTCCTCGCACTTTCTCCTATCACAATGCGTTCGTGGGGACTTCAAGTAAGGGTCCTATTCTTTGCATTTAAACTGGGTTTTCAATATATTGTAGCTGCGAGACACCAAGAACTCAATCTTCCCACCATGTCGAACCCGGGAACTTCTCCCGGCGGAGGATTTCCCAACCATGGGTACAGCGCCGGTGTCTCTCTGGGATCAGAGATTGCCATGTACCGTCCCACAATAATCCTTTGAAGAAGTCCATCTGGAAGTGGCGACATGGGGACCCCATGTGCTCGGGTCACATCCGTTGCGGCTCCATCAATTTCGGCTAAAATTGACCACAAGTTCTGGCCCCAAATCCAACAGATGCAATTGCTCTCATTTGCAAATTTAGCGAAGAAACCTATTCCCACACCCAGAAAGCTCTAAAACCAGGGATGGCATATGGCCAAGAGTTTACTCGCGGCCCAATCCCTCGCTCGCATGCCACAACGACTCATCTTCTTATTCACATGAGACATGTCAGCAAGGTGACAAAAAGTACCCTTCACATGAAGTCAGTTACCTCTATCACTGGCTTTGGTGTATTTAGTAACTGTAATGCATGCATACTCCCTCATCTCGATGGTGACGAAAACACAAAGCGAGAAGCCAAGGCCAACAATCACGCCTGGAACTCCGAACTAACGAGATGGGGAAGAAGGCCACAAAGCTGTCGAGTAGAGCTGTAAAAAGAAGAAATCGTTCTTCAGAATCCAGCTCGGCGGTGCCGTTCCTACGGTAAAGGATACCGATGTCAGATTCCCGCCATGATGGCAAGTGATGCAGTCTTCAGGCACAGAAAAGAAGCATGCCTTGTAGATTGGTTGGGTAGATTGGCTGGGCTGCCTTTTTCAAACCATACCCTGCATTATTCGAGAACTATCTCCTGCTTTTTAAGGTTTCTGGATCATGGATGTGAATTGAACAAGGGATAGCGACGGAGTAACGCCTTCTTGCATTTTCTTTCTAACCGAGCCCCTATCAGTATGCATAGCCTTTCTTTCTGCTACAGAACGTGGTCATAATTGGAATGAACCCTCAAAATACAATTCTGGTTCATTCATGTGTGACCAGATTCTTGTGTGACCAGCGATCGCATTCGCATGGTAAAACAACTCTAAATTGACTTTCAAATCAACGCAGCTCTCCAACCATGGTGTCTTCGGATCTAGAGCAGTTCAGCAGTGCTCAATTTGCTGTACGTACCAGCTATTCGATCTCCGTAGTTTGCTAATACGCCACAGGTCATGAATTGGGCCTTCACTGGCATAGCATTCCTGTTCACGGCCTTTAGAATTGCGGTCCGGATGAAAAACCTGAGAACGCTTTACCTGGAAGACTACTTTGCCATCCTAGCCTTTCTATTTATGCTTACAGTTGCCATCATCAACGAGTTGATGCGAATACGCGTCTATCAGTTACTAAACGCGGTCGCTGAGATGAAATCAGGCAAGCCGTTGACGGGTCCACCTACTATTTTCACCACCGATATGGTCTACCTCCTCAAAGCGCAGGTTGTCTACTTTCAATTCTTTTGGGCAACCCTATGGTGCGTGAAGGCATCGTTGATGGTGTTCTATCGCCGACTTTTCGTTGGAGTAGCTGGATACATGAAGTGGTGGTGGATTGCGACTGGCCTTTGCGTGGTGACCTTTATTGGATCTTGCTTAACGGGGTGGCTGGCGTGTACACCAATCCAACGTCGCTGGTCTCTTGACCCCAAAGGTAGCTATCTCAGCTCGTCCTCTCGACCTTGGGTAGTTTGGCTAACGGTTTGGATCAAAAGATGCTTGCAACCCAAAAGCAGGCATAGACGCCGTGTGGGCTGCTTCAGCCTTTGACATTTTTTCCGATCTATTAGGTATACACATTTGGCTCATGTCTGTGTCTTGGACAGCTTACCAAGGATTATAGTTATGATTCTACCCCTCAGACTTATATGGGGAATTCGGGTACCTCTTCGACAGAAATTTGCTCTTGGAGGTGTATTCAGCATAGCTCTTCTAGTCGTTGTCTTTGCCGCTATCCGCATGGTTAAAATCGTGGAAGCTATCCAGAATTCCAACCCGGCAGTCTACGTCATTCTCGCGCTCTGGTCCGTCACAGAGTGTTTTGTTGGTATGTTTTGTGATCCCTCGATGAAGACAGCCAGTTCTAATGATCATTATCAAGCCGTTGTTGTAGGCAACCTGCCAACGTTGAAAGTCCTTATCTCTCGCAAAAACAATACTTCCTACGACGCCTCGGGGTACGATGCGCGCAACAAATCGGCCGGCGTGGGAACAGCAACAACACGATCCAAGATCTCTGGCCCGGGTACTCATATCAGATTATACGACATGGGAGGGGACAATGGAAATGATAGCCGAGCAGCGTATGGGAGTGACGAGCAATTGCAGCAGAAGGTCAAGGGAAATGGCATCACGAAAACACAAGAGATCACGATCACAAGAGATATAGAAGGCGCAAGTGGATCAAACAATCATGATATGACAGATCATGAGAGTCTAGACAGCATGAGAAAGTACCGTGGAAGTTCCGCAAATTAAGGGATATTCTTTGGAACTTCTCATCTGTCATTGTGTATTTATTGTATATTTAGCGAGAACGAACTGTCCACATGACGGAATTGAACATGACCCAAATGCTGGGTTAATGTCTTCAATACAATCCTCAGAAGACCAGGCAGGCCTGTTGACATTATTGTCACTAAAGTGTTTTCCTGTCGCGTGGTTGCTTTATTTCGTTCCTCAAACCGCGCGGTGGTGAGTACGAATATGCTAAAGAGGAAAGAGGGGTAAATTTTGGAGGAGTTGAGTATAGACAGGGGCACGAGACTCTTTTAACGGTTTGTCTATCATTCTGAGATGAGGTGCTTGGGATTTGCTACTGTGTAGAAATATATTGCGGGGGTAGAGATAGTTGTCGCTTCTTTTCGCTCTGAGCTCTGTTGCAAGAAATGGTGAAATCGCCGAAGGAAATGGACATGCTTATTAGTTTTGTGATTCATGAAGTGAGCAACACAGATATTTTCTAAAAGTTAAACTTCCGCAAGAAGATTGAAATGCTACATCCGAAGTTGAATTTCGAACGAGGGAACTTGCAGCGATGGTACACATTGCGGTTAAAGAGCACGACATACATAGCATAACTTCAGTAATTGGAGAAAAACAGTGGTCGCGTCAATTTATCTTTCAAGAGTTATGACTTTCTCTTGTGTACCGAAATTTCTGTCTTCACTTGAATCCTCCTCTCCCGAGTCCCAACAAGCACTTCCACCATGTTTACCAAATTTGATTCTAAATCTGACGTCTACCCATTCTGTTTACATCCGCGACTGGCTGAGTCGGCCTACCTTGATTGAAGAGGAGAGGGCTCCTAGGCGCCTAAGTTAAGTTCCCCTGACGGCTCCAAGTCTAGCCGAGTTGGCAACGGTAGTTCCAACACTACGTTGCTAGTGAGTACTTTTCTGCGTTGCTAGTGTGTCCTACACTGTATTGGCAGTCAGAATTTAAAGATCTGTATACAAACTGTTACAACTAAATCTCTCTGCCTCTCGCCATTAACATTCTCGCATTTCCCTAATCATAAATAAACCTCAATTTTTTCCCCGTAGAGCTCGCTGTCATCGCTAAATATCAAATTTCAAAATAATGCCTCAAAGAAATAATTCCTCAACAATGACTCCTTTGGAGCGCGTCGCTACCAAGATCACCGTTCTCGAGGCAAATATGGAGGCAAATAATAAGGTAGAAGTGCCTGAAGCGCAAGCAGGGGTCAAGAACATGGAAGCAATCACTTCATCTTGGACCAAATGGGGTTTGATAATTGCTTACTGCAGGTCTGTAGCAAACTTCGCCAGACTATCTGAGAAAAAAAAGATAACTAATGGAACAATACAGTCTCTTCCTTATGGCCTTCACTACCTCACTCGAGGGGCAAGTTGGTTCGACTCTGACCGTCTTCGCAACCAGTTCTTTCTCTCAGCACTCACTGATTTCAACTGTTTATGTTGTTCAAGGCGTTGTCAATGGTATTTTCATCCCCAAAATTCATCCTCAGCCCCAATCGCAAGGCTTACTGATTTTGCTAGCCGTCATCAAACCACCCATGGCCAAAAGTTGCTGATATTTTCGGCCGTCTCGAGGCCTTTTCTATCAGTATCCTCCTTCTCGTCTTGGGTTACATGCAGATGGCCACCTCGAACAATGTCCAAAGATTCGCGGCCGCCCAGCTCTTCTACTCAGCAGGCGGCACTGGTCTTCAAATTCTCCAACAAATTTTTATCGCCGATACCTCTTCATTGGTAAATCGTGGAATCCTATCCACCTTGCCCGCCGTCCCCTACATGATCAACGTCTGGATTGGCTCCCTGATTGGAGGCGTGATCTTGAAGACGATCGGTTGGAGGTGGGGTTATGGAATGTGGTGCATTTTGTTGCCGGCCATGTTCATTCCTTTCGCTTTGACGATGTTCTTGAATTCCCGCAAAGCAAAGAAGCAGGGAGTCATGGTCACTTCTTCATTCAAGGGCCTTAGCTTCACCCACGGTCTCAAGAACCTCTGGGTTGAGCTTGATATTGGAGGAAACATCATCCTCACCGCAGCTTTCGCCTTGATCTTGCTTCCGCTTACTATTGTTTCGAAGACAACTAATGGTTGGAAGAGTCCAATGATCATTTCGATGCTCATTTCGGGGTTTTGTTTTCTTGTTGCCTTCCCATTTTGGGAGTCGGATAAGAAACTCTCTCCTCGACCACTCATTCCCTTGCATTTGCTCAAGTCGAGGACTTTCTGCGCTGGTTGCGCTATTGGGTTCTTGTACTTTAGTAAGTATTCCAAACGCTTCTTGGGAGTACCGATTTTAACATCAGATAGTGGCATTTTACCTTTCCATCCAACCTTACTTTTACTCTTACCTTCTTGTAGTTCAACAACAGCCCGTCACTGCTGCTGGCCACATTGTCCAGTCTTTTTCATTCACCGCAACGATTACCTCCATCATCGTCTCCCTCATCATCAGAAAAGTCAAAGTTTATAAGCCTTTCGTCTGTGCCGGCGCTCTCTTCTACATCGCCGGTCTTGTCCTCATGATGCGATTCCGTGACCATGATGCCTCCACACTCCAAATCATCGCCACCCAGATCGCCGTTGGAATTGGCGGTGGAATCTTCAACGTCTCCACGCAGCTCGGTGTTCAATCAAGTGCTGATAGTGGAAGCATAGCAGTTGCCACAGCCGTTTACATGACTGCTGCTGAGTTGGGAGGAGCTGCTGGATCCACTATTGCTGGAGCTGTATGGTCTCGTACTATCCCTGGTAAATTGCAGGAATACCTCCCAGAAGCAAGTAAACATTTGGCCATGGACATTTTCAATGATGTCAAGAAGGCCATTGCATACCCCAGGGGTACTGTCGAGAGAGTTGCGATTGACAATGCGTATCAGGAGGCGATGCGGATGTTGTTGATTTTGGCAATTTGTGTAGCGGCACCTCTTGTGCCACTCAGCTTTACGATGAAGAACATCAAGTTGAAGAGTAAGAAGGAGGAGAGTGATGGAAGTGAGGCGAAAGAGAAGACGTTGGAGAACGAGGTGGAGGGTGAAGAAAAGGAGGTGGATTAGGGGTGGCTTCTGTCATCGCCGGGAAGTTTGAAAAATATCCTGTTTTGATGCGTCAACACACTATATAATAGCTAGCATGTTAAATTTGAGATTTTGAGATTTTGATATTTTGAATTGGTTCAACAATTCGGAGTAAATATGATTCCACGAGTCCAAAGTTCGTGGTCGTCCCAAGCAAATTACGCCAAGACATATCGTTCCTGCACTAGTCTCCATTAGGAAGCGTCGTCGACCTCCAAATATAATTCCTTCACGCGACTGACACCGCAAAACTCAGCAAACGACTCCGGAATTCATTGCTGACGACATGCGGCGTCTAATTTTCATCTACTAACATGGCCATGGCATTAGAATATACCTACCAAGCCGTGTTTTGGTGTGTGGCCTCAGCTGGCTGGCTCCCCCTGAGAGAGATCTGCTAATTTTGGGTCCAGGAATCTCATTGCGACCTCTACCTGGATCGCCTTCAGATTTGAGACTTCTTTTGCAGTTGGTCAGTCTATTCTCATGTACCAAGTTGTTCAGGTCTGACTGTGTATTAGAGCGGCCGCTTCACCTGTCCTTCTTCACCCTTGTCCTTATCTGGCTCTTCTGGACTATTCTCAGGAGACGGCTCCCATTATCTCAAGAGGATGATGCTTCTGTGAAGCCAGATCGTGCCTTATCTGAATCGACACGATTTAGATTTCAGAAGTTTGGTCTTCGTAACTGTGTTTCCTTCAAGCCGTCATCGGCAGCTCTTGTGGCATGTGTGGTTCTTCGGGCACTCATCCTCCGAAGCATTGTCTTGGATGTGGAATGCTCTTGGGATGGGATAGAGGTGAGACAAGGAATTGTGCTGGAATGGATCTTTCTGACATGTATCAGGTCTTGCTACCTCTTTTACTTGCTCTTCATGAGTATAGATCCCATGTGGCACGCTCACCCTCACCAAATGATAGCCCTTCTATAAATGGAGGGTCATATCCGCTCACCATCCTTATGGTTGCTAGTCCGACTATTCTCGCAATTAATGCATTGTCTTCGCCGGAGCGTTCAAGTTACATTTGCGCACTGACAAGCTGGAGGTTTACTCTCCACGCACTCCAAATCTTGGGGTTTTCCTGGACGCCGTCATCATCACAGCTGTCTCGAAAATCGTTAAAGACGAAGAATCTAGAGATTACCTACGACCCCTCAGCCAAGTAGCCTTGACATCGGCCGGGATTATCTCATTTCTCGCTTGCATCTTCCTCTTCCAACACCAGGAGCACGTAAAATGGTCGCTTCGCATGGAACACTCCACTCTTGCTGGACTCGTCTTCACCAGCTTACTGTGTGCAAACTTCATTGCCTCGGCGGTGTACTTACTACGCGAGCTTCGCCCAGTAACAATCTTCACCAGCGCTACCTGTGTGCTGGTTTACTTTTCTTTCTTACACCGACACATAATCGACAGCCCCACAAATCAAGTTGGGTTGCTGGTGACATCCTTGGTTGTTCTTGCTTCGTTAGCTGGACTGCTTAAATTAGAACCAAATCAATCTCGATTCCAGCCGCGGTCAGGTCCAAGTGGGAAGACTCGAAGGATACTGGTCCTTATGATGATGATCGTATTTACAAGCACCATGTGGTACGCAACATCAATTCCGTTCTACGGCAACTCCACCAAGTTTCCAGAGCCCCCGATAATTTCCCTCATCAAGAACGGGCGCGAAACTTCATTGAAGTGGGTGTCACAAGCTGGAAAAAGTACCTCTTTGCAAGAAGCGGTAACAGAATATCGTAGACGGCATGGAATACCACCTCCACCTGGCTTCGACAAATGGTACGATTTTGCCGTTGCACGAAAATCAAAGATAATCGATGACTTTGGCCAGATCCATCATGATCTATTACCATTCTGGGGTATACCACCTGCGAAGATTCGCGAAATGACTGCGCATATCATTGACAGGCCATGGACAGAAGTGGGTGGCTTGCGGGTATCTAACAAAACCACCGAAGTTGGAAAGCACATGCCGCCTACACATCGATGGATGGTTGAGGGCGCGGCTGAAATCATCAATACCTTTGCAGAATGGTTACCAGATATGGATTTAGCATTCAACCTCAATGACGAGAGCCGGGTTGCCATTCCATGGGCAGACATGAATACCTTGGTAGCAGCCGCAAATATTGCTAGGGAGCAGCTCAACCAAACCGAAATTCTACAAAACTCGTCCACCAACACCACATGGGACAGTAGATTCATGGAACCCGAACCCCCTTTCCCACCCGAACTACCATCCGACCTCTTCACTGAAGCGTCAATAGCACCGTCCTTTGACAAGTATGGATCAATATCATGCCCACCATCCTCGCCGGCCCGCAGACAAAGATGGTGGAAGAAGCAAACACCTTGCCACTCCTGTTCCACTCCTCACACCTACGGTCCATACATCTCCAATTGGACTTTATCTGGCTCAGTATGCCATCAACCCGACATCGCCAACCTCCACGGATTTCACCTCTCCCCCTCCGCTTTTAAAGGCACCAACCTTCTCTTCCCCATCTTTTCACAATCCAAAATCCCCAGCTTCTCTGATATCCTCTTCCCCTCTCCTTGGAACTATATTCGCAAAGTCGATTACAACCCAGATGAAGATACTGCTTATCCCGATAAGAACGACACATTTTTCTGGAGGGGCGCTACAAGCGAAGGGTATGCGGTGAGGGGTGCATGGAAGGGAATGCAGAGACAAAGATTTGTTCACCTGTCTAATCACACTTTACCGCCCCTTCTCCGCGCCTCAAAGACGGATCTTAACGTCAGCGTATCGTTTGTTATAGAGCCCACTCGCTGCGGTGGTGTAGACTGTGATACGCAGAGAGAGGAATTCGATTTCGCAGGACCGGTTGAGTGGAGAGAACAGTATGTCATTCCTTTCTCACCTTCTGAAGTGGAATTAAACTAATTACCAAATAGCTGGAAACACAAATACCTCCTTGACCTCGACGGCGCCGGCTTCTCCGGCCGCTTCCTCCCCTTTCTCGAAAGCAAAAGCCTCGTCTTCCGCGCTGCAGGCTTTAGACAATGGTTCGAAGAGCGTCTAACCCCATGGCGAGACTTCATTCCCCTCGATGGGAAAGGCGGAAGAGATCTCGCCGGCCTGCTATCCTATTTCGTGGGGACTGTGGATAGAAAAAGAGCCGGGTGGCAGGGCGAGGGTGAACTTATCGGGAAGCAGGGTGCGGATATGGCTAGTAAGGTGTTGAGGAAGGAGGACATGGAGGTTTACATGTTCAGGTTATTATTAGAGTGGGGAGGATTGTGGATGATAGGAGGGGTGAGCTTGGGTTTGTGTTTGTTCCTGAAGTTAAAGAGGATAAAAAGGAGGGAAGTGGGTAGGTAGTTTGGAGTTAGACCAAGCATGGTTCATGCGATGAGTGTGTATGATGAAAGGTTTTCCTTTGGAGTTATTCTGTTTTTAAAAATGGTTTCTGGTTTGCTTGGTACTGTTCTGTAGACTTGCTTGGGCTTGTGTGCTGATAGATTAATGTCTTGTACAACGTCATAAATTCCACATTTCGTCCTACTTTATTGATCCCTTACAAGTGCCTCCATGTTGAGATGATACAAATCAGACTGGTACATTCAAATGTCTAGATGAATAATGTGCCATTTTTTCTCTTCATGCCGGCAAGAGAAGTTGATAGATGTATAACCATCCTCTCATTGTGAAAGGAGACGGAGGTCATTCTCATACCTCCATCCCTCCACCGATTCTCTCACTCAAAATACCCATTTTAGATTTCTCTACAAATATATATAGATGCTGCAAAATGAGACAGAAAACAAACATAAAGAAGAGATGACATTTATTAGTGGTGAATCCCCTCTAGACATTCCAACGTATATTTCCTTTCCCGAAAATAAAATTCCATAAAAACTAGTAGATTAAAAAATTTAGATGATTAACTTGACTTTGATATTGTTAGCGAACGAGAGAGAACCTCAAGAAAATACCAAATTACCCCATTTATCAATATGATTTATTTTTAATCAAATTTCACGTTTGTAGATGATCTTAAAAAAGATATTTATAAAAGGGGTCAAGATGTCGATGTCGTGACATGACGAAAAAATTGTCAAATTCGCCCCTCAAAAAAACCCATTTCAAATCTCTCTTTCCTCTCCCTCACTCTCCAAAATATCTTACAACTATCTCTACGGTTCTTCCTCCACAAACCCACTTCCCCTCGTTCCACAAAAAAAGATGAAAAAAGTATCCTCTCTTGAACATCTGGGGAAGTTAATGAGTGATATGCACAGCGGAGTTTGAGTCACAGTATGCAAGTAATTCGGCACTTGAGCCCTTGAAACCCAACGGTACCAGGGGAACAAAAGAGGAAGAGGAGGAAAAAAAACGTAATGGAAATAGAGGAGGTTGCAAACGATGGGTTTTAGCTTCGATTGCAACATGATCTTGGAAAGCTTGATTCGGCCTTATGAGAAGAGAAGGATGGGCAGGATGGAGGAGGGAGAAGGAGGCGAGAACACGTGATAAGGGATAATTCTCTCTTTCTTTATTCTAGTGGAAGTTTTCCTTTAATTAAGTATGTAGTTGTCTTCTCTTCAGAAGGTGGAAATAGATGATATTGAGTATAAGATTTCTCCAAAGGTATGCAGATAGATTACCTATCTATCTACAATTGTCAGAGTGAAATTTGTACTATACTTATGTTCAAGAAAACCACGTGATAAAAAACCCTTTCCATCCAAAACCAGACCCAGACCAGAATCAAATGAGGCTCTCAACGCCGATGCAAGCATCCACTTTTACTCACTAGACTTACTAAAGTCCTTTGGTTTACCGGCCCTAGCAAGGCACTGAAGGCAGGCATGGCATGGCATGGCATTAGCATTATTGGCATGGCAATCTCATTTCATTTCATCTCAAATCGCTTTGACAGATCAGATCAATCAAGATAAGGAAGGACCCTTTAATTTGGGAAACCTTGTCCATTATTTAAAGTGGCATTGTCAGATTGTTTCGTTCCGTACGATGAAATTGCCTCTTCTGTAATATTTTCATCGATTTCACATGGTACCAAATGTACATGTACGAAAAGAGTAGGCTTACATGTGAGGGACGACTTGGATTGATAGCCAATAGATACCCAGGCAGGGGAGAGCAATTTCACTCCACTCCCCCTTCGTAAACCCCAGCAACAGCCCAGGCCCAGGTGCAGGTGGTCTGGTCAGCGGAAAGTGGATTTGTTCTGTAATTGCTTCTAGAAGAACGAAAATGTGTGCCGAGGAAATGAAATGCATGTCCCTGCGGCAGTTTTGGGGGGTGTTGTGTTTGTGCCTGGGAGAGTTGGGATGAATGTTTTTGTGTAAATTTAGGGTTATGGAAGAAGGCGAAGTATGGGGAAATTAGAGTTCATGATTGAAAGATGGTCTGCGAGTAAACAAAAAGATACAAATCTCACAACGACAAACCAACGGTGGCGAGCGTTACGAAGTAGATAGCCCCCGATTGGCATGCAGCTGCCAAAAAAGCCGTGCCGTACTTGGGCATGCAAGTAATGTGGCAAGTGAAATTTGGTGTGGGATTGGTTGTCAGATTTATTTGTCGAGGATTTGACAACTCGCCGGCAGTAACGAAGAGGTGGTATTTTCAAAGTCTTCAGAGATTTTAAAATACAACAAAAATTTAACAGAGCAAATTGCAAGAGGGATACTGTACCATTCTTCTGTATATTGATATCCCTGTTTCTGTGGTTTGAAATTTGGTAGTGTTCGTGGATTCACTAACGGTGCCGGTGGTGGACCGCTGCATGCACATCGTCCGCTCTGGTGGACTGGTGGTGTTGTTTGTGGGATGCTCGATGAGGTGTGTGGATGCCATTTTGTGTGTGGGGAGTATTCGACGATGAGAGGCTGCGATAAGAAAGTTCCAGCCAATATCTGACATACAGTACATCACCATATTGCCTTCCAATCATTATTTTAGTTGTTCTGGCCTCCTCCCGAATTCCGACAATTGACAGAATCCTGATCGTGCGTTCGTGGGTTGATCGTCAGCCTGTTGGACTGGAAGAGAAAGGCCAGCCGGATACATAAGGACCGATAGAGGATGATCTGGCGCTTTGAGGAATTCGAGGGACGATGATCTCTGCGGGATGGTGGATTCTTTTTTGAGTATGTAATCGAATTGAATTAGGTTCAACTTATGCTGCGAGTTGCCTCTTAAGGTGATCGGCTCAAGCGGCCACCAGGCTGGCTTCGGCTTTTCTGGACTTCTTCTTTTGATGTTTGGCCAAATGGTTCGCAGCCGGACCGTGGAGGAGGCGTGAAAGCATCGTGAGAAAGAGAAAAGATGATTCGGTCGAATGATGCGGCGATGGACGACTGAAGGGTCCTCTGCTGCTCATAAACCAATTGGGGTGTTTGCGACCTTATCTATTTGAATTTGTTCCTTCGTATATTCGTATGCCTTTTTGGCACACACTGCTGTTGACCATGGCTTTTGCCCGATAGGCCTGGTGTGAGAGAGAGGTCTCTGTTGGAATTGGAATTGGAATAATGAGAAGTGAGAGGCAAGAGGTGAGAGCTGAGAGAGAGAAGAATAGTCCGAGATAGCGCGCAGGCATCCACGATGTGCTTCAGGCAAGAGGCGAATTGTGAGAGATCAGAGATATCAATCAGCACTTGTGTAACTTTGTGTCAAGAATAGTCCAATGAAAGAGACAGTCCAGTCCAGCAGAGACCTCGGTCGCGCCGATGTCAAGACTCAAGGAAATAGGTTGGACCATAGCGACAACTGTCGCAGGTTCTGAGGGGATGTGTTCCCTGTCGACCTTCCTCTTTGCGACAAAGTCAAATCATCGCAAGCCAGCCGTTCGGGAACATCCTATCCACAATCCTCATCCACTGGACCACTTGGTACTGTAGTAGGTACTTCCTACCCACATTGAGGATCCCCTAGAATTCCTTCTGCCCACAACGGCGAGTCGTTGTGATCGGGTCCCTGCCGATATTCGCTTCGCTCAATCGCCATGTCAACAAATGCCTTCCTTCCGGACAGGTTCGCACAACCTCACCAACCCAGCACACATGCCCTTTGCAGAATGCAATAGATATCCCCAGATTGCGGTAGCACGGTGACCACCGTTCTGGCCGTCGGACATGGCCACTCTATCAACCACTCATGGGGACTTGCTATCACTCTCGACCCTCCCTCTTGAGATGTGCCCTTTCTGACCTTCCCTTTTGGTGATGATCCCCGCAGCCCTAAGCAGCGCAGCCAAGGGCTATCGCAGCGGGCCAAGAGCCCATCCCTCTTTGCAGCTCTCATAACATGGGTTCCTTATCATCCAGCACGGTGGATCTGGGGAGGCGAGCAGCACGAGAGGCACGAGAGGCACGAGAGCAACGTGGAATGCCATTCCAATCGGTGCCACTAGGCGCTGGTCCTCACTGTCCAGGGCC
Source organism: Tetracladium setigerum (assembly GCA_031472005.1). Lineage (NCBI taxonomy): Eukaryota > Fungi > Ascomycota > Leotiomycetes > Helotiales > Tetracladium > Tetracladium setigerum. The sequence continues at coordinate 1,889,937 of PZJY01000008.1, read as the reverse complement.
CCCAGAAGGTTTTGATAGCTTGATAGCTTGATAGCTGGAGTGTTACTGCATTGGCTTGGTGCTCCGCTGCATGTGCTGCAAGGTCACCCGAGGCGGAGGATAAATATTTTGGCTTTCCCTTGACATTCACTTTTCGTTTTGTCCTTGTCTTGTCCTGTCCTGTCTTCTCTGTGTGTTGCTTGAGATCTTTATTGTGTTTCTCGTCCTTCGCCTTCCGGAACTTGGAGTTTTCGCTAAGAGAGAACTTCACTTTTTTCTCTCCCTCACTTCACGGACAACCGACCCCAAGTTCACCAATTTAATCCTCGGATTATTTGAACTTGCCTTCCTTCCCTTCCGCCCCTCTCAAACCCACCAACAATCAAAAACCACCGACAAAGATGGAACAACCTCGTGACGAGAAGGTCATTGTGGCCGAAGAGCCCAAGCCAACTACCACTTCCTCCCCTTCCAGCGAGTCAATCAAGGCGACCAAGGAAATAACTCCAGCAGCCTCCTTCGACCGCAAGGATGTCAAGGACGCCAAGTACGATTCGGGCGTTGAGGAGAAGGATTTGGGATTGAAAACCTCCAGCTCGGATTTGGAGCGTGATGAGTCGGAAAAGCCAGTCCCCAAGTGGAAGCAATACCTTAGGAAGTACTTCTGGATCTTCAACTTGATTCTATGGATGCTCATGACTGGGTAAGTCAATTCCTGGATATATACAAATTACGGAAAATTGGTTTTAATAAAATTGACAGATGGTTCATTGCTGGTGTGGTCAACCACCGTAATGATAAGGGATGGTTGATTCCTATGCTGCTCTACATTGCCATCACAATTCGATTCGTCACCTCATACGTCTCTACACGATTCATCACAGCCCCTATCAAGATCATTTGGGTCAAGGCCGTCTATGAGCCATCGCGAAAGATTCCTGAGAAGCTCCGAACTCCATTATCCGCTGCTGGAACCATTGCCGTCATTCTTGTTGGTACTTTCGCAACTGAGGCAGATGCGGACAACACCCGTGCCAACCGCTGCGTCAGTATCTTTGGTCTGGCTGTTTTCATCTTCTGCTTCTGGGCTACCTCTCGCAACCGCAAGGCAATTGTCTGGCAAACCGTTATCGTAGGCATGCTTGCTCAATTTATCTTGGCCATCTTTGTCCTCCGCACTAAAGCTGGTTATGATATCTTCAACTTCATCGCCTATCTTGCAAAGACTCTTCTTGGATTTGCCAGCGCTGGTACCATTTTCCTCACAAACTCGAACATCTACGATACCTACTACTGGTTCTTCACGGTCATTCCACCGATCGTCTTCTTCGTGGCTTTCGTCCAACTCCTCTACTACTTCGGATGGCTCCAATGGGCCGTTACCAAGTTTGCAACAATCTTCTTCTACACCATGAAGGTTTCAGGTGCCGAGGCCGTTGTAGCTGCCGCATCTCCCTTCGTCGGACAAGGAGAGTCTGCCATGTTGATCAAGCCTTTCATTCCCCATCTTACCGATTCCGAACTCCACGCAGTCATGACCTCCGGATTCGCCACCATCGCTGGTAGTGTGCTCGCTGCTTATATTGGTATGGGTATCAGCCCAATCGCCCTCATCTCATCTTGTGTCATGTCCATCCCAGCTGGTCTCGCCATCTCCAAGCTCCGTTACCCGAAGAGGAGGAGACTCTTACTGCCGGCAAAATTATCGTCCCACCGGAGGATCCATCCGAGCGAGCATCCAACTTCCTTCACGCCTTCGGTAACGGCTCCTGGTTGGGTGTCCGCGTCGCTGGTATGATCATGGCCGCTCTTCTCTGTATTCTGTCTCTCCTCGCACTCGTCAACGCTCTATTGACATGGTGGGGTGGATACTTGAACATTGGCCTTGAATTCGGTACTCCAAACTTGACCATCGAGCTCATCCTCGGATATCTCTTCTACCCCATTGCTTTCCTCCTCGGTGTCGAGCGCAACGGTGATCTCCTCAAGGTTGCCAAGCTCATCGGTATCAAGGTCATTGCCAACGAATTCGTCGCTGTAAGTCTCACTCCCCATTCCTCCTTTTCAAAGAGAAAGAAAGCCAGATTTTGAACAGGTACTAATCACTTCTATAGTTCTCCTCCCTCAAGGACCCAAAAGGCGAATACCTCGACCTCTCTCCCCGCTCCGAACTCATTGCCACCTACGCCGTCTGCGGTTTCGGTAACATCTCTTCCGTCGGTATCCAAATTGGTGTCCTCGGTGCCCTCGCCCCAGGAAAAGCCGGTCGCGTTGCCAAAGTCGCAATCTCAGCCCTTATCTCCGGTGTCTTCGCCACCTTGACATCTGCCAGTATCGCTGGTATGTTGATCACCAACGGCGCTCTCCTCACGGAAATTCAATCTTCCACCACCCCTGCGTAGATAAGATGACCTGCAATTCTTTGCAGTCCATGTTTTCTCGAAAGGATGAGCTGAGCCTGGCTTTTGCTTCTTGCCTGTTTTTTTGATGCTTTACTTTGCGATGATGCTATGGGGGGATGATGAAATTTGAGATAGAGATACCTTTACACGTGATGGATGATTTTCTTAGAAGAAAGATCATTCTCCGTGTTTTGTTTTTATTGGAGAAGAGAAGTGACTGGCTGAGCTTGCTTGCCGAAGTCGACTAAAAAGAATAATAATGATATGGTTAATAGCCTTTACAAGAAATGGAAATACCCACTTTGTCAAACTTCGTACTTCCCCTTCTAAATACTCTTGAACACAACTTTAATGTTTGGTTTGCACACTCTTCTTTTTTCTTCTCCTTCTTCATCAATTGATTTCACAATCTCTTTTAGACTATGTCATGGGGTTTTCTTTCTATGGACTTCGTTCCATCTTCAAGTAAGTGCCGTAGCATTCGATGGAATGCGTTCACGTAGGAGCACCTTTATTAAGATTTCCCATTTTAAACTTTTTAGGTCTATCCTTTTCAAATAAATCTAATCCAATGTATGAATAAACAGGTAAATAGATGAAATCGATAACTAAACAAACAAAGAAACAAGCTAGGTTGGGGTACCTTCAAACACTTCCCATCATTTACTATCTCACATCGAACTAGAACTACGAACACGGATGGAGTAAATAGTATTGCTATTACTCTCTCCTCTCTCAACATTTACAAAAGCCAGTAAGCTATCTGACTCCTCGCTCTTTCTCTTGAATTGATTTTCTTGTTTTCTGTTCTCGCGTAATTAGCGATTATTGTATTCAAATTCTTCGCGAATCTTTGCACTAAGTGAACAAGTGGCCGTCTTTGACGTGTTTTTAGGGGCCAGAGAACATGCCGAGGAGAGCGAAGAGGGGGCGGGCGGTTTAAGTTATTAGGGTTGATGCTGATGTTAGTTCTGGGTTACAGGTATTAATTAATTAGCTCACGCTTGCGAAGGAAGGAGGTGGTTTTGCTTTGGTGGACGTAACGAGTAGGTATGTAAGATTGCGTACTGCTATACTTTATTTTACGTACTGCTAGATTCGTTGCTGATGTTCCGTGGGTCGGCCGTGGTGAGGATTACTTTACACACCTAGGTACCCTCCATGATTGATTTTTCTCGACTTCCTCGTACACACAATCAGATTTTCCAAGCTTGCCTGTAATTCTCTCAGCGCTGTGCTGATCTTTATGTCTGAGACAAAGAAAGTGGAACATGATGAACGAGGTATCTTCTGCACTGAAGTGACAAGGAGATTTATATCCACGAAGACTAGATTTCCATATCAATTTCAAGGAATTCTCAATATACTGGATAGTAGTACTCAATGCCCTACTTAACATCTAAAATCTCCAAAGGTCCAGCCTGGCTTCCTTACCAATCCGAAATTCAAAAAACCTACCGTAAAAGCCTTGTGTTTATACAACGATCTTCCCTGATATTTCTTTTTATCCAGGACCAATGTAATTGATAGATAGTACTTTAAGCTTCGAGTCCGAGTTTCCCCCCTGTGGTCTCATCTCATGGCAAATCTTTGCAGGCATTTTCTTGAAACATACTGTAGGTAGGTAGGTACTTGGATTGAGGAATCAGACAGTATCAATGCCCTCTCTCACCTCATCGAGGCCAAAAAAGGAATTAGAAAGGTCATTAAGGTAAGATAAAGGGATGAGTGATTATAATGGTATAGGACAGGATATGATAGGATAGGATAGGATATTTATAGTGGATGAGGTAAAGAATGTCGGCGAAATACTATACAAGAATACGTAATTAAATTCACTGAGTTTAAATCTGCCTACTATAGATAGACCAAATGCCACCTACATTTGCAACGAGGAAAATAATTGTAAAAAAGTATATTTACTATTCGAAACGTTCGACTAGTGTTCTAGGGTATCTGATCCAGGCAATTCTATCAATTCCATTCCCTTCCGTTTGACTCCAGTGATGCAAGTCAAATTGTCCTTTCAATAGGTAATCTCCACGTATTCCTTCCTCTTGGCATTTCGGTTTGGGCATGCTCTTCCACCCCAATTCCTCTAAGCTGCTGTGCCAATCTTCTAACCCCTGCTGGCCACCTGGTGGTAATCTTGGAGCGGTGATGAACTCATTTTCCCAATCTGCTAGCTGTGAGTTTCCCCTCCTGTGCTCTTGTACTTGAGGCGTTGCATGTCTAAGACAGTGAAGCTTCCACCCCACTTGCTTTAAGTGCTTCTGTCCTTCCGTTTTGTGCGGGTAGCGCAATCTTTTGTCCTCGTTGTCTTGCGGTCAAGATCTCGATTTCTCGGAGCATCAACTCCCTTGTATCCCTTGTCAGGTCTTCTACCTCCGCGGATGTGAGGTTTTTTGTTTCGATTGGTTTCAATACTATATCATTGTTAGTCAAAAAACCAATCACAAAATATGGCATCGTCCTAAGTACCTTTACAGAGAACAGTTCCAGATCTGAAATGATACCCCTGCACAAAGAGCACATCCGAGTAGTTTGCAACGACCACTGGGACGATAGGCACTCCTGCTTGTACTGCCAAATGAAAGGCACCCTTCTTGAATGGTAGCAATGTTGGTTCCTTGGAATAACTCCTCGTCCCTTCCGGGAACATGTATACATTCTGCTTGTAATTCCTCATCTCATCTGCCGCACCGGCCATCGCAGATCTGGCATCCTTCGGATTCGCCCTATCGATGAACACGGTCCCGCTCAAACTCATAAACCAGCCCAAGAACGGCCAGTTCTTCAATGACTTCTTCGCAGTGACGGAGCAGTATTTGGGGAAGACGCATCCGAGCATGAGGACATCGAGTTCGGTCTGGTGGTTTCCGATGATGACAGCTGGGCGCGTAGTCTTGAGATAGTTGTGCGGATCTTCGACTTTGAAGGTTACACCTGTTGTCAACCACATGGCGAGTTTGAAGGATCTCGCTGTGGCCCATTGTGCGATTCGGTGCTGACCCAGCGGACGCAGAACGATGGAGACCGTGGCGCCGTAGAGTGCGCAGACTATGAGAGAGACATATGCTGCCATCAGACGGGCGAGGAAGCCGGCGAGGGGCACTTTGAGGGAGAGGACATAGAGTCCGAGGGTTGTGGCTAGGTAGCTCAGAAAGAGCAGGGCCGAGTAGTAGACGATGGTATACATCGCGGCGGAGGATGGTGCAGCGATGCGGTGGGGGAAATGCAAGGAGAGAGAGAGAGAGACAAAGAGATGAAGGGGTTTGAAATATAACTAGGATCTTATTATATATAGAGAGTGAAAAGGACCCTCGCGAGGAGGGAGGAGGGGAGGAGGCACATGTAAGAGCGGAGAACTCGGTGTAGATGCTACAAACGAACTCTTGGAGGAATGTTTCGGCCGTTTTTTTTTGGCTTCGAATCTGGTTTGTTGGGACGGCGGTGGGTGCGTCTTAGTCTCTCAGAGAGAAAATGTCTTGGTCTCGTGGCTTCACTAGCGCCCATGCCAAGTGCCACGGCAGCGCTAGCGGTTTAAGGTTGTGCTGACAAGCAACTAGAACGAATCTGGGTATATGTAACGGTACTGAACAGTAATCTTTCGGCCTAAAAACGGTAAATCCCGGTGCAATATTTTCAAGGGACTTCCTCTGAATTTACCGCACGCATTTACACCCAAACCCTTCAAACCCTTGCACCCCTTTAGATTTATTTCAGATTTTAAGATACCCCACCAATATACCTTAGACATGACAGTTCAAGACAAACCTCTCGCCATCACCGTCGGGGTTTTGGCACTCCAAGGAGCCTTTAACGAGCATGTGCAGCTTCTGAGAAAAGCCGTGCAGATCCTGGCGGCACGCGAGGTCAGGAACCGAAGCTGGACTTTCAAGGAGATCAGGACGGAATCCGAACTCAATTCTTGCGATGCCCTCATCATCCCAGGAGGAGAGAGTACAGCGATTTCACTTGTAGCCCAGCGATGTGGAATGCTAGAACCACTTCGAGATTTTGTGAAGTGAGTCACCTCGCCACTTATGAAGTTTGGGTTTTCATCGGTCTGACGACTATCTAGAGTAGCGAGAAAGCCAACTTGGGGAACCTGCGCTGGCCTGATATTGCTAGCTGAGTCTGCAAACAGGACGAAAAAGGGCGGCCAGGAGCTCATTGGAGGTCTCGATGTCCGAGTCAATCGAAATCACTTTGGACGGCAAACCGAGAGCTTCCAAGCCGATTTGGACTTACCATTTCTAAGGCAGTCCTCAAGCGAAGATTCTGCTGCTGGTGAACCGTTCAGAGCCATCTTCATTAGAGCTCCAATCGTGGAGAAGATCCTGCCGCATGTCTCTGGTGTCCAGACAGGAGAAGCAAAAGTCGACGACACCGTGATCGCACCTTCGCGAACCATCGACGAGAAAGTGGCACCAATGATCAACCTAGGAGATGTCGAAATCATGGCAATTCTACCAGGTCGGACTGCTGCGTTGGATGATGCAACGAAAGAGAAGCTAGATGCTGAAGCAGGAGATATCATTGCTGTTCGACAAGCGAACGTCTTCGGCACCAGCTTCCACCCAGAGCTAACTGGAGATGCAAGAATACATTTATGGTGGCTTGAGCAGGTGATAGATGCTGTGAAGCTAAGAAAGGAATCATGATACTTGCTAGAGCTACTTATTCAATAATACACGAATTCTTACACCTTTACTCCCCTTCCTCACTGCTGGGATTACGCGATCCGCAGCGACTTCTACGTCAAAGATATCCGTGTCAACTAACTCGATGACACCCTCATCATCCTCAAATTGCACCTCCTTCGTTCCAAATCTCCGGAAGAGAGCACTCAACCAGAGATGTATTTCTGCAGATGCCAAATTTTGGCCCAAACACGCTCGACTACCAGCCCCATAACTGACCATATACTTCCACAATTTCGGATCCTCGATCCAACGCTCTGGCAGAAACTCTTTGTCGCGGGAGAAAATTGACGGATCGTGATGAAGAAGGATGGATGTCATGCTGACAGGAGTTCCAGCAGGTATGATCCAGTCCTGACCAGGAGCCGAGAATGGGAGAGGTTCGTGTGGCACCCTCTGGAGTCGACAAGACATCCCATAACTTAGACGCAAAGCTTCCTTGTAGATGGCGTTGAGATATGGCAAGTTCTCCAGTCGAGAAGCTGGAATTTCAGCATCAGGATCTGGGATAGCAGCTGCCAGCTCAGACTTCAACTTTCGCAGGACTTCCGGATTGGCTAAGATGTGATAAGTGGCGACTGTTAAAGTCCAAGAAACAGTTTCGTTCCCAGCTTGCACGACCGAAAGAGCTTCATCTGCAAGTCTATCCACGGTCTTGTCTTCCTCGGGAAGTTTGCTATTCAACAACTCATGAAAAAAGGTCTTGTGAGCCTGGTCCTGGTACGAGGTATCTTTCTCGCTCAACACAACCTTGACCTGTCGTTCAAATCCCTATCTCGAAGTTAGTTTCGATAATGTCGATGAGCAGGATTCCATCATACCTGTCTCATTTCCACGAAAGCAGCCATGGCCGGCCCCATGCTCTTCACCACTGACGCCGGAAGCGACTGAATCGTGAACAAAATCCATTTAAAATGCATCATAACCGGCGCCAGAAGACCACCTTCATGACCAGCTTCATAAATCTCGGCTCCAAAATCCGGGCTTTCCAATCGATTGTTCGATTTACCAAATGCATATGTCATAATAACGTCTACAGCACCATTCATCAGCCGGCACTCACAACAGTTGATACCACGTAGGTAAATTAACCAACAGAATCTACGAACCAGTCGCAAAAGCATTCGCAATGACAGCGATATTTCCCACCACCCCCTCCCTTGCCAACCCCCTAATCCTCTCCACACAAACCCTCACCCTCTCATCAACGACCGGCTGCAACCTCCCCACACTCGCCTTCGAAAAGTACGGATTCAGCGCCGCCCTCCTCACCCTATGCCTTTCCGACCCCACGGTCGCAAAAGTACTATTCGGCATTCCAAACGTATGCGTCAACCACTCCCACTTATCCCTCGGTTCACGAGTGGAATACAACGTCTCAAAAAACTCTGGGGTGGAAATATGCAGCTCATATGGGTTGATACGGACTATGGGGCCGTATTTGGAGTGGAGCGTGCGGATGTGGTACGCGTATTGGCCGTAATGGGGATATACGTCGTAGTAGAATTGGTACCACCATGTTAGAGCGGCGAGTTTGGGGCCGGGGAAGGAGGAGATGGGGGAGAGGTAGAGACGCTTGAATGTGATGTAGATTGTTTGTAGGATGATGCAGATGAGAAGTGTAGGGAGGATGTTGCTTTGTATTGTTCCTAGGATTCCTCCCGTGCTTGAGCTGGTGGACTCTGTCATGGTGATAATTACTACGAGTTCCGATTTCTTAGGTGAGGTAATTGTATGTACTCCGGAAGAGAAAAGAGACAAAGAGGCGTACAGAGGTACTTTCAACCATCTCTTTCGCGCCTGGATAAATGCATTTTAATCCCCGCATCTTGGTATTGCCAGCATCTTGCCATGCAGGCATCAGAACCAATCACAACAAATCTATTCCAAAACGTATTTTTATCTTGGATGGTTTTGCTTCACTCAACCTCATTGGCTGACTTTTTACTATTTGCGCTCTTCTCTCTCACGGACACTTCTAGGAGCACATTATATTCTCATCTTCATCTTAAAACCACCACGATGAAACACAAAGTACATAAGTATTTATCTCCTAGCAACGACTACACAACCCCTAACAATCCCGCTCCTCCCCCACCACCCAAACACCTTCCCAGCACCCCTATACCTCCCCACTCCCCCTCCCACCCCAGCAGTCTTCAACTCTCTGTCCTGCCTCTCCATAAACGCCGCCATACCCGCAAAGACCTGATCTGAAATATCCCTTATCTCAATCTTTTCATCCTCATAACCCGCTGCAATCAACTGCTCTCTATATTCTTTGATAGTCATGAAATTTGAGAATGGAGTTGCGGCTACGAGACTGATGAGACGGAGGATGATCAAATTGAGGGTTGAAGGCGTGGATGAGAGGAGGAGGTCAAATGCCATTATGGAGGCGTGGAGATTGTGTTTGGCGTGGTGGAATATAGGTTTGCGGGAGGGTGAGAAGTGGTAGAGTGTGTCGAGGGCGAGGAGCCAGGTTGTGGTTGTTGTGGTTGTCTCTAGACTGTGTTTCTCAGCTGGACTAGGAGTATCGGTTGTAACAGCTTCATGGATTTCCTTAGTCCATGTACTGGGTTTCGCAGCATCAGCGCAGAATAACTTGACTCTGTTTTCGTTTTCGGTTGTGATTGGGATGGAAGGTAGCAGTCGCTTCTGCGCAAAGCGGAATTGAGAGGGGACTATTGTCAAGCCGACGTAGCTATCCAAGAAGTAGTTCGACAATGAATCGACAGTGCTATCCACGACTTTCGATGGTTTACGCGTTAATTGCGTGAGATAGAGACTTTGATCACCGCAGCCGAAACCAAGATCGATAATCCTGAGTTTGGTATTCTTCAATCGAGCGGACGGATTTCTATCTGACTCCAACAGTCCCGCTGTCATGAGCACCTCTTCGAGAAGAGCACAACACGCAACCGGGAAACTCGTTGTATTCTAACAATTCAATAATTAGAACATAAACTCATCAATTTAAATATTAGATTCGCTATCTCACTCTCTCACTTACCTTCCAAAACCCCATATTCATCCACATTGATGCCGGGGGAGCCGCAATATTGAGGATCCCGTGATCAAGTCTGTAAAGATCCTGACCACCGCCGCCCTCCTCATCTCTCGAGGGACGCACATAGCTTGTGATTCGTCGGAGTGCGAATTTTATAAAAGGTATTATCAAGACTCCGAATATAAATCCTGTAACAAAGACATTTCTGAGATTGAGATTATTGGATATTCCGTCTTGAGTCAGGCGGTCGAAATTTCTCATGATCCTGCCAGTGGCATGTGAGATGGAAGTCGCGGCCACCACCAGACCAACAAGCCAGATGATTCCACTCATATCTTACCTACCGACTGACTGAATGACTATTCAGTCTCAGGTGGTGATGACTTCAAATTTTATAACAGGTTTCCATCTCAAGTAAGTTGGAAGGATCTTGATAACATTATTCAGCGCACTGTGAGAATTCTTATTTACCCTAACGCCCCCCAAGCCTCGGCTGAAGTGTTACATGATGGTGTGGTTGGCCCCACCTTCTGTTCTGTGGTGGGCAGGTACCTATCAATCTTCCGGAACAGACCTCTCAACAAAACAGATTTTTGACGACCTCCTCAATAATCAAAAGTGCCGCATCTCTTCTCTACAGCGCCTTTTGTTTGGCCGTTGTTAGACCGCCTGGATATACATACATGGAAGAGACGACGAAGAATGTCAAGTGCCGGGTGGCGGTCGTTGGCTCCGGCATGGCTGGGCTAGTGACCGCATATCTCCTTCATCAGGACCCCGAGCATCGGTATAGCGTCGAGGTTTTCGAGATCGTAAGAGACTTCCTCCCATCTCCTACGATGTAAAGCCATCAATCAATTCGCTAATGAAAGTATCAGGGAGAGGTATTGTCACTTGACTCTGGCTCGCTCTCGGTTCCAAACGCCGAGACTGGAAAGGCGGATCGCATTGATCTCCCAATGCGAGCTTTCTCAGGTGGATTCTACAACAACCTGAAGAATATGTATGATTACCTTGGAGTCCAGTACCGACCGCAGCGCTTCCTATTTGGCTTCTCAAGCATTGCGCCAAAGCTTAGCTGCACCTCCAAGACAGCACCACCACCACCACCACCAGAGCGCTTACATTTTGTACACTCTTCCAACAACCACATTCTCTTCCCCTTGCGTCCCCAGGCCGTGACTTTCCTGAGCCATGTGGTAGAAGTTCTGTATCTGATTGTATGTTACGCTTGGTTCACCATCTGTTGTTTCTTCGTGGCGCCACTTCCCCACGAATCTTTCGGATCGTACGTCCAGCGCATCCATGTCCCGGATTACTTCATCTCAAGCTATCTCCTGCCACTATTCTGCAGCGTGGCAACGTGTCCGCACGAAGCGCTCTTGGAATTCCCTGCTCACGATCTGATTGATTACAAAAAACGCACCAATGGGGACCAGCATTACACCGTCCACGGCGGCGTCAGTCAAGTGCAAACCAAACTCTCGCAAGGCCTAAACATCCGCAAATCAGCAAAGGTAATTTCGGTAGAACCTCAATCTCAAGGAACAACCAAAGTCCGCTGGGAAAGCACGCTCCAAAACAGCAAAAACAAAGATCCTAAATCCTCCATCTCCGAATCTCTATTCGACAAAGTCATCCTCGCCGTGCCGCCAAACGTCGTCCAAGCAATCTTCAAGCCTCTCGAGTCCGAGATGTCGCAAATCCCCACAATCCCAGTTCAGAGCATCGTTCACGCCGATGAAACTTCGCTGAGTCGATTACAGGGCACAATTCAACATTCTTTGAGTGCCGAAACGGTGGCGAAGGGTTCGGAAGGCCAGATCATCTACTTGAGGACTTTTGCTGGAAAAGAGCCTCAAACGGAATCGATCCATGTTCAGCCATCTGGCTTGCTCGTAACCACCTGCCCCGTCTCAGCCATTGATCCGGCTAAAGTCCGACAAAGCACTACTTTTACGCGTGTGCTGAGGACGCCGAAGAGTCGACAGATTCTCAGAGATGTATTCGATCGCTCATCATCATCGCCATCTTCAGAAAAAGCGCCGCTAATAATACAAGAGAAGAGCAAAACGCAGTGGCGCAATGGCGATGAAGGCGTTTGGCTCGTTGGTGGATGGTGCTGGGATGGTATGGTACTGTTGGAAGGATGTATCGTCTCGTCGATGACTGTTGCTCAAGATTTTGGCGTCGAGATACCCTGGCTATAAAGATATATGTATATTCGACAAGATGAGATGGATGGGTTGAAGGTGGGATAGATAGATAGATGAGTAGGCGAAAATGATGATGTGTGTTTTGGTTGACATTTGATGGACCTTCAGCAATAATTTTGATGTGTGTTGGTTTTGATGTGTTATGTCGATGACGATTACATCTCCTCATGTAACTTCCTCCATTAGCGCTGCATTTGTTCATGTTCGCTCAACCAACCAAATACCTACTTGTACTACCTTACCTCCCCTAGGCAAAACACAGGAACCTTTTAGAATGGAAAAATCCTTCCTTTTCAACACCAAAATCAACGGCTTGCCCATTTTACGTCCATTTCGCTCGTAGGGATCGAAGGTTTTTGTTTGGACTAGATAAAATGAAATCCAAAATTTGGATCTCAGCCGTAGCTTTGAAGGAGACATAAATGTTGTTAGAATGTAGTGCACTGCTAGTATGTATCGAAATAGAGAAGTGAGGTGCGATTGTGTTTGTATTTTGAGAAATCAGGCTGCTCTCCTTTTGTTCAGTGCATGATCGCCACGCGAGGAGGAAGTTCTCGAGAATTCTGAAAATTGTGTTCTAGGTATATACCTAATTGTGTAAACACTGATAAGATTAAATGTAGTGGGTTACGTTATTGTAGCAATCAACTCGAGAAATCAACTTGTGCGAAAGGAAATAAGGTTGTGAAAATACCACGTGACTATGTAATATATGTCCGTCATGACACGACATACTGTCACATAAGTGTTGGAATTTGAGAGTACTGAAGGGTGAATCGATTTGAACCAATGTATATCTAATGAACTAAGTGTCCCTATTTAAATGAAAGAGGCGTAAGAGCAGAATTCTACATGCCCTGTTCAATAAATGGCTTAGTCAGCTGCCAGATATTCCACGGACGCGGGAGTGCGGAACATATTCTCTTTACTCTCAATCACGTTCATGATACTGTACCTCGGGATACAATTATCTCAGACGCCCACTTTGTGCAGCTGAGGTCACATTTTTATAATATTGGACACCCACCTAACTAATGGCTTCTTCGCCATCCTCCCAAAGCGCGCTCACCGCATACATAGACATCCCATTCAACATCTACCTCCTCCTCATCCTCACCCTCACCTACATCCTCACAACAACCCACAACTACACCCTCCTCCTCCTCGCTGTCCTAACAACCAGTCTCATAATCCTAACATTAGATACCACATCCACGTTCATCCAAACTATCAAAATCATCGCGCTACTCCCCCTCGGTCTCGGCTCCGTCTTGACGTTCCTTATTACCAGTCGCTCTTTTCAGACGAGATGGCTCTCCGTGTTCACGAGGTATATAAATTTTGCTGTGTATGGGAATGTGGTTATGATGTTAGGGACGCCAATTGATGGGACGTTACGGGGGATTTGTAGTAAATTTGCTTGTGTGATGTTGTTTGGATGGTTGGTGCTTCTTGGAGGAGGGTGGGTTGGGAGACGCTGACGCTTTACCCGCATCAATCTGGAGAATACCAATTCAAAAAGGACCAATCCAAAAAACAACTATCTGAAGAAAAACACCACTCCAAAAACACCACCGAGCCCCAATTCATCTTCACAGCCGTCACCCCATCCTGGATCATTGCCCACGCAATCTACCGATCCATTCTCTTAACTCTACCAACTTTCGGCTGGGGAAGGAGACATCGCTTAATGGAGGTTTATTCACTGGGCATGACGTGGGTATTGGCGAGGAGTGAGAATGTGAGGTTTGAGTGGGCTTTGGGTTGGCGGATACATTGGTTGTGCCGGTTATGGCGGGGTGGTCGGCTTTGGCGACGTTGTTTGGGGTGGCGAAGAAAGATGAGAAGATGATGGGGAGTATGATTGGGGAGGTGGGGGATTGGTGGTTGAGTGTTCTGTTGTTGGGGGTGGCTGGTTTTGCTGGTTGGAAGATTGTGAGTCTATTGCGGGATGGGGATGGGGATCGTAAGAGAGTGGTTAAGAGGTGAGTTGGAAGCTTTAGTTCTGGAATCCATGAGACTGGGACTCGGGCACGATACCTCGTTTGGCGGGACGAGCGCAAAGGGGGACTTGTTGCCCCCGTTGTGGAGTCGTTGGTCAGAAGGACATTGTGGGTGCTTGATCATGTTGACGAGAGTCATAATATTGAAATCTGGCGGCAGATAAATCTGGAGGAAGTTCGCCGGAAACCAATGAAGTGGAAAATGTGTAGCTTTGGTGATTGTGGATCTTGAATAATCACGCCTCGCTCGTCAGGAAAGACTTAAAGCCAACGGTATTCACACTCCTTCCAGTTCTCAGTTGGCGTTTTATTGACTTTATTTTGTTTAGGCAGGTTCACGCTACGAAATTGGATAACCCTTCCACCAGTCAGATACTTGACTGTATCCGCCTTCCTTTTAGTTTCATCCTTAACACTGCTATATCTTTTAAAAACTTTTCCTTGCTTCATTTCAGCAAAAATTCGCCAAAGACCATCGGCCTGTTTGTTTAGCAGAAGCACTTCACTTCGTTGCCATAAAGTTAATACCTACATTTACTTCTTTCCCACGCTTTTTTCCGACCCCACGAAGGCACCATCGAACTGAGCAATCGCGACTGAAGCTCTCGTCTCACTTTCATGCTCGGTTTGGGCTTCTCCGCGAGAAATTCTCTCGGAGATGGCTGAAGTGTCGTAGAGGAAGCAGTTGAGGTTATTCGAACCCTGCTTCGAACGATCATTTTCGCTTGGCAAACGAATAAGCTATTGTGGTCACCAACGTCATACTAATAACTTACCTGAGGAGTGAGGGATCGCTCTGTTGAACGTATGCATCGTTCTTAGGTTGTTCAGACATGATGTTCGGCTCCCTTTATTTACTTAAGCGAAGAATTTCAGGGGATTCAAATATCGCACTGTCGAGGCACATAGAGCAGAAGCCTATTGTCACCCAAACCCCGAGAAAACGGGCCATTATCTTCCATTTATAACAAAGCAGCAGGCTACGACCTCCTCAGAACATATCTCTACTCTTGCACGACATAATTTCCGTGCTTATTTTTTCACCGACTCAATCGCAACGATGAAGAAGTTTCTCACGAGTGTGTAAATCTAGCGCACAAACACTGTTCTGCCTGAGGTGGTAGGGTGTCCAACAAGCTCAGCATCTTTTTCAACTTCTGATGTTTTTGCACGGCTGTGCAGAACTTGGGAATGTGGAGGGAATTTGAAATGTGCCTGGGGTGCATTTAGGCTGAAGGGGAAGTCCATATGTTTGTGTTACCCTGCGAGGCTACGTGGTGGCTTGATACTGAGAAGCTTACAAATTCGGCGGAGATCTACCGAACAAGTCAGAATTGAGGATAAAGTTATGCACGAATATGCGAAAACTCTAAAAAAACCCCATCTGATGATCTGAGTTCTGATGTTTGTGAGAATTTGAATGTCTGTTGTCGCCTTGGCGCTTTTAGATTTGATAATATAACGTCTGGAACTTCTTGAAAAGCGAAGCATAGGTACCTTAGGTAACCATGGCAGCGAACACACCAACACCATCAAAGGTCAACCAATTACTGCTTCCACTTCGTGTGCCTGGAGATCCATTTGTCTCTCAACGCAGTCCACCGAGAGATCCATTTCTCTCACAACGAAGCACGCCTAGAGCTATATTTCTCACTCAACGCAGTACGCCTGAAGATCCGTTTCTCTCTCAAAGCAGTATACGCCGTATACCTGGAAATCAATTGCACTCTCTGGGTCCCGAGCTGGGTAACAACGAGAGACACGCGCGGCAACCCTTCTCCTTTCACTCCAACCACCCGTTTCAACTTCACCAGCATCTTTGCAGTACCTATGAAGAGGAGAATTTAAGATTAGGTGTACCAAGATCAGGTATGTAACATTACTCTATCACACATTATTTGATTCTTACCGACCATCACAAGAAACGCAGTGTTTGGAAGATGTCTTGCAGGAATCCGAGACTCGGTCTACGGTACAGGCTCGAATTGACGAAAATAACGGATATGATGAATCTACCAGTCATGAAACCACTTGGACAAACAAGGACCCGTCAACAAAGTATACCTTTACGCCTGTTGAATCTAAATTGAAATTGCCAACATCACTGGATCTGCCTGGCCATAAATATGGAAAAACTTCCCTCTATGAGGAACCCGGTACTGAAATGATGGTCCAGTCAAAGAACACCCAATCAGTACCCTCACCTATTGGTAGCGATTCAGAAGGATACCAAGATCTGAGTGATGAAGGCTCTTTTATGTCACCAGAAAGCGAAACAGATATTTCATATTCTGTCGAGAACGTAACTACAAACTTCCAGCTTTGCAGCATGATGGACACATTGAAACAACAATTCGTGGCTCAAGCCATGGAAGATTTCTGGGTACTGTTCCAGAAGAAGTTAGGTAACGGCATAAGGCACACGACATCCGGGTCCGCAAGCACTCCGTGCTCTTCTAATGAGCCTGTGGCGAAGTCTGTTTCTCAAATAAACCTATTTGCCAAAAATGGATCTCGGAAGAGAGTCCGAAGCCGGAATCGGGACAAACAGGACTCTGAGGGTGATGAGGATGGAGATGATCAACGACGACCGAACAAGTTTTCCCCTCCATCAGATGGTGGGGATATTCTGTTGCAGTTTGCATGCCCCTATCGAAAACACGATCCCCAGAAATACAATGTCAACAGCAAATGGCGCTCATGTGCTCTTACACCACATAGTGGCATCTATCGTGTCAAGTTAGTGACTGGAATATCTCCAACACCCACGTGCGCTAAACCGAGCAGCGTGCTAATGATTACTTAGACAACATCTCACATTGTACCATACGATATATGATTGCCTCAGATGTAATACGGTTTTCAACAATCAAAAAGAGTTAGAAATACACAGCAAAGCCACTCAACAATGCGAGCCCTCCTCTGCACAACTTCCACATGGTATCACAACTTCCATGGCTTCTAAGTTAAAAAACAGGAAAAAAGCATACCGAGGTCAAACAGATTACAGTACATGGCAAGACATCTTTAAGATATTGTTGCCGGGAGAAACGATACCAAGTCCCTGTGAGTCCATCCTTGCATTACAAAACATCTCCTCTTTTAATATAATCTAATTCAAACACCAGATTTCGAGCCCGTGATTGACTTCTCCTCCGAAGCCAGCATACAAGGATTCGTAAATTACGCCAGAAGGGAACTTCCTCGTGTGTGCCGAGAGGCGGTCGAAGATACGCTCAATTTTGAATTTACTGAAATCGAAGAACGGCTCCGCGATCGTATCCCAGATATATTTCAGAGCTGCCTGGATACCCTTCAATCAAACTATATCAAAAGATCCTCTGTTTCTCGGCATGGTATTCAGGAATCGTACAATTTTACTACAGTTGCGCCGTTGCGGACGTGGCATGTCGCGCAGAAGCCAGAAGCCAACACTGTTGCTCCAAAAAAAAGCCCATCTTCAATGATTGGTGGAAACGGTGAGATTAGCCTTTCCAGCACGTTTAAAGATCATCTCTCATACATGGATTTAAATCCAGCAAAATTTGACTCTGCCGCCTTTACCACACACCTCCATGATATACTGCCCCAGCATCCGCTTTCCACCCACCAACCATGTGAAAGCTCCCCGGGCCATGACCCCGGAAATTCAATGGCATACTTTCAACAACAAAATCGCGACCCCTCGCTTGAAACGCCAGCTTTGGACGGACAGATAGATTGGCAGGTCTTGTTTGAAAACTCACTGGGCCAAGACCCCGAAGTTCCAACGGCATTCTTCGAAGAACAGAATCGTGATCCCTCATTTCTAACACCAGCTTGGAACGGGAAAATAGATGCGCAGGAGGATTGGAGAGCGTATTTAGACAGCTGAACATGAGATGACATGCTTCTCCTGCCTGGTGATCCAGAATTACATCCACAAAATCCTGGTTTTGAAACGGGATTCAGGTCGACCAGGAGATAACCTCGAACGACCATTTCGAAAAATGCGAATAAACCCCCACTCGACGCCTTGTACCTCCGCCCTGCGTATCCGGTCGATACAAAAATGCCAGCCAACTTTTCGCTAGATTTGCCTCAGGGATGATTGGGTCTCATGACTGGTTGGAGTCAACTCAAGTCCTTGAGTCACAATGGAGAGAATGGGAGGAATGTTGTTGAGAGGGGCTATGTGGAATTGACATCAAACTTTGCGGGAAAGGGGAGACTTGCCGGTGGAATTTTGATTAGAAGGTTGGCAGAGAAGGAAGACACATTAAATTTGTTATAGCTGGAAGTTTAGTTTTTTGAAGTTTCTCCTGTTGTCTTGTCCATTTGAAGGAGGGACGTCGAAGTACATAGAGAATCGTTGTATATTTGTCGGTTCAAAACGTCAGGTCACCCAGTCGATCACAACTTAAATACCTCCATCGCTTCGGCCAAAGCGAGTGAAATCAAAGATAAATAGCCCTTCAGAAGTTCAGTCCAATACTTTAAAATTATTTCGTTGATCGTGTCACCAAATCCAGAGTGGGAGGGAGAGGTCAGCCGAACAGAGACCCTTAGCGCTTTCCAAACCAAGAGTCCTTCGAACGATTGCGACCTCCAGACGACCTCGATGCGACCTCGCATGAATCAACTTATTTATTTTTAGACTTTCACGAGGTCAATGGTAAGGCAGACGGCTATGGAGGCTTAGAAGACTGAGTCTCGATATATTTAAAAACTTACAAGACGATGCCATTCAGTAACATGATTTCGTATTCTCTCTAATTCCAATTCCAAAGAAATCTTTTCTTCAGAGCTAGTGAGGTTTTTGCTTAATCTGTGGAACTATTAGAACAATATTCCCCCCCCCCCCCACTTTGTGTTAGATTATACCATTACTATTTTCAACATGTCGGAGTAAGTTCGTGAGCGTAAAAGCCAGAGATTGATAGACTCTAACGAGATTCGCAGAGCGGAATCAAGCGCGCAAACCACGCCATTCGTGCCCAGCCCCGGAAAAATCCACAGAGTTAGACAGAATTCCCTTTCATATGAATCGAACGATAAAACGGACAAATTCTGTCCCAGTCTCAATCTACGCCAGTATCAAGCATCTCTGAGACGCCAAAAGAAAAGAAAGCTCCAGAACAGAGCAGTGAAATTGGCAAGAAGGGCAATCCGTAATAAAATTCACGATACTTCTGAGTTTTGCTGGGAAGTGTCTGCTTGGAATGATGTATTTGGTTCATTTTATAATGACGAGAGGATTTTAATGTAAGGAACTTCTTTCGTCCCATTGGGCATGGTCATACTAAGTCTGATCTCTACTAACGGAAAGCTCTGCAGAGATAAACGACCGTATGAGTTCCTAGATGTTGAAGAGAATGCCGTGAAAAGAAGGATTCCGGATGCAACACTGGGTCTGAAGAGCTACAACGATGCTGGATCTTACGAGCACACTTGTTTTTGCAAGGTCCCGGACTGTGAAGACGTCCACACTACGATGCAGGTCGATGGGCCACTTTCTGAGAGCAGATTGGAAGTGATGATGAGAAATCCCGACTGCGGACTTGTTGTGGATGGTGTCTGGGGCAAAGCTGAGCTCGTATTCCCTTTTGCTGTGTTCGAGGCAAAGAAAAGTGCACCGAGTCATCAACAAGCAGAGGATCAAATCCATCATGCTTGTAGCATTTATCTCTCTATGTTGGATAAGCTCGCTCGAAATCCCGATAACATTGCTGAGTATCAGACGACGCAGAGTTCAAAGTATCAACTCTTTGCCTTTGTATCCTGTGGCTCTTTTTGGAGTATATATATGGCTTGGACGAAGAACGAAATTTGCGTAAGTTACCACCCCCATCCACCTAGTTAGCAGATTATTGATTATGTTTGAATAAGCAGGAAGTAGAGAGAATTTGGCACGGAGACTCCGCAAACTTCACTCAAGCCTTCGCATTGATATGTATCGTGGACCAGATTCACGATTATGCTGTGAATCAACATCGCCCATTCGTCATGAAGCACCTAGAAGCATGGTACACCCGACACCAGAAGACCGGAGAGGCTTGGAGAAATACTATTTCCAAAACAAACACCACCACCGTCTCTACGGACGTAGTGCCCAAAGATTCAACGAGAAGTGTCTCTAATCCGAACGATACTGGGAGTGATTCGCACGATGATGACGACGATCCCTTCGTCATCAAGCCGAGTCAATACGTACCAACATTCATCCGGCCGAGACCGCTTGCTGAATGGTGCGAGCTTAAAGAAAATTCCAAGAGAATTCGAAAAGGAAAGGCGCGCGAAAAGCGAGTGCGGAATGACATTCTTCGTATGCCGTCCGAAGCGCCAAACAGTACGAAGAATAATACTGAGGCACCCGAACGCAGCCCATTCAAAGCTAGAGTCACCAAGAGCAAAACACTAAAGCGCATTGGTGGTAGACCTATCAATAATAAAGAAAAAGATCAACCAAGACTCCAAGAAGCAATAGAAGAGGCTCTTCTAGACGATGAAACTCTAGCACGGAACTTGGGAGGAAGTGTTGCAGAACAAGCTGCTTTGTAATCACTGTGGGACGTCCATTCAGGATGGGCAGATTCTGACAATTAGGAGGGATGGACTTTGGCGTAAACATTGGACCGGATATATGGGAGATCGTGCTGAACGGAAAGAACGAAAGAAGGAGCATATATTTGTCGATTTGGACCCTTCCCTTAGCCTCTTGTAATTACGAACTTAGAAGAAAAGGAACTGCCGAAGAAGAGACGTGATCGTGAGAACTCTACCCCCCCCCCTCAACTTGGTAATTGATTCCATTTGATATGACATGCTTAAACATGCTTCATTACTCTGTGTTATTCCATATATTTTAACACATGCTTTGTACAGTACAGTGCTGCAATGCTCGATGGCCACAAAATGCCATCTGACCCAAACTACTAAACAGAATAATCCCATCCTTTTTCCTTGTTTCCATATTTTACTTTCCCCGACTTCGCCGCCTTTGCCTAGGTAATCCCATAACCTTCCCACACCACCGAATATCAAATAATGACAAATACCAAGCACCGAATCCCAAACCAAAGAGCTCAATCACTCAATCAATCACTTCTGATCTCCTCCCTTGATCCCCTCGCCAGCCTTCACAATCCGATCCCAAGCATCTCCTGCGCATTTCCCAGCAAGTGACCAGCATCCTCACTTTTCAACTCCTCCACACCAACCACTTTCCCTGCTTTCTGTACCGTTTCATCAACCATACCTTTTCCCGTCCTTGAGGTTACGGCGTTCTTGACTCCTTCGGCTGCATTCTTGACGCCATTTGCTGCGTTCCTGGCGGTTTCGGATGTGTTGGTATTATTGAGGCTGGCAATTTTCTCGCCTGCAGTGCTGGCGCCGTCTTTCAACCCAGTTGAAGTATTGTTACCAAGCTCAACCATTTTCTCGCCCACGGTGCTGGCGCTGCTTTTCAACACCTCGGTAGCGTTATTGCCTACAACTGCGACTCTCTCTCCGACGACCTTCCCACCTTCTACAACTCTTTCGTATCCGTCTTGCATCACGCCCTCAGCTCTTTCTCTGACCTCTTCCACACTCTCCTTAACCTTTTCTCCTACCTGGCTTGGGCTGGGGAACCTATCCAAAGCCTTCAGAATCATAAAGTAAGTCTTGATGATCAACTTGTGAATCGACTCCTTCACCAACATCGTGATCCCATGACTGAAAAATCCTTTCAGAATCTCGCCGTACACGCCTTCATACAAAGCTTCCACGCCTTCGGTTCGATAGATCTTGAGAATAGTTGCGAACACATTATTCTTCTTCGCTGCAATCTTAGCTTTCGCAGCAGCAGCTTTGAGATTTTTCTCATTCTCATCTTTTGAGCCATCCTTGACGTCGACATTTGATACGTCGGTTTTGATATCTTCTTTGGTCTTTTCATCCACTGGTGGAGAGCTGGAAGCTTGCGCTCTCGCTTTAGCAAGAGAGAAAGGATACGTAATCGTACTTGCAATCGCCTTCGACATTGCCGCCATCAAAAATGTAATTTTCGCTCCGGGATCATCGCGTTTCGCCCTCGGCAAAAAAGATCGCTTGAAGAATTCATAAAGGAAGAATGTTAGGCTTGGGTTCAGTGTTAGGACCAAGCTAGCCGAGTAGCCGGACCAGAAACCTTGGATACCCTTCTCTGCGTGTATTGACCGTGCGATTTCGGCTACGCTTTGTTCTTTATGTGCTGTGGAGGGAGAGGAGGAGCGTGAGGCTATGAGCGAAGCTGTTTGTTTCCTCGTGACAACGTTTGAAATGGGAGTTGTGAAGAACTTAGAGCATCCACCCGCAAGAGCACCAACAATCAACTCCTGCAACGCGGGTAAAGTTGTGCTTTTTGAGCCATTCTTCTGCAGGCGATTTTCTCGCAAATAATTATAAAACAAAAAGAAGAGAAAAGAATCAGCGATGCTTTTCCCGGTATCCTGAAGAACTCCTGTGTAGAAAGCGGTTATTCCTCCTTCTTTATTGTAGATCTTCTCGAATGCATCGATGACGCCTTTGTATTCCGCTTCATGAGCGGTGGATGTCGATGAGGAATTGCGGAGAGAGCGTTGTACTTGGAGACGGGTTATGATGAGGTCGAGAGGGTAGATGGCGAGGTTGGAAATGGCGGTTCCAGTACTACCTGCGAGGGCATGACCGAGTGCTGGAAGGGCTGGACCGAGTGAGGAAGTGGGATGGGTGGTTTCATGAGTTTGATGGTAGAGTGTGTATGCATCCTGATTTAAGGAGAGGTGGGTGGGTTAGCTCGGTCTGAGGTGTGAAAGGAGAGTGGAAATGGGCTGAAATTACCAATTGGCTGTTGTATATTTGTGCCATCTCTGCTGTTGTTTTCTTGGTCAATTTTCTTTCGCTTCGTGCCAGTTGTGGTTTGTTAAAGGATCAATATCACAGAGAGAAGAAGAAGGGACGAGGATGCTCATGATAATGGACCGAGGAAGCAAAAACGATCAACGTCATTCATGCACCCCAGATTTCGACTTGATATTGCCACTCCACCCCACCCCCTCATCTACCTTACCGAGGCCCATTATTAGTATAGTATTGTTGATTTCTCACAGTTTCCCTTTATTCAGTGACCGATTTCAGTCTTTGTCAAATTCATATTGAGTTTATTTCAAACCCCGACAAACTTTCCATTAAGTACATATCAATCGCTTGCTTTCACTCCCGCAAGGCGTCGGGGAATCAGCTATTAATAGGATAATACGCTTCCGCAAATCTTCGCTAACGCCATGATTTTTCAAAACTTCATCTTACGCTGGTATCACAGACCATCAACTTTCGTCTATCTTGTTGACTTCGGCCTTGGCTTCCTCCCAGGTCTCCTTGTTCTTCTTGGCCCACTCGATTTGACTTCGTGCGTAGGCAAGCTAGATTTAATCAAGTTAGCTGACTTTCATCACGAATAATCCTCTATAATCTCCCCCGACGAATGCAGTGCATACCATGTATCTCCTCAAATCATCTTCCTTCTCTGCCTGGAATCTCTTCAAGTCCTTCAATATACCCGCACTAGCATTCTTCACATCTTGCTCCGAAGCTTGCTGAGCTTGCTCGAACTGTGAGATACCTTCCCTAGTCTTGGTCATCAGATCCCGACGAGTCCGCTCGGGGTCAACATCCACAACACCCTGCACAGCGTGGCTGATGCGGCCAAATATTCTATTGGTGATGAAGTTTCCGCTGGCGCTCTTGCGGTGCGTTGGAGAATTTTCTTCTTGGGGTGCACCTTGAGTCGCCGATGGGGGCGCAGAGTCACCATGTGTTGGAGGGAAATCGGAGTCGATGGATGCATTGTCGTCTTGGCTATTCTCTCGTTTTTGCAGAGGTGGGTCTCGCGCGGAAGAGTTAGATCGTCGAGGCAGCGTTCCACTGCTATTAAGGTAGGTTTCAATCCGCTTGGCCTCCGATTCACTCCTCTCAAGTGATTCAAGGAGATTTCTCTTCTTATAAAGTTCGTCGTTGGTCATTTCCTGTTGGACCCGCTTCAGAACTCTGTAACGCAGAACTTGCCGAACAACACCAGCAAACTGCGCACTTTCTCTCATTGGCTCTGCAAAGCTAGCTCCCAACGAACCTGATAGCTCCTCGGTAGCTAAATAAGAGGAATCCACCGCCTGTCCTACCCGCTCAATTGCTGCAGCAAGTGAAGCAGAAGGTTCCGACAACGAGAAACCATTGAATCTTGCTCCAAGCTCTGCGAGATCAGAAGATAGGGAAGATAAATGGGTGAGTGTACGGCGATTAACCTTTTCGATAGGTCCAGTAAGGAGAAGTTCCAACTCTTTCGTCGAAGCTTCAAAATTTATGAAGTAGGGGTCGAGATCTTGCTCACTCAGATGTTGAGAATCTGGTGGAAATCTGCCAAACAATTGGGGCCCTGGTATAGTGTGAGCGGCCGTAGATGGGCTAGCAGCATACTCCGAGGGCTGAGCTAACATGCCTTGTGCATTTGTAGAAGAAGAACCTGCGCCCTTGAGTTTGGCCGAGGAAGCTGGAATTGGGAGGAAAGCGTGTGCTGGGGAAGGATTGGCGGGGTCTAAAGGTGGGGCTTTCATGTTGGATTTTGGGATGGACGCGATGGGATGAGAATGCAGAACCTCGTTCTACCAGATATTAGCAAACCCCAGAATGATCCCCCTAAATTACTTACCCAGCTGGAATTTGGGTCTAGGAATCTCCACCAAACCCCATCGTTCCGAACTTCGTCCATTCTTCGACACCTGTTCAAAAAAACTGCCAACATGCGCTTCCGTAGATCGATGATTTGCTGGTCCTGTTTTGCCTTGGTTGGGTTCGCGGCATAGTCGGCCATAGTATGCTTTTCTGGAATGGGCGGCATGATCAAGGTAGGGTGTAATCTGAAGAGGGCGTCTCGGAGGGATGCGAACTCGGAGTATCGTCTGCGCACTTCCAAATCCTGCATTTGATTAGCACAAGCTTGCAACCCAATTTCTCTTACATACTCCAGTCCTAATAGTATACACAATGTATTTGCCGCCGCTCTCTACGCTCTTGCCAGCGTCCACAATGAGGATGGGAAGTTCGGGGTTTTCGTAGAGGATCTGCTCGATGCGACTAGCATATCCGCCCTTCTTCGGCCTCGGAGCTTGACCTGCGTACTCATCATCACTACCGTCGCTGGTCTCCTGGTGCTGATATTGCGGGCGCGATCCGATCTCAGCTTCCTGGTCGCTGGTGGTCGAGGGAGTGCGTGGTCCACCTTGGCCATCTACGAGAGCCCAATCGGCGTCAGCGTCAGAATCATCGCTATCATCTAAACAGATTGATTCCATCATTCCCAGATCCATCATAAATAAGAAGGCGGAGGCACTCACAGTCGCCTGGAGAGGTGGGGTTGGGAACTGAAGAGGAGGCAGTTGAGTCGCGACGCTCAAAGCTGGTCCCATAGGGATTATTATCCTCGTCGTTCCACATAATGCAAGATCGCGCGGAGCTGTTAGAGCTACCGAGAGCAAACAAAGATGAGTTTGATTTGCGTGGTTGTGGTGGTGGTGGTGAGATGTTGTCAGTGGATGTTTGGGGATGAGCAGCACATCGGGAGCTGGCGATGTTCAAATGGAGGGACCGCCGGAACGATGACGACGAGTTTGCCAAGCCAGGACAGCGCGCGGCTCTTTTTCCCTTCAACTTCAAACTCTTACCACAACTCGTACCATCTATCCCGCATACTCTGTTTGTCTTTGTATCTTCATTTTCTCATAGAGCAAACGATGCTTTTTAGGTATCTTTGACAGTTGTCTCTTACCATTTACCTCGCTCCTTCACTATTGGTCACATCTTGAGCATCTCTCTAATATTGTTACTTCGAGCCAGTCTTGCTGAGCCCTTCCAATGTTTGAGTATAGTTGAATGATTAACTGCAAATACTTTGTCTCTAGGCGATGCAATTTGGCTTATGATTGGCTTTTAGCAGCCAAAGAGCCAGGTTTCCTCAAATCAACCAACATTAATTGATTGCCAAGCAGCTTTTCTACCTCGATTCTTCAGTCTGCTTTTCGCCTCCTCCTCTACCTCTCTCAACACGGATCAACTATTTTAAAGGACAAGACACAAAAATCGATATCAGAAACCGATATCAACCTCCTGCTTGGATCCTCCCTCTGCCTCCGGCACCATGCTCTATCCTTCTCAAAGTCTCTCCACATCAACGAACCGTCTCACCACAATGCCCAATCCTACCTACCCAGATCTCATACTCCTTGTATCTCGCCTCCCCAATCCGGGGCCCTGCCTTAAATAATCGTCCAACGTATCGCCTTCACTCCTCCTTGGATAATACGCCCCCCGCGGCATATGTGCCTGCGGAACAGCTCGTGGACCAAACATATTGAACCCAGGGCTACCAGATGCACCCCAGTCTCGACTCGATCCACCATACACCGATGGCTCTTCAGAATCTTCTGGTAACGACGTTATTGAACCAGGGAATCCTAGTCCTGTCTTATCTGTCTGCTTCTTTTCGGTTTCCCCTGCCTTTTTCATTTTCTCACTCCTTGTCCCAACGAGCGAGACCATCAATATCAGCAAGATAGCCAAAAGCAGAAGACCACAGATGATACCCAAAGCTATAATAGCCCCTTTCATGGTAGCTGAATCAGCCCAGAAACCGCCAGGATGTGTGTCTTGGTTGTTGCATATTTGCTCAACTTCTCTTGTTGCTACATTCTCGGTCTGGTTTTTGTTGCTGTTTGAATTCGACAAAGCAAATGAGGTAGTATAAGGCATAATTGTGAATGTTGTCGATGAAACTTGGATGGGAGGATAGGAATATAGTGGATTGGGGGAAGCTTTTGGGGTCGTTAATGGAGGGTGATTGTACCCGTTTGCGTAAGCAATCTTGCACCGAATAGCTACCAGAAGCGCCAGATATTAGTTTCGTTGTTTTTCAACCCGCTTTGCGAAGAGTTAAAGGGAGTTTCTTACGTTTATCATCACGAGTGTAGAAGCAACAAACAGTAAACAAACCGAAAACCTGCTTGGCGAAGTTTGAGGATGTTGTGTTTGATCAAACTAATAGAGGCAGATACTGATACTTACCTACCGGATTCCTTGTTTGAGTTTGAAGAACAGGTTTGTGGGCGGAATAGGATAAGTTGCTACCTTAATTTCGGAACCATCACTCGTTGCTATTACCAAACATCCTATGCTCATGGCGCTGCTGTCATCTCGCGGGAGTCATGATGATAATGCAAGAAAACCTTGTTGCTTGCTAAATAGCCGGAAAAGTTCGCTACAACCAAACAAAAACAGTGGATGGAAGAAGTAGTCATCGAATGGAAAACCTGTAAACAATGAAGCACTAGATTCCGGAATGGAGCAAAGGTCAGACTTCAAGAAAACACCTTCATTTGAGAAGATACTAAGCTTCTGTCTAGTTGCACGATGTTGAGGGCCAAATTAAGAGATTTTCTTGCCGTTCAAAAAGAATATTTCGCAACAACATTAAATGGAACAAAAAGTCTACTAAAGATTTCTTTTCCTATCATACACACAGAAAAGATCACCCGAATACGGCGGGTAAATATTGTAACTGATCCCAACATTACCAACGCAGTATCATCCATGCGCTCACCCAACATTAATGAATTGTCCGCCCAAGACCACTCCATCCACCCAACAATCCAGCAAATGATTCGTCTCAAAGCCTGAGAGATTTACAATAAAGGTTCTGCCCAACCTTTGTGAACATCGCCAGCACAGGCAGCGTAAATGCAAAGTCAGTCGTTCTGACTCCATCCCATCTCCACTAGTCATATCCATGCAGCCAACTCTTTCATCGACAGCATTTTCAAATCTTCAACATCTGCTCCCACTCATTCTCGGCCCAAGTATCATCAATCATATCAATACTATCGCCCCTCTTCAGGCTATGACCACGACTCTCACGTCCACGTTCAACACTTTTCTTACTGGCAGCCCTCCACCGACCATCCCATCGGCACTGAGCTCATTATATCGTCTTCCACGACTACCCGCAACACGAACATGCTTGCGTGAAAGTCTATGAGAGTCTCTTCTCGAAAAATAGCTTTCCTCGCGATGTCCAGGACTAAGATCACGAAACGGCGAACCCTTCTCGTTGCCTGTCATTCTAGCGTTACTCGGTACGCGAGCAGCTTTAATGTTAGCTGTGATTTTCTCGGCTGGGGAGAGCTGGGGTTGTTCATCAGTGGAGCTGGGTGGTGATTGAGGTACGTAGCCGGTATTATTCAACGCAGTATCGTGCTTCCAATCGTCACTCTCGCGTCGGCTTTGGCATTGTCGTTCACGGGAAGTGGAAGTTGGGGTTTTGTTATCTTGGACAAGAAACTCTTGCTGAGATTGCTGATTGGTACCTTCTCTAGGTTGATCATGAGTAATTTGATCGCGAGTTGTAGCGTTGTGTTGGAGCTTCGCACGTTGTGGTTGAGTTGGCTCTGTTGCGGGGTTGCTGGATTTGTATTTCTACGATCTCGACGGCGGATGCGTTGTTTTCGGTCATCTTTATTGCTGTATTCATGTTAGTGGCTTATTTTCTTGGGAGAGGTTGTGGAAATTCTTCACCTGCGGGACTTGTCCTCTTTATTGAGCTTTGCTTCATTTATAACCTCGGCAGCTTGAAATGCGAGAGGGAGGAGATCCCAAAGCTTGGATCGTGGTTTTTCAGCTCGTTTGGATTGCTCAATATTTCGACTTCTATCTCTAGTCGTGCTGGATTACATGAGTATCGATCGCTGTAGGGTAATTGGGATGGCATACCTTGCAGAGTTATGACCTGTCTTCTCGCCGTATCTGCTGAATTCGTCTCTGCCAGCGTGGCGACCCTTGTTGTCATGAGACCTTCGATGCTTATCCTTTCCAGATCTCTTCCTCGAAAGACTGTGTCATTGTCAGAAAATCAGAAATCAAAATGGGAGGGAATTCATACCTGTGATCACGACTCTTTGACTTCGGCCTCTTGATCTGACTGGACACTTCGCTGTTCTCGGGAGTGTCGAACGGATTTTGAGGCTCGTCAGCCACTATAATTCTTTCAGCTGGTTTAGCTTTGGTGGAAGATTTTCGGCGAGATGATGTGCTAGAAATTGTGAGCTCTTGAAGACATCACAGCGAACCCAGGAGGAAAAAATACCCGCTCTTAACCTTGCTCATCCCCTTTCCATCCTCAGCCCCGAGCTCTCCAAATTCAAGCTCATAGTGACTAACAGTCTTCGTATGCAATCGATCAGCAAGGAAGCCTTTCTTCCGCCCACTTCTATACCTGCTTGAATTGCGATTCTCACTTGGAGTTCTACTCCTACCGCGATCCTCATCAGCAATCTTACGACCAAGAGTACCAACGTTGCTTGGATAGTTGAATTCAGGCGAAGAAGCACGACTAGCCCTTCTCGATCTCAACTTCGATCTCAGCACTGAAGCAGAATCACGAGCTTTCTCCTCCCGCTCCTCCGCTCGCCCGAATGGACTCTCCTTACGCAATCGATCGCCTCGTCGTTCATAATCTGCAGATCTCTCTCTCCGACGAGATGAGCCTCGACCTCTATTCTCATGACCTTCATTGTATTCAACTTGGGCTTTAGCACGTGCTGCGTCTTTGGCGTCTTCGCGCTCTTTCATGGCTGCCCATCTTTTTGCGTAAGTTCCACTGCCAGCTTGGTATGTTGCAGGGCCGGAAACAGATCGTGGTGCTGGGGTATGGACTGCGTTGTTTACTGTCTCTGATTCGACGGTAGCAGCGTAACCGGTTACTGGGGGACTCCTCTCCCAGGGCTGCTAATATCGATGGAAGTTTGAGAGGATGTTGGGCCAGTGTTGTAGTTGAGTTCTAGATGACCCAATTGCTGAGAGAAATGAGCTATAGTTTGAAAATCATGGCTGAGTGACGGTGACTTACTGGAGGCATATCCAGGATAAACTCACGCTTCTTCTCAATACGAACAGGAGGTTGCCTGCTCTCAATGTTCAAATCCTTTCCTCTATTCCACGTTAACATAGTAGCGAATCGACCCCCAAGACCAGCATCATCCAAGTTTGCCACAGGGGTCGAAGGAGCAGCAGTAGCACGGTGGTTGCTCGAGTATGGAGCGAGCTCAAGGTCATCATCAGGACGGTGTGACTGAATTCGGGTGGTTCGGTTCGGACCAAACCTTCCGCGAGCCACAGAGTAAAAACAGAGAAGTACGAGTAGGTATAAGACACCTGAGCCAACAACCGAAACACCGACGATCGTACCGATCTGTTGTGGTCGAGACCAGCAGTTCCATCCTCCTGGACACCCATTGATTGGGATTACTAGACCAGGTGCAGTTGGTGCTGTTGCTTATCGTTTTGTCAGAACTGGTAAAACCGTATGTTTTGTGGATAGGAAGAATTGAAGGAGTAGATTTATAAAGCAGCATGTCGAAGAGGAAAGAGGGGAAGAAAAGACTCACAACCAACCATAGATCTCGTACCCGTAGCAGCACCTTGAGCCGATCTGGTCTGCAACAAAGTCCCGGAATTTAAAGTCTTCTTTCCACCTTGGTCAACAACAATAGCCTCAACCTTCGTTAGCACCAAGACGGGTAGAACACCCGTCCAAGTTATCTCAGGAGGAGGCACATCGCCAGAGACCTTTGGGATGACTGTAGAGGTCAGAATGAGGGTTGTGTGAGGGATTGGTGCTGTCCGAGCAGGCCATGGGTATTTTATCGTGACTGAATCATCTTTGTTGCCGGCTGTGATGGTCGTGAGGATTGTAGTGGTGATGGTTCCGCCATACTGGGGAAAGAGAGATCCCATTCTGTTGATTTTGATCAGGTTGATGAGATTCCCTGCGGGGATGCTGGTGTTGAGAAGGAAGAAGGTTGAAGTCAAAGAAATTGGTTATGGAAGTGAGATCGAACGAAGATGAGGAGCCGAAGATATTTAAAATCTACCCAGAGCAGTTCACTTCACCTTTGAACAGAACTAATAGGAGTTTCAATGCCAAGGAATAAGATGGTGATCAGGAATATCTCTGAGAAGTGTTGTTATTCTTCTGACATTGATATGCGCTACTTGATATGGGCACAGCCGTTTTAGGATACAGTGAAGGATCAATCGTGAAGCAGGACATAGGATGAGAGATTTCTAAGGCAAAGCAAACTACAACTACTTCAGATTAACACAATAGATGAGATAACTCCCTTTATTCGGACAGGAAATAATCTAGCTCTCCTTTTATTTGGCACATCGATACAAAGGCCATGATGTCTATTACAGACCGCTAACGATTTCTGAAGGGAGAATTTGTTAACACCAACTCCTGACGGGAGAGTCTGACATATCATTCTCATTTGCTAGGTATATTTATTCTATCCCTTTATCGGTGAGGGGATCCAAGTCAAAGCCTCCTCGTTCGTCAAAAGCAAAGGATGTAACTCTGCGATTTTCTCAACTTTCTGCAACTCGTCCTTGATCTGCTGCACCTTTGCATTCCCTTCCTCCCCCCCCTCGCTGGTTTGTAAGATCACATCAGCACATCTCAAAACCATAACACAAACCGTAAAAGAAGTTGGTTTTGCCGTCCATCCCAACGCTCCATCTCTCTTTGGAGAGTGTTCATTGAGAGCATGTAGACCGTTTATTGTCCAGTCAAGTAGGGACTCTTTGATTTCAAGAGTGGAAGTGAGGGATTTGAAGACCCCACACCATAATTCCACCTCGCGTACCTCGTCTATAAAGAGGTTTTGCTCTTCTTCTACAAAAAGTGCGTTATCTTGTTGCAGCGAGACAAGAAGTTGTGATTCAGCGGAGAGGAGGTGAAATTCTCCCACCTCACCAGCCCCCGACCCAAAAGTACCAGTCATTCGCATAACAGCGCTTCTACCAAGTCCCGGATTCCCTCCAAACGATTCTGACAGCCATTTGGGAAAGAGTTCTCTGGCAGCAAGCGGAACGAGTGGCTTCTTGAGAATGGAGGAGACAGACTTAGCGCCAACATCACGGATCTCGTCATCGTCATCGTTGAGGGTGTCATATAGAGCGAGAAGAGATGGTAGCATGAAGTTCGTGGCAAGTGGGATGGGATTTGGGAGATGGCAAAGAGAGAGTGTAAGGCTGATGCAGCTGCAAATCGAGTGTCAAAGTCCTGAATGAATTAGCTCGTTGTACCTATAGGGCTTTGAGGGGCATTGCGTACTTTATAGGCATCGCCTGCAGTGGTGAGCATTTCACCCAAGATGCCATGCGCTCTTGACGGAGGTGTATAGCCCCGTCTTGAATAGCGAGCAGAAGCCATCCGCTGATTCGGATCGTGGAATTGGTGAGATCTCGGCTTGAGTTCCCCTCTTTCAGTAAAGTTGGGAGTGTTTGCATGTCTGCCAAGATATTCAAATGTCCAGCCACATTTTTGTCGAAAGCAACGTCAAGAGACTGCGCAAGATGTGAGACAGCGACAGATCGGACCTCAGAAGAAGAGGAATTCTGGACCGCTAGGAGATAAGATGCTGCGGAGAGTGACAGGTTATCTTTCGTGATCTCGGTAGTTTCTGGCGACAGTATTTCCAATGCAGCAAGTGTTAGATCTGTGCTGTTCTGTGCTACAAATTCGAGAACCTTTTGTGGTCCGAGGTCGTCACCTCGGAGTTTCGAAGTGAATATTGCTCGTCGTAACATTGCTAAAGGAAGAAGGGCTTCCAGACCTTCTTTCTGAAATGACTCTTTGAATTCTTGGACTCCATTTTGTTGGAATAAAGGATCGATTGTTGACCACACAGCTTCTTGCTCTTTCTTGTCTCCGGTTTTGAAAACTAAGAATAAAGTGTTGATGAGTTCAATCTTAGCTGCACGAAGTTGAGAAGAGGCACGCTCCAAAGTTAAAAACTCCTCGGATTGCGGAAGGAGATTTAAGAGTGTTGGCAGCGCATCTATACAGACCATGAGCATGGAGTAAATATTTGAAGACTTAAGTAACATACCTTTCAATGGCTGAGGATCCACTTCCAGTCGCCTTTCCAAGAAAAATCGAACAGCTGTAAGCGTTCCGTGCGCCATGTTTGTTGAAGTATGGCAGGAATCAATCAGCTTTCTGATCTCAGCAAGCCATCCATCCTGCATCAACAGGGTGCAAACGGTTCGGGCAGCAATCTCGCGCACATGCCAAACTTTGCTCCCCAAGTGCTTGCATACTTGATCAAAAATCGCATCGCGGTTGCTGTCCGGGGACCCGCGCGGCGAATGATATCAAGAGCTGGGAAGACAGATTCCACCGCTCCAATGACAGGCTTGTTAACTTGACCTGAATTGCTTACTTCAGTACTGAGGAGCTTCAGCAATAATTCTGGTAGAGCGGGGTATTTTTCGTAAGAAAGCTTGATAGATCTACCGTCCCATCCAGCTTCTGTGATCTGTTTGCTCTCGCTGGTTCCAAATAAGCAATCAATCAAACTTCGGAGTAGCAATAACCCGCAATTGCGAATTGCCCATCTAATACGATTAGCTAATTCCTCACTTGTTAGGGGGTATGTTACATTTCTGAATTTAGACTATCCGCTGAAATTTGTAGACCGTCCGCCATGTGGCTTTCTGATCTTTTCCCAAGTGTGGCGCTCTTAAAAATCTCCTTTAAGCAATTCATTGCATGTACTTGAGACAGATTTGTTTCGTCTGTTTCGGAAAGCTGGACTGGCTGTCTAGAAAGTGACTTTAACTCCTTCATAACATCCGGGAACGATGGACTTTTGGCATTTGACGACAAAATGCCAGTCACGAGAGCTGGGATCCCAGCTGATCGACGAGTGGTTGATACTTGCTCAAAAATACATTTCAGAGCTCCCTTTAGAAATTAGCTGAGTCAACAAGCTTTGATATGTGGAACTCACTTGATAATAGGTTTCAAGGAGAGTTGGAGATGCGTCGGTTGCCAGATATTGCGTGAGCTGGCAGAACCTCGCAAAAGTCAGCGAGACTGTTGAGAAGGCGCCGCGATGGCGAAGAGTTGACAGTTGCTCAAAAGTAAGATTTCCAATTGACGTGAATATATCGGAAGGTATGATTAGTGAGCCGTTGGCCTGTTTGACTCTGATTTTACTCGCCAAAGTTCTCATCATATTGCTGACAGGATTAGTGAATACCCCAGTCAGACGTGAGAGTGGACAAACCTCGATTCGTGAATGGCCCTAAAGCTGTAACTTAGAATATCCTTCGTGTCAAGTGACTCGACATCGTCAAGATCTTGAGGTAGATGACCTTCCGGTGAATCGTTACAGAGAACATCTTTGACAGAATCCCATATGCGAGAACAACATTGAAATGCCCGCAGCTGAAATTCGTTCCATCTACTATAAGTTGAATCTGAAATTGTGGCACTGTTATGATCAACTGAATCCCAAATAAAACTAGAATTAATGATTAGCATTATGTAAATATGTTTGAGAGAGGCAACGTACTTGAGGGATGCAAAGGTACTATGTACAGGTGCCTCTAAAACAGCAGTGCCAAGATCACTTTCAGCAAGTTTCACTTTAGCCTCCAAGTCGTCCAGAAGGCTTCCGAATAACGATAATTGAGCCTGATTAGAGGGAAGTAAGCTATAGAGAAGTTCGTACGAATGGGCGACACCATCTGCGTAGTCTGCTCGACCAGTTCGCTTAGATGCTTCATTTGCGCGTTTTATAAATCCAGCAAGAACATCCATATGCATAACTTCTACGGTCACAGTGTCCTCCAAAGAACCTGTGTCAAGACTTTCATCTTCAATCGATTCTTTCTTTTCGACCTCGAGACTTGAATTAAAGGCTGAAGGTGTTGTCTCTGCGGACTGTGTAGAGAAAGCACTTGAAGGTGCAAGTTTTAGAATGGAGGTAGTCGCGGACCTGACATCTTCGAAAGGATCTAACAAAAGATCAAGAAGTACTCTCAGCGTTCTTGGATTAAAAAAATCAATGGAAAATGGCCATATTGTATCGCTGTCCATAATCTTCTGCGGTGGCGCTCCGGGCTCCTGGCCCAAAATTCCTGTTCTGAGTAATAATTGTATCGCTTTTAGAGAAGTTATATGACGTTGGTATGAGGATGTTGGGACCAGTTCGCCGATCAAAAAGTCTAGGAACCATACGAGAAACTTTTCATGTTTGCTTTTCAGACTCCGAATGGCTTCTAGTTCTTCTTTTGAGACCTGCGTTCGTGGTGCCTTTGTGCTTGATTTGGGGTCTGGCAGCCAAGAAAGCGAGTCCACTTCCCTCTGTAGAAAGGCGGTTGATCCTCTCAGTCGCTCAATCATATGTTTTGTATGGCTTAGGACATCATTGCGGAACTTGGCATCAGTGTCAGAGTATAGCACGCTCATGCTGGACTGCAGCATCTCCAACGCATCGGGAGTGAACGGTCTGATGGATGACAAGGAGGAAACCATAACAGAAAAGGCGAGAGACCTGACCGTATCTGAAGAGTGGACCAGAAGTGGTGCAATAGTGACTTCCTGTAGGATGATACTGGCAATCTTCTTCTTTGGGGCTTTCTGGAACTGCAAGGTGCCTGCAAAGTTAGCCTAGCGAGTGAAACATAGGCTGTCTACGTACTTGGGTCATCCACTAGTCCGGATTTCTTTCCAACTTCCATTGCAGCCAGACGAAGTAAGGCATGGGCATCCATTTCTTGACCTTGATCACTTGAATTTGGGCTTTGGCAGTTGAGCTGCTCGAGAAATTGTAGAGATGCTGGCCTATCGAGCTTGAAAAGTGGAGGAAACAGATAAGTTTTCACATTTTCCAAAGCTTCTGGATCTTTTGCGAGTCCATGCCGAATCCATCGCTGCCAAGAAGCAACATGGTCATCTCCGATAGCACTAGATCCCTCGATCTTCTTCAACTGTCGAAATACCGTGACGAGGAACTTGCCTGCAGCAGGGGAGACATCGGGAAGACCCATCCAATCGAATGATTCTTCTACCAAACTGTCCCACAGCAATCCAAAGTTAATGGGCACATTCTCTCTCGGAGTTTGACTTCTCCCTCCTTCGATGGAATATGCATCAATCAACTCCTGGGCTGTAATTGTTCCCTTCGCCAAAAGACATTCTAATGATTTGAAGGCAAATTTGACGAACGGTTGAGCGCCTCTATGTCCAATAATGGCCAGATTCCTTGCAAGAATCGAGTCTTTCACTGACTTCGAGACCTCCTTGTCTGGATTTTGGTTGATGAGTGATGCAACCAGTTCTAGAACCTGGCGCATTGAACGATTTTGGTTCTTCTCATTCCACTCAATGTAGAAATTGAAAAGACCTAGGCATGTGTCCTTGGAGTAACCAACATCTTTGATCACTGCAGACTTCGATTCTCTGCACTGCTCAACGAAGTAGCAGAGTTTGATGCAGGCATTTCCTGAGGCATGGCGTGGCTGAGAAGCTTGTTCCAGATACCCAGTCAGCTTTTGCTCCGTGAGACTATTCATTATTAGGATGACACCAACTAAAGGAAATGATACCTACTCACGGTTTTTGGTCACGAAGGGGTTGCTCTTCCAGCCATTTCAAGATGAGACGGTCATCTGTGGGAGCTTCTCTGGCGACTGATACCGAATCCATAACTTGTATTTCCACAGAAGTCAGGATTTACTCAGTTGCTTGCACGTAACCAGCCTGTCATATAAAAATGTGGGATTTCTCGTCTAACTGTAATCGCAGGTCTTGTTCGTGGAAGGCACTTTAGAAAACATAGAAATTTGCGGAAAGCTTGGCGTCATCATGTGACTCTTGGAGTCGTTCCGGCGTGGTCAATGCGCCGTGGATCGGCTTGCTTGTCCCAAAAAATGTTTCTCACAACTCCATCATCACACGCCCTTTGAAGTATCTCCCACCCAATACCCAAACCACCAATTCAACTTTCATTTTTTTTCATTATTCAAGATGTCTATCTGGGATAAGTTTACCGGCAGGAAGACGCCTTCTGCGCCGACCACCACAACAGACTCTTCACCATCCGCCCCCAGTCCGACTCCTTTTCGCCAACTCCCTACAATTATCAAGAAGCCGATGTCTCCTCCTTCCTCACGGGTCCTTCGTTTCCCGACCCTTCACAATTACATCCCATGGCTGGCTTAAATGCAACCAGTCTTGACTATCTATCTCTCGAAGAGTCGACACTCTCTGATCTACCAGGCTCCCAATCAGCCCTGCCATCGCGAGGATGGTCTGATGATTTATGTTACGGAACCGGTGTTACATACCTGACAGCGTTGACTGTGGGAGGTGCTTGGGGTCTGCAGGAGGGAATGAGGAGGTCTGCGGGACAGCCTCCGAAGTTGCGATTGAACTCGGTGCTCAATGCCGTTACGAGACGCGGGCCTTTCCTGGGAAATTCGGCAGCAGTGATTGCGATGGTTTACAATGGTTTCAACTCGTTCATCGGACACATGCGAGGAAAGCACGATTCGGCGAACAGTGTGATGGCGGGAGCATTGAGCGGGATGATTTTCAAGAGCACAAGGGGCGTCAGGCCGATGATGATTTCGGGAGGAATTGTAGCCTCAGTGGCAGGCGCATGGGCAGTAAGTCAGAGTGCTGGATTTTGAGGTACAGAATACTAACAAATTTCGAACAGGTCACGCGTAAAGCCATCTTTTAAATTTGATGGGACTCCAAGCCCATAATTCAAGGCCATTCACGAAATCTCGAATCATCGCCTACCTCACACGAGCAGCTTGACAGCTGTCGAACTTTTGCATTTCGAGCAAACTTCTTGTACTATCTCGACCTTTTTCTTTGATTGCAATAGATTTATTAATGGGCGCGGGATGCATTAGCGATGGATGATCTCTCCTCTGGACTGGCTGCGGAAAATGTACTGTACATATAGATTGGATGGGACCTTCCAACGGCGTGTATGAAAAGGCGTGTAGATGTTTGAGCAGAAACGAGTATAAATAAATCAATTCAAAAACCCCCGGATCGGATGTGGCGAGTTTGAATGTTGTCTTGATTATAGAAAATGGTTCTTAAACCTCCTTCGCCATGTAACGGGAATCCTACACTTGTCTAGAAGCCAGCAAAAGAATCCGGCAAAGTTTTGCCGTACCTTACGCGCTCTTTGACCATCCTCAAAATCCCTCAGTTTTGCACTGTGCTCTATATGGAGGACCTGATGTATTTCAACAATCATCCTTCTAATTACTTCGGAGACCAGCCGCGCTGGACACGAAAGTACCTTGGTAGGTACCTACCTTAGGTAGTTTTGCCCCATAACGTTCAATGCATTTTGGAATTCAATGCCGAAGCCGTCACTCTAGACACGGCAAGCACGACTATGGTACAAAATTGTCCTTGCCCATCACCCTTTTCTCTGTCATTCTCACCGAGATTTTCTCTTCTAACACAGTCGTTGATAGATCTCTTCGATCTGCCCTTGACTTCAAGCACAATAAAGTCAACGCCCCTTCCAAGTCTCGCCATCATGTCTGCCGCACATAATATCAAAGAGACTCTGATTGAGCACTTCTCGTTGGAGATGCATGACGAGCTCAAGAATACGACAGCAACTGCACAAGAGCTTGTTGAAAACACCTTCATGTTTGACCCGGACGAACTTCCATCCCCTGAATCTGGAGTAGCAATCTACCTTGGCGGGCGGCCATCCTTGAGCGCTTCCACTGGAATGGATCTTTATGGTGGCAATGCAGGAATACGCCAAATGCTTGCAAAATTGAGGCTACCTAAAAACAGAGATCTCCTCCAGCAAGTCGCCTCACTTTTGGACGAAGAGCTCGAGCATTTGTGTCCAGAGGAGGAGGCAAGGGAAGAGGGTCTTGGAGAGAAGGTCTGCTCAGTTTCTTTCTTTACATGTTTGAGTACGTATGTATCCTTTACTAATAAGCGCTCAGGCCAAAGCGGTTGTTATTGCTAGAGCGAATAAACAGGCTAGAGACATCGCTAAATCTAAAGCTAAAGCACTCG
Organism: Tetracladium setigerum; assembly: GCA_031472005.1. Taxonomy (NCBI): domain Eukaryota; kingdom Fungi; phylum Ascomycota; class Leotiomycetes; order Helotiales; genus Tetracladium; species Tetracladium setigerum. Next base: position 1,850,675 of record PZJY01000008.1, on the reverse strand, counting down.
AATCAAAAGGAGCTCAAGGAGGCTGGAATAAAGCTGAAAAGCAGGTCTTTGACGTGATACTCGGCACCTTTGTGGACAATAGAAAGGTGGATTTCCTTCAGGAGACCAATTTCTCATTTGGTTTACATCACTCCTTTGAGGAATTTACGAACCTACTTCAATTGAAAACCGTACATCCACCACGCGATCCGCAAGCTAGCTATGAGCCATCGTCACCCAAAAGGCCCATATTCTTCTCTCGAGCCGTGGCCGAGATGTTCGCGAATTCGCCTCCTCGCTCTCGCGCTAGCTCAGCCGGATCCACGAAGACGCAAAGTACTTGGGAAGACCCATCCGAACGACCTTCCTCAACCCTTCCCCCCACTGCCATTTGGAAGCCACGGAGTGATGACGAAGTGGGATATACATTAGATGACGGTCCTTGGGTTTGCCGGATTCGAAAAGCAGATGGCCAATTTGCTCCACAGTATGTCATTGTTGGAGAAGAGGGTTTTACCAAGATGATCAATTCCTTGAAAAAGCTCTTGGTGGATAATGAGGGAATTAGACTTGCAGTTAAGATCATTCATGTGAACGATCCATGTTTACCGATATCTCGTGATAGTGTGCTGACGAGTTCTAGTCGCAGGATTGGATTACGGTTGGGCGATGGTTGAAGCAGGCTCGGGAAGTCGAGAATACATACGGAGAGATGCTGGAGGATGAGGATTACAACGAGGACTAGCATTCTCTTCAATATTACACCTGCCTGACCTGGCTTCGAAGCTGCAATATTCATTCATATATCAGAGGCTGAGGATCCGTTGAAGGATTTGTGGCTGAATTAGAGAATAATAGCCCGTAGGCATTCCGATCAGGTAGCTACCTATTCAGCGTCCTAATTGTTCGTCTCACTAAAATTATTCATATTTGCTCTTCTTCTCTTTCGATCTTGCTATGTTGCATGTTTCTCACCTAATCAAAGGTCAAAGGAGCAAGGGGACTACGCGCCTTGGGGGTGTTCATGGTTCTCTTCTTCTTTCGCCTGAGTTATGAGTGAAAAGCAAATTAATCGTCTATCTATGCAGACCCGCTATTTTGCATAGAATTGAAGTGAGGGGGTTCATATATTTTTAGTTTGTGTGTGTTCAAGAGCCAACCAATTTCTTGCAAGAGAGGCAGCAAGAACAAGCGATAACAACCTCCAAACCCAATCCATTTTCTTCCACAAACCTTCCACAACCAAAACAAAACACGTCAAAGCCCTCAAAATGTGTATTCCCTGCTGGCCGTGGACCGAGGTTATCGTCGAAGACGTACCTAGGAAGAAGAAGAAGAAGACGAAGACGAAAGACATTCACTGGTTTGACCCACAGGCGAGAGCGGTCGTCAAAATCACAAACACTCCTGTAAGTTGACATCAAGTTCTTTCGTTCATCGACTTCACTTTTGCGGTCATCGTGGTTGGTTGCACAGAGCCGGCATCTTTCATCTTCAGCCTAGCCTATCTATATAAAGCAAGAACCCAACGAGCTCAATACCTCTCTCACTCTCCTCTACAACAACCGACTCGATCGCGACATCCTCCTTCTCCAACAAACACCTCAAATCACCCCCATTGAACGAAGTAACAAACACCTCAAACACAACCACAATCAACAAATAGACAAGTCAAGATGGCTCCTGTTCAAGAGCAACATTGGCAACCACAGGGCCGTGATACGACAGACGGTCCCCAGGAACATATCTACATCCCTCGATCTGATGGCCAAATTGGTGGTCAACCTCTAGTCCCCCAGGCTGGTGGCATCCCGATCCCAGTTATTACCAACCTCGGTCCTCACGCTATGCCTCCAACGGTTCCAGTTGAGATCAAGGCTGGTGGAGATATTACTGCTCTGGTTCCTCCAGGACAGTCCCCATATCCATTGCCGGGCGGGTTTCCAATGCCAGGTGGATTTCCAGCCCCAGGAGGATTCCTAGGAGCATTTACACCACCAGGCGGATTTCCAGTTCCCGGCGGATGGCCAACTTCAGGACCTGTTCCGCAACCTGTACACATTTCCCCTTTCATTTCTTGAGTTCTTTTGCATTGTTTACATCCGCAGAAGTCTTGCAGCTGGAAAGTTCGCAATCAATTCATATATTCACAGCTAACATCACCTCTCCTGATAGGCTATTCCAGTCATTCAACAGCCGCAGCCAATCTACTTCACACCCGGAGGTTTCCCAGGTGCTCTCGTTCCAGCTTCCGGCCCAGGCGCCCCTCCAGTCGCTGGTCCTGACCAAAACTTTCCCTACATTCACTTCCAAAATGTCCCCGGAATCAACAACTACCCCAATGCCTACATCAATCTAGTCGGTAACTATGGTAATGGTTCGCACTACGCCAACCATATCCAACAACCAGCTATTGGTCAGTGGGGCCTCACAGGCGGAGAAGTAATTCAACGACAACTCGCTACTGCACATGGTCTCAACATGAATGAGCAGCAGGAGATGAAGCCCGCTGACGATGACCCTCTCCGAATGTATTGGGTTCGAGATTTGGACAATGTGTTTGTTCAACACAATCGTCTTACCATTGATAGCGGCGATATTGGCCCTGTTAGATGGTATGTGGTTGATGGCGGAACTTTCTATGCTGTCAAGTTAGCTCCCAACTAGGCGATAGAATGGTTTGAGTTTGTGGTTGTGAGTTTACTCAATTCATCTATCTCTCTGTGTTCTGATACATGAAACTAACCAAAAAGTTCCAGAGACAAAATCAGATCTTTGAGTTTTCACGATTCTTCCCTAGCAAAGGGTTATTGATGCATCGACAGCGCGAACCGGAGCAGCACAACAAGAGTTCCTAGGTCGATTCACATTGGGCAGTATTGGTAGATTGCACAACAGCCTCTCTGAGATTGATTGACGGCATCCTCTACACAACCTACCCTTCTTTCCATCTCAGCCCACGTTGTTTTTCACGACTTCGGATTAATATGGTATGGCATTTCATGTCATGAAAGCAAAGAGAGCCCACAAATCTTTCCGGAATTTCTCTCCTCCTTTTTCAAGCGGACGTTCGGGGCAGTCGAAGCATCATCAATGGGGATGTTATGGGTTTACGACCTATATATAGAGGAACAGAGAAGCACGAAGCAAGCTCGGTGACCATACATCATCACAAGACTAGCTTATCTTGCTTCTTTATTTTGATTCTTTAGTGGGCGGTAAAAATGGTGCTGGTCATACTGCTTCTTTACTTGGGGTGATGTGGAGGTGAAGGTGGGGGAAACATCGTAGCTTCGGTCCATTTTACAAATAATAAGAAAACATGAATCAAACAAAAACTCTTCTTCAAGCGCGAATGAATTGCTGTATATATATAATGAGAGGAAAACCTATAAAATATGAAACCCGCCTTGTTTTGTTTAATAATTCCACTCTGATTTTAGTCATTCTAGATATATAATTCCTCCCTTCCTCCCTTCAAAGAAACCGAAACTAGGACCCCATGATTAAATCGCAACAATTTCAATCCCCACTCCTAATAATAATCCGGTCTGTTTACACATTAACCCACCAATTCGTATGTCTAGGTAGGTGGGTAAGTATTTATCTATATTCCACTCTCCACTCAACCCCCTTCCTAATCCTCAACGTTTCGGCATCCTGCACCTCGCCAGAATTCGCATTCAATCTCATCTGACTCTCGCCCGTGCCGGGTCTCGAAGTACTCTTTCTCCGTGTGACAATGGTGGCTTCATACTCCACATCATCTGGTCTGAATGTCTGAATTGGTTGTGGACTGCTGTTGCTGTTGCTGTTGTAACACGGCAGTGCTGGTGCTGGTACTTGTGTGGGAGTGAAGGCAGTCGCATGGTGTGTGTATTCCAAAGTACCGTTTTCTTCTATGATACTTCCGTGAGTGGGAGGTGGTATGGGTTTGTTTTTTATGGAGGAAGCATCGAGTTTGTTCTTAGACGAGGAGGATGTGTGTTTGGATGAGGTGAAAGAGGACGTGAATGATGACGTGAAGGAGGCGCACTTGGATCTGGTGTACGATGATGACTGTCCTCCTTCTGATTGCAACCCTGATGTCCCGGAATGCAAACCTGCTGATGATCCCGACTGTGGTCCTACTCGTGAGAGGGGAACGTCGCCTTCGATTTCGCTGCTGTTATGCGGCCGTTCGAAGGCTACCATGAAGTGTTTGAGGAAGGGGACGATGGAAGATGTTATGCTGTAACCTATTTCGAGAGATGCGCAGGCTATGGCAGGGGTGTAGGCGAGAGAGTGGTTATGTGTGTTGTGGGAGATGGCTTTAGTAAGGTAGTGGAGGTGGAGACTTGAGATGGGGATTATGCTTTTGGTGAAAGGTGATTGTTAGTTTTGTGAAATATTGTGAGGGAGATTAAACTTTGGAAGTGCTTTAAAGGGTTGTGAAATAGGACTGACGGAACTCGGATGTGAGGGAGAAGAGGGAAGTTGATTTAAGAAATAGACTCACGGAAGTCTGAATGCAAAAGCGCACACAACTGTTGCTTTGTCCTTCATTCGCATCTGCAATCCCCAGACGATATAAACAGAAATGGAGAATAAGAGAATTTCGGATAAAATATCAAAGGCCGTGATGACTTGCCATCTCGTGAGCTAATTATTCGATGTCAATCGTGAAAAATAACCTAACTCGACACGGAAGAGAGGAAGAATGATGGGAATGGAGTGAGAGAGTTGAAAGAACATACCAGAGAAGGACATTGCGTAGACGAGATATCCATGTACGGAGAAGACCTTAGATTACATCTCAACGCAAGCAAGAGGATTCCACTCAAAGCCCACCCAGTCGAAATGCAAATTGTAGTCCAAGCAGCATACAAGTGTCCACTTGCTGGTGTCAGACGGAGGAAGAAAAATGCCGTGGAGAGTTTGGAGAGGTAAAGAGCAGTGATACTGAGGATGTCTGCGGTGTATAATGCCTTTTGCTGGATCAGTATTTGGTGGGTGATACGTATGAAAGGAGATGAGGAGGGAATACGCTGTACCTTCAATCTGAGTTTCTCATCGCTGGATACTACTAGTTCGTCTGATTTCCCAAGACCTTTGCTCAAAGCAAAGAAGATGGTGGAGGCTTGAAGGATCGCGAATAGCTTCATCAGTTAGTACGAGCTACCTGAACAAGCTAACGATGCAGAATGGAGACATACCACGGCACCAAAGTACGAGAAATCACTTAAGGGGTATTTATTATGTTTGCCACGAACGTAGATGCGGAGAGGAGCCGAGATCAAAACAAGACTGACAGCGAAAGCTGCAAGAATAGCAATGAGCCCACTTTGATCATTGTCATTGATTCTTTGAATAGGCCGTGGGACTTCGGAGACACCGCTAGTAACGGCTGAGTTTTGGGGTAAAGCCATGTCGCTTAAACTAGAGCGAGAGGATGGAATGACGGATGGGATGCAAAAAGAAAGACAAAGAATTTGGAGTGAAGCGACCATTACAATACACTTATTGTAATCAACCTTCGAGAATCCTATCCGCCGCCAACCACCTCAGCTCCAACATGTCGCCAGTATTCGAGGCTTGCATGATCCTGAATGCAATTTGAGTTCCCGTTGCCAGCAGAGAACATTTCCAACAAGGAATCTGGGAACCATTTGCACTTGGGTAAATTGGGAGGTTGGCGCCGAGATATGGGATACTTTTCGAATGCCATCCGTCCACCAAATCGTGTCCAGCTGATACCTGGTTTCAATGACCGCAACCGGAAAACCCCCATGTGAAAGGAAAATAGACCGCTATTTGATACCAGATATCCCAAGCATTGTGCTCTCTGTTGTGTTACAGCAGCTGAGCCAACTGCCAATTCAATTGAATCTCCCTTCCCAATAAATTGGGTTTTCTATCCCTTGGCGCAGGTTTTGATTCGGTCATAGCTTTTGTATCTTAATCTCAAAACTAGCAAAGTCCCAAAAAAAAACCAACAGATTGCGGGTTGTACCACACGAACGTATGGCGGCGTACAACTCCAACGTTGGTACCGCAGCTGTTAGATCGGCACTGGGGATGAAGATCGCTCATCGGAAGTTTTCCTGCTTTTCGAGGGTTCTTTGTATCACGTCGATCACGTTCGTCCATTGTTTGTTCACCCTTGCATTTGTTGGTTGGAAACTCGGAACGACAATCGAGAAGAAGGCTCAACCCGCCCCCGCCCAAGTCTATCACGCACGATGAGAAAAAGAACTCAAAGGTGTGCAATAAAGGGAGAATGTCGGCCTGAGGTTGTGTTGGTTTGAGATGTTATTTTGAGTCTGGAGAGTAGAAATTAAAGAGGAACGGCTGGGTGCAGAAGAGCGGACGACTTGAGATTTCGAAAGGGAATTTGAGAAATGTCGGTTGCCGCCGACACGAGGCTTCACACCGTGAGGATAACATGTGGTAATCCTGTCGCACAATAGGGAGGAAATGAACTAATAATGCACATGGTGATAATATACAAATTCGAATCCTAGATTGTTGATGGAGCAATTCATGGGATGCCGGGAGTCGACGTCCGGAAAGTTGAGATTAGCGACAAGTCACGTGGAAGGCCGAGGAGCTAACGCCTGGTACAAGATATCAGTAAACCGGCACCTAATGTTCTTGAAAAACCGATATACACCAGAATGATAAAACCACATCATACATAGCAGGAAACCATGAACAAATGATTTCCGAGATAAGTCACGTGAAATTATTTCGGACCCTAATCTTGGCGACAACCATTAGTTCAGATGAATTTTCATCTCATTGACATCAGTATTCCGCAATTCAAATGGTGCTGCATGACTGTGCATTTTGTAACATAAATCGTCTTAGACTATTTCATAATCAGGAACCCACGGCTCATTAGACGACCGATCGGAACTTGAATCATGTTGAAGCAGAGTCATGAAAAGGGGCCATTTTGTTCGAGGACCATAGACCACAACGAAGACGACACGATTACATTCTTGAGTAGCTTGCTCACCTACGTAGTTTGAAGGAAAGTTCTTCACAAGAAGAAGCAGATCGATTCTCGGTGATGTACGGACTCGAGATGGAGCGAATACTCGGCAAGCATTTGGCAGCTTTGATTTGAGTCTTTCCATCTTCATGCGCATCTATTTCGACTTGATAACATTTATTCGACGAAAGCACTTCTGATTGTCTACTCACAAGTGTGGGAGACCAGGTCATATGCAAGCTATATATTTGTTGCACTTACTACCGGGCTTTGTCATGCCATCAACATTTGGAGGGGTCATCATTCAAGACAGATGCATCCCACGAAAGCTCAATTCAATGAACAGCGCATCCCTCGCTCCTGCACATAGCTACCCTCATTTCCCCATTGTGATAATTCTGACATGTGGGATATGCGGGGGTACAGATAACGAAGTGCCCTTCTCGATGCCGTACTTCATACCTTTCCTTGCCATAATCTGGTCAAGATGTTCTGAATATAATTTCTTGTCGTCCAGAAAATTTGCAGACAAACGTGGATCTCCAAAGGAGCTTCCACAGTAGTCGTGGACTCGTGGCGACTGAAGTTATCTAGGCGAAGATCTGTGTTATAGCAACTTTCCTTTCGTCCTGTCTTTAGAGTTCCAGTGACTTTCATACAGTATGCCCCATGCCCGCTTCTTGCAAGTTGCTTCTGATATTGGCGCGAGATTGATGTGGTGATGTTCCACCAAACCGATCACGTAATATTCTCACCCCCAAATTATTATTCCATTGCCTTTCGTAATGCCGAGTTTGACTCGTTGATCTGACGATACAAGGTTCGTGGTGTTTCGAAAGGAGTCGTGCTGAAAAAGTTGATCGTGTGACAAATTACTTTGTTCGGCCAGTTGACGTTGTTGAAAGCTGCACATCATCTTGGCTACCATCGTTTTTTCAAAATCTCCCCGAATTTCTCTCGCCTATCAAGCAAACGCATGTCAGAACGTGTTGCCAGATCTTGATTTAAGAGGCCGAAATAATGGGGCAATTAACCGCAGGTTCTTCCCCAAGCCCTCGGCGCCAATGGCCAAGTATTAAGCGACTTGATATTTCCAGGCCAGCCATGATCTTGATGGAGGAGGCGAAGGTGGAAGATGATAATTTCTCAAGAGAGTATCCGCAGTTTGGCTTGGGAGTCAATATAAGAGCAATGGTCTTTCCTGAGAGTGAGAAGCAAGTCTCTCTCACTCTGTCAGAAACCTCTTGGTATCTTCACCAACCCATCTTTTTGTTCTTCCTCCCACACGCCCACCATCCGTCAAGATGGCGGCCCTTACAAAGTACGATTGGATTTTGGCATTAATTACCATTGCCTTCGCCTTCTCAGCTTTTGGTAATGGCGCAAATGATGTTGCCAACAGCTATGCTACGTCTGTCGCTGCCAGAACCCTGACAATGGTTCAAGTCGGATTTCTCTCGATCTGTACAGAGTTTATCGGTGCAGTAGCCCTTGGTGCTCGTGTCACAAACACTATCAAAAATGGAATTATCTCTATTGACCGATTCGAGGGAAAGCCTGGTGTTTTGATGCTTGCAATGGCTTGTGCAGAGACCGCAAGTGCTGTGTGGTTGATGGTTGCAACTCGGTTGGGATTTCCAGTGTCTACTACCCAGACTATCGTTGGTGCCTTGATTGGTGTCGGATTTGCATCTGGATCTCCAGTTAAATGGGCTTGGGAAGATGGTAGTGTTACCCAAGTTGCTGCATCTGTAAGTTGTCTTCTCTATTCAACTCGAGTTATCTTTAACATGGTTTCTAGTGGGCAATTGCACCTCTGATATCCGGAGCGATCGCAGCCATCATTTTCGGAACCATCAAACATGCCGTTCTGGAAAGAAAGGAACCTCTCAAACAAGCATTACGATTCATCCCATTCTACTTCGCTTTCACGGCATCTATGTTGGCACTCTTCATCGTCGTTGAGGCTCCTACTGCTCCTTCCCTCGAAGAATTTGGTGCCGGTCCTGCCATTGGAATTATTCTCGGAGTTTTCTTCGGCATGCTCGCTTTCTCATATACTTTCTTCATGCCTTACTTTCATCGAAGACTAGTTAGAGAAGACTCCAGGCTTCGATTCTATCACGTTTTCTTGGGCCCTACGCTGTGGAAGGAGGACCCATGGATCTACTGGCCAGCACCAGCTGATGGAGAAGTAGTAATCGACTACTACGAATCTGCCCATCGTCAATCTGATGCACCCTCCAAATCTCTCGACCCTCTGGCGATTAATCCAACCACCACTGAGAAACAAGCTGCCAGCCCCAAAGAGCCTTCCCTACCCGCTGACACTGAAGAGCAAACCCTACCCCCACCACCAAAAGACAAGAAACTCATGGGACCTCATGAACGTTTCCTTCAACCAACTGCTCACCTCCCTCTCTATTTCCCAGCACGCATCTGGTCCTGGACTAAGTTCCTTGTGCTCCAGGGTGTAACTCGTGACTGTGTCTCACACGACGATGCCAACCTCGCCAAAACTCATGCCAAAGCCACACACTACGACAACAAAGTCGAACATCTCTGGACATATGCTCAAGTTGCTTCTGCCATGATCATGTCTATCGCACACGGATCCAACGACGTCGCAAATGCAGTCGGTCCCTGGACCGCCGCTTACGAGACTTACCAGAGTGGATTTGTTAACACTACATCTCCCACCCCAGTATGGATTCTCGTGGTAGCTGGTTTCTTACTCGGCTTGGGTTTCTGGATTTACGGTTACCATATCATTCGCTCCCTTGGTAACAAGATCACCCAACTTTCACCCACGAGAGGTTTCAGCATGGAACTTGGCGCAGCTATTACAGTTTTGTTGGCATCGAGGCTGGGTCTTCCAGTTAGCACAACTCAATGTCTCACTGGAGCGACAGTTGGTGTTGCATTGATGAACTATTCTTTGGGAGCAGTGAATTGGAGACAGTTGGTTTTCATCTTCAGTGGGTGGCTTTTGACGCTACCGATTGCCGGGTTGATGAGTGGACTTTTGATGGTGATGGCGCTTAATACGCCCCATTTCTAGACAATCGTAACTGGATTGGGCATACTGGACTGATTGGATTGGACGAAAGGTTGGATTTTAGGGATTGCAATTGTTGCATGCATGGATGGCGTTTGGAAAGGATTTTTAATGGGATGCATAGCGAGAGAGTATCTCGGTCCATACTGGTCTTTAGATTATGAATGAAGAATTATCGTAATAATAACTTCGCTTCTATTTTCGTCTGTGCAGCTGGTGGGTTTGACAGTGAATCTTTCAGATATCTGGGTAGAAGATAAAGTCATCCAGCTCGGATCCAAAACATAGTTTTTTGCTCCCTCAGACTAGCTGGCTACCTCAATTGCCTAAGGTATGTCGCATTATTGATGTTATGAATAATGCCGTACATTAATCAGTCATTTCCATCACTCTGGCTTCTTAAGGACTTCGATGCCAGAAACATATTTTATTATTGAATTGAATCCGATCCTAGAAAATAATCTCGGAGCAGACGTCCTGGCACAACAACAACATTTTCTCGTCCACCAACAATGAAGTGAGGGTTAAAAGTCACAAATTACCGCGCCCCCCCCCCCCCCCCCCCCCTGAAATAAATGAACAAAGGAAACAACTAGCTCTGGCGTAGGACTTGCGAAGCAGCAATTCCCAGCTCCATCACCAAGCAATCAAGAAATTTCCTCCCATTCCAATCTAGCAGCTCTAATCCCCTTAACAGGTCCTTGATAAACCTTCTTTCCACTCACAAAGTACATTATCGTAGCTCCCAGAGCAACGCCAGAGAATAGAACAACAGCCCAATTGAAGTTTTCCAACTCGACATGCTTACTATCCGGCCAAAAGCTCCAAAAGAAAATGAAACTCACATAAGCCAACCCGATACCGTTGACCGCCACACCCCACTTCCCCAAACTCCATCTCGCCACGGGGAGAAGTTCTGGATGGGTGATTCGGCGATAGAGAACACAAGCGATAGAAACGCCATACGTCAGCATGATCGCAGAAACTTGCAGGGAGATAATTGCATGAAAGGCAACTTCTGAGCCGAGATTGATGAGAGAGAGAAGGCAAGCGATAATACATGTTATCACGATGGCATTTGCTGGGATTTCTTTCGTTGGGTGGACTTTCCCGATCCAACTTGCGAAGGGAAGGCCATTGTCGCGAGCGAAGGCGAAGGTTTGTCGGGCTGTGGAGGCGTTGAAGGAGATATTTGCGGCGATTACGAGAACGAGAAGGAGGGTTGTTAAGGCGCTGACTCCAGCGGTGGAGATGGAGTTGCGGAAGATGTAGAGAAAGGGGTAGCCGGTTGGGTCGGCGAGGGCGTCAGGAACGGAGGAGAGGGAGAAGAGGTAGCTGACTAGGAAAGCCACGGCGAGAATGCCGTTGAGCGTGTAAGACCAGAAGATGGACATTCTATGAGAATGTTAGAAAAAGATACCTTTTGCAGCAGAGTTCTGTCTGCAGTAGGAAAATTGAAATTTACGGGACGTATCGACCAGCATCACGAACCTCCTCAGCCATGTGTGCTGCTGCATCAGAGCCTAGAATATTCAGCATTGCCTTCTTTTTAATATTTTGAGAAATCTCACCAAGTAGCGAGTAGACAGCTGTGATCTGCCCACACATCAAACTCAATCCAATAGTCGGCCAGCCACCCTCACTCGTAAAAACCAGCCAAACATCCCTTGGGCTACGATGAGGAGCACAAACCCAAAGAACAATGACCGTTATCAAAAAGCCAAGAACGTGTAATACCATCAGCCCGTTTTGTAAGTGTGGCCAGATGTGAGCCGCGTAGATGTTGATGATGTAGATGAACAATACGCAGGTGAATACGAAGAGAGTACCTTGGTAGGGTTTGGGTTCGTAGGTAGGTTGATTGATGGTAAGAAGAGCTTGTATGATGGTACCGGTCAGGAAAGATCCAGAAGCATTACCTGCTTGCCATGAAAGCACTGACATCCAACCTGCAGAGTTTTAGTTGAGTTGAGATGATTGAGGGGTGGAAGATTTGCAACCGGTGAGGTATGAAATCACTTTTTGGTATTTTGGAGGTGCGAATTCAGAAACCCAATGGTATTGTCCTCCTGAGATAGGGGCCCTGGCCATTTTTTAGGTCAAAGTAGGGGCAAAACATGGGCAAACTCACATCGATGACATCTCAGCCAGTGATGCTATCACAAAGCCAAATCCCGTAAAGGTCCAGATGTACGACCAGAAAACGCCTGCTAAGCCTCCATTCATGAGACCTTGAGAGTTCGCCCTGACATAGTCAACAAAACTGTTAGTTGCCGAAATTATTGGAAACTCACATCATCAAAAACTCCCAGACAGCCGTCAACACAACGGCAAAACTCCAAGCAGAAAGGGGTCGGTAATTTCTCTAGGAAGTGATTGTTAGCATACTATCATTTATTTGAAGAAATCAAATTGGAATAGATTTACCCTCAGTCTCTGGATCTTCCCCATTCGATACATATCCTTTTGATCAAATTTGGTGAAGCCAGGTCTGGCAGGGTTGGCCCGACTGTAGATATCATCCACATCGTCGCCGTTGTCGATTCCATCAATGCTGTAATTTGGGCCATTGGCACTCAGAATTTCTGTAGAGGTTGCTGTGTCTGATGTCTTGACATTTGACTCCATGGCTGCATTGGTATTATCTTTTTTCTCGTCCATCTTGACAGAAGGGGAATTCTTTCAGATATTGGCAACGCGATGATAAAAAATAAGGAAATTCTGGAGATGGACAAAAATGGTCAGACGAGCCTACCGCAAAGACGATATTTAAGTAAATCAACTGGGAAAGCTCCTTTACCAAGGCTTGAAGAGCATGGATTCAGGGTCTCCTTATCTGCAGGTCGCCATGAAACTCATGAATAAAACGTGGAAAGTTGAGATGATAGTCGACGTTCTCGCCTGGGCATGCTACACAACATTCCGAATGAATGCACTCGTTCATTTATGGGATAAACTTCTTCATAGGCCTGACTGACAAGCCGCACGGAAACTGATTCTGGGTGTCCAACCAGCCATATGCCACATCGTTATTAGGTCAACTTGACACCAACTAAGCTGTGAATTTGGAAGGCATCGGGCTAAGACTTTTTCAATGATTGATCTAGCAAGGGATGACTTTCCCTCGAATTAAAACTCACAGAATGGTGTATAAAAGTTCGTTATCCAACATGCCCATCGACAGCCAACTAGAGAAGACAACATAAAATTTACGTTGTGCCCAGGATGTTGGAACTTTTGAGAACAAGGGGGCCAAGGAAATTTGGCGAACTTGAACGGAGGGAGTGCCACCAGGTTGTGGCGATTCTAGAATTATGTCCTGATGCATCCTATCTCTCTTAGGGATTGCGGGCAGCTGGCACAATCTTGCATAATAGCCAATGTTTCAACTTGTGTTCAAATTCTTTACCCACTTGTCGTTTGATCTTAAAAGACGAAGGAAGGGTTCCAGCATCTCCGTTCCTGTTTCAATCCCGAACTTCGAGGTCAATCTTTGCACTCACAGAAACATGATCTTGTACACCGCTCTTCCATGTTCTCGTCCAACTCGGAATACTGCATATCATGGCCAATTGAAAAGAGTATTGACGTCGTGTTACGAAGCTAGCCATCCCGGCTACTAAATCGCCATGTGGAAAGAAGGGAACTAAATCTGACCCGAACCAACAAACATGGAACCAACAAGGGAGAAGTAGATGAAAGCAAGAATTTGCGATGAATTTTGAAATGACATGTCAATTCCTAGCTCCCTTGATACAAATCCAACATACACTACACAGCATATGGTTGTGAGCAGTGGCTGTTGGGGCGGCACATCCTTGGCAATACGGGAGAGGAAAGAGGATGAAAGAAACCAACAATGATCTCCGCTGAGATAGAAAAAACTCTTCGGGGTACTGTAAGTTCTATCCTTGTCTCCCGCTACGAACGAGGGTTGTTTAATTAGGCGCAGAAATAAATCTTGCAAGCTCCTTCTTCCAAGATCAGATATGGGACGTTGCAGCGAAATGCAAGTTGCTATTCCCACGTGCTTATGAAGGATGCATTTAAAGCAGCAATTCAAATGTGAACAGGCTCAACTTTGAGAACCTAGAATATCGTGTACTACCTAGTGCACCATTTATTCAAGAATAACGGAGTCGACGATAATTTAGAAGGAAATTAAAGTTGCCAGAATTCGATGGAAGATCATGTAACAGAATGCTTTGAAGACAAGAAATCTTTCTATTTGGTGGCTGTGGCTGACAGTTGAAGGTTATGAGCCTGTCAGCCGCAAAAGGGGAAATGGTGAAGACAGCGGCACATATTCACGAAGTATAGACTAAACAACTAGATTTCGAAGTTGTCACTGCCTCTGAAATTGAGAATGCTTCCGTGGCTGCGTCAAAAGCAAGAGAAGATTCGCAAAATACGGACGAGACATACATAATGCTCTTGCTTGGAATGGAGGTTCCTCCTCATGTTACTGTCCTTCAACAAATTCATAGGCGTCCCTCCAATGTCCGAAGATGTTCCCTGTTGGTTCTCGGCAGTTTTGAAAGTTGTACAGCAAATCTATCAAGACTCAAAATACCATGGTTGGCACCCATTAGAAACAGATCATGAACGTGGACAATGTGTTGCGACTATTATAAGAATGAGATGCACGCACCTGATTCCTGCATACTGACATTTTCAATAATAGAGGCATCTAACAGCATGTAAAATATCCTCAAAAATTCCAATCTCGGTTCGCAATTGTAAAAACCCGCTGTAGATCTGGTCGGTGGGCCAATCTGCTCTGTGGCAACAAGTTGCACGTTGCCACCGCAGTGGACTTCACACAGCGATATCTCCAAATGAGTAAGTATGTCAACCAGAGACTTGATAGTCACATGGAAAAATTCTAGGAAAGGCGAATTCTTATCCTTCCACCTTGAGACGTCTGATTTCAGATTTTAGACTTTCGCTTGATCGAAGGAACTGTAAGTCGGGGTACAACAATTAACGATGACACCTGGAATCGAACTGCAATAGATACGTGGCATTTCTCCTCTTATTTCGTTGGGATTGTAGATATTCTGACTTCCGAGGAGAGATATCAAAGGTGTCGTTTCGCGTCGCCATGCTGGCCCTCCAATTCCAGTCGAACACACCGTTTTCACCCATGCGCACTCTCATCCATCACTTCAATTTGCCTGTGGCATTTTCTAAGAATACAACTAGTTCCATGATCCTCAATATGACTTCGTCGCGATATAGCAGGCGCTTGTGTTCGAGCGGGAATTTCGAGCCATCGAATGAATATTGAATGGGATGCTCCTGGTAACCGGATGCCCATGTTTCTTCATTCTGACATCATCTGTCTATACTCGATTTAATCGTTAATACAGCCCAACTTTTCCGAATGGCAGAATATTTTTTCAAGCACAAGCTGTGCAATTTTGGATCTGTTGCACACAACTCCACTGCTCGCCCTTCTGGCCTTGCTGCTTTCCAGATTCCGGCGAGATTTGGTACACATTCCGACTTCTTCTCAGCGACGGAACAACAAACTCGATTCAATCCTTGCGATCTCCGGAATCCAGAAGTGTGAATTCTGGTGCGATATGACGAAATTTCCTTGACGCCATCTTTATCTCCTTTTTTCCCTATGGCTGACATATTCTGCTTTGGTATAGAGGATAGGGTATGAGATCGCGGATATTGAAAAGGTGACCCAAAAAATGTTGTGTTGTGAGCCCAACGCCTCAAATATCACTTGCAATAAATACTTCAACAAACAACATTACAACTGGCTGACCGATTTCACGGTTTAAATAAATGACTGAGCGGGAGTCGGCACTTACCCATGATCAAATACTGAGGACTTGGGCTGACTTCACTCTGCCTGCAGTACGATGATGTGCTAGTAGGGCCAGTGGTGTGATGCCGGCTCTCGGCCGCCATACCATCCCAACAGTACAATTTAAACCACCATCAAATCATTCGGCCGTCTGACCCATAAAGCTTCCAGGAACCCCAGAGGATCTTATCTTTTGTACTGCTCAGCCAAGCAGCTTGCTATTTACCCGTCGGGTACATAATTGGTGTGCGTTGTTTGCTCCTTCTTGTCGTTGTACTCGGTCTCTTTGTCGACCCTTGCAGCAATATTGTAATGCAGGTCATCTTTGATGCCAAGTTAGCAATCTTCCTCTTTTGGACCAATTTTGCGGCGAAGTTGTGATTGAAATGCGAGGGGTAGTGCCAACGAGCGTTTCGGGTTACAAATGTGCTAGGTTTGGCCATGGCAAAGAATCAAGGCAGATAAGCAAGGTATATGTAAGGAGTGATGAGCGGTGATGGAGAATCAGCACAGAACCAAAGTTCCCATATTTTGGAAACCGCAGTAATATACCTTTCTCTGAAATCTTGTGCTCATCTTCTTGTCTGCAATCTTTTGATCGTGATTCCATCGTAATGTTCCGACCCAAGTACTTGTTTATGGGGCTTTTAGGATTGGCCATCATTTCTTTCCTGATCGGTAGGTGTTTCTTTGTTAATTGATCATCGTCGTGCTCCAGAATAGAACAGTAGACCAAACACTTTTGGCCCCACACACCATACTATGAATTGTGGCATCATGAAGTCCATTCCACACTATTGAGAGCTGATCTGGTTACAAAAACAGCATTCCCCATCACAATTTCGAACAAAAGACGTGCCGAAGCATCAGAAAAAGCAAGCACACCTTCAGTGGAAGTAGACCAAGCATCAGGGGAAATAAAACTCAAACCTCTCCGAATACTACCAGCAGGCGATTCCATAACCTTCGGCAGCGGCTCTCACGACAAGGGCGGCTACCGAACCATCCTCAATCAACTCCTCATCTCAAATTCCACAAAATCAGATCCACCACCGCAATGGAGAGGCTCTCAGCAGAACGGGCCAGACCAACCTGGATTGTTCCACGAAGGCCATATTGGATTGACCGTGAGGCAGATTCAGAACAGGTTGTGGAATGACACTGCGACGACGTCGATATTGGATCAGAAACCGAATGTGGTACTGTTGATGGCGGGGACAAATAATTTTGTTTGGAATATTGGATTGAAGAATACAAAGGTTGAGATTGATAATGTGGTGGGAGGTATTATCGAGAGAACAGGCGGGAAAGCGTTATTGCTTGTTAGCGGGATTGTTCCCTTTGGCACAAGTAAGTTTAAGAGAAAATATAAAACGGTTGTTGTTTTGTGTAGGCGCGCTAGGGAGCATGGCTAATATCCAAAGCAGTACAGAATGCAACGACGACTCCAACGGGCCAGCAAAAGCAAGTTCTGGCATTCAACTTATACCTGGAACAGCTAGTCCAAGAGTGGCGAGCAAATAACACCAAAATTGGGTTTGTTTCATCGTCCGTCGACCAAGTATGTCATGCAGAGATTCCAAACATTGTACAGTACAATATTGATCGCAGAAACACGTAGCATTCGAGAGTGGATACCCTGCATCCAAACGATGAGGGATATAAAGTGATGGCGCAAGATTGGTTCATTGCGATTGGGACAGCACGCAACAGTATGATATTGTCATTCCACTTTATCTTCTGTCCTTTGGACTAACTAATGAACTTTATTTAGACAATCTGATTCCAGATATGGAAAGTTAAGGATCGGGATTGAAATCAACAGCACCAAGAATGCCCTCACAAGAAAGCGAGTATAAAACACAACTTCTTTCAAAACCGGTCCTCAGGCACGGCGCGGCAACAATGGTTACCCGGGCCCATTTTAAAGTCGTCTAAAAGCTCCAAATAATCGGCGGGTAAATTCTTTCAACTCTGTCAGACCGATCCTAGAAGAGCAGACTCAAGGCACAAGATCAGCAGGGACAAAATACAATACAACTACGAAATAGCTACATTAAAATACAAGCTTGGATCGAAAGCAAATTTATGAGAGAAATATATATCAAGAAGTGAGCTGGAGACCGCAGATGAAGGTCGAGGAGGAAGTTAAGAATGAGGGTAATTCTCGGCTGTCATACAAGCGGCACTGGCTCGAGATGATTTTTTGGGAACAACTTGGACTTCAAAACGAAAACACCACCGTCAAACGGGAGGATCAAATCTCACGGAACAGAGGATATCTCGATACTACTGAGTGCCTCAACAAGATTGATCACTTGATCAGCCAAACGAGTATCATTTATGTTGTATTCGAACAATGAAACGGGATCGGACAGAATAACAATTTTACTTCACCTCTCCCCTTTTCCGAAAATCTACTCTGCTGGAGTTTCAACGAGTCCCTTACAAGACATAAGCCTACTTGAACCCTCGTGTTCTTTTGAACTCCCACACACTCCCGGCACTCCCACTAGCAGTCACAGGCTCATAACCCAACACATTCTCCACAAACACCAGCACCAACATTGCGCTAACCTCCCTCCCCGACGGCCCTCCGTTTCCAAGGTTAAGGTATCATTGAGCAAACCGAGCCCAAATGGCGACTCCTGAAGACGAAGGGTCACAATCGGTGGCTGTGACGGACAGAGATTTCAGCAAAGATCAGCCCACTTCTTCATCATATCAAAGCTTTCAAAAAAACCGAGGAGAGGAGGGACCAAAAAACTATAAAAAACTCACGCGATCCACAAGTCCTATTTCACCTCTACACCATCTCTTCAGATAGGCCTCCAAGACACCCAGACTTCCCGCATGACTTGCATGTACCGTGACTCTCGTCCTACCCTCCTGTCTCACGACCATCCAATAAGGCGGTCTCTTCAACAATTCCTCCGGACGTTGAATAGTCGACATTTCCGGGAGGAAATCCTCACCCACATCGTTTGATCTTGCCACCGTTGAAGCAGGGGTACGGATTGGATGGGTTTCCGGTGAATCGAGAGAGAGATGAGCCCAGGCATCTATATCTTTCTCCTCGATGTGCTGCTTGGCTGTGGCCGTGGCAGGAAGCAGCAGTGGAGATGCCGTGAAAAGATTGTGGAAATCGGTGCTGAAGCCTGAGAGGATGGTGTGGGTTTGTACGGGTGCGGATTTGGGTAGGGTGATTACGAAAACTGCTTTGACTTGATCCCAGGTCGTGGTTGGTCTTGTTGAGGAGGAAGGAGAAATCTTGTTATTTCTAATCAGTACCTTTCAAAGATAGATAAAAAATGGATGAATGGATGAGAACAAAACACACCTCCAAGCAAAGAGTCACAGTGCCATGTCGGATTCCATCCAAGAGCTTCTCAACATTTTCTTCATTTTCGCCGCCTTCAAGCCAGATTACGAAGGCATCACACCAGGCGATTAACAAGTGTGTCATGTACGGGACGAATGTTGAGGGGTCGGGGAAGTGGACCTGGAGTGTTTTCCACAACATTGTCCATTCTGGGTCTAGAGAGATGGGGTACCCCAGGGTTTTCTGTACGGATGCGGTTTTGAGTGCAAATGGAGAGGTGGGCGAGGTGATTTGATCGCGGAGATGTTGCTTGATGCGGGTGGGTCTAAGAATGGCAGTTAGATATATATAATATAAGGGGAAAAGAGATACAGGGAAACTATACAGTGTTGCAGCCATTTTTATTTAATTCAGGTGGTGGATACGAAGTTTGTGAGAAGCGAAAGAAGAGAGAGAGAGTGATGAAGCATGGAGATGTGGAAAATTATGGACCATCAGGGTAATTATTAACAACAGGATGGCAAGGTAACAATTTCGAAAGACGGCAGAGAAAGAGAAACATCATCAGCCTCCTCGCTTGGAAAAGAGGGGTTCTTGAGCGTGCATGACCCCCTTTAATCAGCTCATGTACGAATCAAGCTTAAAATAACGCCTCAAATATCGTGCCGCAATTGCGGGCCATCAAGACCGCAAGTGACTATTCTGCCTTGCCAGAGAGTCCTACCCACACACATCATGGAAACCAATGGAAGTTTGGACGATAGAGTGGATGGAAATTTTGATTTTTCATCCGATGAACAACATTGACTAATAACATGATTGTGGTTGCAGCATACAATAAATATTCAGACGCTATAAGTCGGAAACACAAACGCTCGCCTGTGACTCCTGTCCTGTGAGAACCAACCCATCACAATCTGCTCATCAACTGTCCTACAAGATATCCACAATCTTAGCACAGGAGTTGTAAATGTTGGTGCCGAAGTTCTTAGCAGTGGTCTAGAATGAATTTTGTTAGCATCGATTCTCCAATTTTAGAAGTTGCATAGAAACATACCTGAATCACCAACTTTTCATCTTCAAGAATGATCTCATTGTACCCATTCTGCTCGGTGGCCAACTTATCCACAATTCTCAGCTCAACGACTCCCTTTGCAGCAGCCTCTGCTAGTCCCTCCCTCAACATCTCATCCTCTCCAAACTTCTCGTAAACAAGGTAATCGACAAAGCTCGAGAAGTAGTCTCGTCCAAAGCTTCCAATATTCGACTCCCAGTCGTCCCGTACATCCTTGCTGGCTCTCAACTTCGCCCCAATCGCTTCGAATTCAGGCTCGAACTTGAATTCGGGATTTTGGAGTAGCTTGCGGGCCTTCTCAAGATATTCGTCGATCTTAGCGGTGTAGTCGGTCTTGATAGAGTGGCGAGCAGCGTAGGAAAGGGATGGAGCGGCGGATGGTTGAGGGGCCTTTGAGATGGTTTCCGCAAGGTTTTCCCCTACGTTGTTGACGTTGCTTCCCAGGTTTTTGGGATTGAAGAGAAGTGCAAGTTTACCATCCTGGACTTCGGTTCCACAGTAACTGAACTTAGTGGATGCGCCCATTGTGATGGTGTGAGTTGGGCAGACCGCATTGAGTTCGTCTGCGCCTTCTTTGCTGTGATATTGGATGAAATACTCGAGATGGTAAATAAGACCCTCAATATATCTACTTCAAGTCAGCGAGTGATCGATCGATTCTGGCTTCGTTGGAATACTCACGCATTGATACAATCTCCAAGGGAAGTGTTGCCATATGAACCCTCCTCAGCATAAGGGAAGATTGCAAGAGGATCAATTTCAAATGTCCACGGAACCCCGAGAAGCTTCTCGAGCTTAGCTGAGTTTGCTTCCTTCTTCGCTTCATATCCATCACGAACTGGGAAAGTCTTAGCCCTGGTCAAGAAATGGCGTGTGGAGTTCAACTTACCGTTCTTTCGAAGTGCGAGTGGCAATTTGGTAGCAGGGGGAAGGTCGGCCATTTTGATTTCTGTGAAGAAGAATATGCTGGATGTGAGAAAGTTTGAGAATTGTGTTGAGATTGAGTAGAGATGTTACTTGGGAATCGCCTTCAATTTATTTTGATTTCTGAATACTCGAGGAGGAGCAACCCCGCGTTGAAGGACCCCTGATTTTATTTGAGAAGTAAGACTAGCAGTCAACCTAACAGTCCCGTCTTGGCATCTGGAGTCGGTGTGCAATGGCGTTTAAGGGCTACATCAAGCGGGAGATCAACCACGAAGTGAAGGCGGCAGCCACAGATGCAAATGACCACACAAAACTTCTGAATACTGCCACAGGCCGGAAGTATTGGCCAAAACAGCTGACCGAGAATACTGTAAATCGATAGTTTCGTCACATCATGTTCCGCGACCCCTGGTGGCTGAAGCCTGAAACTTTATTTTCTTTTGTGGATGAAGACGGCAAGCAAAGGTTCGGAGCCGAGTGACATGAAAACTACTTAACATGAAGACAGCTCGGACGTTGTGGTTGCTATTCCCAGAGACGACCTGCAACTCAAGACAATCGTATTCGCTAGATAAGAAACCTCTGGCTTTGTGGTCCCCAGAAACCAAGCAGAGGCCAGGCCCTCGGTCTGATTCATCGAGGTATTTCATGCAGCTTTCCTGTGCCAAGAAGAGTTTATCCCAACAGTGAACGTCCCGTTTGTCTTGCAGGCTTTCTTATTGATATGACGAGGTAAAAAGCCAAAATGGCAGCATAAAGATCTGCTTCAGAAGCCCTCGCATATATAGCAACATTTATTTGCGGCAAGTGAGCAGGATTTTTTGCATGATAGATCGTCCACTCAGACAAGAATAGATACCTCGTTGCTTCATTCAAGCAAGGAGATTGCTCAAACTTGCACGTAACTAGTGAGGTGCAGGGTACCGTTCAACACGATCTCAACTTGAGAACCATGCCACTAGAACATTCAGCCCTGAGAAACTTCCACAAATGCGCATATTACATGACGTGGCCACCTAGCCGGGGGACTCAAGACGGACTGCACTATCAAGTGTCAACCCACCCCTACTTCCTAGCACAGGGAGTGTTCCCACTTTGTATCCTGCTCTTCCTCCACGCATATAGCCACAAGCCTCAACTATATCTATATTCACACCGCTGGCAAACTGCCAGGGCCCTCGAGCCGTGTACTCCGTATTTCGTATGGGCCCCTCCTCCCATCATGAAGTCGGACGAACGACGGATCGAGAGGTTCCAGTCTGGCTGTACAAATGAGTACACAATGGCAGTGTGCATGGCGTTCAACCTTTGCAACAGGAATCTGAACAATGACACGAGCTTTCCGCCATATCATGTCGTACGCAAATGGAATGGCTCGTATACTCGGGTAGTCGCTAGGTTGGTCTGCGATGTCTGGACGTTAGCCGGTTTCTGAAGACCTGCAGAGGGAGTAGTACCAGGAAGCTTCACAAGACTTGATAGACCTTACGACCAAGCGCAGCTGAGTTTAAACAGCGCATTAATGGTGTCTGTTGTACTCAACGAGCGTCGAGCAACTGGATCGTGGTTTTCCGTCTTCCGATTTCGAGGGCTAGATTTGAGGTTGGACAAGCTTACGTAAGCCTCCAGATTCCTGAACCATGATTTTGGAAAGACGATACTTTACGAATTATATACTTCTACATTCAAAAGTCACAAGAATGTTGTTAGCTACCAGTTCTCTGAATTTATATTTGAATTGGAGAGACAACATAGGTGCAAGATACAGAAGCCTGTCGTCAAAAGTACCATATCCCTTCATGATTTCCCGCCCTTCATATCAAGTAATATGAATCCTCTTTTGGAAAACAGAATTTCTCAGCCTTTGAACACATCTCACTTAATCACTCACGCATCGAAAACAATAGTTATTTGAACATTCAGACATATAATTCGCCCTACTAATTCATATGCATCATTTTGAAACATCATGCACAGCATAACTCCACAAGAACCCACATGGGTCATAAATTTATATACAAGAAGGCTTTCTTTTTCTTTCCACACGATTTCTTTTTCTCTATCTCAAGAGATTTTGATTTTGATTTATGCACGGAAGTGCATGGCGCGGTGTCCATCTGGAGCACGACGGTGCATCACTGGGTAAGTGGCACGAGCAACAACTGGGGCTACGACCTCCTCCTCGTCTTCGCAATCCTCCTCTTCTTCCTCGGCTGGGAGGTCAACGACTGGCGCAGATGTAGAGGTGGGAGTTGCAACGGGAGCGGCTGGGGAAGATGTGACGGCTGGGCTGTCGGTGACGACAGGAGAGGAGGAGGATGTGGCACTTGGGGCGGAGGATGAGGCGACAGGTGCAGATGAAGATGTAGCAACTGGGGCAGCAGCCGAAGAGCTGACTGGGGTGGATGGAGTCTCGTCTCCTCCAGCTCCGCAGGTGAAGACCTTTGGTCCTGGAATGATGTAGTCGCCGAAGTCGCCATAGATGCTGATCTTGATTCCGGGGTCGGTGCCGTTGTAAAGACCAGGGATGGAGACAGTGTCAGTTGGGAGGGAACCAGATCCACCGGTGACGGTGATTTGAGCGCATTCCATCTGTTGGATCTGTTAGTTGTGATTTTTGATAGAGTTGGATTGCGCGGAGAAACGTACATAGAATTGGGCTCCTGGGTATCCACCGGCAGCGTGAAGAGCGATGAGTTCGGCACGGAAGAGGTAGTCACCATCTGGGAGGCAAGATGGGAGCTTCATGTCGAATTTTCCATCGGCAGCAATCATCTTGTCAACAGCCCATTCCTTTCCATCGTAACCATCCTCGAAGAACTTGAACCCTGTGGACGAACACAAGTTAGTCGGCTGCCTTGGGAGTTATATCAAAGACATGAAGAACATACACTTAAGTCCGGCAACGGTAGCGGTTGCAGCATCGTCAACCTTTGCGAGGTATCCAATGATAGGACCCTTGTGGGAGGCAGCAATTGGGTCATCTCCATCGTTGGGGTCGGCGCCGTTAAGGCCGTGATGCCATTCGGTGGTGAGGACGGATCCAGCCTTGACTGGAATAACATCCTTTGGCGAGGTTGGGGAAACGTTGCAAATCATGTTGTCCGACTCTACATCTTCAACTGGGTTGTTGTTTGGTGCTTGTCTGATACCAATGTTGTGACCAGCAGATACACCATCAACATGAACTTCTTGGAAGAAAGCGTGTCCAGACACAACAACGCTGCTAGCCAGAGCAGCGAAAAGGGTGGTGGTGAAAGACTTCATTGTGAATGTTTGAAAAAAAGAACGTGAGGAATCTAAAAGAATGGAAGATGTCCTTGAACGAAAAAAAACAAGAAGAGAATGTGGAGAGTGTGATGAAGAATGAGGAAGAGAACTTTCTCAAAAAGGCTCAGACGTTTACTTATGTACTCTCCTCCTGGTACTGTACTACTGTACCTCCGAACTGAGCCTCATCTAGATGAGATTAGGAGATGAGATACTGTACTTGGAAGAGGATTCGGACGGAGATGGTCCCCACTTGTCACCGTTTCATCACCCCGCGCGGCAGAGGCGCGAAGCCTTGGTACAGTATCTACTGCACCACAGAATTGTAAATTTGCATGTTCCATTGTGGCGTCATTCTTTTCTTGTTGAAAGTCTTTGTTCTTTGCTTATTACTTTGGTGTTGATTATTAAACTGCCGTTGTTTTTACCTCACACCTCAAACCATCGCGAAGCCTCGTAAACCAATTTTTTTTTTTTTTTGGAGAAGAGCCTCGGGACGACAATTTCTTGATGATTGATCGATCGATCGTCGATATTTCGTTCATCGGATATGTTGTTCCGCTTCCATCGCATCAGCGTCTAAACAACACGCCATCCTTCGTTGGTCCTCGAATTGATGAAGCGTTTCGTTTCATCCAGAAAAATCCATCGTTTCAGATGTTTGCCCCACCCAGCTCCTTGGATCCCCCTTTTCGTCAGTGTCTCCGATTCGCTCGATCTGGAATTCGTTTCGAACAAGGTGCTCTACCGAAATGAAGGTTAAATTAATCGCGCCTAAATGGGATAGAGAGGAGCATGTAGATGACGATGCGGTGAGATTTTCAGGAGAAGTGGGTGTTGATGTCAAAAACTCGAAGGATCAAGAAAGGGATAGTTAGCTTGGCGACAAACGGCGCTTCTGCTCATAGTTCAATGGATGCGTGACGGATAACAGCACCTGAATTCAAATTGCCAGAGTATTGAGGACATCCGTACTTGTCGCCACCAAGGAAGTATTCGAATTCAACATCACTACAACACAGTTTGATGGTGTATCCAGAATATCAGTGTATTGTCACTGACCTTGAAGTATGCCAAGGCATCCGCCACTAAAGCCTTGGCGTCACCTTCGTTCGTCAAGTCGAGGAGAGACCGCGTTTCTCCCTCTCTAAAAACGCTAAAACTCCTACTCGAACGCCAGGAAGGTCCAATTGACATCGGAAATATGAATTGTACGGAAATGGATGATACGCGACTCCGATGGCTGGTTGCCTGGTCTCGAGCCCGAATGCGAGAAGGTCCGTAGGGCAACGTTCGTCGCGACTTTCGAATACCATAGGAGTGCGATGCAAGTCGATTAGAATTACACGCAGGTCTCTTTAGACCAGGTTGGGTAAGAATGCTGGTGTGTTCTGCTAAATATTTCTCGAGACATCAGTTGCGATTACATCGACAAATCTGCTCGACCATTCCCTATGCCAGGAGAAGCATTATCAACCAGGCGGCTCCTTCTCTTCTTCTTCTTCTCCCTCCTTCTCCCCCTCGTGGGGGAGAGGAATACACGAAAACATCTACAAGTGTAGATTCGTACCTCCAAGTTGTGCTCCAAGTTTGGGTTGTTGTCTTTTTTGGGGGGTAAACCGGTTGGTCGATATCTTCGCTTTTTGTTTTGCGCTTGTTTTGTTCAAATCCGAGTCGAATTGTTCAGATCCCTCAAGTCGTGGGTCCGGTGCACAGTCTGCAATGTCGTTTCTACTTCGCTTCCAGTAGCAAGGGAGCGGAAGTAGTATGAAGTGAGGGCGAAGCAGAATATCTGCATGAAGAGTCCGTCCCATCATCGAGACCTCTTAGCGCCAGCCGTATCCAATGCGCAAGAGAATCTCTCATCCGTAATTCTCAGCAATGGCGTGGCTATTTAGTGGTTAATGTATAGGTCAGTAAGGTGGAGATGGTGATGCATTGTGTCTGTTATGTAATGCAACCAAGAGACCAAGGTACACAGCTCTGCAACTTCCAATTCCTTGTTCTTTCAATCGAACGCTTTCGTCTGATGGTTCATAGAAAATTATGGACTCTGAGGCTCATTTGCGAAGTGTTCAAATGTGCATCGAAGGGCATTATCCAACGATGACATTGTTATTAAACCTCTAGCACCAGGTTGTCAAAGACGGAAGCCAACGGCACGATGGCGTAACCGAGTAATCCGGGGTTCCAAGTTTCCTATGCAGGACTGGATATGACGATTTCAGGGAAATCATGAGGTGATGATATACTCTCGTATGAGCAGATACATAATCGGCGGCCATATCCAACCGCCGCCCTACCCATTTCATGGGTATGTGAAGGTCAAGAACGCCTCATCGTACGTTATTATCAATAGGGAAGGTCTAGTACTGTACTGTACCTAGGAACTGCCTAATAAACGGCGGTTTTGTTGTACTTTACCAAGGGAACTGCAAGGGAACACAAGCTCATGCCGAGGATCTCAAAAGGCTTACCGATCGAGTTGTAAGTTGTCTGCGCCTTGGCCTCCGATTATCAGTCTTGGCACCTTCCACTTTCAGCCTCGGCTCCCTCCAACGTCAATATTGGCATGGTTGCGAATACTTATGTAGGTAATACCCGCCCTCTGAAGATTGTGTGGCTCGCTGACTCGTGGAGAGATAGAAGGGCAAGATAACCTGCCCAATTACGGTATTGCATGGCACTGTTGCTGTGCCGCCAGATCTCCCCGGACAACAGCGGACAAATCATCTGCTTACCTTAAGCATTTTAACTGCCTTCCGCGCTTGGCATTCAGGTACTGAAAGTTACGGTATTGTGTTGCCACACTACGGCCGACCGCCGTTAGTATTCCTTCCAATCGCATGCTTGTTCGGAATAATGTCGTATTAACAGGTCACTGAGCACTATAGGTAATATGCATAAAAGGCGGGAAGCTTGCAGGGCACAGGTGTGATACCTTCCTTCTCTGGCGACTTACAATTTGAGGATCAACATGGCAACTCACCTTGGCAGACCTTCAGGATGAGGGGTGCCTGCCTGTATCCTGCTTGGAATCCTCTGCTGCATATTCCGCTGGCCGAACTGGCCGAAAGCTATAAAACCATGAACATCCCCTCTCCGAGGATCGTGCCTCGTCAAGATTCAACCAGTCCTCACAGTTTGAAATCTCCTGCCCATAATGCAGCTCACTTGGTCTACTACTGTTGTTGTGGCTCTCGCAGCTCTTGCTGAGGCTGCTCCATCTCCGATTAACTCTCGAGCACTTCCCCTAGTTCAATCTGTATGCTTCCCTTTCTCTAAATCACAATTAAAGTAATCTAATCAGATCTATCTTTCAGAACCAATTGCGCCGCATTCTTTACCGTTCCGAGATCCTGAAGAAAGGTCAACTTTTCCAGGACTTCGCATACTCTCACGAGGGCCGCAATCGATACATTGGAACACCCGGTCACAATTTGACTGTCAACTACCTCTACGATACCTTGGTCGCTACCGGATACTATGATGTTTCCATTCAGCCATTCTCTGTTGACTCCATCGCTGGAAACCTGACCGTCAATGGGGCTACTATTGACTCGGCACCAATGTCCTTCTCGCCCGAAGGAACTCCATCCGCCGGCCTTGTCCCTGTTGCAAACGTCGGATGTACTGCTGTACGTATATTCTATTGAGGTTCCAAAAAACCAATACTGATAGAATTGTAGGCGGACTACCCTGCAACCGTGGCTGGCAAGGTTGCGCTCATTAGTCGTGGAACTTGTGCTTTTGCGGTGAAGTCCACATTGGCTAAGGCAGCTGGCGCTGTGGGAGCGGTGATTTACAACAATGTTGCAAACACGGTTATCCAAGGTACTCTCGGAGGGCCAGGAGATTATGTTCCAACTTTTGGTATCTCGCAAGAGAGTGGCGTTGCATTCATCGCTGCTCTGGCTGCTGGAACTCCGCAAACTGCTGGGTTGAGCATTAAGTTGACATCAGTTCTCACGTGAGTATTTCCCGCCTAAAAATTATGCACCAATTGACATTTTACAGATACAACGTCATTGCTGAGACAAAGACTGGTGACCACGAAAACGTGCTTGCTCTTGGTGCGCACACCGACTCTGTTGAGGAAGGCCCAGGCATTAACGACAACGGATCTGGCTCAATTGGTATTCTCGAAGTCGCTCTCCAACTCACCAAATTTTCGATCAACAACGCTGTCCGATTTGGATGGTGGTCTGGTGAGGAGGAGGGTCTTCTCGGTGCTACCCACTATGTTGAGAATCTATCAGAGGAAGAGCTTGACAAGATTCGTGTCTATCTCAACTTCGACATGATTGCCTCCCCAACTTTGTCTACGAAAGTATGTATCATCACTTCAATATTTTTCGGATTTCCGAGAGCTATTCACGGGATATAAACTAACAACCAATTCAACAGTTTATGATGGAGACGGATCATCCTTCAACATCAGCGGTGCTCCAGGGTCCGCCGAAGTGGAGAAGCTCTGGGAGGATTACTTCCCCAAGGACGCTCAACTTCCATTCAACCCTACTGCCTTTGACGGACGATCCGATTACGGCCCATTCCTTGACGTTGGAATCGCTGCCGGTGGCCTCACCAGTGGCGCCGATGGAGTTAAGACAGCCGAGGAGGTCACGCGCTTCGGTGGAACTGCTGGGATTATCTATGATCCAAACTACCACACTGCTCGCGATATCCTCAAGAATACTAACATGGGGGCTTGGATTCAAATCACCAAGGGTATTGCTCACGCAGTTGCCACTTATGCCCGAAGCTGGGAGAGCTTCCCACCAAAGGCAGCCAAGAGAGAGATTCAGAAGAGAGGTGCTTATAACTTCGAGAGGAAGGGTGGAAAATGGGTCATTTAATTGATCACATTTTGAATTGGTTGATTCTGCCTTATTAATGTGTATATGAATAATTATCTGGTTTGAAAAGTAGTCAAATATACTTGTTTCTCAGCATTGAGCATTATTGTGTACAAGAATAATTTCCTGGATTGAAAAGTTGATCAAACATACTTGTTTCTCAGCATCGAGTAAAATGTTCGACTTCAATATTTCCCTGCATAAGTTATGCTGCCAAGTGACCAAGTCATGTACTGTAAAGTGAAGTGTGACAAGACAGATCCACTCTTGTGCTCTTCAACAGCAGGAACGTCCGGCACAGCTTTTTCTGCCGACTAATTTCTGCCTTTCATCACAACCACACTCCTCTAATAGCATTCCCGACACCAAAACCACAACATCAAAACCACAACATCAAATCAAGCTCTTCCAGCAACAATGTCCACCTTCAAATTCTCCAAACCGGTCAACCCATCCCTCTACAATCGCCCTGACTACCTCAGCTCTCTCAAACCCCGAGTCTCTCTACGTGCCGAAATCGCGCTTTTAGTTCACTTCTCCTTGATATCGCAACACCGGCTGTTCAAAACCCCGAAGGAGTAGAACTAGATAATCCCGGTCTCACTAACCCGACGTGCCAGGGTGCCACCGCATTGATATTTGCTGAGAGTTCGCCAGAGAAATTAGGCGCTTTGACGTATCTGTGGGAGTTTTTAGTGATTCAGGATGGTAAGTTTTCTTTTGTTTGATAATGGTCTTGTGAAATCGTTGTGTTAGAATTGAAAAAGTAGAAGGGTTTTTGCTGATACTTTTATAGATATGGAGGAGATTGAAGGTACGTGTTGGTATTGGTGTTTTGAGACTTTCGTTTGCTGGTTTGTGGGTCGTGGAAACTGATCAGCTATGCTGTAGAGAATAAACAAGTCTCGAATGTTCAAACATTGTCGTTTAGACATGATAAGCATTCCATCAGACGAGAAATAGTAGATCACATCGTCAGGGAAGATAAGCTTATTGGCACGAAACTGGCCGGAGTGCTACAAGGATATTCAGCAACGGCGTCCGAGGACGAGAAGAAAGGATATAAAACTCTAGACGACTATCTGAGATTCCGTCGCAGGGATTTCGGCCATGAGTTTGTTCCCCCTCCTTATGTCGCATATTAACCGCATTTTCTCACTTTTTGGTCTCCAGTCTGTGGATTGTCTCAATGCAATATCAGCTGGGACTCTCCCTTTCCGACGAACAGGAGAAGTCATTCGAACCTATCCACGAACTTGTGATCAACATCATGGGATTCGACAACGATCTCGCATCTTGGAACAAAGAGTACAAAGTCTTTCTTACTCAAGGCGAAGAAGGTTTCATAGCGAGTGCAATTAAATTCTTCATGGATTCTCGAGGGATGGGCGTGGATGAAGCCAAGGAAGAGGTGAGAAAGGAGAGAATGAAGATGGAGAGTTTGTTTCTTGAGAAGAAGCGAGACATGATTGCGGGACTGAAAGAGGGAGATGAGAAGGTGCTGGTGGAAAGGTGGTTTGAGGCTTTGGAGTGGGGGATGGCGGGGCATTTGTTGTGGACGCTGTCGGCACCGAGGTATAAGGTATGATAAGTTGTTGGTTTCTTGGTGAGGATTTCATTCCTTGAAGTGCTGAGGGTTGGTATCGTTGATTAAATAATTTTATCAAGTCCTACTCGAGGTGGGAAATTACGTTGGAAACTTTGTCTTCGTTGCAGTTATTGGAACTGCATCCCTGATTGATACATTCATCAAGAAATACTTGAAGTGGGTCAATTGAGGCTTGCTCCTCCGTTGCAGTTGTTGAGCTCCAAGTATGGGAGCTGATGTCTTTTTATGATGATACTAGTGATGATGATGATGATGATGATGATAGTAATAATATTGATTCAATTTTAGTGGAATCACATGCAAAATGAAGAACTTTAAAGATGTCCATGAACATGTCGAGCTCGGGGTTTTGTGTAGAAATGTTGAAAGACAGCACCAAGATGAAATAAAGACCCCACGAAGCAGTGCTAAGCAAGAAACCGACGTGATCTTTCTGCGGCGGGTCCCTCTCCGCCAGACAAAATGACTATAATGTATAATTGCGGTACAGAACCCAAAAAATACACAAAAGGTTCCAGTAGTGGTGGCAATAGTCGTGTGTCAAATGGCTGACAAGCACCGCTCTTCTCTGTAGAGAAACAAGTACTGCGCTGAGAATTACTCGCTTTACGACACGAACTTTGATGTAAGCAGAGCGTCCAATTGAACTTTCCAGACTGGTCTGGCAAGCGTATTAAATTCGTCGCCGGAAGAATCGATAACCTCCTTCATATAGGCATCATCAGCCTCAATTCTCTGCGCACCAGCACCATCCTCCCCACCCAAAGTGGCATTCCACCAGGCTTTTTTCCAAGTATTGATTGCATCTCTGCCCTTTTCCGTGCCAGGCTGGACATTCTTCGCAATGAGATAGAACGACGATCTGGTCGCATGTTTCTTCACAGGTTTGAAAACTTCAATGTCAGAGAATTGGGAGAATATATAAAGAAGCTCTAGAGTGTTCCACGCTTCAATCTTGTGAAGTAATATGATTAGAGTCCCGCCATGTCGCATGCGTTGCATTGCCAAGATCAGCTGTGAGGTTGTGAGCCGGGTCGCCTCCGTTGGCTCTCGGTGATCCGGCCGCTTGTGTGTTCGAAGGACTTGACCATCGCATATAATGAGATCGAATCGCTTGTCCAAGAAGGGCCTTTCCATACTGAATGATGCAAACTCTGGATGTGTGAGTGGGATGTCGTCTACGCCAAACTCTCTAGCGAACATCGTAATGTCGTGAAATAGAACTTCGGACCGAGGAGACTCAAGTAAAACCTTGTGCCCTCCTTCAGCCGGTGACAAAGTGATCCCAATCGCTTTCGCTCCAGAATTTTGCTTCAGCGCAGTAGCTGTATAGCCACCAGGGGCCATGCAAAGATTGAGAATGACAACGTCAGCTTCTGATCGGGTGGCATTGTTTATCGTAAACGAACCCGTCGCAGCTTGCATCTCATCTCCAATTTCTTTCATCATTCTATAGAATTTGGCTTGACCCTTCTCCCCGGTGGTGTCGGCTCTCTTTCTCTGATTCCGGAAATGGGTATCGCCTTTGGGATTATCCCATCCCTTTTGGTTTCAATATCAGCTTTTTGGTCATCTTTAAGCGCTGAAATAGGAAATAACTGACTCTTTTTTTCACTTCTACGAGCGAGGCAAATACGGGCTCTGTTTGACGAAGGTTCTGATAGAACTGTGAAATGGGCGAAGATGTTACGGACATATAAGTCTCGGTGAAATGATCAGCACCATCCATTTTATATTTCCTGCACTTAGTTGTCCTGACGTCTATGGCTGAGTCGAGAGTTGAGCCAAGATTTCTTTCATCTTCCTTCTACTCATTCTTCGCTGGAGCATTGCTGTCCATGCTCGCTGAAATTCCCATAACTTTGTTGCGAATGGTAATGATAGCTGGTAGGCTGGCTGTGAAAGGGGAGATCGCGCTCGTTGTGAACGAAGGGATGGGCTGAGGAGTTGGGGGTAGGGGATTGTCGATGAGGGACGTGCGTGCTAACCAGAGAGGCGATATAAATGTAAATATTATATAAAGTTCCTTCCGTATAGCTGTGTTCTGGGTTGATCGAGACACAGGTGGATCGAGGCAATTCTGATGAGGTGCTCCACTCCAAGATTTCTTCTTACACTTATTCAGAAGTGAGCATGTAAGAGGTCGAGCTTCCCCTTTGACGCACGAAGAAAAACCTTTAAATAATCGGAATGAATTATCAACTGAGATGTCAATAACAGAATCCTGGCATGAATACAATCAATTCTTTACTGGCCTGGGGTTTTGATGAATATGACTTGTTATTTATCCCGCTTTGTTCTTGAATCTACCCCGCATCCATAGTAATTGATGGTATGATACAAGACTCAAAAAAGCATGTCAGATTCTCTTGAACCAATTATGAATTTTGTCGTCCTATCCTATTGGGTCAATGCCCTGGTAAGATTCAGATTTGTACAACCACACGAACAAAAAACGACACTCTCGCAGCCAAATGCGCGAATCACAATTTTATCTTTAATTTTAAAATGGTAAACAGTAATCAACACTCTAGATAATTATGACTGGTCAAATTCCGACGATATCTCCATATTATCTTTAATTCTTGAATGCTCAAGTCAAGTCGTTCTCAACGTCAAGTAAAATGAAAACTTGTCAACTCATTTACTCCGCAAGTGAGGCTCTGGTGTTTCATCAAGGAGAAAACTGGTTGGTGTACGAATTATTGAGCGTGTTCATCTCTTACTCGTTATTACTGCCATGCACATCCACAATCGACTGCTTTTGGTGTTCCACAGCATAATCCGGCGCAACTCGGCGAAGCAGGAAATGACTACAGTAAGATTTACAAGCAGGCTAAGCAGCGCACGAAACTGCATATTGTGAACTCATTCTCTATGGATTCATAACATTTTCTACTCTAATTGAATGTACTGCACGTAGTCATCGCGCAGCTTTCTCCATCGAAGGCACTGGTTAAAAGGATAGCCAGGTAATGGGCAATGATAAAACTAATGAACGGGGGTTATGCTAAGCCGAAAAAAATACAATAGCCGGCGACAGTTCATTGTGAGCTCGTTTGAAATCTTTTTCAAAAGAACAAAATGCGATCTTCAGTTTACAGTTATCCCCTTTTACGATTTAAAGACACTGTAAAGTAGCAGGATAAATAGATGTCTTTTGCTTGAAAATAGTATGAAGGACGTAGTTGAATTTTAAAGAGATCGGGGACCTATCGAAGGGTTTGAATGAGAAATTGAGAGGTGTTATGAAGTGGGTTTTGGCAGAGTTTGCGAAGGGCTCATAACTCGTGAACATTATGCTGTATGTCATGACCATCAATATGAGACTTAGCGAAAGAGGTGAATTTTAAGGTTAAACAAAGAATCTCAGCGAGAATTGCTTTCCTGGGCAAGTATAAAACACTTGGGGTAAATCAGATGGTGGACATCGAGGAGAGCTGACATGGGAGAAGGGCGGAGTGGGAGACAATATTGAATAAAATCAGGCTGAGGATCTAACTGACTGATGGTGTTCAATTTGTCGCTAGCGAACAAATTATTGGGTGTGATACCTACATACTATTTGAGGAGGTCCTTTGTGTAAAAGATTTCGTTGTATGACTTGTATAGAAAGTATTCAAAATTTGTGGAGACTTGTGTTAATGGATTCACAGGAATTTATCTTTTGTATTTGAAAATTGAGGTTCTATCCAGTTCCAACATTTCTCTACTCTTTGATCGTACAAATCATATCTTCATGAGATTCTCAACGATGATACTCTTCCACCAAATCATGTCGTGGCTCCACATCCCCTCTCTTTACATGTTTATTGATGTACCATGGAATCGACTCCAAATAATATTTGGCATGCTTTCTGGTGGGAACCTCGAACACAGCATCCAATTCCTCCAGCGAACGGGCCTTTGTCTCTGGGAGACAAAAGTAACAGAACACGAACCCAAAAATATTCCACGCAGCATACCAGCCAAAAGCGCCCTGTTCCGAGAAAGCTTTGACAAGAGCGGGCCAGGTGAGAGAAAGGACAAAGTTGAATCCCCAGCAAGTTGCTGTGGCGAAACTCATTCCAATATCGCGGATGTAGAGGGGGAATGCCTCAGCGGAGTAGGTGAAAGGAACAGGTCCAGCGCCTGGGGAATAGAAGACCATGAAGAGATAGATACCAGCTGCAACGCAACCAAGTCGGACTTGCTCAGCAGTGATGAAGAAAGAGAAGCCCGTGAAGAAGAGACAGAGACTCAGAAGTGGGAAGGTCGCTAGGAGAAGATTCCTACGGCCGAATGTATCGATGGTGTAGACGGCCGGAATAGCAAATAGCCAATTGACGATACCAGTGCCGAGAGAAACGAGGAGTGCGTTCGTAAGGCTAAAACCGGCGGAAGTAAAAATATTCGTCGAGTAGTATGCAATAACGTTGACTCCGCAAAATTGTTGCATGTACATGACGAAGAATGAAGACTGGGCAGCGCGGCGGTTGCGGCCGACAGCGAAGAAGTCCTTCCAGAGATTCTTTCCTTCTCTCATCTTATTCTCAATTTGCAGGGCGGCATGAATGGAATACAGATCCCGAGATGCTTGAAGTTTGGTGTTTCTAAGACGTTGAAGAGCATGGTAGGCTTTATCATACTTGTTCTTCATCATATACCATCTCGGTGATTCCGGACAAAAGTAAACTTGGGCACAGACAAACATAGGCGGAATTGCTGTCGAACCAAGCATTAGTCGCCAGTTCAGTCCGGGGATTGTTGAATGCGTAACATTCATGAATGCAACTGATGAGACAAAGCCGAGCATGATGCCAAAGGCGGTCCACATTTGCCACATCATCACCAATGCTCCCCGAATCACCGACGGAGCACATTCAGCACCATAAACTGGTGTTGTCGTAGATTTAGCGCCGACAGCAAGACCGCTATTGACAGCAACATTAGCATTGACAACGAAACAAAGATCGACGACAAAATAAGATAGAAGAAGACTTGATGATTGACAGCGACTAAAAAATTGACAACGATTTGAGAAAGCCTGAGAATTGAATTGACAACGACTTGAGATAACTTGACAAATGACAGCGAGTTGAAATAAGTTAAGAATTGACAAAATATTGGATATTAAAAATTTGTAATGTTTTCCTGTTTTGCACCAAGGCTGGAAGAAGAACGGAACTGATACATACAGAAGAAAACGTGAGAGAAGAAGACTCCACCAGGTGTGCGCAGCTATTGAGAGTTAGCAAGAGCTTGGCATTTTTTTCTGGATACTGAAATACTCACTGGCCATCCAGAAACTTGAAGCAAAACTGATAAAACACGAAATGAAGATACACCCTCTTCGTCCAAACCAATTGTTGAGTGGCTTTGTAGTCCAACAACCGATCAACGCTGAGCAGAGATATGGCGCTCCATTGAGTAGGCCTCTCAGCCAAACTTGATCGTCTCCAATTCCGAACTCGTCAAAGTAGAATTCTTGAGCTCCATTGACAGCAGTTTGATCCATTCCTTGTACAATGGCAGAACCAGCGCAAAGAACTATTGTTTGGGTGAGCAATGATGTACGAAATATTTGACGGAGGGCTTACTGGTCATGTAGTACAAGGTTCTCGGCTGGCGCCAACGATGTGTCAACTCCTCTCGAATAGAAATCTTATCATCCTCGGACAATTCGTCCAACATCTCAAATCTCTCGGGGTCCTGAGCAATAAGGGCGCCCTTTTGGAGGTCAACTAGCGAGTCCATCAACCCTTTTTCTTGTGCGAAAGCTTCGACATCTCGCATTAGTTGATCTTTTGGAATTCCTGATAAAGGGTTTCGGAGTTTATCGTGAACTCCGACCGGTTGTTGTTGAACCTTTTCATTGTGTGTGTTTTCGATCTTATCGTCCGATGCTGCGTTATTCAGACTTTGTCGTACTGAGGCGGTTCGTGATGAGTGGGAAGCATGTTCCACATCATCAATCTTTGATTTCCTGTCGGCGTGGGGATCCATCTTGGAGAATGAGGGTTCTGTCTCAGGGTCCAGAAAAGCAATTTATAAACTTGTAGAACAAGAGGAGGGCGTTTGCTTGATCTTCTCAAGACCTGGGGACTCCCCGGATTATATGCTGCCCCAGAACTTCCCGAATCCCCGCCATCATTCTTCCCACAGCAGATTTGTGGGAATGCCACACACCTCGAAGAACTCATTCTTCTCAAGTTTACTTGGATGAGAAGAATGTGTGGGGAATGTTCTTGGAATTGATCCTAAAAGTCATGGCCTACTTCATCTAACAAGAAATCAAATCGCGATCGGTTGTCCGTCGGCGTAAAATCGAAGGCAATTGACCTGAAAACGAGAAGTCCATCTTCCCGCTGACCCGTATCTGCGCATGGCACCAGTTTTGTCCACAAAACCCCCCACAATATTGATGTTTCTCGCCGCGATCTACAATGCCCAGAGGTTTGGTGTTGGAGTTCGTACAATTAGTGACATCAGCCTAGGCGCGAGAACAATGCCCAGAGGAACTGGTTGGTGCCTTGAGGAGTTGGCATGTGGTGTCTTCGTAGAGCGATACTTGATTTATGCATTAATAAATAAATGTTTGCCAGACTCAAAGAGAAAAGACAGGTGATGTGTGACAATTATCGAGGGAGACAACCGTATGTTGTAGTGGAACATCGATACGAGGTCAAAGTAGAAGGAATTTCAAGGATCTCCCGTCGTCAGCCCAGACTCGCTTACTGTAAGGTCTGTCAGGACCTTGGCGACTGAACCTCGTTCTCTCACAAAAATTATATAAGAGAGAAAGATGTGCTTTATCAGGTAGGCCCCCATATCATATTTCCACCACTTAATTGTTTCAATGATAATGCCGTACTTTCCGTAAGAAAAGAAAATGGCCGATGTTAAAACCCCCTTTGTTGATTTGATCACATACTCCCTCGCCCAAAATTCATGGAATTCTTTGTAAAATAAATAGATACTAGAGACTTTACTCTTCAATTGACAGTCTTTTAAAAAGTTACTGGAACATTTCTTTTGCTAAGCATTTGCAAAAGCATTTCGACCACCTGCTTCTCCAATGGAGATCCTTGGCAAAGTGGAGAGTGGAAAATTATGATTCGCCAACATTGTCCTTCAGGTAGCAAAAAAACGTTAATTGTGGTCGAATACAAGCAGCAGCTGACCAATCAAAAGGGGGAATTGGTTTAGTGGTATAATGCATCTTTAGCAAGCGTTCAGTTGTGATTTAGATGAGGTCGCTGGTTCGATTCCTGCATTCTCCAATTCTTTTTTGCTTTTTTTTTTCTCATTCCGACCGAGCAGGTTCCGCAAAAGCTGGCTCGACTGCTTGATCCTCTAATTTTCTCTTCTTTTTTTCCATTGGGATCCAAAAATGGTAGGAGACGTTTCGGGCTTCTCCAATTGTGCCATTGGTTAATTCAGTTAGAAAGTTAAGTCCTTTTTAGAGTGATTGATCCTCCTCCGTCAACTTCTGTTTGCGCGTTAAGTCTCACTGTTTTCAAGGCAGAAAAAATGAAGGGTCTTCCTCTGGTCCTTTTGAAATGTTTGAAAGGTTTACTTATCATGTAGATATAGTCAAACTTAAAAAAGCTGGTTGAAAATATCAAGTATCAGTGTGGGGAAATATCTGTCGGCAATCGTGGTAGCGAATTTCCCACTTATTGAGGCTCAAGCCGGCTCGGTATCGCATAACCACAACCAAAATAATCCGAAACCATAATTCAGGAATGAGCTATTCAGATGCAAGTGAATTTTACTTTTATGGTACAGGGACACATTTGTGCAATTAAAATCCCAGGGAATAAAAAAACTCGAAGAGATGGAAACCGTCGTCTACTTGCCCCTCCCCTTCAACGGTACCACGAGCCAACAACCAGCTTGTACGTACTCCCAAAAATTTGATACTCGTGACTGGCAAAAAGCTTATCGGCTTGTGCGGAAACACCATACCATAAGGATACATTGATAAGCATTACGTGTTTCTATTGTTGGGGTATGAAGCAATCACCAGATACCCATGGCGACATTTGATTGGATGGGATTGTCGACATATCGATGATGTTAACACTTTTTTCTCATACGACCGCACGTTGTGATAAACTTTCGGCAGTTGAAAAACGGCGAAGCTATCGGAAGTTATATCCGAATAATGTGCGGTATGTTATTTTTCTGGTTCTGTTGTGAGGATGGAAATGTCTAGCTTTTTCTGAGGAAATTGGGAAGGTTTTGTAGAATTTCCTCCTACTTGATTGAGGAGCTGTGGGATTAGTATTTCAAAAAAAAATCAAAGATTAATTTAATTTAGGGATCATACATGATCAATTTTCCGGTCACAGAATGTATCCAAGCCAATCAAGCAATTAACGTGAATGCTTGTTCGTCTTGAAAAGCTTCGTTGGGTGCTAACGATCTCCTCGTCAAAGCACTGATTGTCGACGTCACCATATGTTGATAAATGAGGAGAATGCATTCAACCTGACAGAAGAATGTCGTCTGTGTGACAGCCTTAAATGTAATTCCCCTCCCTTCTCTCCTTCTACTCTTTCAATTATTATAAAGTTTCCATTTTCGTTGGCACCATCAATACTTTTAGTATTATCACCAAATCAAAAACTCGAAACTTAGACCCCCTTCTTTGTTTCCAGGATGGAATCTCTCGGAAAAAGAGGCAATGAGTATTTTATGCGCATTCCTAAATTTTGTCCAGAATTTAACAAGAAGCAGTGCCTTGAAGGTCAATCCAAATGTCTTTCACTATCCGATGACCACCGACATCAACGTCACCACTCATGGCTCTAATGTCTAGTATGTGCGAATCTCCTTCATCGTTGACTCAATCTCTTTTGCTCAACAGACCAATATACAAAATCTTGAAGCTGCTGTCTCAACAAAATAGAAGATCTTAAAATCCTTTGTGAAAATGCGACTAATGAATTCACAGCTGGGCAGTCACGGCTGTAATGGTCGTCTCTTCCTTCGCATTCATAGGCCTCAGTTTCAGAGTCCCCCTCGAAACAGAATCTTCCACTACATCACCGCCGCAATAACCCTCGTCGCCTCAATCGCTTACTTCACCATGGCATCCAATCTCGGCTACGCAGCCATCCAAGTTGAATTTCAACGTACGAATCCCAAAGTCGCCGGGTTATACCGACAGATCCTATATGTTCGATATATTGACTGGTTCATCACCACACCCGTAAGCATTCACGCACCCAAAACATTCCTAAATGAATTTCGAGGCCGAGGGAGTGTGTGACTGACACTAACAACCAGCTCCTCCTTCTCGACCTCCTCCTAACATGCGGACTCCCCTGGCCCACAATCCTCTACACAATCCTCATGGACGAAATCATGATAATAACCGGCCTTGTTGGCGCCCTCGTCAGCTCATCCTACAAATGGGGCTACTTCACCTTCGCCATGATCGCACTCCTCTTCATCGCCTACACAGTCTGCTACACGGGCCTCAAACACGCTCACGCCATCGGCACCGACGTCAAAAAGACATATCTCCTCTGTGGCGTGTGGACTATCTTCCTCTGGTTCATCTACCCCATCGCGTGGGGATTGTCAGAGGGTGGGAATATCATTGCGCCGGATTCCGAGGCCGCGTTTTATGGTGTGTTGGATGTTTTAGCAAAACCAGTTTTTGGTGCCCTGTTGTTGTGGGGTCATAGGAATATTGATCCGAAGAGGTTGGGGATTTGGATTAGGGATTGGGATGAGCCGATTGTGCCGCTTCATGGGGAGAAGAGTGGAGGGGTAGCGGGTCAGCGTGGTAATGTTGGGGATGGAAATCGTGGGACGACGACTGGTGCGGATGTTCCTGCTCCTGCTGCTCCTGGTGTTTGAGGAGAATTTCTCTTTTGCCCTGATACTTTTCGACCGAAGATTTGGTGTTGGATCATTGGGCCAAGTTGATTTTAAATTGATTCTAAATTGATGGACTTCTTGCAGGATGGAATGCGTGTAGTATGTAGTAAATCTTAATGGACTGAAGTGTTTACATTCGGTATTGCCCCATTGGCGGGTTATTGAGTCGTGAATTTCAGAACTTGGGTGTAGAATGAGTGAAGTATTAAATATATCAAATGAAGAAGAACCAATAACACTTAGAGTTGCCAGGAAATCGCACTATGCATCGATTGAAATTGAGAACTCAAAGGGTAAAGAAAGCGAAAGCCACTATTGGACTGTCAAAGATGCTCATATGTAAAAATAAATTCCATAGAGCCCCGATGGAATATGGAATATAATGCTTCAGTACCTCGAACCTATTTCAACGCTTTGTTACAAACGAGTCGAGGCCACTAACCGCGACATCAAACTGTAATCCTTCCCTCACCACCCCATTTAACATTGAAAGCTCACAGCGTCTTTCTTGACCAAATTTGCCCCCCCACTAGCGAAACCAGTCCCTTCACTATTAATCTCCACCAATCCAGGTCTAATCTTCTCCTTTCCAGGTTTCTCCTTCACAGGTCTCTCTGTCAAATCGGCATCACAAACAAAACACGCCACCTTTCCCTGATCCTCTTTTGGGGCATGCGTATCCTGAATCGGAACCATGAATTTCGTGACGCAGTTCTTGCACAGAACGTGTCCACATGGTTTTGCGAGCATGGCTTTGGAGGTGTTGCTTAATGCTTTTTTGCAAGATGGACAGATTCTCTGGGTGGTCTTTAAGGAGGTGTTTTCCTCTTCTGTGAAGGCGACGGTGATAAGGGTATTTAGGGAATATGGATGCGGTTTGTCGGCTTTAGAGGCGGGGCAAATTGGGGTTGCTTTTACTTTCTTGACAATGGTGTGGAGAGTATTTCCTGTGTTGGATGACGGTGTGACCGAGGGCACCCAAAAAGAAGGCAAAGTCGTTTTGGCTGCCTTTGGAAGCTGTTAACAGTAATAAAATAAAGGAATCAAGTTCGCCATACCTTTTCTTCATCAATGGTTTTCCGCGCCTTCATTCTATCCTCTTGCGCAATGCGAAGTAATTCATCCTCGTCAAGCTCAAACTTTCTCTTCTCCCCCTTCGGCCCACTGACCACGTCCTCCCTATCAACAATCTTTTTACCCGATGAACTGCCTGTCTTGGCCTCCAATCCCATCTGGACGCGCTCAAAGTCATGGACTGCCCTCAGCTTTGCCTCAGCATCCAACTTCATCTGATCTTCACCTCCTTCCTGTTCCTCTTTTTCTCGGTTCTTCTCGGCTCTCTTGATCTCTTGTTTCTGAGAAAGGATATTCGATAGAGCACACTCCCTGCAGAATATATCTCCGTGGGAGCATGAAACTGGGGATTGGGCTGGCATTAAGCACAGTTTGCAGGATGCAAAAGGGAGGAAGGAATCTCGGGAGAGAGTAGCACTATTTGTTGTCCATGCCGATTTTGCTAGACCTCGTTCATAGGCTGTGAAGACCGCTCTCGTGGTGTTTCTTTTGCTGTGAGACATCTTAAGATATCTTTTGGTGGAGTGATGATGCCTGGAAATGAGTTAGCAGGGTTGGGGTTTCAGAATTGTGTTGCTGAAAAATGTTAAAATAAGATGGACTTGTTGTCCAAGTAGTTGGCCAGAGGTGAATTTGCTGGCACTTGGAGCAATTCGTTCTCAAGAGTGAAAACGAAAGGTCACGTGATAATGTTGAAGCAGTCAATATTGAGGGAAATCAAGCGTCCTGACTTACACTGACTTGTATCAACGGGTATTAAGGCTGATACCTTTGTAATGATCAATCCTTGATGGCGCCTGGAGGCGAGGGAGAGCTGTTGGCAATTTATATGCCAACACAACGGCCTATTTCGAAGCCACGTTGCCAATTGAGAGTATCAAGAGGAGCTCCTCGATAAGTCTCAAGAACAGGATGTAGGGAACACCTATGGATGCTAAACGTAGGTTGTCGTGACTTTGCTCTGCTATGTGAGGACTCCTGTATGTTGGTTAGAGAAGCGGCGGATCTGAAATGAAGATATCAAACCTCAAATTGTTTTGGCTGCTGTTGAATTTAGATATTTTCGCCAAGGTATATTAGTCGTTGCTGAGAAGTGTTTAGTTGGGTACCTATCGACCAAACTATTCAGACCAGTGTTCTTTCCGAGTCTTCGTCGTCGTCGAAAGTCGCGAAAGTCTCCAGGAGAAAAGCCAAGACCCGGACATTCAATTCTCCGGACCCGGCCTTGAGGGCAGTCAAATCTCCCCAGTTCGTGTTTCTCCTACGTCACCAATTTCAACGCGACGAATTTCGTTTTCCGCCCTCGTTTTGTTTTCTACCTTCATGTTCATGTTTTCCTGATAAAGAGACACGCGCGAAGGGGTGGAAATGTCAACTCCTTCGAACCCCAGCCTGCCATGGCGATTCAGTTCCTCGGTAATAATGGCCCTCACGGGAGGGCTCTCGAGAGCTTTTTACTACGGCTTGAACAACATGGAGGTTATTGGGTTGGAGAAGTTCCTGGAGACGGTCGATAGGAGGAAAGATGTGGAAGGGAGGGAGAGGGGTTTGATTACTGGTAAGGCTTTCCCTCTATCCTCTGTGATCTTTTGGGTGGGTAGGAATTGGAAGCGCTGATGGGAATGAATAGTCTCGAATCATGTCAGCGTGTGCGTGGAATCGCGATTGTTGGCTACGATGGAGACTAACAGCTGACCGCAGACTCGATGATCCATTGATTTGGGGGTTTTGCCTTGGAAATACGCTTTCAATCCTGACAACCATAGATGGAGTTTGGCAAGCCACGATATTTGCTTTCAGAATAAGTACGTAAACTTATGCGCGCGATTTGTCTACTGCTAACAAGGTTGCGCAGAGCGTTGTCGACCTTTTTTAACCTTGGACAAACTCTGCCAACACATAGA
Source organism: Tetracladium setigerum (assembly GCA_031472005.1). Taxonomy (NCBI): domain Eukaryota; kingdom Fungi; phylum Ascomycota; class Leotiomycetes; order Helotiales; genus Tetracladium; species Tetracladium setigerum. The sequence continues at coordinate 1,806,922 of PZJY01000008.1, read as the reverse complement.
AACGATTACTCGAGTTTTGGCGGAGTATTCCAGCCCGTTATGACCCAGGCGATCCGTCTCCTTTCCTCCCAACCATTCTCGACACCGTCTTCTGGCTCGGCACAAGTCGATGTTACGGACCCCTTTACCACAGGCGCAATGACATACTCGACGAATGGGACCGACTCTTTTCCTTCGCCTTCTTACTACCCCTCTCGCAAACACTCATGGATCCATATCTTCCCAGAAGGTCGCATACATCAACAGGAAAACCAAACGCTTCGTTATTTCAAATGGGGTGTTTCGCGGTTGATTCTCGAATCAGAACCCATGCCAGAAATTGTTCCCATGTTTATTGACGGTAATCAAGAAATTATGCACGAGTCTCGCGAGTTTCCACGATTTATACCACGCGCCGGAAAGAACATTAGAATTGCGTTTGGAGACGCTGTAGATGGGGAGAAGGTGTTTGGAGAATTGAGACAAAGGTGGCAAAATCTGGTCCGGTTACAAAAGGAAGCTCTGGTAAAGGAAGGGAGTGTTGGAAAGGACTGGGAGTTGCCAATGGGGGAATTGACGGATGGCTTGAAATTCAGCACCGAAGCGATGGCGTTGAGGAAGGAGGTGACGTTGCGAATCCGACAAGAAGTGCTGAAAGTGCGTAAGAGCCTTGGCTACTCTGATGAGGATCCCAAAAACGGCCTCGTGGAAACGTGGATCGAGGAGGGATCTCAGAAAATAGGGAGAATGAAAGATGGCAGCTGGATTGGTGAGCCATGAGTAGGGAGTAAATAATGCTGGACGGCGTTGCAACTCCTCCGAAGTACTGGAGACATTAATAATTGCTCATGCATGAAATGTATTTATTCTCTGAATATGTTGTCCAGATAAAGCCGGTACTAAAATACAAGGGTATCGGTACCTTATTCTGGGTCCACTACTTCGCAAGGCAGATCTGGGTTGTGGAAACGGTGAGTCGGTGGCACCCAGGCCGTGATACGCGCGTATTTGACGTGTTCGTCGTATAAACTTCCTCAATGCCGTTTTGTCTCCCGCAAACGCACAGCCGTCTATCGTTTTACGACGAGTGATTGCTTACATACCTATTCGCCGCATCGATGATACCTCTGTAAGTAGGACAGATGGAAAGTTTATATATTCAGCATGTTTCAACATCAAACGTCACCGCACTGCACGCTAGTTGGCATGGTGTGGTTCGATTGATGGATTGTGTGAGTTGTTGAATCGTGGAAGGTTCCACAGTTTGAGGTGTGCGAGACCGAATCCGAGTTTGTACGAGCTCATTGGCCAATTGGCGCATTTCATACTTTCAGGACTTGCCATTTGAGGAGCTTGAAAGGGTACTGCTTGTTTGGAGCGATTGGGCTGAATTTAAGCTTACCTACCTTAACCTACTTTCTCTTTCCCTGTCTTTTTTATATATAAGTTGCCGTCCCGTCCAGCGGGTCGAGGAATGTGCTTTCTTCTCTTATTCAATCACCACCTCGCTTCGCCTCAAACACTGCCATCTCTTCCCCATTTCTCTTGTCACCATGGAGAAACATCCTTATGTTGCCGCAGGTCGACGACAAAGCCCACCAGATGTACATCGTCAACAGATGTCACCAGGAAATACTGACGATGTTGATGATTTCGTCGATGATGCGCCGCCAGTTTACGAGCTCAATCTGGGGAGTCGGGAACGACATGTAGCCACTGCTGCATTAAGTAGAGCCCCCCTCAGGCAAAATCATATACAGGGCTGATAATTTCATCAGATAATGGCCGGTTTTCGATGCAATTCAACGGTCGTGGACATGAGAATGTAGCATTCTTACCACCAGTTCCAGAGGCGGAGCCTCAGTTGGAGAAAGAGCGGGACGAGGCAGTTTACTCGTTTCCTCTCCTTACTATCGTCATTCAAGTAGTTGGAAGTCGAGGTACGAGCCCAGTTCATTTTGTTTGATTAGGCTCACCTCTCATAGGCGATGTGCAGCCATTCGTAGCTCTGGGTCAAGAGTTACGACAAATTGGCCACCGAGTTCGACTTGCAACACATAATGTATTTGAAGACTTCGTTCGCAAATCAGGCCTCGAGTTCTACCCAATCGGTGGAGATCCATCCGAATTAATGGCAGTACATCTCCCTCCCTCCCCCTTGTTACCTTTGATTTGACTGATGAAATCACAAGTATATGGTCAAAAATCCCGGCATTATTCCAAAGGTCGAATCCATTCGAGCAGGTGACATCTCAAAGAAACGAAAGATGGTCGCCGAGATGCTTCAAGGCTGTTGGGAATCTTGTGTCAAACCTGATTTAGTCACTGGAGACCCCTTCGTCGCCGAAGCGATTATTGCCAACCCTCCCAGCTTCGCCCACATTCATTGTGCACAGGCACTCTCAATTCCAGTTCATCTGATGTTTACTATGCCATGGAGTGCAACGAGACAGTTTCCACACCCCCTTGCCAATATTGAGGTTACAGATACAGATCCTAATGTTACGAACTTCATGTCCTATGGATTGGTGGATATGCTGACTTGGCAAGGGTGGTTTTTTGATCAACTATGCGCGGCTCGTGCTAACTTGTTTAACAGCTTAGGAGGCTCAATCAACGCGTGGCGGAAGTCTGTTCTTAATCTGGAGCCTCTTCCAAGCATGGTTGGTGCGAATCTGGCCCAAGTGCTAAACGTGCCGTTCACGTACTGCTGGTCTCCAGCGCTGATACCCAAACCATTTGACTGGCCTTCTCACATTGGTACTACACCCTCCATCATCCTAGAAAAATGAAACTGACAGGCAAAGATGTTTGCGGCTTCTTCTTTCGAAATGCCCCTGCTTACACGCCACCACCTGATATCGATGCTTTCCTCAGGGCTGGTGAAACGCCAATTTACATTGGATTTGGAAGTATTGTGATGGAAGATTCCGCAAAGATAACAAGAGACATCATTAGTGCCCTGCGGGTAACAGGAACGAGGGCTATCATCTCGAGAGGCTGGAGCAAGTTGGGTGCTGGAAACGATAATCATCCAGGTATTTTGTTCATCGATGATTGTCCACATGGTATTTCAGCCGCCCGTCACACTAATTCTTGGAAATGATAATTAATGTTCAACAGAGTGGCTTTTTAAGCATGTTTCGGCTGTCATACACCACGGTGGAGCAGGCACAACAGCTTGTGGTCTGTTGAATGGCAGGCCCACGTCAATCATTCCTTTTTTTGGAGAGTAAGTACTCACTCCTAAGCAACACATCATATATCGAGCTAATCCCTTCCGCAGTCAACCTTTCTGGGCAAACATGGTGGCTTCAGCCGGAGCTGGTCCTCCACCTCTCAACATTGCCACACTCACAAGCGAAGTCCTCGTCAATGCCATCCAGTTTCTCCTTCGACCTGAAACTTTAGATGCAGCTGCAGTCATCTCCCAGAAAATGCAACAGGAGAATGGCGTACAAGAGGCCGTGAATTCCTTCCATCGCAACCTTCCCGTCAAGAAATTATGTTGCGATTTCCTTCCAGGCAAAGCTGCAGTATGGTATGTCAAAGGATCAAAGAGAACGTTCAAATTGAGTCAAGAAGCCGCTAGAACTCTTATTGGAAAGGGAAGGATTCAACAGAAGAACATTAAACTGTAAGACAATCTCCTCTTTTATTCGGCTCTTATTGTTTCGATGTGCTATCATGTTTGTGTGTGTATGTTCAGTAACTTACTAAATTTAAATATAGCTACAAGTCCAACATCATAATCCTGGAAAACAAACGCTGGGACCCAGTCACAGGTTCTATATCCGCCTACCTCTCCAATATGGTCGATATCAGCAAAGGATTGGGTTCAATCGTCGAAGGGCCAATAACCGAATACCGCCGAGTGAAAAGTCAACCTACAACTGCCAGATCATCGTCTCCCCATGCCTCGTCCTCATCCCAATCATCTGCTTTCCCCTCCTACTCAAAAGACCCTCATCAATCCTCTACCTCCTTCACCGCCGAACTAGAAGGTTCTTCCGCACCGCCAACTTTGAGATCCGCGAAATCGTCCATTTCGCTCAACTCAGCGGATTCATCATCAAAAGACAAAGGTCCTTCAGCTTCCCTCGCTGTAGGTAAAGCGATTGGTCAAGGTTTTGGAAAAGCAGGAGGAGCGATGATGAAAACGATTTTGGATGTCCCTCTTGCTATGGCGGATGGCTTCCATAATGTGCCGACGCTTTACGGGGAGGAGGTTAGGGATTTAGGACCTGTGAGGGGATGGAAGAGTGGCGGGGCGAAGGGACTTAAGGTGTGTATCTTCTGCCACTTTAAATTAGGCTGGGACTTGAAGTGCTAACAATAAGACAGAGTTTCGGATATGGTACGTGGGATGGATATACTGGTCTGTTTACAGCACCATACCAAGGAGCAAAGAAAGAGGGAGCACTGGGATTCGCGAAAGGTGTTGGAACTGGAACGGCGGGCTTCATGACGAAAAACGGTGCTGGTTCGTTGTCCCCCCCTACCCGGCCTTCACACTTGAGATTATTTCATTCTTTCAATTTTTTTCGATATTGAGCAGCAACTAATCTCGCTCCACAGCTATATTCGGCCTAGTAGCCTACCCAGCTCAAGGACTCTATCGCACCATCAACACCCTGACCGCGACAGGCGCCCAAGGAGAAATCATGAAAGCGAGGAAGGAGCTGGCTGACCGTATGGGAGGGTATGATGGGCATGGAATGGAGGAGGATAAGGTTGTGAGAATATTTGATGAGGTTGTTGGGAGGAAGGGTATGTATGAGGGTGTTTGAGTAAGAAAATTATTGAGAGTGGGAAATACCCTGTGTTCTTTTTTCGAGTTGGGAGGATGGGCCGGTCCGAGGCGTATGAAAGTGGGAAAGCTATGAACTATTCTGGTATGTGTCGCTTCTTTCTTTCTTCGTCTTTGGACGAGTCTCTTTTAATATTTTTCAGAGAGGAGCTCATTGAACAAACGTAGAATTTAACGTTACTACTCTCCCGCAGATGATTTACCAACTTTCGAAATTCCATATATGTGACACTTCCACGCTCAAAGTCGAGTATTTCAGAAATGGGGTTGTTTACCTTTTACTGCCAGCACATCTCAGGCCAATTAAATTGCCACATTAAATATCATAACATTGAAAAGCATTCCTTCTCCACATACCTGCCTACATAAAGGATATAAACATGGCAATAAACATCACAGGCATCACGCCCAACAAAAAGTCTTCCCCACCAATCCACCTCGACCACCATTTCGATCATGCAGTGCTGATCCTTTGCTTAAATTCATAATCCGAGCCGGATTGATGCGAGTACTTTGGCAATTCTCGCATAAATTATGGCGGGGTGATGATGTTTTAGAAAAGATTCGGGACTCAGAATCAGCGCGACCGATGTATATCAAAAAGTGTGAAAGTGGTTCAAAGGGTATTAATAGAAAAACCCACAACTTCAACAACACTTTACCTAGTAGCTTCCTAAACACCAGCCTGTGGCATATCCTTCTGAGAGGCTCTAATCCCTTTAAACCTCCCCTGATCACCCTTCTCCTCATTCTCATCCTCCCTCACCATATCCCTCCCTCTCCTCTCCGGCCCCAAGGCCGCCATCAAAATCACATACGCAAACGCACATCCCGCAAACGAAGCGATCGGAACACTAAAATCATCACTCACCTTTCCACCATCCCCACCACCGCTATCCCCCTCCCCCGGAAACCTCGATGCAATCCTGACCAAAATCGTATTCGACCCCGACGCAACCAAACTCGCCATCTGATACGACGTCCCGACAAAAAAAGTCCTAAAAGCCGCTGGCGACAATTCAATGAGATGAATAGGAACCACGCTCCACGCACCCTGCACACAGAATTGAATGAAGAAAGCTGCGACGTGGATGGAGTCGTTGGTGGTGAAGACGTACGGGTAGAGGAGGGAGCCGCCGATGAAACAGGCGATGATGATGGCGAGGCGGCGACCGAGGATTTGACTGCTGTAGCCAGTCATCATGCCACCAATGACGCCGCCGACGGAGGCGACGGTTTGGATGGTGGTGATTTTGGAGATAATGGCGTCTTTGGAGGGGAGGTGGCGGTATTTGTAGCGGAGGAGGTACGGGTAGATGTCTTGTGTTCCGTGGGACTGGTGGTTTTGCAATTGTAAGTAAGGTAAGTATCACCTTGCATAGTACTTGGAAAGGTGCTTTTATTCTGTTTTAACCACAGGGGGAAAGAGAGCGAGAAAGAAAAGCTTACCAAATACATCAACCCCATAACCAACAGCACCAAATAAACCATCCGTCTCCAATGCCTCTTCATTGCCGTCCCGACCTCATCACCAACCTCCCTCATCCCAGCACGATGGCTTCTAAAATGCTCTCTTGCGTGCCACGCCTCGGTTTCATCTAGTAGAAGTCGGTAGATGATGAGGAGTATTGGAACGGCAGAGCCAAACCAGAATAACGTTCGCCAGTGCGATGGAGTGTTAATGAAGGCTTTGTAGAAGATTGCTGCGAGTACGTAGCCCATTGGATAGCCTGATTGGTAGATTCCACTCATAATACCGCGGGATTCGGGGGGCAGTCTTCGAGGGCTGTTGCGGCTGCGTTGCCGTCTGGGTTGGTTGTAGATTAGTATATATGCTTCAAAAACCGAGCGACAGCGAGAGACAAAGACACCCACACACACACACGGAGAGAGAGAGAGAGAGAGAGAGAGAGAAACGAAAACAGAATAGAAGAAGAAACTAAGAAAAGAATCTTTTAAAAAAACATACAAATCCCCCCATTGCACAACCAAACAGCGCCCTAACCGCCACAAACTGCCCATACGTCTGACAAAACCCCGTCAAGAGCACCAAGACAATAAGCAGCACGCAATTCGCAATGAACGGATACCTCCTCCCGTATCTATCAGAGAGAATACCGAAGATGGCACCACCCAGTGGTCGGGTCATGAGCGTGAAGGTGACAGCGAGAGAGAGCCTCTCGAGCGTGGTGTCGAATTGCGCGACTAGGTCATGGTAGCTTAATGTTACGGAGTGAAAGTCGAATGCGTCCCAGCTCCAGGCGAGGTAGCCTAGCTGTTTGTTTTGAAGATGTTATTTGTTGTGTCTTTTGAAGATGAAATTAAAATTACAAAGGGTGGTAGGTTGAGATTTTGTTCGAGCTATGCTTGCTTACCATGAATTGCGCCCATTGTCGCTTAGAGAGTTTTCCGAATAATACCCATGGGTAGACGAGTTCGTCTTCTGATGGTGATGGGTGGAGTGTATGGATGCGGTCGGAGAGGTATTGCTTGAGTCTTTTCATAATTGCAAAGATCCTTTTCTCAAGAACAATAGCAAAATAAGCGAGGGAAGTAGGTGGTCGTTGATCAACTCAAAAGAACTGCTTTGCGTCCAGAGCCTGGAGCAAGGGTTGAACTCCCAATATAACATACCCTCCTCACTCACTCCATCAAAGCTCTCTCCCTTACTCTACACAATAAATCACGCTAAAGTAAGGCTGTCAACAACGATCTGCAACCTGCATTCCCCACCGAAGCGAGATATGACAACCGGGCGGTCGCAAGGCAGATTTAATCGCTCTCTCGCTTCGCTTCGCAAGCTTTTACAGTAGAGTTCCAGATCACGAGGCTATCGGTGAGAGAAAATGAATGAAATGACCTATCCCGTGCAACAGTGGCTGCACCCTTTGGCTTTCAACTCCTGCAATGCTATTGCTTTTTGTTTTCTGGGCACTTTGTGCACCACTGAATTGATGAGGGGTAGCGCCCACTTGCAGCTCAGCCCCAAGACGACGTAGCTTGGAAGAGCCCAGCTAGCTACGAAGCACAGTGCAGTTAACCTTACCTCATCGTTTTGTGGTTACTCATATTTTTGAAAAGAAATCCTTCGGATGAACCATCATTTGTGATTGTGGTTGATGGCTTTGGGCAAGTAGCCAGCCTCGTCCAATAAGTGTGATATCCCCCACAAACACCTGCGGCTTTGTAAAGACCTTGATCGTTGCAGCCACGTTTTCTTTTCTCTTTCTTTTCTGTTTGAATCTGTTGGAAATCATTTCAAGAAGAGCTAGCGGAGAGCTTCAGTATTTCATCTCCAAAAGCCCTCCTGGTGGGGTCAGAACAGGTCAAACCCAATCAAACCAAACCAGAAATATGCCTTATAACTTTCAGTTCGCGTTCATGGGATGTCAGCACAATTATCTTGCTCGAGTCACGAAAATCAGTAGTTCAGGCGTCCCTCAAGATGCGAGTATCACCAGAACGTAATTACAGGCCTCTCATTTTCTCTTACCCTCTCATTCTCTCTGAGCGTGTGCGCGCGTGTGTCTGGTTATTTCCTTAATAGTGAATTACATGAACTTCTGCTAACATATGCATCTTTCTATTCTGTAAAACAGCTATGGTCTCCCTCCTGTCTTCGCCGACAAAATGTGCAACGCCGAACACAAAAAGCGATTCTTCTACAACATCCGCGGTCATGACTTCCTCTCCTACAGCGGCCAATACGTCAGCAAAAATAGCGACGACGTAGGTCACGTTGAAACAGCCTACATACCCATTTCGGAATCCGCCCTCCTAGAATCCCTCCGTCGTGACAATGAACAGGAAGGTTTTCTCGGCCCTAATATGATAACCTCTCTTGGTCCTCGACCTGGAAGTGCATTCGTTAAGGCATATTCCCTGAAACGGTATGAGTGGGAAAATCTCCCGCCGGATCTGAATAGGGTGTTGTTGAAGATATATAGAAAGGGTTACGAGAAGGCTGGGATTCAGGATTTGGCTATGAATGCCATGGGTGGATGGGTCATTTCGTTGAATGATGGGAAGGACTTTGATTTTGGTGGGCAGTTGCCGTTTGATTTGAGGATATTGTTGCAGGATGCAAAGGAGAAGTTAAGGGAGAAGCCGAAGTTGAATATTTCGATATATGTAAGTGCTGCTTTCCTCTCACTGGTTACTACTCGCTCCCAGAGGCCGCCACATTTTGTGGATATACTTACTATTCTAAAAATGGGACAAGTGATAAGGGGAAGGCGCTAACAATGTCATTTTACCAGCGCATGTACCTAAATCACCAACACCCCGAAGAATACATCCTCATCTTCAACGACGGCCAATGTTTTGTCAAGTTACACTCACACTTCTCCGTCCCCCTCAACGAGCTCCTCACAACCTGGGGCTCTACGCGCAAAAACTTCAAATTCAACTTTACATCTTCCTCAGACTCCACCATACTATCTCAACAAGCATTAAACGCCTCCTACTACGCCCGTCGCGGCCTCTTCTTCCTCTCCCACCTCAACGTCGACATCGCCCTTCAATATCTCCGCGAAGCATCCGATCAAGACAAACGGAGCGCAACGATTCGAGAACAGTATTGCATAGCTATAATCGCCATGCATCGTAAAAGAAGCCCCGACCCGGTCTTGCAGGAATTGATAACTCATCATCCTGGCATACAGACGAACAATAACGTCAACAGGCACTCAACAACTATCCGTCGACTCCCACCCCCACGACCGGAAAATCAAAATATCGATTCCTTCTTCCGTGCAGAATACATGTGGATGCTCGAAGAGCAAGACATGGATATCTCTCCGCTTGAGGCCAGATTAGACGAACTGCAACGCCCGTTTTTAGATGGGAAATGGAAATTAGGCGATGGAGGCCCCTTGAGCGAGTGGTCGTATGGAATGGCGATTAAAGGTATTGAAGACTCACATGCGCATGAAATGGATGTTACGGAGATTGTCGTGGATGACCCTAATGCGCCGGTGGAGGTGGAGGCTGAGGTGTTGATGGGGAGGACGGAGACGAGGGTGTCGGAGTTATCGTCGGTGGATGAGATTGAGGTCGTTAAGGTTGGGGTGGCGCCGCACGGGCAGCAGCAGCAGAGGAGGAGAATTGTGCTGGATCCACCAGTTTGGGAGAAGAGGAAGTCAAGGGGGTTGTTTGGTGGGTTTAGGTGGAAGAGGGATTGAGGTGTGAGTGAGAGAGGGTGCTCTGATACTGAGGTTGTCATTGGGACACAGGCTTTCTTTTGATTGGTTTGTGGCGTTTGGGACAATACATTAATACAGCGGTTGGAAGAGGATAGTGAAGCAACATTGGACGGTTTTGTTCTGGCGTCAATACTGGTTTATATGTAGAATCCCATTTATGTTCAGAATTTCAAGGACAAGTAGTGACTCAATTTGGGAATTTGTCTTTGTGATTCAGGAAGTAAGACAGCTAGGAAAAATACGGGATTTAGTGCATAACATAGGCATAAACTTGTGTGAAGAGATATCATCTATAAAAGGAGAAGCATAAGCTTGTCATATGACAAAAACCTCAAGGAAGAAGTATTTAGTTCGCTAGTTTCATACTTATTCATCTCTACAGAAAGAGACGAAGTCAATTCCTATTCCACAGATACATGATTTGATACAACTTGGGAAAACAAACAAAATTATTATCTTGTCGAGATAGACAAGAAGTTGACTGCGGCCCAAGTCACCACTCTTCGAGTAAATGGCGACTTTTCATCCGATCAGCTTTGCTATCAAATCCCACATGATACCTCCCGATGAATCACACAATTTTTCGTTTTATACAAGCAAATATACCATTCACAAGCTCCTCCTGTGTAAAACTATAAAAGCCCACTTTTCCTTTGAATCACTTCCACTCCTTACAATGCAACCTCGTACCAGACAAACAATCACCATCACTCCTCCTCCAGCTTACCTCCTCCATCCATCTCAATTCAAAAAACGACAAAGACCACCAGACACAAGCCCAGATAATCAGTTACAGTCAAAATGCAGAGATTCCTCGCCGACCACTACAACGACCGTCCAGTTATAATCCTCACCTTCCTCGCTCTATTCGCATGTACCCATCTCACTCGATACATCCTCCATCAGTTCGATCCGCACGCTCACATTCCATCATCTCGAACCCATCATTTGAATGTCCTCATACCTTTTCAGATCCTTAAGCTCAGCGTCGCAATCCTCATCCTCCTCAGCTATCTCCCCACTAGCACTCCCACACCCTCAAATCTAAGTACCACCCCTCCTCCTCTCACACCCTCCTTAAATCCCACCACACACTCAAATATCCCATATCTCGCCACTACCACTACCACTACCACCACCACAACCCAACAACTCCAAACCCTTCACAACCGCCTTAACCTATTCACGCTCATCCTGCACGGCTACATCTACGAAATCATCGCCGTCCCCACGCTCTCCCTCCTCCAACTAACCCATCACATTTGCGTCCTGATCCCCTTCGCCATCTGGTTGCTCTCTAAGCGTGATGATGCTCTATCCGTTCATGAACGTGAATTGCTTTATGCTATTCCGACTGTGATGGTTGTTTGTGGGATGGGAGGGTTTGAGAGTGTGGCGTTGGGGGTTAGGGTTTTGTGTGCTTTTAGAGAGGGAGAGGGAGAGGGAAGGGGAGGTGATGTTGGTGATTGTGGTGATGGTGGTGGTGAAGATAAAAATAATGGGAGAGCGTGTCAGAGACAAATACAGACCGAGCGAGAAAAAGAGAGAAAGAGAAAAACGAACCAAAAAACACGAACCTATATCAGAATTCTATGGAAAATAGCCTGGCAATCATTACTCATACAATGGTTCATAGTGGGCTGTCTAATAGCGAGTGGGTTCTGGGAGGTGGGAAGAGTAATGGGCATTCCTGAAGCATTTGGGTGTTTGGGGTTGTTGGTGGTTTGGGCGAGGACAGAGTGGGTTGCTGTTATGGGGGTCGGGAGGCTGGTGAGAAAATTTGAGGAAATTTGACGAAGCTTGAAGAAAATTTTGTGGTAGGAGATGGAGATGGGAGGGAGACAGGATGAAGAGAGGCTGTGCTGGTTGGGGGGAAGGGAGATGAATGAAATGCAAGAACCAGCTCTAAAACAGAAACATCCCGTCGTCAATCCACTCTGAAGTCCGGTTTTTGTGAGAGAAAAGAGAAAGAAAAAATTCTACGAGTGAAAGAGCCACTTAGTGATAAATCATAGCTATGAGAAAAAGAAAGGGAATAATGTTGATGCTTTTTGAATTCCATTTGATATACAAAAAAAACGCATGTAATGTACGCCCCAATTGCGATTGATATTGCAACAAGCCCACCAACGAGAAAAATAACAGGAAGTGCACCTCAGTCTCATTTTGAATTCCCTTTCCATATCCATATTCCATATCCCCATTTCTCAACTCAATCTCAAGCATCGATAGGACCATCCGTAATGCAGCCATGACTAGCATCACTCACAAGTCTAGAATACTTCGCCAAAGTACCCTTGGTGTACTTCGCCGGCTTAGGAACAAACTCTTTCCTCCTCTTCACCAACTCCTCCTCCTCAACCACCAGATCCAACACTCTCGACTCAGCATCAATGATGATCTTATCGCCATCTCGAACCAATCCAATGGGTCCACCGAGCTGAGCTTCAGGCACAATGTGACCGATCAAGAATCCGTGAGATCCTCCACTGAAACGACCATCGGTGATGAGAGCGACGTCCTTTCCGAGACCTGCGCCCATGATTGCGGAACTGGGCTTTAACATTTCTGGCATGCCTGGCCCACCCTTTGGTCCTTCATAACGGATGACAACGACAGTCTTCTCGCCCTTCTTAATCTCACCAGCTTCAAGAGCATGGATAAAATCATCCTCAGCATCGTAGCATTTAGCATTTCCTTCGAAGCGCAAGCCTTCCTTTCCAGTGATCTTACCGACGGATCCACCTGGTGCCAAGGAGCCGCGAAGAATCTGGATGTGACCGGTCTCCTTGATGGGATTAGAGAATGGACGGATGATGGTTTGGTCGCTTGGGAAGTCGGGAACGTTTTCGAGGTTCTTTGCAAGGGTCTCGCCAGTGACGGTGATACCGGAACCGTCGATGACGCCCTCTTTCAGGAGGAATTTGAGGAGGGACGGGGTACCGCCAATGTCGAAGAGGTCAGTCATCACATATTTTCCAGATGGCTTGAGATCAGCGAGGAAGGGTGTTCGGTCTGACACAGCTTGGAAATCTTCGACAGTCAATTTCACGCCAACGGAGTCTGCGATGGCGATGAGATGTAGAACGGCGTTGGTAGAGCCGCCGGTGATGTTGACGAGAATCATTGCGTTCTCGAATGCTTGTCGTGTCATGATATCCCGTGGTCGGATATCTTCCTTGAGCAACCTCTTGATCGCCGCTCCCGCATCGTGACATTCCTTGTACTTGGCCTCTGACTCAGCTGGGTTGGAGGATGAACCAGGAAGAGTCATTCCCATAACCTCAATAGCGGTCGCCATTGTGTTGGCGGTATACATTCCACCGCAAGCTCCACCACCTGGGCAGGCGTTGCGGATGATATCGAAACGAGTTTCCTCCTTGATTTCACCAGTGATGTATTGACCATAAGCCTGGAAGGCAGAGACGATATCAATGACAGCGTTATCCTGGGTCTTCGCACAACCGGCTCTGATTGAACCACCATAAACCATCAAAGAGGGTCTGTTCACTCGTCCCATTGCCATCATCACACCTGGCATATTCTTGTCACATCCGGGAATCGAAATATTCGCATCGTACCATTGGCCTCCCATAACAGTCTCGATACTATCCGCAATCAAATCTCTCGATTGCAAACTATATCGCATACCGGTCGTACCCATCGACATGCCATCCGAAACTCCGACGGTGTTGAATTGATATCCGATCAAGTTCGCCTTCTCCACACCGGCCTTGACGCGGTGATTGAGATCTAGGAGATGCATATTACATGGGTTTCCGGTATACCATACGGACGAGATACCCACTTGGGCTTTGCTGAGTCCTTCTTCGGTCATACCAGTGGCGTAGAGCATTGCCTGCGAAGCTCCCTGGGACTTGGGCTGTGTGATTGCTCGAGAGACTTTGTTGAGGCCGACTTCGTCATCGGGGATGGTTCGTAGGGAGGATGTGGAAGATAAAGATCGACTGCCATATATATATATATATATTAGAACTTCATCTTTAATCTTCATTTAACAGGTGCAAGTAAGAGGGGGAACATACACATATTGAGAAGCTCTCCTCGAGCTCCAGAGCGAGACATTCGCCCTCGTCCTCAATTGGGGAAGCATTATGATATCGAAAAACAAGTCAATTGCTCTGCAATTAACTCAAATCCACAATGCTTCAGCACTTCAGCGAGTATGCAGAGTTGTGAATAGCTTCACTTTCCTTCTGCTGGTCAATTCGCGGTTGTTTGTGGTCGGTCTGCAGCTCCCAGATGACTTCTCAAGTGAATGAATCACAAAACTTTCCAAAAGTCCACCGAAGTCGGCATGGCCGTACACAAAGACCGATAGCCAATCAAAGGCTGTCAATTTGCGATGGGCTTGGCAGTATCACGTGTCGTTCTCCCCACGCTAACCCCGCATTGCCAAGGGATAGCTAGCGGTGCTCCTGCTCTTGGAACGCATGATTGAAGCTCGAATACGACATCCACATGAAGAGCGACCATCAACATCGGAATCCTTCTTCCTCGGCTTCCGCGTGGATGGGCGAGGGGAAGTCGTGAAGATCAGGCAGTGCCTGTGATACTTAGCATTTAGCCAAATCGCTATTTAAATCCTCGTTTTCCCCTGTTGAAGTAACCATCACAAGCGTGATTGTTGCATCATTATCCATCAGTCGATTTGCCTAGTTAAGTACTTGGAACGACCCTCTCTTTTGAACGAAGTGATTCCATCCACTCCTTCTTCCACCACAACCCAAAACAACTCTCTCTCCTCCCTACCACACAACAAGAATCATGGCTGCACCACCAGAAGTTACTATCAAGGATCTCTCGGGTTCATGGGTTATGGTAAGCACTTTAATATCTCTCTCTTTCTCGTTCTACAATCCAATCATCCCCCACCCTTCGCAAAAGAAAGTGTCTGTCCAAGTACATCAATACCCCACCATCACAAAACAAACACAAACTCACCCATATTCCACTTCCCCAACCACAGAACAAAACCCTCTCCGACGACACCGATGCCACCCTCGCCCTCCAAGGCGTAGGCTGGTGGACACGCAAAGCAATCAGCCTCGCAACGGTCTACCTCGCCATCAAACAATACCCCGACACCACCTCGACCACCCCACTAACCCACATCGACATCGACCAAACCGCCACAGGCGGCATCAAAGGAACGACCGAAAACCGTATCCTAGACTGGACATCCCGCACGCACGAAGATCACGTCTTTGGCACGATTGCCGCACAGTCGCGATGGACGAGTTTTGAGGAGATTGATGATGAGTTTTTCAAGGAGGGGTGGTTGGAGTTTGAGGAGGAGAAGGGCGGGCCGAATGGGGAGTTTCATGTGGAGAGTTTGGCGATCAATGAGGAGAAGGGGTGGAATACTAGGCAGGTTTGGGGGTTTGCGATTATTGACGGGGAGAGGCATTATACGAGAAGGATTGTGACGACGAAGGGGGAGGAGAAGTTGAAGATTAGGTTGGTTTATAATTACTTGGGGAAAGAATAGATTGGTCTATGTTTGATATGTCTGTTGGGATGGGAATAGACCGCGAGGGGAGAGTTGGATACCACCGCAGATGGTGCATAGCGTGTTATACAGTATATAGGCACGAACAGATTCCTGGACCGAGAGTAGTCATTGAAACGAGGTAGTAGTAGCGGTAGCGGACTTAATAGTCGGACTTCAGAAGTGCATAAGATATGTTCATAGGCTACAATTCCTCTTCGTCTACACTTCTTTTCAAAACACTCATCTTGGTCGCATTGTAGGTCATTGAGGGTCTTATCCGTACGCGAAGGTCGATGCAAGCATGGTTAAGCATAATAGGGTATCTTTCGGAACGCCTATCCAATCCTGATATTGCTACCTACATTATGTATGTGACAATATCAAATCCTATTATAACAATACCAAATCATATATATGTTCAATTCCCTCGTATCCCAGACCATACTCCTAATAATCAACTAATACCCCTTAGGCAACCACCTAACACCGTCCTCCGGGCATCTCGTCCTGAAGCTCTTCCCTACAGGATCAGCTGCCTCAAACAACCCACCCTGCAACGAACCCCTAACATTAAACCCATACCAAATCTCATTCAAAACTCCACCTCTCTGACATCCCAACACCACCTCCTTCCCGGTCACCTTCTTCAAAGCATCCTCAATTACACTCCTCTTCCACCTCCTCTCAAACGAAGGATACACCCCTCCGTCTGCCAAAGCCTTGAATGAATCCAATTTCTTGAACAAAGTCACGGCCGTCTCAAAGTAATGTGCAGCTTCGATGCCGGGGATGTACGACGCCGCATCGTAACATGAGGCCGCGAGTGTATTGATGCAAGTTCCGTGTTTGGCCCACTCATGATACCAGAAGGAGGCGGGGCTTCCACGATTAGGTAGCCAGTATTCGTGCATGTATTCGAGGGTTTGGGGGAGTGGGTGGTGAGGATTTGGGTGAGGTTGGAGTAGGCGGGGGAGGAATGGCAGAATTGGGGGTATGTGCCGTCGCAATTGTCCGGCCTGTATGGTTGTCAGTGGGAGTTGTTTGTGTTATGTTATCTATCTATCCTTTCCATGGGGAGATAGAAGTGGGAGAACGAACCATAATCCGTGTAATGTCCAGCTATCAATTGGTCCAATAGATGGGTTTGTGTCCCAGAATTGGGTGAGGAGGAACTGCCCGCCAGGAGCGATAAAGCAACAGCTTGGTTCTAACTTGTCGGCGTGGCAGGATAAAGGACTGTCAACCGGACATGATGAGGAGGGATTGTCGAGAGAGAGGGAGAAGGGTGCAAGAGATTCAGGCTGGAGGGGAGTCTGAGTTGCGAGGAACGAGCTGCCCAGGGACAGAAGAGTGCGAAGAGATGGCATTTTGTGATCGAAATTGTTGTAAGTGAATGATGAAGGTTGCGGTATTGGGACGCTGGTAGATTTGTGACTGAATGGTTTTAGATTCCACGAGGAATGAAGGGAGAAGGGTTGGAAAGAAGAGGAGGAGGATGGATGAGTCGAATGAAGATGTGCTGTGCTGTGCTGTACCGCCTGATACATGTCGGGGAGCTTATGTGGGGCGACTGCGCCCATTGGCCCAGCGCGTCATTGCTGTTCCTGCCAAGCCATGACTGCAGCAGATCCTCGTGAGCCCTGACTTCCTCTGCAACCGATACAGATGCTAGCTTAGATTTCATGTGAAAGATTCATCAGTTTCAGATCAGATTTGGAGTTGGATTCTCATTGAATTCTCCCTGAATCTGAAATTGAATTTGAGTTGGAGCTCGAATCTGAATATCAAAACCGACAGGAGACCCTCATATGCCGCTCCTGTTTACTGTTGCTCCTCGCATCCCGTTTTTACCACCAAAAAATATCAATATCAAATGTTTGACAATAGCTTGATTGCAAACTCATCAAACCTTACTGCAAAACAGCTTAAGCTAGCTGCTCTTGCTCTGCGGTGGTTAATGTAATTCTTTGAATGAAATGGATCCCCACATTGGGAGGCTCAAAGAGCACGAAATGTGCTTTTGGTTGTTGTACAAGGCGTGAATGTGTAGATATCAGATGAAAACGACGTTGAGAGATCTGCGAAAGTCAATTTGAAACCGCTCTTACATCGGAAGGGAAAGTTTCCAACGAAGGGACATCATGTTGTGAGCCCATTTCAATAACAGCACAGGGAGGACATTACGCTCGTGGAGTACATTCAAAGTGCTAGTAAGCCTGACATAAAAAAAATAGAGCTTGATATATTAATAGTATAAATAACTACGTTCGGCTCAGATTTCCATCCTGGGCGTCAACCTTCGAACAGCACTGCAATTAGGCAGCCATATCTCAACGTTCCTTGCAGTTTGCTATAACGTAGAATTGCTTATGCAGATTCTACAGTGCAAGATATGTTGTTTGGATTCCAACAGCGAAGCGCTAGCTTAAACTTGATGAAGAATTTGCCGATGATCTTCAAACTTCTGTAACTGCCACATTGACGGAGCTCATCAAACTTTTGCTACATTGATCCCAACCCATTTTACTCCCTATGCTCCGCCACAGATCCTTTCTCGGCATCATCGATACGTGGGAAAAGGTGTCGGTCTGCACCAGGGACACCGAACAATGCGTCCATATCCTCCAATGACAACCCTTTGGTTTCAGGGACAAAGAAGTAGACAAAAGGTACGGCTAGAGTCATGCATGCCGCGAAGACAAAGTATGTCCCGTATCCGATATTTGTGAGCATGTACGGGACGCTTCGAGCGATGACGAAGTTCAATAGCCAATGAGTTGCCGTGCAGATTGCCACGCAGAGACTGCGGATTCGGAGACTATACTAATTAGTTTTTCGTCGAATTCTTGCGGGCTAGGGGATGGGCTTACTGGAAGATCTCGCTGCAGTAGATCCATGGTATTCCGGCCCATGAAAAACAAAATGCAACTGCAAAGACGTAAACCATGACAGCTGCACCGTATCCACTGGCGGTGACTGATGCAGGCTTGACAACAGCAGCGATTGGATGGTGCTTTACGATGCCACCAATGCTAAACATCGCAACAGCCTATCTCTTTGTCAGAATAAATCCATCATTCAAACTTGATCACTTACAGCCAATGTGCTTCCTGCAATGAGCAACTTGGTGCGACCGAATTTATCAACTAGCCAATACATGGCGATGGTAATGGCAGCTAGACGCACGATTCCATAAACTCCGGTGGATATAAGACCAGCATTGGAGCCAGTGAGACCAATACTTTTGAAAATGCGGGGAGAGTAATACTACAAACATCAGTACATTTCTTCATCCCAATATCATCACGAACTCACATTGATCGCATTGCTCCCGGCCATTTGCATGAATATAAAGATAAAGACACCAATGGTGATCCGATTCCTGTTTCCCGGCATTGCCATTTCGCGAAGTTCCGCAACGAGCCCTTTGCCATGAGTAGCAAGTCTCTCCTGATCAATCTGATCCATGACGCGGTAGATCTCTTCGGTGACGTATTCGTGGTCTTCTGGGAGGTTTCTAAGCTTTGCAAGAACTGCAACCGCTTCTTCACGGCCCTTGAAACGCGCAATCCATCTTGGTGACTCTGGGAGGAAGATCATACCAAGGACCAGGAGACCACCTGGAATGAGCTGGACGGCAAATGGCACCCTCCACTGTGTTGAAGTTGCTGCCACGTGCTTCGTCACTCCATAGTTGATCCAGAAACCTATACATGTCCCGATCTGGACACCCATTTCATAGATACCGACGAGACGACCACGGATCGATGGTGGCGAAATTTCAGCGACGTACAAAGGCACAAGCATACTTGCAGCTCCAACACCCTAGGTACCAGGATTAGAATCTACGTCCAAAGTTCATCTTTGAATACTCACAAGGCCACCAATTCCTCGACCAACAAACATTGCTGCAGTGCTGCCAAAGGAAAGAACTTGCAGGAGTGATCCAAGGGAAAACACAACGCCGGTAATCATCAATGTAATCCTTCTCCCTAGCTTGTCGCCCAGCGGCGCTGCTAAGAGAGAACCGAAGAAACATCCCGCTTGGAGCAGGGAGACAATGTTTGCTGCGAATGCATCTGAAGTATGGACGGATGCGCCTTCAAGTCCAAAATCCCTAGGCCGATGTCATTATTAAGTTATGATGATGCCAGCGAAAGTCTAGTACATACCTGATGAATGGTTTGAGTGTGATGGAAGTCCCGATAAACGCCAAGTCATATCCAAACATGAATGCTCCCATAGATGACACTATGGCCAGGGTGTAAACGCGCCAATTGTAGATCTGCTTGGGTGCAGCGACTGTCAATTCGGTAGACTGAAAAGCGGGTTTCATGATGACAAGGGTCTCAAGAAAATCTCTTGAAGTTTGGAGGAGGATATTCGACAATTCGACTGTCAGAAATCTGGCGTAAGACTTGGCAATGTGTTTGGCTTTGTCTTGTCAATGCTTGGTTTTCTTGGTCCCAAGAAATGGCTGAAGTATATATATTTAAACATAACTGGAGAAACTCCGCAAATCTGGGGACGGTAGGCGGGGGAATGGGGTTTACGAGGTGTCGTGGCCGAAGTTCGGTCCCATCCCGTCAGCGTTATGGAAGCAAGTTGAAAATGTTGAAGAAATAATCCACGGGAAGAGAGTTACCACGGGTTATGCGAATCCGTTCTTAGAAATTATTGCGAAAAACGAGGCAGATCCCGAAGGCTAGACGACTTGACTCGTTCGAATATTTCCCGCGGGATCTTTACAGCCGGCGCAAACTTTTAGTCCAGCCTCTTTAGCGAGGCTTCAGTTCAGTATGTCCAGCACGTTCTAACAGTTTTATTGCAGACACTTCCTAATCCCATACATCAAGTTTTAATACAAATATGTAAAGAATTATCATTAGCTAAACGAATCTGCGTTCTATCTATCATCTACCAACCGTCCTGCAAACCAATGTCTATTCTATATATCATCTACCGAGCGTTCTGCAAGTCAACTTCTATTCAAATTTACTCCTTGTTGAGCTCAAATAGTTTACAAGTGCACGGATCTTAGCACCGTAAACCTCCTATCCGTATATTAGCACAATTCAACCAAGAACTAGCATTGTAGATATGTGCAAAGTAAGGGATTTTACCATATCCATTCCAGAACCAACGAATGAAAGTCCAAGAGCGTTCAACCAGGTCCTCTGCTTTAATGGGGCCAAAACCGCAATAGCATCGTCAGTCGAGACGTTGGTGTTCAAGAAGACCTCTCGTGCTAGGTGTGGTTGATCTGCCGCTGGTCGTGCCATGCCGACCATATCGCAAGCGCCCGAAGCGAGGGCATCGGCCATACCCTCGCGTGTGCGGAAGCCACCAGTAACCATCAAAACAGTGCTTGGGAACTTTTGTCTCACTTGCTTAGCGAAGTCCAAGAAGAATGCTTCACGCTTTTGTGTGCGTTCGCTAGGGATGGGGGCATCTCCATTCGCCATCTGCGAAGAGATTTGATTAGCTGGGACAGTACTAGTGAATATCGATAGCGAGACGTACTCTAGGCTTTTCGTAAGTGCCTCCACTGATCTCCAGGAAGTCAACGCCAACATCTACGATATCCTTGATTTGTGTCAGAGTGTCATCTAGAGAGTCGCCGCCTTGGACGTCAGCGGAGTTGAGTTTGATTCCGACGCAAAATGTAGCCGGTGTTGCTTTGCGGATGGCGCGGATAATTTCAACGACAATTGCAGCACGCCGAGAGGCATTGCCACCGTATCTGTCATTTCGGAGGTTTGTCTAAGAATTGTGTTTAGTTGCTGGTATTTAGGTAAAATTACGCGTGCGAACCTTTGGGGACATAAATTGTGCTGTGAGCAGCGTTAGCAGGCAATTCAACAAAACCGAATGCAAATCGCATACCTAGTAGATAACCATGTGCTGCGTGTAGTTCAATTCCCTTGAAACCACTCTTGTGCATTAGAACCGCCGTCTCAACAAATTTGTCTTTTATACTGCCAATCTCTTCGATAGAAAGCGCTCTCGGTTTACCAAAGACCAGTTTCGTCACTAAATGAGAAAGGAATCCAGGCCCAAATGAAAGTGGTACAGCACTAGGGGCTACTGAAGGTGCAAAGAAGCTACGATCACCGGCACCAGCAGGAGACTGGCGTCCAGGATGGTTGATTTGGACGATAGTCGGGGAGCCTTGTTTCTGCGCTGCGTTTGCGAATTTCGCCCAAGCCTCGATATACCGTTCATCTTGCAGGCGCGAGTAGTTGATCGTCAAATCGTTGGGACCGCCGAGATATCCAGGGTCAATTTGCACATTGCCAGTAATGATCATCCCCCAGTCGCCATCAGCCCATTTGCTGTACACATCGGCGAATTTCTGGCCAGGTACACTCAAGTCTCCTGTGGCCAATCCCTCTGCCATAGCGGCCTACGAGTTGGAAGTTAAGTTAGTGTTTGTGCTCGTATATACAATATCATGCATGTCAGACGGAATGCTTGCTTGCTTACTTTTACTAGCCGATTTGGTACCTTCAAACCACATGGGATTACCAGAGGCTCGGATAAGCGAGCTATTTGATCGGCCATCTTGAATGGCTATTGGGTAATACAAATAAGGTTATTTCGATTGCCGATCTAAAACAAACAAAGCGAAGGAATGAGAAGAACTTGTCAGATCGAAGAGGCTGGAGCGAAAATTGAACGAAAAGGAAACTATATGAGGAAACAGCTACACTAGTCGAACCATATTTCAGCGAATTTATTTATTGTATATAGTTGAAACAGTCAAAGTTTTCATCTTTCGATGTAGTCGGCGCGGTGTAAGAATTCATCCGTCACCGAACGCTGAGAAAGCAAGCCCGACTTCGAACAACACATTATCAATCAACCTCGGCTATTTCACAATCAGTTTCTATTTTGTGAAATGTTCCGCTTGCCGAGGTGTTGTGTTCATAACAAGCAAGAGGGCAGTCATGGTACTGTACGACTTCTAACCAAACGCTATTTTGACATATCTTCACGTCGCCTGAAGTGGATTATTCCAAGTTTTGGTACAATTTACATCCTTTTAATATCGACATATTTCAAGCACTGTAGCTTATCCCACACGGTTATCAAACGTGTCTAGGAGACTCTATCAAATAAAAGTGCCATAATAATGGATGTAACCTAAGAAACGTTAAAACCCCCAGAGGGTTTCGGTGTCCGCCGCAAAGCAGAGTCTGCGTATCAACGAGTCAGTCGGGTCTCAAGGATGAATATATTTGCCTCAAATTTGATTCAACGCCGGAAATTGTTGACGAACTCTTCGCCAAACCTTTTTGTCCACACGGAAGTTCTTTTAGGCCGGTCCCGGCATGACGCATTGCCTATTTACAGTCGTCATCCCGCCGACCCTGTATCTGAGAACCTTGCCAACTTACCCAGGGCAAATCATTCCCTGCGGCTAGACTAGCTGTCCAAGTAGAGCCAGGGGTGGGTAGCTTGCGTTGACTTACTGAAAAATGATCAAGCTTGATATTTTTACTTTACTAATTCGTATTCCGTAACTTGATAGTGAACTCAACATCAAAATGGCAAACATGACTGGATTAACTTTAGTGTATGCCAAACATTTAAAACAATCTATTTCCATAAACTTTTAAGCTTAAAACTTAACCATAAATCGGTGACCAGTCTTCGGTCTCAAAGTATTCCCTCAAGCTGGTCGTTTTTGCTTCGGGTGCCAAATCTGCCAATGTACCAACCTCGGGATCGCCACCAGTATATCCAAACTCCCTGATGTAGCACAAGGACTCGTGCATTTGGTTTCTCGCTAACTCTGGCAAATGTTTGAAGTACTCGTCCATCGGAAGCTCCTCAATTTCAACTTTCACGCCTTCAACCTCAGCCCACAACGTCCAGAACTCGCGAAATGTCGACATCTCTGAGCTCCCCAGAACATGTCTGCCAGGCTCCTTCTGCAATAACGCTTCAACGAACAGGCCCAGGTCGCGATTGATGACGATCCATGGTAACTGGTTCTTATCGCCCGCGGGAATAGGTACGTATACTGATCCATCAGCTTGTTTGTGAGGATGCCCAAGTCCCATCTTCCAGTTCGAGGCATACATTCCGATCTGAATGGTGCTTAGTTTGGCAGCGACTTCTGGCAGCTCAATTTGAATGCGCTGTCTAATGGACGCCTTTCCGTCAAAGTGGAGATTCCATGTGTATTTGCCCTTGGATAGCGCTTTTGTGTCGCTAAGACTGCTAAAGATGAAATGGCTAAGCGTAGAAAGAACAGCGGGGGAATTCGCGGCTCGAGCCATGTTCATTCCCTGTAAGATTTCGAGGTCGCGTGAAAATTCGTTGATGGTGAGACCAGCACTTGCAGCCTTGGGATAGTTTGCAGGATTGAAAAAGTGAGACCAGAAGTCTGTGATGGCGAAGATGGCAGTGGCTCCGATGAAAGCATCTTCAAGTGAAGCAGGTACATCGAGATCGGCCTTGACAATTTCGACACCTTTGCTGATCCATGTCTGGGCGGCTGCAGAAGTTGGGTCGCGAGTGATGCCGCGGATGCGCCAGCCTGGAATGTTGAGGAAGGTGTTCGCTACTGAAGAGCCTTGTCTTCCAGTGATGCCTATAATAACAAGGAGTTTGGAAGAAGACATGTTTCGTGTGATAAATGGAATGAAATGAAATGAATGTAGCTTCGAGATAGTGAACGCATACTGGACTGTAAGAAATTCCGCGAGCAACAGATTATTTTATACTAGAATAGCTTCCTGGGCACCCGTGCTAATTGTCAGCACAGCATTTTGGACACTGACTCTCATTCAGTGATCTTCTCATTGCTATTGATTGATAAAATTGTGTAGAGAGTCATGAGCAAAAATGCAGAGAAGTTTATGCGGAGAGCGGAACAACCTCTGTCCGAGTCGTCTTGAGAGAGAAGGAGTGGGGCCCAAGTATAGCTAGGTGATTGTGTTGCATTTAAATAAAGGTAAGAGACTGTTTCCTTGGTTGATATTGGCGATGAAATAAAGAGGGAGTTGATATTGTTCGTTGTTAGCAGAAGAACGAAATCTGTGGTTTTATGAAAAATTAATGTACTCAACAACACATCAATCCGGGAAGTGGAGACAAAGAGGAACTATGGAATGGTTGAGTTTTGGAAATAAAATAAACATAAGAGTCCGAGTATAAAGTTCAACCAGAAATAGAGAGGTAGAACGGCCTGGAAGAGGTTTTGGCTCAGCATAGTACTCATCATCAAATAAAATATTTTAGGGACCTCCCAGGCTACCGCTAACAAACACAACAAGAACAGCTGCATATCTATAATAGCAGCAACCCTTTGTTAGCTTCGTTCTCAGGGATTTGTGATTAAGAGGACAAATTTTCAAAGAGCGAAGAAACGGTACATACGCTGCTGTGGCCCCAAAGATTTCAGACCTCCGAGCACTAGTCAAGGCACCAATGCTTGTAGCAAAAAGTATTGTAAAGCCTGCAATCATGCCTAGTCTGGCACTGGGAGAAGTGACAAAATAGAGGCTTAGAATAGCTCCAATCAACAACAAAGCAGACAGCAGAATGCTGAAGATGCCAACAAGAGTGGAGACCAAGCCTTCGTTAAAGTAGTGCATGGAGCCCCAGGACGATGGAATGTCTTCACGCTCTTGCTGAAATAATTGTTAGGACTTTACCGTCGCCATTTCAAGAAAGGTGCTCACGCTAAGCATAGAACCGCAATTGTCCTGCAGCAATCTGGTGAGGCGATCTTGCTCAGAAGCTGAGCTCAAAGATACTAGATCTCGCGAGTTGTGTAAATCGCTACCAAGTCCGAGCAGTGGTCTTTTGAGCTCAAACCAATTTCTAAATGCGTCAAGAACTCGGTTCCTCGGATTTGCAAGCTTGACAATTTGGCTTTGCCGTAACAATGCATCTTCTAAAGAGTAGAGCACATGTTAACTGCAGTCATGCGTAAATGACAGCGGGGAGGTTCTGAAAGAGCAACATACGATATTCTGCCATAAGCGGTCGAATTTTCATGATAAGTTCCAAGCGCTTTGCCTGGTTCCCATTTGCTTTCTTTTCGGCTTTACATACAAGTTCTTCCCAGGACCTTGATGCGAGCATAACGTCCATATCTTTCTTAATTTCGCTCGCAAGATCGACTTTATCCAACGCATCTAGATTGGCCTCGAGTGTCATCAACTCTGCTTGGAGATAGAGAAGATTTCGTGCGCTAAGACGATCGAAGCGCCGGAAGATGGCGAGGTCTGTATCACTTGCGATGAACGCTGCTAAGGTAGAGAAACCATTTGCGTATTCGATGCGGCTCACTGCCGGCTCAAGGTCCACAATGTTTCCTGGTTCGGGAGGCTGCATTCAATATTCCAGCGGCTATCGCAATTTGACTTTGTATTCGAGAAAGTTGAGCTCAGAAAGTAGGTATATTGTCTCAGAGGCAGATTATTATTGCAATTTCTTGGTTACCAAGCAGCGGTGAGGCTACTGTAATCGGTTTGTTGTGGTTCAGTCAATTCTGCCTTTCGTCGTCGGTTGGTTCTTTTCATCACACCTGGATTGAGTTGTGGAGGCGCAGGAGCACTCAACTACATAATCGTCAGCCTCAACAAATCAGATTTTTTTTCTGTCTCATCCTTGAGGCTGAGAATTGATAACAGTCTGCCTAGATCAAGCCGGCGCTGTAAAGGGGGTGGCTGAGAGTAACTACTTCTCGACTTCTAAAATCTGAACGCCCCTCACAACCTCATCTTCTTAACTCGATCTCTTCTACGTTCTCTCTAGTGTCAATCAATCTTTTACCACTACGTGTCCAAACTACTGAACCTGCGGGACTATTTCAGGTTAGTAGCGCAGAAACTCACTTGTATTAACTCGAGGAAGTCCTGGCAGAACCATGTCCGCGTACTGAGATACGGTTTAGGAGCCGGAATTTTGAAGAAGCAGATCTTCATCAGCTTGCAAGCCGAATACCTGTAGCGTATTAATTGCGAACGCCTAAGCCTAGCGAAAGTTTAGGTTTGTTTTCAACAAATTCTTAGTCTTTTTCTGCCGCCAAAATGCCATATTATAGCGATTTCCCTTGTAGGCTTCACAAGCCAGAAAAGTCAGAACTCTTGCTACCAACGCATCCATCATAAAAAGGTCCCCGTTGCCGTGGGAGTTTTTGGTGTAGAGGCGTTAAGTGCCCCAACGCAGGACTCTTCGAGTGGGCGCATATAGAATGGCTACTCAAAGATCATGATCTTACCCTCCACAAGCTGTCCTGTGCAAGAGCGAAGCGGCGAATGTTGTTCGACCAGCCGCATTTTAATCAGCACATTTTTCACCGAGATTTAAACTCTTGTTCCAATGAAGTTTCGATTTTAGAGCAGGAGCTTCGTGAACGTTTGAAGACAATAGAGCGAAGCGACACTTTTTCTCGCCCTACAGGCCACTACAGCAATCCTCTGGGGTGTTGGATATTTAGATATGACGACTTTGCGATACTAGGAAGGCTAGGCATGCCAGTCTGCGACCAGAACTCATGTCTTCGATACTCAAATATCATTCCACTTGAAGAAGAAAAAGATTATACCTTTACATTTCAAGAAACTGCCTGCCGGCTACCATTCAAGCAAGGCCAAAAACGAAAGCGACAATCACGCCCCAATGCTACCCGTCGCCGTATTATGGTTCTATCTGGCCTAGTAAATGGATGCGAGACTTTAGCATTACCAGACACTGGTGCTGCTCGAAATATGATGTCTGAACGTTTTGCTCGATCGCACAGCATACCAATACAAGGAGGTTCAGCACACCGCACCACCTACAAACTTGCAAATGGTAGATCAATACGATCCAAAGGAAAGGCAACGGTTCAATGGAAATTCAAGGGAGACACTCAGGTGTATGAGCTTGAGTTTCAGATCCTTCTGAACTGCGTCTACGACGTTATAATCGGACAAGAGTTTCTCAAAACTTCGGAGACTTTGGGCGCCAACCGACATCGCTTAAAAATTCAAAAGATCACCCCACGAGATGTGCGCTATGTGAATCTTTGCGGATCCCCCTCACAGATTCTATTGGGGCTCATAGATGGGGCAGAAGTAAATGCGCTTCCTGATACCGGAAGCGAAGTCAACATCATGTCCGAGGCCTATGCTGAAAGCCGCGGATATGAAATCAAGGAGATAGAGGATGGAATGAATGAGCTTCGATTTGCAGATGGTAGCTCACAGAAAACGTTGGGTAGAGTCAGCGTAAAATGGGCTTTTCGGGATGACCCTGGGGCTCCATCGACGTCACGTTCGAGGTTCTCGAACGGTGTCCCTACGAAGTCATCATTGGCGTGGACATCCTATATGAACATGATGTCTACAATAAACACACTGAGTGCCTTGTGGAAATAGAACCGGAGAAAGGCAAGGCACTGCCATTGAATCACGTCGGCTGGCGAGCAAGCTTTCTAGAGCGCTTGAAGCGAAGGAAACGTCCCTGTGAGTCTAATCCAGCCCAAGTATATATTTAGAAACTAACAGCTCGTAGCCACAACAGCCACAACAGCCGCTCCGAATCAGAATGAATTAAGGAGCATTGACGCGGAACTCATCCGGAGGGCAGAAGCTGTCCGTTTGCTCGGGCGGATCGAAGATTCTGCGAAAAGGGATACTGAAAATCAAAAGGAGGAAGTGCGAAGACGGATTTGGGATGAGAACAACACAAATACGATGAGATGAATGTAGATGAATTTAGAGACAACTTAATACTGTCACTCTGCCTCTACTTCTGCTTCAATTTTCGTTGGCAAGCCACCGAATTCCAGAGAGTTAAATTCAAAAAGGACTGATTATGTCGCTTAAATCAACAAGAAGACCCAGAAGGAAGACAAAGTTGTTTTAATGCACGAGGCTGCTTCCTTCAAAACCCACGTGCTCGCTCAGCATTCCCTCTCAGTGCCGCTTTTCCACGCTTGAATCTCAAGTTCAATTCCAACCTCCTACATCATTTCAACTCCACTCTCTCACATATGTACAGTTTTCAAAAGATATGCTAAAATCTCACGGTTCCTGGAAATGCCAAGGCATATCATCCCACTCCAGTCCCTCGCACGTGGGTAAACAAGCGACATCCCCTCGCTCGCTTACCATAAACCATGAGCTTGGCCCATCAACCAAGTGCTTGGAACCTCGAGATTAGAACGAAGGAAGATCAATTGCATCATCTTACTGATTGAGAGCAATAAGGAATATGTTAGGGAGTAGAGTATATATACTTGTCGATTCTCTTTATTCTGAGACAAAGGAGCCACATCATTCTCTGATCAATCGCAAACATGTTTGCCAAATACGTCCTTGCTACTTCCTCACTGCTCGCAGGTTTGGCGTCAGCAGCAACAAATTATAACACCACAACACCAGCCTTCGATCTTGAGGATTTGACATTGCGAGAAGTGGGTGCACGTGACACTTTGGTAAGTCTATCCTACCTTTTATCAAACAAATGTCACACAATTTGCTAATACCGCTAATGTTTTCAGGACTGGAGAATCTGGCTTGAAAAAGATGGAAACCCAATCTCTTTCTGGCACGATGTCCCTCTCTACCCAAATCCATCAAATCATCGCATCGTCAATTATGTCGTTGAGATCCCAAGATGGACTAATGGGAAGATTGAGATCAGTCGGGATGAGCCTCTCAGTACTCCTGCCCTACCCCTCTCTCCTCTTTCATCTCAATGAAAAGAGTGAATGGAATAAGTCAGAAGACTCACACAGAATACCAGATCCCATCTTTCACGATTCAAGACGCGGACTCCCTCGCTACGTAGAAAGCGTGTGGCCGCACAAGAGCTACCCATTCATCTATGGATCCATCCCACAAACATGGGAGTCACCAAATTTCGAGCATGATTTTACAGGATTTGAGGGAGATAATGATCCAGTTGATTTGTTCGATATTGGTGGTGATGTGGGATATGTTGGTCAGGTGAAAGAGGTGAAGATACTTGGAGGGTTGGCGTTAAATGATGTGAGTTTAGTTTTCTTGTGTTCTTCCGCATCAGAAAACTCAGCTACTCCAAGAGAACTTTTCCCGATTTGAAATTTTTTATTTATTGACGAAATTTTTAAGGGCAACGAAACAGACTGGAAAATTATCGGAATCGATATCAAAGACCCCCTCGCAAAACTCGTCAACTGTAAGTGATATTCCCCCACCTGATCCTCCACAGCGCCACAATTCTTCCAAAAACACAATTTTAACGCATTATCATTTCTGCAGCCGTTGAAGACGTTCAAAATTACTTCCCCGGTTTAACCCAATCCTATCGCGACTGGTTCACCTACTACAAAGTTGCTCGCGGTGATGGCGTCCTCCCCATCGTCGGCACGACTTACCAAAACGCCACCTTCATCCAACACGTGCTCGAGCAATCCCACGGTTATTGGAAAGAACTTATCGAAGGAAAAGTCGATTCAAATGAGATCAATTACAATCAGACGAGTGTCGAGGGAGAAAAGAGTTGGGTAAGTACCTGCAAGGCGACAAAGAAGTTAGGCTTGCCAAAGCAGAGTAAGATTGAGATTGCAGTAAGGAATGCGACTTTGAGGGATCCGTATGAGAGATGGGTTTATTTGGATGCGGAGTTTGGGTTGATTGAGTTGCCAGTGGTGGAAGGGAATGGGACGAATGTGACGAGAACCTAGGGAGTCGAGTTGAACGGAGGTTGGTGATAACAAAATCCCTACTGCTAGATTCGTACTTTGCCATCGAACGTGAACAATTGTTGACTTGTTCGTTTTCGACTCCAATATAATCTTGATATGAGTTCTATCCCTTGCCGCCAGTCCGGCACCTGCTGCGTGCGCAATACACCAGCGTGGTTGAACTTATTCATAATCCTAGGGAGCTGCAATCCCTAGTATCTCCTTATAGTTGGCGTAGTCCATTACTACCCCAGTAGGCTTGTGGATTATTCGCACTTTTGGAGGTGCCCATCCCTCCATACTCCCAAACCACCATTCAAACTTTCTCTGCACGTGCTCGAGGTGAAGTCCCCACTCGGACAATTTCACCTCTGAAATTATGTCGAGGCGTGTAAGGTTCTTCATCTCGAAAAAAGCCTCGGAAAAGTAGCGAGAATCCGATCTATCCCCACATTCCATGATAACCTCTCGCATATTCTTCAGGTCTTGAAAATTTACGTCCGGTAATATGCATTCCTCAAGCTTGATGATATCAAAGTCAAGATTGACCCAGACGAATCGACTGATAGACTCCGTCCGAAAACAGGGCTTATAAACTTTCAGAGCCTCCGTACGAGAAAGCTTGCATATCTGAAGAACGATGGGAACTGGATCGTGGCAAGCTAGATAGACGATCGGATACGGTGGCGGGGTTGGGTTCAAAGCTGTTGGTGGGACGATTCTGACTCTACGGTGGATCTCGATGATCCTAGACTCGCTGGCCAGGATGTTATAGATTTTGATTTGCAGTTCAAGGGGGAGCCGAACGAATAAGGGAAAGTCGAGTAGAGAACCCTCAGGTGGTGGTGCAGATGACTCCATGGCGTTGTCTGGCAGGCGGAGAGGGAGATGGGGCACAACTGAGGATGAAACACCTGAGAGTTGGCCTAGATGAGGCGATACATAGTGCTGATATTTTCCAAGGATTATTATTGAATGTTGGAGTTGATGGTGTAGAAGAAGAAGGTCGTGGAGGACGATATTCAGCTGGGCAGGTCGATCGAATTAGGAGACCAGCCTACTTTCTTGGCATGGTTCAGCCCAGAATGGCTGCCATATTCGATGAAGTTAAATAGGTAATGTATGAATAGGAGATATGTTATGATATCAACTTAGACCCTTTACTTGAAAATGGAGCAGGAATAAAAATTTTCCAGGAGGGGATCAACAGGAAATCTTGGGGGTCATGGACAGCTTATCGGACTCTAATAAGTATCCCTTCGCTGCCGCCCTGCCACGGTTCTAAGAATACGCACTAGCGAATCTCTCAGTCTACCTCTAGAGACAGCAGAATTAGACTAAAAAGCTCGCAACTGCGCATTTTGAAAACCTAGGCTGGGCAGATAAGCCTACCTTTTCGATCGGTTTCCGACATCAAGTTCAGCTTTGTTAGCATGCTTACTGTTCTTCCCTCCAATTAAATCGCGCTTAGGCCTCTTTGCATTCTTTTTTGGGGGGCGGGGGAGGTGAATCTGTGTAGGGGGCTTGGAAGAGGATGTGGTTAGTGACAGGCTCATAGCTAGTGGGCTCATAACTTCAAGATGAGATGATTCTCGTCTAAGTAGAGAATAAAGGCGACACCTCACCGTATGCCACTACTCTACAATTCTCAGGCACAGACCCATAATTTAGATATTAATTCAAGTTACCACGAGGCACCCATTTCATGTCCAGCACGAACTTTGCCAAAAAATAATAATAACAAAAGCCACGTCAAATGTTCCTGGGTCAAGATCAGAATGCTTCGGTCTTGAATTATTATTATTAAAACATGGGAAAAATCTCATCTCCACTTTCTCTGAATTAGTAATATGTATTTATGCTTGATTCGCTGTTATTTGGAATTTACATTGTTTGTTTGGAATAGGGAAAGAATACATTGTATCACCGGTCTATTTCACATTTCAAATTTGAGAAATCAAACACTATTAACTAGTCTTCCTTGGATAAAGAATTGACACGACCTCAAATATAAAGAGTACAATCTATACAGATAACTTAAAAAACTAATGATTGTACAACTTTCTCCCTCGTCACTTCGCCTTCATATCTCTATCATCATCCACCCCGGCCAGAGAACCTCCTTCTTCACAACCGCCTTCACACAGCAACCCGCCACCACCAACCAAACGAGCACCAACAAAGCCGTCATAACACAAGTAATCACCCTTAATGCGAAACTATCCAAGGCCTCTGCAATCTTCCCCGTGGCCAAAGTCAACCCCCCATTGGGAAAAATGAACGCCCACCAGGTAAGTGTGAAAGTCATTTCCTTGAATCCTTCTACTATCCCCCATAAAGTAACGGAGAAAAACCAGAGTGCGAGAAGCCATAAGAATATGCCGGCAGTGATACCCAATATGCGAAGGATTTCACCAGTGGGGAGTTGTGGAGGAGATGTTGACGAAGTAAGAAAGGTGCGAGGGAGAATAGATGGCGCTTGAAGACCGAGTGAGATAAAAGCCGTTGCAGTATAGCCCGCCGGACCAACACTAATAAACATTCCAGGTCTCGTCTTTGGCACCGGCAATTCATTCCCATCAATCTGAGGATATAAATCGTGTACATGAAAATCGAAACCATCCAACCCAATCCTTGGAACATGACCCCCGCGACCAAGATTTGAACCGCGTGGTGTTGCGGTTGACTTGGTGCTAGTGTGGCCGCGAGAGGTCCCAGAACGAGGAAGGGGTACATGGGGAGAATCCATGCTGGGATGGCATCTTCGACTCGGAGATTTTCGCAGGTAAATAGTTTGGCGTATTGGAAGACGGCGACGAGAAATACTGCTGCGGCGTAGAGCCAGAAACAGACTCTTAGAGCAGTTACAAGCCATGACCCGACGGCAGGGACGCCGTAGGATTGCGCACAGTTGAGAATAAGTGCGATGGAAACCCAGAATGAGCCGAAGAAAAGTGCTTCAGCGGGTGATGAAGGGATTTTGAGATGGCTTGAGGACGGAGGATAAAGCGCGTGATGATTAACGCGAGGGAGACGAGGAAGAGAATGATGTCAAGGATGAAGAATATTTTGCCGATTGTGAGGAGTCCGTGGAATTTTAATGGTGTTTGGGATAGAACGACGGCGATGGCACCGGTGGACATGGTGCTTGCGAACCAGTTCCTAATTTTGTAAGTATTAATCATGAATTTGGGCTTTTGGAGACGGGAATGATTTTTTTTCTTACCAAGTAAAATGTCGTACTCGACGTCTCCATCCTCGCTTCTGCTCTGAAGGGGCATCATGGTCGTGTTCGTAGCCATTTTCTAAATCCTTTGATGAATCCCCCATATTACCGTAAAGTTTTTGTTCAGTATGTATTCCATCTTCACAACAATGAGATCCGCTTGTATTTCAACACAAACCCAGCAGTGACGATGGGATACTAGTTCTGGCCTTCAAGTGTTGGCGCCCATATTTCTCGGTTATTCGGCCAGAAGCGAAAGAAAACAATTCGTTGTCGTCGAAATAAAGAGCGGATAGACGACGGGATTGGCTACGTCATCCCAAGAATTTCGCACTAGTGCGCAAACTGAGTTTGTAAATACCAAGAAAATGATGAAGGCCGAGAATTCTCTCGAGTCGACATGTTACTACTGAATTAGATATCCTTTCTCGATGACAAATGTTGGTCGTCGTAGATTCGAAATAGTTCGGGTTGGTGAAAACCTTCGTCCTGAACTACCCTCAGGACAACCTCACAGCGCCATCCTCGACCGAGTATCCAACTTTATACGCATGCCCCCATTTGCCCAAATCCGTACTATCAGCATCTTTCATCTTCTCAAAAGTCTGGTCCTTCAACCCAGCCACACTATCAACTACCAATCTCAGTACGCTCACCTCCCTCCCAGTCCTGAACGTCAAAGTCTTCCAACTATACACCACCATCCCACCCGTAATCAACGCACAAATCAGCAAACTCAACAGCCCAACGAGCAAAATAACCGGCACATATGTAATCCGATAAAACTGCTGTCTCGTAACCGCTTGCACCTGAAATGTGGCATTGACCTCCTTGGCGCGCGTCCGATTCAATGATTCGACCTCATATGCGATCCGTTCGAATTCGCCAGCAGCGAAGAGGAAATTATTTGCGAGTGTTTGGTAATCCATCGTGCAATTCCACTGCAATGTGTCATTGTTGGGGCACGCCGAAGCGGTCCAAGAAAGTGCTGTAGCGAGACTAGTAACAAATGCTCCTTCAGTGTTCAGCGATCGCTGCCACTCTGCAATACGTAACTGTATCGGGAGATCCTCTCGCTTGTCGGAGAATACACTGCTGTTCCTTATCCATGAGGATCCGACTTCGCTGCGAACGAAGTTTGAGAGGCCTTTGTTCTGGAAAATGCGACATTTTAATCCCCAGGCTGACATGACTTCCTTTGGACCTTTGAAGCGGGATATCTTTGTCATGTTGTAGGCGTTGCGGAGGATATCGCCATATGGGGTCTTGATGGGATCGTTGGTCGTCCAATTGTAATTCTTCATAAATCCCAAATACACTTCTGAATTGGTGGGGTTATAAGCGATGAACTTTTCCACCTTGTTTCTGTTATAGTTGTTGTCAATGCTCTCAATTCCCCCAGGAAGTTCAGCCCAGAACTGTTCATTCTTGAAAGTAGCAAACCAGAGTAAGGTAGTGCTACCTAGAGTGGAGAAGCTGACTTCGTCCGGGGCTTCGGCGAGACATTCAATTGAAAGACGCTTGCTCGGGACGTCGATAATCTGTAGCGTCGAGACGGGAAGCGCGTTCATGGAGGCTAGTGTTGCGTCGAATGCAATGTAGTATCTGCCTTGATCCAATTTTGCAGTGGAGCTTGTATGGTTCATTTCTGTGAGTGCCGCAACGGCCCGACTTGCAAACGTTTTCTCTTGTTCCCAAGTGTACCGCATCAAATTATGGTCCCGAATTTCAGGCGTTACCAGCGACTGGAGAGATACAGTAGCGACTCCATCATCAACGTTGTAAGCTTCATAAGCAATGACGTTTGAGAAAGCCATCCTCGCAATAGACGAAGCGAAAACGAGGCCAGCAAAGAGAAATATCCTCTTACTCCCGCTTCGAAAGAAAATGAGGAATTTCCAAAAGTCCAGACTGCCCGTAGTGGTGGAGCTCACTTCGACCAATGCATCCAAGGGAACGGCGTTGTTGTTCGGCTTCAACTCGTTCACAACAGTGACATGAGCGCTGGTGAAGTAGTAATAGTTGAGACCAGCGACGAGTAGTGGACCGACGAATGCTCCCGTCACGAAATCAATTGCTTTAGCTTCCGTTTGCGTGAGTCGTCCTCCGATGAGGTTACCGGAGATGAAATTGAGCTTTTCGCCATGTCTGAGCGCAAGGGATAGCCAAACTGCGCCAGCGATGATAGGGAGAAACAGGAGAAGCCAAGATACTGTTCCACGGGATAGTGACTTGAAAGTAGAGAGTTCGTGGGCCTTGCTTGGTATCCTTGGGTGGACTACTTGGACGAGTGGCTCGGAAGATATTCTTTCATCATTTTCGGCTGTGGATGCTGTAGTCATTTCGTAGAATTTATTCCTTCTTGCACCGAGAAATTCTTAGCTCAAAGGACTTAAGAAGAGGGATTGTTCAGACCATATCTGACATGTTTTTGAAGTTAATTAGTTCGTTCACAAAGAATGCCTTATTCCAACAACTCGAGAAGGAAGAAGCTCCATTCCTTTTAGATACTTGCCATTTTTCCAAAATTAAAGCGATCAAGTTCAAATGTTTCAAGTTCCGCTTCATTAGCCGCCCTCCCAATTTTCAACCAAATAACGCAGATATTTCAAGCGAGACGAAGGGTACGGAACCAATCACCCAAAAACCAACCGATATTTTTAGTGTCGGGACGCTGCCAAGTTGTGATTCGCATGGTTGTATGTGTGAGATTGAACTGCAGATTATCAAACAAAAGAATATCAAGTTTTCGAAAACAGACCTAGCTACTTTTATTACTATGGATACTCGCTATCTAACAAGATTACATGAAGATGCAGGATGCGTGCGGTACTGTAACAAGGCAAATGCGTCGTGTCACGTGGGCTGACCTTCTATTCTCTTGGCAACCCTCGCTCTCATTCTCGTTTCGTTATCGGAGGACGTATGAATGTGTATCCACTTTGCTGTAGACGTCTTAATTTTCTTCATTCTCGCCATCTTATTGCTCCAGGCCAGGTGCCAGATTATTCTCACTTGTTGTTCTCTTCACACAATTCAGAGAGAACATCATTGTGACTGATCGCGCTGATCAACAAGATGGTTCGTCATCTGTGCCACAGGCCAAGACGAGGCTTGCGTGTTCGCTGAAATAGAGCAGTATTTGTAGCTGAAGAACACAATCAAACAATACTGTACTTGAGAGGGCGCAAGACACTGCTATACTCAATACTCCAACTCGCGCATTGTAACCTTACTCTACATCGTGCTCCATCACACGGCGAGCTACCTACGACCGAGATGTGCTGTTCTTCTCGTAAATCAGGCATCAAAGCCTTTACTTACACCAAGTCTACCTCGCCCTGGGACAGAAACACTCTCTTCATTCTCTGGGCAACTGAGATTATCTTCTCGGTGTTTGTCGTCGTATTTGGCGGGGCATTACTCCCCTCGAAGCAAGCTGAACGGCGTGGCGATGATGGAATCTCGGAGGCATTTTATGTCATGTACATTTCAACTCCTGGCCATTGATTCAAGTTTGTTACTGATCCTCGTACTCCAGACTCCTCTTTCTCGTTACAGGCATCACATTTCTAAATATCGGCTTTGTTATCCTGCAGGTGTTGTGGTATCGCAAGAACAAACTCCACCCAGGCTGGATGGTGTTTATCACATCCTTCAGCGCACTTGTCTGGTTGGCTACCATGGCTGTGTCCCTTTGGTCTCTCATCGGCTTTTCTGGCTTTGGCTGGAGGTTGTATGAAGCGGTGGAATTTTTGTATTTCTTTGCCGGGTATTTGCCGTCTTGCTATGTTGAATTGATGGGAACTAACCTGTAGTACAGATTTCCGTTCTTGCTCCATTTAGCTTATGCGGGTACGGTTTATCACCGACTGAGAAAGAACAGACGCATGAGCGTGGATATGGAGTTGCAGATCAGCAATCAAGAAGACCCTCGATTGTAGAGACTCTTGAGTTGGTGAACAACAACAAAGCCAGACAGACACGTAACTGTCGACTTGGAGTTGCATGACACCAATTAAGAGGACTCCCATTGGCGAGGGGTTTTTACGCTAACAAGTAACATTGATGACGGAAAGTGGATAGTTTAATGTTTAATACTGGTAAAATTAATTCTTAGTACGAATAAATTAATGTTTAGTGGAAATCAAGGCAGCCCAAAGGTCTACTACACGGGGTGTTTATATGCCGGTGGGGTAACAAGGGACAAGTTACCAGATATAAATTTACGATACTAGCCGTAATGCATACACTTCGATGGCTTCGTGTCCCGCGGCACATTATTTGAGTGATCACTCATTCTCATTTGACATGATATCATCAATGCTGTTCAAACAAGTCGCTTGAAATTCAATCTGCCAGAATCAGAGCGCCAAAATGGACACTGGTGAGTATCATATTACTGCATTACATAAGGAAAGTTGTGGCCGTAGTCAAACATTCCAGTCTCGGTGTAGTACTCCTCCCAGTGCTTGATCAGTCTTTCGAGAATCTCGACTTCGACGTCTGCAAGATCATGGATCTCCCCCGGGTCTTTTTTCAGATCATACAATTCCCACCGGTCCTTTCCCCTGGGTGCAGTCATCCAGACTGCCTTCCAAGGTCCTTGCCGTATTGCCCTAAAGCCAAATAATTCCCAACCAGTAATGTACTCATTCTCATCGTGGACAGAAGTGCCTGCCAGATCACGGGAGGCAAGATGATCTACCCAGCTTGATCCACGCATCGGTACGATCTCTCGACCTTGAAACTGTCGACCTGGCTTTTCGATCCCTGCCAACTCTAGCATGGTAGGAAGAATATCCATCACCGTCGTGAAAGCATTCGTCTGGGCATATTTCTCCTGTAGAAATGGGGGGTATCGCACAACACAAGGGCATCGAATTCCACCTTCCGTGATCCACGTCTTGAATCCTCTCGATGGTGCCATTGAAGCACAAGCCCATCGTGGCCCATACCATGTCCACGAATTAGCATTTCCTATGTTCTCAATAGTGTTATCGTAATATCTGTTGATGATGCTGTCGAAACTCTCCCTCCCTCCCATGGTAGGAATAGCTTCCAGTAATGTGCCTTCGGCGCCGTTATCAGACATGAAGACTATGAAGGTATTGTCTAACTCATTGGTGCTTTCAAGGTACTTGATAACACGACCAACATGCTGGTCAATCTCATCCACCATGGCAGCATAGATCTATAGACAGGAACTTAGTGTGTACCCTTGAGACATAATGGCACTTAAGTAGAGGAGAAAAAAACGTCTCACCTCCATTTTCTTGGCTGACATTTTCTTTTCTTCATCAGTCTTCTCCTCCCACTCGCTGTCATGGCCCAGAGCTCCCGCCACGGGAGCTGGCTCAACATCCGCTGGTACGATACCTAAGTCGATGAGTTTCCTCAGACGCTTGGCTCTCAACTCGCCTGGTCCCTCGTCGTAAAGCCCTTTGTACTTCTCACGGTTTTCTCTGGTGCCTGGAGTGGCCAGTGAGGAGCCGTAAAGGGCAAAAATGAGAAGAAAGGTTGTGCCCTCTCTTTTTCCGTTCGATCTTCGAAAAAGCCCAACAAGCGATCTGTGAAAGTCTTCGTCGAGTAAAAGT
Source organism: Tetracladium setigerum (assembly GCA_031472005.1). NCBI lineage: Eukaryota > Fungi > Ascomycota > Leotiomycetes > Helotiales > Tetracladium > Tetracladium setigerum. The sequence goes on along the minus strand of PZJY01000008.1, from coordinate 1,767,914 downwards.
CATCTGGCAAGTCCTTTTCACGGTCGATGAAGGTCTCATTCTCCATCCACCAACCATTCGAGCTCAGAAAACGTGGAGCATTGGTGGTGGAATCGACTTGCGGTTCGTAATTGTAGTGGTTTCCTGATCCTGGGAGGAAAGAGAAATTTTTGGTAAACCCACGAGCGCTAGGCGAGGTAAACTTTTCAAGACCTAGATGCCTTCTCAACCCAAGATATTAGCAGGAGACCTTATGTAAGCGAGAAGAGATTGGTGGGTAGATGGCTATCACCAAAGTGTAGTATTATTGATCAGCAGCCTTCGTTTCATTTGAACAACCCACAAAATAACTACAATCTAGACGTTATCTGATCTCGAGATTACCTTGGCATAATCCAATAATCATGGAGAACGAGTTACGAGCTCCAGACAGCGATAGAAGTCCCGATAAGTTGCCAATAGATTTTCTCGAAATATGGGGCACAAAGTAAACGCAAAGTCTGATGAACTGAGAATTAAAGCTTACCACTTGCCAGACATGGAGGTGAAATACCCCGATTCCTGGAATATCTCACTCGCAGCCGCGACCTTGAAATTGAGATAGCCCTCATAGCCCTCCTTGCCTTTGTACTTCTCGATATTGCCAGCCATGTGCTCGCTCAATTGTCCCAGCCCCGCAATGTGGTGGTCCGTCCCCGAGAGAAGCATTGCTCGCGTAGGGGAACATGCTGAGGCCGTGTGAAAGTTGGTCAGGCGAATTCCCTCTTCTGCAAGACGCTGTAGGTTTGGAGTTGCAATCTCTCCTCCGAATGGGGAAATATCGCTATAACCGAGATCGTCAGCGACGATGATCAGGAAGTTAGGACGTTTGATGGACATTTTCTGCTCAGTAAATAAATTTGCAACGAGTTAACATAGACCTATGAGAGTGAGGTGTTCTGTGTAGGGGAAGACACCTGTTTTATTGGCATGGCGGTGCACTATTATAAGACCAGAAAGCCTCGTTTCCTCCCCACCAAAGTTGGGGTCCCACACAGGAGCTTACTTCCCAGAAAACTGGATACCGGCTAGACTTGTCATTTTGCACTCCACTTGGTTGATTGATGGTGGATATCACAAGTCCTTGCTTGTGGTAGTAATTACCCTCCAAGACTCCTACGCAGCACAGACGAAGGCGTCACCGGGGGTAGACGGGGAAAGCTGTGCTTTCGGCACTGTTGAGAATTTCGGCAATATGTGGGGACTCATCATAAGAATTACCAAGGTTTGTATTTATCGAGTCAGGAATAGCAACACGGATTATAATACGACTCGAAGATCCACAACGCAGTGAAGGAAGGGCGCTACCAACGCTCGCCGATTCTATGTAAACCACCGATTGATCGCTTATTTGGGGTATATTTATAGAGTTTTATCCTCCAATATCATCGATTAGATAATCCACCCTTATCCATCACGGGAATAATCTCCAGCTTGTAACACAACTAGGTTTCTGGGCATCTCAGCTATCACAACCCCCGAATCTTTATAATCCGGTAATAGCGTCACACATTCCGATAAAAAGACATGACATCCATTATTTAGGCAAAAGAAAAATACCTGATATTTAGTCAAGAAGGTCTAGGCAGTGAGACAAGTTGACAGGATCTTAACAAGTATACTGGAAGCCAATGCCTCAGAATCTCACCTTCATCACTCAACATTCACATAGTCTTACAATAGTTCTAAATAGTCGGTCCACTATCTTCTTAAACTTCTCTCGCCCTTGCTGATTATTTGTTTGCTGGATTAAGGTGTTGTGCTTGAGATAGCATTGAATGATAATAGCATGCCTAATCCTACATTTTCAAGCAAAACTACATAGCCCTATTCAACTTGACGGCCATAGGGAGAATTTGTGACGAATCTACTCCCCGCAAGCGCTTTACAGCCTTTAAATCGGAATCAAGGGCTATAGAAGCGTCTTTTGGTTCCAACTCTCATGCCTTGCCTGCATGCGATTCCGCAACTTGCACCTCCGAAGTCTCAAAACTCTCGACATCGCTTCTTCTAGCCAGATCAGATGCTTGGGTTGTGGCAAATTTTCTTATCGGTACACGCTCAACGAACAACCGATCAATCTCCTCGAGGCTTTTGCCTTTGCACTCAGGGATGCAGAAGCAAGAGAAGAGCAGTGCTCCCAATGCCGAGGTGCCGAAAATAAATCCGACCTTGGATCCGAGATTGGCGTATGGTGCGTAGAGAAGGTACGGGATGCTGAACGATATGGCAAATTGAATGCAGATGTTGAAGATACTGGCGGTGGCGTAAGTCACGTCTCGGAGACGTGTTGTGGGCACTTCGGCCGTGACAACATGAGAAAGAGGTGCCCATCCCAAAGAAAAGCCTACTCCAAAGAGGGAGACCATTGCTGTGATTGCCTGTCGGACTGGGAAAGAAGGGTTCTGCCTGGTACCCAAGCCACCCATTGTGTACAGTGCGGACATTTGTACGGTGGCACCAATAATCATGAGATTCCTAGAATTGTGCTGAATTAGCGTTATTGCTTCTGCTAAACACTTGAATCTGCATTTTTAGAAAATCTTACCGACGTCCCCACTTGTCGGACAGGACCATTGTCATTAATACAACGAGAATGTTGATTGTAGAGTTTATGCAAGCCATCGTGAATGGATTGATCGTCTTCAACGACTGAATGAAAATCGCCCCGTAAATGGATACAAAGTTCTGTCCAGTTAACTGTAAAAAGATATTTGTGCCAATAGCGATAGCTGTCCGTTTTCTGTTAGTTCCTTGTAGCATCTCACTGAACTGGCCCTGCTCGACCTTCTGGTCAAGCGACCTTTGAATATTGTCGAATTCCGCGCTAATTTCCTCCTCGGTAAAAGCTCCGCGGCGCAACGCATGCAGTGAGGCAAATGCATCATTCTTGCGGTCGTTCATCAACAACCAGTGAGGAGACTAGACTTGTGGTTAATGACCATCGTTCTTTCAGTAGAGAAGACAAGAGCCTACTTCTGGCATAAACCATACGGCGACGGCGATGATGGAGGGAATAACGTAGAGCATCCCGAGTGGTATTCTCCAGGATGCATGGCTATTCAGACTGCTTGTACCCCGACAGATTATAGACATGACAAGACTTCCAAACTATGCTCCAGTTAGTGGTTGCAAAGTGAGCGCACAAAAGCTGCCACGCTGGATCATTGGGAGACTTACCACCAACCCTAACTGGTAGGTACAAACGACAAAGCCTCGAATGCGAGCATGAACAAGCTCGGATTGCAAAACGGGAACAATTGCTAGTTCCATACCAATGTAGATGTAACCGATGATACGACCCATCAGCATCTGGTATCTGGAATGGGACGTGACCAGAAGCGTGGAGGCAACCAGCGCCCACAGACACATGACAAACATGGCAATTCGACGGCCATACTTCTTGCTGATCAAGTTGCCGGTGACTAGGCCAAAAGCGAAGCCAATGTAGGTGAGACTGTTCAGGAGGGACAGGAAATATGGCTCGATCGCATAGGCTTTCTTAGCTGGATTGTAGGTTCCGAACTGCATGTTGAAGAATTTCATGGCTTGAGTATTGCCAAAAGCGCTCTGTTCTGCGCCGAAATTGAGTTGGGACAGCGCAATCAAACACACGGAGAAGAATAGTCGGCCGTTGAAGGCGCCAGTGATCCTGCGGATGCCATGGTGTTGGGACTGAATCTTGGTGGTGGTCTCCATCGCAGCGAGGAGTAGGCAAGGATAGGATGTATTATCTCAGACTTCGGTGGTGCCGCGAGTCCCTGACTTTATATTCATGGTCCGAAATTGAAGGCAGCTGAGATGTCCCATCTTTTCCTGACATGAATGAGGACGTGAGTACCAAGCCATACAGGAGTTATGTTGTCGCATCTGTTATTGTGCCGGTTGTCGTTGTGATTGTGGTTGTGGTTGTTGGTTTCAAAGCACGACATAGTGGAGCAATGAGTTCTCATCGACGTCCGCGGATCTCACAATATAAACACAGGTGAGCCCCGTATAGTAAGTAGCAAGCTCTTCACATTCCTGCTGTCTCCCCGTTTACCCCCGTCATCTCCGCGCTCACCCCCGTGTGGCTTTTGCTCGCTTGCGCTCTTCAATCCAACCTCATGGACGGGCATCGAAAACGTCACGTGGTGGGGAATCAATTTCCTCGCAAGCGTGCGGCGATTGCCTGCGAGTTCTGCAGAATTCGAAAGTCCCGATGTGACAATGTCAAACCGACCTGCGGCTTCTGTCGTGTTTCGGGCGCTGTCTGCTCCTTTGCGAAGGTTGACGACATTGAGACAACAAATCAGTATGTTATATTTGCGAGCGACCCCGTGATCGTGAGCCCTAAGCTAACGACGATATGCTTTCCACCTGCCTAGCCAGCCAGAACCATCACCCACGGATCTTCTACGGCGAATAGACTATGCAATTACCCTCCTTGAGTCTCAACGAGACCAGTTCCAGGTTTCTCCGTCGCACGGATTTTCGACCTCGGAAACGGCAGTCGTGCCAGCTGGTCGATTCAGTATTACGCCAAGTCAATCAGAATCATTGCCGAGCGGTAATGTTCATCAAACCCTTCATCAATCTTCTCAGTTTGGCACGCCACTGCCTTATGCAACTTCCGTCGAGCTGGTCAGCGGCGCTGTCGAGGATCTCGAGTCCCCTGCAGCTTCATATGCTTGTGAATTAGTGCTTGGTTGGCAACCACTTCAAGGTTTTGCCCCCGTAAATCTGGTATCCTTTGCCTTGGAAAACAAACAGTCATCAATGACCCCTGCAGATGGTGGTAAACCCGATAATTTGAGTAGAAGGCTGCCATCCGAGTCTTCCCTGCGCAATGATAGAGGACCCAATGGGCGAACTTTGATCGACGAAGGGTGTGTCGTTGAGCTGGTCGACCGATATCTCGCGGTTGTGCATATTAAAAATCCAATTCTAGATACGACCAAACTCAGGCAGTACGCTGCAGAGGCCTCGGAATATGGCTTCAGCTGGGATGGGCCTACTTGCCTGGTTGTGAGTGCTGCCCGAATGAGGAATAGCAGGAAACAAGCTAATGTCTCTCGAATCATGAAGCTATTGGCATGCGCTATTGCCACTATTGTAACAAAATTTGATTTACACGATCCGTTGAGTATAGGCCGGAGTGATGATTACGGTTCCTCGGGGCAGAGCTCGTCCGATGTGAGAGCATTATCGGACTCCTTCTTCTTCGCGGCTAGGAAGCGACTTGGTCTCTTGGAAGAACATCAGTTGGGTGCCCAGTGTCATTACTTAGCAGGGATTTATGAGATGTGTTGCCTTCGCGTTTTACAAGCCTGGGCACACTACCAACAGGCAATCGTCCACCTACAGGTTGTTTTAAGCCAGAACGCGCAGTCGAGTATGAGCATAGGGGAATCAACCTCAATCAACCAACAGATTCTAGAGAGGCTTCAGTTCTCTTGCCTAAAGACCGAAAAGTACGACTCTACGCTCTGTTTTTCCTCTCGCGACTAGTACTTCACTCTTCCAATCGTTTTATCATCGCACACACTGATGAAGTCTCTTATAGCGAGTTTCGAGCCCAGATTCCATTCAATCCGGTGAGAAAAGGCAGTCTCTGTGATCTTGAGCAGCCATGCTAATTTCGGTCTATCATTAGAGTGGTATCACGCGAGTGGGCTTGCTAAACTTCCTGCCATCGCCTCCCCAAATTTATCACAACAAAAATCGCCCTCAGAACTCGAAACAAGAGCAGATTGAGGAACAAGGTTGGTTCTATTACACCGCGGAAATCTCGTTACTTCGAACTCAAAATCGAATACTCAATATAATACACCCGCTTTATTCGAAAGACGCGCAGTGGTGGGATCTCAACGCCTCAAAGACTGTCACGCAAGCCCTTGGTTTAGAACACGAGATAAACATGTGGTAAGTCCAGCCTGACACGGAAACACTATATTTGTAACTCTTGGCAATGTGTCTATTGTGTACTGGAATTAAGTAAGCAATAAAATCTAGGGTTAAGCACCTTCCTCCATTTATCTCTTGGGAGGAGGAGAGTGCAGCTTCAAACGAGTTGGCTTTCATACTGCGGACTCGTACAACTCATCTAAGACAAGCACTCTACCAACCATTCCTCTTCTGTCTACTTCACCACCAACTAGAAGACCCACAAAGCCATGAATCAGTCTTGCTCCTATCGCAGAAGTGCCTTCAGTACTGTGCAGAATCTCTCAATGGGCCACAAATGGAAAGTCAACAATGGCGTCATGGTGGAATCTGGTTCGGTCTACGCCTGATGTTCAAGAGCGCGATAACTCTTCTTGCAGCGGTTCGTTGCAACATTATGGGCGTGCCAGAGAAATGGAGAGGCCTCGTTCAGCGAGCCCGGGTAACGTTAACCATGTGGGAGAAGGAGTCAATTGAGATCCATCAGATGAGGGAGATTCTCGACGGCATAATTGATGACACGAGAAGTACATGATGAGTGATGGTGAAATTCAACCCTGGCTTACCCCCAAAACACGTTCATAGAAACTGCGTCGGCGAGAAGTAATCAATGACTTTTATAGCAAGGCATAACGAAGCTTCTCGTATTCCCCAAGACCTGTGAACCCTCTGTAGACTGGAGACTCACACTATCCCGTGTCACAAGCAACCGCAAACCAATGCCATGTTTAGAGATGCGGCGAGAGGAAAGGTTCAGCTAATGGTGTTGAACATATCTTGTGATTTTCCCTGCGTGATCTGCAAAGAGAGTCGCAAGTTATAGAAAATCAATGAGAAGAAAGAATATCAAGTTTTCAGATACACACCAACGTACGGTAGTACTTGTTGCTATATGCATAAGATTTGGAGCCCGCCGAGCGTTTTTATTGTTAGATCAAGTAATGCCCCACTCCCAAAGGGGCACAGCCAAAACAAAAGAAGGCCAGGTATTAATCATTGTATTATTGCATTTCTATTTGGTTCTGTTTTTTGTTTGCAATTTTCTCAAATACGTGAGAAAATGACTTTGATATACAATTGTGGTGTGGTGTTTCAACCAAACAAACCACCGCACCGCTTCTCGCCTGACAAACGCAACGCAACGCAACGCAACGCAACACTTCGCCTCTCTTACTCATCTCTGCTCCTCTGTTCTTCTTCTTCCATTCATGTTGGGTATCCAGCCAAACTCTCGCTTGTGAATTTTATACCATTTTCCTCCCCATCCCCTCTTTACGACCACGATCAACCCAATTACCAATCAATCAACTAACCAACCAGGCCCTCAATCCCCCCAATCTTTTCTGACTTGAAAAGAAAGAGAGAAAAAATCCTGTAACTAGGTAGTGCACAATGGTAATTTCTGTGATTTTTATGCAAGAACCCCAACGCCTTTAATCAAAGAAACGAGAAAAAACAAGGATCCACCTATACAAACAAACGATTTGAAGGACCAGATCCTCGAATTCCAACCCAAGACAATTTCGCTTATATTATTTGATAAGTTGTCTTGGGAAACGTATATGCCACCACCGCCATTAGATCCATGCGTAAAATACCGCAGATCGAAGGAATTGTAGTGTGCAAAATTAGTGATTATTTCTTGCTCTTGCCTGAGCATCCGCATAATCATCCATCATCATCCTCTCCGTCATACTCTTCGGCTCACCCGAAAAACTACCAAACCCAAACCCACCCGTCGCCCTATAGCTCGCCACGCTACTCTCATCGAACCCTGTTCGTCCAGTCATGCTGCCCACAAATGAGTTGACAGGCCCCATTGAAGCGGCTTGTGCGTGCATGGCTTCGCTGACGATGGGTAAGCTGAAAGGGTGGTTTTTCTTAAATGAGCTTGCGAGGGATGCACTGGCTTGAGTTGGCTCTTGGACTGTTGGACGGTAGATTGGACGAGCGGGGGAGCGGCCAAGAATGTTTTTGTTGGCTTCCGTGTGAGAGGTGGGAGATTGTGTGTCTTCAGAGTCATCTATTCCATCGGAGTCTTCTGGAAGCTCTTCAGGAGGACTTCTCTGTTGGGTGTTCTCGTCGAAATCGAAAAGTTCCTCTGTTTCGTCTTCGTCAAATCGCATGCCTTGTCCAACGTTTTCTTGTTCATTGTCGCCAAGCGAGTCCATTGATTTCCATGTTGGCCTGGGTGGTCGGGGAGGCAATGCGGGTGCTTGATTGCTTTCTTCGGTGGCAGCGCTGAAGGGGGAGAGAATGCTGGCGGGTGGTATGGGGGTTCTGGCTTTGACATGTGTCAACGAAGGCATATCCAACATTTCATCATCAAAAGGCTCGTCATCGCGAGCACCGACGCTGGTAGATACTTCATGGTCTCTAACTGTTGATTGGCTCGATGAATAAGGAGAATCCCCGCCTCAACAACCGCCGCTGTGCCTGAACTTAAATTCGGCACTCCCCCCATTCCTTCGTTCAGCTTCGATAAGGAATCCCCGGAGCTGCCCGCAGAAGTCGTAGGCACGGAAGGAGATCCATCGTCGCCTGTAGATACGGGGGTCCAGATTGTGTCGTCCTCCTCGAGCGGTTGTCTAGATAATGCTCGTAGTGCTTGCGAAGATGATATTCTCTTGGGTGGTAGTGACTCTGATTCCTCCCCGATGTCCTCAACTTGTTCCGATCCGGGCTCGTCATCATCTGAATCATACAGCCCCTCAGTGACAATGCTCGAAGGGGGAAGCGGTGAGGATGTAGGCAAAACCTCAACCCCTTCAAAGTCAAATCGCACTCTTCGCGGACTCTGCTTCATGGAGGAGGTCGAGGTCCTTCGCAGTGCACTGCGTGGAAACGTCCCCTCGCTCACGTCTGAAGCCACTGAAACTTCGTCCGTGTTTTTCCTTTTTGGTGTTGGAGGACGGTGATTCGTGAGGTCTGGAGTTGCGGTCAAAGATCTACCAACTTCAGTACTGGCATCCACCGAACTTCTCGGTGCGAAAGGTGAGGATGTAGGCGATTCGTAGCTTGTCCGTCTCTCATTACTTGCTCGGCGTTCTCGGCGATTGTCTCCTAAAAGAGGGAGGAAACTTGGTGTGAATACGCCTTGAAATTCCTGCTCTCGCGCATGCGGGCTGCGGGAGTGTTGTGCGTCGTCGTCGTCGAGGGGAGGTTGCAGAGAGGATGGACGGGGAGCGATTGGTTTTGGGCTGACGGTATTGAATGGTGAGGGTGATGCGTTCCCGGAGTCCTTTATATCCATATTGGTGGTGATGCCTGTTTCTGATCCTGACTCACACGAATCTGCAAAAGCGGGATAGAGAGCCTTGTAATCCTTCATCGAGGTCGCAATCGCCTTCGAGACAGTCTCAGACAACTCCTTGGGCAAGTCTCGTAAGAGTCCCTCTTTATATTTCTCAAACTCGGCGGCCAGATCGCGCCCATATGTCCAGACCTTCTGGTCCAGCTCCGCAAGCTTGCCTTGCAGCTCGGTGACGAGCTTGCGTTCCTCGTCCATTATTGTGATGTGCCGCTGACGACAAGGAGAGTTCGCAGTTGTGGGGGTCGCAAAGGGTGTTTGTCGGTTCAAGATAGAAACATGCTACGACCCAGGTGAGATGATCGAAGCGAGAGGGAGAGGGCGAGGGCGTTGGTGAGAATTGATGATGATGTTGTTGTTTTTTTTGCTCCTCCAAAGGTGATCCAAGAATTCTTCTTGTTCGGTTTTGCTCCCGAGAGCCTGGAACAGATCGGCCCTTCGGCTAGTGGCGCATGGATCTCGACTCTCGGACTGTTGTGGCTACAGCCACTTGGATGTGGAGAGTAGTGGAGGTTCTTGGAGGTTCTTGGAGACGTTGGCTTCTCCCCTATTATTGCGCGTCGTTGCTATTCATATCTCAGTCGAAGTGAAAGTCGGTCCTTGTTGACGTTGCTGCCCCATAAATGAATGGACGCCGTTTATATCGCAATGAATGAGTGACTGTACTACATTATACTCCGTATGACTGTACTATTACATGTACAGTAACCTTACCGCAATTCTTCACGACGAGTATTCCCGACTGATCCCCCACTCTACAGAATGGAGGATGCGCTGGCCTGTCACGGTACACATTACATCGTCATGCGCCGCTGTTACACAACATGAAAAGCCTGTAGCCGGCCATCGGTGATCGAGGGATGGTGAAGATGAGGAAGCACAAGAATCGCGGAGCGGATAAGGCCAGTGATCTTTTCAGATCATGGACCGTCCTTCTAGAAGCTCTGCACACGAGTTTTATATGGTCCGTCACTACAGGCTAATTGTCGGATAGCTGGCTGAGAAAAAATCTCTACGCGAAGCGCGAAGCGAAGCCTGTGTTGACATCCTGAAACTCTTGGACCAGGGCAGATTGGCAGGCTGAACGTTGGTTGGCATGAGGTTACGTACCGACTGCACTTTCGTAATCATCCGGCCTTGGGTACTGTAGGTAGGAAGCAAGGTTGCCTGATATATGATATAAAGTTCGACACCTGAGTTTTGTTCCCTTGAAGCCACCAAAGAGCATATTTGAGCCTCCTATTTCAACACTAGCATTTTCACATCATGGACAGCGAAGAGAATTCCAACTCTGTTTCGCGCTCAGGAGCACCGGCTCTCGAGACATTAGGATCTGATATTCTTTGGCTGATTGCTGAGCAAGTGCGTCCCACAGCTCCCCTGATCTTCGCACACAATTCAAGTACTGACTCTAACCAGGTGTATCTCACATATGCCGATACACCCTTCTCTGACACTTTTCAACACCCCTTGAACAATCTTTGCCTAGTCTCTCATTGTCTCCATGCAGCCGTTCTGCCATTCAGGCACCGAACACTAGCTGTTAAGCAGAATCTGTTTGACCTCCCTCAAGATCAGCACACTCAACGATTCTGGGACAATGTCCACAAATACACTCGAAATCTCATATTCAGTTGGCCGCTGGACAACATTCAGCTGGTGGCTACAATACTATCCCGTTGCGTTTACATCGAAAGCGTCACGTTTGTTGTCATATAATTCCTCGTTCGCTGTGGCTATCTAATATTCGGTAGGTGGTCTAGAAGCACGCATATTAGTGATATGGACGACATACATGTTCCTTCAGAAATCGGGTGCATGATTCGACATCATTGGCCCGAGGCGGAACTTTATCTTCGAGAGTATTCATGGAATCGGGATATACACCCTGTATCTCAGATGCCAGATTTTCCTTTTGAAAATGTTGTTTCTATCTCAACATTCAGATCCGGGGGAAACCAAAACTGGGAATCTCTCCAAGAACTTGCCGCCGAATTGCCCAAACTACAATCACTCGAGTTACATGGGATGACCACTAACTTTCTGCTTGATCAAAAGCTACCCCCTCTTCGGAAGCTCAGTCTCGTTAAATGTGATTGGACTTACAGTAGAGAGGAAGTGGAACGCATCTGGGATTTCTCACGATTGAGGTCGCTCAACGTGGTCACCGACAGGAACGTGGAGTTCTTTCAATCGCTCTCACGGGATGCACTACGAAATTTAAAGGAGCTCAAAGTAATACGCAGTTACCACAGTCCCGCTAGCCATGGTCTAGCCTCCCAGCTTCAACACTTCATCTCCAGTGCCCCCAGTCTGACTACAATTGAAATTAGGTGCTCTGTCCCACAACTCGACATCAGCTCCTTGATGAAGCAATGGACACAGTTACGAGTTCTCTCAATCCATGATTGGACTGGATTCGGACAGAACGCGGGTATATGTCCAACACTCTCACTCGCAGACCTCGCAAATCTACAAAAATTCTGTCCGAAATTGAGACACTTGAGTTTAGATTTGGATACGAGAACTTGTGATGTAAGTCCTTATACTCCAAACGCCGAACCGACGCACACCGAATTTATTCTTGTAATAAAACCCAAGCTAACAAACCCCGAAAGAAATTGGCCTTCGTCGAAATCATCGCCACATTCAAAAACTTAACAAACCTAAGGATCCACTCGGAAACGACCCAATCTGAATTCGTCGATTACAATGAAATCACCATCGGCCCGGGACCAAATGGCTCGGGAAAGCCATCTCTTATTGATCATGTCCGTCGCCATAAAGTTGGTCTTCCGTTTGAGTCTATTATTATTCAGACTGGTGGTTATGGTACTCCTCTCTCCTCTTTGGCGACTGAGGAGTGGCAGGCTTAAACATGTGAGAGGCGGGTGTGAAAGGGGTGTTCCGTTTATGGGATACCAGGTATGAGTGATATTTGGAAACTGTGATGTTTAAGTGTGGAAGAACAAAGAGCGATTTACGCATTCGGGTTGGGGGTTTCGATGAGCAGGCGGGGCGATGATGGTGTTGAACAATTCTCTGGTGAGACAGATTCGGGCATGTGCGTATAAAAAGTCATTTGAAATATCATCTTCCATTCAAAACGCAAAACGTTTGATAGCTACCCAATAATTCTTCGTCTTCTCGAGGTGAGACCATATCAATTCCTTCTTTCATCTCAATCACCTACAGTTGTTGGTTACCATATCAGACGGACATATCCCTCCAACCCCAAAAGTATGCCTCAGTAAATTTCAATCCTTCGAAGATTCAAATCGCAAAGTATTCAATCCCTGGATTGCAGGCTTTCTATTAGTTCTAGAAAAGTAGCCTCGTGTATCACTCCCACCTGCGGGACGAAAGACACTAGCTCAAGTCACGTTAATACCAACACTTCTTCATCCCACCACACAAGGAGAGACAGTCTTCCAAGATAGTCTTTGACACCAGTCTCTACGAGCAAGTGCATAAAATAAGAAAATTCTAACTTGTTGTTTTGTTTGTGAATGTGAATGGAACTTTTTTAGGCCGAAAAGTAGGTAACCAGGGATGCATTCTACATTAACAACTACAACATTATACTCAACGCGCACGTCCTCATAATCAATTTTGAAAAAGAAATACTCATTTCTAATATGTTCCCTTGCAAAGCATCAAGTACAAACTCGCGAATTGACGCTCTCGTTCATTCCCCTCCCATCCTCTTTATTCCACAAAACCCCACCAGCAAAAACACGACTCAACTTTTCAAAAAATAGCCAAAAAACATACAACAGCAGGGATTCGCTGATGGTCACCCACCCAACTATTAATATACCGATCTAAAGCTTATGTATAGTAGAGCGGACGGGATGCCTAATTCTCCTCAATCTATTGTGCGGGAGAATCAGATCCCAGACTACGTGATTAGGGTCCGGGATCTCGGAACTCAGATTTCAACTCGCTGCTTTTCCCCTTCCCTAGTTCTCGACTCTCTAATTAGAGTACTTGATTCTTGATTCTTGTTCTTGGCCGCTAAATACCGCTACTGCCAAAGGTACACCTTCTACTCTGTATACAACTCTGTATACAATTCCACTATCTTTCTATTACCTGAGAGTTTGTGGCCCAGACAAGCCTGAGGTACCTAGGCACTAGTCACGCTTTGTGATTTCTGTGCCGCGTGAGCTTGTTTTGGTTAGGAAAACCAGGGCCTGTGGCTTTCCGTTGCGTGATAGCACTTATCTTATAGCGCGTTCTCACGTGAGGATACGTTTAAAATTTGATCTTTTGACCTGTATAAGCTCACGTAATTTGTCAGACCAAACCTCGACACGTGTCATCACGTGATAGCGCGGCCGCCGCCCTCACAGAGCCGCTGTGTGTGCATGCCTACAATCCATGTATATAGTAGTAGAAAAATGCAGTGACAATCACTAGGTTTATATATGTTCTTTGGGACTTTCTGTTTAAAATTAACTTCAATTTGTACATGGCTTATCCGAGCTAACCTAGAAGGTATAAGTGTCGATTCCGACTTTCAACTATGCGATTGTTCACCTCTGCATTTCCACCCCATGTATAGCAAGTACTATAAGCACCTCAATGTTAGTCCTTCCTTCCTAGAGACATAGGCTCTTCGCCTAGGTGCGCCCTACCAAAGAACAATAGTTTTGTGGCCTCTTATTGAAGAAATGGCTGTACTTTACTAAATGTCCGTCACTATATGCCTAGCCTATAACTAACAACATTATATAGGTACTGTCTATTTTGTCTGTAGCCGCGCCGCAAACCCCTAGCTATATCGCGAACAGCGAGGCGATACACCTGGACGTCCTTCGACTCGCACCTGCTCATAGCTAGCCAACGATCACAGAACTAGTCGAGAAAGAGATCCTGCACCAACCGCGACTATTGGAAATAGATGCGCTATAAAGAGAACTACGAAGAGGGATTGTCACTATGCCAGGGCTGCACTAACGACGGGGTGCGAAGGATAGCTCTATGCTGGCAGTCAGGCCCGTAATAAGAAAATATGCACCTTAGGGAGAGGAGTATCTTTACCTGCCTGGAGTCTCTAAGGCAGATTTTATATACCCAGCGTCTACGGAAGCGGCAATTATACGTTTCCCCTTATTAAGACTGACTCGTCACAATTCTCCAACTCCCCGGGGGTCTGCCGTGTGTGCTCGCGATCGAAGATCGAATTCCATTGTTTCTGGAGACAGATTCTATTCTACTGGCTCTTTTTGGTGATTAGTGAAGCGCTAGTTGCATCAGCTGCAATAGGGAGAAAGAAGTATGCCGGGATTGGCTATTGGAGAGGGATAGCAGCAAGGCAACAGCGCCCAATACATGCCGGTGAAACTTTGTGCATTATATAGAACATCGGGGGAAGATATATTGCTGAGCGAATCGCCCACTACTTCTTCTCTCATCTACAACTGTTATTCTCCGCAAACCTTACCGAATCTTCAGAATTACCAGCTGGAAACCGACATTTTCCACAATCACTCTCGTTCAGAATTCCCGCTTTAAGAAAATGCTTCCCTTAGATCATTCCTCAAGCTCTATATCTTCGATGTTAGCGAGGATAGGCCAACGAGGTTTATTTCAAACCGCTCTAGTATACCTGTTGAGCTTCTAAACACCTCTGATCTCTCGACGGAGGAAATGGCCGATTTCGCTCGATTTTTCTCAATACTACCACTGCCCTCAGAGATCCTGGCATCCTCGTCTGTCCAAATTGCTATTCCCAGACAATTTTTCATGGACCTGACTGAAGACGAGGAACTAGCGTCCGCTCTAGCAACTCTTCACATTAATTTGAAACCCCTTCAGAGTATTGAATCTTCACTCCGACAATGTCAGGAAGTTCTTGACAGCAAAGCCAGAAGCGACCGAAGGCACCATTTCGCTAAGGTGATAAGTTGTCACAAACTCCTCTCCCAGTCCTTCAAAATTCATGCTACAGACTGTTAGATTCTCACAGAGGACACTGTCAGCTTTTCAATACATCCTTCCAGTCTACCCCTCCCCCCACTCTCCCGGTCCTTGAACTGCTCTTCCACCACGGCCTCGGACCTTCACCAACCAATCCTCCCGCCAGATTCTCACGGGCACTTCTTTCAGCCCTGCTTCTGCCCACCCAGTCCTGGTAATGCCTGCCGTGGAATCTTTAGCGACAATTACGCCTTCGGAAATCTTCAACACTTCGCCGAAGTCCTTATATATCACACTAATATAACCTCGGAAACTCTTAACTCTCAAATTCTCAGCACGCTAGACTTCGACGATACCTATGCCTATAACCCATTCGAATTTATTAAGATGTATCATGTGACTGACTGGGACGAGTGGATGAATTCAGACTTTATGTTAGCGCCAATTATTTCTGATAGTTTCAGACAAGGGGAAACTGAAGTTTTTGAGTAATTGGACAATTAGTGGGGATATTGGCCAAGTTCTACGGAAATTTCCTATTCTTTTCCTTATTTCACCTTAGTTCGCAGACTCTTGATTCGGAAACGTTATAGGTACTTGTCTTGGTAGGTTCTTATAAGGATCCACAGATTTTCCTTGTATGTGGGGCTCTGTTAAGGGAGTGAGTTTGCAGCTGCTACTGCAGCAAGGGTCGTCCGGTGATGCGTCTCTGCGTACGCTATGCAAGAGCGCTATCTTTATGTTTAGGTCATGTAGTATGGAATTATTCACAGATATAATTCTTGACTTCCTTCTGCGATTTCATCATATTTTGATTGTCATGAGGTATTGTGGGAATTCTCCATACTTTCGTACACCTCGGCTCTTCAAAGCTTTCCTCTCTAGCTTCGGAATGCCTCCGGAGAGGGACCGGCGGGTGATCCGAGAACCACCTAGACCTCGTCTTCCCCACGCCTACCAGGTCTCAACAGTGGTTGAAGCAAGGCGAAATGCCAGAGTCTAAGAACGTACAAGCTTTACTTAAAGAAGGTCTACTCTCAAATACAAGCAACTGTGATACACAGGATACACCTAGGAAACTTCCCCTCTATGTTTACCTTCATAACTCGACGTCAAGATGAGATGCGCAAAGGGGAGAAAACAGTTAGTACATTCACCTCCTCGTGGTCTAGATCTTTGTCGCTTGATATTCAAAACTCCGCTTTCATTTCAGACTCGGACTACTCGGAGCCGGTCGATGTGCTTAACAGTTTGGTTCTCGTGCATGTTGATACTGGACTTCTTTGGTACTGCTCTTGGCACTTCGGCGGCCAGCACAACGGTCACTGCGCAGGACCACGGGATCACCCACCCACCTTATCTTGCTTTAATGTTTTAAGCCCGATCCAAGATCAGAAGTATGAGGAGATCTCGGTTCGAATATCCCTGACTTGCAAGTCGCGTAGAGCAGACAAGCTTATAGGCTCGAGGCCTTGAAGAAACTCTTTTGTCTGATGTATTGTACTAAGCGAGTTCCCAGCCTCCAGGTTTTGCATTTCGTCTCGTTCGTCGCTCATGGTATACGAAGCTACCTACACTTCATGCTCTATTACTCTTCTTATAGTCAACATTTCAACATCTGGTCTATTCAGCCAATTTACCACAAAACTGGACCCTGGTGCAAAAGATGTGGTTCTCCTTGCTTACTGATCAGTCTACCTGGGTACTTGGCAAAGGGGCAAAGGACGCACTCACCACACGACTGCACCACGACATCTTGGCAGTGGACGTTCTGATCAGTTGACATGGTTTATATGCAAGATTCTATCAGAATTTATGTGTGCCTTCCTCTTAGAGATCTTGGAATTCTGCAACAGCGGCATCGGCGGACCGTGCCAATGCCGGCTTCTGTAGAGCAAGCACAAGTTGGCCAAGAGATATATAGGATAGTCCAAAATCTCGAGCAAGATATTCACACCGCTGATGATTCTATTGGAGCGCTATCAGTACAATGCAATGTGTGGGGCAAGTGGTGACAAAATAGCCGCTATTTAAAATGCAGCAAACAAAATATTTCCCCAGTGGGAATAATAATATCTCTCATTCCCAGGTTCCCCAGTAGGGAAGGGTTCCTGACCAGTGTTCGAACAGTATCGGGAACTCCGTGGCAGTTTATTTAACAAACTAACAAATTGCATCTGTCAAAGAAAGGATAAACTCACAATGGCATGACCAATGCTTTGAAATGGCAGGTGCAGCTGTAAGGCACGATCAAGCATTCAAAATCAGTTCCACATACAAGGGTTGAATGGAATGCCAAAATATGAATTTAGGCATCACTTTGATCGTGAGAGGATTGAGGTGTTGTTGAGCTCCATCCACTCATTTCCCCATCTTGTTGCTTGAAAGTGTCGTGGGTGATTCTTTTCCCACCCAAGCATTTGAAGAGATTGTGAGTGAAAACATTTCTTGACTGAGCTTTCTGCAGTGGTATGGAGACTCGTGAAGGCTGTTCTCTGAGTTTACCTGCACTTACACTTCCAAGTTCCAAAGGAGATACAAAGACGTATAAGTAGCAGAGGTCCTTCCACTGAAACTTCTCCATCCACCTCAAGCTCTCAACATCGACCCTTCATCATGGTCAAAATCACTTCCCTCATTGCAGTCATCTCGTCTTGCGCTTTCGTTTCCGCATTGCCATCTGCAATCAACTCCACCGTCGCCACGAGCGTAGCGTTTCCTAAGACGATTCCTACATCCATCCCTCTCAGAGATGTAGATGGAAATGTTACTGGTGAATATGTAAGTTTGTGATGAATTTTTCTGAGTTCGTTTAGTCGCCTGTCTATTTGCTGATTTTGTTGATCATATAGGTTTTCACCCCATATGAGATGGCGGCCTTCAAGAATATGAGCATTGCTGAGGAGGCATCGCCTGGTCTAAGCGGTAAGTTGAAGTGATATCTCATGTGCTCTGAAATATGAATTGACAACAAGGCAGAACGAGGATATTGGGGCGACATCGAATTTTTCCTCAATGACTGGACGGATGTTATCAGAGGTCCTGGTATTTCCGTTGCATATTTATAGTATGTTATCTCGGTCTCTCTTGATCTCGCATGGAAGATCTACTAATTGCTGGCGTCACTCAGCCGGTGGAAGTTGTATGCGAAGTGGTGGGGCGTTCCATTCTGCGACAACAGCAAGTATGATTACGCGCTTTTCGAAGCTGCTGCCTGCTACAAGCCCTTCTGGCTCAACAACAACTGGTACATGGTGAATAACTGTGTGCCAAGAGAGTACGTCAACAATTGGGAGAAAGTCCAAGAAGGCTCGTGGATCGGTGGGTTGGTCACCTGGAATGATCGATACATCGGAAACTGTTACGCTAAGCGCGACTATCGCGAGGTGAATCATTACTGCGATAATCCTGTTATGCCAAAGCTGTTTAGCAATGTAAAGGTGGTGGAGTGCAACATGTTCTGAGAGAGGATCAGAGACGATCCTGAGAAGTGGAGTTTGGCGAGACGTCGTTGCTCGTCTGCTCTATGACTAAGAGATGGGGACAGTTCGTAGACAGACGAACGAATATTGGAGGACGGAAATCAAAAGAAGGCTATTTTCGATTCGTGCTGGGAATTAGCGTGTCTTTCAACAAGACTACTTTTATAGAAACACCTTTTGCTCGAGGGAACAAATTGAACAAATTCTCCGAACTAAACGCACTGAAAGACGTAGGCGTGATCCTGTTAATAACACTCCGAAAAATTCAACGTGAGGTTTCCGGAGAAGTTTCACAGATTTAACTCATCTAGAATCAGCTTGAGATCAAATTGTTGTCGTCACACTTGTGTAACGGTCACTATTTACTCGAGAGTAAACAGCTCAGTCGGGTTGGTATTCGTCGGCAGAGAGCGGATCACAGGGACAGTAGTAGACTAGTTACTAGGATAAAGATATCTAATTTGAGTTAAGCACAAAGCTCCTAGACTATTATTTACTCCTGGGAGCCTTCCTCTCAGGATGTCACGTGTTCCTGGGACCTGGCCCACTCCTGGAACCATGTCCGTAACATGTGGTGAAGAGTGGAAAGGAAATGGGGATACATGGACAGTATGACATGCGAGTTCTTTTTCTTTCGAGTTAGTAAGGTATGGTAAGATAGATGAAGATAGAAAGTAAAATTTACATGTTTTGGAAAAGAAACAAAGTTGGTGTTGAGGTTGCAGCTGTTCTTGATTTATTTAATCTTCACGGTATATTGCTTGGCACGCTCTGGGTACACTCCCTAGTGCTTCGTTTTTTGGAAGTTTTTCGTATTTATACAGATCTTGCTTTCTTTCGTTCCTTCAAGAGATAGTTTTTACGGAGCTCATGCTTTTGAGTTTAACTTGTTTTTTCATGTCTCTTCGAAGGTTTTTGATAAGATCGACGGACGAATTTTTCGTATATTTATCTATCGGTGTTTTCTATAGAAACTCTTAATATCAAATTCGTCCTAACAAAGAAATATAAGGTTATCTCTTTGTGTCGATGTATATTAGAGAGATGTGATAGAAGGTGGTTGAAAGAAATCCTTCACTTCCAGACGAGAAAAGAATTTCAAATTGTGATGCATAACACTTTGCATACTTTACGTTCAGGAAATTTCAGATTTAGAATGAAACGAAAAATCTTAACGAGTTTTTTTTTTGGAGGGGGGTGAGTATTACGCTCAAATGGTTGAAGAGTTGAAGTGTTTTTAAACGCGGTTGAACTGTAAATCAATGGGAAATGCAGTGCTAGCGTGAAACGAAGAGTGGCAAAATTAATCTCTGGATTGACATGGGTATAATGGGGTGATAGAGCATGAACGAAGGTCTTGAGTCGTTTGGGGTACTATGGTATTGAAAGGGAGAAAGGTTAGGAGGAAACGTTTAACTTTGTGTATGGGAGACTGGTGAGAAGCTCACCCCACCTTCATTCGATGCTGTGTGCCCCGCCCAATCACGATGAAATTCGATCATCCAAAGTCACACAGCCAAGTTTGGAGAATCAATTAAATCGTGATGTATTCTGACATTGTCGAATTTTGTTTTGGGAAATCTGAGTTGGAGTAGAAACCAAATCTCATAATAGCCCACTTGTGATGGGAATGATTGGTAATATTGTAGGTAGATCACCTATGCACGATGCCGTCAGGCGAAGGGCGCACATAGAATTATCAGGTGCTTGACAGATAGAGGATCTTAAACTTTTTTTACACGTCGGTCTGTTGAAGTTTATCCAGATTGTGTATTTGTAGTAAAAATGAAGATCTCAGAGTGAATTAGAGATTTCTGACTATTAGTTGGAATGTGTGCTGAAATTTGGTCGTTCAAATTCTGAGACTTGACGGAAGAGTGAGCAACTGAAATTTCAGGCGGATTATGAATCTTCAACAGGTTACAGATATATATAAAACTATGAGAAAAGCATTGTACGAGTTCTGCGCTTGCTTCGGTGAGGAATACTTGAGTTGAATGTCGCGACCTGCTTGCTTACTTCAGCAATTCAGAACAAACTCGCAGATCTTGAGCTTTTATATACCCATTAATAATATGGTAAGCACTAAGTCACAAACGATAATTAATATGATGGTAATTATATAAAGAGAGAGCTCCCACCCTGTTTTCGCCCCAAAGCTTCACAGGGCAATACTCACATGCTTGGAAGAACTCGATATACCTAAAATCAATAACAGCATTACCGCAAAATGTCAAACGGCGACGTGAAGTTCTCCACGGTATCCGCTGACGGAATCGACGTCTTTTATCGCTCATCTGGCTCACCGACAAACCCAACCATCCTCCTCCTCCACGGTTTTCCCTCATCCTCCTTCCACTTCCGCAACCTCATTCCTCTTCTCTCCAAAACGCACCACGTAATCGCACCTGATCTCCCCGGCTTTGGATTTACAGTCGTCCCCGACGCCCGGGACTACAAATACACTTTCGAGAACATCACTCTCACAATAGAAGCCTTCCTGTCCACCCTCTCCATCAAATCCTACTCCGTATACATTTTCGACTACGGAGCACCAGTTGCATTCCGTCTAGCTCTGCGCAATTCTTCAAATGTTTCAGCAATTATCACACAAAACGGAAATGCGTATGAAGAGGGACTTGGACCAGACTTTTGGTCACAACTTCAAAAATACTGGAAGAGTGATAGCGAAGAAGATAGACTGGCTTTAATCCCCAATCTCACATTTGAAGCAACCAAATGGCAATATGAATTCGGAACTCCGTCTCATAATCTATCGAAGATCGCGCCGGAGGTCTATCATCTTGACTATGCATTGCTGTCTCGTCCAGGGCAACAGGATATTCAGCTGGATTTGTTCAAGGATTATAGAACGAATGTTGAATTGTATCCAGAGTTTCAGAGATATTTTAGAGAGTCGCAGGTGCCACTTCTGGTGGTTTGGGGCGAGCATGATGTGCTGTTTTTGAAGGAGGGAGCGAAAGCATACGAGAGAGATTTGCCAAAGGCAGAGGTACACTTTCTGGATGCAGGACATATGGCGGTCCAAACTAATGTGGAGGATATTGCGGAATTGATACTGGGGTTTTTGGAAAGGCAGAAGTTGTAGTAGGGTAGATTGGGTAGGAGAATGATGCAGCATTAGGAGCTTTGTGGGATAGGAGGCGATGACCTACAGCATTTCAGTCTGGGCTTCGATGCGATGTAGTCTTGGGAGAATAAATTACCGTAAAAACTATCGTTTCCAATCCGATGGCCGCTATCAGAAAGGGAAGGAGGGCTACAAAACTGCATCTGTGAAGCTTTCGGAGAGACTTGATATGATCACATGAGCTTACGGGCCAAAAATCTAAACTTTTACTAGCTTGAGTTGAGATTCGAGAACTGCTCTGGGCCGAGATCGAAATATCTAGTCGACAAACGATACTCTTTCCTCCATGCTCAGATGATTTGTACCCAAATCCGTGACCTCAACTGATTGATATCCATTTGGCCCAATGATCAACAAAGATTCAGCAGCAATCTTTCCATGGTACATACAACGCGGTGGAAATCACTCTCCAGAAAATTCGTTCTTAATGGCTATGGAGAGTTCAGAAGGGGCCGCAGTGCGAACTGCTCAGTCAACCTATCGCACCTTCCTCCACGGCTACAAATCCTCAGTCCCAACGCTTCAGTAGCCGGACAGATTGAGATGAACGAGGGAAAGAACGAAGCCTGCTCCGATATAATCCTGCTCGCTCGCCCTTCTTCCTCCCTTTCCCTCTCTCCCTCTTCACATCCACTTCACATTTTGCATTACCACATCACGACTCCATATCCATCATCCATCCCCATCATCCATCCCCATCCCCATCATCATCACTGCTACTCCCTCATCTATTTAATCCCCAAACATGAAGATCCTCGACGCTGTCGCCCTCAGTGGCTGCCTCTCCTCGCTCTCCACAGCTGCCTTGACGTTCGAGAAAAAGACCACTCCAAACGTGGTTGCATTTCCAATCCAACACAAATGGGTCTCCCGCGAACGTCCCAAGAGAACCCCTGGAGCTCTCCGTGTGCCACTGATCGATAAAAATGCTTACAGGCACAGTGTCAATTTGACACTCGGAACGCCACCACAAAACATCGTGGCTGCCCTCGATACTGGCAGCAGTGGCCTTCAGGTATATGCACCCAATTCAGAGCAATGCAAGAATCACTCTGCGTTTTGCAATTATTGGGGCTCGTGTAAGTACTCCACTCCCTCATTCCCAACATTGGCTGATAACTTCGCAGACAACGCCAACAAGTCCTCGACCTACAACTTCCTCAACAATGGCATGGTAGCCGACTACTTGTCGGGCGAACATGCTACGGGAGATTACGCCACCGACTTGCTGCAGTTTGGCAAAATCCAGGTCCCCAACATGCAGACTGGTATCATGTACAAGGGAAACGTGACTAAGAACATCCTTGGCCTCGGGTATGTCCAAGTCTTTTACTCTTCTATGGCCATTGCTGACTGCTACTTCTAGGTACACCGTGATGAAGGACTTGGTGTCACCCATGGTCGACGGGACTCCTCACGAAAGCCTTCCCGGCCTACTCGTCAAGCAGAAGCTCATCTCCTCGAGGGCTTTCAGCCTTTGGTTGAATGATCTTAACACCCAATACGGAGAAATCTTGTTCGGCGGTGTTGACACTGGCAAATATCAAGGCGACTTGATCTCAGTTCCATTCGTTGAGCGAGTCCGAGGGTTGGTCATCGACTTCTCAGTCGTTCTCAACAAGGTTGGCATCACCAACGACAAGGGTGAAGCTGCGGCACTTTCCAGCAATTCCACTCCCGTCTTTGCACTCCTCGACTCTGGATCAATGCAAACTGTTCTTCCCGATGACATTGTCGATGAGATCTACAAGAAGCTTGGGGCTGAACTCTGCGATGACTACCCCTATGTCAACTGCTCCTTGATCAAAAGCAAAACAACAATCGACTTCCACTTTGAGGAAGACTTGAAGATCAAGGTTTCTTTAAGCCAGCTGATTCACGATTATGGAGCAGACATATGCATGCTTTGGGGTGTAACCAAGTCTTCTGTTTCTCCATTCAACACCATCGTCCTCGGGGCCACGTTTCTCAGTAGCGCCTACGTTGTCTACGACATGGACAATAGAGAAGCATCTCTTGCACAAGCCAAATGGAATCCCAAGACTTCCAACATCCTCCAGATCACATCCGGTGGCCACGCTGTTCCCGGCATTGCAAAGTCTTGGAAGGGGCTTCCAGTTGCTGGCAAAACCATCAACCACTGGGCCTATCTTGGTTGTGCCAACGAGACTGCACCACGCACACTCAATGAGGGAGGTTATGTTGCTGCCAACATGACCATCGCAACCTGTCAAGCGTATTGCAAGAAGCTCAACTTCCGTCTTTCCGGGCTTGAGTTTGCTGAAGAATGCTTCTGTGGCAATGTTCTCTCGAATGGAGGTGCCATTGGGGGTCTCGGCTGCGATATGCCTTGCCAGGGAGACAAAGAAGAGATTTGTGGAGGAAGCGATCACCTCAGCATCTTCGAGGACACTGCCTACATCCCAGTTGTCAACCCGCCAATGCTCAATGGTTATGGGTATTTTGGATGCTACCAAGAACTTCCAGACGGGAGACTTCTCTCAGGGCCCGGTACTGCCAGTGCCAACATGACTGCAGAGCATTGCACCTCATTTTGCAAGAAATCAGCCCGTGACTTGGCCTGGGCTGGATTGGAATTTGGAAGAGAGTGTTTCTGTGCAGCAAGACTGCCCTCATTGGCTGCACCAGCGCCCGAGACTGCTTGCAACATGATCTGCTCGGGCAATGAGAAGGAGTACTGTGGTGGATCCAGAATTATTTCGATGTACAAGTACATTGACAGTGCATGAGATGTGGAGGTTCAACCAGAGGCGTGTCAGGAACTTTTAGTTTGCAGGGGGAATGAAAGAACGAGTACTATCAATCCAATGGCATCACTTTCATAGACAACATGGCCTTATGCATACCAGTCTGCTTTCAATTCAATTGATTTTATGTATCCGTTTTCTGGTTTCTTGTGAAGAATCTGATGGCTCGACTTCGAACCTGGGCGTTCAAACTCAAGAGATCGTGGCAGGCTGTTGCTTGAGCGGAGTTGGTGAAAAGTACCAAGTAAACTGAAAAGAAAGTAGCGATACGATTGAAAGCTGGCCTGGGCTCTTCATGAGCTGCGAAGTTTCATGATTTAGTTTGTTGACTGAAGGAGAGCAAGAGGAAAGGCGCATCTCCAAGTCCTTCAGTGCCAAGTAAGCTGACTAAGCGACCCCTTGCAAGAAATGTCATGACGGCTTCGACTCGCGGTGTTGACTTTCTTGAGGGACGAAGAAATCAAATTTTCTGTTCGTCTTGATACTTCCAACAACTCGCCATGTCTTCTAACATATGCGCATCCTGTCTGCGTACAGCTTCCCGCCAGAGAACCTCGGCTCCAAGAGTAATGCCTCCCAGCAAAGAAAACTCAACTCAAACCGCCGCTAATTGATTCCATACAGACACTTCGAGCTTCAATTAGACTTACTGCGCGATCATTCAGTGCAACTTCAAGAGGGCTTGCAGAGGGTACGGCGACATACACGCCACTTTCCAAATCGAAAGATTCTCAGCCCAGGCAAAACGCACCTACAGCAACAAAAGATGCCCGACCTAAACCCAGCCAGACCGCAGCGTACTCCCCGTCCATTAAATCGAGAGATAATCAACGTGCACCGAGCAAAACTGCAGCGGCAGTTTCGGAATTGAATAGAATCCAGGGGGGAACTGTAGATGCCTATGCTTCCTACGGAGCAACCGAGCTTCTGTACAAAGAATGCGCTGGCCAGGCACCATATTCGATTCCAGCAGCAAAAGAGGGAGAGGAAATTGAAGCGTTAGATGATGGGACGCAAGTGGGAATTGGAGAGGGATGGTGGTATTCTGGTAAATCCGCATTGCGCACCACACTGTTTGTGAGAAAAGATCACTAATAAACAAACTTCCAGAGCTCGGTCTCAAACCAACCTTCACTTCCTGGACACAGGTTACTATGCTACACATGTATATGATCTCCGCCCGCTTTCGATGTTTTTCTCCGGACGTTTGCAAAACCTGGCAGCAGCATTTCATAGATCACTTCTTCACCGATGCAGAGAACCGTATGATTGTCAATCATGATCTGCAAGCGCGCGGCGCACGCAACGGATACTTGAAAGATCTATTCTTGCAATGGAGAGGCATACTGTTAGCATATGATGAGGGTCTGATGAAGGGTGACGCGGTGCTTGCTTCCGCCGTGTGGAGGAATCTGTGTAATGCGGATCCCGAGGTGGATGTGAGGAAGCTAGCAATGATTGTGAGCTTCATGAGGAAAACAATGAAGGAGTTGGAGGCGTCCACCGATTTGGTGTTGGTAGATGGGAGCTTGAAGTTTGGGGGCCCGCAAGCGGAGAAGAGTCTCGTTGGATTGCCGAGCGGGATGATCAAGTTGCCCTTGGAGCAGGCCCCGGTGCAAGCTGCAAAGGCGGAACAGAAGTCGTGATTTGGGCAGAGTTGTTTGTAGGATCATCTGTAAAATTCATGAAGTCATGAGGGGTGATGTGTGGATGTTTGATTATTGCAGTGTGGACGAAATTCGCTCTTTCGAGAGATGTAGGTTTAGGTATAGAGTACCATGTACATTACAAAAGCTCACCCATGTTGAATTGTGGATTTGAGCTACTTAATATTTCACCACTATGCATTTCCCATCTCGTGGTTATCGTTCTCTTGCGATACTTCTTCTGAAGAGGAAAAATCTGATATTGGGCACCTTTCTTCAAGGGGAGTTGTTGACTTGAGGTTTCATGGAACGTGATCGAGCTCCCAAGACCCATCAATTTTGAACCAAAAAGGAGTTGATTTCCTGTTTCCTTTAGGATTATCTGAATGTATAATTGAGTCGCACGGCTTTCCAAGAAGATATTTTTCTGGCGAAGAGTTGAGTTGTGAGTCTTTTGGTTGTAGCGGCAAACAAAGCGAGGCATGACATTTGTCACGTTTGCACCCGTTGCTAGTTTGGCAAACCGCTTAGTTTTCGAAGTATAAAGGTCAAGTTCTGGTCGTAGTGGTCGAAAGTTCGACCATTCTCACTCGAAGCTAAAGAGTCCAAAAAAGAGCCGATGCCCAAAATGGGCTGGACGTTTGGCACTGACAATGACGCCTAGTCGTTCTCCGATAACTTGTCCAGCGAAGTCTGTCGAATATCAGATCCTATCGCTGATTTTTAAGAACAGTTGAAATCTAAATTTCCAGAGACTTCTATAAAAGTTGAGTGCCTCCCAGTTCCCAAGAGAATTTCACACTCTCTACTGAAGCAAGCCTTGAATACAATAACTCGCTACCGAATATCACATCATCCCAAATCTGTATCGTCGCCCTCCCCTTAACATTTACAATTTCTTGCGTTGACAACTGAATCAAAATATCAAAACATGGCGGCCATTCCAGCTTCCTCCACTGGCATTCCAGCGGCAGTATGCCCAAAGCCGGCTCCAAAAACCAACAAACCATCTCCTGTTCTGTAAGTTTCAACTTAACCTCCATCTCACAAGTCTTTTCGGATATCCGCATAAAATATTTTCCTAACCAGCTCTCTGTAAAGTCGTGCATCAGCTGCCACTGTTGATCGCTCCTGCGAGTTGACCAAAGCCAGTCTCAAAGGCAGGCGCAAAGCCAGTCCCAAATATGAACATACCTCCGTAGTCTACCTAATATATACCAAGGATCTTGCCAGAAAGGCTGCCATTCATGGCTTTGACACCATACAACGCACTATCCACCACCCGGTGGGCTGCGATGCTGATGCACGCAAGAAGGCCGAGGACGCTGCTATCCTTGAGATTAAGTCTGAATTGAAAGCCATTGAGGACCAACTTCGAAACGTGGAGATTGAGGAATCAAAAGAAATATTGACGGTTGAGAATTGGAGAAGGATGCAGAAACTTCACAAGGAAATTACCGAAGTGGCAAAATTGGCAATGGAGTATTTCGGCGGTCCAATCACCAATGATAATGTGATGGAGGCCTTGCGGCTGTTTGACGCAGATGGCAAATTTCCTGTTATGAGAAGGGAGAACCGACCTCTTGTGGGGCGGCGTAGAGAGCCGCCTTGTGTCGTTGAGACTCCCCCGACTACAAGGCCACAAGGACACCACCACAGCACAGAAACGGAGGTCTCTTATGCTCACTTGACGACAGAAGAAATACTTGCAGATTATTCCATAATAAAAGCCATATTAACTGCCAATAAGAGGGCCTATTAGGAACGTTTTATTGCTTGTTGGTTCTCTGGGAAACATTACCAGAAGCCTCAACTTCGGATTTTGTTCGGTAGCGGGAAAGTACAATTGAAATGGATTGAGTTCTGTAGTTTGGTAGTTATCGTGTCATATATTAAGCACACTTTGTCCAGATACTCAATTATAGATACATTTGCAATATCCTGAGTACTGTCCTCCTGGTTATCAAAGGATTATCAAGGTATCTCATCTTTACATCGCGCCGCACGAGGGTACATCCTAATTCCGCATACTTATCAGAATAGTATATACTGAAGTTCAGATTCAATTATAATCAAAGGTGAAGATTTGTCAGTCAATCCCGATCTTAGGTTGTTGGTAACGCATGCGACTCGTCTCACATGCTTTACAGTACAGTATATATTTACTAGCAATGAGCAATGAACATTCTCTCATCAACCTCACTCAAACCTGCTAACTGAATAAAGGGGTATCATTTTAATCTATCTCAGCTTTCCTTACACACTAGGATGTCTTTGCTACAGCGTTCTGGTGAGGTGTTGATCAAGCGGGCGGCTTGTCAAGTTTTCTTGGCAACTCCCAATGAATTTGTTCCTTTTCATTCACCCACGCATTTGGATGAGAGACCAACTATATTATCGCTTAGTTGCAGCGAATTCCAAACTTAGCGCTCCTTTTTCTATCAAAATTCAAGGAATTTCCGATCTCGACAAGACTTTCTTAAACATCACCCGCACCAACAGGAACACCGCTTGATCATCTACGAGCATCTTCTACCACCAACCACCCAATATCAAGGTACCATCGCTCTCCACCGTACCCTGTGATACAATGTTCGATCTATACATGCGCGCTTTGGATCCATTGCCGAAGCATGCCGTTACCTTAGACGTGAGGTAAATACTTCGCAACGAAATTACTTACCCCAGACAACGACAATAACCGACCTCAAAAACTACTCTAAAACAAATCAGAAGATAACAAGGGTTCAATAAGTAAGTAATATAATTTCAGATGTGTTTAAAGTCCATTCTCGATGCTTGTGATTTGGCTCACAACTACATTTTCTAACCACAAAATCTGCTAGCCGAGATCGACCAGGACCTGCCAGCTCCAAGCACGCCCACCCCAACGTTCAGAAAAACAATAAACACGAACTTAACCAAGATCGCTTTCGGAGACGAATAGTAAGATCCTCAACCCCTGAATTCAGAAGACCAGCTAATCATTATTTCTCATACCAGCGCGATAAGTATCCGGGTTATCCACCAGCCAGACAGTGGTCAAGAGTTGGCCATCACTTTATTCTCTGTTGGTAATACGCGTATCGCGTAAATGAGTGAATCACGATAGTGGCACGGCAGCACGTGACCAAGTGAATCGCACTAGTTAGACTTACTTAGTAGAGTGGCTTCCAGGGAAGCTGGAAGCCGACCTCCAGACATCACACCTACGACAATAGAGCCCCTATTGAATCGTAACAGTGTTGTCTCCCTTTCACATGAATTGTATTCTCGAGCGTTACGTTAGTGTAACCAACATTCTCCAATCAGACAACACCACCGTATAAGATACATATTACGACAATGATCACCCTGGGTCCAAACATGACTGCCCAGCAATTGAATAGAGGTGTGTGCAGAGGGTATGCCAAAGCTCATAGCACATGAATCATGTACTGGAGGCCTCAAGGTTTGCAGCCATGCTGGACGAAGATTATGAGAAGAGAGTGAGCCAGGGCGATCCAGCATGGGGCAATTAGATGAATTAATATAAGATGTTCTTGGAAGGGTCATTGGGGATACACTTGGTCAGGAGTTTTGGGGCATCGATATCTGGAAGGTGCAATATCCCACAAGTTTGGGTAGAGCAACTTAAATTTTCAAAAACTCCATCTATTGTTCTTTATCTCAAAAGAGAACATTAAATTTTTTAAGTGGAATTTCGCTGACAAAAACGATACCTGTCAGGATGGTTGGTGTATGGAGAGCATAATTGTAATGGACCAATGTTCCGTTCCAATAAGATATCAACTATTTACTTAACTAAGTTCACGAATCTTAGAATCTATCAATATCTAACAGATACCAAACATTCGGTTACTTGCATCATTATTATGACTCGTCGTTTTCCCCTCTCTTCAAATGTTAACTTCGCTTAGTCGACGAGATTCAAAAGCAAGACCTCTTCGTCCTTGTGACGTCGGAATTGCATTCCTTCTTCCTTTGACACCTAATCGGCTGACAGCAACTAGCTACGTTCAACTACCTCAATAGTCCAATTAACGGCAGCTCAACAAGGTCTTTTACTCGGCAGTTCTGCAGTGTGCATTGCTCCTGCATCCACAGTCGCTTAAACGCCCTCGTTTCATCCAATCATATCACGACATATCATTTTGGGCGTTATACAAACCAGCGCCAGCGTCGTATCGTGAACAAGCAATTATCGTCAAGTCAGGCCACAGTGGGGTCCAATGAGTGGAAACGAAATCAATTTATTTATCCTCCTCGATTTCAACGTTTCTTAGATCAACTCTCCCCGCGATTCTCGGTTTTTAGCCTACGATGAATGCCGTCCTTATCGGTGCAGCGGCCTCGGGATGCCTGCTTCATCAAGTATTCATGCGAGCTGAACTCGACGAACACCCTATCTCTATCATTGGTGTGGCCATATCCTCCATTTTCATCCTAGCAAAAGGTCTTCAGATCACAGGAATAGATCCATCCTTGCTCGCAGCTCTGATCGACGCATTTCGTGCCGTCTCGTTAGCGATATTCTCGCTTTTTATCAACACTCTTATCTACCGGGCCTTCTTCCATCGTCTCAACACATTCCCTGGACCATTGGGGGCGAGATTGAGTAAATTCTGGGCGTTGGGAAAGGTCGTGCAATCGAGAGTGAGATGGTACCAGGTCGCCGAAGAACTTCATGAAAAGTACGGAGATTATGTTCGGACAGGTACGATATCAGAGGGATTCATTCAATAGAATACTTATCGAATAGCTAATGCGTGACCAGGACCGCGTGAGCTTTCAATCTCAGACCCAAAAGCAATCGCACCGATACTCGGTCCAACCTCCAAACTTCAGAAAGGTCCCTTTTACGGAGCGTTAGAGAGGAGTCTCCACTGTCATCGTGATGCAGCATTCCATAAGTCCCAGCGCAAAATTTGGGATATCGCCTTCAAGGAATCGCTGAATGATTATGGCGCTAGCATTGAAGAGTTCACGATGGGATTTCTCAAGAGAATTGAAGCTAGTTCTGAGAAGGAAGTTGATATCAATGAACTGTGTTTACATTACAGCTACGATGTGATGAGTCTGCTTGCTTTTGGGGAGTCGGCAAGATTTCTAGAGGGAACAGAGACGCAGAAGTCGAGTAAAGTGTTGAAGGATGTTCATGATGGGGTCATGGCTGTTGGAGCGTTAATTCACGTTCCATGGATCTTAACAGTTGTAGAGAGTATTTCGTTTGCTGGGCCAATTCGTAACTTTAATTTGTGGTCTGCTGAGCAGGTTGAGACAAGAAGAAAGGTGCGGACTCTTGCCATTGATGTTGAGGTTGGAATTCTGTGCTGACGACAGAAATAAACAGGCGAAAGTGTCCAGGCCGGATATCATGGGCCATCTAATTGAGCATACACCAGAGAATGCAGCCGGGAAAAAGCTGCTGGACTCGGAAAGTCGACTTATCATCATTGCAGGAAGGCAAGTCTCTAATGAAACAACAAAGTATTCTCGCGCCGAACGCTAACACGTTGCAGCGATACAACTTCATCGGCACTTACAATCCTATTTGTTGTCTTAGCACTATATCCTCAATATCAAGATCAACTCCGAAGAGAGGTCGATAGATCATTTTCAGAAGGAACCTACGGTTGCGGAACCCCACAGCCAGTTCTTGACAGTATTGTGAACGAAGCTCTTCGACTTTACAATCCCACTATATTCTCACCTCAGCGTGTGACTGGACCGGAAGGTCTGCAAATTGGCGATGTTAACATCCCTCCAGATACGGTAATCTGCCTGAACAGGCGGCAGCTTCATCGAGGCAAGTCAACTCACGTCCATCAGGACAGTATTCCTTCCCGCCAACACAACTAACAACCCATAACCAGACCCACGAAATTTCGTCGATCCTGAACTATTTATCCCTGAACGTTGGACTGACCGCCCAGAATTAATCCTAAACAAGGCAGCATTCACGCCTTTCTCGCTTGGAAAGTATAATTGTCCAGGACGAAGTGTTGCCTTGATGGAAATCCGCTCGGTAATTGCCAGGACGGTGGAGAAGTACTTCGTTGACTTTCCGGAGGGTGTTGATTTTTGTGAGGAGAAGTTCTTTGGTGAAATTAAGGAACATTTTACCATTGGAGTTCCAGCTTGTGAGTTGTCGTTTAAGGCGAGGAAGGAAGAGGGGTTATAAGGATGATGAAAGCCGCTCGAAATGCCAAATTTGTGTTGGAGCAATAATGAACTAGAGATTTGTTTTATTACTCAGTTAAAAACCATCCGAGAACTAATGAAATAACTTGTCTATATTTCAAAAATGATGTTCTTCTCCGGATTGTTGTTGAAGCCAGACCCTAAAATCAGCGACAGTGGTCGAGTTCTCAGTGCCAATGCCCCTAAGCTAACGCGAGACAGCGGAGCTGAAAGCTGAACCTCACTCTTAGAACCAGTTTCCTTTTAACACTCCATCATCTTTCCAGGCAGAGCACTAAGTCCGTCTCAAATGCCATAAATCTGTTCTCTTTCCCAGTCAAAGATTCGGCCGAAATCCCATCTGTTCGCTATCCAAATAGAAGCCTAGGTTGATGGCTTGAGCGGGAAGTTTGCATGCGTCGTCCTCCTCCTCTAGGCAACATTCCACACCCTTTTCAACAATCTGTCGACTCTTAAGGCCGGTTCAGAAGTACTTCCATTAATCCACGAGCAGTACAACAAGAGAAAACAATTCTTTCATTCACGGATCATCTCAAATATTCTATTGCATCAGCTACCACCACCATGGACTTCCTCTCAACCCACCCCTTCATCCGTCAAACCACCGCAGATAAAGCTCTCGGCGCGCTCGTCGGCTCTGCTCTGGGAGACGCAATAGGACTCTACACCGAATTCCTCCCCAAAACAGCATGTGAAACGGCCTATCCAGCGGCCAAATTCTCTCTCCTACCCTCGAATCTCACGCCCTTCCGCGAAGACGGTCACAGAGATAAATTCGATCCGGGAGACTGGACAGATGACACTGATCAAGCGCTTTTAATTATCTTGAGTTATCTCCATTCACGAAATGGAAAGGCAAAGGAAGATCCGTTGGTGTTGGACGCGAATGACATTGCAGAGAGAATTTGCAATTGGGAGCGACAGGGCTTGAGGGCTTTGGGGAGACCGCCGTTGGGTATTGGACAGACTATTGGGAGGGTGGTGAGAGATCCGGATTATCTCTCTTCTCCGGTTGAGACGGCGCTTAAGGTGTGGATTAAATGCAAACGAAATGCGGCGCCGAATGGATCGTTGATGAGAACTCATCCTTTGGGTGTTATTTGCGTGGGCCTGAATGAGGAGGAGGCATTTGAGATTGCGGCGCAGGTGGGGAGAGTCACGCATGTTGATCCGAGATGTGTGGTTTCGTGCTGTTTGCAGGTTGGTTTGGTAAGAGGGATTTTGAGGGGTGAGGTGAAGGAGGAAGGTGAGGTTGATGAATTGATCGAGAGGGCTTGGAGATGGGTTGAATCAAAAGATTTGTACAGGAATCCCGAGTCGGGGTTGAAGGTGGAAGAGGATGAGATGGGATGGGAGAATGTGGGGGATAAGCCCAAGATTGTCATGGAATCTCTGCTTGAACGGGATGAGTATGAGAAGCATTGTTATGCGAAGAGTTTTGGGGACTTGCAGTTGGACGATAGCCAGAAGATGGGATATGTCTACAAATGCCTGGCGACGGCAATATTGTGTCTCCGCATGGCGATGAGACGAGACAAGGATCGTATGCTACCTGCAGGATCTGAGGTTTTCGAAGAGATACTCACGAAGTTGATCATGGAAGGTGGTGATGCCGACACAAATGCTTGTGTAGCGGGAGCCTTGTTGGGAGCATGGGTAGGATACGCTCGTCTTCCTCCACATTGGGAGCAGGGCATTCACAACCGGGTGTGGTTACTGATGAAAAGTCAAGCCACACTGTATCGAGTGGGAATATTGAAAAGTGAAAATGAGAAGTCGATGGGTAAGTGGGAGAGTGATCCTGACACCGAGCTTGACGGAGGCAAAGGAATGCCGAGCAAGGAGGATTTGGACAAGATGGAGATAGACCTTCTAGAGAAGATTCTGTTGAAACAAAAGGGGAGGAGAGACGGACTTGAGAAGAAAAAGAAGGGAGGGGTAATGAAGTGGTTCAAGTGATTGAAATGTTTTTTTTGATTTAGTTTGCTCTGCGTTGGTGGAGCAATACCCGGTACTAGAGGGACAAGAGCGATGAAATGCAAATATAACAAGATATATCCTTTCAGACCTGAGCTTCCTGCTTACAAATTCTACATTTGGTAATTTTCCCATTCATCTCATAAGATTATCTTCTCTTCTAACAGCATCCCAGCCAAAAAGATTTGTTCGCGCATAATCATGCCGTCACCTTTTCCAAAGCTGAACAGCTTGGATGATTTCAGCGTGTTATCAAGTCACAATTTCAATTACATCCCTTAGGCACGCTTTTTTTTACATCTTCTTTCATCGACATCATCTACTCAACTATCCACACGAGGAATCAACAAGATAATTCACCCGTCAACAATGTCGTACAATCATAATAACAAAGACTGGTTTTCCAGAATTTCAACCTTTGTCATGACATTGCGAAAAGTCTGCGAAGAGGAGGATGAGATAGACGCTTCCAATTGGGAAGAGTTCGACTATATCGTGAGTGATATAGTTTCTTTAACCTTTTTTTTTTCTCTCGACGGCCTTGAGCTGATAGGTTTCGTAGCTCCTTGATGCCGTGAGGCTGTTCTGTATATGGTCCATCCTCACCCCATTTTACCTACCCGCGCAATTGGCGGAATTCGACCTCAAACGTTTTCTCGATCTGATAGATATTCCCGGTCACCTCTTCATCATGGTCGTCGCCACATTTCTATCAGTCCTTGTCCTGATCGGTTACGACTTCATCATTTTTCTCCTCGAAATGGCGACACAATCACAAAAGCGCTATCAAGAACAAGTCCCTACGGTCTGAGCCGAATATTCCTCGCTCGCCGCCCTTTGGGATACCAATTTCAGATCGGCGAATGTACCACATAACCACCACTTCCAATGGTATAATCCAACGCCACACAAACCTCAACGTAACGAGTTACCCGGGTGCAATGTCAACAAAAACATAACCACCACAACTATAATCGCAGAAATGGCCACGATCATTGATCCTAAGCCTGTTCCACCCTGAGCAACCTTCTCGGCAGTGCCTAAATTGGACCCTACTCTATCGGAGGGGACAACATGTCCAATTTCATGCAGCGTGTCCGGCTTTGTTTCCGATGGGCGAAAGAGCAGATTGAGCTCAACTTTCAAATCACGAGAGGATCTCAGTTGGCAGTGATCTTTGTGTGGTGCTGCTCGCTCTTGATAGTGATCTTTTTCTGTTGCATCAGCTGCATTTAGATAGGGATCCTGCGAGATCGGCAAAATTTGACTGCCAGGACTGGCGAATGGAACAGAATAATACAAGATATCCTCGTCGTCTTCATCTGCCTTGCGCTCTTTTGCAGATTGCTTTTGTAGAGTTTGTTGCCATTTGTACCTTTCTCTTAAACGATTGGTTCCCTCCCTCTGTACGTCCCACGCTATGTCATTCAGCTCAAGTAATAATTGCGGAATGATATTATCCAGTAAATTCGCATCATCAATAGAAGGTCGAATATTGCCTCTCCGGCGCCTTGCTTCATCTAAAGCCTGCCGTATATCGTCTATCTCCCTGTACGGAATTATTGATGGATCATACTCTCTAGGAACTAGAATCAAAAATCAGTACAAGCCAGTTCGCTGGTGAGATTCAAGGGTACCAACGTACCAGAAATGAACAAAGCTGTCAACTCATCGCAAATGGCCGTCAAAAGGTCGGGAATTGACTTATCGCGTGGCAGGATAAAACTGTAAAATCTCGTAGGCTTGATGACCCTTTGTTTCAGCTGCTTAGTGTTGACTAAAAGGGAATGTATCTTATCCGTAACTCGGGCTTCCCACGGAGCAGATGTGAAGCCAATCACAAAGTCAATTAAATTTTCCCGTAAAGTTTCGAATGCTATGTCCAATGTACGAGGCGACAGAAGCAGTTCTTCTTCCTCCGAGTCGCTTTCTTCGTTGGTCTCCGAGTCCCAGTCTAGCGGATCCCGGATAGTCTCGACTCTTTCATCTCCTGCGACGACTTTTTGCCAGTGGTCTAGATCAACAAGTACTGTGGGCTGCTCATCAAGGAATGCTTTGTTTCGTTTCTTCTGCGAGCTACTCTCTGCAGTCTCTGGACAGAGTTTACTCCGAATAATTTCCGTTATGACTGTTCCATGTTCAAAGATCTTGTGATAAGTGGTCTCTAATTTCTCGGTTGAACCATTATCGTGTAGTGAAATTAACAACCGTCTCAATTCTAGTATCAGTCGATGCTCAAAGTGATCCGGATGAGGGCCTAGAAAGCCATTGAGGAACAGCGCCCTGAGTCCTTGATCTTCAAGAAAAAGATCTGCAAATCGTTCCGGGTTGGTCAAGTAGCCAACAAGCGAGAGTGTGGTGGAGGATATTGATGCCCTGTTGGGTTTTGACCAAATGATTGAGTTCTTATTGTCGATTGTCGCCTCACCTGTCGAGACTTTCGAAAGAGATGGTGATCCATTCGAGTCCAGTAGATGTTTCAATTTGGAAATTTCAACTGTCGATTGATCTCTCAATGTTCGCAACTGATTGAAAACGTGAAGTGAGTCTTCTCTGTTCCGAGACAAAGCAACTAAGCACGCATCCTCAATGTCGTGCCTAGTATCGCGTGTTTCACTGACGTGTCCGAATTTCCCTCTACTTGAGATTTCGTTAGCAGGAGCATGGCAGATGAGATTTCAACATACTCTGCAGATTTTGTTTCTTTACGAGGAAATTCTTTTCTTGCGCTGTTCTCCCGGAACATTTGTCCTCCAAGCATCATTTTGGGTATTCTGGACGGTAAAGGAACTACCAAGAATATTACAGGATGCAAGACTCCCATGGTGTCTTGCACGTATGCATTCACAAAGCCTGTTGGGTTGATAGCAGTGCATGGATAAGTACCAGTTCCCCATTCCATATAGCGTGGTGTAATGTGGAAAAACCGGAGGTTCAGCGTTTCGTGACTCTCGTTCAAGTGCACCAGCATCTGGGGTGTGATGAAGCTTGAACTTGAGGTTGTATTCCACATACATTCTATTTTGATGCTGTTTCCATTCAGACCAACTATTGTGGCAGTCCGTTTTTCGTAAGGCTGGTTTTCCCCATCTGTTGTTGTAACTCTGGGTAATTCTTTAGAAATTTCCATGATGAATGTCGATTTTGATGCTCAGAAACTTGGAATGTGTTTGCTGATGATCCTGGATGAGTGTTGCGGTTGAAGCAGTGTTTTCAAAGTCCTGTATCTTGAATTCCGAGCTTCTACGACCCTGCTTCAAGACGAGATCATATGTATATGTTGCGTCTTAATGTTTTCCGATGGCGTCCTGGACTGGCTCGATTTTCCCCGAGGAATGAACCAAACAGCAATGGAGTGAGACTCGAAAGAGATCCGTTCTAAAAAAAAAGAGATCCCAGACCTAGAGACGAGGCAAGAAGAGACGAGACGTTGTAGACCGAGGACAAAATCGCCTGATACGTAAACGGACCTAAAACAAGGCCGCCGCCACTATGTTGACAGGTAACTCCCAAATTTACAAACGCAACCAAAGATAAAATATTCAAAGGGATTAATTATAGAAATCCAGAAGGCAAGGCATCATCAAGACATACGAAGTTGCCAGCCTGAAAAAGCGCGATTTCTCGTATTCCCTTGGGAGTCACCCCCGTCGTTCGCTCACCCATAAGGTAGGGCAGAAACGAAAGGCGGTGCGCGGATTTGGCCACGCAGACTTTCGTATATTCATCTTCTTCGGAAAGAGCGCTTTGAATGGGTGGCTTTTAGATATTGGAAATTTCTGGCTTACGTGTAGTATTATTTTTTTAAAAAAAAACAAAAAGTCAAACCCCCATTAAATTTCAAATGCGATACTAGGGACTACTTAAGATCTCAAATTATCAGCTTAAAGACCAGAGGAAGGGCTACCTAGTGAGTACCTTGGCTTTGTATAGTAAGGTAACAATGAAAGCTATGAGATTAAGTACTGTCCGCTTATTTCGTTTGCATTGTTAGGAAGCTTTCTATCTTTCTCCATGTTATTCCCAACCCTTTGAAATAATCATTAGAAGAAGAAAGATTTCTCATATGAAAAATGGTAGAATGTTACTTGGACTTTGGGATTTTTTTGGAAGATGTGACTTCGAGATTCTTCAAAATCTTCATTTTCATAGAGATAAAAAGGTTGAACGAAAAGGAAGATGGGTGGAGGAAAAGAAAGCGCTTACTTTATTTTCCCCATCTAAACGATTTCCACCAACCTAGCATTCTCTCTATATTTTAGTACCGTTTCAACAATGCAAAGCCTACCTAGGTACATACATATCTATATACACACCAATCTCCACCACAACTCATCCCTCCCTCTCCCACATCTCAAAAACATACCTAATACCCGCCTCCTCCACCACACCCCCCTCACCACACTCAACCTCCTCCCCAACCCACTCATCCAACTCCTCCTTCCCCTTCCTCACCCACCCCCCTCACCAACCCCATCACCCCCAACATAACATCAAACTGCGTAT
Source organism: Tetracladium setigerum (assembly GCA_031472005.1). NCBI lineage: Eukaryota > Fungi > Ascomycota > Leotiomycetes > Helotiales > Tetracladium > Tetracladium setigerum. Next base: position 1,729,002 of record PZJY01000008.1, on the reverse strand, counting down.
CACACTCAAACTCACTCAAAACTCTCGTCAACAATATCCTCTTCGCCTCCTTCATCTCCAAAGCAGCTTTGTAGATCTGTCCACCACCTATTATAAAGATTTTTTCTAGTTCTGGAGTTTTGCTGGGGTGGTCTGGAGTTTGTGTTTTGGGATCTTTTGCTGTTATTGTTGTTGCTGCTGCTAGGCTTGCTAAGGGGGGATTTGAGGAGGATGTTGACGTTGAAGATGCCGAAGCCGTCGCTTGTGGTGGCGGAGAAAATGATATGTTACCATCTCCCAAAGCCCTCAAAGCAGCCTCCAAAGAACCAGTCTGATAATATTCCCTTCCCTTTAGCGATTCCCGCTGTGCTTGAACACCCTTCGCATCAAACGAGCGCGAAATGACGATATTCGTTCTATCTTTCAACGGGCGGAATTTCGGTGGGATGGAATCCCAGGTTTTGCGACCCATGATTACTGCGTTTTGGTTCTAAGCTTGCAATTAGCGCTAGAAATCGAATTTTGTGGGCTCTTGGGGTATTGGGTTGAGGAGGGAGGGGAGAATTGAATTTGGGGAATTGGGAGAGAATTGATTGGGGAAAGAGAGGGGGATTGAAAGGGGGATTGAAAGAGGGATTGCCAAAGAGACTGTGAAGATATAAACAAATAGACAGAAATTCGTACACCAGGAGTCCTAACACGCTTCGTGACCCTCGCGAAATAAGCCATTTCCTTCTTCAATCCTGTCCAGGGTAATGTGCCATTAATTCCAATTCCCATTTCGGAGGTTGCAGCTACGATGAGGGTGAGTTCGCGGGTTATTGTTGGTGGTGGCATTGTGGTTGTGGTTGTGTTTGGATCGGGCATTGTCTTGTATCTTATGTGCGTGTGTGTGTGTGGTTGCAGCGGAAGTGAGGGTATCTAGGTAACAATGGTTGGTAGTGGCCGAGGGATGTGGAAAGGGAAGAAGATATGGAGGACGGTGGATGTTCGGTCTTTGGTTTTTGGTGTTTTGGTTTTTTGGTTTTGGTTTCTTTGACGATCGAGGTGACGCGACTTGTGGATGTAATGTGGTGGGGTGGAACGCGAGACGCTAGTGCTTGTGCGGGGTGGGTTGTGGACGGCTCATAACAGGTAGCAAAGGTTGAGTAAAGAGAATATAATTACCAACTAATTGGCTGAGGTTTCGAAGCAATTGATGAATGATGAATTTTTATTCAAAGCAATAAGAATTTGATTACGCTAAGGTTCATTCAAAGTTTTGAGGTCCATAAGTACATTTTCTTGCAGTGATTTCCTTCCTCATTGATCTCTGGAATCACATTCTTGGAGTTGTTATTCTGCCCAGAGTAAGATGCATGCAAATTGTACGGAGAGCAAGCACCCAACCAAAACTTTTATCTTCAAAAGCTTTTGGATTAAAACCGTTAACCGTACTACCTTGATACTTCAACCCAATCTAACATTCCATTAATCATCCTTCGCCTCAAAAAACTTCCACCCCTTCTCCAACCCCGCCAACCACTCCCACAAGAACAAACTCCACAACACAATCATCGATCCCGCACACCACCCCGTCCCACCTACCCCCGTAATCTTCGGCAAAGACATGATAATCGCAATACCCAGTGCCCGCGGAGCAAGCCTCACATATCTTGAATTCACAACCAGCGTACCGGGTTTATCAAGCGGATGATTTAGCAACGCAATGGAGGTGAGCTCCAAGACAACGATTGAAAGAGACGTGGATGCTGTCCATAGTGCTGCCGTGAGGAATTGCGGTCTGCTTTCTTCGGAGCGTTCGGAGAGGGATGATGTTTCTCCCTCTGTGCTTGAGACTATGTTCGTGGCGAGTTGCTCTGCGCGAGTTTTGACGAGGAAGAGTGTTGATGAGGCGAGGACGAGGAGGGCAGCAAAGAGGGTGACGTGGCACCTGGCATTCGGTTAGATTGTTTGACGTTTGATGGCTGAGGGGGTAGGGATGGAGGAGACGGACATCTGCCATAACATTCCTCTCCACCAGGTCCTTCTCAAAGCATGTACAAATTCCTTGGCTTGATCGCCGTTGAAGTAGAGGTAGTGAATCATGTAATACAGTAACAACACTGTCAGGACAGTGCCAGTAGTGCTATTCAATCCTAATCCGGAGGGACTTCCTTCAATCAATCTGAAAACTCCCTCACCTAAGATGATGATGAAGAAGCCTTCATATCGTTCAATGAAATGATCATAATGCACGACCTTCTTCCATCCTCCAGTGATGAGCCGGTTTCCGAGTGGAGAAGCGATGATGATATCGAAGGGATGTTCGACCGCGTTACCGAAAACAAGAAGTAATATCTTGTATGGATATCGAAGCCAGATTGCGGGGATCCAGAAAGCAGATGCTAGGAGTGTTCCAATGAAAATAATGAGTAATTGCCGTCGTAGGAAGGGCATGAAGAAAGCTTGCACTCCATGGGCAGCTACAAACGACCATCGAGCAATCAAATATGTGGAGATAATGACCTTCAATGAACTCTCCCCGTCTTTTCTGAAGACATAGGGAGCGTTGATTCCGTACACAACGGCAAGAACAAGGATCCAACACATGAATTGCCGCTGAAGAGCATCGTCATTGTAGTAATGGCTCCCAAACGAGCGGAGTTGATCCCAAAGTCTCCAGATGGGAATGAAAAGGAGCATGAATTCTAACAAGGCACTCCCTATGCCCCTGCCGCTATTTGAGAAGGCTTCTTCGCCAAAACTGTGGGACAGATTAGCGATGATACCGACCCAGACCAGATCGATAAAAAGGTCGATCCGATTTAGCTGCTTAAAGAGGTCGTCTGTAGAACGTTCTTCGCCCTTTGAATTTGCGATGGATGATGTTTCTGATTGAGGAGGTCGCTCGAATGGCGGAGGCACGCCATCTTCGGGGAGGTAATATTGCAACGCTCGCGGGCGACGAATGATGTGGTTATGTTTGAATATCCTCGATTCGACCAAGACCTCATCGAGGTTTGTCCTGGATCTTTTTGAGCGGAATTTTAGTTGATCTGGACTTGGTTTTTCTTGAGTCGCTGATGTGCTGGAGCTCTTCGCCATGTCAATTGGGTTGCCTGTGGATGGAGATGCTGGTGCAGCCACCTCGGTCGGTTGTGATGTCTTTTCTGTCATTCTGTCGAGATGGGTCGCTGAAAGAAGTCGCTTGACATAGAGTTCTTCCACGGCATCCAGTAACGTAGGCAGGTAGGTACTTTCTAGTATGGCAGACCGTCGTGCTCGACACTGGTCAATGAACTCGATAAGCAACACGTCTTGCACGTGTAATGTCCAGGGAACGCAGGACGCACGCAATCCAAAGTATCACAGCAATTCCCAGGTTCAGGACTTTGACGGTAGAATAGATCTTGAAATTGAAATTGAGATTGAAGGGACGCGAAATCACTCGGGCAATAACAGGGACAAACGATTGATGTTAGGAACCGTCGTGAGGAGGTCGAGATACTTTTCTCGAATCCTTCGACGCGCTGCTGCGGCACTGCATGGAGATTGCTGACAAATGAGACAGGTGTGAGAGATAATGAAAGACAACTCACAGGATACTGTCAATATCGAAATACTACATTCGCTTTCCAAAAAGTACATCGTAGGAATGCAAACTCGTCAAGAAGATGTGGAATGAAAGTTGAAATATACCAAGAGCTGGAGATCCCTTGGCTTCTGCTCACGTCCATTCATCTGGAGCCTTGGAGGCTTGGAATCTTGGAGGCGGCTTGGAGCAGCCAAGGACAAAGAAGGAGCGACACGAACCGAAGTTCACCTTGAAGCTTGAGAGTACATTTTTTTAAGAATTGTATTATACAACTGGTACATTTAGATCATTTCCTCGGGATTGAAGATGGATACTTGAGACATCTAAAGATATCAATCAGCAAGTTTCATTTTTCATCTCACTTCGGAACACATCTACCTTCACGTGCCAGTCATCTGACTCGCCGATTGCGGCAGCGAAAACACCCGACAGCCTTCCCCACACATTTGTCGCTTTCACAAGCTCGGCAACGACGAGAACGAGAATCCAACGTCATGCGACGCTGATCAACCGAAGTCTGGGGAAAGGGGACGAACGAACGAACGTCGGAGGAACCACAAGCTTGTGAAAGTGTGAAAGTTCCCTAAGGTAAACTCAATCATCTATCTACACACGACACAAAACATACATTTATCTTTATTATTGTTTGCCTTAGCTAAGTTGTAAGATTATATCGTGGACAAGGTGTGCAAAATATAATGTATTATTTACGACATTATTGCATCTCGGAGAGAGCTCCCATTAACCATTACAATCAAAGCCAAAACGTCAGTCACACACACGCACTACTCCCGAGTCCCAAGGCCATCTCATCGGCCATGCATGCATCTCCCTTCAACCGAGAATACTTTACTTTACACATCACATCTCGAGCCTCCCACATGCCACCACCACCAACACCTTCCCACATTCCAGCCCCAAGCGGTCGAGCCAATAAACTCTCCTCCCAAGCTCCTTCTGTGCAGCCATCTGACCCGTCTGCTTGTCTGGTTGTCCTAAATTCCCTAATGCCGCGGGCCAAAGGTAAGGGCAGAGGATGCGACTAAACAACAACCGGTATGGTGTGGCTCTGCTGGAGGGGTCTTGCTCTCGACCGAGGTGACAAAAAATCCCTGGGCCCTTGACGAAACTTCTCATTCCAGCCCATTGTTTTATCAATTGCTCTACTTCTTTTTCTCTTCACTACTTGTCTACCTCTTTTCGCTTTGTTGCACACTTTTACCACGCCTGCTCTTTTGGGATACGTGATTGTCTTGATTGATCGAGGAGAATACCTAGCTAGGTACTGTTGTGAGCATTGTTGTCGCGTCACGGAATCAAATCCAGTATACCGAAACCGAACCACCCAACTCGGAATCAGGAACTTCGAGTGTAACAACGTCTACACTTTTACCTTTGATTATTCTGAATTAATTGCTTCGAATCACTCTCCAATATGTCTGCGAAAAGCACAAAGGGAAGCGACGGCAAGAAGCCAGCTTCCGTAGCTACAAATTTGATCGGTATGTTCGCACCTCGCTCGAAATTCTGAGTCATATCCCACCAAATGGCACAAAAGATATCATATCAGATTGAATACTACTAGAAATAAAACGAAGAAAACATGCTAACATCTTTCCAACTTCCCAGCCGGAGGTGCAGCAGGAATGATGGAAGCGCTCGTCTGCCATCCCCTCGGTACTTACCTACCCACTCCCACCACCACGACCTCCTCCCCCTAATTCTCCTTTTCCTAACACCCCACAGACACAATCAAAGTGCGCATGCAACTATCCCGTCGTGCACGCGTAAAAGGTGCCAAAAAACGAGGCTTCATCACCACTGGTGCAGACATCATAAAGCGAGAGACACCATTGGCACTATACAAGGGTCTTGGAGCCGTGGTGACGGGTATCGTTCCCAAGATGGCAATTCGTTTTACGAGTTTTGAGGCCTATAAAAAGTTGTTGGCGGATAGGGAGACGGGTTTGGTTAGTGGGAAGGCGACGTTTTTGGGTAAGTTTGATTTCTGCCTTTTTGTTGTGTTGTGCAAAATAGAGCTGGAGATTTCTTGCCGAGGAATTTACCTACATTCCTTTCTCTGATGCACATGGGATTTCAGTACTGATATCTGTATTATTCTACAGCCGGTCTAGGCGCAGGAGTCACTGAGGCAGTCGCTGTCGTAACACCCATGGAAGTGATCAAAATTCGTCTCCAAGGTCAATACCACAGCATGGCCGACCCTCTCGAGCAAGTCAAATACCGTAGCGCACCACATGCCTTCTACACTGTAATCAAAGAAGAGGGAGTAGGTGCTTTATGGAGAGGTGTTAGTTTGACTGCTTTACGGCAGGGTATGTCTTCCCCCTACCCATCCCACACATATACATACCATACCATCAAAACCACCCCAAAAATCTTCATTATCTAACCAACTGAAATATTTAAATGTAAACAGGATCCAACCAAGCCGTAAACTTCACTGCCTACACCGAATTCAAAGCAATCCTCCAACGGCACCAACCCCAATACGAATCTACCACTCTCCCCTCCTACCAAACAACGCTCATCGGTCTCGTCTCGGGCGCCATGGGCCCACTGAGCAACGCACCCATCGACACGATAAAAACGAGACTACAGAAGAACCCTGGCATTCCGGGTGAGACGGCCCTGGGGAGAATCAAGAATATTGCGAGTGAGATGTTTAGGTGGGTACAGCTTTTTTTGACCTGGATGGTGCTGGGGGGGTGGTTGGTCGGGTGGATTGATGTTTTTTCTTGACTCTGCCTACGCGTTGCTTGCTTTTCACTCTCCCCCTTTTTTTAACCACACTATTCCCACCCTTTTATTTCATTTTTTCTTTTTACTCTCTCGGGTAGCAGTATCATGATGTAAAACTTCGTTCTTTGCTGTACAGAGAAAGAAAGAAAGTAAGAAATAATTTTGCTAACCATAACATTTATCGTTTCGTGTCAAACAGACAAGAAGGATTTCATGCATTCTACAAGGGAATCACACCTCGAATCATGCGTGTTGCGCCTGGTCAAGCCGTCACGTTTACGGTATATGAGTTTTTGAAGGAGAAGTTGGAGAATAGTAATATACCTATGGTTGGGGGAAAGTATGAGGAATGAGTAGGTGCCTGGGTGGGTATGGTGGGTGGTGTGGGGATTTGGAATAGGGAGGAGAAGTGGAGATAAGAAGGTGATGGGAAGGAGGAGGGTTTGGTTGGAAACTCATGCATTATATCATTTATATCATTAGAGTTTTTGGTGTTTTTTGGGGGCATTGGATGGAGATGAGAGAGATACCTAGAAATGAGATAATTAGGTAGGTAGGGAGGTAACATTGTTGAACTTTTCAAAGAGAGAATTTTTGCATTCATTTGTCTACGTCGGAGATCTCTCGCTTTCTGTTACTTCTGTAACTTCTTCGTCTTCTGGTTTTGAGTTGTTAGGATTTATTTTCAGGTGGGGAAATAGATGTTGTGGGTTTCATGTCATGGTGGGAGGAAGGTATTGTGTGAAATTTGGGAGGTGGAAGGGAGGTGGGAGATGACGAAGGAGACAACATAGAAGATGAGATGGAAATCAGAATAAAAGATTGGATGTTCTTCTCTATCATCACCTCCTCTCCGTTGTGTATTCTAGTAATCCGGGGATGAAAAGCCGAGGTATTTGAATATCAGATAGAGTAAATAGAGTATTCAAGCAGGATCACTCCTCCCTCGTCCACTGTACTTCACCTATCCAAACGTTACCTAGACTAGAATAAGTATATATGAATCCCTTCAACAAGCAGCACAAGTTGATTTGTAAGGACTACTGATAGTTATGTGGGACAGATCATTCTCGACCAGGACATTAGATATGATTTAAAGGATAGTGAAGTCGAACTATTCGGTGTAAAGTATTTTGAATAATTAACTGTTTATTCCTAGTTATCTGCTTCCGTTATCTAAGATGTGGTAAAATAGATGCGAAGGGAAGAGATTCCAGTGCCGCCGTTTCACGAATCAATATGTCAAGTGCAGTGGGCTTTTGGGAGAAGTAGTTTTGGAATTAAAATGCGAGCTCGATGGTACGTGAAAGTGGTAGCGAAATGACAGTACTTGAAAGATGACAGTGATGCAACAAGTGACAGCGCTTGAAAGATGGTAGTAATCCAACAAATAACAATGATATGAAATTGACAGTCGCAAAAAGTAAAGACCGCAATCAAATCTCACATCCTGAATCATCGTCTGCAAACCACCTTAAACCTGTGTATTCTTTTCTTTGGCACTGCCCAAAATGGTACCACTATAAGGAAAAAAAGGCTAATAAAAATGGGTGCTGCGGGATTGTTTGGCATCTCAGCGTCGTGCAATTAAAACAGTGGTAATCTCGTCGTGTAAAAAAAGGTTTTGGTGTGATGAGCGACAGTATATTTATATGCAGCAGAACAACTGATGTGGGAAGAGGAGAGATGAGGGAGGTGAAGAAGTGGTTTAGAGTTATAAAAGTGATTTCAAGGGCACAGAAAAAAAGGAATTTGGGTTCGTCTAGTCATCATTTCGCTATTGTAGCTGTCCCATAAAACTCTTGCCCCATTTTCCCAATGATTTCGTCTCGCTCTCTAATCAGACTCAACTCATCTCACCCAGCTACTTATCTCATCTACTTCCTACCCGGTCTCTTCGGCCTCTCAAATGCCTTCTTCACTTCCACCCTGGGATGCAAATCTTCATACACACTATCTTCGCTAATATCATCCGGTCCTCCCGCTTCAACCCGCTTCTCAATAGTCAACCCAGCCTGTTCCGTGGCAATCTGCACCGCGGAACGACTAGAAGCCGCATACAGCATTCTCTCCTTGATTTTCGAGCCTGAAGGACAGGTGTAGAAGAATATGATTGGGGAAGTTGAAACACCGTTGTGAGTATGTGTGTAGCGGTAGAAAGAGTATCGCGGGGCGGATGATGATATGGTTGTGCTTAGCGAGGAAATAGGCACAGTGGTCGTCCCGTCCAGTTCAATCGTTTCGGTTGGGATGTTAATTTTCTGTCCATGTCAGTCCATATTCCTAATTTCAGATTGTCTTTATAGATACTCACCAATTGAACCAATATGTTCTCTTCTCCATTCCCTCCCAAACTCTTCAGAGCCTCCAAAGCGTCCTCACTAATTGGCATACTAATCCCAGTAGCAACATGACTTTTCCTCTCCGCCATTCCCCTTCCCTCCTCGGCCTCCTTCCTCTTGACCTCCCCCAAACTCTGCTCCTCCTCTGTCAAAGGCGCCTCTAATTTAGCATGCTTGTCATGCTTCTCAAACCCTTCCTTTGTTAACTCTTCCTTCGTTGTAGCGAATATCGTCTCTCGGAATCTCTCAATACCGAGTTCTCGCACGAGTGTGAGACGCGTAGAAGCGAATAGCATCTTTTGCCTGACGGGTGCAGCATCTGGAACGTATGTTACAGCAACGAAGGGAGCTGTTTCCGAGGATGAGAAACGGCGTAGGATGATGTAGAGAGCGGCATTTGGGAGGAGGTGGGGTGCTAGAAGGGAGAGGTCTTCTGCAAAGGAGGATTTGGAGGGAAGAGTTGTGGTTGGAACGAGAGTTTCCTTGTCGATAGTGCAGAGGAGGCCGAATTGGGATGGGGATGATACGAGGGTCTGGAATGCGGTGTGTAGTTCTTGAGATGCTGTGAGGGGGTAAGCTTGGTGTTGTGGAAAGTTGTGGATAGTCTAGGATTTGGGATATACCTGATATTCCGGACTGCATATTTGCGGTTGGATGCAGCACGAGACCACGCTTTATTTGCTAGCAAAGAGACGAATGATGTTGTCGAGTACAATTACAATCGAGTTCCTGGTTTCGTGTCAACGATGATGAGGCCCCGGTATATGGTTTATCCGTTCCGAATGCCAAGACCGATGGAGGGGTATTCTTTCAGAGCTCTCCCAAGAGCTTTTGTTTACATTCTCAACCACAAAATCGCTTCATCTTCGACCTCACAACCGAAACACCCATCAAGATGGAGGAGTCAAAACGTACAACAAGCGCGCTTATGGGTATGTTATAGCTAATACATGCATATTTATTTCCTCTTCCCATCTTTAAATTCGAGGCATTAATACTGATCCCTTTCTCAGATCGCAAGAACCGTCTCGTAGCTTCAATGGCCACCCAATTCAAAACCCTCGTTGAGCTCGCTTGTTCCACTCCAGCTGCAGGCGCAACATTAGAAGCAGCAGCAGCTCACAGTTTGCGGATAGAAGCCGAGACACAAACCCTGGTGCGTTCAATCAAGCCGGGATAACGTCTCTTCCCTCCGAGGCTGATACCGTGGTTTTCTTTTTTGGTATTTTCCAAAGTACCTTATCCTAATTATTCTATCTCATAGGTCCGAACAGCAGAAGATATCCTAGCCCTCACCCGCGAAATGAAAGCGATGTGGCTATTCGGAGCACTAAGAAAGCTTGGTGAGGGAGAGGAAGAAGACGGAATGGGAGTAGACTCGGAGGCCGTAGCTGCTCTAATACAAGGAATTTTGAGCACGAAAGTGGAAGCGAAGAAGGATTCCGAATAGGTGTAGATTCAGAGGCGAGGGTAAACAAGAACGGGATTTATACTAAATGCCCTGGAAGGCATGAAATTGAGGGGGTTTCAACGGTCCAGAGTTAGTTCTTGGAAATGGCTGGAGTAATGGGACAATGGAGTTTTAGATACCAGGTCTGTTTTTAAATTTCGCCCATAGTTCAAATCAAATGTTCACATGAGCAGGTGTGTGTGCTTCTCTTGTTCATAAACAAGAAAGGGGGATAGAGGATAATAATGCAATCTTCTCTGGAGCGGCAAAAGTTCATGAACGTGAGCAATACAATCAAGGGAAGCCAGTTGAGTGGACAGTATGATTGTTCACCAAAACCTGAAGTCCTCACGATCAGCATGGGAAAGAGGTGGCATGAGAACGAATATCAATAGGAATTAAGCAGATGACATCCTCGATGCTAGAACCAACTAAGTCTCATCTTTCATAGGCGTCAAGAAGATGGCATCCTCGATACTAGAACCTGCTTCCTTTGCGGAAAGGGAAGAGGTGACAAGAAACATATACCAGCTCGACAATGCCGACGCAAACAGCAACAGCAACAACAACAACAGCAGCAACCAGTGCTCAGCAGCTGGTCGCGGAGGGATTCCCACTGAACAAACTTGGAAGTGTACCCAGGGAAACCGACAATGGCAACGACTCCGAGTCGGTGGGCTTCTATTGGGCGAGGAGCATCGACAATATAGTCAACAAGGCTCCAGGGCTGGCCGGCGAAGCGAAGCTTTTCGGCTTGGTAGAAGTGTTGAACGGTAGAATATCTTGGTATTGGGGTCAAATACTTAAGAGGCTACTATATAAGGATACCTAAACTGCTGCACATCAAGTGGCTTATGCTTTTTGGGTTGATGAGAAGCTACATGGGCGGCGTTAGTGATTCTCCCACACCTCTGGGTGCACTCTACTGTTGAACGCTCGCGAAGAACAGCTAGGTCAGCAATTATCAAGTCAGTAAATTTGATATAGTGAATCATGTGGCGAAGTAGATGGCGAAGGATCAATGTATAAGTCCCGCAAATCTTGCCGAATGGTCATCAAAATCTTTCTCAGTCGAATACTGGCCAGCAAAATAATTGTGTCTTGAGAATCATTACCCTTTTCGTTTTGTCGTCAACCCTTGATCTTTGATATAGATAGTTTGAAAACTAGAGAATTGTACGAAAGTCCTGACTATGAAGTTGAGAACTCGAGGACGTGGCCATTGCTCTGAGAGTGAAAAGAACATTCTGCCATCGGTACAAAATCAAAACTGAAGACAGGAATCTCCAAGCATTGCAATTTCTCAATTTTACAGTAAAAAGTTCTCGTATTCATTCTGATATCCGAGCCATAAAAATAGTTCATCTAGATTTTGACCTTCGAGTTTACTTCAACGCGATAAAATGAACTTCATGAAATAAGCAAGTACACATATTTAAGCCAACATCATGTCCAGTGGAATACGTACGTCATGAGCCGAAAAACAGTTTGAGAAGAATGGATAATGGAGCTAAATTGAAGAGAAGCAGTTGACCGCAATGTCCGTGATAAGGGGAAATGACAGATTTCGTGGCAAGTGTTCCTAGAAATTAATGCGTTTCGTCATATCTGTTATAATTTTCGACGTCCAAAAGAAACGTTACCTGACTGGAAGATCCAGTCTAGTCAACTCAAGTCAAACAACTAACGATATAGTCAATAAACCCAGGAAATCGAGAGCACATTATGAAAGTCGACAACTGTCAATAGTTAAATGACAGTAAGAATTAAATTTTTAAAAGCAATATAAATGATACCCAGATCTTCCGCCCTTTTGATTCAAGCTTTTAGTTCAAGTTCACTCACATTCAAAACATTTTACAGAAAACAATCACGAGGAACGAGAACAATGTTCTTAGGGTGGTTCTTGCACCGAGACAGATTCGATCTCGGGAATGATGTCAACGAAGTTCAGAGAAACGGTGGATTTGTTAAAGTTGTTAGGGAGACAGATCTGAAAAGTTTTTATATATGGAGAGAATAGTATATCAATCAGGATGGGGTTATTGGAAGGTACTTTTCAACTTTAGGGGTGAAGAGCAAGGACAGTTGATATGTTCGGTTTGTTGCAGAAAATGATTCGGATAGATGTGGAGGTGGTTTTTGGAAAGAGCAGAGAAAGGGATGACAGGATGCACTCGCCATTGCCGTCTTTACCTCAAAATAGTTTAGTTAAAACGCACGGGTTTGGGTTATCAGCGATTATAATTTCATTGATTGCTTTCACACATAGAGTGAGCCCAGCTAAAATCTATAGCTCACCCTTCTTGACCCTTGGCATCGGGCTCATCTTCATCATCGGTGGGTGCATCCGTTCTCAGGTATGCATTACTTTGTTTTGCAGCATCAATACCCGAAGCCGTCGCCCAGAGGAAGTAATCGGTCCTATAGCTATCAATATGGTTGAAGAAAGCGTGGAATCTATAACACAATCAAGAGTCAGCAAACAATCTTTCTCTTCATCTCTATATACATATAATGGGAACTCACTGATGATCCTTCTCCTCCTCTCTAAAGATTCGATCGTAAATCTGTCTCTGTTTAAACTCCTCCATCTCCGTCTGGAATTTATCGAAATCGATCTTCTCCTTCTGGAATTCTGACACTGCTCTTGAGTTGTAGGTGTCAAACACCGGCCTCTCAAGCAACAACCCTAGACCTGGAGCTTTGGGAATGCTGATGTTTTTGGGGCCGTAACTCTCTTCCATTCGCTCCTTCGGTGTTCCAGATCTAACCACAATTGCGACCATAGCAACCATCTTTCGAATTTGATGCATCATGAAACTTTGACCGTGGACTTTCAGAGACAGCCATTCCGTATCATTGATGATGACAGGCTCAGGACCGACTTTGAAAGAGCGGATAACTCGTTTGGCCGAAGGGTCTTTGAAGGACTTTTGAATAGTGTAATTGTGGAAATTACGGGTACCGAGATAGTTGTTTAACGTGGTTTGGACGAGGTCTTTTCGGCGCGTGGAAATGCGGTAAGCCTTTTTGGCGGTAATGTAGGCTGCCTTGATACGTTTAATGGCAAGTTCGAGAGGGCTAAGTACTGATTTTGATTCGGTTTCTGTGGTAGGCTCTTTAGATTCAGAATCTTCAGTCTTGTCGGTTTCAGGTTGAGCTTCTTCTTCTGTCTTGACTTCGCTGGTGGTGGACTCCTCCATGATAGTGTCTACCTTTTCTGTCTCAGTAATGGTGTCTTTGAACTCGGAGACCTCCTTCTTTAAATCGGCCTCTAGCTTGACTTCCTCAGCAGTTGATCCTTCCATAAGTGTGTCTTTTTTGTCGTCGGCTTCTTTCGTAATGGGAGCTCCATCTTCTGACGATTTGACTGCCGGATCAACGTTATTGGATTTGTTCTCGGTTTCTTCCCCGGCCTTTGGAGCCTTTCTCGCTGCCTTGATTTGTTTCAAGGCCTGCTTCACAGGTGCCTCGCCTTCTGCTTCTTCGCTGTGAATGATCATCATAGCTTCCTCAGCTAAAGCAGGATCTAGCTCGTCTAGAATTGGCTTCACATACTTCGCCTCCGCATCCGCCCAGAACGTAGCAACATCCTCTAGCTGAGCATTGTAGGCGTCTATAACACCTTCCTTCTCAGCCGATTCGACCAATTTCTTTCCCATGAAACTGGCAGGGTGTGGTGGTAGGAAAGAGAATGTCGGAATGAGGTATTCGTACCATCTCGAGTCGCAACTTTGATAGCAGCTGAAGGAGCCATTGGTTCGTTCGATGCCCCAAACCCGGATTTGATCTGGCAGATGCTGGTTGATCTTGGAGACAATATCGGGATCTTCCACGATGAGCTTCAAGGAAATGACATTACCGGCCGCATGCACTCCCTTGTCTGTACGCGCGCATCGTACCAAGCCAGATTTCTTAGGGTCGTCCGCATTGGCCTTCGAAATTGCTCCAGCAGCAACGAATGCCTGGAAGATATCACCCTCAATGGTTTTCTCCTTGACGTTGATTTGCATTCCCTTGTACCCAGACCCAGCATATCCTACCAGAACAGCGACCTTCTTCTTTGGCTTTCGTTCTTCTGCATCGATTTCTTCTTTGGAGAATGGGTGTGCTGCATCCTCGTCCCCATCTTCTACGCGTTGCCTCTTTGCAGCTTGATAATCGTTATTACGCTGCCTCTTGTCTACATCGCGCCTGTGTTCAGTTAGTGAGTATCAAATAGGATTATAAATTAACTCACGAATGCTCTGCTCTACTAGAGTCCCCCTTCCTCTTCCCCCCACGATTCGCGCCGAAACCAGTGCCCCTCGACCCGCCGCCTCTCCCACCACGGCTCCCCCCTCTGTTGCCACCCCGCGAACCACCTCTGTTCCTGTCCCTACCACGGTTCGAAGAAGAGTCTGCCATGGTCGCAGAGATACCATGTCCTTCAATGGCAGGATAGGTGGAAGAAATCAAGTCGACTTGGACTGGAGGAACGGATTGAAAATGAATTGGATGCTCGAGGAAGCAGGCTGAAGAGAGTTCAGAAACTTTCAAAGCTTCTGGGCTTGGCTCTGTGCCAAGCCCATGCCACATCGGGCTTAGGGCAGCCTTGCCCTTTCTTCTGGAGCACGCCCCGGCTTCAACTACCAGGAAACCTTCAATCCCCTCATTAACTAGCATCTGAATTGTTCACCTTTACTCCCCTCTCACCCCCCCCTTTATATTCGACATAGTGTGTCGCAAAGGGTTGAATAATGGGTTCTTTTCTCACTCACTGAATGCACACGCCCTTTCCTTTCTGCCTTTCATCCTCAATAACTTTGAGCCGTCTCCAGACAAACCGTTTATGTCCACTGGTCAATCTAGGACTTGATCGGGAAGAAAACGCTGCTTTGGACTTTATCCATTACTCTGGGCACTCTACAACACCATGGATCTCGCCCAGATGCTCGTAAGAGCCTGCGTGCGCTCATTCTACGATACCAAACATATTCTAGTGGTGGATGCCTTGGTTATCCATTCTGCGTATGTCCTTTACGCAACCTGGGGAGAGACTGTAAAAGGGTGCTAACAGTATCGCAGGGTCAATGACAGTGACATGTCAACTCTGATTGGTATGACGACCAAGGAAGTACACAAGCTATGCGGCCGGCTTAAGGAGGACAGATTTATTGCAGTGTGAGGAGCCTTGATCTCCCACTGCGGTCTCAATCTAACAAGCTTCACAGTCACACTCGGCCTGAGATTAAGGAAGGTCAGCAGCGCCCTATGAACCGCACCTACTACTTCATCGACTACCGCGCCGCAATCGATGCGATCAAGTGGCGCGTTTACCTGATCGACAAGCAAGTGCAAGGAAACACTATCCCAGAACTCGATCGCAAGGAGTGGTTCTGCAGTCAGTGCAAGGCAGAATGGACACAAATGGAAGTCTTAGATAAATTCGACCATCGGGGCTTTCTCTGTCACAGATGCGATTTCGTACTCCAACACGATGTTGAAAATACGCGAGGAGGACACGAGCAATCTACAAAACTGAATGCGCAATTCAAGTTCATTACTGACCTCTTGCCGAAAATTGACGATGTGGTCATCCCAGAAAACACATTCGACCAAGCGCTCAGTAAAGCCGTGAAGGTACAGAGAGACGAGACCAACCCGGCTGGCGAATCGGTAGCTGTAGTATCCTCATCAGCAAGGCCAACGGCCGTCTCAGGAATGAAGCAAGAAGGACCCAAATCCATAAACATTACCCTCACAACCACTGATGGACCGACCGAGGCCGACCTTGCAGCCGAGAAGGCAAAGAAAGCAAAGGCTGCAGCACAAAACGCTTTGCCAGTTCATTTCACCCACAGTACCATTAGTGGTGAACAAGTCAAATTCGATGCCGCAGGTAACAATTTCGCATCTTTGGGCGCCGGGGAGGATAAGAAAGCCACTACCCCGTCTGCGAATGGCGACGGTGCCGAGATAGACGATTACTTTGCGCGTCTCAAGGCCGAGCAAGCTGAGGAGGCCAAGAGGGAGCAAGACGATGAATTTGAGACTGATGACGAGGACGATGAGGATGAGGATATGGGATTCGAAGATGTGGTGCCTACTACAGCTGTGGGAACGCCACAAGCTACATCCTCGGCGGTGCCAGCGGGTCTGACGAGTGCATTGAAGAGAGCAGGGAGCGGCACGGCGAGCGGAACAAGTACTGGTGTTACAAGTCCAGCTACGGGGCCAGGAACGCCGAGTGAGGAGGGAAGAGCGGCGAAGAGAGTCAGAATTGAGGAGCCAGAACAGAATGCAGCCGCCAAAGACGAGGAGGAAAGTGAGGAGGACATGGAGTTTGTGGACGTTTGAAAGAATGGGCGGAGATGGATGGAAAAAGGGGAAAGGTATTTTTAGAGGAATGGGATGGCGTTTGGGGAAAAGAGCGATGGAGCTCGAATCCGAACTTTCTTGTATTAGATGTTTTGATAATATGAGATTTCACCCGACTTGCTATTGCCTCTCATAGGTTATCAGCAAGGTGAAGAGACGATACACAGATGTGGTGGTCATAAAAAGAAAAATAGAAATAAAAATTAAGACTCGGAATCTCGTCCAGTATATTTTAACAATTTCTGAATTCATCAAGCTATTGCTAGTAGACAACTTTAGATTTATTTGATGAGAACCAGCTATTATTTCAAGCGACGAGATGAACTACTACTACCGCAAAACCTACCTTACCTTAAGGAGTTGGACAATAAAACGTTGATAGATTAAACTGGTTTGATATTTCTTTTTGTTGCATGTGATAAATGGCGACAAGTGCTCGAAAGGGGCATTTTGAAGACACTTTACAGAGACGGGCCGTGTCTAGAGAGCAGACTTTTTCTTTGTTGCATATCGCAAAAAGCGACAAATGTTTGAGAAGGATATGTGGAGCACACTTTATAGAAATAGGGCCATTCTAGAGAAAGGTATCTTTTTTTTGTTGCATGTCCCAAACAGCGAGATTTTTCGCGAGGGACATTTTGTAAGGCATTTTATAGATCCTGGGGGTATTTTTAGAGAAAAGCTATTCTTTTGTTTGTCATTGAAACGGACGGGTTGAACGACGTTTATAGAGGAGACCAAACCGTTTTCTGTAGAAATGGGCATTGAAGAGAAAAGATTGAACATCTGTTGCATCTAATAAAAATGCCCTAGAGGAACATTTTCTACAACTTTATAGAGTCAGGCGTGTTGGGCGAGGATGAGTTGGTAATATGCCCACTCTTGACCGGAATCTGGGATTTTTGTTGCATATCGCATCTTTACGGACGGGCGGGTTACGGGCGGGTTACAGGCAAGATCTACGGCCGCACAGTTGTAGGTGAAGTTTAGAATTGACTTGCAGCCATCTGATACAGATCATTCATCCTCGAAGGTACGGGTGATGAGCAGTGATTTATTATTGTACTGTATCCATCAGATTGAAAGTTTAAAAGATACCTTATCTTTTACTATCTGTGCTACATACAGTATTGGTGATTAGTGATTACTATCCATGTCTACCTTAATTAAATCTGATGTGAGCAAACAAAGAGCAAAGATTACGTGCTTCGTCCGTCGTACAATCGGCCGAATCAACGGCCTTCCCTCGGCTGTTGATCATTTCGACCTTGTATATAAGTACTCGCAACGTCCCGTCTTCTCGAGATATTTGTTTTGATCATAATCTGCTCTTTCGAAGAAAATTTGGATATCTTCGAACACAACGACAATGCCAAGTCCCCTGCACTGCACATCAGCAGCAGCAGCAGCAGCAGCATCTCGCCATCAGGCGTCAGGTAAGAAAGAGGATCAACAAGCTCTCCTTCTAAGTAGTACGTACGAGATATCAGCCAAGTGGTTCATTATTCACACATAGACACCTTCACACGTTTTCACTCGTTCAAGTCCCACCAATATTCGGCGTTCACAGCACAACGAAGGCAAAATCGATGCATACGAACGCCGACTCGGGCTGGGAGAACTCGGAGACTTTCCACCTCGGTCGGACCAACGCAATGTCCATCCATCAGTCAAAGTTCGCCCTTCCGTTCTGGTACTTTCCACAGGCACAGACGAGCACATCACGTTTCATTGTTTCCTCGCTAGATTGAAGGCAGCTAGAGTACACGTCCCCTCTTTTTTGACTTCGTATATAAATCTGCGTTCATTGGGAAATCCTCGCAAGGCCAATTCAACTCCCCATTTCTTTTCACGACGAAATCATACAATATAGAAGGAAAGAAAGATAGACCACAGACAGAAGAGATTTTTACCATTAAATCACAGCAACAATGGCTTCCATCAACATTGATCCAAACTACGGGTATGTCTATTCTCCTTTGTCTCTGCAAGCACGGCATTGTAGATCTCCATCACCAACCAACTAACTAACGAACCCTTCCAACAGCTACGTTGTCCTCGCCGCAGCTTCAACCTTCCTCCTCGGCATCGGCCACACAATCAACACAGGCGCCTACCGCAAAACCGCCGCTGTTCCATACCCCCTCGCATACGCCCCTGCAACTGACACCTCCCCCGCCGCCTTTCAATTCAACTGCGCGCAACGCGCCCATGCCAACTATGTCGAGAATCAAGTCCAGACAGTACCAGCGCTCTTGATCGCTGGATTGGTCTACCCAAAGACCGCGGCGGTCATGGGAGCTGTATGGACTATCAGCAGGTTTATGTACATGAGAGGATATAGCAGGGGGGAGGAGGGCGGAAAGGGCAGATATAAGAGAGGTGGTGCGGCGTTTTGGTTGCCACAGTTGGGATTGGCTGTTTTGACCGTTATGACGGGCGCAAGTTTAGTTTTGGGTTGGTAGATGGGTAAGGTAGGGTTGAGGCGGCGCTATTTGGCTGATGGATTGTGGAAGCAAGGGATGGGAAGTGTTTCGATATGGGCATTTTGTTTAGCATAGCATGTTGTATGGAAATGGTGAGAACGGGACGCATATTGACTGCATTAGCATCTGGTTATCTCACCGAAACAAGTTGTAGAATTGCTGAAAGAAAGAGATAACATCACTTATATTCCATACTTCGTACAAGTAGTGACGATGTGGCAAGTGTGGAAAGGGTGCTTGGAGGGAGCCACTGAATCGTGGTGCCTTTTTGTTCAATATTGAAACAAGCATCTGCTGCGTCTAGCGGTCCAGGATATGGATTCTGACATGCGAATAAAGTTCCTTTATGTCTCGGTTACACAAAAGCAAGACTACCACGACCTCTGTGACGAAATTCCTGATGATATGGCGCTAGTCCAATTGTGGCCTCGTATTTCACGACCACATATTCACATCTCGCTGACGTCGACCATCTTCAGCCTTCTCAAAGATAATCCAAACGTAATCACTGGAATGTTTGACCGACCTTGCGACCAAGAGAACTTAGGGGTTTTCAATCGACCACCTGCCGCTATCGCCGATAATAACACTTGAGAAAACCCTTCAAATTTATAACAACATTGGCTCATAACCCTTCACATAGGTAAGGGTCCAAAAGCATACAGTAAACGATACTTATGTAACAAATACTGCGACAATGCCGCCCCCTTCCCCATGCCTCCAACTTTCATCCTCCAAGCTCGCTTTGTGACGTCAGAGGAGCAGAAGGAGCTCCATAGACTAGAAGAGGAAATCGGCGTCACTTTCAAGCCAGCTGAAGCAAAACTCGTGCTTGGGAAGGTAAAAGGACCCGGGAAAGCTAAGGGTTTATTGGCAATGGAAGGATTGCAAACAGAGATTTTGAGGGTTCAAGAAAGTGAGGATGGGCCACCTGAGAGAAAGAGGAGGAGGATTGATGAGGAGAAAGAGAAGATAGTGATCGATGATAGTGATGATGATGATGATGATGATGGGGAGGGCTCAGAAACTATGAGTGAGAATGAAACTGCTGGAAGTCGATCTAAGAAGAGAGGGAAGAGGAACTCGACTTCTATTGGAGAGAGTTCTGCAGGGAGTATCCGGAAATCAAGTACTTTGGAAGGGAATACTATCAAAGTCCTTGAACTAAACTGGTACTACGACTCAGTTACCGCAGGTAATCCTCTCCCCGAAGATAAATACTTCGTCTACGAAGGCCGCATCATCTCCTTTCAAAAACCAACCACACAAGCAAAGAAACCCAAGCAGTCATCACAAAACACAATTCTCGCTCGAGCACGAGCAGCAACTCCTCCACCTTCCACCACCTCATACAGAAAATACGGCCACCAACATCAAAGAAGTCCACCCTCACAAAAGAAACCACCAAACCTCACACAAGAAGACACAGAAGATCATGAAGCATCACAACACATGCCGGCCCTTCCTGAAGATCTCACAAAAAGGTACTCTTGCGAACGTGCGACACCGATGCATTCCCCCAACGATGCCTTTATTGAACAACTCAAGATTATCCGTCACGCACGGGACCTGGAAGACAATAAGAGAGTTGGCCATGATTTCTCTGCTAAATCCTACTCGGCTGCTATCGCGGCTCTGAAGGCGTATCCGCATGAAGTGGCGAGTGAGAAGGAATTGAGACGATTGCCGGGATGTGGTGATAAAGTTACGAATGTGTGGGTGGAATGGCATCGGACCGGATCAGTACGGGAAGTAAAGGAGATTCAAAATGATGAGCGCCTAAATACCTTGAATGAATTCTATGGTATCCACGGTGTTGCTGATAAGACTGCTCGAGCATTCTACGATGAAAAGGGTTGGAGAGATCTCGGTTCGTCTTTTCCCTATCCACTAATCTACCTACCTATATCTCCCCAAAGAGACCTTCAAAAGTCACCGCAACTAACTGCCTAAAAATAGACGACATCATAGAACACGGTTGGCAAACCTCAACCGCGACCAACAAATAGGACTAAAACACTACCACTCCCTCTCCCTCCGCATCCCCCGCGCCGAAGTAGCAGCGACACAATCCATCATCCTCGCGGCAGCCAATTCTCTCCACGCCGGATTCCAAATCTGTGCCGTGGGTGGCTATCGTCGTGGCAAGATCGACTCAGGAGATATGGATTTCATCCTTTCCCACCCCGATGAGAGTGTAACCCAAAATTTTATAGGGCATTTACTCGATATTTTGAGGGATGAGCAATGGGTTGTGCATGAGCTGACGGTTAGTTATCGGGGGAGTGGGAGGAGGCAGGAGACGTTGGCTTGGAGGGGGCGGATGGGAAGAGGAAAGAGGGAGGAGGGAGGAAAGTGGGGAGTGGGTTTGATACGTTGGATCATGCTTTTGTAGTTTGGCAGAATCCGGGGGCAAAATCAAAAACAAAAACAAAAACAACGGGCGATGATGACGATAACGACGACGTCGAAGGACATGGAGATGACGATGAAGATGAAAATGAACAAGTAAAAGAAAACGACAATCCCTACCGCCGCGTCGACATAATAATAACACCCTGGAAAACAGCCGGCTGTGCCATTCTCGGCTGGACCGGTGGAACGCTCTTCGAGCGCGATCTGAGGAGTTATTGTAGAAATGTGAAGGGATGGAAATTTGATAGTAGTGGGATTAGAAGGGTGAGTGATGGGGAGTGGATTGATTTGGAGGGGAGAGAGGGGGATCTCATGGGTGAGCATGGAATGATGATGATGGGAGAGGATGGAAACATGAAAATTGTGACGTTGGAGGAGAAGGAGAGGAGGGTTTTTGAAGGGTTGGGGTTGGTTTACCGGAACCATGGGAGAGGTGTACTCATTGAGTCTGTGTTTTATGTTTGGGATGGTTGGACTTCGTTATGAGATAAGTCTAATAGTTGAGTTTTCGGATTGAATCGGGGTTGGATTGAGGTTCTGGAGTGTTGGTATCCGCTGGGGAGGTATATTACTTCATCGGAGAAGAGAGGGCAGGCAATACGATATTTGCGGGGCTCATACTTTTCTCATGGAGAACCAAAAAGAAACACACAAACATTCACTTAGTCACCCTATTCATTCTCCCAGCCCTCGAAATTATAGAACAGCGTACCTATCTATATCGCTTATCTGAATACTTCCCTTCCTGCGCAAATTTGGACATATAAACTCGGTAATCCTTTCAGCTTGTTATGCTCTCTGTCCACCCAGAGAAGAAAGAAAACAGATAACTTCCGAAAAAAGATTTTTAAAAAAAAACCAAAAAAAACCTCAAGATTACAATCATGCAACAAGAGGGAAGCAGAGAGAAAAGATCAAAAAGCAGGAAAGGTTATCGTAACTTTAAAAAAAACAAGCGACGGACAGGCCGCCATTAAATCTCTGTCACCTCCTCTCTCCCTCCCCTTATTAAAGTTAGGAGAATAAAGTAACGCCAAAAAATAACCCTCTAAAACAAGGAAAAAGAAGAAGAAAAAAAAAGACACGACTTGCAACAAAAACCTCCTCTCCCTTCCCTTCCCTTCCTCCAATGCTCCATCCCATCGTGAGATACCCAAACCATATTTAAATATTTCTAAAACGATATAGTAACTGGTTCCTTATTTAATTTTATATAATAGTTGGATTAGGTAGATTGATCAGTGCCCAGATTGCCTGAATTCGGTAGCCATTTCCTTCAGGTGGAAAAGTAATTGAAAAACTTATTAGGTAACCATATACTCCGTTGAATATCTCTTCTTCTTCTTCTTCTTCTTCTTCTCCTCCTCCTCGAACATTTATCTTTTTATTCTTATTCACATTCACATGACTCATCGCTTATTAAGGTACTAATTAGTTATTGCTGATTGCCTATTCCTTGTTATGATTGGCAACCGGGGAAGACGTCTCTTCTCCTCTCTATTAATTCATTTGGTTTTTGGTGTATTTATTCATCTAATTCATCTCATTCCATCCTCTCATCATTTGCTTCATTCCCATCATTCAACCCATTCCCATCACACCCCTTTTCCATCCTCCCTTTGCCCCCGTCCATCCCCTCCCACACCAAAATCAAATCGCCCACCAACCAATCCAGCAACAACCAAGAAAAACAAAGGCAAATAATGGATATCAAATAATGCCAACGCTTCTTCTTCCTTTCTTTTTCTTCTAATGCATTGTTTTTTCCTTTAAAAAAAGTGTTTTCCTCTCATGTCAAGAAAGAAAAGGATGCACCTACCCATCACTAAAAACTCCATATCACCCACCCACCTACACACGCACACCCAAAAAAGGACCTGCCATACACCCACCCATCCAAACAGTCAGTTCGTCGGTCATTTGGTTTTCATTCCCTTAATAAGAAAAAAATACCAGCCTCCAGTATATGGATACGGACTAATTCAACTTCAACTCATCCTCCTCACCAAGATGAATCTCGGCCGCCGGCTCCTCAATCTCCATCTCCTCCACCGTCGGCGCGATAATCGGCAAATAACCCTGCGCATCATACATATCATGCTGCAGACCAATTGCCCCCGCGACCTGAAGATCATCCATATCCGGCACGGGTGAAGGGGATTTATAATCATCAGACGGTTCCATTTCATTCCAATCATCGATACGGGCTCGCTTGCCTGATGACGAGGTGGACGAGTTGTCGTCGACAATGTCGCTTTGGACATCGATATCGTCATCGTCGGAGCCTTGACCTGATATAAGATTGCTACGGTCATTATCAGGGCGGTTGAGACTTGAGAGGTCGGAGAGAGTGTGTGGTTCGTTGATGGCGTTCCAATGCCAAGAGGGGGTTTTGAGGGGATTGGTGTAGTCTGGATAGATGCGAGGGTCGTATGGGTTTTCAACGTTGGAATCCAGGGCGATACCCTCGTCTTCTTCGATACTGGTATGAAGCGCATCATTCATCATAGGTCCAGATTCCAACTCTTCGTAGTCTGGCAGTTGTTCTGAGTCAGATGGATTAGTGGCCCTAAGACCCGAACCACGATTTGGTTGATGGAGAGTTGCTCCGGCTCCTTTGAAAGGGCTCGACGATCCACGTAGGGAGGAGTTTACGGCGAGGCCCTGGTCTTCCCCCTGGTCGGACTCATTTTCTTCAAAAGGGTCGGAGTCGGCAGTTTCGGGATTGTCGTAATCCTGAAGAATTTGCTTGAATCTGGGACCACCAAGTGGCTCATCGGATCGACGACGATAAAAGAGCAGATAAGCACTTTGAGAAACGACTCTTGCTGGGTCCTTGACTCTTGACACCTGAGAATCATTGTACTCATACCACTCCTTATCGATAAAGTTCTTTGCAAAGGCCGTGTAATGGCCACCGCCCAGACCACCCCAGTGATCGTCTACGGCAAAGAGATCATATATCTCTTGCTTGCCATCCTCCTTTTCGACCACTCTCGAGGTAAGATCGAGACCATTGAGAGGGAAATCAACCATCACATCAAGCTTATCCCGACGCATAGCACTAGAACTAAAACGTTTCAAGTGCATGACAAGAATATCTGGAGTCTTCCATAGCTCGAACTTTTTGCTTGCTCGGCGATGTTCCTTACATCTCGGACAGTACCACATGTCCATCTCGGACAGAATTTCCTCTTTTCCAAACTCATCTAGACAGTCATCTAGAGTTATACCGTTTTTCCGGCGTGTTTGGCGATTAAGCCGCTTAGCGGCCAACTCTGGGTCGTCTAAGGTGCGCATATTGTGGAAAGTTGCCTGTCCACGCTGAAAGTCGCCCGTGGCACCTTCAAAGAGGGCATCATAGGCGCCTTGAAGCCAATCAACAATGATCGCTTCACCAGGTCGGATGAGAGGTCCATCCTCTGGAACATCCTCGTCCATCTCGTCGGGTTCCTCCGAGCTCTGTGGTTTTCTCGATCGAGCCGGTTGTCCCTTTCTGGAGTAAGTATGTTTTGGCTTTCGTCTGTTTCTGGGAGCTAGCCGGACAGGAAGAGCCTAGCCTTCAATCAGAACAACTCACAAACCGGAAGTTGGAGGGAGAGATTGGCGAAGCAGGCACTTCAATGAGGCAAGGTAGGGATTTAAAGAATGATAACATACCTTTGCAGTGATTTTAGGTTTAAGAATTTCATCCTCATCCTCCTCGGATTCGTCGACCATTCGTGTAGCAGATGAAGCCGAGGGAAGGAGATTTTCGTCACCCTCACTACTTTCCGACTCGTTTCTGTCACTAGATCCGTATCCATTACTTGATCCGTCATCTGCTTCTGGTACTCGCGGTGCTCTCGAGGAGAGAGTGGGGTAGGTCTTGTCTTCATCAACACACGACCATCCGCTTGGAATCGTGTCTTTTCCAGCAGGCATGTAATTAAGAGAGAATAAGTTTTGGAATTCAGGGTCGAGGTATTCTTTGAGGTCCAAGAATTTTGGTCTGCGAGTGGAGAAAGGGCTTGGTTGCCTGCAGAAATTAGTTGAGTGTTAAAGAGACGGAGTAAGGAGGTGGTATCTTACGGAGCTGGCGTAGTAGGTTTGACATCCTCAGCTGGAGCCGAGATCTCTTGACTTCCATCTCCCTGCTTTGTCACATTCACAATCTCATCTTCTCCGTCGATTGAGTTCGCTACGACCTTGACAGAACCCGAAGAATCCGCATCCGATCCTGTTGTGATTACGAGATCAGGGTCGCTCTCGGCATGAGAGAAGGCTTTGTGGGTTGAGAAGCTTGCAACTTTCTCGAGGATTTTGCGCTTGATGGATTCCTCGTTTCTTGCCTATAACGATTGATTAGTTCATGTGATTTAATATATGCGGGGATGCACAAACCTCTTCTTTCGTAAGAACGATGAAATGTGGAACAGGGGCAACGAGCCAAGGCTTCCTAAATCTCACATTTCTATTATCGTTACTGGGGCGGCGATAGAACACCGGCACGACCATTTTCTCTGCCATTGGATCATCCCAGTGTGGAATATCGTCATCTGGGTCGCTGTTGTAGGAAAACGGCTTCTTTTTTGCCTGTTTGCGAGGAGGCCAATTGGTGGGTTTACATTCCAATTCATAGATAGCACAACGATCACTGCTGCTAATCTCATCCGCAGCAACTACCGTATCGGCGTAGATCTTGTAGAATTTGTCCTTAAACTGCTCCGCAGCGAACAACCGATTTACCGGTACGTGCACCCTCGATGAGACGAATTCCTTTAATGCCGAGATCGTTCCTAGTTTGCTCATTTCCACATCGATCAGGATAGGGTGGTCGTTTAATGGGTAGTAATGAATTGTGTGGGTCCAAATATTCTCAATTGGTAGTTGCAATGTCAGGTTGTTGAAAGGATCGAAGGTAATGCTGACCTTCGCACAATCAGGGCAAACTAGTGTCGACTTATACATACCAGTGAAAAGATCCGCAATCACTGAGTCGTCCCGCTTCTTGGTGATATCCCAAACCTGTGCGGCCATTGCTGCAATTGCTTCGGGATTGTTGACCATTTCGTCGGTCGAGTCTGGTTTCTCAATATATGGTTTCTTTTTCACACGACTCAGATCCTCTTGAAGTCCATCAAGCAAGAAGCCGACAAATTCTTGAGAGTCCTGTTGGCCATAACCAGAGAAAGAGGGTGCGAATTTGCCAATAGTATTCTTGAATGCTCTTGGGCCGACCGAAGGAGGTGATGGGTCCTTGTAAATTTCCTCGAGGAGTCTGTGATAAGCATTTGCTACTTCGCCCCTGTTACCCAGAGGATTCTCGTAGTTGACTTCCGGCTTTGCTGCACCCGACAGGAAATATTTTGTCAACTCCTCCACGCTCCGAACACATTGCAATGCAGAGTTCATGTAACAGGTATTGCCAAGATTGCTGAGACCGACGGTCCCCTCAACTCTACCGTTCTTTTGAGCCCTGCCTCTTGTCATAGGACCTGAAGGTGCTGGACTGGTCCGACCGCTATTTAGTTGACTTGACGAGGCCCCGATTTTCACTAGGGCGTTCGAGGTTGCGGATTTTGAGGGCGTGAAGGTTGAAACATGATCTTTCCCCTGCACCACTTCATCTAGAACGACAGTTTGATCATCTCCAAGACCTTGTTGAGACAGATCCATGTGACCGTTGTACTTTTCGTGCACGCTGACATCTGCATACTCCACCAGCTCTCTTCCAACTCCCTTCTCAAGCTGCGTGAATGCTACTACATCCAGCAGGGCGTGGGTCCATGTGTCCTGTGGTTCCTGGTTGGCTGCTGCTGAAGGTGAATTCGGTCTGGAAGGTGGTGGAGTTTCCCCTCTGATTGGGGCTTTCGGTTCGGCAGCTGGTTGTATTCTTGGGACACGCCAGATCTGAACCTTCTTTCGGGGCTCCACCTTGGTAGCTGCCTTTGCCTCTTTCAAAAAATCGTAGTACCTGCTCGATCGGCTCATGATGATAATTGGGGCGGGAGGATTTGATGCCTTCATGATTTGGGGTATAGGGATGGGACTGTGCTCCGAATAGAGTCGGTGAATAGTGAAAACGGGAGGATGAAACTCAAACTGAATGTTTTTAAGGCCAGTTATGTCGGGATTCGTGTTGTGTGCAACTCTCACGATTGGCATCGTTCCTGGCATAACATCATACCACTCCTTCACCATATTCCAGGCGTCTTCAGGGAAAAGTTCGAAAGACTCCGTGCCAAGTCCATGCTTCAACTGAACAAAGTCAACCCCCTTGTAGTCCTTGATCACCCGTTGTACGATGTCCGAGTTGTCGATCGGACCAACCTCGCCCTCAGGCTCCTCTTTGCTGGCTTTCCTCCCCTCTGTGCCACGACTCAGAACCCTATTAAGCCAACGTATCGATACTAAATACACCTTGTCATTCTCCTTCGTCTGTTCGAGATGAGCTCCAATCATGGTCTTCACCGTGCTAATTTGGACATCAATAGGTGGTACTTCTATGTAGATATTAGCATATAACCTAAGACCTCAAACGAATCCACCTACCAGACGAGGGACTCTTGGGGCGAGTTCTAGGCGCCTCCGTTATATCCGCCTCTACAGTGGTCGTTGGCACAGCTTCATCCTCCAGCATATTGACCGACTGAGCCCGATCCGATCTCGACAACTTGGACGTAGCCTTCGCAGCTTCGGGCAAGCTTGACGAAGGAACCATGATCATATCAACGTCCTCATCACGATTCGACTCGTCCTCTTCCAACTCCGCAGCTGGTCTCTTCAGCGGCGACGAAGCCCTCTTCGGCAAATCCTCCGCATCACCCATGATAGCACGATGTGTGAAGAGGTTTATGGGCGACTGGTTCCCTCCTCCTTGCTCGCTGGGCGCAAGGGAGTTTTGTCTCTGGCCAGAGCCTGATCCTTCAACAGCTCGTTCGGCGTCAATCGAAAGGCCGGCGTACGCGGCACTGGGGAGCTCGCGGCAGAGAAGGGGGATTCGGTAGGCTGAGAGGAAAAAGATTGCAAATGTTGGGGGATGTTGGAGAGAGGGGTTGCGTCGTCCGGTAGATCGAATTGCGGTATGGGGTCGCTGGGGGAGGGCGAGCCACGATCTTCCACCGAGCTGAGTGGGACGTCAGGGTGGCTCCCTGGGTTCTGGGATTGTGAGAGCGGAGGGGAGAGCTTTCTTTTCTTTGTTTGAGACGTGGTGAAGGTGAGCACCGGCAGTGGTGCTCTGTTTGCGTGTGGTGTTGAAGTGGAGGATGGGTGTTGATGTGCGGAGAGAGAGTGGAAGTTGCTGGGGATTATCGGCAGTGGAGGAGGGAGGTAGCGCGGAGGTAGATCCTTTTTAGAAGGCTACTTGCATATAATTATGACAGCGAATGGAGAGAGATATGCACATGGAGTTGAGATTGGTGGTGGTTGTTGGGGCGGATTGAAGGCGAAAGAATAGATCGGTTTGTCACTGGGGCTGCGTTGGAGGTGAAAGGCTGTGGTGGGTTGCAAAATCTGGAGGTGGAGAGAGGCTAGCGAAATTTGACGATGCGTCGATGTTTGGGAGCCTGATGGGGATGGCGAACAAGAGACTTCTAATCTCACTTTACGACAAATGTATCGATCCGTTCAAAACACCTCAAAATACGCAGAAATGTGTTGGAACTCGATTCATTGGAACAGCGAATGTTTTCATGCTCTTCTACCGTTATTTTGCTTCTGTTCAGTAGGCAGCTGCTGATTCAACCCAATGCAGCCGTCTCTACACAAACATAAAAATCAGCCTTCCCATCTCAGTCAGGCGCCCTGTGTCTCAGCATTTATTTACATCACGAATCAATCAGCACGGGGTCTTTTAAGTATATATACCTCCTGTCATCATCTGGTTGCTACGTTCCTTCGCTTCAGATTATTCTTCATTGTTTATTTCTTTGACAGTTAACTCCATACCACGTGACGTCCTCTCTGCACATCAGCAGAGCCTTACGCTCTCGTAGCCTGGTCATCAACACAGCATCACATTTCACTTCCTGATTTCGATCATACCAACGATGCAATACATCCTAAAAACATTCTAACATTTATTTTAGTCTAAATCGAGAGTTCTATCTCTCTTCAAAGCGCTCCATCAAAAATTGCATAGGCCATCTGGAAGACGCTAAGTTTCGCTTAGCTCTGTAAGATCAACAAATGTTTGCTGATAACATAGAAGAAGACAAACAGTAAGAGAAACGTAAAATCGTAAAAAGCAGACAGAAAAATACAATTTGGGTATCCTCAGAAATAACCTTTTCGTCCCGTCCCAACCTTATCCTTATCTTGTCAACCTCTCACACACCATTCGTCTTCGCATTCTCATCTTTAACTCCGTTGACCTTTGGCGTCTCCTCCTTTTTCTCCTTCTCATCCTCCTCTTTTTTCTTCTCCTCAGCAGCCTTCTTTTCCTCTTCCAATTTCTCCTTTGCTTCTTTCTCGGCCTTTTCCTTTGCCTCTCTCTCCTGTTTTTGCTTCTCCTTCTCCTTATCCGCAAGCGTCTTGACAACCCACGCAGCAGCCTCCTTGACGGCGACCTCGGGCTGTCTTTTATGCTTCAAAAGATACCCTTGAATCTCCGCTGGGCTGAAAACCATCGTTGGAATTTCCTCGGAAAATGCCTTTCCCAAGCGAGCGACCTTCTCTTCTTCCAGTCTCTTCTTCTCTTGATTTCGCTTCTCCTCTTCCTCTGCTTCTTTTGCGATCTTGGCAGCTAGTATTACCTGTTCTTTTTTGGAGAGATTTGCTGTAGGAGCCGATTTTTTGGCCTTTTGCAACTGAATACGGGCGAGTTCACCGGTCGTAGGAACGTCGCCTTCGAGAGTAGCGTAAATTCCGCGGAAGATGGTGTTCATCATGTCCGTGTTGGCGAGGTCGAATTTGATAGTCATGTCCACTCTCCCGGGTCGGATCAACGCCTCGTCCAATTTCTCAATGTGATTTGTTGTCATTATCAGTACTCGGCCTTCTTGGGACGCAACGCCATCGAGGATATTAAGGAGTGCAGAGAGGGAAATTTTGCCGCCCATTGGTGGTGGTGTTCCGGGCGCAAGTGTGGTCGTACTTGGAGATGTATTTACCAGCGGGGCTGGAGCAGCACCGGCTCCATCTCTTGTGTGGGTTAGACCTGCTGTATCGATGTCTTCGAGGAGAACTACGCATTGTTTTGGTAATTCTGTGAAGAGTGTTCCGAGGTTTTCTTCACTCATGGCGGGGTTGTTAAGCGAGACAATATAGATAGATAAACGAAACTTTCCCGCTATTGCGAAAGAGAGCGAGGACTTGCCGGTGCCAGGCGGACCATAGAGCAAGTATCCTCGTCGATAGGGGATTCCTCTGTTTGAATACCATCGACGGGTGTATGGGTGGAGATAGTCTCTCATGTCTTCCAAGAGGCTCTGCTTGACCTCTTCATCGAGGACGACAGTTGAGAAAGGCCGAGAAACACGGGACACACATCTTGTCCAGGTTGGTTCGGCAGATCCAGGCTTCAGTCCTCCTCGATAAATTACGGTTCGGTTTTCGTCGTTTTTGACATATGCCTCCCGACATTCGTCCAACAACTGTTTCAAGATAGTCGGATCACGTCCAAAACTCGAGAGAGAGATCTCCTCCGTTGAAGAGTCCCCAAAGTTTACCTTTCGTTGGTTTTCCTGTCTTTTGAACATCAAAAGACGCTTCTTGTACCAGAAGTAATGCGTGCCGAAGGCCGGCGTGAAACGAACACTTTGCTTCTTCTTTCCCTTTGCCACGACGATGGGGTTACCTTCGTCATCAAACTCGATAGTCTCCTCATCTTCGTCCTCTGCGTGGAATGATCGCCATAGATGCCAATCACGAGACTTGATGTTGGTGTTTGCAACGAACCGGCGCGACTCGGAAGAGAGTTTTTGCTGAGAGATCCAGCCCATGACCATATTGTACATTTCGTCGTCGACGCGAATGTCAGCTGCTGACATGAGGTGGCGTTCCATAATTTCCCAAAACCATGAGTTGACATATTTCGAAGCGAAGATGACGAGTCCGAAGGCTATGAAAATAGGGACATAGACGGAAAGATCTACTTTGGTGTACTTGTAGACGGCGGTGGAAAAAAGAGAGAATCCAGGGAAGAACGTATCCAATAAGGCACTCCCTGGGTGGAGTTTGGAAGGATCGATATATTGTGTTGCTGGCGGGTCGCCATTATGACTGGATCGATTCATGATTGCGGATGGGCGATGTTTTCGCAAGTGTTTCGATATCTTGAACTGCAGATTCCTGAAGGGGGTGGAGAAAGAAAGAGGAAACTGGGGAAAGGAAGATTAGGTATGAAATCTAGGTATGAAGGGGTTCTGAAGACGACAAGGTTGCAAGACAATTCCACACTTGCGAAGCGATACAAAAACCAAGACAGAACGAAACAGCAGCAACAAACAAATATATACCCCAGAAACTAGGCAACGTGAATGTTGCAACTCTGCACACTTAATAATAGTCCCTGACTCACTAGGCCCAAGAATAAGGCAAAAGGTCAGCTAATCCAGGGGACACATCATGACTGGAAAGAAACATCGAGTTCCGACTTGGTATACCAACACGAGACATCCTGGACACCTCTTAGGGCTGAGACTACTGTATGAGTGTTCACCGACTATGCATGCACGTCAATTGAACTCGTCCTAGGTAACTCGAGAGTGCATCTCGTACACTTTCAGCGCAACGGTGATTGGCAACAACTTCTCCAGACGGTCCTTGGGTGAATAACTAGCGGGGAAGATTCTGCACGCCACGTCGGTGAGGTTTTAGACTGTTGATGACGGCGAGCCGCATCTCTCTCGCTGTTGATTGCGCCTCAAGTTGAGATGAACTTGTCATTGGAGCATTGTACGGCATGGTGCGGAATATGGGGCATCCCCAACGCCTGAACTCGTCAGGCTGCAGACTCATTGCGCAGCAGCAGACCACCGTGCATACGGCCTACACCGAAGCATTCTTAGGGTGGAGGGGTGTGGCTGGAGGGGCAGATGGTAACTGGAACTGGTAAGTGGTGAATGGTTGGGATGACTGCGTTGGAATGAGAGAATTAATGTAGTGATTCGATGTAAACAAATTAAGCGCTGATGATGACCGCTTACAGTAAAGTAGCCTTTAGGCTGGCGAGGAGCGCGGAAGGCGAAACGAGGATGGTGGCGGACCAGAGTTTGGGGGCGAACGAGAATGGGCGTTCTGACCACAACACTCTCTGGCGTATATTTCATACTTCTTCGGCTACCTGACCTGCTAGGCTTCTAGGCAGGGCAAGCTTTCGTCTCCTCCCACATTCCTCTCCATCACACGACAAATATGTTGGCACCAGTCAGGAACCCAATAGTAAAACAATACTGCAAGCCACACTTACTCCAACACATACAAGCTTTTTTGGTGAGAGTTGAGCCGCAACTTCAAAAGATCATAGGTTCTATTCTTGGGTCCTTTCGCCGCAACCGTTCAATCTGGATCAATCCGCCATCAAAAGTGTAAAGATCACATCAAAGCAACTGACTGCCACGGTGACAGAAACAGGATGGCTAGCTCTGGCTGGGGCTTCTGTTCCGCTCTCAGAAAGCCCTCTTCTCTTCATCGAGATACGAGTTACAGAGAGGATCCTTCATACATCTCAAAGGCTACAATAAATATCATAGAGCCATTTCACCTAGCTCCACTGGTGTTCGTTGCTTCTGCACTGATAAGGTGTGTCTATCTCGTCTCCGAAAGAGAACTCACTCTCTCGATATTATCGCCATACCGTGCGATGCGACGCTGCGATCTGGTAGAGCCAGTAACATGTCATGGTTATATCGGACTTCGTGCTGTGCCTGTCCATCCATGACCCGTTCCTGCGCCGATGCAATGCAACTCAACGACCATACTTGCTTAACGTCTGATATATTCAGATAACTTTCGGAACTGCACTCTAAAATCGCTTCACATCTCAAGTTCTTCCCCGCACTTCATCCCACTTTCCTAAGCTTGATCTTAGAGTCTGAATTAAGATGTATAGACCAGCTTCCCCATTCAGAAGGTTCCCTCGAATATCCCTTGGCAATACTTTTACACATTCCTATTGAAGACCGACGAGATAAGAATTGTCATCGCTGCACATGGAATCTCATGATCATGCAATTGCCGTGCGAGCAAGTGCTACAGCAACACTATGGTGCAGGTCTTTGGCTTTGGCGCTTGCGAGATGGTATAATTGAGCTTCCTCTCACTCCGTTGTCCTTGTCTTCTTGTTTTCCTCCCTTCCCCAGAGCGACCATATCTTCTGTTCGGCTGATCTGAAGGCAACATGCAGCTTCCAGCCACATCTTCCCAACGTTGGGTCTTTTTGGCAACCGTCCTCGTGAGTGCGTTGTCTATTCAGACAGTCTATGCTGCTCCAAGCCCATATGTTCGCCGCAGTGCAACGGCAGCAGATAACGATGACCCGTTTGCTGTGATTGATCCCCAGAATTGGGTTAATCCGGATAATATGACTTGGGCGGACTGGAAAACTCCTCCAGGAACAAATTGGGCCGACAGCACGAAGAGAGGTTCAAACCGCAAGTAAGCAGTCTTGTGAGCATGTTTGGCTCAATCCATCACCCGTCACTCACCATTTAAACCTTCCAATCGGCAGAGAAAGAGCTTCTTACTAACTAATCATCAGCTTTAATATTGCCCTCGTTGTCGTGGATTACCCTGATGCAACTTTCGTCATCACCAAACCTCACGGTTCAACTATATTCGGCAACCCACAAGTGTCAGGCCCAAATGTTACACGTGATGAAGTTCCTACCTTTTACAAAGAGTTCTACAATAAACCTAGTGAGCTCAACCGTGGGCATACAATTCACGAATACTGGATGGGCGACTCAGGTGGCCGTTTCGGTGTTGATCTTACGGAATTTGGCCCATATCAATTGCCATCAAATTCGTACCAGTATGGAATCAGTAACGAGTAAGTCCGAAATTAAACATTCATCAAAATCATGTGCTGATTATGGGCCTCACAGTATGAATCCCAATGAATGTCTTGTCGGCCAGAGGTGCAACCTCAATATCCGAACAGATGCCCTCAACGCCTGGAGAGCTGAAGTTGGTGCAGAAGTCGCAGCATCCTTTGAACTTGTTTTCATCCTCTCTGCAGGACAGGATGAGAGCTCTACCTGGCAAGAATTCGGTGAAATGAAATTTCAAACCCGTGACGATGTCCCTCCTGAGTTTGGTGCTCCTCCTCCTGGCACGACTCTTGGCACCAACGGCACAACTCGAAATTGGGCAAAGACGAGATATGTGGAGTGGTCTTCTTGGGCTGCCTCTGCTTCTCTCTGGCCTAACGCCGGCGGCGGATCATCTACGCAGGGCGAGAGTTCGGGAATGGGAACTTATGCTCACGAGTAAGCGATTTTCCAGATCATCCTAAATAGAGTGCTCCTATTTCAGGAAGGACTAATAAGAATTTGTTAGGCTCACTCACCTTCTCAACATCGGAGATAACTACAACAATCCATACGCTGTACCTGTTCGCCGAGCATTCTCGGGACCATTCTCTATGATGGACAGAGGGTCCTTCAACGGTCCAGGAGGTCCCCACACCCGTTGGCAAATTCCTCCTCAGCAGGGCGGCTCGATGGGATCTCTCCATACCATGAGAGACAAAGTGCAAATTGGCCTCGTCGGCAACGAAAGTATTGTCTATTTATCTCGACAGGCTTTACCCGCCTCAGGTCTCGCAGTCGTCGACCTGACCGCCCGCGCAATATTTTCTGGCCTGATGGGCGTTCGCATCGGCCTAAACGCAGATCTCTCACCAGCCTGCAACGTCAACACCGAAATCCAATGCGACGGTGGTGGTTATAGTAGCTACGACATCGAAGTAGTCGACCGCATGGGAGCCGACTCATTCACAACAGACTCCGGCGTCCTCCTCAGCAAAAGCAAACCCTCATTCGGAACCTACCAATGGGTCATCGACGCCAATCCCAAGATATCAAACTCCTCGATTTCCACCGTCCCGATGGCACGCCCGTCTACGCCACTCTAGGCGATTACCGCCAACTCGCTGATGCGCCTTTCCACGCTGGCACTCGTTCGGGAAGCCAATATGAATATGTCGATGTGGCTAACAATCTGCATTTCTACATCATCGACGCCCATCGCGACACAGCTGGCGTGTTATCCTACACCACCGCCATCAGAGCAGCTAATAGTACCAGCCCACATAAACACAAAGCTTCGCTCTCCTGGGGCCGCGCAACACCGGGGATCAACAAACCTCTCCAAAAGGCGTCACATGCACTTTTGAGCTCAAGAACACAGGCACATATTCCACCGCGGCGGCAAACGCTAGTCATCCCATCGATGTGACAGCGTACTTGAAATCAGATGTCTACCGACTTAACGCCAGCGTCTCTGGGAATGGATGGACGGTCGAGTTGCCCAATGCGTTGAGTGCGGTTTCCTTTGGGGAAAGAAGAATGTTGGAGTTGCGGTGAAGGCGGATAAGGATGCCAGTTTGATCGCCACTGTTAAGTTGACCGTAACGAGTGAGTCAGATAAGAAGGTTTCGGCGACAGGTATTTGTTTGGTAGGGAAATATCTGAATTTGTGAGATTTTGGATGTAAGGTCGGTTGGTTGAAATAGGAGGGAGTGGTTGCAGATGTGTAATTAACACTGCTGGAGATGGACACCGTTTTGTCTATTTCTTCCTCTGATGAGATATCTCGCATATCATTGGCGAAGCGGCAGCGCTAGAGCAGGGAATAACGATAAAAACCTTACTAGTCGATCTGAACAGTACCGTAGCTTAGGTATGTCAGAACAGTCCATGTATACCAACCGCATGTAATTGCTCGGTTCCTGCGAGAGCACCATACACTACAACGTCTCTGCTTTCAAATCTCTTTCTCTTTTTTTCTTCCTCGTCCCTGCATGTAATTTTCACTTATTATTCTATTTTGAAACGTAGTCAGCTTACTTAGTACTTACGTAACTATCTTTTAGGACATTTCATCATACACATCCCCATTCTTTCCTCTCACACCCGTCTATTTAATCCCCTCCCTTTTCCCATCGGTGTCTTTGAAAAGTCCACCTAGCAGCCATTTTCCCCACATTTCCTCTCGAATCTCCCTCGGAGTGGAAAGGAATTTGCTGTGAGATTTTTTTTCATCTGTTGTGTTTCCTCGCTCTCGGGGAAACCGAATTCTTTGTGGAAGGTGATATGCATGGTCGTAAGTCGTACCTTAATGTTCGCTTGGCGTTAGCCTTCCCGCTGTGGAGAAACCTTGATTGTTGAGCGATCATGGCACTTCTTCCCACTAGTGTTATCCCACTGCATGAGCAAACGTGCTCGTATTATTTGCTGGCAATGTTTGTGGCATCGGGTGGAATTTGTCTTGTGGTAGTTGCGGGGTCGGGTTTAAGACGTAAGTTACTGGTATGATTTTCGAGGTGTAATTTCGCGTGCTGAGCTCAATACCTTACTTCTTTCAACTCGTGAGTTTAATACTGGCGAATTAAAATGTTGAGTGCAATCAAATGATTTCGATTTATCGTTTATCTCGCAATAAATGAGTCAGAAACTTAGGATCGGTCGTACCTGAGAAGTGTCTTTCCGGCCAAGTGTTGAAGAAGGTCAGCCGCATGGCCACGGCATTCAGCATAAACCCCATCAGGAGTCCAAAATATTCCTGCATGCATTATACATGTCCCGTGTAACCGACAGATGTCACAAGAAAATATCTACTCAATTGGGAAGCTGAAAATGCTTTGTAGAGACGAGTGTTACTGTATCTTTCGGGTTCTCTATGAAGAAAAACTTCCCGCTCGGATGGATGGATGGATGGCTGCCAAGCGATGGACAGTATTGGACTTTCTTATATAAGAGATATTACCCTCCCTCACCGGTGTCAAGCATCATCTTGATTCCTCCATTCTTTTGATAATCTCAGCTTCTCAATATGTTGGTCAACAAGTCACTCATCTCAATCGGAGCATATTTCCTCACACAAGCTATTCCAGCAAGTGCCTGGAGTTATGTCCCCAATAACCAAATCTGGGCTTTTGATCATATGCATGTTGGAGGTGCTATCAACAAGTTCCATCCTTTTCTGAAAGTTGTAAGTATTCGGTACCTGCTTTCCTTCTGCTTCCAAAAATAATGCATCGTCACGCCCGCCTCCCCGCTTCGTTCAGAGCAAACACAAATCTAACTGGAAACTGTGATAGCAACAAGGATGCGTTCCATATCCAGCAATTGACGTGCAGAATGGAGGTAGAGTTGGGTACGATTTCGACTTCTCGACTTTTGAGATACAGAAAACAGGCTGATGCAATCGAAGGGAGGGTCTAAAACCCACTGGCGCAATCAATGGCGGGTGCTCATGGAGCCAACCTTCTCAAGTCTATGTCAGAGATGCTTGGATTGATGGAGTTTATGGGTAAGCTTCACGCTCTTGAAGTGTTCTTCCATATCGGAGCGAGTTCCAAGGTTCTCGATCTCGTTACACTTCACACTTCTTTCTTCTTACACTCCCGAGCTGCCGAGTCGGAAGGAAATTAATTGTATATTTGAATATTCAGGATATACTATGCTTGGTAAGCTTCAGTTTCATTCTCTTGTTCTGAATTTTTCTTACTGATGCAACCCTTCTCCCAGGTATTTCCCAAAGGATCAAATTGCGGCAGGTCCAGCAGGTCACCGCCATGACTGGGAAGGTTTTGTAGTCTGGGCAACTGGCTCTGGCAACGATGCATCAAGTACGTACCATTTACTAACTCAATTCTTCACACTTTCATGAAAATAGCTGATGTATTTCTTCTTACAGTCCGCGCAATTTGCCCAGCCCGTCATGGCACCAACGAACCAGGGAAATACCACTGCGACAAGAACAACTTCAAGCTCGACGGCAACCGACCCAAGATCCTCTACAGGCCTGATGGCACCCACGCCATCTTCACTGATGGGGGATCTGGAGGTTTCGGAAGTCATAATCTGGCGTATTGGAACTGGATGCCGCAGTTGGCAAGGGACTTGCTGCATTGGGCTGACTATGGGAGTGCTCAGGTTCCGATTTTGGGTATGTACTGTGACATTTTGTGCTTGTCCTTTGCGCGAGTTTTTTGGGTTGTGAACAAAATAATTGCTAACCTGTTGGTCGCAGATTGGAATTTTAACAGCAATATGAGAAATGCGAAAGCTGCAGCTGGGATCTGATTGTCGATTTACTGTTGAATCTGCCAAGATTGCTTGGTCGATTGTGTCTTGGTACTGTTACTCCGATGCAGGTTTTATTGTGGTGAATTCTTTTCGACATCTCCATGGAGAGATCCTGGTGCATACCTACAAAGAGCTACTTTCGATTCTGTTACTCCACTCCTTGACTTATTTCATTGAGGCGACTGCTGTTCCATGTGAAAGTTCAAAGCTCAGGGGAATCCCGCTGAGATGTCAGAATCTATATCGCAGATATATCACAAATTTTTTCTCCACTGCCTTCTCTTCGAGTTGGATCAATCAGATTTGAGATCCTACCAACAGTTCGCTGCCAGCTTGTGATACATACTAGCAGCACACGCAAGCGCAGTTGGGTTGTTTCGAATAGATTGAACATGGCTCAATATCTCCACCGCCCAGCCGGCCCCCGCCATAATGGGGAGCGAATTGAAGCCAAACCATGGACCATATGGCGAACTGGCGATGCTAAGAAGCGCGGTCCGTCCACCTACCGAACTTCTGCAATGATTATTCGAAATCCGGTCAGAGCGCGCGGGTTATGAAACCAACCAAACAATTGTTGACTTTGTTTACACCGTTGAAAGGGCCGAACCACAGATAATTTTGTGGAGGACGGAGTGCTCTTCACAAATTGGTGCCATAGACCATGGTAGCTTCGCGATAACTTGCTGAAAGTTTTGAGCAGAATTCAGGGCATTAATTCAGATGATAGATATACGTAACTAGTTGGGATGTGCTCTCACATCTCTCGTACTTGATTTCGGCACGTAATCAAACCTAGGTACGAACCGAAGCATACACGACGACATCTCAAACCAGAGCATAAACCTAGCTCACCACACCTCGAAATGAAGCCATCTCCAAAAGCAGCCTGTCACCCAGAATCGTCAACGTTTGTAACATCCTTCTTATGAAAGGATCGCGCCGCCCGTCTCAAGCGGTTTCGACATCCATGAGCAGATCCCCAAATCCGGAAAATCCCCAGTCACGTGGCCACCCAAACGGTCGATATGTGCCAGAGCGCCACGATCATCTGCAATCTATCTGCGCGTGAAGTGCTGCTGAACTGCCGGTGATCCGGTACGAAATCGGTCGGGAGGTCATATCCCGTGGCCTTGAATATCCACGAAATTTTAAATTTTGTCAGGATGGACCGATGGACGGTTTTTTGTTGGACCGCAAGACCCAAGGAGATTTGAACTTCCAGAGAGGAGTGCTGCGAGTGGGACTTTGTTGACACCTCCCTTCCTCACGGCTCAAATGCTGGCTTTTTCTCCGAGATTGTTCGGTGTGGGTTTGTTGTATATGATGGTGGTGATGTCTGATGCTTTCGCTTTTTTGGAGTTGCTTCTTTTCTGAGTTGGTCATTTGGTGAAATGTACGTCCTTTTCCGCCTCGCTTCTCAACCGACGTCAACACATGACATTGGACATAGATTGTACATTGTCAGTACCGAGTGATTCTCTGTTGGGTACTAATTCATACACTTCTTTCTCAACAATCGCTTTAATTCGATATATATATATATTTTTCACACCTTCTTTCGGCCTACCAGCAATATCTTCCATTTCTACCACACGTTGAACACAGTTTAACGAAACCTCAAAATTTCAAATCAACAAGTAGGATTCCAGAGTTCCTTGGAGGACCCAACTCTAAAAGAGAATCTATTTTGCGGCAGTGTTTCTACCACAACTGTATGGATGTCAACAACACTTCCATCGGCCGCGCCATCAGGCAGCGTCTCCACATACACTCTCACACCTTCACCAACCACTATATACACCACAAGTGTCGTCGGATTTACTACAACTCTTCCTCTCGCAACAAATCTTCAAACACAAGCCCCTCTAAATCCTCCAGAACCAGCCTCGCCACCTCCCAACAACTCTCCAACACAAATTTTATAATCATCGTCTCTATAACCGGCGCCACATTTCTTATCCTTCTTATAGCCATAATCACATTTTTCTGTCTCTATCGAAAACATCTGAAAAAGCAAGATGCAAAACGAAAACTATCAACTCAACTGGATGATCCAGAATCAATGCCGGCGGGCCCTTTACCCCCACCATCATTCCCACTTCCGCCAATACCTCCACCAACACAACTACCACCCCTCATATCGCCTCTCTCGCCTGGATCAACCTTCAATATCAGAGGAGAGACAAGAGATGAGCAAATTCCGAGACCAACAACGGCACCTCAACGACCATATCGTTCAGCATCAACACCTTTTCTTGGCCCAGAATACGAAAATAAGAAATTTCCTGTTCAAAGCTCAAGAAGCGATGCGGTGACCGATATCACAGCTCGGACGCCTAAATTCATCACTGAAACACCGGTAGTGGACACTTCATGGCGATTTGATATTCCCGAGAGACAGGCGTCAAAGAGACAGAAGTCGATAGCAATGGGGGAGTCGACAATACCGAGATTCACTGAGGAAGAGACGCAAGTGGATCATCCAGAAGGGAGTTGGTTTGTTGTCAATTCGAGGGATGAAATAGGGAGGGCAAAGGGAGAGGATGACGAGAAAGAGGACGGGGTCAGTGATGAGGATGACAGGAGGGAGACATTTGATTTTTTCAGGTTTCCCGTTGCGGGCGCTGGTACGAGGGCTAGTTCAGGTGTGTTTCCGGAAGCAGGAAGAGATGATGGTTGATTGAATGATGGATGTGATTTTGGATATTTATGATCGGTACGGCACTTGTTTTATGGGTGGCGGGTTTGGGACGGGGCGGGATTAAAAGCAAAAGGATTGATTGATGGACTTTCCGATGAGGGAAGTATACAGTCCAAGAATATTTGTAACATATCTGTACATATTTGTTTTAATGACGCTAGGCAGTTCTTCAAAGTAACAAGGGTGTTGTTCTCATCAAGTCCATTCTGCATTCAATTATAGTGGCGCCAAGCGAATCTCTAACACATACCCTTTCTCACCCAAACTGCATGTACGTAGTTGTTTTAAATAGATTTGTCTTGCGTGCATAGGTTATTACTCGCATTTTAGTTCGCATAAAGTCGTATGAGGTCCTGTCTGGGGAAAATGACATGCATGAAAACTCATCGCCGATCGGACATTGTGGTAGGGCTGAGCGACGATGCTTTGCGATACTTCACCCTTCAACAACACTGGACCGCCGTGAAGCCGAACTAAGTAGTTCACAATCCTACCCAGCCGAAGATACTTTGCATCAAGGTAGAATTGTCCCTCTTACAATCTTCAAATTGTTTGAGTTATGTATTTTCGGGTGTTATGCTCCCTTCCTCCGATGCATGCGAATGACAGAAAAAGCCTCCTTGGATCCATCAGGAGGGGTGGGCGCAGTCTCGAAAACAAAAGTGGACGTGGAAGTGGAAGTGTATACGGTTGACTTTTACTGGCCAATAAGTGAACTTATATGAGAAAATGTAGTCGAAAATATGAGAATATCCCGAAGTCCATGTTGTTCGCGTCTGGAGGTGTCACTGATTTGGTGGATGATACCCAATTCTCAGTATCGTTTTGGGCGTTTTCATTCTCATTTCTGTCCAATCTGGGGTCATCTTTTTACGTTAGATACTATATATTTGGCGTTAGAAGGAAGGGGGAAATCAACCTCTTTTGATTGAGCCCAAATAGCGAACACTCCGGTAGGTCGGAGATTATTTTACTCGAAGCACAGAGGGAAAACTCTTCATCTTCTTCAAATATACTCGCAGCAACATTGAAGACATCTTTCACCTTGTTCTTTTCCTCCTTTTTCCTCATATCAATCAACTGGGAGATCACATTCTCGCTTGCTTGACATTTACGTCTGACGATGGTGGCGAGTCCAAAGGGAGTCTTTTCGGTCCCACCTTGAGTCTTTGGAGGTAAATTTTGTTTGTGAACATAAAATCACTCGCATTACTGAGATTTTTGTTTAGTTCCACATTATTGGGGTCTTTGATAACTTCGTCAAGGTAAAGAGGAAGTACAGTACCCAAATTCCAATTTCCGACTTCGTTATCGCCATCGTAACTAAGTCAAAGGTGATCCCGCTCCATGTTTGAAAATTTCTAGTTGAAATAAAACTGTTCTTTCTTTCTCGCGACTTTCATGTCCAAGTCTTTTGCGAATGATTCTCCGAGTGTCTGAATTCGAAGTACCCCACAGAACGTCAAAATACAAAACTGCAATCATCACTTGAGAAACAAAGAGCGCATGGCACTTCTCAACAAGTTTCTTTCCTCGCGTAATTTCCCGACACAAACGACCGCTTGAGTACTACACAGTTTACAGAGGCAACTTTGCAGTGTGATATGACAACCTGAGATCGAGGTCATCACCGCTTAAGTTGACATCAAAAAGACTGCAATGAGTCCTCTATCCCATTTTTCGTTTCATACTCCCAACATGAATGTCGTTGCCGAAATCAAAAGTACAGTCCTTGAATGAATGATTGTTCACTTGCAAACAGTAGCAACAGGAGAATTGCCAAGAACAGGCATTCATCCGAAGTCCCACTTCGACGCAACTTCTCTCTTACTCACTTGTCTTTTATTCGGCGAAGCAGAAACTGAGTCTTTTTCCAATAAGGCATTTGTCTATCCGAAGACGCCTTCCTCTTCCCCCCTCCCCCACTCATTCATCCATTAATAGATTGACAAACAAAAGCCAACAACCAATCCTCATCTTTACCGTATGAGCCGAGCGAACCGCTCTCACGACTCTGTTTTACATTATCTTGAAGTGACTTCTCGTATTTCAAACACATCCAAGTATCCAAACATAATCCCACGATCTCAAGGATCAAAGTAGTACCTGAAGATCGCAGCAAGGGGGTGAGAGAGGGGGAGATGAGAAACGCACAGCACCAAACAAAATGCCAATCGAATCACAATAGCTTTGAGGAGCGACCAGAAGTGCCCACAAAATAAAAGGTGACGCTACTGCAGAATGATCTTGCATTAAACCCATGCCGGCATTCATAAACCTTGCCAAATAATCCTCCGAGAATCTCAGTCAGAAATCAAAATCAAGAAGCATAACGCACGTAAGAAAGAACTTCCGACCATCGCAAACTACCCAAACAAATCCCAGAAAAACATCCAAAGGTTTGAAAGTCAAACGAAAAAAACAAAAGTTGCAAATCGATCTGGAGGCTAGACCCACAGCCAACTGTCACACAAACTCGGACTCACCTCTGCACAGCTACATCATATGTCGGTCAACCGAACACGATCCCAAGCCGTTGACGAGCAGAACCACACTGTGTAACGCCCAAAACCTGGAAGCGAGCAGTGAGATCTGTGGTATTCCAGGATCCCGATTGTTTTTTTGTTTTTTCTAGGCCTAGAACGCACGAGTGAGTGTTGGTAAATTGGTAGCGAACGTATCACGAACCCGCGACACGAACGCGGTCTGCACATGTTTGTGCTGATCGACAGTGCTGGAAAAGGGTCCAGAAGAGCCGCTTCGATGCTGTTGGGCGTTTTTGGACGTCATGTATAGTTCTGGCCGTACCTCATTTCCTTTTCTCAGTTGGAAAGACAGGTTTTGGTTTTGGGGAATGTTATTAATTTCGAGGTGATTGTTATTCCGGATGTTAGAGAAGGATGATGGTTCGGCTACTGGAATCGGAGCTGGAACCAGGGCTGGAAAGATTCTGTGGATGTCTCAGATGGCGGAACCCAAAAGGGCATGAAGCTTTTTCTCCAAGTCGGTCGACTGACCTTTCACAGGTGTTTGTTGTCGTAAATGGCGGGCTTGTTCTCCTTTTCCAGTTTCCAATGTTTTCGGTTGTGTTTGTATCCGAAGAAAAGAATACAAAATGTACTGAACGAGCTGGAGCAAGATGTAATCCCTGCGTATTTCTTTTTTTGTTCAGTAATCATTTAATGCTGTTGCGCTTCGGTTTCTGCAGGGGTTTATGAGTCTGGCGCTTAGATTTTTCTTTTTCGTACTTAGCATTCCATATTGTAAATAAAGACTCTCCGCTGTCACCGGGGTTTGATTCAAATCCCTTAATAGTGCTTATTTTCTGCTCGGATTGAAGTGATT
This sequence comes from Tetracladium setigerum, assembly GCA_031472005.1. Lineage (NCBI taxonomy): Eukaryota > Fungi > Ascomycota > Leotiomycetes > Helotiales > Tetracladium > Tetracladium setigerum. The sequence continues at coordinate 1,684,341 of PZJY01000008.1, read as the reverse complement.
GGGTGTTGAATTAATCAATCGCAACGAGGCATTCCACGATTTCGGGATGTTTGGGCGTTGCCATGCATTTCGAGACAGATTGATACTTGATATCTCGCATCCGTGTCACTCTATTGGATTATCCAAGGCTTTCCACGGTATTCGAGTCCATCATGTTTTCTTCCGCTGTGTTTTTGAATTTGCTTATGCATCTGCTTGAATTTTAGATGAACTCCAAGCTGTGGTGGACAGGTCACAGATCATCTCTTGGTGCCAAGCGATGGCAGGCAGTCAATACTGTCACATTGTGCAGTAAATCATGGTCGAAGATGTGAAGTATTGGTTCTGTCAAAGTTCTCAGAAGCTCAATAATAGACCAATTTTGCGAGTATATGAGACGAAAAGTGCTACTTTGTCTTTAGAAGGGGAGCGAGGTCAAATCAGCTCGAGGATTCCTGGGGGCAAATCTAGCCGATATCTTGGCGCATTTGATGACTGCGCATATTGAAGTTAATCCAGCGAGTTCTGTAGCTTTGACATATGATCCATCTTCGTCTCTCAGAATTAAGCTGAAAAATTTCGTACTTTGGTTGGCGTCACTACTGGTCGAAAGATACGTGGCGTGTTAGGGAAGCGAAAGCCAGTCAGCTCTGTGCTCCCTAACGCTATAATCCTTGGTCCCCCATTTACAGCCCCAGTGCTTACAATAGACCACAAATTTTATATTCGCTCCTTCAAGAAGTTTGATGGAGAAAGATCTTTGCTGGGTACGGTGCCAAAGGTCCCTGCATGCTGTTTTTTCTCCACGCTGCTATATTGAGCTGCGCGGGCTGCCAGTATCAGCACGTCTCTTCCATCATGGGTAAATATACAGACCAACCAGGGATGGTATTTTAACGCAGCTGTGGTTTTAATTCATGGTTCAGCAAAATTGCGTTGCAGTTGCACATCTGTTGGTAAACACGAGGTTGGAACAAGGAGTGCGGCAAGGTTCAACTGTCCTCAATCAATTTCGGAAAGGCGTATCATTCTGAACTGAGAGGGGTGCCCAACCATTGGATGTGGGACACTGTACCGAGTATAAGCCTTCTTCTTGAATGTCTAGATTAGGCTTGTTGAATCAAGTGTGTCGCTTGGAAAGCAATCGTTTCTGGGTGGGACAAATTGATTTCACGGGGAAGTCGCGGACAATGCCCATTGTCCTCGTACATGCAGCTAGAGATTACTCCAATGTTTCACGACATGACTGGACATAAAGAGTTCAATTTTACGAGCAGAATTGGTTATAGGGCTGTTGTGAGTTACATATTGACACGTCAAGACTTTGTGTGCAGCATGCTGGGACCATGTCATTGACTAGTGACAGGCCACCTTCATCTTCAGAGTGACGCCTTGATTGAAGAATAATTGACAAGAAATACACAAGTTTACGTTAACCAAGAAGCTTCAGCCTCGTATTGCATTGTCCTGTCTTACTCTCAAGCTTGAAGGGCATCTCTAAACTCCCCTCAAGAGAGCGAATAATCAGCATAGGAAGGTCTGCAGCAAAGATAGTAGGCTGAAAGACTCGCACCCAGTAGTGACTCCGTAATTTGTTTCTCGACGTGGGTAGGTCCGTGGAGTTTGGCTTGCTGAATTAAGATTCTATTCATCCCCGTTTCAGAGATGTAGGTGGAGCGCTCTCCCGTCAGCCCACAAACGTACGTTCGGGATATGTCATGATCCCTTCTCTCTTCACTATAGTATAACGACGTACTCCTCCAATCACATCCATCAAAAAGCCTCCAGGTCACTCCTCTGTCGGTAGATGTGTTCTCCATGCAAAAGGGTGCACGTCGTCTTTCAGCGTAGTCTGCTTTCCTGATATCGGACGCTTGCGAATACGAACTAGCACCATGTATGCTGTCGTTATGGCAATGCAACACCCGAGTGCGGAAAATAGAATGACTAGGAGGAGATTTTGACCGATGATCAGAGCCATTGTGGGAAAGGAGACATGCCGGAATAGAGGAGGCAGCTTGTCCACAGTCTTTACCTTCAGTAAGTAAATATTCATTGTTCTGGCGGCATCACTTACGTTGATGTATCGCTTCCGGTTCAATTCTCATGTAATGAGCTTTTGGGCTTGATTGTGGTATGTAATAAATGGATGGGGCTGGTTTGGACACACCTGTGAGGGAAAGGTGGGTGCACGGTAGGAAATCGAATGAGAATGTTGATAGGTTCGTGGTAAGAAGAAAGGAGATGATGAATACCTAGATAGGGTCGCACAAAAGGATGGCGGATGGTGTCGAGTTCATCAAAAACTCGGAGGATTCGTGGTTGGCACTGCATATTGGATGCTTGACAAATTCAACGGAGGAAGGGGTGTCCGAGGCCTGGGCGAACGAAGCGTAGCTTCCACTTCAAACTAAAAGAGGAAAATCATCAAGAGAAACGAGGAAAGAGAGCAGCCCGTCGGTTCTGGCGAGCAATCTGCTGTATCTGGCATCGTAATCGTGAAATAAGCATGTTCTCTAGCGACTTTTCGAGCGGAAGGGATGGAAAAAGAGAACTGAAAAATCCTAAAGACCTTCAATCTCAAGTGATAATAATTATTAGCGCAAAGTATTGGAATTCAGATGACATTAATGTTGAAGCTGTTCAGACTTAGTAGTACATCCAGCTTTTCGGCTATGATCAATATCACACAGTCTCCTCCCAAAACGTTTGCTAGGATTTCTGGTCGAGAAAACTGTACTACCACGATGGGCTACGGCAAACCGGGTCATTGATTTTGCAATGCGCGAAGTATAGTAATTCTTTGTTTAATGTTGGAAGTTGTGAATGACCCACACGCCTCACGACCCCTTTCTACAAGAGCCGGGCCATTTTGTCTGAGATGGATGCACGACAGAAGGCCTCCAAGATTCGAGAGGGCGCCTCCTTGAGATCTTGCATCCAGCCGATCGGAGTGTACGTCTTTCTACCAATAATTGCATTGTAGGTTGCCCAAGCTCAGCCTCCAGCGAAATTTCGGATGTACCAAGAATTTATAGCAGCAGCGCGCTCCATGCCGGACCGCCGTGACTGTGATACATGAGGTTGTTGGAATCGTGGGGAGTAAAGCCAAGAAGGACCGCAAATAGCGGTCTCTCTTGCAGATTTAGGCGCCGTTGGGGAAAAGGAATCCAAGCTTTGACATAGACATAACTTCCCTGAAGGAGAATAAGTAAAAATAGGCGAGGCCACCGAGCTTCACTTTGTTGCCTGGCTGCTGGGTGCAGCGAGAGAACGGAAAGATCTTCGATACTGGAAAGCCTTGGCATGCTGCTGCCGTCATAGTAGGGGTCGGAACCGGGCTGGTGGATGTGAGCCTGTGAGGTGCCAATTCCGCCACGGATACCAGGGTACAAATGGTGGGGTGCCGCCCCGTCCAACAGATTATCTCAGTATGATAATCCGGGAAGGCGTCTCGTCCGCATCGCTCCATTTCACCATCCCCCTGCCATCTCTTACATTTTGCTTCTTTTGTTTCTTTTGTTTTCTTTTTTGTCTCTTCCGGTTGGTCTTGTACTATACCAAGTAGTCCTACATCCACAGCAATATTGGTCCACCAGCTTATAGAGGTCCCATCTCAGGATCTCCTATTGAAATGTGGCGTTTGTAATCTTCTCCCTCCCTACCACGAATACACCTTGAGTGATCGACATGACCTGCATCTTTGAAGGCGGTTGAAGTTTCCATAATGCCTTCTTCGGACCTTTTCAGCTCCGTTCGGGAGACTCCTGCACACCAACCATTCTTTTGGTGCATAGCGAGCAAGTATCTTCGCCTCATTGCGAGCACCTCTGCAAGCCAGCTGTATCTCAATAGACGGTAGCTGGGCATAAATGGTCAGATCGAGTTTAGGAAGATTCTCTCATGTTTCACAGGATTCGCAAGAGACAGACTTGATGCTTCGTTTTCCTGTTGTGATTCTCCGATCTCGTAAAATCCAATGGAGAAAGTAGAAAAATCTATGGCTCGATCAGTTCTTTTGCAGAGTATAAGAGGAAAGAGAGTCTCCTCCATGTAGTCCAATCTTCAATTTGAAGTAATTGAGATTTGCTTCTGATACTTTCACCGCAAGCAAGACAATCAAACAACAGACAAGCCCATTCTTGTGCTCTACATGGTAAGCCCCAGTCCAAGTCGAATCAGAAATGATATTATAGTCTTCGGGAGTCAAAATATCTGATCCATCTTCTACAGGTCGGTAGGATTCCAAACACTGCTGCCCAAGTGGCCCGAATCCAATAAAACCCATCGTAGCGCGATTTTTAGATCGCCAAAAAGAACATTCATCGCCAAAATGTTGAGACTTGCAGTTCAACCTCCCTCGCGAATCCGCCCAGGAACGACTCTCTACCCACCAATCGCCGCCAGGCTCAGCTCTGAGACTAGTGTGTTCGAAGAACTCTCTCAAAAATGGGCCGTGGCTACGCTTATTCGATCATCCGGCGAAGTTGTGTATAACAAGCTCAGTGGAAGGATCGCAGACTCTGCACACCCGCTCCCTGAGAATCGCTCAACCTCTGGCGCGGTTCAGTGGCTTGATAGAGCGTACTTTTACTTCCCAGATCTCAAGATCGATGAGCCTGGTCGATATAAGATCCGCATTAGTCTAATGCATATGGACTACTCGGCGGAGTCTTCGCCGCAAGGAGAAGCGGTAGTCTGTGAAGAAGTCGACAGCCGGTTAATTGTGGTTGATGAGAGGGCACCAACCCCAACAGGTCCTCGTAAGTGATAGCAGTGTCCTCCGAAAACTCTTTCTGACATATTAAGATGGACATGAGAAGGCCTTCCTTCGCGTCTTGAAAGATGATGGACAATACGTCCCGTCTCCTGGTTCTTAAAGAGGGAAATATATATGCAATTGGAATCTAGGACTCGCCATTTTAGGATGGATATGTTGGACATTGGATTCCTTCGCGCATTTTCAACGAGCTCCCGGGTACTTGTGGAATTGTCGAAGTTTGAGCAAGAACATGACGACTTGGACAAGTTACAAGCTGTTGCCTAGTGTCCGAGTCGCAAATAGGGTAATACATGTCTCGCAAAGAGTGCTTCATAGTGTTACTTTCCAAAGCTGTCGTAACCGATGTAATTTTTGAAGGCGTAACAGAGGGCATCGTTTTCAGCACAACCCCCGGAAGATCTGCCTGCATTAAAGCGTAGATGATGCCAAGGTGGCGTGGAACCTCTCTATCAAAGTGTTCGTCTTCGGTTCAACATTGTTGCCGTGGCACGTAGGTAGCTTGACCTTGAATACACAGGGAGGAGGATGGACGAGGTTGATTGAAGGTTTGGGATTGGAGCCTGGTCACATGACTCGCAAGGCTGAAGCCGAACTGCCAAAATTTCAACCCAATTACTATTGCCTCTTGACTCACCAACACGATCCACCCCACCACGCTCTCTACTTATGAAGATAACATTCACTTCCTTTTCACGAATATCACGTCGTTTAATTCACACAAACACTCCCCGCCCAGGACACTTCAATTCGCTTTCTTTCGCCTCCCCAAACCGTTTACACTCCCGCCCGCTCATCACCATGGCGGCGCTAACGGCGAAACTCAAGTCGATGAATCTTGAACAGCCGCTGCAAAAATACCCCGGCTGCTATCCCGAATACAACCCCACAGATGTTTACCGGGCTCATCTCACAGAGATTTTGACCAAGATAACGGGTGTGGACGCCGCCATCCTCTACCCAGCACTACAATGGACCCAAACACTCGAGAAGGGGGACATGGTTCTGCCAGTACCGGCATTGCGAATTAAGGGCAAGAAGGGGCCCGAACTTATTGCGCTGGCGGAGGAATGGGTTGCAAATGTAATACGGAATCTTCCCTTTGCTGTGGCATAAGCTAATTACTGAGCTGTCAGTTCCCCGAATCCCCTCTCGTACACAAACCCACCATCACCGGGACATTCGTCCAATTCTTCTTCAAAGCCGACAAACTCGCCCAACTTCTCATTCCCTCCATCCTCTCTGCAGACAAAAAGTTTGGCCAAAACCCCAACCTTGGGCTCAAGGACCCCGAGGACCCCTCCAAGGGCAAGAAGCGAATGATTGTCGAATTCTCCTCTCCCAATATCGCAAAGCCTTTCCATGCCGGTCATCTTCGAAGTACAATCATTGGTGGTTTCCTGGCAAATCTTTATGAGGGAGCCGGCTGGGATGTGGTTCGCATAAACTACCTTGGCGATTGGGGCAAACAATACGGTCTTTTGGCTTTGGGTTACGAGAAATATGGTAATGAGGAAGCGCTTGAAAAAGACCCCATCAACCATCTTTACGAAATCTACGTCAAAATTAACGTTGACCTCAAAGCGGAGAAGGATAAAGCTACAGAACTCGAAGCAGCCGGACAGGATGCCTCTGAAATAAAATTGAATGGCCTAGACGAACAGGCTCGTCGTTATTTCAAAGCCATGTGCGACAACGACGAAAAGGGTCTCGCTCAATGGAAGAAGTTCCGAGATTTGAGCATCAAGCGTTACAAGGCTACGTACGCCCGATTGAATATCCATTTTGACGACTATTCGGGTGAATCACAAGTCCCACAGGACAAAATGGACATTTCCGCCAAGATCATGGCAGACAAGGGCGTCTCGTCTGAATCGGATGGAGCTGTTCTCGTGGACTTCTCCACCCTCGTTCCAGGCAAGATTGGAAAAGCTCTCGAAAAGCCTATCATCAGGAAGAAAGATGGCACAGCTCTATATCTCACCCGTGACATCACTGAAATGCGTCAACGAGAGGAAAAATATAACTTTGACCAAATGATCTATGTGGTCGCCTCCCAACAGGACTTGCATCTCAAACAGCTCTTCAAAATTGTCGAGCTGATGGGCTTTACGGAGCTAGCCAAGAAAGTGCAGCACATCAACTTTGGTATGGTTCTGGGCATGAGTACCCGAAAGGGAACTGTGAAGTTCTTGGATGACATCTTGCGCGATGTAGGAGATCATATGCACGAAGTGATGAAGAAGAATCAGTCCAAATATGAACAAGTCGTAGATCCTGAAGCTACAGCAGATCTTCTGGGTATCAGCTCTGTGATGGTCCAAGATATGAGTGGAAAACGGTATGTTTCCCTCCATTCTTTTCCTTTTTTGTTGCATGGCACTCATCAGAATTTGCAGAATTAACAATTACCACTTCAACCTTGCAACTATGACAGCTTTCGAGGGTGACACGGGTCCATACCTCCAATATGCCCACGCCCGTCTCTGCTCCATTCACCGAAAGACCGAACCCCTCCTCTCATCCACCTACCCAGAATCAGCAGATCTCTCTCTTCTCACCGAACCCCACGCCATCGACCTCATCCGTGTACTTTCTCAGTATCCTGATGTTGTCGCCAACACGATCAAGACCCAGGAACCCACCACGGTCCTCACGTATCTATTCAAGATGAGTCACGTTTTGAGTAGTTCCTATGACCACTTGAGGATTGTGGGCAGTGAACAGAACTTGATGGAGGCTAGAATGGCGTTGTATGACGCTGCCAAGGGTGTATTGGGCAACGGCATGCGACTGCTTGGGTTGAGCCCTGTGGAGAGAATGTGAGGGAGATTGTCTTGCCTGATGACCAGTGGCATGCCATTTCTCAGCGCCTCTTAGATAGGTGACATAAAATAAAGAAATATTTTTATCTCCAGGTCTCGTACTCGGTCTTGTCGAAAAATATCTTCCATCATACAGTAGCTCAGCCCTTTTCATTGAGCCTAGTTCGTCCAAGACTACAGGTTTGACAGAGAGCTCCAGATTGCGAGTTCACGGCCTTGACTCTCCGGACTTTTAGCGCGAAAATTTCAACAACTTGGAAATGATGAGAGCCTGCATATTTTCTTGCAGGTATTTAGACCTTGAGCCATGTCTTCCAACCCAAGCTCTAGAAAAAAAGATTGTAACTTGTCGCTCATATTCTGGTGTTATGATGAGGAAGCTTGAGATGTTCATTCAGAGCTCGACAAACAAAGACGAGGGATATTTCGAATATCCCCATGATTGGCACAAAGTAGTTTGATTTAGGATTTAGGACAGTCTGTATTTAATATTAGCGATTGGGTTTTTGGCACTTCGGAGTCTCAAATTTGAATCTGGCTTCCATTCGGAGTTGAATTTACTTGAATGAAAGGTAGGTATTTTCAAAATTTCACATGCTTTCTACAGAGAGCTGATGCTTAATTCAGAAGTCACTATACTGGAATTTGGTTTGCTTCAAATCTCCAAAATCTCCCATTTGATACTTTATTAGTGTTCAATTGGTAGCCGGACGGGGTTATCTTTTGAGAAAATGAATCAAGAAATTACGAGAAGAGGAAACTTCCTAACTACACTGAAGGATCTCTTGTCTTTTACAAAAATCAATACTTACTTTTCATTACCTCTACGACACATGGTTTCTAAGTACCAAAGAAGACGGACCAATTTTGCAGCAAGCTCAAAGAATGAAAGAAGACAGACCATTTAGATATCTGCATTGACCTTCTCTTCTTGCTCGAACTAGATATATTCCAGACGCAACAAGCCTCTCTTCTTCACAAACTACCATCAATCTCCAACTGCACCACAATTGAGAATTTCTTATATCACTGACAAAAGATTTTCTCTACTTCACAGAACTTCCTCTACCACTCAACGCCGCCAAAACATCTTCCGTCCTCGCGACGGCTCCGAAAATCCCACCCTCCCCTTTCACACTCTCCACAGCTCCATGATGCAAACCCTCTTCACTAGCCGCACAAGCATCCTCGACCAACAAACACTCCCACCCCGCATCATTCCCCTCCCTCATCGTAGTCCCCACACAAACATCCGTCGTCACGCCACAAATCACCAACCTCTTCACACCTCTCAACCTCAACAACAGGGCAAAATCCGTATTTTGAAAGGCACCTTTACCGGGTTTATCGATGATTGGTTCACCAGGGAGGGGGTACAATTCATCGATGATATCGTGGCCGATTTCACCACGGATGAGAAGTCGTCCGAGGGGACCAAGGTCGCCGATACCGATGTGGGAGGGGTTGTTGCGGCTGCGGAATAGTTCACGCGAGGAGAGGGTGGAGAGGTCTGCTCGGTGGCCTTCTCGGGTGTGGTAGATGGGGAGGGAGAGTGCGCGGAAGGCGGCGAGGAGAAGTTGGATGCGGGGGATTATGAGGTTGATAGGTTTGAGGTCGTAGCCTTGATGAGAGAGGTAGCCGCCTTCGGAACAGACTTTGAGTAGGTAGGATTGTCAGCTCTGTGGGATATGGGATGGATGACTTGAGAGGTAAGTCTCAGTAGAAAAGAGAAGAGGAGAGTTGGGAGTCATTGGCATGAGAAGGTTTCGAACTAGGCTGACATCTAGTATGCCGTGTATGTACTTATAATATATAGTATTAATTGACATCAAACTCACAGTCTTTTTGCATGTCAATAATCACCAAAGCAGTTGCTTCCAGATCCGAGAGGCCATCATGAGGCCAATTGTATGGCTCTGCTTTGATTTGCGAGAGTTGCATGACGAGCATCACCGTTTTCACAGGGGTATTTGGCAACAGAGCTGGACTTGGTGAAAAGGTGACTGAAAATGTGCTGGTTTTGAGTTTCAGTATACGGAGATACAAATTATGAGGTTGGTCTGGAGGTAGTGATGAAGACAAGCTTTCCATCCAACGCTAGCGAGGAAATCCACTTCTTGCTGCAATATCCCACTTATGTAGTTTATTGAACGGAACAGGGAGTAAATATACCATCTACATGAAAATCTTTAGAAGTGATGATAACTATCTTTATTTCCCCCCTTTTCGTCACTTGCGAGAAGTACCTAGTGACAAACTAAGCGAACAGACAAGAGACTCGCAAACAGCAGAAGAAACAACCCGACTTGAAGCACGCGCAACAACAAAATTCACACCTCAAAACCAGGGGACGTTGCAAAAATCTTGATCATAAGAACTCAATCATTCATGACATTCAATCTCCCAAACAACCCAAGAAGTGCTCGACCACCTGACCTGTGTACTCGGTGATTCGAGAACTCACGCCAAGACAGCTTTAGGCTGTGTAGGTTGCTGAAGCCCCAGTTTAATTGGTACCAAGAAAGCTCTGAAGCAACGCTGAGAGGCTTGGAATATTGTATATTCTGACTTCTATTTTCCTGGCGGCGTACGTCGTATCCATTTTGAGAGACCACGTTCCAAACGAAGGATTTTATTGGATCGGTAGGCCATCTGGAGATGATCGGGCCGCCAACAAGGAAATGTAACGAAGAAGATCTCTTCATATATGTTGAATGGTGCTTCCCCTCCTCCCCACAACGACTTTCAAAGATACGCGATAGACAACTACCTTACCAACCATCTTCAAAATGTCTCTCTCCAACCAAACAACCTGCCCTCAGTCGCGTCCACCATGGCTCAGTACCTACAACGGCGCCAGTTGCACCACGCTGAAGGGTATTGACTCTCACAAAATACTATCAACATGTTGCAACACCACCGTTAATAACATCGAGCGACACAACGCCACAAATTGGCGTGAGATTGGCTCCATGCCAGATCAAGTGTTTGGAGAGTTTGAAGCTCAGGCTGGCTGCGCTATTGAGTCCGTTTTTTTTTTGCCCTTTCCCACACACATCTCACATACCTACCTACGGTCCTACCGAACTCTTTACCCCTCGAAACGAACTATCGGAACCAATACAGATAATACATTTACTGATCAATTTATTTTGATGTTGGTTTTTAGGTACTGTAATGTTTCCCGATCGAATGTGAGCATGGACAATTATCTGGCGGTGGAATTGTTCTACGGTTGTGTGAAGACCGTGTTTCCTGAAGCGAAGAATAATTCGCAGTGTTATTCGGTGACGAGCAAATCAAATATTCCTGCTTCTGAGGGCTCGGTTCAGGCGGTTGTTTCGAAGGCTGGGTTGATGTTGTTTTTAATTGGGGTTTTCGGGCTATTGGTTTGATGAATAGAATTGTAAGAGACTGAGGGGGATCTAGGAGTTAAAGGGTGAAAATTCAAGTTATTGGAACGGAAGGGATTAGTAATGGAGGTTAGACTATTGCGGTCTCTCGAGTATCGATGAAGGAGTCTGGTTTTTGTGACCATGTTGAAGACTTTTGGGATGTAGGGTATTCTCCTTTATGCTGTCGTCGAAGACGTCAAAAGATGAAAAGCCGTATGCAGGTCAACCGATGAGACAACCATTCGTTCTATTTATAATCTATGATCCACGGTCCATAATTCCAATGATTCAAGAGAGAACCAAAACATTTCGGTTCAAATCCGAATAACCGTGTAGTTTCAGAAAATTCGTCCGAAGTTTTGTCAGCATTGAATGAACGGCTCGAAAATTCGCACTTTTTCGCACTCTTCAAACATTTCAATACCCATTATTATTCAACAAAACTCCACATTTTTTTTCTGAATTTTCTCTTCCATCTGTCGCGCAGAAAGAAAACAAAAGAAACTCATCGGGAATTCTCGCGAAGCAACGAACTGACGGGTGTAGATTTACCCGATTCATTCTCTTCGTGAAGTTCGTGGGAGGTGCAACTGTGGAGGCTGACATTAACGAAAAGCACCCTTGCTATCGGAATAAGCATAATTGCGGAGGCGGCATCTAAATACGACGACGAAAAGAACATTCCATGGCCAGATACTTGTGTCGTGGGTAGAAGAAAGTTTCCACAATTCCCTTGTTTGAATAATGATCCATGTCTTTCGTAGAAAGTATTGATGAACATTTCCAAGCCTCCCCCGCGATGGAGCAATCGAAGCATTTTTGTGGATTTTTGCGCAACGAACACCGAACAAAGGTGATGAGACCGCGAGACCTAATATTGTAACTCCATTATTCGTCTCATGTTCAAGTTGAAATGAAAAACAGCTGTTGAGCAGACTCGCATTGATTGATTTCGATTTCGAAAACAGGTGCTCATGGAACGTTGTTGTCGTCGTCGTCGCCACCCCCAAATTGGGGGAGCAGCATTGTTGCGTTGCGTTGCGTTACTTGTGTAGAAAAGTGGACGGACAATAACAAAAACAAACAAACGATAGAGCTTCCCAACCCACATACTACTGTGCGTCTCAAGTGAGGCTATCTCCGTCCCCTGTTTCTTTCCTTTTCTCGAGGCATCATTCGATTAGCGGTCAGGCCTGACGGCGATTGAGGTGCAGATAGATATGGGAGAAGAGGGGAAGTGAAGTCTTTTTGAGTTCCGCAACTCCCGAGTATTCTTCTTCGCTTTGTCCATGACGATAAGGAAAAGTGGAGGGAGAGAGCTGCAACTCTGATGAGACATCAAGATGTTGAAGATCGAGGGCATGAAAGTCTCAGCGTGGAGTCCTGTCACAAACGCTTGGATTCGCTACCGCCACGTGATCGTCCCAAGCTCAATGCCGTCCGGACTTTTCGAGGGAACTTCACAAGTTTCCCAGCCTGGCAGAGATCATAGATGCTAAGATGCATCAACGTGATGGTAGATCCCACGTTTCACAGACTTCAGACGACAGAAACACAGGCCTGACCCTTTCCTTGCTTCTTTCCGTGTTCCTTCCGGCTGTCTCAGCTGCGTGAATTTGGTCCACAACTTGCCTCATACAATTCATGTCATGTTTCAGGGGGCGAGGCTGAAGTTGGCTGAACAATCCCACGAGGAATCAATTTGCTGCCCGGGGGATATCGGAAGACAGGCGCCCCTCTCACTGGTTAGCTCCCGTCATGGCGCGCTGGCTGATCGAGACCTAGGAACCCGACGACATGGATGGCAGTTGGCACACGAGCAAAAGGGGTGATTTCCATACGGATTACGGAGGTACAGTAGGTCAGCGAACGTTTGTCCAGGTATGAGTGAGTGAGCGAGAGTGGCAGAAGTGGCCATAATTCGCTCGATTTTTGTGTTGGGAAGACATACTCAAGTCTTGAGGGTTTCCCTCAAACTGCCGGATCGTCGAGCACAATAATCGATAGCATTCCTCTCTGCATCGAATCTGTGACTCTATGAGAGCTCTCCCCGCATCGTCAAGCCTCAACAATGCACCAGGCGGCGCGATTTAAACCTTGTCCCATCCCCTGCCCTGCCCTTGTGGCGGGTGAACCCATCATCCTAACCGGTCGGGAACCCAAGGGGCTTTCGGGAGGCCTCTTTCTCGTAAGCTAAACCTCGAAATGCGGTCTTCTGGTAGGGCAAGCGGGTGTTGATCCGAAAAAGACTATGATATGTTGAAACCCTCAACGAAATGAGACATGGCATAACAAGGGTTATGTTACATATCCTCCGGGTTCCTTTCGTTAGAAAAAGGAAAGCAGATTGGTTTGGGGGTTGCACTGTCTGTGTGGCACTACTCGAACTGCCATCACATATATCATGTTAGTCTCCCCCAGATTATTTACCTTTTCTCAGTATCTTTCATCCATCAAACATCCAATGGCTTCTTACAGTTTTAGCAACTCTTCCACGTCAGAATTAAATACCCCTAGATCTTCCTCGCCCTCCTCCACGTTCAGTCGAACTTCCTCATCCACCACCGTCAGCAAAAGAATGTCGATTTCCGGCCGAAGAATTTCCGGGTTCAACCCGCTCGCTGCAGTCGATATCCAGCAAATTGAGGCCGCCATGCGAATGGCTCAACTCGATAGCCTTCGAGGCTATGCCCAAGATCACTACGGCACCGTTAAGCAAGAACAATGTACGGAATATGTGTCAAAAGACAGCGCATGTGGATACCAAGTTATTCGTGAACCACAATGGAACAAAGGTATACCAATCAAACTGCCGAAAATTTTCTTATCAAAAGAAAGTATGCTGATGTTTGTATTTTGTATTTAGGTACATCATTTCCACCCGAGGAACGTGTTTCCAAAAACCTCACTGGCCTCATTCCACACACATTAGAGAGCATGGACACTCAGTGCATGCGAGCCCTTCGCATGATCAACAGTCGAGGCACTCCCATCGACAAGTACCTCTACCTCTCCTCACTCAAAGCCAACAACATTGATCTCTTCTACCGTGTCTTGATCGATAATGTTGCACAAATGATGCCTTTGGTGTACACACCCACCATCGGAGATGTATGCCTTCAGTATAGTACACTGTATACTCGTCCTGAAGCTCTATATATCTCCATCAAGCAGAGGAAGTCAATTGCCACCATTCTCCGCAACTGGCCATACCCAGATCCTTCCATTTGTGTCGTCACGGATGGATCTCGTATCCTAGGGTTGGGAGATCTTGGTGTGAATGGTGTTGGTATTTCTGTAAGTCTTTGAATAGTTTCATGATCATCCTTCCTCTGCTAACCCAATCCAGATCGGCAAACTCGCTCTTTACACAGCAGCAGCAGGAATCCACCCCAATAAAACGCTCCCTATCGTCCTCGATTGCGGAACAGCCAACGAAGACAACCTTCGCGATCCTCTCTACCTTGGTCTCCGTCAAAAGCGTGTCTCACCCCAAGTCGCCCTCGAGTTCATGGATGAGTTCATGGCCGCCGTCAAGGAAGTCTACCCGGAGATGCTCGTTCAATTTGAAGATTTCGAAACCGAAAAGGCATTCCAATATCTCGAGCGATACAAGCAAGAGAAGTGCTTCAACGACGACATCCAAGGAACGGGAGCCGTTGTGCTTGCAGGGTATGTGGAGATGCATGCATGCACCCCAGTCTTGACATTCTCGCTAACAAACCACCACAGATACATCAGCGCAGTCAACCTCTCCGGTGTTCCGATTGAAGACCAACGTCTCGTCTTCATGGGCGCCGGTTCCGCCGGTGTTGGTGTCGCAAAGCAAGTCATGGAATACTACACCAAACGCGGCCTGTCAGAAAACGAAGCACGCAACAAATTCTACCTCGTCGACACCCGCGGTCTCGTGACCAAGGACCGCGGCGACCGTCTTGCCGAACACAAGAAGATCTTCGCGCGCTCCGATAACAACGGTCATCAATTCTCGACGCTCGAGGCTGTCATTGAATACGTGAAGCCTACCGCTCTGATCGGATTGACCGCGACATTCGGCGTGTTCACTGAAAGCGTTGTCCGCGCGTTGAAGGTGTCCGTTGACGCTGGTGGACTAGGCAGACGACCCATCCTCTTCCCACTCAGCAATCCCTTGACCAAAGCCGAATGCACATTCGAACAAGCGATTACCTGGTCCGAAGGAACTGCCATCTTCGCATCCGGCTCGCCATTCAGTCCATTCACCGTCAAGAATGGCATGGATAACACACCCGTCACATACTACCCCAACCAAGGCAACAACGTCTACGTCTTCCCCGGTCTCGGTCTCGGTGCTATCCTGGCCAAGACCTCAAGAGTGACAGACTCGATGGTTTATACTGCTGCAGAGGCGTTGAGTGGATGTCTCAATCATGAGGAGTTGGTCATGGGACTTATCTATCCTAAGATTGAGCGAGTCAGAGACGCGAGTGTGGTCGTTGCGAGGGAGGTCATGAAGACGGCGAGGAGAGAGGGCGTGAGTTGTCTACCCGAACACGTGTGGGTTGAGTGGGAGGAGTGGGGAGATGTCGCTTTGACGAATTGGATTAAGAAGCAGGTTTATGATCCTAAGTTTTAGGTGCACACTCATTTACCTGCTATCTTTTCCAAACAAACAAATAAACAAAAATAAAAACAGATAAAAAAGATGGGCAAGAGAGGGAAGTGGAGGAAGGAAACAAAAATGGGATCAGGATGGGATATATGATCATGATATGATCGGAGTTTTATGTTTGGCTTTTTTTATATTGCCCAATATCCCAAACTGGGATATTTTTTACTTTTGGTTGGATTTTGATACCACTTTTTTACTTATTAACCAGATTGGCTGGCCTGCTGCAAGCGATTGATTCGTTCTGTTTCGGAGGAAAGGAAAGGAAGGAGTATTTACCTATAGATAGATAAATAGATAGATAGTCATTGTTAATGTTAAAGATAACATCTTTTCACTTAACCTTTTCTTTGTTTCGTTTGGTGTTCTTCTTCTTCTTCTTTCCTTTGATCTTTAGATATACTCATATTAAGTCTTGCATTATTTAGTTGGTGATGGTACAACAGAAGACTGCTACTTTCTCCTTCACGTGTTCTATTGTTTCTTTAACTGTCCATTTTCATTTCATTTCATTTTCATATCAATTCGCCCGAAATTTTGATTCAGCAATCGTCACGGCGATTGGGCGGTCAACCAAACCAAATCAATCCCCGCGCCTCTTCTAAATATATATAAATATCATCTCGCTGCTGACGATGGTAAAAATAGTCTCTCCATCCCTATCTACCTACCTACCTACCTACCTATAACTACCTACCCGTCCATTCTCTTATTATTTTGTATACTTGTCTACTTCTCCATACCATCATCCCATTGCATCAGCAAGATTATTTCGACTTTAAATACGATTTTGATTTTGATTTTGATTTTTTTTAACTCCTGCCATGCAAAGTTTTCTTTCCAGAGACCCCAGATCAAGAAACCAAAAAGAAGCGGCGCTCTTTCGATATTTAATTTTCCCTCGAGCAGGAGAGGAGGGAGGTAGGTAGGTGAGGATACCTAGGTAGGAATCTTTATTTTGACTGTATGCGTAGATATGGATTGGTTGAACGAGTCGCCCCCATTTTTCAGTCACAATTCTCTCTCAAGTACTTCCAAATTTTTAATTGGGTCGTTATGTTTTTAGGTGCCTATTTTCTTTTTCTTTTTCTAATTTTCTTTGTTCTGTGGGGATGGAAAGATGAGGATGGTACGTATACGTATGCCTGGTAGGCAGATAGTTTTAGTTGGTGGGTTTAATAAACCGGCGGCGATTTCTTTCAGGTCTGCGAAAGAGAAAGAGAGAGATTGGTTGATACTAAGAAAAAAGTAGGTACCTAGCTAGGTACATGGCGTTGTACTTGGTACTACGCTGGTGGCTAGGCATCGATCCAGTCTCGGGGAAAGGAGTTTGGAGATAGAGTGAGTGGTTTGGGTGGTTTTGCACGAGGGAATGAGTTGAGTGAAGAGAGCTTGTGATTATTGGGAAGGGAGGGGGGAAGTAAAAGTGGGATGAATGGATGAATAGGCAGTGATTTCTGGCATGAATGAAGGCAGGCAGGCAGTCGTGAGACCCTAGATATGTAGGAATTGAAGTAGTGATATTGAAGGTAGAATCATCTAAGGTTTTGGCTGGGATTGATGGGATGGATGGTGGGGAGAATGAAGGGATTGAAGGGATTGGATTGGATTGGAGGTCGTTTGATAAATTGGCATGAAGGCAACAGCAGTAGAATATGTTGAATGTTTACGTGGGAATTTAAAATGCACATGATATCCATGCGTATTTATTTGCTCTGGAAAGGGATTGGTGAATAGGTAGGTTCCATTGCGAGGAGGGAGAATTCGACGGCGAGGAGGGGGTAAAGACAAGGAAGGGGGTGAGGAGCAAGAAAAGTAAGTAAATAAGAAGTATTAGGAAAAAGAGGAGTGACGAAGGTATGAAGCAAGTAAGCCACAAAACTTGGATAAATAAATAATGAAAATAATGGCATGTTGCTTGCTTGGATGTATCGCGCAATACAGTATATTACCTGTACGCAACTCCGAGCCAAGCTCTTCCCTCACTCCGTTCTGTACTATGTTCGTAGCAGCCCCTTCAGATTGCGGATATTCTTCCACATCTCTATACTACTTCTTGAAGGTATCGTCAATCTAAAAGGATCAAATGACTTTTACGAACATTACTGTATCCTTTCCCCCATATGAATACTTTACCTAATGACGAAATTGAAACACCACGATATCGGAGTTCGTCTTAACAACCGTCTCATTATTCATTATTCCACCATTACCCAAGATCAATCACCACATCAAAGGAATCATGGCGTTTTCCCATGCCGCCATCGCAAGTAAACATGACTCACTCTGCTTGGTTGAGATCCATTGGCATGAATAGTCCCGAACTACTGGAATAGAATTGGAATGGAAATGGACTGGGTGCCAAGGAACGCACGCCCTTTCGAGGATTTTCTGAAGCATCACGAACTCCTGTCACGCGGGGATGGAAGCAACAGGAGGAGGAATTTGTGGAAAAATACAGTAAGACCGAAAGGAGAGGAAGAGATGGAAGAAATTGAGTAATGAAATCCACCGCTAGATGGATACATTACATTTTTTGAGTTCAATTCTTCATACATGTCTCACATGTCGTTTTTGTTCACCCAAGACACTGCATGACTACGAGAATACATGCAAGCGGCTAGGTCGATCAGTATCAGTCCACTTTTCCTCTAAAGTTCCAATGCTTAAATTCTTGGAGTAGTACTGTAGTGGACTCGGTGGAGTTGGGTGCAAAGGTCGTTGCCTTCTCGGAGATGAATGGGAGGCGAATAAATCAGAACCGTGTTGATCTAACTGGCGTACGGGGACGTCTTATAGGACAGAATGCGGATGCCTGTGGTGAAACTTTTTTTTTCTTTCTGTTTGGATGAGAAGTGGAAGTTATGGAACCGCCGCCGTTGGAAAACCATGGCCTTGGATGACTTGGGAGGCTCTAGGCTGCCACGTTTGGGAGAGGCGAATATTGTGGATGGGTTAGGTAATATCTTCGTGTTTTTGGCTTGTTGTGTTGTGGAATGTGGATAATAGAATATATCGGCTGAATGTCGGTGGAATAGGCCAAAGTAGGTATGTATGTACAGTATTTCTCGTAAATTAGCCCAAGTTGTGATAAGTGTGTTCTCATGCTGTTGTGAGTTCCATTATTTGTCCCTTCCAAGATTGACAGCAGCAGCAGCAACATCAGTAGTCGCCAGTCGCCATGGCCCGAACCCAAAGAGGAAGTCGCCGCGGCGCTTATATAAGATCGTACCTGTGCGGCGATGGCTAGACCGGTTCAGGAAGGCGGGTCCATCTGCCGCCAATGGTGTCGTTCCATCGTCCCACCTTCCGCAATTTGGGGGAGAAGGGGTGGGGCCCGGTAGATATTCCGCTGATCGTTCTTAGGCAGCAGCATTTACCATTTTATGGAAATCTTACCGTACAGGACCTTACCCTACCTACAGGCAGCAAACAAAGCAGCACAACGGAGAAGACGACCAAAATGCGAGGTTGCGCCGCATGCTACGACGACGACGGCGGCATTTGAATGTTGCAACCTACAACGAACCGAACAGGCATCTCATTCTCACACTTGCATTCATTCTTCTCTTCTCCTCTTCTCTTCTTGCGCTTCTTTCTGTCATCTACAACATCAGCCATATCTCACTCCTCTCTACATACACCTGGGTGGATGTGAAGAAGAGTGTTTTATATCGACACTTTATCCAACGACCTACGACCCACTCACACTCACTCACTCACTCACTCACCTACCCAACTGGGCGGACGACGGAGCTAACCATCCCATCTCATCATCGCCCCGGGCCCATTATTTGTATGCAGACATACATACAGTCAATCAATCAATCAATCAATCAAATCAATCAATCGCATACCGTACCTTCTTCACTCCTCCTCCTCCTGAATGAACACCTTCCACTCTCGCTTCACCCCTCCTCCCACTTCTTAACATCACCACCATCACCACCACCACCACCACCACTGATCACAATCGTCCGCTTCTCCTCCTCCCAAACGGCCTCGAGCCATCATCAATCGTGAGATTGATCTACCAACCAACCCAACCCAACCCCCTCCCTCTCCACCACCATGGACTCCCTTTTCACCCTCCCGCTGCCCTTCCAGCGCCGGCTCACCAAGATGTATACCGACACCAAAACATCCTACGACTTCGTCAAGGAACCCGTCCAGAGCGCCGACGATCCCGAGGTGCTCTCTCTCCATCGCAAGCTGCGCATCCAGAAGGATCGCCTCGTCTCGTGGGGTCTGGAATGGTCTGATCCCGCCCAGTCACCTGACATTGACGAGTCCATCAGCAAGGCTGGTTTGAGTGAGCTGGTCGCCAGCGTGATGTCGACCATCAAGGAGGTGCTCGCCGAGGCAGAGCCCCTGTGGAGATCATCGAGAGGGCGACTCTCGGACGAAAAGGGATCTTCATCCGAAAGATCACTAGACCGAAAACCGTCCTTGGTCTCCTGGGACAAGTCGAGATTCCAGGACCTAGTTCGCGATTTGACCATGTCAATTGATACGCTTTATGACCTGTCAAGGACGAGGCAGTCAGCGGCAAAGCTGGGAAGCTCGTCCAAGCTTTCAAGCCCGTCGAGGCAGCTCAAGTCTCCGGTGATAGAGGAGAAACTGTTCGAGTCAACTCGAATGCAAACCCCACAACAGATTGATCCGCAATCATTAGTATGGCCGCGCTCCCTCAGAACCATCCAGCCAAACATGCTCCCACCGGCGAAATCTCCTCGCGAAATCGTCTTCATGCGCAGACCAACCACTGCTCCCGACGCGAGGAAGTCGGAGGCCAGGCGCTTCCACTCATGCCGGTACTGCTGGAACACGCACCATACGATGCTATTTACTCCATTACCGGCATCAGCCCTTCGATGACTCGTTTCGAGAAACTGTTTGCCTCGCTATCCCAGGCATACCTCTCCGCAGACAAGCTATTGTCGGGTCTCTTCCGCTTGATCGGATACTTTGAGGAGCCTGAAGAGTCGAGGTTCTGCCTCCTTTTCGCACTCCCAACCCATTTCGGACCAATCGATATCGAATCCCCCAAGATGCCGTCCATCACCATCTTATCTGATCTTCTGTATAGTGGCAGCTACGAGCCAAGCCTCGAAGTTAAGTACAGACTCGCCTACAATGTTGCGAACTCAGTCTTTGATCTTCATTCGAAAGGAGTCGTGCATGGCAATGTTGTTGCCTCCAACATCCTATTCCTCGAAAATCAAACCTCAAATCCTATGGACGTGTCGCAAGTCAACATGCGCCAGTCATTTCTCTCGTCCTTTGATCTCTTCTCGGATAACGCCACCGACAGTTCGGATACAACCCACGATGCATACACAGTCCTCCACAGACATCCATTGGATCCGAGGATGACTCGATATACCCGACTAACCTCGGAGAGCAAGTCCTTGGATCTTTACAGTCTCGCCCTACTTCTTCTCGAAATTGGACTTTGGACCAGTGTGTCGGATATCTTCCCTGCTGTAACATCCATTCCCCAGAATCCAGCGGCGGCTCTTAAGACCCTCGCTGCCAGATGTGGTAGTCTATATGTCAAGGCGGTTCAGGCATGCTGGGGCGCGCCAGAGGATGAGCTTTCGCAGAAGGCAAGGCCAGACGTCATGCACCAGAAGGTGTTGTGGAAAGTCTCAAAAGCATTGGACACATGCTGTGCGATTGATGAAGCCTCGTCTGATGATACGGAGGATAGCGATGACTCTTTGGTCCTTCCGGCGCCTTCGAAAATCACCCTGAGAACCATTACGCCTCCACGAAGCGATCTACGCGATCAGAAATCTCCAGCCATTGCGTCTCCTGCTCCAATGTCTTCAGCATTGAGGTCAGAAAAGTCTTCGTACTCAGTCTCATCTCCATCATTTGTAGACAGACCCGCATACGCATCTCCCCTTCTTGTTCAGGCAGTTGGTAAGTTTTTCGTTCTGGTGCTGCCTTATGATACTGATATCTTCTAGCTCCTCCACCACCAGAGGTCAAGGTAGCCAAACCAAAGTTGAAGACATACCCGGCGATCAGGATTAACCAGGAACATCTGGATCACTGGCATACCTTTCTCATGCCTAGCATTAACCATGCTCTGCGCGGCTTCTACAGAAAGCACCCGGAATCCGTTGAGATTAGTTTAGAGAGTGTCGGTGAAACGTCCGCAACCACAAAGCCAACTATTCTCGTCGTCTGCACAAGCGTCAACAAAGTTAAAACGATATTGAAGAAATCATTGGTGTACGACACAGAGGTGTATGGCCTGAAAGTATGCCGTGGTAAGGTCGTGCGATCCAGGAAACAAGGCGCGAGGAGATCCATGGCGACTATGTCAGGAGAGTTGAAGCCAGCCAATGCGGAGCACCAAGAGCGACCTTCGAATGGCGCCTCGATTGGAGCGTATGTTGGTGAAAAACATCTTCCTCCGGTTTCCTTTGGAGGAATGGTTGTGATTGATGATAAGTCATATGGATTGACTGTACATCATATGCTGGACGACCCATCCGATGATGAAGAAGAAATTGATCCTTTGGAACCTGTATTGAGGTCAAGTGCATACTATTCTGACATGCCCGACCTGACTCATGACGAATCTTCGGTGTACAGCAGTGGCGACGAGGAGTTCATGTACGACTTGGACTACGATTCGGACTTTGGATCTGACGCAGAAGATGAAGCATCTGACGACGAAGATGAAAGCGAATTTGACAGCGAGGATGGGATGGAAGTTGGTGATATCAAAGGCATCCCTCAAGGTTGTGGAGAAGAATATCTTATCACACAGCCCGCCATCGACGATGTATCAGACGACTTCTTCCCAAGCGAGGAAACCCGCGATGAGGACCACCTAGACTCTTTCCAACTTGGCGAAATCTACGCCTCCTCCGGCATCCGACGCAGGACAGAAAACGGCACTGTTCACGAAATTGACTGGGCACTCTTTGAATTCAGCGAAGAGAGATGTCCAGAAGGTAATCACATTGCCAATGGTCACCGTTACTGCAACACGAAACCAGGAACTCAGTACCCCGTCTCCGTGGCTCCCACTAAAGACCTTGGTGATTTACGAGTCCACTGCATGGCTCGCACTTCCGGTCTCCAAACCGGACGAATTCTCCCCGGTATGGCAATCGTCAAGATCTACGGTCGCCAGACACCTTCTTCCTCCTACCAAGTCGCTGGTAAACTTGGTGTTCCAGGTGACTCCGGTGCTTGGGTTGTAGACAATGAGAATGGCCGTGCATGTGGCCATGTTCTCGCGTGGAGTTCACGCAAACAAGTCGCCTACATCTGTCCTATGGATATCATCCTCCGCGACATCAGCGAGACTCTTAACGCACGTAGTATCTCTCTCCCCGGCGGCGAAGACTTGTATCCAGCCACAAATATCAGTACAATGGCCCAATCTGCCGCTAGCATTGCAACAACCGCCAATGAGCCAGAAATCCGGTCTGAATTGGATGAGAAGAAAGATTTGGAAGATTTCTTGAGGGACTTGAAGATCCCTGATACAGTTGAGATTGAGGGGATTGATCCTGCTTCTTCGTTGATCTTATCGGAGGAGGAGGTAGATAGTGAGAAGCTTAGTTACGTTCGCGTACATCCCTCGCTTCCTACTGTCAAGCCTTTAGTCAGTGGTGGTGGTGTTGGTGTTGAGATGGTAGCACCACCCACAGGGAAGATTGGGTTTTCAAGACAGCAGAACTTGAATCTGAGCGCCTATCAACAATCTTGGGGGAGGGATGAAGGTCACGATTCGGGCATTGAGACGGATAGTGGGGCGAGTGCGATTGTGGCGGGTGGGAGGTGACTCTTACGAAGAGAGGACTCAGGTGTGGGTTTGGATTTGAAGGGAGAGGGGGAGGGGGAGGTTCTGGGCGGTTGTTGAATGTTGGATTGAGAGATACCAAGGTGTTTGCTTGCTTGTTGGTTGTTTGTTTGGGTATATACTTTAACGAGGACGAGGAGGAGCGTTTTGGCAAGGTGTATTAACGAGTTGAGTGAGAAGGATGTTCACGCGGCAAGAATGAATACCTACTTATGAAGGGCGTTGTTTGGATTTGAGATTATCATTTTTGGGGAGGGAGGGATGGATGGTGGGTTGGATGAGAGCATTGGGAATGATACGAATGGGATATACCAGAGCATGATATAAAATTCAAATGAATGAAAAAAGTTATAATTCAAAAATGTCAAAATATGAATAATCGTGGTATACACTCTTTCCTCCCCTTTCCTTCTGGGACGATTATTTTGTTTCTATTTCTCATGCGAAATTCAAAGTGAAATGGTTTTCTTGCTTGGGTGATGATAGATTATTGATTCTAAAAGGAGAGAGAGAAATCCTGAAGAGTTCTGTGAAGGGATTACACATAATGTAACTAACTGTAGATGTTCTTTAGTTGAATAGATGCATAGATCTCTCGCTGGAAAGGGGAAGGAAGGATGGAAGGTAGAACAATGCCATTGACTTGTTAGCTAGGTAATTAGGTAGATATTAAAAATAAGAAGTATATACAGACGGGATGGCAAAAGAGTTACAGATACCTTATATAGATAGACCGCACGTACGACTAACTTCGAGTAGTTACCCATAGTAGGGTTAAGGTTAGTGGTTGCAGCTACCCCAAAATAGTAGTGGGGTGTGGGTGGGAACAACACTCTCGCGCCTTCGCGTCTTTCGCGTCTCCGAGCGAGCTCCGCTACGGTAACGTTAAGACTACTGTCCCCACCATAGCTCCTAACATCACTTCTGCAACACCACCACCAATTCATCTTTCCTCAATCAATCAATCAATCCCTCAGTCAACCAACCAACCTATACACCTCACCTCACCTCACCTCACCTCACCTCACCTCACCTCACCTCACCCCTTCTCCTCTCTTCCAAAAAAAAGAAGCCCAAAGGTCGAAAAATGCCAATCCCATTCTGGACAATCGGCTGTCTCTACGGCGCTTCGGCCGTTGGATTGGGGGCGTTCGGTGCTCATGGTTTGAAGAAGAGGATTGCGGATCCGGCCAAATTGGCGAATTGGGCTACGGCTGCGAATTATCAGGTTAGTTCTGTTTTCTTGGTTTCTGTTTTTGTTTGTAAAGGAGGGGGGAGAAGGTATTGGGGATATTTGGGAAGAAGACGATATATCTTCACACCCAAAGATATGGAAAAGAAGCATAAACTCCCTTTCCCCCAACCCCAAAGATCAGCACACATCCATTCCCCTCCTCCTCCAAACTAGCTACCCAGACAAAAAACACCCCACTAACACTATCCTCCTCCTTCTTCAAAAACAGCTCGTCCACTCAGGAATCCTCCTCATCTCCGCATCCATCGCACCAAAAAACACATGGGCTGCTGGACTGTTCGTGGCGGGAATGACAATGTTCAGTGGGAGTTTGTATTTGCTGGTGCTTGATCCGCAGAGGTTTAAGGCCATGGGTCCCGTTACGCCCATTGGGGGGTTGTGTCTCATTGGCGGGTGGGTTGCGTTGGGGTTTGGGAGGAGGATTCCTTTTCCTAGGTAGATGATAGGATGGGGAGGATGGGGAGGATGGGGAAGAGAGAGGTAAGAGAGTAGAAGGGGAGTCGATGGAACAATGATGTGTATATATATGGGTGTGGGCGTTTTGGGTATATCTCCACTTACCAAACGGGCGGAACTTGGAACCTCGCATGTACTGTACGATTAATAACGTCGCCATGGGGAGCGGTTGGGACTTCAGTGATGATTTTGGGCTTGGACGCGGTATATTGAAAATGGATTGCTGAACGCAGAGATTGCATTCGGTCAATTAACTGGATTCTAGATATTGTACTGTACAGTGCTGTACTTATCCAGACTTTATATACATACATGCAGAGAGAGGAGGAGCACGGAATTTACATTCCTAATCAGCAAGCAGCAAGTACAATGATTGTTGGATGGTATTCTACTAACCTCCAGATATTATCACCTTCGTCTCATCATTCTTCATGCTGTTAGTATTCGAACGTAATCGAAAGGACAGCAAGGACTTCAGGTAGAAAAACAAAGTCTGAATGTAGTAAATCTCATAGAGGAAAATAATCAGCCGATTCGAGTACTTTTGTATATTCTTGAGTGCGGTATTTATTATTGCCGTCTTTGGCTGCCCCTGTGCCTAGTGCTCGTATATGGACGTAGGCAAGGTAGATTCGTGTTTAACTGCATTTCCCCTTTCCTCCTCACATCCGGCATCCCAGTCATGGAAATGTCCCTGTCTTCCACCGAACTTCGTGTGTTATTGGGTGTAGTCGTGGGATCGTTATACTCTATTATAATTCCTGGCTTTTCGAAGCCCCTCGAGTCTTGCAGCTGTACTGTACCAGCTTCTCTGCTTGCCCGGTTGTTGCTTTGATGCTCATTCTTTAGTCGCGATCTGGGTGGGGATATTCAGAACCGTGAGGGTGAACGTCAAACACTCCTATCCTCCAATCCTCAGAAATGTAGTACAATGTATGGCCTCCTCTCTCACAGTTTTCAACCCCTTGAAATAACCACCCCTCCCTCACCCAATCTTCTCCTTCCCATACTCCACCCCCCACTCAATCCTAAACCTCCCCGATTCCTCCCCCTCCCCTCCCATCCTCGACGACAACCCCAAATGCGGCACCTCCCCATTCTCTCCTTTCCTTGCATAATACCTCACCGGTGGTCTCTTCTTCAACGCTTTCAGCAGATCGTCATCAGAGTAGGCGCATATATTTGGACCGAGCTCTTCGCGCATTGCTTCTGAGATGTCGGCGATGGCGCGCCAGAGACCGAGACGGCGGCGTTTACGACAGAATTCGCTGTTGGTGTCACAGTCCAACCTGTGAGTGAGAGGGAGAGAACAGTGAGTGAGTGATTTGAATTATTAGGCAAGATACTTTTGGTGGGTGGGATTTTGACGTACCATAAAATCCAAAGTCCAAGTAGCCATACACTGTTTATGATGATGATGAGAAAGAGCCATTCGTACGAGAATCCCCACTGCAAATGTGCATAGGTTAGATGACTTGAAGTCGATGATTATTTCGGGGAGGGGAATGATAGGTAGTTACCCGATATTTCTTAAGTTGTACGAGACACTGGTAGCTATCCTCGCTCACTGGTTGAAAATTCCAATCTGCCCATGAATTCTCGTCCAATGCTCTGAATGGGTCGATTTTTAGCATCTCCCACCATGTGTCATTAATGACTGTGTTTTTCCAGTTGTAAGCAGTATAGCCATCAATGTATACCATGTTACCCCCGCCAGGCAGCTTCGTCACGTTATTGCATTGAACGTATCTCCCCCTGACAAGTGTTTCTGGTTCATTCTCAAGTAGTGAGTAGTTTTCTTGACTTCGGTTGAGAGCTCGATACGTGGATAGTGACTGGCCAGAACTGGTTTCCTGACCGGTGTAGAATCTGAAACAGATGGGGATCTTTGTTACGTATTCGGTGGTATTTGGCCCAAACCCCGATCCCCAATTAGTGAAGTGAGGTCAATATGAAGCATGAAAAGGTAGGAGCTGAACAGTCTCTTACAGTAAGGGATGTCGCTGCTCAGCACCGATTTTAGTTCGCCAGGCCAAAGGAAGTTGGTATTGATGGCAGATTCATATGCCGTTGCCGCATCCATGAGTCTGCAATCCACGGGCAAGGATTATTCAAATCAGCCCACCTGGAAAGAACAGAAGTCCATCTAGAATAGGATGAAACAGAAACATACCCAGGAACAAAAATCAAATAAACGGTCGAAAGAATCAGCCACATAAATATCAGCTTCACTCTCCAGTTTCCATGGCGAAACATGTTCTTCGAAACCTGCCACAGCAGCTCAAGCTTCATCGACGGCAAGGCAAGAGTAGCGTAGAGCTCGAATGGCAATGCTGTCAACTCAGTTGCCCGTAGTAATGCATCGCTGAAAACTCGGTATGCTACCAGAGTCAAGATGCCCTGTAGACCGCGTCCCACTACCCAATTCCACGCTAAGTCAATGGCTTTGGCTTCTCCAAATGTGAATGTCCTGCCGAAGGGAATAATATCAATGCCGACAAACGACCAGCCACTTGATTCGGTACAATCATGACGGAACGGCATGCTGTATCTTGTTTCCACGACCACTGCAAACCAGTATTGTAGAAAATAGCAGGGGACAAAGATAGAGGCGAAGAGAATGGCAAAAATGGACCCACTTAAATACGTTAGCATAGCACGCGCAAGTTTTTGAAGTGTAAATTATGTATGACTCTTAATATCTCTCATGATGATGGGGTTGGGTTTTAATCTCTTAGATAATTAGAAGTAATTAGAACGGTGGTTGCATACTGACGAGCAGGCATCCGCCAATAACCCAGATTCCATCGAAAAAACACATGCGTTTTGTGGAAAGATTTTGGCGGGAGGTGACCACTTTCCAGATATTTCTTCGTGTTAGCATCTTTCGATGAGCCCCAAGGGTCCTTGGTATCGGGTTTCACGGAACTCAGGTCTTGGAGTTCTCTCATTTGAACTGGGGAATAAGCGCGTGCATCTCGTGGCTTGCGGGAGAAGCGTTTTGGGATGATAGATTTCCTAGAGAGAGAATGCGATGGTGCTTGTGTCTCAGACGGGGCAAGAAGTAACTCAGATGCGGATGCGGACGGTCGAGGAGGAAGTGCTGGTCGAGGTGCTTCGTCGCCATCGCTGTTGTCCGAGATCTCTGCTGGTGATTTTGGTCTTTGTCCAGACATCTTGTTGTGTTGTGATCGGATTTAGCCCCAACCCTTTTGGTATTCAAGATTTATCGCCGTCGGGTCAATAGGCTTTTACCCTCAGTGTTTCTCACTGGAAAGAAATTGTCACCAGTCTAGGCAGAGAGTGAAGGTCCGCTTGTTCGTCTCATGAATAATAGATGGTAAATATTTGATGAAGGAGAGGAGAGAAGTTGGAATCTCAGGCGTTCTTGAAGCCTACTGCGACAAAAGACTGTGCCGCAATGACGACCCAAAAATATCTCCCAGCCTCCATTTCCATGGATATGAAACGCAACCCCAAGAGACAAGAAGAGTGGACTTTTGACATGGGTGCTAGACAAGCCTTTTTCATTGGCGGTGAAGCGGCTAAGGCTGATTAGCCTTAAATGAAGTCGAGTGTATTGACAGTGTACATGAGATGATAATACTATGTGTTTTCGTCCCTAATATAGGATCAGGATAAAGGGTTTGCGATATCTCGTTGATGAGTGCCATTTCAGAAGAGGATAATATTCAAATCGGAGCCATTCACGGAGCAGGTTGATATAACATCACGTGATCAAAATATGGAATTATATCTCTTTATTTGCTGTCCAGCATAGGCAAACAAGACATGTAGAAATCTGAGAATAGCAATTAAGAGGTATTTTGTTTTCTATCTATCCGATCAGTCGTATAATATTGACTTGTTGACTGCCTGTCCAAATGTTCTACCAGGGATATATTTCTTTCGTTAATGTATGCCAATACACGAAGTATGAAGTACGATATATGGAAACCACTCCTGGCAATCTGTAGGCCTACCTCTAGAAAAATAGCCTGTCTCAACGCTCGAACATAACCGCTTTGCACAAAACAGCTCAATCCGATGTGGCCAATGCCCTTTCTATTTCACATCAGAACTAGGCTTAAGGAAGTCTCCAGCAGACTGAGGACTCCCAACGAACAAAATCCTGATAAAAGTGGGTAAATCAAAAAACAAGCGATCAAACTAGTAGACAATAATCAGACAAACTTTCAAAGACAAACTATTACATATAGATATTATTTATGTATTTCTTCCCACTTCATGTCCCGGCTTAACCGTCTTGGCGACGCATGCAGATCAAAAATGCCACCTGTGATACTGCTTATATACTGCGGGAAAAGGCTTGGAAAACCAATTCTCTTACGAAAGTTAGCGAACATTTGAGCACCTTGCTTCGGCAGCGGGCCGAGCCTTCGAAGAGTGAATCGCGTTGCTGTCTCGGGATTTCCACGAAATGATTTGACCTGATGGTTTAACCTCACAAACCTGACAGTTTGATGTGAGTATTTCACCTCAAACCTAAATAGTTAGCACTGAGACCATTAAGAATTTATTTCACAGTGATACAGTATATTAAGTTTTCAATAAATCCTCTTGGAGTGGTTTTGCTTCTCAAGTCATGAAGTCAACCCTGTCGCGCCGCTGACGTCTCCACTTGTAATTCAGCCACTAGGTATTGAGAGATAATTTATTCTTGCATTTTATGGCCATACATTGGGTATTGACCTACTTGAAGGAAGCGCACTGCTTATTTAGAGCGCCTTATCCTTCAATGTTGGAGACTTGGAGCCTTGGCACTTGAATCGTGCTGTATGATGCGGGGTGTCGTCTTTTCTCTCTCCCTCTCTTGAGCCCCAAAAACCCATGGGACCCCGTGCCGTAGCCCACTAACAGACAGCTACTACTTGGCAATAAGACTTTTGGACGTCAAATACACTCTGTCGAGGAGCTTCAAGGAGAAGCCAAGAAGTAAAGTTCAAAAGTATGTGGGCAGGACCGCAGTAGGAATGTAAATGACCCAAAATACAGAGCTAGCTAAGATTCAAGTGCTTGGGTGTTCATCTTTTACGGGTATTCCACTTGCCGTCCTTTCTATAAAGTCTCTTCGTTGGTCTCTCAGAAATTATCTGCATTCCTCATCAGTTAATCCCATCTTCACCTCAACTTGTTCCTCAAAGTCTTCATTCCAAACCCCGCAATCTGATACTCTCCAGTCGAGATCCCACTTCAACATCCAACCTTCAATCCACACTCTGAAACTTTGTCAAATTATCAAAAGTTCATCATGGTTCAACTCATCAAACTTCCTCTGCTCGTAACACTTGCTAGCGTTGCCTCAGCATGTGTCGACTTCAGTTCCACCGTGAATGCCTGGAACTACGCGACTATTTCTTTGGTTGATAATGGAGTCAAGACATGCAGTGTGAATAGTTATGGTGACAATAACGGATGGCGTAAGTCAAATATCAGTATCTACACTATATTTGGCACTGACTGAGTATCTTCATAGGCATGAACTGCATCAACGGCTACTCTGGCTATCTTCGCTTCGGTAGTAGTGTTGTCGAATACTCGGCACCGCATGGATCTTGGACATTTGCAACTAATTGTCAATATTTGTATGCGCCAAATGGCGGATCAGTCACTGTTTGTCAAGCAAGAGTCTTCGGATGCTGAGCGAGAATGTTGGTGGAAGTTGGAAATGTCGAGAGCATGACGGGATCATTAGATGTAGATGTTGATCGAGTGAGAGTTTTTGATGGCAAAGAATAGTCGCTGCATTTTGTACAAAAATTATCGTTTTGTCAAATAGTAGTAAGATGGAAACGAAAGAGGCTAAATATGCCAGGAAATGTTTGAATAAAAAGGATGTTGATCTTCGGCTGCCGCTTTCAAAACTCCCACACTATCTAAGATGACTCAAACTATTCATTTTTATATTTATTGAGGAAGATCTAGCTTGAATAGGGTAATAGTTTACTGATTGCCGAATATTTGAGAATCTCCTATTGTGAAAGGCATGGGATGGCGGGTCCTGGTTTTAGTAACCCGTTTCCAGAAGTGGGGTCGTGGAAAACCCCGATACCTCACACAAACTTCTCAAATACGTATCCATATCTTTATTTGTGAGTCCGAAACCTGTACTCTGATTTGTTAATAAGTATTCTTCCGAGATAATCAAGGATTAAAAGAGAGCCGGAGGATAGATGTGAAAAACACCTTCATCGGGGATTCAGTTGAGAAAGTCCGAGCTCTCCATCATTAACTTCCTCACCATTTAGATCTCAACACTCGAGATCTGATTACCAGTTTGGATACGTGCTTCTACATCTCCTGAAATTGTACGTCCACAAGTTAATTACAGTAATCAGGCTGCGAATTCCTGCGAGTCTTGTTAAGTGATGACTTTCATTGGTCAAGTTGCCAATGCCAGTCGCCAGAATCGTGTACCTTTGGAACAGTCCCGATCTCCCGATTCGTCCCTGCACAATAGCCACGAACTAGTTATCTTTGCCTCAAGGAGAATAATGCTGTTGCATCGATTGATCTGGTCCAATTCTTCCCATTGAATGGCTTTCCAGGAGTTTTTGTTTTTTGACAGCCTCGTTGATAGGTCAGCCATGGTCCATTAGCACTACCTCCTTCCGTGCAGTGAACTGCAGAAAACCCTCTGAGTTATCCATGTAGCCAAGACCCCCGAGTCCATTTGAGGAAATCTGATCAAACTCCGCCTCGTCTCTCCAACACTTCATCCCATTAGCCCAATACCCCGTCCAAGTTTCAGAGAACTTGCATCGGTGCATTCAAAAATCTGCCATTTTTTTTTAGATATATGCCCCTGTCCAAAGCTGAACGAGGCCAAGGTGGCATGTGAGGCTGAATTTCTGGATGTCTTGTTCAGAACCACCACCATGCGTATGCTTTTTGAGGCTGTGTTCGGTCAAGGTCAAGACACTGGCAAACATGGAAATACAAGACTTAAGCACCATGGTCTTCAATTCTGTGTTGATAGCCAGGTTTCCCTCATGATCGAGCTTCAATCGCCCTCAAAACACTTCTCAAAAACTATCTCCTCCCACCTTGTCGTATCATTACCTACGAGTATACGGTAGGCAGTAAATAGATCACTAGCCTTGTGCAAAATGTCGTCGCTCGAGGTAAAGTTCCCTCAATTGCAAGGAACTTCATGTTGAATTTGAGTAGGAATCAAATAGGAATGTGTCGCCTGGGCTCGCCGAACAAGACCACGACAACAAAATACACGATAAGAATATCTCAATTCCTCAAGAACTGGGAAGATCAGTGCCTAGCACAGAATTGGTGTCAAACGGAACCGTCTATTCCAGTCTTCAAGACTCAGACGAAATCCGCCTCCTACACCTGCAGCCAGGAACGTGGGGTGAAATGATCAAATGCAGCATGGAACATGCGAAATTCTCCAACAAACCCAAGTATGAAGCACTCTCTTATGTATGGGGAACAGAAGACAGTGGCCAGACAATCCTCATCCACGGACACACCATTTCTGTGCGTCAAAATTTGGGATTGGCATTGCAGCATTTGCGCTTGGAAACGGAGACGAGGGTGCTTTGGATCGATGCAATCTGCATCAATCAGCAGAATATGTCTGAACGAAACCATCAGGTACAGCAAATGGGAGAGATATATCGCCAGGCAACTAAGGTTGCCATTTGGCTTGGAACTTCCGACTCCGACAGCGAGGTCGCATTTAGAGTTTTGTCCTCCCCGACGAAATGGTGTGAATATCAACACAAAAAGAATACCGACGATCCTGCGAAGGATTCCGAAGACGATAACGAGCTTATGGCTGTGCTAGGCCTCCTCAGTCGGGAGTATTGGACAAGACTTTGGATTATTCAAGAATTCGTGCTGGCTCGGAAATCAGTGGTAATTTGTGGGGATGATAAATGTTCTGGTGTTCGACTCGATTGGTTCATGGAGTTTATCAAGAATTGGGCACGCATGCCTAGGGTTATTGGGCAGACGCAATCCCATGAGGTCGTGGTGAATGCAATCAACAAATCCGTCTCCGCTCGCTTGTATGAACTACGAAATACATCGGAGTTTATTGGGTCCAAGGATAAAGAATTTGCGAAGCGCATCAAGCGCAATTTCACTGAACCTGGACCAGGACCCGCATCAAAATCATTGTTTGCCATGTTCACCGAGTATGAGACTTCCAAATGTGAAGATCGTCGAGATAAGATATTCGGCTTGCACGGCATGGCAAAGATTTGCTGTAAAAGGGCCGTTCCAATCAATTACTCGCTGTCTTGGGAAGAGATACTTTGGAAGCTTGTTCAACATCAAATCACTTCTCATGATTGTCTTTCTAAGAGCCTTGGGTTGGATCCTGCTTCGGCGGTTCTCCGTTTTCAGGAGTTCTGCCAAAAAAAGGAGGAGTTAATTCGTGATCCTCATCAGACGAGATCAGCTTTCTCGCTGGATGCACTAGAGTCGTTTGGTCGATCATTCACACATTCCATCTGGACAATAAATGGTAATGCCAAGCCTTATCCTGTGGAGCTTAGACCTTATGCGAGAGGACGAGTATGTTATACAAGTTCTCCACTTGATGATTTGGATCTCAGCAAAGATTGCCCCATTCCTCCAGAGCTCACATCAATGGTCCATCTTCAGATAGATTATATCTGTAGTTTGCACAGATCCCAGCAACTGTACTACAATCCTAAAGCCGCAACAGAGATGGACCTCGTTTCTCGTGCCTCCTTTCGCGGGCCTCGCCAAACAAAAAACACCATCAAACTGTTAGCCGAAGGCTCTATTCCTTATTGGGGCTGCAATACACACAAACAGAATGATGGAGCGACAACGTCAGGACGACAAGACAACTTCAATCAGCTCCTCCGTAAAGTCCAAAAGTCTTCCATAGGGACAGATCTTGTCCTAGCCTCCGAGGAGAATGGGCTGGTA
This sequence comes from Tetracladium setigerum, assembly GCA_031472005.1. Lineage (NCBI taxonomy): Eukaryota > Fungi > Ascomycota > Leotiomycetes > Helotiales > Tetracladium > Tetracladium setigerum. Next base: position 1,650,229 of record PZJY01000008.1, on the reverse strand, counting down.
TTTCTAACCTCAAGATCTACCAGGGTTGGAGATCTACTCTGCCAATTTCAAGAATCGGATGTTCTAGTAATTATCCCCGCGGCTGCTGGTCAGCTTGATGGGTACATTGATAATTATGATCAACAATATCGGTTCGGCGTGCGAGGTGTATCACAAGGTGTAAACTTCCTTGAGTCACCACATGGCATAGCAATGGATGTATGTGGTAAACCGATGGCCTTCAAATATGGCGAGCCATACGCAATACAATTATATGTTGATTCAAGGTCTATGGGCGTTCTCGCAGGAAAGAGTCATACGGTACTGCCCTCTCAAACTAGCTGGATACACATATAGAATGCAGAGCGCAACCAACAGATTGTCCATAATTTCTTCCCTCTGCAATGGTCTTGGCTCAAAACTCTTGCAAATATTCCGTTTGAGGGAGTGAATTCAATAGACCGACTTCCCCGTAGAGTTACCAGAATTAACAAAGAGAAGAAGGAAGCGGAGAAAGAAGTTTTCTGGTAATCTGCTAGTCAAACCTTGTATAAAGTTTTTATAATCAGGCTGGACTACTATGTTGGCATCCTGCACTAGATAACAGGCAGAAAAGGAGGGGCGACGGTCCTGACTCTCCAAGGAGGAAAAAAGGACTAGAAACCACGACACACTATCCCTTCCCCAGGTATTGTATAGCACTGTATCACATTTGGTATTTGAGATGGAGTTTTATGCTTGTGCTTGCCCAAATCTGTACCCGAAGCCAATTATCTGTTTTTTTGACTCTACTGCATGATTCCGATTCTCAATTCTTGAAATCTGGTGCAATACCACCGGCTAGCTCTATTGACTTCTAGTCCCTCGTAGAATTGCACTGAACATGAGAACAAAGTTTTCGCGGCACAAAAACTCCCCTGGCCAATGGTGCCTTTGAGCCGAAGGTTTTCAGATCAACTTTGAACTGTAAACACCAATTTTGGAGCTCAGAATTAGGGCGTCATACTTCTATCATTAGTGAATAATAATCATCATATATATAGTATGCTGGAATATGAGGATCAAGTAAAAGAAAAAGGAAATTAACGTGCTTGCAACGTGCACTGCTGAGGTCAGACGTGGCGATCAAACCACCGCAATAATGTGGCAAGATGTGATATTGGCCAATGCCGTGTTACCATACATCCCATCCCACCATCCATCCACTCGGAACATTACCAGTAAAAAGCAAGAACTACAATACTTTCGAATAATCCCATCTTTGGAAAGAAGGATGGGAGGTCTTCTTAAGAAAGAAAAAATGCCACTTGGACCCCCATTTTTGCACAAACCAACGAATACATAAACAAACGCGCACCCCCCTCGACCTTTTGGTTTTTACTTCCAACCTTCTGGACCTGAACAATAAAAAGAACGACGCTCAACATTTTTCAAAGACATTCACGGACTACGGGGAGCTCACCGAACCGCCAAGGAGCTCTCGACGGAAAGGCATGGCGTATCCGCGATCTGGGTATTATTTCCGAATCTAGTAATTCGGAAAAGCTCTTTCGTGTTCGCACAGCAGGAGCAGCAGCAGCAGCAGCCAGAACAACACGGCAGGAATTGGGTTGATATTTCCAGGCAGCAATCCTTTTTTTCTTATGCAGGCCGGGAGGATGCACTGCACACATGATCTCAAGGCGCATGGAATTATTCCCATGATTCCCAGCCCATTCGTCAAAAGTCGGCTATTGAGACGGCTTCTGAGGACGGAAGATTTCCTCATCCAGGACATGTAACGTTATGAGAAGCGCTTCCAAGTGGAGACCATCTCTCGACAAGCCCCCTCCTGTATTCCTCCTTTATCGGAATGAATCAACGACGGGCTGGTGATGGTAGGCTTGCCCCTCACTTGGCACTCGCTCCTTCGGTGTAAACTCCGAGATGGACGGCCTAGTTCCCAACTCCTTGAGTTTTGGCTTTCAACTCCGACAAGACTCCGACTCAGAAGTGTCGAGATTGTAAGCAGAAAGAGCGGTATGGAGTCTTGGCGGGAGCGAGTTAAAGGTTAGCTTTGAAGCTTTTCCTCGTCTCAAGAGCTCGTCGGCAAGATTTCATGACTCGAAGTCGGGATTTGAAGTGCGGACCGAGGCGGGCCATGGGATTAACCACCTCAACAATTGGACTCGTCGAGCGAGGCTGGGTACATAAACCCCTCTCGACAATCTCACAATGCCGGACCTCATCCTAAAGCCGGCAAAAGATAAGTTAGTTATGGCACAATTGAATGCTGGAACCATGCGCGGGAAACGATCAATGGTTTTGTTTGTTTACTTCCAATCTCTTAAGCGCGGAGTCAAGCCGGAGATCAACCGAAAAGCCGCAATAGTTGCGAGTTATCTTGGTAAACTTCCCATAAACTTGTAGGGAACACTTGCAAGTTAGGTTGGTTAGCAAAAAGCCATCGGATGTCAGTCTCCTAAAGATTATTCTTGGTGGCTTCTGGTTGGTCATGGCGCCTTGCTCATGCACGAAATTGGAGGGGACGTCGGGGCCGCATCCCGATAAGTGTATTATCTGAACTGATCAGCAGAGGCTTCTTCGACTCATGGAAAACATCGGCTTCGAACTTCTTGCAACGAGCAAAGAAGTTGTCATCAACAAAGAGGATCCGCGATAAGAAGTATTATCCGCCGATAGGGTGCTCCATAGGACGCCGTTGACACCACGGGCAAGGGTTATCACCGCCACGGCGTCTTTCTTGGATAGAGCATGGAGGGGTTCCAAAGGCGACCTCTGCATGGAGGGGTAATTGTGCAGGGCCTGCCTGGTGTGTTGTGGATAATCGGCTGTCAATTACGTGCTGTGTGGGGAGAGGATGGGGGGAATTGGCTTTGAGACCAGTGACACGCCGGTAAACGGACAGGCACTGTTCGCAAGAGCGCCAATGGCAGATGCCCAATTCCAGAGCTTTGAGCACATCATGGTAGCAGTAGCCAAGTTAGGAAGCTCCAAGGCGAGAAATGGAGACGATACGGTGGTTCGGGTTGAGCATTAGATTAAGCGAGCGAGGGAAAGGCGTGCTGCTTGCTAAAGTTGCTAGTGGGGGTTCGTCTCTCGGTGCATTGCTGTCCCTCCGCACATACATACAGACTACAGTAGTCACAGTAGTAGTGAGTGAGTGTGATTGATAGGAAGGATCGAGGTGCAGGGAAGTCAAGGCAAGTGACGGGCAGCGTCAGAGTCAATGAGCAATCTTCTCAACGGCCTTCTTTCCAGTTTCCACGCGTAACCTGACAGGTGGTCTCCCCCCAAGAGCACATCCCCCGACTCGGACATGGAACGCCATGACATTTTTGAACCGGTTAAAATCACCGATCATCGGTGGCTGCCATGAGGGTCTCCACGAGGGGCAGAGCTTGTGTGGACTGGTGGGTTCGGCTTTCCGCTTGATATACTTATGCCCTCCTCCCATGCCTCGTTTGACCCCTCCTTCCCCAAATTTCTTTTTCCAACAGCAACAGCAAGCCAGAGTACAGTCACAGTAATCAAGCAAAGCTTCCAATAATCACTATTCCCCCATCCCTTGATTGACGATTCACCATGGCTCCAAGCACTCTAAGATCCGGCTCGATTTCCAGTTCCTCGACATCGAGTTCAAAAAATTCGTCCGATGGAATCAAGAAGAAGTTCGGCTGCAGTCACCCAAACTGCGGAAAGTCATTTTCCAGATCAGAGCATTTGCACCGACATGCATTGAACCACAAGGATGGGAACAATACGTGTCTGAGATGCAGTGCGCACTTCCGTCGCCGCGACCTGCTTGGTGAGTTCTGTCCCACGTTACGCACTCAAGCATGTGGCTAATTATTCTTCTCCATAGACAGACACATGTCTCGCCACAAGGAGAAGGACGATGAGGCCGGTGGTGAGGGATTGGGTGTTTTGGCGACCAGAAAGAGACTTTGGAGAGACACCGATGGCAAAATTGTCAACGCGAGACGGCCGTCATACACTCAAGAAATGGGAAACAAGAGGAGGATGATAAACAAAACTTCGGAACGAAAGGACTCCAAGACTTCGGAAATCGAAAGAAAGATGTCGGCTTCCCAACAAATTCTGACTGCTCTCCCTCCTTCTCCTGTGTCGATGTCACGAGTCGACTCGGCACGCTCCACAATTGTGGTAGATACCAACAGACAACAACAAATATACTCAAAATCCGAACCACAATTACACTCTGAGGAGGAACACCGAAGTCCATGGTACCAGGCCAATGGAAACCCAATTCTCTCACCGACCACATCCTCATCATCATACTCAGACCACGACTCAAGTTTGCAATCCGAATCACAAAGTCCCAGCGCAGAACTCGACACATTATACGAAGACACATGGCCGATAGGAGCACCTGTACTTTCAGAAATTGCCAGCAATAGCCCAATTCTCGGAAGAGACTCAGGCTACCCAGCAAACCCAGGCTGGGGTCCTCAACCATCATTTCACACATTTATGGGCGCTCTCGGCGAATTCGAAGATGCACCACCAATTAAGGAGCCCTTTGGTTCAGGGATGGGACTATACGGATGGCAAAATCCTTGGAGCGTTGGAAGTCAGATGATGTTGTCGAAGTGTAGAGAAGAGAAGTACGAGATTGCGAGCGAGCGAGCAAACGATTACCCTCATCAAGATGTACTGAGGAGAGGTTTTGGCCTAAGCAACTGTTAGAAGAAAGCTTTACACATAGAACTATAGACCGAATGCAAACAAATAAAGTTATCCAGCTTCTTGGAGGTTGTTTTCTACGTGATGGATGCCTGAGTCATATGCTAACCGATGGTCGTTATTTTTCAGTCAATACGCGCGGGTTTAGAAGGTATGGATTGGTTTTTGTTTGTCAATACTCATGGGCTAGGAGGCTTTGAAAATAGTTAACGCTCTTCATGTCCAATCGGTGGAATATGGGGGCTTGCACCAGCGACTCGTACCCACCTCGGTCTATCAAACATCGCAGCTCGGCCGAGTGCCGGGTGAGAAATATTGCCCATTTCAAGAAACCCGCATCAACGAACTTCGGAAAACTACCAACGCGAATCGAAGAATTAAACATCAAGGCTTTTCCGCCAAAAAGAGCGTGCGGAAAGAACGGTTTGTGATGGTTGCAACCACGGCAAAGGCTAGTATGTCCCTGGTCAGCAAGGTGCATGTTTGGATTGGAAGAGGATGAAATCTTACTTTGAAATACTCCGAAGTATTGTTGGGAAAGTTTGAGAGATGTAGGAGGAATTCGGATGAGGTCATTTGCGGAATTCGGACCTTGCGCGTGACCTGAGGTGAAGGACGATGTGTGCTCTTCCTAAACCACCTGTATGGGATATCTTCGTCAAGTGACGATAATAACGACCAGTAGTCAAATGGTCGTTTTCTGTCAATTGAATTATTTTCTTAGAGGAAATAGCTTACTGAGTGATGGTAGTCAAGCCGGCCGCACTCTCTTCTGAGTGCGGAGTATGTATGAGCACGTGACCGTCTTTGGGTGTGTGTACAGTTCGTTTGTCCTTTGTCTCTCATAATTGGCTTTCATTTATCTTCTTTTGAATATTATTCCAGAATATCTCTTGACAGTGAAGTCAATTGACAGGTCTTACTTCTTGTTGACGCTGCAAGTCTTCACATATCTCTCATCAAAGCCAATCTGGTAGCCACATTCCGCTTCTCAATTCCGTCACAACATGTTCCCATTAAGTGTTACTATTTCCTTCTATCCCCAATATTGACTATCAAGTTCTGTCGTAAGTTCCCTGTAATATTTCCCTAAATTACCTCCCCTCCCTATGCTCAATTTGTATCAAATTCTTCTCCATTCCAGCCACAACCTCTTTCGAATATTTCCCAAGCCTATCGTGTCTCTCGATGTTCAACTCGTATCGAATTCTCCTCTCTCCATCTGCACTCGCCAATAAGTCATTAGCGGATTCCCTATCATTCAAACCATGCTGCCATCACCACACGGGGGCAGGCATAATCATTTCTACACATCATAGCAAAGCAACTCTTCCAAACTTCCTCAAAGTAAGAAAATAAACTCACACCGGTCTCCCAGCCTGATCATAAGTCAGTCCCGGTATGCCACTTGAAGTTTCCCTCCTCAAAGGCGCTCCATTCGCATTTCCGTTGCCATTTCTTGTCGACTTCTCCTCGCTTCTCGAGATGGCCCTCCTCTCTTGCCGAACAGCACAACCCTCTGATCTCTGCGGACTTAAACCCTTCCAATTCCCTTCTCGAGGAGGTGGTGCTTGCATTTCTGCATTTAGGCGGGTGAGGCATGAACCCATTGCATTTCAAACTTCCAGTCAATTGAAGTTCATACAGAGTGCTGTATCAGCTCGTTTGCAACATCAAGAGGAACTGGTAAGAAGTCCAATATCCAGCAGGAGGATGACCAAGACAAGACAAGATAATTGTAATTGTTATCACACAATAATTTCTATTTCCCAAATATGCAAACTTCATATTCTTGTACAGAAAGTCGAATGATCTTCGGGTTCAAACATCCGGAGCTAGAAGATGGGGATGCGGAGGTGCCGTTACCCCGAAAATAAATTGCTTTCTGTGGAGGTGGGAATTTAGACGGTTTTTTGGGATTGGATATGGACATTTTACGTACATTGCTTCAATAGCCTGAGCTCAATTACTTGTGTCTCTCTTTCAGGTGGTTATCAAAAGGTACACGAAACAACACAAAGAGCAGGTAGGTCACGGGGTGTGGTGTCGCTGACTCAGCATTTCTCCTTTACATCTGGATTCCGACCACTTCCTCCTAGCTACCTACAGGTACTCTAGACATTACAAGAATCAAGAGTCGTAACCCTTAAGTTTGGTAATCGTTTGTATCTCACAGCCTGCCTCGTCTTCCGATAAGTGTCGACACCACAAAAGAGCTACTCAGCCAGGTGTATCCTTTGAAACGCTGTAATTGAGATCATGTTGCTCCACAAAAGAATTCGTAGCAAGACAGACAAACCTACAACGATCACACTACCTCCGGAGACGCTTATACAAATCCTCAAATTGACGACTCTGCCTACCCTCCACAACTTCAGCAAGGCATCATCTGCAGCAAATGCTTTCATCAATGGCTGTATTCGCGAGATTTTCGACTTTGTGTTGGAGGCAACGGTACCAGAGGAGATACAGAAAGGAATTAAACTTACAATTCTGATTCGTTCTGGTGCTGTCCCCGGGGATACACTTCATGATTTTGCCCCGTACCCTTGCACGCCTGGAAAGCGTTTACCAATTTCAAGCAATCCTTCAATTCAGGTTTTACGCGCCATACTTGCACTCTCAAGTGTGATAGAGTCTGTTATCACACCTTACTGTCTCAAGTCACTCATCCAACAATGCATGACTATGCAACCTCGCGAGCTCGTTGACAAGAGCTTTCGTTATACCGTAATGAACTGCTGCTCGTGGCAAGAACGGCCAGAGGGTCGGTCATACCAGCCCCTCAATTCGGGACCCCTTCAGAGGTCGAATTCTATCGCGTTTGCCGTGCGCTATGGCGAATACAGACGCACAGCGACTTGCAAAGAGCTTGCTCTCAACTTTCATGGCCGATATCAGATATCACAAGCTTGGTCACAATGAATACGATTGAATTTTACACCGACGCAGGCGGATCCACTGGAAAGCTTCGGCGGAACGAGCTCGAGGAGGTCACAACTGTTTTTAATTGGCTTGTAGAACAAAAAGTCAAAGATCAATATGCTGCTCATCAGAGTAGTAACAACATCAACAACGCAATTGTTCCTTCTCTAGACCAATTCCCCTTCCGATCTTTACCATCTCCACAGGACATGACGAATTACTGGTCCGACATGCCAAAAATTGATCAGAAGATTCCTGCAGACCTGACAGTTGATTGGGAGGAGAGCGCCAATTACCTGCGTCGTATGGCCCCCGGTGTACTTTTCGTGTATTCATATCTTAGCGGACACATCCTGTCGCCAATTAAAGGCGTGCCTATTCATTTTTTTCGGCGATATGGAATTGCGCTATGGGATATGAAACGTCTGTTTGCGCTGGGACTTTGGTCACTTGAGCAGGTAATGACTGGGCGGATCTTTGTCCACAATGTTGTGAGGGGTGATATGGTGTTTAGATGGCGAAGTTTGCTGAGTGAACAGGAAGTGGAAAGTGTCGAGTCAAAGTTGGCATCTCGTTCTGGGTTGGCAAATACATGAGTGTATTTTTTGGCCTGCAGAATGTAAGTCTTACCTATCAAGGTGCAGAATTCCGCTCGCGGGTGATTCTTGACAGCTTCTAGGAGCTTTGTACTCTCTGTGTTCTGATCACGGGAACGACATTGCGAGTTACTTGGGTTGTTACTAACTTCGGTTTGAATTTTGGCCACTCCACGAGTGAATGATTGTCTCCAGCCCTCGAGAGCTTGGAAGTCATGTATGATGAAGTATTCTCATTTTCAATGAGTGTGGTCAGAGACGACGAGAACACACTGCTTGGATATGATATCAACACGAGTATGGAACGTCATATACATGTAAAACATGGAGCGAAGCGTACCAAAGTATTATTTATCCATTGTGATAAAGTTTTTGAAGTGAGGCTCCAGGCTGCTGCATGTGCTGGTTTTACAAATCCAACCACATCACTTGACCACTCCACACTTCCAGCACTCCAGGCAAGCCAAAAGTATCCCCAAACACACACATAAAAGAATCTAATTGTCAATGAACTAACAATACTGAAGTAAAAAAAGAAACATGGCCGGTAAAAGCGGTCGCGGTAAAGTGAACGCGTAGACCACAAATCTTGCCAAGCAGCCAGAACATTCCGCGAACAACATCGCAGTCATTCATTTGGATTTCAGGCAGAAGGAAAAGAATGTCTCAGGAATCAGTCATATGTTAGATACGCCTAGATATTTATACTATCATCATGAGTCATCCATTAACAGAGACGGGAATCTCGTAACGGACAATCCTTCAGCCCTCCTTCACTCAAGTATACGAATACCAGAACGTGCATGTTCCATTCCCGTACTTTTCTTCTCGTCTATCACGAGATACGAAAAGTCTCTTGAGCAAATATTTCGCCCCTCTCTCTCTCTCCTTCCTCTAAGGTTTTGGCCTCCAAACAAAATTCAAGCTCTACCTTCTCACTCTTTATTAGTTCCGACGACGCGAATACCAAACCGTGTTCGTCATCCCACTTCCACGTGTTATGTCTCGCATTTTCAATCTCTTGTTTCTCGGCACAGATAGATGCATAGACTTGGAAAGATACCTATCGAAAGATAGATACGTAATCGAGAAGTCACGTCAGAGTTATGGGACGCGCAATAGCAAACGGCGCAGCAAAACTAGCAGGCAGTGACTTGGTCCCCAGATAAGGAAGTCACCCTCGTAAATGAAATGGGAAATTGATTTTTATATCCAGGGAGGTGGATTTGTGTTGGAAACAACGGAATGATGAATGGGGCTTTAGGATACTGTGAGCTCAGTGAAAGAAGGAGTGACCCCCACTCCCTCCAAAAAAGGATCCAAGGAATAGAGAGGAGGGGCCTCTTACAATATCTTCAAAATTTTGACTTGGAAAAGACAAATTTGAAAATCTACCAAAAAGTTCATCTCACATCAGCAATTTAAAGAACATAGGTGTGTTTGTTGGGACACGCATCATATTTCTCTGTCCCAAGCTAAATTTATTTAGGTATGTTTGTATCCATCAAACGAGTGTATCAATATCCCATCATGCCATCATCCATGTTCCCTTGATCATTCCGTCATCCCACCAAGTCCGTCCTGGTCAATCTGTCCTTCATATATAATACTCCCGCCCCTCCCTCACTTCACTTCACCCCACCCCGCCGATTTCACACAATAAAGCCCAAACCCAACTAACGCACACACGCACACACGCACACACACACCAAAACCACCCAATTCAAATGAAACAAAACCAAAGTAGTGATTGTTGTTGTTGTTGTTAATAATATTTGCTGTGAAGCGAGGAAAATCTTGTGTTATATAAAGCTCTCTGATGGAGTAAGTAAAGTAAAACAAAAAGTAAAATCGAAAAGAAGACCCAGTCTCCTAGCCCATAGCTCCTAAGTCCCTCCAGCCAGTCAATGATGAAAGGAAAGAAAGAAATAAATGAAAGAAAATATGTTGTAAATGCTAGACAATGCGCCACCCAACCCAGTTACCATGAAAATGCTAGCCGAAAAAAAGTAAAAAGGAAAAATGCAGTTAAATGTGAAAACAATGATGATATCCTGCGTGTATGAGGGTGAAAAATCCTGCCCTTGTTGCTTCTTGTGATTGTTGCATTCCCATGGGTATATGTTGTGTCGTTTCAATCTTGTTGCCCATTGCCCCCATGATGCATTCGTCCCTGCGAGGGAGGTCCTATCATCTATCCATCCATTGACAGATAGATGTGCCTGCCCTGCCATGCCCACCAACCCATCCTATGCCTATGCAGAATAGCCCAAACGCCGCCCAATGCAGATGCAAATGCAAGATGTATGTGTGTATCAATTTGACCTCCCTTTCCATCCCTTTCAATCCATCCCTTTCAATCCATCCCTTTCAATCCATCCCTTTTCCCACCATTCAATCTAGGTCCTCAGCCCAATTAAATCAATCATTCGAAATCCGCCCATCTGACCTGCTTCTTAACCTTCTTCACCTCGGCTTCCCTCACATTCCCACCATTCCCATTCTTCAAAATCCCACTCACACCACCATCACCACTCAAAGCAGGTGCACTACTACTTAAGACAGCCACCTCGCCAACCTCCTCATCAATCCTCCAAATAGCTCGCGAAGGCACCCTCCAACTAACTGGCTTCCTTGGTTTTGGACTCAAACTGGACGTCCTCCTCGGTGGCGACGTAGCCAGGTAAGCCGTCGACATTGGCTTTGCTCCCCAGTTAACCGAGTTGGCTGAATTGACGGATGAGTTGAGCTTGACGCGGCCGCGACCTCGGTCTTTGTTGCTGGAGTGAATGCTGGTCGTAGAGTCGAGTTTGGGTTTGTATTCTGGGATGTCGAAACCGAAGGCTCGCGAGCGGGAAGGTGGAGAGGATGATGGAGAAGGGATGTGATATCCTGTTCTTGAGGAGCGGCCATCGTCTAGATCCCTTGATGCTGTGACCATCGAGGTGATCACACCCTTTTGCGCAACACCAGCTCTGCCGACGAAATCCTTCAGGCTCAAGGGCATGGCGAATCCAAATTCCACTTCGCTGTCTACGACATCATCTTCGAAGTCACGGTCTAATAACGGTCGCTGATCCAGATCGGCCTTTGCTTCTTCGCCTCCAAGACCTACAAGAGCACTAGCAGTGGCGCTAAGGGTCTCCCTCTGTAAACTACTAGGCGAGACCTCCCTCACTTCCTTTGCTCTCAGATCCTCCTCACTGCCTTCAATGCCGGCACTGAGATCTTCATCAAAGACATCATTGTCGAGATCATAGTCGTCGCCTTCGAAGTAGTCAATGGATTCGTCGTCGTCATCTTCAGGGGTGGCAACAGTGAGGAAGAATGAGATGGGGTTGGCATCAATGATGTCGAGGTCGAGGTCGAAATCAGCAGGCTTGGGTGGGAGGGGTTTGTTTGTGTCAGGTTGTTGCGGGGGTGGGTATTGGTGTGGGTGAGGTGCACGATGGTGGGGGTGAGGAGGGGCGGTGTTTGAGTTCGTTGAAAGGCATTTTGACGGGTTGTGTTTGTGTTGTTGGGGTGAGAGGAATAATGTGTGAGTTTGGATGTGAGGAGATAATGAGTGAGCGCTATATCTCTTCCTTCCCAGTCCGGCTCAAGGCCGGTCTTCTTTCGACAATTTGATCGACCAGTAAGTACTTTCAACAAGAACAAGTATTCCTTCAGTTCTGAAAAGAAAAGAAGAAAATCGTGAACGAACGTGAATTCCAGATCGCACCCAAAGAAATAGAGAACAGAAGAGGGGAGGAGAGAGAAGAAACTCGGAATGTCGGAGCGAGGCGGTGTAAATATATACATCACCATCGACACCTCTCCTTACGAGTCACACCCACGAGTCACACAGGGCGCACACCGGCCGACTGATAACAAATGTACGGCAAAAAAGCGTAGCCTAGTTTCTGATCGCTGCCAACTTCAGCAGATCAACCCACCAACTTTTGTCGCGATGGAGGGGTCAGAGTGAGGGACGGCAAGTCAGTTGATTGCGCCCTCTGTCAGCCATGGAAAGGAAAGAAGGGTTGTGTGTGTGGGTGGGTGCAAGATTATGAATCAGATATTCGCCCACCTTCGCACACACACGCGCACACACACACACCGGCTCGTAAACAGACCGCATATAATGGCAGACGAGCGTAAATAATAGCAAGAAGTCAAAAGCAGAGAGTGAGAAACACAAAAACAAATAAAAGGCGTTTTGATACGAACGAAAGGGGAAGAGTGGGCTAGCTGAATGCATCATGCCCGTACACTGCATAGCAAGTGCATTTAGCCAGCTGGCTATCAGATTCGAGTGCATATTGAGATGCATGAACGTAAAGTAAAAGTATGCACCGATTGGGGGATTATTGGGGATTTCGTGAATGAATGCGAGAAGGGCGAGGACGTGAAGGATGGTGGCAGCCTATCCGGTGACTAGAGACGGTAAACACTTTGGCCTCGCCGGCCTCGATGTATGCACGGCTCCCTTCATGCACATGCAGCTTTCGTCGGGACGCCTGGTCCCTGAGGATTAGTTTCTGTAATGCAAGATGCACGACTTGTCTCTGATATGGGATGATGGGAATGGACTCGTTCCACTTCGAAAGGCAAGGAAGGGCAGCGGCACATCCACCCATCAGTTTCACTACTCCTGAGCATCTGCATCTCTGTTTGGCGAATAATGGCCCCATACTGCTTTTCGTGGCGTCTCTCCCTCTCTTTCTCTCTCTCTCTCTTTACCCCTCCAGTTGGCATACACTATGCACACCAGCAGCCCAACCCTATCAGCAGCAACCCGCAAGCTGAGCATTCACCTCCATCCATCCCGAATGAACCTCGTGTTACTTGCACGCGCAGCAGGCATGGAAAGCTTTAGCTCTGTGAAATCCAAGACAGAGGGTGTATGTGTTCGGCCTGACCGGAAGGGCGGTGGTCTGGTTTGTCTCGCTATTCTTTCGTGATCGTTGCTTGCTTGAGCAGCCATAGTTGGTTGCCGTTGGTTGCTGTTGGTTGGTGTGTGTGAGTGTGTGTGTGGTGGGTATGTGGTGCATGCGTAAATGCGGCGAGCTGTGACCTGCAAGATCGATCGGCGTGCGCGGAGAACCCTGGAGAAATGGGCTGGCTGGCTTGGCTTGGTAGAATTAATTTCCACCCAATATTTCCGATAGGGAAGAGATTACTATATTGCATAATTGAATAATAGAGGATGTCTAGAATATGAAATGCAATTATTCTCGTTATCAAATTATTTTGTAAATTCATTGAGAAATGAGAGAATACTGACTGTACTGTAGTTTCGCTTGTGAGAAGCGCTCGTATATCTCCTCCGGAAACACCCTTATGAGCACACCCTTTCCTTTGTTATTAATCACGAAAGCTCTTCCTTGGTATGGATATACATACATATCATCTTACATATCCTCGAAGTGATCAACAAAGATCACCTGGAAATCGCCCCCACCCTTTCTTTCTCACTATTCGATTCCCCTTTTCGTTCATTAACTCCCCTTTCACATCTATCACCGACTTATCTCCATCAACCATGGAATAACATCAGCCTCAAAACTTGGGTAAACCTTACAATACCATGCACCTTTCTGCTCTAGAAGGGGTGTCTGGGTGTGTAATACTCAGCTGAATCAGCTCATCACCACCCACCCACCCATTCCAAAAAACCGACCATTCATTCACGAGCTATACGAATGCATACCCTATCTCACAACTGCATTTACTATCACCGAATCCAAAATCCGAAATTATTAATAAACCATCCATTAAACATAATATGTGTTAACATTATAAACCCGAATTATGCGACATCTTCTCGGCGGAGTAAGGAAAAAAATCAAGCATACGTACAAAAGCGTACGAAGCGAGCTATAATACAAATAGATGGGAGGTCATCTGCCAACTTTTCTTACACTCGCTCTCTCGCTCTTTCTTACTTTCCTACTTTCTTACTTTCTCACTCACATATCTGATCATCCATGAAAATTATTTCCAGGTATTAGGAATAACCCGGATCTGGCCCAATCCGAGGTTTAGAACGAGATTCGAAATTCCAAAAACCCTCAAACTCCACACCACTATTATTTCGATAGAGCCTTCGGGGTTTTTTTGAGGGGGATCATCAGGGCTAATCGATTCTTGTTCATCTGCCGTACTCCGTGAGGCGTGCTGGGAGGGTTGGATGAGATGAAATGGGATAGGATAGGATGGCATGGCACTACAGTAGGTAGGTACTATATGCATGCATGTCTTAAACCCTCTCCTTCAAAAGAGATGCACCAATGCGCAATACAGCACCACACCATTATTCCAAGCACCACCCAATAGAAATTCGCAGCAACTCTTTTTAAATATTGAGAGAGAGACGGTTCAACCAACAAACCAACCAGCAGCAATCATGGTTCTATGCACAATACAATATGTCTCATTATCAACTTATCATGTTACTCATGCTACTTACTCTTCTTACTATACAGTGCTTTACCCCGCTTTTCTTCTTGACATCTTCCAAGTTCTCGACCCCTCATCCTTCCTTCTTTCATCCCATCCATCTTATCTCATCTCATGTCATATCTCATGCAAAGTCAAATCAAACTCACTAACTACATCCTTATCCACCCAACATAAACCTTTCCACGCAATACCCTCACTATCTCTCTACACAGAAAGAAAATAGCATACAAAAAAACACAACACAGACTTTCCAAGAATAAAACCCAGCTTTTTTTCCTCCTATCATCTTCTATTATTCTGTTCCATTCCCCTAGTCTAACTCCTTACCCTGCCCTAAAACCTCACCCACAACTGTAATCTTTCAGAGCCAAAGTCACATTCTCCCTTCATCTCGTCTCGTCCCGTCACGGGACGGGAGCAAGGAAGCAAGCAACGGAAGGGAAGGGAAGGGGAAGGGATGTACGGCAGTATGTAACTCCAAAGTATAGGTCGTATGTATGTTCACGCGACGGTCCGTGGTGTACGTACATACATACGACCCCACCCACATACGCGCACATCAAGCACACTAATGCTTGCAGTAGTCCTCCATAGGTAAGTAGCGCGTGGCTTGTGGGAGGGACTTGAGACTTGGGGTGGGTACATGCTTGAGACTTGGTACTTGGGTAGTACTTGTAGTCCTTGGAAGTTGGTCGTAGCTGTGCACGTGGTCCATCTAGATAGCATAGTACTCTACATCCATATGGGGATGAGTGGGAGGGAGTAGTTCCAGAGTAGCAAGCAATCATCACCAGATTCTAATCTGATATTATTTTCTTCTCCCATTGTGAAATTCATACAACATGTCTTCTTATTCTTGAATAATCCCTTGCTCACCTTGTTTTTACCTCGTTTTCAACAATGTACTTTTAACACAATGCCTGGTAAGATACTACATACAAACACACTCTCCTCATGTACAGTACCCCGTACAAAAGTACAATTTCCAGGAACATTATTCAAAATAAGACCCATGTTTTCATCCATGTCCACTAACTTACTCAGTCATTGTTTACTCCTGACTCAGTCAGTCAGCCATTTTTTGTACTTGGCCATGTATTCTTGATGGTGTGTGTGCTTGTGTGTGTACAATATACGCTAACTGCCAACTTCTTCGCCTCCTCACTCCTTCTCCTCCCTCTTTCTTCCATCAACTTCTACCTTTTCCTACCGGCCACAAACATCCAAGATTAAAAAGATCAGACCAGCGGTGTGAAAAAAAAAATTGATTTTATGTTGATGTCAGATGACTTCTTTTATACGATGATGTCAAGTTGAATGTTTGTCAAGTCGAGTGAGTAAGTGACTGGATTGAATCGAGAAAGTCAACAGATACCTGCATCATTATTTTCACTATCGCAATACCAACGAGTCATTCAATCATCAGTCCTGTATTATCCATCACATCCACATCTCTGGGGGAAAAATCTCAGAAAGTCAACCGCACGCACGCATACACATTTACCTACCGCCTCAAAGTAGGTAAGTAAGAGCAACAGAACACACGAGAGCATATGCACATGGAAGGAAGAAAGACAGAAAAGAAGCAAAAGAAAGGACTATCTTTCTCTCACCTTCCCCACAACTCCACAACTCCACGACCGTTGGTACTGGGTATGTGCTACTGTACTGTACTGTACCGAACGTAATTAAATACCCCTCCATCTCCCCTCAAAAGGCTCGAAGAAGGAAGTAACCAAAAATAAAGAAAAGAAAAATGATAAAGATGATAAAAAGCAAAAGAAACACATGTCTGCTGACGCGATTATGCAACATGTAACATGCAACGCGGGCATCTCATCTCACAAAATACCTGCATATCTCGTAAAATATCTGATAGAATGTACATCTCTTTAACTCGTTAATGTAATACGAATGACAACGTGAACATCAATTCAATTTAATTACTATGGTGCTCCACGATAACCTTCAATACTATTTGCTGTTTTTGTACTGTACTACTGAGGTAACGTCAAAACATGAGAAAGCAAAAAGCACATATGAATATTTGACTAAAAGTAACACTTCTTCATCTTCATCCTTCTCTCTAAAGTAAAATAAACACAAGTCCGAAAAGGAAAAGATAAAAAAAAGTTTCAACAACAAAAAACGCCAACCCTGCCAGGCCCTTCCTTGCCTCCCAACGTCCATTCTTTGTACACATGTTCCTCACACACATCTCTGCCTTCTATTCCCTTCATCACAGAGCAATCTATGCCTGACTCAAGAATTTCAACGCCGCCTCTCTCTCCTCAGCAGGCAACATACTCAACACCTGTTGCACACCCTTCAATCCACCCAAACTATTACCCCTCAACAACGCCGCCACATCAAATGCCACACCTTCTGTCTTGAGCGACTCAACCTTCTCATGCACCACCTTCCTGTTCTCTTCATACCACATCGCAACCAGACGATCCGCGGTCTTGAAGCCAGGGATACCTGTCCAGGCAGCAAGGGTATCCAAGTTGCGTGCGCGCGATGAGAGGGGGTTCTTGGATGCAGATGCCATGCGCTTAAGGATGTACTCCTCATTGACACGGCGACGGACTCTCCAGTAGAAGAATCGTCTCGATTCGCGCCAGACGAGAGATTGGCGAATGACGTCCTTGGCCTTCATGCGGCCGGCGCGATCGTGCAAGTCGGCGAATTGAAGGGAGACCTGCATGTAGACTGGAAGGAGGAGTTGCTCTCGTGCGGTCATCTTGACCTTGACGTCGCTTTGCTCAGCTGGGCTGAGAGTCTTATCTGCGAGCTGCTTGCGGAGAGAGCTGTACTCAGGATCAAGACGTGCCATGGTCTCGAGTTGCTTGTCACGGCGGTACTTGATGTTGACGATACCTTCGGGCTCAAGAACACCACCACGAGCATCCTCATCAGCGTACATTTCCATGAAGTCTGGGTTGATGGTAGGATCAACGACAACCCATGAACCTCCACGAAGCTCACCGAAAGGTGGAATGTAGACAAAGACCGGTTGCTCGTACTTGACCAATGCATCGACAATGTAGGATCCATATTTCAAGACCTCGTTGTACATATCGCGTTGACCACCGGAGAAACCTCTCCAGTTGGCCAAGATCATCAATGGAAGTTGCTCACCATTATTGAAATCCTTGATGGCTTGAGCGGTCTTGAAGGCGGAGTTGGGGTACCAAACACCACCAGCCTCATTGCTGATCTGCTCCATCGAATCTGGGTTGGCGGGATCGGCTGGTGTGATGTTCTCAACTGATCGAGTCTCGACGGCGATGACACCCATCGGGATACCACCAAGACGAGCACGGCCAACAACGACGGTCTTTGCCCAACCTCCAAGACTCTCGACGAAAGAGTCCTTGTCGAAAAGACCGGACATGAAACCTTCCTCATCTTCCTTGCCACCGATCAACCATCTCACATCGTATGGTTGTTTTGGAGGGGGAGTATAGACGATGTCACGGTCCCAAGAGTCAACAGCTGGCCCGATGGGCAGTGGGTTGTTCCGCTTGTCGGGGATGTACGCCATCCACTCAACAATCTTGGACACACCCTCGAAATCATCATTGGCGGTCATGTGAGACACACCGTTCTTGTACATGATTTGAGTTCCACCAAGTTGAAGATTGGAAGTGTAAACCTCACGACCAAGAAGCTTGTTGATAGCGGGAGCACCAGTCAAGATGATGGGTTGACCCTCAATTTGAATGGCACGTTGACCAAGGCGGACCAAGTATGCACCAATACCTGTAAAAATTAGCAAAATGACTTGTGAATGCATTATTGAAAAACTTACCAACTGATCTACAAGTGACCAAAGTGATGGTGAAGATATCCTCGTAAGCTCGGCTAGTAGCACCGGCAATCAAACCAGAACCCTTCAAACACTCAACACCAAGACCATCCTCAGCACCAACGATGGTAGTGATGCGATGTCTGGTCTCTCCGTCCTCAACAATCTCCTCGGTGATGACATCCTTGCGTTTGCCATCCTCGAATCGCTTCTTGGCTTCAGAGTTCAAGTACAGGTACTTGAAGCCAGCTTCTTGCCTCTCGGGATCGTTCCAAGCAACGTTGAAATGAGGAATGAGCTCTTCGGCCATACCAATACGAGCACCAGAGTTGGCAGATAAGTAGATTCGAGGGATGCCGAGTTTTCGTGCGAGCTCAGTGCACTTGTGGAAGAATTGATCCTCCTTGGGTCCGAAACTACCAATCTTGAATGTGATGTCGTTGGCAATAATGATGAACTTTCTGCCACGAGGATACTCAGGTGTCCTAGCGGTCACGATCCAACCGACCATACCGTGAGAGTTGGTACCAGGCTCACGGAGAACCTCAGCAAGGTTATCTTGATCATCAAGAACCAATTCGCTGTAATCAATGCATTCGCCAGCTTGAGGTTGCTTCTCGGCCAAGGCGGAGTGCTTGCCAGTGGCCTTGACCCAGCTGTTCTGAATGGCTTGTCTGAAGAGCTCTGGGAAATCGTAGACGTATTGGGTACCCATGAGATGAGCCTTGTATCGCTTTGGTTGCAACCATTCCTTGGTAGGATATGGTGTTGACACTGGTCGCAAATGCATGGAGCCAATCTTGGTGGTTCCTCCAATGCTCTGGAAGACCCACTCGCCGCCCTTCTCGGACTTGCGCTCGGCGTACATCTCAACTTGAATGACATAGCCGGAGGTGTTGGTAATGACAACTCGAAGAGGATATGGGATTCCAGTGGCAGGATCAGTGCAGATGATACGGATCTCAGCACCAGTAACGCGGAGACGCCAGAGACGGCGACCGAAACGCTCCAAGAATCCACCGAGAGCCTCCTCGACCTCGGGAGGTTGGAGAGGGAAGACGGGCGAGAAGTTGATGAAGATATGGTTGAGATCAGAGTTGTTGTTGCCAATGATCTCAAGGGCGTCTAAGATGTCGTTCATGAGGCGATCACTCTCGGAGATCAAGTACTCAGCAGTTGGGATTTCATCACGGAGTCTACCAGGACGGACGACAGCGCGAGTGAAGTATCGCTTGTCACTCTCAACATCTTTTCCAACAGCCTCGTAAATGTGGATGTTGCGGTTCTCTGTGAACACAGGCTTGATTCGGAACTTGGAGAGTCTTCCCAACTCAAGTTGGAAAGCAAGAGCTGGTTCGCTGTGACGAATGGATTGATCTTCTTCGTACAAGGGGCCACGGAAGGTGTAGTAGCCTGGGTATGATCCATCCTTGTGGCCACAGATGAAAGTCAAACGACGGATGCGGCGAGCAAGAAGTTCCTCCTTGTACTCGGCCACGATGGCGTTGATGCGTGTGACTGTCTCGCTATCATCTAGACTCTCAGCATCGCGAATGGCGACGTTGCAAACAGCTGTGAGCTCATCATCACTCTCCACCTTGGGAGCAGTAATCTTGCGCTTGCCACTGAGATCTGGCATGGTTCCGTTCTTTGTGGCCTTCTTGGTCTTGCCACCAGCAAGTGGGAAAACCTCCAGTGCTCGCATCAGGTACTCTTCGGCCTCATCAAGGTATTGAACTGGAACAATGACACCCTTGCGTGTTGGTTCGTGGTCTGGTTGGTTGACCAAGTATGACATGTCGCTGATGGAGCTGATACGCTTGAATGGGTTACCACTCTCGTAGGATGGAGTGGCCGGGGTAGATGGAGCGGAGGACTGAATTGGCATGCCAAACTCAGATACACCGACCTTGCGGAGAACAAAGTCCCAAGAGACGATGAAAGGAGGCTCGACAGAGTCATTGTGGTACTCGATCTTCTTCAGAGAGTAAGCACGGTATGCTCGGCGAATGTAGACTTCCAAAGCGGCGAGGGAAACCCATGGATCTTGATGGCCAAAGAAGATTGGGAGCACATCAAAGACAGTGTACTTGGAGTCAACGACCTCCTTGAGAACCTCGATATCGGGTTCTCGGTGCTCCCAGCCAGTCTCTCCATATCTGGACTCAACCACAGAAGATCTCAAGATGTGCTCCATTTGAGCAGCGCGTTCCTCGAGAGATGGGAGGGCACATTGGATGAGAACTTCTCGTGCCTTCAAAGAGACCTTGGCAGTTTGTCGAGATTCCAACTCTGTCAACTTTCGGAGAGCTGGTCTGAAATACTTGGCAACATTTCCAACATTTGGCTTGTTGGGCTTGTACTCTTCGAGGATTGCAAGCACAAGGTTGTTCTTAGCACCCACTCTGCTATGGGAGAGGACGGTCTGGACGACCTTGAAGATATCCTCCTTGTTCTCATCTCGGAGCTTGAGGATGACTTCCTCATCACGAGAAGTACGACCGGAGAAAAGACGTTCGGTGGCAGCATAGTCTTCCAAGAGCCGAGAGAAGATCTCGAATTCATGAATCTTTTGACCTTCCTGGTAACGATCCATGACCTCGATCAAAGGCGCCAGTGCAGACTTGAGGAGATCCACATCTCCGGGAGCGACACTCTCTTCAAGGAACTTGGACAAGGCCTTTTGGAGGTTCTTGGCTGGGAAGTCGCCCTTTCGTTGCTTGGCTCTCTCCACAATCTGGGTGAAAGTAGCGTCAAGTCGTTGAGGCATTCTAGCGTGAAGAGCAGAGAACTGAGCATTCCATTCACTGTATGGAAGCTCAGGATCACGAAGTACCTCAGTTAGTTCCTTGAGAGTGGCGCTCATGATGACCTGGTTATCGAATCCATTCATGATGTTCTGGAGAATATTGTGGAGGAGGACGAATCTTTGAGCGGGCTTTGTACCAACAACCTGTGGTGGTCCAAAGTCTGGGAGGTGACCAAGGAAGGGTTGTGCGTGCTTCACTCTCGAAGGATCGTCGAGAGAGAGTATACCAAGGATATCGCCAGCCTCGAGAGTAGCTCCTGGTTGCTTGATGAGTTGTACGATACCGTCCTCTGTTGCCAAAAGTGGCATGTACATCTTCATCACCTCAACTTCAGCGAATGGCTGACCAGCCTTGACATGCTCTCCGTTATCGACGGTGAATTTGACGAGCTTTCCTGGGGATGGGGTTCGGAGTTGGGTTGGGTCGTTCTCTTGTTCAAGCAAGCAAGTCATGCTGTCTACGCTCATTCGTGTGGCGCTGGGCTCTTCCTTCCAGTAGATGTTGTGACTGTGACCGCTCAAGAGGACCAATAGGCCACCATCGGTGAGTGCGCGAACGCCGACAGAACATTTTGAACCATTGATGAACAGATGGTAGCTATCGAGACTCGATCGAGTGGCAGTGAACTTGTATCTGTGGCCATCGTAAATGAAATCGATGGGGAAAACAGTCTTTAGTATATCCTTGGCAGGGACTTGGCCCTTCTCCAAGCTGGTGCGGTACTCGGTTATGCATGCTTCACTGGCAATGTGAGCCTTGCAAACAGCACCACAAACGACTGCGAGCATAGGATCTGGTCGCTCTGCAGTGAGCTTGTTGGTAATGAGCTCATCCAACCATCCGGTGGTAATGGTGTTACCCTCGAATGCCGGGGTCTCCAGAAGCTTGATCAAGTACTCAACAGTGGTTCGGAAATCACCACGAATACTCAATTCCTTCAATGCCACAACCATGTGCTTTCTCGAGGCGGATCTGTTCTCGCCATAAGCGAAAATGTGACCGAATTGACTGTCGGAGAAACTGTGAATACCACCAGCTGTACCAACAGAGAAATAACCCCAGACGTTGGAGCTACTCCTGAAGTTCAGCTCGTGCATCGTACCGCTGGAAGGCTTGAAACCCTCTCCGGGGTCTTCGGAGGTAATTCTGCAAGCGGTCGTGTGGCCTTTTGGTGTTGGTCGCCTTTGGGTTTGCGAGCTGTTCTCCTTGGAGAAATCAAAGTCGATTTCTGTCGAGGTCTGAGGGTCAGCTCCGTAGAGCAATCTGATATCTCGAATTCGGTGCAATGGCAGACCCATGGCAATCTGGAGTTGAGCAGCTGGCAGATTAACACCACTGACCATTTCGGTCGTTGGATGTTCCACCTGCAATCTGGGGTTCAATTCCAAGAAGTAGAACTTGTCATCGGCGTGCGAGTATAGGTACTCCACGGTACCAGCCGAAACGTAGCCCACAAGGCGACCCAATCTAACAGCTGCCTTCTCCATGGCCGTGAAAGTTTGTGGCTTTGCAATTGTGACAGGAGCTTCCTCGATAATCTTTTGGTGTCTGCGTTGCACGGAGCAATCTCTGCCGAACAGCGAGATATTGTTTCCGTACTCGTCTGCCAGCAATTGAACCTCCAAATGTCTTGCATTTCCAGCAAGCTTCATGATGAAGATTGGGGATCCAGGAATTTCGCTTGCGGCGGCATTGTAGAGGGCCTCGAAGCCTTCCTCGCTATCAACTTTTCGAATACCCTTTCCACCACCACCTTCCGAGGCCTTGACCATGACTGGGAAGCCAATGGCCTTCGCGGCCTCGAGACCTTCCTGCCACGATTGAACGCAACCTTTCATGTAGACCGAGTCCTCGACTGTGACGATGCCATCTTCGGCAACCTTGACCTGGTCAACACCGGTTCCGGACCATGGTATACAGGGCACTTTGGCGTGTTGTGCGACGATCGTAGAGGAAATCTTGTCACCGAGGGATCGCATGGCAGATCCAGGAGGGCCAATGAAGACAATCTTTTTCGGTGAGGCGGCCAGAGATTCTGGGAGTTTTGGGTTTTCGGAAGCATGTCCCCTATATTTCGATCAGAGTCAACACACCACCAACCTTGATTGTGTAGTCTTGGAATCCTTACCATCCGGCCCATACTGCGTGCACATCCATTCGCTCTGCAACATCCACAATCAATTCGACGTTGGCATAGTTGTTGTTGTTGGTGCCGCCCGGTACCTCGACATATTGATCCGCCATGCGGATGTAATCTGCATTTGCCTGCAAATCCTCGGGCGTGGCCATGACGGTGAACTGGATGGCCCGCTCATCGCCAAAGGTCTCGTATGCCCATTTTCGTACGGAACGGATCTCTTTGACTGCAGCAATACCATTGTTGGCAATCAAAACCTAGAATTCTCGGTATTAGCTCGCACACTCGCACATCCTCGGCCCAGCCTCCGCTCTCTCTCTGGGGAGGAACGCACCTTGGTGATGACCGTATGACCGTCGTGGCTCGCCACGAAGTCCTTTACTTTGCTGGGAGGAGCATTTTCCAGCTTGTTACCACCGATGAAGTGGTCTGCAAGGTTGTGCTTTGCAGCATAGGAGGTACTGCCGTTCATGATGGCGACGGTGCCGTTGGTTTGTTTTTTGACGCCGTTTCCGTTGACGTGAGCCATTCTTATGGTGTGAGAGAAAATAAGCTCGTAAAGGCCGAGCGAGAAGGGTATTTAGCGTGACCAGTTAAATAATTACAGGAATAAAGGGTGAATTAGAAGCGTTGAACAGCAATGTTCAATTCAGGACAGTTCGGTTCGGTTCTGAAGAAGAAGAGACGAAAAGCGGAAAAGACGCTGCTGCTGCTGGTAGTAGATTGGGAGTCGCGAGTGCTTTGATTGTTTGTAGCACTGCACTTCTTTGGAGGAGGAGGGAGAAAGAGGAGGAGGAATTGTTGTTGTGAGAGAGAGGGAAGAAGTGTGAAGTATAGAGGACGAGGAGGAGGAGGAGGAGGAAGTGTCTATATGGGGGTAGGATAATATTTCAGAAAAGCAGCGGAGGAGGGACGACCGGGATGTTTTATTCTTTCTCTGTTCTCTCTCTCTCGCACTCTCCCTTGCGATCTGCCTCTGCCCTGCCCAAGTAAGATCCCCTTCTCTTTCCGCCCTCTCAACAATTTGGCCCTCCCGATTCGGTTTAGGGAGGGAAGGGGCAGGGGGATGTGGTATTTTGGCGAGCAAAAGGCGACAGGGGGGGCGGAGGAGCGCAGAACGAAGCACCGAGAATGGTGGGTTGGCCGCGACAGCAACATCAACAACAACTTTTGTTAGTACAAAGCACATATCACTTAGTATCTCTCGATACATCCTCCTCTACGGGAAGTGTCGGGTCCCCATCTCACTCATCGTCACACAGATCACCCTTCTATCACCCAAGATAGAGATAGGCTGGCCGCGATAAAGCGTTGTGCAGCATCTACATACTACTCTAGATATCTGTTGAGAGTCTCAGGCAGTCCAAAGGCCCGGATCGATGGAAATGACGCAGGGAAGCCCGCCATGCCCTTATGCGCGATCCTTGTCTCCCGACTGGTGGCGGCCACTTTGGCTCTCACAGAACTTCCCCAACATTCAGGAGCTTGAGTGGGGCGGCGGGTGATTTGTTGTTGTTGTTGTTGTCGCTGTCGCTGCTGCTGCTAAGATTTTTGGCTGTTCTGTTGTTGTTGTCGTCGTTTGCTTTCAAGCGAGGATTAAGGTCAAAAAGTAAACAAACAGTAAAGTAAAGCAGAATATAATATAACCCAGGCATCCAAATGCTGTACACGCGACATGGAAATCTATTGAAGAAAAGTTACACATCCCACACAAGGCTGACATCTTTACCTATCACTTCCGAAGTGCCGTGAGTGGGTGTGCAGGGGGAGCTTCAAGCAAAAAAAAAAGAGTTGAGTTTGGCTGAGCGAGACACAACAACAGAGGAACATTAGCACCAAACTCTCCAGGTCGGATGTATTAAGCCATCCCATCCCATCTTCTGGTTGATATCAGTGCTGTCTGTACCTAGTATCTGTACTCAATCCTATCCAATCCAATCCAATCCAATCCAATTCAATTCGATCTTACCAAGACTCCCGATCATCGAGGAGGCTACGAAACATAGAAAAGCGGCTCCTCCCCCAACAGATCTCCCGAGTCCCGCTTGGCCAAAAGGCTAGCCTGGTAGCCTCGTCGGAGTCGTCGTCTCTCACCACTTACTACTACAATAGAGGTATCATGTATCTCATACCCGAAGACTGTAAAATGTGTATCAAATATATCTCTAACAATTGAATCAACGGGTCTCTACGGGCCCCAAACTCAACAGCTAAATCACGAGACGTAAATCATCATCTTTGAAACTTGCATTGATTGAATTATGTAAAACCTCATCCTCCTCCTTCCAATTACCAAATGGCAACTCCCCCTTCTCTCTCCTCCTCATGCATACAATAAACCTCACAATGCACCTACCTATCCATCCATCCATCCCTCCCTAGCAAATGAGTATCATAAGCCCAAGAACGCCATGCTCAAGACCACAAACTTCCCAGCCATCAGCCGCCGAAGGTAAAGTTAAAAAAAGAAAATTCCATCGTAACGATCGTGATACAAAGCTACCGCTATCTGCCCTCCACCATGCAATATGTACGTCTGTCTTTAATAAGTCTCCCCCACGCCACTTAACTTCCGCGGCGGAGGTTTCATTCCCCTTCCGCTTTCCTGTCCATGTCCTTCAGCGCCGTTGCACTGCTGATTCTTCGTGGCATGTTGGGCTTGGGAATGCCTCCGCTTTGCCGTCGGGGTAATGCTGAAGGAGTCTTCGGGGGAACTTCAATATCGCCTTTGCCCATGGTATTTCGTCGAGACGGCGTGCTGAACTCTACTTCTCGTTCCTCACTCAGATCAATGTGCGACACACTTTGCGAATGGCCGTGTGCTGCACTGTAGCTTCCGCCCACACTCGATCTTGGCCTTCGTGATTCCGCAATATTGGATTGTGAATAGTGGCCCAACGGTGTTCTGGCTCCTGTCATGGAAGTCCGGCTGACTGGTCGAGCTAATTCGGAACGGCTGAGCGGGCGGTCGGGACGTATGTAACTGGCATTGCTTGTTCTGCTACTTGGTCTGCTTTCGTTCTCTCTAGTCGGAAGTGGTCCAAAAGAGAGTCTGCTGATGCCAGACGTCGATAGCCTCGCTACGTGCTTCCCTGAGGGTGTCTCGGACTCTTCCCCTATCGAAATGCTGCTGGCAGTGCTTCCTGCCGTCCTCTTCTTGCTTCTTATCGTAATGCTGGATGGCATGTGGCTCTGGCCCAGCGCGGATCCAGGTCGCGGGGACGCGCGAGGAGGGGTAACAACAGGGCCAGGTAGCTTGGACCGTGCAGACTGCACACGTTGTTCGAGCTTTTGCATTTGTGCTGTGAGGCTTCGAATGTGGGTGAGAGATGTCGAGTTGGGCATGCCACGAGTTGCAGGTGCCTTGTTTCTTGCATTGCGAATAACTGCTGGGGTTGCATTCCTGTTGCGGGCTGTGCTTGGTGGGGTTGCGGTGTTGCAAGAGTTGGTCCTCTCGACGTGCGGAAGTTGCCTGATGGGATTCTGGTATTTGGTTTGGGTGTGGTGCTGGAGTCGGCGGTAGGAAGCTTCATTTTGCTCTTTTGGTTCGAGGGTGTTTGGACAACGGCTCGGGCAGTTGCAGATGCTTCTGAGATAGGAGGGGATGGTGGCGTAGGGGCGGTGGTACTCGTTGAGACAGACTTGCTGTCTACTGGTGTCATAATCATTGGCGATGATGCTGTTGACGCTGGCGACCTTGCTTCGAAATTTGGAGTATTTGGCGCAGTAAGATCCATCTGTAGCGAGGCAAGCTGGCGTTTCCTCAGCTTATCTTGCATAATCTCTGCTTCGACCTTCAGATCGGAGAGCTCATCCCGCAGGCGCTGAGTTTCGATTCGTAGCTGTTCTCGTTCTTGCTCCCCGATCTTAATCTCCTCTTCCATCATGACCGCTCTTTCAATAGATATATTATATTTCGACTCGAGGTCCTCCAATGAAGACGTTGTATTCCGTGCTTGTCGCTCAAAATCATCGTTGGAAACCTCAATATCCGGAGCTTCAACAATAATGTTCGGTTGGTGTCTCGTAGAGTGGTGATCTCCTTCTGAAGGGTGTTCTGTGCCGCGCCTGCTTCCGTCTTCGATTGCTTGTATTTGGTCTGGAAAGGTCAGCCACAGCCCAACCTTATTCCAACAGACTCGACACATACCTTCCATTCCTCGACCTCAAATGCCAGCGTTTCGGCCTTCTCCTTCAGAACTCGCTCCCTCTTCTCCGCAGCCTCCACATCCTTCTCAAGTTCCGCCTCAAGTTCCTGACTGGAGGCTTGAAACTCCGTCAACTCATGCTCAAGTTGCTCATATTGCGCCTTGTAGTATGCGAGCGAGCTCTCTGGGCTCGATAGATCGCTGGGTGGGGAAGACGGTGGCTCAGCCATGGATGTTTACACTCGTCGGTCCTACGCGAAAGTTGGCATCCAGATGGTTTATCGTTTGCAGATATATCTATGGCGAGCTGCTGATCGCCTCTGACTTCTGCGCAAAGTTTGGCTATGGTATTTGGCGTGGTTGGGTTCGTGCGGCGGTGTGTTCGCGATTATGTAGGGAGATGCGCGGTTTGGTTATCGTGTGTTTTGACTTGGTGATAGATGTCCGGGGCAGTTGTTTGTCGGTGGTATCGATTCTGGCGTAAGTGATACAATACCTCTAGTAGATGTCTGTCGTCCGTGTCGGTCGTCGGTCGTCGGTCGTCGGTCGTCGAGTTGTCGGAGGTCGTTAGTCGTGGTCGTCGGGTTGGCGATGGGATCTTGGTTTTGAGGTTGGTGTGTGTCTCGGTGTTGACCTCCTGAAGTTTACATTTGCTTGGCGTTGATGATCTGATCTGGCAACGGGATGGACCCCCTGCATTATCTGCATGTGAAGTGAACTAGAACATCAAGACGAACTGCTGCGAACATGTTTCAAGGCAAGGTATGTCACAGAGGTCAAAGAGACAGAGAGTCTGGAAAACTCTGGTCTCAACTCCTTTTGTTCACCTCTGTAGAATTGTTTCTTTTATTTTCTGGTCCAGAAGCACTGTGAGTGAAATGAAGGGGAGAGAAAAGCTTCATGCGGCTATTTTAAGATTCAACCTCAAACGAGAAGAATAGGACTATGACATGTTGACAACAGCATATTCCCCGTTGTCAAGACAGTTTTAGCTTGGCTCGATTTAAACTCCGATCTAACCACTCTGCCAGCGCGTGCGCGGAGTAGCGAAGAAAGCTCCATCTTTACAAGAATAATAGCTGTTGCTTCTGAAGTTGTGATGCTCTTCGATCGATGTATCTCCTATGTACTCCGTATCTCTACTGTAAGTAAATAAAGCATATGTGCATGAGAGGGTGTGAAGTGGGGTGGTGGCGAATTTGCTATCTTTGGAAATATCAATCCACCAGAAACCAGAAAGTTATGGGATTATTTTCAAGTATCAAGAGTATAAATCAACTTGAAAATTATTGCCCCCGCCATTATATAGGCTAGAACCTAGGAACCTCTTCGATGAATCTACGGAGTAATGACAATAATGAGATTGTGGGCCGTGCTTTGAACATGACATGCTCGGATATGTTGCTGATCACACATAGAAAACATATCGCTCTTAGTACCTAGGTATCTACTTAATTAACAAGCCTACAGTCACCTTCGATACCAGCTTCCTCGTAAATTGTCTTTCATTCAGTTAAGTCAGAATGCAATTGAACACTGGAGCCTTAGCTTTGGCTGTACTGTGGCTTTGTTATCGTATCGCAATCTGACGACCCGGCCAGATCGTAAGCGAACGGCACAGCTCTCTCAAAACAAGCACCTCAGATGACTGCCTAGACTTACGCTCTCCCCTACCTACTTCCATCTACTAAACCTCTTTACTTAACCATCCAGCGCACATCATCATTTATAATGGCTCGAACAAAACAGACTGCCCGCAAGTCAACAGGTGGCCAAGCCCCTCGGATGCCACTCAACCGCTTCCAACAACCAACATTTCATTCTTTAAGATACGAAAAGCTTCCACTAAAACAACATATTGTGCTGGAAAAACCTATAGTTCCTGATGCAGTAACGACCTCAAATGCTCAAAAGACAGTGCTCTCCTCTCCGGACCTTCTTATTATCATTCTGTCTCAGCTTCCTCACTCCTCCTTACTCAAAGCCAAACAGGTCAACAAAACATGGGCAAGCCTATTTGGAAACGCAGAAATTCGAGCTTCTTTATTTGAGATTCCTAGACCTGAAGAATCGGCTGCGTACACTGAAACATATTCGGATGTATTGATGGACAAACTCCCAACTTTTTGGTCAATCAACGATGAAGGATCAGACAAAGTAGAGTTGAAAGGAGGAATGACTCTTGTGAAGAAGCCTCGTGTCAAGGAGAGCAACGAAACATCTAGCGATGATCCACCGAAAGTTCATGATCCATCGGCAATGCTCCCAGTAAAGATAAAGGTTGTTCAAATGCAAGTACCGAAGTACACGGACAAATCTCACCCTTGGCAATGGCGACAGCTTCTTCTCTTCCAACCAGCTGTCGAAGTTCTGGAAATTGTTCAAACGATTGATATTCGTGGCGGCGGTACTGAAGAATTCCGGACTACTATTCCCTTTCCTGGCGGCATTCGGATGGGATGTCTTTATGATGCTATTAGACATTGGCATGAAGTCGAACGGAGCCGTGTTGTGTTGCTATGGAATAGGATGACCGGGGATCTTATCGAGAATTGGCACTTTTATGAAGATGGTTCTAGTTACAAGACGGGCGACGACAAGCCTTGCGTAACCATGTTGGGGGAGAACAGTGTAGGATGCGGACAATATGGCGGGCTTACGTATGCGAACTACATTCTTGCAATGCGTACCGGGGAGACACTAAAGCCTCGTGTCATGAAACATGGTAGTAGAGAGGTAGAGTATTCTATGTCGGGACCTAAAAAGAGAGAATGTGATTGGGCCTTGTTCTCTGCTGCACATGAGGGAACGGATGTAGAATTTGACACTGATGATGAAGCTGAAGATGATGAAAATGAGGAGGATGAAGAAGAAACAGGAGCTGAAAATCATTAGATAAAACTAGCTTGGGTGAACTCTCACTCCAGAAGTTTTGATAATGACCTTTACCAGCGGCGGAATTCACACCGAGGCAAATGAATGATTAAAGAAAGATTCCGATAAAGCATCATACATTGGGTAGGATGGCGACCATTTATATCCGTAAACATAAGTTCTCGATTATTTCACACACGGAAAGAAGGAACCCTCAGTGCTGAAGTTTGTGTGTAAACTACAAAAATCAGCAAATAATAGTAATCTACAGATACAATCATACTTATATAATAATACTAATTCAAATTCAAGAACCTAGCTGGGTAGGTAGTCATGGAGACCTATTCAAACATCAATTTCGACACTTACAAACTTGTGCTAGGGCGGGGATTCCGTAAGCACCTGGCTACATTTTATTTTTCCTTGCTATATCTCTTTATATTTCATCATTATTTCACCATATACTCACCTTTCCGCCCGCTGCCTATCTTTATCTCTCCTCCCAGCGGCTTCCACAACTTCCTCTTCCAACTCAGGTACACTTCTCTCTTCCTCTCCACTTCTCGCAAACTCCCACCTCGACGGACTGACACCGACGCCATCCCACAGATCTACGGGCAGAAACTCGCCTACATCACTTCTGAATGCCTCTCTCTCCATCCTATCACCTTCCAACACCCGTTCGACCTGGTCCATGGCTTTGCGCATGATTGCCTTGACTTTCTCCTCGGTTTGTCTTCTCCTCCACACTTCGAGGAGGAGTCCATCATAACTACTATGATAATTCTCATAGAAAAGACGCATACTTTCCAGCTCCGACAGCTGGTCTTGGATATTAAGTTTTGTATCCTCCCAACGCAACCTAAAATCCTGCGAAGCAGCGATATACCCCGACAACCGCGCAGAAATCGACTCTAGCATTTGAAAAGTTGCCAATGTAGAGGCATGCATCGCTGTGAGATTAGCGACATATTCGATGATGGAATCGTGCTTTTGTTCCATTTCCGAGAGAAACTCTCGCAGCTCCATAACGACGTCGTCGACTTGTTCAGCGTCCTTCTCGAGGACGTCCATCATTTCTAGACGCTCTTCTTCCGAGATGGTAGGTTCGGATGTAGTGTCTTCTTCGGTGTTCATTACGCCAGACACGGAGACGGGCTCTACACCGGGAGGTTGGGAGGATGCAGCTTTGCGAACGGCAGCGTAGCCGCCTTCTGTATGACGGATTGCGTTAACACAGAGATCAAAGTGGGAAACGAGAGAGTCAAGAAGGGATGCCATCTCTTGCGCATGAGATTCGAGAGTTTGGAGATGGGAGGGGATGGGTGAGGTGAGTGTGAGTCCGGATTGGGAAGATGTTGGCGATGAGGCGGTTCTGATGGATGTTTTGAGGGCGCGAAGGTCGTTATCAAATCCGAGAATGGAGGAGTCGAATTCGGTTTGTGCTTCCTGGGTGTGTGTTAGTCGTAGGCACGTTGACAGAGGAAGGGAGAACTGACCTTGGATTCTCGGATTGATTCCTTCAAGGCATCTCTCATTGTTTCGACACCTTCTTCGTCGACGAAATCGAGAAGACTTCTGGGCTCTTCACCCACTGGTCTGAAGGCAGCTTCTACCATCGTTGATCGTAATACATCCATTGTAGATTCCAGCCGAGCGTTCGCAGCATCGAGAGTTCGGATGACATTCTGTTTACATGGATTAGCTACCTAGTATTCCACACTTCCCACAATGATGATCTCCCCATGTAACCGCAGATAGGAAGAATAATCACCTTAAAGTCCCTCTGCCCATCTTTATAAACCCCCTCAATACCCCTCTAACCTTCCTCAGCAGCCTAACCTCCTGCTCAATACCACTCCTTAAAAACGCAGTCCGCGCACTCAAAACAACACTCTCCTCCAACGCCACCCTAGCAGACGTAACTATCTCATTCGCACGCCACACATTATTGATAGAAGAGAGTGAACGTTTAGAGGCGAGAAGATGGGAGACGAGTGTTTCGAGGGATAACTCGGGTGCTGGGATGGAGTTGGAGGGGGAGGTTGGTAGGGATGAGTGGCTCTGGTCTGGGGGTGCTGTTATTGACATTTTGGTAACGTTGTTGTCGATTAACAATGCGTCAGATCATTAATTAAATTCTGGGCTGAGAATGAAGCCGTTGGATAGATGCGAATAATATCGGCGAGAGATGTCGATTCGGCAATCAGACAAGGCTGACGGGTGAGAGCTTCTACGGTGACCGAAACAACCACAAATTCGCCCATGAAAGTCTTGGAAATTTCCCACGACCTTCTACCTCCACACCTCTCATCACACTTCCACCTCTTCATTTCTCCATTCTATTTGTCACTTTAGAAATCCCCCACAGAGGGATGCCGATCATGCCTTTTAAGATGAGCTTTTTAGGTTTAATTTCCTGCAGAGGCCAACACGGCTTGTGTTGACCCAAATTGAAACCAGCCACTTCGCGATGGTGATGCGAGAGCCTTCCCGACCAAACGCAGAGCGCGGAGTTGGTTGGAAGTACAACTTTCCGAGTGTTCAGTATTAAATCTTTACTTCCTTTTCACTTTGCCATTAGACTTCATTGATTTGAATCTTTCCAGACTCTTGTTAATCCTCATCTACAATTTCTTTCGTTCTCCTTGGTTCACATACATTTACCTCCAATCCTCCTTTGGGTTTGGAAAGTCCATCTACATTGCTTCAATCACCAAAGACAACTACAAGTGTTATTTAGAGAATCCTCTTCTTTCAACACTATCTCTTACAGCAAATACAGGGATCGTTGAAGTATTTTCTTGATCTTTCGAAATTCCCCGATCCCAAGGATCTCTGGGCAGCTCTGTTCTCCCACCCAGCAAGCCCCTCAACCAAAATCTCTGTCAACTCCCCTAACAAGGGAAGATGGCTTCCAAACCACCCCTTGGCGACCTTAGAGACGAGGAGAAAACCCACCAATACGTAGACAAACTCCCCACAGACATTTCCCTCGCCCGCAAAGTCCTCGAAGGCTACAGCGGCATCGCACCAGCCGAAGTAATCCCACATATCCTCGCTACAGTAAGTCCTTCTCGAAGCTCACCTTAACCTAATCAACTCCTTAGCTCATCTCACATCAATCAAACTAACACACTGTCCTAACCAGCACGCCAAAGCCCTCACGCACCCCGACGCCTATCCCTGCCTAACTTCCTTCCGCTACCTCCAATTTCACATCTCCATCCACCCACTCTACACACATCTTCTCTCCCGTCTCACTTCTCCCACATCCTCCACCAACCTCCTCGACGTTGGCACCTGCATGGGCCAAGACCTCCGTATGTTCGCTTTGGATGGTGCGCGCGTTCAGAATCTCTACGGTTTAGATCTCCATCACGAGTTCATCGAGCTGGGATATGAGCTTTTCGGGGATAGAGATCTTTTTGAAGGAAGGATGGTTGTGACTGATATTCTTGGGGATGATGCGAAGGCGTTGGCGAGTTTAAATGGAAAGATGGATATCATCTCCGCCACAGCTTTCCTTCATCTCTTCACCTGGGAAGAACAGGTCCGTATCTGCTGTCGGATGATCGGGTTTCTAAAGCCAATCGCTCCATCACCATTTCCATCATCATCATCCACTTCCCCATCAAGCCAAGCCTACTCTCACAGTCAAGACCGCCAAATCATCCTCGGACGCCAAAGTGCTACCACCCACCCTGGCATCCGAATTCGCGTGAACCCACAATGGGGCCGTCGGGAGATCTACCTGCATGATTTAGAGAGCTTCAAGAAGATGTGGGCGGAGGTGGGAAGCAAGACAGGCACGAAATGGGAAGTTAGAGGGGAGTTGAGGGGTTTGGGAAGGGAAGGCGTGAGGGGGATTGAGGAGGGGGAGACGGCGAGATTACTAATTTTTAGTGTTTGGAGACTGGATGGTTGTGGCGAGGGTGGTGTTGGTGGTAATGGAGGGAGGGGAGTCAGAGGGGTCGATAGGATGGATCAGAAGTTGAAGAATTTGAGAGTGGAGAGTTTTGAGGGAGAGTTGGATCAGGAGAGGTTTGCGGATGACTTGATTGAGGATGGTGCTATTTAATCCTTATCAGGTAGGGGGATGGGTGTTGGGCGCCTTTGAAACTTGGACGCTGGACGCTACTCAAAGGTAGCATTGGGACGTTGGAGTGTAGAAGTGGGGAAAGTGTTGTTGATAAATTACCTACCTAAGGCAAATAAGCGAGCAAGCGAGAATTTTCCGTCCAGGGGTTTGTTTTCAGTGAGGGAGATTGAACAATAATAAGTGGTCTATTTGTTACTTCGGAAACTTGAAAGAAAAAGCCGCCTTGGATATTTCCAATTTTCCATTCCTCAAGTAATTTTGTTTACGGGAAAAGATCGGAATCGTGATCGCGCCTTTGTTGATTCGAGATCTGTTCGTTGCCTCCAAGTACACAATTTACCTACCTGCCTCTTCGCATATCTTCCAAACTTCTAAAAACAAAAAGATGGCGAGATGATTCAATTCAATAACATCCCTTCCAACCGAATAACAGTCCACAAACGAGAAAGCATTATTTTCTCTTTCAACCAGTAATAAGTCTTACATGTCTACTGTTTCTCGATCACTCGATCGTTCACAACAAGCCTAGCCCGCTTTTACGTACTAATAACCTCGGGTAGTGTGTGACAACTGACAATCTGTGTGTGTTCAAAACAAGAGATGACTTACGTAGATAATGTTATCTGTAGTATTGGCTTGACCGGAATAGGAAGTTAGGAGGGTTGTGTGGTTTGAATTGATGGGTTGTAAGGTAGGGAAGTAGGAGTGATGGGCGTGTTTGGGATGCGATAAGATGTAGAGAAAGAAGAGCACAGACACACACACACACACACACACACACAACCTGGGTGTGTACAACTTACAACATTCTATTCTTCGAACTAGAGGAACTGTAATGATAATAGACATTCACCTATTCACCAGTGGACGAGGAATATGCACGATACAAAGAAAAATTCCCACGAAGCTGTACCGCCAAGCCACCGGCACTCACTCAGCTGTCGACTATTTCTCCAGCTTTTTGCGGGGGTGGAGTTTTCTTTGAAGATTTTGTCAGATTGACTTTTCTGGGAATTCCCACCCGACGGATCCAGAGGATGGTGGTGCAGGAAACCAGGTACGTAAAACGAGGATGAGATGACTAAGAGCATACGAGATCTCGAGGAGGCCTACTTCACAGGATGCTATACTTTCTTGGTGTCTGACGTGATGATTGCAACTTGCAAGCGAACTAATTGGTAACGAGACCGACTTCCCCGGATTCTTCATGACAATATTTGCTTTCAAGTAGCAAGTAGGAGTAGTACGAGGCAGGTGAAGGATTTGACTTTATTGTGTGATTTGAGGAGGATTGTGTGATCTTACAAATGGGAAAGAGTCTGGAAGCCCGCAGAGTTGGAAGGTGTTTATGTAAGGCAAAGAGTCGAGACATCCTGTGATGAAAAGAAAGTCGAATATTGCGTGACGGGCATACGCCATCGATGATTCGCCACCCGTCGCTGCATTGGGACGCACACAGACAGATGCACCTCGAAGGCGGCGGCCGCCTTCCGACTAGACCACACAAGGCCAGAGGATGTGGAAGAAACAGTGGATCGAAGATTTTCAACCTCAGCATACCGACAGGGCTGGCCCACTACTACAGTAGTCGCCGACATTTGGGGAGAGCGATAGAGAGAGGGAGAGAGAGAGGCATGAGAGCAGTGCAAGCACAACCACACAAGTCACAACACGCTCGTCCTGCAACCCTCCGATCCTGCGCTCCTCAACTCCTGCTACCTTTACCACTCCTACCCGATCGGTGTCGCACACACTCACTCATACGACACAGCCCATATCTTTGACCATAATCCCATCAAACTCATTTGCCCCAATCTCTCTTGCGCTCGCTGGGTAAATCAATGTTCGCACGCAATCTGCCGTTATCAGACCCTTCCTTTGCTGCTACTCTCAGCCTTCCTCTTTGCGCCCGCCCCGATACGTCGATATAGACTTTCTCCCCACTGCCAAAAAAGCACGAGCTCGGCCTCAGCACGCAATTTACTCCCTCAAACCTCAACTGCCCTGGGGCGAATTGAAACAGCAAGTCTCGGGCTCCATGCTCTCCGCACTCTCTGAGTAAGACGTTGTTGTTGCCGTTGACCATTATTGGACTGGGTTTTTGGCTGCGACGAAAGGCGACACCGTTTCTTCCCATGCGGCTACGAGCTATCTACCCACACACACCCCGGCACTCAGAATGGCGTCAACTCACTCTGCCTCTCTGGCATTGCTCCGTTCCATTGAAGAGGATCCTGACCGCCAGATGAACGAATTTCTCAGCGAGAACATGACATTCGCCATGTCACCGAACAAGGAGGATGAGCAGAGACAAGGCTCATTCCCTCACGACGACCACCACCACCACCACCTTCACGATCACCATGGCTCAGACCCTATACTACACGACAACTGTGGAGGAGATTTCGACGCCGTCGACGCTGTGATCACCATGGACTCAACTACAAAGATGGCCGGCAAGACTGTCGCGCCCTTTCTGGCGAAACATATTCCAGACCAGTATGCTCCACTGGGCGCACCACAACTCGCAGCCACTTCGCAGAAAGATCCAAATACCCGATACTGCTATCGACACCAACCAGATTCAAAGTGTAGGAGGACCGCAGACGAACCAACAATGGAGATCCTACAGAGGGTATGTTACACTCACCTCGTAAATGTCACCCATATGAACTGGGCTAACAGTAACAGAACCTCGAAACACTCTCACAAGCAGACCAGCAAGGCATATCGCATGTCTGGTCACTCTTCTCGGCAGCCCCAGCTAAACATCGAAACCTGATGCTCCAAGGTATCCTCACACAATGTTGCTTCCCTCAACTATCCTACCTCTCTACCCAAGTGCGAGACCTCATCAGAATCGACTTCCTTACTGCCCTTCCTTCCGAGATATCCTACAAGATTCTATGCTACCTCGATACCACCTCCCTTTGCAAGGCGGCACAAGTCAGTCAGAGGTGGCGCATATTGGCCGACGATGATGTGGTGTGGCACAAAATGTGTGAGCAACACATCGACCGTAAGTGTACGAAGTGTGGATGGGGATTGCCGTTACTTGAAAGAAAACGATTGAGGGACTGGAAGCGACAACAACAGTTGCGGGCAAGCGGGCGGGGATTAAATGAATGGTCACCCCGTCTCACACCAATGCCCGAGGACAAGAACAACATAGAATTCATCAAAACTTTAGTCTTGAATGCATCAAGCAAACGCAACGCATCTTCGCTCGCGTCGGATCCATCAACAGCGACCGCTTCCGATGGTAACAAGCGACAACGCATCGAGGAGCCCAAAAAGCCCAAGTTCCGCCCATGGAAGGATGTCTACAAGGATCGTTTCAAGGTTGGAACCAACTGGAAGTATGGTCGATGCTCAACCAAAATCTTCAGGGGTCACACAAATGGCGTGATGTGTCTCCAATTTGACGACAACATCTTAGCGACCGGTTCATATGATACAACAATCAAGATTTGGAACATGGACACTGGAGATTGTATCCGGACGCTAAAAGGCCACACCTCCGGTGTACGGACACTTCAATTTGACGACACGAAATTAATCAGCGGCAGCCTAGATAGGACTATCAAAGTATGGAACTGGCGAACGGGAGAATGTATCTCGACGCTGGATGGCCATACCGAGGGCGTCATCGCCGTCCATTTCGAAGGGCCATACATCGTCTCGGGCTCCGTTGACAAAACAGTCCGAGTTTACGATTTCAAAGACAAGCGAACACAGACTCTCAACGGTCACAAAGACTGGGTCAATTCCGTTAAGGTTGACTCGCAATCTCGTACTCTCTTCTCGGCATCAGATGACTGCACTGTCCGTCTCTGGGATCTCGATACCATGAAAACCATCCGGGTATTCTCCGGCCACGTTGGCCAAGTCCAGCAAATCACACTCCTACCCGCCGAATTTGAGCCCGATGAAGCAGAAGTCGAAGAAGTAGACGACGGATCAAGCAGTCTCTCCGATCGCAGCGAAACGCCGCAACCAGTTGAACCTTCCACTTTCGAGCACTGGCCCGATTCTCGACCACGCCCAACTCGCTACATGATGACGGCCGGCCTCGATTCCACTGTTCGTTTGTGGGATATCAACAGTGGTCGTTGCATCAAGACTTTCTTCGGGCACGTGGAAGGCGTATGGGCTTTAGCAGCTGATAGCCTACGCGTCGTTTCTGGAGCCGAAGATCGAATGGTCAAAGTCTGGGACGCTAGAAGTGGGAGATGTCAAAGAACTTTCACGGGCCACGCCGGTCCAGTGACTTGTATCGGTCTGAGCGATAGTAGGATGGTCACTGGAAGCGAGGATTGCGAGATTCGATTATACTCTTTCAAGAGTGAGGATGGTGCGGATTCCCTCCATACGCAAGGAGAAGGTGGCGCTGCCAATGGTTCTGGACGCCGAGTTCCTTTACCGTTTCTTGATCTTACCCATCTTGGGTGGGTATCTTTTTTTGTCCTCGATTTCTTGTACACACTTTCTCTCTTGCTTCTGCCACGATAGGACCCGGTGCTTTGTTCCTTGCTTCGAATCATAGGATACTCTACCTGGTTGCCCGAAAGGCATCCAGACATTATGCTTGTGTTTTCTTCTTTCTTTCACGTTGCGTTCAAATTTACGTTCCTTTTGGGGGGAATGGGGTGGGGAAAATGGCGTTTACGGAGTACATTGGTTAGCGTTATGCATTGCATGGCGATGATGAATCAACTGAACATATGGGAATGGAAATTGAAAGAGGATTACTTGTTTGGTTGGATGGATGGATGGACATGATGCATTAGGAAGAGGGAGGGCAATTTGCATATACGTTTAGCAAACATCTATTATTTGTGACCACACTATTAGATTTTTTGTCTTCAGGACGAGGACTTTCTCACCATAGAATAGTGCAAAGGGAAAGATGGATGGGAAAATAGAATGGTTGCATACAACATCAACTCACAGGATCTTATCCTTATTGTGCAATTTTCTTGACGTGAAAGAAAGAATACTGAAGTATTTCGTTATGCGTGAGCGACATAATATCAGGTTTCTCGAACGTAGGAGGGGTTAATGCCAAGCCCCAATCAGCTGCCGCTTCAACATCTCGTGCCTCCTTTGCCTTCAACTTCACAATTAGTTGACTGCGTGTCGTCTCTCTTAATCATCGCCCAATCACGTATATTATATATATATATATCCGCGACACAGATTCTATTATCATCACTCACAATTGCATCTTGGAATTCCTCCGGAACCCTGATGAACTTTGGACAAGCCCTAGTGCGCCTCTTTTGGTTGTGTTTGTGATCCTTGAACTCCTCGACGCCCTTCACCCTATCACTGGCAAAAAGGCTGACTTACACAAGTCTCCCTCATCATGACCTTAACTCTGAAAAGCAAAATCATCACCGCCGAGGACTCCCAAGATCAAACTATCATTGCAACAAAGCAATCGCCACTTGGCATCAGAGTCATCACACACAATATCCGCTATGCCACCACCCACCCCTTCAAAGGCGAAGAGCGCTGGATGATCCGCCGTCCTCGTCTCTGCTCTCAACTCGTTTTCAATTCCGTCCTCCCCGAAACGTTCATCTGTCTCCAAGAAGTCCTTCACGTGCAACTCGTCGACATCCTGACGTCGCTGAACGCGAATTCGAAGTCGGGAAGGAATGGAGCGTGATTGGAGTGGGCCGAGACGATGGGAAGCAGGCTGGAGAATACTCTCCAATTTTCTATCGTCCGGGGATCTGGGAATTGAAGTCTTGGGAGACGAGATGGCTCAGTAAAACGCCAAAGGTTCCGGGCAAAGGTTGGGACGCGTCGTCAATCAGACTCGTTACCATTGGGGAGTTTATCCATATCGCGACCGGTCGAAAGGTCATGGTCATGAGTACTCATCTCGACGATCAAGGAGTCAAATCTCGCGAGCAGAGCGCAAAGCTCA
The DNA here is from genome assembly GCA_031472005.1 of Tetracladium setigerum. Lineage (NCBI taxonomy): Eukaryota > Fungi > Ascomycota > Leotiomycetes > Helotiales > Tetracladium > Tetracladium setigerum. The sequence goes on along the minus strand of PZJY01000008.1, from coordinate 1,609,758 downwards.
TTCTCAGAGCGATAGAAGATCTTTCGGAGTCTCTGGATCCATCTGCCGTCCTTCTCGCTGGGGATTTCAACAGTCCTCCAGATGATGGCGCATATCAGATCATGACTTCAGAAGATTCCGTCATGGAGGACATCGCGACAGAGATTCCTGTGGAGAAGAGATATGGAAACGAGATGACCTGGACTTCGTTTGGCTATGTGGATAATACGCCGGCTAGGATTGATTTCATCTTCTCGAGGAAAGGAGATGGTGTTCGGTACAAGACTTTTGGCGTTTTGGCGAATCGGTTTGATGATGGAGTGTATCTATCGGATCACCGTGCTTGCGTTACAGATGTTGAAATTCCCTAACTAGATCGTCATTTTGTTTGGACCGAGCTGGCCTTGTGTTTGAAAGGTTTCGATTTGCCTCAATGAATTCGTCGTTTTCTTCCTCTCAATCATTTTCTTGTTTTCTTGACCCAAGTATGCTCGTCGGATGTAGCGTCAACTCTCATTGGCTGTCGGATATACACAACCCCTCCGGATATCAGGATTGGCCCGAAGGTTTGAACCTCCGAGATAATAGCCAGCAACATCCCACGGAGCGGATGTCCAGTTGCTGAATCACACCACAAAATCGATTGTCAGCGAATATTTCGACCAAGTTGAGCTGCTTTCGTAAGGAAAGATGGTCGAGAAAGCCGAATCCCCAGCCCGATTGAGGAATGCACGTGCCTGTGAAGCATGTCGCGGAAGCAAGAGCCGCTGCATTTATAAACCTGAGCGAGAGATATGCCAGAGATGTGATGAGAGCGGAACTACCTGTATTGTGCGAGCGAAAGCTCGTCCAATGAGAAGTCGTGCCATGTAAGTCTTCCATAAGTAACCGTCGCTATTTTGAGTCCTGTATTGTAATGTACTTGAGGTGTTCAACGACTGACAATTTGGTAGTAGTCGTCAAACTCCTAGCAGCTCCAGCAACACATGTCCACAAAATAGCTGTAAATTCATACTGGATCTCCCAGCTGTTCCATCACGAGATGTGACGCAAGATATTGAAGAACTGCACGCTCATCACAAAAACATCTTCAGTTGTGGAGAAGATGTCTCGAATTTGCCATCGTCAGGAGGAGGTTCCAGGACAACGCCAAGTGCCGCCCGACCACTCATCAAACAACGCAAAATCTCCTTGGAAGAGGCCGAAAAGCTTCTGACGGCCTACAAAGACATTTCTTCGGGTTTCCCATTCGTCCATATTCCTGATATTGCATGTGTACCATACATGTCCCGAACGTCGCCGTTCTTGCTGCTAGCGGTTTTGACGTCGGCGGCGAAGTCGGATCCGAATCTTCATCATCAGTTGGATCATGAGTTTAGACGCGTTTTGAGTCAGAAGATTGTGGTGGAGGGCAAGAAGAATTTGGATTTTTTGCAGGGTTTATTGGTCTATATCGCTTGGTACGGTCATTCCATCACTTCTGTGTTTTTGAATTTTTGGACTTCTGGATTGGAGCTGATTGTCATGCGCAGGTACCCAATTCACTCGAATCCAAAGCACAGCCAGACATTCGTCTACATGAATTTGGCTATCAGTCTGACATTCGATCTTGGTCTCGATAACGAGTTTCCAAACCCCACAAGTTTCATTCCAATTGACATGCAAGGTCTTGTGGAAGGAACCTCGTTTACGAAAGCTGCTAAAGACGCCTATCTTGGCTGCTATTGTTTGTCCTCTGCGTAAGCTAATCTTCGGCTGTGTGTTTATGTTTCGCTGGAGCTAATTTCTATGATCAGCGTTTCAATGGGATTTCAAAAGCCTAATAGTATTCAATATCGCAATCTCATGGAAACCCGTGGTGCAGAGGGCTTACTTGGGGAGGATTTTGGTGAGATTTATCACCTTGTCAAGTTACAGCGCTTCTGGGAGCGCTTCTCGGAATTCCATCGCGAGCCAGACGCAACAGTCATTCAATCTGTCAGTGCAGAGGTGATAGCCCAGATGTTCTTGAAAGAATTAGCAGATAACCGAGCTTTAATGTCTGAAGCTGTTCGCAATTCCGGTACCTTCCCCTCCCCTCCGTCAACAACTTTCAAGCACCAACTCATAATCTCAACCAACAGTAACAGTCGGAATGCTCGACCGCTTCACCCAAATCGCAGTCTACAGCTACGACCTCGGCTTCCTCCGCCGTCCCTACCACACCACCTCCTCCCCCACATCAGAACCGCACAATATATCCCACGAATACAAATGCCTCGAAGCGACCAAAATATTCTTCGAATACCTCCTCTCCCTCCCAGAGGAATCCTTCCTCGCATTCACATGCATTCAATGGGCACTCGTCGTCCACTCCATCCTCGTCCTCACCCGTCTCACCTTCGCCATGGCCAACGATCTGAACTGGGACTCCAACACCACGCGCAATAATATCCCCATGGCTATGTATCTCGACTGTCTATGTTTTCGCTTTCAGAAATTATCAAAGACGGTGCCTCCGGTTGTGGATGCGGCGGCGGCGGCGGGCAATAATACGCAAACACCGCCGCAGACTTTCGATCCGGTGTTTATTTTAAGATGGTCTTGGACAGTTTGAAGAAATCGTATTTGAAAAGAGTTGCTGCTATTAGATGCAGGCAGCAGACTGAGATGGATACTGGAAAAGAGACGGAGAGGGGTGGGTACGTGCCAGCGACAGATGCATCAGCAGAGACGACGCCGTCTTCAGTGACGTCGAGAGGGCTGTGTCCGTTTCGCGATCCGGATTTGAGTGCGTATTTCAACTCGTCGGGGCTTTCGCAGAGTTGTAGTAGTGGTGATGCTGGTGTGGGGGATCTCCTGATGAGTGGAGTAGTGGGAATGAGGGGGTATTAATGGTGGTGGTGGTGGCGGGAATGGTATTCCGATTTATTTTGATATTTGTAAGTTTCGATTTTATTTTCTGTTTTTTATTTTGTTATGTTTCTATACACACAACAATTTGTCTGTTTATTTGATTGCGTGCTGTACTGTACTCCCAACTTTCCATAAGAAAATAAGTGTTCAATTCCTCCTATTTTGTTCTGGACGGCTCAAACACTGATACTCTCAATGCTGACTTTTTTCGTCTTCCTTCACATAGGGTCAACGATGACAGGTTCTTGGGCGAAAGAATCACCATATCCGTCTTTTACACGCTAATAAATTTCAACACATTCATTTCACTTCTCGCTCGACTACCTACTGAGATTTCTTTCTTTGAATTTCTAACCACAACCGACGCGTCAGCCTTCATAGCAGTCGCTCAATCATCCTTAACCACCATACCCAACAGAAAACCTCCCAAAACACCTAACTCCTCAACCCAACCTCACCCATCTCTCAGAAACCTACCCTACCCTATCCTACCCACGCCACCCCACCCCATACCACGCCACGCCACCGCCACGTCACGAGAAATCAATCATCTGTCATCTGTCAGCTGTCAGCTGTCACTTTCGCTCATCTACTCATTGTTTTTCAGGTACCGTACTCCGTACCGTACCATACCACAAAAATAACCCGAAAAGAAGAAAAAGGAAAGAAAAGGAAAAAAGTTTAAATCGATAATAGTCTCTCCAGCGAACTCTTTCTCGAACAACACATAAAACAACAATCAAAACATGATTTGGAACGCCAATTCGGCGTATGAGGTCGGTCTGACGAAATTTACGTCGGCAGGTGACTGAAGTACCTACGCAATCAGCACATCTGTTCTATCTTTTCTACTCTTTGTATGGAAGAAGCTACGAAAGGAAGGCATGCATGAATGTAGATCAACATGAGGACTTCTTCGTATGGTATCGGAATGTGCAGTACTCTGTGCATCGGCAGATGTGTATCTCCTGTACTGTCCATACGCTACGTACTTCTGTGCTGTACGTACCTCCCATTGTACCTATGTACATACTGTACTATGCCTTACTACCTCTCATCTAGCAAGGCGTCCAAGCGTGGGGAAAGTAACTTTTTTTGTCGGGCTTATTCGGAAGGAGTTTTTTTTTCTGTTTCCTCCGTAGGAGAATTTTTATCTGTGGTTGGGTTTTTTGGGCTGAAGAGACGAAAGTAGAGGCGAAAGTAGAGGCGAAAGCAGAGGTGGGGTAAAGACAGGACAGAGAGGGTGGGGAAGAAGAGGGGGAATGTGATGAGTCGTTTTCTTAAGGGTTTGGAATAGACGGATAGTGAGAGGGAGAGATTCTTCGGTTTGGATTGACGAGATGGTTGCGAGATGAATGGATATTTGTTCGTCATCATGGTTGTTAGATGCGTGAGAGATATGAAACTTCTATCGAGAGTATGCTAAAGTTGTTGATTGTACACAGATAGTACTTATGTTCTCGTTGTGCAACGAAATGAATGATCTCCCCCTTTCTGCCCTCTCTCTCTCTCTTTTTCGTCTTGGCTACTAAGAGAATCAACCATCTCACATCAAAACAGTGAACCAAAAAAAGCCAAATCAACATGAAGCTTCAAGGCGAGTGAAACAATACTCAGGTACAGAAACTTATCAAGTGCCTGAATCGGTACCTAGATATCCATGAAACAAAAGAAAAAAAAAGAAGAAAAAGAAAGCAAAAATATACTTATGATTTCTTGTACTGTTCTGTTTATCTAGCTGTTCGGAGATATTGCGTTGTATTGTATTTGCTTTTTCGATAGTTCCACAGTTAGTTCAAGATCTTGACCGCCCAACTATGTACAGAAGTACTAAAAGAGAGAGAGGCGAGAGAGAGACAGGGTCAAGGGTTTCGGTACAACGGAGCGAAATCGTATCGTGGTAGATTTATTTTATTTTCTTTTTATGTTTCTCGGTTTTGGATATCAACAACGACAACGCATGATCCATACCATCTCCAGGCGTGGTCTGAGAAGCACATCATAACTCATACATTACCCATCATCAATTCTGGATCAAAGATCTCACTTCCCCTCAATTTATTATTCTCGTCTCTACACAGCTTCTAAAGTAGGTAGGTAGGCAGGTTCACACAGTAGTGTATGTATGTACGTCCATGATAGTGAAGTGTGTTGCAACCATTACCGATATCGAAAAAGAAGCGGTGTAGAAAACAGAACTCTCGGATATTGGTGAAGAAGTGAGTGAGATGGTGTAGTGAGGAGAGATGTCATTCATCAATCTGGTAATTTCCCTCACCCTCCATTCTTTCGCTTTCTGTTTCCATCAATCAATGATATCTTGAAATCCAAGGTTTGGAAAAAGTTAGTTGTGGTGGTGGTGGTTCGTTCCATCTACCGTGAAGACGAGTGAGTGATATCGATCGTACAGATCTACTGTCTGCACTTCACTGCAGCTGGTCCTTGGCTTGGCTTGTGAGGGAGGAGAGAAAGTCTAGACAATTGTTTAGCTTTGATTGATTTCGATCAGATGCATATTAATAAATCAATTAATCATTACAATCATCTTTGAGGCGGAGTGGAGCTGGGGTGAGATGAGATGAGGAACCCCATTGATCTTACTTCCAGTAGTATCTCCGAACGATTCTCAGCGTCATCTTGGTCGTGTTGTCAGTGTTGTGGTATGGGTCATGCGTTTTCACCCCCTGATTTTCATTTCCCTTTCTTGCATTGACACGAGAAATTGAGTGTGGACGTCGTGTGAGGGCTTCTGGAAAAAAATATGGAGAATAGCCTTAGTGATAAGTAGTTTCGTTGTCAATTTAAAAGAACTTTTCGTTTGGGTTTTGGGGCCGTTAGCATTCAGGGAGTGACCTAGCTACCTAATCAGCCTACCTAGGTACGTGGTTAAGTTAACAAGCTGTTCAAAGCTCCCAGGTACGTACCTGTAGTACTGTTGTTGGCATGTTTGGCGTTTTGCTGTCGTCCTCGGGAATTATGGAAAGTGGGGCCTAGATGATCTAGAAAATGTGGAGGATAAGGAAAGGAATAATGCGATAAGGATTTGTTTCATTTTGGTGTGGGGTTGGTTTGCTGGCCTTACAAGGTGAAATATGTTACTTTTAATTTATAACGTCAAGGGGGTATGAGATGAAACAATGCAGTAAAGGTTGTTTGTTGGTTTCTTGAAATAGAAATGCAGTAGAGATCAAACGGTTGATCGGCCGGCCGGCCGTTGCGTTGGTATTGACGGGCGGCGGTTGGAAAAGTATTGTGGTCATGGAATGGTACTGTAATGTATCACAATGATAGCAGTGGCGGGTGTTACTGACAGGAGCATGGCAGACAGACAGGCAGGAAGGGAAGAGGCGGGAAGGGAAGGATAGAGAAACCAACACGACCCTACATTATTGCGTCGTCTTCCTTCTTTCTTTCGTTCTACCTTGTTCCATCCTCTCGAATATCATACTTTCTGTATGGAACTTCTTACAAATATGTATTTCTGGACTCTTCGATGATGGGCAACGGGCTTTTCTTTCTTCGCTTACAGTACAGCACCTACACCCAAGCAATAGGAACCTGTTTATTTTCGTCCTTTTCGAAATCCTTCCTTCCTTCTCCCGAGCCTCAACCCGATGACATGACAGTCGTATGGTATGATATATTAAAACCAATGACATGGATTGCATGCCTTGTCTTGACTGACCTGACCGACCTCGACCTCGACCGAGACAAAAACGGGGTCTAACAGCGAGTCCAACACCGAGTTATGTACAATGTACATACCTACATAACTGACATACCCTCCATACAGCTTGACATCGAATAGCCGGCGTCGAGAGGGTCGAGAGGAGGTGCATCGAATGCATGAATATGCAAGTCGACTGTCTTGTTTTGATTGGTTAGCGAGCAGGGGGAGCAGAGCTGTGGTGGGGAGGGAAACCGTAAATGTGAGGGTGGAGAATGTGATGGAGTGCGTAGACTCTACTCCGTACAGTATAATTTTTGTCTAGGCGCAGGAATTAGCATGCTGGGCCCTGACTCTTGTTTTCGCTTTGTGTTGAGCTAGTATTTCTGTAAATATTCCGGAGCTGGAAATATATGGGGAGAATGAATAATGGGTGATGGGTCGTTGGGTTGATGGGTTGACGGGTTTTGTCTCGCTTGGCTTGGTTGGCCAGGGGAAAGAGGAGAGAGAGAGACATATTTTTTTTTTTCAACTTGTCTGACTGTCGTTGTACATGTTTACCTCAGTGACAACAGTACGATAGATACCTACGTACTGTAGTGCAAGTATTGTAACACCAAACGGGCCGGTTTATTATGATGCATCATCAGATTTTACGGTACTCGAGGCCTTTGTACGCGAGAATGTTCATTCAATCATCGAGATGGGGAGGATGACTTGCAGCCGAGGATCAAGATAATCCAAAGTGTGCGTTGCAGATCGCCACCGCCAATCGATGAGATGGTATCGAAGGGATTTGACGCACAGTTCGTTGAAGTAGTACGGAGATATGGGAAGGGACTGAATCATCTGGGGTTGCTGTTGGTTTGGGATGGGATTATTATTGATGGATTGGATGGATGGGTGGGTGATGAAACATCATCGAGGCCTCCAAACTCAAACACTGTGATGAAGTTTAGACGGTTGATTATTCTTGAAGAGGGTGTAGAAAGTGTTGTGAGAGGATTCAATTGTCAAGTGAAGGCGGGAAGCAAAATGGTAAGTAAGTTCGTCAGCAGATAGATATCAGTGAAGAGAAGCGAGAGCAATAACAACAATAACAACAATAACAATAACAATAATGGGAGCACGACAGCCTCAAAGCAGACATGGTGGAGGAGTCCTCCCCATCCTCCTGCCTCCATCTATCTGCAGGATGGGAGCTGGATGGTGATGGGTGCATGCAAAGCTTGAGAGGCGTCCGGGATGACTGGCGTGAGGGCATTCGGGAGTAGAAAGGGAGAGAGGGATTGGCCTTTGGGTGGTGTACTCGGCAGTAACACCACACACCCACCCTCCACAACCCACGTATACTTCGTCGTCGAGGAGGCGGAGGAGTCATTCATGATGAGATGATGATGAGTATTGTGGCCACATCCATTATTATCTCTCCCTCTCTGTCTCCCTCCCTCTCTCTCTCCCTCTCACACACACACATTCTTCCGGGGGTGTGGGTGGTGCGTGGAAGCCGCCTATGGGATGGCGGCGGTTTGGGCTTCCCATCCTGCCGCATTCCAATCATCATGAAGAGAGAGAAATTAAAGTACTTAGAAAAATAATAATAATGCACACACACTTTACTAGTCTACTCTACCCATCCTCCCCTTAGAGTTCTGAGCTTAGCCAACAATCTGTGACTGCTGCACCACCCGGTAGTCAGAATGGTAATAGCTGCTACTACCACCACTAGTTGGCCAGCATTGACTTCGTGAGCTGTTTGTTTAGCTCACACTCACACACTCACACACTCACCATCCATCTCCCTCACAACCATCCACAGCTCCCCTCCTCCTCCACCCCCCTTTCACTTCATAACCTTGTTCTTGCCTCTTGTCATCCCCTACATTACATTGCCTTTCTTACCATTCATTATATCCATCTACATCCTTCGATGCGCTTCTTCTTCTTCTCACCCTCATCCGGCTTCTCATTCCAACGGCCCTTTAGAGATTCTCACTCTCTACGCCATCAGGCTTGAATGTTTCCACTTTTCGCATAAGAAAAAGCGCATTCCTACCCAACACCACCACCGCCGTGCAACGCCAATTAGGCTGAACGACAGCCCAAAGAATCTTCCCAGCAAAAAGGAGCGCGGAGCCGTGGGCCAAACACACGCAGACGAAAAGAAGAGGGAAAAAATAAAATAAAAAAAAGGAAAGGGAGACCTGGCCTCCATCTCTACTACTTTCCCACCCCGGCCGATATCGTGGTGTTCCTGTACAGTGCTGGACAAACATCTTTTCTTCTCTCTTTCTTCTGAAGACCACCACAACGACCACGAAACTCTACCTATTTCAGGACCTCAACTACAAACCTTGCCCTCCCCTTCGGCTGAAGACGAAGGATCAAACACTCGCACTCCCTCCCTTTTCTATTCTCGTCGCGTGTGTGTGGGTGTGAAGGTCTCGTCCCGCTGGCCCAACTGTGAGGTTACAGCTCCTCCGTCGTATTTATCGATAACACACACCCACCCCCTTCGCCTCCCAAGAAACTTCCCGGGTTTCCCCAATTTTTTGGTTTGACCAAACATCCCACCAAAACCCATCCCTCCCTCCACCGTCACCATTTTCACCTCCAGACTCCAACCCGGCAACCACCTTGCGCAACCTCGTTGTCGCCATAAATATCGTCGTCTGCTGCTGTTGACGCTTCCCACGCGTCTCACGGATCAGCACGATGCCTTCAGAAAAAATGCCTCGCCCGGCTTACGTCGTGGATGTGGATGAGAATAGTGGGAAGCAGGTGCGCGGGACCGTACGAAGCGCACTCAAAGAAAAGCCCATGGTCTCGCAACACCGCGACCCTCGCGCAGGAAAGACGAAGAAACCTCATAGCGATTCGGGAGATAAGAGTCTGGTGCGTGCGCAAGCAGCTGAGCTGGCAGAAGAGAGGGAAGCCAAAATGGAGAGGAGGAGGTCCACCACCAGCACCAAGTCGCCTCGGAAATCTGTCAGGCCTCCCTTGTCCTACGAGAATCGAACAAGTACAAGTGGGAAGCTGCCGCTGGCACAGCGGTCTCCAAAGGATGTCCCGTCGAACTATGGCATACCCCTTCCCAATCCAGGATACGGCCCACAAGCCATCGCAACCCAAGCTCCAATTCAGATCGCACTTCGACCTCGAGCCGTCACAAGTCACTCATACCAGAATAACCCTCAGCACAACTATGCCCAACCCTTCGCCCCTACCACCTCACATGGTCCGCCGCTGTCCATGTCGGCCTACTACCAACATCAACCCTTGGTCGCGCCATCATACCCTCCACCATCAGACAATTCATACATGCAATTCGCAGCCCCAAATAACAATACTACCATGGCTCCCCAAGACTACTTCGCTCAGCAGATTGTCCGGCCACCCCTTCGACCACTCTCTGCAAGATTTGATTCTATTCCGAGGAGCCATCAGTCAATAATCGACGACCCCATCTCCCGAACCACTTCAGCATTCGGGACAAGAGATACTCGTCGCCAATCCATGGATGGGCAGTATGGAGATGGGTATTATGAAGACAGCTATGCTTCAAGGATTAGCGACCCTGTGAGGATGAGAGAACCCATGCGTGCACCATCGGCACGTCCCAGGGACCCAGACACAATCGCCATGCCCCCACCTCCCCAACCAAAACCTATTCTCCGACGACCAATTACGGACTATCCTGCAGAGACAGAAACACAGTATAGCGACCGTCATGACCGTCACGATCGTCATGAGCGTCACGAGCGTCACGAGCGTCAGGAGCGTCACGACCACTATGACCGTCAGCTGGAACGTCAACTGGAACGTCAATTGGAACGTCAGGAGAGACCTCAACTGCGCCAGCCATCAAGACCTCGCCGACCCAGTACAAACCGTCACTCCGTCTCGTACGATCTTGGAAAGGACTCGGAGCGTGTCAGGATTGAGACTGCCAACAATAGCCGAAGGCGGCAGAGCTACTATGGACAAAGCACATCTCAAGATTCTGGCACATCTGGCGGATACGAGGACAAAATCAACCTGGCTGCAAATTATCAAGAAGAGGTAGCAGGGCCAACTGTTCCATTGACAGCAGACATGCTGAGAAAGCAACAGAGGCGTCAAGGAGGTAGCAGCCGAAGCACCAACAGTGGAAGCCGAGACGAGAGCGATTACAAAAAATCAGCCACAACACGAACCACTCGAAGCGGGAGTGGAAACGACGACGAGAACGTCACTATCAAGGTGACTGGCCAAGCTCGCGTGATGGTTGGCGGAACTCGAATCGATTGCGACGATGGTGGGGAGATTTCCATCTCTCGACAAAAAAGCCTTCGCGATCGCAGCGATCGCGGCTCGGAGTATAGCACGCATGTTCCACAACGACAAATCGATGACCGTGACCGTCGAAGCCGAATCGACAGACCTACTGTTGGGAGATCTCGAATGAGCTCCAGTCACTCCTACACCCGATCAACACCTCAATATCAGATGGACAACTTCCTCTGATCGCCTCTCCCTCCTTCTACATACCGACATAGCAATTTATATACTTCGATATAGCGCATGACCTCTTAGGACGAGGTCGCATTAGGGTTTCTCTTCTTTTGGTTTCTCAGTTATTGGTGCATCTTCTTTTTGCATGGGGGGCTTTTACATTTTCTAGTCTCTTCTTTTCGCCCGCCTGTTCATCTCACAAAAGTTGAAAGAAGAGTTTTGAAAGTTTCATATACCCCCATACGAGAATCTGCATATTTGAGGAGCATTACACTTTTCGGGAGCGAAAATTTTGGGCATAATTTTGTTTTTCTTGGACCGTTTTCTTCCTTGGTTTTCGAAGGAGAGATATGACTCATGTATGACCTGTATGATTTGATGATGTTTGGACCGGATACCTTTTTGTTTCTCAGTTGTTCGAGTTCCCTGATTATGGGTTCGTTTTCGTTTCCCCCTTCTACTTCTACTTCTACTTCTTATTTTTCTTCCTTTTTCTTCGTCCTTTTTCTTCTTCTATTGTGCGTTGTTGCTTTTTTGACAAACACAAGATTGGCAACCCTGTTCTGGCATTGGGAATACCACGTTTTTGGGAGCTGGGACATTTAAGAGTATCTGCTAGCAATGGCATGTACCTTTAGGATTATGGATACGTTACTCCCTTTACTCTGTGCGATTGTTCGCATAGAGATGGCTTGTCTTTTTTTTCGGAGCGACTAGAACTGGATGGGTTTGGGAATATCAATTATACTGGGAAAAGTCTTGTGAGGAGGATCTCCTTTTACAGTTAAGATTGGCAGCATTAGACTGCAAGCGAAGGAAGGAAGGAAGGAAGGAAAAGAAGACGGAAGGATGATGATGAAGATGATTGCATTGAATGCATGATTAATGGCAGAGTTCGTAGATGGAATAGTACAGCCAGATAGTTGAAAATATTGGAAACTATAAAAGATTGATCGAGTCCCATTTTCCATGTGTTGTCCTATGAAGCGAGAAGCTGCTGGTTCAAAAGAGAAATCAACCGCATCAACGAACACCTCTTCTGAAGATTTTTAAGAAAACCCCCCACGTTGTCCCTGCATTCATTCCAAAGATCAGAACCCCGCATCCAAACTCAATTCCCTTTCGGCAAACACATGGATGGAGTCTGGCGTCGGATGGGGCTTGCAATGACAGTGCCAAGCCATATCACGTGGGGCTCGTTTCTTTGCCATGACAACCGCCCAGCCGCCTCCTTTGTTTACATGCGTCACCTGTGGAAATCCCCAACCACCTCCGTTTTGAAGACAAGCAGGTCAGCGACAAAAGTCGCTTTGCTTGTCATCAACTTTTGTTCTTCACAAATTACAATCACCAAACGAGAGACATTTACGAAACTTAAAAAACGAACCCCAATTTCATTTCTCGAACGAGGGAACTTGCATTCCTGAAAGCAAGCCAGCAAGCAACGCTGCGAATCCTTCGAGTGGGACACACTTTCAACATTCCAACACACCCTGCGAGGCGTGATTGTGCTTTTACATTCCAAAGAGCATATCGACAGGGAAAGAAATACAAGATGGCGCCCTTACCAACACCATCAGCATTCACCACTCTCCTCACCTCTCTCCTCAGACGAATTCCTTCATCCTCCCCGACGACAACATCCCAGCTCGTCCCACGTTCCGATGCCCTCCTCAAACGCGAATTAGCAGGTAATCCCGGAGATGGCGTCACTCCCTTCGCACAGGTTCCCAACAAAGCTGTCTTTATCATCCTCGGTCTCCTCGGTGCAGGTTTCGTCCTCACCGGCATCTGGTTCTTCTTTTGGGCCAAGAATGGCGGCTTCTACTTCCACGAAAACGATTGGGATGACTATAAATCTACTGTGTTACGGAGGAAGGGTCCAAATGGAACGACGCTTAGCGGTGCAACCGAGAGTACGGATTTAGGTGGTGGAAGTATCGTCCATGATATGAGCGAGAAAGAGGGCGGCGGACAAAGCGTATGGGGTAGAATGACCCGAGGTGGGAGAAAGAAGGGCAAGGCAGGCAAGAAGCGCTACGAGAGTTACAAAGACGATGACGGGACGACCGAATATCTCGGCTCAGCAGGTGGCTCATCACTCGGATCGGAAATGTCAGACATCAAGCGCGAAAAGCGTCGAGCACACAAGGAATACAACGAGAAGCCCAAGAAATCCCGCTTCCGTCGTAACCACGCACCCACCGAAGCCTCCGAGGTAACTGAAGCTCTCACCGTCGCCGACCCAGATGAGGAAATAGATATTGGAGTGCAAAACACAATCCGTGCTTACCGACATGAGAAACCAGCTCGTGTGGGTGGCCTGAACAAGGAATCAGATGCTAGCGCATGGGATGGAAGCACCGAAGCAAGCATGAGCGAAGTTCTGATCAACCACCGCGAACCCACACCCACCAGCACACCTACCAAAGAGCGCACCCGCAAAGCCGACCGCAACGATAAATACACCGGTGGAAATGCCGGCATTCGAAAAGTCGTCAGCACTTCTCACCACAACAATCCCACCACCGCACCTTCGGCGACAAGTTTCTGGAACAAAAACACCAACACAGCTACATCTTCTGCTCCATCCGAGGCCGACACAGAACGCGATCGTATCCGTGCCGAGGCGAAACGATTGCAGGAGAAGGGCAGAGCAGCTAGTGCCAAAGGCAAACGCGACTTTAGCTTCCAACACGGCGACGACAACAGTACCGTCATCACCGAAAGTACCATCTCCTTTGAAGAACGCGAGCGTGAACGGGACCGTGAAGCCAGACGAGAAGAGCGTGCGCGAAGAGAAGAACGTCGCAATGCTAGAGCTGCAGCTGCTGGACAGAGGGGAAGTAGAAGTCCAAGTAAGAAATTGGATTTGCCGGGTGGGTATTACGAGGATATTAGTAGCGAGCTGGGCACGGAAAGTACGATTAGTACGAGGAGTGCCGATACAGGGACGAAGAGTTATAAACATCACATTCCGGGCTTGAGTAGTAGTAGTGCTGGCCAAAGTGCGGGTGCAGGAGCGGATGAGTATAAAGAGGAGAGGAGGAAGAGGAGAGCTGCTAGGGAGGGTGGCGGCGGTGGTGGTGGTGGGTATAGAAGGGGAAGAAGGGATAGTTTGGAATGAGTGAGCTGAACTGTATTGAAGTACGATCTCGACATGATACTTTGGACGGAATGAAAGAGCGTTTTGAAATTGCATGATGGATGGAAATGGAGATCAAAGATGATATCACGACATTAGCATGGTAAAGTTTGGATGATTTGATTTTGCTTTTTTTCGGTGGAGGGTCTGTTCTTGTACCAGTAGCGAAGGTGGTTAAACGAGAAATGGGAAATAGGGGATGAAGCAAATAAGCAAGCAAGCGATCGATACATAGAATAGCGCAATGGAATACAATGGAAACACATACCACAATCACCTTTCGGCTTTTCTTAGTTCTCCTTTTCGCCCTATGCAAGTGAGATGGGGTGATGGTGATGGTGATGGCGCTTCCTTCCCTCGCTTATTTTAGTGAGATGGGGACTTGTAAGGGAACCTTGTAAGGGAACCTTGTCTGCTGGTAAGTACCAGAACTCTTACTAGACTAGGCACTTACTTATTTTCCCTTATCTGCTTCTTTTCATATGTTTTAGACTTGGTGTCACATTCCGCCTCGTAACCAGATGCTGCAGATCTGATTTCTTATCGAACGAAACAACGGAACGATTTGAATGAGGCAGAATTAAAGATGCAGTTATTTTCCCAAGGGCCATTTGGACCTACTTGCAAAGTGGCATGACTCGACGCGACACTGCCTGAAATCTGGCAATTCTGTTGGTAGAACATTTGGCACATGCAGATACTTCCGTCGTAGCAGTCTGAGATGTTGACCGAGCCGCTGACTTCCCAATTGTAGCAATTGCCTCCTTCGTAGTTCTCCATGAGATCGGGCCAGTAATACCTGACTTCTGTCTGAAAGTTTGAACCAGCTCCTGCATTAGTCTCTGTCCTTATCATATGGACGGAATATAGAGAGGTCGTTTCAGTACCTTGAACCACGTGCAATAGTGATCATCGTACCAATTCAACTTTGGATAGGCTGCATCTGCCGTCGTGATGAAGAAAGCGGCTATTGCGGCCAAACTGTAGACGGGACAGGACTTGAGGAGCTGCATGTTGCACCGGTATCTCTGTTGTTCACATGTAATTAGTGAAAGTGAAAATTGAGACATGCTAAGTGGGCAGGAAAACATGCAACCTACTTGAGTAATGCTTGGATATGGGCTGGACGAGTGAGTGCTAGGACTGTGTAGTGAGGATCCTTCGAAACTGCGACAGTGAATTGGGTGCGTGATGGTGGAACTTTCTTCTTCTCGCTGTCAGGGGATATTGCTGCTCTTTAACCTTGAATCTTCAGTCAATGTATTCACATTTGGGAGCACTAAGCCTGTTTACTCTTTTGCGCATCTCAATCTAGGCCGCTGTTCTCTCACATCAGTTTTATCAAGTTTTGGCGACGACGCTCAAGGAGCCCAAACAAGTTTCCAAGAAAAACCCAGAATGGAAACTTCCCCAAATATACCCAGCGCTTTACCTAACCTTTAAACCCTAATTTCAGCCTATCCCTCTACATCAAATACATCTGAAAATCCCCGGAGGAATCTAGCGACTCAGCAAATGTCAGTCCAACGTAGTGCCGAGCCAAATCCCCTGGACAGCACAAGGTTGCGGAACTCTCTGCAAACCGGGTTTTGAGAAGTTTTACAGCGAGCACATCCGCACATTAGTCCGTCTTGGTACTTGTCACTGTATCCCGTCTTAGAAAACTATCATTTTTATGTCTTATATAATCTCGAGTGTAGTAGGCGATACTCCATCAAATAAACGACCCTGAAGAGGCGTCAGATAGCCAACCCTTCGAAACTTCACACCTGCGTCAACCTTTTTTAATATCAAGCAACTAAGTCTGTCGTTTACTTCCATTCTACGGCAAGATGTAGGGCCAGCACACCATGTCATCTCGGGTAGTGTATTTCCTCCAATTTCTAATAGAAAGGTTTGCAAAGATGCCAACTCATCGATGCTAAAACTCTCATACGGTTCTCGAGCCCTACCTTTGGCATCTTTATGTTCGGACGAATTTAAGAGCATAAGCGGTAGACAATACAGATTGTCACCCTTCGTTACCGGCTCGTCGTAGAATGCGTTCGCAAGGAATTGTTCGCATGTTCGGGTTTTTGATGAGAAAGCGTATTGGAACAATGAAAAGTACCCACGATTCCGAAAATCGACGGAATCATACGCCAGACAACTCTTCGCTGGGATGATTGTCTGGATTAGACCTCGTAGCTTCAGAGATAGAGGCGCGGATAAAGGAGCCAAATGTGGAGCTGGAGGCGTGGGATTCTCACATAAAACTTCGAAAAACGTGACAGGGCGACTCTCTGGCGTGCCGTACTTTGAGGTTATAGAATAATTGCATTCCATTACCATCCCATCCATTTCGTCTTCAGCGTAAGTGATAATTTTGCCAGGGCGAGATGCCCACGACCATGACGGTATTGACGATGTCAAGCTGGCATCTGTGGCATATTCTCCATTTTGAGCAGTGATTCTCCAAGCTAGTGCGTAGGCCAGGTCTGATTTCCAGAGACCATACAAGAACTCGTCGCCTGACATTTGAAATTTCGCGGCTAATCCAGCTAAGGCTATTAGCCTATCAGATTCACGTGTGAAAATGCGGTGGCTGTATATCTCCATAGCTTGGTACCACCAGTAAAATCTTTGCCTCATGTTAACTTGGTTTGAAAAGCTCCCAGCTGCGTCCATCCTTATATACTTGTCGAAGTCTGACTTATTGTTCAAGGGGATCAGCCCCATTGGTAAGCCTTCAGATGCAGTTTTGGAAGCACAGGCCCAGGAAATTCCCATTTGAGAAAAGCAAAGAATGCGCGGTGATAGGTATTTCTCTTGAAATGTCCAGCCACGCTTGTCCAAGTACGCGGGCTCTGGCATGTACCAATCATGACACATAAGGAACACTCCCTTTGTAATGACTCCATCTTCCTTGGGGTATTGAACATTTAGCGGACAAGGATATGTTTTTCGGGGATCTCGCTCAACAAAGAGTCCAGCATGGCTATCTTCTCCAACTGCAGCAGATATAGTCAGCAATGCATTAGAATAGATATCTCCCATTCGTGCAGATTGCGTCTGCCAGTCGATCTCACAGTCTTGAACGATGCAAAGCGAATCGATCCAGAGGAATTGAATGCCGAGATGCCGGCAGACGACTACAGCGTCGGTGAGAGTCTTTGGGAAAGTCGATTCATCCACAGATTTCTGCCGCAACTCAAGATTTTCCTTTTTGGTGAGGTAATCGTTTTGGCTTCCAGGTTTGCCCCAGCAGTAGCTAAGCGCAGCATATGATCCGACCCGGTCTTCGCCAACAGAGAGAACGATGTTTTGCGGGGTCTCCTTAAACCCAAGGTCTAGCACTCTATATGGAAGTATTGATTTCAGTTGAGGCTGGTGGCAACAATTTTCATGGTGGTTTGCGCAATCACGAAGCCAGCTGGCTCCCATATCTAGAGTCGTGGGAGACCCTGTACTCGAATTATTAACCATGTTCTGGCTGCTTGGGACAAACTTTGCAAAATCTGGGAAATCGTCAATCATCTATAGTCAAATGAATAGGGTTTGAAATCGGATACCATTTAGATTCTTCAACCTCAGGTTGCCTAGAGACTCCTGTCCGAAGCGCACGTCGAGATCTCCCAGATAAAGGTATGCCGGATTCGGTACGTGAATATCAGGTGCTTGAAGAGTAAGGTACACTCTATCGTAACTGTCCTCGCTACCGTGATTGACCTCTGAGGTTGGAAGTAATCCAAAAGAGATTTGATAGCAGAAATTGCAACCGTTATTTGCTGCTTTTTGCAGTGACTCCAGGTTGCGATGGTGAAAGTAAAAGGATTCGAGAGGACCTCCAACAAGTCCCAAGTCATTATTCAAAACTTCTTCCTCGCTGTATTCGTCCGGTTCACCTGGTGACCATTCCTCGCAATATGACAAGAGGTAGAGCTTTTCATCCTTTGCCAATTCGATGTATGGCTTGAATTGTATATCTTGACACAGATTGCAGAGCATCCTTTTTTTTTTTTTTTTTTTTTGATTCGAAAGTATGAGAATGCGAGAAACCATTGTCAGGATACATGCAATTCGTATAATTTATAAGAAACTCGAATTGAGGCTGAGCTGTCATGCGGTGTTTCAAAGACTAATCCTGGTGACACAATGAAGGCGAAGGGCCTGTGGGCTGTGAGGCTCGCTCGACAAGGATGACTGCTGCGTGTAGGCCGACCTTTTCGCGGAATCAATAGAGAAGAATTATGGGAAATACTCGCTTTCTCAATTTCACATGATCACGAAACGGTAAGAATTTATGGCCATTATCCTGTGATCGATGGAAACAAAACCATGTTCGACCGCTTCACCATCCTATCCGTAAATTCGATCCAACGGAACTGAAAGGCAGGGGGAAATGGCTAACAGATAGATCCAATATACACACTCCTTCAAATACCTAGCACCTTCGAGCTCATAAATACAGCAAATGTAGCTTTGCCGATAGCTTGCTTCCTTGATGAGGCTGAAGCCATCATATCAGGGGTGTATTTATTTATCTCTCCTATCAAGTACAATCTATGGATACCGACTCACCGGAAAAGAATTAATTATGTTATCGATCCTCGCCCAATTTTGAGGTCTTCTAACAATCTGAGCTAGGGAAATCCTGACTTTTACAGTCTCGCGATTTCGTACAACTACACGCCAATTTCTCAAGCAGGAACCTGTAAAGAAGCAGATACGGATTCCCGGGCAAACACATTTTGGTGCTCTTGATGCTCAGGCCCTGCTCCGGCATGTTTACCCTCCGCTCAGGTTTGCTCACGCTCAGCTCAGGTTAAAGCAGTAGTTACTCACGTCCGCAGACTAAAATGGAATCAGCCAAGGGTAAACTCGATCCTGACTCTAGGGAAATTCGCTACGCGCTCCCGCCAACCGGGGAGCATAGATGTCGAAAACCACGCCCTACTCCCGCTTCATATTCATATTCAAGCGATGACGGCTCTCCTTTTGATGGGACCCGGTTCGGATCAGTCTGTCCCCAGCCAAAGTTTGAGAGCAAAGCTGAGTCAGGAGAAAAGCATGTCTTTGACGAGGATTGTTTGCGGCTGAATATCTGAACGCCGGTGCCTACTCCAGAGAAGGAAGGCAAAAAGTGGCCGGTTATGTTGGGGCTGCATAGAGGATGATTTCAAATCGGTGACCCGTCGCAAGAGGTTGGGATGGATCCTATCAAGTTAATATCTACTGGAAAACTCAACGTAGTTTTCGTTGCCATCGGATACCGTCTGAATATTTTTGGTTTCTTGGCTGGATATGCTCTGAGAGAGGAGGGCGGTGATGGAAGAGTTGGGAACTATGGACTTTGGGATGAAAGGCTTGCAATGGAGTAGATAAAAATAAATATCACTGATTTTGGTGGTGATTCAAAAAATATCACGTTGGCCGGAAGAAGGGCTGGGAGTTATGGGGTACATGCTCAAGTGCTTCATGACTTCAGGTCTTCAGAATCAGAAAACGGGCTTTTCTAATCAGCTTTCATGTGCTCGAATGCAATTCCCTCGCAGTCGAGATCTTTGGAGCAAAACCAGCCTCCATTAGAAGAAATCTGTAATTATTTCAAGATTGCAGCTGGTTTGAACGGATCGGAAAAGCTGGCGTTGCTGAGAAAAATTGACGCGAAGGAGCTTGTTGCTACGATTGCGTATTTCGAGAACACAATTTCAGACTAATTACCAACGGTAAATTCATTCATGAGGTACGCACTGGAAGTATCATATTTAATCATCTCCCATGGTTCTTCAGTTTACTTTACAAATACTTCAATATTCTTCGTTATTTTGTGAGCGAACATTAACCGGCTCTAGGGAATGGTCGCTTTCCATGATAATGGATCCTTTGCAGCCGAATTCGAAAGACGCTCTATGGAACAATCATCGCTGACGGTCAAGTTCGCGCACCTTCAAGATTTCTCGTAAATAATCTGCTTGGGTACGGTGTTGAGGTCAAGGATATTCGGAGATACTAAATTGGCTATCGGCTTTCATTCATTGATGAATCTATCGCACCGAGAGATTCCGGTTGCACACATGCTATGGACAAGCCATTTGGACGTAAGTTCCTATACATTAACTTGCAAGAAAAGCAACTAACATGTGCATGTAAAGTTATGCGATCATGCACGGTCCTACTCTAGAAGAGCTGGTGTTGATGATGACAGATTGGATAAGAGACCTGGTTGCTTTTGTAAATGACGAGAAGGACTATGATTATGGAACGGTTGAAGGGGATGATACGAACGTTGCGACTCGGGTGGGAAAATTGAGACACAAAAGGACTCGAGGTGGAAAGAACTTCTTCATTCAGCTGATATATTTTCGGGAAGCTAGAGAGTTGAAAGCACTTGAAATTTGAAGACTCGCTGATTTTGATTCGGCGTTGAGCTCAAGTGACATACATATAGCTCTGGACGCAGCTTCCCAATCACTGTAGGATGTGAGCCGTTATAGAATCACCTTTGGTAGAAGTATAGTTAGTGGCTCATAGGAGCGGTTACGCAAAAGTCCTTTTTGTCTTTAGAAACCCAAAAAATGGAAAAGAAAGCTTGCCCAATTTTGTTTTTACATCCTGTTGTGCGACTCCAACACGACCACCACCACCACTTATGGCAAGCACCAAAATGGCCAGGGGAGTCTATGAGTGGTCCGTGTCGAACAAATTCGGCCAACGCACATCATGCATCATGTGCATCCCGCAAGTTCCAGGGTTGGACAGAAATCGTCGCCCTTTTGCGATGTGCAACAAAAACACTGAACCGAGAAGAGAATTGGTCAATGTTTTCAGCCCAACTTCGAAACGAGGTGACACATGTGTGGTGCAGCAAACCCTCGAGGGGAAATGTGAGTGGTTGGTCGGCGTACCTAGTACTGAGTTGACCAGCATTCTTCACCGGTCGGCACAGCCAAGGAATACTATTACAACCTTTCATCAACGTTGTCACCTATAGATTTTGCACACTGCCACAATCTGCGCTTATATATGAGGGTCGACGCCAGCCTAGCAGTCGCGTCTTACTTCACTTTCTTTTAACTACAGACCAACTATCTCCCTATACTTCAACAGATTAGACTGTATCTGTATCACGAAGGCCAACCGCAACGGCCCCAGACTTCTCGTCGCCTTAGCTTGACATCGAGAACGCTTTACGCCGTACACTTCACTATTTGCTCCAATGGCGGCGGCACTATCTCTGGAATGTGCGGGAAATGCTACAGCAGCGTCGAGCCCGATCATTGAAGATATCACAGAATTGTGCGACTACTGCATGAAGCTTACCGAAGCTATGGTAACGGATCCAGGAGAACCTCTTGGTGGTAGAGGTGGTCATGGAAGTGGTTGGGGAACTACAGAAAGTTCCACAGAAGATCCCGGTTTGGAAACATGTAGACTATGTGAGATCATCACGAAGCAACCCGTCACGCCAAAGCCACGGCGGCTGGGCATAGAAGATTCTCTTCTCACACCCATGAATTGGAAGAAATCCCAACTGGACATGTCTCGAATATATAGAAGCACAGGAGTATTTAGCTCTGATCCAGTAGACCCTCGTCAAATATGCGGAGCTGAAATCACCGGGTGCAAATATGGTATTTGGGCAGACCAAGGTAATTACAAGTGAAAGTTTAGTTGTCGCTCTGCTGACAAGAAAACCTAGGCAGTCCGGCTAGTGCAGCCCTTATTGATCGTCCACCGATTCTTGGTCCGCACATGAACAAAGTGTGTGATCTAGTGAAATGCTGGCTGATGGAGTGCGGTGCTCATAAAAGCTGCTCGCCGGACGATGAGAAACCACTGCCAACTCGCGTTCTCGAGCTTCGTGAAGACGAGACACCACCTTCCGTCCAGTTGGTGGAGAGCAAAGGCCGAAGAGGTCAATATCTGGCCTTGAGCCATTGCTGGGGCTCAGCTGCGAAAGCGCCGCTGAGAACGACATCAGCAAACTACCAGGCACATCAAAGTGGCATATCATTCGATGATCTGCCGAAAACGTTCCAAGACACGGTAGAATTCGCGCAAGGCATGGGCATCAGATACGTTTGGATCGACTCTCTTTGCATTATACAAGGGGACAGCAAGGACTGGCACTCGGAAGCAGCGAAGATGGGAGAAGTATATTGGAATGCCGCTTTGGTTGTTGCTGCTTCGGGCGCGAAAGACTCAAGTGAGGGTCTTTTCATTACCGAGCGTCCGCTGTCTACAGTCTTGCGGTTGCCTTATAGGATGGCTGGGGACTGTAAAGGCACATTTAACATGATGCAATCGTCAAAGGGGAAAATATTCCACCCAGAATCTGGTCCCCTTGACCGACGAGCCTGGACGCTTCAAGAGCGTTATCTTGCACGTCGTTTAGTAGCATTTATGCCAAATTGCATCTCGTGGGTATGCAACACGGCACAAGTTACCGAAACAGGGGAGCCGATTTCTGGCTTTTACCGGGAAAGAAACTGGTCTGTTCTGTTAACAGAATATACGACACGATCTCTGACATTTGCTACGGATCGCATTGAGGCTCTCAGAGGAATCGCTGAATTGTATCAAAATTTCGCAAGAGAACAATACATCGCGGACGATGGATGGGAGATCAAAGGAATCAGCGAGTATCAACCTCATCGCAAAAATGGATATGTTGCGGAGTACGGTGTGTGGCGCGACCACCTCATATTTCAACTCCTTTGGTACAACATCGACTCGTGTTTCAACGCCGGCAGATTGGCAAACATGCCTTCCTGGAGTTGGGCCGCCATTGATGGTGCGAAGAGATGGCCATCAGAAGATACCAACCCAGAATGGGATAGCACCCGCAAGGCGAAGCAAATGCCAGAACGACTAATGCTCACATCTGGAGGGCATCTCCAGATTTTTGGACATTTGAGCACCATTCAGCCTGCCCCAAGCTTTGTGCAAGTCAAATCCACGGCGCGAGATCTCAGATTTCATAGATTACAAAACCTCTATGACTCGTGGAATAGACACAACAGAGTCTTCCAGCTTCTTACACAAGACATAGAAGGTACTTCTGAGAAGGCAGTGCTTGGAATTGCCCGATTCGATGACGACAGTACGACATCATACACCCATACATGTATTCTTGCAAAACAAACAGATAGATCCGAGGTGTGCGGCCAACAAGGAAAACGTTTTGTGAAAAGAGACTTTATCGTAAGTAGCTAGGTACCTTCTAGCTGCCTCGCTTGGAGACTGACACCCGATAGGATAACGTAGTCTACCATACAGAGCAATACTCAAAGTTCGTGTACTGGGGGCTTCTTCTTCAGCAAGTCGATGGGAACAAATTCAGACGCGTGGGTATCGCGACGCTCCTGCCTGTCGCGTATGAGGCTTTCCAAATCAAGGTGCAAGATTTTGAGATCGTCTGAATCCCAGAGCGGCTGGCGATCGAAGCGCGACTCTCCAATCTTGAAAGTATTAACTTGCGAATGAACTCTGATGGCTCTGGGTAAGTTTAAATTTCCCACATACCTATGGCTATATCTCTGCGAATCACTCCAAGTTTCAAGTATGCAAAGGCATTTCACAATGAACTGCCCTGCTTAGTATTTCTGGGTGTGAACGGTTCTGCATCCCTGAAGCGATCCACAGTAATATCAGCATTCCCTGGATTCTTGTATCCTGCTGCCAATTGTCTCTCATAGCTCACCTGACGAAGTCGAGCTGCTTCTCTAGGAGTTAGATGGAGGTAGATTTCCACCCCGACCACGTGCAAAGCAATTGCCAGCCAAAGTTATGATGTCTCCCAATCAGTGATGTTGTATTTTGAATAGATTCGTATATTTTGGGTTTACTTACCGCAGCACCAAATGGGAGCGTCGCAGTGGCGCCGACATTTTCTGGTCCGACTCACATTCCCATCGACTGTTGCGTTTGGCATCAGACATTGTGGGTATTTGAGCTCTAGGTTGTTGTCCACGCCATAATGTTTGTAAGTGAAGTCGATCCTCTTACAAGACATGACGGTGTAGTAGTCGTGCACATGTTTCAAAATCGGCAATCCGATACGGCCAATAATACTCAAGCAACAACTCCGACCTGGTTCAGAGAATCTGACAGTTGATTGGATACAATCAAAATTTAAGCATCAGTATAAGCAATTCTAGTTTCAGCCGGCAATCCCAATCCTGGGGCATTGGTAGGTAAGGTAGGTGACAATCGGGTGACGTTTGACACTCACATTTGGCACCTCTCATGTACTATTGCTTGGTTCTTCGAGATATCATCAGGTAGATTCATGATTGACAAGTCATCGTACTTCATCTATTCAGTTCATAGCAGGACCGACATTTCGTTCCTTTTCGGTGCTGGGGACGAGCGCCGAGTCTTTCGCCGCATTTGAACGCCGGCACCGAATAACGGCCAGACACTAAATCATATTGCTAATTGTTTCACTCGGAATTTTGAGGTGAAGTGATTGATGATTGGTCGGGTCGTATTTGAAACTGGAATGTAAATAATTGAGATCGTCAATATATAAATCAACTCCAATCCTCAATTTTCGACTTCCATCCTCATCCCATCATCACGGCTTTCATCACCATCTATCTAGCTTTTCCTCTTATTCTACACCCCGAATCGCTTGTCATTGCTTAGAAAAATAATGAAGGTCATTCTCACAGGAAGCACGGGCTTCATCGGCAAAGCAGTATTCCAGCAATGTCTCAGGAACCCCGCCATAACATCTCTCATCGCCCTGTCTCGCCGCGATCTCCCCGAAGCAGCTACAAATCCAAAACTCACCGTGGTGATCATGGAGGATTTTAATGTATATCCCGATTCTGTTCTTGAACAGTTAAAAGGGGCGGATGCTTGCATTTGGTAGGTTTGCCGCGATTTATGACCGTGTACATACTGACAACAGTGAAAGGTCGATCGGAACGTACAATTGGGATCCGGTTGTGGAGTTGGAGTACCCAGAAGCTTTCCAGAAAGCATTGATAAAGTTAGATCTGAAGAAGTCGTTTCGATACGTCTACCTTGGTGGTGCCTTCACGGAAACGGACCAAGAAAAGAAGCTTTGGTTTTTGACTGAAGGGCGACGTGTGAGAGTATGATACTTCCAGGGGCAGAACATCTCCTAAGTGGTGTTAATTACTGACTTATGAATAGGGACTGGCTCAGACAAAGTTCCTCGAATTCGCAGAGGCCCATCAGAATATGGAACCGTACGTCGTGAGGCCGGCAGGAGTGTTGGCCAGAGGCGGCATTAATAGAATTGGGCATTCCTTGCGGATAGTCGCAGTGCCGATTGTTTGGGTCGATGAATTGGGAGCAGCTATGATGGATCTAGCTTTGAATGGAGGGAGTGAGCAGGTTGTATCACATAAGGCAGTTGTGGCAAGGGGAATGGAGGTGCTAACAAAGCAGAAGTAGTGGCCCTGTGATGATTTTTCAAAGGAATACCACAGAAAAACCTTTTCACACAAAATCCTCAATTGTAACTTTTCTTTATAAATGAGCTATTGCGATTTGTAACTACCTACCTAGTTGAGACTGACAGCAAACTTACAGAAAGCACAGTATACATAGTTTCGGAAAAAGGAACTGTGCAGTCTGTGCAAAGTTGGAGATATGGATTTCGATTCACTAGCAATCGGATCTAACACTCGAAAGAAAAATCGCAAACGTAGCAAGAGAAGAAGAACAAATGACGTAGATCACTCCTGTACCTCTACTGCCTACGATGTGAAATCTTCATACATCCGTATCTGCACCGCAACGTGGTCTCAGCCGAACTTACGACTACGTCAACAAGAGAGCCAGGCACAACTTAGATATTTCGTAATGGAGACTCATGATCAAAGGGCTCATATGCTTTCTCTGCCTGCCTGCCTGCCCAGCTTTCGCTTTCGATCTGGTTTTTGATGGGTATCGGCTTGGCATTCTCCTCGGGCCCATATGGAACCCCCTCACTCACCTCAAAATGCGTTTCTTTAAGCAATGATTGATATGGTTCGAATGCGGTTGTCTGCGGAAGGCCTTTCCGAGGGCTATATATACTGTGATCCGCGTTGTCTGTGATTGAATCGGCCGCTTTCTGAAGGAGGAAGAGGGGCAGGGAGTTGAAAGAAGGTGTTCTAATGCCAAGAAGCTACTCGGTGAGCTAAAATTACATTGGCTCACTAGTGTCGTATTCTTTATGTACAATATGCGCCAGAAACTCCAAGACCCTTCGTACTTAGAGTTCTCTTCTTGCTTAATGGTGACGAAATGATGGCTACTTACCTTTGTTAGTGGCCTATGGGAACTCGGCCGTGAGCTGCGTGAGTGAATGAGAACAGTGATTGGTTATTGATAAGTGCCGCAATTGTCTCTACAAAGCGACGCAACAGAATCCCATGAAAGAACGAGTATGGTTAGATGTAGTGTCGGCGATGTAAACAATGAGATACATCTCTCTTTGCTGATTTTTGTGAGAAGCCGTCGTCTCCTTCCTGTCAATCCTACTTACATAAAAACAAAAGATATAAAGTATAGCAGCTAGTGTTCAACGGGGTTAGTAGCGACCTAATAAGGACCTGGTTCCTAGTCTGGTCTGGCCATCTGGTAATTTAAGCTCCTTTAACCGAAATGGACTTCTGACCAATTTCCCCATCATTGTTCTACGCCCTCTTCTTTACTTTTACTTTTCATGCTGCTCCCAACGCTCTGCTGTACCACCTCCAGCACATGCAGTCGCCCTTGAGCATCACAGCAATTCCTCTCGTGCTATCTGCAGCTGTGGAAGGGAACGTTGAGATCCCGCCGTGCAGCTAGGGTATATTTCCCGAGATAACGACTCCGCCGCCCTTCTTTTATTAGATCCTGACTCCCCCACCATGATGTCCAACCACGCCTCATCACAGTCACCTTTCCCACCGCCGCAATCCCACGAGAACGGTGATGCCACGTCGAGAGGCCTGCTATCACCCGCAGGCGAAGCAGCTACAATGAGCGAACAGAGCAGGCAAAATGCGGACCTTCCTGCGTTGTTTCAAGGCAATGCTTGTCTTGAATCGTCGTTCGAATCCAACACAATAGCCCCCTCACCTCCTCCCCGATTGTCAACAACTACCCTCAAGGCGCATAATACACTCTCTCCGCTTTCCGATACGCCCTCTCGTCCTCGAAACATCGATTCACCTTCACCTCTGAGCGCTACCCTCCGTATACAGACCGACATCATACCAAATTACACGGTGACTGCGGCGAGTGCAGAGGCTCACTCGCGGACTGGAACAGGGCACGAGAACGAAAACGAGAACAACCGATTGTTCACCAGGACAATCCATGGTCCGTTGGCTCGAACGCCCAGTGTCAAAAACCTGATCGCATCCAGTGTGGGCAGCTCTTCAGCCTTTGGCTCCGCACCCAATTCTGCATGGTCCTCGCCGATGCTTAACGCCATGGCAGATGTGACTCCTTTGCCTTCTCCCCTCATGTCCGGAGATTCGCCAGGGCCGTGGAGGAAACTTCTTGCAAGACCTGGGTCTCGAGAGGCTCCAATGCCAATTACACCAGATACAGCGCTAGTTACATCGAACGGAGAGTCAATTTCTGCAGCTATCGCAAATCAATCGAAGAGGAGAGCATATCATGGGTTAATGACTGCAAACGATTCTGGCCTCACGAATGCACAGACCAACAAGGAGAAGAGCGCAGAAGGGCATACAAGGAATAGAAGTGTTAGTGAATATGTGCCAGATGCGATGCAGGTACCCAGAACTCGCCATATTACCGTTTCCGGCTCCCATGCACAGGTCTTAGATGTTGTTACACTAGCACAACCACCGCCATCGCAGGACACAAACATGCGACGGGAACCACATCTGGCAGTGCAGAGAGGATTAGCCGCAGTGCCAAAACCCCCAACCCCACCTTCGAGTAGGACAGGAGGAGAGAGCAGTGATAGCGATTCATCATTTTCAGTAGCAGATCGATCTAGACCCCACAAGAAACCTCGCTACGAACATTTTGACGCATATTCCCGGGAAGATAAAAAGAGGCGTCGTTGGAGAGCTCTAAAGGTGCTAGGCCAAGGGACATTCAGTAAGGTGATGCTCGCCACAAGTCAGATACCCGAGTACGATGACCGGATAGATGAAAACAATGTGTTTGGAATCTCTCTGGATGGGGTTTCCTCCCCTGTGGAATTAGAACCCAAGACCGACCGGAAAAAGCTTGTAGCTGTGAAGATCTGTGAGCACGGGCCCGCTGGAGGGGCATCAGAAGAAAGAGTTGAAATGTCCTTGAAAAGAGAGCTTGAAATCATGAAGTCGATACATCACCCCTCACTCGTCCACTTGAAAGCCTGGAGCATCGAAGAGACCCGTGCGATTTTGGTTCTGAGTTATTGTCCTGGAGGTGACCTATTTGAAGTTGCCAGTGAGCGCCGAAGTTTACTGGTCCCGGGACTGTTACGGAGAATGTTTTCAGAGTTGATAGGAGCAGTGCGATATCTACACGAGAGGCACATTGTCCATCGTGATATCAAACTTGAGAGTAAATCTCCCTTTTCACCCTCATTCTGGTACATGTAACTCATCATTCACAGATGTTCTCGTCAACTTACCTCCTCAGGAACTAGCTCGACCAATTGATTGGACCACTTATCCATACTCTGTCATTACACTCACAGATCTTGGTCTTTCTCGGCGGGTAGCTGATGATGAGAAACTTAACACTCGATGTGGATCTGACGATTACGCTGCACCGGAAGTAATTATGGGCCAACCCTACGATGGACGAGCTACAGATGCTTGGTCTCTGGGCGTTCTTTTATATGCACTACTTGAAAGTCGCCTCCCTTTTGATCCTACTCCAGGAATGTCCGAAGGCCACAAACAGCGCAGTCGAACCTCCCACCGAATTGCACGTGTTGAATGGAGATGGATGGAGTACGCTGGCGAAGAGGGGGACCACGAAGGAAACCCAGAGAAGTTTAAGGAGTTGGACTTATTGGGGGCCATGGTGGTCACCGAAGGACTTTTGAAAAGGGCTAGGAGTCGATGGACGATGGAGAAAGTTGCGGATGAGGAATGGGTCAAGGGTGCGATTTGTGTCGAGGGTGGGGTGCAATTCCGGGAAGAGGAACCTGCTACCGAGGTCGAGGGCGAGGATTTGGTAGCTGGATATGAGTTATAAACTTGATTCTCAGTGAGAATCGGGATACTCCTATACACCCTGGTTGGGAGGATCAACTGATTTCAAAACTATCCGGCGAAGAAAATCACCAGCTCCCTCTTCCTGGGCTTCCCCGCTTCCACTATCATCTCAGGCCGCAATCTTCTTTTTTTTTGGAGTCTTGCTTTGTTCTGTTTTATCGCATGGTGTTAAATAGATCTATAGTCTCTTCATTTTGGATTTACTTTAGGGGAGCGATTGTTCGTGTATTGTTGAAGAGCAGCGTGCCTATATACTTGTATTAAATATCATGGTTTCTTGTGGGAAGGGCAAGAGGAAGGGGGTAACCGCTGGAATTGGAAGGAAGCGTGGAGAACTCGGAATGGTAATGACGGAAGTCTTTGGTTTTGTCTTTGCACTGTTTTCTCGGTGACGAGGGCTTGAAAGAAGGATTTTGACGATGATAGAAAAACTTAGTAGGATAGACAAAAAATCCCATTACTGTAAAAATGACGTGGGTATTGGAACCGCTGATAGTTGTCTCAGGTGAGTGAGTCGCTGATAAGAGAGCTAATTGTTTTGGGAGATATGTGTGCAGGAGGTCGTTCAGGTGTCTTTGGAGTAGGTATATCATCTCAGGTACATTACTGTGCATCTCTTGTAGATAGTAGGAAGCACATGCCAGCACTCAGTCTGTTACAAGAAGTGGACGCCAAACTCTAAAATGTCTCAACCGAACTCCCATATCTTTGGTAAAGTAGTGGGATTGGCTGGCTCTGTGGGCCAGTCATTGAATATTTGCCATTCCGGTGATAGCGATGTTTTAGCAAGTTGTTCTGAGCTGTCTATCGATAAGAGTGGCTCTCAGATTCTACTGTACGCTCTTATTATCTGAACTTTTTCGAACCGGCTCAACGGTTAGACTTCGAAGTTGATAGGAGAATTGTTGCTTTATTTGCTGTTTGGGACGAGCGGAGTGGGAAAGTGAGACTTCTTAGGCTGATGTGTGATGTTGGGGTACATTGGTACTTACTCTAACTTCTCGGCTAAGTGTTAGGGTAGGGTACAGCGAAATTTCTTGGGTAGTAATGAAATCAATCACGGGAACAATTTGCAAGTACTTTTGAATTGAATTCTTCTACGTCGGTAGACAAGAAGTGGCATGTTGTTGGACTTTTTGATATGTCGGCCTTGGCAGACTCTTTGCGGACAAGTCCAGTCCCGACCGAACCGAACAGCTGAAATCCTGTTGCCAACCAAAGTTTGCCGTTGCCTTCCTTCTTCAAACACCCGTCATCACACCACAAAATCCATCAACTCCAGCCCCAACTCCTCCTTTTCAACCAAACGCATTCAAAGACTTCGAAAGTTCGTCGTCAATGCTTTGACTGACAGAAGTGATCAAACGCTTGCTGCATGAAAGACAAGGGTCGCGAATTCGGGGCTCGGGTCTCCAATGTCATGAAACCGTTTACGATTCAACGCCCCCTTATATCACTTTTTCAGATGAAAAAGCGCACGATCAGTTATTACTGAAGGGCGGGATCTTGTATGATCGTCGGCTGGGCCTTTGCCGATGCCTCATGTGGGTAACTTTTCACAATGCCTTCTCTCATGACCACTGAATAGAGCTGGCGCGGAGACGGTGAGGACTGGCAATGTCCGGAAAAGGCATGTTGAGGGGGTGAAGTTGCAAATTCTCCTGCGTGGGGTTGATATGTCCTCTTCTAGCTCGTTGCCATAGGTGAGATCTATGCCAGGAGGAAGGATCTGGACTTGATCTTCCTCTTCTCTCTTCCCAGCTTTGTCCAACCGTTCTTTTCATCTACTTTCTCTTTGCGCCTGTTCGCGACCTTGCACTGGTGGCATGATGTCCTTCCTTGATAGTTCTCTGCTTTAAACTTTTAATGCTCGTTTGATTTCGTTGAGCTCTAGTCGACAGCTCACAGAAATGGTCGACTCCTCTCAGGAAGAGGTAAATGGGATTGCCGATCTATATCTTGAATCCCGGCACCCTAGTTACGTTCGTGACAGCTCGAATCTCGTCGATTTCAATCTCTCAGATATGATTACTTCTACTTCTTCCCCGGCGGATGGAACCAAGGAAGAAAGGGCACTCATCACCCCAGCCCCAACCCTCCATCATCGAGATGCTCTTCCGGAACCACAGAATGGAAATGATGGAAACGATTGTTCGGCGCAAGCGTCTCGAAGTGCGACTGAAGCTATTCGTCAAGCAAACCAGCAGGCATCGGAATCCGTACGACAGGCAAATCAGTCAGCGTCGCAGGGGATTCAGCAAGCAAACCAGTCAGCTTCACAGGGAATTCAGCAAGCCAGTCAATCGGCGACGAATGCAATACGACAGGCGGAAAATGCTGCTTCTCAGTCGATAGCACAGTTTTCGAGAAGTTCGTCGAGTATTTCTTCTTCCGCTAGTTCGGCCATGTCGTCTGCTGAGCAGGCGATTTCGAGGGCAAATAATTCCGCGAGGAGTGCAATGGTATGTGGGGAGGGAGGTAGTTGTGATGAAGATTCTGATTTTCTTCCAGGACAATGCTTCCCAAGCGATACTGCAAGCTTCTGCGGCTATTGCTGCTGCAACTGGTTAATATACTCCTCCTACAAACTTAAATAAATAGAAACTTACTCCCTTAAGGTTCCGCTGCCGCAGCAGGGTCTTCATTCCTTGAGAACGCAGCAAAAGCCACTCAAGGCCAAGCAATAACACCTTCCTACAACGAAGTGCGACCACATCCCTACCTTCTCTGACTAGCTACTAACGAAGCCCCTAGAAAGCAGCAAACAATCAACAAACAAACGATTCTCAAACAGTCGCCGTCACAGGAACTCAACTCGCCATCGCCATAGTCGGCAGTATCGTAGCCTCTACCCTAATGACCTTCCTGCTCTACTTTCTCTTCCAACGTCACCGCAAAAAGGCCAAAGAACGTGCGCAACAAAACCAAGAGCCGTGGCAACAGTTCAACGGCAATGTTGGAACACTCGAGCGCAAGTTCTCGGCTACATCGTCTTCGACTGCTCCTTCACAGTTTGATGGGATCAATAAGGAGACTCATATTGAAGTCAAGAGAACAACAGCCATTCCGACGAATAGATCTCCAGTTTCTCTCTCGTTATTCCCGAAGACTCCTACGAGTGATTCATTTCCACGCCAGAAACAACAGCAGGTGAGACAGACTGTCGTGCCATGGAATCCGGGACAGCCTCCACCACCACCAAGGTTAGGAACGTGGCTATCAGCATCACCTGGATCCATCCATCTCACCACCTCGCAACAAGAAAGAAGGGCACCACTAGGAGGTCAACTGAAATCGCCCCACTTCAATATCACCACTTCCGATCAAAATACCACCAAACACCAGAAAACCCCTTCTGATGATCTCCCTCTCCGTGAGCCCCCGACTAGGAACTCTCAAGAGTGGCTGAAACCTGCCATAAGATCTACCTCAGTCTATCCTTCGTCGTCGTCGAAGTCGGCGATTTTCTCTCTCCCGCCTGTAGGCTTGCCAGCGGGACCGAGAGTGCAATCGGCTAGATCGAAGGAGAGGCAAAGGATTAGGGAAATGAATAGGGAGATTCCGGAGTACTTGCCGGCTGAAGTGAAGAGGAAGTATAGTGTGTCTAAGGCTAAGGTGTGGGGTGATGATGGGAGCGAGGCTTCGTCGGGGGCAGGAAGGGATAGTAGGATGGGCAGGGAGAGGGAGATGGACAGGCCTGAATCAGAGATGAGGGTGAGGGAAAGGGAGGGAATGAGAGATAGAGATATGGTAGAGTGGAGCGAGGGAATTCGAACACCCGATACGGCGGGTATAATAGCGAGTGCGAAGATGTTGGATGTAATGAGGGGAGTTGCGGTTGGACCGAGTCGGTTGAGGATGGAAGAGGGTAGGAAGTCTGTTGATAGATAGGTAGACTTTCTCTTCCTATCTCTTTCACCCACCAAATACAATATATGACATCGCGTCTTACCTTCCATGCAGGTCAACAAGAAACGAAAGAACATATCGTGTCTATATTCATCTACAGTAGTATATATCTAAGATGGCGGGTAATCAGCCGGGGTATACTCTTTTACACCAGAACACCGTATTTAGTCCCAAAATCCCATCCAATCCAAACACCTTTCTAAACACCATCCAATCCAATCCCATCCCATCCCATCCCAAACTTAAAACGCCATTTCTGAAATTCAAGGTCTTCCTTTTTTTGTATTTTTAGGAGGAACATTTCTTGATCAAGCCTCTACTGAGGGCATATTTCACATCTCCACCATCCCTGCTCGATCTTCGATGTGGCTTCGAACGTCGGCAGAAGTATCCCCCATTACCCGGTCTATAATTCCCAAGTTCAATTAGCCCCAAAACATTCATCGGAATTAAGAAATAGAGAGAAAGATAAAAGAGAATATGAGCCACTCACGCATACCGCATCGCCAAATCGTCTGGGAATCTAACCCTTCTGTTAGACCTAGCATTCTCCTCGATCGAGCCGGGTGCTGCAGAGAGGGTTGTCGATGGTGGGAGAGCCGTGCTGTTGCGAGTGATGGAGGAGCAGTTATGTTTGTTGTATGTGGAGGATGGGAGGGAGGACTTTTGTGGCTGGTGGGAAGAGGAGGATGTGGAGGTGTTGGATGCGTTGGAGGAGTTGCGGGAGAGCGATGTTTGTTGGGGTTGTTGTTGGTGGTGATATTCGTGTTGGTGGTGGGAGGTTTGGTGGTGAGGATGTTGAGGGTAGGCGGCGGAGAAGCCGAGGTTGAATGAGGTTGTGGATGGCATGATTGATTTGATTTGATTGATTGATTGATTGAGTAGTACTTTGTTTCTGAATTCAAAGGAGGATGATAGAGTAGAATGAGTATCAATAGAGATATGTGCCAATGTTTGATTGCAGGTAGGTGGGTGGGGTGGGTTGGAAGTTGAGTTGATATAGATATCAAAAGAGTCAAAGACGTGTGTGCGACTTCCAAATCAAGATTTGATAGCAAAACCAAAAAACCGGCCTGTGGATTCCGCTCTTAGCAAAAAAGGCAGTGGAAAGGAGAGGCAAGATATATGGAGGACAGCTCATCATCACCTGACAAGCCCCAGCCTGCCCCAGGGTATGTATGTATTAATAACCGGAACTCCGGCGGACTAGACGGCAAGCAAGCGAGAGAGGGAAGAAACTCGGAAGTTCGCATTCCATTCTGTGGACGGATCATGTTGTGGTCCTGTCTCATTCCGCGGATGGGGGATTGTGAAGTGGCTGCGGCAAGGCGTTGACGACGTACGTCCAAGTAGTTGGCATGATGGCATTGTTCAGCCCTGCTAAGGAAATTAGAAAGGGCTGATTGGCTGTGAGCGTTGTCCTGCCTCGGTTCCTTGGCCGTGGTCGAATGAATCGTGGGGAATGTTTCGGAATGACGACGATGCTGCTCGCTGCTTCCATGCCAATGCCACCCACTACTTGGGAACATACATGTTACCGTATCCACCTCCCACATGGTCATTCATCACGAGGAAGAGATGGTCCTTTCATTGGTTGGAGACGGTAATCTTCTAGGGAGGAAACTTGTTTTCATTCGTTCTTTTCTTTCTTTTCTTCATTTATCGATCATTGATGGTCATCGATTGTGATTGATGTTGTACATTACATACAGCATTGTCACTGCACCACATGTTCCGTTATTCATGAACAAGGGGTTATGAAACTCCCCCAATCTCGGGTTGTGTGTGACCAGCCTCCCAGGTAGAGAGGAAGAGGAAGAGCTGACTCGCTATTCAAGCGTCATCTAAATAACAACAGCAACAACTGCTGCGTGCATGGAGCTTCAGCAGACCTTGTCACAACTTTAAGAAGCCTCGAACGCCATTATTCTGCTGAGTGTTTGCACCAGTGAACAAAAGTTTTCGTTCACAGCCATCCATCTTCCTGTCTTGGTGGATCCTTGCGATAGACTTTCTAACTATCCTTTGGAGGACATCTCAGATTAAATTCGACCCAGTCCGAGGAGCGCATGCAATAAATGTCTTAAAATCTCGCTCAAAGTCGATCAACCGACCATGATCTAGAGCCGCCCCACGAATTGAGAATTCCCAGATCCTTCGACTGGTGTCTCACTAATTCAAATCCTGAGTTTATGAGAGCTCATTTTTTCGAAGTTCCAGAATCTCGGGACTGGAGGGCACCCGCTGCGTCTCGTCAAGGCGCCACGCCTCGACGAACGTACAGTGAGTGGATTTCAGCGCAACGGTGCAAAAGCCTAGAGCTTCTACAATCTTAACATGGTGTTAAGTGAATCAAATCACATTTCATTGAGTTTGAGTTTCAGCTTTCAGCGTCCCAGCGAGATGGTCCGCCGTTTTGCCGGACCGATTTCTTCAGCCAGACCCAGACAAACCAGAGAGGGAAGGCCTGGAGAAGTTTCCCACAAACCAATCACAATGCTCCTACTTTCTACCACACAACATCTCATCCTCTTTTATCTTAGTCGTCTGAAACTTGTCCTACTAAACATCGTCCAGTTACACGGCAGTATATATTCGTTTTCACCATCCCGCGCTATTGACGGAGAAGTATAGCTTTTCTCCTGGGTGGGTGTGGAGGTGCGCGGGGTTAAATCTCATCAGCTCACCTAGTGAAAAAGTAACATGTAAACTCTTCCGAGCATAAGATATCTTTGAATCGAATGCTACGTTGTTTCCTCAAGGATATGAGGTCTTCCCCACGGGATCTTTTCGGCCAATTAAGTGAGGAGTCTGTTGGTGAAGTTGTCAAGAATCTCTATCAAATGGCATCGCCGTTTTTTTGTTTTTTTGTTGTTGTTGTTTTTTTTGGAAAAATGCAGCTGTGGATAAAAACTAGTCCTTTGACGAAGTGAAGGCTTTGATAGAGGCAAGATAGGTAGCAAGCTATTTATATTCTTCTATAGGCGGCCAAATGTGGTGGTAGAGAACCGTGCCTATGAATTTAATGTGGAAGAGCAATACAGCACACCCAGTTAGACCGCAATATTGCTTGGTATTAATCCTCAAACCATCTCCCATTCAACTATCACGTTGACTTAAAATAGTTGTTCCGAATAGAACCTTGGATCGAACCCCGATAGCGAACCCTTCCAAGTCACACGTAGTTATCCACTGTCCGATACGGTTGAGCCCTCCCAACCTTCTCCAAACCTGGGAAAGGTTGGTCTTCCAAAGTTTCCTTTGATCACATGTAATCGTATGGAGCTTGTCTTATTCTCTCTTTAACAGAATTAGTACCTCTTATGTCTTCGCGTAAATTTCAACACAACTTACTATCACTTGCTGCTAAGAAAGTCACCCTTTGTCGTGTTTTCTCCTTCATTTCCGGACTTTCATCCTATATCACCCCGAAGCCATCCAAAGCATCAACACCACAGCCATGACACCACCAATACTCCCACCATATCTCACTCTCCACGCACCACTCGTAGCTGGTGACAGCGTCTGTATCGCCGTTGGTAAAGGAGTTCCAGCACTTGCAACGGCCGTTCTTGTCGAATTCTTGATACAATAAACATCTCCATTCCACGTTATGACTTTACAGGGTTTCTTTTCCTCCCCACCATCCACACCATTTGTCTCTTCACTCCCAGCAGCACCGCTATAATCATCACCAGAATGAAGCTCAGGGATTTCGTATTCATCCTCCTTGTCGTTTTTGTTCCCCCCATTCCCAGATTTATTTGGACTCCTATTGCCGCCGCTGATGCTATCATCGCTGCTGCCTCCACCGCTTGGGATTCTTGTTGGAGGACGAACGATTATGACAGCGAGGACTTGTGTGTGTAGGATGAGTGTTGCAATAATGAGTACCATGATTTGGCGTGAGGATAAATACATATTTACGGATTCAAAACGACGATATGTCACCAAGCCAGTACTTTGTAAAATCGCAAAAAGATTTGGCTTGAATGCGAGGCTTTTCGATCTGCGAAAAGATACATCACGAAATTAGAGGGGGATTCTGAAATATTTAATGTTGATTGAGTGAGGCGTAAAGACCCCTGGTGTTGGTACTGTGCATGGGGCTGTGAGGCCGTTTCAAAGACCGGCGCTAAGCCCAGGCAGAATAGTTGGGGATGCTGTTGGTTGCAGCTTTTAGATTTCAGGAATATTTCGTTCATTTTGAAGGGTTTTGATTGATTGAGTGACTGCTCCCATGGAAGCGTACTGGAAAACGAGGGGAGGGAGCGAGAAATCTTGATCCCGAGGGTGTTTAATACCCACGCTAAGACCGGATCTGGAAGAGTGTGACTCCCTTCTTTATGTGCAGGTTGGTGCTGTTGGTCGCAACTTACCTACCTTCTACTAACTTTTCATGGAGTGTAAAGCTGGTGTTTGCTGTTGCTGGACAGCTGGCGAGAATGGAAGGTCTGGAAGAGATGGAGCCTGGCTGCAACAGGAATGGAACTTGGAAGTGAGCGGGCAAACCGCACCTCTCTACCCGTACCCGTAATCAATTTAGGAAAGCGAGGCAGAACTCAGACGTGGGTACAGAGTACCTCCGTACCTCCGTATCTGCCCTCTCACAAATCTTCAAACCTTTTCTCTCCCACCAGGTCCAAAACAAAACCCCTGCATGAAAATCACAAGGCGAAGCAGAAGACAAACCAGAAAACCAACAATGGAAGCTTCTAATCAGAGCAATGATTGGGTATTTGTTACAGAAATGAAATCTATCTTTAGATTTTCAAGCAATACAAAACAGTCTCGAACGATCCCTTCTTCACCGCAACTCAAACATAACAGGAGTCTTTGGTGTGCTGCCATCCTCCATCGACTTCGCCCACATAATGTCGTCATCCATAACATATGAATCACCAACAAAGAGGCGATGGTCCTTCATCCGTCTCAAGATGAAAGGAACCCTACCACCAAAAAGAATACAAACGTCGTCGCCTGGCTGCATCACTTTGGGACCAATACCTACGTATCCAGAGCTGGGAGGGAAAAGAGTGAGCAAAGATACCAATGAATGTGACTGTTCTGGAAAAGATTGTGACTGACATACCTCGTCAGGAAGAATCTCCGATTATGAGCAAAAACTTTAACCTGGCGCCTGAAGTCTGCGGATTTGCCTTTATGGGCCAAATTATTGATCTCCCCGTAGTCAGGCAAATCTGTCGTTTCCATAGGCGTATTCTCGAGAATGAAAGCTGCAGCATCCGCCCTTGCCTTCGCCATAAGAGCGGACCGATTGACATCTTCAGCCGGTTGAGTGTCAATCAAGAGCATAGTTCCATAGTCTTTCCCAGTGCCGAGTGTTCCATATGGAGCAGCAGTTGCGGCAAGGAGGAAGGCCATGTCCATTCGCTCTCCCGTGCGATACGACTTCATCACTTCGCTCTCTGAATGATGAAATAGAGGAAAATCGAAGAGTTGATTCCAAATCTGCTCGGCCGACCAGGCCCCATGCAGATTAAAGGACATCAACTCGGTCGTTTTGATAATTCGATCCAACACGAAGCCTTCGACATGAAGTATATTTGGCTCTTTGGGTGTTCTGAACAGCTTGTTATCTTGCACGTAAATTCTGTGAGAAGACTCATGGTCGCCTTTTCGGCTCCCAGCAAAGAATACCCTGCTCGAAAGTGGCGTCGTTTGTCTTGCTTCATTCCACTTTGGCACCCAAGAGGGAAATCTTGGAAAGTCATCATTCAAAGGCTTTTGGAGGTGTTGAACGTGAGACAAGACGTCCAGATGGCGAGGACCGACGCATATTAGATATCGAGTGAGATCACGATAGACCTCCATGGTTGTCTTCCGATAGTCAACTACGAGTCCTGGTGGTATGTCCTGGTGGTCCACCACGATCCTTGCGTGATCCATAACGGCCTGCTGCAACTTCTTCTGGAGACGCAACTTCCAGGAACTGTCAGGCTGGGGCGTTGTGTGCAACAGGGATGGATAAGGCAGACGAGGTTGGTTTGAAATTCCGAACAGCGCAAAAACTTTGTCTTTTGGGTCGGTGGCCTTGAAGTGTTGGGTTCCAGAGAGAACATTCAACATTGGACCAATTGACCCATCGATTCCACCAGTCTGGATTTCGTGCTGTCGAAGAAATGGCATACTGGTCCAAAATGAAAGTGGTGTCTCCGTAAGCATTTTGCCGCGGCTCTCAACGATATAGGGAACCAGCTCGAGAAGAGACAGAAAGTCTATCTCTAGGTCATCGCATTTGGCGATACAAACTTTGGATGCTACAATCTCTTGAACCTTTGCCGCATTAGCAAGTTTTTCGAGAAGAAGTTGGCGACCACTTGGAAAGTAGGTTTGCAGGAGGTCGGCACTTACACACCATATGCGAGAGAAGTACTCCGCATCAAGCAACTCAGAAACATAAAATAAAGCAATATCATACTCATCCTCGGTCAGACCCATTTTAACATAACTCTCTCGTAATTCTATATTCGTCAGTACTTAACAGAGAAAATCCGATAAGAAAGCTGACCTTGTTCGGTAGAAAGTGTGAGTTTTTTTGCTAGCATTTTCATTCTCTCTGCCGCCTCAAAAGCAATGTCCATGCCAGGAGTTTTGGGCCCCAACCAGACGATAGATTGAGAGGCATAATGATAAATCACTGTGCAAAGTCAGTGACAGTCGGCCAACTGAGCATCCCTTTTTGGGAAAGTTTTTGCGTTTGAGATGAAGTTGGCATGACATACATCTCATGTATCCAACTTGCCGAGCTCTTTCCGCCCAATTTTTTTGGTCGATGCAGATTGCATCAATCCAGAACACTCTTTCCTCGTTCTCGTATCTTAACCATCTCATAGCCTGGTCAAGATTAGGCGTGATGGAAATAGGTTGTCCATCGCAAAGAACATGCGGGTCGGTGGCGCCAGAAGAAGGACCCCAGACATATGAAAGCGCTTCATAAGCCGGTGGTTTTTCGACATTGATAATTGAAAGAGAACAATGCAGCGGATCGTCGTGATGGCCAGGGAAGATTTTCACGAGGCGCGTGTAAGGAGGTGTTTTGCCCTTTGGCAGTAATTGAATAGGTGGTAGTTTCTCATATTTGTACCACTCCGTTGCAGTATCCATTGTGTTTTTTTTTGGACAGTAAACCACTCGAAAAAGTTCTAGAGAGTAGAGAGAGAAACAAGCGATTTTGGCGATTCAAGTACAAACCATATGTAGCAAATTAGACTATTCGGACGTACATATAGGACAGCCTAGACGCAAGGTGTACGTGCGGACCCGAATAGAAATGGACAATACGGCCGTAAAGCAAAGCTAAGACCTAACATTTAGCCTCGAAGTCAGCAGCTATGGAGAGCAAGCAAGGCGATAATGAATAGATATAGAAACACTGCCTGAATTTTCGCGTCGCCGGTAGATTATTTTCCTATTTTAGCTGATACCATAATGATTATGTGCCTCTCCCAGAATTAGGCGGGGCTCGTCAATGAGACAATGAGATTTGGGTTCGCGCATTGCTGATCTTCATGCTTGGAAATATTTATCGTCGCCAAAAATTGGAAGACCTCCTCAAAATAATACTGAGGCTCTAGTTCAGGCACTATTTGTCTCTTTTTCCATTTCGCCGTACCCGCAGCCGAGCAAGAAGGCGGGGCGGGCCGAGGCGCGGCGTTTAAACTCACTTTGTGCCTCTTTTACTGTACTGTTGTCTCTCCCTTCTTAGTTTACTTTGCACAATAAATATTTCAGTCTTTTACTCCTAAATTTCTTACCTCCTTATATCTCCAAAAACGAAGGAGCGAAATGAAAAGAGAGAGAAAGTGTGAGCTCCAATTCAGGAAGCTGGGGGACACCAAAGCTAGGGTGGGGTACAGCCCCAACATTCACGTAAGTAGTATGCACTGCAACCACATAGTTAGCCCATGCGTCCCCTCGAGCTGTTTATGATTACGGAGGTAGTTTCCTAAGGCAGTTTACATCCGGTTAACAAAGCATCCGATTAACATAGCCGCAACGTATTCCGTAATTACAATGCTGGTCGCTTGGTTCCTTGCGCTTCCCCGCGATTTGGTTCTTCACCGGACTTTCATTAAGAGGTACCTACGTATACTGGTACAACACATGAGTAACTCTCTGGTAAAAGAGCGAGCAATAACGACGAGCTCATTGCCGATGCAATAGCTACAATTGTGCGAAGAGAAACTTCTGATCTTGTGACAACATATCTTGACTAGGATTATTTTCTATTCCCAAACTACGTCGATCTAAACAATCCACAAGTCAGTTCATGCTGTACGGGATACACGAAGAGTAAACTATCCTTTTCATATGGTGTCTCTAGATTCTCTGAACTCTCAATCCTCCAGGTCTTGGTACCTATGCGCATATGCCGCAAAAGCCGTTGGGACTGGCATCAGCATTGGCGACGAAGGATTGTAATGGCCATTGTCGTAAGTTATATGGAAGTCACTTTAGATGTTTTTGGAGTTTCTTTTCTTGATTATTGCTCCCTAATTCCCGGAACCTCATTGATCAGCTGCCAACTTACCGCTTTCAGACGATGGTGAAACCACACTCTTCTCATCAGGGACAAGTGAATCTCCGACAAAGGGAAACATCAATGTGTGTAATCGAGGTTCCAAAGTATTTTGTTGCACTTCAGCTGATTTTCCCGACTTGACGAAAAGACTGTTCTTGGACTGGCTGATAAAATCTCCTCCTTGTAAAACTTCTTTATAAGACTTCTGATCTTTGGACTGAGTCGACTGACATGATGTAGTTAAGCAAGCACATCTTCCAATATCACCCACCACTCCTCGCTTCAACAACATTCTCAATCCGTAACTTACACTTCACACCACAGCCCTTAAAATCTCTCTCGATAAACCAAAGCATCGTAAATATGGGCAACGACCTAACCTGCTGTCCAGCCTGGACCACCGAGGAAGCACGAGACGAGTCAGCTGGTCACACAATCTGCGGCATGAAAACCTCCTCCTTCCCCAAATTCGGCTTCGTCATCTATCGCTGCACATACGGCGACGATGCAACCTGGGGTGAGCTTCTTTCACTCATCAAACAAGAAGGTCAATCTCACATCAAGAAACTCGGATCGGGGCGGGACTGGCTAGGCGCGCATCTAGAATGGACGGTCATCGATGATCCGACGTTGGACGGCGTCTCACAGGAGGAGGTGAAGGAACGGTTCGATCGGTGGTCTGATGAAATCGTGGATAAGTCTGAGCGCACCAGTACGAATGTATTGAGATGGTTGCCGCGGTTTAATTACTGCGTAGTAGTGGATGAGAAGTGTCTGGCGAGCACGGTGAAGTCGAAATCGAGAAGTATAGCTGAGGCGGAAGCCGGTAAGGAAACACCTGCCGTGTTTGTGGTGTTGATGAAGGCTAAGAGGAAGGTGCCTGCTTGGATGGGCGGCGGCGGAGGGAATCAGAGACGTCGCCTCCGGAGGATGAGCGATGGCGATTCTGTGGATGAGACAGAACAGGATCTTGAAGACGAGGAGAGGTTGATGAGAGAGGAGGAACAAGAAGAAGAGGATGAGATTGAGCATAGGGCTGATACCCCTCTAGAAGCCCACGAGGCCACCTGGATGTATGTAGAGCCGAGATGCCTGCTCTCTATTTACAACATCTTACATACTGATTCGGGCTGGAAGCTCTTCTACGTTCGGCCACCAG
The DNA here is from genome assembly GCA_031472005.1 of Tetracladium setigerum. Lineage (NCBI taxonomy): Eukaryota > Fungi > Ascomycota > Leotiomycetes > Helotiales > Tetracladium > Tetracladium setigerum. The sequence continues at coordinate 1,566,783 of PZJY01000008.1, read as the reverse complement.
GAGTTTACGGGAAGGACGAGGTTTGATTTCAGTGCACAAGTTCTGGCAAGTGTTTGACTGCAGTAATAGCCAGTCATAGTTGATAATTTTTTGGAAAGTCGAATCCCTTGTTTGGAATATTTGTGACATAAAGACGAAAAAGAGTGATTCGCTTGTATTGTTGAAGATTGAGGAGATGGTTACACACCAATAAAGCACTTGCAAGGGCCAAGAGTGGTGCCCATCTCATACTTCATTCCCATTCATACATGATTCATCTCAGTCAATATTGGATTTGTAAGAATGTATCGTACTTGATCTGTCTGCGTTCAATGTTCTTCTTCAGAGCCGTACTTGTCTCATTTGAGCTTCCCACAGCACCACAAGAGAACAAGCAGCCTGCCAGCAGACAAACGTTTCAACTTGAGCTTGGTGAATTCCTCTACATCGTCTTCTTGCAAGACGAGGAAAGAACTCCGATAAATGTTCTTCCAAATCATTGCAATCTCATCTCTTGCATCCTCTTGTAGCCAATAGATTCGATATACAAATCAGAGGCGGAACACGATATGAAGGGGAGTACACCTTCGAAGACCAGCGACTTTCATTGCCCGTAGTTGAATCGATTCAGTAATAATTGAGTTGGGTCGACAGAATGTACAAAAATATTATCAATCGAATTTAATCTCAATTCATCGACTTTGCCATGCTCAATCATCAATGGCAAGGCCAACCCTCGCTCCATCCACAATCTGCCCTATTTTTCGAGAGTCAGCACCACTCGTAATAACTTGAAAAGAATCAATGACTTACCTTCCAGGTACCCCTTCACTTGACTATAATCCTTACAAACTACACCAAGATCACATTAGCCTCAAATTTACATGTCATTGGAAAAGCAACCACATCCCCTCAAACATCAAAACCAGAAAGAAACTCACCATGACTAGCCAACCACCCAGCATCCATCTTCCCCTCCTCCAAATCATCCGGCTTATGCGGCTCCCTTGCTAGATCCGCACTGCACATAACCGCTTGCCTCAGATAATCCACACAGTGCGAGAAATGAAAGATCCAATCCTCGGGCAGCGCGTCAGCCGGCATTGTACCTGTTGTAGCATTCAGCGCCACGCCCGAGAAGATCCGCGCCATCATGTAGACGCAGTGAAGCTGGTGCGTCATGGATGTGGTGAAGAAGGTGTCTGCATCGTCCACCTGCAAGGGTAGGCCGCTCCCGACGGGCATAAGGGACTTCCAGAGCGCAATGGTCGAGGGGATGAACATGGCGGAATGGTTCATGGGGGAGAAGCGCATGTCGGGCTGGAAGTTGGTGACGTGCGTAGAGACTGGAGGTAATCATTATCAGTCTCTCGATATTGTATTCATACCAACTCCTTGTTCCGACTTATGGGCTGGTAAAGAGACGAGGGTGTATTAATGAGAAAGAAAGGAAAGAGAACGTACAAATCGGCCCAGCACCACTATCATCCCCTCCTACTTGCCATTTCGTTTTCTCCGAACAACTCTGATCCCGTCTCAGCAGAAGCAGCAATCCGATAATCACAAGCAAGAGAAAGGTATCGAGAATCCAGCGATACGACATGAACATTGCAACACATGATTCCCTCTTCGATAACATTTCTCGATTCCCGTTCTTATTCCTGGTTCGACGACTCCATGTCTTCTCCTCTTCGCCCATCAGTGATTCCTCGACTTCGGTGGCAGAGGCCGAGAGGGCTTCTTCATCGTGATCGTGATCGTGGTCTCGCGAAGGGGAGATCGGGATGTTGATATAGATGTGTGGATGCTCCATTATGATTCCTTCTTCCGTTCCGTTGAAGCCGTTTTGTCCTTTATTATTTTCGTCGACTTTCTCTGTCAAGTATATTTCTCCTGTTATCCCAGATGATGGCCCCAGACCATCAAGCAAATTGATCAATCAATGAAGCAATCTAATGACAACAATCTCATACAATCCCGGAAATTCAATTTCGGACCGACGTAAAGAAAGGAGAAGAAGACAAAGAAGACAGCGACTCAGAAACTCAAGCCTCACTATAAGGTACGAGGGAGTAACTCGCTCCCCATCCTCAAACAAGCGCCACGATCATCTCATCGCAAAACCACGATCCCCACCTAGTCTAAACCTGCCTCGTCGCAGCTCGCCAAGCGCCGCGTTTGACTGAAGTTTCGAAACGGGAGATGTCGCTAGAAGTGGATGCTTCAGACGAACCGAATGATGGATGAGCGGGAATGAAGCCGATGGGAGATCCGAACAGGAGGGATGAGCCGAGGTTTAGCCGCGGTTGGGACTGATTAGGTAAGTAAGGAAGGGTGTTTGTGCATCTACCTACCTATGGTTTGCACTTTGCATGGGGGTTTTATAACTTGGCTTATGATTGAGCGGAAGCTGATTGTTTTAATTCTGGATTGGTATGCAATCTTCTAAAGTCAGGTGGGAATGTGAGATTGAGTCAGTGCTGCTCTGCTGGTTTGCACTCGGGTATATATGAGAGGCTGAATTCAGCAAGTCTGAGAATCATCTAAAACTGGTTATAATATCATTTCCCTCAATATTATATCAGATCAATTAACATTCTGTTGGTAAATTATTGCCTCCACCTCCCGAGGGAATGTTTCCGGGACTGTGGAAATCACTTGAAACCTTCTTTGTAATCAACAATACAATATCTTTGTCCTTGTATAGAATATGACATTTGAAAGCGAAAACTTTACATTCTCTTCTTCTGACTTCAGTGGTCAAGCCAAGAGCCGTAAGCAAAACTTCCATACTGCTACATCTTCACAACTTTCTAACCTCATCAAAGCTCATCTAGGATCTCCCTGTTAATGTTACAAAAACCCAAAGTCTTTGTTGAGAAGCCAGAGCTTAAGACATGAGAGTTGGTCTAGGTAAATTTCTTCGTCCAACTCTCCTTCCAATCCCCAGTCTGCAAAGCAGAAGCTCAGAGGTTGGAGGGGAAACGTCCGTAAATAGCACAAGCAGAAGGAAAATGGTGAGGAGGCCAAGAATAATGTTGAAGAGCCAACCGTCGAGGAAAAGCTGATTGATATCCAGAATGAGGCGAGGAAACGAATGAAGATCAAGGGAAGATTTGGGTATCAGTCAAAGGAATCTAGGATATATGTGCGAACTTGGAAAGCGGGGAATTTTGAACACCTCGGGAACTAAGTCAAGTTACGACTTGTCATATAAGAATCAAGAAATAGAGAACAGTTTCTGGCTTCCCTCTATTTTTATTCGACTAGCCTCGTCTGAATTCGTGTATTCCTCAATTCTGCTTGCTGACAGCAACAGCCAGTCTAGTTCGATCCATTAGAAGGGCCGTAGATGCCACCTCGTAACCTTCCCAATCTATTCATCCAAGGGCAATAAATCAACACAAACTTCGAAGCAATAATTTTCAACAAGGTCCAAATGAACTTCGGATCTGTGCATCAAAATTAGCTCTCGAAACCAACCATCAATAGAAAGATATACGGGAGAAAGGCAAATACCGAGTAGAACAACCAAAACTACCACAACAATTGCCAATCCTCCAACAGAAGCCAGACAAGCCCTAGCGAATCGGAGCTTTGCTTTCACCTTCACCCCAATCTCGGTACCGTATCTCAGATGAACATTACGCTGACGCCAAGCACTGGTTCCAGACACCAAACTATGCTCCAATTTTGTCACAACTCTGCGCTCATCTGATGTGAATATTGATTGTGTTGATGAATTAGATGAAAGTTCGATTATGGCGAGTGAGCGGCCCCAGGTTTGATAATCAGGTGGCAGAGAGTTCGGAGCCGGTCCAAGATTTTGAATGGAACAGGTGAGCCAAAACTCATAATCCTTTATGGCTTGCACTATTTTTTGGTTAGAGAGTCTGTGTTATCATAGAAGTTTGGAAGCGGCAGAACTCCTCCTCACTGTATCTTGACAAGTCTTCATGAATCAAATCCCTCCTTTCTGTCCCACTCAGACCTTTATATTCCTCATTCGTCGCTGTCATGATCCATTGATGTTTATGCAACCTCGCAGTTGCATGCAAAATATTATCCAATAACATTGTGCGCAGCATTTGCTCCTGTCCGCTCATAGTCCCCAAGTCCGGCACATTTTCGGAGCATGGATCGTATTTCTTTAGCACTTCCGCCAACTTATCTTCATCGAGGTTATCGGATTGTATAGATGATAGCGGTGTTGAAAGCCCGTTTGATGAAGGTTGCGATAGAGGTGATGTAGGTTCTGTCGAACAAACTTGGAACGGACTTGCTGATATGAACGAGGATGTTAGGAGGTTTGGTAGGGCTGAAATAGACGCAGCTTTGGAAGGACGTGGAAGTCTGGATCGCGCATAGGAACTTGTTGACGATGCTGAGGAATGTGCTCCATCATGGATAGAATATCTTGAACCTCTAGTCGAAGGGCTGAGTTCACCAGATGGGAGTTTTTCTGATTGCTGAAGGATTGGATTCGAATTGGATGCTGATGATGATTCGCCGGACGATAGTTCAGGGACAGTTGTGATATTGTTTGCTAATGGAAATGCATTTCCCCATTGCGAGGAGAGTGATCTGCCCACCGGTAGTTGTTGGAGGAAGGAGGCTGAATATGCTCTGGATGATCGAGGAGAGGCTGTAGCTGTGGGGTAGGCTGCACATGGTGTAGCGACGTTCACTGAGGAAGCAATACTGCCAGACACATTGGATCTTGCGCTGTGTGTGCCTAAATCTTTGGAGGAGGTGGAAGACCGTGAGGAAGAGGTACGAGTTGGAGTATTTGAAGGGCTAACTGGTATTACACAAGCATTGCACTCATCCAGCTCCAGAGATGTGGAAAAAAATCTCATAATTCTTAGGTACTAGCACACACTGATGTTGGTATAAAGGATTGGTTGTAGGGGAGGGTGATGAATGAGGATAGTAAGAGAGTGGGAAGAAGAGAGGAAGAACAAAATCAAGTTCTAGAATGAACAGTATCGTCGCTCCTTCTGCGCCTGCCTTCCTAGCCTGAGTCCATGAAAAAAAAAAAAAAAATGAGCTCCTGAAGTGAGACTTTAAGCGGAATTCAACTTGACAATCGGTCGATCAAGTTCTTGTCTGCCCAAATCTATGTCATCTTCATCTAGCTATCCTTTCAGATACTGAGCAACTCCCGAGGCAAAAAAACTCTGAGCCTCAGTCAACTAAAAAGTCTGTACATTATGTTCTTCTATGTCTAAATCTAGGCGGTCTTGATCTATCCTTCTTTCTACTTTCCTCTAAACAATTCCAAATCTAAAGTCTCGATCTAATCCGTTCTTTCTTCCCATCTAAACTGCCTCTAAACCATTCCCAGTCTTAAAGTCTCGATCTAATCTGTTTGTTCTTCTCCTTCAACTTTTCTGCCTCACTAACATCCACCTTCTTATCATCTGAACTCTCCTCGGGTTTGCCAGGCTGGCTGCTCTTCTTCGGCGCTGCATGATACCCTCCCAGCACATTATCAGTATTCGTCACATTCCCATCCTTATCTCTGGTGATCCCCAACTCCATCAACTTCGCAAACACCTTCGTGAAATCCTCAAAGAAGCGATCCTTATCTCTCGCATACAACTCCACCCACTTGATAAAGCTCGGGTCTTTCGTAAGTACCATATCCGTTGGCAACATCATGAGTTCCGTGCCGGTATCCTCGTCGTAGTTGACATACTGCATATTACCATTCTTGAGGGTCTTCTTGCGCCACTGCAAGGACAGGAGAAGTCTGAAGTACTGATTCGAGAATCGTGTAGGGTTGTTGACCCAAGGACCTTCAAAACCACTTCTATCGCTGTGACATCTTCCCAGACTATGTGCACCGCTCAAAGCCACAATCTCCTGGTCGTTGAACCCCATCCTGTTGAAAATCCATCTCAAATGATCTGCTCCCTGTGTAGCATCTGGAAGCCTCCCTCTCGGTGGCAGTTTACTGTCGTCCACGAAGTCGGTTCGGCCTCCTTGCCAGGGAATGTGAGGGCCAGTCATCTCCTCGACTGCCACGGCGCCAGCGAGTGTCCAGAGGTCGGCATAGGTAATCCATGGATGCTTTTCCTTAACTGGTTCGAGGAAGACACGAGCATGCTGGAGACCAGCATTTGCGGGGTCCCCTCCTTCTGCTTCATATCGCATGCCTGCGCCGTTCGAGCCACCAGTGTCTGTCTCGGCATCGTACGTTCCTGCAGAGTGCCTGAGATTGTTAGCTCTGATATCTTCGCCCGAGAAGAGACTGAGAGAATGGAGTAGAAGAGAGGGAGCAAACATACCATGCCAATCGCACAAGTACGGGTCCAGCACTTCCATCATCATATTCTGGCTGGTGCATCAGCTTGGCAATGTCCTTTCGGACAGCTTCAAAATCCCCTTTCGCGCTCATTGTGACGTGTAGCGCTGATCCTTCAAACGGTGTTTGCAAGCACAGAGCAGATGATAGAAGAAGAAATGAGATCTAAGAATATTGCAAAAGATCGAAGGTTGACGAAGACAAGAGAAAAGACAGAAGGAATATTTGATGGCGAAACTTCCCCAATTAATGAATCATGGATGGGCAAGAAGGGATTCGGTGCAAACGCCGAACACGCGCGAATACCTCGGCCGACGCGCCAAATTGGCCGTGCCACATTGTAAGCGCTTGCTTGTACTGGTATTTCACAATCCCGAGGCTGTCCGTTGCATAAGTGCATTAAATGACGATAAAGTGGGCTCGTCTGGAGTTGTGATTTCCAGGTTATTCAGCTTGTGATGTTGAACTTTTTTGGTTGGTGAGAAAAAAGGCCGAGGTCGGGATGATTTCCATAGGCTCAATCGGACATAGGCAAGATTTCACATGATTTGCCGATATGTCTTGGCATTTCATCTATCAGCATGGGCAAGAGTAAATGGAGGTAATGGAAGCAACATTCTTCTTAGATGGTGCAAAAAAGCTGCCAATATGATTATATAGACAATACCTCCTCTATACACAAATAGTTGTACTACTTTGACCTGAATTATGCGAGGGAAAGCTGTGCGTGGGAGATACTCGTACGTCTGCAAACAAAATAAATAACATCAAAACCATCGTATTCGCATAACTAATTGGGTATATTCCTTGCAAAAGCCATGAAACGCCATTTTCAGTCCCATTTCCCATCCCGTCTTTGTCGCTCTACCCTACCCTACCCCTCACGTCCTCCCCATAACAGCATTTGTTGCCAAAATCTCAATCCTCCTCGCATAAATCTTCATCATGTGACAGACTGGATCACCCCAAACTACACCTCTCAAAAGGTCATCGCTAATAGTCTGCGCCACAATCCCTTCATTCATCATCTCGTTCGTCTTCTGCTTGCTTGACTTTCCATCATATCGTTGCATGCTCCTTAGCAAAACGATTCTACCGGCATTGCTTAGAGTCGCTTCTGGGACTCGCCACAATGGTGGCACTGATGGTGGGTTCGACACTGGTTTTAGAGAAGACTGTTTTTTGGTCTTGTGTAGAGCGAGTGAGCTTTTGGAGAAGCCGGTTATGAGGGGTTGAAGTTGGGGAGGCGTGACAATATCGAGACAAGATTGACCAGGTGCGGCCGAGGAGTACAGATCGAGGAGAGAGCGGATGTAAGCTTTATCTGCGCGGGCTACGGGGTCGCCTTCGTTTACGAAAGAAAGGAATAATGATTTGCGGAGGGCTGAAGTGTTTGGTTTGTTGAGCGGCAGGAGAGAGACAGGTGGTGCACCGAATGTGACGCAGTGCACACGTTTGAAACATCCTGTAAGTGTATTAAGTTCGGATTGCGATTGCGTACTGGTAGCAAGCATATGACAGTAGAGCAGAGCCGCTACAGCTCCACCCGCGGAGTGGCCCGTGATTAGCAGGGAGTATCTTGATCGGCTTGGATCCTCTTGCAGTAAACTTCTGAGGCGAGCTGCCACTGGTGCAATCATTTTCCTTGCCACTGTCAAGAATCCTGCATGGCACAAATTTCCAGTATCGTCCTGCATATATCGATCAGCCAAAGTTGTAACTAGTTTGAACTGTAGTACTGACGAGAAAGCCTGCTGGGGTAGCAGGACTTGAGTTTAGATTTACAGCCCAATCCATGAAAGTTTGACTTCCACGAATGGCGAACACAATGGTATTCATATCATCCATAGGAACAGATTTGATAACCATTGCTTTTGTGCCCATTTTCCAATCCGCATCAACATGTGCATCCCTCTCCTTCCCAGCAGGCTGAATGTACACACGTTCGGAGTATTGAGCAGCAAGACAGAGGAGCGGGTATGTTGGCATATACCTATAGTGTGTAAGCAATGTACAATGAGCAAATGTGTGACAGGACTAACAGTTTTAGTGGGGGGAGATTGGGAGGTAGCCTAGAGTTCGCATAGAGATTGACTTTAGAGAAATAATTGGTTGAAGTCTTCGAACTGGCTATCGATTCATTGACTGCACCCTTCGACTTTCCCCAGCTAAAACCGCGACTGGTCGTCTCCGGATGCTGCTGTTGTTGATATGGTGGCTGTTGCACTTCGTTGTGCAGCACTAGCTGACTCTCGTTTCCGCTGAATCTCTCTCCATCGATAAGCGTGATTATCTCGTTCAATTTCGAGGCTATCTGATCGCAGAGAGCGGCTCCTTGATTGAGGTATTGTGTTCCTTGCATCTGTAATGGAGATAATCCATCATTGATAATTCTCGATCCCGGGATACAAGGCGGAACATCCGCTTGGAGAAGGTTGCTCATGGAAGCATTAAATCTGCTTAAACCACCACTTGACTTCTGTGTCCGGAGGGGTTGCGAAGGAGGGGTATGCAGATATCGAGGATCTCCATGAGGCTGCTGGCCTGGCACGGCGAGCCATGTCTGAGGTTGCTGTTGTTGCTGCTGTTGTCCGTAGCCATAGCTAGTATGAGGTCTTTGCTCTGTGACTGTCCCAATGGGGCGATTTGGAGTTGATTGAGTTCTCGTATGGTTTGAATGCTGAAAGAAAGGTTTGGTTGTCGTTGCTTTAGGCTCCTTGGCCTTCTTGGAACGGCCGAAGAGCGTCATTTTGTTTCGAGTCTGATGGTCACCTCAATTATTCCTTCAGCCACTTTACAACATCAAAGAAATCCATATCCATCGGGTCTGGGTTGGGAATCAAAAGAATAGGTAATGGATAGAGAAGGTGACAAATGGACGGTGAAGGAGGAGGAGGAGGGTGAGGTTCATAAGCTTCGCCCAGGACGCACTTAAGAAGTTGGGGTTGGGGATGCTGTGCTTTCGACAACGATTGGTGACGCTGCGCCCCTCCAGGGTGTTTCTCTTAGATGCGCCACCACACTCACCAGAGCATCGTTTACGAATCATCGCTTTCTTGCCTCGTCCTATGGCATTCATCGATATACGTCTCCATTTTACGCTTGTGCCTCAAGAACTGGCATCTTCCTACCTCAGAACATCAAGCATGCGGCTCCCACGAATCACAGATCTACAGAGTCTTGGCCATGCCAAACGAGGAAGGCAAACACCAAAACTCGCGATTTTATCAATTATAAGAATCTAGATTTCCATTACATCATGGGAAGCTGTTATCCTAGTAGAAAATACACTATATCTAGACCAAGATATCATGTATTTACACTCCAAAACAAAAACAAAGGCTAACATTTCGATCGTTTTAGTATACGATCCGTCAGCTGGGAGAGGTCCTTCCACTGCGTATGATCTCAACTACGAGAGAGTGTTATTTTTTATTTTTTTTGTTAAACCTAGGCCATGCTTTTAACGCCGCTTCCGACAAATTAAATTAATGGCCAGGTTCTGGATCAATTTTGAGAAAGCTAAAGGCTGATTGACGTGGCCTGCGTTCTTCAACGTCGCCGTGCTGAGATTCGGCACCAGGGTGGAAATTCCATACATCACTCATACCTCCCTCGGGGAGACCAGATTATCAACGGCAACATCTCAGAAGTAAAACATGAATTGAAAGCTCTTTCGCCTAGGAAATATCCTCGAGTTGGCCGATCCAACACTCACTCCTCTGAAAACAGATCTCCTGCCAAATACTTCAATCCAGTATCACAAGCAACAGTAACGACTTTCTTCCCCGACCCCAACTCCTTCGCAATTTGGATAGCTGCTGCAATATTAACACCCGAAGATGTTCCTACTAACAAGCTTTCTTCCCTAGCCAGTCGACGGCACATATCACGGGCAACCTCTTCCTTGACTTTGCGAACTTCATCATACAACTCTCGATCAACATGTTCCGATATGAAGCCTGGAGAGATACCATCAATACCATGCGAACCGCTCTGACCGTCTGACAACAAAGCCGCCTCAGCGGGCTCAAGGAGGACAACTCGCACATTCGGGTTCTTGGATTTGATCACGCCGGACACGCCCATCACCATACCAGCCGTTCCAAACGCACCACAGAAAGAGTCGAAGCCATCTGGAAATTGCCTGACCAGCTCATGACCAATCTCTGCGTAGCCAATGAGCGCGTCCCGGTTGCTAAACTGATCGGTATAGAGATACTCGTTGCTCGACCCAAGATTCTTGGCCCGGTCCTTCATTGATTTTATCAAATCTGTCGTTGTTTTCCCTGTGGGACTGGGTGTGATATCTAGTTTCGCTCCGAACGCAGACATTGTTCGCAATTTCTCCTTTGCGTAAGCATCGGACGATAGGGCAAGAAATTTGTATCCTTTTATGGCGCAGATAAAGGCTAAGGATGATCCCGTGCTGCCCGCTGTAGCTTCGATGACCGTCATGTTGGAAGTAAGGTCACCGCGGCGTTCGGCTTCTTCTATCATCGATCTGGCCATACGGTCTTTGTAGGAACCTGTTGGATTCATGAACTCGAGTTTTACATAGACATCGGCGCTGTTTTCCGAGACAATGTGCTTGAGTTGCACGACAGGTGTGTTGCCGATGGTGTCCAAAATCGAAGAAACTGGAGGTGGATGACACGAAGACATGGCTGAAAGGGATGTATAGTAGGTCTTACAATATTGAAGGCTTGTAGAGTAAAATATCTGACGCGAAAGATATATTTGTATCTATATGGCGGGGTGAGCAAGTCCGAAGCCAAAATGCGGAAGCTGGATGAGATAATGCAACCCTACAGTTGCCCTGATCGCACATTACTTTCTATTTTTCTATTTCAACTTCCATTATGATCAACCTGTCAGGTTTACCATGGATCAGACTTGTCTACGTGACACTACACGTCGGGGGGAGTTCGGTATTCAAAAATTCGCTCGGAGAACTTTGTCATGGCATCACTCACCGAGCCGTCCCGAAGGGCGTAGAAGTCAAAGAGCAAGAATTTTCGTGTGCTGAATGACTCTAGTCATTTCACTAAGTGGTTTATGTGGTTTTTTTTACAGTCAGCCTCGTGCAAGGCACTAGGCACCAGGAAAAAGGCTAAAAGATACCGTGAACTAGAACCTAAGCGAAGTTCACTCACACTCCTAACAGTTTGAGAAGGAAGGCAGATGCGATCAGTCCTCCCATTATTAAGTACATTACCTAACATCCGGTTGTGATCATTTCCTGCTCTACCTTAGTTCCGTTAGTTGTGCTAGCGGGATTATGCTACAAATTTGAGTACTTTGAACCCTGAACCAGACGAGTCAATCTGAGAATTATCACTAATTAATCGGAATTCTCTGTGTACAGATTATTATTACATAAGTCACAATCACAGGCTTTTACACAGAATGATCCAATGCAATTATTTCAGCCTATCTTGGAAGTAAAATAAATCTTGAAGCAGACCGACGCCACTAAGCTACCCCGCCATCTGATAAATCAAAAGTCAAAATTTCTCGAATACCAGCAGTGCCTGCAAGTATGTAATTCAATTATTTTCATGCTTAATATAAGAGAATATTGAATTTGAATTGAATTGCCAGTTCCAGCCCTTAAACATGGCATACGCTACGACCCATACCTAGCGGTGATTAAGTTGCTCTTCCATATTCCGTACACGCTCATCACATCGGGTGGTGAAAGAAGAACGTCTCAGCATGTTGACTCGTCCCCTCCTGTATTTACTTTACTTCTGGCAGATAAACACTCATCTCAAATCCATTAGTAAAGGGCAGAGTCTGATTCTGAAAACCATTCTCCGGCGCCCGCAAGAATGCCAAGAGCTCTTTGTAACCTTCAGCACCCGAGATTGTGTTGTCTGTCAGAACGACTGAGCCATGTCGCAGGCGGGGAAGGACAAGCTTTAGTGTAGGAAGCGCAAGAGCAGACCAGACTATTTCAAGATTTCAGTACAGAACTTTTTCTTCCCAAATGAAAGCAAAGTGAAAACTCACTGTCAAGAAGCAGAAGATCAACCTGTGGCAATCCTTCCTTCAGAGTTTCAAGCAGATCTCCCACCCTCAAATCAATCTCTCGTTCAACTTCTGCACCGCAATGTGCCCAGTACTTGCGAGCGATTTCCGCCTTTTGCATCTCCTTCTCGGTCGCGATGACTGTTCCAGGCTTGGCGGTGGTAGCTTTCGTTTTACTGATAGCAAGAGCAAGGTAGATGGTGCTGACTCCGAAGCTTGTGCCTGCTTCGACAATATTGGTCGCTCCCATGGCATTGATGAGCTGGTAGGTAAATTGGCATTTATCTTCGTCCAAAGCAATGAACTTGTCGAGCATGAGCCGATCGAACTCCTTCGCAGCGTTCTTATGAAGGTTTTGGTCTTCTAGATCATTGATGACCTTGGACGAGAATACTTTCCCAGTTTTTGAGATGGAGGCTTCTTGTTCCAGGGACTTCTGATGAAGCTCAGAGAGGAGTTGGAGGATGTGCTGTGGAGCATTGATGGCTGGACGATTGGACATGATGTTGACCTGGAGTATTCAAAACGACAGAGAGTGGTAAGATGATAGCCGGTACGTGCAAGATGTCGAATTTTCTGGGAAATGGCGGTTCTTATTCTTGGGCTCCCGTAATAGCATTCTGCGGCGTAGGTAGCTGTGTGGTGTTGATGCTACCCAGCAAAAGCTGATCTCGTGTTCTTGGCATGGGGGATGTCGGCAATAATCATTTGCACAGCCATTATTCCCCTCTGACTGACCACAATGTGTAACTATGACACAAGGGCGCAAGTTTGAAGTTCTGGTCGGGCATTTACTTAACCCCGCATAGTACAGTAAGATCACATGTCTGCGGGGCTGAATTCGGCCGTTGGTTCATGGCACCCCAGCTCAGAATTGAGGGAAGTTATATGTGATTAAGCGAGCTGGAGTCTTGGCGTGATTCTTGCTAGTCTTAACGAAGCTGTTTACCTATGACACAGACTATTACCTTGCGAAAAGAGCCGCCATGATAGTTTACTCAAACCTCAAACTTATCAAAGGGGTCCCGAAGATCGTGCTGCTTCCAAACTCTCAAAATGATACTACGCATGAGGCGAAATTCCCAAAAATTACTCGATGTTGAAGAATTTGACGTCCAACAGGGTCGAACTCCGACATCTACATTGTCGTGCGCATTCTTTTGATGAGAGAAATGATGTTGAAAACCCCAATGGAGCATCCAAGTAGCTAATCTCGAAAGAGCCTCCTTGATTGGGAATCTTTGGTGTGGCTGAGACAAGAAGGGGAATTCCTGAGCCTGCCTATCCGTAATCCACGACTTTGAACAAACTCCTCAATCGATCCATACGTTATATCCTTTCAGAAGAAATGTGTCCCAATAATAAATATCTTTGGAGCGACTTGAACCAGCCTTTTATAGACGATTGGCGTTGCGTACACCGACAACTTGCGTCATCCATTTGAACAACGCCTCGGTGATTGTGCTTGTAAGGATCGCTTGGAGAATTCAGTAAAAACCTCCCTTACATGGTACCTGCATAGTGCAAAGACAAGCTCCTAGGCAGACTGTGCCAAAGAGATGCTCAAACTGCGCAGTAGGATGGTGCAGTGGTCCGTAGAACGAGAACGAGAACGAAGAATAAGCATGAATCGTTACACTAAAAAGCTTAGCTTATTCTCATTATCAAGAAATCAGCCCCAAAGTGGGCCCAATTACAATTCTTCTGCCTCGAGATCCAATCATTGGCACAGGAGGTCAAAAGAAACTACTTCAGAGCGGACCCAAGCGAATGTCAAGAGTTACACATATGAGCTGAAAGGACAAATACGAGTTCCAATCTAAATGCTAAGATGCCTAACGCATGAAAAATGGTGTCCAAGAAGCAGATAGGGGAATCGGCAGTGGCGTAGAATTCAGTGTTGGAGGGAGTTGATTCTTCGTCATGAACAAATCGGTTCAACAGCTACTCTCCAAGTTAAAGTCGACATTGATGTGTACAATACCCATTTAGTCACTGCACTTTTTCTCCTTCATGGCATATATATTTAATTAACAGACAGAGAAAAAAAATCGGGTATTCAAAATGATTGAAACGTGTCAGTGACTGTATTCAAACTCAAAAGCAGCTTCTGGCAGTGGCTAGCTAGGCACATCGGCTTTTGCAGAGATTAGCAAAAACCGCAGCTAGGTTTTGAAAATGCGAAAAGACGGCAATACAACCTTGTATTGCGGTTAAAACGGCTTGAACACAGCTGAGAACTAAGGCATGGCTAGTCTTCGGCACTGTAGCCATGGTGCACGAGCAAACATGGATATCTTTTTTTTATTTCTGACCAAACACGTTACGCGGCAAACATAAGATTTCACGGCTCCTCCTGGTCGAATTGTGGATGTTTGAGCAACTGGAACGTTAATTCAAATTCACACGATACTTCCTATATCTATGGGCACCTTCCACATGTTGCCTAAATAAAGTCCAGAGGTCACTTGCCATACCTGGGAGAAATTCTTCAGATCACAGCAAGATGAAGCTCAAGACGGTGTTTTTACTTTCTAGTAGTATAGCTACGCTATCCGCCCAGGCCATAGGTATGTCAAACCACGAACAATGCTGGGAAGAAGACACAACTAAGTCCTCAATTAGCCGAAGTTACCAGTCCTTCCACTGTTCAAAAACGCGATACTCCCAATGGGTACGCACCAGTAACCATCGACTGCCCAACCACCGAAAGACCTGCTCTGCGAGATTCCCTCTCGCCATCACCACAAGAGCTATCATGGCTCAAAAAGCGCCGCGCCAAAACGGTACCCGTGCTGCGCGAGTTCCTCGGTCGTATTGACATCCCTGGTTTCGATTCCAACTCGTACATCGACACAGCGAAGAACACTTCCGATTTGCCTAACATTGCTATTGCCGTCTCTGGAGGCGGATATCGTGCCTTGATGAATGGTGCAGGTGCCATTGCCGCATTTGACAGCCGAAGCTCAAATTCAACTGCCAAGGGCCATCTTGGGGGGCTTTTGCAATCCGCGACATATTTGACTGGTCTTTCTGGTGGAGGATGGCTTCTTTCTTCTCTTTACGGGAATGATTTTCCTACGATTGAGGAAATCATTAATACCAAAAGTGCCAACCCGCTTTGGCAGTTCCAATCTGCCATCTGGGAAGGGCCGGACCTGGGCGACACTGGTACTTCGAATGCTAAGGCTTATTTCAATGCACTTCTGGCCCAAGTGCAGGCGAAAGCAAATGCGGGATTTAACACTTCGATGACTGATCTTTGGGGTCGAGCCATTGCATATCAACTTCTCAATACCACGACCATCGCTAATTGTAAGTCTTCTAATGTAGTCCTCCCGTTAGAATTTTAAACTCATGCCAAGTCAAGCACATACATTCTCTTCGATCCAGAACAGCTCGAAATTTGAGAGTGCAGTCGTACCAATGCCCATTCTAGTCGCGGACGGGCGAAAAGATGGCCAAGTAATTTTCTCATCGAAGGACACCGCAAACTACGAATTCAATCCATGGGAAATGGGGTCTTTCGACGACATTGGATTCGCACCATTGCAGTACGTCGGGTCCGATTTCAACGGCGGAAAGATTGCATCTGACAAGAATTGCGTGACGGGTTATGATCAGTTGAGCTTCGTGTTTGGGACATCGAGCTCGTTGTTCAATCAGTTTGTGCTCCAGATCAGAGATACTGACATGGTGCCCGATATGCTCAAAGGCTTCATCACTAATCTGCTGAATGAAGTTGGAGAGGACAACAACGATATCGCCGATTGGACTCCGAGTAAGTCTGTCCAAATATTATGAACTTCCTGCATTCGTTCTCTGACGAATTTGTGTTTCCCAGATCCATTCTACCGCTGGAAGCCTTCTACGAATCCGAGTGCGCAGTCAAAACGCCTGACACTCGTTGACGGTGGTGAAGATCTCCAAAACATCCCTTTCACGCCCCTCATCCAAGCAGTTCGCAACGTCGATGTAATTTTCGCCGTCGATTCGTCCGCCGACACACTGTCCCCCAAGGGAATGAACTGGCCCAATGGCACTGCCATAGTCGCTACATACGAGCGCTCCCTCGCACAAGATAACGGCACTACGTTCCCTTCCATCCCCGACGTCAACACAATCGTCAATCTCGGTTTGAACTCTCGACCAACCCTATTCGGTTGCGACACAAGCAACTTGTCTTCGACTAGTACTGCACCTCTGGTGGTGTATCTTCCGAATTCTCCATACGTCTACTACTCCAACGTATCCACTTTCACCATGGCCTACGACCTCAAAGTGCGCAACGCAATTATCCAGAATGGCTATGATGTTGTCACGATGGGCAACGCGACTGTTGACACCGAGTGGCCAACCTGCGTCGGGTGCGCCATCATGGCTCGAAGCTGGAGTCGAACCAACACCACTACTCCGGAGGCATGCGAGTCCTGCTTCCGAAAATACTGCTGGGATGGCACGCTAAACTCCACCGTTCCGGCTGCTTATGAGCCTGCTTTCGCTTTGAAGTCACTTAAGAGCAGCGGCGCAGTGGGGCACTCGGGACTCGAGGCTCGTTGGCTTCTTGTACTTGCTGTTGGGGCTGTCACGGTGATGACTTGTATTTTGTAGAAGATTTCTACAAGTTTATTTTGTAGCCGGCCAGATCTTTCATCATTCGCTGCAAAATGTACAGACAAGGATGCTCATTTTCGGTACTTTGTGAATATAGCTCTCCACTGTTGATGGGGTTTCTTCTGGGAAGAAAGAAGAATTGGCAGCAGTTATGGTTGTAGTATTTACTTTCATGCTGATTATTATTGCGGAGTGTTGCGGAGATTACATTGCCTCGGTTTACTGATTGAACTCGACAATGGTATTGTTTTGTTGAGTAACTACATCCTTGTGCTGTTCATTTGCACTTCTCTTCCCTTTCATCTTGTTCATCCCTCTCAAAAATTGCTGTCCTCCATGCTCAAAAAAATCCTTGAAAACTAGGCATTACATATTAATACAAGAAAGACACTAGGAGAACATTCTATTCAAATATTAAAAAGTGCGAGTCGCCGTGTAATTTCTCTCCGAGATCCTTAGTAAAACTCCGGCAAGCTCCCAAGACTGGGAATGGCCTGAGAGCAGTCCCAATTGCGCTTGTACGCAACAGCGGGCAGATATCCACCTTGCAGACCAGCCTGGTAGCTCCATAAAGGAGCGGACTCAGTCTTCCAAGTCCAGTAGAACCAACCCCACGACTTTTCAAACGTGGACATCTGTGCCTCGGCCCACGTCTGGAGGAATAGCTTGTATTCCGAGGTGAAGGTAGATGGGTCGGAGTTGCTCACGTCACAACTGCATTGGGAGTCCTGGGTCGGACAACCGGCCGTGTGTGGATCAAAGGTACCAGTCCAACGAGATCCGGTACCTACACCATTCAGGTGCGGTGTACAGTCATTGTCTGCCTGTGACCATTCGCCAACCATGACTGGACCGAACCCAGTTGCTGGGCTCATGCCCGCGTTAAGTTGATCCGTCCAGACTTTGCATGCGAATGAGATGCGATCCGCGTGTGTGAGCTTGAGCAGCGCGTAATCGAAAATGGTGTATTCGTGAACGTCGAGAGCAAGGGCGTCCCCATACCCTGTCAACTTTCCATGCCAGGGCGTTAAACCGCGCATAGACTCGCTGAAGACCTGAATACCGGTAAAACCATTGTCATGGATGATCTTGTACGCCTTCTCTGTCCAGGCGACGAGGTCGTCGAGTGGAAGAGTCATGGAGGGCTCATTGATGTGGCCATAGAAAGCAATGATATTCTTGTAGCGGTCCTGAGCGAAGAATTTGGAAAGCTGATTGTGAATATCCAGCGTACGTTGGGCGTTAGTACTACCTTCAGGGCCGCTCATCCAGTTGACCTTTCCATCCCGCCCACTATGGTTCCACCCGTTTTGGCTGCCAGGCGCACCGTGAAGGTCGAGCTTCACGCGAAGACCGTACTTGCGTGCCCACTCAATGCCGCGAAGCAGATAGCGCCATGAGACGCCGGAGACATATGGGTCGTCGTCAAATGTCTTCACTGCCCAGTACGAAAATGGGATTCGGATATGGTCAAGACCCGCAGCAGCAATGGCTCTGAAGTCATCTTCCGTGATGAAAGTAGCGTAGTGCTTTTCCAATGTCGCCGCGGCTTTCTCTGGGCCAAGCTTCTTGCACAAGCTGTATTCGTCCTTCAGGCTTGAATCGAAGGCAAACAGCGATGGGGTAATGAAGGGCTCAAGAGAGAGCCATCCTCCTATACTTACACCACGGAAGGGCTTGGTACTGTAGGAGCCCCACGGCTTGCTTAATGGGGGGTGTTTGAGTTCGCTTGCTTGGAGTTGTCCCAGGTTGAATTCAGACCCACGAGAGGAAGGCCGCCCACAGTCTCATCCGTAAATGTGCAATTGAAGCCTGTCATATCCAGCCATGATGTTGGATCCATCCACGTCCCTTTCGCCTTTGAAGAAACGTCATCGGAACTTGAGCATCCCGTTGGTGTACTGGTGGCCTTGGATGAAGTTGTAGATGATGCACTAGAAGTCACACTTGACGAACCAGAAGACCGGGTTGAAGAACCAGAATTCTCGTTTGAAGAATCACTCCCAGCAGTTCCCGATGCAGGAGGAGCAGAAGTCGTGGAAGTGGAACCGGAGTTTTCCACTGCAGCGATGGTAGCTGGCGTTGAGTTCGAGTGAACCTTAATGACATTTTTCGCGACAAGAGCTCCCACGATGGCTCCCGCAATTGCGAGGATCGCTATTACACCTCCGATCCAAAACCCTATCGCGTGTTAAAAGAGATATCCCTCGGTGGAGGAGGCCATAACCAACTCACAAAGTGGTCTTATCTTCCTTTTTTTCTCTGGCATTTCTCCATAGTCGCCGTCTCCTCCAGTGGTTGCATGTAGCCTCTCGGTGCTATGGTCGGCGCCCAACATTCCTGCTACCTTGTCTCTCGTGGTGGACTCTGTCTGTGCTACCGATTTCTCAACTACTTCTCGGTGGATTGTTGCACGATCTTATATGCCTCTATCACGCGATGCTGCTTCTACTGTAATGATGTGAGATGACCGCGCGATTGGAGGGAAAGCGTTCAAGCGCGCTGTCACAAATAGATCACAGACTTCGGCCTCGTATCCTGGGGAGATCCTGGATAGACGTATGTCCCTCGTGTCCGGTGGACTGGCACTCCTGTACAACCACGATGATGGCGAGAGCAGATCACGGGTCGTCACCTCGGGCAGATGTGAGATCCATAAGAAAGGCACCGGCGGCGAACTCGCGAGGCGGGCCAGGGACTGTATATATATCAAACCAGGTTAGAGTTAACCTTTCGTACCTTTCATTAACCTAAGGGGGGAGGCGTGTAGCATTGTTGTGTGGGGGGGCTGCTGCTTACATTCCGGCTAATTTGCGCTGGGGGCAATACGAGGTCTGGGAAGCAACAGGGGCAGCAATCTTTCGTTGGTATGGCGAAATAACACGAGCGGCGAGGGTAAACAAAGACCCATTTGGGATTTGTGTTCATCACTATGAGATAAGAGATAGGAGAGCGATATTAGTTGATCCATCATTTCGCAAGTCATTGTTACAGCACTGTATCGTTGCATCTCCCTCGTTGTCGCGTCAACGCGTAAGAATGTATTCTTGGCTTTGGTTGTTGGTCCAGGAACAGGCACAGGAGGAGTGAGGTACCGCACAGTAGAGTAAGGTTAACTCTAGTTGGATCTAGTTGAATCTACTTTAAATCTACTTTAAAAAGGGGGTTTCACATTTCACCACCTCTGATTCGTTCCCTTGGACGGAAGTGGTGGTGTGGCTGCCCGTGGCTGCCCTCACCAGTCTTACTTTGGACGTCCCGAGAGCCTCAACCACCTCGACAAGATCTTCAACGCGTGACGATCGTGATAGTAGAGGAGCGGAGATCAGGAAACAAGAGCCTTGCTTTTCATAGTATTATTCCAACACATTAAAGATATGTATGTGTACAGGCTCCCTCAGAGTGTAGAGCCACCTCGGTGAGTCGAGGGTGATTAGCGCCTGAATAAGAGCAGCATGCTTACTAACAACAGCTAGCCCCATACAGGACCCAGGAATGGGAGAATCATTTCATACTACTGATAAATCACGTTATATCAAGAAACGAGAATGTGACAGGTACCTAGGCGGCATACTTCGTATAAAGGTCGATTTCATTGGGAAATAGAATTGTACTTCGACCACGCGAGTAACAACAACAACAGAAAAGAAGTCCATGCTATGCATACTATGCCCAAATTCATCCGATCAAATATCATTCATCCATCCATTGCTCATTCCATTCCACTTGCATTCCGTCCACGAGAAAGCAAAGCGACAACGTCGACCACACAAAAACAACGAGTTCAACGACCATAAGATGTATGCAATCCCATTCCATTCCACACCATACCGTTATACCACCTAAGAATATATCATGATCGCTCCACCCGTCCCGGTCCTCTCTCCATGGCTCCCTCTCATGAAGAAAGCAACGCGCATAAAAAGGAGAAGAAATCTACAAGTCCAGAATGCAGATTCTACCATGTTGTTGTGTCCCTCGCGGTTCATCCATTGCCGTAAGCACATTTCTTCAGAAACAAAAGATAAAAGAAAGCGGGTCAATGAGAAGTGAGACGGGGGAAAAGGTTGGAAAACAAAAGTAAACCATGCGTTCATCATAACGTCGTTTGTTTTTTGTTTTGCTGAAAAGATCCTCATTTCTCGCACCCTCAAACTTCCTATGAAATGAGATTTCTCACAACTTCGAGTCCAATTCTTCGAATTCGCTGAGATGCTTGACAGGCTGAGGGCCAGCGCTGACCTGCAATCTGCTCTTGAACTCACGTACGTCGGTGATGACTATCGGCGTAGTTCCGTTGCCCTCGGGCTTAACCTCTACCGCCTCGCCGTCTTCTCCGTCTTTCCCGGTCTTGTTCAGGCCGAGGATTTTGATTCCTTTCTCGATGACGGCCGTTGCGACGGTCGGTGGTGCGAGTCCTTGGGCGATGAGATGGACTGCGATCTTGGCGCGGTGGGTAGAGGTAGGGTGGATATAGTGAGTATAGAATTTGATCATTTCTTGTCTTGTGAGTTGCTTGATGTGAGCAGCGTCTTCGTAAACTAGAAGAAGCTATTAGTGATGAATTTTAATGAGGCAGGGGGAAACATACCAAGCTCAAAATCAAGATACTCGCTGTCGATGTGCGACCAAAGACGGCTAGACTCTTGATCCAAATTCTTTAACTTCTCCAAGCGCTTAGTTATCAAACTCCTCTTGTGACCCTCAAATTCCGAATCGGTCATGTTCTCCAAAGTCGCAGTGAAACCTGCGAGGAAGGAATCGATTCTTTCGCCCAAATACTCCGGTGTCTTCTCACTCTGGATAATGAAACGATACCCAATGGTCGTAACAGTGGTTCGGGCACCACTGAAAACAACATATCCGAGCTGCTCCTTCGTTCTAAGTTGATCGAAGGCAGGCTCGTGTGTCATCTGATCAAGAAGAAGTACCTTGGACCGCAGCACTCGATCGGACTTGTCTCCAACATACAAGAGATACTCAATGCAGTGATTGACGTTTGCAGGATCCTTCAAAGTCTTGTGATAGACATAATTAGATCCTGGGGGGAAGACCAAGGAGCGAGGAATTGGCCACTGAGTTTGCGGTAGTGTTCTTGGCTTGAGTGTGCTCTCAATGAGATCGCTCAATTTCAAAGCGTCCTCCTTGTAAAGATTGCCGTGAATAAAAGTCTCCACATGCATCTGCCTCAGAAGATGAGGATAAAATTGTTGTATGTCGGCAGCTGTGATATGGGGCAACTCGGCAAGAATTTGCTCGTTGATGTACCCCTTCTCACTGTTGAGCCACCTCGTGAAATCACCCACTTGGTTGTATGGTTGTTGATAGTCCCAATTCTTCAACCCCCTGAGAAGTCTCTCCTTGATGATATCAAAGCGATCCGGTTTGACCTCGAGATCTCTCATGGTGATCAAAACTTTCTCCAAGAGAACTGACAGCTTATCATTGTAGCCAGAAACAGCAATTTCGATTCCGCTGGAGTGACTCGAAACCGAGTAATCCAATCCAGCGAGTTCAGCATCATAAGAATATTCCTCCAACGCATCCCTCACGACATCTGTGTAGAGTCGCGCTCTCAACGAATTTTCCGCCGTTGCGTTTGGCAATGTATTTCTGCAGTTGACAAACAAATTGGCCTTGGGAACCCAGAACTGGTCATCTTTCTTGTACCATGTCCTATTCAAGTCATCATTTCTGATTAACTTCGGCGCAATCGCTGGTTCCTTGACTTCCTTCTTCTCAACCTCTAGCTTGGTTGGGATGAACTGGTTCTCATGCGGTAGGTGAAGCTCCGCCAATCGGTTCTTAGTCGAACTATCTGCAGCGGCCTTGATCTCGTCGATAAAGTCGGTAGGGATCTTCTCGTAGGTGTATTCCGTGCCGTACCACTTCTCCTTCTCCTTCCACGTGCCAGGAAACTTCTGTGATACCACACTCATGCGGAAGTTATCAGGGCGCAGACAGGCCAGGCCTTCCTCGATACGCGTGGCATCGAAAGTTCGCAGTCTAGGGCATTTCACGAGTCAGTAGATCGAACCTTATTTGGCGTATCTGAGAAGAACTTACCGGCTGTGTCCACTGAGAAGCCACTCACGTGGAAGCGGCGTTTGCATGACAGCGCTGATTTTACTCGTAAATCGGCTTGCAGGGGTTTTCTGCTTGAACTTAAAGTCGATTTCGGCGAGTCCTTTCTGCTCGTCGAAAATCCATTGTTGGGGAGGCGAATCGCGGAGTAAGGAGACATACTCGAAGAAGACCTTGACAATCTCCTTGTAATGCGTTAGACCATCCTCAGTCAAGCGGATTTGGCAATTGAAAATTCCGGGTGTGCCAGGGCATATTTGATATGCACCTGCACTCAATCCATTGGCCCACCCTTTGGACTTTATATATGCCATAATGCTGCCGGGTCCCTCGTGGCCTATCAGATGGCTGATGTATCGGCTTGGCTGTGACTCGAACAGAAGTTCCTCATCGATAAACGGGAACGAAAGGTCCAGTTGCCTCGAGTCCATGACTGGCTTTGCAAAAACTTGAGTCAGGAGGTCCTTCTCACCAAATGGCACCTCCTCATCCCACCGATTCTGAGGCAAGTCCTTGTTTCGCACACCGGCGAACAGATCAGCAGCCCATGATTCCAACACCTCCAATGGCTCTCGTCCTAAGACAACCAACTTCATGCGATTTGCAGAGTAGTGCTTTGCATGGAAGTCGGTGAACGCCTGTTGGATATCAATGCCTTTGGCCTCCGGTAGCGTCTTGAGCACCTCATAATTGCCCGTCGAAAAGTGGCAGTATGGATGCTTAGGGTTTGATAGAGATTTCTCGAGCTGGTGCAACCGCCATTGGTCACTTTGGAGGTTCTTCTTGTTTTCTGAATCGACAGCTTGCAACTCTCGGTCCAGCGTGGAGGATAGGAAGAGGGGATCGATGAAGAACTGCGCAAATCGGTCCAGAGCTCCATATAGTGGTGATGGTTCATCTGCGCTGTCATCTTCACCCTTCTTGGCCGCAACCTCGAAGTAGTAGTTTGTTGATGTAGCGCCAGTGTACGCATTGGAGCTTCCAGAATGAGCCGACAGATATTGTGAGTATGCGTTTTCTATCGGGTACTGTCGAAGTGATGGTTAGCATAAGTTTTTGTGTGGTAGAGTAGATCTGCAGTTGAAAATTCCCAAGTGAAAAGAAAGCTCCGAGATGCCCCCACAAAGCTCAATTGCAGAAACAAACATCTCAACCCAAGGTCCATAATCGTCTCGGGGGTGAAAAGAAAGCAGGGGAAATGTTTGCCCAGACGCCCATACCTTTTTGGTGCCCATAAACAACATGTGCTCCACGCAATGGGCCAGACCAGGTAATTCTTCCGGATCACTGAAGTTCCCCACATTCACATCCATCGCGGCACTGGCCTTGTCTGTTTCCTCATCGTGAACCAGGAGTACCTCTAGATCGTTTGGGAGGCGAATGACCCTGTATTTCCTGTTGTCGAGGGAAGGTGTCTCAAGGCGGTCAGTCAGGCGCTGAATAGGTCTTGATCTATGCTCTCGGAGAGGACTGTCAGGTGCTGCCGGCGTGTTGGGCTGGGAGAGGGTCGCCATCTTGGAGGAAAGGATAGAGGACGTGAAGGGCGAGGAAGATGTAGTAAAGGGCCGCGAACGGAGGGGGATTTGCGATGACGAGGAGGTGAGGTGTAGGAGAAGGAGAGAGGGACGTCTGAAGTCTCTTCGTAGATTAGATGCGCGGAACACCCCGCTATTCAAGGGATCCAGATGCTGCCGGGATGCTGCTGGTGATAGCTTGAGAGGTGGGGATGTGGTGGCAGACAGCGAGCAGGTCTGTGCAGGCGTGGTGAAGGGGAGGAGGCTGCAGGGGATGGCAGATGCAGACGATGACAACGTGGGAGAAAGAAGATGGGGAGGAGGAGGAGGCGGCAAAAGAAGAGGCAGGAAAGAGATATGTGCAAGGGGAAGTCTGTTTTTGCAAGAAGAGCAGCAGCAGCAGCTTCGCGCTGGTCGACAGAGACTGGCGGCGGACGCGAGGGGCAACGATGACGCTGGCGGATGGCAACCTGGTCCTGCTGCTGAAGGCAAAGGCAGAGATGGAGTTGGACCTGGAGATGGAGATGGGATGATTGGGATTCTGGCAGACGCCGAGCTATGGCGGCAAAAGAAGAGCGAAACAATTGATCGAATAGTCAGAGGTGATTCGACAGCCGACGGTGGATATCTCGAAAGCAAGACAGGGAGGCCAGCAACCCCAGAAAATATCATCGGCAATCGACGACAGATAGAGAGGTACTCCGTAGGACCGTAGAGAGGTACTGTGCAGATACCCTTGAATATCTAAGCATGCGCTTGGGGATGAGGTGTGCTGCTGCGGAGGAAGGGAAGGAAGAAGAAGAAGGAAGGAGGATGCGAGATGATTTTGATAGTCATCTCCGGACGACAGATAGAGAGAGAGAGAGCGCGCGAGGGAGAGAGTAGCAAAGTAGCAACAACGAAATATCAAGCAACTTTGGCCCTAACTTCCCCAATTATTTTTAATTGTTTTTATTTCGGCAGATGCAGATACCTAATGACATCTCATTGGTCCCAACCCGAGAACAATGCAGATGCAACTGCTGTCGTCCTGCTAGACACACAGACACACAGACTCACAGACTCGTAGACCCCGAGGGAGGGAGGAGGGGTCGAACGAAGGGGAGACAGGACAGACGCAAAGATGGGATGATGGAGACACTAACAAACATACCATACATACACTAGGCCAACAGCAATTGACGTTCTTGGTATTGTATTCACGGTGGCTGGCAGTGGAATAATGCCAGCCAGCCAGTCAGCAAGGAAAGAAGGCAGAAGCAAGAGATACCTATGGTACAGTAGTATATGTTAACATCAGCGATATAGGGATGTCGCGAAGTCGAAGATGTCTAGCTGCATATGTACAGGACAAGAGCATCGGATGGGATCCCGACCTATAGCTGAAGCATCCCTCACCATACCAGCCATTCCCAACGCCCTGGACCTGTCAAGTCTGGCCTGGGCCTCTCCTCCCTCCCTCCCTTCGGAGGAATAATAGGCGATCGGCTCAGGACAAGAGAACAGGGGAAAGAAGAGTCGAGAGCAAGCAGGGCGAAGCAGAAGAAGACCTTCAAGCTTCAAGGAGCAGGAGGAGCAGAAGCAGAAGAAGCAGAAGAAGCAGAAGAAGCAGAAGAAGCAGAAGAAGCAGAAGAAGAAGCAAAGTGTGCAGCGTTGTAAACTGTACCTGCTGTGCAGCGTAACGGCCCATCACCTCAATTCAACCAACGGCACCTTTGCTGAAATGCAGCCGCAACTTCATTTGACCTTGGCCACCAACCTCCCCCAATGCAATCAAATCCATCGGCTCGCCATTATTGCTCAATCCACGGATGCTCACTTGCTGCTGCCAACCTTGTAAGCCGCCTGTCCATCTGTCCATCCATCACCTCACCGCTTGCTTGCCTTGTCGATCCAGCAGCTCTCCTCGGTCGTAGACAGGAGGAATAAAGTGCACGGAAGAACGGAGGCGAGGCAATTATTGGCAATCAAATCACTCTACACCTACTGTACAGTACGTACATAGAGTATGTATGCCCTTTGCTTTTTGCTCAATGGGAGAAAAAGAACGACTACGAACGCTACGAACACCAGCCACCGGCGATTTAAAAACATCATCAACCTACCAACTAGGTGGATCTTCCCCGATCGTGTCGCCAACTTCTGGTGCTGCTGCTGCTGCCGCCGCCCGAGACCGAAGGAGGAGAGAGGGCACCTCGTCCCGAAAGCTGGGATTCTCTCCCTCGTGCTCACGTCCTCTAGACCTTTCCAGAACCCCTCCAACAGCTCCAACAGCCTCTGCTTCGAAGCATCGACCCACCAGCCATCGAATAATAAGCCATACTATCCGACCGAGATCTCCTAGCGCCTCAGGTGATTGAAGCTCGACGTGGGCCAGCCACCCAAGTGCCTGCAGTCCTCAAAGTCTAGTCGGCTTGGTGCTTGCGGCGCTGCTGCAGGTCGGGTCGTCTGAAGAGATGTCAATCTGCAGAAAAGATGCAGGTGGAACAAACTTGCAGAATAACTTATTATACTTCAGAGGCATGGATGCATCACTTAGCAGTCTTGTGCCTCGTTGTGTGGCCAGAGTCTTGACACCATCGATTGGCCTGGTGCGGTGCATGAACGGGGTGTGGACAGAACACTACTTCGAAGTAGCGTCAGAGACTTATGATTGCCATTGTTCTTACGGTTTTGGGACCTTTGGCGGGCTCAAGTTGCTTGCCTCAACAGATTCGCCCCAGTGTGTGGACCTGCATTGCATCAGATGTGCCTCCGCAGCATCGAGCCATGGTCAGGGTCTATCCGTGAGAGTCGTTGTCACTCAATGATTACTATTATTTGATGCTGGAGAAAGTGCAAGATACCTTAGCGCAGCAGTATTATTCCACATGTCGAACCGATGAAGCCGTGTCTTCTCTTCGGCCTCGGTTCGAGGCTCTGAACGATGCGTTACGAGTAAACATGGAGATCATGAATAATGAGAAACATCGGCACTGCCAGTCCCTTAAGGCCGGGAACGAAAAAAGATCACCATGGTTTGTCTGATAGTCCAGAGCTTTTAGTTCTCCCGTGAGTAATTTCCCCGTCTTTAGAGTGTCGATCCCCACGCCATGCACAAAATTTATACTTTCCTATGAACGTTTATTTTAAGATTAGCGAAGTCGCGGACCGCTGCTCGCCCCGTTCCTCTGTGCCATGGCCATCGTTCAGGAGAAGAACAAAAAAAGTCAAAGGTGCTCAAGAATCAAGTGAGACGAAAATGCTTTCGCTGGGCACACGGTTGATGAGCTTTCAAGAATTTGGAGAAGTCAGAGAAATGTCATGTAATAGTGAGGCGGGCAACATGTGGGGTAGAGCGATCGCCTCAGGAGGTCAAAGCGATGGATTGACGGGCTGAACTGACTAGCTGGCTCAAATGGTACGAAAGTAGCTCGAAAGTCTTGTGCGAATAGGTAGGTGGAATCCCATGGGCGTTGGAACTAGAGGGGAGTTCCTTGCTGAATCAACAACTGCCGGATGCTACATACAGTTATGAACTGTCCGGTTTTGAGCCTAACGTATGATGGAAGAAGACTAGAGATAAGAATCGTATTTGGAATAGTAATACGATACGAATCATCACCAATTAGAAAATCGAGAAGATTTCAAGGTACTGTACATGATTCTTCTAGGTCGTTCGGCTGCGGAATTCCAAAGTGCGGCGAGGTGCCGAATTACACACGGAAGAACGGCGAGAAAGTGGAAAGGGAAAGGGAACGGGATAGGCTCTGGAAGGAAGAATTGGATTCCGCTAATCGTCAGCGAGCAATCGACATAATATCATGATGCAAACCCAAGTAAGAAAGGAAGGTGGCGGGTTCCGGCAAGTAAGAAGCGCGCTCTCGTGGCTCAGCTCACCACCAGCACAAGATTCCAACGGGATATGACTCGAAATCCCAGACGGCGATATTTATCCCCCGGACGTGATGGCTGGAAAGAAGATTTGCAGTATTTGGTATTCGGTTACTTTCTATCAAAACGCCACGCAATGCAAAACAACTCCGTCGCTATGTTTAACCACAAAGAGTAAAGCTGGCCGCATCAAGGCAGAGTCAAGCTCTCCAAGGTATGCTTGACTTCAGGTAACAGAGGTGCGATTTGATTGGGATCGCGCAGAGAAACTGTCAAATCCCCTGGTCGTGTACCAGATGCTATCAGGTCCTAATTCCATGTTAGTAAAATGTTCTTTTTGGGGCTTGCCAATGGCCATACCTGCTTGACCTTGTCAAAGGTGCCCTCCTTTTCAGTGTAATCTTTGATCACCTTCTTCAGATTAAAGTCGACGTATATCCGTGTATCTCTGATCCTCACCAAGACGTTGTCAAGTCTCATAAACAGTCGACAGAGTAGGAGCATGCGATCCGGCATGACTCTAAATTTGCAAGAAACGATCGAGATACCATTATCATCTAGCTCGCTCTCGTAAAGCAGAACCTCTTCAAAGAACAAGATTGGATCTGGTCGTTTTAGGAGCTCGATTGGTATCTGTTCTGAAGTGGTCTCGAATGCTTTGCCCTTGACGGTTCCTTGGTAATCAGTGGTATAGGACCAGTCAAAGGGTTTGACCACTTCCTTGATACCCTCATGTGTATTTTCTCTACGAAATTTCAGTGCAAGATTCTCCAGAATAGCAGAGAACTAACCTGCTGGCCGACCATTCTTTCGAATATGCAACCTTCAACATGTTCTTGTCCGTCTTGTCCACTTTGTCCAGCGCATCGTAGGCGTTGAATTCCACCTTCCACCCAGATTCCAAATGCTCTATTGCAACCAAGTTATCCCCAAATATCATCTCCGGTACAGGTATTCCTAGGTTCTTGGACATGTCATCGATAGGGCCAGACTTGGAGATTGGCAGCTTGCGCGCTGAGATCTTGAAGCCTTTCTGGGTATGGGACAAAGTGGATTGTTCGGGGATTTCTGGTGTAGGATATGCCTCATTGATGGGCCCGTTGAAAGCCATTGTGATGAGCCGGTTTCGTAGGTAGAGGTTTAATTCAGTTATCTCTGGTTATGCAATGCTGCAGTCGCAGCGAGGTTCCTTTGAAGCTCCTCAACCTTACCCCACCACATTTTAGCCTTGGCGCGGGCTCCTTGGCGTTGGTTGTCAGGAGCAACCGCGGAGCCCCAGCTTTCCTTCAAAACAAATACAACCAACTTCTAACTCATAAATATAACAGCAAACTCGACAAACCGCCAATTCATTTTTGCTCTCGCCCGGAGTTCTTTTTCTAGCACTTTTGTTTTCTTTTCTCTTCATCCTCTACAATGGCAACCAGAACATTGGAGTCGCGCTTCGAGCACATGTCTGTGAACGATGAAAACGACTCTGGCGATGGAAAATACAAGCCAAAGGTACGAGATGAACAGCAGCTCCACTGCGAATCAATGTACTCACCCTTCCATTAGATGACTTCTTCTACGTCGAGCACCCAGCTATCACAAAACGCCAATCGCGCGAACTTACTCAAAATTGCATTACAAAATCAAAACACCACCAACACTGTAGTTACTGTTCCTTCCCAAGCAGCCCAATGGAGGAGCTCAAACATGCCCAATGGTCCTCTATCTCCACCGCGCAAAATGATCTCTGGTTCCTCTCGCGGTTCTGAGGAGATCGTCAGGCTCGAGCGAAAGTCGAATCCTATGTACGAACAACCTCCACCACCAAAACAATTCCACCTCGGCATGTTTGAGATTGGGCGGCCACTAGGCAAGGGGAAGTTCGGACGTGTTTACCTCGCGAGAGAACGAAACTCGGGATTTGTTTGTGCTTTGAAAGTACTCCACAAAAATGAGTTGCAAGGTGGAGGTGTTGAGAGACAAGTTCGCAGAGAGATTGAGATTCAAAGTAACCTACGCCATCCCAACATCGTCCAACTATATGGCCATTTCCACGATAGCAAGCGGGTCTTCCTCATCATTGAATTTGCCGGCAAGGGAGAACTTTACAAACATCTCCGACGGGAGTCAAAGTTTCCAGAATGGAAGGCAGCCCAATACATTGCCCAGATGACGGCTGCGCTAAAATATTTACACAAGAAGCATGTCATGCACCGAGATATCAAACCAGAGAATATTTTGGTAGGGATTCATGGCGAGATCAAGATCTCGGATTTTGGATGGAGTGTACACGCCCCCAACAACCGCAGGAAGACAATGTGTGGGACTTTAGACTACTTGCCACCGGAGATGATCAAGCCAGGATCCAGCGACAACTACTATACTGAAAAGGTTGACTTGTGGAGTCTGGGTGTTCTTATGTATGAGTTCTTGGTTGGAGAGGCGCCCTTCGAGGACACACCCATCATGACACAGAGGAGGATAGCCAGATGTGAGATGACGCCTCTACCAGTCACTGTGAGTCCGGAAGCCAAGGATTTGATAAAAAGAGTAAGTTTTCTTCTATTTGTAGTCATGCATATTGCTGATATCTCCAAGCTTCTTCAAGTTGATCCAGAGAAGAGGATTTTGTTAGAACAAATCCAGAAGCATCCTTGGATTATCAAGCATTGTGTAAAGGGTGAAAGGAAAACGATGCGGGAATCGAAATCGAGTGGGAGCAAACCTTCGGGCGTGGATAGGTACGATTAATGATTAATGAGGGTTCTTCTGGAGTTTTGGAATGGGTCATGGTGTACAAATTTTGGAATTTGGAGTTAGGGAGCATTATAATCCTTTACGCCGACGCTAATGGGTTTAAGCTTAACCATAGCCATGGACCTCCACCGTAGCCTACAATATCATACAAACATGGTCTTTACCTCCTTGTGATCCCTGTCCTTATCTATAAATCTCATCGAATGGGCGTGTATCGTTATAACATGAATCCCACACCTCATTAACCACCTTGACAGCTTGCACATCATCCTTACAATTCGGCCTGTTCATAACTGACATGACGGCTCTCTTCCTCACACATTCTTGATGCTGCTGTGTGAGTTTCCAGTTATTCCTCAAAAAGAATTCTCTCGTCCATCTGCACTCTCCACTCAAAGTCGAAGCTCGAATCTGTTGCAAGTCAGTATATATCTCAACCACAAACCTTCCTTCCCAGAAGCATAGACATACCTCAGTACAAGCCGCATGCCTCAAATCCGAATAATCAACCTTCCACCTCAAATGATCCCACGCATGCACCATCTCATGGGCCAAAGTATCCTCCAGATGCTTCTTATTCCTAATCTCATTCGCACAGATCAAAATCCCATGCGGCGCACTGAATCCCCCACCCTGTCGTCTCGGCGTCCCATCTTCGTCAATCCTCGTGGGACACCGCCTACAAATCACATTTGAAGCATTCAGGTCGCCATTGAGTTTCGAGATGTTCTGCCGCATGAAGATGATGGTCGGGGAGTATTTGAAGCACCAGTCGCGCCATTCTTCGCATTGTGCCACGTCGCGCGCTTCGTTGCGAATGTAGCTGTCTTCGCGCATCGCAAGTTGCCCCGCGGGTGTCATCCGGGAGGTGAAATAATTGAAGTAGTTTCGCCAGCCTTCGTTAGGGTCGTAGCCCGTTACTGACGGATCGTTGGGAAAGGCGGAGGTTTTGGGAGTGGTTTCGTCCGCCATTGTGAGTGTGATATTGGATTCAAGTGATACAGATGATTTGTTGGCGATGTTAATTGACTGGGGGTGGCCTTTTAAGACTCGAAAGGGCGTGTTGGAAGGGCGTGAAGAAGCTCAACTACTGGTGTTGTCGTCAAGCTCCAGATAATTATTCAAAGGCGGTCAACCTTTTGTGGTCAAGATCAAAGGTTTTGCCGCCCGAACTCGCATCTGTTGCCGGACGAGTCACCACCAGTGGTCAATTGTCCTTTCTTTATATAAAACCAATTTGCATGATTAATATCACTTTCGATTACGACGGTCAATTGCAATCTTTCAAGCACGTTTTCTCAAAATGAGAGGTCCAAAATCTTTGACAATCGTTATCAAATTGGGTCGGTATTTTCTGACTCTGCTTTGGTGCCATGAGAAATTTCACATCGCTAATGACATTTTGAAAATGCAGGAACAAGCTCGATTGTGGATGAGAAAACCCATGAGCCGCTTCTCTCTATCTTGACTCTCATAGTCGAGACGGCAGTCAAACTTCACAAAGATGGCCACAAGGTGATTATTGTCTCCTCCGGAGCGATTGGAGTTGGTTTGCGGAGAATGGACTTGGACAAACGTCCTAAACATCTTCCGAGAGTCCAGGTGTGTCTCCCTCTATCATCATGAATTCGAATGTCCCATGCTCATTTGCTATTAGGCTCTGGCAGCAATAGGTCAATGCAGGCTCATCAGTCTCTGGGACTCTCTCTTCGGCCATCTCAGACAGCCAATTGCTCAGATCCTCCTCACCAGAAACGATATTGCTGATGTAAGTCATCCCTCATGTCGTACTCTTATTTCTAAGACTCTAATATCTCATTTTGATCAGAGAACGCAATATCTCAATGCCCAAAATACCTTCGCTGAACTTCTAGAAATGGGTGTCATTCCCATCGTCAATGAAAACGACACTATCGCTGTCACTGAGATTAAATTCGGAGATAACGATACCCTCTCGGCTATCACTGCAGCCATGGTTCACGCTGATTACTTGTTCTTGATGACAGATGTGGACTGTCTATATGACAAGAATCCGAGGTCAAATCCCGATGCTCAAGCTATTGAAGTTGTTGAGGATATCGGAGCTCTTCAAGCAGATGGTTCGTTTTTTCCAACGTCAATACCCAGATCTAAATATCCAATGCTACAAAGCATTATTTGACTAACATAAGAAACGTCCAGTATCAAGCGCAGGCTCCCTTCTAGGAACTGGTGGCATGTCAACCAAAATCGTCGCCGCCCGCCTCGCCACCTCCGCCGGTGTAACTACAATCATAACACGCTCCTCCAACCCGGGCAACATAGCCAACATAATAAACTACCTCCAAGCCATGAAATCCACCCCAACCACAACCTCTCCAGCCCCAGGGAGAAACCCCACCTCCAACACTACCTTCTCAAGCACAACGACCCTGCTCGAAGACCCCTTATCCAAATCAACAGCATCCCTGAAATCACTCGATATCGCCCCCAATCCACCCCTACACGCAAAGTCACCTCTACACACAAGGTTCATCGCTAGTTCACATCCAATTCGCGATCGTTATTTCTGGCTGTTACACGGATTGGCACCACACGGAACAATCTACATCGATGCTGGTGCTCACCGTGCTCTTACCTCCAAAGCGGGTCTTCTCCCTGTTGGTGTCGTAGACGTCGAAGGTACCTTTGCGCAGCAAGAAGCCGTTCGCCTCGTCGTCGTCGATCGTCTTCCGAAGGGCAGTAACGTGGGTGGCAAATCATGGGAAGGACCGGGAGTTGAAGTCGGCAGAGCGCTGGTGAATTATAGCGCTGCTGAGATAGCGAGGATAAAGGGCGTGAGGAGTACCGAGATTACGGGTCTGTTGGGTTATGCAGATAGTGAGTATGTGGCTTTGAGGGAGAATATTAGTTTTTTCGTGAGGGAGAGTAGACCTGTCACGCCGAGTTTGGAGGGAAAGGAGTGAGATGTTGTGTAGCTGAGAGAGGTGATTGGGATGGGAATGGGGTATGGAGTTTGGGTATGCTAGAATTTGATTTGTCGGTATAGGACAATTTTCGCAAGCAGTAGAGCTTGACAGGGGTGAAAAGTGCCAAAATTGAAAATATTAGGAGTCATTATTTTTACGACATGTTTTTGGCTACAGTGAATTGATTGCAGCAAACTTAACATCAATACAACCGTTCAGACTTTGAAGTGGAGTCTAGCTTCCCATATAATTAGTGCTTCAAAATGAATTGCAATGTATTTCTTTCATAGCAATAATTCATACATCTAACATGACTAAGGAACTTCTCCCCAGAGCAAAGGCATAATCTCAACTCCAATATCGTTCAGCAAACCCAGGTTACCCTGACCACCCCTCTTCTCTTCTCTCCCCGGGTAATCATAATCAAATGCAATAAATTTCATGCAACTCCCAGTCCATCCCAATTCAACTCCATTAACCTTAACAAAGCCAATCATCTGTCCTTTTTCGCACACCTCCACGTTCACTCTTCGTCCAAGTATAGTACTATTCACACGGACATACAAGTCCTTGGTAAAATCACCTCGCATCCCTCGGCGAATCACTACTAGCAGTAACGTCCTCAAAGTCCAGCTCCCACTGATCAACCTCCTTGAATTTCCTGGTCGCCCGCTTCAATTCCAATCCAACCCTCTGCTCCAATTCCTGGCTAGTCTCTACATGTGCCTCTCTGTCATCATCAGGCAGAGGTCCTAGACTCTCATTCGGATCATCTTCGGCTTCCTGGTCTTCATTTTGATTCTCTTTGTCGG
The DNA here is from genome assembly GCA_031472005.1 of Tetracladium setigerum. Taxonomy (NCBI): domain Eukaryota; kingdom Fungi; phylum Ascomycota; class Leotiomycetes; order Helotiales; genus Tetracladium; species Tetracladium setigerum. The sequence continues at coordinate 1,531,868 of PZJY01000008.1, read as the reverse complement.
ATGTTAGAAGGGCGGTGGGGCGAGATGATCCGTACGTGCGTTTCCCTGTGATTGTGGTGGTGCCGACGGATTTGGTCTTGGGCTTGGGTTTACTAATTACGGAAGTGCGGGCGGTAGGTCTACGTGGTCGCGGGCGTGCAGCTAGATGTGAGAGTTCATCATCATCGGACGCGAGACCTGAGATATCGACCTCCTCATCGCTTGGAAAATCGAACGGATCTCTGTTGATCCTTCTTCTACGTCTTGGCATGAGGCTTTGTAATTGAGCTGTAGAGAAAGTGCTGGGAGGCGGTACAGGCTTGGTTCTTGTCTTCTGTTTGGCAGTGAAGAAGGGTCGATTGGGGGAGTGGGTGAGGGATGGCGGGGAGGAGATTGGCGAGTCTTGGGTGCGTGGTGGAGGTGTTTTGCCTCTTGTTGTTCGTGTCCGGGGTAGTGCAGGTCGGGAGGATGGTTGACGGCCGCGTGTGTGAATTGGAAGGATCGGACTATCTGGACTTAGGCTGGAGCTGCTTTGCGGCGGTGCCATGGTTTCGCTGAGTAGTTCTGGGGTCATGGGGCGTTCGATTGAGGCCATTGGTAGCTCTAGCTCGTCTCCTATGGATTCTTCTTCGCTTAGCTCCTCCTCTCCTTCCTCGTCACTCAATGTCGCTTGTATAGCGTCTTCGGTCCGGGATGCTTTAGGAGAAGGTAAGCTGGGACTTGATCGTGGAACCTGGATATCAGATAATTTCCGCTTTCGAGGATTCGACGAAGACCCAGCCGCCGCAACAGGTGAAGAATCCATACCCCTTGCCCGATTGAAGTTTAGAGGCGTGGACTCATCATCCGGACTGAAATCCCCCTCATCATCATCGAAACTAGGTCTCTCCTGTTGTCGCTTTCGTGCAGTCCCCAAAATACTGGGCTCTCTGGCTCTCCTCTTGAAGTTCCCCAAATTCAACACAGATCCCGTATGCGCCGGGGTTCCTCTTTCAATATCCAACGCCATACTACTAGGCGCAGCATAGACAGCGTTCCTGGTGACACTGGCATTTCTTTGTCGTCCTCTCACATTGCCCAATCCCAGAGCAGAAGTGTTCCTCCTCCCCACACTCGTAAGTCCATTGTCCTCCGCCAAATTCGATTCCACACTGCTTGACCTCGCGCGCGAGGGTCCACGACCTAAAATGCTTCTTTGACGCGGTCTCCTCCTGAAATTCGCAAGTGACAGTCTCGAGTTTTCCACCAGTGGTGTATTATTCATTTCGCGCCTGCTAACCTCAATTGAGCTGGAATCAAGATCGATATCGTCAAATAACGCGCCACCCAGTTCAGATTGCTCAACTTCCAATCCAGCCATGGCGTCTGAATTTCCAGTCGTGTGTGGAGAGGTTTTATTTACGACATCGTGTCCTCCGCTTGCGCGTTCCTTGCCCTTCCCGCTGGTTTTCTTAACACGTCGCACACTCCTTGACACGCCCTCATCTGGATCGCTAACATCGTAGATATTATCTGGTGACAATTTGGAAGCTGGTGCCTTTGGGGCGACAGCTGAGGGTGCGGATTTGGTGGGTTGTCGTAATCGAGGAGCGGGGGCGGAGGGCGCGACTTTTGCGCGCTTTGGACGAGGCATTATTGTGTGCTAATTCTGTCGCAAGTGGTGAAAAATTTTGATCTGAGGGAGGTGAGTATTATCGCATCGTGGAAATGTTTTGTCGGGGATTTGTTGAAAGCTAAACGACGCGTTCGTTGACGCGCAGAATGTTTGGAAACTTGGAGAGTTTGGTTCGGAGCTTATGTAATCATGATGATAGACCTCACATACTAAAGTTTGGAAACACTCGAACAAATATCGTTAACATTTTAATTGAGATTCATACATTGACAGTCTTAGGAATCAAATTTCATTCTTCCATTGTTCTCTATCACCACTCACCAATTTAAACGTTTGTTGATGTGTTTCATGGATGGTGGCTAAAGTATGTAATCGACAGACTGAAAACAATACTTCAATGTCGTCAAACATTTGATTAGCAGATTTTCTAGATTCTTAAGGCTAACGTAGGCTAAGATTGTGTCATTTGACTGCAAAGAACTTCTATTTTATCATGTAAATATTAGCTGCATTGATTTGCAACTTAAAATATTGTGTACTTCTCAATTTATTCTAAACTCAGCGAATGTGCGAATGTATTCAGGCATCACACACCCAGGTCTCTAGATATCTAGCTACCATTTTCTTTCTCCTCGGTATTCTTAAGTGATATTATGACAGGTCGTTCTTAAACGTTCTTATCCTCTTGATTGTTTTGTTGGTAATGATATTCCAGCATATAGAAACAATTTCTGAACCTCAAATCATGAGGAACGGACTGCTGGAATTACACATCAGGAGCCTCCACTTCATAAAAGTGCAATTAGGGACCTATCTCCGCAGAATAATTTTAGCGAAAATTACAAATTCTTTGATGTTCAATAGAGATTTTACACCAGGGGGTGATATCGTTTCTTTATGGTTTATTGTCAAATACGTATAATATTGCTCAGTAACACCAGCCAGCACGGAAATATGGAGAACGGGGAAAGTCTAAGGTCTTAGTATCTAATCTCTGGCATGGAAACTTGACCAATGTAGAAACGAGCAAGATTAGAAAGTAACTGTAACAAGACAGAGCAATTCTAGCTATTTACGATTCGCACATGACTTTCAAATATTTGAGTGCGACGTGACTTTGAAATTCCCGTATTAGGGGGATTGCCTTGCGGGCCGCAAGAAATCTGAGGTAATTAGTTTTTGTATTCTTATGTCTCGATGATTGTCATGAAGAGGTTCGATCTGCAGGCATGAAGGGGCGGGGTGGCGCAATAAGCGCTCTGTTGGTTACACTAAAGTAACTATCCGTAATACAATTCACATGAAAAAGGGAGACTGCACAGGTCCAGTAAATACATCTGTATTCTGGTGCTATGAAGTGTAAGGATCGATAGTAATAAGCTTTACTACTCGACTAACTGACCAAAAAGGTACAGTATTCGGGATCGAGAGCCCGAACAGCTTATCTTACTACATATGTCAGATCTATGCCACCCCGTGACCCCGATCCTGACATGAAGTCTATAGAGCCAGAATCCAGGAGTGGGAGTGGCTCTGTTCTAAGTAGGAACAAGAAACAGGAAAACACGCTATTCAAGATCACATGATATCGCGATTCACTTGTACAATGAATCGCCTACATGATCGCGTTCGGTATTACTAACACCCTCAGAACTGAGAAGGGAACTTGGTTACTAAATTATTGGTAACTTGGGCCAGAAGATCCGAATTCATGGAACGCACGCAATCTATCAATAAAGCTAGCGAGCATTACTGTTGTTACCCCTTGAACAAAACTGAATATGCAAAAAGAAGAAACCTTAGCAGAGCAACTCCAACCGCAAAAACTTTAGAGAGGAAGCAAGATCCCCGGGAGCCGAAAATGAATATTGAAACACGAACAAATATTTGAGAAAGCAAATACACCAAACGCTAAAGCAATCGACCCTTAATCGTTGCAACAACTCTCTTATCAATCATTGTATCGAAATCTCAATCGAGTCTTCAATGTTCTTTCCCCCAACTCCAAAGATCTCACCCTGCATAAACCCATGTAAGCACGACTCCCCAACAACCTCATAGTTACCATTCTGCAATGGTCTCAGCATAAAAGGGACTTTTGCTCCTCTTAAAAACCATATTTCATCGCCGGGATGGGTAACACCAGGACAGAGAGCAAGATTTCCTTTGGAGGTACCCCCGATGCATCGTCCCTGAAGAAGACCATCAAATATGCGACGAACAAGATGCATAGGCGCAGTCATTGTCGCATCCCGTGCAGCACTATGGACTTTGGAATATTTTTTGTATTGTTCATGGAAGTCTCTCAGCTCAGCGGGTGATGGTAGGAACGGATTGCCGACCTGATCCGCGAGGAAATCAAATGGGATTGTAGAATGATACGACTTTCGACTGACATTTTGAACCAAGAAAAACTGGATGTAGTGTTTAACAGCAGATATGACGATAGGATCATCTAAGTCGAGCCCTTCTGAGGGATCCTGGCAGAGTATCTCGAGTAGCGTTCGGACTGAGCGGTGTTTCAGTTGATCCGTGGACTCTAGCGTGGCACATATGCGAAGCATGGCTCCCAAGTCGGTGATAGCCCTGGTTGACTCGATGGTGGTGTAAAGTATATCATCAAACTTGATCCCCCATACTATCAGTAGACCACCGTTGAGCCTGTGGCCTTAATACTGTCAGCGGGCTCACTAGGTACTCGGGCAGGGCAAACGAATAAAACGTGGTCATACCTCCAGAAGCCCAGAATTTGGTAGCATCATGAGCAATAGTACCCAGGGGATCGGCTCCTTTGATCCTTGCGAAATCCACCGCCCAGGTGGGCATATCGAGCACGGGAGGCTCCCTCCTCTCTATCATTGACAATAATCCGAGACCAGAGGCAGATTCTAATAGAAACCTACTGGTCTCAATACATATCTCCTCTATTGACTTACTATAGTCGGGTAATGGAAATGCTTTAAGATCATCCGAGAGACCTATTATGCGAGAAGATAATGCCAATGGAGCAAAAACTTTATCTCTGGGGTCGCTGCAAAGACAAGGCGCACTGTGCTGTATGAGTGACCCCAATCTAAAGATTAAAAATTAGTGAAGTGATGCCCTAAAAGGTGACGTTGCAATGAAGTGGATGAAGAACCGGCTGACCTGACATGACAGATTGTTTCTCAGCCAGGAATTTGGGAGTGATCAAAGTAAGATTACATACAAGGCCCCGTTGACTTGTGATTTTGTTGACGCAACAAAGTACGGATAGATTCCTGCTCGTCTTGTAGGGTTCAAGTACCTAGATTCTGAGTCTGTGACTACAATGTCTCGAAGGAGAGCCAAGGTATATAACCCTGTGATTCCACTGAAGGAGTGTAGATGCTTATCTCGCCTTCTTCGGAGAGCTCCAACATATCGCCAACCAATTATTTCAATGTACTGCACAAAGCGAATAACACATTGCCTTGACAAAACCAAGGAACCGCACATAAAGACCAGTGAGCGAGAAAGTGCAAACTCTTGCGAGACCCACAGTCTCTGGAACCAGGTGCGCGTAAAAAGATCTAAAATAGCTCGCCACTCTTCCTCGCTAAATGGATGTAAGCCTAAGATGAAGAATAATTTAGGGTTGTTGAATTCCGTTGGGAATCGTATGCTTTCTTGAACTTCGGCCTCCTTTGCCTGAAACTTGGCTGTGAACTCATCCAACAATGGGAATGCAACTTTAGAGGCCGCATCCTCCCTTCCGAGCCATACAATAGTTTCGCCAGCTTCGGCATATATGTCTCCCATTATCCTAACCTGACTGCTCCGCTCGGATTCATCGTCTTGATTAATACACAGCGCATCAATCCAGTAGTATGCGCTGCTGGGATGCCGCGAGAGTAGTCTAAGCAGAGCATCATGAAGATTTCCTCCAACAACCAAAGACCGGCCGCTACAAAGAATCTTGCATGAACTGTATGTAATGTCGCTCCATGGTTCCAAAGGCGGAAAAGGCGAGTCCCATGTGTAGGACAAGGCTGTATACGGAACGTGTTCAGTATCGTTGAGGTTGATAGTCTCAAGTTCGCCAGAGATAGCATGATTCATGTCGCCTATGTAGTTTGTGTGGAACTTGAAGATTCGTATATCGCCACTCTTCAATAATGGCTGGTACTGATATTCAAGTGCGACTTGACTGAAGGGGATGGTTGGAATTGGATTCAGCGACGCTGGAGACTCATGTGTTGGAGTGTTGGATTGGTCCAATTTCCTCACTCGCTCCCCCTTACGGACCGAAAGAAAGCTCTCATGGTCTCCGGCAAGAGTTTCCAAATCAGAGGATGCGTTTGTTGTGGTCGAAATGTGAAGTGTTAAACGATCTCGGAGATGGCGATGGATGACTGCGGTGTAAAGGCGGTAAATAGAGGCAAAAAGTCTATTGATGCCCACGCAATATTCCAGACGACGTGTACGTAGGAAAAGTTCTAGAATTATGAATAATATATCTTTATTTTTATAGCTTACTCTGTGCGGTATTGCCAAGCCTTTCATGAGAACTCCACAGGCTGAAAATATTGTCGTTTACCTACTATACTAAAGCAAGTGATCCTCACGCTCTGATTGCATGGGAGAGTCAGGAAGCCGTGTGGCTGAAATGATAATTTCGATTTTAATCTCTATATCTAATCCTGACAATTTAGAAGTGCTCTTCTAATGGAAAAAGTGGCAGAAACTAAGGGTAGGTAGGTACTTGTTAGAGTTACTGATAGATATATTTGTGGCATTTGTGGGATGTGTTGCAGGCAGAACGGGTGTGAAGTTAAGGGAGAGTTTTTTGAGCGATTTATGTTAGTAGTCTTTTTTGGGTAGAAGGTTTTGGCACAGTGCATAGCTCTCAGGGAAAACCCACAAGAAATATTTGAGAGTGAGATTTCCCGGTCTTGACGGGTTGGCATTTCACCCGGATCGCGAATTTGTGTTGGGGGACTCGTGGATGTGAACCCAGGAAGACTCCCTTCAATACATTCATCCCCTAGTACAAAAGACTCCCCGAAATCTGAAATCCGCAGAAAAAAAGCAACGTGAATTGAATTTACATTCATTCCATGAAGATAAGCCACTCTCTTCAAACGCCGATATACGTCCAAGGAGACAGCTTGCGGCTTCCGATTTGACGAGCCAATTTAAGAGACTTCATCCATGGATACAACAGATAGAAATGAAAATCCGAAGGCACTTGAGATTAAAGAACCACTGCTCAAAATAGAAAACAAATTTATAGGATACGAGTACCGCATAAGTACATTTCTTGTCAACTGTTCTGAGCTTGGAGGGCCAGCGTAGAGAATGTGCCACGAGGGAAACAACGGGAAATAGTATGTTTCCAGCTTACGTCTAGGCACGCAGAACTAACATGTCCCCGTAATTTGATTTGGGTGATCAAGCTTGCCGAAACCAGCTACCTGCCGGGACTAGTGGTGAATATAAATTTTCTTCTGTATAGTACAAACCAACGCTGTGAGTAGTAGCCGGATCTTGACTTTCGATATGTACCTAGTGTGAGAGTTTCTAACCTGAAAGATTTACCGCGGTCAATTCCCCGTGGTGAAAATGATACCTTCATCGTTCCCTACTTCAGTGTGATCGCTGCGCCTTCCTTCTCGGTCCATCATCTTCATTGCCATCAAACCCCCTCTTATTCAATAGCGGACAGTCCGACTTGAAATGTGGCCCATTGCAATTATAGCACTTCACTCCAGATCTCGCAGGTTCTTGCCTGCCCGAAAGCGACGTGATGCCATTCAAACTGACTTCTCTCTTCTTACGATCCTTCGCCATTTGATCTGATTCTGACTGCTTTGCTTTCTTAGCAGCTTTGCGTTCGGCTTTTACACGGTCTAATACTGCTTGACGAGAAGATCGGATCAGCTCACTCATCGGGTCATCAGAATCTAGGAGCTCGTCTTCGCCTTTTATTTCGGCATCTTCTTCGTCTTCATCATCGTCATCGGGGACTTCGGCATCTGGGACCTTGGGATCTCTGATTTTCTATTCGTAGTTAGCATATGCCCTGGATTGATTGTTGTATGTATATATATGCGCCAACAAACCTCAACAACACGATTGAAACTGCCAAAACTCCTCCTTCCCACCATGCTGGGTGAAGCTTCTTCTTGATCATCCTCCTGCCTGCGATCCTTAAAGTTTTTCGACCTCGAATTCTGACGATCTAGACTTGCAAACGACGTCTCCACAACCTGTATCCCTTTCGACGCAGCTGTACCCTGTCCATCCTCAAAGTTCAGCACCCATCTTGTATCTCCTGCCTCCCTTTCTAACTTCTCCAATGCGATTTGTCTTTTGGCTTCTTCAGATGCCATGGCGGCTTCGATGGCGCGTCGATCTGCCAGAGCGTCGACATCAAATTTGGTTGGTGTAGATCCATTTTCTGTCTTTCTTCGTTTGGGGGAGGGTACATCGGGGGTAGAAGGAGAGGTGGAAAGAGGTGAAGTCGCAGCCGCTCTCTGCATGAACTTCATGGTCAAGAGACGTGAAGACATGGTCTTCGGTTGCGGGGTGGTTGCACCCGACATCGTGAGCGTTTTGAAAGGTGACAATAATGCGTTTGTAAATGTGCAACACTGCTATAATCTCAGTGGATTAGTTCTCCCAGCAATCCCCTTCAAACCAAGGTTGATTTCCTTTGTTGTATGGATTGTTCAGAAGTTGGACTGGTCGCGATGATCACCAAGATTTTATGGCGTCGGAGTTTGAAGAGGAGCGACGGTTGAATTCAATTGCCGGATTAGTAAGCGACAGCTTCAACCACCTCGATCACGACGACAAGCAGATCTCCTAGCTTGCGCTCCAAGCAATTGAATCACCACGACAATGCTTTCCACCATTCGAACACGGGCCTTAGGGCAGCTCTCCCGAAGGGCACAAATCTCAGCAATCCGAAGCTATTCATCTGAGCAGCCAATCGCCAACAATCCCAACCCCCCAAAGCAAGTTCCTAACGTCTCGAAAACCAACGAAACCCCTTTGGTCAGCCCAGGTCACCCAGGATCATTAGTAGAGAATGCCGCAGAGGGCGAGAAGTTGAGGACTACGCAAGCGCCAAATAGGACCGCTGTGTGGTCGAAGAGCCAAAATCCAAGGGCAAAGGCAATGTCTGGACCAAGATTCGAGCAGACAATTATGGAACTTCAGGTAAGTGGTAGTCGGATGGGCAGTTATTTCTGTTTTCGGGAATGAAAGGTTTAAATCACTAACTTCTTTACTAGCCTGCTCCCCACGCTGCTATCGACTTGATCCACCAGCAACCAGTACGATTTATCCATGAAAGAGTTGCGGTATGTGACGGAGGTGGTGGGCCATTGGGGCATCCCAGAGTCTACATCAATCTCGATAAACCTCAGATCTGCCCTTGCGAGTACTGCGGTCTACCATTTGTGAGTTGATCCCCACAGAATTTGAACCCGGGAGCCTTCCTGCCATATATTGGAGTGCAATTCTGACTAGCAACAGGCCAACGAACACCACAGAGCCCATCTCGAATCCCTCCCTACAACCTCATACCCATTAGGACCACCAGGACCATCAGCCCATTGAGGCGCATGGGAGCCGAGAAGCCGCTTGGTTGAAGATAGAGGGGTATTTTTAGGGCGTTGGTCTGTGGAAGCTGTACATATGATATATTATGGAGAGTCTGAATCGAATTCTTCTTGCACCCATTTGTTCTAGTGCGTACTGTGTGTTATGAGATAACTTTTGCCTTTCAGCAAGTGCAGTTCTTATGCTTGTACCTAGGAGACATGAAATAACCCAGTTTGAGTATCACTAGTGGCGACCTTCCAGTGGGAAGAACTCCTCTGTAGGTACTCTATGACCCGTTTCTTTAGCTCCGTTTCTGTGTCATCAAGACGAACTAGTTCGGCTCCAGTCTGTACATCTGGTGGAAACTTCCTCGACTTCATTGAACGTCGCCCTCCACAGCTTCAGAACTTTCGGTTCTGTCTCTCATGAATTCCAATGTAGATAGCAGTCTAGAAATGTGTCGCTTACCTAAGGATAGTGGTTTTGGCTGAACGTTATACTTTGGCAAAGACATTGATCATTTATAGCACACTTTCGCGAGCTATGAGATTCTGGGCTTGTATTCTATAAGATGAGTTTCCCTCTTTATTACTTGATCATCTTTTTACTGGCAAATGCCATTCCGTTTTAATACTTACAGGAAGCTAATATCTCAAATAATAATAATAATTGTAATCTTACCTAGGAAGGTAGCTAGAGTCCCTAGTTTTGACAATATTATGTAGAAATTTCGAAGTACCTTTTGAGAGCAGATCTCTGTATTTTAACATCTGAAATCCATTTCAAATCTAGGTAGAGGAAAGCCAATTAAAATTCATTGGCATTTAAAACAAGAGTGGACAATAGAATCTTCCAATACAATAAACTCAGGTGAAGCCAACAACTCTCTACCAATTCCTCACCGCCTAAATCTGCCCAAGCTCTCCCACGAGCTCAAGCTCCATCACCTCCCACCACACCATCCTCCCCCTCACATAACCCCAAACTCCCCCGCCAAACCCTCAAAATGTCGACGATAACCACCACCGCCCTTCAAACATCCTACCCTCCTCTCCTCCCCAACTCCTTCAACGGCAACCAGCCCAAAACAATCCGCCTCTACCCCCTCTCCAACTACACCTTCGGCACGAAAGAAACCCAACCAGAAGAAGACCCCTCGGTCCTCGCGCGCCTCAAACGTCTCGAAGAGCACTACAACATTCATGGCATGCGCCGCACCTGCGAAGGTATCCTCGTCTGTCATGAACACAATCACCCCCATATCCTGATGTTGCAGATCGCAAATGCATTCTTCAAACTTCCGGGGATTACCTACAGCCTGAGGATGATGAGGTGGAGGGATTCAAGATGCGTTTGAATGAGAGGTTGGCACCGGTTGGGACGCAGTTTTCGGGGACGGGTGTGAATGAGGATTGGGAGATTGGTGATACGTTGGCGCAGTGGTGGAGGCCGAATTTCGAGACTTTTATGTATCCCTTTATCCCGGCACATGTTACGAGGCCGAAGGAGTGCAAGAAGTTGTATTTCATTCAGCTTCCGAGGCAGAGTACGTGTTATCCTCCTCCCCCTTCACCTCCCAACGTAGTTCCGCAAAACCGTCTCAGGAAACGGCAGGCTAATTCGTATGGGAATGATTATAGAAGTTTTAAGTGTTCCCAAGAACATGAAATTGCTAGCTGTTCCTCTTTTTGAATTGTACGACAACACAGCGAGATACGGACCTCAATTGTCAGCAATCCCCCATCTTTTATCGAGGTATAACTTCGAGTTCGTAGACGAAAACGGACAGGTGGTTGCTGTTACGCCAGGTAGTGCGCCGAGTGACGGAGACAAGCTAAAGACGATTGTACTGGCTGGTGGGGATTCTGAGATGGGCGGGGAAAATGGTGCTTGAGTGATTTGATGGATTATGTGGAATGGGGATTTGAGGGTATAAAAGGGCGTTCAGAGGAATGGATGTGAAATTGAGGGCATACAAGGGAAGATAGGCCAGAAAGCGATGATTTGGTGCCACTCTTCAGATATGGCTCAGACGGGAGTCGTTTGCTCTGATACCAGGATATATTGGTCCACATGCGTAGATATCTAGGGAGCATGTAAGTTACTCGCGACCCCATATCTTTCAGATATGTATTTTACATGTCACGTAGAGCAGCGAATAGCAATGGAATACAAGGCCAGAAATTACGATGGAACGATATTGCGATCGATTGTCGTCAGATTCATGTTTTTTTTTTTTTTTTGAAAGACATTACTTCGTCATATTCCCTCCATTCTCATGCACCCCCCAGCAACTTCGCATGCTTTCCCCAAACTTCCCACTTCCAAAACATACCAGTCTGGCGGTTCAAAGATCATGATGACTTCTTCTCCCCCTGAATAGTAGCAACGACCTTCCTCGAATGCCTACTCGTCCTGAACTCCAGATACCAAATACCCTGCCAAGTACCCGTGGCCAACCTCCCGTCTGTGATTGGAATCGTAACACTCGCCCCGATTAATGCGCTTTTGATATGTGCCTGTTGTAATGGGATTAGACATGTCACAGATTAGCAATCGCAACGAGATAGAAAGGAATTTGGACGAGTGGAGAAGAAGAAACTTACAGGCATATCATCCTTTCCCTCGGCAGAATGTCGATACAACTCTCCCCTTTTAGTGTTATCTTCCGGTGCAATTCTATCCAGTGCATCGCTCACTGAGATTTCACATCCATGTTAGTGTATGCTTCAGTTTCCCCATCTCATCTCATCCTAACGCGTTCCTCTCTCCATCCCTACCCTCTCCCCACCTGTATTTCATACCAGTGACCCTAAAAGAGAGAAAAAGAACTCACTATCAGCCCTAACATCCTCATCCCAATTCTCATTTAAACTCAAAGCACAACTCGTATGCTGCACAAACAAATTCAACATTCCCACCTTGTAATCCCTGATCTCCGGCACCTTCTCCAAGATATAATCCGTGATCAGATAGCTCCCACGCGATTTGGTGGGGAGGGTGAGGGTGCTCTGCGACCAGGACATTGTGTTTTGCGAGGAGGGTGAGGGAGTGGTAGCTGTTTGTTGTTGCTGCTGCTGGGGATTTTTGAGATCGTGGTTGATTTTAGGATTTGAGCTAGGGGTTTTGTGTGGATTATTGGAGTTTGGGCAGCCGTTGTGGTTGATGTTGTTGTGGTGTGTGGTGGGGTCGATCGATAGTAGACGTAGAGGAAGGCTCCACAGGAGATGAAATAGTCCCGGGAAGAAGGCGAGGAGAAGGAGGAGCGTCAGAAGAAGTGTAGTCGTAGGGGAGATAGATGTTGAACTGCTAGAGACGTGTCTGGCTTTTGGTTTCGATGGTGGTGGTGGGGTTGATGTTGTTGATAGCATTGGGTTTGGGTTTTGATTTTGAAATGCAGGGGCATTGATTTGGCGGGGTTGGTTTGGGGCAAGGATTCGGACGTCATGAGCTGACAGGGGTGTTTAACTGTATTGTGATTGTGTTGTAGCTTTGTCTTGTACTCAAGTAGATGAGAGTAGAGAGGTAGAGAGCTCTAGGGTGAAATGTGTGAGAGAGAGAACCTAATTGAGGGAAATGAACTTGGTAAAGGGAAAGGCTGAAATCACTCCCTCGAGGGGAACTCAGCATGATCAAGAAACAGTACAAGTCTGAATGAACCACCTGCTCACACCACCACTACAAGAGCTGACGAATCTACCCCGCGAACACTCCCTAAATCTTGACTTGAACACCGTGGCTTCGGCTCTCGCTCTCCAACTAATAATATAGATAATGCCCTTATTGTTTTGCTTTAATTTGCTATTATAGAAGGCTTCGCTAGTGTTGTGGTTTGTTGTATCGTACATGTAACGTGGTGTTTGCACCCTCCATCCTCAAGACAACTGGAAGCGACTATCGCAAAAAGCTACTTATGTACAGTAAAAGACGAATTAAGCGTCCCTACTGTTTTACTTGGTTTTTTTTAAGCGGTCTCTAGGCTTCTCAGTGGGCTGCCGAGCCTCAGGGCCAAGACACACGTGATCCTCAGATTGTGACAGGAAGCCGATTTTGTAAGCGACTGTACTATAATGAAAAGAGCGTCTGATGGCCAGTTTCTTTTTCTCGAGGGGTGGCGAAGATGTGAACCATGTCGGAAAATTGTATAGCTGAGCGCTAGCACGCGGCTTCTGACTTCGGCATTTTAACAAACATTCACCTCTAAGCACTTGAATTGAAACAGGAGAATCATAACGTAATCTCAATGTTTGGACATGTAGCGGTAGATTCGATCTTTGAATGCAGTTTTAAATTTCGTAAGAGGCGCCTATCTCCAAGTATTTAGAGCTTAGACTAAGTACTCATGTACGCTATTATAGTAGAGATTATCTATCTCGCAATTTAACTCTCGGCAGATTGGTCCAAAAATAAACACAGCTCCTTGTTGGTTATCACAGTCTGAATTTCTTACACTAACAATGCAAAACAGCCCAAAAAAAATTATATTGTTCAGCCAAAACAAAACCGTCCAAAAAGTATCCAGAAAAAGCTAAATCTCTTTTGGGAAACAACATTTTCAAAGGTTGCAAGTTTCTTCAAGACTCCAAAAAATAGTGCTTTATTCGCCGCCAATGGTGACTTTAAAGGTATCACCAGTACATCTGTACTCTCAAATGTATTCCAAATCTCCTCCTCCTCGTTGTCGTCGTCGTCGCTGTTTGTTTCCCTCTCTAGTGTCGCTTTCCTGTGAAGTGATAGCAGCAGCTCCTGTTCGACTGTCACTTTGCTCCTTTTGTAGTAAGTCGAGTAAAGGCAGCTAACAAGCCTGTTGCAAGTTCCATTCCATGAAGATTCCCTAGACCTGTCATTTCGGTATTATTTTTGGATTCGACATCTACCAAACAGAGATGCGTGGATGCCTTGTTGCCAAGAAATTCAAGCAAACGCTGATTTCGAGACGCTGCTCGGCTAAGTACTTTCTGCTCGTTCTGGTCTTTTGCGAGGGAATTTGCCTGCCCGATTCTTGTCTTTGGCTAGTACTTGACCAACTTGAAAGGTATATCCGTTTCTTTGTCATCACCACTGGAATCCAACTCCCCGGGCAATGACGGCATTTCGACTTCGAAGACTCTCAGTGGCTGTTTAACATTACACAATGGCTCCAATATTTCCTTTTCAGTCCATCCCATCCAACCGTTGATAAGTAACTGGAATCTGACTTTAATTTCTTCAAGGCCTTGCATAGCTGAAATGATATTCCACATTTGAAGCCACTGGTCTGGATGCAAGGACGTGCAACCGTCGAAGTTGTTGGCATTAAAAACGTAAATTTGCCTTTGTAGATCGATAGATATGGATCGAACGCTCTGTAACAATGAAGGAGATACTTCGCGACTGAGAATAATCAGAGACAAGGGGTGGTCGAATTCCAGTGTGTTCTGACTATAGAGTACATGACTCGCCTCTTTGTATCTACAAGAAACTATCAGCAGCCGGATTTTACAAACAGTAGCAGTACTTAACCTACATATCTTGACACGATCGAAATAAGCCCCCGACGTGATCGAAGTAGCCAAAGTAACTCCCTTTCACTAAATCGTGAAACTCTCGACACCGGTGCATGATACAGTAATCAACATTTCCCCCAGCGGTACACCGTCGATAAGCGACCTTCCATCTAGAAGGTGCAGCTCTATATCTAAGCAAGATGTGCAATAACTCATTCTGCCCAACAACATAACCATATATTTTCTCTCGTACAGCAAGTGGAAGGCGGAAAAACCGGGATTGTTTCGCAGGACCAGGACTGAGAGATTTGGCCGTATCAACTGCAAGATATGACTTTGGACCACCAAAACCACCAAATGATTTGCGGCTTTTGCTCTTTAACCTTTCCAGCAAAGTAGTTTTGGGTTTAGATAATGGTAAGGAGTAGGCTGTGCTTCGAGTCGTGTGAGCTTTATCATACGCGCTCGATGAGTGGGATATGGGAGAGTCAAAAGTGAGGCCCATGGCTTTGGAAGCTACGTGTTAGACAAGAGTTTTGGATTTTGGGTGGGAGAAGAATGATGTATTAAATATGATGACAGAGATTCATGAGGGGATTGTGGGGAAGTGGCTCGTTGCCTTCGGTCTGCTGCTTACTTCTCATTACCACCGAAGAGTTTCAGTCACGTGATGATATGAGGTTCTAGACCTAATTGGGATAGCTGTATACGAGCAATTCAGCATTATCAAGAAACAGTACAAGTCTGAGTTAACCACCCGCGAACACCACCACAAAAGCTAACGAATCTACCCCGCGAACACTCCCAAATTTTGACTTGAACACCGTGGCTTCGTCTCTCACTCTCCAACTGATAATATAGATACCCTTATTATTTTATTTTAATTTACTATTATAAACGGCTACGCTAGTGTTATAGTTTGTTGTATCGTACATGCAATGTGATGTTTGCACCTCCATCCTCGGGACAAACGCTGCTGGAAGCGAATATCGCAAAAAAACTAGTCTCACCAGCCAGCCTTGCATATTTCTATTCCTCCAGAAATAATAAGAATTCCCCTTCAGTGCCTTTGGCTTCCGTGTGAAACAGGTGACCTTGATGCAAATTTCTCAGAGAAGGCGCTCGCTCATGATAGTAAACTCGAAAATGCGAAAACCCCCGAATGCATGCATAGTATACCTCTTTCAACTTCCCTTCCCAGTATTCACCATCCATTATTAGGGTTGGTTGGACCAGTCCCACCAGCGCCCCAAGATCCTGCACTCAACTTTGTATTGCCGCCGCCGCCGGAAGACCAGTTGGTATTGTTATTGTTATCCCAGGAGTTGCCAGAGTTGTTACCTCCGCCACAATTGGGTGCGGGACCGGATGGTTTAGTGCTATTTGCAACCTCTGCATTTCCCCATGAACCTCCATTGTTCCACGAATTGCCCAAGTTCTGAGCAGGAGCGTTGTTACCATTCCAGTTGTTATTCTGGTTCGAGTTTTCATTGGAGTTGCCATTTTTCCAGGACGACGAGTTATTTTGTTGGTTGGCGTTGCAGTTCGAGTTGTTGTTATTTTCCCAAGATTGGCCGTTGTTTTGGTCCCAGCTGGAAGTGTTCTGATCATTGGTGTTGTCCCATCCACCGCCCCCTTTGTTCTGATCGTTTTGACCCCAAGAGTCTTGTTGACCTCCACTGTTATTTCCGCTACCATTGCCTATTCATACATTAGTCGGTGCTTGTCCTATTGTTGAACCCCACATCCCGAGCAGATACCTCGCTTTAGCATGCAGAATATCGATCGATGAATCAAGCTTACCCGTTGTTGCAGCATCTCCTCCGCTCTCCCATGTAGGCTGGTTATTGGAGTTTCCTCCTGGGTCCTCCCAGCTAGATCCTGCGTTCTCGCCTCCGTCCTGTTTAGTATCATTCACCCAAGCACCAGGTACTGATCCGTCGTTCTGGTTTGCATTCCAAGTACCCCAAGCATCGGCGACGGCTGCTTCAGTCTGCTGATTGTTGTTTGGTGTCGATTGTGGAGGAGAGCCTGCGGCGGAGGGCAAATTCCACTGGGGCAGGCCCGGTTGTTGATTTGGAGTCATGGAAGTAAAACCGTAGACGCCAGTATTGGGCGCCCCAATCGGCATCACCTTGGTAGACAACGGAATCAAGGTTGCAAATGGATTGCCATATACTGGACCATGGTAGACACGCAGAACACCGGTCTTCGCGTCAAAGAAAGCGTTTGGTCTTGGATCGGAAGGGCACTCGATGACGTCTTCTCGAAGAACAACATCGCCTCGAGAGGGCTGGATGATACGTTTGACCATATTGGGATCGATTGCAAGTTGAAATGAAACCTTGCGTTGAGATCGTTGGCGTTGTGTGGTATTGTTGAGTAGTCTGTTGCAGTTGACTTCTGTCGGAGCTCGATTCTGGGGATTCGGTTGTTGGGTTTGCATCTGCTGACCTTTTTGTTGTTGTTTTTGGGTTGACCTTGTTCTTGTCCTTGTAACCACTTCTCCGATTTCTTCTGATCTTTGTGGGAGTCTCTGAAGAAAAGTTAGTTGTGGTTTAGAAGGTGAAGTGAGAAGTTGAGTTTGAGTCGTGTGATGAGAGAAAACGAGTTCAGAAAATTGTTGATTTGAAGTACTTTGGGGAGAATAGATCCCTCCCAGCTGCTATAAGAAACTAAAGAATATTTAACCCACCCTTCATTTCCAGTATGGTATCGACATGGACAATTTTTGCAGTGTGTCTCCATTTTCTACAGTTCGTCAGTTCTAAACTATGCGCGACCCATGAGTGGAACTTGCATTCGCCTTCTTTTCATCTTCATGGAACTTCTTGTGTGTTTCACAGGATACACACTCGCACGGAGTAGACTTTGATTCCTCCTTGTCCTTAACGGCTTGTTTTCTATGGACCAAGCAAGCCAAGCAGGAACACGCGTTCGTTGCCGGTTTCTTCTTTTCCTTAACAGCAATCGCCTCGGCTCGATGAATTGCACAGGATGAGCAGATACACACTTTCGATTCCGATCCCTGGGTTGCCGTGGATGATTCACTGTCCGTGGCAGCAGCAGCTGCCTTCTCGTCGACTTCCTTGGCTTTAGCAGAATCTTTGTCAGCTTTGCAAGCCTTGCAATCCTTAGAATCACAGTGGTCTTCTTCTTTGGCCTCGTCTGGCTTTGCCTCCGAAGTCTTTTCAATAGATTCTTTGTCAAAATTTACTTGCTTTCTCGGTGCCAAATTAGCTTTGTTAGGACGAACTGCCACATATTCGTAGCCTTCTTCTGATGATGTATCCACAAATACACGTCTTCCTGAAGTCGTTCTTCGCTTCTCAGGTGTGTTTGGCTTGTTTTTGGGGGTCGAAGCCTTCTGGGCAACTACCCACTCAAGTTTTGGGCCTCTCCCCATGATCACAGTAGTCTTGGGAATTCAGATAGAACCACCCGGATGATTGTGAAGCGATGCACAGGCGTTGGTGTTGTACAGTAAAACGAGGACGTTGATGCAATCAACGCTTGGACGTCTATATGCAACAAGAACAAGAAATTGTTTTAGAGCCTCAAGCAGGGTCTTTCGCAGATTTGGACTCTCCAATGTGTTCTGGGCTTCTGGAATCAAAGGGCCATATGAGTGAGACCAAGTGCCGAATAGGATATTATAGGTTTCGAGGAGGAAAGCTTGTCGACTTGGTTGATCTGGATTCTTGTAGTAGTATTACAAAAGACGTCGCGACAGAATGTGCAGAGAGTCTGCTACATTATAAGTCAGAAACAGCTCCGTGTGGTCGAAGGCGTGAGATTTACCTGTCTATCCTCTTTCGTACCCAGTCCAGCGGCCACTACTTATGAAAGCCTCCTTCGCAGAGTCGACACTGATCAGAAGTATCCGGTGGAGGCACCGATGGAGAAGTTCTATGGGCAGAGATCAGAGCCCGTTCCAAGAGACGAAAGGTCTTTCCGGGCAGTAAGTTGACCAAGACTATACGCTTGTCAGTCAATCAGCTCAACAGGGCCCTGGTAAAAGGTTAGCAGGTGCACACATACCTCGCAATGGCCTCTTCGCAGTAAGAATTCGTGTGGCGGACGTGATCAGATCAAAGCCTCGCCTTCGAATATTCTCCTCGCTCGCATGAGAGAACCGAGAAGTTTGACGAAGTCTAGTAGACTGTGTAGAAAAACAAAAAGAAGATGTGAGAAAGCTTCGACAAGAGATAGATTTATGAAGTTTCTCGAAGTCGAATAAAAGTCGAGATCGGATTCGTAGTCGAAGGTAATAGTTTAAGATTGAAGTCGCGTTAGAAAGTGAGAGAAATTGCGAAGCTAATTAGAGGGAAAGGTGAAAACCACGATTTAATTTTTCTAACCATAAAAGTCTCTGATTGTTCTATTCTAGAGATTTGGAATCTTTAAACCCACACATTAAGTTTTCTGAGAGACGACACGAACAGAAACAATTTGCATTTGTTTGAGCTTCCACACTCGTGGTAGTACACCTGAAGTTGAACTTTCCAACCCCTAGCCAAATAGTGCAAAAAGACAACAACGGCATCTACAGGGGTGGTAATAGAGATAATCAACACTGCCACGTCCCGTAAGAAACAATACATATGTTTCTGTACTTTCGGCCTACGACAGAAGATAAACTGTATTCGCACAGAACAGCCCGCGAGAGGAGTTCTTGACCCGAAGTGGGACAGCAGGTTTGGATACCATCAAACAAATTCCACGGCCATGCTACGAGTACGGGTACATTCTTCTACAAAATCAAGACAAAACAAAAGGAGAGACATACTTTGCATTAAGACCTACATCTACTCAGAGCTTGGCCTTCGCCTGTAACTCGTGCTCCTTCCACCTCCGGTTGATAGCCTGACCTCTGTAATAATGCCAAAGCCCAGCTAAACCAGCGAGCGGTGGGCATAGTAATAGCAACCAAGCCCACCATCGTGGACTGCGTTTGCGAATTCCACTCATCACCTTGTGTATTTCGTCCCTCAAGTCCTCCTTGCCTCCATCATTCCACACCACAACCCCGGCCCCTTCTCCCCTCGCCTCGGCCCTCTTTGCCTTGTCCCTCACATCCCCTTGACTCTTGACTCTATTCTCAGCATCTTCCTGCGACAAATGTGAGTCCCGTTCCCTTAATCGCTTCATCTGGATCGCTGGATCGCGCACAGCAACGACCATGACCGTCCCACACAGCGCATCCATTCCACTCTCAAACAGCAACGGTACATCAAGTACCACCGCCCAGCAGCCCTTATATAGCAAAGCAGAATCTGTTTATACAACTCCATCCTCACGGCAGGATGCACGATACCATTCAGCACCGCCCGGTCCTTCTTCCTCTCCTCGCTGTCTCCAAAGACCCGTCGTCCAAGAGCAGGCCGGTTCAGCGGCGCACCTTTGCTCTTGTCATGGGGAGCGTCGAGGAGGAGGAGGTCGGGCGTGGTGGATGCGAAGTGAGCGACTATTTTGTTGTAACCTGCGGTTCCAGGCTCGACGACCTGGCGCGCCAGCACGTCGGCATCGATGATGGGGATATTGTAGGGGGGCTGAGCGAGGATGGTAGAGACGGTGGACTTGCCGGTCGCGATGGAGCCGGTGAGGCCTAGGAGCAGCATGGTGTAGGAGGTGTTGATGATTTGTCTATCGCTATCGGAATGGCATGGTTCGAGGATGGTGAGGCGGAGAGAAAGTGTGGAGAAGGAGTGGTGGTGGTGGTGGTCGGTCTGGGGTCCAAGCTGACCGAGCAGGCGATTCATTCATTATGTGGAGTTACTATTTACTTCTCACACATCTACATCTCCGACGACACGCTGTGTTGCGACATGGAGCTTCCTTACTTTTCTTCCTTTTTCTCTGTTTCCTTTTCCTTGTTGTAAAGCAACTCCTTTATGTTGTTGTAGTTCTTGTTCATGTTACGCCTGAAGGCGTCTCAATAATGAGAGCTTACTTTGACTCTATCCAGATCCAGACCGAAGGACTCTACCTATATACCTTACTCCAGCCGCCGTGCAAGTGACGTCGGTCTCGCCTTTTCTCATTCTTCTTCCTCCTCTTCTTCGTCTTCCCTCTCCCCTGGTGTCTGGGCTGAGGGAGAGGCGGCTCTCCGACGGCCTGCTCTGACTCTACTCTGCCTAGTTGAGGCGCCCATTTTCAGCTGCACGATGCATCAAATCAGAGAGATCGATCTCTGTGAGTCGGCGGGGAGGGCAAGGCTGACGAAGTGTCACCCCAACCATCACCACTTCCTCCTTCTCGTTGTCTTCTTGCACAACTCGAGTATATACCTTGACTCCCTCCCCCCGAAACCACTTCTCGTTGACGGCCATAGTTTTATCTCTCTCTCTCCGTTACCATGTCGTCCGCGAATTCAAGCGATACGGATCAAGGCAGACGAGTGGTGCCTTATCCCCGACCACCAAATATGCGTCCGCCTCCACCGCTACCTCCGCCTATTATTATTAAGCCGAAGAAGAAGAAGAAGACGCTGCCACCGCAAGAGACAATCAACAAGATCTGGTCGAACTTCTCCGCGCCCAAGTTCAGCCAAGCGACAACTATTCTGCCATTTGCGAACCTGCCAGCAAAGGCGAAAGCCGACCTTGCAGTACCAGAGCGGGACAACCTTCTGCTCTCCGAAGGTTTTGGCAAGGCCGTGGAAGAATGTCGAACCAGGGTGAAGAAACTCGTTCGGGAATGCAGTAAGTTGAATACTGTCCGCTATTATTGGTATATTGAAAGAAATACTTGCTAATTCATCATAGGGAGAGTTAATATGCGATATAGGGACCCAGACTATGACATAGACTGGGATTTGAAGTGGCAGAAAGGACATTGCCTGAATGGCCTGGGGAGTAGGAAATTCGAAGTGAATGGAAGAGTGCTTACGAACCCGCAAAATACGGTCCCGAAATCCGTTAAACGAGTCCATGAAATCTTCGAAAAGCCCACCTTCCTGAAATCGATATCTCCGGCCGATGTGCTTCAGGGAGGCCTTGGAGATTGCTGGCTTCTAGCAAGTCTAACTGCACTAAGCCAACAGGAAGTCGGACTCCGCCGAATCTGTGTCGAGTTTGATACAAAAGTTGGTATATACGGTTTTGTCTTTCACCGCGATGGGGAATGGATCATTTCCATAATCGACGACAAACTATATCTAAAATCGCCCAATTGGGAATCTCCGTCTATTCAGCGCAACTTGCTAGAACAAACAGACCCACAGGATATCGAAAAGGAATATCGACGCACATACCAGACCGGCTCCCAAGCCCTCTTCTTCGCTCACTGCGCCGACCAAAACGAAACTTGGCTTCCCTTACTAGAAAAGGCTTACGCTAAAGCTCACGGTGACTACGCCTCCTTATCAGGCGGTTGGATTGGCGAAGGTCTCGAGGATCTAACTGGCGGCGTCACAACTGAGCTTCTCACCTCCGACATCCTCGACACGGACGAATTCTGGGAAAATGAAATCATTAAAGTCAACAAAGAATTTCTCTTTGGCTGCTCAACCGGATTTCTGGATGGCGGATATGGAACACGCGATGGTATCACCGAAGGTCATGCCTATGTCATCATGGAAGCTCGCGAACTCTCAACCGGCGAACGACTACTAAAACTGCGAAATCCATGGGGTAAAGGCAAGAAGGGGCAGTGGGAAGGTGCTTGGTCAGACGGTAGTAAGGAGTTTACCCCCGAAGCACAAATAGAACTTGGACACAAATTCGGAAGTGACAGCGTCTTTTGGATTTCATATCAAGATCTTCTCCGCAAGTACCAGCACTTCGATCGCACGAGACTCTTTATGGACTCTCCAAACTGGCGCGTGACGCAGAAATGGGTTAGTTTGGACGTCCCTTGGAAGTCTCAATTTCAGCAAATGTTCAAAATTGTGTTGAAGAAGGAATCGCCTATCGTTCTGGTCTTGGCCCAACTAGATGACCGGTACTTCGATGGCTTGCAAGGACAATACAGCTACCGACTACAATTCCGCCTTCATGAAGCAGATTCACCGGCAGATGACGACTATATTGTTCGAAGCCATGGCAATTACCTTATGGATCGATCGGTTGTTGCAGAGCTCAAAGAGTTGACGCCGGGTACCTACACCGTATTCATACAAGTTGTCGCCGATCGAGACAGCAGCGAATCATCTGTAGAGGACATCGTAAAGAAAGCCTGTCGCAAGAAGGAAGAAAATGAGAAACTTGTTCAAGTAGGCACCTCCTACGATTACGCCCACGCCAAAGCCAAAATCCACCTCGAAGCCACCACTGCGGCACGCAAAGCCCTCGACAAGAAAAAGGCCCGTGAAGCACGCATCGCGGCGCGCAAGAAGAATTGGGAACGAAGACACCTCGGCCGCGAAATCGTACGCAAACAAGAGAAGAAAAATCAAGAAAAGATCGAGCGGAAAGTCGCGAAAGATATAGCTGCAGCCAAAGAAAAGAGGGGATTGAGGCCGAAGCATGTTGGTGTGCAGACGGAGGAAATGCAGGAAATAAAACTGGAGAAAGAGGATAAGGGTGTGCAAACTGAGGAATCGGATAATACGATCACTCCTCCACCACCACCACCCCCATCGACAATGAAAGAAACAGACAAAGCCGTCCAAACTGACGATTTCTCTGACTCCCTCACAGCCGAAACTCCAAAAACAAGTTCCGTCGAAGGCGACCGTCGTCGTCGTGACTTCTCTCCCCAGATACGCTCGAGAAGAAGAGAAAGAGATAGAGACCTGAGGGACAGGAGAGATAGAAGAGACTCCGTATCCTCAAACTCTAACTCAGACTCCGAACCCTACTCCATCCGCATAATGCAAAATCGTCGCGGGCCCCCACCCCCACCGCCCGGTCTATACAACAACGTGCCCGGCAGAATAGTCCATAAAACTGTCCTGTCAGATGGTGAATCTAGCGCTAGTCCCGTAGAGGACTTCGACGACGTGTATAGTGATGATGATCTCGACCATTCTCTTAAACCGAGATTGCCTGGTTCGTCGGGAGTTGGAGGAGGCCCTGGGGGAAGCGGAGGGGGAATGATGCCACCGCCACCGCCGGGGCCTGGGGGGTTGAGAGGACCAAATGGAGTCGTGGGGGGAAGTGATGACGGCGACGATGGGATTGACGCGTGGAATGCAGTCTGCATTGTAGGTTTCAGGGTCTATAGTATGGACGAAGATTTAGAAGTAGTAATTCTTGACGAGAGCGTCGGGGCCGAAAACGAGGAAAAGGGAACAGATGGTGACGCAGAGGAGGATGACATTGGCAACAGTAACGGTGGTACTATCAAGATCGAAATCCCGGCTGACTTTGAAGTGGAGCTGGTTCCAGCGAAAGAACAGGAGGAAGTGAAATTGGTCCCTGTCGATGAGGAGAAGAAGGCCTTGGGGCTGACTGAAAAACTCGATGAGGTGGTGGAAGGAGAGGGGAAAATCGTCAGTAGTGGTTCCGAGTCTACATCTTCCATTGTTGCGGAAGCCGATAATACGACAGCTGTGGATATTGGGAAACAGGACAAGTAGTAGCGAGCGAGAACTTCTTTCCTTTACTGCGGTACTTTCCTTTTTCTTTCCGTTACTTTTTTGGGAAACCGTCTTTGGATTATCATAATTTTGAGCGATGTTTTTTTGTTAGGTTTTTTTTTTCCTTCATGAAACAATGATTATTATTATTATTTATTCAAGTTTTTATTTTTGGAACCTTTTCGGTTTTATTTCACGAAGGGAAAGAATTCCATGATGATGACGATGGGCAACGAAATAAAATCCTTTTCTTTTTTCCCTCCTAATTCTTTGCTTTGCATTTTTTTTGGAACCTTGGATGTGGACTTGGCTTGGGTTCCTGGGGTTTTTCGGCTTTGGGCAGGTTTTTTGTACAGTATGATTTTCTACACTTACTTTATGAATACATGACTTGCTGTATTTTCACTTCTCAATCATATTAAATGGATCCCTTTTTTTTGCCTGAAGTTTGTGTAAGGAATAGTATGCTGCACAAGTGGTGAATGGTGTCGCGAGTGCTCTTTTTGCTATTATCATATCTCAATATTAGGCATTGTCAAACGGATGGTAGAGAACGAAGGCGGACAATCGCCAACGTGCAAGCCCGGTTAACCCAACTAGTCGGAATAAAAATACGTAAAATTCCCAATCAGGCAACGAAGTAAATCCCAAGCCGCCGTCAATCAGTAGGTAGTCAGCCGGTACTTTACAATTAATCAAGCCTTCATCAAGCCTTTAATTAAGTCGAGACAAACGGCCCAAAAAGGCGGGAAAGCTGATAGGAGAGCAAGACGTAGGGAACCAACACCGATTTGTGCGTATCACATGCTGTGAAACTTTGCGTTTAAAAGTCGGTAAACTAAACCCCGCATTACTTCATATGATGTTGATCGGGGTTCCGATATCCCGTCATTTGTTCGTTTGGTGTGTGGTTGCGAATGCGGATGGGATTGAGAATGGAAATGTGAGACACGGAGGATGGTAGGGCGTATTTGTGTGCATATGTGTGAGAGTGAAACGTGTCACTTGCGGCTTTTTGTTGTGGGTTACTGATGAAGTGTTTGTTTTCGAGGTGTGTTGTGGTGGATGGATGGATGGATAGATGAGTATGTGAGGTGTTGTTTCGCTAATGCAATAGTCGTCGTTGAGATTGTATTTATATATCGCTGAGGTGGTTCGTTGAAGGGAAGTGATGTGTAGGTTGTATCTGTATATTGTGGGTTGTATAGCGGTAAGTTTCGTGAGTGTTGACGGTGTTTAGTGGAGAGTGTAAGTAGCTAGGTATATTTCAATAAATAACATCTTGCTGTGACATTTAGAGTCGGCCATGGTGAGTGGTGTTGAAGGAGTGAGATCGAAACCCGTTTCAACGAGCGGCGGAATGGAAGAATAATACTAATGAGAGAGTGTCAGCGAACATCCTTCGAGGTAACTAAATGCCAAGATCATAGAGTTACTGACCTTGACCATTACCCAAGGTATCCTTGTGTCGTCCGTTCCTTCATATCAAGTTCCAGAGGATCTGGTGTCCCTTAAAGGAGTAAAATGGCTCAGGAATTCATGGTGTCAGTCCACAGAAGCTTCCTCTCTTTGGCCGCTGGTGCTTAATTGTCTTCCTCAAATTATCCTATGCCAGGCAATCGTTGTAGATAAGGAGATCGTGCCACGGGTACCGGTGTGCAATGTACTCTTTGTTTACTGGGAGTCGAGATGTACCTAGGTATGTATGTATATTGCTCGGAAGTCGGATCGTCTGCCTGTGTAACTTTCCGAATCCAAATGGACACTTCCAGAGACCTGCGGAGGATTGGCACTAGTAATATAGCATCAAAGGAAAACTGTAATAAGCAAAGGAAACTCCCACAAAGATAGGAGAGCCAAGTGGTCTGCAAGTGAAGGCAACACTGGCCCCCGAATTCCTCCCAGACCGGAACGACAACTCCCAACCTCCCAATCTAAATCTCTGGGACATCACTTGATCATATACACCTCGCTCCCTCCCAATGAGTCTCCTTCATCGGGCTGTCTGCAGAAGCAAGTGGGCCTATCTGCATCTCGATAGTGGGCGACAGTCCAAACCTCCGCGACCGTTTCCCATCCTCTCGCTTAAGTCACCCAGCCCGCAACATGATAGGGCCAGCACACGGGAAAACCCTCTTTTCCTCCTCCAAAGCTCGAAGGATCAAAAGTTTTGTTGCACGTCGCCTCGTCTCCGTTGTTTGAAACGGCTCGGATCGAGGTGGTTAAATTGCTAGCGGCTCATCATCTGCATCTGGAAGTGAAGTGTGATGCGGTGGGACTTCGCGATGTGACTGTGGTGGTCGATGGATGGAAGGCTATTACTCCACCGAGGGTTTTGAGGATATGGTTATTGGCTACCAATATAGTTTTCGTGGCTTGCTCTATTCTGGTACGGTATCGCTCGTATTGGGTAACCTCGAAGCTCTTTGCGATATCCAGCTGGAACTCAATTGCTTCCACGATGCTTGGCAAAGCATTCCGCGGAGATCACGTGAGAATGTTTTCCTGGCTCGATTTGGCGAGAAACGACAAAACGTTTTTTCGGACCGCATCTTCCGCAGGTTTTTAAGGGTTTATTAATCTCATCATCCATCCAGCCTCCTTTCTCTGCTCTCATCTGGCCTCATCTCGCCTTCACCCTTTTCTTCCAATGCTCCCTCTCGACACAACATCTCCACGCCGCTCATACCAAGTCGCTAATGACGGTACAGTACTGTACCATACTCGTATGGGGCCCTCCACGAGGCAGGCCTGCCCCCAACTGCATGACAGCGGCGTCGTCAGCGGCTGAGAGGATACCACAAGAGACGCGCTTCACTTCTTCGGTCGCGTTTCCCAACATTCAGGCAATTCTCGCCTGCAGCGGCCCGACGATCCTCCATGATTCGTCCCATATCAATACATCAAGATCTCTGCTTACAAGAACCTCGCGATTTCCTTTGTCCTTGCTCCAATCCGTTGGGAGTCGTTTTCTCCACTCATTTTTTCTATTTTCGTTTTCGTCGCGATTATACCTGACCAGCTAGCTGGAGAGAGAGGGAGAGCAGTGCTCAACAAGCCATTCTTCAGGACTCTTAACCTTGCCCCCCCACTGCTTTGGCATGGTGGGAGTTTTTGTGTGTTGTGCTAGCATGGTTCGTGCTTTCTGGGAAGTCCTGCTCGCTGGTTAAAAACAGCCCTATACGCACGTCGTGTGTTTCAAAAGCCGAGTGGGTGCAAGAATCCTATTTTCAGTACTGTATTTCTGTCATCTTTCTCGCCAATGCACTTCGTGTCTTTTTTGGAGTAGACGAGATGATTTCATAGATGGATTCTGATCTGCTTACTGGGATTAATGATGGAAATATCTTGTTCTACGCACATTCGGGATTGTTGAAGAGATCATGTCCTTGATTTGGAGTTGTAATTGGTCTTTACCTTGGAGCAGTTTTGCATTCTTGGTTTTGTGTTGTTGATTGTAGCGGACATTCAGGGCCGGTGCGATGCGATATTGTTGGAGGGAGGAACTTCGTTCAAATCAAGAACTCATCTACCATCCGCCATTGCCGGTCAATCAATCAATGGAGAACACATTCTCAGATGATATCAGAGTATGGGTTTGTGTTTGGAGTGTCCTAGATACTCGCCCGCAGAAGTATTACCCGCTTGCGACATACCTACGAGATACACACGAGATAAAATGGCAAAGTACACAATACTGTCCTTGGAGCTGTTGTGCATTATCACGCGCCTCGCCTCCTATGTACCGTGTGGTTTGGCCTAGTGTTGAAGGGAACATAGAATACACGTGACACGTTCTAATAGGGAGAGTGACATTGCTCAAGTGCGAGGTGGAAACAGCCATGGAAATCTACCAGTCATGTCAATACTTCACTGATTATCTCGGCTGTTTCCACCTCTAATCTGTGCGGTCATGGTCTCTCTTCCCTTCAAAGTAAACATCACGTGCGTATGTATCAAGGTTTCCTTCTTCAAGCTCAAGATTCTTCACGACTGGAAGTTACCACCGTATTACTCCATGTGTGCTTTCAAAGAAATATGATCGTGCATTGAGAGCTTGAACACACTCGCGTATGCAACGTTATCTCAAATATCTCCATGCTTCAAGTGTAGCTTCAGTCGCCGAAGTGCCTGTACAAGTTATTCTAGTCCAGAACTCGTGCCAGTTCACCAACAATTCGTTTCCATATCAATACGCCCCCAATACATGTACCAGGAGCTTTTTCGTCTCGAAATCTACACAGCAAAATTGAAATCGACAAACTTGCAAAACATCCTCGTGCAACGAAGTTAGCTCAAGAACTATAATTTCATTATTTGGTGTGAGTATTTAATTGTACTTAAAGATACCCTCTTCCAACAGCGAAATTCAAATGCTCCGGTAGCGTAAGCAAGCACCTGCAGTAGTTGTGTCTCAGACCATCAGACAAAACTAACATAAAATCAGTCAATTTGGTGGAGCGACTTTACTCGTCGACTATGTGTCAACATAAAAGTGGTTGAATGTTCGAATCATTCCTGGAGCATCTCAAGGAGGTATATTTTTGGGGGTCTTTTGCTCTGTATTAGGCAGAAACTCTTCTCTTTGTCACTGGCAGATGCAGCGCATCAAATGGACCCCAGTTTGCAAGGGAGTAGGAGGAGAGAAATTCAAGCAGTTCTTTTTGTCAAATAATCAACAATCTGACAAATCTGTCCTGGTAGTGTAAGCAAGTAAACACCCACCTTCCTTGCGAATGCACGCTAACATTGGAAACAGTCTGTTGGGCACTCTGTGATTGTTGTCGCTCGCACAATTGCAAGTAAGATTCTTGCTTGGAGCACGCACTTTTCTTCGTGGAAATTCAAGGTGCAGATGATTTTTGTTAATTTTTATGCTCTGTTCATGGACGCTCGGAGACGATCAAGGCTTGTCTCCTGGAATCCAATTTCATCGCTGGGAGATGTAACACGCCGCTGTCACGAACCAAACCAAGCCTCAAAATTATGGCTGCAAAGAAGAAACAAAGATCTTTAATCGATAAATACTCAAGGTGACTTGTGGTTCTATCTTGGTAACCTAAGGCAACAACCCACTCTTCTGAACAGGCAACACTAACATTTGAACCAGTCAATTGGTGGAGCATCCAGCGACACGCCAAAAAGTTTCAAGTTCAAATCTTGCCTTAGGCACTTCTTTTGTATAAAATCGAATTCCGAAGTTCTTTGTGCTCGAATTCCCCGCGCAGAGAAGCACAGGGTCCATCAGTCTCCTGCAATTCTATTCGTTGCCGATTGCACATGATAGTGCACCACGAACCGGGTAAAGTGCCAGTCATAAAGAAATCTAAGCCCAACACAGTCAAAATGAGTCAACAAAAGGTCTGGGTAGCGTAAGTAACTCACACTTCTGTTTCGCATCTACTATCTATGGAGAACTAACATGGAAAACAGTCAAATATGGTGGAGCATTTGACTTCTAGTTGGTCATGGGGTTGGCGGTTCGAATCCGCCCTCAGGCGCTCCAAAGATTCTCTCATCCGAGCATTCTTCGGGTGTTTTCTTTTATTAAATTTTTTAAATTTTTTTCCCATTCCGGCTCCTATAAGAGACAAGGGGCATGGAAGTTGAATCGGATAATGAATATCTCGGCTCTATACAAAAGAATCTACGCAAGCCCCGCTTAGAATGAGTCAAAACTGTCCTGGTAGCGTAAGCAACTACTCTTCTTCTTCTTTGGATTTATTAGAACTAACATTCTATTAGTCAATTTGGTGGAGCATTTATTTAATCAAATGAACGGTTGGAAGTTCAAATCTTCCCCGGGGCAATCGAACAATTCAATCACGCGAAGATTCGTTCTCATTTTTTGCTCGTCATTTTTTGGGTCGTGTAGAAATTACCTACCTAGGAATGCAGGGGAAGGGAGGCGCAGCACACCGGATGAATCACTCGACCTTACAGAGTACAGAAGACTCACTCGGTATTAAAAGAGTTTATAATGCAAATTGCAACCGACAAGTTGGAATAAGTTGAAAAATGTCTTGGTAGCGTAAGTGAATGTTCACTTCAATAATTGTAATGAGGTAGACAAAAACTAACAGTGGAAACAGTCAATTGGTGGAGCTACTGGCTTTTGGGCCAGTGGTTGGAAGTTCAAATCTCCCCCGAGGCGATAAATCAGTTCAACACATTACGGGCACATTCGTGTCTCTTTTTTTGGCTGTTATTCTTTTGCATGAAAACAAGAAGCTGCGAGGAGGCGTGAAATGTGAGTATATGTATTCAGCTAGAATGCATGGCACAATCGCTTTGTAGAAAGGGATTTGAAGCGGGCTGTAGCAAAACGACTTTCAAGTCAATTAAGGAAGGCCTCATCCTCGTCTTTCTTCTTATTTTTTGTAGAGTTTTTGTCCTTTTCATTCTCGTGCTTGCATGAAGCGAAAACATATATAGGTAAAGTTGTCAATAGAGTATACGAAGTGCGTGAGCCAGTTGATAAGGATAGGCGCGCAGCGCATTCAAACATCGAAGTGAAACACGTGAATTGTCTCGGTAACAGATAAACGCCCCAGTCAATTGGTGAAGTATTCTCCATTAGAAAAGGTTGAAGGTTCAAAGCTTTCCCCGGACATTGGGACGACCTCGGGTTCCAACCAAATGGTATTTTTGTAGGGTCACAACTTTCTCTCTATCATTCCACGACCTTCCATTCCCTTTCTTTGTTCCCAAACTAAGAGAAGAGGGTCGCATCCTTTCTCATTCGTCGTTAGAAATGCTTTCACTCGGTTGCGCAACGAATCAACTGGATAACCACCAGCACCCCGCTTTAGGCAGTAATGAGGGAAGTTAAACAGTCACAATCTCCAAACTGTCAAGATTTCAGTCTCGGTAGCGTAAGTAATCACCTTTTCGGACGATTTAAAATAGTAAGTTGCTAACAAATATCTGCAGTCGATCGGTAGAGCATTGGATGCCTTTCCTGTCCAAGGGTGAAAGTTCGAGTCTTTCGCGGGATATTTTTGTGACCCACTGTCCGAGATATGTACACATACAATTTTTTTGGAGGCTCACAACCACTATCATTTTTTTTTTCTTGAATACAGCCCCGTATACATATTATTGGTTCAAGGAGGTACCCGTCTGTCATCCATGTGCAAAGTGACTTAAGTCTGCGAGCTGCTTTCATCGAAGAATCCTTACGACAAAGAAATTGGAATGAATTTTGCATGGTATGGCAAGATTTAAGCAATCGCAGTCTTACTATTGAAAGATTAGAACATGCAAGGTCTCGGTAGCGTACGTGACTTCCCTCTGTCCACGTACCATTTACTATTTCTTCTACTTTTCTATTTTCTAGAAATATTAACAGATTGGAAATAGTCGATCGGTAGAGCGTCGTATTCAAAGTACGATCTGTTGTTGGTTCGAGTTCAACTCGGGATATTGAAAACAGATTCTCTTTTTTTCACATTGTTTTTCCTTATTTTTCCCACTTCTTGAAAGAACGCTCAAGAGCGCTCTAGGATTACCTACCTAGGTAGGCAAGGCCCATTATTTCGCGAAAGCACCCACACTCCTTAAGACATGGTACAACGCCCAAAGATGAAGGATATCATGACTTCTCGATCGCTTCCAAAGACTGTCTCGATTTCGACAGATTGGAATGCCGAGGACCACAGCTTGAAGTCCAGCTGGCACACACCTTGTAGTACCAGTTACTCCAACTAAACACAAGAGTCACAATTAAAATGTAGTTCCATGCGATTTGTAGTAGGAAATGCCAAGTGTTGTTGCTTTTCGTCAAGAAGTTCACCTCGAGCACTAATAAGCTGCAATTCTGCAAACGAATGCCCAGCAGCGGCAGCACGCCGTACCAGAGTGCCAAATACGCTGGTGGAATAATAACAAGTCGCTAAGATCAAGTAGAAGAACAGATGCCGCCTCAGCGTCCAAGAAGAGGGACTTTTAGTGCGGTTGAACGAGTGTCCCAAACACCCTGACGATTTAAGGAGCTTGGCAAATGAAAGGAACAGTGGTCTTACCTTCTGAAGGTACAATACAACACAACCCCGAAAACTACTTCGAGTATCGATTGCGACTTTATGGGTCCCGTTTAATTGGGATCGTTTCCTCTGAGTTTCCAAAAGAGCAAGATTCTGCTTGGTGAGAGCGGAAGTCCATATGATTTTGAGGATCGCATCATTATAACCTGCTTCACAAGCTCTCACAATCAACAAAGCTGCCCCCGAAAACGCTTTTCCACCACCCCAAGTGACATTTGTATTCAATACCTCATCAGCAGGGGGCGCTTCTACTCCAGAGCCGCAGAATCAGCAACTTTTCCGGGACGGTGACATCGCCGATTATCGCCTTTCAAGATCGTGACGGTGTGTTTATGAAATAAATATACTGATACAGCATACATGGGGCAAATGAATGTATTAATTAATGCAGCGAGAGGATTAACATCATTTGCGAGAAGACAACAAAATATGTGAGGAGAGGTGATTCGCATTTAAGTGAAGAAAGCGCGAGCAGGAGCAGACTACTTGAGGAGGGGCTTCCTCCATTTGGATGATGGAATTGAGTTGAAGACATTTTGACGGATACTTCCGAAAATTTGAACCCCGATGATGATTGCGGGCGCGATGGCGCTTTTCCTTGGAATTGATCTCAAGCGCGTGGGGATACATGGCGTTCTTATAACAATTTGTGATGCTACCCTGCGATCACGGTTTCTCATTATTGGGGGGTTGGAAGACAAAGCAGAGGGGCGTTTTGAATATTTCAATGGTTTGAAGTAACAACAATGCCTGGGGTACCAGGATTGCAATGCTAAGATTAGGAGAGGGGGGGAGTTGGACAGATCTGTACCTATTTTGGAAACAGATGTGACCAGTCACCTTTCAAGGCGAATTTGGTCATACAACACACACACTGAGTGTCTAATTTTGTCGAAATGCGAGTAACCTTAATCCCACAAGACTGTCACTTGGATGTACAAGGAAAGGAGTATGACTTCGGCATCCTACTTGATGATGGATGGATGGCTGTCTCTCTCCCCTCCACCACATGCTCATATACCCTCTCGACTTGTTGCAGACAGCGCTCTGAGATTGATATCTCCATCTGCAGAAAACTACCTGCATCATGGCCTCTTTAAAAGAAGCTCTTTACGAGAAGGTCTCCTCTCATGATGACTTGTCCCTCACCTCAGACGAGGACTTTCCAGAGAAGCAGCCTCAGACGTCGCGATCACCCAGAATCTCCACCATCATTCTATCATTCACCACCTTGGGTTTTGCGCTATGTTCTCTGTATCTTTCAGTGTGGGGGAAAAATAGTTGCAATGATTTATCGTTTAATGTAGGATATCGAACGGAATGGGGTAAATAATGCTCCCCCAAAAAATACACCTACTGTTCGAAAGCTGGCCGCTGACTCCTTGGAAAGGACTTCCAAAAAGTTCAATCAGCATGCAACAAGTAACATACACAAGCGCATTGCGATATAATGCAACAAGCGACGCATACTATCGAGAATTCGATCCGACGCTTCCCCAGTTCGTTGGAAAGCCAAGTCCAGAAATTGATCAGGCATGGGCAGACCTCCTAAAAGGTGAGGAAGCGCGATTACGAAGTCACCAGTTCTAACAGCAAAAACAGGCCAATACCTAATGATCAATGAAGAAGAAGCTTCTCATCTTGACAACCCAGTCGAGATCATGGAAGGGATCTACCTCGCCGAGTAAGACGAATCGTTCTTCCGGAGCTCATGTGGCTAATCAAACCAAAACAGGGTCGAAGTGATGCACTCACTACATTGCTTAAATGCAGTTCGAAAAGCTATTACCCCCGAGTACTACGAAAATCTTGAGAAACACAAAATGCCTCCTGGAATTCAAGAGATGCATATCGGTGAGTAATTCATGCTTTTGCTTCGGGAATGAATGCTGATATATGCCTTAAGACCATTGTATCGAGCAACTTCGTCAAACTCTCCAGTGCTCTGGGGATCTCACGCCTCTCATGCTTCGACCATGGGGCGAGGGAAGCAGTAAAATTTTCATTGGAACTCCTCAAGTACACACATGCCGCAATTGGGACAGTTTCCGCTCTTGGTACACGGATAGGGGAACTGAACATGGAAGCGTCAGTACGTGAAGTATCTCAAACGGGTAGTCCATCGTATTCAATTTATGCAGCTGGAGGTCAGGATGAATTGTAAAGTTTTATTTGTATTTCGCGAAGACCAACGAGGCATTCGTACCTCCAAAACCAAAACTGTTCGAGAGGGCAACATTGACCTCCTTCTGTTGTGTGGTCTGGGGTACATAGTTGCATTTGAAACCGTCACTTTGTTGTTGTAGGTTAAGTGTGGGAGGAATGGCATTCTGCAAATGTTAATCGAAGGCCAATCAATCATGAGAAAACATACCTCGGAAATCGCGAGAAGCGAAAATATAGCCTCCACGGCACCTGCAGCGCCTAGGAGATGTCCAATGGCTCCTTTCGTACTGCTTACCGTTATTTCACTCTCCTTCTCTACTCCCTCCTCGCCCATCATCAAAGTTTTAATTGCTGAATTCTCGGCTGCATCTCCAAGAGGAGTACTGGTTGCATGAGCATTGATATAATCTACGTCTTTCGGACGAATCCCTGCATGCTTTAGAGCTCTTCTCATAGCCAAAAGTGCGCCTGCACCATCTTCACGGGGAGCAGTAATGTGGTGTGCGTCACCACTACATCCATACCCTCGTACTTCGGCGTAGATATGAGCGCCTCTGGCCTTTGCATGCTCCAACTCCTCAAGTATGACTACTCCAGCCCCTTCTGCTATCACAAATCCATTTCGATCGCGATCAAAAGGGCGTGAAGAAGAAGCCGGGTCATCGTTGTAGGCGGTTGCAAGAGATCTAGACCGTGAGAATCCAGCCAGAGCAAGAGGATGGATACATGATTCTGAGCCACCAGCTACCATAACGTCCGCATCACCAAACGCGATGAAGCGGGATGCATCTCCAATTGAATGTGCCCCGGTCGTGCATGCAGTTGTGACCGAGTGATTCGGGCCTTGGAGGCCATACTTCATCGAGATGTGACCAGCTCCGAGATTGATGAGAAGTTGCGGGACGAATAAAGGTGAGACCTTCTTGTAGCCCTGATGGAGCTTTCAGCCAAAAATTCCAGAAAAAGACCCGCTGTATCTCACTGTCTCCTGATATGCTATGCTGGTATTATAGAGCTCTTCCAGATTGCCAATTCCGCTTCCCAAACAAACACCAGTTATCTCTTTCTCCTCCTGGGTTTGTGGTCTCCATCCGGCGTCCTCGAGGGCCATTTCTGATGCTGCAATAGCATATTGTGTGAACTTTGCCATTCGTCGTTCGTCCCCTCTTTCTAACCAATCTGATGCCTGCCATTTCCCTTCGTCCTTGCTACCTTTGGGTACAAGACCAGCAATCGTGCTGGGAAGCTGTTGCCATCGCGTCGAGGGCTCGAGATTC
The DNA here is from genome assembly GCA_031472005.1 of Tetracladium setigerum. Taxonomy (NCBI): domain Eukaryota; kingdom Fungi; phylum Ascomycota; class Leotiomycetes; order Helotiales; genus Tetracladium; species Tetracladium setigerum. The sequence continues at coordinate 1,496,205 of PZJY01000008.1, read as the reverse complement.
GCGACGCTGACGATGCCACACTCGCTGGCTAAAAGTCGATTCCAGGTTCGACGAATGCCGACTCCAAGAGGTGTAACAGCTCCAATGCCGGTGACTACAACGCGTCTCATTGTTTGGCCATATTGGTGTTGAGCTTTTAGAGATTTGAATAGCGTTCCCAGGCACGATCATTGTCGTGCTTGGCATGGTTCCAGTTCGGGACTAGCTCCTTGCGAGAATATCATCACGAACCACGCGTGCACCAACTATCAAGCTTAATAATTTTTTCTCACGATTTGGGATGCACATTGACTGCTAAGCTGAGCTGACTTAGAGGCCTACGGTCTCGTAGGCCTAGTTTTTATATAGTCTTGTGCGACTTTGTCTGTTGTCCTGACCAGCAGCTAGCTGGCTGTACCTTTGATGGCAGCGCGGAGGATATGTTAGATAATACAATTAATCAGATTAGAGCTGGAGGACCCTATTATCAAAATGAAAGTAATCCAGATTATCAATATGCCATCTAAGGAGTGTGGGGGAGTGGAGAGAAACGCGCATTCGGACGAAATTTCTGGTTAGAACTTGACGAATTGGTTCCTTTTGCCCAATATCTATAATTCTAGGCGGCAATAGATTATCAACTTGGGCCGCACCATACTGTAAAGCTGAGATAGGAAATGCAATCGAAAATTGACAGTAATTAATTTCAAGAGCACAAAGGTAGTAGTCATTGATAAAAGGGTTAGGCTAATTCGTGCTTACCTATCTAATAAGTCCCGCTCATCCTGTTGTTGTCAAGTGCGTAACTTCAGAGATAATTTCTTATTACTTACTCCAGTCGTCCAACACCGATCTACGATATTTCTCTGTTCTTCATTGCAAACTGTTCGGTCGGTCTCAGGATGCCTGGTATGTACTTTGATACCAAAGCTAAATTTGTATTTACTCTGAGTAATATATGCACGTGCAAAAAAGAAAAAGTAACAGCAATGAGTATACAAAGGATTTTGCTCAATACCTAAGTGTTTTTGAAATATCTCTACTACATTGGTATCAGCCCGCATAGACTATGCTTTGAGATCCAATGCTATTGCGGCTCGTCATGCAGAGATCTGCCAAGAGAGCAATTGTGGAAAAGATGCATTTTTCAGAAGATATTGTCCTAAGCGTGAGTGTTTCACTCGAACTATACGTCAGACATGTTACTTAGAGATTATGTAGATCACCTCTTGAATCTTGCGATTAACGCTGCAATGGAAGGGGTACGCTATTCGAATAATTAAATCGTGGAGGATGTACTTTCGAAATGTACCTTTGATATTTTAATCATAAGCTAAAACGAAAGGCTATCAGAAGCAACAAAAAAAATGAAAAGTTTACGGCACTCTAGTGCCTTCATGTGGTGATCATCTCGCTTGACTTGTCTTTCATGTTTTAAGAGCTTTTGGCCCCAACCTTACTGCTTCTCTCGTTAGCTTGATATTCTCGTATCGAACATAATTTACTCGTAGGACCAGTTTATCGCTATTAGTAAGTGATCATGGCTATAGGTGACCAAAATTGGATGTAAATTTGTAGTGTCAGACTCTGCTCAGGCGCGCTCACTCTCGGCCCAGATTAAAGTAACATTTGCTCACGCCCGCAAACTAGAATCGCACCAGCGACAGAAAATATTAATCTTGGGTGTATTGGTATTCGCTGGAAGCACAGGTTTCGTTCCAGTTCGTGGGCTATTCGAATGGAATTTGACGGTGCCGAAAGTGCCACGGTAGAGTCCAGCGTTAACGATGATCCAGATGGTCTCCTCATCACTCTTGAAGTTCGTACGGATTTTTGCTAAATTTTGTATGGAGTGCTTGAGTGAGTATAATTTAGTGCGGTCAATATGTGAGGAACTTAGTTTGCAATTTTGGCTCATTTATGAGAATAGTACGAATGGTGATGGAAGTCTCCGTCACCTGAAGACTGGAAATGATTATTGTCCTAAAATTGGATCAGCTGACTCTTGAATCCGTACTGCCGTCGGTGATAAGCATGAACAGTACCCTACAAGGTAAAATGGTTCAGCTCAGTGTTGGAGTTGATGTCGAATTTGTGGCCTGACAACCAACAACTGGAGTACATTCAGAACAAGTCGAACTTCTATTCCCAGGTAGAGTGCTAGAAACCCTGTTGTACACAGACACAGTATCTCTTGTACAATCGCTACTAGAAAATCTCTGATGTTTAACTGCGCTTCGAATGTTTTTGATTGTTCGTCATCATGGTATTCTTCCTCGGGTTCATTTCTGGAGTGAGCACTGCCCAAGAGATCTTGCAAAAGCGCTATCTGCGTATTTTGATTAACTCTGAATTATGATTAAGTGCAAACAGCTGCTTGCTGGTCGGTATCGACGAACAGGATCGTCAGTCACAGGAATGGATGGTCCATTGGAAGTAGACACCTAGACTATGTAGAAATTTGCCTTGACAAACTATAGAAATATATGTCTGGCCCCATGCGACAAATGGAATTACGAAGTGGAAAAGGAAATACAACAAAACTTGCCACTAATTAAGCGTCCATCTGCACTCCAATCATCCGTGAATGCGCAAGTATTGGATGCCAACCAGTGGAGTAATTTATGTGAATTCGCACAACCTTTTGCAACAGCTAAGAAGCGTGAGCACTTCATCTCATCTCACATGACATTCGGTGACGTTGACCACATCACCTTGGAGAATTTCAGTTTGCATCTTATCTCCCATATCTAGAGCTTTGCTCAACTTCCTCGTATTGAACCCGATCTAGCGATGGGAAGGGGGAGAGCGACATCACCATTTTAGGTTCATTCCAAACGGAAATCGGCCGCATACCTCGATGAGTCCCCGTAGAAGCTGGTCTCAAAATAATAAATATGAAAGATTGGGAATGTATTTAGAGAATCAAAGATGCGAGACCAAATATGTAAGAGCGTAAAAAATACTGTTTGTGTGGGTGTTCTGTTTCCGGCCAGCTTGCCCTGCCACTTTTCCAGTCCAGTGGGCTCTCGTAATGCCAGAGTAGATGCCCATCAACTATCAACAAAGTAATCATTTCAATATGAATTGAAAGACTTGGGAGTTTACATCCAGACGATTGCGAAAACGGGGTCAAATCGCAACTTGTGTGGCCATTTGGGGGTGACGAGACGATTTCTGTTTCTAGATTGAGGATTTGGAATGAATCATAAAGAGGTAAGATTACATAGATTTACAACCCATAGGACAATATCATTACTTGAAATTAGATTGGAACTAGTCGCGAAGGTACTGGCATCCATTGACAGTTTTGTTTGCACCCACTTGGCAGCCTGTGGCTATTTTGAGAATTAGATATCCCACTGAGAGATCACAAGAGTTATTTAATCTAATGCCTGGTATCAAAAACAAAGCAAATCTCCCAGCGGATATCTAAATCAACAGACTTCGTTTGGAGAAGGCGTTGTTCATTCAATCTCTGCGTCTTGCAAGTCATATTTCCATGAGAAACCCTCGCTTGACTTAACAAACCAAAGCTCAACGCAAATTTATTTTAGCAATCGAAAGAATAATTAATCATTCAAGATTCCTATGGGATCCATTTAAAGTGTAAAGTCTGAGCAAATCTCGGAAGTTCTCTCAAGTTCATGACCAAACATGCATGTGTGAGTGCTTATCGTTTCCGCACAGCACATTTTGAACACAGTCATACCAAAGAGAATTCTTGTTTTCATGTAGCTGTTACAAAATCAACTTAAGTAACAATGAATTCTAGATTAATCAGGAGTAATCATCGCCGCTCAAAATAAGACCAACATTATTTGGTGTTCAGCGGGGAGATCCTCTCCAACCTGTTTTGGCAGATTACGACGACTTTCGCGAATCGATCCTAGAACCAGAACTATTGCAAAGACGTTTACAAAGGATGACCCGTAGAAAGACTGAAAAGGGATAAGATCACTCAACGGAAATAAACTCCCATTTCCCAGCATGAAAAATACAGGGTGAACTGAGCTGCAAGTTGGAATCAGGGCGCCAAGCTGGGTCCAAAACAATTGCGTTCAACTCTACGAAACAATAGATACAAATTGGCGACATCTCAACAGAACTTAAAAGTTGTGCACTCACACCATCTACTCATCAACTCAAAAATTAGACGTGCCAAGATCAAAAACCAAGAATGTTGCTAGAACTTGCCATGTCTTGATACATAACGATGTGTCAATCAAACATTACAGATACTCACAAAGGTTATTTACTCTCCAATTACCAAACATTATAACGTAAACGCCGCTTGTATATTGTCTTCAACCTTAGGTTCTAGATTCCCAAGCTTCGAAATCAAACACATCCATGAACCCCAGTCTTCTACTGTGAAGTATGCCTCCAAGATCTACAGATCTAGCCAAGAGCCAAGTATCGAAGTCCTAAACCTCGCAGAAAACACAGCCCCCGCCTTCTAGCCTATGTTTTGGCATAGAACCAGCCGTTGTTGGAAGCTAGCAATATCACAATTAGCCAACAGTTAAGAGTAAAAGTACCACATGCCTAGTCGCCTACGCCCTGGCCCCTTTTGTCGTTCGTTGTAGGGCGCCCGGCAGCGGGAACATCCCCTCGTTAGTTATGCAATTTCTATGCAATCCGACTCGGTTTGGCATGCTATGCCTTTCTCTTTACAGTCAATGTAGTCATGATGGCTGAAGATCTGCTTCCGGCAGTGCAAACATAAAATGTTAGACTGACCAGTGCCGAGGTGGGCGTTTTGCAGATCACGGGAAAATCGGCATGACCTAGCCACGTGGACTTTTTAGAGGATTGAAACTATTTACTGTACATGTATGAGTTTGGGGTCTAGGTAGATCACGTAATTTTTGGACCTTGACTGTGTTGGCTCGTTGGATCTTGGATTGATTGTCCGAGATTGGATTTCTCTTAGATGCGTACGTAGATCATCGTATGCCGAAGTGGGGGGCTGGGGAAGATTCACGTTGCATTTATTGATGGCGCGTGAACTGACAGGATTTGCAGCAGGGGTTTTGGTGATGGAATGCTTGCGATTAAAGCTTATTTGATGTACCAAGGTACTGTTTGTTTACATTTCACTCGATTGAGCGATTGAAACTTGGTGTACAATGCTACAGATTGTAGGCTAGAATTGTTGCAGATGTCGGATCGTCAAGACACTGCATTTTTCCAAATTCAACAGTATTTCACACTCAATCTTTTCTCTAGGTTTTCAACTTCTGGAGTTGCAGTACTGTACCTTCATGCTCCATCTCAATTATTAGCTGAGTTATGTCATAACCTAACTACGCCAGCTGAATTGACGGTTCCCCCGCCCTGTCCATTTACTAGCTCTTACGCCAACACCTGTGAACTATAACCTAATCTATCTACCTACCAACCTGCAGTACCTACCAATGGCACCTTACCAAACCAAAGCAATGATTATAAATATTATTGCCGTAGTCATCTCAGAGCGAAAGGTCGATCCCGAGTCTCGACCTACTATACAGCAAGCTTCATTCATGATCTTCAGGGTCCTCCCAAGATCGGCATCCCTCCGCCCAGTGAGAGGCTCGCACATCCCGAACAACACTGTAATACAAATTCCGCAACAGCTTTTCAATCAAAACATGTGACAACACAACTTCTAACCATACAAAACATCCAGGTATTGGAAACGACGGATCATGCATCCAATCATGCAAATGATTTTATTTTCCCCTTTCAGAAAAATGATAAATTTTATTGGTTGTTCAACATCCAAACAAATTGGTTCGAGCATCATCCAAGACAAAGCACATCACCCAAACAAACAAACCGACCGAAGGAAAACCCAACCGAAACATGTCAAAGCTGTCAACAGTCTTACGGGCTAAAGGTGTAAGCGACAAACCTAAGGACCTTTCCTGAGTCATGGGATTGACGTTGCATCATTTTAGCCTTCTCGTTGCCCCAACGTGGCAAAATAATAATTAAAAAAAAATGAAGAAACGCCAAAAAGCCGTCCTAAAATCAATTCCCTACTAATGAAGTAAAACGATCATCGCTCCTACCCCTTCCACAACTCGCCGCGGCGCAACATTAATACGAGAGAAAGAGAGACGGAAAAATGGAAAGGAACTTGGGTTCTCCTTCCGGTGCCTCAAATTGTTTCACGTGTTCCCATGCGCTTCTACCCACTGGTTTTCCCTCGTTTCGTCCTGAACCTGCTCCTCGCTTATTTTCATTTTCGCTGTGAAACAAGTTCACATGCGCCATCATCATTAATTGGAGAGAGAGAGATGGTGCACAGAGAGACGGAGAGTCTGGGGGCCCAAGTTTTAGAAAGTGAGACAGGTCAAGGAAGCCTACATTGCAGTACCGAACCCTCGAACTACACATGTCAGATGTCAACGTCAACGTCAAGGGAAAAAAACATCACCCTTTCTTTTTGCTTTTTCCTAACGTATGTATATCATCATGCATCCATCGATATGTACGAGGTACTGTACAGTACCAAAGGTACAGTACATGAAAAAAGCCTTATTTATCCCCAACCAATAAATCTCCGCACATTATTCAAACAGTTCGTTCCATAGATTGGGTTACAGGGTCAGACGGACGGCATTGCATATTATTATCCAGTCATCAACCCGCGGAACCTTATGCCTTTCTCTAACTAACGGTAATAAGCGTTCAAGATCTCGAGGACCATAATTAATGACAAGCCGTGGCAACTCTATCAGTCCAGAGACCCCCGGTCCCTTGAAGCCGAAAGAGCGAGCAAAACATAAAATCTAAAAAGGTACGTACCTGACTACCAATTAATTATGCACAACTAGAGTAGCTCCTCTTCTTGGGATGTTCTTTTAGCTCACGCAGGGCAGAGATTAGAGGCATTCCTTCCTTCGATTTGTGTAGATCAAAGCAACGGATCGACTCTACTTCGTAGCCTACTTACTACCTCTGTTCAGTGCCGCCAACTACTTCGTAAATCTTTCGGGGTGTCTTGGCGACCGTAACTACTGTAACTGTTTGCGCCATGCCATCCCGATTTCTTGTCTCGGAAGTTTTACTAATTCAGTCAAAGTCTTCTTCCATCCCTGACAAACTGACATCTTTCCCTCACAAGATGCCAAGGGACCAGCCGACTGAACACTCTCGATCAATCCTTCTTGGCGAGAAGCCGGAATCGAGACCGCTCGCTCTGGCCATGACCATGACCATGACCATGGTCATACAGTGCGAAGCAGTGGCAATCTTCACTGCGAAGGCTGAACTCTCTCATATTGATATTAATTTTCGAGACTCAACGCTCTTAATTTGTGACGATGGCTACCTAGGTATGTACAGTTGGGCCGGTCTCTCCTCCCATTTTTGCACGCGGAATTCCAAACCGACGAAACGACCTGCTATGGAAGAGAACACCCCGATCTAGGTAACTGAAAAATTTACGAGAAAAGTACTGTTCTCCTCCCTTCCTGATTAATTCCTCCTTTTGTGGTGACTGTTGTTCCCATCAATTTCCCGCAAAAACTCAAACGCTGCGGCCGTAAACCCTATGACCGTGAAAATAAACCCATTTTTATACATGAATCGTAGCCTCGTGGAAGGAATCTTAGAAACCTCTCATCTCTCGTGATCGGTCTAGGTACTCCTCGTCATATCCACTCCCCATGTCCTCGCTCTCGGGAGATGTGCCGCTACTCCTTTGTTGACTCCCATAATCTGCTCCGTTTGAGTTGGAAGTTTCAGGCCCTCTTGCTGACCTCGCATCGATTTCCGCCCTCGCATTGTTCATCATCGCAGGAAGCTGGCGTCGACGAGCATTGATAAACCAGTTCGAGATTTGATCTGGATTGTGTTAAATGATGTACTTAGACAGTGCTGAATATAACTTACTCATTAAAAGACCCGTCTGCCTCATCAATTCTTGCTTCTCATCCTCGGTGGGATATGGATGTTGGACGTGACTGACGAACCAAGCCCGGAGTTTATCGGTGGTCTCCTTGGGAAGATTTCCTCTTCTCTTTCTTTGTTTTCCTTCAGCCCCAGAATCATGCACCTCTGTGCCATATGGGAAGTTGCTACTGTTGGAATATTGGTGATGATTTGAGAATGGAGTTCTTTCCGACGGTCCAGGATAGGACGGAGCCCGAGAATGGAAATTGTTCGCGTATCCTGATGAAGCATGAGAGGGAGTTGGTTCATAAGTGTTCTGTTGAGAATAAGGCTGAGAACCAGAGCGAAGGGAGTCATAAGCATATTCTCCCAGGTTGCTGTCTCTTCGAACCAAAGGGGCAGGACCACGTTGGTCAAAAGTCATTGGGGGTAGACTAGGAAGCATTGGACGCCACTCTTGTCTAGAAGGTAGCCCGACCGATTCCATCGAAGGGGATCGAATGGGAGGAAGTGTTCGCGTTTGGGAGTGAGGACTTGGACGTGTTGATCCATTTCTTGAATCACTAGTAGATTGTACACTTCCTCGTCGAGCTGACGAAGTTGGCGAGGCAGTTGACCGATACGCTCGCTGTCCTGGTCGTGTAGGGCTCCTAGAGCGCCGTTGAAAGATCGGGTCTCGTGGATCCGATTCATCCCCATCATCTGGTGTGATTCTTCTGCGCTTGAGAGCGTCTGGGAGTCGTGAACTGAATGGCGAGCGTTGTCTTGGAGAGTCGGTTCGGTAATGAGTTTCCCTATTCCCTCGTGTTTGAATCTCTGGTACTGCCTATGATCAAATTAGCAAAACAGTGTTGAAGGAGGTAGCAACAACTCTCACCTGTCGAATTGATGGGAGTTCGACTGGCTCGACCTGTGTTCGCGGCCTGGAGAGGCGGAACTGTCTTTGTTCATCGTATGCCATTTGATGGAGCATGGGAGGTAATGGCGGCGACCTTAAAGTCATGGCAGGCATGTTTTCAGGGGGCGTCTTGAATCGTTGTCTCTGCTCTCGTGGTTGAGATAGCACCAGACCAGATGGAGCTGCCGTTGGGGTGCGAGATAACTCCCGGTTGGAGCCTTCGGGGTTATTGTTAGCAGACATTCGAATACATGAAAGCAGAGCCGAAGTGTACTTTAAGGAGAGTGTGAAAGAATGTGACGAAGTGTGGAGGTTAAAGAGGCGAGGAGGGCAAGGAAGGTAAGGGAAATAGATGTAGTGAATCCCGCCAAGTATCAGAGTTCCAATGGAAAGATGAGCAACGTGTGAGAAGGGAGCGTACCTTGCCAATCCCAAAGTTTCCTCTGACTACCTTCCAGATTCGAGGTTAAAGTTGTTGGAACACGGGGATAATACTGTGGCCAAAGCAAACAGGGTTGGTCCCTAGAATCGTGTTGCTCGAGGGCGAAGTTCCCAAGGAATGATCTTCACTACTTGATGGAATGGTTGGCAGTTCTTGAGTTGATGAATAGGAAAGGTGGGATCGGTGAGAGGTGGGTGGTTGGATTATGGGATTAAAGTTCGTTCGGAAGTCGGATGATGATCAGAACTGCAGGAGTGAGCATGCGATCCGGAGGTATATTTCTGAAGAGGTTTATATCAGAGTTGACGTTTGCACAAAGTCGTGTGATTAGTTTTTTCTGCCGCAAGAACCGAGGAGGCGAGAGATCTCTTAAGTATATTAACACTTCGAGAGGGTCGGTGCCATCCAGGAACACCAGGTCAACAACGGGCCGCTGCACAGATGCCGATGCAGTTAATTCTCCAGAGCGTCGCAGCGACTAGGAGAAAGTAAGAACGAAACACAAGGTCTAGGGTATACGTTGCGAGCAGTGTGATCGTTGGCACTGAATGTGGGGCGTGCTGGTGGCTCCAGGGGAAGAGAGCTCGGCGTCGATGAGGGTTTGTGCTTGCGTCAAGAGGCGTGGGAAGAGGTGGCACATAGATTGTTCCTTGAGAAAAGCAAGAAAGAGTTGGTTCACACAAGTCTTTTCCTGTGGCGGCTCTGTTGCTGTGCTTTGTTGTGAAATAGTAGGCACTGGGAAAGCGAAGATATAAGTTTTGGTGTATATAGGGTTTGTTTCTGCATGGGATTAGCCGCCAGTTGTGGTGAAATCTGGAGCTTTTCAGATACATCAGTTGGGGGTTCAGGAGTAAGGTAGTAAGTAGTGAGGGTATGTATGGGGTTCAGACCAGAAAGTAGTGAGTAAAGGCACAGGAGAGACTTTGTTGCTGCTGGCTCTACCTTCCGCGAACCTGGGCTGCTGGCGGGCGAGTAGTTAGTTGTTGACGTAGATTGGGACCAGTGTTCCGTCTGGGATAGTATAGCGCGGAAACGGGCTGGGCGTTGCGGATAATAAATCGTAATTACATTCACCCAAACAAGTTAGAGGAATGTCGGAGAAAGAGCCAAAGTTTAAATATGATGCAGTTGTCTTGCCTGGAGCAGTGACAGCGTGTGGCGGGCTGACAGGAAGTGTGAGTGGAGCGAAAGAGCTAAACCTTCAAAGTAGGCTGGCTCACTTCCTAGGCTAGAATGTCTAGCCCCAAGGTTTGACGCTTTTGATGGAGGTCTGAGAGCCCCCAGCCAAAGGCCGAGCAGGCTCAAGGATCTGGTGCATTAATCTAGTCCGTCCTGGTGCAGGTCAAATTCCCCGATGGAAACATCGACGCCATGGCACGGGCCTGCGTTTGGAGATGCAAGGTGCCGACAGAGAACGACTTGAGGAGGTGAGATTTGTTTCATTTCCTTCTCGTTTGACGGGCAATTCTCGCGAGCAGGAACAGGTGAATGGCCAGACAAGGATTTGGGCTGTAAATCATCAACTGCGAATTGACGATGGTGGAGTATCAAGGAAGTATCTATGCAAAGACCCACGTCCTAGCAGGGAAGGCCGACTAGAGAAGGCCGTTTCGAATTGCTCTCTCGCTTGCCATTTAGCAAATGAGAAAGGAAAGGGTGGGAATACCTCCGGTCAGAAGCATTCCTTTTGCAGCATGCCTGGAGTTCAGATGAGTTGATGTCAACACTGCAGGCCGAACTCAACAGCCAGAATATCTTAATCGTCGAGGACTACCTACTAGCGAGAACTCGTCTTTTCGTATACCGCAATAATGCTCTCATTTCATTCCGATACCACTGTGCTGGTCACTACAGTCAGTACGACTGAAGAGAGCGACCTGGTCATGGGAAGAGAGATTGCCCTGCTTCGCTTCGTAAATCGTACAGTTTGCAGGCTTGTGGCTTCGAAATGGCAGCACTCTTCCCACCTGCTGTATGCAGCTGCAAATGCAAAGTCACAGCGCGGCAGACTCGTGCGACTTACGCTTTTAACCCCAGGCTGGGGCCAGCTCCTGCTGAATATAATGATTTGAATAATAAGAAGCTCGTGGCCACTCTCCAAAGAATCTAAACGTTCGTAAGTTGTGCTCAGATCACCAAACAAACTTTTATATCGCCTTGGATGTCCCCTTCGCAATCCGAAAGTAAAAACAAGTGACACGGCATCAAGATTTCCCAAGGAAGAACCTCACAAACCAAGTGGCTCGGAAGGATTCCGGACGCTGTAAAGAATGAATTTTATAATCTTTCAACCAAAGGTTGACTTCAAACAACCGTTTCCCACATGGAGAACCCTACAGAGAACTGGTAGATAGCGATATCCCCCGCAAGAGCAACCCAGCAAGAAGGATCGCACACCAGAAACTCCATATAGGGTCAGAAGAGAAGTGACAATATTTCGATGCTGCTGGAGTGTTAATATGACATCAAGAGCAAGGGGCCACCATTCGCTTTCTCTTCCGGGCTTACAGCAGCCATCAACTAAACGGCATGCACGTATTAGAACACTTGAAACTTTGAAAACTGTTCAGGTCTGGATTGCAAAAAAAGATTCCGCCAAACTGGAAGGGGAGGCCACATTTCCTCTTGAGTACTGGGAAAAAGTCATCATCTTAAGATACTCGACCAGGAACAACCAGGCTGTATGAGACGATGATTCGATTGGTTCATCAGTTGTTCATCTCGTGAGTTAAACGAGACTTGCTCCGAACTACGCTCATCCATCAGCAAGACTCGCGAGGTTCATTCACAGAGAGGGCCATGGCGTCCAGAGCGGAATTAATAGAAGGGAGATGCCTGACAGCGGCGTTGGACTCCTTTAATGGTTGGTGCCTCCACTCGGACAATTACTCCTTGATCGCCGCTGGGAAGTGGGAAGTGGTGCTATTTGCCGATGTCACACTCTGACAAGGGGATCCCAGGCAAGATCCATAAGCCCAGAGCCCCAACACAACCAGATTTGCCGTTGGTGGTTGGTGCTGGCCAGACTGGTGAGAGTGTGCCAGGGGTGGGCGATCTCTTCTGGGTCTGTGGTTGTGTTTGTCCGTGCAGGTGGGGCAGCAATAGTAGTGGGGGATATGTCCTGTTCTGTCCGTTGTGCACGCATAAAACGTGCCAGCAATATGGGGTTAGGAAACAGAGTACTCGTATGCTCGAAGAACACCAGTGTCAACGGAAGTTTGAGAGACCATGTTGCTTCTTGGCTTCATGGGATGACGTTAGTTCAACACGTATGTTGACCATGAGTCGGAAAGTAAAATATAGGGTTGACAACCTGAGTCGTAGAGGCTGAACCAACGTTATTTCCGGCCCATCATCTATCAAATCAATGGTCGGTAGGGATGCCATTATTTGGGAGATCGCATCAGGGAGAGCCATCGTGGCAAGATGCTGTGTCAAGTATTCAAAACTCACGAGTAGCCATGCCGAGAATCTAGATGCAAGCCTCTTATTGTCCTCGCCAGCCTGAGGTCGCCGGTGGCCTATATTGGATGCATGAAAGTCAGGCCGAGACTGTTCATCCTCATGTCTATTTGATGCCAACTTGTCCAGTAAAATGAACCTTCTCTTGTCTTTTGCTTTCCAGGGGCTGTTTCTGATCAGAGGTTGCTAATAACCCTCCCATCGTTTAATTGACGGTATCGTATATCGAAAGGATAATTGCAGACAAAGTAGTCGGCAATCAAAATATCACACTACTGCTGCGAAGCGTTAAGGGGCCCCGAGGCGCAACGCAAGATCCTTCTCGGTAGAAGCAGTCATGGAAACCATGTCAACCTTCCAAAACTCTCTCGAAGCAATCTGTCAATTGATGGGATAAAGAAGAGCCCTCGTTCGAAATGATGAACCAAAGGCCGTGGAAGATTGTTGGAGAGAGTGTCTCGACCGTCTCGAAAGGTAGTTCGAGACGATGGATTCTCCCCACTTCCGAGTTCGTGATTGAATCCCCAATTTCTCAATCCTCATGTGCGTCTGAAGTTGTCACCGCCGCAGATGGGTGTCCATATGATTCGTGTCAACCATGGTGGATGTAGTGCACCGCAGTTGCTACAGCCGGCGCCTGACAGCTTGCCGCAATTGGCTTGCTACCTGCCGGTTGAAGACGTTCATCCAGGGCTACGAATAATCTGACGATGCAGATCACACATATTTGGGCAATTATTCGAAAACCACTGTCGTCGTCCTCCCCCATTCTCCAAAACTGTCCCATCTTTCAACAGATTGGGTACCAACCCTGCAACGAAGGCCCAAAAGCAAGCATCACACACCTGTTCTTGAGCATCTCCTGAGACATGGAGATTATTGCTCTCCTTTCCCATGCTGCACTTTTGCTGCTCTGGTTACTGTTTCTCGTCGTGGTTGGATGTCGTGGCCATGCTTGGCCGTGGTCTGTTTGGGAGAAGTTCAGAGGGGACTGCCCCCATCAGTTTCGAGGAACCATAGAGAAGGAGTCATGGGATTGCGCAGGTTGCCATGCAGAATCGTGTGTGTGTTTCATGGAAATCCCTCGAGTTAACGAGCGCTGTTTGACAAGCGTCTGGTGCTGGTGGGGGGATGCGTCGTGTTTGTGAAACGTCGACTTTATGATGGATGGCAGACGCAGGCGGCATGTTGATGAGCCTTTGGCGATGTTTCACACTTCGATTTTCAAAGCACGTCGATCCCACACTTTGGCGCGTTTTTTTGCTTCTTGCGGCGACGGGGGGGGCAGGAGGAAGAGGCTTTTTTGGAACAAAGGAAGTTTTCATGGGGTTCAATAAACTTTGGGCGCTAGACTAGACTGCCAAGATTGCTGTCAAAATTGCTTCCTTGTCCTATATGTCGATCAGGGGAGGTATATGTGATTTAATTTGGCAACGACGAAGCTTCCCAACTCCCAATTCCTAACTTCCCAGCTTTTTGACATCTTCCTCGTCCTCCTCCCGCCTTTCCCCCCATGTCTCCCGACACAGAAGCATATGTGCCAGCATTTACCAAGCTACGGTACGCACATGGGAAGGCATTCGCAAGGATTTCTTGCTCCTTCTGGTGGGTAGGTACAGAGTCTAGGTATGTATCTACCTACCGAGGTAAGGTATCTTGGCAAGTTGTTAGGCTCGCTACCGGTTTGTTTGGAAGTCGTCGTGGTGCATTCTATCAGAAAGGCATCAATCATGCGAGCCAGCCGATCCGAAGCAATCAACCGTCAATCCAATCTACCTTACTCCCCCCTGGCTGTCAGGTCGGGAAGGCTGGTGTCACCACCATACGAGGCGTCTGGGAAAGGCATTGATGGCTTAGAAATACGGAGGGTCATTATTGCGGGCATTCAAGATCAAGATCTCATTCGCAGAACCAGGTATCGCCAATCTAGCAGACGGCAGACCGCATCTTTGTGTGACCAACGAAGTGAGCAGCCTGGACTTGATCATCTTCGAGCTCGACGGCTGGTACAGCTACCCGGATCATCTGTTTTCCGTTACCAGATTCCGCAATACACGACTAGTGAACTACGCAGCACGCCTCTGTATCCGGCGTTGTCATACTTGAGATGCCACGACTGATGCTGCCTCTCGCCGTCTTCTACCACCTACCCGGGCTCTACTTCTCCGGGCTGACTGCCATTAAGCGATATTCCAGGCATAGGAGGAGTGGGGGCGCGACACGATCAAACGGAGTGACACAATCTGTAGTGAAAGACAATTCTAACAACAACCCTGGGAGACACCGACTAATCAGAAATGCTGTACGAATAGATTGGATTGGCCAATGGATCTTTGGAGTGACCAAAAGCGACAAGAGTACCCTGGTATGAGTGACCCATTGTGGAGTGCTGCCAGAAACTGAGAAATTGATATCTTGTGCTGCCATCTCAACTTCTGCAGAGGCAAATGGAAACATGCATAGAACGGAGTGTCACGGATACTTTATCGCATTGAACAAGACCAAAATACACCAAAGAAACGCTCAAGATTTGTGGTAAGAACTCTCTGGCGGAAAACGTATGACAATAGGAGATTTACAGCTTTAACCAGAGCATCCTCACCCGAAAAAGACCAGCAACATCAGACGAAAGGTTTCCAGTCACAGAACCTCAGAGATCGGGGCCAACAAAGCCACCGCTTTCACTGCGAGATGATGGCATCGAGTACACAAACGTGCTCATGTATTCGGCGACCTTTGCAATGGTGTGCAGCCTCGAACATACCCAAGATGAACACGTTGAGAGCTCCTTGTGCTAAACTTGAATATGTACCGTCTTGTTTTGTTGTCGCCACTTACGGATTACTCAGGCGCGTCTTCTGATATTACATGGCCCTGGAGTGCCCTAATTTTGGGGAACCTCAAGGTCTTTCGCGTGCGGAATAAATCTCTTCGCTCTCCTATGTAACGTTCTACATTCTCCGTTCCTGCTGGTTCTCTCAAGGCCGTTGTGTGTTATTCCTTCCGTCTGCACGGCTTTTCCTTCCTCCTATCACTAGTACTCAAAATATTTGTGGAGTTTGACTTGGAAGCACAACGCGAGAGGCTTTGGAGTTAGAAGGTCTAGAACCTGAACCGCAATACTTGTGCAAGAATTTCCCCTGTTGCAGCGGGACAATGAGCCACTTTCTCTGTTGGAGAAAGTTCTCAGTGTCTCTTTCATAGCATTCCTCAAGCTTCTAGTATTCCCTTGCCATAACTCTCAGTTGTCTCACAAAGCAGCCCGAGATATTTTCCCATCTTCTAGTCTTCGGCTGCAAGAAAGCTTGAAGCACCGATCTCAACGCGAATACTTTCCCATCCAGGAATCGACCGAGCCTGAGCGTCTCTCCAAGAAATCTAATCAGCCATATAAGTAAGACAACATGAAACGTATGCTAACCAGCCACCAGTAACGCCTTCAAAGAAAAAATTCTACGATCCGTTGTGCAGTTACGGAGGATTGAGCTTAGCTCCCGCCCTCCAAAGCTCAGATCCAGCCTCGTTCTCAACACCCACGAGAGAAACCCGGAAGTACACAACACAGACCACCGGCGAACTGGACTGAGCGCAAATAAAGTTTTATGGCAGCGAGATGGATCTTCAATCTGGCAGCAGACAAAGCCAACCTGACCTCAATGGCGGAGAAACGCATGTTCAAGGGGGAGGGGAACGAGAATGCAATCTTAAGCTGGCGAATGCGGCAACCACTTTCCCCAAGCTCTTGCTGTTCGTCTACTTTGGTAAGTGCAACCGTGCATGATCTCCAGCTTTTCAAGGAACAGCATTTCACCTCGTTGCGTTCTATAAGGTTATCGGCCCGGAAGCATGATATCTCTCATCCATCCGTGCCTGAACAGTGAATATCTAGGTAATCTTCACTTCTCATGTTTTGTCGTCGACTTGGTGGACAGATATCAATGATCGTAGACCTCGTCTATAGAGACCACAAGTCTTCAATACTAGTCTCTCCCATCAAGAAATATATTCTGAAATCCCTGTTGCCAAAGAGAAAAACACCACATTCCATTATCTCTTCGTCGTCTTGGCACGGCCGGTGACCTATTAAAAGCTCATAGGTCCGAACTCCCAACCGTTCACGCAGCAACTCTATATTTAACGCACCGTTCAAGGCACCCATCGACTAGCTAACTAGGTACCTAGATAATTCTCCTAGCTCTCTTTCCTGGCCCCTTGTCAATGGGCGTTAGTTGACAGTACACCCAACTAAAAAAATCGGCAAAATCCTGACGGCGCCTCCCACCAATTCAAACGAACCAAGTGATCACGAGGTCCAAGCAGATCCAACTCCCACCCCTTTTCTTTTAGTGATAGCTTCGATCTCAGTTGTGCATGTGCACTTGCATAATTAGCTAACCAGAACCAAACAGGAAAACCTTTCCTTGGCCTTGAATCATATATCTCCTAGCGAGAAACCTACGCAAACCTAAACCCAGACTCCCGACACCTACTTACTTTAGCATTCACCTACACACTTCCCAACCTTTTTCTCGCGCACTTGGCACCTGGGAATCAGATCATGGTTACAAATAAACCTCCCTCCTTTCCGGAATCTACTTTTTGAGCCAACTTGAGAACCGCCGCTCGCTTGCTCGATAGCCGGCACAGCACAGAACGAACAGTGTGCAGCCCCTCCCCCGCACCGTCTCGCCCCGATCGTGTACTAAAATAGAGTGTATCTCGGCCGAAAGAGATCGAACCCAAACCGTAACCTAAAGCAAAACCAAAGAATCAAACCCAAATAATACACCAGCAACACCCTACATGAACTCATCTCAATCATTTCCCATCTCGGTAACGAGGTACATCGAGGGAGCACTTTGGTTCCTGAATTATGGGCTTTGACCGATGCAGTTTGATGTGTCAAAACTACAGTCCACAAACTTTCAAGGTGAGTTCATGATCTTCAAAGATCGCCTTCTGATGCCGGTGCGCACCAATCTGGGTCAGAGGAATGCGGAATCCGAGATTCGAAACCCCGGATTTAATCTCGAATTTCAACGCTCGAGCAAAGTATGTCACCGGTACTTCACCTCGACTTCTTTAGTCTGGATTCGTACGGCCGTCATATCACTGCTCTTCTTCATCATTATTGTGAAGATCAACAAGGGAGGGAAGGGCCAAGCGATAGGTTTGTCGATCCATTCGGCTATTGACAAGTCAAAGACGATACATGATCGGGAATGCTTCCGATTCCAAGACAAATAGTAATGAACAAATCACCAAACGTCTAGACTCGCCTAAGTAAGTCTTGTAATAGTGCAGCAAGGTAGATACTTGAAGGTCCTGAAGCTGAAAACCCCGAGGCCGGAGATGGCCGATAATAGTCCTGTCCACTGTGTACAGTCAGAGAAACCTAAACATTGCCATGAAATCCCGAGGTTTCCCCTATCAAAAGAGCAATAGGATAAGTAATCATCAAAGCTCATGCTTTAGTAGTTCAAGCTCACACCTACCTACGCAAGGCCTTACCTACTTAGCTCTGCAAGGGATGGTCCGATGTAAAGAAAACCCTAGGGGAAATAATCGCTTAAGATGCTTTTGCGAACTCGCATGTGCTTGTGCGTGTTTACATTTCACCCCTGAGTGCCTACTTCGGTACAGTACAGTGCCTACTGTAGGCACGGTACGTACAGTACTGTACCTGAGCAGTACCTGCATTTTCCCTGACGTTTATTCAAATTACATGAAGCTTGCAAGTTAAGTTGAGCATGGGGCGAGTTTGGACCGTGCCAGTCACTCTGCCTTTTCGTACCTATTGTTAGCGGTGCACTTGCTACACTTGCAGGATAGTACAGTAAATGTAGAAGTTATTTATGTCCCGAGGTCGTTTTGCGGTCCCTGCTTGCGCTTGGGAATGGACGATCGATCCGGTAGAGCAATCCGGCAATGTTGTTACTACTTTAGCTGAAGGTAAGCTTGGGCGTGTCTGTTGTTTCTGTTGTTAAAAGCAAGGACCGGAATGAATTGTTTGGTGGAGTTGTGTACTGTGTAATTGATCTGTCTTTTTGACGACGAGTGGATTACGTGTGGGAATAAGGAAGATTGGTGGCGAAGACGGGGGTATTCAGATTAGAGAGAGGAAGAGGGGGAAAGAAGATGTGACGCTTTGAGATGACTGTAGAGGTTGGGTTGGCTTGTCCATATCAATTGAGATTGGAAGAACGAAGGAGGCATCTCACTCTTCTCAATTGGAATTTTTTAAAGAAGAACCTGCAGTCTTCGGCCCTGTTCTGGGGAGTCCCTCTTGCTCCAACGGCCTGTTCTCATCGGTTATGTCACTCTGGACCTTTTCACAATAAGCCCCTCAAAAATCAGTAGGTGAACTTTTTCACGAATGTTCGTATCTGGTATTTGCTTCTCATAAAGTAGTGAGAAAAATTCTTCAGCCCCTTAATCTCCCAGCAGGTCCCTCCAGTAAGGAGAGGAGACTCAAAGAACGACGTCTCCCGTAACCCCAAGCCCCATCCAAAACTCCAATATGTGTGTATATAACAAGAGACTAATATGAGAACCCAGTCTCGCAACAAATACACCGTACTCCAACAGACAGCCTCGCGCTCTTTTGCAAAATCAAGAACGACGCTTGTGGTGTGGAAAAGCCACGTTCGGACAAGATTAAAGCACCATCATTATGTGAAAAGTTCGTCATCAATCACTGCGCACTTTCGTTGACTTTTTGGCTGTACCGATATGAGTGTTGTGGACCTGTAGTCGTTAGCATTTGACTGAGAGTGTTGTGTGAACTGAAAAGAAGACTAACCTTGGTTGCGAATTTCAAACTTGTTACAGTTTCGCTCAAATGTGCTTCCATTGGACTCGCCATGACAAACATGAGAGTCTTGGAGTTACCACCGAGAGAATATTGCAGAAGATATGTAAGCTATGTCAAGTCAGTTCAAATCCCACAAACATCCTACTCACAGTACCGACCTTTGAATTCCTGTAAGGAATATGGGCACCCTCTTTTCCTTGCCCTAATGCCCCAATGACATCTCCTAGGCAACTTAAACTCTTGTTGATGTTCTGAGTTTCCTTCATTCTTTCGCCCTCGGCGCCAGATTGCTTCAGCCTCTCGGAACCAGCCAAATCAACCAGATTCAACGTCCCTTCCGAGGTCTCACCGGTAGTGCTATTTCGCCCAACAAGCTTCAAAATGAATACGGAATGCGATCTCGAGGATCGTTCGTTCGACTTTGTTGCTGCTACACTTCGGTTGGCATCTGCTCGCTTCAGAATTGTCTCTACTGCACTAGGTGAATCAAGAGCCACTGTTTGCAGACCAGTCACCGTAGTCTGCTTCTTCTTGTCGTCATGGCGAACCTCATGCTTCTTCTTGTCGAAGTCCTTTGAGTCTCCCAGGAGATCGTGGATATCTTCGTTGTAAACCTCCACGAAACTTCCTTCCATAGTATATGTCCACCCCTTATCCTGAAGCTCAAGAGCACTCTGATAGATTTGGTGGGTTGCGCGAGGAATCATTCCATCGGCGGATGACATAGTGTGGGTCTTTCCGGCTCCAGTTTGACCGTAACAGAAGATACATACATTGTATCCATCTAGTGCACTTTGGACGAGTTGTGAAATCTCCTCGAAGACTTCCTGATTCTGGCTTTCTGGACCAAACACTCTGTCGAAGCTGAAGGCGTGAGTTTTCCTGGTCACCGTTCCCAGGCTACTCTTCTCTTCTTTGCCCATGATTTCGACTTCCTTTGATTCTTTGTCGATATCAGGGTATGTGACCTTGGCGATCTCACCATCGTTGCCCTTTGGTACTGGTCGTATCCTGCACATGACACGAATGTTTCCCTTCAACTCTTGGACTTGATTGAACAAAATGCGGCGAAGAGTCTCCTCCTTTATCAGCTTCTTCTTTGATAAGTCTGCTGACCTGACTGCGTCCTGAAGTCTCGCTTCCATATCAGCAAAGCTGTCTGACTGGGCCTTACTTCCGGACTCGAGAAAGAGGATTCGGGCTCGAAGACTGGAAACGGTACTTTCTAGGCTCTGTATTGTTGTTGATGTTTCTTCTCCAGTCTTCTGGAAGGCTTGTCTCATATCCGCAAGGCTTGCCAGAGCAGTGGCTTTCAACGTTTGTTCTCTGTCGAGATTACCCTGCAGATTCTCAATGTCCCCCTCATGTTCTGAATTTCACGATCCTTCTGTTGAATGGTTTGATCCAAGCTTCTGCTTTCTGACGCAATTCTGGCTTCGAATTCTTGCACTTCACGAATCCTTCGAGTTTTCTCATCTTCTAGGTTTGCATCCTGGCGCCGTTCTAAATCACGAATCCTGTCATCAAGCTCGGTAGCTGCTCGTCGTTCAACGTCTCTAAGCTCATCTCGGTGGTTCCTCAGCATCCGATCAAGCTCATCCGTGTTGTCTCGTCGAAGTTTGTCGGTTTCATTCCTGTGGTCTCTAGAAAGATCGTCCATAGCTATCCTATGAGCTCTGATCTGATCGTCCAAGGTGGCGTTCGCGGTCATTAATCTCTGCTGGAACATGTCGCACTTCTGTCGTACCTCGTTCAGGTCTGTCTGCAATGATAAATTTGAAGTGGAGAGTTGAGAGCGTAGGCCTTCGAGTTCCAGGACTGTGGAAAATTAGTATACATTTAGTTCAGAACATCCCATACCAAACACTATAACGAGATCTTCATCATGGTCGCACCATATAGTGATGTCGAGGGAAGGAGCATTCAGCGTCGGCATCCCATATCCAATCAAGCAGGATGCAAATTTCATCAAGAGTTACCCAAGATGAGAGTCGAATTCTTGAGATCAAAAGATGGATCTGTTCTGGGGTGGCTTTTTAAGCTTACCTTTATGCTTGAGTAATGCTTGCTCTTGCTCGAGATCATGCCTTTCTGTTACTGTCCCTTCCAGCGTGGATTTCATCTCCGTATACATGGCCTCGACTCGTTCTAAGCGATCGCCAACGTCCCAGGCTGTAAAGCCAACTATGTTAGAATTTTTTGACAAGAAGGAAGGAGATGGTTTAGGGGTCTTTGCAAGTGGATCTCGTCGCGACTTGCATGGAGTGATAGGAGAAGGTGCTTCCGCCTTGGAAAGTACAGGAATTTGAGAGGGGGTGATTGGAGCCGCTGGGCTGTCTCCAGGACCTTGATATACGATGAGAGAATTCTCGTAGTGGTTCAATCTCATGTTTTGCGTATTCAGCGCTGGGAGCGAATGCTTATGAGCTAGAGCCTTCCTCTTCGGCGGTGGCATCATTATGGCTGGCATAGCGGCATTCTCAATAAGGGGGTTTTGATCGTTTTCGTCAAGAGAAAGTTTGCTCATTGCCGTACTAACGGAAACGTCTCTCGCGTTGTTTACTGACTGTTTCGATCTGAGGATCTGCATAGATTGTGATCCACGCAACTTTTTGACCCGAAGAGGGTATTGCTTATGCGATAAAGGAGAAGTAGCATTAAGTGACTGTAGCGTACCATTGCTTTCCTTGCGAGCCGGTCTTTCATGATCTGGTGAGCGCATTTCCATCGATGTTGCTGGTCGAGTTCTTGGGAGGTTCGTGCGAGAAGTGGATGGCTGTTTGACAGCCATAGCCGTCTGGGGTCGACTCCCGTGGTAGGATGCTGGTCGGCTTCCAGGCCCCACGCTGCTTGAATGGCTACCATTTGAAGTGTTTCGAGAGGATGCAGAGGGAGCACGAGAAGACACAGAGGACGAGAAGGAGCCGGATCGACCTAGCCCGGATTTCTTCGCGGTACAACAAATGTTAGCCTAAGTACTCTTCAAACTCGCGAGACTCGATTCGTGTTGTACGAAAGTTTCCTTACCGTTGATACAAGTGGTTGTCCTTGAATTGCCGCTCGCGCTGTAGGTTTAGGAACGTCGAAGGATCCTGCCTTCTCCACCAGTGTCCTGCGCTTAGTAGGAGGCTCTGTTCCAGCATCTGCAAGATATTTAGCGGCGTGATTCGGGGCATTCATTCCTTGTCTCATACTTGACGAGCTGTATTTGTGCTTCACTGATGGAGGAGGCATTCTTGATACGGGTACCGGTATGGATCGCGCATTGTTCTGGGAGTCGGTGATCTCGTTGAGCCCTCGTTGCGAGTTGGGATATTGAGTTGGAGGTTGCAATTGGGATCGCATCTGCTGTTATAATTGTATTAGCATCAAGAATTGTGGCAAGAAGGGCTCGATTGAATGCATACTTGGGGCCGATTTTCAGAGAGCTCCATCTTTGTTGTGTATGGCGTCGCGGCTGCAGATCAGTCAAAGCAGTCGCGCAAAGCCAAAAAAGCTGTTTTGTTGTGATATCGAGATCTTGGGGCGATTTGAGAGTTATGCGAAGTTCTTGAAGGCGTTTGGCGACTCTAAATAGCGTTGCAATCCAACTTTCGCTGCTGCTGTATCTCCACCAATATCAACGGAGGTTGCTCGAATCTCATTGACAAACAATTGGCGCTGGTTGACCCGGAAACGGCGTTGGCTTGGCGTCTGGGCGGCCAAGTCTTCACGAGCAAGCAATCTGTCTGTGGGATTATCCATTTGCGACAACATTCCATCTTTGCGACCTGGCTTTCTCTGCACAACCCTCAACTCTCAACTCCCAACCCAAAACTGATACATGGCCTTCAAACATCAACTTCGCTTTCGCTGATATCCGACAATCACGTTGTCCGACTTGGAGATGCCATTATAATTCTCCCCGCCGCCGCTGACCTCACTACTTAAACAAAAAAAAAGTTGGCCAGTTCACGCCCAATCTACAACGATAAGAAAAATGGAGAAATATTCCCAATTTCGTGATCGAGGTCCGTCTTTCACATATCACAAGAGATAGAAGAGGAGGCTAACACATTATATCTAGGATCTGGAATCGCACCCTTCTTCTCCGCATCCTCGCCCCCAGCTGGTGTCTATCTACCCCTCCACATCTTTCTCTTTTTATTCAGATTTCCATTGTTTCTCACGATCGCTGCTGCCTACTTCCTATTTTTGCAATGGTTTCCACTGGGCTCGTTGGTCAAGAAAGCTATATTATGGTTGATATTGGGTATTCCGGGAATATGGTGGATTGATCTACAAATTGATGGAGTGAAGAAGGGATCTCTGGCCAAAAAACACGAGGGGAGAGTACCTGAACCCTCGAATATTATCGCATCATCATTTACCTCTCCAATCGACTCGCTATATTTAGCCGCTATTTTCGATCCCATTTTCACAATCTCATACCCCCATACACGACAAGTCGAGTACATCTCCCTGCTCGGTGCAATCCTTCGCGCGCTTCGGAAACCACAGGAATATCCTCTCAAGAATGCAAAGATGACGGATTTAAAGACGCTCGTGGCAGAGCATCCAGAGAGGGTCATTGTGGTATTCCCAGAGTGTACCACCACCAACGGAAGAGGGATCCTACCATTCAGTCCTAGTCTTCTCACGACCCCACCAAAGACCAAGATCTTCCCAATCAGTCTTCGATATACCCCTCCAGATGTCACCACACCACTTCCAGGCCTATACTGGTCATTCATTTGGAATCTTCTTTCACACCCAACTCATTGCATTCGAGTCCGAATTGCAGAGGTTGTGTACAACACATCCAAACCAAGTGATTCGCCCACGGACAAGAAAGATAAATATTTAACCAACTTCCTCGACACGCTTGGGGAAGACTCTGGCATGACGAGTAGTACCGATACATTGGCTAGTTTCAGCGAGTCAGCAGCGGATGTTAATGAAGACGAGAGAAAGGTTTTGGACAAAGTGGGAGAGGCGCTTGCTCGACTTGGACGTGTGAAGAGGGTGGGATTGACAGTGAAGGATAAGCTAGCATTTACTGAAGCTTGGTCGAAGAGAAGAAGGTAGATGGATGGCCGTCATCATTTGGTTTATTATATTTTCGATACTTTGTATCCGTCTGGAGAGTGACTTCAATCTTCACGGCGTACATCATCTCATGCTCTTTCATTTGAGATCCTCCGAGAGCTTTCTTCCCTGGCTGGAGCTTATTTACACCTCAATTTTTATATCATGTGCCGCCACGATGAGTTATTATAATTTGCATGAGTTACGTCAAGTCTTTCTGTACAAAGCAATGCATGGTAAAGGAATTGTTCGACACCCAAGAGCAAGATTTTAAATTTGCGATCATCCGTCTAGCCGTTCAGATTTACAGGAGTATTCCAGAACGCGCGAGATAGTTGAAGGTTGCAATGTGCATGATCTTGTCTGGCATAATTAGCTGGCAGGTTTGACTCGCGAACAGATTGAGACTACGCTTGGAAGCCTTACTCCCGTAGTAAGGAGACGCCGCAGATTTTCTCAACTTCCCTCCATGGCAAGCATGCGGTGAAATTTACCCGTCGTACTTCCATCGCAGTCACGATATTCAAACTCGCAGGCGCCATCCCACGACTAATTCCAAGATATTGGCATTGCAAGGAAAACACCCGGCTCAAGGAGGCGTTGGATATGCCAGTTGAAGAACGAGGAGCAGATGAGAGGTTATACCTGAAGGCTTGGTGTTATGCGGCAAACATCATCTCTGTTCTTATATCACACCCGGGAATGACTGGCCTAGGAGGCTTAGAGAGAATGTGTCCACGGTGACTGAAGACTCTGGGCGGCGTCCCATCTAAAACTTGCTTCAAGAGATCATCATTGCACATTAGCATAGCTACACCGTCAACCTCGCACAGGCATACAATTGACAATCTGTAAATTCTCATCTACTGCCTGCGCCTTGATATGATTTCAAAATGTTCTCTTCGTGCGTCGTGCCCATAAAAGACCGCTGCATGTCTCTTGCGAGAGGATTAGCGGGTCGCAGACGCAAATTTGGCAGTGGAGTCGTGTAGCTGATCTTGGATATCATACAAGCTGTTTTGGACCACCCGCAATGATGAGCTTCAGATGGTCTCTTCGGGATGCAATAAGAGCTTCGGAAATGGAGGTGGCAGAACCCTCGTTTACAGCAAAAAGAATCAACCGTTATCCAATAGCAATGTCAGATAAGGAATGCCCGAACCATATTCCCAAACTCTGAGGAACAATCTTCTCTGAGGAACGCCGCCCATATCTACCAGTAAAACATCAACCGCTGTCCCATAGAAAAACGTCAAACAAGCCAGACCCTAAACGTTTCGTCCATACCATCCTCCCATAATGAGACTCTATTCGCGTGTGCTTGGCAGAGTTCGCTTGCGAGGTTTCTCGTCATCGCTCTCCTCAAACCAACTCTTCTTCTCCTTCTTCTTCGGTGGTGCGCTTGATTTGGTCGCCGCTGACTTTTCCAAGGCGAGACCTCAGATGGATCTCACGAGGTTCTTCCTTTGGTTAGGAAAGGCGTCTCCATCGCTCGAGGAAACAAGTGTATTACGGGCTCGTTTGATAATAGAGACCTTACGCAGGATGGGAATCTTCACATCCAAGTCTAACTAGCTACCCTTTAAGTCGTCAAAGTAACTGGGTTGATTGGCCTTTTTGGCCTTGTAAGTCTGAATACGCTTCTCGCACCGTGTCTTGAAAACTTGGTTAGGGTTGGAATGTCGTCGGATGTACTTGTATGTTCATCATCTATGCTGGGAGCGAGTAAGGTTTGATTGGTAACCTTATCCCTATCTTCGCGAGCACGAAGCTCTTCCTCGTCGGCCTTTCGTTTGATATTGGCTGACCCCTAGCTCTTCTCCACTGTTTGCGACGCTTCTTCGCCGGGGGTCGTTTTGCTGCTCCTTCACACCTGGTATGGCTCACCATCATCAAAGTCCATTCCACGGAGGTCGTATGTCTCCATCTTCACCACTGAGAACCGGTGCCCTACAAGCATTAGAATACCACAATACTTTGAGAGTGAATCAAACTTACACTGGGATTGACGTGTGCTTGATAACCACGGCCTCATCCGCCGGTGTTATGCATTCCATAGGTCCATGAATGCAATCCCCTTCTTCGCCGTCGTCGCTGCGACAGGGGTTTCGTGCCTTGTTCTGATCGCAACAGTCAACCCATAGGTGGAAGACATTTACGCAATCACTTGTGCCACGAAGATGAGACACTTTCCAGTGACCCATGAAGGTCAATAGATCGATTTTGCGGGTGAACAGCACAGCTCCGGAGAGCAGCAGCGCACCGATCGGAAATCCCTTTGATTGGAAGACTTTCGGCGCATTCTCCACCTTCCTGTCTCTGTCTTCTTTGGTGCATTTCTTGCAAGGCCATGTTGTGTAGACATATGTCTTGCCTGTGATGTTGCTTTGTGGTCCGAGAACAAGACAGTTTTGCTCCTTCTTCCTCACTGGGAAAGCATATCTCAAAGCTACCTCTCGCCAGAAGATCCTGACGTCCGGGTCCGACATTATGCGCAGTGCGATTCAAGATTTTCGAACCAAAGGGGATGTGGCGAAGCTACCGAAGCTGAGATACCTACCTATTTCACCGTAGGTGTTCTAAAGTAGGTTCATTCCATAGTCATATCCTCTATGCTGCAGTAGAGCCAGAGTCTTTTTTTTCGATATGTCCTTGGTATCTACCTCCTTTACCTCGCCAAGCTCCGTAAGCGAGGCCTCTTAACCAACATCAACAGTCTCACGTCAAGGATATCTATGTACATATCTTGACCAATCCACACCACAAATTCAAGCAACAGGAGGCTATTTTTGAATGTTTTTGTTTTTTGAACATTGAGATCTGTATCCCATAATATTTCATGAATTCTATGTACAAGAATTTACCGACCGCCGGGCCACCCCAAAAAGTAAGAATGACGCCGACGCTTGACTCTACTACACACCCTGAACGAAAAAAAGGATCGTTCGGGAGTTGCATTTTCCTGCTCTGCAGGAAGCTTTTCCTCTTTCTTTTGGTTTAAATATACAGTTGAAGTGAATTCGTTCTTCTTTTTTAGATGAGGCGGGGAATTTTCATCCATTCATGGCCTCGGTCCGGAAGGAGGTCGAGACGGGTTGATTTACAAGCACTGGGAGTACCATGCGTTTTGGACAGTGCAGGTAGATCCAGAGACACAGGTCTTTGGTCCGGTGAAACCGATACCGCCACTGAGGGATTGAGTTAGTCCTTTGTGTTTTCTAGCGGATGGATGATGACTTACCATTGGCCGTATTTGGTCGCAGAGGCCGTGGAAGCTCCGGTTGGCGCTGGCGCACCTACGGTGATGATCTCAGTTACAGTACTTGGGGCAGGGCAGGCTGGCTTACTCGATGACTTGCTGGTAGTCACTGGAGAAGCAGCTTTAGTGGTCGTGGGGACTGGTGCCTTGGTTGTGGTCACTTGAGCTGCAGCCTTAGATGTTGTAGTAGCTACAGCAGCTTTTGTGGTGGTGGCAGCTGGGGCTTTTGTGGTAGTCTTGAGAGTGGTTGTTGGTGCTGGAGCAGGAGATCCGCCAGCGGCAGGGGTCCAGACCTTGGGTCCTGGGATAGTGTAGCTAGTGTAACCTCCATAGATGTTGAAAAGGATTCCTGGGTCGGAGTAAGAGTAAACACCTGGAATGGCAACACCGGCGGGGAGAGCCTATGAAGAATTTAGTATTGCCGCATCAAATGAAGAAGTATTCGAACGTACAACAGATCCACCAGAGACAACCTTAATTTGAATGCATGCCATGTAAAGTTGAGCTCCACGGGCGGGGTTCTTGTCGAATGCAGTATCGGATTCGTGGCTTGCAATAATCTCAGGTCTGATGAGGTACTCGCCATCGGCAAGAGCAGCTGGAACCGTGAAGCTGTGTTGTCCTCGGTTCTTAATCAAGGTGTCGACGGCCCAAACTCCTCCAGAGTAACCAGCTTCGGCAAGCTTGATCCAGACGTTACCGGCACCGTTGGATGCGGTAGGGGCAATATAAACCATGACTGGTCCCTTGTGGGATGGATCGATGATATCATCAGATGGGCTATCGGAATCGTGGTACCATTGAACAGTGACCTAGTAATTCTGTTAAATGGCTATCCTTCTAACTCAACGTCAATGGACTGACCTTGGCACCAGCCTTGACGGTGACAGTCTTGGCTGCCTTAACGTTGTTGACGTTACATGTGAGATCTTTTGAGGTAAGATCCTTGAGAGGGCTGTTGGTTGGTGGAGAACGAATGTAACCTCCAGCTTCCAATCCGTTTCCTTGGGAAACACCATCCACGGCAATGCTCCAGATACGGGCGTGCGCATCAGCAACTGCGGCCATCGCGGCTGCGACAAAGAATTGAGTGTACTTCATGGTGAAAGGTGTGTGTGGTTCGAGAAGTGCTTTGTAAGTGGGTGAAAATGTGTGAAGAACGAATCTAACTGTTGAGCGAAAGTATGATAATTCAAAATGAATGTAATGTGTGAAGACACGAATGAGTGACAGAAGCGACTTGCGCGACAAACAGATAACAGGCAAAAGACAGTGAATGTGGATGAGGATGGTAAACTGAGAAAGATGGGAACCAATTCCCTCATATACTCTCGAGAGCGAGTACCAATTTGCTTCCAAGACCCAAGGGGGGAACTTGGAAGCGAGGAGGTGACAAGTTTGTCATGCCGAAAAGAGCCCCAAAGACCCAATCGCCGTCCTTACCAACTTTACTCCATGGTGAGGTCGTCAACTTTGAGCCCCGTGAAACTGGGATCAATATAATCCAATATATTTTGAGCAACCGCTCCGGCTACCGAGCATGGCTTGTCAATGGAAAGGGCACGATGTCCGGTATCCGCCCGCTCTTTCATCGGCAATCTCATTTGCTGAGATTGAATAGACCTGGTCGTCGGCATCCCTGACCTTGTTTGTAAAAGCATTTGCTAGGCTCGTTCAAGAAGTTAAGATCGCTCTCGATATGAAGTGGGGGTTCTAAATGCAAATGATCCTTGAGTCAATTGATCCTGGATTGGCGCCAGAGGCTCCCCGCGCCTCGGCCTGGCGTTGTTTCACATCTCGAAGGTGTCGTTGGTGGAATCGTCTCTGTTGTTTGGTTTTGATTGGCTTCCAAAACGAATCCCAGCAATTCGGAGGTCCAGATGTCAACGGCGGTCAAATCACAGTTGATCTGGAAGAAACGGCAGCCGCAGTGCAGGAGTAGCCCAGACACTTTGGCGTTCTGTTTCTGCAGGTACGTACCCTTGGACTGTTGGTCACATCAACATTGCGGATGATGTGAGGAGTCAATGTGAGGAGTGATGATCAGGGTTGAGAGTTTGCAATTCTAAGCGAAGAGAGAGGTGGCAATCATCAACAGTCTCTCACTAACACATTTCGCAAGACTAAAGAGAGACTCCTCCAGATACGAGTAGCTCCGATAATAATACGAGCAGGCATGCAGTTAATCTCGAGAAGAATGCGACAAGCTCCGCTTTGAAAATGAAAATTCCTCTTTGACATAATCTCGCGGCGCATGCAGCCGAGGACGTTTCAGGGGCATAAGCGAGGGCCCCTGGCTGACCTAAGCTTGGCTTTGTGGCTGGAACTGTCTGCCTGTCTCCTGTCATCCCAACAACAACAACAAAGCGGTGGCAAGTCCAGACCTCATTCATTAAAAGGAGATTTATCGCGCGTTTCTTCCAAATTTCAGGTGATGCTGAGCCTGGTGAAGGCATCTGCTCATATGCTGGGACAACCGAAAAGCAGGACTTGAATGAAATTGGATCTCAGTCTCCCTTGTTCGCATGCAATTTCGTACAATCCCATGTTGCCGTAGGTCCTCTAAGGAAGTGAAGGGTATTTGCGGCGGGGTGACAACCCAATTTCCTCTGTCTCAAGTTTTCAACTCTCAGGAGTCAGGAGAGACTCGAGAATCGATAATCTCTTGATTCTTGACAAGGCTTTGGCTTTCGAACTTCAAGCGAGAGCTTGCGAGAGGTCTTGCAAGTTTGCAACTTCGTGGCACTGCAGTTTGCCTGAAAATGTTCTCTCTCGTGGAACACTGTGATGCCATCGAGTTAGCCACGGCAAGCCATGCCACCAAGAAAGATACATGGAAGGGTAAGCTGACAAAAGGTCGATACAGTACTGTAGAGTGCTGCAAATCTTAGATTTAGTAGGCTTCACGAATCGCGATTGTGTTGCTGTATCGCAAGCCGAGTCTGCGTCGCTTCCATGGCCAGTGGGCTGTTTCTTTCGGGTAATCTCCGCCAGATAGAAAGAAAGGCGCATTTGCAATAATGGCAGATGCGTCAGGACGGGAGCCCACGTTTTTCCATGAGGTCATGTTGATCCGAAGAATATGAGGTTTTGATGCTCACGTGCTGTACACGTGAGAAATTGATTGAAGCTGACACTCTTTTCAAGGCTGTGAAAGAGCTCTTACATCAAGAAACTTGCTGATCGTGGAGCAATTGTCAATTTCAAGAGGCGAGCAGCACCAGTGTGTGCCAGAAATAGCAGGTTTTAAAGGTGGTGGAACACAAAAGTATTTCGATTTGGTAATTAGTAAGAATATGATTAACAAGCGACCTCGAAGGCTACGAAGTTCTTTCCATTCAAGGAATTTATTTAAAGTTATAGTCTCAAGTTTGAGAGTACTAAGTTTTTGAAATTCAATCCATTCCGTGAGTTCTTACAACCACTAGTTTTGCCATTTTTGGTCATAATTGTTTGCGATTAGCGCGGTAACAGTTGTCCAGAACGACCGGTCGTTGGGAAATGTCCTTATACCTCTCACAGGCCCAAAATGTGTGCCTGCAGGGCCTCGAGCATACTATCACATCACAGCACGTTACAGTGCCTTCCTTTCTCCGGCACTTGTAAAGAAAGACGTGGCGATAGAGTTGCCCCATGCCCCGCCGCGTTTGGTGTGACGCTGGGCTGAAGATTGATCGAACGCGTACGCGAGCCAGCAAATAGAAAACCTCTCGATCCGAGCTTGAGGATCAGGAGGGCAACTTAGAAAGAGAACGGTTCGACATCAGCGATCTTTGTATTGTGCACACATCCCGTTCATACATCGGGAAATCAAAGGCCGGTTGTACATAGAAAAGAGCAAGTGTAACGTGATACAACTCAGACGCAGGTCAGAAGATTATGTATTGCGCCAATTGGCTCATCCCGAATGAGATAGGGAACTGGAAAGTACCAACTTCCGAATAATGCACATGAGATAGTGCAATCCATTTCGGTTTTGTTGGGGAAGAGCAGAGTAGTGGTTGCACAGACTCAAGTTGGAGACGGAATCGCACATGTGCGAACATCCATATAAATATAACTCTCCTCTTCCTTCTTTATTTCATGTTATTTGAGTATCTGAAAAATTTCCAGGAAGTTTCTGTCAATTTATGAACTTTTGGACTTCTACAACTTACAACATGACTTTGGTTACCCTTAGCTCGATAGATCCTACGATTCCGGTATCGAGAATTCTGGCTTCTCCAAGTGTGGCGCTTATTCTCCTCGTAGTAGCCAGCATAACATATTACCTTGAACGAAATTCTCGTAGACTTGATCTACCTGTACTTGGAAACGCTGGGACAAACTTTGATAAGGAGGACCTACTAGAAGGCGTTGAAAAGGTCGGTATCTGACCTATTCAAACACGAAAACAGGAGCTGACCGAATCGTTTAAGTACCCGGATACCCCCTTCGTTCTACCCACATCTCCTCCGCTTGTGATCCTTCCGATATCAACACTGGACGAATTTCGTAACCTCCCTGAAGATAAAGTCTCTTTCCACAAGCTAGTTCAAGACATCTTTCTAGTTAAACATACCGGAATTGGAAATTTTAAGCCAGAAGTTCTCCGATCCGTTACGCATGATCTCCCAAGACACATTGCTAGCACTACGGACGGTTTACAAGATGAAATCCGGTATGCCTATGATACAGAGTTTGGAGAGTGCAGAGAATGGACTTCATTTCATTTGTATGCAAAAATGCTGCGGATTGTCGCTTTGGTGAGTGGACGTGTGTTCGTTGGGAGACCTCTCAGCAGGGAGGAAGAATGGATCACTTCTACGATCAACTATACTGTGAATTGTGTCGCTGCCAAAGATGCAGCACTTAAATACCCCCCTTGGATGCGAGGATTATTATCAGCTCGTCTGCCGGAAGTCAAACGTGTTCACCAGCACCGAATACAAAGCGGAAAATTGCTGCAACCAATTTTGGATGTGCAACTTTCCAAAAAAGGGAACGAGAAAATCCAGAGTGAAGAGTCTGGAGATGAGCAGGGCACTTTTATTTCCTGGATTCTCAGACATACTGCCGATGACCAGCGTCGAGATCCCGAGGTTTTGGCTACTAATCAAATGGCCTGTAAGTAAGCATTCGTTATGTGAATTTGTATACATACCTTAATGTTTTTCAGTATCTTTCGCATCTATCCATACCACAACCATGGCGGTCTGTCACGCAATTTACGACATGGTTGCGCGACGAGAGTATATTCAACCCCTCAGAGACGAGCTGGAACAGGTGATTGCAGAAGACGGCTATGATATAGATGGTGACGGATTCCTGAAACTAAAGAAGCAGAGCCTCGTCAAATTACGAAAACTTGACAGTTTTCTCAAAGAATCCCAACGCCTTTCTCCACCTGCATATGGTAAGTTTTCAATGCACATTAACACATACTACCTAGGTACCTTAAGATAAATACTTACTGACTATTCTCAGTCTCCCATGGACGAATCACAACAGCACCGCTCACTCTCTCAACCGGCCATACAATTCCTGCTGGTACACGAATTGCTTTTCCAGCTCATGCAGTATGTTGTATAAGAAACTCCATCCCTAGTTATCATGAGAAAACTCATACTAAACGCATCTCAGGTCCACACCTCCGCTCTCACCACAGCATTCTCTCCTTCATACAACCCTCCCTTCACAGCACCACCCACCGAATTCTCCGGATTCCGCTTCTCCAACCTCCGTGCCATGGATGGCAAAGAAAACATGCATCGTACGTAATCTTACAATACAAACATCCAAAAATCAAAATGCTTAGTTGCCATCCTCTCTAGAAGACAAGTCGGATAAAAACTTTCACAAAGTCTAGTAGGCAGGAGGAAGTGCTAATAGCTACCTTTTATCGATACCTAGAATTCGTCACCACATCCCCCGAATCCCTCGTTTTCGGCCACGGCGCTCACGCCTGTCCAGGTCGCTTCTTCGCCAGCAACGAGATCAAAATTATGCTGATTGAAATGCTGAGGAATTGGGATTTTAGGCTGAAAGATGATAATGGGTTAGTTGGTGGGGTGGAGAAGAGACCGAAGAACATAGTCAATGATTGTAAGTCACATATCTCTTTTGGAAAGAAATAAATGCCTCTTCGATTATTGGGACTTTTGTTGCTTCTGTGGTTGTTTTATCGGGAAGTGAGAGATTTACTAATGATTGTATATCATCATAGTGAGTGTTTCGCCGAACGTAACTGCTGAGATTGAGTTCATGCGGAGGAGGGAGGAGTAGTGTTAATCTACAGATTTGAGTAGGCTACATTTGATCTTGCCAGAGTTTTGAAGTTGGCTTTTGTACTTTTGGAATTTTCTTACCTACCTAGATATTCTGATGCAGAATAATGGTCAGGAACTAAATTATTGTAGGCGTGGGGCAAAGTTTAGTTTTCATACTAGGTTCTCAGCACGGGGAGCTTGAACAGACAGTGCTGAACTTAAAACGCTGACGAATCTCCCGATGGGCGTTGAGGGGACACCGTTGAGCGATAAAACTAGGTCATATCATCAATTTTTTATTTGCACCACTCAACTTTGAACCTAAATAACTACAGCCTCTGCAGCATCTACTCCGCTAACGTCAACCTCTCAAGTCTACTCTTCGCACCCTCCACCAGCGCCGTCTCACGATCCAACAACTTCATAATCTGTGCCGTTTTCATCTTTCGAATCTCGGCCGGCACCTTTACCCCCCTTGAAGACTCGCTCCATTTCCACCCTGTCTCTCCAGATCCTGCACCTGCTCTATCAAATCTTCCTTGAGATGCTG
This sequence comes from Tetracladium setigerum, assembly GCA_031472005.1. Taxonomy (NCBI): domain Eukaryota; kingdom Fungi; phylum Ascomycota; class Leotiomycetes; order Helotiales; genus Tetracladium; species Tetracladium setigerum. The sequence goes on along the minus strand of PZJY01000008.1, from coordinate 1,461,599 downwards.
CACTTCTTCATAGCGCTCCCACGGTTGCTTCGTCCGCCTTGAGATAGATTCGTTTAGATCTGTCTCCCCCTCTCCCAATACATTGTTTTGCATGGTGTTGACTTCTTCCATCCATGCGATTTCCTTGTTGCTCAGATCTCGGCTTGTGCCTTTGAAGACCTTGCGCCTGACGTTCTCCAGTCGCTGGGCGAGTCCCTCTTGTCGTTCTTTGGCTGCTTTGATTCTCGCGTTTATGGCGTCGTTGCTGGTGATGAGAGGCCCTTCCTTTACATCCTCTCCAGCAATGGCCTCCACGCGCGCTGCTACCTCATTTGCCTTATTGATCTGACTACGTAATCCCTCCTGTAGGATCTCAACTCTTCGGAACACTTCTGCGGCTGCAGCACCCAGGCGATGCGTCTCCTCACTGAGAATTTTATGTGCATCCGTCATGATGGTGAGAGTAGCCGGAGAGAGCTTCACGTCCTCCTTCAACATTCGCTTGAACTTGCTATTGCGCAGTCTTTCCAAGAAAATTGGCAGGGAGGATCTCATATCCAACTGGTGTGCAGGTTCAAAAATAGGTCGTGGTTCGTGCATGACCAGAGGTTTGTCAGTGTCAGAATCGTATGATGGCGAAGGAGATCTGCTCGGTACGTCCAAGTCTTCAACTGGGGCCTCGAAAACCACAACCTGTGGACCACGTGAATTGGCTGTAAGAAGGAATGACCCCAAATCTGGGTCGCGGATCAGGGTGCAGGCGACTAATGGGTCGGAATGATCGTCCAACTTCTGTCTGTGAATCGGCTCACGGATTGAGTTTTGTCCATTTGCTAAAAGATCCACTCTGAAATCGGTTCCTGCGGCGCCTTCATCGAGTTCTGTTTCCAGGCGGAAGACCCAGGGTGTAAGAGAGACAAAGACGATATTGCTGGTGTTTGTGATGTAGAAAGAATATCGAGAGTCGAGATCTTGGCTGAACATTGGCCAATTACCATCCCACAGTTCACCACTGAACATAGTATCCATGACCTGGAAGGTTAATAGTGAAGGATAATCCTCGTCCTCGTCCTGAATAATCCTCGATCTCGTCTTTGGCAGCCACTGCGCTTCCACCGTGTCGATATCCAAGCAGATTGATAGTCGCCCACTTCTGGTAAGAAGACACACAATCCCAATAGACAACCCTTGATCGGCCTCGTCAACATCCAGCTCATCATCCTCCCCAAACATCAGCTGTTCGGCATCAACCTTTGGCCCAATTACGTATATGTCACTCAGCATACCATCAAGGTCATCGTCAGATTCCGGAGGAGCCAAGTCAAAGTCGAAAGGCCCCTGCAATTTTGGAATCTTTCCAGGTTTAGATGGTCTTGTGTACACCTCTTCATCCGGCCCACCATCAAGTCCCTCAATGAAATTTGGTTCCTGAACATCAATATCGGACATCCAAGCAAGCTGTTGTTGAGCGAGGAGTTTCTTCTGTTGAGAAACCTCATGATCGTCCTCTATCGCAGCTACATTTGCGACAATGGCCACAGATAATGACGGAATGAGAGCAGCGGGTGGTGACCATTTTTCTGGCAGAAGCGGGCACAATGCGTACACATCACCCTGCTTCATGGCAATCCAGAGAGTCATGGGAGACCATCCCCCACTGCCCCTGGAGGAAAAGGCTGCCGATGCCACCTCCATTTCGTAAGAATCCGGGGAGTAGCTCACGCTCTTGCCTAATCCTGTTGATGAGGCAGTGAAGTCCTGTTCCTGAGACGTTCCATCCGCCAATTTCTGAAGATCAATAGAAAGGGTGGGCTTGTCAAAGGACCACCGATCAGCGACAGATAACTCCCAAACTCGTACAATAGCATCCTGCGTGACGGTCACTAGACATAGACCAGAAACTCCAAGTGGATGCCAAAGAGCGGAAGCTATTGGAGATTGTGTGGTGACATGAGTTGTTGGGCCGAGGGTATAGGTCTTCATTCGCATGGGAGTAGTATCGGGGGCCGTAAGATGTGATCGTTCCGGGATGATTCCGATGTGTACTGTATGGTTGGTGAGAATTGCTATGTAGTCGCTGTGAGGAGACATAACGAGCTCCCGGATGTCATCTGCCACTGGAACTTTGAGGGTCTATTGGATTTAGCACAGTCCGCATCTTTGATTTGCATGACTTACTCTGTATCCCTGAGCATGATCATCGGTATATTGACTCTCCCTGTTCTTTCCCTTGAAAGATTTCCTGAGCTGCGCATCCTCCTGGGCAGCTTTAAGGTAAACAAGGTCCGCCCATCTGATCTCCTTGCCCACGGCAATGAAAACTTCTGTTCCACGACGCGCAATGGTTCTGCGAGCCCGAGGCTTGCCCTTCAGATTCCATCCCAAACTTCCGTTTGAAGCTCCATTCTGTGAGCCAGGTTCTGCTGGTGTTGGTGTGAAGAGGTCGTGTCCTGGACTTGGTTTGGCCAACCAGGTTTGATTGTAGCTTGTAATCTTCGGCATTTTGTGCAGTGGAGAGCGAGCCGGAGCTTTGCAAGCTTTGGTGTTTTGGGGGTGTATGGTCAGTTCATGAGAGACATCTGGTTGAGGTTAAGAATGATGTTGGTGAAAGGTGAAGTTCAGACAGAAGCTCGGGAAGCGCGCTAGATTTTCGCGACTTGAAGCTCCCCAGCCTTGCGTCAAGAAATCAAACAAACTACAAATACCTTCTTTATTATCCACCCCCAACTCCCGACAAACATGCCTGCAACAGTAAGAAATACGGTGGATAGGTTAGACAGGCCCAGTGCTTACTATCAGTCAAGAGTGAGTGAAAACCCGCTTTGTTTGTAGCCTTATTTGCGCAAGTCAACTAAGTAAGAATTTACTTTCAGAGCAAGAAGGGTAGATACAATGATGATCGCGATGATAGGCAGAGAACACCAGAAGAGCCTGCCGAAGACCCATTGAAGGATGCTACCACTCTCTATGTCGGTAACTTGTAAGTTGGAACGATTGGGAACATTTCAACTTTTAATCTGACCCTCCAACTACAGGTCATTCTACACAACCGAAGAGCAGATCCACGAGCTATTTGCAAAGTGCGGAGAGATTAAGCGATTGATTATGGGCTTGGACAGATTCAACAAGACGCCATGTGGTTTCTGCTTCGTGGAGTACTACACACACCAAGATGCGCTGGACTGCATGAAATACGTTGGCGGAACCAAGCTTGACGAGCGTATCATTCGAACGGATTTGGACCCTGGATTTCAAGAAGGACGACAATATGGAAGGGGAAAATCTGGCGGTCAAGTGCGCGATGAGTACCGGGAGGAGTATGATGAGGGCAGAGGTGGTCTGGGACGGGCTATTCAAGCAGAGAGAGTCAAGGAGGAAGAGGAATACGGCAAAGGAAGATAAATGGTCCATGATGATTTGCACGGCGTTTACGGGTGTCCTGGAGTTTTTTGTGTGCATGGAATTTGATCTGAACGATCTGGTTGCTTTCCACATGAGAGTTGCTTTGCACTATCAGATTTGAGATCTCTTTCTTGGTGACCACAATGATTCCATTTATCTGTACAGATGTGCCATAACGCCGTCCATGCCTCTTTCTACACAGTATAATACATCTATCCGGTGGGCAATTCCAAACATTCCCTCCATTCCCAACCCCATAGTCGAATCAGTATCCAGGAGGGTTGACCCGTTGCGAAACTCTCGTCCATTTCGGCAGCTCTGCATCAACATATCAGCACTTATCCCTAATCCAGATCCTCTCAACGCCCGCTAGATGAACTCACTATGAATTCCCTTCCTATACTTCTTCTCCTTGCGATCGAAAATCGTATATTTATCCTTCGGCACCATCTCCTGCTCAATCGGCATCTCGTTCTTCCACCACTCCACGGCCTTCGTCTTCTCTCCCATCTTAGCTAACGCGCTATCGACCGTAGCCACCACCGCATCAACAGCTCGTAGCCGTCTGCGTTGTCGTTGTTTCTGGAATTTGGAGAGGCGCCATGGGATTTTCCTGCGATCAGTTGCCGGTCAGCCCAGTCCATTCCCATCCATTGCGGGATGATCTGCGCATGGCACAGCACAATTACATACCAGAGGAGACCTCCGCTCAGTGGGTTCGTAGGTCGGAATGCCCCAAACATATTTGTGTGTGTGGTTGATTACTGGGGTTTTGGGGGCGTCGAAAAGGCGATGCTTGAAGATGAAGCTGGCTCAGGAATTCTATCATGCCAAGGAATTTTGCCCATCGGCCAATGATCTGCGCTCGCCAACCTCCAAACACCAAGCTACCATCTTTCAGTCCTCGCAACTCCACAACCAACGCCAGAATGTCATATTACTTCGCCATAATCGGCACGCAGGATAATCCGCTCTTCGAATATGAGTTTGGCACTTCAAAACAAGGCGGTGATGGGGTAGCGAGGTTTCCGGAGCAGGCGCGGCATATGAATCAGTTTATTGTGCATAGTAGTTTGGACATCGTGGAGGAAGTGCAATGGGGGAATGGACAGATGTTCGTGCTTCTCCTATCCTATTTTTCTTTTGGTGTTTTCTAATAACCTGGGAGTATAGGTACCTGAAGTGTATTGATCGCTTCTACAATAACTACGTTTCCTGCTTCATCACTGGCGGAAGTAAGTTAGATACCTCACTTTCCCCCAGCTCCTCCGCAAACAATAAACTTGCTAATGAAAATGTCCCCAATCCACAGATGTTAAATTCCTCCTCCTTCATGCGCCCTCCCAACCCACTTCCACAAACACAAGTAGAGCCAGCACATCTATCGCCGCGAACCCCACCTCCCCGCAAACCGAAGAAGCAATCAAACAATTCTTTCTGGAGGTGTATGAGAACTGGGTGAAGAATATCATGAGCCCATTTTATCATGCGAATATGGAGGTTAAGAGTCCGGTGTTCAAGATGAGGGTGGCGGCGGCGGGGAAGAAATACTTGTGAGGTAGGCGCCAGAGGATTGATGCGCTTATCACTTGAGATTAGGAGGAAAAAGGACATGCTATGCTAGTGATGGAAGTCAAGAGGAGAAATGAAGGGCGAGAGACTATGGGCTTGGGGGATTCAATGATGAGTGATGGATAGGCCGTTAGCTTAACACCAAGTGTGAAGCAGAACGAGATGATAGAGTGAGGCCATGTACGGCCACGGGCGCAGAGACTACGTCTGAGTCTTCAAGCACTGTCAGAGGCCACGCGAGACTGGTAATACGGGAGATATCATGCTTCGAGTGCGAAACATGCAAGGCAAGGGCATCGCTTCTCGAATATATCGGAATGGGAGCATTGATCAATGTTAGATTCGAAGCCAAAGACCAGATAAAGAAAAGGAGATTTCCGCCTTTGATTCCTTCTGGCAAGTTCTTCAAAACCAGGCTCCGAGATCTGCGACCAACCAATTGAAGGATAGTGACTGAGAGTTGGCATGTCCTTTCCCAACCACCTTGTTGATAGTGATCCGCAATTTGTCGCCTGTAGCTTGCCACATCTCCCTCAGTGCAACCAGCCTTGAAGTTCCCAACCCGTTTTTATAACAATAAAGAGAACAAGGTGCCCTGCAGGAAAGACAAAAACCCAGGTATTGTTAGAGCGATGACCTCCCTTGCGTACCAAAATATCGGATCACTGGAAGCTCAACCAAATGCGACTAGAGTAAATGATAGAATAATAGTCCTTGGCTTTGCTCACCTGTCCGGGGTAGTTGCTGAGATTATTTGTTGTCGCCTTCGGGCAGGCAATGACTTCCGCCAAGAGTAACTCCCCTAGGTCTCAAAAGTAGATCAGACCTAAAGAGAGAATATTCCTTGTGGAATAGACGCTTCTACACAGATAGTGTAAACCTCCTGGAACCCAGTAGTGTTCCATAATGCCGGATTGTGGAACAATAGAGAATTGACGCCGTTGCGTTGATGCTGTCAACCGGCCAGGAAGGATCATCCGCCTTTGAGCGATCTTTCCAGAAAAGGTACTGGTATTCGCGAGAGAAAGAAATTTCTCATGGGCCGCCTTTGTTAAGCAATGGTAATTCTGTACGCGGCCCTTGAAAGACAGACGTCCTAAGTTGAAGATTGTATCCAAACTGTAATTGAACTCCCAAACGCGTCGCGAAAATTCCAACGCGTGCGAGAAGTCTTTGTGGAAAATTGGTGCAAATAATGATGAGTGGGAAATAGTTCAACGAGACGCAAAGATCCCAAAAAAAATGCGCGAAGGAGAGAATGATGTGTTATGAAATGAAGAATCGCGAAATTTGGTTTTGACATGATTCTTAGACCGCGATTTGGTGGTGCAGAGAGAAGGAAACGCAAGGCAGTGATGGATTGAAATCTGGAGGGTTTATATCAGAAGGGAAGTCAACAACCAAGAATGGAACTCTGAAACTCCTACATAGTACAGACATCGCGTAGAGAATTCAGAATTGAGACGATGCTGAGGATGAATTGTTGTCGAGATTATCTTGGTGATGGGAGTGGTCGGCCCGATTCGGTCTAGCGCATAAAGGGACGACTTCCGTATTTTTTTGAATGTGCAAAAGCAGACAAACGGGCCAATCAGCATTGAGATCAACTTACGAAAAGAAAGCGACAACTTACAGGGATTAAAGGAGAGCCGTGAATTCGTTAGCGCGATCACTGCTTGCACCTGCAGGCCTACTTAATCCCCAACTTCCCCCCCGCTTTGTCTTTCGTTTTCCTGAAATACTCAACAACCACTTCACGCCACTTCGACCTTTCATCAATTCCGGCATCAACAACGTCGTTAAGACGCGATATTCCATCACCTAACAACTTTTAATACCCCAAACAACAACTTCATCATGACTGGACGTAAGTTATCCCACTCCTGTCTTCCTGATCGCGATCTCATCGTCGCTGGCGCCTAATCGCGGTGGTGTTTTGGTGCTCAGCATCAATACCGTCGACGCGCCTGGGTTATCACCGCGGCAGATCAACGCGACCTTCTCTTCATCATGATCATCATGCTAATACAGCATCACAGGTGGAAAGGGCGGAAAGGGTCTCGGCAAGGGTGGAGCCAAGCGTCACCGCAAGATCTTGAGAGACAACATCCAAGGTATCACCAAGCCAGCTATCCGTCGTCTCGCACGTCGTGGTGGTGTCAAGCGTATCTCAGCCAGTAAGTCTCACCCAAACGCGTCCATCGCCCTTCCATCAACACACTAACGCGTCAAACAGTGATCTACGAAGAGACCCGTGGTGTTCTGAAGACCTTCCTCGAGGGTGTCATTCGTGATGCTGTCACATATACCGGTATGTTTTCACGCGCCTCGCGCCTCCCAAACATGTACTAATTCCCTTAATAGAACACGCCAAGCGCAAGACCGTCACCTCTCTCGATGTCGTCTACGCTCTCAAGCGTCAAGGCCGAACCCTTTACGGTTTCGGTGGTTAAATTACTCCGTCACCATCACCACCTCATCCCGACACTCCCCATACCTTTCGTTCATTCTCTCTCGACACTGTCTTTCCGACTAGTTTGGATCTCGATGGGCATATGTTACTTTTGATAGTCTTTCGAGACGGTCTAGCATGCTGTTTACGGCAGGGTTTCGCTCATCACCATATTTCCATCTTCTCGGTCCCGATATCTCGACCTCGAATTGGTTCCTCTTCCTGATCTCCTCGCACATTCATACGAATACCTTTTGATAGTCTTCGGACGGTCTGTTATGCTGTTTACGGCAGGGTTTCTATGTAACGCGTGTGGAGAGCTCTCTCGCAGGTTGGGTAGGAGTTTTATGGGTGCTGGTCCTTTTGCAACTTTCTGTATTCATGAATGGCGTTTGGGATGGCTCCTGGATCTGGACGGGCGTCCGGAGGGAGAGTACTGCGAGATCTTACATTGATACACCTGCACATAATCAGTGCAATATGAATGAATTGCCACAAGGCCTACAACCCAATTAAATTGTCTTTTGTGATTCCCAACTAGTGACTTGACCGACGCATCGGAAAGTAAACAAGCTATGCAGGTGCCTGATCCCCTGTATCTAGGTAGGGGTAGGTAGGCAATTGCTTGCACTAATCAAGGCAAGTTCCCTCAAACTTGATACAATGGCAAGAAAGGCGCTCGACCATGCCACATTTCGAAAGTGCCTGCGATCTCTGCGATCGCTTGACTGTCTTGTGTGCAAATACTGAGAGTTAAACTGAGAACGGAATAGAAAACTCACAAATAAAGAGAGATCATTCCTGACAGACGCTTTCTACAACTCGGACAACAGATGTCAAACTCTCTTATGGGTATCGTGATAGCTGGTGAGTGGGTAAGTGATGTTACTGATTTCTACTCGTCTCCACAACCTCACCTCACTCACAAACAATATAACACCACTCCAATATTCTCACATTATTTCCTTTTTCTTTTCCACACATCAAGTCCATTTCAGCTACGTAACTTGTTCCCCCGCTTAAGCTACATATCTTCCTCCCACCCCCACACACATTTTACTCAATTATCCTCATAATGAGGCCTTGCAACATTCTCCTCCAGCGTCCTCCTCGCATGATGCTTCGCCCTCTCCCGATCCACAAAATCCAATCCCCGAGTCTCAAACTCGCGATCGATGAATGCTCCTGCGAAGCCCGCGAGGATTTCTTTGGCTTGTGCGTGGGATTCGGGCTTGCCGTTTTGGCGGCAGTGGTCTTCGTAGGCTTTTGCTGCCTGGAAGGGTGAGAGGTTAGTTGAAAGCTTGGTTTTTGTGTGATGGAGGGAGGTTAGAAGGGGGGGGGGTAGGAGGGGGGAGGGGATGGATTTACCTCGTAAGCTGCGGCGCCTCCGATGAGTTCGTGGCTTATCTTGGCTTTGTGCTCATCGGGTGTGTTTTGGTACTGAATGAAGAATAGATCAATCAATTAGTATTTCATACTTGGAAAGGAAAGGAAAGGAAAGGAGAGGTGAGGTGATCTAAAAGGCGGCGACGGCATAGGAAACGGCCAAGACGCAAGAACGGACGGAGAGGGAGGGAGTAGCCTACTTGCTCGTAGGCTTGTGCCTCATTGCTGTCATTGTCGAACCATCCCATGATGAATATATTTTCTGATGGAGATTTTGTTGGAGAGTTATTGGAGTTTTTATTTGGGACGTGGTTTGTTGTGAGTAGAGAAGGGCAGTTTGTGTCTGAAGAGTATACCAAGCCAGGTAGGATTCAACAGAGACCAAGCCCTTATATATAGGAAAACTAATACCCCTCATCCACAAAAATAGAATAGAACAGCATTCTCAAACAGAAACGGGCAAAGCTTGAAGACATCAGAATTCACCGGCATTCGGCCAGAGGAAGAGCAAATCATGGGCGATAATGTGGGGTGGGAAAGGGTGATCTCAGCTGAAGCCGCTCGATCCGTTCACGATCAAAAGCTTATTAAAGCTTGGTTTCTTCTTCACGCCCGAACCAATTGAATTGTCTTAAAAGCATGAAGAGAGAATGAAATAATGACGCAACACATCCCTCGACCCCCCTCGACCGCGCGTACGGGGGTATCTTACTGTACAGTACATGTGTTTGGAAGTCTGGAACTTGAATGCGGGAATATTTCCAAAATATGACAGTCCAATCGTTTCATTCTTCGCTATGAGACTATGCGTCCACATGCACCTGCAGTGTTCCATTACTGGTTAAAAACATGATCGAAAGGGGTACTCGAACTCGGATCAAAATCAATCAATGTGCCTTCAGTAAAACCTGTTTCTCCTTCTTCAAATTCTTCACCACGTCTATCGAGATGTTAAGTATATTAGCCACGATGTCGGGAGGAGTGAGGGCAAGCCATTGGGTCAGGCTGATGTCCGCCACGCGCTCACTGCGGTAAATTTCGATCCAGACGAGATTCTCGGTAGGCGAGGTATTGAGGATGTAATGTCCCGAATTGTCTGGGAAGACGGCGGTGTCACCGGCGGTGAAATCAATCGTGCGAGCTGCTTGGTTGCCGATGAACACTGTGGCTTGCGCCGTTCCCTTGTGGAAGTAAAGCCATTCTTCCGCCTGGAAGGCAAATTCAGTAAGATATCATCAATGGTTGAAGGTGAAGCGGGGAATGAATGCTTACGTTGGGATGCCAATGCAACTCTCTCAATCCACCCGGTTCAAGGCTAACAATCGTTGCAGCGATCGTCTTAGAGATGGGAAAGTTTTTGCTATCTACAATACTCACATTTCCAGCTCCGCCTGGTACGGGAATAGTGGCATCTTGCGAGCGGAAAAAAATGAAAGAGCTGTCGCCGTACAGGCCAGATTCTGCGCCTGTGTCATTGGCGGTTGAGACGGTGCCATTAAGGATGTTGGGGAAAGGCTTGGGAACACTGTCGAAGACGGACTCGTTAACACCAAAATTCTGTGCGAGGATTGCGCGGGGAGTGTGTGTGATCCAGTCGTCGACGTTGAATGTTACGCCTGTGCCTTCGAAGTTTCCTGGGAGAAGTAAGTAAAAGGAAATATTGCCGGCCGATCGATGGGACTTTATGGACAACGGGAGGAGACGCACCATCGTCAAAGACAAGGAGATATTCGTTCTCTTCTTCGAGTCCTGCAGTTTGTCAGTATTCTGGGTTTTGATTTGGAAGGCCCTGGGACGACGTACCTTGCACAGTATGTGCTGCTCCTTTTGGGAAGTACCATATATCTCCAACCTCAAGCCGATTCACGGAATAATTGCCGTGCTCATCCACAGCCGAAACCAGGACTGCTCCAGCATACACATATCCCCACTCAGCCTGCATATGATCAGTCCCTGATTCAAGCAAGTATATGTTTTCTGACCCCTTACCACTTTGTGCCAATGAGCTTCTCTGATAGCTCCCTTGTACAAATGCTGTTGAGCAGCCGCAATATCATGAGAACTTGGCAGATCTGTCACGACTTGAGTCCTCGTCCAACCTCCATTGAATATCTTTGTCTTGCTATCGCTGAAGCTCCATTTCAGATTAACGACGGTTCCACCATCAGTGCTTTGACGCCCGAGGTTATCCGGGTTCTGGAGGTCAAGTTGTTTGTTTGTACCTCCTATATGAGGATTAGCACCAACCTCTGTCATGATTCTGATTGACTGTACCTAGGATTGGGCCACCCTTTCCTTTCCCATTGCTTGGCTGGCCATTTTTAAACTCTGCGTCGAATCTTTTCTCAAGAGGACTTGATGTGGGGGAGCTGGTGGCAACACCAAGAAAGGTAGAAACCAAGGATGCGATGGCAAGGAGCTTCATGCTGGACTGTTAGAATTTACTTTCTTGACGAAATAAATAATATTTCAGAGGCAAACTATCCGTCTTATATGGCTTCGACTATCAACAGCATTTTCCAATGCAACAACACAAGATCAGCAGGCACGGCACCTGCACAAATGATGCAATGTGCTCTCCAATTGAAGAATCAATCATCACATACAACAAAACGAGTACAGAAGCATGAATACTCGGTCATCAAGGCACGAAAGAGATGCAGCAAATTCCGTGTTTGGGAGATCACCACATTGGCAGATATCTCCCAAGTTACGATCACCCTTTCATTCTGGAGGGGGATGTCTACATTTGACCAAGCTTTCAAGCCCCATAGCCTTAATGAGACTAAGCTTTATATTCATATGGAAAAGCGTTGCAGATCCTGGACTGGATGGGTGAACTGCCTCTGTTGTCGTGATTATCGAATGAAGAAACGCAATGCTTGGCACTCTGGGGATCGTCCAAATTTCAGACTACCTGAAGATCCGTGGAAACTGAAATATGATATGACAGAAGTATCTAGCACTGCGAGTCTTGAATTTATGCAGGTAATTTACAAACGATCATAAGCTAGAGCGAAATGGAAAGGTTGTCAAGTGAAAGGAAAAAGAGGAGTGTACTGGCACTTACTTCTATACTGGAGGTTGGAATCAAGAACGAAAAGAAAAATGATACACCGCAAATAAACAGAATCGACCACTAGAGCTTTCTTCCAAGTCCCAAATACTGGCTCGGGAGTAATCTCATCCGGATATTCGCTAATGGCGGGAGCGTCTGGTTGCCCAGGCTCTCAAATCCCGTCCCTTGTCAATGGGCGACAGAACCAGAATACGCGATATCTTCATCAGTAATCGATATTCAACAAAATATGTACCTGACTTCCTGTAACTCTATTAGCAAATAATCTGGACAGCAAAAGTTGCCCTTGCTTCGCGTTGAAATGGAATTATCAAAAGGACCCTAAATGCAACCTGAAGCGTACCACGTAGAAACTGGCGTGGGCGTAATTCGAAGATTTGTAGATATAGAGAGATCTACATCAGTCTAACTTTGAAGCAGACTTCGAGGTTTTTGGAATCCCTCAAAGCCGTGGGGGACTGAACAACAGATTGGACGATACTTGGACGATCTGCACCCGTTTCGAAACAAATCTTTATCTTGGGGCTCTACTGGCATTTAAAGATCAGCTGATAAACTCACTGGACAACAAGTGTCTGGAGATATCAAAAAAAAAAAAAAAAAAAAAGGAGATGAGATGAGAGTTCCATGTTGTGCTAGAGATGGAAAGGGAACCTGCCAGCCGGAAGATGGATGGAATGAAGGTGACGTGTCACGTGCGAGCCTGAAAGCCCAAGCTTCCAATTTTCCAACCTCCCCGATTTCGCTCTTGCCCTTTCGTCCATCAAAGCATTTTTCTCGCCCGTTCTCATCAATCATGCCGTAGTGCTTTTGTATTTGAATTCTACATCGAGAGGCTTTCCAGGAAGACGATCGCTTGGCTGCCTACCACCACCACCTCAACACGTCTATGTACGTGAAGGTAAACCAGCCTGGCAGCTGTTTGATATGGTCAGCGACGAAGACGAGAGACTGCGTATGTGGCACAAGTTTTTGATTCCCTAAGGGGCATGGAGAACTCACAGCTAGCTGCACAAATCAACGCGTTTTCCTACACCTTTTGGGTCAAACTCCGGTTTCCTGTAATTTCCATGTTAGAAACTGGCCATATTCTGCGCAATTCTAGGAAGAATGGGTTGTAACTGCTCGTCTTTGGGCAAAATCCAGCTTTCTACCTACTCGTCTCCAGCCAAATAGGGGTGGCCATATCCTTCGGAAATGGCTAAGGTCGACCGAGGAGCTTTCCACCAGCTAGGTCACTTTTTCAGATTATTGCTTTGTTCTTGGTAGAGATCTTCCAACTATACGTCACAAACCAGTGTGACCAGTGCCATATCATGTTCGTATTCCCATTTTGCATCCTGTTACATAACCTTCCAAACGAAGAGATTATTCCGCGTGGGTATCATCAGACACTCCTTCTACTCGCTCCTGTTGTGCCTCTGCCAGGTTCAATTGTGTCCATCATGCTGTCTAAACAAGCACAATACCGGCCTAATAGTAGATTTTGGCTGCTATTGAGTGTGGTATTGTCAGCTTCATTCACTTTACAGTTAACAGAGAACAGAGAACGGACGACACTACCAAAGCCTTCTCACCAAAACGAGTTTGGCATTTCCTGTTTATTGGGAGGCTCCCTCTAGCAACAGAAGTCTTCGGCCATCGACTGGTTGTCTGCCTGTTTATCGGAATGAGGACTAGATTTGATGTCGAAAAGGAACCATTTGGAGCGATCTCTGTACTGAGATCTCCTGTCTAGGCTCCTACAGGACAGACTCAGAGCAGCACTTCGGCTATGTCGACCTCGCAAAGAATCACGATAGCACCTTTCTACGGACACTTGTCGCTATAGTGGCAATCCTGAGGTCCTCTTACTAGGCCGAACGTGCAGCCAAGGAGCTCTCGATATCAAGGCCAGATCACGCGGCGCATTGCTGAATCACCTTGATATCTCAGATCAGTCAGTCAAAAAGCTTGGTTTACTCCCACGCCGCTGGCTACTTCAGTTGACAATAATGCAACCCTTTTATTGTAGGCCAGGAGCGCCCACTTGTCGATACGATGGCACTGTGCTAATCCTACCTAGAACTGCAACATCACAATGCAACAAAAAGAGCAAATTCCCTGATCAAAATTGGATAGAGATTCCTCTTTCGGATAGCTTTGAAAATTACCCAAGCTCCAAAAGCTTGACCGACAAAGCAATCCAAGCTCAAAGTCGCCAATGCGCCATCAAAGGTCAAAGTTCGGTCAAAGTTGGCCGCAACTTGCAGAAGATGTGGAGTCTATTTCTTTTTCGGATGGTTCCAAGTGAGTAATCTACGGTGTGTCGTTGCCTGCGTAATGCCTTTGTCGCGAAGCGATTGTATGAGGGATTTCAGGTGTCAGCGCCGCTAGCGGCCAAAAATGCGCGATTTTGGCTTTACATGTGGCAGGAAGTCGATTGAACAACAATGATATCAAGAAATTCCCCAGATTAAACGAGGCGCAGTCGATGCACCGAGGGCATTTGTGTGCATCTGGGATCGATGCACGAGCCGTCACGGAGTCGCTGCGTCGAGAACAATCCCCGACCAACCATTTCTCGCTTCCACGCTTCCCCTTTTTCTCAATGAATATCAAAATAATCCTCGTTCGGTACCTAGGTAGCGCCTTTGTTTACCATTGACTTTCTCGCTTGGCTTTGAGTCAGATTGATTGGACAAAGTTGCCACTTTTTGCCCAGCATTTCGGTTGCGATCACTTTCCGTGTCTAGACAGTCTTGCGGCATTTTGTCTGATACCAGGGACATGACTTGGATGAGATGTGAGATAATGGCACGTAAAATGAAGCCTTACAGTACCGTACTCATCTCCTCTCATCTCAATAGTGACTAGTCGCGATGATCAGCCCTCATGTGAGCTGAAAAAAAAACCATGCTCAAGAGGGAGTTGCAGGTTCTATAAGAGGAGGGAGCAGGTATTGCACCATCCAACTTGCATCAACTTCGTATCGTCTCAACTTAAAATCCAGATCGTTTCGTGTTGAGCTGTTTCTCTCGCACAAGTCCGGGCTTCTTCTCCTTCGTTCCAGTCTCCAGCTTTGAGCTTTTCTCTGTTTCGTAGTACGAGGCTGTCCAGCACCGTCGCAAAAATGGCTGAGCTTGAAGATAGCAAGGACCATCCTAATAAGATACAATGGACGGACGTCGAGACTGGCGGCCACCGTCGCATTCGTCGCTCAGATTCGAATATCTCAATCCACAGTGTGCATAGCAGGCGTGGCTCCATTGACCCAGCATCAGCTCTCCCAATTCAATACAGAACAATATCATTTCAGATCGCCGAGTCGAAAGAGTTGAATGCTGGAAAGGCACAAAAACTTAAGGATACTGCGGCGAGAGGTATTACTGATTTCTTCAGACAATCACTCAACAATGTGCTGACATTTCCAGACCTTGAATCCCTCGACTGGCATACGATCCCTCCTCAAGAACTCTACACTCGACTCTCCAGCTCACCGACTCAAGGTCTCTCTGCCGAACAAACAAAGCGTCGTCTCACACAATATGGCAGGAACGTACCCTCTGCACCACCAACACACTACTTCAAAACAGTATTTGGTTACTTCTTCAAAGGATTTGGATCGATTCTCTTGGTTGGAGCAATCCTTGTCATGGTGGCATGGAAGCCACTTGGTGACCCGCCAGCAATTGCCAATCTTGCGCTATCAATTGTACTATTCGCTGTTTTCTTTATTCAGGCTGCTTTCAACGCCTGGCAAGATTGGTCTTCTTCCAGGGTCATGGCATCCATCACCACTATGCTTCCAGATAGCTGTTTGGTACTACGCGATGGAGCGCAGGTCACTCTTATTGCTACCGAGATTGTTCCTGGAGACATATTGTACATTAAAGCGGGCAACAAACTACCAGCCGATGTGCGATTCGTTGAATGCTCATCCGATGCGAAGTTTGATAGATCCATTCTTACGGGTAAGCACCATCTCATCCATTTGAAACTCATGGCTAACGAAGTACAGGTGAATCTGCCCCACTACCCGGCGCAGTCGATTCTACAGATGCAAACTATCTAGAGACAAAGTGTATTGGCTTGCAAGGAACTCACTGCATTTCTGGATCAGCCTTGGGTCTGGTTGTTAGCACCGGGGATTCCACTGTCTTTGGTAGAATTGCGAAGATGACGAACGCCCCCAAGACTGGCCTTACTCCCCTCGAACGGGAAGTTCTCAACTTTGTTCTCATCATCTGCTCGATCATGTTTGTAATGATACTGATTGTCATCATCGTCTGGTAAGTGCCTGCTTTGTCATTATGGGCCACGCTGACTTCTTCAGGGCTGCCTACCTTCGCAAGGAACATCCCGACTGGATTAATGTCCCTCTCCTGATCGTGGGATGCGTTTCCGTTGCCATTGCTTTCATTCCAGAAGGACTTCCAATCGCTCTTACAGCATCATTGACGATCACTGCCAACCTCATGCGCAAGAACAAGATTCTCTGCAAGTCTCTCAAAACGGTTGAAACCCTGGGATCTGTTAGTGTGATCTGCTCGGATAAGACTGGTACACTCACAAAGGTAAGCGGTAAAGGACAGAGACCCAGTTGGACATGTTGCTGACACTGCGCAGAATAAAATGTTCGTCACTGAATGTAGCGTTGGTATTGAAAACATGAGTCCTCAATCATTCCGAGACGAGATGCTCAGAAGACCCAAAGAATCAAACGCGATGTCTCAGTTGCGTGTTATCGCTGGTCTTTGCAACTCTGGTGAATTCGATGCCGCAACCTCAAACCTCCCTCTCCACGACCGAAAGATCAATGGCGACGCCACAGATCAAGCTGTACTACGATTCTCCGAGTCCTTGGGCCCCGTTAGCGAGTTAAAACATATGTGGAAAAAAACCTTTGAGCTGGCATTTAACAGCAAGAACAAATATATGATCCGGACTTTGAAGGCCACCCAACAAGAGGGCTTAACTCTGGCTTTGCCATCAACTGAGGTTTCCTCTTTCCGTCCCGATGACACGTAGGTGGACCCTTTCCTATAGGAGCTCCGTACTGACGATCACAGCCTCTTGACAATTAAGGGAGCGCCAGATGTTCTTATCGGTCGATGTACCAAGTATACTACAATCGAAGGACACAGCGCACCTCTTGATGATTCCACTCGTGCGCAGATTGAAGATCTGAAAAACAAATGGTCTTCGCAAGGCAAACGTGTCATTCTTCTAGCCAGGAAGACTTTGGTAAATGGTCAACTGAAGTCAAAACCTACCGATTCAGCATTTGAGGACGAAATCTCTCGTCACGCACGCTCTGAGCTCATTTTGGTTGGAATGGTTGGCATCGTTGACCCTCCCCGAGACGAGATACCGTCGGTTGTGGGGACTTTGAGAAAAGCTGGTATTCGAATCTTCATGGTGAGGGGCAATCCAATCATTTCCCAGTGGAGTTTCTTACTAACTTCCTCAGGTTACTGGTGATTTCGCACTTACCGCTCAAGCTATTGCAATTGAATGTGGAATCATAACTAGCCCGCCCAATTTCATCGACAATATCTCTGCTCTCACCCGAAGAGAAACGTCTTCTATCTCCTCTGACTCCAGCAAGAAAGCGGTTCGCTTTTCACACGAGCAAAAAACTTCTATCGTTCTCAGCGGTCCTGAGCTAATTACCCTGAATGAATATCAATGGGCGCAACTGTGTCGATACGATGAAATTGTTTTTGCACGCACAACTCCCGAGCAAAAGCTTCGTATCGTGAGTGAGTTTCAACAGAGGGAAGAAATTGTGGCCATGACTGGTGATGGTGTGAATGATGCGCCTTCACTCAAGAAGGCGGATATTGGCATTGCTCTTGGTTCTGGATCTGATATTGCCATTGAAGCCGCAGGTATGTCACTCTCGTTCAATCTTCCCTCATTTCGAAAAATAAAAAAAATAAAAATTACTAATATCTACAGACATGGTTCTCCTCGAGTCTTTCTCCGCCATAGTCGAAGCAGTACAATACGGCCGCGTTGTCTTCGACAACCTCAAAAAGACAATCGCATACCTTCTGCCCGCCGGCTCCTTCGCCGAATTCTGGCCTGTGATGACAAACGTCATCTTCGGCTTACCACAAGTTCTTTCCAGTTTCTTGATGATCATCATCTGCTGCTTCACCGACTGCGCAGCAGCTACCGTTCTCGCCTACGAAGCCCCAGAAGCCGACGTGATGCTCCGCAAACCCCGCAAAGCAAAGAAAGATCGTCTTGTTGACTGGCAACTCATCCTCCAGGCCTACGGTTTCATCGGCATGATGCAAACACTAACATCCTTCGCCATGTCCTATTGGTATCTCGAGCGAAATGGCATCCAGTTCGATGATTTGTGGTTTAAATATGGCTCACTTCCAGCTCGTTTGGATAAGGATTATGTTGCGGAGAAATTGAATGTGGCTTCGAGTATTTACTTTGTCAATCTGGTCGTTATGTATGTAGAGAATCCCCCCCCCCCCCCCCCCCCAAAAAAAACTCATTGTCTCTTTTCGGCAACAATGTTACTAACGCAACTCTCAAGGCAATGGTTCAACCTCCTCACCACCCGAACTCGCCGCCTTTCCATCCTCCAACAACCTCCTCTCTTCAACAAGCGCACCCAAAACATCTACCTCTTCCCTGCCATCCTCTTCTCCCTCATCATGGCCTTCTTCTGGCTCTACATCCCCGCCTTGCAGAATGTCCTTGCTACGACCGATGTGCCGGTGGAGTACTGGTTCTTACCTGCTACGTTTGGCATGGGTATCTTGTTGTTTGATGAGTTGAGGAAGTGGTTGGTTAGGAATCGGCCGGATGGATGGGTTGCGAAGTGCGCTTGGTAGTTTATTCTTTTTGTGGAAGCTGCATGGTTTGCGTTTTTTTAGGGGGCGATTGTGGGAGATTGGGGCTGTATATTGGTTTCCGTGCATGGGTGGTTCTTTGTTTGTATTCTCGTGTGAGAGAAAACATTTTTGTTCTCTTTTTGGTGTTTGCATTCTAGCTCACTCACCTAGCCTCATACTTGCATACTTTTAACTTGCATATTTTGGAGCAAAAAGGATTTTATTTGTCACAGTTTGGAATTATTGCACTTCCGAGTGCTCGTGAAATAGTTGAAGCGGATTTCATCTATCTATTATCATGAATTTTAGGAAGTATCACAAAGTCCTTAATGCATTGTCAGAACTTGCAGAACTCATCAAAGTTCTAGACTGTTAATTCTTAACCTAGCCAATACAGCGATGCTTCCTTTATTTTTGATAATAACACCAGGGGGGTCCTCGCCATCTATCTTAGTACAGATTTAAGCCCTAATAGGCCATCCTGCCATTCTTAGCGCGCCAATCAACCTCCATATATTCCCAACCCCGTCCGCCAACAATAGTTGCCTCTGTACGTATCTTTTATAATCCCAAAAACTTACCCATTCCGTACCTATGCTTGAACCTTTTTTTTTACCTCCTTAGTACATTCCTTTCCTCTATCCCCCAAAGGAAGAGAAAAACAATCATTGAAACTCCGGGTACCCTCCCATCCCATCCAACCCAGCCCCAACCCCAAACCCATTCTGCCCCCAGGTCTCCTCAAAGGCCGAAAAATCCGTATCCAACCACTGCAAGCGCGGTTGGAAATCCATAAATTGAGCAAAGAAGTTATCATCGAGATTCTGCCGTATTAAGTCTTGACTCTCATTTTCCGTCACTCCAACTCCCGTCCCATCCCCTCCCGCATGCCCAACACCGACACCAACACTAGTAGTAGAATCAACAGCGAAATTATGCTGCTGTGATAGAAGAGGAGCTTGTTGTTCGTTGAGATTGTTAGAGATGGAGATTGGATTTCGAAGTGGTGATGAACCCTCGCCACACGTTTCCTCTTCCAATTGTTGTTCGTCCGCCGCTCCTTTTGTAGTTGCCATGGATTTTTGGCGTTTGGGAGCTCTCGTATCGTCGCGATTTTCACCACCACCGCCGCCATCGGTGCCTTCCTTGAGCGCCGTGGAAGCGAGAGCGCAGAAAGGACGACAGAGATTATAGAGTTTGGTGACGGGTGCGCTGGTTGACTTGACGACGCGGAGGTATTCGACGAAGGAGAGCATTAGCTCGTAGTCCGGGAGCCATTTTTTGGAGATGACGTTGCAGAAGAGGACGAAAAAGCTGGTGAATGGGTAATAGAGAACAGTCCTGGAGTGCGGAGTCAATGATTTGAGTAAAACCCGGGGAATTCAGATACATGTGCAGATGCAGGTTATCTGGGTTGTGCTTACCAGTGTGCGAATGAGTGGACTTTGTAGTGGTTGAAATGCACTTGGTATTCTCTCATTCTTCTCATCTCTTCCATGGAAGCTCTCGCTGCGTCAAGAAGATGCTTCATGTATTTTCCTTTGTTGCTCATATCGATGCAGGAGTGGTAAAGCACTGTCTTGAGGGTGTAAAATGAGAACCTCCCGAGAACTATTTCAAATTGTAGATCGTTTACTGGACCGCGCTCGGTCAACTCGAGGGATACCTATACATGTGCCAATCAGTCACTGAAGCGTGGGAATGAAGGGCATTACTTTACCTTTTCTGTCACTTCATAAACTTTATCCATCATGAGGGCAATCTTTGCAACAGCCGAATCAAGTTCTTGAGTTGTCATTTTGGACTTGGTGGCCTGTAGGTCGATGATAGCGCTCTGGACGAGCGCAAATTCGAGCATTTGGTCCTGGAGATACTGGCGGAAAGCAGGTTTCATCGGCGCCACCAGGTCGTAGAGAGAAACTTCCATAAACGCCTCAGGAATGGCGGGTGGTTTACCCAAATTCATCGCTAGACCTTTGTCATTGATGTAGCAGATGAAGAGGCAGTACTTCGCCTGCAGGAGAGTTTCTGGCGGCGCATTTGAAAAGTGGTTGACCTTTTTGTGTAGATTTCTATACAGTAGCGCGTGAATTAGCTTTGAGCTGGGGACTAGCTACAAGAGAAGAGAAGAGAAGAGCTGTCAAAAACTCACAGAACGATACATAAATTGGCTGCTGCCGTGTTGATTTTCCATGAGTCCATTGGGTGACCTGTGATCAAGATGATTGAGTTAGTTCGGCCTTGACGGTTGATCTACAAGAAAGTGAACGAGAGTGTGGTTCCTAAGCAGCAGTTCTATCTGCTGCTTGTTGCTAGTCAAGGAAAGATGCTGCCTCAAGAAATAACTAACCAGCTTCTTGTGCATTGAAAGCCTACAAAAATTTAGCCAGGGATCTCTCGCAAGTCACAAGTCGTGTATCTACCCCAAGAATCAAAGCTTGAATATTTTGTAAACAAGGAGGGGCCAGAACGTGGATCCGAGACAACGCTTTTTGGGAGGTTTCAAAATAAGCCGTGATTTTATCTTGAATATCTCTCTCGAGTCCATTTTCAGTCGTCGCCGACATCAACTTTTGTAGCAAGAAATGTGCCACCAAAGTGCTGACACAGACAACCCATGCGGGATTACTCTTGCGTTTCTGGCGATCGCGGGAATCGATTGACATTTGTATGATTACCTTGGCAGTAATGAATGGTATACCATCTGGAAGTGACCAAAGAGCATCGTCTCCTTGGCCGGCTAATTGATAGTCAGCGCCGTGGAATTTAAGAGCTGGGGTTCCTACGTTGGAGCATCCACTTGCAGTAGGTATCAAATTAGCATTGGTCATTTCAACGATTCGAGGCCTATATGCCGTGGAGAGCAAAATTGGAAAAGTGTGACAAGAGAGGACAAATGGAGTTGTCAAAACACTTACGTGTATGGTCTCAACATCCGGAATTGCAGGATTTTCCCACCACTCCTCCGAAGAGAGAAGCTCGTCAACGTTTGCGGACATGCTGCTGGAATCATTGTAGGATGTGTTTAGGCTTTCACTTAGCGTCCCAAGGCATCATGAAAAGCAGCTCGTTTCTGTTTGCTCAGGCGGCTTCCTTGATCTAGTACTTGCTGGATCATGCTCTGAGCCTCAGAGGCGGAGAAGAGCGTAGGCGAGCCTGATGGGTCTGCAGTATACCTGCTCCACATCTTGAAAGGTGATTCACTAGTACTATTCTCTTTGAACGCTGTTGAATTCGTCCTTTTCTGGCCGTTTGAGCGAGAGCCCTCGGATCCGGATCGAGAAATCACAGTATCTGAGGTGGACGGCTTCGATAGATATGTGGAAGTGCCTCCTGAAAACTTCGAGGCTCCCATCATCGTAATGGTGTTCTCGAGAGTGGCCATCCTCGCTTCCATCTCCTGTCTGGTCTCGTTGCTACGCATAACCTGGATATCAGCCTCATCACCGGGCTTGAAGTATCGAGAGCCTCCAGACTCAACAACCAGAGGTCCTGGGCACGCTTACAGCTTGGAGGAAACATTCTCGCGTGGCTTTCTCTGCTGCTTTTGCCTCTGACGAAGACATGAACAGTTTGAATCCACACAATTGCTACAGGGAGCTTTACGGTCACATTTGATCTATTGCTCGTCAACCCTGGAATATTCTGGGACTGGCCGGCACATTCTACTCACCTTTCTTGCATAGCATGCATCGCACTGATTAGAATTGACATGTGTTAGTACGGGTGAATTATTATTATGTTCTCATGAGTAATAATTTTCACCAACAACAAAAACTTACAGCGGAGGTACCGACTGTCTCAGCTGCATCGCCGTTGCGGCGGTTCGATGCATTATGGAGCGGCGGAGTACTCGTTCCAGGACTATGGGATGCAGAATATTCCCTTTCCATGATCAATGGGCGTTGCCGGAATATTCTGGGCCAATTAAGGAGCTGCGATGACAGACAAGATTCTTTCCGTAAGATTGGGAGAAGGGGAGAGTAGAGTACCATGATTTCGGGATCCGAGAGGGTTCCTGCGAGTACATATATTGGCAAGCGATCGAGTGTGTCAAAGTGTCATGGTCTCTGGTCGTCGTCGTCGTATTCGTCTCGTCGGGGCGTCCGGACGAAGCGAGTCTAACCCAATGGATTCGGGCTCGGGCTCGGTCGGGGCACGGAATTCAACACATCAGTAATTTAATTCTTTCCTCCATGAATCATCCTCCTCTTGGCCAGCTACTTACTGTAAGTGCACATTCACTTTCTATACGCGTAATGATGTATCTTATCTCATACCTTTTGTTTCTGACCGAGTAGCTAGCTTCTGGTGGTGGTGTAAACAATTGATCCTCACCTGATAAACTCCGTCTGTTTTCGTGTTCTTGAAAGGACGGATTTGATAGAGAGAACTCCGTCAGTACAGGAGCAAGTAAGAGACCAAGCATCGGAGTCCGGTTCGACATGGTTCAACATCTTAGATTTCCCTTTCGAGCCAAATGGCTTCCAAGAAGGGTCCAAGATGCGGCCGGGGAGATTATCACCCCATCATGCCTTTTTGCCTGCACTTTCGCCTTCCTTCCGCTTAGCTACTACGTATGCGCTGCCTGACTTCGACGCGTGTGATAGGCTGGCTCGTTTCGACTTTTGCTCATGTCCCCACGGAGTACATCAGATCAATCGGGATATATATCTCGCGTCTGATGGCCTTCTTTCCCCTTCCCCATTCATTTTGGCCTGATACAAAACACTTGTTGGCACTCCCTTTCCCTTTTCCACTTCCTTCTCCTTCACCCTCGAGTTACCGCCAACAGGCAAGATGGCCACCACCGAGGATGCGGAAAAGTCAATGAGTCCCTTGGAGACTCCCATCGAGCCCCAGGTCAACAAGGATGATGACAAAGCAGCAGATGGTGGCATGAAGCCTTTTTTGGTACGTGGAAATAAACGAGATTCCGAAATTCCGTCGTGACCTCGATTTCACAACACCTCTTCCAAAATCCGAAAATCATAATCAAATGACCATGATTCTTGTTATGGCCCGGAGCAATTGCTTCAACTATCACGACCATAGAATCCTTGTCCTAGATCCAAGTCTAGAGTGTACTACTTACTGTTGCTAATTCTATCGTCCCGCTACTGTAGCGAATATTTAGTTTCGGACGTCCTGTAGATATCGCTGCTCAGGTAGTGGGAGGACTTTGTGCCATAGGATCGGGAACAGCGCTTCCCTTGATGTCCGTTGTTTTTGGATCTTTCGTCAACAAATTCACAGATCGAGACAATCTGTCTCCGGCGGAATTTCAAAAAAGTGTAAACACGCTCACGTGAGTTGTTCATGTTGATTCCCAACAACCAATCCTAACGTGTGATACAGCCTCTGGTTTGTATATCTTTTCATTGGAAAGTTTGTGTTGAGCTATGTATCGACAGTATGTTCCAAGTTCTAAAGTCCATCGCGCATGGCCTTTCCTAACGTTTCCTCCAGCTTCTTTTCATCATCGCAGCGCTTCGCATCACCAGTCGAATCAGATCTATCTTTGTCAAGGCCACCCTCCGTCAAGAGATTGCCTTTTTCGACAATGTTGGGCCTGGCTCAATTGCTATCAAAGCAACAACAAATGCAAATCAAATCAACACCGGCATAGCGGAGAAATTTGCGAGGTTGCTTCAGTCTATGTCAATGATTGTCACCGCCCTGATCGTTGGACTTACAGTGAGCTGGAAGCTCTCTCTCATCATCATAGCTGCAGTATTCCCGTTATTCGTGATTCTCTCGTTCACAATGACTTATGATGCAAACATCGAGGCCGATGTTCTTCGCATCTACGCGAAGGCCGGCAATCTTGCTGAGGAGATTCTTGGAAGCATCAAAACTGTTCGGTACGTGGCTCTCTGATTCTTCCTCGAAAACTTTACTAACGGAGTTGTAGTGCTTTTGAGGCCAATGCCGTTCTGCTGAAGAAATATGATGGGTGGCTTGTCAAAGCCTTCAAGGCTTCCGACAAAAGGAGTTTGGTGTGGGCCGTGATGTTCGGGGGTGACTTTTTCTTTGGCTACAGTAAGTGACAAGAAAAGCTTCACCAGGCATCTCAGAAGCAAATACTAAAATCCCTGCCTCTCTCTAGTGCCATATGCCTTAGCCTTCTGGTAAGCAGAGCTCATGATCTCTCCAAGGACAACAACTAACCATCGGTGTAATTAGGCAAGGCACGCGTATGTTTCTTGCTGGGGATCTGGCATCTGTCGGAAAACTTATCACGTATGAGACCCAAGGCGGATAACTCTCGAGAGGTGCTAATTTATTTATCTAACAGCGTGGTCTTCTCCGTTCTCATGATCTCCGCGGGTATCGCACAGATTGCGCCCGCCACTACCTCCTTTATTCAAGCATCATCAGCTGCAAGCGATCTCTTCGCAACTATAGACAGAGTCCCTCAACTAGACTCGTCTGCAGACGTGGGAGAAAAGCCATCTGAGATCCATGGCCACGTTGAATTCCGCAACGTCTCGTTCTCATACCCATCTCGCCCACACATCCCAATTCTGAAATCCATTTCATTCGATGTCCCTGCCAATAAGGTCACGGCTTTGGTTGGAGCATCTGGTTCAGGCAAAAGCACCGTCATCTCTTTGCTCGAACGTTGGTACGAACCGAACGTGAGTACACTGTCATCATTTTTTCATCCAAGACACGATCATGATCAACTCATTCCAAATCCCATTTCCAAGCAGTACAATCGCAGTGTAACTCGGGGCACAACGCTAACTTTGAGATACTGTGTATTAGAATGGCGAGATATCAATCGACGGTCACAAAATTGACGAATTGAACGTCAGATATCTCCGAAATAACATGCGCCTTGTTCAACAGGTAAGAGGCACGATGCATTCTTTGCATCCAATTCCGTCATACCTAGGCTGATTTAGATTTAGGAACCTGTTCTATTCAACGATACCATATTCAATAACATCATTCAAGGTTTGTCCGGTAGTGAGCATGAATTTGCGGAACATGACATCAAAATGAAGCTAGTAAAGGAAGCATGCCGTGCTGCCAATGCTGCTGAATTTATTGAGGAGCTTGACGAGGTGAGACGCTCAATCATCTGTTTCCCCGAAACGTAAAAACTTACAATCAACAGGGATATAATACACATGTTGGCGAGCGAGCAGGCTTATTATCAGGGGCCAAAAACAAAGAATTGCGATAGCCAGGAGTATTATTTCAAACCCAAGAATTCTGTTGCTTGATGAGGCGACGAGCGCTCTTGATGCCCACTCCGAAGGAATTGTCCAAAATGCTCTTGACAGAGTTTCGAAATCCAGGACCACAATTGTCATTGCCCGTATGTTTATATCCAATTGTTTTGTTCATTATTCTTCGAAAAAATTATTGGAAAAAGAAATTCCCATTTATTGTGGCGGGTCGAATTCATCCGATTGAATCTTTTGGGGTGGGGGACTTTGCTAATGCCCGCACAGATAAGCTAGCTACCGTTATGAAAGCAGACAACATCATCGTCCTAGGTCATGGTGAGATCCTGGAGCAAGGAACACATCTGGGACTCTTGGAGAGAAAGGGTGCATACGCGACGCTAGTTAATGTAAGTTCCAGCTTCTTGAAGTTTGAGTCACAACAGCTCTACGAAGTCATCGTTCCCACGAAACCACTAGGATACTCCTGGTGCCAATAACGAAGGCAAGCTAACCTCACATGTCAATTTTCTAGGCTCAACAACTTGGAAACAGCCTCAATTCACATGATGAAAAAGACACAAGCGTGGACGAGGGCGACAGCATCGATGAAGTCATTCAGGAACCAACTGCAAACAGGATCACGACGACAAAGTCTTGGGGCCAAAGTCACCCAGACTCGGCTGGATATACAAAGCTTAATCTGCTTCGCATTCTTTTCTTATTTATTCAAGAGAATGGACATATGTGGAAGCTATATACTGCGATTTTCTTCTTTTCGATTATTGGAGGTAAAATATTCGGCCATGGATTGCCCACGCCCAACGCTAACTCACTTTTTCAGGTGGTATATACCCTGTCCAAGCAATCCTTATCTCAAGATTGATTGTTGCGTACGAACTTCCTCGAAATGAGATCCAAAAAGAAGTCAATTTCTGGGCTTTGATGTTCTTCATACTTGCTCTCGTTGCTTTGGCTGCATATGGAATTTTAGGGTGGATAACCAACTCGGTATCTCAGGTATGTGATTCTTGAAAAATATCGGGTTCCCTCTCTAAACAAAAGTTTAGCTTTTAACCAAACGCTACCGCTACGAGATGTTGGAATCCTTGATACGCCAAGATATTTCTTTCTTTGATAAGCCAGAAAACGCTGGAGCCGCGTTGGCCTCACGATTGTCAACGGATCCCACAGGTCTCCAAGACCTCGTTGGAATGAACATTGCTCTCATCCTCGTTGTGGTCGTCAATCTACTGTCTAATGCAATCCTCGCAATTGTTTATGGGTGGAAACTTGCCCTGGTGGTTTTCTTCGGTGCCCTGCCACTCATTTTCTTCGCTGGTGTCATCCGTATCCGCTTAGAAACGACTTTGGACAACAAGAGTTCAAATGCGTTCGCTGACTCTGCCCGCTTCGCAAGTGAGGCTGTTGGAGCGATGAGAACTGTGTGTTCATTTACCATCGAAGACTCGATCTCCAAGGCATATGATGAACGCTTGCAGATCTCGCGCCATAAATCGATTCGACACGCCTTCCCCAACACACTTTTCCTTGCTGCCACTGAATCTATTCAGTTTCTTGGAATGGCATTGGCCTTTTGGTATGGTGGCAAACTTCTCGCTAGCGGGGAGTACAACACCAACCAGTTCTTCGTCATCTATACGTCAATTATTTTTGGTGGAGAGGCCGCTGCAATGTTCTTTGCCTGGACAACAAGTCAGTAGACTTTCCAATCTGTTTCCTGACGTCGAAATACTAATCAATGTCTAGATATTGTCAAGGCGCATGCTGGTGCAAATTATATCCTCCAACTCCGTCACAGTCACGCAGTCATCGCCAATGATCCGAACGCTAAGAAGCCAAAGCCGGGCAGCGATTACACATTTGACAAAATCCATTTCCGCTATCCTTTGAGGAAGAACGTGCCAGTCCTACAGGGACTTGATCTTCAAGTAAGAAAGAACGCATTTCATGTATCTGGAACCCGAGCTAATATGTAACAGATCAAAGCAGGCTCCTCAGTTGCGTTCGTGGGTGGTTCAGGATGCGGCAAATCCACAACCATCGGTCTTCTCGAACGATATTACGATCCTTCGTACGGCGCACTTCAATTCGGAGGAAGTCCACTGCCTGATCTTCAACTATCCGAGTACAGATCACTTATCTCACTGGTTTCCCAGGAACCGACGCTCTATCAAGGTTCGATACGAGAGAACATTTCCCTAGGGGCAACCGGCTCCGTAACTGAGGAACAAATTGAGAAAGCAGCAAAAGAGGCCAATATATTTGATTTCATCTCATCTCTTCCAGAAGGATTAAGCACAGATTGTGGCAGCAGGGGTACGCAATTGAGTGGAGGCCAGAAACAGAGGATCGCGATCGCCAGAGCGCTAGTGAGGGATCCGAAGATAATTTTGTTGGATGAGGCGACTAGTGCTTTGGATACTACTTCTGAGAAGGTAAGTTTGGTTCATGTTCTTGTCTCGTCAATTTAGATGGCTAACGCAAACTTTTTGTTTAGTTGGTTCAAGAATCCCTCAATAATGCTGCTCGGGGCCGAACGACTATCAGTGTTGCTCACGTAAGTACCCCTCGTTTGATGAATATCAAGTATACCACTGACCACAATATCCAGAGACTCTCAACCATCCGAGATTGCGATAAAATCTTCGTTTTCGATCATGGGGTTGTGGCCGAATCTGGAACCCATCAGGAGCTTTTGGCTTTGAACGGTAGATACAAGAAATTGGTGAGCAAACTTCCCTCAACCTCTCTCTTTGTTAATGAGCCACTAACTTATCGTCTGCTAGTGCGAAGCGCAATCCCTCGATCAAGCTAGCTGAGCGTGCGCATATATCTATTATTAAAGTTAATTTAGATGGATGGGAGTTTTGGATTTAGACGTCGCGCTTGCGACCAAAATAGAGCGCTTTTTATCTCGACTTCGTTCTCTTTTGTCATTTCTCTGTAGAGGCTTTGTAATTTGATGGGATATATAACTTGGGCATGAGCTCGATTTCTTTAGCTCAATTATGTACAGTACACGAATGATTCAATAGAGCTTCATCAACCTTGTCGATCATTAGTTCCGAGCACTGGTCTTCAAAACCGGGAGACTTGACACTCCCAAATTTTACTGATTTTCATTTTAACTAGTTCTTTTTGAAGGAAACTAGACCATCGGATTTTCCTGATTTGTTTCCTCAGTCTGACAATGTCTCTTGGCTGAATTGAGGATAATTATCGCATATCCGGATCTCTGGGATTTCCAATTTGCAACCACTCGCCACTTCGCTTGGCTATTTTCGTGCCCGTACAATCGAACTCCGGGTATCTATCTGTATTCTTAGACAGTGTGGTGATCACGTTCATCCTCTTACCGATACTTCGTAAGACATTCTAAGGCACATGTGCCAAGACAATGGGTCAAAGCTTCATTTCCCCAACGTCACGTCAAGCTGTCTCCTAAACCATCGCAATACAACTCACAACCATGAGCTTGAAGACTGTATACTGAAGTATCTGATACATAGGAACTGAACTATATCATAGGAATTTGGAAAAGATAGAATCTCGGCGCTCACACCTTCAAGATGGTCAAGCTCTTGGCTTTGTCGTCCCTCATCGGACTTATGTGCAGCAGCGCATTTGCATCAGAAGAGATGAGTTTGATAGAGAGAAGGGCACGGGTATGTCTAAATATCACTACTACCATCTCAATTCTCCTATAAGTCTCATCTAACGCAGAGACAGCGTAACACAATCTCAAAACAAGTTCTCAGTACACCTGTCATTCACACCCAAGACACCAACCCCAGCCTCCTCTACTCAGCCCACAACCTCTCTGTCCCCATCGACCACTTCCACAACGATACAATCTACAGCCCACACACCTCTGCTCATTTCAATCTCCGCTACTTCTTCGACGCCACTTATTACCGCCCAGGTGGTCCAGTGATTGTTCTCCAAAGCGGCGAAACCAGCGCCGTAGGCCGTCTCCCATTTCTTCAAAAAGGTCTGTTACACGACTTAGCAGTCGCAACGCACGGTATCGGCGTCGTTATCGAACATCGTTACTATGGAACTAGCATGCCGATGCCCGACTTGTCAACAGAGAATTTGCGCTTCTTGACGACTGATCAGGCGCTTGCCGATCAAGCTTATTTCGCAAAGAATGTGGTATTTCCCGGCTTGGAGCATCTAGATCTCACCGCTCCAAAAGTCGCTTATCTTGCTTATGGCGGGAGCTATGCTGGAGCGTTCGTGGCTTTTCTGAGGAAGTTGTATCCCGATATCTACTGGGGTGCTATTTCCTCGAGTGGTGTCACGGCAGCGATATGGGATTACTGGCAGTATTACGAGCCAATTCGTGTTTATGGCCCTGCGCGGTGCATTGAAATCACGCAGAAAATTATTAATGTGGTCGACAATATTCTGATTGGGAAGAATGACACGAAAACGACGGCAATTTTGAAGGGTGTGTGGGGATTGCAGAATGTTACCCATGATGATGATTTTGCTTCGCTGCTTTCTTTGGGAGTTGAGGGCTGGCAGGCGCGAAATTGGGATCCGGAGATCAGCGTTCCTTGGTTTGAGAATTATTGTCATACTATCGCTTGCGGTTATCTCACTGCACCTGTACCCACCGGTCTGAAATCAACTGTTCAGTATCTTCTCGAGGAAGGAGGGTACAGAGACGAGATTGACTATTTGACCACGCCAATGTTGAATTGGATTAGCTGGCTCACGGCAAATGTAGTCAATAGGTGTCGTGGCCACCAAGATGATTGTTTTGGATCACGAAATGCCGAATTTTATGCCCAGGATGACATTTCTCAAGATTGGAGATCTTGGCCATATCAAGTTCGTTCACTTTTTCTCAAATCTCTTAACTTCCATACTACGAATTAAAACTAGGAGGCACTAACAAACTTCCCAATATAGTACTGCACCGAGTGGGGCTACCTCCAAACGGGCAACACGCCTCCTGACACCCTCCCTCTTGTATCACGCCTCACAACCCTCTCATACAGCTCCATCATCTGCAACCTCGCCTTCAACATCACCACACCTCCCTCTGTCGACCGAATCAACAAACACGGCAACTTCTCCCTCTCTTATCCACGTCTCGCCATCATCGACGGCGAGCAAGACCCATGGCGTCCTGCTACCCCACACGCAAGTCCGTTTATTGACGGCGTGAATAATCGAACGAGCAGTGTGAGCGAGCCCTTTTTGATGATTGGTGGTGCCGTACATCATTGGGATGAGAATGGATTGTTTCCAAATCAGACTCGGGCTGTTCATAAGGAGTTGCCGCCGAAGGAAGTGAAGAGGGTGCAGAAGGAGGAGATAAGTTTTGTGTTGGGTGGATGAAGGAGTGGGATGCTCAGAGGGCGGAGGAGGAGAGAGTGGAGTTGTGAGGTGCTGAATTCCCTAGGCAAAGATTGGCAATACCAGTCTCACAAGATCTCGATATTTCATTTTCTTGATGGTTCATCTAATCAAGCGTCCTCAAACATGACCAGAAGGTCATTTTCCAGCCTCAAAATTGCAGCTTCCTGCTCCCGAATCTTTTGCCTGAGAGCTACGACATCGTTCTTCTCCGCTGAGATTGCAGTATCTTCTCTTGTGCCCGCAAGTTCATTTCTCAAATCCTGCAATTGCGCCTGCAGGCTTGCCTTCATAGTCTGCTCTCTCACCAAACTTTCCCTCTCTACCTCAAGCTGACGGCTCAGCTGTTGTATGTTAGCCTGCTGCATTTCTGCAGCGCGATTCGTCTCTTCGTTCTTTGTCTTCAAAGTCTTAACTTCCCGTCGAAGTTCCTCAATCTGCTTTTTTAGATCCAATTCTGTTTGCTGCGGGCTCATTCCCCTGCCTTCCCATTCCCGTTGGTCTCTGCTGGCCTGCAGAAACTCGGCCCTGGCGCCTGCAACAAGTGCCACATTTTCCGAGGCGGCTAAATAATGGTCAATTCAGGAAGTTATGTTTTCTCAGGTAAGAAGAGATAGCGAATGAACCTTACAACTTGAACTGCCACTGTCGATCTCAATGCTTTGCTGCCCTTTATTCCAGAACAGAGAGTCTAGTGGCGTGCGAGCAACACTCTGGGGTCCATAAGATGAAACGCCCGTGTAACTGAGCAGGATCACACAATGATATTCCCAATGTTCTATCACGGTGGCATCGCACGATCTCTTTTCGGTGCCGCTACACCTGTCGACGGATGCGCTTCCTAGGACACTCCGTTGAAATTCAGAGGAAGATTTGTCAACTTTGAGGGCATCAGAAGGCTATTTGATAATTTTTGACGGGTTTCTTACGAATTCCATAGTATACCGTTGCACTGTCGGTTTTGCTCTCCAGAGGGATGCACAGGAGGAGCTGTCCTTCTGGACTGAGCCACAATTCCGGGTAGCCTCCATCAAAACTCCCTGCTCCGTTGATGCTTACGGAACTTGATAAGCTATACCAAGATTTTAGCTTTATGATCTCGTATCAAAGCTGGAAGGGGGTTGTTTACCATGTTCCAATCGTCCGGCCACCCTTGACAGCATCCATAATTTGGTATGCTTCTAAAGTTTTTGCTGACCTTTAGAGGGCCCGAGAATGACATTGAGTTTGAAGATTAAAGAGACTTATTTACCTTCATAGTCTGCAAATTTGAGAGCTTGAGCGCCTCCCAGCCACTTCTTCAAGATTTCCTTCAATTCGCCTTGGTCCCGAGAAGATCGATTCTTGATGTAAATGTGCCTTTCCAGAGGATGGCATACTTCAATATTCCCCCTACCAGTATATATGAGGTGAGTAAACTCGTTGACTTCCCAACAGATGTCAGCATTACTGGCTCTCGCTGTCTATCAAGTAGTTAAACACACCCGTATAAACAATCTGCAAGCCGAGACTTGGCATCTCAACCAGAATCATCTCCGCAGACAACTCATCTTTCCGATTATAGATGGAGACGCTCCCCCGCACATCGTGGCGAGTGAATAAGCCCCATTTGGACCGGATTCCTCTGTATTAGATTGATGGTCAATACTGAGCTTTTCATCTCGATTTTTGAAACATATTTACGAACACTTTCAACCGAAGCTGGAGTTCGTGAGAGGGAAACCTATATTCCCCTGGCCTGCACTCATCGGCTAAAGCAGATTGTTCTGATCCCATCTTGGGATTTTGAACTATGGGAGCCTTGAAGGGGAGGATGAGAGTGTTGTGCGGGGATGCTATGTGACGAGGGCGATTGGTTGATTCCTAAGGATTAAGATCTTGTGTTGTAAGTATTTGATTATAATACAGCGCCCGGTCGACGATGGAGCGTAGAAGATCGTAGTCAGAATCTTCAATAACTGGGGTTTAATGAGAGAAATATAAGACGGGGAGAAGCACATGGTGCAAAACAATAATCAGGCTCCGTAGAGCGCCTATCTATTTCTAGGTTGCCGCATGATTAGCTCCATATTCAAGCCACCAAGCGACGCCCGAATTCTGACCCAGGAACTGATGTCCTGTCTCTCTCCGACGCATGATTTCCTTCCTCTCTCTTGATACTCGATATTTGATGGCTTTGGGAGAAGGTCGTTTGCAAAACACCTCGAATACATGCTAGATTCTCACGATGACTTCAACCGAGCTCCTTGACTTCCTTGAGACCTTACAAGGCAATGCTAGTGAGGGTCCTTCATTTGATTTCTCAGGGCCTTCTCAAAGATCTCTCAGGCTACGAAGTCAGAAGCGATTCAAGCTATCCGACCAAACCCTGAGAATCGTGGATGATGCGATACTCAAGAAGCTAGAAGCTGGGCTGGATCAAGGGATCATCGCCAGTTTACGACGTGAACTCCAGAGAAAAGCTGCCGAGGATTTAATTACACGGTCCGAACCTGGTGGAGCAGGTCAACCTGATGAGATGCATACTGGTCAAGATCAGTCTGAGCCGGGATCCAGGTCTGATCTATTTGAAGTGGTACGTCTGATTTGTATATTAATTGTTGTCGGTGGGAGATTATGTCTAATCCCATTACCAGGCTTCAGGTCATTCTTGCAACTCATGCGGCACCACAATTTCCGGAGAGCTCAGATATTGCTCCAAATGTGAAGAAGTAATATGTTTGAAATGCTGGGGTCTCATTCCTATGCATAGAGCTACCTCAAGAAGCTCACACCTCCACAATCCGACCGGAATTGGTATCTACGAGTGGATGGAGTCAACACTGAACTCGGACATATCTGAGGAAGAGCAGGCTCGGCTGCACAAAGACGATCTTAGGTCCTTCTGGTTTGGTTTAACATCGAACGATAACGAATCGCTGGGAGAACGACCCAGCGCCCCAATGCTTGTGTCTACAGATGTCTATCGAAGCCTTATGTTACAATCTTCTGCCCCAGAAAGATTAAATCAGTGCCCTAGTTTTATCTCTTTCATTGGACCGACTGGGGTGGGTAAATCTACTCTGATTGTAAGTCACACATCTTCGGAACGTAATTTTTGAGAATTGGCTGGCTAAACAGTTACCATCAAGAAAGCCTTGATCACACTTGATCCGTCGAGTACCAAATGCGTAACACCAGTGCCTGGAAGCTCTGCCACTCTAGGTTGCGCAACAAGTGCAGATGTTCATCTCTACAGCGACCCTTCGACTCTCAAAAGTGCTCATCCGCTCTTGTTTGCTGATTGCGAGGGAATGTACGGCGGAACTACGGTGCCAATATCCAGATTCAACAGTACAGACGGAATGCGTCACCTGGCTCAGGACACCCTCCACTTTTTGACGTACGATTTCTATCATTCGGGTCCCCTTGGACCAGATCAGTCACTATCATAGCTTTACTGACCTTCATTAGTACAATAACCCCACGCGTATTCAGACAATCTGGGCACTCTCCAAAGAAAGTTTTCTGGCCCAAATTCGCGGTTGAAGAGCTCTATCCTCGACTGCTCTATGTTCTTAGCGACGTACTTTGTTTTGTCACCAACTTGGCAAACACAATTGAAGCCAACATGGAGAACCTCATATTATGGGCAGACAAGATTCATGCAAAAACTATCAACCAACCGGCCTTACCACACGCCATCGTGGTCATCAATGGGCTGCAAATCAACGCTCGAGATTGGCTAGACGAGGATATCGCCACTAATCGAACACTTCGCCAAAGATGCAATATGATACTTGTCGATCCACGAATGAAGGAGATTGCAAAAACCTGGGAAGGGAAACTACCGCCAGAAAAACTACCAAAAACTGTCTATGATCTCCTTCTTCTTTACTTTGCGGACATTCGTGTTGTTTACATCCCGTCCAAGGAGAACATAACTCCGGACGAGATCTACAAGCAATACCAACAACTTCGAAATCGCATTCAAACACAGTGCAACTTGGTCCAGGCGCAGAAGAGAGCTTCCTGGAATTTGCTCAACAGTGATGAAGTCTCGACTTACATCAACTATGTTTTCGACCACTTTTCGCAGTTTTTCGATGAGCCCTTTGACTTTTTCAAGGTATCTAAGAAATACAATCTTATGCCTGACGGTTTCGAAGAGCATCTATGCAGTCTGATGAGGCGTATGAGCTCGCAAAGCAACACTGTCCCTGGTGTAGACGAGCGCACTGCTGCACTAGTAGCTTCATATATAGCACATGAGGCTACACGCAAAACCAATGTTAGTAGGTACCTCCCGTGCCTAGATCCCTACAGAAATTAAGCTTCTAAATACACGCTTCCAGAATTAATCCCAGAACGAGTCTTTCACGAGTTTGACACAAGTTGCCGATCGGGATATGTCAATTTCTATGAGCAATTCTCTCCCTGCGGCTTCAACAACGGACTAGAGCGATGCACCAACATCCGTGATGGTCACGTCAAAGGTCACCAGTGGTATGATGGACGCATTATAGGGGTTGGAGAGTATGTACAGCCCTACGACTCCAAATACACGACTGCGTTCACCACAAACGTACAAAAAGGGCTGGAGCAGCGAATCAAAGATATCGAGTTGCTTCGCCCAGCAACGCCAGACTACATTGCTCTCGACATGAACAATCACAGAGCTACATTGAAATCGGAGGCGACGAACTGGCGAGTCACGTTCTCGAACAAGACTTGTTTTCTATGTTTGTTCAACCATCCTATGTATGTGATACCTTGTGGCCATGGCATTTGCCCGAGTTGCGTCCGAAATTTTGGGAATCTTGATGTGCGAGAGCGTCATGTCTTTCAACTTAGTAGCTGTCCACTTTGTTGTGAAGACGTCAAAGAAGACAAAGAATGGCCGTGGATAATCAAGATGAAGCCAGAATCCGCGGGAGTGCGGTTACTCAGCTTGGACGGAGGAGGTATACGAGGAGTCATCTCGATCACGATTCTGGAGATGTTGGAGGAAAAACTGGCCTTGAACATCCCGATCTTCGATTTTTTTGATCTCATCGTTGGAACCAGTACAGGTGAGCAAGCTTTAACAAGATGATGCTATCTCTCTTTCCCTTCACTTAACCCTTAAAACACTAACTCTTGTCACTGTCAAAGGCGGAATCATCGCATTAGGACTCGTGAAGAACAACTGGAGTGCTTCGGAATGCTTAAAAAGATTTAAGAGCCTTGCAAGAAAATCGTTTCGGAAGCACGTTGGAGCCAAAATCCCTCTTCTTGGACTAATTATCACCTATTTCAAGGATAGTCAGTATCGAGGGGAAAATATTGAACAGCAGTTGAAAATTGCTTTTGGTGAAACAGACCAAAGATACCTTTTTGGACCGGACCGGAAATGTTCGTATGAAAGCCAGAAGAGGGTCAGGAGGGCTAATGTCAAGGTGGCCGTTACGACAACGACAAGTATCGGTGACAAGCCCGTTTTGATGTCTAATTACAACCGTCTGGGTTTGACTAAGGGTAGTGAAACTTGTGTAACTGCATACTGTTACTTGTTGCTGAGCAAGATTTAGGGATAGAACTTTACCGCGAAGAGAAATCAGAAAGAGAACTGAGGACATGGCAAGCGTGAGATTAATTGTCTTTCATTCCACCAGAGCTCGAGTTGACTTCTTTTAGCGCCCGCTGTACTTCTGCAGCACCAGCTTACTTTACCCCGTTTATTGCCCCCAATCAACAAAGCTTCCAAGACGGTGGTCTGAAGAACAATAATCCAGTCTGGGTGGCTAGGAGCGAAGGAAATTTTATTTGGCCCGACAGCAACCACCTGGATATGATGGTGACAATAGGTACCGGAAGCTACAACAAGTCTGCAAAAGTATCATCATCAAGCGGAGTTCCAGGCTTCATACACCGTATCATAACGACCTTTAATAGTTCTTTGGATGGCGAGAAAATTTGGACTCAATACCTGGCCGAGCTTGACAAAGAAACAAAGGAGAGACACCATAGGCTTAACTTTGTGCTAAAGAGGGATATACCTCTCGATGCAACCGAAGAGCTTGAGGCGTTAGAGATTGAGACGCGCAAAGTCTTCAGCAGTACTGCGGGCCAATTGACGCTCCAGAATGTGGTTGATGATCTCCTCGCATCTCTGATATACCTCGAAGTCTTGAATTTCAGAACTCTGGATCATGGGCGGGTTGAGGTTCGCGGCCTTCTGGGATGTCGCCTTCATCGTATCCATCAACACCAAGCTACCTTGATGGCTCAACTTGGAGCTCGACACGGCAGATTCTTGATCGATGGAACAAGAGTTGTTGAAATAGATCCGACTGTCTTCACCTCAGTCCTCCGAG
Organism: Tetracladium setigerum; assembly: GCA_031472005.1. Taxonomy (NCBI): domain Eukaryota; kingdom Fungi; phylum Ascomycota; class Leotiomycetes; order Helotiales; genus Tetracladium; species Tetracladium setigerum. The sequence goes on along the minus strand of PZJY01000008.1, from coordinate 1,423,980 downwards.
GGGGTGATTTCCAAATGCCTCTCACTATCGTCATCCCAAGCCTGGAGCATATTTTGGATGTATCTCTTGTGCTTGGAAATCCAAATGATGCAGCTCATATCGCGTCGAGGAATGTGAAGTTGCATCACTTAAGTGGCTTTCCGAGAACTTTTACAAAAGTAATTAGAAAATTTCTCTAACCATGGCGGTTAACCCGACTGTTGAAAACTAATATAGTTCTTTAGGAATTCCTGGAATCACAAGGAAGAGAGTAAAACATGATTAGATGAACTAAATCTGAGGGCGTTGCAGAATCCCTCTCGAATCTCGCATTGAATGAGGTCTAACGAAAATTGGACGTTAGTTCGCTCATCATGACATTTAAGGATCCATACATGCTTTCCCTTGCAAGAATAACTCTCAGCTGTCCTTTAGCTTCAATCATCAATCAGGCAAAACCTTCTCGGTCCACTCCCGCAATCTTCCCGATGACTCCAAAGTCTTCCCCTCCTCACTCAAAATTCCATAGTCCACACCTCCGCCCTAATTTCCTCAGTCATTCGCCAAACGAGAAACTTGAATTCTAGTCACAACAGGAATAATAAATGCTGGCCATTGAGACCAAAAAGAGATGAAAGTACATATATGAGAATTTGCAACTTGAATTCAATCAAGGTTTTTGTTATCATTTCCGAACCAGGGGATTGAACCCAAGCTAACATCTATATATCGGTCCCCTGTGAGATCCCTGGTTAAATATTCAAAAGTAAAAAAAAGATTGATACTCTATGTCGGGACGAGTGGATTTGCCGCCTCGGGCTGGGTAGCAAATGAAGGCAAAAATAGAGTCAAATCGACTGTTTCCGAACCAGGGAATTGAACCCTGGTCTCCGGCAGACACTCAAGATGAATGAGAAGCCGAAATGCTAACCATTACACCAGTTCGGATTGGATTTGTTATGAGAGGAATTTCCTAGTATCGATTTATAAATATGGGTACTGGAGGAATTGGAAGAATTTTCAAGCCTTGGCGTCCCTGACACATCTATGTCCAATCATATGTTATTAATCGACCCAAACCACAAAAAATCTTCAAGAAGAAAGACAAACCCACCTGAATTATCATTTATCAGTATCACGTCGAAAGCTCATTGCGTAGGAGATAGCTATGTTGAAGTGAGGTGGAGTGGGAATTGACTACTTATGTACAGTACTCCTTCACGTTTTAGGAAACATGCAGAACGCATAGCAGTTGCTTCAATTCGTGTACTTGGGGCATTATACATGCTAACATATGCTCTGTAGGTAATATCTAGACACGTACTTTAGCCAGGAAATATTGCATGTCATTGATCAGTCGCTAGACCGGCAATCGCAAGCTGTTTATTGAAGTTGGCTTTTTTACAAAGTACAATATCATATCGCCAGTACATCCTAGCTTGCTGTGTCTACACCGCCTAACCAACAAGCTATCCAGGCCAGGTCATTATTTCAACTTCAGCTAACGCCTAAAGAAATGGCTGTTTCACATTCATGCAGATGATGCGGGGACGGAACGTGCCGTCCCCCCAAACTGCCATGGCTAAATTGCGGTGAGGGACTGCAGGAGTCGAGACTGGCTTTGAAGTACTTACGGAGAACAGCTTCTCTTTACAAATCTTAAGACAAAATTTAAATTGAATGTCTTCTTATTGAGCCTGTCACCAATCTTGACAGTTGAAACAAAGGCAACGATGGCGAACACCGATAACACACTCTTTGAGGATGAGTACGAAAGCTCACTAGATCCTCAACTCCCACCCTTCTGTAGAGGTAAGCTACACAAATGTAGACATCTCTGTCCTGTATGCGGCTGAACGTGTGTCTCTGATAGAATTATGCATTACAATCACTTAAAATTGCCACCATTTCTGTGTGTATAGCCAAGTGGCTGACTGACTGGTAGACCGATGCTTTGAAGATGCGTTTGGCGAGAATGGCTGTATCTACTGATCTTTCAAGGTTGGTGACTTGGTCAAATCATGAAGTTTCGTGATCATTGTTATCCTTGTCGTCAAGTGGCTGGCTGACTTGGTGGAGTTCTTGAAGTTCTAGATTGGATAGGTGGCTGTAACCATGTGCATTGTTTGAAAGGACTCGTCACAATCGCCCTGAGAAGCTGCAACTGCAACCGCAACTGAGAGATATCAATGCACTTTGAACCGCCACAACTCTGTATTGACTGGCTAGACCTTTTCTGTTTCTTTTCTTATTTCTATCATTTTCAGGATCGTACAGAACGCGAGGAGAGTTGGCTATAAATAGGAAGGTGAAATACCTCCTGGGTAACTTTCATTGATTGAACTTCATCTCTACAGACCACACATTCCCCATAAAAATTCACAATGACTTCAAACCAAGGCTTCGGCACGGGCTACATTCCCGACACCCCCGACCAAAACGACAAGCTCCTCAGTGAGTTATATAAACACGTTGACATAGGTGTCTACCAGAACATCCTCGAGAAGGCCCAACGACACAAGAAATTCACCCTGGAAGGTTCCTTGCCACCTGTGTACAATCAACGTGATCTTGGAAGCTGCGTTGCCAATGCTACCGCCGCCGCACTTCGCTTCGCCTGGAAGAACTCTTTTATGCACGTCTCCCAGCCATACGACGACTTCGACCCTTCACGCTTGTGGATCTACTACTACGCAAGACTTGCAAAACCGGACACCGAATTCAGAGATACCGGTTGCGAGATTCGGAATGCTTTGAAGGCACTGAAGATCAAGGGCGTCTGCACGGAGCAATCCTGGCCATACCTGAACCCGGCGGAGTCTGCCGCTGGTAAGTTTTATAACACTCCAAAAAACTCTCAACACAAGTGATTAGTCTGTTTTGGAAAAGGGTTTCCAAGGCAGCTTCTTGACCCGTCCCAAGTTTGTTCGTGCTAACTCGTTACATTCAGTCAAGAATATCCAGGAGGATACTAAAGATCCAGACGCAATGCCCGATGACTGCCGAGCAGGAATCCTGACAGAGGCGGCCACCGCGAGTGCTGCCGCATTCGACAAGTTCGAATTCGCCTATCACCGTATCCGAAGTTTCAGTGACCCAGACGCTCCAGCAGTCGAGACAGTCATCAATCAGATGTGCGCTTGTTTGTCAGACGGATTCCCCATTCTCTTCGGCTTTGGAATGTACTTCGAAGCCGACAATGAAACCAACGAGTTCGACAATAAGGCCAATTGGGACGGGGATATCTTCAATGTTGAGAATGTAAACCATGGGAATCCCAATGGAGGCCATGCCGTAGTTGTTGTTGGCTTTGACAGAGAAAACAAGTTGTTCCGCATCATGAATTCTTGGGACACTGATTGGAAGGACAATGGATTCTGCTGGATGCGCTTCTCATGGTTTGAGCGGGACGACACACCTTACGATATGTGGACTATCCGTCCTGCTCTGGCACCTATACTCAGAGACCATGACCCTATCCAAGAATGAGATCCGAAGGGCTAGCCTGAAGCTTAAATCATTCGTATTGAGTAGCAGAATGAAAAGTTTGCTTTGACTGAGCAGGCATGTCTGATTGATTGAGTGCTAGCTCTACGTGCAGTTGAGTTTTGCTTAAACTTGAAAAAAAAATACATGAAAGAGCTCATCTTGTAGCTTTGTATGTACTGTATGCATGTACAGCATGTCTACAGGTATATAGAGTAGATAACAAGGTTGAAGACGGCGTCAATGAAATCAAATCTTGCTATCTTGCTCTTTCGTCGCTGGCCCTCTATTCCATCGATGAAAGCCATACAAAAAGATGTTGCACATAAGAAACCTTTAAATTAAATTGAAGTAAGATGATTCTGCTATTTATCCCACCTCTTTTTCGAGCGGAGAAATTATGGTACACGGATCCTTTCTTTCGCCCCCTTCCCCCTCATCTCATGTGCTTTACTTCCTTCCGGTGTGTATATATATGAGTGAATGCCTCGTATCTACATAACCAACCCATTTAAACACGGAACCTTCCTTTCCCAATGCAATTAACGATGCGCCCGTGAATGGAACTCCAAAAAAAGAGACAGACAGACCAAGAAAAAGAAAATGGAAAAGCAGAGCAGAAACAAGGCAAATTATGTCTGTGCCGTCCAGTCGCCTATTCCATCCTGCCCCCTGTTCCATTCCTAGACATGCTTATTGATTAGCTTTTCCACCATCCTTGTTCAACCCAGCCGTGAGATTAGTGACCTCCTCTACATCTTCTTCTTGCTGGCCCTCGACTACTTCTTTTTCAGTCAAGATTGGATCCATGATCCTCTTCTCAGCTTCCTCTCCACCGCTCATTTGCCACTCCATCAACTTGGAGAAAGCAGATTCAGGATCACTGGACAAAGCAGTGTACGTTCCTGTCTCTGCTACCCTTCCGTCATTGGATAAGACAATAATGTGATCTGATCTCTTGATAGTAGAAAGGCGATGAGCGATCGAGATCGTCGTATTATGACCTTTAAGAAGAGCTGCCAAGGCAGAATTAACCAGTGTCTCAGACTCGGCATCTAAAGCAGACGTTGCTTCGTCAAGAATTAGAATATCCGGAGATTTTAACAAGGCGCGTGCGATCGCAATTCTCTGCTTCTGCCCGCCAGAAAGCTGAGCACCTCGGGCTCCCACGGAGGTGTCGAGGCCTTCAGGAAAGTCGCTGATGAATTGACAATTTGCTTTTCGGGCTGCGGCGATAATCTCGGCTCTGGAAGCATGGGGCTTGCCATATGCGATGTTTTCGGCAATGGAACCGGACATGAGGACAGGTTCTTGGCTAACGATACCAATTCTTCGACGGAGAGATTTACCATTCATACTGGAGATGTCTACGCCGTTTATCGTGATACTTCCCTCGGTGGGATTATAAAACCTCAACATCAGGGCCCCGATTGTGCTCTTTCCTCCACCACTGGGTCCAACAATTGCAACGTTTGAGGACGAGGGGATCTCGAAATTGAGACCGTCAAAAATCTTAACGGCTGGGCGGGTAGGATAGGCAAATGATACGTTGGTGAATTTGATGGGTCCTTGGGCGGAGACGACCTTGGTTCCAACGGTAGCGGGAATCGTCGGTTTTCTGTCCTGGAGTTCGAAAAGTCGGCTGGCTGCTCCAACACCTTTCATGAGTTCAGAGTAGAAGGATGAAACACCAAAAAGACTGGAACCAGCGTACGCGGTATACATCAGGAACGATGTAAGATCACCAATACTGATGACTCCGCTCTTGACCATAGATCCTCCCGAGTACAGCAATGCCAATATTGTGATGTTGCCCAAGAATCCAGAAGAACTGAAGAAAGTTGCACTGATGAGAGCTTCCCTCTTGCCTAGGGCAAAGATCTTCTTGATTTGGTGATTGTAACGCCCAACTTCCTGAGTCTCTGCGGCAAATGCTTGACTGGTTCGTACATTTCCAAGTCTTTCTTCTGCAATTTTGGTCAATGTACCGAGATTGCGCTGTATCTTTCGGCTCAGATTTCGAATAGCCCGACCGTAGAAGAAGGCACCAATAGCCACAGGCGGTAACATGAGACAGAGAATGCTGGTAAGCTTTAAGCTCACCCAGCCCATGGCAGCAAACCCAGCGCCACCACTGACCATTGCTCTCAAGCCGTCTGATAAATTCTGCGTGATACTTTTGCCCACAATAATAGTATCAGAGCTGAGTCGAGAGATCAAGTCTCCTGTCCGGTTCGCGTCGAAAAATTCGGCATTCTGCACATACGTCCTTCGGTAGAGTTGGGATCGGAGCCTGGCGACAATTCGCTCTCCTACAATTCTCAATATTATGATTCGTCCATAATTGGCAGCAGCTCCAACGGTAAGGACACATCCCAGGGCAATATAGAATTGAGATAAATCAAGTCCAAAAAGCGTTCCACTCTCCGAGGCGTCCTTGGTCGCGAGATCCAAGATCTTTCCAATCGACAGTGGAATACTCATTGTAATCGTTGAGGATATAAGCAAGAACGTAAAGGCGAGTCCCAGCCATTTGGCCTCGGGTTTCGCAATTTTGATCAATCTCCATATCTCCCCAAATCCAGCCGAGTTTGGTTGTGTTTTCGCGCTTTGCAGACGTGCACTTAAATTTACTTGGGTAGCCTGTGATGCTTTCTCCGATCGTTGGAAGTCTTCCGCATACTGATTATCCAGCCGTTCTTCTTCCTCTTCCTCCTTGCGCGCTTGCTCCTTCGCGATATGATCCTGCCTCTCCGAAGCGTGAGGTTCTTCCTTTTGCGTATTTTGAAGTTGTGCTGTGCTATTGAATGGTCTTAGCTGTGAAATGGCAGGTCGCCATGGGGAAGCAAAGGCGTTCCGTGATCGCGAAAGCTGGTTGAGAGTCTGAGAGCTCGATTTAAGGTTGACGGGCGAGGACTTTGGCGTTGGCGGAACATGAACATTCGAATTGAAGCGTCTAAACACATTGGAAGCTCTAGGAGCAAGCCGCGAGGTTCCCACTGGTGTCGAGGTCGTCCTTGCAAAGTGTTGTGAGGCGATATCCCATACCGAGACCTGTATTAAATTTTGCGAGAGACCTCGGGAAACGAAGAAAGTGTGTCGCATTGCGGCGACTATGGGAGGGAGATTTTGTCGGTACAGTATCACCGAAGTTGGAGGTCTGAAATATAGCTGGTTCGCAGGCCCATGATCGTTCGTGAAGAGCGAGACGAGCAAAGTTGTCAAGCCCGAAGATTGTCGTCGTTGAGGGACAAGTAAAAGGTCGGGATGAAAGGGGATGTAGGGGATCAACGGGGATCTCTGCTCCTCTGCTCTCATCACTAATCTCACAAAACGACGATTTGCGATGACGGAGACCCGAATTGCTCGGCCACCGTAGAATGATCTTGGCACTCGTGAATGTACCTTTGTACCCTTGTACCTTTGTATCTTTTGGCAACGCAACCCCTCCAAAGCTTTCTGCCCGCTTCTGTACTCGAAGTACTTTCTTACCTTCTTACCTTGCACTTCAAGACAACGACATAAACCAACAGAAGAAAGAAATACAAAGATTGATCATGCCTGTCGACTATAGCAAATGGGTATATCCCTTCTATATTTCCTTTCCTTTCTACCTGCCAACCCAACTTTCTTTCGCGGCTAACCCCTCCTCCACCTAACAGGATGCTCTCGAGCTCAGTGACGACTCCGACATCGAGGTACATCCCAACGTAGACAAACGCTCCTTCATCCGCGCAAAGCAGAACCAGATTCACCAGCAACGATCCGAACGCAAACACAAAATCGAAACTTACAAATACGAGCGCATCATCAACGATGGCCTGCTCAAACGCATCAATGCCCTGCTCACAGCCCTCCAGTCACACAAGAATGAAGCCGAGAAACGCAGCCCAGACGAGTTGATCTTCCAGGCTATCATGGAGTCAGTGGGCGACTCGGAGAACGACCAACCGCCTCCCAGACCGGCTGGTGTGCATGTGTCGGAGAAGGAGTTGCCCTCTTATTCCAAGATGATGGCCGCTCTGGTCGACCAAGTGAAGGTCAAGGTGGACGAGGACAAGTCAGGAGGCAACAAGTTTGACTTATATGTGAAGGAGGTGCAGAGCCATAAAGAGCACGTGGAGGATTTACAGAGACAACTCTTGGAACAATTAAACTTACTGGAGAAGGAGGAAGGTAGAAAGATTACAAGCGAAAGCTACGCCACCGGCTTCAGCACTTCGCACGTGTCAAAGGCTACTCCAGCTGAGCCTGCGAAACCAGCAAAGAAAGAGAAGGTCCAAGCAGTTGAAGTTCTCAACCCTCACTCCTTGAAGAATCAAACCCTTGATCCTCCAGAGAGTTCCGGAGCAGACGCCGATGTCGACGAGCCCAAACCAGAAGATGACGATGACGACGACGAAGAAATGGAGTGCTCTCCTGAAGGAAAGGAATTTGGAAAGATCAAGCTTGGCGATTATCAAAAGTGTTTACAATTCATCTCCCGAAATCCTGTTGTCCTACAAGAGAAGGAGACAGACGGCCTACTAGTCCAGGCCTTTAATGCCGCGATCGAAGGAAAGGATGACCTCGCTCGGCAGTACGTACACCAAGGCCTGTTACTGCAATACTGCCGTGCCCTTGGACGAGATGGTGTGCAACTCTTCTTCAAACGCATCACAACACAAGGCCACCAAGCCCAAAAGGTATTCTTCGACGACGTGCAATCAACATATCTCCGAATCAGGACTCGAGGCAGAGAAATTGTGAAACAAAGAGCCGAGGAAGAAGCTGAGGGCGCAGGAACCGAGCAGATCCAACTGCATGCTGTTGATCCTGGAACGACCATCAACATCAAAATCCCATCTCCCGATAGCAAGGAACCAGATGAGATTGAGGCAAGAAAAGCATTTGATTCATTCCCACCTGGACTGCAGCGGGCGTTGGAGAGTGGAAGTTTGGATGAGGTAAACAAGGTCCTTGGGAAGATGAGCGTAGAGGAAGCCGAGGAAATTGTTGGACAACTTGGAGAGGTATGTTTCGATCTTTTTTTAGAAAAAAAAGATTTACTAACAAGGATAGGGTGGTATGCTTTCACTTGAGGAGCAAATCATTGATGCTACGACGAAAGAAGGACAGGCGGCACTCAAGGAATTTGAGGACCAAGAGCGGGCGGCAGCTGCTGAGAGCAAGAAGATCGCCTCAAAATATTCTGATGACCCTGAATAGACGGGGAGGAAAGTGTATAGTTGCAAGGTAGAGATGAGATTAGTTAGCATAGCATAGGCCTGGTTTTCAAATATAGACTTCAAAATAAAATTCAAGACTTCATGTGTCACATCAAATTGGCTGGCTCCTCATTAATGTGTTTTGTATTTTCAACGCCCGATGCCCAAATCTACCATGTTCAATTCAGGCAGGCCTCACGAAAAAAACATCACAGCCAGCAATGTTGCACCCAGATCGTACAAGTCAAGACGCCCAACCTCCCAATCATCATATCAAACCCCGATCCATGAGAAAAAGGCTCAATTAATAACCAGTAGCACCCGGAGCCTTCTCGTCCTTCTTCAACGCCAACAACAACTCCCTAAACTTCGCCTTATCGCTACCAGTCGCACCACCCTTCGTTCCCTTCCCACTCAAATCAACCAACTTCGCAATACGCTCCCAGCTCGTTCCCCCAGAAGACGTATCCTCCCGCTTGGCCAGGAACTCCTCTGCCTCCCTTCGGGTCTGCGCAATAGTCTTCTCCTTCTTGGAGTTGTAGTTCTCGTAGAAGTCGTCGATGTTTTGCTGGGCGTTCTTGACTGTCTCGGCCTTCACCTCTGCGGAGCGTGCGGAACGGTCTTGGAGTCCGAGATCGCGACGTTCGCGCCATTGCGTGATGACCTCTGGCTCAGGCTCGGAGGAGGAAGATGGGGGGAAGTAATTGGACGACGTTTGGAATGGGGTACCACTGCCAGTGATAGTTCCGCCTGGTGCAACGTTCTGTTGGAAATTGTGTCAGCCTGGTCTGGACTAACTAATCTGTCTTTTAATTTCCCCCCGAGGCTGTAGATACCGAATTTCCATCACCCAAATGACAATGCAATTGAGAGGGATAATTCTGCTAGTACATACCTCATTTCCAGAATCAATGGCAGGGAATGAGCTTTCGAATTCGTTGAGCTCCTCATTGCCTCCTGAATATCCTCCGCCTCCACCCAGTAGATCGTCATCATCACCATCCTCTACGAACGCTGCATTATCGTTGCTAGTGCTGAATTGATTGGCATCGTCACCCAAAAGGGCCTTCTCGCGAGAGAGAAAGTCATCGCCGCCAGAGGTTGGGCCAAAGTTGTCGCCTTGTCCTCCTGGGGTTTGCGCTGCTGCTGGGGGAATGGTGTCAGTAGGTGAGATCAACTGGGGATCGTAAGGCAGCGTAGAAACGTACAGCTAGAGTCAAACTCTTCAAGCGAGGGGAATCGGTCTGCCATATTGAAAAAAGTTGTTATAATTTGGGGAGGAAAGGAAGAAGTTGTTACGGATATCGCAAGCTGGTCTTGTCTTGCGAGTGGTGCTTGGGCTTGTTCTGGAAAGTCAACACCCAGTCCGGCAGCCGCGTTTGCTGCGTCACTAGCGCCGCCTTCTCCTTTTATCACAAACTCAAGGTCACATGATTTTACAAAGTCATCCAGGAATCAAACCACGGTACCACTCGTTCTTAACATATAAGGTGAAATAGATTGCTCGTAAAATGCCTTTTAATAACATTTTATTGCATGTGTTGTCATTGTAATTTATCAAGCATTTACAGACGGTATAGGGATAATCAGCTACAAACTTACCTACCTCATCCAGCTGGATAACAACAATACATGGCAAGGGGAGGAGGGAATAGATCTTGTGCATGTATCTCAGTTTCCACAAAAGCCAATTTCAAATGATTTGTCTTGCAAATCAGTGAGGCTAGCCTTGCAAGAGGTAAGATAAAGGGAAACTTCTATACCACCTCCAGGTCAACAACACATCATCCAAACAGAATCCCAAGCAAGCAAAGCACAACCAGGTATCATATGCAAAACTAAAACTACCTAAACAAACCTAATCTCCCCAAATAACCCCGCTCTAACCTGTACCAATGCTGCCAATTCTAGTAAAAACTCCTGTAGCACGAGGACATTGGTCAAGACGTGACTGACACTGACCAACTTCTCCTCCACTTCTTCGATCTCCTCATCCTTCGCCTCGTCCTCATCCCCGTCACCATCTCCTTCTCCTTCTCCGTCCTTATCCTCGCCTTCCTCTCTTGCTTTGACTTCAGCGTTGAGCTTAGGGAAGGGAATTGGCTCTATCTCCCCTTTCACACTGGGAAGACCAACCCTTCTTGCCAGGATACTTTGGTCTACCGCTGCGAATGCTGCAGCTTGACTAGCAGGAACCCCTTGGTCCATATTCGGATTTCTCAAAGGGCTCGGAGAAAAAGCTCTCACGGCGCCTCTCGAAGGTGTTTCCAAACCCATTGGGAATTGTGGAGGTGGGACACCACCTCGACCCGATGGAGTTGACCACCCAGCGACGCCACTGTTACTTGATCCAGAACTTCGTTTCTGGTCATTACTTCTACGACCTCTGGGAGATCCCGATCGGGAAGGGGTGTCAATTTTGTCGAAGATACGTTGTGCAAGAGAATCAAGTGCCGAAGGTTTACCCGGTGACCGAGATCGAGCGGGTGTATCGAGGTCAGGAGGAGGGGGTTGATGAACTGGTATCGGTGTTGCATTTCCAGAGTTTGCAGCTTGGAAAGCATCGCGCCTTCGTTGGAGGATGTCGTCAAATCGAGGGATATCTGCACGGTAACTTGAGACTTGGTCGACAAGAATTCTGAGCTGTTTGAGAATGGCAGGAGTCTTGGCATCCTCCCAGATTGGAATTCGGCGATTGTTTCGTAGCGAACGCATTTGCGCTCTCTCTATAGCCTCAATTGAGTCCACATCATCCGTCGTATCGGGATCTTCTTCTTCATCGACATCGTAGCGATAGTCTGAGGGTTCAGGGACCAGCCAGCCATCCATTCGCATGAATCCACAAGCAGCCAGATCGACAATGGTTCCAGTCAGCGAGAGGTTAGTCTCAACCGAGTTTGTGAAGAAAGTTGACAGTATTACTAGGAGCGTTTTGAGCATTGGATCTTCAGGCCGTAATGTATGTGCTCGAATATCCCTTGGAGCACCAGGAATTGTTGCCTGAGCTGCTGGAATCTTGGAAATGCCACTAACTGATTTCGGTGCAATGAGAGTGATGGAGCATGGATGGCTTTCCAGAATATTCATGCAATCTTTGACATGATTTTCGTACACCACGTCAAAGTCATCCTCAGTGCCAATCTCACCGGCCAAACCAAGCAAGAAATCCATCTCCTTCTCATGAGCTCCAATTGTTCGTAGAGGTTCCTCTGAAACGATGTGACTTGTCCAAAGAAGTGTCGAAACGGCGTATTGGTGATGACGCCGTAATATTGCAGACACCAGTTGCAGAGTTACTGAGATGGTTTGTTGATTTTCGGACTTCAAACTCCCTTGGATCAAATCAACAAGATTGAATAGAGCAGGGGTCGACGAGGCTTCCATTTGTGCTGCCATTATGGTGGCAAGATCCATAGACTTCCGCTTCCTGGCAGCACTGACCGACGCTCGCGATCCTGTTAGAAGAGGCTTGGAATCGGGCAAAGCTAATAGGTAATGCAATATGAGGTGTATCATATCTGGGTGATCCAAAGCTTCTAGCACTCGGCGGAGGTATGTCAGGACTGCCACAGACGACCCTCCATCCACATCCGAAGACTCGAGTAACGACGGATATCTAGATACGTTAGCATCTGGCTTAAAGAATCTGTGGTATACGTACAGCAACTGTTGTAGGAATATCACCTGGAAATGTTCTAGCAAGGTTTGTTTGACCTCCAAAGACTTGCAGTGGTTCAGCACATCCTGCCAAAATACTAAGTGAGACAAAAAAGTTTCCATGTGGTTCTGAAAGTCGAAATCTACCGAGCTCACAATTTCCGAAGTTGTGACTGGATGTTCATAGTCTGAAAGGGCAAGAATCGGAGGCAGGTCGTCTGGAGGATGGTCGATGACCAATTTCCTACTCAATTGCGAGTATAGAGCTCCCAGTCCAGTAGCCATCATCGTAGCCAGATCGCTCTCAACAATCCATTGTTCCAAGGCTACCGAGTTCGAAGCTGCTTCGATGATATACAGCAATCCCGTCCTGGCAAAGTCTCCAATTCGCCCTTCGTCATGAATGTAGTCAATCAGGAGGTAGAAAAGAGGAAAATCTTCTCTATGAGTCTTTCCTGTAAACCTCTCATGTGCATCTTGCGAACCCTCTGATGTATCCTCTCGTTCCTGGGCCTTAAACCATACTGGTAGAATCTCCGGATCTAATCGAATCTTCGTCGTAATATTGAAGGACAGCTCCACGATTTCCACCTCGGTATCCCTTCCTAGTCGTATGCTGTTGACACCCGTAATCCGAACCAAAAGGTTCATCAGACTAGTAGAGAAATCATCATTCTCAACAAAATCCTCCTCCTCACTGTCAATTAACGTTGCAAACAGGCCAACACCCTCTCGTATTATTCCCTCGTTGTACGACGTAGCAGCAATCTTGCCAATGGATATGTAGATCTGCTGCGAGGCTGCAAAAGCGATGCATGGGTGCGGAAGGGGCCGTCTAGATTCGTCGCTCAACGTGGTCGTAAGATCTTGAAGACAGTTCCGTACATCGTCGGCGGCGTCCAGATCTCGGGGCAAGTTTGGGGTAGAACGCCATATTGACTGTTGCTTTTTATCAGTGGCAGCTCTGCCAAAGCGACAGAGAGACGTACCAATAGTTGACTGTAATCCCGCTTGAAACGTGCCAGACGTTTCTCTGGGTTATTAGCTGCAGCTTTGTTGCTCGCCGAGGACCCCAGCGAGGTTCCTGCTATCAAGCGCGACCACTGTAAACGCCATTAGATGAGAAATTGGCGGAAATAGGTTCCCAGCACTTACGAAGTCCATGATTGAGTGCCTGTCATAATGGTTGAAGTCGCATTGATTATATTTCCTGGACCCAGACACGCGGAACGCTCTGAGGTCAGTCAAGGTTACAGGGGCGGGCTTTCCGTGCATGCCTTGGCATCTATATGTGAGGCAGATGCACCCCACCACTTTCAAGATGCCTAGACTAAGTGTTGTTGAATACATAAATTTTAAACATTCTAATAATATCACAGTATAGGTACATCTCTTTCCCGAGGCCTGATAGGTGTATCTGCTTCATCCTCATCCCTCAGCAACCCCCTCGACTCACCCTCCCCGTCCTCCCTCGTCAGCCCTGTACTTGGAACTCCTGGTACACCTTCTGTCCTCCTCGTCTCTTCTGCCCCATTAAGTACATACCACACATCCTTCTTGGTCAAAATACCCTGTAGGACTCCTCTATCGCTGAACAACACATAACGAAGGCCAAGTTTCTGGAAGTAATTTGCTGTAAGGAGAAGATTCGATCGCGAGGGGAGAGTAATTGGAGTTTGATCCATCCAAGGCCGAAGGTCGAGTGTTGTTCGGGGGTCGGCCATAGGCTGGTGCGCAAAGAAGGTCTCGGTCTCGGGAGGGAGGGATCGTGGCGGTTGTGCGGAGGCTTGAAGATTGTAGGACAGCTCGGCACGGGAGATGTAGCCAAGTAAAATTGCTTCTCTAGGGTCTGAGATGACTGGGAAGCCTCGGTAAGGATGGGTCTTAAGGACGTTCGTCAGTGACTCCACGGTATGTCCAGTAGCTGTCAAAACCACCAGATCTTCAATACGGGTCATAATCTGACTGACTGGGATGTCAGGGATGAGTGTATCATCACTGTTATCGAGAAATGGGTATTCGTTGAAATGAATCCAACTTTCGTAGATTCCTCTTTTGCCAAAGGCGTCGCCCACCCATTTGCTTATCATGACAGCAATCATGATCGGAAGAACATAAGTAAGAGCTCCGGTAAGCTCAAACATGATGACAACAATAGACACTGTCATTCGAGTAACACCACCCAGCGCTGCGGCTGCGCCGATGATAGCATAAGTTCCAGGCGTAACGCATGGAACGTCGGGTTCGCAGGAGCTGAATGGGAAAAATGTCGGATGATTGTGTACCCAAATCTCCATCACAATACCTACGGCTCTACCGAAGAGAGCACCGATTGCCATAGAAGGTAGGATAATGCCGGCTGGAATCTGAAGTCCAAAAGTGATGGACGCCAGGAAGAAGCCGAGAATAGCTGCGAACAGCAATAAGAATATCGTCCCTACAGTCGCGGCCCCTGTCTTACAGAGCCCAAATTGATCGTCAAGAACCTTAGAGCATTCGGCAAAAAGCGAGTAAACCAATTCGGATGATTGCGCGCGCATATAGAAGTTCGGAAAGTTGATAAGAGCAGTGAGAAGAGCAACAATCAAAACCTGGGTGACAGGTCCAGGCAACCACGAGGTTCCCTTCTTCCATTCTGCTACTTTCATGTTTAATTTGATAAAGAGTCCTCCGTATATGCCCTATCAAAATCAGAAAAACGTTGTTTGTCAACAGAACCCACTTACTCCGAAGATTCCCAATAATGCAAAGGGTACAATTTCGAATCCATGCCATCCCGTACTGTAAGTTACTTGATACAACACGAGCTTGCCGCTCCTGAATGGATCAAAGGCTTGCAGCGTCACAGCCGCTGTCATGGCGCAGACAAAACTCTGCCACATTGTCTTGTCTGGGAAATAGTACGATAGTTGCTATAAAATGGTCAGTTACAATTGTCCGGAAATTTGACACTTTATGCTTACTTCGAGACTAAATAATACACCTCCGATAGGAGATCCAAAGGCAACGGAAATACCGGCCGCGGCAGCTGCAGAAAGAACTTCACGCTTCCGAGCTGCTATTGTCAGTGGGTTTTTCATAACTTAAGATAGAGTGTTTTACCTTCGTTGCCGTTAATATTCCCAAATGCCCTCATGAAAAGGCTTGCACAGCAGCATGCCACATGTACAAGAGGGCCTTCCTTGCCGAGCCACATTCCTGAAGCAACAGCTAGACACTAATGAAATTAGAAGAGTATTAGATTAGAGCATGACTTAACCTACGAGTCCCAATGACTTGATGGCCAGAGTCCAAGTTCCCATAAACCTTTTAATTATGAAGCCTCCAAGCACAGTTTTGATTTCGGGAATGCCACTATGTTTTGCGTACAGCGCATACTCCTCTACGAGCACACTTGCAGTTATTGCAAATAGAACCTGCGATAGGCCATTAATACTCTATTTGCCACCGCAAGGATCAACAGACTTACCGAAAACAGAATAAAAAAGAAGTACTCGATAAACCATGTCCCTCCGGCGGATGTAACGTGAAGAGCATGACTCCAGGAAACCCAATCTTGACATTGAGCCAACCCATCATAACCAAAACAACAGAAAGCCCTATTTAGATGGAATCGACCCCCATCAACTCCGGAGGAACAATATCCCGTCTTTATATCTCCCAGCCAGTCGCTCACAATGTCGATTGAGGCGGCAAAGACCCCCGCAGCAAGTCCAGTCAATATCAATATTACCCAGACCTGACTTGCATCAAACAACTTTTGTGCGGAACCGAGTAGTCCTACGGCGTTCGAGTATAGATTCCTTAGACGTTGTCTCTCCTTTGTGTATTCAAAGATCCAGTCGATAGCGGTCATATCCTCATAGGCAACTCTGCGACCCGGTCCCTCCACATACCAATCCAAATGGCCTCCATCCTTTGTGCTCGTGGAATTCAACCCGTCTCTATTTCCACCGAGGGGACTTAGACCATGCGATCGAGTATTCAAGGCTGGACCTCCACGGCTGGGGGAAGGCTGGCGAGGACTGGAAGTACCCGCGAAAGCGGACAGAAATCGTTGGCCGGCTGTTTTTTTCTGCTTTCGCTTGAACGAGACTATATCTTCGCTGTTTGCTATCATGGGATCATCTGCAAGCAGTGTTTGGTCTCTGGAGTAGTTTGCGACAGGATCATCGTCGTTCTCGCTGTCGTCTTCAATTGAGGCGTGCTTGTAGGATGGGCTTTTGCTGGAGGACGAGCCAGCCTGCTCTGATGGGCGCAAATTGCCCTGAAATGAGCTAGCCATACATATACATCTGATGCTGGGTGATCGTGGATGCTGGCAATCGTTGGAGTCGTGGCCTTGTGAAGTGTAGGAGGTTGAAGCAGCAAGGCCAAGCCAAGGCTGACTCGATGACGGTAAAACTTCGGCTGAGCCAGCATTCGCGTCGATATCTTTTTATATTGAACTCAAAACGCGACAAGCCAAAGAACTTTTGATTCCAAAAGTAAAGATAATGGAAGAGGGCTCTGAAACCCAAACCTCGGGAGCAGGTCCCGTCGTATCTTTTGAAAAGATACAAAACCTTCTCAAGGCAAAAGATGATACCTCAAGATTTGTTGGACTCGCTCTCCTCAAATCCGTACTTGAAAATGGACAACTCATCGGAGACTCAACGGCGTTGTGCACCCTTTGGGAATGCATATCTCCAAAATTCCTCGATCGCTTACTGCGTGCTGGACGGAACGAGAAGCTCAGTCAAGCTGAAGCGAAAGACATGGTTGATCTTGCGGTAGCTGTTCTCCATACCTTCACCATATTACTGCCCGAGCAACTTCGGAAAGATAGTAGGCTCACAAAAAGAACAGCTCCTTTGGTAAATGCATTATTAAATAGGTCGGTTACTATTTCGTTCCTGGACATGGGCTTCGCTAATACAATTACAGTTCCCCCGAGACAACCAATCTCATTCTTCAGATCCTGGTGTCTATTGTCAGCCAGCAAGAAGGAGCTCTAGAATATCTGAAGATTGAAGACCAATCTCCACTAACTGAAATCGCTACTACACAACCACTTGCGCTCCAGGTGATTAACTTTGCGTGGACAAATGCATCTATGGAGCCTACAGAAGCGGGAGCCGTTCAAAAGAGCATTAATGAAGTCATTCCAAAGCTGTTGGTAGCATTCAAGGCAACAGATGCTGTGACTTTGATTGAAATGGTAGGAGATCTTTTGCCAAGGCTGGTTTCAGAGGTATTGTTTCTCCATTAACACGAAGTCTTTCTTGACAGAGAGCTAACGGTTTCCAGGCCATCCCCTCTAATCCAAAATGGCTCAGTGGTCTCATATTAGCCTTACGAAAACTCGTCATCAGCAGGCCAACATCAGTAGGTAGAGCTGCGTACACAAGATTAGCCTCTGCCCTACTTCAAGTATACCCAACAACAACCCCCAAACTCCTATTCAAAGACGGCCCCTCTACAACAGGTGCCGGCGCAGAGAGTAAACCCTTCTCAAACCTCTTCATAAACCTCCTTCTCATCGACCTTAGATCATCCTTCCCCTCTCTACTCGCCAAACTCAACAGTCCAGACTACCCCTCAATATCACAACGACTTGCTGCTGCGTTCGACATCTTATCAAGTTTTATCGGCTTTCTAGTTAAGAGTCTCGACGACGAGGAGCCATCCAATCCAGGTTTCTCAATGCCGCCAGATCTTTTGCTAAAGTTGAGAAAGGACATGGCTGAGACGATGTCACTCACGATCGAATATCTTCGCGATCGGTGGGATTCCTCTGTAGCCGGTGCGCCTGGTCTTCACCCCTCCGCTCGCGCAGGCACGTCGTCTACCTCAGAGGGAACCAGGCTCACACTCACATGGGATTCGCTGAAGGAAAAAGACGATGTCAGTTCTGACCCTTTGATATTAGCTGGACTTCGAGGTCTGGCAATCTGGATTCGTGAGGACGAGAATGAGAATATGCGAAATGAAGCGGCGGGGTTGATGGATATGTTGATTGAACTGTACAAACTTGAGGATTTGCAGTATCGCTATCCTATTTTACTTGCTCTGGAAGGGATCCTGACGACCGAGGATGGGGTGGAGAATTTTTTGGGGCAGGATGGATGGAATATCCTCTCGCAAGATCTGGATTCTACATTGAAGAGTGTCTCGAATACAAATTTGAGCCATACATCCTCTCTTGCCACAGCGGAGGCAGCGAGAGGTACACAGATCGTGCGAGTTCTCCTCGCGGTACTAGATCACCCGTCAACAGCATTTCCACAAGAAGAATGGATGAACACCATTACCAGCACAACATCCATTAAGGTGCCAACAACAACGCCATCTTCCATGGTATTAGAATCCATGATCGCAGCACTGCAGCTTTCCGCGGCATTGCTTTCTAAATCATCCGGGGGTATGACGAAGCGATTTATCACGAGGCAGCCTGCTTTGAGAGGGCTTGCTCAAGAGTTAAGGAAGCTGGCTAAGGGATTGGACGATAGGGAGGAGGGGAAAGAGTTTGTGGGGCTGTTGGATGATGTTTTGATGGATCTAGGGAATCTATGAGTTGATTTGTGGATATTTTCCCTTTTGTTGGCTCGGGGAAAATAGAATATCAACGAAAAAACGTTAGGAGAACTAGATGGACTATAATTGGAAATGGTGGTTTTGATCGTTAGAAATGCCTACCTGCCTACTTGCTCCCTACCGTATGTGGCTAGTAAAGGTTCTAGAAAACGTCCCATGTACAATTCTAACCATAGCCACATAGGGAGGGGAACCAGTACAGAACATGATCGGATGAGTATTAGACGTGGAAATTTTGTGTTTTATTATTTAGAAAGCCATCTTCTTCCGAACCTTCACAACCAATTCTATTGTGGAGAACACACCACTGAAAGATTATGTTATGCGTCTCCTTCTTTTCAAGCCAAATTTTTTTAATGCTCCAATCCTCTTCCCGAGCTGAAAGACATTGTTTTGAAGTCTGTTTGAGCTCATTTATCCTCTCTTGTCAAGTAGCGTATGTCAAGTAACGTAACGCATCTAGAACGCAAATACCTGATCGACCAACTTGCTGACAGGCTTTGCCTTTTCAAATCCAAGCTCCACAGCCGCCTTCTTCATAGCGCTAATCATAGGTGGTGGACCACAGAGCAGGAGCTTAACGTCACTTGCTGCCTTTGGAAGGTATTTCTGTCAAATATCAGTATGTATACTAGAACAGAAACGAAAAAAGGGATAATAAGGAAGAACATACTGAAATCATCTCTGGGGTAACGAATCCAACACCACCGGCCCAGTTCTCGGGAGGGTTGTTCAGAACATATTGAACACGGAATCCCTTGTCAGATCGTGCCAACTCATCCAAATCCTCCTTTAACAAGATATCCTCTTCATTGACGTTCGCAAAGATCAAGTCGATTTCTGTCTTGTCGCCACTTGCTCTGCCACGGATAACAGCGCGGATGATCTGCAACATAGGTGTAATGCCGGTTCCTCCAGCGATCATACCGAAATGACGGACCAAGTTGGGTGTGTATACCATAGCTCCCTTTGGGCCCTTGACCTTGATGGACTGGCCAACCTTGAGTGTGGCCATGTGCTTGGAGATGTTACCAGTGGGGTAAGACTTGATGAGGAGGTCGAAGTGGCCGGGCTGGTGGTCCCCAGAGATGGGAGTGTATGAGCGAATGATCTCCTTGGTTGCTCCATCTGGTTGGGGAAGAGTGGCTGCGATCGAGATGTGCTGACCGATTGGGAGACCGAGAATCGAGGTGGGAGTTGGAAGGGCAAATCGGTAGCTATACGGGGTGTAAGTTGTGGGGTATGGTATGAGGAGGGGAAAAGGTGGTCTTACATGGCGACATTGTGCGAGATAACGGTCTTCTCAGTGAGTTTGAAATCCTGGAGTTCCGCAGGCTTGAGAACTGCAAGCTGTAATGGTTCTAGGAAGGGTGTTAGCATTCGCACAATGTAGCGGCGGGGTTTTCGAAGCATAATAGCTCCACAAAAGAAGGTCAACACATACTCTTAGTTATGATCTTGAAGCCTCCGTATGCAAAGACCACAGCAAGGGCAAATGGCAGCCATTGCAGCTTGAAAACTGCAACAGTAGCGATGAGGACGCCCGAGGGAATGTAGACCCCATTCACCAACTCCGTCGACAAATACTCGTTTGACATTTTGGCTGGCTACGTAGGTAGTTGACTATACAGCAAATTGTTGGGATTGGGAGCAGTCGAATGTGTGAAGATGCGGTTTTGGAAAGTGAAGAATGAATGCGTAAATTCGCGTGCTCGAGCTGATCGTGTGCTGACGACAGTGTGAGAGAGCCTTTCTCCACGGCGGTCGAAGTTTGTCTTGAGGGTCCGAATTCCGGGGTGGAGGACGGAGATATCTTGGTATTTGGTGGTGTTGAGGAACTTTTGTAGCTTCCCACCCACACCACACACACAATTTCGCCTCGACTCGGCTCGCCTGTCGGCACTGGCTTTGTTTGGCAGGGGGTCAACTTTCCCCAATGTGGGCAGCCCTTCCCGTTACTTGCACATCATCCATCCCACTTGGTTGGTGACTTAGGAAAGCACAGTACTGTACATGCATACAATCAGTACCATTATTCCTCTTGAGACATCTATCTACATCTGATATACTGTAGCCAGAATCTGGATTAAAGGTCCCGGCTGAACATCACGGTAGCACAGTACAACAAAAATGGGGTCCAATCCGCCTCCGCAGGAAGAAGACTCTCCATTTCCCTTGACAGACGTTGATCGATGGGTTCTGTCACAAACCGACGAGGAATTCCAACTTCACACGTGGACAGAGTTGAAGGATATCATCGGTAAGTTGGTGTTTCTATCCTCTGTTGTTTTCTATTTCTAGGGTATCCCATCTTGAATTTCTACTCTACGAAGCCGATCCATATGTTCCGAATTTGTCTCTTCCCACTCATGAACACCGCTCTCATCCTCTGCTGCCAAACAAGTAACTAATAGATAATGCAGCCAATAACAAGCTTGAAATCTTCAAGAGAAGACCGTCCGATCTCCGTCGGTACATGTCATGGTCTCGCGAAATCATTGCCCAGTATGGCAGCATGACTAATTTCCTCATTCAATCCAAGCTTCCATGGGGACCACCTCCGTTCACCTATGTATCCTCAACTCCGTTTGAAAACCCAGCAGACTACCAAATTCTCATCAATGACTGGCCCTACGCTTTCACGCCCGACCTCACTCATATTGTCATTTGGAGCAAGACGCCTATTGCCACCGATGACCGGGTTGGTGATGTAACCGATGAGAGCAGGGACACCATCGAGGCATTCGTGAAACGGACGTTTGTGGAGAGGTTAGGCGATGATCGGGTTTTGTGGTTCAAGAATTGGGTGTCCTTGCAAAGTGTAAGGGCATTAGAACATATCCATGTGGTGGTTCGAGGCGCACAGAAGGAGGATCTCGAGTTTTGGACGAGCAAGCAATTGGAGACATAGACAGTCAGAGCCTCTCCAGGAGTACCATAGATGGGCAAATCATTAGATTCTGGCGGGGTAGATAGCTTCGACATTCCATTTCTCAGGCTGCTCTTCGCTGTCTTCGGTTCCCCACAACCTGCTGTTCATCGGGAATTTGACCGGTTTGTGCACCGCCCATCATCCCTCTCGCCATTCCTAGCAATCCGTAACCCTTGTAGGCTCCATAGGCCGGCACGACCGCCCAAACCAGCCATCCCCAATTTCCAAAAATCATGACCGAAATCAGGCTGAACCACGTAACCCAAACGACATCAAACATGTACTCGGTCAATCCTTGCGCTGCGAGGTCTTCGCCAGAGCTCTTGAGGGCCTTGGTAGTGGCATCGTACTTTGGCCTGCCGCTTCTCTCCAGTATGAATTCGGAAGCGAAGGCGGGAATGGAAAAGAGGAGGTAGGCGAGGAGCGAGCGCTTTCTAAGGAGGAGACTGAAGAGGATAAAGACACCGTTTGCAACAAGGGTTCCAATGTGAAGATTGTTGAGGGTGGCAGCATTGGCCTTCGCGCGGTCTTTCTTTGCCTTCTGTGCCATGTTTGGAGGGTAAGGGTTGTTGCGTGGTTTGTGATAGAGTGATTGTTTGGAGGGGAAGAAGTTGGGATGAAAGGGAAAGCTTCAAGAAGCGGGAAGGTTAGAGGGAACGGTCCCGCACAACCCGTGATCACGTGAAAACAAAGTCTCGGCCTAATCCAGTACCTTACCTACTGAGTAGGTAATCTTACCTTCTGCATGCAACAGCCAAACTCTTGCTGGTATTGTAGAGAGTAGATGGGAATTGGAAGTATGGAAGTGCCTACTTTCCAGGAATAAGAATAAAACTGCAGGTAGTTTCTACCCCATCCATAGCATTTATATATAAACATAGAGCGAGAGGGATTAGATATATTGATGGTTCGTGCTTACTAATCAGTGCTGTCTGTTGCTGTTGCTACCGCGACAAAACATGAATGAACCACAGCACAGGCGGAAGGGAAGAAGAGGCTGACAACGGCGCTTGGAAACCATCACGAATTTTATGATCCACGAACGCTGTTGATATGACCCAAGCTGCTATATCCGTCAGCCTCTAACTACAGCTCTTTCAACAACAATTCTATTTTCTCCACGAGAAAGCGTCTGCTTGTTCTTTGCGCGTTCCCCTTTTCTTCGTCCCTTTTTGCCCCCTCCTCTCCTCCTAAATAACCGCCGCTCTTGGATTTTGTGTTGTTTATTCTCTTCCCCTTCTTGACGTCGCCAACACGTCCAACCAACCGCGCCCTCGACCCTGATCCAAAACCTTCTCGCGCGTGAACCTTCTACCCCGACAACTCCCCTCCTCAAATCGTCGAAACCTAATATTTAATGCCCGTCTACGACTCTTAACGAAAATCGCTCGAGGAGTAAATAGTCGTCGCCCTTCCCTCCACGACGCATTGGGCGCACGCAGGAGACAGACCTTGCACAAAGGAAGCGCCGCACAGAGACGACAGACCTCAGGCACCCTCGATTACATGGCTACTCCATTATAACAACCTCTCTGATAGCTATTTCAAATATCACATCTCTCACGATGCCTGCCGCAACGACGAGCAGCAGTGTGACGGCCCAGTTTCGGCAGCTGATTCATTACAACATCGATAACAACCTCCTCACAAACGCCCTCTTCTTCGCCGAACGACTCTCAGCCCATGACCCTAAGTCTTCGGAATCTGCGCATCTCCTCGCCCTCTGCCACCTGCGACTTGGAGACAATGCCTCAGCCTTCGAGTACTCGAAAGCCGGCGCGATGAGGGGGCACAATCTGGGGTGTATATATGTGTTTGCGCAAGCTTCGCTGAATCTCCAGAGATATAAAGATGGAATTGCAGCCCTGGAGGCGAGGAATCGAAGCGTTTGGGCTGGAAAGAATAACTTTGGCAAACATACACCCACCGCGAGATTACACACTCCTGATGCGGCGGCCATCGCCTGTCTGTTAGGGAAGCTCTATGAGGGGAATTCTAATAAGCAGATGGCTGTGAGCTGCTACGAAGAGGCTCTCAAGTTAAATCCCTTCATGTGGGACGCTTTCACGCACCTTTGCGACATGGGCACGATCGTTCGTGTACCTAATATCTTCAAGATGTCACCAGACCTGGAGGCGCTCCTCAGATCCTGTCCCTCGGATGTATCCGACTCGCATTCATTAGCTCCGATAAACGAGAGCAGTTCCAGTGTTCCTGAGCCCGACCGAAATCGATCGCGGCCAGTCTCAATTGTTAGCGATGCTCCAGATCCCTTCAATAATGTACCAGCACGAGGCCTTACCGGAGGACTTTTTGGCACTCTGGGTGTTTCGCAGAAGCTGAATGAGAGTAATCCAAGTTTGACAAACTTACCAGCCGCTGGCGGTGGGGGGATAGGGCCAGAAGCCATGGAAACTCCGACTGGACCCAGTGCTTTGATCGACGCAACCCTTGTTCCAAGCCGGCGAGATCATGGTATGTATCCCAACGAACCTCCACTAGCGCCTCCTCGGAAAAGTCGAACTATCCAAGGACTCGGAATGGATTTTAGTATGGACGCCCCCAAAATGAGTCGAGCAGTATCCATGAAGAGAGACAGAGGCCCAAGGCTACATGACAACATGGAAGAATCAGCTGCTACCCAGGCCTTACGGAATGCTAATCTGGCGCCACCCCCAGGAGAACGAAAGAGAACCATCTCTGGCCAAGCTGTGCCACGACAACCATCAGAGGATCCTGGAGCTCCTCAGCGGAGAAGTATAAGATTGCTGCATCAAGTACGACCGGCAAAGACCACTTCAAGTCTCCCAACCATTGGAGCTGCTCCAGTACGCGAGGTGAAGCGAGCAAAGCAACCTTTACCCAAGATGATGCGGCCACCCTCGGGTGTCTCAACTGTGGGAAGACAAGTCAGTGGGAACAGGAAGCCTGTGGATGATTCGATGGATATCGACCAAAGAGAAGCACCCGAATGAACACTAGTTCGACAAACCATCTTCCCCAGAAATCGGTGTCAATTGATTCTACGAAGCAGGAGGAGGCTGTCAGATTCTTACTCGATCTGTGCAAAAAGATTGGAAGTGGTTATTTTGCACTCTCCCAGTATCGTTCTCAAGAAGCATTGCAACTCTACGGTGCCTTGCCAAAATCCCAGCAGGACACAGCCTGGGTCATGGCTCAAATGGGTCGAGCTCATTATGAGCAAGCTGCGTATGCTGATGCCGAGAAATACTACAGGCGCATTCGTACGATAGCTCCAACTCGTTTTGTAGACATGGAGATTTATTCAACAATACTCTGGCACCTGAAACGGGAAACCGACTTGGCATTTTTGGCTCACGAGCTTCTCGATGCGAACTGGAAATCCCCGCAGGCCTGGTGTGCTCTAGGTAACTCGTGGTCACTTGCTCGGGATCACGAGCAAGCGTTGCGATGTTTCAAACGGGCAACACAGTTGGATCCTAAGTTTGCATACGGATTCACTTTGCAAGGTCACGAGCATGTCGCCAATGAGGAATATGACAAGGCACTCGCAGCTTATCGCAATGGCATGTCAGCAGACATGCGACATTACAATGCCTGGTACGGAGTTGGCCGGGTCTACGAGAAACTCGGAACCTATGACAAGGCCTTCATTCATTTCGAGAGCGCAGCCAGGATCAACCCCACAAATGCAGTGTTGACAACATGCATCGGTACCGTTCTGGAAAAGCAGAAACAACCTGCTCAAGCCCTGCAGTATTACACAAAAGCAACGGAGTTGGCTCCTCGCTCGAGTTTGACGAGATATAAGAAGGCGAGGGCGTTGATGACGATTGGGGACATGGATGGTGCTATGCAAGAGTTGATGATTCTGAAGGATATTGCTCCGGATGCTGCTATGGTTCATTTCCAGCTGGGAAAACTTTACAAGGCTCTTAAGAACAAGGGTTCTGCTGTGAAGCATTTCACGATCGCCCTGAATTTGGACCCGAAGGTAAGTTCTTATAATCTGGTTTTTGTCAAAGTAGTTGATTAACAAACTTCTTTTCCAGGCCAGTCAACAGATCAAGGATGCGATAGAGGGTTTAGAAGAATCAGATGACGAAGACGAACCCAGTATGATGGGGTGAAACGCACCTAATCGCCAAAAAGCTTAGGTCGAATTCCGAGCTCCTTACACATATCAAATGGGGAGCGTTTACCACTCACAACCAATCAACAGACTCACCCACCTTCCTCTTCTTCAACACTCTTGTCATCATGATAATACGATACCGACGTTTTATGGCTCTTCATTCTGGAAATTTGTGATTCCAAAGGGGGGAGCATGCATGGGAAACTTAGGGAGCAACATTTTTCCATTTTCGCATTTGGGATATGCGAATAGGGCGTTTTTTTTATTACCACTACTCTCGGGAGCGGCACATACCATACGGGGACAAACAGACAGACAATGGGCCCCTATCCTTCCCAGTTTCTTGGGCTCTCGTTTTCCCTGTACTTATCATCGAATTAATCATAGCGGATGGTGTTTGTTGATTCGGGGCGGGGTTGGTTGGTTGGTTGGTCTCTATTAGTTTTACTTAGATATTTGGGTGATGGAAAAACAAGGTTGACGTTGATGATACGGTGCTGAATGCAATCAGGCGGGCAGGCAGGGTAGGACCTGAGGCCTTGACTGAGAGAGAGGGGAAGCAAGCAAAGCATACATGTACAAGAGTGAGAGAGAGAGAGGTCCGAAGAGGAAGCAAGTGAACGTAGCATTTTTAGTCGTGAGACGGGATGCGGGTTGAAGGGCTGTAGGCAGATAAACTGTCTTACTCGCCTTACTTGCCTTAATGAGATATTATTCTTGACATCCTATCCACTATTGTTGTCTCGTGCTGGTCTGGCCGCTTGTGATATGGTTTTATTTGTGATGTAGTATTACAGCTATATCGCCAAAGCGTGAACAGCTCTCTCTCTCTCTCTCTCTCTCTCTCTCTCTCTCTCTCTCTCTCTCTCTCTCTCTCTCTCTCTCTCTCTCTCTCTCTCTCTCTCTCTCTTTTACTTCAAATGATATTTCTTTTTACAATCTTCATCCGAGGCACGAAGTTTTTTGGAAATGGGATAGAAGGATGTATTTGTTGTCCAATTCAGCACAGTACAGCACAGCCCTCGAGAAGGACAGCAGCTCGAGAGTAGAGATGCCATATCAGGACGAGCTATAGTACAGTACAATACAATACAATACAATTAGAGCAGTGGTTTTAGGCTGGGCATTGGTGAATGTTCTTGGTCCAGGCTCATGAAAAAGGGTTGGGGAGGCATATCCCATTTGTGACTTCACCTCCAACCAGCAGCCATGGTCATAATATGCAGTTCGTGATCTCGTTGTGCGTGGTTATATGTTCACTAAACTTCAACCATTCCTTCCCTTCGTGCTTCCTCCCCCCTTATCTTATTCATTTCTTCAGCTATTCTCCTCCTCGCTTCCTCGCTTCCTTCTTCCTCCCCTGTCCACACATTCCCATCCCCACATCATCTCGCTTCCCAAAAATGGTAAGAAAGCAAACAAAGAAAGAAAATAAAGCCAACCTCCTCTCGACTCCCTCGTGGTTTCCATGAGTTGTCCGTACTACTTTTCTTTAACTTTTCGTCTTCTTCTTTGGTTGAAGCAAGGGTTTTCATTTGTGACCGACCGATCGACCGACCGACCGACTAACCAACCAACCTGCTCGTTGTCATCTTTATTGTTGTTTTCTCTTTTCTCTGCACCGCCTAACTAATGATAAGCTTCAATAATTATTCAGACAGTTTTGGTCGTTGGAAGAATGCTAAGAAAAGGCAAGATAAAGTGAAAGATTCCCTCTGTGTTGGAAGAGAGGTTGGAAGATGTTGGTGTTTGAAATGTGTTGTTGGATCTCCGTCGGAAGTGTTGTTGAATCTTTGTTAGAAGCGTGTTATTGGTTAGCGATCAGGTAAAGAAGTCTTTCGTGTTGGAAGATCTTGAATACATATTCGTCCGGTCAAAGAATAGGGTTGTGTTGGAATTGTCGATCTGGCTGTTGGAATCGTTGTTGGACCTGTAATAGATTTATCGTAATAGATTAATGATAGATTTGACGTTGTAACATGCCGTAATTCCTGTGTTGGAGGTTGCACGGTTGCATTGGGACGGTTCGAGTCTGTGTCGACGATCCTGCACTGAACTCGTGGCAGGAAGGGGTGAAGAATAGGTCGGCATTCAAACTGTAACGAGATTGCTACCATTGACACAAAGCTGCACAGCCTTGACTGAGATATTGTGAGATAATGCGTCAAATAATGCGTTTTAATAGTCAACTCATAAATCTATTGAATCTCGGACACATATTCAATCATCTATCAGCATCTCCCTTTGAACATGCATGATTTAGCCACCCAAGATATTTGCGCTGTGCATTCCACCTTGCAAATGGGTTGTAATCCTCCCCTCCCACTTTGCTTCCCGCTTTTCCTCTCCAAAAAAAAAAACTCAAAGGTTCCAATTCATCCATCTCCAGATTCAAAATAACAGGGAAAAAATATCAAGTTGATGTAACAAAATGGTTGGGGTATGTTGTGATCCAAAAATAACTGCCGCTGAACAGTTCCAAAAAACAATAACATAGTATACAAGAATTATGTGGCCTTAGATAGGATGCCAGGTATGTGGTCATTGCTTCGTAAATTCGATTTGCTGGGGGCCTCAAGTCGTGATGCGGGGAAGAGTCGTCTAGCTTTCTTCCATGATTCCACCTTCTCCCCCACCTTCCTCTCTCCATTCTTTGCTTCTGTCTGTCAATTTCTTGACACCACCAACACGACTGGCCCAGAGACTTTCCACTGGCGTCCTGAAGGTGTATCCTCTTTGACTGCTGATCACTCCGATGGCTTGGAGCACAGCTTTCCTGCTGTCTCTGCCGAAAACAGCTGGGTGATTTATCCACTCGAGACTGGCTTCCAACTCAGCATCAAGGGCTGCGACAGTATTGGGATCGATGCCGGTTGAGGATCCAACCGAAAGAGCATCGTTTGATCGATGGCGCGAGATTCCTCCGTGAGAGTGGGATATGGAAGGTGTTGCTGATGAAGGAGGAGAGGGTGTACGTCGACGATCAGGTGTAACAGTAGAGGTCGGTGAAGATCCCTCGGTGACTGATAATGGATTGGGTGATTTTTGAGGTGGGGGAGGAATGGGAGGAAGGCCTCCTTTGCCAAGACCCTTGAGGATAGAGCGAGTCTCGTTTAAGAGGTGCTGTGCACGGTCATGCTGGCCACGCGAAACAAGTGTGAGGGCTCTTGTGAGCATGTCGGATGTGAGAAGTTCCATCCGGCGCTGGACAACAAGAGGGTGGGGTGGGATTGGGGGCGTGTTTGGCCAAGCGGATTTCTTCTGACTGGTAGGTGCTGGAAGCATCGTGATAGCAAGAAGCGAGGGACGAGGGAGGTGAGTCAAGGTGCCGTCTCTGAGGATATCGCCCCAAGTCAGATCCGCCTGGATGAGTGGAACTTCTTCAATGGACAAGGTGCGCTGATCTTCTTGGTCCAATGGGCCTCCAAGCGCCTCGAGACCAGAGACGATGGTTTCCCAGGGATCTTGGGGCACTTGCTCCTGGGAGGCATTGTCAGGTGTGATAACGAGTTGCACAAGAATGTCCCTCTTGTCGCCAAACCTCAAGTCTCCAAGATAGGCCTCTGCGTCTTTGCCTGTTGCTCTTTTGGTGATCTGTAGCGCACCGCTGATCTTGACAAACTTTGCCGGTGAACCCTCGGGTAGTTTTAGCTTCAACTTCACATTTTGGTGCGACATTGTCTGGAGTGCTCCCAAACAGCCAGCAAGGCATTCTCGCAACATCATCCAATCCTTGACGTAAGTATACGAGGCTTTGGTTCGAGTTGACAACTCAATCATAGTATCTGGCTTGTGGGTCATACCCAGTCCAAAAGAATGAATAGCGATCCTACAAAAGGTTAGCTCTTTGATCAAATTTGATTGACTGTGAAGGACTTACTTCGCCGCCTCGGCTCTTGATACCACGAAGTCGACACTCTCCGCATCGGAGGTCGAGGAATCGCTGATCAAGAGTATGGTTGCGATGGGATTGTTCGATTTTCGCTGCATGAGCAGGTCCATCGCAACATTCGCGCCTTCTACAACGTCTGCTCGGTGACTTTTCTGTCCAACAGGACGAATTGATGCCAAAACACTGTGCCAGCCAGACCAGGCTTTCGTAGTCATTCCAACCAAGGGAGCTGCGCCGCCACTCGATCCAAAGGTAACTAGACCCATACGATCTCGTTCTCCAAGATTCTGTACCATAAACTTAAGCGCATCCCTTACGAGCGTGATTTTGACACCTTGCATCGATGAAGAGATTGGGATAACTACGACAATGTCAACTGGGACGTGTATCGCGGCTGGCAATCGGTGATTCCTTGTGACATTGGTGTATTCTGTAGGGGCGGTCGTAACGGATCTGTTGGCGCCATATGAGGATGAGTTCACAGATGATACTCGCTTTGGACGATGCCCTCGCTGCCATTCCTCCTCGTCTGTCTCTGAAAGATCATAATCCGGGCTGCGAATTGGCGATCCCTCTACCGCATTCAAATCCAGTAGAGCCTGTTGCCACAACTTCAACTGGTTTCGATTGTCGAATCTGAGATGGAAAGACGGTAATTCAGCAACCGACAGGCTGAGAGTGAGTATGTTTGGACTATCCTCTGTTGGCCTGAGATTGGCTGGAGTAATCTTTTCTGTTAGTCCGAATGAGCCCTTTACACTAGTCGATTCTGACACCTCATTCAGATGCTTTTTGATGAGAATCGAGCCTTTCAGAGTACACCTAGTAGTTTTCTTGTTTGTTGAGACGGGCTCCTCCCACTGTTGCGACGATGATTTCTTTTCCTTGACACAGATGAGCATCTCCGCAAAGAGGTAGCATTCCAATTCCTGCCAGGACTGCTTATCCTTTCCCACTCGTATAGTACCATGCAAGCGCAATTTACCGAATCTAAAGGTATCAGCAGAATACTATAGTCAAGAGGTTCAAAATATACCTATTGAAGTCTAATCCATGCCAATTCTCCACACGGTTACGAAGATTTTCTGTAATTTCCTGAAGTATCTCTGGCGGCTCATAAGGGTAGAATTTGGGTGCGCTTTGAGCTGGGGAGGGAGGTCTGCCATACGTTTCCTCTGGGCGCACCGTAGGCATTGGAGGGGCGCCTCTTAGGTCATCTGGATCCGGTCGCCATTTACTGTCTGGGACCTCAATTGTGACCAGACAAGTCAAAGTTTGTTGCTGTCGAGACCGGTTCAAAGTTGGAAACTCCGATCGAACACTGACGGATGGGGGTGGGATGGGATTCCTTGTGATACTGGCACGAGGGCTGACGAGACTTGACTCCATTGCCTGTACATCATAGTCATGTCGTCTAGGCGGGCCACTGGTTGCTGTTTCTGGGTAGCCGACGGAAGATGGAGCGCCTGTTGCCTCGGAATCGTTGCGACTGTGTGATGGTGCCCTTGAAGATGGGCCATACCTGTCGAGGCGGTCTTTGCTGTCTCGGCTGTCCCGGCTGCTTCCCTCGTCTCGGCTTCGTGCATCTCTTGAAGAATCTCGGGTTTCTCTCTGCGGTGGACCTCTATGGCTCGACTCCCCTCTGCTTCGAGGTCGGACGGTTTGATTGTCCCAATGGGTCGGGGTTGGAGTTTGTTGCGACCTTGTTGACTGGTCGCTTGCGGTGATGTTCGTATTTGTGTTTACTGATCGCACGATACTACTTAGCTTCTCTATAGCGACAGTCGAGCATCAGCAAGCTGGTATGAAAAGGGGAAACGAACCGTTGCTATTGAATTTCTTACCAATATCTAGCACGTTTCCACCGCGGCTTGTGTCCAGTCCCAATGGTGCGTTACATGTCGGGCAGTACTGAGAGTCGGATACCTTGATATACTCGTAGAAGCAGGCTTCATGAGAGACGTGACTGCAGGAAAATTGAAGGATTCGCTCCCCGCGTAAAGTATGTTCCAGAGGTTCCTCGCAAACGGCGCATTCGCTCCCGACGAAGGTCCTCTCCCTCCGTGTTCGACTTCTATCCGTGTCCAACATTCCTGCCATTCCACCCAAGGCGCGATGTCGTTGGGTCCCAGAACTCGTCGCAGGCCTCGACTGAAGTTGTGTGGTAGGGGTAGTGAAGGTAGAGGTCGCCGTGGACGGTGATGAGTCTCCTGTTTTTTTCCCTCGAGGGCGAATTGGCAGTGCACTGCTGCTGGTGCTGCTGCTAACTGAGAGAGGAGAATGGATGTGTTAATGGGTGTTATTGCTTGAAAATCTGGGGACGCATAAGGGCATTGACTGCCAGGAGGGTAGGAGGGGCGGAGGGACAAGAGAGTACGGAGTAGGAGAAGGGTAGGTAGAGCCGTGGAAGGTGGAAGTGTGGAAGTGGGAATGGAAGGGATTGTTCAAGGGAGATAGGCAGGGAACATACTCTTTTTGGGATGGGATCCTGGATGTCCTTGACTGTGTGTTCCACCAGCCGGAGCCCTGTCTTGCCCTTGTTCTCGCCTCCTGGAGCTAGAAGAGAGTAGTCCAAGCTCATATAAAACGGAGACCTTGTCCTTTTCTTTGACTTCTTTGGCGGTGGCGCCTCTCAAGTTTGATGTGGAGGACGAGTGGCCGAGGAAGCGTCTCGACATGAAGACGAGGGCGAGCACCTACCAACACACCGAATTGATTGATTGATTGAAGATGGCTGTTAAGACTGGCAAACCACACTGGGGTTGACAACAGTCTGGGGGGCAGAGACAAGAGTCTGACTCTCTCTCCCTTTCTCTCTCTCTGGGGAATCTGGGTGGATGGATGGGATGTATGGATGGATGAATGAACGTTCTCTAGGCTAGTTATGTCTCTCCTGCTCTGCAACGTCTAGCTCGGCAATCCTTGTTACCCGGCCTACAAGGGAGGCTGCTGCTCCTGCTCCTGCTGCTGCTGAACTCCGTGATGGAATCTGAAGATTCCAGTACCAGTATTGTTTATTGGTCGAGACGACGACTAGGAGGGTGGTGGTGTAAAAGTAGTGTATGTAGAGTGAGGGAGTAGTGTTGTTGTAGTAGTGTCGCTAACCGGGGGATTATTTGTTTTGCGCGACGACGTTTGTTCGAAGAAGCAAGGTGCAGTAGGCAGGAGGCAGGCGGGCAGGTAGGTGGGGGTACTTTGAAATGCAGCAGACCAATACTCTGTAGAGGAATGCTGCTACTGTACTGGCAGATAGATGGTGTTGGTCGTTGCTTGTTCAGCTCTTAGACTGAACTGTGCACAGTGACTGTAGGTAGTGTAGTAGGAATAATGGATAGGTGGGTGGAGCAACTACAGGAGGGAATTCTCATAATAACAATGGCAATAATAATGGTAAGGTCCTAGTCCTAGTGATAACAACAATATATCCGGAGGATGAGTCTCGCGTGGCGTGTGGTGGTGCGTGTTGTGCGTGCTTGTGGATTGTGCCTAGTCTAGTCTAGCATTTCGTGAGATTTTTACTTTTCAAAGCACAGAACTCCGTCGTGTTCTCGTAGGGAGCAACAGGGAGGGAAGAGAAGGGAAGGGAAGGGGGTGGCGTTGCCCCAAGCTTTTGCAGAATCAAGACAGCGGCGGCCAGGGAGGGACGAACCAGCTGGGAAAGAAGTGGAAACCACAATACTAACTAGGTAATAGACTCACTCTGTACTGTACTGTACTGTAGTACCTGAGAGGCAATAATCAATGGCTGGTTTCCTCCTCCTACCCAAAGTCAAAGTCGAAGTATTTCGGCCAAGATGGCAAAGATCAAGGTCAAGGTTCAGGTCAAGGTTAAGGACAGAGGTGGAGTCGGAGCAGTCGACGTCGAGATCAAAGTAGTCAAGCTCGTCAAGGTCAAAAGTCAAAGTTAAAGTTAGAGTAGGAGGCAAAGAAGTCAAAGGAGGCGTTGGAAGAAGGCGAGGAAGGGTGGGGAGAGGGATGGAGGGGTCAATCATTCGGGGGAGGGACAGGATGATTTCCGTCTATTGGGAATCTGGGAATGGGGAATGGGATGATTGGGATATAACGGCAGGTTGGTTACACAAGCATGAGTAAGGGTGAAAGAGATGAGCGTCATTATTCTGGCTGTATTTGCCATATGTACACATCTCCTTTCAGCTCCCTACCACTTACTACTGCTGGAAGTGGTTGACCAGATCAAATAATAACCTCCGTCCATTTTGACTACTGTACATTATTCTCGACTAAGTCCTATCGTTCTGGACCTCGGTCTTCTAGTGGTGGTGTGTTTCAAAAAATCATAAAAATAATACTAGGGATGAACCAAGAGACCTCGCTTGTGCAGTTCCTTGTAAACAAATCCGGACCAGATCCGTTCCCACTTGCTTGCTTCAGCACGCTACAGTACCCCCTCCTCGCACTTTTCGTCACCCGGTACAGTATCAAGATGCCTGTCGAATTGCTACTGGACTGTACAGTATCGAACTACTGCTGTTGGGTGTCCCTCCCCAATCCCCATGGAGGTATCTACCGAAACAAGTCGGACCTAATTCTGCAGGAGGAGGTTGGTGGCTGACCCGGCACACATCACCACTTCGTGGCATCGTGCTCATCAAGTTACCCGTCCTGCCAGACGAAAAGCAAACAAAGTCAGGTCCTCCACGTTCGGTACGTTTTGTAAGGATTGTTATCCGATAGCTCAGAGCCAACGGTGGTCGCAGCCACCCGCACCCAGGTTACACTTCGAGATGTTTACTCCTCCTCAATTGCAAGATTTACATGGATGGTTCAGGGTGTATCTACATCCCTTGCCATGCCCTTTCGCTGAAATCCACCGTTGCAAAGACTGCAAGTCCATCATTTTCATATATAGCCCTGTTGTTAGTGGTACTGTACCATACAGAGTACAGTGCTCCAAACGTTCCCAGGAAACACGAATTTACATTTTCGGATCCTTGATCATTATCGCCGTTCTAATTTCTATCCAATCTTTGACCTGCTTAGCCTAGTGCTGCATAAGTTGGCACCACAGGGTACGGACATGTACAGTACCGGGATGCATAACTCCCACCCGGCCATTTATCCAGATTGCATCAGCTCCTCCTGCAGGTGGAAACGGTTCCAGGAACAAAGAAATTCTCCCAAGATTGCTTTCAGCGGGTCTGCCCAATATTCCCCATTCTTGCTCGCATAAGCCGTGTTCTCTGTCTTCCTCTCTCTCTCTCTCCATCTCTTTCTATTCCCAACATCAACATCGATCGCCTCAATATATTCAATAATCACCATCCAATTCACGACCTTCCAGAGTACCAATCGGAAGTTACCAGAACGTTCCTGGAAACGACAGTGGCGCAAGCTTACTCTGTTCCCAGTTGCCCTCGTGGCATTCGCGTGGGCACCACTCGTCCGAGTCATGATCGCCCAAATC
Organism: Tetracladium setigerum; assembly: GCA_031472005.1. Taxonomy (NCBI): domain Eukaryota; kingdom Fungi; phylum Ascomycota; class Leotiomycetes; order Helotiales; genus Tetracladium; species Tetracladium setigerum. Next base: position 1,388,709 of record PZJY01000008.1, on the reverse strand, counting down.
CAGCATTCGACTGGTGCCTCCTACACCCCCTTTCTACCTGTCCGACCTTCCATTCCCCCATTCCTCGTCTATATTTTGCAGCGTTATCAACAAAGAAAACCTTACGAAGGAATTCTTGCGAGCCTCCCTCCGATCAAAAGTTGTCAACAATGTTACTTTTGTGCCCAAGTAGTTTCCAGGGAATAATCCTGGCGATGAGGCACATTGCGTTTCTCTCTGAAGTCAATCAAAAGAAACACCCCTCACCCAGGTGGTGGTGAAACATCTGGCAGGATGAGGTGCATACAGTACCATTTTCGCTTTTCGTTTACGTCCTTCTGCATCAACTTGATTCGCGTACTGTAGTAGTAGCCAGTCGGCAATCAAAGACATCGACAGACAGGGAGGGAGGCAACTCCCTTGGATCGGGGATTCTCTCTCGCAAAAGGAAGCAAGGTACTCACTCCTACCCTACCGGTAGTGTGAGGGCGTGTTGATTCGTCGTGGCTAAAACCATTCCCGATCTCGTTGGAGGCGGCTTGCATGCAGTAGCACAATGAAACATTGCAACTTCTCTCGTCATTGATTGGAAAACCAAGCAGCATTGGTGTACCACAGTAATGAATGGCCTGGCGGTGTGTGGGCAATAATGATGCCAACAGGAATGAGTTGGAGAGCACGGCATCATCGACAGTGTCGAACATCTCGTTCAACAAAAGTCCCTTGCTTGTTCTGCCAATTCTCCAGGTCAAGGGATTTGCCTCTACAGTAAAGATGAAGTTGGGTATCTCCTGAAGCTGGGAACTTGGCAGCCTTCTATTCTTCTAGAAATCCCAATTTCAAGGATCAAATGGGGAAAAAGATTCCCAATAAGACGGGAGTCGAAAATCACGGCTGGTAGCTTGCGAGGTAGTGCAGTTGACAACGGGTGACGTCCCGTCTTTCGGGGCTTTTTGAGGACTCTGTAAGTAATAATTCTGACTCTGGTTCAATTATGTATTTTGCCGAAAGCAACTCCCGCAATAATGAATGGAAGTCTCTCCTCTCTTGCCAAGATGACAATCCCTCATGTCTTTTATCTATCTGCATTCTGCATTTCTTCGGCTTCGACGCTCAGACACCATTATTGAATTGTCGCACTACTAGCAGATACATACTCACTCGCTTGATCGGTGTGGTGTGCATGGTTGCATATCCGCACTAGAACTTTCTAGTGCGCCTTTCGGGAGCTTCAAAGTGGTAATCACATGAATCTCCCCAGCTTTCTTTGCCCAAGAATGTCTGGTCAAATAATGGCGGGAACTGCAAAGAGCGAAGCAGTTGTGTGAAGACGGAGTATCATGATCATGGGACATTACTTGGGATGTGATAGAGGCTGAGGCGCATATGCAACATCTCCCGGCTACCTCGAGCACTTGTACAGTACTAAATAGAGTGTACGAAAGTGTACAGGATACATCGTGGAGACCAAAAGGATCTACTTATAACAACCTCAATATAGAAACGGTCTTGGGTCATCTTAGGACTGCTATAGGTATGGTCCATGTTGGTCCATGTATGTGCATACTGGACTTCTAGCGAATAATACGTGTAATAACGACAACAACTCCCACCCTTGAGACAATATCTCAATCATCTCCAGATTGGTCGAGGTGCATGTTTTCTTTCCAACCCTTTGCGCAGCCAGTTTCCAAAGCACCAGTCAATCCAATACCTTCGATTCTTCTTCCTCCCTTATGATAGTCGTCCGAACCCTACTTTGGTACCCATCTGGCATCAGCACCTTATTCGGTACAGCAGGGACGCATGATTGACGCCGAGCCTCGTCTTCATGCAATATGTTCCTGTCGGTCGTAATAATGTGAAAGAAACTTCGGGGATGACCCAGGCACAACGAAGCAACCATCGCGATCTCTCATCCAACAGTAGCCTCCCTTCAAATGTTACCTGGGACGCCGCGAATGTTTCTCTCCCTCTGCGGCTCGGACCACTTTCCCTCTCGCCCATCACGAAGTTTAATAAAAAACAAATACAATCTCATCCCATACTCGACGAGGATACGACCGAGTCATCCTCTTAAACATCGTCACAAGGCCATGATTCGGAGATGCACGGACATGGAACATTGTCACCTATGTCTGAGCGTACAGTACTTCCCATTCCCGAAGAACACCATTGACAACAGCAGTCTTACCAACGTCTAAGCGTACATATGCAAGTGTAAAACCAACAGCCAACGAACCAACAAAATGCCGAGCGACAAGTCTATCATGAGCAAATTCCGTACATCGTAAGCACGAGTTGATCTCTGATTATTCCACGTCCCAGATCATTCCTTCGGTAGCTTCCAATCACAAAAAAATCCCCAATATGATTCTTAAATTGAAGTACCAACACTTCAAAACTCCAACATCAAGAACCCACCAAACAATGCACAATTCCCACCTTTTCTCTACCTTCTCTTTTCCCAAAAATACACACCACACGACCCCCAAAAGGATCGTCGGCAAGGATTCCCCAGACTCACATGCCACCACGTCAAAGCCATCAAAACCCAAATACCAAAAGACTCAGGTATCATCCCGGAGTTCCAGTTAGGAGTTTTCTCTTTCAAAACACAGATGAACCCTGGGTCGCTCATCGCAACTGTTGAACCCCGCTAACGGGAGCCCGTTGTTATCTCAGTGCGAGGAGTCACTACTGTACGTAGTCCTCTGAGGAAAACAAAAGGGGTTCATCCCAGTGCGAGATGGAATAATATAGGTGGTCGATGCGTTGAATCGAGATCTTGGATCTCGCTTTCATTTGAGATCAATATATCCGAATGCAAGTTGCGGACTCCTCCGTCGAGGATATCCTGGAAGTTATCGCAGTAGTGTGAAGCTGGACGCGACGAGTGTGCGAGCGAGAGCTGCGCATTTTCGTCATTATCTGAGTGCATGGCATCGTATTGCGGCTAAGCTGAAGCTATCTTGTAAGATACTATAACTGGAAGATAGATGATCTCCTACTCTAGGAATATGCGAGATACATGGTGGACTTGTTAATGATGCTATAGATATCCATGCTCACTACTTTGCCATCAAGTCGTACCGAGTCCGAGTACGGGAATAAGGGCGGCTTTGAGTGTGAAACGAACTTGTGAGCACTCGCGTAGCAAGTGGTTCAGATCATCGCCATTATTGGATCTTTCAGTGTTTGATAATCAAGCTCTGTCCTATATGTGGTATTGGTGTTCATTCGAAGTATTACGAGTATGTGTGGAGAAGTGACATTCGTTATTTCTCAGTCCAAGTAAGCCTCCCTTGCCTCCTACTAAAATCTCACAATGTTAGATAAATTAGAAACAACACATGCTATTGGTCGTCTGTATGTGGAAGATAATTTTGCTTGATACTTTTCAATTTAAGGGAGAATTTATTACTGACATTAGCAACTAGGTGCAAAGTATACTGGAAGGTTGCTTCATATTGACACGACCTAATTCCCTCCAAACCTGTTTAGAGTACTCTACATTTATCTCAAAATAGCAACGGAAAATTCGATTCCTGTTTCCATATGAAATAATCGAAATGCAAGGCTTGAACTTGATAGCCAAAGTCCTTCGGTTACCCCTGCTTGGATTGGTTAGATGGAGAACTTCCAGCCCTGCTTTCAATGTAACTCAAACAAGAATCAAAACCTTGAACACGGTTCACAATAATGTGCCTGCTCTAGTAGTAGCCATGTAAACTCTGGGGGCTGTTTTGTGTTGACTTCAAACAAGTTTGAAGTTGTGGGGTTCTTTTCCTTTGTTGTTTGTGCCTCCCAAAGTTGCGCGAAGACCTTTCAACTTCTATTCTAGCAACGTAAAATAAAACTAAAGGTTCGATGTTACTCACTGGTGTTTAGCAAACGTAGGGCATTGAATTATGGTTTAATCTCCAACTTCGTCTTTCATTTCATATAATTAGACTCGAGGATTTGAATATAACTCGCTGTATCCATTCATCACGATCTACAGAAGGACCACAAACCCCCGTACTTCGCTGTCATGTAGTGCTAGTAACATTAATGATGTGAGGCTAAATCTCAGCATCAATCTGTCACACTCAATCAAGCAATCCTATAATAATCGAAGCTGTTTTCTAGGGGGGTTGCACTGGACTCCCATCGTCCGACTTTCGTACTATTCAAACAGTCGTTAACATTCTGAGCCTAGTGCCTCCACGCAATAATCAAAATGAAGAGCCTGCGGTAAGTTCCTCGCGTCCATCGTACCTTTTTATGATATTCTATATCTGCGCGAGAGTGGGTAGGCCTTGTTTTCACTTCGCTTTTTTAAGCGTGGTCCAGATGAACAGGCAAATAAAAGCTCGTAGATAGACAGCTGCCATCGGATATTATGATCAAGAATGGTACGTCCTTGCAATGAAATTTTCTGCATTGCAGCAAAGGTATATACCTACTGAAGCCATCACCACCCAACTCCATCCATCCGCATTACGGGTAGTGCACACCTCCTAAACAAATCCCAAACCCACCACCACATAATGATTTCCTCATACACCCCCAGCAACCCCAGACTCTCTTGCCACGTTCATGAAAATTTCCTCCAAAGTTGGGCCGTTGATAGTGTAGTCGGAGAAAATTTTCTGGTTACCCTTCTCTTGGCTAGCACCGCCTGCTGCGCTACTCCCCCCAGCGCCCGAAGATTCATCTCTATCTACTTCCGCAACAATGGAATCACCCTTCAACTTCTCCATAACTGTCATGATACTTCCCAGTGCAGCCTTGTCATGTGGCAATCCAAATGACACCTGGCCGTGCGAATCCTCATAGTTGCTAACAGCGCTCTCAAACTCCGCCTTGACAATGGCCTCCACCTGATGAGCATCGGTGTCAGGCTCTCTCACAGCGCGAATCATATATGCACCGCCGTGGCTTGCCTGAAGAGAGGACAGAGTTCCAGTAGCCAGCATTCTAGTACCCATGATGGCCACGTTGGTGGCGAGTGCTTCGGCTTCTTCCATGGAATGAGTTGTCAGAAGAATGGCACGGTTGGCAGAGATATCCTTCAGTGCACGCCAGAGAATTCGCTTGGCGCCTGCGTCTTGACCTGTTGAGGGTTCGTCGAGGAGGAGAACTCGGGGATTTCCTGTTTTTTTGTTAGCACCAAGTCAAGAAACCGCTCACATTTCCCTCTTACCAAGAAGCGCGACAGCAACTGTCAGCTTTCTCTTTGTTCCGCCGCTGAGTGCTACCACCCTGAGGTCCTGATAGCTAGTAATGTTGAGGGCGTTGAGTACTTTGTCTACATTTCCTTCGATGTTTTGGAGACCTTTGACAGTAGCATAGAATTTCAACGTCTGTCGAACCGTCAAATTATCGACAGCATCGTCCTGGGGTGCTACACTGCTTGATATTAGAACTATTCCAACCAGGAGATACGGGGTTGGGCCCTCTCAGTCGGTGAATGAGCCCCAAAACTTATGTACATACCCCATTTGAAGGCGAGCTTTTTGCGCATTGCGCAGAACAGAAGTACCGTCGAGAAAAATGTCACCGAAGTTAGGGATGAGTTCGCCGCGGATCATGTTGATGACAGTAGTCTTTCCAGCACCATTCCCTCCGAGAAGAGCCAACGTCTCATTGGGCGAGATGTTGAAAGAGACGTTCTCCACTGCAAATGTCTTGCCAAAGTACTTGCTGACGCTCCTTACTTGCAGTATCTCTGGATTAGTGTTGACAGTTACACTTGCGTTCTTTTCTGTCGCAGTAGGCGGGGCTCCCGGCTGGCCTCCATCATCAACACGATAGTGAAGGCGGTTGGGAGTACCTCGATGGGTGATGTTGCGTCGAATGAAATCTTTGCTTCCATATTCGTAGATACCCAAGACAGCAATAAGGAACAGGATTTGGATGAATAGATTGGCAATTGGACCTCCATAGCGATTGAAGTCCATCGGGGCGGAGATATCAGTGTCACCAAATTGGCCACACAGGATGCCTGTACGAAAAATAGTGTTAGCTTGGTTCTAGTGTGCGAAAAACAAAGCAGTATGGATGAAGCGAAAAGGCAACTTACCCCAGGCGTTTGTCGCAAGCCACAGACCACCTATAAATACCCGTGAGTTAGTTAACTTCTCGAAGAATGCCAAACGGGTTTGGACCGGAGCTATTGGTGTTTGGATTTCGAGTTACGACTAACTTACGTCCTAAATTCGCTGCTGGGACAACCAAGCCAATACTTTGATCAGAGTTAGCCGTGGCACCTTGGATTGCAGACTTGACCAGAGGAGATTGATCTTAAGAAGAGTGAACTCCATAGTTGATGTGGAACGTACCCATATTGTATGTTAGAAAAGGTTGCATGTCGGGTATATGGGTTGCCTGCGGACTCCGCTATAACATAGCCAACGAGATAGATTACGAAAAGCACAATATGAATCCCGGAAGCAACAGCAAATACCGCTTTTTTGATGAAGAGCGAAAGGACGTAATTTCCAAGGTAGGTTGCAATTCCGAACAAAATGAAGATAGCCACAAGGTAGCTGGATTCATAATACAGAAACGAAACAGAGCCGGCGTACATCGCAGCCCATACTATGATCGATTCAACGACGATGAATTGGATCTACACAAGCAAGACATCAGCCATTGTTTGAGAAGATTGTTGGGTCAGGCATTAAAGGCTTCCAAGAGGTGCCATCCAGATACGAGTTTGTTCAGTCGTTCTGCATTTTTAATCCCGGCTTCGATCATGGAGAAGAAATTTATGCCACTGTGTGTGAAAAGTGATTACTAAAGAATTGGACCAACTTACATCGAACAAGAGATAAGCTAACCATAAAGCTGCTGGCGAGACTCCGTTGCAATACTGCAACGCTCTGACGTTGTTGATCTTCTCGTATGCTGGATAAATACTGGCGATTGCTATACAGATAAAGAATTAGTTTTCATACCTGGGACAAAGGCGTGAATGACTCTAGGTCCTGAGGGCCTTCGTGTGGTCGCTTGGCGATCATAAAAGTACCATTTTGGCCTCTCTCTTTGGCCACAACGTGACCGTCAAAAAGCCCAGGAGAATAGAGCTTATCTTTACTTACAACAACTGGCTATAAATGCAAGCACAAGCAAGATAGAAACAGGTAAGTGTCGGAAATCGGAGCTGATTGAAGGAGAGCGCTGAGGTGTGTCAGTACTTTGACGTGGTAGACAACTTGATTCACTTACCATCATATATATTCTAGTATTGACATGTCGAGCATTCTGAGATCCAGTTGCATTCGCAACCCTGTCGGTGACAAGATTTAGAACCGAAAGAAGGGTACCTGCTTGATAGACGTAGTTCTCGGCATGATGGAGAATAGTCGCTGTTGTGGGCGTTGGCGCATATATCCCAAAACCGTAAAAGCCTCGCCCTGAATAATTTGTAATCTGATATTCCATGGCGCTGAGATCTGGAACGAATTCTCGGGATCCTAGAGCTACCTCACTCATTGGAATTTCAGTGGCGTTCTCTGGTGCCGGAATCTGAATACCGTCGACCCAAGTTGGTTGACCTCTGTTGTCATATAGATATGGCAAGATGGCTTCGAGGTACAATTCCTCCTGAATTTCTGTAGACCATTGGGTTTCCGGACCGAGGACAGCTAACGGTGTGTTCCCGTAGGTATAGAAAGAGGGAGTGAATGGATTCATGAAGACGGACGCCTCTGGGTAGAAGCTTCCTGCCAATTGAGGGTTCTTCTCAGGTTCTCTGAGAGCAGTCATGGTCATCTCGCAAGTCTGCAATGGCTTGAACTTCTTCAGGAATGAGGCAATGGCGGCAGCGACAACTGTGAAAGGCGGTTAGGGCTCATGGTATGTGGATATGATGGCACACCACTTGATATATTTGAGAAGAAACCCAAAAATAGGCAACGGAACGGAGAGTAGGATGAGCCTCATTTTGACTTACTGATTGGAATGATCAGATTAATTCCGTAAGAAATCCATCCAGACTTTTGTGTGAGGAGAACATAACGCTTGGTGAATAAAGCCCGCACTTGACGAGCGAAGCCAATGCCGGAGCCAACGTCGAGATCAAGATCGGCTTGGGTTTCCCCTTCCATGGCGAAGATCTTTTCGTCCACAACATCGCTCGTTTCTATTTCTCCAACAAAGCCATCTCCACCTTGAGCGTGTATTGCAGTATCGGCAGTAACCTTCAGAAAAACCTGTTCCAGAGTAGGGAAGGCGACGTTGTATGTGCAGTCATTGTCGAGAGCTTCAAGTTCAAGGAGCTTTCGAGTGGCTTCGGCCGAGTTGTTGGTTCTCCAGACATGACCGGAATCTTCATAGTCGTCGGCGTCGTTGCTGCGAATCAAATAGTTGTCTCCATAGCGGGCCTTCAGACTCGTTCCAGGACCCTGGCAGACGAGCTTGCCTTTGTAAACAATGACAATGTGATCGGCCAAAACATCAGCCTTTGCTCAATTAGTTATGGCTCACATGAGGGTTGATCAACCTACCTCATCCAGAAAGTGCGTAGTAACCAAAATTGTTCGACGTGAATGGCCTTTCTGTATAATGTTCCATATATTGCGTCGTGAAAGAGGGTCCTATTGATTTTGTTATCATGGGGTCCAGTGGGCATAGAGGACGGAAACTTACTAGTCCACTAGATGCCTCATCTATACAACAGACCTTGGAGCCACCAGCAAAAGAAATTGCAAGTTGTAATTTTCGCATTTGGCCACCCGACAAGGTTTGAACGGGAGCATCAATCTTCTCCACCAGGTCGCATTCGGCAATAACATCGTCATCGTCGACGGCAACAGTAGCAGCAGTCTTCAACTTGCGCCAGATATGGATGTGTTGTTGCACAGTAAGTCCACTCCAGAAAACCTGGCATAATTAGTCACCTTCTTTTGAGCACAATAAAAGGTCGTGGAACTCACATTCTGTTGGGGCATATTCCAAACACCACGCCATCCTCATTCAACTCAAGCCGGGATCCAGAATCCATGGAGACCATTCCTGCTACGCACTTGAGCGTCGTTGTCTTTCCACCTCCATTGGGGCCCAGGAGAAAGGTAACACTGCCTTTCTTGACTTCAAGATTCAGATCATCCACAGCAACGACAGCCTTTCCTGACCTGGAAAACGGCCAATACCACCGACGTTTTCCGTAACTATGAGAACGCAGTCAGTAAATCACTAAATACCTAGTTTACAACTTGATGATGCATCCAGGACCCCATCTCGGCTGTCCACAGAATGAACCAAAAATCTAGGTTGGTAAAATCGACTTACTACGTCTTCGAAAGCCCAGTGCATCGGACCGCAACATCCGAAGAGGCATCTATGCGTTCAAAGTTCCTCGTTACGCCCCAGAGGAATTTCTCCACACCATACGTTGCGAGAGTGTATGCGACAATTTGTACAATGAAGAAAACAAGATAAAGATGTCCATCCATATGTTGCACCTTTTGATTCGGTTCTTTGGGATCTTTCTGGAGTGTGCGAAAGGAGAATCCCTTGCCCTTGGTTTCCCGCATTGCGATATCTTGGATCAGGGTCGCCCATGTTGCTGGAGGAAATACGGCAGCAAGTGCTGTGACTTGGGTTTTCGGTTCACGGATAGTTAGTGCCGCAGCTAGGGTGATGAGCGCAAGGGCAAATGCTAATGTGCTTGCGTATAGTCCTGCGAGGTTAGCCTTTGAGAAGAAGGAGGCCAGAAAGTGGGTAGATGCAATAAGCGATCCTCCAGCTAGCAAAGTGAGGACAATCATCAAGATATCCGAAGTTTTGACGAAGAGGACCTGGGTCATAATGACCGAAGAGAAAAGAAATCCAGGGAAGTATAGAGCAAAGAAGGAGAGCATGGTCGAAAGCATCCTCGGCACTATCGTAACTTGCTGGCTGCTCATGAGTTCAGCCATCAAAGTTTCTCGCTCCTATAAAACCCGTGATTAGTATGTCATGGTGAATAGACAAAGAGCAAACAATAATAAGGAGGTTAGAACGTACTGTCGCTACAAATATTGCCAAATGATACACAACACCAATGAGTATCAGAAAGAAGACGGGGCCTACGAAAACCGCTACCATCGATACCCAGAAAGTTCTTCCTCTTTGAATACTTAGGCCGCCGTCCCCTATGAAGGAATATACGCTCGGCCCGAAATAACCTTGCCAAATATGTGTCGATGGCCTAGGAGCGTCCGAAAACCCTCCAATTTGTGCATTTACCGCCCACTGGAGTGGATAGAGAAGCGAATTAACCATATCGTTGCCATTCTTCCAGCTGCCAAACGAGAACCCATTAAATGATTCAAATCCACCATCGAGGGCCATAGCATACCTATAGATCAAAGGTTTGAGTTAGTTTGCTGAGGCCATACCTACACAGAAACAGAATTCTTCGCGAATAATATCAAAAGTACGTCCCTCCTTGCCCAAAAGGGAAGGGAAGAAGCTGAAATGGTACGACTCACTCTACATCCGTCTCGTTCAACGAGATGAATACGATGGCAGCATAGCAGTCGCTCATTGCTACAATAGACTGCTTACAGGCATCATAAAGATCGTTGGGTTGGTCCACAGTGACAATATTCATTGCATCCATCCCGGGCATTTTGGTGATACCGTTAACGATGGGCTGGATGATGTCGTTGGGGGTGCCATTTGAAACAAACACCAACTTCGACCGTCCCAAATTCTTCATGGCATCGGAAAGCTCGCGGATGGGTGTTGCTGCTGGAGCGAAGCCGTTCCCAGAGTCGGATGCTGCCCCGGCCTCAATGTACTTCAGGAGACATAGGACAAGCGCAGCCACCAAAGGAAAGAGTAAGGCGCGGAAGACGGTTGAGATTGGCGACGTGTAGAAGATGAGAAAATTCTTGTGAATGAGCGTACAAGTTTGAGAGTATATCCTCCGCCATTGCACAGGCTGGCGGCGTGCCAACTTCATGTTGACGGCGGTGTTGTGTGAAAATTGAGTGTCGAATTGTATGTATTACATCCAAATTGCTGATTAGAACTGAGGCGCCGCTAGGCGAAGAAACGAAAATGAAGGACTCTTGTACCAAAAGATTGTATTGTAGAAAACAACGACGAGAAGAAAGAGGAACCTGTGAAGCGTCGTTGTTGTGGCCTGAATCTAGCCTTTGGCTACTCAACCACCAACCTATTTGATCTGGAGTATGCAGAGTGGTACGTACTCCATCGTTCAAAGCTTAAGGCATATGTGTGACCCTAGTAGCTGTGTCTCAAGATGAATGGTCGAGGGAAGTGATTGTTGCGTCCGCGCCGCACTGCTACTGCGATATGCTGGCGGGGTCATCCACGAGGAAGTCTTGGAGCGACGAGTACGGAGTAGCAATTTCACACTTCCATCAGCGCTTGTTTTTTTTGGACTTGGGGGAGCAGCTTCACTGAGATGGCCAGGCCGTATTGTGTCTCTCTCAACTCGGTATTCCCCTGGCGGAATAATATCTTCGCCTGATTCCAGGCCAGAGATGTCCTCCATGATCCATCCCTTTGAAGAGCATAGCCCTCTACTCCTATCATTTTACGTGATCGAAGAGCACCCTCACACAATGCCGAGTAGTATAGGACCAATTGTGCCCCTTGCATACATGCATGGCCTATGCCTCATGGTCTAATAATGAAACCCCTATTCTGGAGATGTTTTTATTGGGAAGCGAGGTATCATGCCACAACAAAATGACTGCCGAATACTGCAAAACCTGCATTCAAGAGGGTTATTAGCCATAATCCCACGCGCGACGGTGACGCGTCTTGATTTTTTCTTTCTACGGAGTAGATAATGAATGTGAGATTGATGCTTGGCGCCCAACCACCCCTCGCTTAAGGTCAACATTCGGATTCTTGATTGGTGGGCATCTCGTATTGAATGGATCTTTGTTGAACCATGGCACCCCAGTAGAGGTAGGCGGTTGGACATGTTATCATGGTTATGATTGATCTCCTTTGAAAAAAACCACGCGGCCCCTGATGCTGGATCAAATAACGTTTGGATGTCGCGAATTATATGCTTCCTGGGTAAGCTTATAATGATGGAGCCTAAACTCTAAACTCAAAAGAAGGACACCTGGTTGGTGGGTGGAAGGAAGATATAATCTTACATAAGTTTCCAACCAACGTCGTTGTATCATGAAAGGTATTTAAATCGAACTCTTGACTTTTAAATGGAGCACGTCGAAAATAGTGACATCCTTCCTCTTTGATACGGCATGATAGTTCTAGAGTAGACTCGTGGAAGATTTATGTCAAAGTCACATTTCTCGTATGATCATATCAATATCAACACGAACTAACTGGACACGTACAGCAGTCAAATGTCGCCAAGATTCATGGCATGGTCTAACACACATCTACTTATCTACACCTCGTCACATCAACCAAACACACATACATGCAGCTACATAAAATGCAACGACATCCAATCCCGCCATGATCATTGTAAATGCAAGCAAGATTACCCAACGCCCCGAGATGCAACCAAACTCTAAACAGAAAAGGTCCGTCCGCCTTAGTATATGCCCTGCGTGCGATATTGAAAGGTATCATAACTGCCGCATGTCAGCGAATCACAGAACTTCGGAAGGGGGGAAGGTCGAGGGAACGCACAGTCGGGTGTAATAACTACCCAGGGACTTCCCAATCAGATCCGTATCTACAAACTGCTCTGCTTCTTTCTCGCTCATCTGAAGCTGGAATCTTTGGCGCAAATTGTTTCTGGCCTGGAGTTCACCATACGAGAAGCATGGCATCTTGGATTCGCGTCCCATCATGCTGACAAGATCTATCAGATAATCTGCTGACCGCCGTAATGCTACAACATGTTAGCGTCGTGAAAATGGGCAGAACGATGTGAAACTTACCCTGAAATGCTTGCTTGCACAACTTTTTGTAATCTTCAAACGCAGGAGAACCAACACCGCCTAGAACATCAACATACTCTTGGGTCAATTTGAAAGGCGCGGCTTCGAAGCCCACAGATCCTGGAGAGTTGGAGAGCATGAAGCCGAAATCAATGTGAATTATGTGACCCTCGTTGTCAATCAAAACATTTCCGTTGTGTCGATCTTTGAGCTGCAGTACGTATGAGATGATGCTGTATGCAGCAAGAGATTTCTTAAAAGCGTCGACTGCAGCCTGATACGGTTCGCTCTCGGGAGGTCCAAAGGCCTTTACGAAATGATCTTGTAAAGTCGCAATTCTTTTTCGAGGATTTTGTCCCGCTTCAATGGTGGCTAGTGTCAGACTTCGCTTTAGGGAGTGGAGAGAAACCCCATTTGTGATGGTCTCAATCAGACCTGAAGATTCACCCGTTACGAGTATCTTCATCTGCTGTACCCATACTGGGACTCTGGGCTCAGAGTCTTCCCAAATTTTGTTGCAGGTTTCAATCAATTGAACAGCAAAGGCCTCTTGTCTCAAATCGGCACCAGTCTTTACAATAACACTAAGGACATCCCAATTGGGCATCCAACCATATGGTGAGGATTTTCTGATGCGCTCTTTCTTCACATTCCAAGCTTCACCAAACGTAGCGGCACTTGGGTCATCTCGATCACCCTTTCGCTGCACACCACCTGTTGCTCGATCGTTCTCCATTCGTGCGGCACCAGCAGAGTTGAGAATACCATCAGCCGTAGGTTCCTCTTCAATATCGACTGCGCTAAGATTGGCAGCTGCAGCATTAGCATTTGCGAGGATGGTGTCGAATGTGGGCGCGTTGGAAGTATGGTTGACATCAAAGTTTTGTTCTTCAAGGCTCTGCATGCTTGCAATGATCTTAGCACGTATCGCTTCAACCTCGTGTTTAGGTCGTTTCCCGCTCGTCGAATCGAGTTGTGCCAGCATTTGAGAAGCCGTTCGCATGTGCGTCGCGAGAGCGGAAAAGTCGGGTTGATCGGGAGCCCCAGACCTACCATAGTATGGCAGGGTCATCTTTCGTGATGGGCCAGGACTGCCTGATCGAGAACCCGATGCACCGGAGGTTCGTGGTGTTGCTAGAGCAATTGCTGATAATGTTTTCGTGCCGCTAGAAATGTGAGAGGGCTGGAGAGGTGGGGTTTTATCTCGTGGAGGATCCGAATTGAATTCTTGAATCAGAGGTGAGCTTCCAAGGTCTCCAGACACAGGTTCAAACACACTGTCTGACGCACTTCCCGAATTTTTCGCCTTTGCCTTTGATCTCCCAGACTCGGTGAGATCAAAGATCCGTCTTCTCCCAGAGCCCTGCTCAGCCAGAAGTTTACCCAGCAGCCTTTGGTTATCAGGCGTATTTGGATCGAATGTGAAGTCATCGCGTAATATTTCAACCATAAGCAAATACGGCACTTTTTCGGCACTATTTAGTACCACGGCCTCCGCTGGATTCAATCGCACAATTCTGTGATGCCTGCTTTTACTTGGGATTCCGTCTACCAATGTCGGTGGGCAGATTACCGGGATGTCTACCTCCGCCGGTAGGTCTTGTGCTATCAACGCAAGCTCTGCACGCAATGCACTCAGACGCGCTGGTTTGGGAACAATGACTAGCCGATTTGAAATATCCTCGAGTGCCGTCAGGAATTGTGTTTCACAGCGGAAGTAGTTTTGTCTCAAGAGCTTGACCTTCTGGGCATCTGATAGCACGGATGGGGTGAGCGGTCTGGTGACATGGTGATGTTTTTTTAGTGCCAGGTCCGGATGTCTCTGAACAAGACCAGCTGTTGCAGGAGTAGTAGGTCTCGAATTCTTTGGAGAAGATTGGTGGTCTGGTAGAGGGAGAGATGAGGAGCTTGCACGAGGATCCGACGCTTCCAAGTCAAGGTGGGTTGGCCGTGGCCGTCGTTCAAGCTGCCTCCTAGTTGACTGTGAAGAATTCGCTCTGTTGAGCGAGCTTGCTCTTCCCAATTTTGAGCTTCCTGACAGACTGCCATTTGCTGGCGCGCTTGCAACCCTGCCAGCCTCCTTTGCTGTCCTCGTCCGTGTAGATCCGGGAGTGACTGTGTTACTACGAGCCGGTATCTTTTGTTGGGTATGGGTCGCCTCTGATGCGACATCTTCCACTGGTTGGGGTTTCCTTGCCTGCGAGATAGCCAATGGACCAGCCCATCGGGGAAGAAAGGCGCTGCTACGCCTGCGAGCACAAAACTGGCCAAAACTGTCACCGGCAGTGTATTCTCCTTGATCTTTTCATTCCCTGCTGGCTCCGCACCCCAAATACAATATGCTGGACCCTGTTGTATATCCTCCGACATGTTTGGAAGGGCTTTGATTGTGGGTTGGATGAGAGGTCGTGGAGGTACGTTTGGAAGAGCCAGAATGTCTGCAGCACATCTTAGCATCTTGAGAGAATGGACAAAGAATGTTCCTGAAACCCACCAGTAGAGCAGCATTCACGGATTCCTCGCAGAGATCCAAGATAAACTCCTCCAAGGCCATTGACTCATTGTCAACGCTTATTATGAGGTGACAGAGTTGGGGGAGGAAGAACTCAATTTCCTCGTAGCTAAACTGACGAAGCTTCGAGCAGAGGATATAATGTATTCCGACATGATCGGCGTAGCGCCTATTGCACCGATCAGCTTTTGAGTTCCAGGAGCAAGCCGGTATCTGTACTTACGAAAGATAAGCAACAGAGAGAAAGGGATTTTGGTTAAAGACCTCGGATTCGATGAACCGTTTCAGCAGATCCCACGACATGGTTTGGTGGGGGGAAGAAATCAGTGGTGAGGCGATGAGCCTCAAATAAGCTGCACATCAACCAGGTGTCCAGCAGGTGTTTCTAGCAGCTCCATGGATTCTTGGGTAGAGCGCGGGATGTAGAATGGTCGAGTCGCAATATCATTCAAAGGGTCCGTACGTTGAAGAAAGACACTTGGACATTGACAGGATGGGGGCGGCTGCCGAAGGCGGTCAACCATTTCCGATCCAACCCCTTTCCAGAAAGAATGTCAACAAACCGTAGACGAGCTCATAATTCAGTTTCAAATTTAACACCTTTCAATAATCACTCTATCTTCCAACTATTATGTTAATTAAGTATCTTAGAGACTAGAGTGTCCAAGTAATTTTAGTGTTTCAAGTACCATTTCACAGCTTGTGCACTTCTTCATTTAATTTTGTTGCAGTTTTAAACTTGCTCAACTTCATTTGTTTTACAAGCGTGAGTTTCAAAGCAAAGAGTATGCAGCGAGTCAATTCTATTGGTAACCCAGGCAGTTTTTCAGTTCCACATCCCATGCCCATCGGAGAATATCCACCGCATGTCTCTTAAGAGTGCATACTTGAGTGACAGGCAAGAAATCCAGGCTTTCAGAGAGCAGTTGCTGCGTAATCACAACAGCATTGCTCCCTCGCTTAACGAAGAGAGTATGTAGACTCAAGTGCATCCAAACTTTCGGTAAATTCGGGCCTGAGTGACTTTTGAAGTAAGAAAAAAGTCACTTCCTTTAGGAAACAAGAGAAGTGTGTAATTATCTCAGCGAGGGGCGGCGGAGTGGCCACGACGAGCTTGAGATATGTAGGTTGCTGGGGTGTATGCCATGTCTGCGGTTCCAGGATCTGGCACAGCAGATCTATTGCGATAGACCGTACTTGCAATTGTGGCAGGAGCGGCAATCCGGTTCTCGGAAGCTGAAGCGGTGCTGAATGCAGCTATTGAGCATCAGCACTATTCCCATTGACATCGACTCTAGATTGTTGGAGGGCCATCACTTACAGTCTGGAAGAGGAGGCTGGCCCTGCCCGGCGCGTTGCTTGTTGATTTCCTCCCTCTTTCTAGCAGACTCCCACTCAGCATCGGTAGGATTGAAATAGCAATCCCGAGTGCGCTTGAAAGCAAGAGTGAGAGATCGAGTGATTCTACCACGACCGTTGCGCTCCATCAAGCCACCTGGACCTACAACGTGCTTTTGCTGCACCAAGACCTCGTCAAGCTTGTCCAGTATGACCTGGATGGGAAAGTCCTCATCATAGCGATCCTTCCCACTCAGCGCCTCGTTGAACATGGTGACAAAATCCATGCGGGCATTATAACGGAGCTGTGCCGAGTCCCCAGTTCTCTTCTCGCCTCGGTCCTTCCCGTAGATGTGAACCCCTCGTGCTATGAGTGCAAGAAGAAGGCCCATCTGTTGATCCGGTAAGTTAGCCCCAAGATAGTAATATTGAGAGGTGATACCTTACTTTGCTTGGCTTCCACTCGTAATCAGGCTCGTGTTCAGACATCTTTGCTAGTCTTGAGCTTGTTTAAATCACCACAGTCTACGGTGGCGATAAGAGGATACGGAGTGAGGAGTGGTGTATGTGGTAATACCGTTTTACGGAGGAATTGATGAGGTAGATGAAATCATGAGAAGATTAGTTGAAGCATGATGTTGTTTTTCAGTTTGGAGGAGGAGTCTTGAACTGGGAAAAATCGAGAAAAAGATACCTACCTACCTATGATGTAGTCCAAGGTGAACAACACTTTCACTGAACAGTTTAGAAAACTTTCAAAGGTGTCCAGAGAAATACTGAAGGTGAAAGCCAACAAAGCCCAAAGCTGTTCCAGCATTCTCTCTAATGCAAGATACAGCATGAAAAATACCAACGATACCATCGTAGATCTCATGCGAGCTCAGGCAACACTATCAATGGTGAGCTCTCAATCCCACCTATTCCGTCAGAAGGATTGGTACTTTGGTAGAAGATATGCTTTCTGCCTCCTTTGATCTATCTAGATACCTATGTACCTAGGTAGACCTGAAGTCTTGAATATGAGGTTTACTGTAGCTCTTCTCTTCGCTTGGATCGACCCAGTGATAAACACGTGCCATACAGTCTGCATCAAGCATGAGCAGGTGTAGCCTATTATAGCTTCGAAGAACAGATCAAGCAACCGCTTCAGTAGCGAGCGTACTCTCGCCCAATAGAGAAAGGTGGTCTGGACACTCGATTCAATCATTGGGCTTGGTGGAGTTGATCAAACACGTGACGATACGATGCGAGCAGAGAAGTCCGGAAGGATCACCACAACACGAAGCCTTCGGGTGCTCATTGATGCAGGTACTGTACAGGAGAAAAGGACGGATGAGGCACAAAGCTTTCATGGAAGCGCCAGGAGGGCCATGACCACGAGGCCCTTTTCCTTGAGACGGCGGTCCCAGAAGTGAAGTGACACAATTGTTTCATAAAGCCAATAATCTCGAATGATAATAGAAGGGAAGCAAGCATGCACGCATACTGACTGCACAGCCTCTGACCGAAGGACGAGACAGGCGGCGAAACAAACGAGACAGACGGGACAGAACAGAAGCTCATAATCAATAATAATCATAATAATCATAATAATACAGCAATCAATGAAAGCATATCCTGATTATTCCGGGAGTAGCAGCACACCATCTCAATTATTTCCAATCATAGGTAACAAGGCAGATTCTGGTGCCTACAGTAGTGCAATGATAATCTCTTCAGGCCACCCGACCTCAATTACCTTTTCAACAAATAACCAACCATAAAAGAGCAGCAGAAGGTGGCTACCTTATTTAAAGTTTGGCGGCTTTTCAGTAGTCGGTGGTGGTACGGAGGCAGAGGGTGAACAATAGGGTTACTTACTACTGTACCTGCTTTTGATGATTCTTATTGTTGCTTAATGATGGTTGTGGTGGTCGTGGTCGTGATCGTGGTGGTTGTCGTCGTTGCACCAGGCAGATTTTCGAAGATGGGTTACGAAGACATCATTGTGCAAGAAACATTCCATTCTTACCAATGCCCTCGAGGATGGATCAATGAGTACGGCAACAGTAATGGCAATGAAAGGTACTGACAGAAGACGAGACAATATATCAGAGACCCAGTCCAGATGACATGACCAATGCTCGAGCTCGCTTGGCCAGAAGAGTGAACAGCGATAGCGACAGCGACAGCGACATCAAGAGAGAGAGATGTATGATGATAAACGATGATGAAAGAATTGAATTGAATTCATGAGAGTTACAAAGTACGGTACCTACCTACCTACTCCGTAGTAGTCCCAGTGGCTGAGGAGGGAAAACCGGCGTGCGAGTGGGAGGGAGGGAGCTCGGTCAAGATGCACTGCCTGAAATGGGATGCCGCTGCCCACCACCCCAAAACATCTGGCCGACCCTCCCCCCCCTCTTCGCCGCCTTTGAACCACCCAACCCACACACACACAACAACCACACACTTTGTTCTCGGTATTCCTTCAACGACATACACAAGTATCATCTCTGGCGGCGGCGTGCAAGCTTGCATGCTACACACACACACACAAGACACCTTGGAGGCCTCGTCATTTGACAGATGACTGACTTGAAACATGCATGGCCTCCTCCTCCTTTTCCTCAAATTCAAGATTAGATTATTGCAAAGTGCAAAGGAGTGTGCAAAGTCCTTTTCGCTCTCTTGATGATTTTCTTGGGGTTGTTAGTTTTCACAGTCTGTACCATTGCATTCTCTTTTCGTCGTGGTCGTGTATTTACTTTGTTTTGTTCATCCGGACTCGTCTCGCTTATCGTTCCTCCTCCCCCCTCAACACCTTCCATTACTATTGTTATTATTATTATTGCCATGTTTCCTATGTTCTCTCGCCCACTTCTTCTCTCATTATTCTGACTCCCCTCCCTCCACACCCACAAAGCTCGTGAGGTCTCCGCTTCTCGCAACCATGGCGGCCGATGAGTCCTCAGTGCATGCCGCCTGCCGCATGGAACAAATGAGGCCTCCTACCTCAGCCACCAGCCACCACCTCCCCCAATGCCCTAATCCCCTTTCTCTCTCCGTGCCTCAGTCCTGCAGTCCTTGCCGGTGAACGAGCAGTCGTCACGAACCCCTAGCGGGACACTGGCAAGGCTGATTGATCCACTCCCTGAGGATCTCCATCTTTCTGCCTGGCCTGTGATAGGACTCAATTGCGTGTGTCTCGCCTGTCGGTCAGTTGCAAGGAGGAGAATTGAGACCCCTCCCCCCCTGACCACCCCACACTGAAAGCTTGGAGGCTTTGCAGTCACTCCTGGCTGCCGCAAACAGTCACTCGGTCGCTAGTCTGCACGCTCGTCTAGGCAGACAGGCTGCAGGTCCTTTTGTTGCCGAGTACACTCGACTTCTCCATGTTGACATATATTCTTCGCGTCCCACCCGCAAAATCTTTCTGCTTGTTCTCTCTTCTTCTCTCACTACCCACAAACAAACAAACAAACAAACATCCATCCATCTTGCACTCACTCACACCGAGCCCGGTATATATCATCACACTTGCTCGGTCAACACAAGGCACATTCCCACTAGCTTCGCCTCCGTGGTCAATATCCCTTCCCAATACTCTCCTCGCACCTTCTCATATAAAAACACATGTCGTCTTCATGCCTCTCCACAACCGCATAGAGACAGAAATTCGACTTGTTTTCATTCCCGACCCAGGAGACTGACGTATTATCAACCACCAACCAACAACCGACTAACACCAACAAGTCCGATCTCACATCGGCATATCAACAGAAACCACCACTTCTTCGCGCCAAACCGGCCAATTTACGTTCAACACTCACAATGTGTGTCACCAACATCTACGTTGACGTCTACCCAGACGCGCGAACTCGCAAGACCTTCAGCCAAACATCCATTTGCCAATATGGCATTCCAGGACGGCCATGCGCTGCTCAATCCATCATTGAGAATACCCCACGGAAAATTCAATGGGACGAGCCAACCACCGAGTTCATCCTCACCCAACACCAAAGAGGCTTCCCAACTCTTCCCCACACCCCTCCACGATCAGCTCCCACCTCCTCTCATCACAGCGACGAGAGTCTCCGACGACGAGATGGCAAGCGTCGTTCGGGCTCCTCTCGCACCGGACCAAAACGAGAACACAAAAAGGAGCGAATCATCATTGTCGACTCTCCACCAACTCAAGCCCCGCGAACCCCACCGCGAGCATTCAAGGAAACATTTACCGCACCCAACTCGCCAGTTTCCCGAGGCCGTCCCATCATCGTCGATGAGCGACCACGCCCACCTCCAAACGTCAGAATTCCCTCCGTCGGCGCAGTCGTGGGCGAGCGACCTCGCCGCTCCACCTCGTCTTCCCGGCCTCATTGGGATTCTCCATCTTCCTCCCACACTTCCTTCGATCTTCAAACCCAAGCCGAGGAGCGAGCCAGGGCTGAAGCGAAACACCACCGGGATGAGCGCATCGCCGAACTCGAAGCCGAAAGACGACGAGCTGAGCGCATCAGAGCCCACGACGAGGCGATTAAGCGAAGACCAGCGGTGCCACTGCCGCCAGCACCAACGAGAAACCGACCTTTCCTTGCGCCTGTTGTTGATCAGACCAAAGGCGTCCAGGGAATGATGAGCGGGATGAGATTAGATGAGCGAGTGGTGGCTTCGGAGAGAATCCCCTCCTCGGTTGAATCCAGGAGGCGGTCCGAGGAGAGAGAGATGGCGGCTAAGTTGAGGAGAGAGGAGGAGGAGGCACAAGCCATGAAGCAGAGATTGAGGGAGAGGCAGATGCCTGGAAGACGCTTCTCGGTTGGACCAGCTCAACGACGAGAACGTGTTTTGTATTCAGATGGCGTCTACCGCTACGAATAAATCTGTTGATTTTTTGGGGGATGGGATCCGTTTGTTTTAGGATAGCTAGTTATTTCGGATAGCAATTGGATTACATGACACCCAATACCTCTCTTGGACATCGGCTTTCGTGAAACGGATCAGTTTATTCTGAAACATTGGGTGATAGCTGATTGATTACACCAATGTAAAGTTTCCGAGAAATTGGCGTTTGTGATAGGGCCAGATTGTTTAGATAGGATAGCTTGGTAGCGAGGATAAAATGGCAATAGGAGAATTGTTGTTTCCCGAGTAGACATCAAGAGACTTGAAAATTCACGTGACTGCGTCCTCTCCAACGAACGTATAGGTACACTTTGCCTTGACAAAGGACGTGCCCAATTATGAATGATAATAGGTCCTGCGGACACGCGTTGCAACTAGGTGGGCTGTGTGCGGTCGTCATAATGACAATTAATTATTAGATTGAACGTTCCTTTACTTCTTCTCGGTCAGAATAATGAATGATAGTGGGACTAAAGATCTCGACTCGGTTCTTCTTTCTCACCGGCAACTAACTGCACGGGCACAAGTACAGTGCACTGCAGCAGTACAGTAGGTAGGTACCTAATTTTTACCTAATTTCTGACCCTACTCCCATGTTTGATGTCGCAGAATAGAGCCTTAAGCCGCCCCCAGAATTGCCGAGGACGCCGCTTCTTTCCCCACGATTCACTTCCCCAGCCAAGACCTCTGCTACCCACCGACAACCACTTACTCGCTCCCTTTCCACTACAAATCTTTCATGATTCTTCCTTCCTTGTCAATCTCATTGAAATTCCTCTCGTAACTCCTTCCCATTATTTGCGGAAGCTGCTACTTGCTGCAAAACGCATTAGAGAAAAGGCTGTCGTCTTCCATAAATTCACTCTCCGTTTGTTTACTCCAAATCAACCCCGCATCCCCCATTTCACTCCCACTCACGGAACTCAAGGGACCCAGTTCAGCTCAACTCAACAACATGGTTTATACGGCCAGTTTTGCCATGTTTGAGAGCTTGTGGGAGGTAAGATTAAAATGTCGGATTCCAAAGGGGGAAAAAAAGAGAAAGAAAAAACACTATGGTAGCATGGCTGACCTCTTATCTTCAAGGCTGGTGTTTCCCACTGCTTCGTCAACCTGGGTTCGTAACATTAAACAACAACATTGATTTTCGTCTTTCTAATATCGTGACACAGGCTCGGATCATCCCAGTATCATGGAGGCAATGGTTAAGGGCCAGAAGGAAAGCCAGGGCAAATTCCCAAAGATCATCACCTGTCCCAATGAGGTGAGCTTCTTCCCTGACTAGATGTCGCTCGAGCCTTTCTAATCATGCTCCTCGTAGATGGTGGCAATGTCAATGGCAGATGGCTTTGCTCGTTTGACTGGAAAACCCCAGTGTGTTTTGGTATGTACCAATCCCTCAGGTGAAGGGAGCCGAACTCGAGTGATGTAACTCAGTCCCCGGTCACCTCATGAGCCAGGCAGCCTCTTCCACTACGTCCCTCATGAAAACATAGCTAACCCATCGACAGGTTCATGTTGATGTTGGAACCCAAGGCTTGTAAGTATATTTGTGCCAAAGTCACACCCATCTTTTCCCATGGACAATCCAACCGGAGTTCATGATTTTGCAGTTGCTCCTCCTTCCACCTTAGCACAGGATCAACCATACTAATTCCAGGTCTAGCGGAGCAGCAGTGCACAATGCATCATGCGGCCGAGCTCCAGTCTTCCTCTTTGCAGGTCTCTCCCCGTTCACAATTGAAGGAGAGATGCGAGGCTCACGCACAGAATACATCCACTGGATTCAAGATGTGCCAGACCAGAAACTAATCGTCGGCCAATATTGCCGCTACACTGCAGAAATCAAGACAGGAAAGAACATCAAGCAGATGGTTAATCGGGCATTGCAATTTGCGACAAGTGCCCCAGCCGGTCCAGTCTACTTGTGTGGCGCGAGAGAAGTGATGGAAGAGGATCTAGAGCCGTACCATCTGGAACAGTCTTATTGGAACCCAGTTGAGCCTGCTGCTCTGTCTGAGAGTGCAGTCAAGCTCATCTCAGAGGCTTTGGTCGGAGCCAAGGAACCTTTACTGATTGTCGGTTACACTGGTCGAAACCATGCTACAGTACCAGTCATCGTAAAGCTGGCTGATACGATCAAAGGACTTCGCGTCCTAGATACTGGAGGAAGTGATATGTGTTTTCCAGCAGATCACAGAGCTTGGTTGGGCTTGAGATATGGAAATGATGAGGCAATCAGAACCGCCGATGTCATTCTCATCATTGACTGTGGTATGTGATCCAAATACACTCTTCCTAAAAGGCTAACCGAGAAAACTAGACGTCCCATGGATCAACACTCTGTGCAAGCCCCAAAAGTCCGCTCAAGTCTATCATATCGATGTCGATCCCCTCAAGAACCAAATGCCAGTCTTTTACTTAGATGCTCTTGCTAGGTATCGAGCCGACAGCTTCACATCGCTCACTCAGCTTGAAAAGTACATTTCAGGTACATTGGCAGATCAACTCAACTCTCAGCTCTACTCACAAAGATGGGACGCTCTCGGAAGTGCACACACTGCACGACTGAACAGTATTGCAGATGCAAGCAAACCCCAAGAAGATGGCTCCTTCGGAACTGGTTATCTTTGCCGCCTGCTTAGATCATGCGTTCCCCAAGATTCCATATTCGCTATTGAGGCAGTAACCAACACTTTATTCGTGTCCGATAACATTCAAGCAACTCTACCCGGATCTTGGATTAATTGTGGAGGTGGTGGTTTAGGTTGGTCTGGCGGTGGTGCTCTCGGCATCAAACTCGCCTCGGAATATGAGGGGAAGGGCAAATTCGTCGTCCAAATCGTCGGTGATGGTACTTTCCTCTTCTCGGTCCCAGGAAGTGTCTACTGGATTTCTCAACGATACAATATCCCCGTACTAACAATCGTCCTCAACAATAAAGGTGCTCAACTTCTCCGAACTCGAAATGTGGCAGACAATTGGCTAATGAGAATACAGGCTGGCATGCACCCAAGCGATCAATGCTACTCGTCCACCCCGACGGTCTCGGTTCGAAAGCCACCAACGACGAACTGAACATCAGCTTCAATCCAACACCAGACTATGCTGGCATCGCCAAGGCAGCAGCAGGTGGGAAGTTGTTTGCGGAGAAGGTAGCCAAAGCAGCTGATCTGGAAGGCGTCCTGAAGAAAGCTGTGGAGGCGGTCTTGGGTGGAACAACAGCTGTCATAGATGCAGTTGTTGTCCCAGGTTGTTGAGCGAAGCAGAGGAGTGAATACCTTCGGCTGTCGAGTGTACTCATAATCACTATGCAGATGTGTCGTTGGGGATATCGGAAGAACTAGCCGGTTCCCGATTTTGGCATCATAGATGACTTGGGTAGGACGTAGATCGATGGTAAGACTTATTATAGGCTGCCTTACTACTTCTCCAACTTGGCGATGCCGGGAATAAAAACAGGAGATTGTATTCGATCAAAGGTCACTGAATTTGTCTTTGCAAACTCGGCGTGACGTATGACTAAGAAAGTATTGGTACTGGGGATAAGACGCGCCATTCACCCCTGCTCGCCAGGTATTAACTTGAACCCCTTGAAAGTTTATAATTTCTGTTCTTTAATTGTTGGCCCTCATCCTATGCTTCTGCTGATTTGAACTGTGGGGTGTCAGCTGGTAGGTGGACTTCCTCTCACGACGGGACGACTACGGCTCATGTAACAACTGCCCATCAGTACATACTTGACGTAACACACGATTTTAATATGTGAACGCTTCAAAGTATTTCTATTGATATGCTTTAGCATTCCATAGTACCGTACACTTTGTACTCAGATGCCCTTGATCAGCTTCTCCATTTCATCCACGTCCTTCACAGCTGTGGTCAAATTCTCATACCCATCCTTTGTCACAAGAATGTTGTCCTCGATTCTGACCCCGCCAACTTCCCAGTACTTTTCTAACACTTCAACATCGATGTACTTGGCGTGTTCTGGTCTTTGAGGTAGGGATCGATGATAAATCTGCAGAAATAGATCTGTGGTTGGTTTGATTAGTCGGTCTTTCTCCTTCTCACGAGTCGAGGAAAAGAGAAAAGCTTACTCCTGGTTCAACAGTTATGATACTTCCAGCAGGTAATGTACCTCTGACTCTCAGATATTTGAACATGGAATCTTCGTCCTTGTAATTTGGGTGACCACCGGTATCATGAGTGTCCATTCCAAGATAATGACCCAGGCCGTGGGGAAAGAAAGCTACACTTGTTCTGGATTTCAAGATATCTTCCTTGTCGCCTTTCAGGATGCCAATGTTGAGAAGACCCTCAATGGCAATGCTGTGTGCTTTGAGATGGACATCATCCCATAAAACCCCTTCTTTGAGCATGTTGGTGCAAACGTGTTGCATCTGCAGGACAATATCGTAGATTTCCCTGCTCTCTCGGCTGAATGTGCCGGAGATCGGGAATGTTCTAGTCTGTACGCACTGTTAATGACCATATCATTAATGATCCCAAGAACAAACATACAATATCAGAAGCATAGCATCCATATTCCCCACCAGCATCGAGCAGGACATTGAGCTTGCCTTCCAAAGGCTGGTCATTCTTCACATAATGTAATGTGGAAGGTGCCGTTCCACTGGCAACGATGGAATAATACGCCTGTTCCTTCGCCCCGTGAGCCATACACGTCCCAATGAAGAGCGCATGCAGCTCCCTCTCATTCTTTGCCGCCTTAACAGCTTTCAAGACAGCGGTATGCGCGATGGTCGATATGGCGTTTGCCTTTTTCGTCAAGGCAACCTCGAATTCATCCTTCACGGCCCTGCATTCCTCGATGGCTTCCTTCAACAGTGTGAAATCCTTATCGTCGAAAGATAGGAAAGTGATGCTCGTTGAAACTTGATTCGCAATAGCCCAGACCGTGGAAGTGGAGCTAGATTTCGTAAGAGAAGTATTTACTTTATCGCTTGTGAGAACGGCGTCGACATCGTAAAGGGAGAGGGCCTCTTCGACCGACAAAGGCAACCCAGACCAAATCACCGACTCCGGCTCGATCGGGGGGATGAAAAGGGTGGACTTCTCGCTTGCAATATCGTAGGCGAGGTAGGAGTCTGGCAAGTTGCAGCCAGTGAGGTAGTAGAAGTATCGTCGTTGCCTGCGAGAAACATGGTCAGCGAGGGGCATCTATGGGAGGGTGGGAGCGCGTGTAGGGAGGCAATTAGAGCTACCTGAAAGCCATCTCGCCATCATTGTCCTCGATCATATGGGTCTTTTGGCCCTCTAGGTATAGCACTCCGCTGACATTTGGGTTCTTCTTCTTCATATACTCCACCACTCTTTTTGCGTGGGCTTTGGCGGGGTATTTCCCTTCAGAACTGCTTCATAGTCGGCCATCTTGGGAAGCTGTGGGCGAGCTGGTTTGCTTTGTACCGACGAAGCCTTGAGACTCGAGCAAGGTGAAGACAAGGAAGAGGATGAGGATTGGGGATTTCGTTGTCGTCTACCCGTGGTGAAGCTGGCGTGTTGTTTGGTAAGAAAAAGGCTCGAGGTTCGGCTTATCTTTGTGCATCGGTTGAAGGCCGACCAGGTCAAACAAGATGGTCGACCGAGCATGAGGCCGAAAACGAATGAATGTCCACCTCGGGACTAGAGAATGGGATGGTTGGATGGATGGATGGGGATCAAACTAATCTTCTGTATCTTTCTTGATAGTCTCCTTCCTGCTCTGGTACAGCACACGCCACACACCACCAACTTCCTGTCGATTCTTGGAAGTTGCTGGTTTTCCTTTCACATCACCACCGGCCGGGCTGTTTGAGATGCGTGCACAGATCTCAGTAATCACCAGCATTAGGTAGTGGGGAGAGAGAGGAAAAGAACGAGGAGAAGCTTGCTTTAAAAAGTTCAATAAGTGAGTGATAGGAATTCTCATAAATCCCAATCAATAATGGGTGATAGTCAGGATTTAGTAGCATAGTATAGTAGACATTATTCCTTCTACAGACTATCTCGTAACCCGCAACAAACATGCTCAATGTCATCCACCCAAAAATATATGCCCCATCCCTCGGGACTCACAAGTGAGCTTCAGTGCCCAATAATGCCAATCTTCCCCTCGCCAAAATCGCTGAACTTTCCAAACGCCTCGCGTAATTCATGCAGTCAGTAAACATCCACAAAAGGTATCATCCGGCTCGAAACAAAACACAATCAACATTAATGCCATCTTCCCATCCCACCTGACAGTGAGGTACCCAGACGCCGGGGAATATAAAACACAGCCGCCCCATTGATTTAAAGCCGTATAGGTATGTATGCTTTCCCCTCCGAAGTCTTGCAAATTGCCTGTCGCCCCCTCCGTCCAAGTCGGGTCTCAATCAACGCGTGAGCGTAGCCTCTAGTTAAACTCCATGACAACCCTTTCTTCACGCATCTGCCGTCAACTCAAACATCTTCTCCTGCGGCCCAACATTCGACCTCCTCTTAATCTTAATGGTAGCCTCGGGTTGAAGTTCATCCCTCCCTGTAGAGAAGCAATCTCTCGTAAACTTATGGCATGGGACAGAAGCCTTTCCTTGCTGGTCTTGAACTCGAAGTTGGTTAAGAAGCAGAAACTAATCTCAAGCCGTGCCAGTTCATTCTCGCTAACTCCTCCGACCTTTGCGAAGCGTGAGTGTGGGTAACTGAGATCCTCCAAAGCCTTCATGGCCACCCGAAGGCCGGCCAGTAGCAAGCGATGGCTGTTTCGACGAGTGACGGGAATAGCACGTTCCTCTACCGCAAGCCTGTGGATGTAGAGACTGGTCGCAAGGTAGACTGCAGTCGACATGGGACAGAACTTGTGTATCCGCATCAGGTAGTCTTCGAGGGAGATGGGAGGAGGGTGTTTCGAGTAGAACTTCCGTGTGATGGCGCTGTGCTGCACGTTCAAAGGTTCTGCGTTCTCCCCAATGACAATGTATGGTTCTACCGCTCGAATGGCTGGACTCCCGATCGCAGTCTTCTTGAAGGTTACTCCATCTATGTCGTCCGAGCTGGCACTCGAGGCTGAAGGTGTCCTTGGGCGCTGATGTAATTCGGCAAAATTCTTGTATGAATTGCTTCGTATAATGTTTTCCTTCTCCGCCTGCATGCCTCTCATATTCGGCGCTATGTCCATGGAGGGGGGAGGAGTAGGCGGGACATCGCCGGTGATCCGCACCAAGGCCTCAATTCCCGCGCTCAGTAGTTTGATGGCTGTGACGGGTCCGATGGTAAATACGTCCAGAGAATTGGGCGAGCCTGGTACGATCTCTTCGTTTTGTGCGGCTGCTGCCAGGCCGGCATCAGCAGAAGGGTTGGGCGCAGGTGGTTGTTGCGGAAGAAAGAAGGAATCCTCAGTTTCGTGGATGGGGTAGGTCTCCGTCATCGTCACCGAGGATGCGCCCGACGAATTTGCCGAGCGAGACATGTCTGTTGACCCAGGTATTTTCGGAGTATCGGTGGAAAGGGGATGAGGAAGGTCAAGAACAGGAGTCGAAGGCGGTCGTCAGGTCGTGGGTGATCTGATGATATGGGAAATGTTGAAAGCCCTGAAGGATTATGTGGTATGTGGTATAGTATGACAGCCTCATCCAGGTTGTTGTAATGGCTTTCTTAACCGTCGCCAGAAGCGCATTCTCTCGACCGAGGAATGGACGGGGGTGGGTGGACAGGGGCAACGGCACGAGGACAGTCAAAATCGACGATGTTCGGGACAAAGAGGAATAATGTATTCCACTCCTCCAGACTTTTGAGATGCTTGGGTTGGGTCAGTACCTAGTTGAAGGGGTGGAAGGGAGTGATGCCCAAGGGGGAGGGGGATGCTGGAGTATTTATGCGCCTGACACCTGTCGAGGTAGAGAGAGAGAGAGAGAGAGGTAGAGAGAGGTACAACCAACCGTACAAGATTATCGTGATGTAGCTAGTAGTCCGCAGCGGACGGGCAATTAGAATTCCCTCGAAAGAAGATTATTGTGGGTTTGGGATGACTTGGGTTAATCTCTCGGGCGCATGTGCATATTTACTGTGCATTGTGCCTTGTGGACTTTCTCTGAAGGCTGGATGGGATGGCCGAGGAACTACCGACCTAGCGCCGCATATATGAATGTAATGTAAAATAGCTAGCTCCTTCGCTCTCTCCATTAGTGCACCCAGTTTCTGTTGGAGGATACCGTACGTAGGTGGGTAGACAAATAATGGTTTTAGAAGAAGTAGATGTAAATACATGTAAATACATGCAAATACATGATAGCATTAATAATAACAATAGTGGTGACATGTAGATGGCTATCAATGTAAGTATCAATGGTAAGAAATAAATCATAACCGGCTTGAATAACCAATAATAAATCATCCGTTGACGGGCGAGACGACTACTACTGTCCTGTCCTGTCCTGGGCTGTACTTGCGCTTGCAGGTGATATTTATTGAGCCTAACCTTACAGTAAGTAGGCGCCTTGCTGCGAGTTGCTGTTGTTGTTCTTGTTGCGTGGTCGCGGTGACTGGTGCTGGTTGCTCGTCCCGGAGCTGGGCTCCTCCATACACCCAAGAAGGATCGAGTGGAACTCCCTCCGTCCGCTGGTGTTCGCAGACTGGCTACCTACTTACGACTGACTGGAGAGTGAGGGAAGTGACGACGCTCGAGTATTGTCTTCGCAAACTCGCGCTTGAACGGTCCGACTGTGCCAGCAACAAGAAACAGCAGATGCAAGGAGCATATCAAGCCACTCCTATCCATCCATCTATCCATCCATCTATCCCTTATAGTATGATCATCCATCTGATATTGATGTGATGACGATGGGTCCTCCAGCTCTAAGAGTTACTTGTTTTTATTTACTGTATACCAGCCTTGGCATTGACTCCTCCTCCTCCTCCTCCTCCTCCTCCTCGCAATAATAAATCTACATGCTGGAATGCTGCTGCTTCACCGCGTCCCTCTTAGTATATGTCAACATCTCTAGTTTCTTTGGAAGGCATCGCCACTCTCCCGAGTCTCATCTGAAGTAATCTATATATCACACGATGTCATCTTCGACCTTTCATCCGATCTATTTACCCTCCACTCGCTAAGCGGTGAATGTCGAGAAAGTTTGCCCGGGAGGACCCTGAATCTAAATCTACTCCTGCCATCTGTTGACAGGGCTTTGGGCTTCCAGGTGTGGAGAATTATGGAGATGCTCGTCTTAGATTTGCACGCCAGCTGCTCGCATTGGTGGATCTCGACTGACTCTTGACCAAGTTGACCCTGGGCCCTTTTGGGGACAACGAGATTACGGCCGGTCGTGCGAGGTGGTTAGGAACAATGTTTATGCGGTGACTACTCATTAGGCTCGTATACTGGAACTGTAAGGTAGCTAGGACCTACTCATTCGAGACCGCTTTCTCTTTGCCTGAGGCGAGGTAAAAGCTTGAATTGTGCGTGTGACCAGCAGAAAGAAATTGAAGTACGAATGCCGGATTATTGGCTGCGGGCGACAAAACAATAATGGGGTTGCGAACACGAACCGACAACAAGGACAACGACAACAAACAACATCACCACATCACCACATCATCGATCGCATCGCATCAGTTGTGCCGTGGTGGTGCTTCGGCCGCGGCCAAATGAGACAGAGAAAGGAGAAACAGCAGAATGACAACAAATCAACATCGCGATGCCTCAAATCACAACCAATGAATGGAAAGAATAGTTGGTAAAACGAGTTGCACATACACACCCCCACTCGAAAGATCTGGATCCAACACCATTGCTTTGACAGTTCAGTACTGTAGTATTTGGGCGGCGGCTGCTGCTGCTGTCCTAGATGATTGGGTTTCTTTGATGGTGGTTGTGAATGACCTTCATGCACTTCTTCTTGTCATTTGCTTTGCTTTGCTTTGCTCTACTCGATACGTTGTTTTGCCTTCCTACCTGGGCCATGTCTTGCGGCTTTTGCAGTTTTTTGGTTCGCCCGTCGCACACCATCTCTTTAGCCAAATATACATTTTTTCGTCGTCACTCTTTCTCTTCTCTTCTCTTCTCGACCCGACTGGCTCCCCACAAAGCCCCTTTTCGTTGTTGACAACTCAACTATTTAAACCTCCATTCCCCCCCCCCGCATCCCACAGTCCGTAATGCGCACCCCACGTTGTTGACCTTGTGGAGTCCCCAGACGGGGACATTCCTATTTGGCCGCCAGAAACTGAGATTTGCTTCTGTTGCTCTGTGTGAGGTAACACCGCATGGCATGGCATGGCAGGCGGGCAGACTGCAGCCAGCCTGCCGTCTGCGGATAACCGCTCCTCTTCTTCCTTCCTCTCTGCATCGGCTGGCTTGGATTTGGACCCTGGATCTGGCTGTATTGAATAGGTACAAGGAGGTGTTCCCTCCGTCACCGAGGCCAGCGCTTCTCTCTCTATACTTCATCCCTTGGATTGGAGAACGCCGGGAAACCACCTTTCTGCTGCCTCTCCATGCATCTGCCTACAACACATGGCCGTGATCGGAAGGATTTTGGTCGTAGAGGAGTGAGGGATAGCCAGCTCATAAGCATTTCCGAATGTATGTACAGTGCAGTACTTTGCAGAGAGATCCCCCACTTGATGTGTCAAGAGCGAGGTGACTTAAACCTTTTTAACGTCTTTCATTGGGTTATAAATTCCCTCTTATTCGTGCTTCATTGCTTCAAGGCTGTTGGTGAGCTTGCTTGCATATTTCTGTCTCTTGCTGTCGACTAGATCGCCCTGCATTGTTGCATTGCTGGTGTTTTGTTGGTTGTGTTGTTGATCACTTGGTACAGCTAGAGAGAGCATTTCCTGGTCCGAGTCGTCTCCTCTCACTAGCTGTGGTTAGGACATCATCATCCCTTCATTACCTACTTTCGACTTTGGCGACCTCACCATCGATGAAAATCAGAATCGCAAGCGGCATTGCCAAAAGCTCGACACTTACATCTTATTGGCGACTAGGGGGTGTTTTCGGTCACTCTTCTCCTCGTACCCATTTATTCTCTTGGAGCTTAACATCGCTTTGATAGTTCGACAGCTTTTGCTTCTACCAAGCAAAGCACACCTTCACTGAAAATGACTCGCTAGCATTTCTCGAAATCAAATCCACGACTTCGAAGCCGATGTTCGAGATTGCCTGGCTACTTGCTACACGTCAGGCGATGACCCAGCGAATTCTGTTCTAGAGGAACAGTTTGCAGGAGGGAACATGACCTGGTTTTGGAATATATCTGCCTCTTTCACTTTGCTGTCATGCCTAGTCTCCATGTTCTGATGTCACTCACATCTGAATCCTCGACAATCGAGATCTTGGCATAAGCCTTGCCAGGAGCACAAGGAAACAAATCCTTACCTTCATGCAGCAAACGGGCTAAACCGTCTTTGCCTACCCAAGGGAGAACACTGGATGGCCTTTACTCCTATAAATACGTGTGTGTGCGATTGAGAGTACCATAAACCAGTGGTTTGTGTGGGGAAGTGGAGGAGTATACATTGCCACAGAAACAATTCGCAGGCGAGGTATATATCATGAGGAAAGTCGTTAAGCCGAGAGCACAATCATTAAGAACGCCCAAGAGTGGCCGCGATCCTCCGGGGAGAATCGCCCTGATACCAAAAAGGTACTAGACGAAGGCCACATGCACTTTATATTCTGGAGCTGCACCGTACACCGCCTTTATATTTCCCCAGTATCTTCGCACTGTTTCAATAGGGTGCGCCGAAGAAATACAAGCGAGTATAGTTTTCGGTAATGCCTTCAACTCCGCCAACAGAATGTCTCTTCAGCTATCAATACGAGAGAATGTCATTTCACTCTTCTCTTGGAAGTGCATCGATCATCTCTTTTTATGTCCTGTGATCTCCTATCATCTCCCATAATCCACATTTTCCTTTTCTTGTTCTGTATGTAGCCTGTTAAGTCCAAGAACAGGCTTACTTCCGGCAAAAGAGGGTAAATCAATGAAGTTACCGAAGCCTACTAGCAAAAGTGCAATATAGATTTATACAATTGGAAATCGAGATATCTGGATGTTCACATGATCTTTAGATTTTGTTTCTTTCAACAAAGCACTTTGCTCTCTTGTACGTGCTTTTCTGTCAACACATAGCCTAGGAAAGCTCGCTCAACTGATTTGTACTGTAAAGAATCTGAGTGGCATTTCTGCATGTCGCTTCAGAATTCATTCAAAGATAAAGTAGCATAGCTACCAAGCCACTGGGCTCACCAGCCGACGGCAACCTGAATCGAAGCTAATAGATGCACTTCTTGCAACTGAAGACCCATCGTCTATTCCGGATCCGTGGTTTCATCATCATCATATGTCGTCAAAAAGAAAACCGTGAAATGATGCCCAAACGCCCCGACGTAGTGTCCTCCCACGATATCCGCTTTATGTAACATACAGAGCAGTGTGAATAGCACCAAAATCTCTAATCTTTCCATCGGTTCAAAAATCTCTCCATGTCATCCACTGGATGAGACTGGGCGGCAGCCTGAGTAATGCTTAACATCGTTTCAATTCGTAGTATGGGAACACATCAACTTACTGTATTTGCATGACTTGCTGCTGAGAATGTTTGTGGTTGAGTTAGTGTGGTGACAATTGACGTCCCTAAAACCGGCAGGAAAGTAGTAGCGATTGGGACGGAGGAAGTTGGCCAGAGGGGCTTTGTATCCGTCTTGACGATCTTGGTGGGAGGGATGGGCTGCATCGGGGCGTATCTCGTAGGTCCCTCTTGCATGTTATAGGATATTGCCCACGCGCCTTGGTCAGCGGTGGCTTTGGTGTCACCTCCTGCTATTGCATTGACGGCCTTTGGTCCAGCAGTCCCCGCGATGTCCTTGTTGGAGGCAATGACAGCCGCCGGAAATACACCAGTCATTCCTGTGAGGGTAAATCGATCTGAGTAATTGGTAATGGTTCCTCCAGCCTTGGCCGTCGATATCATGCCGAGGAAGCTAATAAATGAATTCACATTAGTTTTACTTCCCGGATGGTTCTCGTTGTGCAGTCAGTCACTCACTATACATTCGCACCCGTTCCTCCCGTCGTAAGGGGCACCGTTACCGCCAACGAGGTCCCAGCCGCAAAATCAACAGGCTTAGGGCTGAGTGAGAGCAATTGTTGTGGCTGAGCATTAGAGCCAGAGAATAGGAAGAGTTGGAAGGCTGTCAGATCTGCGATCGCTGGAGCAGCGCCAGAGTCTTTCCAGGAGACTGTGAATGTGGAACCTCCCGTCACAGAGCCGCCGGCAGCTGGAGAGACGAAGAGTACGTCGGCGAGCACCGAAGGGGTGGAGGAGAGAAGGATGGCGAAGAGCAACGATGGCGTTGCGAATGGGCGCATAGTGAATGATAGTAGGAAGCACTTGGCCCAGTTCTTTATGGAAGGACTTCCTTCTTGTCTCTGGCTGGGAGGGGGGGAGAATATTGACGAGCTGACTTCTTCAGAGGTTGTTGTTCTTCTTCGTCGTGTGGTGCTGGTTTATTTATTTGTTGGTTGGTTGGTTGGTTGGTGGGCTGAGAACGAAGGGTAGAGGACTAAGGTAGGTAGGTAGGTAGGTACTGTAGGTATTTGTTTGGCATTGCTTGTACTGTAGAGTTCGGTTCAGAATTACCGCCCGCCCTGGATACGTACCTGCAGCGTCGTCATGCAGACAAGACTTTCCAGCAAGTAAGGGATTACACGTGATCATGACATGTCTTATCCTTATCGGATTGGATTGCTTACTCATCCATAGTACGTACCAGGCAAGGGAAGGGAACCCCTCAGTCAGCCCCTCCAACATGCCTTCAGTAGCCGAGCAGAAGAAAGAAAGAGTCTGCTCTGCTCTGCACCTGCACCTGCACCTGCATCTGCGTCGTGGGGGACGATGAGGTTTTCTTTCTCTCTCCTTTGAACAATCACGAATATTATCACACCACAAACACTGCAGCTGACGACTTTTGGGGGCAGACAAAACACATTCTGTTACATTACATTACATTATTTCTCTCCACATTCTTACATCATCACCCTTCATTCTCGCCGGGGTTTCTGTTGTGATATCAATCAATCAATCACTCAAGTAACCTGCCACATCCATCACCCTATATCTCTTCCCAAGGAAAGCAAGTGCTTTTGCATCCTATCGCCCATTCACACGCAACAATGTCGTCTAGCAAGAGCAAACCTGCCGTCTTCCCCTCCTGGCCCAATCCGCCACGGAGCTCATTGGCAACACCCCGCTGGTCCGGCTCAACAAGATTCCCCAGAGTCTGGGAATCGAGGCAGACGTCTATGCTAAAGTCGAGTTGTTCAATGCAGGTGGTAGTGTCAAAGACCGAATCGCCCTCCGCATGATCGAGGAGGCAGAGAGATCAGGGAGAATTAAGCCTGGAGACACGCTCATTGAGCCGACCAGTGGCAACACGTAAGGTCACCCCTCCCCAAGCGATGCCCTTCATGTGCTGATTGTCTCCCAAGCGGTATTGGCCTTGCTCTTGTTGGCGCCATCAAGGGCTACAAGACCATCATCACGCTCCCCGAAAAGATGTCGCCTGAAAAGGTAGCTGTCCTCCGAGCTCTTGGGGCGACCATCATCCGTACCCCAACCCAGGCTGCTTTCGACTCGCCCGAATCGCATATTGGTGTTGCGAAGCGTCTGCTAAAGGAGATTCCCAATTCGCACATTCTCGATCAGTACGCCAATCCAGATAATCCAAATGCTCATGAGTTTGGAACGGCAGAAGAGATCTGGGAGCAGACAGGTGGTAAGATTAAGGCCATTGTTGCCGGTGCCGGTACTGGTGGAACTATCACTGGTCTGGCCAAGGGCTTGAAGAAGCACAATAAAGACATCAAAGTCATTGCTGCCGACCCCTTCGGTTCGATCCTTGCATTGCCTGAGGTTCTCAACCAAGAGCACGCCAATGAGGGTTACAAAGTAGAGGGAATCGGGTATGACTTCATCCCTGATGTTCTGGACAGAGAAATTGTGGATGTCTGGTACAAGACAGACGATCGGGAGTCGTTTGGTTATGCTAGAAGACTCATTGCAGAGGAAGGTCTTCTGGTCGGAGGTAGCAGTGGAAGTGCAGTCGCCGCAATGGTGAAAGGTGTCAAGGAACTTGGACTTGGAAAGGGCGATATCGTCGTCGTCATTCTCCCAGACAGCATCCGCAGCTACTTGAGCAAATTCGCAGATGATGATTGGTTGGCGGCAAACGATCTCCTCCCACCATCGCCCGCGGTCACTTCTCCAACATCTCCAATTCTCGATGCATCGAAGAAGGATCCATATGATGGAGCCACTCTGCGATCCCTTCGACTGAAACCCGTGACTACCGTGCTCGCCGACTCTCCGTGCTCCGAGGCCGTGGAAACCATGAGAGAGAAAGGATTTGATCAGTTGCCAGTTCTTGCTCCTACCGGGGGAAAGCTGGTTGGTCTTGTAACTCTTGGAAATCTACTAAGCTACATCAGCCGAGGGCGGGCAACGGGCAAGAGTTTGGTCTCGGAAGTCATGTTCGACTTCTCAAAAATCCCCGAAGTTGTTACCGATCCAAAGGACATCAGCAACCTCGACCAAGCCCCACGGACCAACGGTCTGGAGGAAAGCACAGATGGCAAGCAGCAAAAGACACCCAAGCGAAAGTTCGTCCAAATCACCTTGGATACCCCGATTTCTGCTCTGAGCAAGTTCTTCGAGTGGAATAGTGCAGCGATCGTGACTGAATCCGGAGGGGCTCAAAGTGGTGGTCTGCCCAAGCCAGTGGCTGTCGTGACCAAGGTAGATTTACTCTCCTGGTTGGTAAAGCAAACCAAAGTATAGCGATAGAAAGATCGTCTGTTCGTAGCATTTTGCGTGGCGTTAGCGGCATGGATTGGTTCGATGGTCAGCCATTCAACACTTGAAGACCTGTAGCGAGAAGAAAGCACTTTATCAGGCTGTTCGCCAATTAGAAAGAAATTGGATTTTATTTAGCTGTCGATGATGCTGTTGTGAAGTAGTAGTTAGTGCCTTGCTTCCATGATTGATGTAGAAGTCTTTTGTGATTATGTTCCAACCCCGTACTTGCAGCCGCATAGGATTGTTGAATGAGTTAGTAGCTGCTACATTGCATTATAATTGCATTGTTACCATTGCATTGACCAATTAGGTATTGATCTCTCTCTTTCCACCAAGTGGCTGGTTGCGCTTGTCAAAGCCGCCGGTATCGCGCCTGGCAAAATACAGTAGTACCGAGGTAGTCGCTTCTTGCTGCTGTTGGGCTGTTGGCCGCCGCCGTTCACGCCTCTTGGCGATCCCGACACCTTGGTTGCACATGATGTACTGTACGATTACATACAACACCCTCAGAATTCAGAGCGGAACTGTCAATTCAAAAGCGTTTCTATCCCCTGGGGAAAATTATGGTGAGACCGCTAAATGCTTTCATAATTCTAGTGCCTCCAGAACAAAGATCCTATTGTACAGTCTTTTGTCTAATCCCATCTATCTCTATCACAGCCCAAGTCTATCGTCTATGATTCGATCCGGTCTTCTTCTACCTTCTTCCCATGCAAAACGTCCCCTGTTCCTCTCTCCCGCACCACCGAAAATTATTTACACGTACTTGCACATCATGGCAACCATGAGATCGAAAAGACCAATGGCCTCGACGAAAGCGAAACCCAAAATGGCGTAGGAGAAGAGTTGACCACGCATGCTTGGGTTGCGGGCAACAGCCATCAAGAGGGCGGCGAAGACCATACCGATACCAATACCGGCACCACCGAGACCAATGGCGGCGGAACCCATTCCGAGGTTCTGCGAGACTTGGACCATGGCGGTAGCGATTTCAGAGGAGAAGGCACGGGTGGATTGACGGCCCATGATGTTGCGGGTGGCGTGGTTGAGGATGGAGGAGGCCTGTTGGCGCTTGAGGGTTTGGAATGTGCTGGAGCGAACACCTGGAGGTTGTCCGTTAGGATCCATTGGGATTGCCAATTGGGTTGCTGAGACGCCTGTCTCGCTCTCGCCGTCTACGTACCTGAGAATGCTCGTGTGGAAGGAGCGCTGGCCTTGAAGGTGCTGCGGACAACTGGGCGGGCAACCTTTGCGGAGGTCGATCCCATGAGGGAAGCGACCTTGGGTGCGAACATGCGGGCTGCCATTGTGAAGATAGGAGTGGAGGTGATGGTAGTAGTGGTGGTGAGATGGAAGATGGTGATAGAGACAGTTGGAGAGGAAGTGGATGAGTGAGGAGTCTGAGTCTGATCAAGAGGATATCGAGGAGTAGTGATACGAATGAGAGAAGAGGAGAGAAGGAAAGGTGGGAATGGGAGTGAGAAAGAAAATTTTCAGGGAGTGAGAAATGGCACTTTCCTCGATGCAGCAGCTTGATGGAGCTCTACGCACACAGTGATCCGAGGGTCTTTTTTTCAACGGAGTCTCAAGCAGTCCAACCAGGAATATGTCGTGGAAACAGTGGTGCCAACACCATCCCTATTCGCGCCTGGCCTTCCGAGCTGCGACGGGGGGCAGATAAGTGGGAGTGTGGGAGATGAGAGCTCGCATTGTGGGATGTGAGTGGACTCTGTGGACTCTGTGGAAGCTCAAAAGTATCAAACGAGTCAATGATCCGGCAACAAGTGGAGTGCGGGTGGATATTCATGATTTCACTCGAACTCTCAAATGGCGGCCTCTGAAATCTCAAACGGGACTTTACGGAGCTGCTCGCATGAAGGGAGGGAGGAGCAAACAAATAATAATACTCCGTAAATAGTGTACAGTACGGTACTCCGTACGCCACTCCTAATACGGGGGGTCTCATCATTATTGGAGTTATTTGGGCAAGGGAAGGAGACACAAGCAAAAGGGGACAAAACTATATTATGGCGGCTTGCTGACGTTTCTTCTTATTTGTTATTTTTTCTAAAAAAGAAAAAAAAAATTCTCTGCGCCCAACCTGTTTTGGAGAGATTGGCAATCCTTGTCCGTCCGATCCCCTTGCATGGCTGCGATTCATTGGCTGCCTCGATTACGCCTGAAAAGTTGGGAGCCTTAATTCAACGACAGCTCTTCAACAGCTATCTCTCCTCGCTATTCTTCCTGAGTTCCATGTCGAGACACAGAAAGCTACCTTGTTGCATCCGTCTCGCACCTAGGATCATGTGACACTGATGAAGAATGAGGAAGTCCAATTGCTGGAGGGAGAGCAGAGCAAAGCAAAGCAAAGCACATGTACAGTCATCCGCGTTGAGAGCCTTATCGGAGCTTTTGTGTGTCGCGAAAAACTTCGTTGGGATCACTCGATGACGCCAACAAACAGCTCTCCTAATTTCAGCCTCACAGCCAGCCAAGGCCCTGGGCCAAATAAAGGGCATGGCGCGGGATGTCAGGAGGTGAGAGTGAGAGGGAAATTTGCACTCCGATCCTACCCGGCCCCTCGGGGAGTCAGCATTCTTCCGGATTTCCATGGAACGCAGCCAAATCCTAGACCATCACTTTTTTTGATATCAACTTGTGAGGAAAAATGTATTTGAGGGCTGGAGAGAAAGACATATCAACAACAATTCCTTTCCGTACTTCCCGTTGCTAGTCACCTCGACGATGCGTCGTGTCTATTTCTTTCCAGCGAAAACAAAACAACATTATTCGTGGAGTGGAGCTCATAGATTGGGGCCCGGCAGCCCCGAGTAAACCCGATCTCGCCCCCCACGGTCCCCCTGAGAGAAAGAGTGGAATATTGTGGGTAACTTTGTTGCTGTCGCCGTGCTAATCTCCTAGGCGGTCCACGGAACGCCAGCGAGAAAAAGGAGTGACCATTTGGCCATAATAACATAGGTGGAAATCTTCTAGGCCAAGATATATAAAGGTGTTAGAAAGGTCGGTAGGTGCTAGGTAGCCTTGTTGTTGTTGTTGTTGTTGTTGTTGTTGTTGAGCATTGCTCGCTAAAATCTCGCTTCACGTATGATGATGTACTTGTTACCGAGAGATGAACACAGAGGAACGGCTTTCTAGAAGAGAAGCAATTAGCTGGCCAATTTAGCATGCGCACGCTTGGAAGGTGGCTGGCTTCCATGGGACATTTTCACCCGAACCCAATTTAGCCTATCGTCAAACATGCTTATTATGACAGAAGGCAAACGAGCAACAGCATGAAGCCCTCCGACAAGCTAGTTCATCGTGCTGGATTTAGGCCATCACTTCTCTCTTCAGCCAAGGAAAGAGATATCGGAAGTGTTGAAGTGCTTGTTGGGACTCGGGTGGACTTTTTGAAACCACATGGCGAATCAACAAACTCCTCGAGTCTTGATTCCCAAGTCTTCGTCTTCATGACCACAAACCCACCACCGGTCAACTACTCAAGCGTTATACATGGGTGATGTAAACCTATTACTATATATACATTTCTCATAACTCATGTTCTATCAGACTGCATCGTCCGCTGCGACGCTTTCGTACCTTCCTCCATCCCCTCTCGATCTTGTTGTCATCATCCGAGGAGGAGCTTCATACATACTCGTATAATCCACGACCTGGCCTCTCAACATTGCAGTCCCGTTATGCCTGCGCCCAAAGACTGGGGCGGGATCACACCAAAAATCTTTACAGTTGCCAATGAACCCATTGGAAAATGGATTTCGATTTCGTCGGCTGCGACTAGAATTCCCTTGCATTGCTGTCTCGACGAATGTGTCCACACCGAGGATTCGCTTCCACTGTGTGAAGCAGCCGGCCTTATGGCGGTGATGGTGGCCGGGCGCATGTGTTGGGGGTAAAGCTGGATCTGGACCCAATCCAGTATTGCCCAATTGCGCACCTGCCAGCGTGGTTGAGCCTGTGATGAGTGCAGTAGTGATAGCTTCGGAGGCCTTGCCACTGGATCCGTGATGTGCTCCACGCATGTTCTCCCAGGTTGTCATTGCCCTTGAAATCTGCACAAACTGTACAAACATCAACATTGTCACCCAGGTGAGCTGCAACGCAGACCAAATCATCAAAACTAATGTAAACGGATCTGCGTTGACGACTTTACATAACTCTTCGGCCAAAATGTTGCATTCGGAGTTTCCTGTGTCCTTCAAGTTCTCGAAATCTGTTCACTAGTGAGCAAGTATGATTGATGGTTTTGCGCTGGGGAGCAGACTTACATTGGAGTACCATTCTGACGAGCAGGAGAAGCCCAACCTCCAGTGTGATTAGATAGAGGAAGAAATGGCGGTGATTGTTGACGCCGACACAGTTGTTCACCCATGGGCAGTGACTGCAATCAATTAATTAGTGTCAAAACGCCTCCACATTATTCGCTCGACTTACTGATCATGCTTCGCAACACATCGGTTGCACCTTTTGCAGTGTTTGCTTCGCAATGGCTGGCGATTCATGCAAGGAACGCAGAAGTTGTCCTCGTCGAATTTCCACATGCTTAGAAGATCGTTGACAATAGCTTTCTGTTGCGTGAGGCCGCCGAGTTTAGGCACAAACCCCGGCTCGTAGAGCATCGTGCAGCAATAGAAATACCCACATAAGGTGTATGCAATTACGAACCCAACGTTTGTGAATGGCATTTGATACCAGGTCCCTGTTCTGAGTTAGAAGGCAATTCCAGAAGATAGAAGAATCTTACGTGCCTGGTGCTATATGCGTCAAAAACCTTATTCCCACCCAGAAGAGCGTTCCAGCAAAGATTCCTGCTAGCCAAGGCTACATAATTAACGATGGGTGGGCAGGTAGCACCGGTTCTTAACTTACAGTCTTGTGTAGTTGCCTCATATCAGACGGCGCATAATCAATTACCTGCAATGCAATCCATTGGAGGGAATATCCAGCCAACAAGGCGAATGGGATGCCAGCATAAACAACCATGTGACTCGAAATCATAACCATAACCCAGATGATCAAGAAAGGCCATAAAAAGAAGAATTTGGTCATAAAGCTCCTCTTGTCCTTCAAAATCCAGGAGGACATAGGGAATTCCAGATTTCGAGGTTGTGCTTCTTCGTCGTACCCGCATTCCTTCAGGGCTCGATGCCATATTCTCTCGGTCTTCATCTCTTCCGCAGTGATGGCTGGTGTTTTCCCATTCAGGGTCTCCGCGTACCTATCCGCACCATACTCAATCAACTTTTGAATGCAGCCCTGGGAGCCTTTCACTAATGCCCAATGCAGCGCAGTGAAGCCGTTCTCGTCGGCAGCATGAACATCTGCCCCCCATCTCAAGAACAGATCTACACAGGCTGGAAAGCCCTTATAAGCTGCCCACATGAGACAAGTATGCCCATGGCAATCAGCAACATCTACCGGAATGTTCTGGTGGAGGAGGAGGACCAGCAAGAAAATGTTGCCTTCGAATGTTGCGAGGTGGAGAATGTTGTAACTCTGTATATCCATAACTAAGGGGTCTGCGCCATGTTCTAGCAACAAATGGACAGTATAGTAATGGCATCGCTGCGCAGCCCACATGGCGGCCGTTGCTACTGACTCGCCGCCTTTCTGGTTGACGTCTACGCCGGCCTTGAGAAGGAACTGGCACGTTGCATACTGGTTGTTAATGGCGGCCCACTACATAGACAAGTCAGCTTGAGTCGCTCGAGTTGGGGAGTCGCTCGGGTTGGTGAGGTTGAAGACGCACATGCAGAGGTGTGATACCCTCCTCATCACAATACGCGGCACTGAACTTCCCACTAGCATAAAGCCTCTCGATGCCCTGGATATCACCGATGCGTGCTAGTTGCATGATATCTTCATTGGGGTCTGGCGAGGTCGGTAGCATGTCCTCAAGTTCTACCTGGCCATCGGCGCTGAGCTTTGGCGCTGCGACAGTCGCCTTTCCGTTCAGCATGATTGGGGGGTTGTTCTGCGCTGTCGAGACATCCGCAAAAGATTGGGCCGTCGCATTTGACATTAGGTGAAGGTTGTATTGTTTTATGCTTGAGCGAATTGTCGAGTTACTAGCTAAGTAGCTTGCGATTGTTGGTGTGCCAGACGCATGCACACAGATGCTGTGTCGAGTGGTGATGACAAGAAAGAAGAGGTGAAGGAGGAGGAGGAGGAGGAGGATGAGAAGAGTACCGAAGGGAGGTAAAATTGCAAATCAAGAAATGATGATTGTTCACGGCAAGCAAAGCAAAGCAAAGCAAAGAAGTTCTTGAGAGTCTTGGTTTTGTGCTTCGCACACGAGGCTGAGTATGCAGACGACGACGACAGCTGCCAGATTCTTAGTACGAAAGGGATATTAGGGACGTTAGCGCTGCCGAACTCCCGCGATCTCGCGACCGGGCCTCTCTCCACCAGCAGCAGCAGCCTTGTCCCTCCTCCTTCTCATATCCATCCAGAAAAGAAACCTGGCCTGGCCCAGCCTTGGGTATAACAACAACAACACCACCACACACCACATACCACCATCATCTGAATATCAACTCACGGCAGCGGCAACGTCCCATCGACTGATTGATTGATTGATTGATTCACTCATTCGTTCATTCATTCATGCCCACCATGGTCTCCCAATCCCCATCGTCGACCGCACTACCACCACCACCTCCCTTCAACGATTTCGTGCATTCGCTCTTGAGTCCATCGCCCCTCGCTCTAGCCATTGCTATCATTCTCGTCCTCTCGATCCCCGTCTTCCTCCACTCCGTCGTCTTTCGAGCCAGCGGCTTGACGACCTTGCCTTCCATTCTTTTGGTTGGGCCAAGTGCGGCGGGAAAAACATCGCTGGTCACTCTGGTAAAGGAGCCCCTCCTCTGTTTTCAAGGGCAGCAGCGCCGCTCACACCACACAGTTTGAACGCGGTGCAAACGCCGAAACTCATACCTCACAATCACCACTGGCAGTCGAATGTTCGCTGCCCGTGGGCACTCTCGCCGACTCTGATAGATACCGCTCGGAACACGATCCCACAAATCAAGCCCACAAGAAGTTTCTCTTGATTGACACCCCTGGCCATGGAAAGTTGCGACATCACGCCGTCGAGAATGTTACTAATCCACAAAATCTGAAGGGTGTTATATTTCTGGTGGATGCTGCTACCCTGTCGGCTCAAGAGGAGGGCTTGAGGCAGACCGCAGATTACCTCCACGACATCTTGTTGCTTCTGCAGAAGAGGAAAACGGTGGGCAAGGGAGCGCGAGCAGTCAAAGAAGTTCCTGTTT
The DNA here is from genome assembly GCA_031472005.1 of Tetracladium setigerum. Classification (NCBI taxonomy): domain Eukaryota; kingdom Fungi; phylum Ascomycota; class Leotiomycetes; order Helotiales; genus Tetracladium; species Tetracladium setigerum. Next base: position 1,343,983 of record PZJY01000008.1, on the reverse strand, counting down.
TGGTCGCCGCTAACAAGATGGATCTTTTCACCGCTCTACCAGCACCGCTCATCAAATCTAGCTTGGAGGCAGAGATCACCAAGGTCAGGATTTCGAGGTCAAAGGGTTTGCTGGATTCTGGAATTGGCATGGGCGATGCCGCTGACGATGAAAACGATGACTGGCTAGGAGAGATGGCCTCGGGAGATTTCAAATTCTCCCAGATGGAAGAGTTTGATGTTGCAGTCGAGGTAATAGGTGGAAATGTTATGGGGAGTGACGGCCCGTCGGTAGAGAAGTGGTGGAAGTGGATTTCGCATAGACTTTGAATATCGCTTGCACTTGTGCCTCTGCCTATCGATGGGATTTATATGTCCCTTCTTTCATTTCGACACGTTATGTTTTGCTTACACTGGATATCGTTCACCGGTCTTGTGTCCAAGTCTAAGTGGACTTTCGTCGCATTGCAAAATTATATGAGTACCTGGTCGAAGCTGTGGCGGGAAAGACCTGAGCACCTAGGAGAGCATACTGTATGCGTCTTATCATTACCAAAGATGGTGCGGATGAAAACCTTCCTGCGCTGCAGCATTTGGACCCTTGGGGACTATACATTGCATTTCTTGGTCATTCGAACAGCACATATTTGCTTGTAGCTGCTTTCGTTTCCAATGAATTGTCTTTGAGTATACTTACTTACGCTACAAAGCGATAGATATCCTGACAGTGGTGTCTCGGAAGACTCGGCAAGAGGACTGTCGGGTGTTCAAATTGGATCGTTTAGACGCAAGGAATCTTTGTGTTTTCCAAAACTGATGGGTAAGCGGCTACAAGATGGTAGTTTGAGTTATCGGCAATCACGAGTAGTGTATTCTGGTCAGGAGAACTATTTGTTTCTTATCTCAAGACTTGCGTCTTTGCTTCATTTCTTCTCGTTCGTCAAAAATAAATATTTGAAAATGCCACCGGGGCGCACCCATTTGCTCGGAGTCGAATACAATTTCGCCCTCCCCCATTCTCCGACGATTATGTGAGCCCTATCCAGTCTCCTAGCCTCGTCGATCATTGAATGTTAGCATCAAATGCCAGCTTGGTTGAAGCCTGTCCAGCAGCGGCCTTATCAAGCGCGATGTTGTTGTTGAGCTTCTTAGTCTCGGAGGCCAGCTTTGCGGCCGTGTCCTCTCCTTGAGCGGCCTTGATTTGAAGTTCCAGGCTTGTTGCGGTGAGTTTCAAGATCTTATTCTTGATCTTGCCATTTTGCAGGGCCTGTGCCGCATCGCCGCTTGCCGCTGAGATGGCGGTATTGAAAGCACCCTTCTCCGCCGCATTTCCAACATCATTGACCGCACCGAGGAATTTCACATCCGCGGGGTCGACTATGAATTGCGTCAGCGCAGAGTCTGGTGAGAATGGAAATGGTGCGAGGGGCTTACCATTGGCCAGATCGTTCAGATCAAGAGCAGAGAAAACTGCGAGGGCTTCGGCCTCACCATTTCCGGCCGTTCCACCAGAGATTGAGATATCATTGTACGTCTTCGCTGTAAGCACGGCAGCACGCTTGATGTTGGGCGTTGGTGCGGCAATCGCAAGAGAGGCGAAAGCAACGAGGAGGGCAGTGGAGAAACGCATTTTGGAAGGTTCGAAGTGTCGTCTGTGTATGAAATGGTGGTTTTGATCGAGAGAAGAAGGTTATTGCAATTGGATAAGCGAGGGACGAAAGTTGTGATATCAACAGGGTAGCGAGTGGAAGAAACGAAACAGCACAGCTGTAGTGAGTGAATAGAAAAAGAAGAATATAAAGTAATGAAGAAATGGGTGAAAGTGCTGGATTGGAATGGAGAGGAAGGGAGGCAGAGACGGGTCTCTTATAGGGAGAGGAAGAAGACTATTGCATCGTGAAGGGGAAAGGGTCATTAGCTCTTCGGAGTCCGGATAATGAGCATCTTGCACCATCTGCGATGTGAAGCGAAGCGAGACTGGATCAGACGAAACGATGCGACGAGACGAGACGAAACGACATGAGACGAGACGAAAAGCCATGTAAATCGGTACTGGACAAGGTGTGTCTAATCTCCTCGAACCTTCACACGATAATAACAATGATCCACTGACAATTCTTATGTATCTCCCAGGGAGGAGGTTGGATTGCAAGATATCGCGAGATACTGATGTGCCTGGCGGCCTTCGCGCACGCGCTTTCTGGAACGAAATAAGGACAAGGGCACATTGCCTAATGCAAGTTTGCTTACATGGGTATGTAGGTACTGTACTAGCTAAAGTGGGCAAGATACTCTACGTACGATATACTATCTATGTAATGTACGTGCTATATATATACACTGTATATTCCTATATAGGGTACAGTACAGCCGAACGAACAACAGCAGTCCAGCTATCCACGTTTCGTCGCAAGAACACGCTGAACAAGACTTTAATCGCCGTTGCCAAGTTGCGGGGAGGATCGTGGTAAGATCGCTTGGCTGCGACGTTCGATCTTCCAGACTGTGAAACAGGCCACCGTAGACAGGCCAGGTCATTTCTCGTATTATCATTTTCATTGTTCCATATGAGATATCGCCGGCCTTGACGCACGGCTATATTTATGTACCTAGGTACCTACTGTAGGTAGGTAGGTAGGAAGGTAGGTACAGTTGATACTGGGGAAATTGTGAACAAAAAGAAGTTCGAGATAAGAAAATGGCTTTGACAAGGGATTCTCGTAAGCTTCTGTTCTCGAGCTTTGAACCAGGTTTATGATCTCGCAGTCTGCAGCCTCGACCGACCTCTTCCAGGAACGATGGCGAATAGAACTATGTAGGTACGTGAACCTGCCGAGTTGGTCTGGAGCTTATAGGTCGTCTGGTACGAAGGATATAAAAAACATGAGGAACAAGAAGAAGAGAGGAGCGAGTAGCAGACTCCCTTAAACCCCGTTTAATCCCAGGTCCGTCCGACTAGTCTGAAATGGTCCGAACTCCTACCGAACCAGCCAGGAAACCAACTGTCATAGTAGACAAGAATACCACCTACTGTGATATGTCCCCCCCCCCCCCCCCTACCATGCACTTCCCAATCTAATCATATCTATCCTCAAAAACTCCTTCCTATCACAACCAGAAACACAATTTCCTTGTCCACCTCTGGCTGGTCTTAGCTTCACCGGATCTCTGGACAAGATCAACGGCTACTAACCCAGGACACCGCGAGAAGGTGCCAGCCAATCGTCCTGGATCAGCCAGAACTTTCTGGCTGATACCTCCACACCAGGCCACCTTGACCAGTGCTTCATGGGCAACCCCTTTGCATATGTGTGTATGAACTGTGCAATACTGTAAGCAAAGAAATCAACAACTTACGACTTGAGCCGGTAGGCGGCTTGCAGGCGCCTCTCTGCGCTTCAACGCCCTTACGAGGCGCTCGGCCTTGGGGCCTTCCCAGGGTCCTAGGCGGCACGCTTGCCACGCGGCGTTGTATGCGGCTTGGGCGGCGGCGGGGGAGACGATGCGTCCGGATCGAAGGACTGGCCTAAAAACCAAGCATCAGCCAGTGTCCCAACAAGTAGAAGCGCGATTAACTACCAGGCCTAGGTGCTAAAAGGCCAAGGCATGGAGGATCAAGCAAGTGGGTAAATAGAAAGCAATACTCACATTAGTGGTGCTGGTACCGGTGCTGGTGCTGGTGTTGATGCTGATGCTGATACAAGAGGGAAAAGCAGAAAGAGCAAGAGAGTCGACATCCTTTTCAAGCTAGGAAATGGCTCTAGCACCCACCTCGGACATGGACAGTAATAAGAGAAGAAGGAGCGCATGGGGAACATCTCCTTTTGCGGTCACGCTGCCATCTGGTGATTCTCACGGGGCAGGAGCGGTATGGCTGCCAAAAAGAAAGTCTTGGCAATGAGCAACACATTATGATGGAAACTGGATGGAAGATTGCGATACAGTATACTACTGCTCCAAGCACCATCCTTCTCTCTGGACCTGCCAAAGTGACGCGGGATCAATGACTTTGCAGGGCAGATCTAGATAATAGATTGCATCTCCATGAGACTTTATGACCCCTCGAACACACTCCTGTTTTATTTGAAGTTCGGGAAAAGGCAGCTTTGAGGCAGCAAGTTGCCATGACTTAACCACAAGAGGACTCAACTCTAGATGCCATGTCCCACGCCAAGTAACCGAGGCCCTGTCTCTGTCAACACGATATATAAATGCACATGCGTGTGCCTTTCCACCATTCCAAAGCACAAACGTATGTAGCTTGGCCATCTTCTGGACAAGGACTCTGGCTCGGCATAGCAAAGCCTCAATCTGCTTGCGTTTCCTCCCATCATTCTGCAGGAGTTGCGATGTAAGCGCTAAAGACTGCATATTCGACCAGCTCCACGTCAACTGGCAGTGTTGAAATAGTTCTTCTGCATTAATCATGAAGGAGATAGCAAGGTGTTGTAAGCCGAGACTTTTAAAAGCAAAAACTGCACTAAGCCCTTGACTAGGATCAACTAAGTTAAACCAGGGTATAGATGCTAGCGGCTTCGGAAATGGATCGTAAAATCTATAAGCGTCTTCAAATACGATTAATTTCTTAAGAGTATCTGGAAGACAATTTTGCATGACAAACCCAAGACCTATGCCTTAACATTAGCGCTAGATGGTCAGGATTAGAATAATAGGAGGTTGAGAATTTTAACCCTGCAATAGGCGTGGGGCGCACCTCGATCATGAAATTCTCTGTTCGCAGCTTCATATGGCGCCCACGGCTCATAGGAGATGTGCTCTAGACCATCAAGGCTTCTAAGTAACAGGCTTAGCCCCGATGGAGAAATACAACGCCGAAGTTGTCGACGGATAATGAGGCAAGTGACTGCTCTAACTCGAGGCAACAATTCATGGAACACTAGCCGGATATGTCGATAGAGTTGTAGCACAGCTGACCTCGGAGGAGCTTTGACTCGTTCGCCATGTTCCCAGCCATGCTGTACGTCATGATGCGGAATCATAGCCCTCTCCGCAACTGGTGTTGCGTCTATATTACACTTGAAATCATCGGAGGAGAGGTTCTTGAACCAGTGTTCGCAGTCGCTAGGAGAGTATACATTGATCTCTAATGCCAAGTGTGTCGCTGGTCTCCAAGTACTGAGAATAGAAAACAGTTTCCATATCCCATTGCTAACGATAGAGCTGATTTTTATAGATGGCGACCTTCGTTTTGAGCAACATGTAGACGTGTATCGTGGCAATTCAACGTTGAGACAGATGTGGTGAATAAGCTCTCTCTTTTGTTGCGAAACCATGGATTCGAGATCGTCGAGACAGGACACACTCAGCTTCATCTTGTAGAAGTTTGCCTTCTCTAAAACGTATTGCCATTCTTTGCATACGGATACATACGTAGCCCAGCCAGGATATCTCTGGTATGCGATTGTTGACAAGATCATGAGGCGAATTTCTGTTGGGAAAGATATCCATTGTAAGGCTCCAAGTTTTTCCTGGCCACGGGTCCTCATCCTGCAAGTTCAGAAGCAGAAGTAGCAGGGAGTAGATGTAAGAACTGGTGTTGGAGGAGGTTGGGCGTTGTTTCATATAGTTGTCTAGAAGGGTCGTCTCTGAAGAGTCCGGCCGTAACACAGAGTAGTCAAGCTGTAGTGCGCATTAATAGCACTAAATTTAGCTGGGCGAAGGTTATTAGTACAAGGCAGATTTCGAAGCAGAAGATAAGGAAGAAGGGGAACTCACAGCGAGTAAATGAGAAGAGAGATTTTGAATGCGACGCGGAGTTTAAGACAATCGTGCAATGCCTTCATAAGCTTGCTTATATGGTAATTCCCTGGCGCCGCGAACACATTGAAAGTTTTGGTAATAAGTCTTTGTACTACTCTTGGCGCCAATTAATTTAAAGGTGTTCTAAAACCGATAAAATCTTGGACAGCCCTTGGCAATTATTCTAGGAATAGCGATAAAGAGCGGTGGTAACTGGCAGTAAGAGCTAGCGCCTGCCCCACTAGTGGTCACCACCAGCCAATTAGCCACCACTAGCGCCGGCCCTAAAGGGCTTAGGCTTATGAAGGCTAAGGGGTAGTTTGCTATCCCCCAGTATATCCTCTCCTGCTAATAATATAAGCCTAGCATAAAATAAAGTTATACGTGTGATCTTCTATTTCGATATAGAGTTATGCAATCACGGGTCCTCCCTTGATACGTGATGTCCAAGCTTCAGCTTAGCTCTCGCTTCTTTTTTGCTTGGGAGGGCTAGATCGAGTTAGCTTAGGGAGTCCCCCATGGCTCAGCCGCTCAGCTCATACTTCTAGAACCCATTCGGTGTGATACTTCTCTTCCCTTGTCTTTTATAAAGTACTCTGCACAGTATACAATCAATATAGCATATCCTCGGAATGAGGTATCCATCACAACAGAACCTGCTAAGCTACAATGTCCCAGCTCTCGCTCGTTGCGGCAAAAGTGAATGTTCCGTCTCCTCTCAAACATTATTTACTACTTCAGACGAGTCAACTGCATTCCTTGGTATACCTTATGCTAAGTCAATTCACTCGCGAGCAATGCAAGCCAGCGGAGATATGGGTGGTCTAGTCCTCGTTCTGGCTCAACGCCCTATACGCCTCCCATCAAGGATCGTCAATGCCACCGCCCTCGTGAAAATAGAAATCGCATTTGAAAATGCGGTCGTCTCCCTCGATGCGTGTTTATCTTCTTGTTTACTTCGTACACTCCCTCGTAACGTCGTGATATATCGGCTTTTTGTGCGTTGCCCAGCATGCATTTCGCACGCGCGTTTGCTGCTGGAGTCGCCCTCCTGTCCTTTACTTCCAGCTCTCTTGCCTTCGTCGTTAAATCTCCACGCGCCGACGTGACTGCTGAGGTCTTGCCGCCGACCATCACCGCAGCTCCAAAATTCTCCTCTGATCTCCAGGTGCAGCCCCGAGACGGGCCCAAACGTCGAAAGTACACGAGAAAGCCTTCGAGGAAGGTGAAATGGCCCATTAAACATCCCAAGGCATGCACCACCACCGAACTCCTCAGAAATGGTGATTTCGATAAGAACGTTAGGGGCTGGACGTCGTATTCTGGTGCCTCGGGCCTGGCGACACTGTTCTGGGTTGCAGACTCCAAGAGGCGACCTGCACATTCTGGTGCTGGGCAGGCTTATATCTTCATGAACCGCGGACCAGCCATCATTGATTTTGACACCAAACTCCCCGCAGTGGAGTACGGCAATACCATCACCATCTCGATGTGGATGCGCTACGAAGAGCCGGCGGATGTTGGCAGCTGCTACGGTTTTTGGTCTGTTCGAGGATTCGATGGTGGCCTTGAGGTGACCTTGAAGCCCAAGTGGACAAAGTACAGTTTTGAGGTTCCGGGGTTCGGCCGGGCAGAGGTACTTCGCTTCGTCTTGCAGTGCGACTTTTTAGAGACGCCAGTCTCAATTTACATGGACGACGTCAGTGCCAAAGCCTGTGTTCCAAAAAACCCCGACCCCGAGTGTCAAGTCCTTCAGCGATCTGACAATCTCATTGTCAATCCGGGGTTCGAGTGTCCGGACGGCATCACAGCATGGCTAACGCAGTCCTTCTCAGGTGGGACGGATGCCCTGGTGCAATACGGGCCACAGAAGAAAAATCAACCTCATTCAGGGAAGGGGTAAGTACCCATATCTACTTTCACAAGCAAATTACACTACTAAATGGTCCATAACAGCATGGGTGCTTTTATTTTTGATAGTAGTCAGCCCGCTGGGTTCACTGGAATGCACATGGTCCAAATCGATATTCCAGGAGATATGACCAGACGCTTCATGAAGGCGTCATTCTGGTTGTCTGTCGATGCCACTGCCAATAAAGTCATCGGTTGCGAGTTGGCTATGGCTACCAGAACTGGCTATTATCTTTACGCTGTTGATCTTAGCGGCTTGACCACAAAGTGGACGAAGTTTGAGGTCAAAGACATTGAGCCCGATTCCCTCGACGATTTCAGAATTGAAATTGCCGGGTGTAGAGCCGATACCTACCCGATCATCTACATAGATGACATTTATTTCGGAGTCGACCGATCTTCCCCCCAGCAAAAACTACCGTCGTGATCGAGCCAACCGCGACTCCAACTTCTGGGCCATGCACCGGCTTTCCATCCGTCCCAGATCCTTCGATGGAACTCAATGACAACATGAACAACTGGGTCCAGAGCAATGGAGATGTCATGATATATCCCGATACCGAGTCTAGCTACGGTCCTCCGCATGGTGGTGACGCGGTGGCAGTAGTCCGGTTACCACCTTACCAAAGCGTCTCCTTGAGTCAGTATACTTCAGGGTTTTGCGCCGACCAAGCCTACACAGCCAGCGTATGGCTCTACATTCCAGAAGGTTACGACCATACCCTATGCCAGTTCCGCCTCGGTATCACTGGCGCCAGCGATCTCTTCAGCGTCTCTCGCGCTGGGAACTGGGAGAAGATGGAGCTCATCTTCCTTGTCGACGAGTCGGACACCACCAATCCCTTCCTAGACATCCACATCAGCGCCTTCTGCGAGAACCCCAGCGAGATGATCGTGCTAATCGATGACTTCCAATACGGTCCCGCCCCGGTCTGCGGCGTCACGCCCTCCATCCCAGAGGGTGGGTTCGAAAGCGGCAATACCGCTGTCTGGGATGCGGGCTTCTTCCAGGGCGACGAAACCTTCGCCATCACATCCGCCAAGCCACGTACAGGCAGCAAGAGCGCCGTCCTGACCCTGCCCAAGATCAACAACGGCGTGAGCTTCATGAACAACTTTTCCGCCTGCGTCGGCACAAAGTACACCTTCCGCGTGTGGTACTTCATCCCCAAGGCCTACAAGGGAATCCAGTGCACCTTCAACACATACGCCTTCTTCACGGGCGAGAACAATCAGGACATCGTGACTGCGTACGACGTGTGGACTGAGTCGAAGCTGGATTTCGTGGCGGGCGGCCCGAACATGACGATTGTGTGGAGCGTGGTGTGTGGGAACCAGTTGCAGAATGTAGTGATTTACTTGGACGATGTTTCCGTGAGTAAGCGATAGCGAGAGAACGTGTGTGTTGTATGTGGTCACGTTTGCAGATATACTGCCATGAACAGAGATACACGTATTCGATATTAATGGCGTATGTACCTCTTTGTACTTATTTTTAACATACATATACAAATATATATCTTACAGCCAGAAAGCAGTCGCCACATAAAAGAAATCAGGAAAATCAGCCCTTTCATAGGATGAATAGTAGTGAGACAATCTCCATGTACACTGACTGAGAACAAAGAGTCTCGGTCTCGGTACCTTAGTAACTCTGAGCATGCGCTGTCGCTGCTTCTCATTCCAGAGGCGACGAAGAGCTTTTTGGTACTTCTCTTCCTTATCAGAAGCCAAGGTTGCTGAACAAGGCTCAGCAGCCTGCTATTGACGCTTCTTTCTGGTAGAAATGCTTTCATTATCTATGTTTCTGCCCCTTCAATCGAATATGCCTTATGGTCGAAGGTAACCACCTCATCTTATCTTGGAGCTTTGACCTGTGCTCAATCTATTGTCGTTGATGTTTTCTCAACCGAGCGCCAGCGCTGCTGCACTTGCTGAGTTTTGTGGAGTATCGTACCTGGATCGAGCCCTGTAAATGGGCAGGCAGGGCGGTAGAGATCTCTTCCTATGAGCAGTTCCCCTCCTTATCTTCTTCAGAGTCGTATCCTCCTCTGTTTTCTATGGAGCAAGCTTTCTCGGGGGTATCGACTGTGAGTTATGTGTCTTAGAATATGCAATAGTGCTATACAGTATCTGAGGGTATAATAATAGTTGGTCGCTGTTATATAACGCCTTATAAGGGGCTGGTAGTTTAAGGTGTGCTCCGAGACACCGACTAGGTAAAACTCAAGATTGAAAGTCGTGTCGTTCCCAATCCTAGTGCTTTCGAGGAAGCTATAAAGGGCCTTCGTTAGTAGTTGGGTTTAAGACCCATATGACAATATATGTCACGGTTTCGGTTCCACTAACTAAAGTGAAGTCGTAATCGAGGGTTTATTTACTAAGTCAAAGTAAGGAAGTCAATCACTAAGTGATTATAAGTAAGAATAAGCTGATATTAATAATATATAATCCTAATTTAAATATTAAGTTAAGCACGAAGCTCTTATCTAATGAAATACTAATCCTTCTTATATAAATCCCTTCGTAATATTAAAGTCCCGAATTATAAAGTCCTTAATATTAAAGTCCGACTCTAATAATTAAACTCTTACTTAGCGGACTTTATTACGTGATTACTTAAGCTACTATTAATAATCTTTTCTTATAATTAATTAAGTTATTAAAGTTCTTTATAAAGTAGTAATAATAAGCCACTTAACTATATTAATTATTATGCTGCTCCCGAGCCTTAGGCTCCTCACGTAAACATAAGTCACGTTCGTAATAAACGGGTGCCGACCCTTTATATTATAAACGTAGCCTATAATTTATAAGGAAGAAATATAAAACTAGGATTTAGCGCTAATTATATAGCTAACTAACTCGATTAAGTATAGCACCTTATTAATATTTTATAAATACTTAAGTATAAATCGACGAATTTTAAGAGCTATTATATTATTATTATAATTAGACCGAGGCCCCTTTACTTTAATATTATTAAGGAAAGGTATAGCGATATAAGGTATAATTAAGTCTAATATTTTAAAGATAATACGTATAAACTAAGTTATAAAGTTAATAGCGCCTATCGGTATTCGCGTTTACCGGAGTAATTTAATTAAAGTTATAAATATAATAAGATCACGGTTACTTTTATTTAACTCGACTTAATCGTACCCGGAAAAGAGATTAATAAGAGAGGCTACGTAACACCTTACGAATTACTTTAAAAATAATTTTATTAAAGGAGGTAAATTAATATCTCGAATTATTACCTTATTAATAGCTATTATTATATTTATTAACCGGTACGCTTGATCTTCGCGCTTTAATAAGTTACTTTTAAGCTTCTTTTTCTTTATTAAGAAGTAAGGATTACGATAAGGACTATAATAAGGCTTTAAAACATTATGCCCGATCCGTTCTTAAAGTATTCGAGAGATTACCTCGACTAAGTAACGAGGTATAAGAAAGGTAAGGCTTTCTTAAGTATTATAAGGCATCGTTCGTATAAGCTATAATGGTGCGACCTCCCTCCGAACTAGGCTTATCTTAATGAAATCGAAAGAGATTACTTACTTATAATAAAATAAAAGCTTAAGGAGTAAATTCCTCTCTTACTTTATTAAAAAGCCGTCTTCGCTAAGGTTTAAAGTCTTAATACGCTCCTTAATTAGCCGAGACCCTCGTAATAAGTTAAAGAATTTAAGTATAAATTAATTATTATAAGGCCCCTTTTAATATTATCCCTTTACTTCTTCTTAAGTAAGGCTTTCCTAATTTACTAATCCTTTAAGCTTCGACTTATTAGAAACTCCCTCTTACGCGGGTATAACCTTATTAGCCTTTCTTTTATACGCCGTATTTATTATCGTTATATAATCCTCGTTAAGCACTAGCTCCTTAACCTCTTAATTAAAGTCACTTAACTTATTTAATATTAACTCGTATATAAGATCACTTTTATCCTCCTTATTATTAGAAAACTTATTAATATATTACGTATTATACGCCTCCTTATTAGATTCCCCCTCCGTACTTATAGCTACGTAATCTCCGGAAATAGCTTTAATAACTAGTATTTAATGAAATACTAATCCGTTATAGTTATACCCTTTATTATTAAGTTCTTTACTTATAAACTTTAAATAAGGTAATATATTAAGTAAATTACTTATTTAATTAATAATTTCGTTATTTTATTTCGACTCACTTAAGTAGAACCGCCTTAAAGGCGCCTTTAACTCTTATTTATTAGGGTTTTAATAACTACTAGCCCCTTCCCTACCAGGACTAGCTAGTCTTTTCCCGACCACTTATTAGCATCCTCTTTATCGATCGGCATCGGCGCTACTCGTATTATTATACTCCTTTGCCTAGCCCTTTTTATAATCGTATATTTTAATAGATTATTAAGGACGAGGATTTAAATAAGTGGCTAACTCTTAAATATAAAATATATACGTATTATCTTTAACCTATTAATAATAAAGCGAATTACGAGTAATAGCGAAATTAATTCTTTTCAATTATTTAATAACTCGTTAAATAGGATTTAATATATTATATCGCGTATATTACACTTCGACCTAATTACGTATAACGTTTAATTTTATATCCTTATTATATTAAGAATTAATAAAAAGGGGATTATACTTAGTTTCGTTATATCGATATTAATATCCTTAAAATACTATTTATTAATAAGGGAGCGAATATAGTCAAAGGATCTATCTCTTAAGATAATAAAACCGAAGACACTTATATAATTATCTTATTAAAAATATATAATATTCCTAAGCTACGAGAGTAATAAGAGGAAAATATTAAAAGGGGATTATATAAAGGCGACTTTATATATAAGGTTTATAAGAAGATATTTATTAAGGCTAATATAATTAAGTATTAAATAGATTAGAAAAAGGTTCCTTATAATACTAAATAAGTCTAACTTATTATAATATAAATCCCTTATAACACTAATAGCCTAGCTACCGGTCCTTAACGAATAATATTATTATAATTTATAAAGATTTAAGGTGACTACGAGACTTTAAAAATAATTAAGAGTAAGATATAAACGTAATTATTAGAATCCCATTATAATATAATCGTATTATTAAAGATATTATCCGGATTCCTTAATAAGTATAACGCAATTCCTTACGCCTTTTTATTATACGTTAAGTTACGATCTTTAAGGTTCTTATTTAATGTATTAATAAGACGGCGTCGCTAAGATACGGCTAATATACTTTAAGAGAGGGATTTACTATTAAAGGGATTATTAAAGGATTTTATTAGCTTTATATAAAGCTATTAAGTTAAAGCACGTGCGGCCGCGTTAAAGGTATATTAACTATTAAGAGAGTTAAAGATAAGCGTATATAGAAAAAGCTTATATTTCTACTTAAAGGAGATATATATTAATAAAGGATTACCGCTACTTATATAAAATCGTAAATAAGTTACTCCTTATATAATAAATAAGCTAACTAGGCTAATAAATAATTTAAAGTTCCTTAAAGAGGGATTCTTACACGTAAAATAATAAAATAAAATTTTATTATTTTGCTAAGTCGAGGATAACTCCTCTTTTAAGGGGGGCGAATATAATAGTAAGGAATAAGAAGAGGGAGTAAGGAAGGGAGCTATAAGAGCTAGACTTCGGGTAGATAGTTTTTCCGTTCCGGCCCCGGAATATATATTCTTTATATATAATATACTTACCCCCTTTTAATAAGAAAGGTAAGTTATTAAGAATAAATACCTTTTTCGGCCTTATTTTAATTTATACGCTAATAGGAGCTAATTATAAGAAGTCGAGTGCTATTTCCCTTATTAAATACTAATTAGCTTTAGTATTTTACCCCTTTAGTGCTATCTCCTTAAGCACAGCACGACCGACATCTACTATTTATAATATAACTTTACTTAGAACTTTACCTAAAATAAGTCTTATAGCTACGACTATTATACACTAGAAGATTATCGGTTATAATAGATAACTCTTAGGCAATATAGTCTTATTATAGCAAGGTAAGGGCGATATATTGTCGGAGAAGCATCGAGTTTACTATATACTTACGATTTACGGCAATTAATCACGCGCTAAGTCCCTAATTCTTAATGCGAATATACCGATCGAGCCTGTCTAGGACCCCTCACTTAGCGAGAGATACTTTAATATAATCTAATCTTTCCGTATCGAAATTACGCTTTCTTACCTAAGCACTTAATAGTTACTGAATTTAAACGTTATAACTTAATAGGCTATTATATCGAAGCTCCTTAACTATTATAATTATTTATATAAACTAATTACGAGGCTTCGAATTATTCCGAGGCCTATTACTCGCCTAGAAATTATTATTAAATTTTATAACTCCTATATAAATAAAAGGGACGCCTTTCTTATCGCTTAGTTCTTAATATAACCCTTTTAACGCCTTTATAATATTATAAAGCTAAATCTTCTCTTAATTACGACGTAAGACTCCCGGGGTGAAATAGGACTCCTTACCCTAGATTAAGCTTTTAATACTATAAGTGGGAAGTTTATTATTTACCTTATATACTTATTTAAATATATATTTAAGTCTTAACTACTACTCGAGCTATTAGTCTTTAAGGCGTATTAGTAATTATAAAAACTTCTCTCTTATATAAAAGTATATTATTATCACGCGGATTTAAAGATTAAAGAAATCGCGCGCTTACTTTATATTATAAGACTTACGAGAGAGGATAAAGATCTCGCGCGCTTTAAAAAAGTTTAGAATTATATAATTAATATCTAATTCGATTATTTAAATTAATAGGCGGAATTTTAAGCTAATGTGACGCTTTCGATCGATACTATCTATAATATAATCTAGAATAGTTCTTAAAGAAGCTATATAAGGGGGATTTCGGTAGTTAAGGAGTCCTCTTTATAAGGTAAGAGAGATTTAAGCATTTGGCCTTAGGGATAAGTAAGGCAATTCCTACTTCTTAAGGCAACCGCGAAGTAGAAATAAAATAAATCTAGTAATAAATATAACTTATTAAAATCTTAATTATACTTAAATAAAATCCCCTTTACTTAAAGTAGATTAATCTAATTTTAAGTCCTATATAATTATATTATTTAATCGTTATATCGAAATAAGGAAATTGCTTACTATTCGAAAATTATTTACTTATAATAAAATTGAAAATAATCTAGAGCTTAATAGGTCGGTTATAAACTTATATAATTGATCTAAAGTGACGCCCTGAGTAATAGGCAGTATAGCCCCTAGAATGAAAACACATAATATGATGAAAGGAATAGTAGTAATAATAGTAGCTTATTTAAAGAATGTAAAAGTGTGATGGTAGAAATGGCTATTTATTAGAAGAGTTGGCAATAGAAATAGCTGCTCTTCGAAGGATGTAAAGGTATGATAGCAGAAACGGTGTAATATAACTTAATTTATAAGAGATGGATAAAATTTTATATTTATATTATAATGTACCCGCTGTATGTTAGTATATTTAGGTATTTATAATATAGTATAAAATTTAACATTAGCGTATAAGAGTATTAATTATATTATTAAAGTATAATTAAATGTACGAATTAGATAATAATGGGTATTAGCCACTATTAAATAAGTTTATAGAAGATTAATAAGTATTATATTGGTGGTAGTTCGCTCTCTTTTACTTTCTAAAGGTTATAAGTTTATTATCCTTATAACTTAGTCTCAGGGACGATAGGCCTTAGATCTCTTATAAAATTAAGCTAGCCGAATTGGGTATATTATAGTATATACCTTATTAGTGTATTCGTATAGATATACTAACTGGATTTAATTAACGTATAAATTAGACGGAAGCAGTAAGTTAAACTTCGATTCTCGATAGGCCCAGAGTATATATAATAAGAATTATATATAATCTGTTAGCGTAAAGCCCTTAATATAAGCGAAATTATATTAGTCCGATGAATTCGGTTCGATTCGATTAAAAGTATTTAAACTGTAAAGGCCGGGGCTCATAACCTGTTGGAATCAGATAAATGATAATATAAGTGTATTAAGTGGATTAAGTGATTTAAATGATTCGAAGTGCAGTGGAAGTGATCAGAGTGAATTAAGTGATCAGAAGAGTGTTTAATATGCTTGATTAAAAGAGATATCCTTAAGGGAATCTTAGTGATTTATATAATGATAGTGAATCGGTAGAATCCGATAGTATCGGCTTAATCCGATATATTAAGACGTAATTAAAATAAGATAGATAACTTAAATCCCGAACTAAATCACTAATATGATTTATAATAATCGACTTATAATAATATAACTTATAATAAAATAACTTATAATAAAGTGATTAAAAAATCCCTCAAAAGTAAAACTATTTAAGCCGATTTAAGCTATTAGAGCCGAAAGGGTTGCAACCATTATCGTAAAGCCGTATTAGGATAAATTATCCGATAAAGGGAGTAAATAACTAATTTAGGTGATTATTATCACTTATTAAATTATAATATTTAACACATTTAAATCACTTAATCCACTTAATACACTTATATTATCATTTATCTGATTCCAACAGGTCATGCGCCCCGGCCTTTACAGTTTAAATACTTTTAATCGAATTGAACCGAATTCATCGGACTAATATAATTTCGCTTATATTAGGGGCTTTACGCTAATAGATTATATATAATTCTTATTATATATACTCTGGGCCTATCGAGAATCGAAGTTTAACTTACTGCTTCCGTCCGATTTATACGTCAATTAAATCCAGTTAGTGTATCTGTACGAATACATTAGTAAGGTATATATTATAATATACCCAATTCGGCTAGCTTAATTTTGTAAGAGATCTGAGGCCTATCGTCCTTGAGATTAAGTTATAAGGATAATAAACTTATAACCTTTAGAAAGTAGAAGAGAGCGAATTGCCATTAATATAATACTTATTAGTCTTTTATAGACTTATTTAATAGTGGCTAATACCTATTATTATCTAATTCGTATATTTAATTATACTTTAATAGTATAATTAATACTCTTATACGCTGGTGTTAGATTTTATATTGTATTATAAATACCTAAATATGCTAATATATAGCGGGTATATTATAATATAAATATAAAATTTTATCTATCTCTTATAAATTAAGTTATATTATACTTAATAGTGGCTCTATTAGTGTAAGATAAATTATCTTGTGATACCCCTTATTAAGTATACTTAATAAGGGCACACCTGATAATAAGTGATTTTATTATATAATTAGTCATTAAACTTATTATATAATAAATATCCTTATATCGTATAGAAGTGATTATAATATTATTATTATTATATTATATATTTTGATTTTATAATTAAAAGAAATCTTTATTTAAAATAAAGTCGCTTTAAGCGTTAATACTTTTATATATAATTATATATATATAAGTATTAACGCCTATTTTGCGTTAAAATCCTTTTAAGAAAGGTATATATATAATCTATAATATATATAGATATTATAATAAGTATCGTAAAAGATAATAGTTTATTATCTAAAATTTAGTAAAATATTATTTTACTTATTGAATTTTCACTTAAAAATAATTAATTGAGTATTAAAATATACGTAATAGTGTACTCCACTTTACTTATATTATTAGTAAGTTATCTAATATAAAGCTAGAGAATATATATTAATGATTTTTAAAATCGTTAACTAGCGATTTAAAAAAAAAAAAAAAAAAAATAGATTTTATAAGATCGGCATACACGCTAAAAGCCTTATTTAATTTTTAAAATAATATTAGTTATAACTATTATTATCATTATAAGACTTAGCTTACTAGCGCCTTTCTTATAAAAGTTATATTAAGATCGAATCTAGTCATTTTTCGACTTAATAATTTAATTTCTAGCGTTATAAGAGTCACTAGCGTTTAAGAATTATATAATTATACTTATAATAGTGGATTCTATTAAGTGTATAACTCTCAGATTACTAGCGTTAAAATAGCTAAATCGCTATTAAGGATTTTTAAGTTCACTTAAATCCTTAAAATAAAAATCCTTAATATATCACCTCTTTACCTTTAAAAATCTTTTACTTTAATTTTATAAATATTAGTTTTAGTATCTTATTTAATTAAGTTAAAAATAGCTACTTTATATAATAGCTTTAAGGGTAATATATTAATAGGTAAATCTAATTATATAAAGTGGCTATTTAACGCTAAATTATTCTTCGAAATTAATAGCTTTATGCTATATATCGATGATATTAAGGAAGAACTGGATTAAAAGTTATATTATAATATAACTAAGGATCCTAATATTAATAAAGAAACTAGTATAGAACTTAAATTAGCCGAATTAGCTATAAAATACGCTAATAAGTTATTTAAATATAATAGAAATAGCGCTAAATCTCTTAGCGCTATTAAATCTATTATATCTAAGGATAATATCGAAAGGTTCTCTGATAAAGACATTATATTTAAATTATATAATGTTATTAAAAAGGCTTTCGGTGAATTTAGCTTAGATATTATCGGAAGATATTATAATAAGCTAAATAATACTAATTATAATAATTATAAGTCTATAGATGAATATATTAGTATTATATACTCTTTTAGTATTTATTTAAGAGAACTTAAATATATTATATTAAATCCCTTAATTATTTATATTATATTTAAGGGACTTCTTAGCTCTTTTAAACCTCTTATTTCTCGTAAATATGAGGATATTAGTAAAAGCCTTATTAATATCGATATAAGTAAAATTATTAGTGAGCTTATAATAGAAGAAGCTAGAATGATTAATTCGATTGATTTAAAAGCTAATAAGGCTAAATCATTTAAATCGAATTATAATTCTAATAATAAGACTCCCTTTTATACTTATTATAGTAAAAAAGGTTATTTAGAGTCTAAATGTTATATTAAATACCTTGAACTTAAGAAGGGTAATATTAATAATAATAAGTATAAAGGATTTAATTATAATCTTAACTTTAAATATAAGAGTAATAAAGGATTTAAAAAGAATCTAAATAAGATTGAATTAAATAAGCTTATTATAAGTTGTAAAACTTATAATAGTACGCTTAATATTAATAATAATATAAATCGAAGATTTATATTAGATTTAGGAGCTATTGAACACTTTATATGTAATAAAGACTGGCTTATTAATTATAAGTCCATTCTTAATAAGAATACGTTCGTAGCAAATGGAACTAAAATACCGATTTTAGGTATAGGTAGTATCCCTATTATTATTAATAATAAAGAGATATTAATTACTAGTGTTAATTATACTCCTGAAATTGATATTACCTTAATTAGTTTAAAAGAATTAGTTAATAAAGGCTGGACTATATTATTTAAGGATGATATAGCTAATCTAAATTATATTAAGCTTAATTTTAAAATTAAAGCTATATGGGATCAAAATTCTTATTATTTAAACTTAAATGTTAATAATAAGGCCTTAGAGAGTGTAATTTATAAAGTCGATTCTATTATTTATAGTAGTATTAATAATAATATTATAAATTATAACTCGGAGCTTAATTTATATTATAAGAGATTAAATTATATTAATAAGGATTATCTTATTAAGACTCTTAAATAATATTTTATAAATTCTTATAGAAGTGATAATAATAAGCTTAATCATAATATATTAGCTGATTGTGAATCATGTTATATAGGCAAATTTTATTAAAAAGTAAGCTATAAGCCACTAAAAGCACCTAAAAGTATTCTTACTTTTTATAATATTGATATATGCGGCCCTTTTAAAGTAAAAGGCTTATATAATGAACGATATTTCTTTAGTTTTACTGACCGTAAAACTCGTGCTATATGGATTTATGCTATTAAAGCTAAATTAGACGTTATAGATATTATAGCTAAATTCATTAATTTAATCTATAATCAATTTAATATTAAAATTAAAGGATTTAGGTTGGATAATGCGGCTGAATTTAAATCGGCTAAGTGGAATACACTTATGGTTAATAAAGGCATTATATGCGAGTATATTAGTCCTTATACGCTAGCTTAAAATGGTATAGCCGAAATCTTAAATAAGTATATAATTAATAGGCTTATTACTATATCTAAAGATAAGAATATACCTCTTAAATTATGGCCTTATATTATATAAGCTATAGCGTATATTAAGAATAGAACTTATAATTTTATTATTAATAAAACTCCTTGGGAGGCTATAACTGGTTATAAGCTAGATATTACGTATTTGCGTATATTAGGCTCTTTAACTTATTTTATTATACCTTTACCTTATCGAGATAATAAATTCGATAATAAGGCTTATAAAGGTATATTAGTAGGTTTTGCCTCCTTTAATAATTATCTAGTATATATACCTCTATTAGATAAGGTTATAAATACTAGAGATATAATTATTAAGGAAGAGTTAATTTATAAAGAAGAATTTATAATTAACGAGGACATTATATTATTAGAAGAAAGTAGTCCTGATTATGACTATTTTAATAACTCCACTTCTAATGACACTATTAGTGATAATAGTGAAATTAATAAAAGTCCGGATATATTAGCCGAAGACTTAAATAATAATTTATCCGAATCTGACCAATTAGAGGATTCAGAGGATGAATTAAATAATCCTATAGGTGATATAAGTTAGCCTAAAGGTAAATCACGTAACATTATTTAAGAAGATAATAGCGATGATAATAATACTATCGATAATAATGAAATCGATGAATTAAGTTAAGAATATTATAATATAAGTATTAGACCTAAAAGACTAAGAAAAGATATATCTTATAAAGGCCTAAATATTAGTATTTATTATTTAGCTGCTTCTGCTTATATTAGTACCTTAAATAAGGGGGAAACTACTTTTATTTTTAATATTACTTTTAATACTCCTAATAACGAGTTAAAAGAAGATAAAATCCTTATATATAAAAAGGATTTAATTAAATTAAATCTAAAAGATAATTTATTTAAGGACCTTAAAAGCTATAAAGAAGCTTATAATAGTATATTTAAGGATTATTGGCTTAAAGCCGAGCAAAATGAGCTAAATAGCTTAAAATCTAATAATATATGGGACTTAATAAATAAGAAAGAGCTTAATTTAAGCTCTAATCTTATTAAACCTCTTAAAATAAGATGGGTATATAAGATTAAAGAATCGAATGATTATTATTAATTTAAGGCTAGATTCGTCGTTAAAGGCTTCGAATAGCTATATGGCCTTGATTTTATCGATTCCTACGCTAGCGTAATTAAATAAATAGTATGGAAACTAATTTTTGCGCTAGTAATTATTAATAATTGGTTTATATATAAAGCCGATATGAAAAATGCTTTTACGTAAGGCGATATAGATATAAATCACTTATATCTTAATTTACTTAAGGGTATCGATAATTTAAACCCTAATGATTATCTACTTAAGCTAAATAAAGCCTTATATGGTTTAAAATAATCGGCCCGTATTTGGTATTTTACTCTTTATAATATATTAATTAAATTAAGCTTTACGGCATTAAAGTCCGAAAGTTGTATATTTATTAATAAAGAGTTAAATTTAATCATTTGCGTATACGTCGATGATTTAGTTATAATAGGCCTTAATGAAGATATTATTAATACCTTTATTAAGTCTTTATTTAAATACTTTAATTTAAAGAATTTAGGGCTAATTAAGGATTATCTTGGAATCGATATAGAGTTAAATTATAAAAATGGATATATTAAGCTAAGTTAAGCTAAATATATTAATAAGATATTAGAAAAATACTTTATGAATGATTGTAATCTTATATCTACTCCTATGGACGCTAAATTAGCTTATAAGCTAGCGCTAAATCTAAATAAAGCTATTATAGAGACTATTAAGTGGTTCCAAGGTCTAATAGGCTCACTATTATATTTAATGCTAGGTACTAGATTAGATATAGCATTTGCCGTAATTAAGTTGGCTAGATATGTATCTAATCTTAGTGAAATTCATATTATAGCCTTAAAACGTATTTTACGATACCTAAAAGGCTCTATATATTATAATATTACTTATTATAATAATATTAAGAATAGTGAATCTAAATATATTAGTGGATATACTGATGCCGATTATGCTGGTGATTTAAATACAGCTAAATCCACCACTGGCTTTATCTTTTATTTAGCTAATGGCCCTATATCATGGAAGTCTAAATTACAGACTATTATAGCCCAAAGTATTATAGAAGCTGAATATATAGCTATAAATGCCGCTAGTAAAGAGGCTATTTATATTAAAACTATATTATTAGAGCTTAATCACTATAAACAAGATAAATTCCCTATATATAGTGATAATAACGGTGCTTTACAATTAGCTAAAAATCTAGTCTTTCATGAAAGGACTAAATATATAGCAGTTAAATACCACTATATAAGAGATTTAATAGATAATGGCACTATAGACCTTATTTATATTAATACTTTAAATCAAAAAGCCGACGGTTTAATTAAAGCTCTTGAGAAAATTAAATTTAAGAGATTCTTAGAATACCTCGGCTTTATTAATTAATATTAGCACTAATAAGTGTTGTTAACATTATTATAAGCTTTTATTAATTTTATTATAACCTTATATAATAAGAGAAAATAGTTATAAAGCTATTTAATACTTAATCCTTAAAAGTATTAGTTATAGCTTAAATAATTAAAATCATAACTTTCGATTTTATTAATATATTATTAAATTATAAAACTCTTTCTTAATTATTAGTATTCCATTAAATACACTCATTAAGGTTCATATTAAGGGGATGTGTTAAATATTATAATTTAATAAGTGATAATAATCACCTAAATTAGTTATTTACTCCCTTTATCGGATAATTTATCCTAATACGGCTTTACGATAATGGTTGCAACCCTTTCGGCTCTAATAGCTTAAATCGGCTTAAATAGTTTTACTTTTGAGGGATTTTTTAATCACTTTATTATAAGTTATTTTATTATAAGTTATATTATTATAAGTCGATTATTATAAATCATATTAGTGATTTAGTTCGGGATTTAAGTTATCTATCTTATTTTAATTACGTCTTAATATATCGGATTAAGCCGATACTATCGGATTCTACCGATTCACTATCATTATATAAATCACTAAGATTCCCTTAAGGATATCTCTTTTAATCAAGCATATTAAACACTCTTCTGATCACTTAATTCACTCTGATCACTTCCACTGCACTTCGAATCATTTAAATCACTTAATCCACTTAATACACTTATATTATCATTTATCTGATTCCAACAAGACTTTAAATAAAGCTTAATAAGCCACGTAAGAATAATTGTATAAGACGCGAAGGAAGAAATTACTCTTAAATCCTTAACGCTTTAAAGGAGATTATACGATATTCCTCCCTTAATTAAGCTAGATAACCGCGAAGCTATTAATTAATCTAAAGTCGGCTTCGTACGAAGAACGCTTTTAATATATTTATAACCGACTCGGAGAGAAAGCCTTTGTCATAGTATTTCTGATTTTGCGGTCACGTGATCTTACGTCAGCATATGTTAGAATCTTCCTAACGAAGCTTTTACTTAACTTAACGAAAGCTTAAGCAAGTGGCTTTATTACACTTTATATTTCTTTTATTATTTTACTTATTTTATTCTTATAGTTTTCCGGAACTTATATTAAATAATAAATCCTTTATAAGAAGATAGTTAGTAAGGGAGCTTTCCTCTTATAAGAGAGAAGCTCCTTAGAGATTAATATATTTAATTTTCTCCTATTACCTTTTATCTTTATTATCTTCACTTCCTTTATACTTTATAATATTTTATTACTTATAATATAATAATTACGAGCCCCGGCCTCTTTCAAGATTCGGAAGTAAATTAATTAGATTATTTTACGACTTAGTTTTATCCTTAAAATCCTTAAAATCTTTAAATTATTTATTAATAAAACCTTTAGCGTTTTTTAAAGGCTTAATTATTTAAAGATAAGTTTAAGATTAATTCTAATCTCTTTAAAGCTTAAATCTCGTTATAAGTAGATAATATAATACTTAGACCTTCGGCTTAACTACGAAATAAGGGATATTTAGCCTTTAATGAATCCGAATGCCCCCATTATAGGCCCTATTAGCACTTACTTACTAAAGGAGCCTTTAACTATCGACTAAATAATTAGAGCCGAAGACTTTCGCCGTATAAAGCCTATACGAGCTTATTAGGAACGAGTGGAAGTCGCACTAATTATAAATCCTTTAATAAATCTAGCTTATCTTAGATTAATATTAATATTAGTCCCGGCTATCACTTTCTCCGATATATCGAAAGATTATAGCGCTCGCTTAAGGGAATATAATATAATAATATCACGCTTTATTACGTATAAGAAGGTATATTATTAGATATAAATATAGGTATGTTTGTCGGTAGATTAAGCTTTATTAAAACTTATAAGCCGATCACTTAGTGCCTAGTTATAACTAAGCCTTTAAGTTATTATTCGAGAGCTCCGCACAATGATGAGAATTATAACGGTATTAGAAGTCTTAGTTATTAAAGAGCGGTATAAATACGTCCTTTAATAAGCTAAAACTAGAAATATTACCTCGCTTATATAATATAATTCTTAACATTTAATATATATAAATACACTTTCTTATTAAGTTTTAAAAGTCACGAGCGTATTAGTAATTAGGGATTTCCTTATAGTTATTAATTAAAAGATAACTTTAGCTTAAGCGCTTAATTAATTTATAAAAGTTATAAGAAAAGATTAAATAAGGGAGGAATAGTTTACCTTATTAATGTATAATTACATCTTTTATTAATTAGCGTACGAGTCTTATAATAAGTTAAAGTTTAAGAACTTAATAATCTTTACTTCGATTAGTTAACGTTTAAATTAATTATCCTTAAAATAATTAAATAAGAAAGAGAAATATAATTACCCTTATAATTAAAAGGCTTACTTATAAAAATTAATCGATTGCTAATACCTTATTAAATAACTTAAGAATATTACTTATCTTAAATATATTAAACTCTTAAAATAATATAACGATAAGAAATAGAAAAACTTAAGAGATTAAATTATAAGTAAGTTAAAATAAGCTTTTAATAATAAGATAAAAGGCTTAGTTAATAAAAAGAAAGGTAAATTTAAGGAGGAACCGAAGGGGGACCTTAATAATTTAATTAGAAGTATTATTACGGCTATCTTAAACCCTTCGTTCTTCTTATTAAGCGTATTTATAATTATAAATACTTATAAATATCCTTTATTTACAAGTATATTATATAATAATTATAATTTAATTTATCTTATTAATAATTTAGCTTTATTACATAATTCATTTATTAAATTTACCTTAAGGGATATAATAGAATACGGAACGTTGAGTGTACCGATCGTTAAGAGAGGAGTTAAAGTGCTTATTAGTTTCTTAAGAGGTTAAAACCTTCGTCTTAATAACGTCGCTATTTACGAGGGATTTTATATAAATATTATATCTAGAGTACGCCTTTAAAGAGTTAGTATTTCATTTTCTAGTTATAATATTATATTATAAATAAGTACGAAAGAAGTGTGCTTATTATATAATAATATATATAATATAAGTAATCTCACGGAGATTATTTAAACGCTTATTATTAAGATTATTTTATAAAATTTATTAAGATTTATTCGATTTTCTTATAAGTTTTAACGGCATTAAGTGGCTTTTATTAATTAAAGACGAGTTTAATAGAATACTTTAAGGCTTTTTATTAAGGAATAAAAGCTACTTAAAGATAATAAAAGTATTTAAGAACTTCGATTAATAGATTAAACAATAATATAACCTTTAGATATACGTTATACGTTATAATAACAATATATTAATTATTATAATTAAAGGATTTATTAAATATAAGTATTAAGTCGAACGAGAAGGAATAATCGATAAATTGTCCCCGACTTATACTCACGAATTAAATAAAACTACTAAACGAGCTAGCTAAGAAGTAATTACACGCTTAATTAAGATACTTTACGGTGTAAACTTATTATTTAAGTTATAAATTAAATCGACGTTAACAAGTATATATTTATATAGTATATCACCTCTCGAAATAAAAGACTTTTAATCACTTAATTAAGTGCTTAATAAATAATTTCGTTAATATTTTTAATATTATAACGTTACTTTAATAATTAAGATTATTACGGACCTTAGACTTGACTAAAATAGTATTTACGTATATAATTATTAAGCTTATTTATTATTAAAAGATCGTGAGGCTTAAAGATATAAATAAGAGTTTAAGATACGATTAAGAGCTTATATTAAGTACTTAATAAGATATATATTATCGAATATATATCGAATCTAAGTATTAAACCTCGACCGAGTGATTATTATTAAGAATATCGTTTTTAATAAAGATATTCTTTATAATACTTCTTTTGTTGGAATCAGATAAATGATAATATAAGTGATTTAAGTGAATTAAGTGATTTAAGTGATTCAGAGTGCAGTGGAAGTGATCAGGTGATCATAAGAGTGTTTAATGTGCTTGATTAAAAGAGATATCCTTAAGGGAATCCTAGTGATTTATATAATGATAGTGAATCGGTAGAATCCGATAGTATCGGCTTAATCCGATATACTAAAAGTACTAATTATTAATTAAATAATAAGACGGGTAAATTAAAATCCCGATTAAAACACTAATATAACTTAGAAATAAGCCGGCCTTATTAAATCCGATTAAAATCCCTTAAATATAAGACGGTATAATAAGAATCTGTCACAAAACAGCCGCATCATGTGATTATTTGCTTGATGTGGCGAGGTAGAGTGGCTGGTGCAATGCTTGCACCAGCGCACTGAACGTATATATAGAGTTCGCGTCCCCTTTTTTCTGAGGTGGGACAAGAGTACAATTTACACCTTACTGTGAGGCTATTTGCAGCTTCACAACTCGCTCTCCACCACTATATTCAAAGCTCGAACAGGTGCTATTACGTGTGACAGTTACGAGTCCCGTTCGCAATTGGATTGAATTCCAAGAGCTTCCCTACGCATCGAAACCACCTGTTCGACGCTCGTCTTATTCTCTCTCTCTCTCTATATCTACTTCTCCAGCTCGTCGCGAGCATGGCCTCATCCGATGCACCGCTTGTCGCACACAAGCTTACCGACTTCCAATCATGGCCGAATTGGTATCGCCAGCTCCAGATTGAGTGTCATGTACATGGCGTTTGGGAACGAGTAAATCCTGACGCCAGAGACACTCCTTCTGTCGAGAGCAGCGCTCCAAAGCTTCCTCCTTCGATCGAATCGCTCGTTGAACAAGAGAATCAGAAGCGCGCTGCAACGCATGCGAGCGCTCAAACTCAGCGCATGCAAACAAGAGCACTATCTGCAGAATCATCATCAGAAGCAACCGTAACACCGATCCTCGTCGAAGCGACCTTCGCAGATATACACCCTTTATATGCGGCACTTACCTCTGAGTACACAAGGCTCGAGAAAGCTCACGAGAAGGAAAAGGCTATATTCACTGCGCTACACAAGTGGATAGGAGCTACAGTTGATGCGACTATCTTGGAACTCGCGCGCAATGAAACCCTCATAGAGGCCGGTCTGAAGCCATTCACTATTCAACAGCTTGTTCGAGTACTACGAAAGAACATAGCTCCCACTGACGCGTCCATCTTCCAGAGAGCGCGGGAAAACTACGCAAAGTCGATTAACGCGAACCAAATAGGACGAAAGGACGCTCGACGCTTTTTCACTGACTGGCAGCAAGCATACCAGGAAGGCGTGCTACTCAAAATCCCAGAAGTCGTCGAACCGATGGCAGCTCAGGACTTCCTTAAAGCAGCTGAAAAGTTCGTTCCAGATTGGTCTCGTACTCAACAAAACGTTATGACCACTGCGGAAGTCTCCGGAGTTACCCCTGAAAAAGCAACTCATCTCGGACGAATATTCTCAGCGCTCCTCAACAAGCAAGAAAATGAACCAAACAGAGCTCGTCATGGTAGAGGCGCTTTTGCTACTCTCGGACAACGCTCGGACTCCCCTTCCTCGTCAGCAAGCAGCAAGTGTCCATGTGATTCTCGACATCCTTGGAAAGCTGCTACTTGCCATGTAGTAATCGCTGTTGCGAAAGGCAAAAACTATAGAAATCTATCAGCTGAAGAACTCACCAAGATCAGGAACAGACTCATAAGTGGAAAGTGGAACGAATTGGTCAAACAAATGAAGGAGAATGGAGTAGTGTTCGCACCAAACGGCACTACCTTCAGCGCTCCCAATCCCAACAAGCAGTCAAATGCAGGATCCAGCAAGACCCTAAAGCTACCATCTGAAGGTTTCAACGCGTGCATTATGGACCCAGCTTTGTTGATGACAGAAGAGATTCTGGGGGTGTATGCGACTTCTGGCATCTCGACGCGCCATCCTCTCGCTGATTCAACGCTCGTTGACAACTGTGGCGCAATGCACCTTGTCAACAGCAGAGACCTTCTTGTTCCTGGAAGTTTCGTTAAATCTGGACCAGATGACATTTGTGAAGCCGGTACATCCTTTCTTCCAATCTCTGGTCGAGGCAAAAGGATCATTCCAAATGTCTTGACAGGACCGAAAGGACCTCGGACCGCGCCGCTAACGCTAAGCAACGTCGCGTGCATCGACGGCTTCCATACTAACATCGTATCCGAGGCTCTTTTGTTGGCGGCTGACATCTGGTATCTTGGTTTGGATTGTTCACTGCGCGTTGGCACGTTGGAAAAGAATGCATTGGTAGCGCAGCTTGAGCGAAAGCACAAGCTGGTTTTCCTTCAATACAAACCTCTTTCCAACTATTCACATTCTCCACTTGAACAAGTGATAAACGAGCACTCAAACAATGTATCTGAAGCGACAATACCACTCGTCATCCCACACAATATCTTCCCTTGGATGTTTCCAACGCTGCAAGGCGGTAACAATGCAAACAAGGAAAGCGCGACGAAAAGAGTTTTCAGATCAACTCGAGATTATCTACAACCTAGAAGTGATGAGAGCGAAGTCTGGCATGCAAGGTCCGGACATCTTGGACCTGATGCTTTGCAGAAACTGGTCTTACACGCTCGGAACGTTAAGATCCAGGGCGTGCCTCGATTGAAATGTCAACATTGCGCAGTTACTCACGCGCAGCAAGTCATATCGAGGAGAGCGCCAGAGAGAAAGTCACCAAGGCCATTTTGGAGAATACAATGGGACCTAT
The DNA here is from genome assembly GCA_031472005.1 of Tetracladium setigerum. Classification (NCBI taxonomy): domain Eukaryota; kingdom Fungi; phylum Ascomycota; class Leotiomycetes; order Helotiales; genus Tetracladium; species Tetracladium setigerum. Next base: position 1,315,062 of record PZJY01000008.1, on the reverse strand, counting down.
TTGACTTCACAGTAGCTTACAATAGATGTAGTTGGCTGCTCGTGATAAAAGACGAGTATAGTGGCATGCTCTTTGTTTACCCGCTTGTGAACAAGGACCAACACTCGGTGTTTGATACACTTGAACGCTTTGAAGCGTGGACGCAGAGGCAGTATAACCTCCCAATATGCATAATCAAGCATGACAATGATACATCAGTGATTCCTCCATGGGGAGTATCTGATTATGAGGAATGGGCAGACCAGCATGGGATAGAGCTCGAGCTCTCTCCGGCGCATACGCATGAGCCAAACGGAGGTTCGGAACGAGCAGGAAAAGAGATCATCGAGAAAGCGCTGAAAATGCAACTCGGTGCAAATCTGCCAGCCAACCTCTGGCCAGAGTTCGCGTATGCTGCCGCGCACCTATACAATATGAGCCCTGCGCAGCAGAATGATTGGCGCTCGCCAAAAGAGAAGCTAAACGCTTGGTTCCGAGGCTACTTTCGCTTCTTCACTCCAGCGATTATCTCAAGCATCACAGCTGATTTGAGGCCAAACTGGAACGGAACCTTCGTCTATGGCTGTCGAGCGTACCCTCTCATGAACGACCGCGCGCTAAACAAAGACAGAAAAGAGTTCAAGGTATCACCAAGAGCCCATATTGGTTATCTGGTCGGATACCAGGCTTCCAACATCTACAGAATATGGGTTCCAGCTCTGAAAAGGGTGTTGATCACTCGGAATGTAAGATTCGATGAAGATATCCTCTACTCGGCTGAACGAGAACGAGCGGAGGGCCCACCAATCGTACTCGCGAAGCAGATCGCTCTAGAAATTGAGTTGAATGAGGACATTCAGGACGCTGAAGAAATTTTCTCGAGCTTTCCTTTCCAACGAGAAACCCCAAAAGAGCAGCAAACAAGTGAATCCCCTGCGAGACAACCAGACAGCACTCAGTCAAACAAGCCATCTGATGTGGTACGAGGTGGACATTCACTACCTACGCCAGATCCCACTCCCGAGCCGGAAGTAAGGAGTGCGGTAACAACAAATCCAGCCACTGCGCGTCAAATCAGTGAAGTTGGTGACAGGTTAACCCGAGGGCCTCCTGATCATACCATGGACGAGCTCCATGAAGGCACGCACAGTGCGCTTGACACGCCCCTGACGGAGTCTTTGGAATCGCGACCCAGAGAAAATCGAAGGAAGTCTCAAGCAGAGTCCCGCAATCGAGCGGAAGGCATAGATTATGCGAGTGCGATTGGGCCGAGCCGGAAAACAATACCACAAGTGGTCATCCGAGCGAAACCAAGCGACTCAAATGTAGCTGTTGAGAGCGCGCAACTGGCCGCTCCAGCAAAGAAGACACGCCAAAGAAAGAAGCATGGGAACGCTACAAGAAGAAGCACCCGGATTCGAGGCGCAATCAACCCTGCAGAGGAAAGCTCGTCAACCAGTGTGCACGCTGTGTTGGAAGCTCTACCTGCTGCAGGAATTCGAAAGGACCAGCAACGTAGTTTTCATAACACGTTCTGGCCAGAAATCGAAAAGGCTCTTGGACCAAAAGACGAGCATAGAACAGTACATGCAGTATTCGCTGCTGCTGTGTCGCAGAATAGAAGCGCACGCAATGCACTGTATGCAACGCTCGGAGGTAGAGGAGTATTCAAGCCTCCAGTGCTCCTGAACAAGGACGCTAGGAAGGAAGTACTGCCTCTTCCCAAAATCCACCAGAGCAAAGCACCAAAGGTTCCGAAGAACTGGAAAGATCTAAAAGTTCATGAATTCGGAGCTCATTTCGAGAAAGATGCCGAGCTGGAAATAGGTAACTTGGAAGCTCGAGACTGCTGGAGGCAAATCAGGTCGACTGATTCACAAGGACCCCATCTCCCCTTGATGTGGGTGTTTGCGTACAAAATTGATTCGGAAGGCTTCGTATCACGCTGTCGATCACGCATTGTAGTTCGCGGTGACCTCCAAGACGAGCAGACAATCATCTCAACGTACGCGGCTACGCTAGCTGCGAGATCTTTCCGCATAGCTATGGCACTCGCTGCTCACTTCGACCTGGAGATTAAGCAATATGACGTTGTTAACGCTTTCATCAATGCAAAGAGAGATCCGCGCAGTCAACGAGTCATTTGTGCGCTCCCTGATGGCTTTAAAAAGCCAGGATGGTGCGTCGAAGTGGACAAAGCTCTGTACGGAATGAGGGATTCACCAGCACTCTGGTATCATGAATTTGCTGGAACTCTCAGACGACTGGGGCTGATTCCTTGCCTTGAGGAGCCCTGCATCTTCATGAACAACGCTCGAACTCTCATAGTCGTGTTCTTTGTTGACGACGTACTCGTGTTCCATCATAGTGATGACGTTGTCATCGCTGCCAAATTTCTGAACGAGCTGAGGAAAGCATACGAACTGCGCGACATGGGAGACGCTGAGTGGTTCCTGGGGGTGAGAATCGTCAGAGACCGAAGAGCAAGAACAATCAGCTTAGTCCATGACACTTACATTGAGAAAATCGCGAAGAAATTCGGACTTGATACTTGGAAATCCCCGAGCACTCCGCTGCCTTATGGAGAGCTCGTCAAGTCATCCGGACAAGCGACGAAAGCAGAGATAAAGCGCTACCAAGAACTCGTTGGCTCTTTGCTATACTCAGCGATCATGCTTCGGCCAGATGTAGCATTTGCTGCTGCACAATTGTCTCACTTCCTGACGAATCCAGACAAATCGCATAAAGACGCAGTCGAATGGTCGATCAGATACCTCTACAGCACCCGCTTTCAAGCTATTGTCTTCGGTGGTGTCAAGAACAACGAGCTGCAAAAGCTACTATTGACTGATCTGAATGACTTGGTCATCGCAACAGACGCTTCGTATGCCGACGATCCGGAAACTCGACGATCGTCGCATGGCTTCACTATGAGCTTGTTTGGAGGTCTGATTGACTGGAGAGCTGCAAGGCAAGACACTGTGACCACTTCAACAACTGAGGCAGAACTGCTCGGGGTGGCACATGTAGCAAAGCAAACGATGGCTTTGCAGCGCTTCTTTAGAGAACTCGAGCTCGATTTGCAACAGCCCTGGACTATCTGGTGCGACAATCAGCAAACGATAAGATTGGTTGCGCATGACAGGGAAAGAATCTCAACAAAACTTCGTCATGTAGATATCCAGAACATGTGGTTGAAGCAAGAACATAGGAAAGGGACTTTTGAAGTTACCTACCTTCCAACAGACCAGATGCCAGCAGATGGATTGACTAAGAACCTCACTCGCGCCAAATTCGAACACTTCAGAGCGCTCCTCAACCTCCAGGATGTTAGCGCACAGATCGCGAAATGACCACCGCGCTTTCGATGATACCTTTGGATGCTTGTTATATGTTTTCATTTGTAATAATTCATTTGTTTACCTTGTTGTTTTTGGGTGACGCGCTTCGATGAATCTTCGGACTTCGACCTACACCTTTTACGTTTGTTTACATTTCGTTTATATGCACATTGCAACGCGCTTAGAATGTTTGTATTTGAAGCGTGTGAGTTGTTTTAATTGTTTTTAGAGCTCAGGAAGGGAATGATCAAGCTCAGGAAGAGTATGTACAAGATGATGTTCAAGGAAGAAGCCTCTCAGGACTGGGTATCTCATGCAGAAAAGAAGTGAGGAAACAGAACGCCAGACCCAAATGCCGCTGCAAACATGCCAATCCAAAACGCCGTTGGAATCATCGAGCAGACAACCAATCCTTCCAGTGCGCCAGCAGAACGCGTCTCTCTCTGAGAGAAGAGACCAAAACTCCTTCCTCTGAGAGAAGAGACCAAAATCGGTTTCTCAGTGTGTATGCCAAGGCCAAATCGCGCTGCGGAAGAGTGTATATGTCGAACCGAAGAATGAGTGATCGAGCTTCCGATGAGAGTGTTTGCCGCGACGAATTCGTTTGTAGTGGTAAAAAGGTTGGTCGAGAGCGTCCAATACACCCATTCGGGTGTGAGAGAAGAGACCAAAACCTTGGTAGGCCTTGTGGGTAACGTTCCCAAGCGGTGTCTTTCCAAGCAGGACCTTCTCCGAGCACGGTACTTTCCGAAGCAACGCTCGTATGCAATGGGTAACGTTCCCAAGCGGTGTCTTTCCAAGCAGGCCACTTATCCGAGCACGGTACTTTCCGAAGCACTGCTCTGCATTTGCAGGGCGATCACAACGTCTCAACGAGCGCACGAAGCGCTGCTACTGTGGCTACCAAACCGGCAACCGCAGACTGGGTACTCATCCCAGAGAGAGAAGACACACCAGCGACCATCGTCTCCACTGCACTCAAAGAGGCGAGGAGTGCTGTCCTCATTGAGGCAGAGAGAGGTCCGGACGCAGCTGTCCGCGCTGTAGAAGCACCCGCATCTGCAGGAGCAGGAGGAGCAGCGTCCGCGAAATCGGATGCCACCTCACTCGCCAACGTCTGGGCGAAACGGTATCTCTTGACCATCAGGCGAGACAGACCTGAATTGAAGTCTGCCACCCTGGCAGAAACAAGAGCACGCGCGTATGCCTGACTTGCCGTAGGCACAGGCTGGCAGGATCGACTGCCGAGCGCGCAACGAAGGCAGCGCAAGCCCGCACCAGTGGCGTTGTCACGGCACACGCCGTCGGACTTGCCAGCTGCTGCGCTGTCAGCGCAGACAAGGCACGGAGTCCTCCGGATTGGCCCAGGAGCTGGAGAGGGAGGGGGCCTCCTCTCTCGCTTCACCTTCTTCCTCACTGTAAAAACGTTAGCTCAGAACTGTGCGTTTAGATGCTCGAAGCAAAAGAAACACGCGGACAATGGTGCTATTTGGAAGCTCGAAGGGAAAGGAAAGAGAATACTTACCAGGACTATCATCGTCCTCGTCTTCTTCCTCATCCTCGTCCTCATCCTCATCCTCCTCATCATCCTCATCCTCGTCCTCATCCTCGTCCTCTGGCTCTGGCTCCGGCTCTGGCTCCGGCTCTGGTTCTGGCTCTGGCTCGGGCTCTGGCTCGGGCTCTGGCCCCGCCCCTCCTAAGCTCGTAGTTAGCAGTGCATTATGCAATTGGAAGCTCGTTCTCAACTTACCTCCCTCCTCCTCCCTCCCCTCCACTGCCGGAGCAGCACCATCTCCTTCACCAGCAGCCGAAGCTGCGGCGGCCGCCATCTCGTCCAACCCCCCTGAAACAGATTAGCTTTGCATCAATATATTGTGAGCTAGTCTGAACGAACAATCTTCCATCATCTCCTCCACCTCCGCCATCCCGCCTTTGACGCGATGCGGTTAGCACCACACAGAGCTCGCAAGCGAGGAAAACAAGCTTCTAACTTACTCTTCTTGAACTGGCCCCCGGCCCCCTCACCCCCAACACCCTCTTCCTCTTCCCAGGCATAGTTGTTGTTGTTGTTGTGGTAGTGGTGGTGTTGGTGGTGTTGCTGTTGTTGTTCTGACGAAACAGGAGCTGGAAAGTGGCGGATGGGGAGCTCCTTTTATATCCTCGTCGCGCTCACGACTCAAATGTTTGCATATATCACATGACAGAGCTATACTACTTCTGGAAGCACTTCACGATGTTGTTCAGAGCGCGCTTTGCGCGTTGTTTATTATAATAGAACGCTTGAAAATTCCCTCTTTGGGACGAACATCACCGAACTCCGATTCTTACTCTTATTTGGGAGAAATTCACTTGCAAATACAGTTGAGACTGTCTTGTAGAGCTGATAGAATACGCGTTTCCTGCTTTGGCAGTGCTACGAGCTTTCTGTTCATTCATTTGGAGCGCGTAAAGCGGTTGCATATATCTGTATTTGTTTTTCTTGACGTTCGGCTATGATAAGCGATGATCGCATCACACCACCTTTGTACAACCTCTCATTTGTTATTTATCACTCACTGTATACTAGCATCAGCTGCTCGCTACCCTTTTCTTTTGTAATATACACTGCTCGTTTTGTACGCATGAGACGTCCAGCAAAGGAATTCTGGAGCGTCGCATGGGGTGTGTCACAAAACAGCCGCATCATGTGATTATTTGCTTGATGTGGCGAGGTAGAGTGGCTGGTGCAATGCTTGCACCAGCGCACTGAACGTATATATAGAGTTCGCGTCCCCTTTTTTCTGAGGTGGGACAAGAGTACAATTTACACCTTACTGTGAGGCTATTTGCAGCTTCACAACTCGCTCTCCACCACTATATTCAAAGCTCGAACAGGTGCTATTACGTGTGACAGAATCCGATTAAAATTACTTAATAAGTAAGACGGAGTAATTTTAGTCCGTAATAAATAACTTTTTATGACTCATAAGTAAGTCGGCTTAATCATAAATTAATAAAGCTATTTAAGCCAATTTAAGTTATTAGAGCCGAAAGGGTTGCAACCATTATCGTAAAGCCGAAATAGGATAAAATATCCTTAAAATTAATTAAAGGGAGTAAATAACTAATTTAGGTGATTAATATCACTTATTAAATTATAATATTTTACGTGTTTAATTAAAAAAATATGAAGAATAAATTAAGGAGTTAAAAAGAGCTTTTAAGGGAAAGATTTAATATTTATAATTATCGTACGACCCCTTTATATCCTCACTTTCTTAAGAAAATATTTCCTTTCTTATATTATCTTCGTACGAAGTGATTTCGGTAATATTACTAATAAGGGAGTTAGCCCCATTTATAGGGTTTACTTAGTTATACACCGAAGTGTGATCGTAAACACTAAGGCTTAGTAACGGTCTAAACCGTCACATTTAACTCTTAGTACCGGCCTATTTCTTTTAAATTAAATATTATTCCGAGTTATTAAGGACTAATTTATTGAGTTTATAACCTTTTATAATATTAGCCTCGTTTATATTTTATCCATTCTTTAACTTAATAGTGTTGGAATCAGATAAAAGATAATATAAGTGTATTAAGTGGATTAAGTGATTTAAATGATTCGTAGTGCAGTGGAAGTGATTAGAAGAGTGTTTAATGTGCTTGATTAAAAGAGATATCCTTAAGGGAATCTCAGTGATTTATATAATGATGGAGTATCGGTAGAATCCGATAGTATCGGCTTAATCCGATATATTAAGACGTAATTAAAACAAGACGGATAACTTAAATCCGGAACTAAAACACTTATATGACTTATAATAATCGACTTATAATAATCGACTTATAATAATCGACTTATAATATTATGACTTATAATAATATAAATTATAATAAAATGATTAATAAATCCCTTAAAAGTAAAACTAATTAAGTCGATTTAAGCTATTAGAGCCGAAAGGGTTGCAACCATTATCGTAAAGCCGTATTAGGATAAAGTATCCGATTAAAGGAAGTAAATAACTAATTTAGGTGATTATTATCACTTATTAAATTATAATATTTAACAAATAGCTTAAATGGCCGGAATTTGAAAATTTTAGAATTAAGCTTTAATTATATCGGACCTAGCGCTATTTACTTATACCGAATCGATTATAAGTTGCCTTTAAATCTTAAGTATTAGATTTTATAATAAGAACCTTCGGACCCATCGCTTTCTAAGTAGTGTATAATTGTTTTAAAGCTTATAAAGACCTTTATTAAAGACCTTTAATTACGAGTGAGTAATATTATAGCCGAGAGCTTCTTAAGTTAATACTTAAGAGGTAAGTTAATCCTTTATTACTCGAGGAAGCTTTTATAAGTGTTCGGCACTATCACGACGAGTAGAGTTATATTATAATTATAATTATAAGGTAGCCCTTAAAATCCCTTACTAAAGAGTAACTTTACGAATAGACTTCCTATTTATAATCTTTATAAGTGCTTACCCCACGTTAAATTTAATATATTAAGACTTTTATATAATCATAATTTATAATATAAATTTAATAGCGATTAATAAAAGAATAAAAAAGTTATTAATTTTTTAAGTAGTAATGTGTAGCTACGGATGAGGTTTAGTGGGGTGGCCAGAAGGTGGGGGTGGCCAGAAGAGGGGAGGGGGGGACTTATTATTAATACTTTTTCTTCTTTTCTTAATATTAAAGCTTGTTATCATTATTTATTCATATGTATCACTATATATCTCTACCTTAATACGTGATCGTAGCGGTGAACAGTGCCGTTACAGGTTGCCTAGGCGCTTTTTTATTAGGGCTATCTTATTTTTTTAAGTTTTAGGCTAGTTTCGTTAATATTAGCGCTAGCAATATTGCTGAGACTTATTGATTTATTAAAACTTTTAGTGTGTCGCGCCGCCAGGGAACTACCTTAATAAGTAAGCTTATGAAGGCATATCTAAAAATAATAAAAGTACGAAGTCGTTAGCTTTATTATATCTATAACGCTATATGCTAGGCAGATGCTCCGCTGCAACTAATTTGAGTCTGCACGTTATTTAACGTCTCTATCCCTCAGTAATGTTTCAGGTAGTTAACAGATCCTCAGGGCAAAACATGGAATTTCTTCGAGTCGATGGGGTTTTGTGCGCTGAAGTAATCGTTATACACCAAATCCTCTGGCGATAAATCGTTTCCTTTCAGATCCGAGAAATTACGGAAGAGTGTACCAATTGTGACGTAGACTTCGCAATATGCCAGACTATCGTGCAGAGATGTGTTAGTTCAGGATTATAATAAAGATGGCAAATCTAGAAAGGGGAAGAACATCATATCGCAACAAGATGTACATTTGGATATTGGGGGGATATAGGTTCTCAGAACACATTCCAGAGGAAATGTATAGGAGCACGTACTTAATACCAGCACAACTCCTCGGTCCACGACTGAATGGAACAAAGGACTTTTCCAATTGTCGTGACTTGACTGGATCGAGCCATCGCTCAGGTGAGAACTTCGTTGGATCGGGAAAGTAATTTTCATTACGATGCATCATGTACATTGAGGATGAAGCTACAGACTGTGATACGGATTAGTCAGCTCCATGAAGAGACCCTGAACAGTAATGATGGGGATTGAACGTACTCCTGGTGGGAGAAATATGTTGTGAGTGGTGAATCCTGGTTCTTGAACTATGCGGGGAAGTCGGCCTGGAACTGGATAAGAGAGTCTAGTGGAGATGTCTTAGTAAGGAGAGACTTGGAAGGAGTAGAGCTATTTTCTTACCGTAACCCTTCCCTGATCACCCCGGTCTGGAACACTTGTCAGTCCTTTGTACTTGAAGTTTCTGGGAGGTAAATCTCACCAAATATGGTAATTTCTCCAAAGTCAGAAAATCTAATTCTTTTTGCCCATCTGGAAATGCGTTTGCGAGCTCAGCGTGCAATTTGGAGTATATTTTCGGGTGCTTGACGACATTATAAGCAGCAACGGTCATGGCGTTACCGGTAGTATCAGAAGCGGCATTTAAAAGGGCGTATGATTCCTCCTTGAGTTGATCTGGACTTGGTACCACGTAACCCTCGCCTGGTGTGAGCAAAGTCTCAAAGATACCTCCTTGATCAACCTTCTCACCCGCGTCGAGCTTGGCTTGCACGGCGAGGACTTGCTTGCGAGATTGCTAAGCTTGATCAACATACGTCCAACATGTATGTTGCAAACGATCTTACCTGCATGAGGGTGAGAATGTGTTTCAGAGAATCATCCATTGCCATTGCAAGCTCATCTGGCAATGAGAGAGCAAACTTTTGAATCAATGGCCACTGCTGAAATACCCACCAAGAAGGACCGATGCCATTTGTCAAATCGAAGAATTCTTTGCCAAGATCTGGTCGCTCAAGGAGTTCATAACTTTCTCCGAACGCATATTCTGTGATCACGTCGACCGAGATTGAACGAAAAGCATGATGCAAATCAACTTCTTCATTTCTAGCGAATCTGGTCTTTATGATGGAAAGAAGACGTTGGGCTCTGTGTTGAACGAGTGATTCTAGCGAGAGCACTTTACGGCGAGAGAAAAATGGATCAAGACGTGCTCGTCGTGGCTTATGCATAGCATTAGGACCCGAGGTGAAGGTGGAGTAGCCTGCACCCAATGCGCTATAGGTTGGTGCATTTTTGGGGTATCGAGTCTTGATTGAGTGAAGAGTGTCATAATCATCTGGGTCACTGAGTTGCACCTCATCTGGTGTAACTCTCACCACGGAACCTAGGTGTCATATGAGTTTCAATCACCACCAGAACTACAGGGTTGTAGTAACCTACCATATTTCTTGTGCATCTCAGCAATTTTGAGATAGTAACGACTCTTTCCTCCATGGAAGCTGTGGTACGTTTGATAGAGATAAGTGGCGGCGGCTAATCTTGGGCCGGGGACGTGAGCGAGCGGATGCAAGTATAAGTTATAGAAAACCCTGTATAACAACGATCCCACAGAAGAGATGAGGACAATGCAGATAACAGTCCATGGGATACTGGTGCCAACCACACTAGAGTTAGCCATTCCCGTGTTTTCGGATTCTTCGGGTTGCTGCTGTTGGAAGCTGAGTGAAATCAATCCCAAGGAAGCGAGCGAGTGGCATTGGTAAAAACAAAAGGACCAGAGCGATATATTTGTAACCACCGCTGCCCTATTGGCGCTAACTAATGCATACGAAATGCAAGTCTGATGTGTTCCGCGGCCGGGATGTCTAAACTGGCGATTCTGCCCTTTGCTAGGGCGGTGGCAAATCAAGCTGAGATAGATACCCCCTCTTCCTTGGCCAATACGGTTGTTAGGGGGTTGTGGCGCGACAATGGACCCGACAGATCTTTAGCCTGACATCCAACATCTAGATTCTTTCTCTTTCGAGGTAAGATCTAATCAACACCACAGATCCAATGTCTCGTTAGTCTTGTGCACGTCGAATCATATTCCAACTATCTGTTCTGATAGTGCTCCAGTACCATCCCAGGAACCAAGTGCAACAAGAGAAACAAACAGACTTCGGAGACGCGAGCCTCTTTCTCGGAGTTGTCTGAGTCCTTACAGTCCTACACCGCCAGGATCATGAACGCTCAAGGGGATGACCAAGAGCATGAGGTATGAAGGAAGTATGAAGATCAACGGTTTGGTCATGCGGCTGACTCATCATCTAAAGCAGGTCGACAACGATGTCGACTCATCTTATGGTGATGAGGAGTGAGTGGAAATGTACCTATCAATGTTAAATTGCTGACTGGCTACTTAGCGGCGCCGAGTCTACTCACTCCTTGTCGTCCAGCATACTGGAATATCGTGAGATACACGGAAGAACATATCACAAATATAGTAGTGATCTAACGAGCTACGTGTAAGAATCTTCGCATTCAACACCAAGGGCTTCACTGATGATTGAGATCCAGTGCGCCAAATGATGAAACACAAAATGAAGTCCTTGACATCAGGTGAGATTCTTTTTCCCGTTCATGCTCTGTGGCTTACAGCTGATTTTGAAAGCCATCACATGCTCACCTTGATGCTGGAAGGCAAGCTATTCCTAGCGCCTATTCCAGACGAGGTTCAAAATGTCCTTGACGTTGGGACAGGCACAGGTATCTGGGCGATGTAAGCTTTCACCTTGACTCTTGAACTTTACGATATTTTATCCTGACATGTGCATGTCGCAGCGACTATGCGGATGCGCATCCATCCGCTACTGTTACAGGTACTGATCTATCACCCATTCAGCCCAAGTGGGTTCCACCAAATCTGAAGTTCGAAATTGATGACGCAAATCGTGAATGGACTTGGAATGATAATCACTTTGATTTCATACATGTACGTTGCTTGATGGGCAGCATAAAAGACTGGAATGCATTTTATGCTGAGTCATTGCGGTATGTGTTGTAGTCCCTTTTGCCAAAGCACTATTGACAGCTCAAGCTGCCTTCAACCAGGCGGCTACCTGGAGCATTTGGATTTCGACATCCAATTCACTTCAGATGATGGAACAGTAAAACCGGGAGATGTCATGTACGATTGGTCGCAGATATTCATCAAGGCAGCCGAGACGATAGGCCAGACGTTCGATGTTGCTCTCAAAACCAAAGACCGGATGATCAACGCCGGCTTTGTAGATGTAGTAGAGCATAAGTACAAGATGCCTGTTGGTCCTTGGCCAGCTGACAAGAAGTGGAAGGAATTGGGGAGATGGAGTTTGCTCCATATGCTCACAGGTGTTGATGGCATGCAGATGTGGATGTTGTCAAGTGTATTGGGAGTAAGTGGATCAACGACTATATAACATGTGATGTTGACATGTCTCTTTAGTGGGATTTCATAGAGATACAAGCATTGTCAGGAAAGATAAAGTCTGCGTTCAAGGATAAGAAGAATCATGGATATTTTGAGGTGTAAGTCATTATACCCCAATGGCCCAGAACAAAACGAATTACTCTCTGGATCTTTCGCTTGCTAATAGCTTCCCGATAGTACACTGGTGTATGGGCGTAAGCCGGGGAATCCTGTGTAGATAGATATCAGGTCGGGACAAGAAACCGTTACTGGCGAAGGTTTATGTCCGAGGCTATCATTTGTTGATGCCACCTTCTTGAAGGACCTAGAAGTATTACATGTGAAAATCGCGAAATGGAACATTCATTCAGCATGCATCTTCAACACACTAAAATCGTGAGCTGAATGAAAACAGATGTTTGTCTTTCAAGCTTTTGAGGGGACATAGGATGGTTCGGGCATTTAATGTGAGTTCTGACATCCATCAAATCCTTAAACCCTTCTGATGATTTGAAACTGATGAGATCCTTCGTTGAATTGGACCTCCTGGTAAGGCCAAACGCTTCGTCCGATTATAGTAAAAGGGATAATCCCAATCAAGCGGCACTCTATGCGTTTACAATACGACTTGGTATTTTTGAATGTGAAGAACAGATCATTGATGCGGAAAGGATGTTAGAATGACAAGATCAGAAATGTCATTGAAGACTACGACAGGGTTGCAAAGAAATCTTTTGATCAGAAAATCCTCGTCCCAAATCATTCATTGACTAAAGAGGGATATGGACGACCTTTAATTTCTAGCTAGCTTGCGCAGTCAACGTACCATATAGCAAGTATTTTATGGTGTAGATAAGACGCAGCAGGGAAAAAATCATATAGGCGAATGCTTTCAGAGAACCGTGTGGCCCACAGTGTGGACAACGTAGGATCGACCTTCCTAAAATCTGCGAGAACGGATACATGGCCTTTATTTTCGGTACCACATTCGAGTGACTTTTGTCCGACGGATCTTCTTTTGGAGTTGACATATCCCATACAGCAATGCCTCAGACGTTGGTGGACCTATTACGGGTCAGCGTGACATCCCGAAAGCTAGTAGAGCCAGCAGCAACAACTTACAGCCAGGAACGTAGATGTCAACAGGAACAACTCTATCACATCCTCTCACAACCGAGTAGCTGTAATGGTAATATCCACCTCCATTGGCACAACTTCCCATACTGATCACCCATCTCGGCTCGGGCATCTGATCGTACACCTGTCGTAGTGCTGGCGCCATCTTATTTGTCAAAGTTCCAGCTACGATCATGACGTCCGATTGTCGAGGAGAAGCACGGAAGATGATTCCTAGTCGGTCTTGGTCGTAACGCGGTGCGGAACAATGCATCATTTCGACAGCACAACAAGCGAGTCCGAAGGTCATGGGATGCATTGAACCGTTGCGTGTCCAAGCTGCGAGAGCATCGACCTTGGATCTGATAGATTTGAAGTTAGCAGATGCTGCATTTTCTCATTAAGTTGGGGAACGAATGAGCATGACGCCGTACAGTACAAATTGCACAGCTCCTGCTGGCTTTTCCTCACTGGCGAGCACCACCTCACGTCGCTCCTTGCCAGTCACACTCAGCCTGGCAGTCTGACAGTCTGAAGTGGAGGAATTCCATCTTTGGCCGCCGATACGCATTACGCGCAACATACGACTGCTGCCTGCAAAGTAGAATTGTATATGGCGAGGCCGCCATTTCGCAAGACTGTTCATTGAAGTAAGATGCTGATCAAGTGAGTACCTCGGAACCAGCATCCACGATTAGACGAAAGAATGATTGAAATTCATATGATATGGATATTGTTGATGAGAGAAAAGAGAGAAATAAGTCAAAGTAGAAAGAAATTCTAGAAAGCCGAAGAAGACGAATGGGTATATCGATCACGGACGCTAGATTTGGACAGACCTGCACACATGGTGCTTCATGCACATCAAATTTACTCTCATCTCCAAGGTTTCAGTCGTCATTTCTGTTACTATATGAAATAAGAACAAGCGGAAGGAAATTGTCGAAGACTTAGTGACTGTCCCGATCGGGTAATTCTTAACAAGGTAGCGCTAATGCAGCTAAGCGAAAAGCCAAATCCTGCTTCCAGCGGCGGTTTCATGCTTCCTACCTCGTCAAAAGTTCTCACAACGAGATTTCCCCGATACAAAGAGAAAACCAGAATTGAAATTATATCCAGAGTGCGACGGGATGTATTAATTTACATGCACAATGCAGAAGCGGAGTAAGTCACCGGTGCCTCATGTGTATTGAATTGCTGGCCATTATGAGGCATTCAACTAAGCTCTCCCGTCCATGTCCGCATTCTTCAGAGCTAACCAAATGCTATTAACAGATGTAGGGAAATCCAGCTTGAGGTTCATAAACCTTGAAGGTGATCCTTCACATGCGAACGACGACGAAATAATCCGGAAGCTTGTCAAGTCCAATGCAAGCCGTTCTCGGAAAGCACTGGCAGATCCTCCAAGCAGTGCCAATCGTGCAGCTTCTTCTTTTGTACCCGTAGCAAACGATGGCTTGGTGGCTGGGATATCACGATTCCCTCTTTCGTCGCGGAAACCACTGAAAAGAGTCCGTCGCCAAGCTGCGTCAATTTCTAGAAGCAAGTCCAAGAATGCACATCTAGGGATTGACACTAAAGGCCTACTTTGCGAGACCCTCGTAAATTGTCTCGCCAATTCGAATATTTCGAGTGAAGCCCATATACTCTCTATTGGATCCCCCAAGAGCATACAGCTCCGACCTTCTTATTCCTCTGCTTCCTTGTCCATCAAAACAGACTCGAAGATCCAGAATGTGGCCCAGCACTGTATATTAGGCCATTTCCTCATCACTGACTGGTCAGCTGGTAGTATCATCGCTAATATGTGAACAGTTTTAAGTCAAGTTCTAGATATGCAGCACCTGTTTTACGATCTCGTGGGACTTTCCAGAAGAAACGACGCTATTTTCCACGGCAGCTTGTCTATTGCATCTGTTTATTATAATACTGGAGTGAACGATATATTTCATTGTCAACAAGCCTTGAGTCTTGTGTCCCAGCAGCTGAGCAACTGTGCTCAACAGACGAGTGATGAGACTATTGGGGCAGTAGTCCTTCTTGCGATTCATAACGTATATCTGCCGAAGTAACCCTCGATCACTCTTTCGATGCTTATAGACTACAGATTCTTACCGGAACCAGTGAGCATTCTACTCTGCATATGAATGGGCTACAACAGATAGTTCACACTCGGGGCGGATTGGAAAAGCTCCCGACGCGGCTGAGAAGGACTTTAAGCATGTATGTCAGCACTCAAGTCACAGGAAAATATTTTAACGATTTCATCAGGATGGATCTGTTTCACGCCACTACATGGGATTGTTCTCCACGATTTCCATTGATACAACCACAAGAGGATTTCTCCCTGACCTTCGAAGCGTTTTCAACATTATCCAAGGATGATTTACGATCGCTGAAGGCATACGAGAAGTCGTACTCAAAGTGGTCAGTGCACGAAATGCTACAAGTGCTGAGGATTCTTACAGCAGCGAGATTCACGGATCCAATGGCAGGCATAAATCAACTAGCACTCAGCGACGCCATTTATCTGCTGGAGTATCAATTACTGTCTCCTTGGTCAATTATTCAGCCCGACTTGAGTAATTCCAATGGTCTCCAAGATACCTTCCGCCTGGCTGTGTTCTTGTATATCGACACAGTGTTGAGGAAAATGCCCCCACTGAACATTAAGGGCCTAGTCTGCAGACTCATCGGCACTCTCAGACTGATTTTTCCATTCAGGGATACGAAGACACCAATACTTCCTGACTTGGGCATTTCCCTATGGATAATCTTGATTGGTCGAATCAACGCCTATAACGCGGACGACATACAGTACCTATTGGAGGCATTGGTTTGTGTTTGTGGTTGCCTAGAGTTTAACCAAAGAACCGAGTTCAAGAATTCCATTAACGAAGTTGGGCCCTTGCTGGAGCCTTTCAAGGAGCAATGCGAAGAGATTTTGACAGAAATGGAGGAGTTCGATGGCCCACAATATGTGCTCGTCACGACTGTACTGAGACACATTCTGAGCTAAAATAACTGTGTTATTGTTGCAAATGTCTCGCAGTTTTATGGATTGATTTCGGAAACTACGTTTTTTTGTTTCTTCCTTCGGTAAATAAGTCTTTACAAGTTATTAAAATAAATCCTATTCTTAATTATATAATATATTATCCTTATAATAAATAGAGATTATACGAGAGTAATCTTTCTTCTTATTAAATAAAAGGGTTTAAATAATAAGTATTAAGAGAACTTTATATAATCCTTAAAAATCTTAATATAATTAAAAGGAAATCCCTTAATATACTTTTATATAAATCTATAATTTAACTTAAGCGAGAGATAAATATTAACTTTATATAAGGCGTCTCTTCTTTTCGGCTATATTTCTTAACTATTTTATAATTATATATAACTATTAATTAATAATAGTTAATATTCTTAAGGTAAAGCTTTATAATATTAAATAAGTAATAATAAATATAAAATAAAATAAGTATACAATTCTAAGTAAGTGTTATATTTAAAAGGTATATTTAATATATCCCCCTCCTCTTCGTACGAAGGGGATAACTATCTTATATCTACCTTATTAATCTACTTATCTTAAGATAATCCTATTTATGCCTCCCCTCCTTACTATAATATATATAACTCCTTTCTAATTCTAAAGTCTTAAGTCGTGATATAATATTAGTCAGGTTATCTTAATATATAATTACTATTTTCCTAATAATTATATAATTAATATAGATATCGGCATAACTATTTAATCCGATACTTGCCCGGGGCTTAACTACTAGGTTTCTGCCCCCCCTATATATACTTAGCTCTATCCCTTCGTAAAAGGGGCGATGTAACTGTTAAATATTATTAATTTAATAAGTGATAAAAATCACCTAAATTAGTTATTTACTCTCTTAATCGGATACTTTATCCTAATACGGCTTTACGATAATGGTTGCAACCCTTTCGGCTCTAATAGCTTAAATCGGCTTAATTAGTTTTACTTTTGAGGGATTTTTTAATCATTTTATAATAAGTTATATTATTATAAGTCGATTATTATAAGTCATATTAGTGTTTTAGTTTAGGATTTAAGTTATCTATCTTATTTTAATTACGTCTTAATATATCGGATTAAGCCGATACTATCGAATTCCACCGATACTTTATTATTATATAAACCACTGAGATTCCCTTAAGGATATCTCTTTTAATCAAGCATATTAAACACTCTTCTGATCACTTATTCACTCTGATCACTTCCACTGCTATTATAATCATTTAAATCACTTAATCACTTATATTATCATTTATTTGATTCCAACAGTAACGATCACTATTTACTCGGGAGTAAACAGCTAAGTCAGGTTAGTATTCGTTAATAGAGAGTAGATTATAAGTATAGTAATAGACTAGTTACTAAGATAATAATATCTAATTTAAGTTAAGTATAAAGCTCCTATTTAAGAAAGATTATCTATTTATATAAAACCTTTATTTTAGCGGGAGTCCCTTAAGCGAGGGAGCTTAGGAGTCCTAGGGCTCTAAGAGCCTTAAGGACTTTAAGCTCTTATTAAGCCTAGACTTTATTACGTGACCGGAACTAAATGGGCGCCTTACTTACTATTATATTATTTATTAATTAAATATATTAAATAGTAAGGAGTTCTCTTAAAGTAAGTCCTAAGACTTACTTAACTCTTAGGACTTATATTACTCCCGAGCGTTAAGCTCCTAGGCTATTATTAGCTCTTAAGAGCTTTCTTCCTAGGATATTACGTGTTCTTAGGGCCTAGCCCACTCTTGGAATTATATCTATAATACTATCCCCCTTTTAGCTTAGCGTGGTCCCTACGCTTAAGTATATTAGATAAAATGCCGCTAATAGCCTTCGGCTATCTTCTTTAGTTAATAAAATAAATTATTTATTATAAATAAAATCCCTTAAGGTTTTATATCGTAAGAAGAAATAGCGTCTTACTCTTACGGGTTATATTAATAAGGCGGGTCGTCGAGTTATCGCTTATGAGCGATACGCTGCTTATTATTAACCTTATTTCCTTAATCTTATTCTTATGACTCGATATTCCGGCTATATTCGTGCGAAATATTCTTATTTGTCGGATAGTAGTTTATAGATAGCTCCGAAAGGTCTTATTTATATTTTTAAATAGAATCCTTATCTCCTTATATCCTTATAATAGCTTATTTCTTTAGAACCCGTCGCTCCTTCTATATCTCCTCGTTCCCTTTCCTGTCACGGTTCCGATTCCATTAACTGAAGTATAGTCATAGTCGAGGGTTTACTTACTAAATTAAAGTAAGGAAGTCAATTACTAAGGTGATTATAAGTAAGAATAAGCTAATATTAATAATATATAATCCTGATTTAAATATTAAGTTAAGCACGAAGCTCTTATTTAATGAAATATTAATCCTTCTTATATAAATCCCTTCGTAACATTAAAGTCCCGAACTATAGAGTCCCCGATATTAAAGTCCGACTTTAATAGTTAAACTCTTACTTAGCGGACTTTATCACGTGATTACTTAAGCTATTATTAATAATCTTTTTCTTATAATTAATTAGGTTATTAGAGTTCTTTATAAAGTAATAATAATAAGCCACTTAATTATATTAATTATTATATTACTCCCGAGCCTTAGGCTCCTCACGTAAATATAAGTCACGTTTATAATATTATCCCCCTTTCGTATTAATATAAACCCCACACTTAAATATATTAAAGGAAATATCGTTAATAGCTTAAAATTATCTTCTTCTTTTATTCTTATTATATTATCCGTTTATTATTAAAAATTAAAAGAGCGTCTTACGTTAACGGTACGTATTAAGAAAATAAGCCGTATAGTTAAAACGTGTTTATATTATAAGAAAACTTATAAGAAATATCTTTTAAATGTTTAGGAATCGAGTCGCTATTCCGAATATATTTATTCTAAACGGTCTTACGATATTAAGGGTTATATTATTATTTAATCCTGTCCTTCGGTGATATACGAGTTCTTTTAAGGGGTAACGCGTAAGTATTACCTTCTAAGACCTCCTTAACTTATAAATTTTATAAAAACTAATTCGACTTTTAAGAGCGAACTCTTCTCGTGGCTTCTAACTCTTAAGGATATTAATTTTATTCCCGATTCTCTTAGGCGCGAATTTTAAGTGGCTTTATTCGAAAACTCGGAGCCGGTTTCCTTATCGGTCGTTATAAAATTAGCTTTACTCGCTTTTATCGCTTTAAATATTCTATTTACTCCCCTTTAATCTTTAAGGTCGGACTAGGTAAGAGGCGATAATAATAATCTATTAATATTTAATAGTAATTAAGATTCGTTTTTAATTCTTAAGAATTCTTAAATTATAAGTAATCCTTCCACTTAATTAAGTAATAAAGCTTATTCTTAACTAGCTTATAATTTAGGATTTTCTTTACTTTATACTTTACTTTTAAGTTTATTAGTTATATCGGTGTATTAAGAGCTAAAGGTACTCCTAGTAATGCCTTTTCGAGGAGGGATATATAAAATATTAAAAAGATATTTATATTTTTTAATAAAGCGAGTTCGTAATTTAAACGTCCTTTAACGGTTTTAATTTTAAATAGTTTAAGCTTCTTATAATTTAATTTATCGCTTAATCTTTTTATTTAATATTTCGTTATAATAAATAAACTTTATCCCCCTCCTTTAGCGTTAGCTCTTAATTACGCTTTTTATTATAATATAATACACTTCTTTTTATTACGAATCGTAGCTCTTTAATTAATTCGATATTATAAATGGTAGATGTCGGTCGTGCTGTGCTTAAGGAGATAGCACTAGAGGGGTAAGATGCTAAAGCTAATTAGTATTTAGTAGGGGAAATAGCACTCGACTTCTTATAATTAGCTCCTATTAGCGTATAAATTAAAATGAGGCCGAAAAGGTGTTTATTTTCGGTGGCTTACCTTTCCTATTGAAAGGGGTGAGTATATTATATATAAAGAATGTATATTCCTAGGCCGGAACGGAAAAACTATCTACCCGAAGTCTAATTCCTATAGCTCCCTTCCTCACTCCCTCTTCCCATTCCTTACTATTATATTCGCCCCCCTTAAAAGAGGAGTTATCCTCGACTCGGCAAAATAATGAAATTCCATTTTATTATTCTGCGTGTAAGAATCCCTCTTTAAGGAACTTTAGATTATCCATTAGCTTAGTTAACTTATCCATCGTATAAGGAGTAGCCTACTTACGATCTTATATAAGTAGCGGCAATCCCTTATTAATATACGTTTCCTTTAAGTAGAAATATAATTTATATTTATATGCGCTTATCTTTAACTCTCTTAATAGTTAGTATACCTTTAGCGCGGCTATACGTGCTTTAACCCGATAGCTCTATATAAAGCTAATAAAATCTTTTAGCGATCCCTTTAATAGTAAATCCCTCTCTCGAAGAACATTAGTAATGTCTTAGCGGCGGCGGCTAATTAAAGCATTAAATAAAAACTTAAGGGATCGTAGTTTAATATATAGCGGGAAGGCGTAAGGAATAGCACCGTACTTATTAGGGAAGCTTAAGGGTATCTTAGGTAGGGCGATTATATTACGGTGTGACTCTGAAAGCTACGTCTATATTTCGCTTTTAATAATCTTTAGAGTCTTATAGTCGTCTTAAATCTTTATAAATCACGGTAACATTATTCGTCGAGGACTAATGGCTAGGCTATTAATATTATAAGGAATTTATATTATAGTGAGTCGGACCTGTCTAGTATTATAAGGAACTTTTTTCTAATTTATTTAATACTTAATTATATTAGCCTTAATAAATATCTTATCGTGCACCTTATATACGAAGTCGCCCTTATATAGCCCTCGTATAATATTTTCCTCTTATTATTCTCTTAACCTAAGAATATTATATATCTTCGGTAAAATAATCGTGTAATTATCTTCGGTTTCGTTATCTTAAGAAATAGATCCTTCTATTATATTAACACCTTGACTTATTAATAACATTTTAAGAATATTAATATTAATATATCGGAACTAAGTAAAATCCCCTTTTCGCTAATTCTTAATATAATAAGGGTATAAAATTAAACGCTAAGCGTGATTAAGTTAAAGTGTAACGTACGCGGTATAATATATTAAATCTTATCTAACGAGTTATTAAATAATCGAAAAGAACTAATTTCGCTGCCACTCGTAATTCGCTTTATTATTAATGGGTTAAAGATAATAAGTATATATTTTATATTTGAGAGATAGCCACTTACTTAAATCCTTATCCTCGGTAATCTATTAAAATATATCGATATTTACTAAGCCGTCCTTAATTTAATCGTTTATATTTTAAATTTTTAATTTTAGTAATAAGTAGTTAACATTTAAGGCGACTTTATAATCGGAAGGATTATATTAAAAGGCTTAGCATCCTCGGAGATCTTTAACTCGAGCGGGCCGGGATTATAACTTAAACTATTTATACTTTTCTTCGTGAGCTTTAATTATTATAATTTTTATTTTATTTCAATAGATATATTTTAATCGATGTCGAATTTCCCTTTCCTTTAAGCCTTTTATTTATAAACTTATTATAGCACTTATAATATAAATGTGTTTATAACACACTTCTTTAAAGTTTATTATTTAATCTAAGCGGCGAAGTGCTTAAGCGATATTACTAGCTCTTTTAGCCCACACTCTTTCCTTTTAACTTTAATTAATATCTTCCGAGCATTTACACTTCCTTAAGGATCCTTTAATTATTTCATTATCTTTATACCTTCGTTCCTCCTTATCCTCTTCCTCTTACTCTAATTCGTCCGGAAGTTCAAGTTAATCTACGGCATTATAAACTAAGTCCCTTTTAAATGAGAATATTATAAAGCTTAATATTACTATACTAAGGGTGGAATCGACTTCTTATTATATATAGTGGCTATTAGGGGTAGTAATAGTTATTTCCTGAGCCTCACTTTTAATTAAGCTTAAGAAATTACCCGATAATAAGTAAGGCTCTTAAGGTAATGCTAGGCGGGGCTACCATCTCTTTGCGTTTCCTCCGATTTATATAAAACTAAAACCGAAGTCCCTTAAATTTAATTTATTCGCTTCTTTTAAGGTGATAGTTATAAGGTCGTCGTTATTAACGGATTTAGCTCGCTTTAGTTCCTAAGGCTTAATAATAGGCTTTTTACTAATTCCCTTCTTAACTTTCTTAATCCGGTTAAGGAATAAGCGGTTAACAATCCGATTCGTGTCTTATAAAGTTCTTTTTATCGCTAAATAACTAAGTTCTATAACTTAGTTCTCTCCCTTCTCGTTTCGGACTAGCTATTCTAATACCTCCGTAAGGTTAAGCTTCTAGTGAGATATAACTTTAGCGAGGGCTACTTAGCGCTTATTTCGTTTAGCGTGCACGGCGATTTGCTTTTAATACTTAAATTCCTAGTCTTCCTTAAAAGCCTAATAGTTAGTTCTTATCTTTTATAATCTATCGTTTATTATATACTCGTAAAAGTCTAATACTAATTCATTTATTACTTTAAAGAATTCTTAAAGCTTATCTTAAATTTAACTTTAAATCTCGTATCGTGCCTTAAGTTCTTAGTGCTGATCGATAATAGCACGAATTTTAATTAAGGTGTTAAGATCGGCCAGCGTCGTAGTTATAGCGTTGATTATTAGTTAGTCGGCCATTATATAGTAAAAAGGTAAGTACTTATAAAAAAGAGTAAATAATAAAGAAAGAGAAAGTTAAAGGCCGTAGCCTGATTTTTATTTTATAATTAGCGATTTCTTAGTAACGCGTTATAGCGCTAATTATTCACGTACGCCTTTAAGGCCCACTTTTTCTTTTAATATTAAATTTTTAACGGCTCCTTCTTTCCTTTCTTTTTCTTCCTTATTATTATTAAAATTCTTACGGCCCCGCGCCGTACTCCTCTTTGCTTAACTTCCTCTTATTGCTTTTCTTTATTAAACACTTTATTATTATAATCGCTACTTCGATCGAAATGGCTCTAGTCGTACCCCTCGAAGTTTAGAATAGACTTGCTATACTCGTCGTTAGTCCTAATAAGGTTCATATCCTCGATTTAGCGGATTAAATTATAGACGGATTATACTTAAAGACACTCGTCGAGGATCGTGCCGTCGGCTTACTCTGCGTCGCACTCGAGGCAAGCTTTATCATTAGACTCCACCTCGAGTATCTCTAACTTTTATTCGTTTAAGGCCCTTACCACCGCTTCTCTGCACCTCATCAGGGCGAGCCGCTTCTCGATCACGATAGCACTTACGTCCATTATAAGGGTCGAATTTTCTATGGATTAACTAGAGTGAATAATATTCCTAGCATAACCGTCGAGGAATTTATCGAGGATAGCAAATTCAGCGATTAAGTAAAGGCTAACCTTTTCATAAACGGCGACTCCTTTAGCCCACGCACTTATAAACGATAACGTAAGATAAGCATTAAGAAGGTAGTCGATGACTAGGCCCTCGTTAACCCTAGCTTATTTAAACCTTTAATTATTCTAATAACCTTATTAGTGACGGCTAGGCTTTCCGTAAGGTTATTAAGGTTTCCTCCTCCTCTAGCGACGGCGTTTACGGCCGAAAGACTCCCGTTAAATCGAAGAAGATTAAGATTAAGGACGACTTTGTCGATGACGGCGTTACCTTAGCTAAGAGAATTAAGAAGGAGAAGAAATCTAAGGATAAGGTGGAGGAATCCGATAAGGAACCGCTAGTAAGATAAGTTAATAGAAAGACCGTTATATAAGCTATTCTAGCTTTTAATTAAAAGGTTTTCGTTTATTATAAGGATAGCACCGTCACACGCATTAGTAACGAGCTTTACTCTCTCTTTACCGTTAGCTAAAAAGTTAAAGGTAAACTTTTTATATATTCTTAAAAGAAGAACGTTCCTTATTAAGTCGCTCGCAACCACTCTAAGTTTAATCGTCTTTTCGATCTTAACGGAAATTTAATCTTAATAATACTTATCCCTCGTATAGCTTACGGCAATTTTATCGACGACATCCTAAATAAGGACTACGACGAAGCCTTGCAATTAATGAAGTCTAACTCCGAATTCGCCACTCCTATTAAGAATTCCTTTATTAAGCCTTCTAAGGACGCCGGCCCCCCCACCGATGCTACCTCTCCTTGCTTACCTGGTCGTAAGGGCTTCGTTAAGAATATTAAAGTCACTCTTATTATTAAGGCCACTAGCCCTTTAACTATTAAGGAAAAGGAAAAGGAGGTTTTAGTTACTACTTCTAATATTAACTTCGTTATTATAAATACTAAGGATACGGAGGACGAGGGTCTTCCAGCTCGTAAGCTTCGAGACCGAAAGACGCTTACCTTTAAGAAGTTTAATAAGGAGCTTTTCGGGAAGAAGTGATAATTAAATGGATTTCTAGTAATAGATCGATGGCCGGATAATTTATATTAGAGTTTAAGAATTAATACTTTTAACGGATAATACCTTAAGATTTACGTTACTTTTTCTTAGATTTCTTAAGCCGCGGCTTAAGAAATCTACTTAATATTAGACTAGTTAGACCTTGCCGGCCCTACCTTAATAAGTTTACTTAAATAAATTAAACGCTAAGCTAATCTTCTCTTCTTATTTTTATTATTATAATATTTATAAGTCTTCGTTTAACTTCTTAAGCGTTCGTAAAAGGTTACCCTAATAAATATAAAGATAAGTACTCCTTCCTTTTAATTTATTAAGTAACTATTAACTTATTATTAATATAGATATTCATTACCGCTCGCTTTTACTCGCTTAACTTATAACTCGCTTTTTCTTTCCTTAAATTAATTTCTTTTTCTCTTTTCGTTTTCTTTCCCTTTTATTATTTCTTTTTATCTTCTTCCGCTATTATTAGAACCTTAAACTAGCGTATTCCTCACCTAGTCTCTCTCCTTCTCCACACGCCTCGAATTATTATACCACCCTTCTTCGTTGCCGGTCCTTTAAATATAAAGCACGCTCCACTCCTTAACGTTATTAAAAACTAAATTCATATCATCGACCTTAGTAATTAGCTAGCCGACGGTCTCTATACCCGGCACGTTATTAATAATCACACCCTTACTCTCCTTATCATCGGCCTTAAGACTAAGTATGTCGGAAGAAATCTTAAAGCCTTATAGTTCGTATTCGATATCGGCCCCACCCTTCGTTATAACGTCTAGCACTTTAGTGCTCCTTTTCTTAATTATAATAGCAATGTCGTTCATTATTAGAATCGATGTTTTATAGGCCACATTAGTCGAGATATTCTATAATATCGCGATATAAAGCTAAGAGCTTTCATCGATAATCCTCGTTTTAATAGCTAGGCTAATAAGTGGCTTTTCAAAGGCGGAAACATTATAGGTCCTCTTTCTTATACTCCTTTAGCGCGCCTTAATAGCTACGATAATTAATTACATTAGTTATATCGCGATTATACCCTTACTAGCCCTTATATTATTCCGGCTCCTCCTAATGGTCACCCCTTTCACGATTATTAGGGATATCTTAACGAGTGATTAGCTAAATTTAAGGGACCCGATAGTATCTTATGATATTATAGCCTCGGCTTCGCTAACCCTAGCCGTATAGCTCCCTATCTAACTATCCCTCTTTATTAATAAGTTTTTAACGGAGTTACTACGTTTTATCGCTTTCCTTACGACTTCTTTAAAATCGTTAATTATAAGAATCCTTTATATTAGCCTTATATACGCGGCGCTAATGTTTAAACCTACGAAACTTAAGCTTATTTTACTTATTATTTCCGCCTTAATTCTTTTAATTAATTAGACTTAATTCTTATAAAGCTTATTGTCACAAAACAGCCGCATCATGTGATTATTTGCTTGATGTGGCGAGGTAGAGTGGCTGGTGCAATGCTTGCACCAGCGCACTGAACGTATATATAGAGTTCGCGTCCCCTTTTTTCTGAGGTGGGACAAGAGTACAATTTACACCTTACTGTGAGGCTATTTGCAGCTTCACAACTCGCTCTCCACCACTATATTCAAAGCTCGAACAGGTGCTATTACGTGTGACAGTTACGAGTCCCGTTCGCAATTGGATTGAATTCCAAGAGCTTCCCTACGCATCGAAACCACCTGTTCGACGCTCGTCTTATTCTCTCTCTCTCTCTATATCTACTTCTCCAGCTCGTCGCGAGCATGGCCTCATCCGATGCACCGCTTGTCGCACACAAGCTTACCGACTTCCAATCATGGCCGAATTGGTATCGCCAGCTCCAGATTGAGTGTCATGTACATGGCGTTTGGGAACGAGTAAATCCTGACGCCAGAGACACTCCTTCTGTCGAGAGCAGCGCTCCAAAGCTTCCTCCTTCGATCGAATCGCTCGTTGAACAAGAGAATCAGAAGCGCGCTGCAACGCATGCGAGCGCTCAAACTCAGCGCATGCAAACAAGAGCACTATCTGCAGAATCATCATCAGAAGCAACCGTAACACCGATCCTCGTCGAAGCGACCTTCGCAGATATACACCCTTTATATGCGGCACTTACCTCTGAGTACACAAGGCTCGAGAAAGCTCACGAGAAGGAAAAGGCTATATTCACTGCGCTACACAAGTGGATAGGAGCTACAGTTGATGCGACTATCTTGGAACTCGCGCGCAATGAAACCCTCATAGAGGCCGGTCTGAAGCCATTCACTATTCAACAGCTTGTTCGAGTACTACGAAAGAACATAGCTCCCACTGACGCGTCCATCTTCCAGAGAGCGCGGGAAAACTACGCAAAGTCGATTAACGCGAACCAAATAGGACGAAAGGACGCTCGACGCTTTTTCACTGACTGGCAGCAAGCATACCAGGAAGGCGTGCTACTCAAAATCCCAGAAGTCGTCGAACCGATGGCAGCTCAGGACTTCCTTAAAGCAGCTGAAAAGTTCGTTCCAGATTGGTCTCGTACTCAACAAAACGTTATGACCACTGCGGAAGTCTCCGGAGTTACCCCTGAAAAAGCAACTCATCTCGGACGAATATTCTCAGCGCTCCTCAACAAGCAAGAAAATGAACCAAACAGAGCTCGTCATGGTAGAGGCGCTTTTGCTACTCTCGGACAACGCTCGGACTCCCCTTCCTCGTCAGCAAGCAGCAAGTGTCCATGTGATTCTCGACATCCTTGGAAAGCTGCTACTTGCCATGTAGTAATCGCTGTTGCGAAAGGCAAAAACTATAGAAATCTATCAGCTGAAGAACTCACCAAGATCAGGAACAGACTCATAAGTGGAAAGTGGAACGAATTGGTCAAACAAATGAAGGAGAATGGAGTAGTGTTCGCACCAAACGGCACTACCTTCAGCGCTCCCAATCCCAACAAGCAGTCAAATGCAGGATCCAGCAAGACCCTAAAGCTACCATCTGAAGGTTTCAACGCGTGCATTATGGACCCAGCTTTGTTGATGACAGAAGAGATTCTGGGGGTGTATGCGACTTCTGGCATCTCGACGCGCCATCCTCTCGCTGATTCAACGCTCGTTGACAACTGTGGCGCAATGCACCTTGTCAACAGCAGAGACCTTCTTGTTCCTGGAAGTTTCGTTAAATCTGGACCAGATGACATTTGTGAAGCCGGTACATCCTTTCTTCCAATCTCTGGTCGAGGCAAAAGGATCATTCCAAATGTCTTGACAGGACCGAAAGGACCTCGGACCGCGCCGCTAACGCTAAGCAACGTCGCGTGCATCGACGGCTTCCATACTAACATCGTATCCGAGGCTCTTTTGTTGGCGGCTGACATCTGGTATCTTGGTTTGGATTGTTCACTGCGCGTTGGCACGTTGGAAAAGAATGCATTGGTAGCGCAGCTTGAGCGAAAGCACAAGCTGGTTTTCCTTCAATACAAACCTCTTTCCAACTATTCACATTCTCCACTTGAACAAGTGATAAACGAGCACTCAAACAATGTATCTGAAGCGACAATACCACTCGTCATCCCACACAATATCTTCCCTTGGATGTTTCCAACGCTGCAAGGCGGTAACAATGCAAACAAGGAAAGCGCGACGAAAAGAGTTTTCAGATCAACTCGAGATTATCTACAACCTAGAAGTGATGAGAGCGAAGTCTGGCATGCAAGGTCCGGACATCTTGGACCTGATGCTTTGCAGAAACTGGTCTTACACGCTCGGAACGTTAAGATCCAGGGCGTGCCTCGATTGAAATGTCAACATTGCGCAGTTACTCACGCGCAGCAAGTCATATCGAGGAGAGCGCCAGAGAGAAAGTCACCAAGGCCATTTTGGAGAATACAATGGGACCTATTTGACTTCACAGTAGCTTACAATAGATGTAGTTGGCTGCTCGTGATAAAAGACGAGTATAGTGGCATGCTCTTTGTTTACCCGCTTGTGAACAAGGACCAACACTCGGTGTTTGATACACTTGAACGCTTTGAAGCGTGGACGCAGAGGCAGTATAACCTCCCAATATGCATAATCAAGCATGACAATGATACATCAGTGATTCCTCCATGGGGAGTATCTGATTATGAGGAATGGGCAGACCAGCATGGGATAGAGCTCGAGCTCTCTCCGGCGCATACGCATGAGCCAAACGGAGGTTCGGAACGAGCAGGAAAAGAGATCATCGAGAAAGCGCTGAAAATGCAACTCGGTGCAAATCTGCCAGCCAACCTCTGGCCAGAGTTCGCGTATGCTGCCGCGCACCTATACAATATGAGCCCTGCGCAGCAGAATGATTGGCGCTCGCCAAAAGAGAAGCTAAACGCTTGGTTCCGAGGCTACTTTCGCTTCTTCACTCCAGCGATTATCTCAAGCATCACAGCTGATTTGAGGCCAAACTGGAACGGAACCTTCGTCTATGGCTGTCGAGCGTACCCTCTCATGAACGACCGCGCGCTAAACAAAGACAGAAAAGAGTTCAAGGTATCACCAAGAGCCCATATTGGTTATCTGGTCGGATACCAGGCTTCCAACATCTACAGAATATGGGTTCCAGCTCTGAAAAGGGTGTTGATCACTCGGAATGTAAGATTCGATGAAGATATCCTCTACTCGGCTGAACGAGAACGAGCGGAGGGCCCACCAATCGTACTCGCGAAGCAGATCGCTCTAGAAATTGAGTTGAATGAGGACATTCAGGACGCTGAAGAAATTTTCTCGAGCTTTCCTTTCCAACGAGAAACCCCAAAAGAGCAGCAAACAAGTGAATCCCCTGCGAGACAACCAGACAGCACTCAGTCAAACAAGCCATCTGATGTGGTACGAGGTGGACATTCACTACCTACGCCAGATCCCACTCCCGAGCCGGAAGTAAGGAGTGCGGTAACAACAAATCCAGCCACTGCGCGTCAAATCAGTGAAGTTGGTGACAGGTTAACCCGAGGGCCTCCTGATCATACCATGGACGAGCTCCATGAAGGCACGCACAGTGCGCTTGACACGCCCCTGACGGAGTCTTTGGAA
The DNA here is from genome assembly GCA_031472005.1 of Tetracladium setigerum. NCBI lineage: Eukaryota > Fungi > Ascomycota > Leotiomycetes > Helotiales > Tetracladium > Tetracladium setigerum. The sequence continues at coordinate 1,285,339 of PZJY01000008.1, read as the reverse complement.
TCGCGACCCAGAGAAAATCGAAGGAAGTCTCAAGCAGAGTCCCGCAATCGAGCGGAAGGCATAGATTATGCGAGTGCGATTGGGCCGAGCCGGAAAACAATACCACAAGTGGTCATCCGAGCGAAACCAAGCGACTCAAATGTAGCTGTTGAGAGCGCGCAACTGGCCGCTCCAGCAAAGAAGACACGCCAAAGAAAGAAGCATGGGAACGCTACAAGAAGAAGCACCCGGATTCGAGGCGCAATCAACCCTGCAGAGGAAAGCTCGTCAACCAGTGTGCACGCTGTGTTGGAAGCTCTACCTGCTGCAGGAATTCGAAAGGACCAGCAACGTAGTTTTCATAACACGTTCTGGCCAGAAATCGAAAAGGCTCTTGGACCAAAAGACGAGCATAGAACAGTACATGCAGTATTCGCTGCTGCTGTGTCGCAGAATAGAAGCGCACGCAATGCACTGTATGCAACGCTCGGAGGTAGAGGAGTATTCAAGCCTCCAGTGCTCCTGAACAAGGACGCTAGGAAGGAAGTACTGCCTCTTCCCAAAATCCACCAGAGCAAAGCACCAAAGGTTCCGAAGAACTGGAAAGATCTAAAAGTTCATGAATTCGGAGCTCATTTCGAGAAAGATGCCGAGCTGGAAATAGGTAACTTGGAAGCTCGAGACTGCTGGAGGCAAATCAGGTCGACTGATTCACAAGGACCCCATCTCCCCTTGATGTGGGTGTTTGCGTACAAAATTGATTCGGAAGGCTTCGTATCACGCTGTCGATCACGCATTGTAGTTCGCGGTGACCTCCAAGACGAGCAGACAATCATCTCAACGTACGCGGCTACGCTAGCTGCGAGATCTTTCCGCATAGCTATGGCACTCGCTGCTCACTTCGACCTGGAGATTAAGCAATATGACGTTGTTAACGCTTTCATCAATGCAAAGAGAGATCCGCGCAGTCAACGAGTCATTTGTGCGCTCCCTGATGGCTTTAAAAAGCCAGGATGGTGCGTCGAAGTGGACAAAGCTCTGTACGGAATGAGGGATTCACCAGCACTCTGGTATCATGAATTTGCTGGAACTCTCAGACGACTGGGGCTGATTCCTTGCCTTGAGGAGCCCTGCATCTTCATGAACAACGCTCGAACTCTCATAGTCGTGTTCTTTGTTGACGACGTACTCGTGTTCCATCATAGTGATGACGTTGTCATCGCTGCCAAATTTCTGAACGAGCTGAGGAAAGCATACGAACTGCGCGACATGGGAGACGCTGAGTGGTTCCTGGGGGTGAGAATCGTCAGAGACCGAAGAGCAAGAACAATCAGCTTAGTCCATGACACTTACATTGAGAAAATCGCGAAGAAATTCGGACTTGATACTTGGAAATCCCCGAGCACTCCGCTGCCTTATGGAGAGCTCGTCAAGTCATCCGGACAAGCGACGAAAGCAGAGATAAAGCGCTACCAAGAACTCGTTGGCTCTTTGCTATACTCAGCGATCATGCTTCGGCCAGATGTAGCATTTGCTGCTGCACAATTGTCTCACTTCCTGACGAATCCAGACAAATCGCATAAAGACGCAGTCGAATGGTCGATCAGATACCTCTACAGCACCCGCTTTCAAGCTATTGTCTTCGGTGGTGTCAAGAACAACGAGCTGCAAAAGCTACTATTGACTGATCTGAATGACTTGGCCATCGCAACAGACGCTTCGTATGCCGACGATCCGGAAACTCGACGATCGTCGCATGGCTTCACTATGAGCTTGTTTGGAGGTCTGATTGACTGGAGAGCTGCAAGGCAAGACACTGTGACCACTTCAACAACTGAGGCAGAACTGCTCGGGGTGGCACATGTAGCAAAGCAAACGATGGCTTTGCAGCGCTTCTTTAGAGAACTCGAGCTCGATTTGCAACAGCCCTGGACTATCTGGTGCGACAATCAGCAAACGATAAGATTGGTTGCGCATGACAGGGAAAGAATCTCAACAAAACTTCGTCATGTAGATATCCAGAACATGTGGTTGAAGCAAGAACATAGGAAAGGGACTTTTGAAGTTACCTACCTTCCAACAGACCAGATGCCAGCAGATGGATTGACTAAGAACCTCACTCGCGCCAAATTCGAACACTTCAGAGCGCTCCTCAACCTCCAGGATGTTAGCGCACAGATCGCGAAATGACCACCGCGCTTTCGATGATACCTTTGGATGCTTGTTATATGTTTTCATTTGTAATAATTCATTTGTTTACCTTGTTGTTTTTGGGTGACGCGCTTCGATGAATCTTCGGACTTCGACCTACACCTTTTACGTTTGTTTACATTTCGTTTATATGCACATTGCAACGCGCTTAGAATGTTTGTATTTGAAGCGTGTGAGTTGTTTTAATTGTTTTTAGAGCTCAGGAAGGGAATGATCAAGCTCAGGAAGAGTATGTACAAGATGATGTTCAAGGAAGAAGCCTCTCAGGACTGGGTATCTCATGCAGAAAAGAAGTGAGGAAACAGAACGCCAGACCCAAATGCCGCTGCAAACATGCCAATCCAAAACGCCGTTGGAATCATCGAGCAGACAACCAATCCTTCCAGTGCGCCAGCAGAACGCGTCTCTCTCTGAGAGAAGAGACCAAAACTCCTTCCTCTGAGAGAAGAGACCAAAATCGGTTTCTCAGTGTGTATGCCAAGGCCAAATCGCGCTGCGGAAGAGTGTATATGTCGAACCGAAGAATGAGTGATCGAGCTTCCGATGAGAGTGTTTGCCGCGACGAATTCGTTTGTAGTGGTAAAAAGGTTGGTCGAGAGCGTCCAATACACCCATTCGGGTGTGAGAGAAGAGACCAAAACCTTGGTAGGCCTTGTGGGTAACGTTCCCAAGCGGTGTCTTTCCAAGCAGGACCTTCTCCGAGCACGGTACTTTCCGAAGCAACGCTCGTATGCAATGGGTAACGTTCCCAAGCGGTGTCTTTCCAAGCAGGCCACTTATCCGAGCACGGTACTTTCCGAAGCACTGCTCTGCATTTGCAGGGCGATCACAACGTCTCAACGAGCGCACGAAGCGCTGCTACTGTGGCTACCAAACCGGCAACCGCAGACTGGGTACTCATCCCAGAGAGAGAAGACACACCAGCGACCATCGTCTCCACTGCACTCAAAGAGGCGAGGAGTGCTGTCCTCATTGAGGCAGAGAGAGGTCCGGACGCAGCTGTCCGCGCTGTAGAAGCACCCGCATCTGCAGGAGCAGGAGGAGCAGCGTCCGCGAAATCGGATGCCACCTCACTCGCCAACGTCTGGGCGAAACGGTATCTCTTGACCATCAGGCGAGACAGACCTGAATTGAAGTCTGCCACCCTGGCAGAAACAAGAGCACGCGCGTATGCCTGACTTGCCGTAGGCACAGGCTGGCAGGATCGACTGCCGAGCGCGCAACGAAGGCAGCGCAAGCCCGCACCAGTGGCGTTGTCACGGCACACGCCGTCGGACTTGCCAGCTGCTGCGCTGTCAGCGCAGACAAGGCACGGAGTCCTCCGGATTGGCCCAGGAGCTGGAGAGGGAGGGGGCCTCCTCTCTCGCTTCACCTTCTTCCTCACTGTAAAAACGTTAGCTCAGAACTGTGCGTTTAGATGCTCGAAGCAAAAGAAACACGCGGACAATGGTGCTATTTGGAAGCTCGAAGGGAAAGGAAAGAGAATACTTACCAGGACTATCATCGTCCTCGTCTTCTTCCTCATCCTCGTCCTCATCCTCATCCTCCTCATCATCCTCATCCTCGTCCTCATCCTCGTCCTCTGGCTCTGGCTCCGGCTCTGGCTCCGGCTCTGGTTCTGGCTCTGGCTCGGGCTCTGGCTCGGGCTCTGGCCCCGCCCCTCCTAAGCTCGTAGTTAGCAGTGCATTATGCAATTGGAAGCTCGTTCTCAACTTACCTCCCTCCTCCTCCCTCCCCTCCACTGCCGGAGCAGCACCATCTCCTTCACCAGCAGCCGAAGCTGCGGCGGCCGCCATCTCGTCCAACCCCCCTGAAACAGATTAGCTTTGCATCAATATATTGTGAGCTAGTCTGAACGAACAATCTTCCATCATCTCCTCCACCTCCGCCATCCCGCCTTTGACGCGATGCGGTTAGCACCACACAGAGCTCGCAAGCGAGGAAAACAAGCTTCTAACTTACTCTTCTTGAACTGGCCCCCCGGCCCCCTCACCCCCAACACCCTCTTCCTCTTCCCAGGCATAGTTGTTGTTGTTGTTGTGGTAGTGGTGGTGTTGGTGGTGTTGCTGTTGTTGTTCTGACGAAACAGGAGCTGGAAAGTGGCGGATGGGGAGCTCCTTTTATATCCTCGTCGCGCTCACGACTCAAATGTTTGCATATATCACATGACAGAGCTATACTACTTCTGGAAGCACTTCACGATGTTGTTCAGAGCGCGCTTTGCGCGTTGTTTATTATAATAGAACGCTTGAAAATTCCCTCTTTGGGACGAACATCACCGAACTCCGATTCTTACTCTTATTTGGGAGAAATTCACTTGCAAATACAGTTGAGACTGTCTTGTAGAGCTGATAGAATACGCGTTTCCTGCTTTGGCAGTGCTACGAGCTTTCTGTTCATTCATTTGGAGCGCGTAAAGCGGTTGCATATATCTGTATTTGTTTTTCTTGACGTTCGGCTATGATAAGCGATGATCGCATCACACCACCTTTGTACAACCTCTCATTTGTTATTTATCACTCACTGTATACTAGCATCAGCTGCTCGCTACCCTTTTCTTTTGTAATATACACTGCTCGTTTTGTACGCATGAGACGTCCAGCAAAGGAATTCTGGAGCGTCGCATGGGGGTGTGTCACAAAACAGCCGCATCATGTGATTATTTGCTTGATGTGGCGAGGTAGAGTGGCTGGTGCAATGCTTGCACCAGCGCACTGAACGTATATATAGAGTTCGCGTCCCCCTTTTTTCTGAGGTGGGACAAGAGTACAATTTACACCTTACTGTGAGGCTATTTGCAGCTTCACAACTCGCTCTCCACCACTATATTCAAAGCTCGAACAGGTGCTATTACGTGTGACACTTATTCTAATCGATTTTAATCCTTTCTCCGTATATTATTTAATTAGAGGAACTAAATTAGTTATTACTAGTCTTTCTAATATTGCTAACATTAATGCACCCCCTTTAAATTTCTAATTATAAGGTTTAAGTTATACGTATCGCTTTTTAAGTAGCTTAATTTCTTAAGTCGCGGCTTATAAAATCACTCCGGTGGCATAATCCGTTATAAAGCTAAAAATAAATGCTTAGCTTTTTCCTTTTCGTTTTAATTAAACTCCTAAACTCCGTAACTCCATTACTCCTTCCCTAAATTATCACCGTAAACTTCCTTCCCTCCGGTATTAATTTCTCTCTTTATTCTTACGCTTTTACTTCCTTATATTAGTGTTATTAATACCTCGTCTTTAGTTCTATTACTTCCTCTCTCTTATTATTCCTTAACTCGCCCCCTTTAAAAGACTAGTTACTCCTTAATTAGAACCCCTTATTTCCTTATTAAAATTATTATCTTTATTATTACTTTTATTAACTTATTAATAGATCGTATCGAAATAAAACTTTTTAAGCCGGAATCCTAAGAAAGTTCCCCTTAAAACTACGCTTAATTTAAATTCCTTAAGTATATATACTCCCTTTTTTATATTAACGCTTTCCACTTCGAATAGTCCTAGCTATTTATATCTAAGTTTCTTTATTAATAATATATCGATTTTGGATTATATATTTAATAGTAGAATTATATCCCTTACGATAATCTCTTATAATCTTATATTTTGGTTTTTATTATAATACTCCTTTCCTCGAAGTCTCGACCGCCGAATCCGCCCTTTTACTTCGTTAATATCTTTATCCCTCCGTATAATCTATTTAGCCCTTATTATTATTAACTCTCCTTTATCCTTTAGCTCACTTTAATTAAATATACGCTATATCGGAATTCTTAGCTCGATCGGCATTATTAGGTGTCGGCCATAAATGAAGTAAAATAAAGTATAATTAATAAATTGTCGCACCGTGTATCGATTAACTATAAGGATTATTAATAAGAATTTGACTTATAACTTCCTCTCGCTATTTATCGCTTTTAAAAGGCCGTCCTTTAAAGGTTTATATCCTCCTTTAATTATTCCTTAAGCTTTAGCGTTATATATTAAAATGATTATCCTCTCGAACCGGAATATCTTCTATAACTTAAGCACTCTCCCTTTATTTTTAAGCCCTTCGTCTATTACTAGCCGAATAAATAATCCATGCCGCTTAAGGATATTCCTTTTAATAAATCTTATAATCGTAATAGAATTTACCGCCGCTAAAGCTTTTACTTTAGGCTATTTAGTAAAATTATCTCGAGTAATAATAAGACACGTTTTCCCTTTATATAATGGTATATAAGTAATATCTAGCCCGACTTTTATTTATAATATTAAGGTTTAAGTAATATAAAGCTCCTTAAATTAAACCTTACCGTCTTTAAGTTAATACTCTTTATAGCTTTAAATATATCGCTTATAATTTATTTAGTAATTCTTTTAAAAATACCGTTTTAAAACTTTCTTATACGTTCCCTCTTTACCCTTATGGCCGGAATGCTCGTATATAGCTTTTATAATCTTAGCCTTTTCTCGATCGGTATTAACGACTCGTCGAATAGGGAAGTTCTTATTAGGTTTTCGATATAAAAGCTAATCTTAAATTATATAATGCGTAGCTTACTTTTTTATCTTCACGAATTATTTTAATGAGAGCCTTTACGGTCTAATCCCGTTCTTAAGTTAGTTTACGATATCGTTATATCTATCCGTCCATTAGTTAATTAAAGTATTTAAATATTCGTTTACATCGCCCTTTACGCTTAAGCTACCTGGGCCCGAATTTTTAATACCCTTTATCCCTAAAATAGCCGTAATGCTTAGCTACTCCTTAATAAACTTATTAACACTCTCCTTATTATTTATCTTATTATCGTTCGGTCGTCGTCTTGATAGACCATTAGTAGCAATATACTTCGTTCCAGGGATATATCGCACTTCGAAATCGAAAAGCTGAATCCATATAAGCCATCGAGTAATTATAGCGCTTGGAAGGTCCGAGCCGCTCTTTTTTAGCTATATAGCTAAAACTATTGCATCGACTTCTAATATGAAATGTACTTTATAAAGGTACGATCGGCACTTCTTTAATGCTTTTAAAACCCCTTTACACTCTCTTTTTATCATATCGTACTTTTGCTCGGCTGCTAATTATATCCCGCTTTCGTATCGCACCGGGTGTCGTTTTCTATTAATAATTTATATTAAAACACTACCTTATCCTCTTCCGCTTAAATCCATAATAAGTATAATATCCCTTAAGCCCTCCGTATAGCTAATAATAACTAAAGTAAATAAAGAGCTTAACGCTAGCTTAATTATATCCATTACTTCCTATTCCCTTTCGAGCTATTAAAAAGGTGTATTCTTTTTTATTAAATTATATAAAGGCTTTATAATAAACGTATAATATAATATAAATTACTTAAAAAAGCTAGCTAAATTAAGAAACGCGCGTATATTCATTATATTAATATAAGGAGCCCACGTTAAAATTTTAATAACCTTAATAATTAACGGGTGCTGACCCTTTATATTATAAACGTAGCTTATAATTTATAAGGAAGAAATATAAAACTAAGATTTAGCGCTAATTATATAGCTAGTTAACTCGATTAAGCATAGCACCTTATTAATATTTTATAAATGCTTAAGTATAAATCGACGAATTTTAGGAGTTATTATATTATTATTATAATTAGACCGAGGCCCCTTTACTTTAATATTATTAAGGAAAGGTATAGCGATATAAGGTATAACCGAGTCTAATATTTTAAAGATAATACGTATAAACTAAGCTATAGAGTTAATAGCGCCCATCGGTATTCGCGTCTGCCGGAGTAATCCAATTAGAGTTATAAATATAATAAGATCACGGCTACTTTCATTTAGCTCGACTTGGTCGTACCCGGAAAAGAGATCGATAAGAGAGGCTACGTAGCACCTTGTGAACTACTTTAAAAATGATTCCATTAAAGGAGGCAAATTAGTATCTCGAATTGTTACCTTATTAGTAGCTATTATTATATTTATTAACCGGTACGCTCGATCTTCGCGCTTTAATAAGTTACTTCTAAGCTTCTTTTTCTTTATTAAGAAGTAAGGATTACGGTAAGGACTATAGTAAGGCTTTAAAACATTATGCCCGATCCGTTCTCGAAGCATTCGAGAGATTACCTCGACTAAGCAGCGGGGTATAAGAAAGGCAAGGCTTTACTAAGCATTATAAGGCACCGTTCGTATGAGCTATAATAGTGCGACCTCCCTTCGAACTAGGCCTATCTCGGTGAAATCGAAAGAGATTACTTACTCACGGTAAAATAGAAGCTTAAGGAGTAAATTCCTCTCTTACTTTATTAGAAAGCCGTCTTCGCCGAGGTTTAAAGTCTTAATACGCTCCTTAGTTAGCCGAGACCCTCGTGATAAGTTAAAGAATTTAAGTATAAATTAATTATTATAAGGCCCCTTTTAGTACCGTCCCTTCACTTCTTCTTAGGTAAGGCTTTCCTAATTTATTAATCCTTTAGGCTTCGACTTATTAGAAACTCCCTCTTACGCGGGTATAACCTTATTAGCCTTTCTTTTATACGCCGTATTTATTATCGCTATATAATCCTCGTCGAGCATTAACTCCTTAACCTCTTAATTAAAGTCACTTAACTTATTTAATATTAACTCGTATATAAGATTACTTTTATCCTCCTTATTATTAAAAAACTTATTAATATATCACGTATTATACGCCTCCTTATTAGATTTCCCCTCCGTACTTATAGCTTCGTAATCTCCGGAAATAGCTTTAATAGCTAGCATTTAATAAAACATTAATTCGTCGTAACTATACCCTTTATTATTAAGTTCTTCACTTATAGACTTTAAATAAGGTAATATATTAAGTAAACTACTTATCTAATTAACAATTTCGTTATTTTATTCCGACTCACTTAAGTAAAACCGCCTTAAAGGCGCCTTTAGCTCTTATTTATTAAGGTTTTAATAAATATTAGCCCCTTCCTTATTAAGACTAGCTAGTCTTTTCCCGACCACTTATTAATATCCTCTTTATTAATCGGTATCGGCGCTACTCGTATTATCACACTCCTTTACTTAATCCTTTTCATAATCGTATATTACCCGTCCGAAGTATAATTAAAGTTTAGCTCCGTAGTAAAATAGAAAGGTATACTTAATATAATAGTCTTTACTCCCTTTTCCGTTACTTAAAAGTGCTAAGGAACTTTAAGGTTACTGATATAAATCGTTACGTTATTATAATAGCCTTTAAAGGTAATATCTTAATTTTAAAACGGGCGTATCCTTAAAGAGGTATTCTTTATTAAGGTTAAGGAGGTATATCTTATAATATCGGCAAATATAATGTTTATCTCGGCCTTAGTGTTTAAGAGTGTTATTATTATTACTTCGCTAATAAAGACACGGCATTTTAAGCTTCTTATAAAGTAAACCGGCTTTTAGGGTGCACTCGCTTATTAATATACTCCTTTTAAGGAATTTATCTCGCTAGTCTTAAGCTTTAACTTCTTTATCGCCGGCTTAAGCTTTCCCTTTAAGAGAAGGCTCCTTATAGGCTCGGATACACCGAGTAATTATCGTAAAGGAAGCTTAATAAGTTAATTAAGGATTTTTTAAAGAATAGCTTCCGGATCGCTTTCCTTTTTAAGGATTTTTATAAGGGGCTCGCGTCTTCGTCGTGGCTTAAATACACGAAGTATATCCGGCATATCAATTTCTAGTCCGTTTTAAGCTTCTTCGTATTATTATTAGGCCGCCTTACTCGGCTCCTCTTACTTCGCTTCTACCCTTAAGCTTTCTATTTCTTCCTCGATTTGCCTCCACTTAGCCGGATCCTTTTACCTTAAAAAGGTAACCTTAGCTCTTTTACCTTACTCTTAGCTCTCCTTTTAGATTTAATCTCGAGCTCTTTTTAAGGCTTTAAGTACTCGCCTTTGCTCGTTTTATTCCTCTTCTTCCTTTCCCCTTTTCGTTTATTCTTTATTAGCTTAAGCTCGGGTTATAATAATATTTATATCCGTTATTAGATTTAGATTCTCCCTTTTAAAGGTATAATCTACTTATAAAAAGGAGTAATTAGTCTTAGTATTTACTACTTTTATCACTTAAACCGACCCAATCTTCGGCGCGCTAACTTCCTTAATTTAACGACCTTCTTTATTAAATCTAGCCCCTCGCTAAAAGTTAAGGATTTAAATTCTTTAGCTTCGATCAGGATTAAATCGCATCGGCCGCTTTCCCGGCGAGAACCTTTTAAGGTAAATTTAAAATCGTTTATCTTAGTAATAAAGGCCCACATTAACGTTATACTTTAAGGCTAGGCATATATCACGTTTATAACTTATTTCTTAATAATAAAAGTAAGAGTCGGCAGACTAAGTATAACTTAGTATTAGCTAATTAAGCTTGCTAGCGACTTGCCCGATACCTCCACTTTATTAATTTCCTAAGCCCTTATTTAGCGCTAGCTTAGGAAATATAAGCCGGCTCGGGGCGCCCCTATAAGGCGGGTAGCGCTTATTACCACGCTTTATAGCTTACATTAGCGATAGCTTAAGCTCTCTTATACTTTAAACTAGCTTTTAAATTATAGTATCGTTAAAGTTATTTACGCGAGAGGATATTATAATTAATGGCTTAATCTGAAGCTCGGGAGGCTTACTTTCTCGCTTACGTATAATATAATTAATAAGGTTCTTAATTTTAAGCGCCGGGTTTTTAAAGTTCTTAAAGTCCTTAAAAACCTTATTATTAACGTAGAATTCGAAAGCGATATCCTTAAGAGTATAAAAGTTAATCGTAATAAGCTCGTCCCGCTAAACCTTCTTCTTTCGAATAATCTTTATTATAATATCTTTTAATAAGCCTTATAAGAACTAGATTCCCTAAGTATAATTATTTAAAATCCCTTTACTTTTAAGGACTTTAAATATAACGATATATTGCCTTATATATTCTCGTAAGTCGTTATTAGCGCTTTTAGTTTTATCTTTAAATTCTTTTAAAAATTAACGAGAGAATATGCGTTATTTAATATCTCGATCCGGTATTCGTAAAGTATAGCTTTTATAAGCTCGTCCTAATCTTTAGAAATATATTTAAGTATATTAAGGATTACTATTTCATAGCTTATTTTATAATAGCGAGGCATTCGGTGTAGCCTAGTATTATTATTTAAGCTATAATCCTCGTATATATTATTATATCTTTTTATGAAATCGGTAACATTATCTCCTTTAAAGAAGGGAATTCCTATCGTTCTAACTATTAATATAAGGCCGCGATAGTTAATAAGCCTTTACACTTTAACTTCCCTTTCCTTCCCTTTATTCCTTTCCTTATTCTCCTCCTCTTATGTCTTCTTACTTCCCGAAGGTATCCGCTCTTAGCTTCCTTAACTAAAGGTAAGTACCCTTCCCCCCTTAACTTCTACTCTTAGCACCTCCTCCTTTTCCTTTATTCTTAGGCTATTATATACGGATATTTAAATAGCTCGTTAGTCTTTCTATGCGCGTAATAGCTCGATCGTTTCCGTTTCTATTTCGATTTCGATTACTAATAATAAACTTAATAATATCCGTAATAATATAATTAAAATAAATTTTAATACCCCCTTTATAACCTTTAAGAGTAACCACTATATTTTTACTTAACTCTCCTTATTATTTATAAAGTACTCCTTAGCTGCCGAATTCTTTCTTTCCTTTTATTCTTTCTAATTCGATATACCTCGCGCACGGGATATATTAGCCTTTTCGCCTCTTTCTTTTATTCGCTACTTTATATCTCTTAATACCTTTCTAGGCCTACGTCTTAAGTTTAGCTTTAAATTATCCTTTACTTATTAAGCGTAATAGCCGAGCATAACCGGATACGTATCTAATTTCGTTAATCGATGCCTCCTTAACACCTTCGCTCTTACGTAGCTATTAATCCCTCTTAAATACTAATAGCTTCCTCCTTTTACTTTCCTTTACTTCCTTATTAATAAAGATTAACTAGAGACTCCTTACGTAAGTTATTAATATAAATAGTAAATATCGGTCGTGCTATACTTAAGGAGATAGCATTAGAGGGGTAAGATATTAAAGCTAATTAGTATTTAATAGGGGAAATAGCACTCGACTTCTTATAATTAGCTCCTATTAGCGTATAAATTAAAATAAGGCCGAAAAGGTGTTCATTTTTAGTGGCTTACCTTTCCTATTAAAAGGGGTGAGTATATTATATATAAAGAATATATATTCCTGGGCCGGAACGGAAAAACTATCTACCCGAAGTCTAGTTCTTGCAGCTCCCTTCCTCACTCCCTCTTCCCATTCCTCACCACTACAATATATAAGTGTTTAATTTCATTAATTTAAGTCTTAGCTAGTTAATTATCGACGTTTATTAAATAAGGTTTATAATACGCACTTTTTTCGTATTTAAAATTAATATAAAATAATAATACCTTCGTAATATTTATAATCGAGCTATTATATATAAATTAAGTTAATAGGAGTAATAACACTTAATTATCTTATTTATAATTAATATAATAACGTAAGTAAGCTTTAATAACTTAATTTATTCGTTTTATTCCTTTATTTATTTATAAATAGAAAGAGGTTAATAATTTCCTCTTAACTCTTAAGTAAGTAATTAAGGCGATTTAAAATTTAAACGTAAAGAGTTTATCTCGGTCCGAGATTATCTCTTTTAATATATCGTAATAAGTAACCACTTCTCGTAAAAATACGAAGGCTAACTCTTTAATAATATTAAATTCCTTATACGGGATATAAATTATATATTTCGTAAGCCTCTTTATTATAATTAAAATCGAGTCGTAAGCGACTCTTATTATTAAATCTCTTAAAAGTAATAATTTAATAATAAAATCTTATTAAATCGATTTTTAAGGTATCTTTAATATAAGTATCGTACTTATTAATCCGTAAGGTGCGTGTCTTGTAACTTTATTACGAATATATACGTTATATTAATTAATTACTTCCTTAATTAAGGACGCGGCTTAATTAACGTAATAATAATGTTTAAGTCTTTAAAGGGTTTTTCGGCTTCCTTAATAACCGTGTGCCGGGGCCTTATAATAACTTTTCACGAATTCCTTTACGTATAAGTCTAATATAATTAATTTACCCTTATAATAGTCGGCATATTTTAAATCCTTCCCTTAAGCTTTAAGGATTTCGTTAATAAATGGTTTATAAACCTTAATAAGAAGGGCGATTTCCTTAATATTAGGGATAAAGTCTTTATCTTCGTTCTCCTTAAAGATAACTATTTCCTTATATACCTTAATTCCTTCGTACCTTAGTTATCGGCTAAGAGCATTTATAATAATATTTTTAAATCCCTTAATATATTTAATTATTAAATCGAATTAAGATAATTCCTTAGCTTATTTAGCTAATCTTTTATTATTAAGGACTTTTATAATTATAAAAGTTCTTAAATTTATATAGTCGGTGTGAACTATTATTAAAAATTTAGCTCCTTAAAGGTAAATCTTTTAATATCTTAAAGCTTTAATAATAATTATAAGTTCCTTTTCGTAAATGTTATAATTTTATTCCGTTAGTGAATAAGATTCGGAGTAATATATTATAAGGTGTAATTTTCCGTTTTTATTAAGTTAAAGGTATACGGCTCTTACGTAAATATTTAAAGCGTTTATTTAAAGAATATTAAGAAGATCTTTATTAAAATTACGAATAACGAGTTCCTTTATAAATCGTTTCTTAAGTTCTTTAAAAGTAACTTTCTCTTTTATTCTTATTTAGAAGGGTATATCCTTCTTAATAAGTCGTATAAGTGGAGCGACGATTCTTAAGTATCCTTTAATAAACTATCGGCTAAAATTGCCGGTTCTAAGAAAGGATTATATATCCTTAATATTCTAAGGTTTAGGCTATTCCTTAATAGCTTTAATTTTCTTAAGATCGATACTTATAGATCCGGGTCGGATAATATATCTTAGAAATAAGGTTTCCGTGACTTTAAATTTATATTTATTAAGTTTAAGTTTAGAATTTACTCTTAAAAGAGCGTTTAAGACTTATTTAACGTGTTTCTCGTGTTCGTCGGGGTTCTCTGAGTATATAATAATATCGTCGAGGTAATAAATAACGGTCTTACCGAGGTATTCCCGTAAAATATTATCGTTTTATCGTTAATAGGTCGCCGGTGCGTTCGTTAGTCTAAAAGGTATAACGATATACTCGTAAAGCTTAAAAGGTATTAGAATAATAGTCTTTTATTCGTGTCCCTTCTTAATCTTAATTAAATTAAACGCACTTCTTTAATTTAATTTTATAAATATCTTTACCTTAATAAGTCTATCCTGTAAATATTATACGTTTAATAAAGGGTATTAATCTCGTATCGTAGCGTCGTTTAATTCACGATAATCTCCGTAAGGTCGTCCCTTTAAGTTAATCTTTTATTTATCCTTTTTAAAGGCTATTAATATATTATTAAAGGTTAGAGATTTAAATAGTTATAATTATCCCTTCTTAAGCGTAATATTAATATATTCTTTTAACGTCTTAATATTATCGTAACGGTGCTTCCGAAGTTTTTAAATAAGAGGGTCTCTCCCTTCTTTTAAATTAATTTTATAATCTTATAATTAATATTTAAGTAAGGCTTTAAAGTCTTCCGGGTTTTCGAATAACTTCTTATATTATTTATATTATATAAGGATTTCCTTCTCGCTTTAATTAATATCCCGTAAAGGACTCTCTATATTATTAAGATATCCGGTGGCGTCGTTAGATAAGGTGGCGTAAACCTCGTTCCGGCTATATAATTATTATTATGAACCTTAATAGTTATAACGTCTAAATCGTAAGGTTCCTTTAACTTAATCGATTTCGGGGTTATATTCTTTAATTCACGATATACTTAGAATAATATCGTGGTTTCTTATTAATATAATATTAAACTAGATATTTATAATATATCCTCTTAAGGATAATAGTTTTAATAAAATCGTTCCTTAATTAATAATTCCGTTATTTCCTTTTACTTTCGTCTTATTTACCACTTATAATTCGTAAGGTGTGATTAGGGTGAAAGGGATATTAATTCGAGTAACTTCTTTAAAGGAAATAAAGTTTCCGATTACTCTTAAATTAATTATAACTTTAATTAGTTTTCCTCGTAATTTCATTATTATAATGATTTATTTATTCCCGATCGTGGTATAAACTTCCTTCGGTTTCCTTAGTAATTCTATAACTCTTTAATTATTAAATAAATTTATTTATATCTTAAGGTAAGCGTTCCACTTTACTAATCGATACGGGGTATTAACTTTTAAAGTGTAAGTAGCGGCTAATCCGATATTTTATACGGCGTATTCGAAAGGTTAGCCCGGGATAGTTTAAATTTTTCTTTAAGTTCGTTCCCGGTTAATAATTCGGGTTACTTCTTATTCGTCTCTTAATTTTAAGATATCTTTTAATTTATAAATAACTTCTTTAATAAATAACTATTTAATCGTGGCGCGATTAGATTTATTATTATAAAAATAAATTCATTTAATATCTCGGTACGACACGAGATATTCTTTTCCTTCGATAAGCTTATGACCGGTGGTCTTATAGTTTATAACTTATAATTCTCCTCCGATTTGCCTTTATTTATTTCCCTTTATTCTTATCTTAATAAAGAATTATCGTTCCCCGACCTGAGGTATAGCTATTATTATTAGTCTTACTTCTTCGTCCGAGCTATCGGATTCGGACTCGGGTTTAGATTTAATTTCGGATTTAAAGGAAATTTCTTTAAATATTATATTATCGATTAAATTATATTAAGATTAATATATAAGTAGCGTATTTAAGCTATTATATCCGGTGATAAGGCTATCCTATTTAAAATCTTAAGATAATTCTTCCTTAATAAGAACCTTATTTATAACGGCGATTTACTTTTATTAAGTAGCATTAACTTAGCGGGGTTTTTACTTCTTAGGATAATCGGCAGCCTTATGGCCGGCTTATCTATACTTATAATAAAGTTAGTTTTCTCGGCGGCGTTTCTTCTCTTTTAGCGAGAGAGGTTTCAAGCCTTTTTAAGTGGTATTAACTTATTAAGAATATCCTTAATATTAACCTTAATAGTGTTATCTCCTCCTTTAATTATTATTAAGTCTTTATTCTTTATTATCCCTCTTCCCTTAATTATTCCCTTTCTTAGCTTCGTATAACCGGTTATCTAATTAAATAACGTGTTTAATTAAAGTATTTAAGTTTAAAAATAATCCTCTTAACTTAATAAGTTCTTCCTTAAGGTAAGGCTTTAAACCTCTCTTAAAAAGTTTTAAAAGAGTTATAATATCTTATCCGGTCTTAACTTTATAACGTTAAAATTTAATAAAGTAATTTAAGGCGGATCTTATTTACTTAAGGTTTAAGAGTTTTTAAATTATTACTTAAATAATATCGAAATCTTTAAATATTTTTTTAATTTCGTTCTTAAATTTATCTTAATTTTTAAAGATCTCTTAAGTTTTCGTTATTATTTTTCTATTAATTCGATAATTATAAAAATCCATTAAGAATAATTTTATTTAATCTTAAGTAATAAATTTAAGGAAAGAGGCCGCGTAAAGGCTCTTAGCGTAAATTATAACGAACTTATCGTTATTAAAAGAGAAGTAAATCTCTATTTAAAGGATAAAAGAATTTAAGTTTTTCCGAGTATCGTCGAATTTATTAGGTTAAGAGACTCGGATAGCTTCTTTTAATTCGAAAGGCGTTAGGTTATTATCTTTATCGTTAAAGTTATCGTTATCGTCGACGTCCATCTTATCGCTAGCACTTAATACGTCCTCGGGTTTCTTCCCTTTAGGATTATTATTATTAGCGGGAGTGAGGTTAATCTTATTAATATTAGTGCTAGTGTTACTAGTGTTTCCGGTTATAAGGGCCATTATTAATATCGTTCTTACTTTAGTAAAAGGTGCTTAAAGTGTTACGATTCCGATTTTATTAATTAAAGTGTAATCGTAGTCGAGGGTTTACTTATTAAATTAAAGTAAGGAAGTTAATTATTAAGGTAATTATAAGTAAGAATAAGCTAATATTAATAATATATAATCTTAATTTAAATACTAAGTTAAGCACGAAGCTCTTATTTAATGAAATACTAATCCTTCTTATATAAATCCCTTCGTAATATTAGAGTCCCGAACTATAGAGTCCCCGATATTAGAGTCCGACTCTAATAGCTAGACTCTTACTTAGCGGACTTTATCACGTGATTACTTAAGCTATTACTAATAATCTTTTTCCCATAATTAACTAAGTTATTAGAGTTCTTTATAGAGTAGTAATAGCAAGCCACTTAACTATACTAATTATTATGCTGCTCCCGAGCCTCAGGCTCCTCACGTAAACACAAGTCACGTTCGTAATAACTCTTTATTATAAATCTCGTAATTAAGTTCTATAATTATAAGTTTCCTTAAAAAGAATATAACTAATCGCTAGCGATTATCTTCGCCGGGTTAATTATAAATCACTTTAATAGCGAAGTTTAACGAGTCTATTTCTACGTATTTCGGTTTCTTAAGGTTATAATATTTAAGAATTAATTCTTTAACGAATATTTCCTTTGATATATTTGTTGGAATCAGATAAATGATAATATAAGTGATTAAGTGATTCAAAGTGCAGTGGAAGTGATCAGGTGATCATAAGAGTGTTTAATGTGCTTGATTAAAAGAGATATCCTTAAGGGAATCCTAGTGATTTATATAATGATAGTGAATCGGTAGAATCTGATAGTATCGGCTTAATCCGATATACTAAAAGTACTAATTATTAATTAAATAATAAGACGGATAAATTAAAATCCCGATTAAAACACTAATATCACTTATAAATAAGCCGGCCTTATTAAATCCGATTAAAATCCCTTAAATATAAAACGGTATAATAAGAATCCGATTAAAATTACTTAATAAGTAAGACGGAGTAATTTTAATCCGTACTAAATAACTTTTATAACTCATAAGTAAGTCGGCTTGATTATAAATCAATAAAGCTATTTAAGCCAATTTAAGCTATTAGAGCCGAAAGGGTTGCAGATATTATCGTAAAGCCTTAATAAGATAAAATATCCGATAAAGGGATTAAATAACTAATTTAGGTGATTATTATCACTTATTGAATTAATAATCTTTAACACTTAATTTAAGTGTTACGAACGTGACCTGCGCGCACGTGAGGAGCCTGAGGCTCGGGAGCAGCATAGTAATCGGCACGGTCAAGTGGCTGGCTATTACTACTCCATAGAGAACTCTAATAACCTAGTAATCATGGGAAAGTGTTAATAATAATCGTTTAAGTAATCACGTGATAGAGTCCGCTAAGTAAGGAGTCTAGTTATTAGAGTCGGACTCCAACATTTAGGACTCCATGATTCGGGACTCCAGGTAACACGGAGGGATCTATATAAGAAGGATAATATTTCATTAAATAAGAGCTTCGTGCTTAACTTAATATTTAAATTAGGATTATACATTATTAACATTAGCTTGTTCTTACTTGTGATCACCCGGTGATTAACATTCTTACTTTAACTTGCAAATAAACCCTCGACTTCGACCTCACTTCAGTTAGTGGAATCGGAACCGTGACATTAAGTAGTAATTACATTATCTAATAAGTTTTACTTTATTAAAGCAGGTTTCAGCTTCATCGAACTTAACTATTTAAATATTATACTTACGATACTACTATTAATCGTAACAATGCTATCTCCTTCCAAGTGAACGATAGAGTGGTATTCTTAGTTGCACTAAGACCGATCCCTGGCACTAGATCAGCATAACCCACTGAAAGTTAACAAAGAATTGCTATGACTGACCTTGCGCTTCTGGATATTTATCGCCCATATCTAATGCCCAGATTCCTGACATAGGAGTTGATTACTGCTGCAGAAGATGTTAGCAATTACGTACTAGTGCTGGTTCCCATGTCTGCTATGCGGCGCGGGTTCTTAACGGGTACTAATAATGCTTTTCCCTCGAACATTGCAAGAAATGCACGATAGACGATGTCCAATCTGTCGATATAAGCAATGGACAATATAAGCCCTGAATAGTCTTATCGGTATTGTTCTTTCTGTGCAATTCCATATTAGACAAATTTACTAAGTGCTTCAAAGTGGAACTTATCTCACGTCATCGTTGGCATGAGATATCCTATGTGTACTTAGTGAAGCTCTGTAGGATTGTCAAAGAACTTGCTCCCGTCTCTGCATTGTAAAGTACTTGAAGTTAGAAAGATTACATCTTTGTTCTTTAGAATGGAACTGATTCTCGGGAGCTAATCTCCTGTCGGTGTAAATGAGCTTGAGAACGTCCGTAACAAAACTTCGATTCTAGTATTCTATCCTCTCACTCGATTCTATTGGTCCCTGCGACGTATTGAGATTAAGCACAGTTGCTTTAAGATTCACCGCTTCCCGCCAAGTGGCTCTCCAAGGAACACAATATTTTGGCCTCCACGGCAAACCATCAAGGCGTTGCTCAACTTCAGTCCAGGAAGGGGTAAGTAAAAGACTCTCGATCATTCTGATGAACCATATCCTATCATCATTGAAAGGTGCTGCACCACCACCGACTAAGAGCATCCACAATAGGAGGTCAGAATTTGTCATGTGAAACATTTCAATGCCAATCCTCTCTATTTCTTCCCGCAATTTAGCCACCAGAATCCTGTATACCTTGCAATTTACTTTTGCCAGAGCCGTTTGAACGTATAAAAGAGCGGCAGACCGGCAACACCACTCAATGGGAGTTAGGATGTGTTCGCAGGTATCATGCAAATTTTCCAGCCTTAGTAAGTTCTCTTCGATCAGAGCACGTTGAATGCCAAAGGAGTAAAATAAGGTGTTGGAAACAGGTCCTTCAATGCCCTCGAGGACCAAGGATGCATTACGAAGCTGGCACAGAATAGATAAAAGTTCTGGCTTCTGTATACCATGAAAAGTGCGCAAGGAAGTGTCAAGTGAACTTGGGCTCATATCATCCATGCTGGGCCTATTGTGTTCGCCAATCATAAACCGTGCTCCTTTTCCGGTTAATGCCGAGTGCAGATGATCAACCCTACTAAATCAGCATGTGGATCTTCAGAAGCACAAGATTACCGAGATTGAAACATACCGCAGTACCATTTGTGCAAGACAGGTATTTAGTCCGATCACTGCCAAGCCTCCTCTCA
This sequence comes from Tetracladium setigerum, assembly GCA_031472005.1. NCBI lineage: Eukaryota > Fungi > Ascomycota > Leotiomycetes > Helotiales > Tetracladium > Tetracladium setigerum. The sequence continues at coordinate 1,264,938 of PZJY01000008.1, read as the reverse complement.
AGTTTATCATCTGCTCGATGCCATCTATATGGACTCGAAACTCTTGAAAACGATCTTCGGAGTTCTACACACAAAAAAAGGTTATTATCAAATTCGATAGCAAAATCAAACAAAAGATTACCTCTGTTGCAGAGACCAGCATCTATCATCGTTAGAGGCACTCAAGAAAACCAAGCAGTCACGGACTTACCTCGTAGTATGCTAGGTGTAAGACAGCAAGAATTGTCTCGTCTGAAGTGGACCTTTCTGTGTCATTTAACCTTTCATTTAACATTCGTATTGCTTCAAGCTTATGATTCATACAGAACGTTGTTCCAATGGCCCTTCCACGACTGATTGAACGGCTGCGCGGATCGAAAAATTGTTCACCGCGCCAAGTCATCATATCCATACCTGCATGGGCAAGAATGACGTGGAATAGAGCAGAGTCGGAGTGAATAAGAGGGAGAACCTCTGTTTGGAGGGGATTTGTGGGTAAAACTCTTCCGAGGGGTAGAAACCCTCCAGCAATAGCAGCGCCGTCTACGAAACTATTAATCAAAGACCATACTCTGAAAGATAGGCCCAAGGCAACATCAATACTATCTACTCACAGTGATGGAAGATCCTTAAGTGATATCTTTCTGCGGGAGCGATTGGCTGCCTATGGATCTCTTCTCTTCGCGGGTGGCTTGCAGGTACCACTTCTCTATTCGTTACTCTCATTTCAAGGTTTAGGGTTTGATAACGGTGCCTAGTCCTCTTCGGCATATTAAGGCCATTGCGTCCAGACCACGACGTACTTGACTGTGTCGGTGGTGTTTGTTGAAGTCTCTGTTGACTTCGAAAATGCAACATAGCCTGAGACCGTACAACCTTCTTGACATCCTTGCCTGTCGATTCACCTGGCTCTGACACGTTCACAAAAGTCAATTCCATGGCTATATCATCAGGTATACTATGAATTTTCTGCAGAGATATAAAATCGTTGTTTCGATTCTGGTGCTGGATAGATCGAGTAGTCAAAAGCCTTGTGTACGAAACGAACATAAAAGTTCTTATACCAGCTCAAATAAAAAACAGTATTTATTCTTTTGGATGTAAGTGGGGCGCTTCATTTATGTTAGTCAACCTCATGCATCCAACGCGGAACTCATGCTGCATACTATTGGTTCATAAGTCAGAAATTCCTGCATGGAGAACTTGGCGGATTCTTGCTCTCCTTTCTGTTAACCCTTTCTTTATTCAGGACGTAGTGATAAATGGTTGATCCATTTAACGAAGACACGCAAAGGTGCACAAGACTTCAGTGGAGACAACAGAATTGCTAGATGTAAGACACGTTATCAATCGAAAGAGACAGCGTCAAATTCCACTATTCAAGAGATTCTACGGACATAGCAATACCTTGCTGATTACCAGAGAACACGTCTAAATACCATTTCTCTTCAAGAAATCTAGAATCAACCCGGCAAAATGATCTTCAGCGGATTCCAAGGCAAAGTGTGGCCCGTCAAGGAGATGCAACTCCAAATTCTTGACATCCCTCTTGAAAGCCTCCGCGCCAGGTGCAATGAATATCTTATCGTGTTTCCCCCACACTGCCAACACCGGAACCCCGCTTGTTCTGAAGTATTCTTGGAACTGAGGATACAATGGCAAGTTGGTCCCGTAATCTTTCAGGTAATCCAATTGGATATCTTTGTTGCCTGGTCTCTCCATGAGAGCATAGTCCAAATGATACGTCTCAGGCGGAACAGAACTTGGATCTGGTGACCCGTGTTCGTACTGCCACTTTGTTGCTTCGAATGTCAAGATGTTGTCTCGGAGTATCTTGCGATCTTCAGCACTACCTGACGCCCAGTACGCCTTGATAGGATCCCAGAAGGCTCCAAAGCCATCCAGGTAGGCATTTCCGTTTTGAGTGATGATGGCTGTAATAGCTTCGGGCCTCTCGAGAGCAAGTCGTAGGGCAGTCGGTGCACCATAATCAAAAATGTAGACAGCAAACTTTTTGATGTCGAGAGCATCCAAGAAGGCGGCCACGGTTACAGTCAAGGAAGCAAAAGTGTGTTCGTATTTGCGACCTTCAGGAACAACAGTGAAACCAAATCCAGGAAAATCTGGTGCGAGTACATAGTAGTCGGCAGCAAGGCGTGGGATGAGGTTCCGGAATTGATGAGACGATGAGGGAAAGCCATGGAGCAGGAGAACCACAGGATTAGACTTAGACCCCGCGGAACGGTAGAAGAGGTCAACACCGTCGACGGCAATCCTTAAAACGTTGGTGGGAGACATAGTTTGAGTTGCTTCTTGAGGTGATGTAATAACTTGATGCTAAATGTTTTTGAGAGTGAGTGAAGTTAGACGAAATGGCTTTGGGATAATGCCATTATTATATACACAACACAACGTATGTCTGTAGTATGTTGATGACCACGAACTCAAGTACAATGCACAATAATCAGATTAGCAATCTACATCAGCTCATTCTTGCTTGCGTCTTTTCCTTGTCTGCAGGAAATTGTAATATTGTATTTCTGGATACTTACAATCTGAAAGCCTGTGGTTTCAGTACTTGAGTTCCGGCATTCATGTCATTGGGTCAACTGTGCATGAGCATTGTCTCTTTTTGATCTAGTATGAGCCACCGTTTCTCCGAACGCAGCCAAGAATTCTGCTGCTTCCTATTCTTAACGGGACATCACCAAATTTAGATTTAATCAAAAGTATCAACAGTGGTTGACAGAATTCCGCGCTCTTATGTCAGCCACATGAAAATTCGAGTATTTGCGATGCCGTGAATCTCGTGACAACGACTTTGTATATATATCTAGTAAGTTTTAGATAATAATTCAACTAATTAAAATTATTTTAAAAAAGAATTAAGTTATAAAGTCATAAATTATGGGTTTTATTTAAGTTACTAAACATTGAGTTGCTTTGGGGGCTGACATAAGCGCACGGAAATCTATCACCCACTGTTGGTATTGCAATCTCCAATTACGTCGCTACCAATACTTGTTGCATCAGGATTTCATTGATCCATGGAATGCTTACAACCCACAAGAGAAGCTCACGCCAAGCCTCTTCCATGAGAGTAAGATACAGACGTGTACAAAATAGTTTTCGTTTTTATTGCCAAGTGTGTCGTCAAGTAAAAACCAGACTGACATCATGGGCTCTGTCTGAATGGCTTTGAATGGTAGTTGTTCGACCTTGAAGTCCTGATTTATTCATGGAATTTGTTGTATTAATGTGTAACGGAACTTGGAAGATATGGTATTATTCAGATTATGAGGAATATGTTAAGAAATCTCCAGCAATACTCTAAGTAGCTTGATCCGAAACGTGAGATGAATTGCCGTTTGACTTCGCTTAAGAACTAGAGCTACGATATCTTGCTCCTCTTCGACTATTCACCCACTCAAGTGTATCACAGCTGGCGGTAATGCAACAGCAATAGCTGTCACGGTAACAAGTAACTCCCAATGTTCGAGGCTATCAATTCATGAACTTCTTTTCTTCCCTGGTTTCGTAAGCAAATCAATTGCTTGGGGAGAAAACCACAGTAATCATGCAGATTTAACATATTCTATTGTCCCAATCAAACCCCCAAAGAAAATGTATGCCTACTCAAACCTAACATTATTCACATGATTCACCCCCCTCGTATCGCAACTTCCAAGTCCTTCATTCTTACGATATATTGTAAACTCACTTGAAACCTCACTATTCACTACGTTAGCCGAAACAATGCCTCCTCGCTATTCTTTCTACTTAATTAATAAAAGATTTATAACAGCTCGTAAATTAGCCCGCAAAGGCTAGTATTCTCGTAAGTGTAGGAGGACCTCGAAGTTTTGCTCTCGAGACAGGATGGAGTGGGACAAATTTCGAGGTATAGAAAAAAGAGTATGAATTTAGAAACAGTATTTTTTTTTTAGCAAGGCCTTTTGATATGTACTTGTTACGTTTCTCTCGTTTCCTTAGGTAAGTTTTCACTTCATCTGTTTGGCTTCTCTCACTCAGCTTGAAAATTGGTCGTGCCTCATTCATTTAATCGGAATTTAGATGCGAGAAAGAATACGATGCTCATGTTAGCGAACGTGGCATAAAAAAGGTAGTTTAAAAAAGAGTAATTAGTTTTGTATCACGTCCCTCAGTATTGTCACGAAGCTTCAACCGTTCTCTCAGTACAAGTACGACCCTCACAAGAGCTACACTGATAGAACATTAACCTACATTTATTAGCAATAACACGCTAACTAGCTACCGAACCCAGGAGCACTGCGTACCGATAATGTTAGTCCTTATATATAACGGAGCCAAACGACAACTTCACAGCATACTTTCTAGTATGATGTAACAGGCGGTATATAACCTGGTGGTGTTTGTGTATTGACGGTCGCCCCCGTCTTCGTCCTCGTCTCATCGGCAAGTTTCACACTAGAGTGTTCATCAGGTACTCTCTGCGCTGCTATTTGTCTCTGTATTCTCTGTTCGTCGTACTCTGCGTTCTGAAGAGCGAGTCCACGGCGGAAAGCCCGAGGGAACCACCACCATATGAAGATAAACATGCTGATAGCCATTGCGCTGAGGCCAGCTGCGGTCGGTATAACCTTTAGAAAGGTCAGTCACCCCACCCTTGCGACTGTTGCGGCGAACAGCTTTTGAGTTGTAGAACACGGGAATTGAAGAAGATGCTACCAGCGTACGGAAAATCACATTTGTTAAGAAATAACAAATATACGTACTGCTTTATCCACCATGATAGCTTCCCAAAATGACAACGTCGGACAAGCCTGTACAAAAGACCTAGTTGAGAATATCAATAAATCTCAGAAGAGTTCTTGGAGTTTTCGAACAAAGTAAAAATGAAGCGAACATCAGGCAGGACTTCCAATGTTATCAGGAGAGTGATTCATAGACTCGTTAGTATGCGGGGTAGTCTGGGGTATTGGGGTGGCGGGGAACTGTAACTTACTTGCACGAACTTCGGATCAGTTCACCGATAACAATCATCGGAATATGATTGATCCAAAATCACAAGTCGGCCCTTCTTGTAGTACATGGTAAGACTGACTTATTATTGGCTATCACATCCAACCAAAATCACAAGTCGGCCTTTAATGCAGTAAGATTACATAGTTTCGGAACGCTCCTTATTGGTTGACAAGGGAAGTAAGCAGCATCACAAGTTCGGCCTGTGTAGTAGCAGGAAACATTCCTCGATTCAAAAAGTCATACCTCTGTCAAGCATGCGCGAAGTGCAACATTCTAATAAGAATATGAACATTTGCTCTTGATATGTACCTGTTATTGATAGTCCTAAACCCTGGAAGTAGAAATTGCCCCAATGCTCCAAGGGTTTGTATTAGGTGACTAAGTTTACTTAGTAACAAGTGTAAGTGAAGTCCTTCCTGCTTTTACAGAGACACTGATCCATTGGACTCTGTGAAATTTGGACAAGTCTTGATGCAGAAGACGTGAAACACTACCGGGAATTGACCGTGGTATAAAGCCGTGATAGCTGCAATTGGACGTTTTGGTTGCTCTCCATGTACATAAGTTGCAGCTCCACACAAGTAGTCTGGTTTTAGGCTTGCTGCTTTCAGAATCTAGCAAACAAATCACTATGCAACCACTCGACCTACCTGTGCTATTACATGTCACTATTGTGACTTGACCACTTTGTTTATATACTTAGTAACTTTAAGTATAGAACAATGATCTAGTCAAGACCTTCCCAGACGAACTCCTGAAGTTATTAGCTATTTTAAAGATGGCTGTTAGGTATTGAATTGAAATCTAGCTCTATAAAAGATCACTCGCTCTCCGTTTTTTTTTACATACCTAGGGTATATTAGATTTCTGCCAAGAAGACTGCCAAGATTCAATACAAAATCTTCGGGCATTGCACCGCCATGGAATTACCATTAGAAGCGAGCTTGTCAAGGCATCTATAGGTAACCCTCCCCTGTTCCAGAAGAGAGCTTTCTGATTGGATCGCTTAAGCTTACAGACCATGCATGAATGAACAGTCGATCTGCAGGTGAAAGCAGTTCATCGACCAGGGAAATAATGTCTCCAAAATCTCGATTAAAGGTAAGCGAACGCTACGGCGGTTGGCCTGGGCTTGCTTCCAGACATGATGAGATGTCACGTAGACTTCTGCGGCGCATTGTAATCTTCCAATGTTTTCAAACTATGCGCAAATCCATCCAGATTGAAATGGATGGCGTCCTCGGCGTTCACGCTTTCCCCATTGATCGACATCCACCTCCTAAATAATATTTCGTGGAAGCCCGCTATTCCAAAGAGAGTTGCAGGATAGCGGTTCCAAAGGAGCCCAGAAGCCTGGTTAAGGATGTTCTACAGCGGCTTCTCTCAGCTCCACGAAACTGAGCGCTGGCTTCTGCAGCTCTCTGAAGACTTGAAAAATATAAATTATCATGCTGTCCTCGCTCTCATTTAGAACCAGTCATTGGACACTAAACAACTTTCTTTGATTTATCCTCCTCCTCGGCCACCTTTAAAATTCGACCTGCGAGCCATTCGCTTTACATCTTAGCAGTCAAGGGCTATATTCCTCATCATGCAGCGTCTTGTGGCTCTCATTGCTGTGACGACAACCCTCTCGGGGTTTGGCGTCAATGGCTCCCCTCACAACCCAGCATTCGGACGCCGTGCGGTTCCCCAGATTGATGGCTGTCAGTTCGGAGGCTGTTATATAGAAGCAAATAATTCCAGAGCTCTCACGGGCTCCAGTTATTTTGATGATTACATGACCGTCGAGAAGTGTGCTACAGCGTGCACAACTTTCAAGTATCTTGGTCTTGAATACGGCAGGGAGTGCTTTTGCGGAAACAAATTTATGGAGGGAAGCGTTGAAACCGAGCTCGCTGAGTGCTCTTTTCCTTTTCCAGGAGACCCCACTCAGAATTGCGGTGATGGCAATCGCCTTGATATATATATATATTCGCACCACTGATCCAAGTCCACCTCCCGTTCCAACGCAATGGGCCTACATTGGCTGACATACCGAGTCTTCCAATGTCCGGGCCCTCGTAGGCCTCAGAGCCGCAAACAGCGATATGTCCGTTGAGAAATGTGCTGGAATTTGTGGAGAGGCTGGGTATAAGCAATTCGGTCTCGAGTACTGTAACGAAGTGAGTTACACGAGGCTTCTAGTATGCTAAAAAGATCGAGATAGTGACGTTTGATACAGTGCTATTGCGGCAACACACTCTCTCCTGGGTCTCAATCTGCTCCAGAAGCCGAGTGCAAGTATCCTTGTGCTGGCAATCCAGCCGATACTTGTGGAGTGGACTGGCGCCTTAACCTCTATCGGTTCAGCTCTGGCTCCAACCCAAGCCCATCTAGCACCACTGCATCAAGTCAACCATCTCTAACTACTGGCGGTAACTTTTATGCCAGCGAGGGCTGTTACACCGATTCTACCTCATTGCGTGCTTTGAATGACATTGCCTTCTTCGACGATGTCATGACTGTCGAGAAGTGTGCGTCCGTTTGTACTGCGTACACTTGGTTCGGTCTCGAGTATGGAAGGGAGTGCTACTGTGGAAACACGATCAGAGCTAGTGGTGTGTCCACTGTTACATCTGAGTGCAGCTTTCCCTGCCCTGGGAATCCTTCCCAGAAGTGTGGTGCAGGAGATCGACTCTATGTCTATCGCTATGCTGCTCTCACCCAGCTGTCCTCGACTACCATGACTACTTCATCCATAGCTCTGGGTTCCATTACAACTAGCATTGAGTCTACCACTCTAGAATCTAGCTTGTCTGATATAGGCTCCTCAACTATTACTCCATCCACCACAACTTCTCGGTCTCTCTCGACAACGTCGTCAAGAACCACTACCGAATCTACAACAGCTTCTCCTACAACGACAACAACGCCAGTTACCACCACCACAATTAGCACCACTACTACTACGACGAATCTTGAGTCTCTCTCGACGACTTCGTCAAGTGCCATCGCTGCTCCAAGCTGCTCACCCGGCCTGGTGTGTAGTCCTGGAGGCTATCGGTATGTTGTTCATTGTGGTGAGGTTGTTTCCTTCGGAGCGAACGCAAATATCCCAGTTCCGGTTGCAGACGCCGACCCTTGTACAGCAGTATGTGACAGTGATCTGACTTGCGTTGCGTGGTCATACACATACGAGACAGGTATCTGTACTACATACTCACCTATCGGGGATGAATACACAACGAAAAAGGATGATCTAGGCATCTGGGCCCTATATGAACAAGGGGACTGCCCGCTCTAGGCTTATGGGGTGTATGTGATATTACCTTGTCATACAACCAAGAGTTATGATAACTAGTTTATGGACACATGAAAAGCGGACAATACGCAGGCACTTGCAATCTTGGCTACACCGCAAAAAACTACTATGTGTTGCATCTCCACGGCGGCCAATCGTTCGAAAGTGGTGCTCGAGAACATCCCTGGTTCGTTCAATTCTCGGTGGGCTCAGTCCATACGATTCTATCAAACGAGAGCCCATGGCTAATGTACATTCAATGCCAGTTAAACAACTTGGGACTGGCAACATGGATAGCTTGTCTGTTATCACCAGTGCACCACCGATGCAGTCAGTATGTAAATAGATATTAAATTGTCATTGATATACATATACTCTTCTCACACATGCGTTGATTTATACTATTTCCTAACTTTTGATTGGTCTTGTGCTTTGAGTGGTTATAACAAGATCAAACGTGAAGGTTATGATGTATCCTGTTTGTTAAGGCTTCCATTCAATCGCGTCTAAACACTGTGACATCGGTTACGGCTGCGACAACAGCCATCAAAATATGCATTACCGAGACGACATTCTATAACATAAAGAAATCGGATTTAGCTGTGGGTTTTGCGAGCTTTTTTGAGCCTGGAGAATGCCATCAGAAATGTCGATATTCGAGTACTAATCAATTCCCGAACGCTAACAATCATCAAAATGATTATTTCGAAGGAGTACTGTAGGGTTTGATGAGTTGAAGTGATCTTGGTCAGGTGGGACTGACAATGAGGGACTGTAATGTAGGGTCCAATATTTTGAATGCATGTTATTTGTTGGGCTTGCCCATGTGTGTGTGGATATTTACGATTGAAGTTGTTATTAGATTGTTCCTCGTGTATTTAATCTGAATATACATCTTATATTCGTCCGGGCATCAATAGTACCGACCAGGTGTGAAGGAAATAGAAATCTGACTATTAGTGGGTACTTGCACTCAAACACTTGGCGTGCAAGACCTGGGGTCACGCTTTATCCGCTTCATCAAAGGTCCTGGTGACATTTAACTTTGCTATCACACGAGTCTGCTTCTCTGTGACCGATTCATCACTCAAACAACAAGCCCTCCAGGAATACCATAAAGGGCACCTCCCCCCAAGGCCGCCATACCATAAAAATGTCCAAAACCACCCTCGCAATCATAGCCGCTGCCAGCGCATTAACTGGTGCGGGCCTCACAGCAGCTACGATGTACTCAACGCGTTCTGACAAGAAAAGCCGGACCACCCTCCAAAATACTATATCTACAGCATCAACCACCACTGCACAAGCACCCACTCTGTCACCGCACCCCTCGATAGCCTCGAAAGGGACAAGTACGCCCGTTGATCCGGCGGGACTTTTCCAGTACGGCTTTCCAGGCCCTGTTGCAGACCTTGCAACGCGACACGCTCTCATCTCTTCGTTTGATCGGAGACTGCGCAATCCCTCCTGGGTCGCAGAACACATCACCCCCGCCTCGCTCGCAAATTCGAATGGCGATCGCAAACATAGCATATTTGTGGAAGACACTTCTGTTCCCGAAAAGTTCAGGGGGAAGCTGAAGGACTATTTCAGGAGTGGTTATGATCGAGGGCATCAGGTGCCCGCAGCCGATGCAAAATGGAGTCAGGATGCCATGAACGATACCTTTTACCTGACCAACATGTGCCCGCAGGTGGGAGAAGGTTTCAACCGGGATTACTGGGCGCATTTTGAGGACTTTTGTCGTCGTCTGACAAACAAATACCCGAGTGTGAGAATTGTGACGGGACCTCTGTATCTTCCCAAGAAAGATGCAGCCGATGGGAAATGGAGAGTATCATACGAAGTTATCGGCAACCCCCTAACATTGCTGTCCCGACACACTTCTACAAAGTTATCTTCGCCGAAGATGGCACCACAACTGGACCTGTAGCGCTAGGGGCTTTCGTTTTGCCAAACGCGGTAATTCCAAATACAAAACCTATCACAGACTTTGAGGTTCCCCTGGAAGCAGTAGAGAGGGCAAGCGGGCTCGAGTTTGCGGCATTGCTGCCGCTAGAGAGGAGGAAGAGATTATGTGCGGACACGACTTGTTCACTCGTTATTAGAGAATACGCAGACAGGCAAAAGACATTTACCAAGGGAGGACAAAAGGACTCGACGCCTGCGCGATCGAGTGCGAGAAGCCTGTAGAATGCTAGTTGAGAGTTGGACGTGTGGATTTTGGTTGTGTAATATTTGCTGCATAGCACGGCGTCTTTCCTGATTATCACTCATATACTATACCTATTTTCTAGGCCTGCATGGCAGCGATGTACCGTTGTCTGGCTCACTGATTACAAGATGTTGGTTGAGTTTCTTGGCGTAATTGTCCCCACCAAGTTGGATTGTACTATATGTAAATGGTCTGTTATAATTAATAGTCTCCGCGAAATTAAAATAGGGCACTGTCCCTGATTATACATTTCCATAGAGCTCGTCTAAACGCGTTGTTGTACAAAGATAGCATGTGCATTATCTCGCCCTCGTGTACTTTCCCCTTCTCTGCTCCATCTGTAGGCTCTCTTCTTGACTCGGCAAAGGCCCTCGTCTCCTTACGCTACTAGCACTTTCCTCTCTGTTCTCACTTACACCCATACCAGGAATGCTAGATGGAGAGGGTGCAAGAAGTGGAGGAGGCGGAGGAATAGCGAAACCTGGAGGTAGTTGGAAATTGGGAGGAGGAAGCATCGGGGGCGGCGGAAACTGACCACCAACAGGAGGTGGCAGTGGTAGTCCATGCTTGATCATCATTTCCTGCAACTGTGCAAGATCGGGTGGATGACCAGGAAGTATCCCAGAAGGTAGAGGCGGCGGAATCGCCTGCATACCAGGGATGCGGGGTGGTACTAGGTTGCCAAACTGGGGCAGCGGTAGACCCGGAATGCCCGCTCCTGGGAAGCCAGGCACTTTAGATGGCATCTTTTGGTCGACAAGCCCTTCCATTTCATCCTCAATTTCCTGGTCTTCCTCTTCTTGTCTGTGACGTCGCCCGCCTCGTCTATCCCAGGTTCCTTGTGCCTCAGCCGCTGCCTCACCCAGGTGAAATCGATCGTTGAAGGTATCATTCTCTCCAGGGCGGGCACGTGTCCAGAAGCGAGTGATGCGGTCGTTGGAACCAGAAGCGAGAATGTGACCCAGTGGATGCCAGTCCAGTGACCAAATGGGACCCAAGGGATCATGAGCAAATGGAACCCGATGGGCAGGATATATACTCTGCGCCGGGGCTGATGTAGGGTCGTTCGTATCATATGGAGCGAGAGAAGGTGCTACCCCTGAAGGTGTGTTCGGTTCGTCGAGTAGGTAGTGAAATATTGTCCCATCTCCACCTCCAGTGCTGATCAACGACGAATGAATTGGATGCCACGCAAAAGTCGAGATATCTTTGTCGTGTCCCTTCAGTAGGCAGATATCTCGCATCATCCGTAGATCGAATATACGGGCCGTCTGATCTCGAGCTGAGGTGGCAAGACAATGGCCTTTCACCCTTTCGAAAGCAACCTTCGTGATAGTATTTTTGTGGCTGTGAAGCGTAGTTAAGCATCGTCCAGTCCGAGGATCCCAGAGCTTGACGAGATGGTCTTTGGAACCAGACACCAGCAAGCCTTTTGTAGGATGCCAGTCAACGGATTTTGCGTCCCAATTGTGACCAGTTAGTACGGATTCCTCTATGCCCCCAGCAAAGTCGAAGATTTTGAGGGTGGCATCATCCGAAGCAGTCACGAACTTGGAGTCGGTTGGACTGAAGGCAATGTCTCTAATGGCATCATTGTGACCTTGGATTACTTGCACATTGTTGAAGTTTGGCTGCCAGTACTTGATCTGGCCTTCATCGTCGGCCGAGATGAGCCAGTCATCGCTGTGCGAGTAGGACAAGGCCCGAATAGCTACATCGTGTGCTTGCATGATGGTCTCAAAATTGAAGCCGGTTCCATTCCACAGGGTGAATTCTCCACTGCTGGAACCGGTCAGCAATCTTCGACCTTCCGGTGTCCACCGCACCACATTCACAGGGTGTTTGATTTTGTTCAGGGACGAATGAAGCATGCGGGAAGGGATGGAATCAGCCGGGGTGGTCAGCCTTGCCAGTGGTGGTAGCATCTGGAGAGTATTAAAACACTGAGTAGGGCGCGAGGATGGGATCGAGGGAAAGGAAGTTCGATACATACATCTACAATGTAACTAGCACTTGGTCGCTCTACCTCGCCTTGGTAGCCTCCTTTATACCGGGGTTGCCGATTTCGCATCCAGTGAACCATGGTTGACCCATAATCTGTAATGGAGCCTGCGAGAAAGGGAGTTAGTTTGATGCCTACCTACTTTCTCTCACCCTTACATCCTCCCGAACCCGAGAGAGGAGACAAAATAAAGGAAGGGGGACGTAGACTGACGTTTGCCTCTTCCTCTCGGTACATAACCAGTCTCTCCTCCGTCGCGACCCTCGTCCCGGCCACCAGCATCACGGCCACGGCCACCATGACCTCCATGGGCTCCATCTTGAGGGGCAAAGTCGCGGTTCCCACCGCGTTGTTCGTAGGCCATTGTTGGAGTTGCTACCTGGTCATTATCTTAGTGAGGAACCATCAACGGAGTGAAGGTATCGAGGATGCGATCCGGCAGGCTCAGTCCAGCTAGCAAACAGTGGAAAGCAGTAGGTAGCGCGTCAATCTGAAGGTGAAATATAAGGTAATGAATGTGAAGCGATCTCTCAGACCACAGCACAAACAGTCATCTATCCCAGAGCGAGCAAACGAGTTTCACGTCAAGAACAACAGCTTGGAAAAAAATGCCAAACAAGTGATGCAACCAGCCAGCCAGATAAGTAAGGTAGGTAAGAAGTACCTTAGGTGTTGCACATCAACGCTTGGGCCGAGAGAAGAATTGAGGTTTTCAATTACACAGGTGGTGAGTATCATTCAAGTCTTTGTGATGGGTTGGTGGTTTTTGGTCATGTGCTGAGGTGGTGTGGTGTGTCGGGTTGGTGTGTTGATCAATGGTGGTTCACGTGATAGCTCTAGGTCATGACATTGATTTACAGGCCGGCCGGCCGGATTAATCATAGTTCCATAACCCCCCCTTCTGGCATCCTGCTCCTGGTCGACCCGCCTCGGCTCGGCATCTTTTAAGTTAGTGGCGTCACCCGTTTCTGTTGCTCTTGTCTTCTTGAGGTGCTCAGCATTAATCTCAACAAGCCTCGAAGTAGTTTAGTAAAATACCTAATCTTACCTACATAGTAACAATAGCGGCCTCTACTACTCTGCTATATTTATTAGGCTGAGAGGCACGAAGGTTGCTAATATAGTAAGAACACCTAAGGAGTACTGTACCTCCAAACCTCAACGAGAGCTCACCCTATTATTCAACGGCTGGGAAAGCACGAGTACGATTACGGAGAAGGTGGATGGATGGATGGATGGATAGAAGATTGCATCACATCTCTCGCATTCATTCCTCTCACCATTTCTCTCTCCTGGTCTCTGCTGTCTCACTCATTCCTTACTGTGCTTCATTCCTCTCCTACCTTAGGTATGTTCGCATGCATGCATGTTGAAGACGAAGCATCGTTCTTGTGGAACCACTCCTACCTACTTACTTCCCTCACGAAGAATAATAAAAAACCAACACGATAGATAGCTGGAACAATCCCAAGAATCTAATCCCGGCCTTTCATGCCACTACCCCCCTCCCCTCTTTCCTCTTGGCCAGCAGCAGCACCTTTCGCCTCCTCCTAGTTCGTATTTCGATTTCGTCCCCTCGACATCCTCCTCCTCCTCCTCCTCCCTCCTCCTCCTCCTCCTCCTCCCTCCTCCCACGTCACAACTCTCCTCCCGGCACTCCTCCCGGCGTGCGCTCGATGTCTTCCACCGCAGCAAAGAATGTGACAGGCGCACAGCTTCGCGACCTCACGAAGAATAATCCTCTTGTCCAGCGGGGAGCTACAGGTCCAGTTCCAACGGTGTCCGTATCACATGCAAGCAATAATGTGAATGCAAAACAAACGTCAAAGTCGAAGGCTGCTGCTACCACCACCACCACCAACCCCACCACAATTTCCAACAATTCCCCCCATTCCACCACCTCAAATTCGAAAGGCAAAAGCTCGCACCTGCAACCCCTCGCACCAATTGTCCACGCACGTCTATTGAAAAAGTATAGGCATGTCGCTGCCGTACACTCGACAGAACGAACGTCGTGTCTTAGCCATGATTCTTCTATTGCTCCAAGTTTTCTAGGTTTCAGGAATTTGATGGTCATTGTGTTAGGTTCGTTTCCCCCCAAAGTCAATCGCCTCTATGTCCCTCTCGCTCAAATTAATGGCGCTTAGTTGTGGGAAACCTGCGATTGATGATTGAGAACTTCAAGAAGGTTAGCAATCCCCCTTCCCCCCTTGTCCTCGGAGCACCCTTCCTGACAAATGACAGTACGGAGTCTTGATTTGCATCCATTGCCACGATTATCGTCAACGAGACCTCCTTTTGGGCGGAGCGTTGTATTTCCTAATTCCATGCCATTTGTTCCTAGCATATGTGGTTGAGTTGGTTGCAGCACAGCAGGCAAGGGCATCACTGCGGACGGGGAAGAGAAGATCGGGAACCGCGACACCAGGAGGGAGTTACCTTGCCTCCGAGGAAGAACGGCTCAAGTTTCAGTCGACCTGGAAGCTTATAGCCTGGATACATGGGATCAATGTTTCGCTCTGCTTGCTCATTACCTCTGTCGTCGTTTATTTCTTCATACACCATCCGCTGATCGGAACATTAAGCGAGGTCCACGCCATCATTGTTTGGTTAAAGACAGCCTCTTACGCTTTCACAAATCGGGACCTTCGACATGCGTATCTGCACCCTTCAAGGCGAGAGGAGGATGCTCTGCCTGAGATATACGCCCAATGTCCATACCCCGAAAATATTACGCTTAACAACCTATCCTACTTTTGGTGGGCACCAACATTAGTGTATCAACCAGTATACCCACGAACGACCAAGATTCGGTGGGTTTTTGTTGCAAAAAGAATGGCCGAAGTGTTTGGGCTGAACGCATTCATGTGGATTGCGAGCGCTCAGTATGCCGCGCCCGTACTGCGAAACTCGATGGAAACCATCGCATCCCTAGATATCACTTCGATCCTGGAACGGCTGATGAAATTGTCTACTATAAGTTTGGTGATATGGCTCGCTGGGTTCTTTGCTCTGTTCCAGAGCTTCCTGAATGCATTGGTAAGAAGACACCACGCCTTGCGACTACACCCCTTTGACATCGAAGTTAAGTGGCTAACTCCTGATGTCGGTTATTCAGGCTGAAGTGATGAAATTTGGAGACCGCGAGTTCTATACGGATTGGTGGAATGCACCCAGTGTCGGAGTCTATTGGCGAACATGGAACAAGCCTGTCTATCAATTCATGAAGAGGCATGTCTTTTCACCATTGGTCGGTCGAGGCTGGAGCAGTGGTCATGCAAGCATTGCAGTCTTTGTTTTCTCTGGGGTTCTTCACGAATTGCTCGTTGGTATACCAACACACAATATCATTGGTACGCCCCTCACGTATCACCTCAGACAAGGAATAATCTAACCTGTTGCAGGTGTTGCTTTCATTGGCATGATTGCTCAACTTCCACTAATTGCAATTACTGCGCCGCTGGAAAAGATGCAAGGCATCAATGGAAAGATCATAGGCAATTGCATCTTCTGGGTTTCATTCACCCTGATCGGCCAACCATTAGCTGCATTATTGTATTTTTTCGCGTGGCAAGCGAAGTATGGAACAGGAAGCAAGTAAACTTCAAGGAGGACTTGACAAAGCACGCAAGTCTTTTGCCTTCGTTGACACCATGACGAAGTAGATTAATTAGATTTCTCTTGAATTTTCCGAGCTCAATAGTGCGGCCAGCCCCCCTCGATCTCTTTTGCGGCTATCCTCTGCCAGCCTGTTAGTGATATACGTTGATATCGTCTTTACGTTTATTGCTGCTACGTGGACGCAGTGCAGTAGGGCAACAGCATCCATAGGCATTCCTCCCAACTTGGCGATCTGGCAGATCTCACCATGTCTGTTTAAACCAAAGGTACACCAACCCTCCCGCAGACCCTCCTCCAGTAAATCTGCATCAACCAGCACCCTCTCTTCTCCATCTGCTCCTCCGCCAGGATAAAAGCTGAACGTGACACATAATGGCATGTGCAGTAAACTCAGAGGCACTAGCTCTCTCTCGGCACTCGTGTAAACCGTGACAGACTCCCCCTCGATACTTGTGTCTGGCTTTCTAAAGTGTCCCAAAGCTGCAATCACTCCTATGCATGCAGCATCAACCAAGTTGCCGTCATGACTTAAAATGTGGACATCTGCTCGTATCGACCACACCTTCGACCCCGCTATCAGGCAGAGAGACTCTGTGTCTAGACTTTGAGAACGGCGGATTGTCTTTTCGAGAAGACGAGAGAGGAGGGTTTCAGTCGACGAGGGGAGGGCGCCACTGAAGTGAGGAGAGGCCATGGGACTGAGTTCCGTTGTAATAGTGAAGAGGCCATCAAATGGTCGGTCGGGGAAGGGGGCTGTTACTTCGGCAGAGATTTGCGTGACAATCCTGAGCGAAAATTAGCTGCGTGTAAAACCAGAATCATAGAAAAGATACCTCGTCTTGCCCAGTCTAACGTCTGCGACTCCATATCCGTCTCCAAACTCTAGCTCCAGAGGTCGGAATTGATCAAACGAGCGGCCGTCTAATCGAATGTTTTCTTGGAGAGCCTTGGTAAAGAACTGCCGTTCATTCAAGGAGGATTCTACTTCACGAGGCATCTTGGTTGATTGGGGAATGCGCGATTGAGGCGGATAAAATTTCAGGTTTGGTTAGGAGCAATTCCACGCTCCCTTTGTAAATTTAGGATCTGAAGCCATGTCATTTTGAGCTTGGAGCATTCCGGCAGAAAAAGGCGGTGACAGACTAGCGCGTCAGGAATCCGCTCCGTCCCCAGATTTCTTATTGTTCCAGTATCAAGAACGCGACACTGGGCTTTTGAAGCGATTGAACCACGGAAATCAACATTTCATTAAAGCTTTGATACAATGACGACAGGTAGGAAGAGCCCGTGTTCTACCCGTTACACTGGCCATGCTAACTCTTCGCAGCCCACAGGCCTACCTTTGACCCCGTATGCCCTCCTCAATCACCAAACCCATGCAGGACATAACTGACCAGCCACCAGGCGAGGGGAAAAGAAGCGCAGAGAGGACCGGCATATCACCAGCGACTGTTACCAGCACACACGCAATTGAAAGTTCGGTATGTTTGTCAAGCAAGATCGCTTTTCACCATGCTAACCTCTCCCAGAAAACCAGGCCAGGGTGGAGATGCAGACAACCAACCTCGAGATCTCAGAGCCGAGCTCTTGCAAGCGGAGGCTGCGCACTTCGCTAAAGCCAAGGGTGGAAGGGTTTCTCCCGTAGAGGAGGCAGACGATGCTTCTTCTGCGAATGCGTTGAAAAGGAAACTCGAAATAGAGGGGCGTGAAGCGGACCAAGACTTGGAAGCCAAACGACGAAGGATTCTAGAAGAGACGAGGGCTATTGATGCAGATTCGGACGAAGCTGAGGATGATGATAGCAGTGAAGATGATAGGTGAGTCCTCTCTTAAGATATGGCGAGCTCTCCATAACATTCACAGCGACGAGGAAGATGAGACTGCTGAGCTGCAGCGCGAGCTGGAGAAGATTAAGCGCGAGAGGGCAGAGAAAAGGGAGCAGGAGGTCAGTTCCCACTTAGCAGGCTTGAGAGATACCTGCTGACCAGATTAGGAGCGCGAGAAGGCTGCCGCTGAGGAGGAGGAGAGGGAGCGCGACATTGCCGTCGGCAATCCGTTACTGAATCCAAAGGCAGACTTTAATGTCAAACGAAGATGGGATGATGACGTGATTTTCAAGAATCAAGCGCGAGGAACTGACGACAAGAAGAAGAAGGAATTCGTCAACGTGAGTAGTGGGAGGTGTGTCTCACCAAGTAACCAGGCAATCTGACCTTTCGCAGGACCTACTCCGATCGGATTTCCACAAGCGTTTCATGGGGTGAGCATTTCTCTTCATCATTCTTCTTTCCAGTCCTCCACACACAATCTTCAGACCAGGACTAATGTTCGTTTAATGCAGCAAATATGTTAGATAGCGAATCAAATTTTAGCCATGGGAAAGTGCAAGGGTCACGATTGAATTCATTCTGGACCGGGCATTTTCAGACGGACAGCTGAATATTCCATACTACTACAATCATACTACTCTGTACTGCTCCGTACCATCCGTATGATTACCTATTTCCCGGTCGTCTCCCTGTGTGTTCAGCAGGACATGGGCATGAATCCGCCAAGTCCTGGCAAAGGCATGCTTCATCCGGAGCCTCCCATTGGCCTGAGGTGCAGCCACACACATACTGTATGCACGGCCACGATCTGACGCAGTCGGAGATCCCCCGTTCATCGATGGACTGGCGGGCGTGCATCGCATCATCATTGGCATCTGATGATTGGCATTGGCATTATTGGCGGCGGGGTAAAAGACCTACCTGAAATGCCTCGAAGCTTGAAAAGGCCGGGGCGAGCTGTCAATTGATATTAGCTCCTCTCCTGCCTGCATGGAGTTTAGTAGTATAGTAGCAGTAGCAGCAGCCACAAACCGGATTTGGAGTTGAATACAGCTGAAATAATCAGGTTTCTCCCCCACAGAAGGGAAGGAGGGGGGACAGATGCAATTCTAGCTACAGATGACGCGGCTTGAACTACTACTGAACCTCTGGTCTCTGGATGTTGCTGGTTAGGACGGTGACGCTGGTACAGCAGTCAGTCCTGCTCACTACTGTACCCCTCTTTCAAATCACTCTTATTATTGTCTCGCCATCTGAGCAGCACTGTTGTACTGTTGTACTGCGGGAGTATAAAGTCTTTACCCTTTCCTCCTTCCTTCCTTCCAAACTGCGCCCTCTTTTTTACTCTATCCGCATCTCAATTTCACATCTACATCTCAATCGCACATTCAACTGCTCAAACATGTCTAGCTACGACAACGATAACAATGTAAGTTTTTCTTTCTTTTCTTTCTTCTCTCTTTCTTCCTTCTTTTTGGCTCGTCTTAAATAGGAGCTCACTCTAATGCGTTCCCTCTTAGAACTCGAGATATGGAAAGTCTTCGAGCAACGATGACGACGTATGAAGCCCAGTCTATGTTATTCGTTCCTCAATCTAACACTTCTGGTGCCAGGCTTCAGGATATGGCAACACCGATAGCTACGGGAGCACTGGCCGTGAGACTTCTGAACGATCGGGCTATGGAGGAAATGACAGCTCTTCCCGCAAGACGGACACCGATTCTTACGGCAGCTCGGGTCGTGGTGACAATTTAGGTTCTTCCAGGAACCAATCCGATACGTATGGCTCCGGCAACACTGATTCAGACTCCTATGGCAAGCGAAATACCAGCGACGATAACTACGGATCGAGCAACACTGATTCCTACTCCAAGCGCAATACCGAAGATGATAACTTTGGGTCCAGCAACACTGGTTCATCCAACACATATGGATCAGGCAACACCGATTCGGACTCCTATGGGAAGCGAAACACTGGCAGTGACAACCTTGGCTCGAGCAACACTGATTCCTACTCGAAACGAAACACTGGCGATGACACATATGGATCTGGCGACACTGATTCATCCAACACATATGGATCAGGAAACAAAGGTTCATCCAATACCTATGGTTCTGGCAACACAGATTCATCCAACACATATGGATCGGGAAACAAAGATTCATCGAACACCTATGGATCTAGCAACACGGATTCATCAAACACATATGGATCCGGTAACAAAGATTCATCGAACACCTATGGCTCAGGAAATACCGATTCCGACTCGTATGGCAAGCGCAACACTGGAGATGATACCTATGGGTCAAGCACCAATGATTCAGACTCGTATGGCAAACGCAATACTGGGGATGATGCCTATGGGTCAAGCACCAAAGATTCTTCAAATACGTATGGTTCAAGCAACAATGATTCATATGGTTCGTCAGACCGCAACACATCGAGCGGTTATGGTGACAACGACTCGAGCAAGAACAGTGACAGCACGGCAGGAAAGATCCTGGAGAAGGCTGGAGGCATCTTCAAGAGTGATAAGCTTGCTGAGAAGGGCCGTGAAAAGAGATCCAATGCTGGATATGATGAAGAATAGACAAGTGCTCGTTATCCGTATGGCTTGTGATACTGCTAGTGTGTTTTGGTAGCTTGCTTGATTACCTTTGTTAGTTGGTTCTTCAATGGGAATACTTTGTCCCCTTTCCTCCCGAGTAATGCATGTGTAAATGTGAAGACGCCTAGAAGCTTCGCGAGCAGTTACGTTCGACTCCCTTCGTCTTTTTGCACAAAGGAGATTGGAATGTTCTGCTCGATATTTTGTTCCGGCGTTGAAGACGGACGTCCTCGCTTACTCGTGCTTGGCCATTTTCTCAACAGTTGCCAACCATGAGTGAGTGAGAATGAAAGACACAGAGACCGACCAGCACCAAGAACATTTCAAGTTACCATACCGAAATTCGTAGATAGTCCTCACCGAGGTACCTAGAGTAACTACCTAGATACGTAGGTACTTAGACACGTATCCAGCCTGCCAGTTTGTTTTTCACCGGATTTGATGAGTAATAAAAGATGTGAGTGAGGACCTTGATGGGCGCATTTACTTGGCACCTTGGCACTCGAGTCGTTGTCTTTGTGAGATATCCGACGATTGCCCGATGGAAAACATTCCTTGCTCGCACTCCAATTCCCAAGCACTACCACTACAGCTGCGACTATTTTGATCCAGCTCCCCATCGCTTCAGATACATAATTACCTACCTTACCTATCTATACAATCCGGCATAGCTACCTACGCGTCGGCTTGCCGCCCTCCATCGCCAGAAATACTCCGTAGACGACAATCTTTCTCGAAATCCCGGTGTGCATCATCGTCATCGGTGCGTGGAGAAAGCAGTTTTGGGGCTTGAGGAGGGCAAGCGCTGGACTCAATCATCATGGATGCCAGCACGCAAGTTGACAATGATACTCGAGGTTGGATTATGTGCGCCACAAGTGGCATCGGTATGTGTTATGTTCCATCTCCCAGTCTTCAACCACTCACCAGGTGCCCCTCTTATTGTAGCTTGTGTTGCGGGAGCCAGCATCATCTGCGTGGATGTCCTCATCCGTTGCATACCTAGCAAGTCGAACTTCAGGATACAAGATAGCAACGTTTTCCTGGCCTCTTCGTTGAGTTTGAGCTTTGGTGTGATGGTGAGTCTGTTCCTCCAGAGTAGGTTCCCATGCTTACCGCTCCTAGATGTTTTCTTCACTTTACAGCATCCTGCCCTCGTCAAAAAAGTACCTCGAGAGGAGTGGTTACAACCCATCGACAGCAGCTTGGATCTTGTTGGGCTGTTTCGTTGGGGGTTTTGTCGGCATACAAATCATCTCGAGATTTCTACACCACTACATCCCTCGCATGTGGTCGACTGCGATCACAGCCACGACGAGGAAGCACACAAACACGCGAAGCATTCTGGAAGAGGAGAGTCTCGGATCAGAAATAGCCGGAGCCACAGTGCTGTTAACCGCAAAGACACTGAAGTAACGCCACTTCTCTCATCCGAGGGAAATGGGAAGTCAGTTCACACAATTGATCCTTCTTCTGGTAGTCATCGCCATGGCGATACGTCAGAACGAAGGCCATCGATGATCCAAGTCCAGAAGCGAGTTATGTCCTTTGTCAAAGATACAAAGCCCAATTGTGATTCAACTGGTCCATGTTTTGGGTACTCGGATCCCTGCGGTCAAGAATGCTTGAAAAATCTCATACAGAAAAAACCCAGTACCTCCCGTTACTCTACCATATCCCGAATTTCAGCAGCACACTATCTGGGTAACAGTCATCACCCTTTGCTAATTGAAGAAAACTCGGAACGGAGTGGAAGACCGAGAGTCAGATCACCCTCGAATGGACCATGTGAAGAAGAGGACAATGAAACAACGTCACCATCTGGATCCGAACACGAGGACCTCGAGTCTCAGCATCATCACCACGTTCCTGAGAATGCTTTCATGAGCATAGGTTTACAAACATCTATTGCGATCGCCCTTCACAAAATCCCAGAGGGCTTTATTACCTACGCCACAAACCATGCTAACCCATCCCTTGGTTTCTCGGTTTTCATGGCTCTTTTCATTCACAACATCTCTGAAGGCTTTGCTCTTGCCTTGCCTCTATATCTCGCGCTTAAAAGTCGGGGATGGGCAATGTTTTGGGCTTCCTTGCTTGGAGGGGTAACGCAGCCTCTTGGAGCCGCAATCGCGGCTGCTTGGTTTAAGATTGCAGGCCATGACGGCCACAAGCCAGGTTCTGCGGTCTATGGCTGTATGTTTGCGATCACAGCGGGTATTATGGCGAGCGTTGCATTGCAACTCTTCGCCGAGAGCTTGACTTTGAACCACAACAGAAATTTGTGCATTGGTTTTGGTTTTGTTGGAATGGCAGTAATGGGTGCAAGCAATGCGCTCACTTCGTAGTATAGAAGTCGGAGCTCTTAGGGCTTAATAAGTATTGCATATGGGAGGCGT
This sequence comes from Tetracladium setigerum, assembly GCA_031472005.1. Lineage (NCBI taxonomy): Eukaryota > Fungi > Ascomycota > Leotiomycetes > Helotiales > Tetracladium > Tetracladium setigerum. Next base: position 1,241,994 of record PZJY01000008.1, on the reverse strand, counting down.
TTTTAACTATTGGGGCATAGCATGCATTCTCTTCTGTAAAATGCATGAATTCCTTGGGCTTCGTATTTGACACGGAGCTTAAATACTTGCTATTATGTTTTGGCTCAACTGAATTTCGGTTCGTGTGATTCAACCCAAATCAAATAAGATCCTCATGGAATCCTGTCTATTGCACAAACGCTTCACCATCCATAACGACTGCTCGCCTCCTGCCTGTTGCTCTTCCCCTTAGCGAAGCTCTCCTCCAACGCATCCTTCTGTTGTACAGCTGCGTTAACTAATTGCTTCAAGCTGTGCTTGCCAGGAGCAATAGCGCGAACTGGGTTGAGAGCGACTTGCTCGCCCGCGGCCCGAAGTTCCTCGTTATGCAGGTACTCTTTGTCCATGTTGAAGTTGATAACATTCATAGCGGATTGTCCTCCCCGACCTGATTTTTGCCGCCCGAAAAGCTGCCTTCGCTCTGCAGCCGATAGTTTCAAATCCCCTGCAATCTCGCTGAGGGATTGAGAGACAGGTGGGGTGGGAACGGCAGGTGGAGGAGAGGTTTGTGAAGTTGTAGGGGTAGAGTGATCATATGAAGCTTGGAAATCTTGTGATTTTTGAATTCTATTATCGTCTGCTTCATCACTCCCTCCGTATATCATAGGTTGGTATTCCTTGCTGGATGGTGTAGATGTAACATTATCCGATTCTGCGGACATTGAAAAGAGAGAAACTTTCGGTCGTAGTGCCGACTTTTCTAAAGGCTGTGGAGTGATAGGAGTTGGAGCAGAAGGAGCAATCAAGGCAGTCTTCTTTTTTGTTGGCTTCCGCGATACTGACAATGGCCTGAACATCAAAGGTTTCCCCACAAGTTTGACCTCTTCAACCGGTTCCCTTGGTGGGCTTCCTTCGGCATTTGTTCTTGTGCCATGCGCCCGAGACTCCTCTGCGCCGTACCCTTCTGATGATTCTCCTCCACCGCGATCAAAGGCTGGCGCAGCTCCAGTCTTGAAGCTGATTCTCGCTCCAGGCTCGGATTGCTTGTTCTGGCCTGCTCCTAACGTTGTACTCGTTGCCTGCGTTGTGCGCTTCGGGGCTGGTAAGAAAGAATTGAACCCTCCAAAAGTGCTTCCACCACCGGTCTTGACGCGCTTCGTGGGCGGCTCGTCGCCTCTAAAATCTTCCTTTGGAGCTGCTTGAGGAAGAGATACCTTGATCTTACCAGGGTTCGATCGGTCTACGACTTTGGAGAAAGCGGGCTTAGGTTGAGTCGGACGAGGTAACTTGGCTGGGGGAGGTTGCTCAGTGTCCGAGTTATCGGAGTCGGAATAGTCGACAAGTCCCATGGTTCTATGCGAGCGTGGACTGTGTTGGGGGCGATGGGGGTTGTGTTCTGGAATGTTAGAACTACTTTGGTTGAGTATGTGAAAGGGTTCAATAGTGTCGTAAATAAAGAGGACATGGGTTAAATTCCGGTTAAACTGATAGCTCTCCAATCTATCGTGGCAGATAAACCTCCACCATCGCGTTGGCGTCAGACTACAACATTCAGCAATGCGACTCAATTCACCAGGACCTCTCTTATGTTTTATTGCACGTTGATGGCGACGTCAGGTACTCGCGAAATATGTCGGTAATTCAGGTAGAGGAGTAAGTATCACATCTACGTTACCTTCTCCCAGGCGCTCGCTGACCGCATGAAGTTTGGTCTCATACCAACTGCGAACGAACTACTTGAACTCCATTGCAGATGGAGTGGGCGAACGACTGATCACCATCAATGATGGTTTTCTGAACAGCACCGGGTTCAAGGCTGCTGGGTGGCGGCCCAATGCTGGTGCAATCAAAAGAACACACTCCCCACCAATACCGACAGCCATTACCTCCGAATACTTCCAGGCTCCGAGGTCTGCTGGCCTCACCTCGAATGGTCTTGACGATGAAGTGGAAGAGGGCGGCATGTTGACAGGGGGCGCTGCTGGTGATACAGTTGGTCCAGGTATTGCCGTTAAGAGGCGTCGAAGACGAGAGCAGATGGAGGAAGAGGACAGTAGTGATTTGAGTGATGATAGCGAGGATGAGGGAGATCAGCGAGCAGCGCAGCAAATCAAGTTCTCTAAGATGCCAATTCGGAACCGCTCAGGCTCATCACCACTTCGGAGTTCCAATCTACGACAATCTTCCACTGTTACGTCTCCAGCTAAAGCATTAGGTGGACAGGCAAGGCGAGGTTCGCAATCGGCTTTGGAGGCTGTGAAAGAGCGCGCAAGGCGAGATACTGTTACTAGTAGCGAAATGTCTTCGGAGAATGAGTTCGATGCGTCAGCTTTTCAGAGACAACGAGAGGCGACCAGAAACGCTGCCAAAGCAAGCAAGGCGCTCCTCCGACACACTTCAGACCCGGATGTAGGTATTCGAAGACAACAAAGCGACTTGCTAGAGGAAGAAGAGGAAGATTCTGATGGTTCAGACATGGATTCCGAGTACGCTGGGAGTGTTGACTCGGCCACCATGCTGGATAGCATTGACAGGCCAATTAACTCGTCTCCAACACACGTTGTTGGAACAGTTCCCCGAGAACTCACGCGCTCACCAACTAAAAAGTCAAAACCCGCCCCTCCACTGCTCCCTGCGCTTCCTCCGCCGAGGCCAATTAGCATGGTACAGCCAAAAAGTCTACTCTCTGCTGCTATTAGAGCGAAACGGACGAAGGCAGCAATGCCATTTGAGTCCTTCGCATCCCTCTCGGGCCAAGGTGACCCAAATCCTTTGAATCTCCGTATTTGGGCTCCCTTTGCTACATCTACTACGAAGCCAATTGAGGTGCTGATCCGGAGAAGCACCCACGAAAATGAACAAAAAGACCGCCCGGCAAACAACCGACAGGTTACAGTTGCAGACCTGATTGGACTAAGTCTTTGGAGGTATAATGAGGAAAAGCTTGAACCACCTATCCCACCCGAGAAGCTCAACGTCAATCGATGGACTTTACGTCTGGTGGAGGACGAAGAGATAGATTTTGATTTCCCACCCTTAGAGCGGAATAAACTCGTGGTTTCCTTCACAACAGCCAACAACAAGGCAGCTAGGTCACGATCAAACTCAAAGCCATACGATGAATTCGCACTGGTTGCTGCCACTGAAGAGCAGTTCCAACAGAATCAAACTGTTACACCACAGTTTAAGCTTGAGACAGCCGCTCAAACCGATGTTGAAGAATTGGCTACACCTAAGAGCACTCCTGTGGTCACGTCGTCGTTGCTTGCAACGACCGTTTCTCGACAGAACCCTCTCTTGACTACCATGACAGCACGGCGAAACAACTACATTCTTGCTGATATGCCTGCTGTGGGATCGGCCGTGTCCCCCTCGATAGCGAGGAATGGGGCAAAGAAATTACTGAGGGTCAACATACATTCTGCAGATGCCACCCCAGGCCAAATGATCACCCTTGACGTTACCACCGATACCTATCTGGCGGATGTACTCGATACCATCTGCAAGAAGAGGCAGCTCGACAAGGCCAATCATGTCTTGAAGTTGAAGGGATCCGGAACGGTGGTCCTCTTGGACCGGACTGTCGAATCAATTGGCAACTCTACGGAACTGGACTTATTCCGTCGTCGCTTTGCAACCGATGGACCGCTTACCATGTCTGGATCGCCAGGAAGTGGATCGCCCAAAATACCTGCCCTCACGGATCGTTCAGATGTCCGCAAGATCAGAAAGGGCCAGATGATGGGCTCTCACCCTCTCGCGCAGGAGAGTATCAAGCAAGATGAGGTGGGAAGCGCCAACTACAAAAAATACACGGTTTGGAGGAAGCAACCGATGCGATTTGTAGGCATGAATGAGCGAGTGCTTGCGATTGATGGGGAATATCTTCATATTATGCCCGCTTCATCGGGCAAGACGATGTTTGATGGACAAGGCAAAACCACGACGGTTCACTTCTCCAATGTCATCGGGTGCAAAGTTTCTCGAAGACACCCTACCAACTTCAAGGTAAGCGTTCCCCGCATTCTGAGGTGCTGTATCGTCGTTCTAATGGATGGTGATTTGAAGGTCATTGTGTATCGAACGACCGAAGCCAAAAAGTATGACTTCGAGGCCAAGAGCGACGAGGCTGCGGCCGAAATCATCCGAGAAATCAAGAAAGGCATCTCGCCTTATCACAATCCATGATTGCAAGCGTAAGAGCACAGCGCTTTTGGTTCTATTACAGTACCTGTTCATTACGGCACAAGTTGGAGCGAAGACCCGAAGCAATACCGTAATAATGAAATGAATAATTGGGGTGGTACACAAAAAGCAGCAGCACAAATATGACGAATGGCCCACGGTCATGTCATTGGTCCACAATGCTGAAGCATGTCAAGGACGCCAAGGACGGGGCTTTAGCGGCCCCATGTGGAGATCTGACGATCATGTTACAGTACCTATGGTACGGAGTACCTCGGTAAGGTAACTACTAAAGGTAATTTACATTACCTACTCTGCAAAAGCAAATGCAAATGCAAATGCAATCGCATCTCAGTTCAATGATATTGATAATGATGTTGCTGTCAAAGACAAACGAATCTCTGGCCAAACAAGTACCTACACCGCTATACAAGTGCTGCTCTGCTTTCCCACCCTCTTTTGTTGGCGGAGCATCCATCTCAGCTCGGGGCAGGCGGCGAGAAAAGTCGCCATCATTAGCAGCTACCTTACGAGCTTGCCTAGGTATCTACTTGTGGGAACCTTAAATGAGAACAAGGAAACCTTTGACTTTGTCGTCATGTTACTAAGTAACGAACGAGTAACACCACGATGATCATCGGCCTGCGAGCTGTCCGCGCATGAAACGTGCACTCCTCCTACTGCTGCCGTCGTTATTGAGTTGGTCAGTTTGTGACGTACTGAGCGTCGCGGGCAGTACGAGTTACCTACTTAGTGAGCTGCACTACGCATTTATTATTATATAACAAGCTTCGCAACCCCTCTCTGCCTCACAACCCAATTCTTATTATTTGACCTTTTGTGACGACTCCAACTTTGTCAAGTCAAACCTCGCTCGCTTCCATCCACATCTTAGAACTCCCATTCCTACACATACCTATATCCGCAATAATCATCATGCAATTTAAAAGCACTCTCGCCTTAGTCCTCGCTGCGACAGCCTCGGTTTGTTGCCCTCCCTAGCTCTCTCATCTCTCCAATTAATTTCAATTCTAACATCAAATTAATTCTCTTAGGCCCAAGTCGGCAGTTTTCTCTCATCTGTTGGTGGTGAAGCCTCGTCGGCCGTAGCTTCCCTGACCGGGGCTCCCTCCAGCATCCTCTCGTCCATTGCCTCTGATGTTTCATCCCAAGTATCTTCCATCAACTCCGAGTTTTCTTCTATTCAATCCTCTGTCGCTACCATCACTGGAAGTGGCTCCGCTGCCCAATCTTCCGCCTCCTCTGCGTACGTCCGCCCCATGACCGTCCAGCTCCCGAAGTAGAAAAAGAAGAAGAAAGCTTATTCATCATGTCTCTGTAGTCTCTCGTCCATCGGATCGTCAGTCTCCAGCCAGCTAAGTGGCGTCAGCAACTCCGCGTCATCCCGATTGTCCTCTATCACCAATACGGGATCTGCCGTTGTCAGAACCACCACCGATTCAACCGGGGGTGTGTTGACTACGACAAGCACAAGCAGAGCTGGTGCAGCAGAAGCTTTCCAAACCGGTGCCGTTGCTATGGGCGCTTTGTTTGGAGCTGGAGCTATGGTCGCCAACTTGTAAGGTCCATTGGATATAAAAAGTTCAACAACAAGGGTAAAGTTGCTTGTAATATGAAAATGTAACTTGCATGTATTTGATTGAGTGGATATTCTTTTGAAGGAGGGCATTGAAATAAAAACAAGGGCAAATATAATGATATAGTTGTTTAGTTGGCTGCCCCTCAGTGATACCGCTCGCTCGCCTTTGAATTTGAACTTCGGTAGGGAGACTACGCCTATTACGATTTGAATCTCGCCACAAACAATTCTAGAAAGTCCTCAAATTTTCTCTGCCTCCCACTCCTAGATTTTAAATACATACACCCGAAGGATACTAGGAGAGCACGAATAGTCGTAGACGAGATCAATGCCTTGGATGTAACTTGCAACCTTTTAAACGATTCAAAGAGATTTCAAGAAGTGTAACTGGCCTTTCAACTGAGGAGCAAAGCTCGAATGTCCCGTGCCTCGTTCACATAGCACAACCAGACTTCTATTCTCCAGTGCCGGGCAGGCAAAACTGGGGAGAGTGTGCCTTGCTTGATGGTATGACAGAGTGACTTCTGATACCGAGTAATCGAGGCTATCCAGTCTCAAAATTCAGGTCCCAGAACAGTGAAAGCACAGTAGCAGTTGTATTATTCACTAGTGGCGCTCAGAACACTTCTGGGGTCTACAGCCTCCATTTCTCATTGACCACTGCAGTAGGTGGAATCAAATCATATGCGCTTCTCCATACCAACTATACCACAGTTGACATGGAACAAGACAGGAAGACCTAGCGAAGAACAATCCCTGCGAACGATTTCCTTGATGTCTACCGCCTAGAGCGACTCCCGACTGTAACCGTAATACACTTACACCTGCCAGTATTCAAAAAGTACTCGCAAAGAGATGCTCAAATGATTGTGGAGCATCTTCGACCAGCTAACACGACGTCCTAGTCTACCAACCGACCACGCAACCCCGAAACAATATATCCTCCTCCCATCAATAATCCAGCCGTGACACCACCCGCCGTTTCGTCCATCCATCATTTCCGTTGCTCACAATTAATAGGATAGGAAATGATCGTCACAACAATATGCGCGTCGTACATATGTGCACATGACGAGCTCTGCGAGAATGCCAGATGGTTGTCTATCAACATTGAATCCGTGCAACTAGAAATCCAGGAACTTATCGGCGTGTCTGGAATCATTAGCCGGAACTTCACTCGTCTAGGATTGGGGGAACTTACTCGTCATGGCCATTTTGACCATATGCCTCGGTCTCTTCTGGGTACTTGTCGAATTGACTTGCATCACCAACACCAGCCTTGACCGGAGGGACATATGGAGCGTCAATATCTTTTTTCGCTAACCTCTCCCATGTGACCTCGGCAAACCATTGGTGATTCTTAACATCTTCGGAGCCTCCGTGGAGATTTCCAAGTCGTTTGGTGAGATCAGCAGTGATAAGTCTTTGGAGCAAATCCTGTGCATCTGGATGGATATAAGGTGGGTACTTCACACGCCCTTTGAGAATGTTCTCGTAGATTTTCATTGGTGAGCCACCATCCCAGAAAGGTGTGAAACCACACAGCATTTCAAAGATCAGGATTCCTAAGGACCACCTTGGAGGGAATTAGAACTATTCACTGGAAATCCATGCCATATATACATACCAATCAACGGACTTGTTGTATCCTTTACTAGATACAACTTCTGGAGCTAGATAATCTGGCGTTCCGCACAGAGTCCAGGTGATATCTGGAACCTTCTTGGCGAAACCGAAATCTGTGATCTTCAAATGGCCATGACGATCAAGCAACAGATTCTCCGGCTTCAAGTCACGGTAAATGATGTGTTTTGAGTGGAGATATTCTAAAGCAAGAGTGACTTCCGCAGCGTAAAACTTAGCCACGGGATTTGGGAATCTCTGAGCGACTTGTTAGCAAGCAACACCCTCCTTTGTGGAACGGCCTGCGCCTTACCTGTGACTTGCGCAGAAGTGAAAACAGCTCTCCCCCTTCAACGAAATCCATCACCATGTAGAGATTCCTGGAGTCCTGAAAAGTGCCCCAGAGAGTGATGAGGAAGGGATGCTTGACTTCTTGCAGCATCTTCCGCTCATCATTGGTATGTTCAACCTGCTTCATTTTTACGACTTGCTGTTTCTTCAACACCTTGACAGCGTAGAAGCGTTGGTTGTGCTTGGATTGGACCAGGTGAACACGGCCAAAACTTCCCGTTCCCAATGTCCTCAAGATCTCAAAGTCTCCCAATGAGTATTTTCCCTTGGTCTGCCTCACCACTGTCTGCTGTGCCGGTTGAGGCGAGAGGCTACTCTCCGCCGCGACGCCAGATGGTTTCGGGACCGAGTGTGAGGCACCGTCATGTTGCGAGGGGCTGACGAGACTATTGATGCTCGGGAGGTTCTGCTGATCGGCTGGGTGGTAGGCGTGCTGCTGTTGATGGGCGGCTACACTTTGTGCCATATCTGGTTGCTCGCCACAGCCGCGGGACGTTCTTCCTTGGTGGGGTCTGTAGATTGGGGAGGGGGAGCTGCCGCGGACTGGGGCTCGGGATGAGGTTCGGGATGGGATTGGGGGTTGCTGGAGTGGGTGGAGGCGTTGTCAATCGGATTATCAAAGGGCTTTGAGGAGGTCGGGGTGATGGGGCTCGTGGGCTGGCTGGACGGGAGATCTTTTTGACCCGGCGGGGACTCCTTCGTCCGTTTCTTCTTGAGGAAACCGAGTGTCGGCATATGAAGGTTTGGCAGACTGGTGATCTCGAGTTGACAGGTCGTCTGGCTAGCAAAGTCTCACAATGCAGGCTGGACAACGAGGACGAGAACGAGGAGGGCGAGGCCTTGGTCAAGCTAGTGTGGGGCTCGCCTTGCGATGAGAACGACGACTTCTAGAAGGTCTCAAGCTGCGCAGAGCAATAGAGCAGGCCAAGATGGGCGACGGCTGCTTGCAGGCGGGGTGATGAACGGACGACGACTGGGATGGGATGGGATGGGATGGGTGAGTGAGTGGTTCGTTCCTTGTCGCAAGTATGGAGATTGATCGATTGGGGATGGATGGTTACAGCCAGCACAGCATCAATGAGGTCTTCGCTTCCTCCCTGGGGCAGAGGAAAGTCAGTGGTCGCCAGATTGTGAGGCACAGGCACTTCTTCTCCCTTAAGGTATGATGATGATGATGATGATGAGGGGCGAGTGTTGCGAGGGGGTTGGTAATTGGGAAAGAAAGGCTGTCGGTCGGTCGGTCGGCTGGGGGAGGAAGAAGCCACCACCACCCAGACTGTGAATCAGATCAAGTCAGCTAGTTGCACTCTCTCTCTCTCTCTCTCTCTCTCTCTTGGAACCGAACAGAATGAAGCAGGCCAATTGGAGACAGCAAGTGGGCGACAGATACATAGGTAGGTGTATATCACTTACCAAGAAGTACTTCACACAGTAAGAGACAGACGGCCGCCGTCAGTCAAATCGACGATGGCAGCTTGGACGAGGAGAGCGAGAGCGAGAGCGCGAGCACCCAGTCGCAGGACAAAGGAGGCAGAAGAGAAGAGAAGAGCTGAGCTGTGGGGGGGAGATTGGCGATTGGCGATTGATAGAGAGAGATTCTATTTATTATTTGGGAGAGTATTTGGGAGAGAGAGATAGAGAGAGAGAGAGAGAGAAAGGGAGAGAGTATTTGGACTTCTGAGAGTTGTGAGAATTGTGAGAATTCCGGACTGGGTCGTTGTCGTCGTGAGGGGAGGAGACGGAGAGGGGGGATGGGCGAGGGAGGAGGGGAGGAGGGGGAAAAGATTATTGGCAGGCGAAGGGAGAGAGCGAGGGAGGGAGAGAGAGAGAGGCTGGTGGGCTGTGGGGTTGCCAGATCTTTGGGACAGCAAGAATCGGAAAGACTGGATGGAATACAGAACAACAGGGGCAGCCAAGGTAGGTAAGTATTCCACTGGACTGGTAGTAGAAAGATGAATGATGATTACAAGTAGTTACAATTACCCCTTATACTTATACTTGGAGGGTAGATAGGTAGATAGGAGAGGGAGGTAGTAGTCAAGATGTTACTTTAATTTAGAGCATCATCAGACGAAGGAGTGAGAGTCCTTTCTTGAGTACCTATTATGATGATTATTATTGTTCCAATTTCAATTGACTACCCACCTTCCTTCTACCTTCTACCCTCTACCTACCACTCAATGGTATATAAGAGTACTATTTGTTACATACCTTGATGCGATCGATGGCCGCCACCTGATAAGAAAGGTCAAAGGGCAGCTCGCTCCATCCATGAACCCAACCCCGCTCCGCTCTGGTGACCAACCCCACTCCACTCACTCACTACCTTACTGCTAGTCAAAAGTAGCTGCATATACTTGTTTGCGGACAGACAACCTCTTCATCCGAGTCCGAGTTCTTGCCCTCCATAGAACTCAATCCTCATCAGTATTATTATTGTTATTATTATTACTATTATTGTTATACTGTAAGTATCATCATAATCATAATCATAATGATAGTGATTATGCTGCCTCGCTACCCTCCACAACTCTGCTCCTCAGCAGCTTCTACGAGTGTCCATAGTCCTCTAAGAAGGGATTGATATTGGCTTTGCCCATGACTTGCTGCACTCCTGTATCCCAAAAAAACAAAAAAACAGCCACCGCCGTGACTCGGGCCAGAATGGTTAGGTGTTCATGCGGTCGTCCTACGAAAGGAAAGGTACAACAAGGAGAGACCTACCCGTAAGTAACAATCAATGTGAGCGAGCATATAACAAGCAAGCATTGTTGCGAACATCATCATGCTAGGACCTCGTGTTCCCTCTATCCCTGGAGAATACAAAGGCGCTCCCTTGCTCTCACACCATTGGGCAAGATTACCTCACCAACTAAGAATGCATTCGCACGCAGCTCGATAACGCCCTTTAACGTCACGCCGGGATGTGATATCGTGCCCCCAATAAACACCGTTGCTGTGTTGGTTGTTTCCCAGATTATTGCAATCCTCTTCCTGTTTAGCGATCTCGAAACTCCGCCCACATCTGGTCGATGACCTGGAACACCTCAGTGACAGCCTGTATGATGTCTTCGCTGACCTCCTGCCCTCCGAGCTTCTGTTGGATCTTGTCTGGATGCCACCTCACTCTCTCCAGCTTCAGAACCTTCCCCAGTTGTGCCTCCGTCGGTTGGCCTGATGTAGGTGCGTAGAGGAAGAAGCGCTCGATTTCCTTCTTCGAGACATCTTTTCGCTGCCCGCTCTCCACCGGCCAGGGAATGGAGGCAATAAACACCTTGTTCGTCGAGCCAGCACCATTAAGATACTCCCATTTCTCAACGTACCGATTCCACTTTTCCAGCCATGTCTTCTGTGATTTTCGTTCCTGCCCTCTCTTGAGACTCTCCTCTACCTTCTTCCTGAAACTATCAGCCGCACGCTCCTCCTTCCTAGCCTCTTTCGCTCTTTGCTCCCTTTCCTTTCTAGCCGCGTCTCTCTGAGCCTTCTCCTCGACCAAATGTTGATGCGTTTTCTCGTACATCTTCGCCCGAACAAAGGCTGCGTATTCATCATCTGTCATACGCTCCAGCTTGCCGGTTGGGCTTGTCTTGATATCGGAATAGTGGTGGATGGGTTGACCGTAGACTCCCTCCCAATACTGAGCTCCCTCATCATCTGCCATTGCATCGAATAGACTCTCTCTGAAAGCTACGTCAGGGTCGACTTGCTGCTGAGGGGAGTTCCTTGATGGGTTGCTTTTATCGCAAGAGGGTTGCTCACTGGTGGTTGATCGTCGTCGTCTCTTGCTTCGATGGTGGTGGCGATGGCGGCGCCTTTCTGATGTCTGTTCTGGGGAGCCACGAAGTTCCTCTCGCTCGCTACGATCTCTTCTCTTCGACTTAAATCGAAACTTCGAAGTCGATCCGTCGGCATGGACTTTCTCTCTATCGTGCTCACCTCCGCCCCCCAAGGAATTCTCTTCCAACGATGCCATGTTCGTGTTGTTGAATAACTCCCAAACGAGTGTTTGTGGAGTAACCTTACCCTTAGCCGACTAAGCGTGGTAAGGTGAAGTGTGATTCTGCTTCCACAAACAAATGGCGGGAGTGGAGGTGAATTGAGCCAGCAAGGGCAAGGCTGTGGTGCCGTCTGAAGTTCTGAATAATAATCTGCTTGGTGACGAAATGCGGCCGCTTGCTCGCGTTCGGCTCCACCACTTCTTCTTGCACCCCTTTACAGTAGGGTCGGTCCGCCAGATTTCGCAAGTTACACCATCACCAAACGTTGTTCTTTGAATCCATCGCCAGTTTTCAATCAAGATGTCTAGTAAGGGATTGTCCTATGGTCTAAATCTCACGAAAAAAACCAATGGAAAGGCAGCACCCCCTCAACGACGAAAGGCGCTATTTAACGATGATGATGATTCAGAGGAGGAAGCCAAAGCTGGTGAGAATGGAGTCGAGGAGATTGGGGAATTTGGAGGACTTTCGAACAGCACCATGCCCTCAAAACCCGTACGGAGTGGAGGGGTCAGCCAACCTAGTAAAGGGAAGCTCAAGCTCAATCCCCTGAAGCAAGTCCCTACTGGCGCATTCGGAGATCTCTCTGAATCCTTCACCTCAAAACAGCATGCAAAGAATGCCGAAGAGTTGGATCCGAACATTTACGAATTTGACGCGGTCTACGACTCATTCCGGCCCGAAAAGAAGGTTACGCAGGAAGATAGGGAACGCAAACCCAAATATATGAAGAGTTTATTGGATGCGGCGGCTGTGCGAAAGCGCGATTCTACAATTGCGGAGGAGAAAAAGCTAGCTAGGGATCGAGAGGCCGAAGGGGACGAGTTCGCAGACAAGGAGAAGTTTGTTACTTCGGCATACAAAAAGCAGCAAGAGGACAACCGAAGGATAGAGGAGGAGGAGAAGCTACGAGAGGAACGGGAGGCGAAGAAAAACAAGGGGACGGGTATGACTAATTTCTACAAGAATATGCTCGAGAAGGGAGAGCAAAGGCATGCGGAGGTCGTCAAAGCTGTCCAGGAAAGACTCAAGAAAGGTCCAGTAGAAGAGGATGAGCAGGAGAGAGAAAAAACCGAGGCGGACATCGCCCGCGAGATCAACGAGAAGGCAGCCGATTCTATTGCTCTGAACGATGAGGGACAAGTTGTGGATAAGAGACAGTTGCTAAAGGGAGGTCTGAACATCATACCCAAAGCAAAGACCGCAACCACCGTTGTACCTCGTGGCAACTCCAAACCAAGCAACTCTGGCGGCCCAGGGTTTGTTGGCGCCGGTGGAGGGAAGCAGGCGATGCGAGAAAGACAATCTCGGATGATGGAAGCTCAACTCGAGCAGGCGACGAAACGAGCTTTGGAGGAGGATGAAGAGGAGAGGCAAAAGGTGGAGAGGGCTTCCAAGAGCCGCAAGACAGAGGGAGATATCATGAGTGCGAAGGAGCGATACCTGATTCGGAAGAGGGAGGCGGAGGAGGCAAAGAAGAGGGGAGAGTAATTGGTATTCCTATGCCACACAAAGGACAACCCATCGTACCGCGACGAGTAGGTAGCGAAGCAAGCATCCTGATGATACTGCTTTCCCCGCCACATCCATCTGGATGTAGCAAGCAACAATGGATCCCTCAAATGAGAACGACCAATGAATAAATTTCACAATCAGGACTTGTTCTTAGATTTCGCCAACAAAACACCATGCTGGATCACCTGCTAGAGCTTCCAGTCGGGCAATATTCGTGAAATGGCAACGACAGCAACAGTAGTTGGATTTCTTGGGACCTTTCCTGAAGGTTGCATTCTGCTAAAAGGAAATTCGTGGAGTTTTATCACAGTCAGGTCAAGCTGAGAGCAAAGCAGGTGCAGCCTGATGTATTGAGCGACGCCTGGTAAGGTATATCTACCTACCTTACCTACCTGCCCCTTGTACATCAGATCTTCATAATTGCCGAGAGTGGTGGTGGTGGTTGACGAGAGGAGGGGGGGGGAGGGACGCCGGCAGTTATTTGCGATGCTTCTCAACAATGTCTCATCTCGAAGACCTCGGACCCCGCAGCTCAAAATTCTTTTCTGGCCATAGCCGTGGAACGAGTTGCCTTGGAAAGAAACCATCTTTGGGACGCAAAAAACAAACAAACATAATTTTCATATGCAACTCGCATTAGCTATGTCACATGTCGAGGTGGGTAGGCTCCTCATGTCGACTGTATGTCTAAAAGGCGGATAGAAAATAGGTAGGATTACAGTCGGTGGGTGACCCAAGAGATCTTTGATGACTTCTCAGTGTGTCCCCCATACCACCTACTGTACAGTCCTCCGTACAGGATATGCACATGTCTTCATGTCTTTATCATTAATTTAAGCGCTGGCTCAATCCTTCCTATTTGGGAAGACTGCAGCTGCAGCAGGTGACATACATTTTCATGGTTGTTGGCTGTTAGTGGCGCTCGGGCTTGGCCCCGACTCAAGGCTTGTCATATGAAGATATATTCCCACCAGCTGTCGGCAGTGGCCGACCGAGTCCGTCTTCACAACATCAAAATAATCAGCCACTCACCCACCACCACCCCGCGCTTCGGCGCGCCTCGACATCACGATGGCGGGACCCACGATTGAAGATTTCATCAAGCAACCTCAGCCCATGGAGAAGTGCTGTAAACTTTTGCGCATTCTCTACAGCAATCAGGTGCACCGGGAGATCATCTACGCCGTCTCCCATCTGACCGCATTCCACAAGTCAAGGGGCCAGGCCAATGATTTCAATGCTATCAGAGTCCGTCGTGCCAGTGATCCCGAATCCTTTACACCCAAATTTAATGGCTTGATTGACGAGTTTCTCGTGAAGTGTAAAGGTGGGATTCTCTTCTTTCCACTGCTCATTCCCGACCGCAAAGGCTATTCCTCGAGCTTTGCTGAAGATCGCTTGATATGGATGTCGACAACGGACCAGCCTCTCATTCGCAATGGAATGGCCCTCTTAGTCGAAAGGTCGGTGCTGCTCCTTCCTTATCCTCGTGTGCTTCGTGCCCATCTCCTCAAAAATGTTGGAGCAAGTGTGGACGAGGTAATCACTACCCATTCACTTACTTTGTCTTAGCTTGAGCCGCGATTCATTCTTCGTCAGCAAGATCTTTCTGGGCGATGCAGTTCTTTGGAGTACTTTCACCTCACTTGACTGTGAAGATTGTGGCTCGGGGGAGGTTACCGAGGGCAATGATATTGTATATGTAAGTGCAAGAATCAGAGCCTTACCACATATACCCTTTGCTGATTTCAAATAGTGTGATAATTGTGGTAAAGTCAACCGTCTACTCAAAGTGGCTCATGTTAACCAGCTCCAGAGATCGGCCATCATCAGCGCTGCTGCAACATCTTTCCCCTTCCACTCGACCCCGAGTCTTGGTTTTGTCCCCCTTGTAAAGAGGCAGGCCTGAACAACAAACCCAAAGCAGGCAGGAAGCGCGTCAAAGCCTCCCAGAAGGCCAAAGTGGAAGATGCATCCGTATCCAAGACATCAACGCCCCCAATCCTCACACCAGGTCGTCGTCATTCTACCAAACGACAGAGCTCCTCGCCGCTTTCTGTCCTCGAGACCACAGAATTTCCAGAGCCTGTTGCATCGGCAAAACGACAAAGGCTCTCCTTCGACGGCTCCCTGATGAACAGCACAGAAATCCTTAATCCCACTGCCTCTGTGGGCCGCTCAACCCGCCCTCTCAATATTGATGGGAGTTCTCGTATATCTAAAAAAGGCTCTAGCGTCATTGCTAGGTTATCAAGAATCTCGACCGACCTGACTCATCGAGTAAACGGCACGGAAACCCCTAGTCCTACCCCAACTATCAGTGCGGCAAAGTTCTCGCTGGATGATACTACATCTCGGACAAATAGTACGGAAACACCAGCTACGTCCGGACCCGTTCACTCATCGTCCCCAAGTGTCACATCCGCAATGGCGATTGCCTCGCAAATTCCGGTCAACGGCACGAAGCTAGCCATCAGATTGGTCGAGGAGCCCGTCATCCGTCTTATGGAACTCCCATCAAGCGGTGATGTCTGGGATCTCTTTCATGGGTGTGCCAAAACATGGCCAGCAAAATTCCTTTCGCCCAGTGATGCCCAGATACACAGGATCCTGATTCGTTTTGAGGCTATTGGAGGTTACTTAGAAATTGCTCGCCCTACCGCAGAAGCCGATTACCTCGAGTTTCTGAAGCTCGTCAAGCTAACGTGGGACAAGTCAGATGGTGGTGAGGTTCTCTATATCCCTGTTCTCGTTCTCGCCAAAGGAGAAGTTGCTGGGCAGTGAACACAGAAATTGTTATGCAGGTTGTTATGCACATTGTTAAGCAGGGAGGAAGCATTGCGGGTTTGGGAAATTGTCGTGTCTGCATGGAGCCACACTAGGAACATGATGTTATGAATGATGAAACGAATCCTGTAAATAGGAAATGAAGACTCAAGGTCGTCCAACTAAGTGGTGGTTTTCACAGTTTGTGTCGTGATTTGAAGCCTTATTGTACTGTACAATTCTGCGAGCTGCTCCTCGCTTTGAAGAGGTAGAATTCAGCATCCGCTCTCCCGTCAAACGGATGCTGGCCCATCTTGCAATGGCCTATCTATCATACACGGCATCCCAATTGAGCGTCTAGTATCATACATTCCGTCCGCATCAATGCGTTCCTCCCTTTTTAAGCCCATTCCTCTAAAACATGCCTCCATTGCTCGCACTCTTCCCTGATTCCGCCTGTAGGCGCCCAATATACGACTTGTTGACCGTATTCCACGCCGACATGTACTTCTCCATGCACTGTGTAAAGCAGGTCGTTTCTCCGCTCTATTTGGGGGGTCAGATTCCATCTTGCAGAATATAGCCAGGTTCAGGCTGGGGCTGTGGTTACTCACGGATAGGGATGCGCCAGGTTTGGGTACGCATTTGTCGAAGCAGTGTTCGTTTACTTTCTAGGTAGGGGTTTAGCTATGAAGGCTGAAATAAATTGGAAAAGGAAAAGGCGCATGGAAGGCCATTACCTCGATCAGTTGGCGGGCGTTGTTCATTGCTGCTTCTTGTCGAATCTGGTTCATAATAGCCGCTTTGTCTGGCGAACCCGCAAGGCTATTTCCGCTAAAGCTGTCCATTGTAATGCGGTAGGTAGAGAGTTTGTTATTTCAAAAGTGAGAAAGCGAGGCAATGATGAGTGTTGGTGATTGGGCTGTTGTAATGGCAATTACAATTGCTGGCTGCTGCTTCACAAAATACCTTACATCTCGAAGCGTCCGGATCAATAGTTCATCCGGCTGGTGAACCACAGCACAGGCCGAGGACTGCAGGAGAAGCCAATCAGGACAGGCGGTCAACCTTCCGACGTCGTTGGCGGTGCCTGCACTCCATTAGAGGCCAGCTTGGTCTTCACCCCCCAATAGATTTATATATATGTTCATTCCATTGTTTGTCAGCTCCCACAATTTTCTTTCGCGACACCACACGCACGACACTTCCCACTCTCCTTTTCTTTGACAGATTGGGTAGAGATCTCTTGTCTTATTGGGAGCAGGCGAGGAAGTTTTTCACACATTTAAGACCTTACCTCGGGCTACATCACATCACATCCATTCATTCCTTGGGACCATGTGGCTCTCCTCTGTGCTATCTGTCTTGTCGCTGGCAGCATGCACTTTTGCCAGTGGCTCGGACCAGACTACGACTGACGAAGATGGTATTCGCAGCATTCCAGTAAGCTAGTCTTTGCAATCTTTGCTTTTGCTTTGCGCCCAGGGGAAAAAGCAGAAGCTAACGACAGCACAGCTCCGAACACACACCCTCACCCAGCCATATCTTGATTCTGATATGCAAAGTCGATGGTTTGATTTCGGCGGAAACACAATTGTGCGCGCAGACCAGTATGGCGATCAACCCGACTTTATAGCATGCGCTGACAGCTCCCACAGGTACATTCGTCTCACCTCAGACCGACCATCGCAGGAAGGATGGATATTCTCGAGGGTGCCGTTGACTGCAACGAATTGGGAGGTTGGAATATCCGCCGGACACGCATTGAGGACCTCGTCGCTAACCTAAGCTTTCTAGATTGAGGTTGAGTTCAAGATCCACGGTTCAGGAACCCTGCATGGAGACGGAATGGCAATGTGGCTCACAAAGCAGCGAGCACTCCCTGGCCCAGTGTTCGGCTCCACAGATCGCTTCGAGGGCCTCGGAATCTTCTTCGATACCTACAAGAACAACCGCCCTGGAACTGTCTTCCCTTACGTTATGGCCATGATGGGAGATGGAAACAAGCCATACGACAAGGCCAACGACGGCAAGGACAACGAGATTATGGGCTGCTCGGCTCGTGGAATCAGAGGAGCCAATGTACCCACCAAGGCCAAATTGACCTACTTCCAGGAGAAGTTGTTGAAGCTGGAATTGCAGTACAAGGCGGAGAATCAATGGGAAAAGTGCTTCGAGACGACCAGCCCACCTTTAATTCCAAGCGTTGCCTATCTTGGCTTCTCGGCAGAGACTGGAGAGCTATCAGACAATCACGATATCATCAACGTCGGAACCAAGAATCTGTATGACACCAAGGGTCGAATGGAAACTTCGCCCAACAAACCTGGATCGCCATCCAAGAATGGCAAAGCCAAGTATAAGGGGGATAAGAAGCAAGGAGGTAGCTGGAGTTGGTTCTTCTTCAAGATTGTAATCTTCTTGATGTTGGTTGCAGGAGCATACGTAGGTTACACCGCATGGAGGACACAACAACGAAGGAGTCACAGATTTTAGGAGAGTGCAAGGAGTGATGATGGCAACGACATTACATTTGTGGGACTTGGAGCGTCTATACCAACCTGATAAATCTGGAAAATATTGCAAAGCGTACAGCACAGCGTCCTTGAAATTTTGTCTTTGTTCTCGTCCTCAGCAAATCACACTGTCGAATAGACGGGATATTGACTTCAAACGAATCATATCTTGATCTAGGTTTGGAGAAAGATGGCGGAAAAAGGTTTGCGCATGCAGATATTTTGGTGTTGGTTGTTGCGACCCATTGTCTTTGCGTCAAAGGAAGACTATCTTGTGGTTTTGACCCAGACGAGGATAACGAGTCATCACCTAGAGCCAGAAGCCAAAAGAAGGCATTTGCTTGCTCTGCTTTAATTTCTTCGGGCAACCTATTCATTCATACGTGCAATAAGACTTATCTTCTAAGTGGACGTAGTATTTAAGAAATTCTTTATACTCGGACGGAAGTGTAAAGGCGAACTGTTATCTTGTTTCTTCTTTCGAAATTGGTCGTTTTCTCGCGCGCATAGTGATGATCTTCGTTCTCTTCAACGGCCCCGGAGAATTTGGAACGATTCTGGAAGAGTACCCCAGCTGGATTTGGTCACATCATCATATCTCTCCACATTAGATTGAGTGCCACCGATCCTGTAGTCAAAATCTCAAATAAGCCAGTCATCCCATTTCATATAGTCTCTGTCAAAGAGGTATCTTTAGGCCTTAACCCGTTCTCTCGGGACGACGAAACGCTTTCCCGTGTCTGTGGAGAGTGCGGAAAGTGGAACTCCCATCTGTGAGAGTCAAAACCAAGCGGGAGGCTCTCTTTGGAATATACCACAGAAATCGGTGAGAACTACTAAAGCATTTGCTAGTCTGGGGGTCGAATTGATCTGGCCCGTGTGGGGTTTAGGATGTCGTTCCATTTATTCATTCATTCATTCATCAGATTTTGAAATACACCTTCCATTTCCAAATCCCAATTCCAAGCTCTAATCATGAAAACCCCCCCCGCAAATAGTTAAGAATACAACATTCAGAAGATTAAAACATTCCATTCCTACTCAACCATCAGCGACAAGTCTCCACAGCCGCAGTCCTGGGATACCACCCATCCTTCAAAAAGCTCCACTCCCCCTTTGTCATGGGTGTAATGTCCTCATGACCATTCGGCGTCATGGGCCCTCTCATATGCGGACCCTTATCTTCCTTCAAACTCCATGCGTGGTAATCCCTCCCCTTGGCACTTTCACCGACTTCGAGATCTTTGAGTCCGGATCCGGGAGTGCTGAAGCTACTATTCGTAGGACTGGCGATACCAACGGCGAAGGATGAGGAGGTGGATGTGTCCAAGGGAGCGAATCCGATGCTGTGGTTGGTGTTTTGGAAGTTGGTTTGGAGGTTGAGGAGGGGTGGTGGAGCGGATACTTTTTTCCCTGCGTTGAATGCGAGTGCCGTATGAGTTGGTGGCCTCCTTGCTTCGTTTGCCATTGTCTTGACGAGTGGAGCGGGCGGTTGTACTTGGTTCCTCGCTGAGGTTGGGATGGGTCGGATTAGAGGCTTGAGTGGTTGTTGAGATTGATTCTTTTCTTCTTTCGACATCGATCGAACTAGTGATTGGATTACTTGTCGCGGCTCTTCCTTTCCTTTGCTTCTAACGATTGCTACAGGTGATTGCTGAGGTTGTTTAGCCTCTTTGTTCGTCGTCGCCTGGACAAGTAGTACAGCTGGTTGTTGGAGCTGCTTCTTCTCCTCTTCTTGCATTTCAATTCCCCCTTCTCGGTTTTTCCCACCATAGGCAGTCTTATAAGCTTCATTGATCTCAGACAAAGCTTTCTGTGAAATTTCAAGCCAGTCATACACGCGCATCAAGTACGCCTGGTTAACCTTTCGCCCGTTTTGGGAAAGGACTAAACGACGAAGTCCGTCGACAGCGGAGGTAAGGTCTGAGGATAAGGCCTTCTGGATATAGTTGTGAATATAGCATTTAAAGTCATAGATGTGATCAAGGGAAAGGAGAGTGAGTCCTTCAGAGCTGAAGAGGATTGAATTTTGGGTAATGGAGCGACGGATGAGGTCAGTTGTCGCGCGGCAAGTAGTCGCGTTATAAAGAGGTTCTGAAGGAAGCCATCCTGATCTGTTGTATTGTCAGTGTTTGTAGTTCTGAGGTGAATTGAGCGGCCTACCCAATAGAAAGTTTCCTTTCTGCTTTTTGGATTATGTGCCTGAGTGTTTTCTCGGCTTTTGGTGTGAGGGTTGTGGTTTGCATAAGGCTGATGCCATAGGAGTTCATTGCTGGCGACATTGATGAATTTAAGGATCGTGGGGGTGAAGGAGGCGAAGGGGAGTGGACAAGTTTTGGGGAAGATGGGAGTCCTGGCCATCTGGTGTGTGAGAAGGTAGACGGCGAGCCCAAGGTGGAAGAGGCATCGTCTGAGACTGGAGAGCTGCTCGAGTGCTTGCTCAAGGATTTGCTAATTGTGGAGGACGCAGTATTGAAGAGTGACCTTACTGGAGAGGCAGTTACAGAGGGAGTGTAGTGAGCAAGCACTGGAGACTGAGAGATGGGAAGGATGTTGACGTCCTTTCGTATAACGACCATCGATAAATGCAGTCCCTTGCGGACTAGGCGGCTAGAAACATAATCCAGAGCGGAAGTGAGTTGAAGTGGGAGTCGCTTGAGCTCTAGGAGGGACGTCCCAGCCTCTAATGGCGACGAAATGCAGTCCTTAGTGATAGCCATATGGACGTTACACAGTAAGAAGATATGTAGACGTAGAAAGGAGGAATCAAATCAAGGTCAAGCCAATGACCGAGGCATGGGTGAAGATTCTCGAGTCAACATTGCGAAACGTGCGAACATATCGGGATATATAACAACGACAAGAACAACAACATGAAACATGAAACAGGCAACTTTATGAGAGCAAGGGGCAATGAAAAAGCTTCGATAGAACAAGCCCGCTTAACAGCATGTTTCATGGCGAAAATAGATGCTTCTTCTTGATAGCAGCAGCAGCGTAAGCGCTCTGACGGCAAACAAAGGGTTGGGATGCAAGAAAGGCGAGCTCTCTGGTTGCTATTTCAGAAATGGGGAAATGCCGTGATAGGCCCATAGCAGTTCGGAATTCCCCACGAGTTGTGATGTTGCTAACATTAAAATAGATTTCAACGTCCCGTGCAGGAGGGGAGAGAAGGGGAAGGGGTGGACGATTTCTATTTTTGATCTTAACCCCACCAAATGCTAGAGCTACACCCTACTGCCTGATGGAGACAGTCTTCGGTAAGCGCCCATCGTGCTTTCACAGCTATTCTGATTCAGGGGGTGCGGTCCATCAATCTAAGGGGTGCATATAAATAGTAAACAACAGCTCCCTTGCAATCACAAAATGATCACTTGCAGCTGTCACCCACTCTCTAGGTCGCTTCTGAACTCACACTCAACAACCATTATTTGACCGCTATTGATGTACTACAGTATCACCACATTCCAAATATAGCCGGACGAGGGGTTTTGGAATTTCATTTTAATACCTAAGCAGGCACTCAAGGTCCTTCCCATGGCTTTCTCCATTATCTAACCAGGCCGTCTAATAAAGTGTGATGACATTGAGATGAAGCTTCAGAAACGCCCATCCTGTTTGCCCACTAGCCAGCCATGAATACAAACAAACAATCTCTCCTCTTAGAAATGTGTAGAGCCTGTGTAAAATGACGCCCATTTTCACGAACTCCAAAAGAAAACTCAAATTTTCTATGCGCCTCGGTTCCCGTCCAAATTCAGATGAACCCAACAGATGATTAAACAGCCCACAACGCCATATCGCCCAGAAGCCCAGCATTTTACTTTCAAGAGCTTATTTGGCTCTTACCCTCATTGAATTCGTTGAATTTTGGTAACGCTCCTTGACGCCAGAAAAAAATCGCCATTGTATCAAATGTCATAAAGTCGTCAGAAGTGCCTCAGATGTTAGTCTCGGCACTGTTCAGGTCCTCATTCAGTTCCGAGGATGGATAATCTCCATCCGATCCCTCCCAATCTAGGAAGGCACATTAGCTAATTGCCAATCGAAAGACGTGAGTGGGATCTCACCTGACGTTTCCTCGTCTGCCTCTTCAACAATACATTTCTTCAACGCCGAAAGAACAACTATCCAAGTCAATATGAGGGCTCATTCTATGGGTGGGAGCATTTGTTCTGATGACTTACCGGCTTTTTGTTCAAAGAAGCCCTGGTCATTAGAATCCTCGTCATCTTCGTCAAAGAAGACCGCGCATCCTTCAAGAACAATCTGGA
Organism: Tetracladium setigerum; assembly: GCA_031472005.1. Lineage (NCBI taxonomy): Eukaryota > Fungi > Ascomycota > Leotiomycetes > Helotiales > Tetracladium > Tetracladium setigerum. Next base: position 1,219,187 of record PZJY01000008.1, on the reverse strand, counting down.
TATTCATCATCGTTGCTCGAACGGCTGCGGCCCTGTGACGAATATAGGTGTCTTGAATGAAATGAAGACAGGCAACACCTAGACGTCGAGCAGTAGTTATGACGAGCCTCGCCTTCTTCCCGCTCTCATCCTCTGCGCCAAAATCTACTTGGGGACCATATCGAAACAAAGTTTCTTGGATGAAGGCTTCCGTGCTCTGGCGGACCGAGGAGTCATAGTACGTGAGCAGACCAGGACCCCAATGTGGGATGCTCTCTGTGACAAGGGTCACGATATCTTCACCTGATGTATTACTCTTGTTGACTGGCATCTCACACACATCGATGAAGAATTGAACGAACTCCTTGCCTTCGGCATTGTCGACGGCAGAGGCAACTTTAACAATGTGCTGGATCATGGTAGCAATCGAACCTTCTGTCTCCGTATGCTCACAATAGGTCAATGCCGCTTTGAGGAATGGGCCTGTTAGAGGGGGCGAGGAGCCACTTCGGATGCCGTAGAGAATGGCTTGGCGAATATTGAAGTCAATTTGCTGCTCACAATTAAGGAGATAGATGAGTATGGCTTGGGTCGCATAGTCGTTCTGGTGAATTCGAAGAAGCTTCTCAGTGAGGATGTGACAATCTGTTCTGGTCCAATGTTGCACCAAAAGGTGGCGTTCTGTATTGGTAATGGGAATTGCCTGACCAGCCGCTGCAATCCTAAGTCGGAGTCCAGCATCGATAATAGGGTCCATCGATATGTCACAGACCCGGAGCAGCTTATTTAAGAGACCAATAACTGCTTCATAGGATACAGGTCTCGTTGCTAGACGCTTGGAAATGATGTTGTACATTCGCGAGTATTGTGGTCCAAGGGGTAGCAATGGATCGGCGCTAACAATCTCAATCGTCTTGCGCAAGAATCCTCTGTCCAAGAGAATGGCGGCCTCTTCGATTCCAAGACTGGCAATATCGAGAATTAGGCCAAAGTACTCGGGCCATGCACGGCTGCTGACGTGGAAGACATCAAACAGTTTGACAAGGCTATCCGCGAATCTGTTAATGACCTGAGGATGGTCGCCGTCATCCATATCGTCGGTGTTGTCATCATCATCTTCCAGACCATATGCATAAGACGCATCAAGTTTGATCTTCTTCAACGCCGTCAAGATCGAGTTTGATATCTCGTTCCGTACCCCACTATCTGAATTGCGTAGGAGCAGACTTCGAAGTGCCTCCGGACAATCGCAAAACCACTCGATATAGTCTCGGCTACATTCGGCGCAAGCTTGGCAAGCTTTGTTTACAATGTTTAAAAAGACTGGGAATTGAGGTACATCTTTTGCTCGCGCAACAACTTGGTCCATGTGGTTTAGCGCTGACCTCAAAACACTCTTCTCCATGTCGTGTGATGCAGAACAACGGCCGCCGTTGACGTTCTTCATATTCGTAAGCATCCTCGAGACGAAGAATGTATGGGATTCGTCGTAGAGACAATACTTTCGTAGCAACAGCTCGTTCTCCTGAGCGATCTGACTGGCAAGGAAGTCTGGGATTTCCAATCGAACGGGACTGGTACATTCCTCTTTCTGTAGCTCCTGTTGTTGCTCGACTACAGCAGAGGAACGCTGGTAGAACAGCATATATGCACTGTAGCTCTTGTCATAACCAGCATCCCCGTTCAGAGGGCGGGTGTCAGGACCACCAAAGCAGCAGCCTTCCATCGCACTTGGATCCCACGGTGACACAATCTCATCGTTAAATTCCACCCACGGTTGCTTATCGCTGGAGGACGGACGTTCTCGGATGTACGAATAGTAATGTCCAGACTCTGCGGTACCCGAATGAACAAGAATGCCTACGAGCTCGAACACATCCGCTGGTGTTCCTTCGGGATTCTCCATCACATGGTCGACCTTGTAGGGCCGCATGTCAATGGTCTTCGGGAATGAAAAATGGTCATTGATTTTGCTTCGCTGGAGAGTTCGTAGATTGAAGTCGAATCTCTTTAGATGGAAGATCAAGTTGTCCGGAATATCTTTCAAGCATGCTCTGATAGCACGGATCAGTTTGCGTTTTTGGGCTTTAGATTGTGAAGATGACTTACCTCTTGACCGCATCCACATGGCGATCACAGGACGAGCACTTGTATTTATTGTCTAGTTCATTAGCAAGGAATCAAGCAGGGGTAATGATGAACTTGCCGCCTTCCATAATTTCACCCTCCACATATGCCCGCAGACTCTCCTCTAAGCAAGTCTTGCCTTTGATATCACATTGAATTGCAGAGAAAGACTCCTCACGCTCCGAGATATGGTCACACTCCTTCGACTTAACTTGCTGGACCAACTGCCCACCATAATATGACTTGAAACTCCGCTTCGCATCCTGAGTGAGGATCTGGCCTTCCCAGCGATCAAAGAGCAGGTTGTAGAATTCATCCACATCCATCTGAATGCTGACATCAATATTAGAATTGTCGTAGGTCTGAATCGAACCAGCCAAGTTTGTCGGGTCGACAAATCGCGACAGACTATTCTGCATATTACTGAAAAGAGACTGAGTCTCCGACAACAATTTCTGCTGGCTACCTCCGTCTGATACATGCAAACCCAGCATGAACTGTCGAAATGGTAGATTCATGAATAATTGCGTGAAGAGCGAGTTGAGATAACAAGTATTCGATAAATTTCTCAAGCCGACATATCCAGTTTGCGATCTGACAGCCTTGGATCTGTCAAAACCATGTGGCAAATCAAAACTGTAAGGATCCTCATCTTGGTCTGAGTAAGGTACAAGATCAAGGATAATTTCCACGATTTTCTTATACTCCTCTTCGTCGTCCTTAATGAGAAGGAATATGGTCTCTGCCAGCCTTTCCCTGGTCGGAGCGTGCAGTAGTGGAAGCTTCGGTACCCCAGTCGGAAGTTCGTCGTCCTTTGAGAGTTCCGGGAAAAGTCGTTTCCGGAAGATCTGTGTTCCAACGGGACCGCATAAGAGTGTTTGTTGAGATGCCTTCGCGACCATCGTAGCAGCTTGGAGAAGACATGCAAGACCTTGCGCCACAGTGTCAACGTTCTCTGGGCAGTCACTACCTTTACCAGCGTGGTATGACAGAACCAAGGCACCCCATTGATTAACAAGAGCACCTACGCTTTCAAGCTCAATCTGGCCTTCCCCAATCTTCTTGAACAAGGTAAGACAAAGCCCGAAGGTCTCCTCGCATTGATGCGGGAGGTATACCGCTTCTGGAATCAGCGCAGAAACCAATGGCCAGAGGGCAATTGTGATTTGCATGGCAGAAACCTTGGCGAGACTTGGGGTGAATGAGCACCGTGCTACAATTTGCTTGGAGATGGCGCTCCTAATGAATTGCCGTTGATCGCAGAGAATGAGGTCTCGTAAAAGGCGAGCCGTATCAAGATGCGCACAAAATAATTGCCAGAATTCCGGACTGTGCAGGGCAGACTCGAGCATGGCCTCGAATGAACGTACAATGAGATGGATCGAGTTACTTGAACCCGAAACCGATTGGGCATCTTTTAGCAGCTGTAGAAGTCTATCGAATAGGGACGCAGTAAGAAGACTGTCAATCGAAGATGGCAGGATGGGCTCTCGGAGTAGGTGTACCAAGCAATTAACGAAGTTCATCGCCAAACAATCTCTGAGTTCTTGCGTTGAACAATGGGCCAGGACTTCGCCATCAGATAAGGCAGCGACAATCAAGGAAATTGCTCTCGTCAGACTCGGCACAGCAAAGTTCTCCTGATGAATAGACCCAACGACTGCATCCCGAAGTACGTGGATTGCATACAAGGATTTAAAAGGATGGGCTGCAGGAAAGATGTCGAAATAAGGCGTCGACTCTGACGCAATTTCGTGCATTAGACGAGGATAGACTGGAAACTGGACAAGGAAATGATGAATCTCCTGGGCCACTTTGTCGTGCATGCCGAGATAGCCCCACAAGTCGTCAATGTGCTTCATGATCTCTGATTCAAGACTCGTCCTATTTCCACCAGACTGGCTGGGTAGTCCCTCGATATCTTCCCGACGCTGGACGAGGAGAAGTCCCCGGAAGTTCAGATCCTCCAAGGATCGACAGACCTCAGTCTCGTCAGGGTCAAATTGCTTGCCCCCGCAATACACCTTGTAATGCTTGAAACCAGTGGCTACCTGGAGACTGGAGAGTAGTGATGCTGCAGTACTTCGCGTGCTGAGTGTGAGACTCCTCACTTCGGTCTGCTGGTCCCCATCAAAACATTGGTACTTCAGCGTCAAAGGCTCGCCTTCAACATGAGTTGGTGCGGTCGAAACCTGTGGCCGGTTTTTAGGAATAGCAAATTGAGGCTTTGCTTGGTGTGCCTTCAAGAACTCGCGTAGGACGGCAAGCGATCTCGCGAAAATATTCTCTTGCTTGTTGAATTGCAGCTCCGATGCCACAATGGCCATATCTTGGTCAGAGTCGACAGATGCAGGATGACCGTAGTCCTTGAGCTTCGTGGCAGCTGACTTTAGTTGGTCCAAGCAACGTCCAACCAATGCCAGATGAATCGATCTGGATTTTGCCCGCGGCAACGACAAGATCAAGTCGCTATCAATATAAACGCCAACTAGAACCTTTATAGCGGCACTATCGATCGTATTTGAGGGTGCCGTTAATATCATGCGCCAGAGTTGGTCCAAGGCTGGAGACTCAAACTTTTTGTCCTCTTCCATAAAGCCAGGGCGAGCTTCATCCAGCCAAATGTGGATCGCCTCTCTTGTGAATTCTAATGAACCACTGGTAAAACAATGGGCAGGCAACGTCGGAAGATAATCTCGGAAACAGGACATTAGAAAGACATTTTTCTGGGGGTTTTGCTTAGCCGCGCTGTTTAGGATCTGCCATGCTGCATTTCGATCAATGACGGTCGTCGCATCGCTGCCAACCATAGCATCCCAGAGCCGCTGACCAAGTTCGGGGGATATGGTTCGGGGTTCGTTATTGATGATTATTGAAAGAATATCGCGACAAGCGATCGTACCATGACTGGTCACAATATTTGAACCAGCATTGCGGCTACCTTGTGCGTTTATCGATTCCAACTGTTTGACCATGAGAAGAGTGAGATCATGTTCTGTAGTTAACACGTGTAAATCCACGGCAGAGCGACGCAAGATTGTGCTGATCACACATATACTGCCAGGCACCGTTCGTGACTGCGAAGCAATGTCTTTGATGCAGCTCTGGTGTATGGCACTTCGAGTCTCGGGGGAAGGGCCGTATTGTAGCAGGAAATACAGCCGAGTCATTGCAAAAGTCTGAATATCAGGATAGCCCAGAGGAGCATCGTTTCTCGTGACCGAAGACTCTCGAATGAGCCGGACACAGAGATCATAAGGCGGTGGGCCCATGGCACTCCCATCTTTGCACTTTTCTACAAGGCACTCCAGAACCTTGGTGCAGAACTCTCGCATGGCCGCAGTGAAAGCCGTGATGGGGACTTCGCCTACCTTCTTACACAGATGAAAGACTTGCCTAAGTTCAAACAAGTGTACAGAGCGATTCATCGTTCTCAGGATAGCTCCCACAACACGTGGGTCTTGGCTTGTCATGACAGTCTGCCAGATGGTATCTGTGTGACGCTCGTTGTAAGTCTTGGTAACGATTAGAAACCCAAGGATGTTGTAGCTCTCAAGGATAATTTCAGGATGCGATCCAATCCCAACAAGATAGTCGACCAACTGAGCTTCGATAATCCAATGAGCGAAGTAAAGGAGCAGGGGATTGTCATTGGTGTCGTACGGCTTTTCTTTGTTGAAGATGTTCAGAAGGTCAGTACACATAGTCGTCACTCCCACAACACGCAGCTGCATTTGTGCTGAGGTGATGAGCTTGATGAGAATGGAAAATTTCCAGGTCGTGGCAATTGCTTTCGTGCACGACTTTCTTGAGATCCTAGGATTTGCGTTGCAGAAGTCTTCCAGAATCTTGCTGATTTTCTCATTTTCAGAATTCAAGGTGACTTGATAAATTTCCGTGAGGCTCGCCAAATGCTGCGCAGTCGCCTCCGGGGAGATGTTCGTGACGTATTTCTCGATAATCAAGCTTAAGCAGGATGACATGGCCTTGAAAAACTCGTAGCCATGAGTGAGCCTCACTTCCTGTGCATTGAGAGGTTCTCGGTTCCGGGGTACATGTTCCCCAATGATTAGGCCGGCAATTCGACAGGGTTCCGTAAATTGCTCTGCCAATTTAGGGTTGCTTTCGATGAGTTTGGTTTGTCCAACAACGAGCTTCGTCAGGTTGCTAAGAGTGCCACCCTCGGCACGGAAGCAATTGTTGAAAAGAATCACATCAACATCCCAATTCCAATGATAATGGGTTTCCAAGTTTCGGCCAAGATGCTGAAGCTCATCCTTTTGCAGCAAGAATCTGTATGCATGTAGGTAGGCGTGAGAAGCTAGATGCGGGGGCGAATCGAGATCGCCTTGCTTTGCGTGCTCCTCAAGCATCCAAATATCCATAGCAAGAAAGCGACCCGCCAGGCGAGCGAATTGGCCCAGCATCTCGGTCAGACACTGGCGACCTTCTCCACGTTCATGAAGAAACTGGCCAAAGAAACGACTGGGAATAAGTGTTAGGTGCGGCATATATATTGTGCCTAGGTTAGGAAAGGGAAACAAACCTTCGATAACTCAATGCCCAAATCATGTGTGGGAATTTTGTCCACATATCACGGTGCTGCGTGTACAGGTCATAGAAGGTGATTGGATCACGGGCGTACTTCAGGAAGGCCTCAATCCAGTCACGGACTTTTGCGAACAGGTCGTAATCTTCAATTTCGTCTGTGCAAAATCAGTGTGAGCTCCTTGTGTCCCAGTGAAATGGAAGAGTGCTCACCATATTGAAAAGTATTCGCAATCTTGGTAACAGTGTTGGCGAGCGAGGTCTCACGACCGGCGTGTGGAAAATAGTGCATAGGATTGGACTCCAATTCCTCATCATCGCTGATAATTGCCACGGTAGGATCATCTTCTAGATCATCCTCATCATGCATGGAGACCAGTTCTACGCGTGGGCTACCAGATTCCGAGGGGGAGGAAGAAGGGGTCTCCATTGTAGGAATTGTAGACAGAGCATCACTCTCCGACTCGATGCTTCTCCTCGTGCCGGTGTCCAGCGCGCCTTGTACCAATGTCGGGGGAGAGGGGGAGGGCGATATGGCGAGTGGTTGTGATCGGTTGGTCCGGAGGTTGATGGTGACTCTACTTGACGTAGGCTCGGGGGGTTGGTGGGAGGGCATGTTTGGCGGGTATGGGGAGTAGTAGGCTTGCTGTTGCCTGGTGTGGGAGATGGCGAGGATAAGTGCTCGTGCTCGTGGTCGTCGTTGTTGGTGAGATCCAAATCCCCCGTCGTGGTATCGACGGATCTACTTCGTGAACTCCCGTTTGCCGTTCTCTGACGCTTCCTCGCAGTGTTCTCGTCCTCGGTGAATGGGTTTGACCGAGCAGCGGAGCAAGGCTCTGAACGTTCTCGCTCTGCTGGTTCGTGAAGGTCCATTTGCGCCTGCGGGTGGTAGGAAGGAATAGCTTGTGAGTCGGATGAGGAGGAGGTGGAGGGGGGTTGTGAACAGCGGTAGCTCCGCAGCAGCTTGCCCCAAGCTTCAGCGCGTTGGAAGGTGTTGGAAATTTATCGCATGTGGTGGTGTTGTTGTTGGTAACTGTAGGGTAGGTAGGTAGGGTAGGCAGCAGACAAGCAAGCAAGTGGATGTTGTCCCAAGGCAGGCAGACAAGCAGGCTGAGATGCTGCGGCTCTGCAGACGAGAAGGCTGAGGATGAAGGGCGGGCGGCGCCAGAGGGAGGGAAGATCGCTTCTTTTATAGTTACCAACCTAGGCGAGAGGAGAAGGCCGAAGCGATTAAAGGAAAAGAGAAGGAGAAAGAGAGAGAGAGAGACAGAGAGAGGGAAAAGTTGTGTCGTAGTTGTTGATGTCGACGACAGGACAGGGAGAGGAGGAAGCTTGGGAAGATGGATTGAGGTTGTGTTATTTGACTTCGATCTCCTAGGTAGCTTGAAGGTGAGAAGATGAGAAGGTGAATGAGAGAGAGGGTGAATGTAGCTTGCCGAGGATTGAATTTAGGTTGGTCGAGTAGAAGCATGAAGCAGCGTGAAGCGTGCGGTCCCAGTCCCAGTCCCAGTCCCAGTCTCTGGTGTGTGGTGCAAAAGTGACGAAGCTGCTCCTTATCGTCCTTCTACTATCAAACTCCTCCCCCTCCCCCGCCCTACAGATGGCCGGGCCTAACCTGACCAATCAACGCGTCGAGGTGCTTATAGCGAAGGCGGTCAATAATCACGTGGACCGCTATCACGACTGCGAGCTGTCTTCTTCTTCCTTATATCAATGACTTCTCTGTTAACGGACCTCCTATGAACAAGGTATTTCCTATCAACTCCTTTTTCTTCTTTTTCTTTCTCTTTCCAAAGCAAATTCCAGTACGCGAGCACCTGAGTACGTGGTGACAGCAAGGTGGTCGACGTAAATTTAACAAGTAAATGCTCATCCAATCAATAATTTCACACCCCAACACCAAAGTCACAAATTGGCCATGTCCAACTTCTCTATTTGTGTTCGAGGGACTTTCTGCCTACCTATCTTCCTTGGGTATCGTTAACAAACAACTACAAACGCTACATTCGAACCATCATGATCCGCACTTCCCAGAACAGGGCTGCCATCGATGGAACCCTGAAGTCTTCCCCGACCAAGGTCAGCTGGTTCGTCCCTCTCCAAAGCATCATATCAATCACTCCTCCACAAGATCCACCCTGAGGAGAGAGAGAGACAGAAAGCACTGTGGATAAAGTGCTGATGCGGCGGGTGCCAGGCCAGATATCGCATCGTCAAATCAACAGGCTTTGGTTGAGCTCCTTTGCAGTAGCATTTCCCCAATTGGACGGCATCGAATGAACCATTCCATGCCCTCCAAGGGAAAGAGACACAAGAAGAGAAAGAGATCGGACTTGGTAAAGGAATCTCTAGTCATACCGCCGCTGCCAGAAATCTCAAGCTTTGTGGTCGTTGGAACGAACAATCTTGTTCGAAGGCTCGAGTCTCTTTCGCACAAATCCAAGCCTCGGAGTGCCTTGGATGTTACCGTTATGATGCCCAGCAAGATGACCGCTTCCACTCCTCCAGATGGGCACTTTGTAGCTGTCTTCGTTGTATCACCTCTGATTCCCTCCATACTCGGCTCAATACTTCCCCAACTGGTCTATACCGCATCCCAGGCGCATCCCGAGCTACCAGCAACCAGATTAATTCAGCTTCCTAAAGCGTGCGAACCCCGACTCTGCCAGGTTCTTGGGCTACCACGGATTTCTTGCATTGGCATTTTGGCTGGTTCGCCTCAAATGCAGAACTTCGTGGACTTTATTCAAGAATCCGTACCCGAGATCAACATCCCATGGCTGGAAGATACTCCGACGCCCGCGAGCAGCTTCTTGCCTTGATTTCACAACGAGTGCTCTCCATCCTTATGCGACGTGCCCCAGCCCTCGAGAGAAATCCAGGTGCGGGCCTGGACTTTGTCTAAGGAGAGTGTCAGGAAAGGAATGCTTCGCTGATAAGCTCAAGCACGAAGAACTATCGAATACACAGGTAATGCATCTTGCCTGGGTCTCTTTGCACTTGGGTGAAAGGATAGCGAATTGCTGAAAAGAAGCAAGGACGTCAAGTGTTAGCCCTGCCCCAATTTTCACTAGACTCTCGAATCAATCAATGGCTTTCTCCCTCAGGCATCCCCACACCACAATTTTTTTCCAACTTTTTCTTTCGAGCAGTTGATTTGGGAAGGGGCATCCAAAGTAGTTTGGCTTATTCGATATGGACGCCTTGGAAAGCTGTCGTTGTGTTTGTGGATGTCTGGTCGAAAGTCAATGGAAGTTATTTGGAAGCAACATTCAGCCTGAATCAGCAAAGTTTTCCTGTGACTTGCAAATAATTCCAGGCTAGTCTAGGCGACTTATGTCAATGTGAATCAGAATCGGCCCGCCACAAACTCTCCAGCTGGAGACAACGATGACCGAGACTCTACTTGTCAGCCACGGTCTCGTCGAACGGATTATTAACCCACGATCACAAAGCAGGTTTGCTTTGTCTCGGTGCCATTCTTTCGGGAGTGGGGCTCGAGGTGTTAGTTATGCTTTTGCTTTTGAAGCTACACTATACGTTGGGGCAACACCTCAAAGCTTGAAACCCACCACATTTAATATTGTGGAGTCCACATCATCTCGGAGAATAAAATCGGAGGATACTGTCGGCTTTCTCCGATACTGTGTTTGCATTTCGGACTGGTGCACTACCAATGCCGAAGTTTCGCTTGGGGACAGATGGAGTTTGGTGCAGTACGGACTACGAAGTACCAACCGAACTTGAACTTCACCAACGTCTACAATCTACCGACAATTTTTTCAAGTGACGTTTGGGTGATGGGAATGATCCGTCCTTGACGTAACCCTACCCATTATTTCTCCACAAAATTCCAACATCATTATTCTGGAGAATGAATGATGATCGCTTCATGGCTAAAGTTCCGGGTCGAGGTTCAAATTTCCGACTACCAGTATGTGCATCCTGGTCGTTTAAGACAAGCACACAAATAATGACCTGCCTTACTCGCTGCATGTGGGCAAGGAACAACGAATGTTCTGTGCTGCTTCTTCTACAGTAGTCAAGTTGGTCCCTCCTCCTGCTGCTGTACTGTACCGTACCTACGGATACGATTCGTTCGATACTACTGCAGAGATCTCTCTAGCTGATTTACGCTTTCCATTTTTTCGAAGTCCGAAGTCTAAAGTTTGCACTTGAATGAAGGAAAAACAATGCAAGGACATGATGGGGGAGGAAGAACAAGCGGCTAAAACTAAAAGGGGTCTCGTCCCACTTGTGGAAATTCAATAACGCAAAAAAGCTGGGGCGCCCAATGAGAATGCGCCGGGCACAGAAATAACTCCCGAAGTTCAGCCTAAGCGAGAGCTTAATTAAGCATCCGATCCCCTCCTTCAGCTCAGGGGTACAGCACTCACTCAACCACTCACAGTCTCACATACTCTCTCTCGAGCATCTGCACTCTGCCGCAATCTCAAAAGGGGTGAAAGTCTGGACCAGAGTCCCCGACTATTACTGTTAGGCGTCCGCCGTCTTTTCGATGGTCCATCTGCCACGAGTTGTTGACATTCACAATTCATTTCTCAGCCAGTCATGTGTTCGCTTATATTCCATAACCTTCAGACTCCTTGCTTCCTAGGTCGATTGTTGAGCAAAGTGTGTGCCGCCGTATAGTCCATATTGAAGTCATCATCCTTGGAGCTGCCTGACCAGCAAGCTGCTTGACATCGCCTGGACCTCTTCGTGTCCCGCTACAACCTCCCCCCAGTTGGGCCACCTTGCCCGATGCCACCCTGGTCCATTCCCCGATTGGAATCCTCTTCCCAGAAGGCGCTCGATGTCTCCTCGATTTGGTGGAGGAAACAATGGACGGGAAACCCGAATGGGCAAGGGTTTTGTTTGTGGCTTGTCTAGATCGAGATGTTACACAGCTTCTTCCCCAGACTTTCATTCTTATAAAGGCCTGCCTACCTTCCCGACAGGCACACTCTTTCTTCACCTCATTTCATTTGCATCTTATAGGGCATCACTTTCTCTTTGCTAATTTTACATCTTCAATCTTTTCATTTGAGAATGAAGATCACACTCATTGCGGCTTCGGCTGCCCTAATTTCCTTCGCCAGTGGCTCTGTCCTGGTTGAACGCACGCCTCCTCAGGCCCCCTCCTGCACTGACTTCACTCCTTTCAACTACAAGGGATGCTACGTCGATGCCGGTGACCCAATCCCAGCTCTAGTCTACAGAGCAACTGGACTTGACAGTCAGAACACCACAATTGAGCAGTGTGTTGCTTTCTGCAAGGGTAAGTACTATCTCTACATTACAGAACGGATTATTTTCTCACACGTTCATAGGCAACAACTGGAAATATGCTGGTCTTGAGTACTTCGGCATCTGCTTCTGTGGCTCTTCAGTCACCGGCGCTCAGGTCGACGACTCCAAGTGCAACACCCCCTGCAACGCCAACAAGACACAAGCTTGTGGTGGTGACAGCTTTGTCTCCATCTACCAGGATCCTACCTTCAAACCCATCGAGGACACTTCCATCGCTGACTACAAGCCCCTCGGTTGCTACTCCGAAGGACCAAATGGTCGCACTCTGAACTGGCAACAGCACGACATCGACACGGAAAACCTTGATGTCGATATGTGCTTGGCTGCTTGCAGAGAAGACGGCTACCCATTTGCTGGTGTGGAGTTTGGCAAGGAGTGCTTCTGTGGCGTGGTGCTTGGTGAGTTACTATCCCCTCTTCTCGGTTTGCAATGACTGATAGTCATTTAGCCAATGGTACCCTGCCACTTTTACCCGCTCTCTGCGATTTCCCTTGTGCTGGTGATCCAACTCAATCATGTGGTGGAGCCGGGGCCCTTAATCTCTACTTTGCGGACGATCTTGAATCTGAGTTCCCTTGTAAGGATGGTCAGCCTAGTAGCTCAACAACAACTAGCTCGTCGCCTTCGACCACTACCAGCACCTCGTGAGTATCAATATTTTCTCAAGGGAAAAAAAAATGATTTAAAGAGCACCTCAGCTGACTTACATTTCTTCCAGAGGACCTACCACCACCGGCGTAGTAACGACTACTACCAAGGCTCCCACAACCACAACCACCATTGCCACCACAACGGGCGCCTTCTGCACTTCATACACCACCACTACTCCTCCTGCCAATTGCGAGTACAAGTGTGGTAAATGGTGCTCGAAGCCTTTGGCACCTTTCACTGGCAAGGATGATTGCAAGGTTGCTGTTTCCAACTGCGCTATCCAGCTCACTTCTTGCTTCCTCCAAGCCGGATGGCCAGACTCGCTCAACTGCCTCAAGTACAGAGAGTGGTGCTCTAATGTCGAAACTTACTGTGGATCCAACTGCCCTGGTTCGAAGTGCTCGACATCCGGATGCAAGTCGAAGTATCCGCCTCAATCTCCTGGTAACAATCCGGCACCAGTTGTCTCAACGAAAGTCTATCCTTGTGCCTCCAGTACCACTAAGACCACGACCACAACCACATCTAGTTCTTCGGTCGTTCCAGTCCCTACCGCATCTTGCCTGTGTGATCAACCCCACAACCCCAACAAGGGATATACCCGCGACAGTCCAGCCGGAGATATCGACCTCCCATGCTTGACTTGCAACAACCACTACTCGGACTATAAGAATGGCAACATCTTTAAGGTCTATAACGATGCCGATTCCTCCAAGTGCTCATCATATGGCAGGAGCTCTGTTCCTAAGGCTTGCAAGAAGGCATGCGACAACCAGTACAGCGCATGCGTCAATGTTTACGCTGAGAGCTGCAAGCGTACGAGCAAGCGAGGAGGTCGCAACAGTCCAAACCGTGGCTCCAACGGCTCCAAGTACGACAATGCCATGGCTACTTGCAAGTCCCAATGGCAAGATTGCTACAACGTCAACTCAAACAAGGGCGGTGGTAACAGATGCTCCTCTTGGAACAACGGATGGTAGATGGTAACGCTACCATTACCTTTTTGGGGCTTTTGGATGATTCTGGATTCCGGGATATATAATTTTAATCACTCTCGTCATCTTCAACGAGTCAAGTAGAAAAGCTTCCTAATCATAATAAAATCCTATATAATTCTAATCCATGGTGCAACAATGTATGAGAAACCCTTGACAATCTGTCCCATTGAGTTGTCTCTTCCCCAAGCCTATAAAGTGAAGTCACGTGTCACGTGCTGGCTTAGCCCTCTTCCTAGTTCAGCATCCCAGAATGTTTTCTCCTCCTCAACCACTCACTCTCATTCATCCACGTCGCAATTTTTCGTTCAGCCCTCCTTGCTTGCTCTTCAACTTCCTTTCAAAGCTCTCGCCAGGATGCGAAATCTCCAGACGACCATTCTCAAAAGACTGACTCCTAATTTCTGATTGATCGGCCAGCTCAAGCTCAGCTGATCGGGTGATCGTAGCAGATCCCGTTGCAAAGAGCGAAGCCGCCCCGAAGAAAGAAAGGGGGTCACATCGTCATCCGCTGCCGTCCGAGGGTAAACATTAACATGGGCGAACAGATGAAGTGGTAAGTAAGGAGGAAATCGTGATGGACCGCATAGAAGTTTTAGCCGTCGTATGTATGGGTTCGGGCTCTTTGCAAACGCCCAGGCTTCGACGTATGAATTGTGCGTGCTGCTATTTTAGTTTCGTAAGTGCGAGACATATCCAAGCGATGCACTTTGTCCTTCTGCGTTTTACCTTTGCGCACTTCTTTGTCCAATGTTGGGTCCTTTCATTCCGATCCAAGTGGTTGAAATGAATCATTTATCTCGAGTCAAAGCTTGAATGCTTGACAACAATGTTTGAAGCGAAAGAGGCATATGACCAGTTTCTCAAGTCGGGCATTCTGATATACGAGGTCCAGGTGCTCGTTAGGCGTTGTTGTATTTATTTGTGTCACATCTCATGCTGTACGTTTTTATCCTTTTCAACGCCCACATAGTAGCCAAGCGAAAGGGAGCAGTATATCCTCTTCCATCATTGGCTCCTCCCATCCCCCCCGCCTTACCTGTCCATCAGACGGCCCAACATTCAAGTCTGGAATACGAGACCTCCATCCCATCCAATCAATCAACCACCCAACCAACCAATGCAAGCCATGATTTTAACCTTACTATCCGTTACCGTTTCGATGACCGGCCGCTTTGCGTGCATCAGAATCCATTTAGAGTGGGGAGATCCGCCATGCAGTATCCAACCCTCTTTTCTTCTCTTCACAACAAACTACAGCAAATAACATAGCCAAACCCCACACTTTCGTTTAAGAAAACATCGCGTACAATGCAGTTTACATCACTCGTTTCCGTCGCCGCCGCCCTCGCGACTTTACCTTTTGCCGTTCTTGGAACTGGATATGAATCCAGTAGCAGCGTGACAGCTTGCGACACGATCACGGCCACGACCGATAGTTATGGAGCTTTCACAACTTGCGTCGTTCTCGCTTGTCTCGAGATCAAGCCTGTCACTCAACATTGCGGTTGCACTACTATCCCCACCATCACTATCGCTCAGACGGCTTGCCCAACTAGTTGCGGATACACTTCCTATATTACGGCTGTCGAGGATTGCTTCCCCACTAGCCCACCATCGTCAAGCTCCTCCTCTTCAACACCCACGCTCACTTCATCTACAACTCCTATTTCCACTACTACTCCTCCCTACAACAACCCAACTTCCACAACCACCCCTCAATATACTACTTCCCAGCCTCCTGCCTACCCCAACTCTACCATCACTATTTCCGACACGATCACAAAAACCGAAACACACATCACAACACTAACCACTTGTCCGGCATCCGTCAAATGTACCGGCCAAACAGTCACATACACTAGCACAGAAGTCTGTCCAACCACAACATGCACATGTGTTCTTCCTAGCGTTACGTACACGACCTACGTTATCCCTGGAGCTAATGCAACGACCATAACAACGTCGCAACAGGGCAATACACCCCCTACTCCGACTACTCTGAGACCTACGTTCAGCCAGGCTGGTGCTGCTGCTGGGAGAGGGGGTTACGGGAGAGGGGTTAAGGGAGCTGGAACGGGGGTCGTAGGCGCTTTGGTATTTGGGCTCATGGGACTGGTGTGATTATTTTGATGACTGAAAGATCATGAGGGTGATGGACTAGTATTGGAAAGGGTCGGCGGTGGAAAGGTGCTAGAGGGAGGTATTGCACACGTTATATCATTGGCGACTTATGATTGTGTTACTTTGCTGCACTTTATTCTGCTAGTTTAAACTTGAGAAGTAAGAGTCGGAAATATCAAGCCATTGATTTGATAGTCATTACATTGAGTGTTTCGTAATATGCATAGTACTCAGAGCATAGTTTGCTCGGCTCTGTCTGAAATTTAGTTGATATGAATTTCATGTTGATGAGGCTCGGAATAGATTGTGCTGTTGCGAGAAGAGCAGTGTGTCAAGTATCCGAGGGCACTGTTCATCCTTCCGTCATCTGTAAGAGTTCTGGCCATTACTCGTGGTCCCCCCTATCAAAATGACAAAAATTATCACCTGATTTTAAATAAATTATTATAAAATAATAAAATAATATTTTTAAAAAGGATTATATTAAATAGCTAGTAAATAGTAGCTAATCCCTTCATTTTAATAATATCCTCGATTTTACAAGTTAATCGCTCGGTGTACGAGCGAAAGTCATGTGGATCGACCCGATCCCAAAGCTTTTAAATCTCTACTATTAAGTCGGCTTTAGAAGTCGGTACAAAAGGGAGTCTTTTAAGCTCTTCTTTCATTCACCTCCAGACCTTCTTAATCGGATTTAAATCAAGGGAAGAAGGAGGCTAATCGAACCCCCGGATATTATGCTATAGCTTTACAAGTCGAGCGAACTTCTTATATATCCCACTCCCGTCTTTTATAAAGATATACTCCGGACTAAGGCTATCGAATAAGGGGAAAATCACTAGTTCGAGAACTTAATCTCGATATACACGTGAATTAACCCCTTTAGCTCCTTCCCTTAGAGGAAGACAAGAGGAGACTTCTAATCCCAGCCGATCGCACCCCAAATCATAATCGATACTCTCCCGGATTGATATATCGACCGAATGTAATGCGGACACCTCTTTTTATCGACTCGGCGCGTAACATAGGTCCGGCTAACCTTTCCAAGCTCGAATATACACTCGTCCGACTAGATAACCTTCCTCTAATCTCCTCCTCCTGGCTTCTCGGCAGCAAAATCAGAAGTACCCCAATACCGGTGCGCACGTGTAAAAGCGACTCGTTTTCTTGCTTGTGCTCGAGAGATAAATAGCCTCGGACAAGCAATATATCGTCGGTAGCCTGCTTGCCGGAGTTCTCGTCGAATTGTACGAGATAAGCAAGAGAGGTTGAGAGTCGATCGGACGTGATCAAAAGACATCCGACGCGAGGGGTAATCTTTACAAATTAATCGAATAATTTGTCGAATATCTCCCTTAGATAAAAGTCTCTTTCGGTAAGACTTCCCTTTACGAGTAGTCTTACTTAATTTAGCCTTAAGAATCCGTTGACCGGTCGACTTGGGGATGCCTAATTCTTCCCTGATTTTCTTCTATGTTAATCCGTCGGCTCGAGCTTGCTTAAGCTTTGCTCGCTTCGGAGTGGTCCAATTTTGACCAGGTTGGTGCACTGGAGTAGAGGGTAAAATTAGATTATTTATAATAAATTTAAGGTAGATTCGGTCGGTGGTTGATTTAAGATGAATTATTTACAAAAGAGGTATTAAAATAAGGATGGGGGTGGACCTCGGCTAGAGCGGACCACTAGTAATGGCCAGAACTCTTACATGTTATATTTGTATCAAGAACTTGAACGAGGCCGGGCTGGTAATATCACAAGTTCCAATGTAAAAAGACGAATGGTAAGGTCTCTTCAAAGTGGAAACTGAATATCAATCTACTACTCCAGATCATAATCATTGACAAATATACCCAGTGAGTATCCAATCCAACATAAATGGCCAGTGAATCCAGACGCATTAGAGTACAACTTTCTTAATTGAGACTCAATCATCACATCCATACATGCGCATACATGCAACTTTGCCAACTCATTTGAATCACTTCTCAACAACATTGACACCAGCTTCCTTCCCTGCGCCCACACCATAAGCCGGCGGGCCTTCAGATGCAGGAGGAAGATTATCCCCCTCCACCACAGCTGGTGCAGTAGTATCTTCTGGCTTCTTCTTCTTCCCCATCCCACAACAAAGGCGTAGCACAGCACCAATTGCCAAGCCGACGAGAACTAAAACACCGATCACGATACCAGCGATAGCTTTTGCTGGTAGTCCTTTAGATTTGGAGCTTGGTTTTGACGAGGGGTAGTCGGAGGATGTATTGTCGGAAGATGTTGTGTCGGACGATATGGTGTCTGATCCGCTGTTGGTACTGGAATCTGGGCTGCAGTATTTGGAGCCAAAGGAAGGAGTGATGCATGTTTCGAAAGAGTTATGACAGCAGTATAAGCCGCATGTCGTTTGAGATGAAGTGCAGATCTAAAAAGTGTGCTTGGTTAGTAGTCGCTCGTTACTTCTGGTATCTAATTGCTCCAATGTAGTAGAAACACGCATGCTTACATCGTTGTTTGTGTTTGAATAATATTCGCAAATATTCGAACTGCTGCAAAACTGCGAGGAACCGCAACAACCACCGCCACATGGGGTTTCAATTGAACTACAAGTCTGTGTAGTATAGCCACGTGTCAGTAACGATCGTCTCAAGTAGAAACGGAAATGGTATTTTGAGAATTGGGGGACGCACGGAAGTTGGTGTGGAGGAACAAAACACGCCTGTGATGTCGCAGCCTATAGAGCAGCAACTGGTCCCACAGCACACTGTTTCGCCAAACATACAAGTAGTGATTCGAGCGCAGACAAGTTGGCGTTTGAAGAGATTTCGTGGATTGCCATTCTCGGGGACGGTAGGGATTGCTGCAATGCTTGTTGCCAGCAAGGCTATGAGGAGGGTCTTGAGCATTTTGAGGCTTTTTCTCCAAGAATTTTGTGGCGATGGATTGAGGCTTGAGAGAAGTACGTAAGATTCTCAGCTCATGTCACACAGCCAATTTCAAAAACTCTGCAAGAAAATGAGGCCAGGGTCACACGATTATATAGACACCCAGCAAAGGACGAGGCCTCCTCAGCCTGATCAGCCATCAACACCTCACCCATGATAAGGGTGTTCCCTGAATTTCCCATCTCGGAACCAGACTTTCCCATTTCCAACTGAAATAATAAAACAAGCATCGAATCATGAATTTAAACCCCACATCCATATGATCCCGTCGGGCAAGATAGGCGGATGGCACCCAATTGTGCAACAGAGTTAAGCGAGAGCAACTGTTGATTCGCGGGGAAGCAATTTGTGAGGCTGAAAGTGGCTGCATATATCGAAGGTTCGGGATGGGCCTGGGCGGAAGAAGCCTTTCTCAATGACCTGTTACAGGGAGAGAAGCTGAAAAAAGAGGAAACATGGCGCTGCCAAAAACTTCTCGAACGGTATTTAATTTTGAGGGGATTCTCCATGATCGCCGTGCCCGGAGATAGCATTATAGTCTATGTTGCTGGTTTAATCCTTCAATTTTTCCCCTTTTGATTACTCACATTTCTTGCATTTAATTTAAGGTTTTCGGCAGTAAACAGACAAAAACTTACAACATGCGCATTGTCCCGCGGTAGGAATGGAAGGGATCATCAATGAAAGCTGAGCGAAGTCCGAAAAGGTTGCACAAACCCCACCCGCTTGATGATAATATGCCCGAGAAATATGTCCTCGCCCTTGTCCGCAGAAAACAGGGAAAAGCCGAGTGATTACCTGGAAAGTATCAAGCTGTATGTGCGTATTGAACACAGAAGCTAATCAGTGCTAATCAGTGTTAGTGACGCGGAAAAGAACAATAAAGACACAAAACTCCTCTCTTCTGGTTCTCAATATTATTCGTAATCTTACGTTTATGCTGGATTCAATGAATATTCCTTGCGATCTGCTTTTCGATGTGGCAAGGACCCGAAAGACAATCAAGACATGATACCAAGCCGCTTTCAACTTAAGTCTCATTATCTTGTCAGTCCATATCCCCCTCAAGGGCAATTAAGCTTGCGATGATTCCTCTAAAATTTTCTATATTTTAATCGAGACCAAATCGAATATTGTTTTCGTCATTCTCGCGGTTGGTCAAATCAACAGAGCGCAAAGGGGTCATTTCTATGTTGTTGACGTCCCCGAACCTCTCACTCGGGGTGTACTTATGGCGGTGATCTGGCTACAAATAACCTTGAGACATACCGCATACTCTACAATATCACTGTGCTTGGCATTTCACTTAATTAGATATGTTTATTTGCCAAACAAGAAGAATCATTTCATCCGTTTCCGCGAAGTATATAATACATAGATCAGCCAAGATTTTCTTCGACTTGGAGGCCATGACTTGTTCTACTAAAAATCAAATTTCTGGGAACACGAAGATAAAACAAGTCTAGCTTCTGTGGGTACATTGAGAGGAATTGTTTATCGCACTGGAAAATCTCGGTTATATCATTCAGAGCTCATAACCTTTCGCGAAAGGGCCAAAACTTGGTAAAGCTTGTATTGTAACATGAACACTGCCCTTTCAGTTATGGGGCTTTCCTTGTCATCTATCTCGCAATCTTCGCTTTGTCCGTGGTGGAAGCAAAGCAGGTGCTCCAGACCAATTGGTGGTTCTCAGTGGATTTCTGGACCCATGGGATGCTGGGTTTCAGGGTTGTAAATCTTTGGATTGATTTAGTATATGTAGCGATTCTGGGTATTTTTGTCATGTGGAATGGGTTCCGTGTTGTGCTGTGGATGATGGTTGTGTTCATTTATGGAATGTGCGCTGCCGAGATGACGGTTTGTGGGAGAGGAGAGCAAAGCGAGAGTCTGGACAAGGTCAGCGACCAGCTGTGGGTTGGTGTTGAGCCTGGGAGAAATCGAAACGAAGGTGAATTATAAGTTATGAAGTGTTAGATTACTGGACTGTGGTTCATGGTCTCAGTGATCAGACACGACCTATTCGAAAATTCGGGTTTGTTACATGCCAAGGGGTATTTGTAGCATCAGAGTACCTTGCTTCGACTACTTTGTACCTTCAGCTTCTTTGTAGGCGATTAGGCCCTTGGAGTATACGTTCTACCTCTCACAAATCACATCCAACTATCAACCAAATGGGAACTTGCGAAGTTTCTCCTATGTTTCTGACTTTCAGCCGAAGGGGAGACCCAAGTACAACGAGAAATTAATGATAAAACTCGAAAAGAAGAAGGCATTTTCTCTTTGAACTCTGAAGGCAGTGTGTTACTATTCTCATGATCTGTGTTCAGAGGAAACATGGCTTGGAGACCTCGTATTTGCTCAACAAGCCTTTAGCCAAAGTAGAGCGCATAGGCCCGAAGTCTGATAAAAACCCCTAGACTGAAGAACACACAATTGTTACGTACAAAAACAACTTACTCAAAGACGTTCCAGCCTCCCAGGCAGCAACATGCATACACAAATCTGCCGGTACCAATCATCTCACGAGACCGTGGAATACCTTGTCCCACAAACCGCTGCACTGGTTCGTATTCCACCTCGCTTCGGCAAAGAAGCTGAGCTTGCACCAAATTAGGCAATGTGACCCTGATTTTACCGCTATTTGGTTTACTCGCGAGGTCGTATTTATATTTTGGACTACGCCACAAACTCGACAACACCTTGTGGCTTGATGCACATTGACGTTGCGGAATGGAAATATCGCGGTTCCTTGGGCGGTCCGAGTGGATTCGCTTAGCTCATACGGTACAGAATGTCTGCATACCGTAGATTCGGTCGAGGAATTGATCGTTTGCATATCCGGTCCCTGGGCCAAATGGTCGGAATCATGCCACCTTCTCGTGAGACGGGAGACTCCCAGGTACTTTTCGGAGAGTCCGGGGAATGCAGGAGCTTCCTTTCATCAATGCCCATTTTGGGTCGACTGCTTGGAGAATGGGTTGACGTCTCACTCTGTGGCAGAGCTGATTCTATCGTGGAGTCAGAGGACTGGTTCTGGTATTTCAATTTGAAGTTCTTGTTGCTTCAATTTCTCGTAACAGCGTTGAGGTTAATTTCGAAGTCAATATTCTTCGCCAGCCACAAGATGGTGCCTCTGATTCAACACGCGAGGATGAACTTACTGGTGGGTTGAACTCATGAGAAGAATCAACAGAGTAGAGGAAAAAAGTATAAAGTAGTCTGCTTGTTTCGCTTTCAAATAGCATCTACAATCATCTTCACCTTCATCACTCACAGCACAACCAACCAACCATCCTCAAAAACCACTCAATCACCTCCTCAAAACTCCAAATACACTCAAATACCTCTCCCAACTACCAAAAACTCAACCTTCAAAATGCAATACTCATTCATCACCTCAATCACCATTCTCGCCTCTCTCATGGCACCAGCGTAAGTACCTCCATCTCCATCACTCTCACCTGCAACCCAACCCAAACTAACACATATCCCTCTTCAGGTTCGCCGCCGGCCCACCCAAAGGCTGCAAGCAAACCGCCACTGGCAAAGTCGGATTCTGTATCTGCTCTACAGCTTCCGTCGTCCCATCTACCACCACCGTCCTCGAGGTCCAAACCATCACTACCACCGTTCCCGTCGAGAAGGTCACTGATGTGACTACTTATATCACCGATCCCACTTACCTTCGTGGCCCATCTTGCTTCCCTCCTTCGCCATCCTCCTAAGCGATTTTTGGCGAGATCAAAATTGGATACTAATGGGGAATGAGGAGTTCGGGAGGGGAGGGGGAATGGGGTGTGGACGGATCTTGGGATGGCATTAGACGTAGGATAGGTCTGGGGTGGGGATGGGGATGTCACTTGGGTCTTTCAGTAAATTTTCTTTCGCTGTCACTGCATGTTTCCTTGAGTCACTCCTTTGTCATATATAGAGCAATATAAAACAAGCTGGGCCCGCTACAACAAGACGTCTTCTGTGTGTGCTCCCTCCACTTGATTGGATAAATCTAGCCAGTCCGGAACGTTCAGAGCAAGAACAACTTGAAAGAATGTTCAACACAAGATGTAATTATTGCACGCAAGGTATTTTGTAGTGGATTTTTATTATCGATCCTCGGAACTGATACAAGAATGAAAGGGAGCATAGTCAAACCATAAGACTCTTTTAACAAAAACATAGAAGCAAGCAATTAACGCCCCGTACACGCCATTACCCGTCACCACCCGACCACACCACCCTATAAACAGTATGATACCCCTTTAATTCTCCCCACCCCACGCAACAAATTCCAAATAAGCAGTGACATAGAGAGCCACCAGGGCGAGAATGATAGACCAGTAACGCCAAGTTGAATCGAAAGAGCCCAGCTGAAAGCTTGATCCAATGGCTGTGCTCTGCAAAGGCGGTTTAAGATTGAAGTATGGAAAATCCAAGTGGAAAGTGTATCGAAATCCTGGAGTCATAACCCGTTGCAACATTATCCATCAAGTCGTGAACTAAGTGAGGCTCACATACCAACGCTCTTTGTTCGCTGGTGGTGTCGACTGTTGCTTGTCTTTCTCGTTCCATGCTCTGCTCGCTTCTTGAGAGATGCTTCGTGTTTCAGCACCAGGTCACACCAGCCGCCTTTGCTGCTGCTACCTTCCTTTCCGATGCAGCTTTCGAGATTCTTCATCCAGCCTTCCTTGTCAACAGCAGTATCCGCGTAGAAGTCGATAACCTCCCCGTTGGAGAATCGGATCCGGAAACCTTCCTCAACGAACATGTAGCCCTCTTCTTCCTCAGCGAAACCCGACTTACGACGCTTTCCACCTTTGCCAGTAGTCTCTTTTTGTGTGAGGGACCGGCGATCATCAATCAACTTAGATGCATTGGCAAGATTGATTGTTGCTCGTGGTTGACGTGTAGACTCGTGGAATGCTGTGAGCTTACTTCCACAAAGTTTGAAGTAGCGGCGGCGCCAGTACTAAGTGCTGTTAGTAAACGGGCAATGTTGCAAAATTTGAAAAGTTTTGGAACTTACTGGACAATCACCGCCTTGCTGACTCAGATAGCCCTCCCAATTGCGAGCAGCAGCGAGTTCAGCTTCCTTCATCTCACGAATGCAAGAGTTCATACTCTTTGGCATATCGTCATCAGTGGCAGCTTTGGGCTTTGGAACAAAGAGAAGTTGAAGCTCAAGATTCCCAACTTTATAAGGGGCACGTCGCTGGATAACAGTGTTTCCACGCTTGCTCATCATGCTGGACGCGTGGTTGGCCTCCTCAGTCGCCCATTCATTGTAGCAGGCTACATCGGCGACGTATGGACGTCCGAAGCAACGAGACTCGTGATCCTTGAGACAAATGTAAGCCCTACCAAAGCTACCATCCTCCGCAGCAAGAGGGGAGAGAAGATCCCAAGCAGTAGGTTGCTGAGAAGCTCTCTTATTAGCGGCCTCTCTCTTCTTCTGCTCTACAGCACGTTGCTCTTCTTCTTTGTTCATCAACTCGAGCTCCTTACGCTTTTTTGGTGACATGAAAACTCGGCTGAAGGTTGATGGCTTCTGTGCTTTATGCGATTTGGTAGGAGATTCAACGACCCTCTTGGGAGCCGGCTTGACAAGCTTAGCATTCAGGGTTAATTGGAATTCAAGCTCATTGGGAACAACAAGTTCAAACTCCTGGCCGATAGGAGCATTTCTTCCAAGCTCAAGCCAGGCAGTGGTAACACAGTGAACACCGTTATCTAATGTCAAACTGAACCAAGATTGCTCGTCTAAAGAAAAATTAGAACATTTTTAAAGGCAGGAGAGCGGGAATCATACTTCTGGGGAGGGGAAGATCTAAGTCTTTCACACCAATGACCTTAACGAAAAGTCGTCCTCTTTCGCCTTCTTCGGCATTTTCGGCAAAAGCTTCTTCGGATACCATGTTCAGCCCAGCAACATTGCTTTCTTGTCCAGGCATTGGAGGAACGGCGCCTGGAACCGGCTTCTTGCGAGGATTAGATTTGTCACGGTAGCTGGCCTGGCGTTGTTGTCCGTTCCAGGGCTCAACAGTCCACGATTGCGGTCTCACCTGCTTGACAGGAGAGTTACCCGCGGATCGCGCACCGTGAAAGTCGTCTCCTCCTCTGTCGTTGCCGACAACGAGTTTGGTGTTTTGTCTCATCAGGTAACCGCGCTGTTTACGAGAATTAATGTTAGCATTATTAATGGAATTTTGTGCATCATTGGAGCTGGACGCTTGTCCATTGATGTAAGATGTAGCCGACTGCGAAGAAAATAGGTCAAAAGCAACCTTTTGGGCTTCGATTACTCGATCAAAGTCTTGGTAGAGACTTGAACCAAGGTCACTGCCAATGTCCAGAGTCAGAGCTTTGTTGGTGAAGCTCGAGTTACGTTCCAGATCTCCAGCGGCACTGAATATTTCACTGCCCTCTTGGTCCATGTTCAGAGAAGGACGGTTTCGGTGTCTTGCCGGAATGGGTGGAATGGAAGGAGCGTCTCCGCTGACGATTCTTCGTGCTTCACGCATCGCCATGAGATCAGATGGTGTCGCTGATGGCCGTGTCTTGAGCTTCGATCCGGAAGACTTGATTGTTGCAATTTGTTCCGGAATTGATGGGGAATCCCGGAGGGAGAAGGGGGCATTGGGTGTCGAATGACTGATTCTGGTGTTCCCACCTCATATTCCTCATCTTCATCGGAACCCCATCCAGTACCGTCATACTCGGGACGTGGGACCAAAGCGCGTGGCTCTTGTTCTGGCTCTCGTTCTGGCTCTCGTTCCGGCTCTTGTTCCGGCTCTGGCGTTTCCTCTGCCTCCATCTCAGCCTCTGGCTCCTCTTCTGGGGTATCGGAACGTCTCAAGAACTCATGAGCATCAGACATTCTTGGGCCTCGACGTTGTTCCTTAGGCTCCTCTACGGCAGCTTCTGTTTCGAGGAATGGATCTGCAAGTGTGTGAGGAGGCGAAGGAGTCATGTAAGACTGCATACTGAGACCGAAGTCGTTGTTGTTGAGACTGAAATCATTACCGCCAAGGAAGCCCGGGAAATCAGGGAGGGAAGCCTTGGTATCCAACTTAAGAGGCTCGGAGACTTCCTTAATGACTGCCGGACTGGCTTGTCGAGGTGTAGATAACCCTTCATCTTCTGATGACATAAATGACACATCTTGAGGATTGTGAGCTGGGGGTTCCGAGTCAAAACGTGGACTCTCGAGAGCTTCATCGAGATGGGCCTTGAGATCATCGTCGCTGGGATGATGGTACATTTCTGGAATAGAATATACGTCAACTTCATCATCTTCCTCGGGCTCTGGCTTGATAATAACGCTGTCCTCTAGAATCTCGGAAGTTTCGATTATTGATCGATCTTCTGTACTAGGTAGCGGTGTATCTGGATCGAGAGCAGCAGGTCGCTCTGGGCTTGAGCTAGGCATAGGAGATGAGAAATTGAAGTCCGACTCCCGATCGAGACCGTTGACTTTTCGTAGAATGGATTCCCGTGAGATTCTTTGAGGCAACTCATATGAACCCAATCCAGGAAGGTCATCCAAAGTATCCTCATCCTCATGAATGGAAATGGATTGTTCACGTTCTGGAGTCTGACTGCTTCGAGCTCTCCTCATTCGCCGCTCTCTCTGCAATTCCGCAGAAGTCTTTGGCTTTTCCTCATCTTGAATCATCATCAATCGCAACTTCTCTTCCAGTGACATCTTGCCCCCTGCAAGACTGAGGATATCAGACTTGCTGACGGAAGCAGGCGAAAGTGGAGATGGTGGATTTTTCAGAGACGACGAGGCACGCCCAGCACCAGAAGAAAGACCAATCGAAGAACCTGAGTTATTGCGATTGTGCATTCCAGGAAGAGGTGGCAATGGCCGATGGTCTCCGTTGGAGTTGAGGGAATCATTTCGAATCCCGACTGGTCGCCCAAGAGAAGAAGTAGGTCGAGCATCTGGCATTGGGCTGCCCTCAGGCCCCTCGAATGGATCATCAAATCGTCCTGATGTGAATCCACTATGGTGCACACTAGGGCTAGCATGTCTCCAGTCTTCTGGTCCAACCACTGGCGTCTTGTCGGTATCCTCAAGCGAGGCATCAAAGCTATCATCTTGCTCCATCGAGTCTCCAAGATTATAGCTATCTTCCTCCTCCTCGACTGAATCATAACTGTTCTCTCGCGAACCTGTTCCGATAGAGGAGATGTCAGGAGTTGTCATTTCGTACTCGTTGACTTGAGGTGGCGCTGCATCGAAGGTCACACTCTTCGCATGACGGTGCAGAGCACGCCCAGGAGGGAGCTGATGCTCATTACTCTGCTCCTCCGAGAAAGCGCTATCCATGGAGTTTGCGCTGGTTTTGCCATTGAATTGTCTCGAGGAGAGGGAAGATTTGGTTGGTGAAATCTGGTCCTTGCTGGGCGATCGCAGAGGGTTGATGCCAGACTGCAGGGGAGTCTTGGTAGGACTATAAAGAGGAATGATAGATTTGGTATCTATTTTCGGGTGACTCAACGGACGCCCTCTCTCTGCGGACCTGAGTCCTTCGAGACCAGATGCTCCATACGCGTTGCCTTGGACCTTTGCCAATGGTCGCTCAATTACGGGCAATGAAGTTGGGTCGTATTCTTGTTTCTGTTCCCTCGCGAACATGTTACTATTCTTCACACGCGATGCTTTCTGCAATCTCTCGATCGAAGTTCTCCTCGTTGGCGATGGCGAGGACTCTCTGCCGCTGAATAAAGCATTCTCCGAATTGAATCGATTTGGAGTTGCGGGGTCACGACCCTGCCAGAAGAGCCGTGGCGAGGAGTCGCCAATCGATGCGCTGAAAGGCGAAGATTGGAATGGGGAGGAATCAAAGCTCATTTTCTATCATGATGATCATTAGCTCGCATTCTCTGGGAGGCGTCTGCGAGCTTGGAGGATGGCTTACCTGTGTGAGCTGATTGTAGCTTGGGGAATTTCGTCGTCTCTCGCTGGGCGCAAGTTCTGTGAGGGCTCGTGGTATAGAGCTTCCCATTTTGGTTGGGGAGGATGAGGCGCTCTTCAGGCGGAGAGGTTGAACCTGCGTTTGTTTATCAGTACGGGTCCCTTAAGTAAACAACAAAGCGCTAGTCGTTTGTTTTTATGCACTTACAGGTTCCGACGAGGGCGACGCCATTCTTGAGTTGCTCAACAGCAGACCGAGCTACCAAGAAGTCACGTATGCGCAGCCAGGAGGCAAACAAATCGGAGTTTGTACTCGGCCAATTTGTGGCAGAATTGTGTTTTGATGTCGATCGATTGAGGGTTGGGTGCGACAAGGCGCGAGAATGAACGAGTGTTCGTCGAGGCAGCGGGAGACCGATAAAAGAATGAATTGATTCGCGCGCTGAAGATATCGTCGCAAACAAGTCCTGTATGCTGCTGCTGCTGTTGTTGTTGTTGTTCTCAACGAGCAGGAGGGCTGGGGAGGGAGGGAGTGTGGAGGTCGAGATACATAAAGTAGTGAATGGGTGGGTGACAGTGCCTTGTTTGGGCTGGGATAGCAAGTCGTTGGCATGGCGACAGCCGTCTTGGCCCAAGAAAAGCGGGAACAGGCACGGACGAAAAGAGCGAGAATATCATCACGGAGAATATACGGTACAGTACGTTATGCGCCCCTCCCACTCCCTTCCCACCCATCTGCATACCTCACATGTGGAGGCTTTGCGTTATTATGGATTTCATATTCGTTCAATTTCGCTTTTTCTCAATTTTACCAGCTTGAATATCCCTCCTGTTCATCATCATCTGAGATTTAAAAGTGTAACGCAGACTGACGTGGAATAAATACATTGAGTGAGATTGACTTCGGGTAGCTTGAGTTGGTTGAGGAAAACTCTGTCTCGATGCAGAATAAAGTTGTTGTAATGAGGGGTAACTTCCATTATTCTTAGTCTATGTTGTGTTTCTTGAAAACAAACATCTATCAAGGTACTCTAGTGAGGTAGTTTGCCTTACCCTGGTGGAAGTGTGGCCAGAATTGGTAGTTGTAGGAGTGCATATTAACTGTCAATTCAAGCTTTAATGATCAACGAATACTTAAAACAACTAGCATTTGACGACAACACTGTTTGTAAATCATAGTTAGGTAGGTAGACTCTTCAATTAATTTTATTCATACAGTATCTTTGCTAGACCCTTTCATCTACATGTCGTTGATTTGTGCTTCATCATTCTCTCTTTCCCTACAGCATCTCTGCTGGAGCAAGCAGATTTACAATATTAATATTGCATTCTTGAGTTGAGCTCGGAGACAAGGAAGGATCTTCCCATCAATTGAGTAGTATCGTTGGCTTGTAGCATAGCTATACATGGCATAACACCGTTCCTTTCTGTTGTTATGTTTTGGTAGCTTGAATTGATTGAGGGAATTTCTCTGTGCCGACCAGGATGAGAGTTTGTTACATTCTATGTTCTTTTAAGGCTCCATATCTGAAGACCACCTACCTAGGTACCCGGCCAAGGGAAGTATACCTATCAGATCTTGCTACTCAACAGAGCTCTCAGAGCCTCCTTCGTCCTACTTCCATTCTCCTTCACCAATCCCACCACAGCCTTAAACTCTGGCAACGCCGCATCGCCCATCACCTCATACAACCAGCTCTCACTTGTGGTCACAACCGCCCCCTCCCTCCTTAGCCTTTCCAACGCAATTCCTACCTCCTCACGATTACAACTACTAACCCCATCCGCTAAAATATAAACCTTGTGTCCGTTCGCCAGTAAATCAAGTGTAGTCTGCGTAACACAGATGTGGGATTCGATTCCTACAATCGCGATCTCGGAGGGAGCTTCAGAGGAGGGAAATGGCGTGAGATGGATGGGATCCACATGGAGAAGGCAGTTTTGTCGACGTGCTCGACAACGTTGGGTGTGACGAGGGCGAGCTCAGAGCAAGTCTCCCCTAGACGCGCGCGGTTTTGAGTGGTGGCGTAGATAGGGATGGAGAGGATTGTCGCGGCTTTGATCATCTTTTGGGTGGTGAGGATACTGTGGTGGTTGGGAGTGTTAATCTTGCTGGGCCAATCCTCCAATGGAGAATGCGAGCTTTGGACTTACATCTTCTCATACTCAAAGATTGCGGGCCGGAACTTTTCTTGGATATCGCAAATACTACAAGGAAATTCTTTATCAGTATCGAAGAGAGCTCAGTCTTGCGTAGAAGGAAGCAGGTTAGGGGCGTCGGTACAAAAGAGCTGGCCTGTCTGTATAACCAACATTAGCTTTTCATCTCTAAATATGTACTACATCACCTACTCAACCGTTTAACTACTTTGGTTGCCATGATCTTGCAGGCGAGTATATGTCGTGGGTGCGAAATGAGGAAGGTGTCGAGAGCTGGGAAGTTGAACACCAGCCGGTACGGTGGAGGGGTTAAAGATAAATTTGGCGGGGTACAGGAGCTCCATTGCGAGGACCAAAGGCTCCCAGAAGCCGAAACTTTGTAGAGCCTTAGATCTGTGAGATGCCTGATGACCGGATGCCTCCTTTCTGATTTATTTAGTATAAGAGTGTGTTATGCTAGATTGAAGTCGTCAGGACTACCTACTCATGCGAACATTGAAAAGTGTTGTTGTGTGCACGGGAACTTGTCTCATGCAGGCCATTCATAATTTCAGGATCGAACAAATGCACAAGGAAGCAAGCATCCGCTAGCATCAAGCTCTTATTGGTCTATTAGATCAAAAGCTGTCCTGAAGGATGTCATCTAATCTAGATCTACAACTCTTACCTTTGCCTTCTCCAACCACGTGGCATCCCCGTGGCTCGTTGCCTTCTGGATGTTGTATAGCTCATCAAGCAATGCTGGAACAAAGGTACCAGGGCCCTTCACATCTTCCCTCACAGCAGCTACCTCAGCTGCAATCTCGTAGTGCAAAAGTCCAGCGAGGGCAGCCAAAAGCTTATCACCCTTCTCGACGGCCAACATGATGCTGATGGTCGTGCCCAGCACACAACCACTGCCTGTGATTCTTCCTAGTAACTCATGCCCATTCTCAACAGCGAATGTACGCACTCCGTCACTCAGATAGTCCGTAGCACCTGTCATGACCACAACATTCTTTTCCCTTGCCGCTAGGTCTCGAACTAACGTTGCTTTCTCAATGTGGGTGGAAGTGCTGGCTCCGCTGTCTACGCCTCTTTGTTGAACGAGCGTACCAAATACAGTCTTGATCTCTCCTTCATTGCCCTTGATGACATCAAAATAGCCGGCTGCCAGAAGTGTCTTAACCGCAGCTCTCCGTATTGCGGTTGCCCCTGCACCAACCGGATCAAAGACAACTGGACCTCCCACAAGATTGTATTCGCGTAGAGCTTGCGCATAATTCTTCAGCCCGTCCGGTGTCACTGTACCCATGTTGATTACAAGCGAGCCCCCGAGCTTCGCAAGATCTACGGCCTCCTCTCCATAGTTTGCCATGATTGGCGAACCTCCAACTGCCAGAGCAACGTTTGCAGCTATGTTCTGGACAACCAAATTTGTCATGTTGTGGGACAGAGGAGTCTTCTCTCCCACAATTTTTATGACAGTAGGGATTTGCTCAATGAGCTTATCCACGCTGGCCTTCTTTTCCGAATTGGCCAGAGAAGCGGCAGCAAATGGAGGAGGAGTCCGAATCAGAGCTAAGAGTTCCTCGGATGCTGTCTTTGGATTATCTGCTGCGACGATGGCACTGACAACTGCCAGGCCGTCCAACTTCTTTCTTGTATCGGAGGCCTGGTAGAGAACTCGCTGAGCGTTGGAAGCATTGAGCCCTCCAATGCAAACGGTGCGGACATCTTTGCCAGTCTCAGCAATAGCTTGAAGAATCTTCTTCGTGCCAGCAGTTCCGATGATATCTTTGGTATTTGTTTTTCTTCAGGAGGTTAGTGGAAATCTGTGAACTCGCAAGATGCACATACGTTGCCGTGGAAAACACAGTTCCAATGCCTAAATAATCAGCACCACCTGCACAAGCTTTCTGAGCTTCTTCTATTGTAGCTACAGTAACGCCAATAATAGCATCTTTTCCTAATAGCTTCCTGGCGGTGGACAGCTCTGATCAGAATGTCAGATCAAACTGTTCTTGCGGTCTGCTTGAACGAACTAACCGAGATCATCTTGTCCAATATGAACACCTTCACAACCGACAGCCAAAGCAACATCGATCCGGTCATTAATCAAAAGAGGTACGTTGTACCTCCTGGTGACTTCGTGTAGCTTGCGGCCAATTGCTACCAGATGTGCAGTGTCACTGAGCTTCTCTCGGAATTGGACGATGGTCACACCTCCTTGACACGCTTTGTCAACCACATCCACTAGATTTTGACCCCTCAGAATAGCTGGAGTCGAATCCGTCACCAAGTAGAGGGAATAGTCCACATTGCTGGAAGTCATTGTGCGGGAGAAGATATCGGATCACGTGCAATTTTGCAGGAGTGGTGCGGATGAACGGCAGGTATCAAATTAAAAGCTGAGCCTGAGCCTGAGCCTGACAATGAGATCAGGGAATAAAGAGCAAAAGCGGCGGAAAAGACCAGGTGTGAGGGGGGAGAGAATGCTGCGTGGTATGTAGATAGGTAAAGGACGATGAATTGGAAGAAAGCAACCAAAGAACTCATCAGTCAATTCTCTTTACAAAGAGAGAGAGAGAAAATAAGAAAGAAAGAAATGCGGCAAGGTATTTCACACACAATAAATCTGGTGGTTGACGACAGCGGTTGATCTGATTTTGATCATGATGCAGCTGCAGATGGAGCGATTTCTGCCAAGAACCTCCTAGCGCCACTTCCTATGCCGACACAACACACGTTCCTTTCCCTTCCATCAAAACTTTCAACTCTCGCTCCCTCTCCTCTCTTCCCACAACCCAACCCGCGATACTCCCCCTTCTCTTCCATACACCACCACCACCATTCACGGAATCCAACTCAACCGCTGCTTCTGAATCACCCAGAGCAATCCATCCTTGACCAGCACCAAACACAAAACCAACCACCACCACCAACAACCACTGCCACGACTGCCCCATCAAGACAATCTCACCCATCCCCCTCCAGTGCGAAGGAAGCGTCGTCCGTCAATACTTCACCAAACAAACCATCAAGCACGTCAAGCGATACAGCTGCGTTATATGTATCTCACACCCCACGCCAACGACCTCAAAAACAAGCCGCCTATCGAGCTGCAACCATTTCGCATACCGCGGAAACCTTGTAGCCCTTTCAGTAGCAACGGCTAAGACGCCCTCTCTCATCGAATGTTCCTTTAGCACAACGAAGATCTCTTTATCTCTTCTTTCCCAACCCTCGTTCGCCTCGAAGTCCGCCTTTGCGCACCTTATGCTGTCTCGCCCCGTCGCATAAACGTCCGAAACCTGCAACGCCTCCCACAAATACTACACCTTCCAACTCCACTCAAATAAAACCGCAATCATGGCTTTGCTCAATATTCGAAGCGATGTGAAGGATCCCTTCTACCGCTATAAGATGGAGAGACTCCAGTCCAAGATTGAAGGCAAGGGTAACGGCATCAAGACCGTCATTGTCAATCTTAGCAGTGTGGCAACTTCCCTTGCACGCCCTGGCGACTACGTTATCAAATACTTTGGTTTCGAACTTGGCGCCCAAACCAACACTAGCCCTGCTGATGATCGCTGGATTATTAATGGTGCTCACGAAGCCTCTAAGCTCCAGGATTACCTTGATGGTTTCATCAACAAGTTTGTTCTTTGCAAGAAGTGCAAGAACCCCGAGACCGTCGTCGTTATCAAGGATGGACATATTGTGCTCGATTGCAAGGCCTGTGGTGAGCGTTCTGATGTAGACCTACGCCTCAAACTCAGCGGCTTCATCCTCAAGAAACAGCCAAAGAAGGGCAAGAAAGACAAGTCTGAGAAGAAGGCTGCCCGCAAGGCGAAACAACAGAATGGCAACGCAGATGCAGAGGAGAACGGGCATGGCAGTGGAGGAGAAAGCCCAAATTCCGAGAACGGAACTCCCCCCGACAATGGAGATGTTGGTATTGAGGCTGGAAGTGACGATGAGCTCACCCGTCGTATCAAAGATGGAGCCCTCGCCCTCGACACACCGGATGATGACAAAGAGGCAGAGTGGACCGTTGATATGTCTGCCGAGGCCGTCAGAGCCCGTCAACAACAACTTCCTGATGACCTTAAGCAAAAGATTGTCGCTGGTGGAGAAGATGATGATGAAGATGGCGAGGGTGGCGGTCACTCCGTTTATGACCAGCTTGGAGACTGGATTACCAGCGAAGCCGAGACTAGGGGTGGAGTCGACAAGGTTGATGATCTTGACATTTATGTCAAGGCAAAGGAGTTCGGCATCGAGGCCAAGCACCGCACTCTCCTGGTTTTGGTCCAAACTATCTTCGATGAGAACATTGACAAGCAGATTCCTAAGCGCGCCGGGATGCTCAAGAAGGTGCGTCAATAACCCTTTAAAAATACTGACCATCTCTAACATATCACAGATGACTACCTCTGAGAAGCACGAAAAGGCCCTCCTCGGCGGTATTGAACGCTTCATTGGTCTTCGTGGACAGAATGACAAAGCCTTCTATAACCAAACTTCCAAGATTTTGGTGGTTCTCTATAATGCTGATCTTGTCAGCGAGGATGTCTTCACCAAATGGGGTACCCGAGCAAGCAAGAAGTACATTGACATTTCCACCAGCAAGAAGGTTCGCAAGTCTGCTGAGACATTTTTGACATGGCTCGCTGAGGCTTCGGATGAGGAAGATGAGTCGGATTAGGTCATTGCATACCGCATGAAGTCTTCGGTCTTTCTGTCGTTTCGTTTGACTTTTTACTCGTTTTTCGTGCTTGTTCGCTAGACTGGAAGGCTCATCTTAGATATCTGCTTGTGTCGTCATTGTATTGCTACACTCTACTCTATCCTTAAGTAAACAAATTCCTTGCTCTTAAATTGATTTTCGTGAACTGAAATTGAATGAGAATTCATCTGAATTATTTTTCACTCTCTTCCGGTGCCCTGCTAGCATGAGCACACATTGAAATTTGATGATCTCTTCCTTCACGGAAATTCTCCTGCCCTCCTCATAGAACCGAATGTAAGGTTGCTTATAATCTAGTAGTATATTATGCTCTTACTCCATCCAGTCTACACAACTCTTTTTAATCAAGCTACAATCTCACTTCTCTGACTTCCCACATCCGCAAACTTAAACCCTTTTAACATCGGCGCCGTCAATTTCTCCGAATCTCCCCCTTCCAAATACATAATCAACCAAACAGCATCAGCATTAACCCCTCCAATACCCCCTAATATCACCTCTTTCTCTCAAAACATCTGCTCCCAATGCCCTCAAAACATCATCAAGCATATCATCCTCCACCCTCACGTTCCCACCACAGCAACCAGCAACTCAAGAACCGCCTCCCACACTTTGAAAGCCTGGCTATGTTTACCCCTACCCGCCTTTCCGGCATTGATTTTGCATGCCTTCGCCAGCCGCGTGAGAGATGACCATTCCGTGGCGATTCGAGAGGCGAGAAAATCACCCGCGGATCTTGCCAGCGTAGAGATGGCGGCGCAGGCGGCAATTTGCACATATGGTTCGCTGTCGTGCAGACGGAGTATGACGACTGGCCAGATATCGTTTATTAAAGGCAAAAGATCAGTCTCTGAATGTGCGAGGGCGAGAGTGGATGTCGAGATCAAGTTGAGCAGTTTGGTGCGAAGATGGGGAGAAGATGAGGTCAGATAGTGTTGCGAGAGTCGGGTGATGGACTGAAGCATTGTGTATGTTTTTGTTGGTGGGAGAGGAGCAGGTTCGAGGGATTGCTTTTCTTCTTCGGTGAGTTGGTCTTCGGAGCGATCGGCGGAGGCTTCGTCAAGGAGGGTTTGTGCCGATTTCCAAGGAGCTTGGGGGAATGCTTCGTTGTCTCTGGAGGCTGATTCGGCCTTGGGTTTGGGTGCTAGTAGGGAGAGAATTTCGTCCATTGTGGGCGGTGGAGGGGCGGTTTTGATATGGAGGGGTGTGGGTGTGTCGGTTATTTGAAGTTGGTCTGATGTTGATCCTACAGAGACAATTTCTCCAAGGACGGAGAAGAGAGATTCGACTAGGAGGTGATAGCCGTGGAAATTATCCAAAGCGGCGAAGATCGAGGCCACGACATCGTCTAAATAAAGAAGAAGAGATGGTCCTGTGAGACGGATCATCATAACAAGGACTTGAGGAGCTGAGGGCGAGATGTCGAAAGTATTCAGCCGAAGCGAGACGGCGTTCACCATATAATCTGCGTTGCTCACTATCAAGTCGCTAGCATTCTTGTACCCACAAGATTCGGAAATGACATTTAGACCTGTGATGGCATGTTCTCTCAGTCGTGAGTTTGGTGATCCAAGGAGTTGTGTGACGGGGTAGAGGACATCGATTAATTCTGCTCGGAATTCATGCTTTCTGGAAATTGCTGTATTGGCCATGACTTCCAAGGCAACAGCCTGAACTCGCCAATCCGTGTGATCTTCTGGATTCGTTAGAACTGATAAGGAGTAGGAGAATAACTCTTCGTTCAAGGAGTCTTGCCCGTCAGACACTGTGAGTGACGATTCGAAGAATTCGTCAAGCTCTTCATTTGTTGCGGCAAGCGATTGTGAAAGCCGAGATGAAAGCCAGTACGCCGACAGCAGACTAATACCAGACGCGCTGCGAGCATAGTCGAGCATATCCCTCGCCAAGTTGATGCGGGAATCTCTCGATCCAATGTTGCCCAGCAAAGCAGTAAACTTTCCGAGCACTTCTTTTTGGCTCTCTTCTCCGATGATTATTGGTTGGAAGTGTGTTGTATTAGAATTCTCGGTCACCAAAGTCATTGCTGCTTGGCTACTGATGTTGAGTACAGCGTCTTCCACATATTTGGACGTCGGGGAGGACTCGAGAGTGATAATGATACTGTCCCGCAGAGCACTCGCGAGAGAATCCTGAAGAATGGAAGATTCCATATCTAAGCCGGACAATAAATTTTGTGCTATAGATAATTGGTTAAGCGCATGACATTTTGCACGGTCGTCATTCGCTTGCATAACTCGTGGTAGACTGGTGATCCAATTGTACACTGTGCCTTTCACATGGTCTTTGATATTAGGGTAAATCATGGCAAGATCTAGCAGCGAGGTTCTCCTTTCACTGAGAGTTTCTTCCGAGTTACCACCATTCAAGGCCATTGATGTTTCGACCAACATTGGTGTTGATTCGGCAAGAGTCTCATGGCACTCGTCCAAAAGAGTCAGACATACTTCGTCCAGAGTAGATCTGACTTCTGCAGCCTCATGTTTTCGTAAGCGAATTACATTTGATAGCGCCAACTTGATTTGAGCAGTTGTAGCTTTAAGCCAGGCTGGCGTGAGTGTCGTTTTTGGAGGGCCACTTGGAAGCACCTCACTTGACGGCTTGTCTTGGGTTCTGATTTTCCTGGTCCGAATATCACCCAGTACGGAAACGAGAACATTTTGAAGTACTCCCAAACCACGAATGATGGTCTTCTTGGTTCGTCGGGACCCTGTTGTGGGCATGAGACATTTTGTCAAGGCAGAAATGGTTCCGGGGAGGAAACTGGCCAAGGCTTCTGCATCCTTGATACATCGCCACGCTGCATCTAAAGCTTCTAAAGCTTGTAACTGCGCTTCAGGTGAAGGCCCCTGCGTGACACCATCCAGGAGGATTGTTACACAATGGCCCAAGGCTGGCAAATTCTTCTGGTCCACCAAAGAAGCCTGGCCGCCTGGCGTACGACCCAAATCCGGGAACAGTGATGCAAGTCCACGATATGCAGCAATAGCCACTTCTTCTGGTGTTTCTGCTGGCTTGCCCGGAACTCCTCCAGCAACGAAGGAGAGAAGGATCAAAAGTTGCTTTCCAAGATCCAGATCTATTGTTTTCCACCCATATTCCAACAATATTCCCACGCATCGTAATGTCAATTCCGAAAGGCGATCTGAATGTTGCTTTTTGCGTTGGAGGATTTGAGAAAGGGGAAAGAAGACGTAGTCTGCGAGCTTCTGATCAAAAACACCATCCGTTCTTTGGCATTTTTGTTCGAGTACAGACAGCAACTGACCTGTTGACTGTACTAGTGCGTCGCTATTCCCTTTGCTTCCGTCGTCTCGAAGTGCTAACTGACTGAGAGCAACGCAGTGTGCTTTGAGCTATATCAGTGTCAGTACATCTGTTGTGAGGAAGGAAGCGGTTGAAAGAGTACTTCTTGAAAAAGTGCATTTCTTGCAGCGCGGGTCTCGCTATCCATTATAAAGAACCTTGAGGCATATCAAGAATGCCGTGCTGGAAGTATAATGCCCGACAAAGCTCTGTCTAGTTTTATGAGTTCAATAACAATGTAGGTCAGATCGTCTTGGGCTGTGAACATGAGAGGTAAAGCTGTTGATGTTCGTACTGGGAATGGCCCATGGCAGTATCTTCGCTCACCGCCCTTACCACACTTTGTGACCCTGCGCGTCTCGGGCATGTGCAATATCAATTAAACAACTCCGTTCATTTACTTCCCTCATAGTCTTTCTTTTTCCCACCCAGCTTTCTGATTCATGTAATAATTAGCACCTGACCAGGTGCCAATGATATGTGACTACTATTCCATTTGTTTTTCCCTCGCAGATTTCTATTTATCACATCATACCCAGCAGAAACGCGGCCTAAAAATTAGTATACGAAGTATTGGGGAGTCTTTGTTGCAAACTATCAATAATGTGATTGCCCCAGTGGATTTCCAAACGCCATTATCAGAGGAATCTTATTTTGAACATTTTTTTAATTTTATTTAAATTTAGCTAGTTTAAGTTTTGTTGACACAGAGAGTCTAATATTTTCCTACCGCGACAGGATTAATGTAAAATATATTCCAGAGCCTATTCGCCAGCGGCAGCACTGGTTCCTTTTGGCTTGCCTGAGTTCATCCATGCAAAAGCCGAAGCGCCACCAATTGGGTTCGATGATCTCGGTACCATAGCGATAGTCTTTGGAATCTTCTGATCCTCGGACATCTTTCTTTGTGTATCCCATCTTATTGGGACGTTCTCGGCCTGGCTCTTCCTCTTAGACTCGCTGGAAACTCGAGAAGGAGGTGGCGGTTCATAGGATATCCCAGTACGTGTGGAACGATTCGAAGTGGAATTAGACGATGCTGCTTTCGAGGAGGCTTTAAGCACTTTCATACCTCGTCCGCCTCCTCTGACCGCGCGTTGGTAGCCACTCGTCGATTCATTTTCAGTAGTGCTGTTGGTTCCGTTGCGCCATGATCCCCATATACCGGTTGTAGACTCACGGTGATTTTGATCTGTGGACGTCGTAGTCTCAGAGTCACGTTCTTGATGAGCTCTCTCGGAATCTGAATTGTTGTCATTTGTCGCGACGGAGGACGACTTGATGCTCGATGCACGCTCGCGAGTTCTCAGCTCTGATCTTGAGTTGTAGTTCGGTTCGTTGGCTTGCTCATTGTCATCATCTGGAGACCTAATCCTGACGCTCTTTTCAATCCCACTTGTCATCGACAAAGATCTCTCCGTAGTTGGTTCTGACTTTGTTTTAGGCTCGGTAGGAGTGAAAGAGGGCGCGGTTGCCTTGAGCTTATTCATTTCCGGTGGTATATTTGAAGTGCACAAATTGACGAACAGGGTTTCATCCTCTGGTCGCACAAACGGCACCGAAAGTTTGTTGCGGTCGTCTCCGTAGAGGGTCATGAGATTCTGTGAAAATAGGATATCCGCATTATGGGCTCGAAGAGCGTCACTACCAAGAAAGACTTGGATACCTTTCTTGCTACGTTGCGCATTGAGACCGTGGATCTCAAAGTCAACAGTGAGGGTTGGCAGTTGAGGAGCTGGGCTATTAGATCTTGAACTTGGCTGCGTGATAATAGCTTCTGGAAGGTACACTGGAAGTCTGATGCTGTGGCGGCCTGACGGACTTTTCTGTATCTGATCTGCTAATCCAAGGTCCTTCGCTAGAGAATAGTCTAGGACTGACTTTTGGGAGCCAGTGCAGACTGCTGCATAGAGGAGTGCACTATGCGAGAAGCTGGTGGTCAACCAACATCGAATAATGGATGGAACTGGTCCTAGTATAAATAGACCGGGAGGAGGGTCTGGTGCATCCAGAGGAGAACCATCGTCTTGGCCCCCAATCATGAAATTCGTATCAAGTCCAAGACTGCTAGCGCGCCCAGAGTGAACCGAATGACCTGCTGAGCTATGCCTTCCATCAGATCTATGTGATAAGGTACGTTCGGTCATTGGATGACTCCCAAAACCACTATGAGGTCTGACTGGACCAAAGTCGCCAGACATGCGAGATCCAGCCCAGCTCGATCCTTGCAGTGCACTGACATCGAATCGTACACTGTTTGCTCTTGAGGCTCCTCTCCTGACTGGCTCTTCATCCGCTTCCAGTTGTAAACTACCCAGGAGGGTCTGGCTCTGCTCATCATCAAAGTCATCAAACACATCAATCGCAGCGTTTGGGATGGGACCTGTAGCATACCTATTAGCCTACTACACGGGGGAGAGCATGCAAGTGGAAGTTCACCAACCTTGTTGAGGAGTACCACCAAGTACGCTGGGGAAGGGGAGCCAGTGCCCCATACTGACTTCAGGGCAGCATCGTCTGCCTGCCGCTTTTCAAGCCTCAAAATCCGATCTGCATGATTGACTTGTACGGCCTGGACATGTTTGACATCCATCTGCACATGGTATAAATCTTCTCGAGATACTGTAAACTGTGGATCCATCCCAAAGTGTGGGCTTATAATCTGCTGTCCTTTTCTCCTGGATCAGTGCGTCTTGACAGGTTCCAGCCGTATATAAGCCAACATCCACAGCGTCTTTCCGAGAAATAGTCGGTGGGCGAAAGCAGAAGGTGATGCCAATTACTGAAGTCCTGGTACCTAATCGCAGTGGTGGAAGTTCATAGACCGATGTCTGCCTTGTTGACCATCACTTGTCGCAAGTTCTCAGAACTTGGTTCCAGTCTGGACCACCTCTTGCTGCTGGAGCACAATATCCTCCTCCACCACCTCTTCAGCCAGCCCGTTCGACTCTGTGCTCCTGTGTATACCAGCCGCTCTTGTTCACCTTGCTAAGTTCGTGGCGTGTGGAATGTTTAGTTTTCCCTTGAACGAGATCCCGGAGGTATCTGAACGTCTCGATATTTGATGGAGGAATTCGATCAATTAGGGGTACGTTGTGTGCGAAGGGACGGTTACGACAGGCAGGGTGAAGTGTTTGAATGGGTTGAACGCGATGCGTT
Organism: Tetracladium setigerum; assembly: GCA_031472005.1. NCBI lineage: Eukaryota > Fungi > Ascomycota > Leotiomycetes > Helotiales > Tetracladium > Tetracladium setigerum. Next base: position 1,178,219 of record PZJY01000008.1, on the reverse strand, counting down.
TACTGGGTGCTGCTGCAGTGGTGGGTGTTGCGTTGTCGCTGTTGCCGAGGTAAGGGATGTGGAAGGCGTTAGGGTCGGTACTTTCGATTTATATTGTGAAATGGCCTGTTCAGGATCTTGGTTGATTATGAGTTTTCCGATTGCGTGGGGTTCGTTTGCAGCCACTTGATGTTGGATCTGTACATGCTTTCCTCGATGCCAGACCAAAGAGGTGTTGTTCCAAAAAGGGACTAGGACATCGATCCTAGTCGTGACTTCACATTGTATATATTTCAGTATTACTCATTTCTCCGGAGAATATGTATAGGTAACTCGTGGACTTTGATGTTTTTATATCCATGTATCTTCGCGCATTTTGATATGTATTCTAGGTTCTATGGAATCATAATTCAGTAAGCCTGTAAACCAGGAAGCACATTCTCAAGCTCGGTCGATTCTTGGCGCAATAGTCCAGTGTCTGGAGATTGTTAGAGGATATCGTCTTGATCCTTATAGCTTTTAAAACTTACGGGAAGACCCATTTGGGATTATTCAGAGGCTCATCGGCCCACTCCCGACCAACATGTGGTACAACAGCATCAAAGAAAACCTTGTAGCCTGCTCCAGTAAAGTGCAAGCCGTCAACCAACAACATCCGAAATCCCTCACTATCACCCACCGACTTTGAGCCCACAAGTCCACTTCCCGGAACATATTTGGTATCCGAAGTCGAAGCTTGATCCATCATGGCTTTCCAAAGGTCCACAAGAACGACATTTTGCTCCTTGAATTCGGCCGCGACTTCGCGTACCACCTCAGCATAGGTTGCGGTATAGCTTTGGGTTCGCGTTAGGCTTCCATGGCCCTTTGAGATATCTTCTGCTTCAAGATGAATCTCGTTCACTGGCGGCGGAGTCACAAGCAAAATGGTTGGCTTGTGTGCGGTAACTGAGGGATGGGTGAGAATTGCCTTTATGTTGGCTCGGTAATTCTCGAGCGGAACATGTTGCCGCGAAGGGCTATCTGGGAGACAGGCATCGTTTGCTCCTAAGAGAAGAAGAATATATTCTACCTTAGCTACATCTGGAGAAGGAATGAGTTCGCCGAGAATCACAAGCTCATTTGCAGTGTTGTAGCCACTCTGTTGGAACGGGGTCAGGATATGTGTGTCTGGCTGGATGGATGGGTGATGACTTACCAAGCCTTTGTTGATAATGTCCAGTCGTCTTTGGCAATCTATACAAATAATTAGCCGGGCTAAGATGGGCTCATTATTGGGCTTGGGAATGATGGGGGAGGGGGGGGGAGGAGGTGAAAGGCAGATGAATGAATATTGGTCAAAGACGACGCACGCTCAGCAAGTGAAGCACCAAATGAGAAGCCATCCTTCACAAAACTGGCATATTGAATGATAGAATCTCCCAGGAGGAGGAATTGGGGGTATGTTCTAGATGGCATGGTATGGCTTGAGAGTTTGGGGTCAGTTGATGAGCTGATTGAATACGAAGTGACAGACGAGTGGTGGTGGTGGGTGGTGGTGGTGAGCCCGCGCTGAGGATGGTGGGGTGGAAGGGAAGGGAAGAGAGAGAGGGAGGTGGTGGGGTGAAACATGTGTTGGTGGAGGACAGGACGAGAGTACCAGTTATATCTGATTGAAAGGTTCAAATACTCCGTTTTGTACTTGTGATTTTAGTGATATTACTTGTTAGATCATTCGAGAGCAGTGAGAAAGGATTTCATCTATCTAAACACCAACAATTGTAGATGTTGGGAGACTTGATCCATCGCGAACCGAGGTAGGCTAGGTAAGAATAGCTATTTGTACGAGTAGCTCATAGTATATATATATGCAATAATAATAATACGAGCACAACAACAAAACAACAAAATCACAGAGTAAATAGGCGCTGCCTCACCGCCCGGTACGCTCTAACCGCTTTGGGCGCTGGATAGATAAAACGGTCCATCAGGGTTTCTTTCTGATGATGATGCCAGCTGCGCTTATAATAATCTGCTTTCCGCTGGTGGGTTGGTACTCGAACCTGTACTGTACTGTACTAAATGCACAGCTTCGCAACTCATCATCCCTCGATTATCATTGCGAACAATGTTGTGAAATCGAGACAACTAACGCACACACACATGTTGCATAGGCCGTCAGCTTGATGGCTCAGAAGGCCAAAGTCTCTCCTCTGACTCGGCTAGCACGACTTCCACAACTCTCGTGACACCCTCAGTCGTCCCAAGTGCCTTTGCCAATATTAATTCGCCATGAACTCTCTCACATTCTCTCCTTCGGAACGCGTCAGAAGTTGGTCAATACAACAAGATAGTTCCTTCCAACCCAACCCCAAGAGGCTGCCAAGCCTGTTGCTCACCCACCCTCCAAGCCGGGCTTCGCCCTACATCATCCACCCTCCTCCCTGTATGCAAGACTGTAGGTACAAGTACAGGTATAGCTTCAGCTGCTCCTCATACATCTTTCATTTATTCATTACTTCTACTCCTCGCCCAACCTTCTCTGCATGGAGCCTTCCTTGGCCTTGATTTGCAGTGCTTCGTATCGAAAAGGATATTCATTCATCTGCTCCTCTTTAGTCCCTACTACCTACTCTCTCAACCAAGTAAATCCTACGAACCCAGGATTCCCACCTGCTTGATCTCCCACTCTTCTACCACCCGCCCCGGCATAGATACCTACCTACTGATGCGAGAACATCAAGATGGCATCCCGTCGCCGTACTGACGACCACCTCGTCATGACCCAGGCTTTCCCTGAATCCGCCGACTCCTCTAGAGCTACCTCACCCACAGAGCACCGAGGAATACAACGTACGCATAGCGGTCTGTCTGGCGAGAGGACACCTCTGTTAGGAAGTGCAAATAGATCTCGAGTGCGAATACAAAGTTGGACAGATCTGCCTAGCGGACGGCTCTCGAGGAGACAGAGCAACCCCGGTATGTACTCGTTGTTTGATATCCCAAGCTAAGGTAGAAGGCTTACCCTGATCCCAACAGGCAGTCTACGTGTAACACGACACCACAGCAGAGCAGGATCTTTAGGGAAACGCCTGATCTCTGCCTTCACAAATGACCGACGCGCTGGAAGCTCTCTGCTCACGCAGAAGAACTCCTTTAACCAGGAAGAGAGGGTTTGGTATGATCAATTCACAAGCACAGATTGGGTTCACGATAGTATCGCAGACGCATACAGAGTCAAGGGTCTTCGAAGCCGGAAAGATATTCGGGGACGCGTAGAGTCCTTTTTTGACGGAGCACAAGGCTGGATACTCAGCGCCCTGGTTGGATTCTTGACTGCCTGCATTGCTTACGCTGTGGATATTTCCGAGGCACCTGTGTATGATTGGAAAGATGGCTACTGCTCGACCGGCTTTTTCATCAGCGAGAAGGTAAGCACCTCTCAGACTCCCTCGCAAAGATCCGTTCCCGACTTGCTTTTGTGGTCTGCCTGTCAGATGCGTCACCCCTCAAATGTTCCATATATACATTCAATTTACATATATTCTGATTTCACCCAGTCTTCCATTAGTAGATATCTCTGGGTGATGCTTACGTGACTGACTCCAATATTAGAGATGCTGTCCCAATGGAGCCCGCTGCCATGAGTGGAAAGCATGGTCGACTTCTATAACTATTCCAGGGGTCAGTGAGGACTTTGTCGAATACGGTGTATTTGTGTGCCTAGCACTAGTATTCTCAGCTCTTGCCTGTCTGATAACCCTTACCACAAAAACCGTGGTACCTTCCAGATACCATCTCTCCACACTCGACGAAAACCTAGGCGCCGTGAACAGAATTCAAGTGCCGCAAGATGATGGAGACACGAGCCCAAAAACGAAGGACCCTTCCGAACTTGCAGCGCCAATGATATTCTATTCGGCCGCAGGCAGTGGAGTTGCCGAAGTTCGGGTTATTCTCAGCGGGTTCGTTCTTCACGGATTTCTGGGAGTAAAAACCCTAGCCATGAAGACCTTTGGTCTGGTTCTAAGTGTTGCCTCTGGTCTCAGTATTGGTAAGGAGGGACCTTTTGTGCATATCGCAACTTGCGTGGGTAATATTGCCTGTCGATTGTTTTCAAAGTACGAGAATAACGATGGCAAGCGTAGAGAGGTTCTCTCTGCAGCTGCGGCAGCTGGAGTCACGGTCGCCTTTGGAGCGCCCTTGGGAGGTGTACTTTTCTCGCTTGAAGAGGTTGCATACTTCTTCCCAGCCAAAACCCTTTTCAGGACGTTTTTCTGCTGTATTACTGCAGCCCTCACGCTGAAATTCCTCAATCCGTACGGAACCAACAAGATTGTTATATTCGAAGTTCGCTATTTATCTGACTGGGAATTCTTTGAGCTGGGAGCATTCGTTGCTGTTGGCATGTTGGGCGGAGCAACTGGGGCTATTTTTATCAAAGCTTCGCGATCCTGGGCTCAATCCTTTCGAAAGATACCTGTGGTCAAACGATGGCCGCTTGTCGAAGTCATGATGGTCGCATTACTCACTGGCCTCGTCAGTTACTGGAACCCCTACACGAAAGTGCCCGTTGCCAAATTGCTCTTCAACCTTGCCAGCCCGTGTGAGGTGGGCAAAGGAGATACCATGGGGCTTTGTCCGAAAACATTAGATGAGATCATGCCTATTGTCGGGACTCTTGCTTCTGCATTCCTGATTAAAGGAATTCTGACAATAGTGACTTTTGGAATTGTAAGTCCTTTCGCATGTCCAGACTCCTGCGATGCTAACACACGCCCCAGAAAGTTCCAGCTGGTATTTACGTTCCCTCTATGGTTGTTGGTGGCTTAGGGGGTCGAGTTATTGGCCACCTGATTCAGTGGATTGTGCTACGATTCCCAAACTCTCCTGTTTTTGGAGATTGTGCTGCTCACGCTAGTGGAACTTCTTGCATCACCCCTGGAGTTTACGCCCTTATTGCTGCTGGCTCTACGATGTGTGGAGTTACTAGATTGTCTGTGACTTTAGCAGTAATTCTTTTTGAGCTGACCGGCAGTCTGGATTATGTCCTCCCATTCTCGCTTGCTGTTTTGGTAGCGAAATGGACAGCCGACTTCATGGAACCTCTTAGTATATATGTAAGTTGCATGGTTCCGTTAAAGTTTTCAGAAACTTAATAGAGACTTAGGATCTTCTCACAAATCTCAACTCTTACCCATTCTTAAGCAACAAGCACAAACCAGTTTTCACGGGCGATCTTGGCCAGATCGTTGGTCGTGTTCGTCGAGAGCGGGTCATTGACATCTCGTCTTCTCCACTAGTCTCGGCAACTAGCCTCCGTCTGCAGCTCCAAATGCTCCATGGAGCAGGTGAGATCGACGGCGGACTTCCCATCATTCGAGAGGAAGCCCTTGTTGGTTTGATCCCAGCGCCTGACCTGGAGTTCGCACTTGATCACCTTGAGAATGAAGAAAACAGCCTGTGTCTCATGACAAAAATAACGAGTTTCAATGATTCGGATGATGAAGAAGAGTTGGCTGATCCGACGGACTTCACACCGCATATTGATCCTGTAAGTAAGCCTCTAGAGATGAATAAAACACTCTGACTGACTCAAAATATAGGCCCCTGTGGCACTTGATGTCCACTCTCCCATGGATCTTGTTTACGAGTGTTTCGTAAAGCTTGGGTTAAGATACGTCTGTGTGACAAGAGACGGGCGGTACGCTGGTTTGGTGAGGCCTAATTCACGTTGTCGTCGGTATTTCTTTGCTAACAATATGTCTAGATCCATAAAAAGACCTTTGTAAAGTACATTCGAGAGCTAGAGGAAAAGGAAGGGCATTTGTGAGGCGTTTTCGGTTTAGCGGCATTTTTGGATTATCATCAAATTGGGATACCTTTTCTATTCCTGCATGGCTATGCGCAGTTTGTTTAGTTACAGCATGCTATTGTTTCTCCGGCACACATGGATATGGACGGGCTTAGATCGTTAGTCAAGCGAAACATTGCATAGGCTTTTGGCATACAGAACGAAGGAGTTATACTTTTGGTTTGGGTTAGGCGAGAAATAAATTGACAGTGGGCTTGATCCTCGACAAAATTTGGCTGATAGGCATGTCTTTCTATGTGATCTTCATCATATGTCTCAAGCAGATTTCCTTCTCACGTCTACAATATTTCCAACTTTCAACCTCGTCTGTCTCTATCTAACCCCTAGAAAACGGTCACAACAATACCAAATCTCAAATAAAAGGAATTCCCACTCCAGTCCTCTTCCTATAATCCAAGTACTCATCCCAAAAAACCTCACTAAACTCTCCTCCTCCCCTCTAATCCTCCTCGCGAAGAATAACCACAACACAACGGCATACCCTACCAATGAAAGCAAATTCCCACACACAACCTGTGTGCCAATTCCCCACCAAAAGAAGCCAAAATACGAGGGGTGGCGCAGATAGTTGTATACACCCGAGGTAATCAAGACATGAGTCGGTGCTTTAGTGTGTTTAACCAAATGCGAGAAGTTGGTTCCGGCTTGGTACATTGCGAGACTGCGGCAGAATTGACCAGCGGTTACTAGCACGAGTCCGAGAATGAGGGTTACATTTCGGGCCCATGAGGGCAGGATCTGGTGGGGGAGGAAGTAGCCGGAGAGGATACACTCGGTAAATGCTACTGTGTGTGCAATGTTGTAGGCTGCTCCGTTGGAAGTGAGGAGGAAGGAGGAGACCGTTGCGTCGGCAGTGTTGGCTAGTGCCGTAATGTAGAATTCGAGGAAGTGAAAGAGGGAGAGCGTGGTGATGAAGAAGGGGGCGCGCCAAAGGGGAGAGGTGGTGTTGAAGATGATGTAGAGCGTTGTGAGGAGGGAGAGGGTGAGCGATAGACCGAGGAGGAAGGCGCGCAGTGCGATTCCTGAGAGGGAGCGTTCATGGGATGGGAGGAACTGCTGGTCGTAGATGGCGAGGGCTGAGTTTATGTCGTGTGCTCTCTCTGAGATGTCGCTGGAGGGAGGTTGTGTATTGGAGTTAGATCGCGAAGTAGAGCGATTACCGAGGCCGCCGGAGCCGATCATGGAAGCGGCTTCGTTGAGAACATTTCGTTGACGTAGGCGGGAGGGTTGGAAAGAGGGCGATTCATCGTTGGAGGGGATGTCTGTCATGGTTGCAATCCGGAGAAAGTAAGTACCTAGTAACCCAGGGCGGGGTGAAGGATGAATGAAGAAAGGAAGAAAAGGAAGAGCGTGGCAGGTGAAGAAGATGAGGAATGATTGCGCCTGCGCTTATATTATCATTATGTATGGTATGGGATGTGGGTTATGGCAGTGGGAAAATCTTTGACAGGTCGTTGATATTGTTCTCGAGACACACAACACACAACCACCAAGAGGCTAGCAGGGACAAGACAAGGCTGCATTCGGAGAACAATGTCAACATGGCAGATCAACGCCGCTAGAGTGAATTAAGTACGGTAGATTGGGAGGACACCGCCTTCCACCCCACGTACGGAGCTAGGATCTCGTATAGATCGAGTGGAGGGGTTATCGACACATTGCATTTGATTTTGTATTTCCGATTCCCTTTTCTACATTTATTTCAAGTCATCATGGAGAGATTCGGCGAAGTTGAGAATGAGGCTCGGATGCTAAGGGGGGAATTGTATCATGCCTTCCTCCCAGGATTGACAGTTAAACGAAATCGGTGTCACCATGCATGTCATCGATTCAATCAAGCTGGAGAGGCCCCTCGGAGAAAACAAGTCGAGCTCTGGAGAGAGTATGTATCTCTTTGTTTGGTATATCACCCAATTATTGAGCTCCTTCTTTCTGACGTGTTATCAGTATTCTTGATGACAAAACCCCTCTTCCTCCGCAAGGTGCAACAGAAGAAGAGGATTCACTCCTTCTCCAAGATGATGCCTACGTCGAAAGTCCTATCAAGGTAGACTATGGTACCAATCTTAGGTATGGCGATATCCCCCACTCCATAAATACATGTTTATATGTCGTAGAATCGGTAAAGGCGTCTTCATAAATTTCAACGCCACCTTCCTCGACACCTGTCTCATCACTATTGGCGCTCGTACCCTCATTGGACCCAGTTGTTCTTTCTATAGTGGAACGCATCCCCTTGATCCATTTCTACGAAATGGCATTCAAGGCCCTGAACTTGGGAAACCGATTGAAATTGGAGAAGACTGCTGGTTTGGTGGAAATGTTATCGTCCTCCCAGGTGTGACAATCGGCAGGGGAGTTACTGTTGGAGCAGGAAGCGTTGTTACCAAAGGTATTATTACCAACACAATCCCTTAATTTTATTAGCATACGATGGCTAACAGCGGGGTCTTACTCACAGATGTTCCAGCTTTTCATGTAGTTGCAGGCAATCCTGCCCGGATCATCAAGAAGATTGAGCCAAAAGAACGAGACCCAACTCTACCACCGGTTACAGATGGAGTAACAATTGCTGCTGCCGCAAGTTCAAGCTATGGGTTACTAGATAGTCGACCGCAAACAATCTCTTTAGATAAGTAGACCTTTACTTCAAAGTCCAAGACGGATTGAAAATGATGAAATCACCAAAACCAAAACGTTGATAACGGCCCATGTAAAAGGGATCCATGTTGTCATTTGAAAAGAACCGGCATTGTACACAGCTCCAATTCTTTACAAAATATTAGTTTTATGTTCAAGACGTGAAGCGCTCGTGTTATCAAAGAAAACTTACATCAAGCCGACAACACTCCCAGCAATCAATGCTTCAACCCCGGCAATGAGGAGGTAGAAGACCGGAACTATCCACACATATTTCAATGCCGATTTTCCATTGCTCAATTGAACTGCTACGGCAAATAAAGCTACCACCAAGTGGAACACAGCATAGATTATCAGGGTCCAAAAGAGAGTATACCGCCAAACGTCGGTGGCAAAGTATAGATATCTCGTAGTGTCGTCTGTCGCTCGGACAGGCCAGTAGAGGGATGGGAATGGGGGAGTTGTGTAGTTGGGTGGAGCCGGGTTTTCAATACTTTCATCATTTCTAGGTTAGTCGGAGGCTATTTTGATCAAGATGTACGTACCTGAGAGCCATTTTCGTGTTCTGGCGGTTCCGACGTGGAAGTTGGGCGACGTGTGTCGTTGAAATTGATGGGCAGGATGCCTCGGCTCAAAATGCTGAGCACTGGTCGCCAGATCACGGTCATCCTCCTTCCCCTTCCTTTGAGAGAACAAATACAAGACACAAACACAACAGCCATGAACCACAATGCCAGCAGATCGCCTTCTCACTAACGTGCTTCGAGCATTTCAGGATGCGCCAAATCCGGAGCAAACAAATAGGATTCTCTCCAGTACGACGTCCCTCCTTACAACGCTCTCCAACCCTTTGAACATCACCCTCCTCACGTCGCAACTCCTTACCGCACCAGCCATTTGGCAGCGCGTAGAGGGACTCAAAACAAGTCTACGAATTATTAGTATATTCAATACTGCCGCGATCACTGTCCGGAAATTCCAACTCGAGGGCCCACAGAAGCCATACGATGCATACCAACCCCGACAAGGAGGAGGCCTAAGTTGTGATGATTGGGCGAAGGCAGTGATAAACGGCGCAGATGACCGTTCTCCGAGATGGCTACATTCACTTGTTATTGCCGGCATACTTCTGGGAATGGAGGGGCAAGAAAGAAGGGGCTTAACATCGGCACTGAGGGTGAAGCTCGAGTATGCGATGGTAACAGCAGCAAACTTGGCTCTGGAAGGACCAGCCAATAACTCCAGTTCGGGGGCAGATTCAACAATTCTGGCTTTAAATCATGCCTTCCCACTTCTTTCCGACATTGCTAAAAGAGAGTTGAATCATGACGCTTTTGGTTTGCATGCTCTGAGAGCAATCACATCCGTCGAGGGCTACCAGGATGCATACTTTCTCGAGGCGATCGATTACGATGTGAGGGAGATTTCTGGCAATAAGTTTGAGTGGTCGTCAAAATCACCTTCATTTCTCCAAATACAGCATATAGCCTCCAAGCCTTTGGTTCAATCCATGGGACCGCTATCAAGACTCACTGCTTATGCAATTGAGAATATGAAAGACCCGTTGCGAGTAGTAGAAGCTCGTGAACAATTACTTGAATTCACAAACAATTTGTTTATGAGGTGGAAAAGGAATAAGCTATCCGAGATTGACTCCTCCGAAGAGAGCACTTTTCTGAGTTCCGAGACGCTCACGAATACATTTCCAGCTATGTGGCAAGTTCTAAAGACTGCAATGTTTGCTACAGTGGTAATCCTACAGGCCACTATCACGCGAACGTTGATAGACCGAATTTTGTCATCAGCTCAATATGCACCAGCTACAGGGTCGAAGTCCCTGCTGATACTAAGAAATATACACTTCATATCGTCTCGTCTGGGATCAAACGCTTTCTCAGCCTACACTTTCGTCAATATGTCATCCATTGACATCTTGACCCGATTCCCAAAGGAATCTCTCAAGCTTCTCACATCAATATATCCATCACACGCTGGCAGCATACCACCACACCCACTTGACCGCAACTTGGACTTGTTCTATCTCAACACCGCCGAGCACTTCACTCTTACTCTATCACCAAGCGATTCCGAGGCACTCATCGCCACACCTGCTTCGCCATACCTCAATCCAACCGCCAATGCATTCCTCCTAGAGATTTTCGAAGCTGCTCATAGTGCTATGCTAGCAGTTCTCGCTTCTCCCCGCAACTCAAATCTCACGGCACAGATAATACCATTTTACGTCGAGAGCCTCTTCAATTCGTTCCCTCGAAATCTGTCACCAAGGCAATTCCGATTTGCCTTCAAAGCGTTGATGCAAATTTCAACACCGCCAAATCCACTTTCTGCCTCCCAGCCGATGATGGCGGAAACCCTTTTAGAACTTGTTCACCACCGTGCTCTTAATGCACCCACACAGCCACTTTCCCCTCGGTAGCAATCAAAGACCAAGCAGACGCGCAAAGTTTGGATCACTCACCACTGCTTTCAGAACAAGCTGTCTTATTGCTTACGCTCCTTGATTCCTTGCCAAGCGTTACTATAGACGTACTGGAAATCTGGCTGCCCATCAGTGCGGACTTGCTGAACGTCATACAGGACAGAAGCATGCGAGAGTACTGTAAAGCCAGATTTTGGGAGCTGTTGGAGGGAGGTGAGATGGATGTTGAGCGAAGTGCTGTTTGTGTTGCTTGGTGGAGTAGTAGGGGTGGGAGGGAGAAGGTTTTGTTTGGGAATGAAGAATTTGGAGAGGGGGGTCCGTTCATGAGTGGTGGATTGGGTGTGAGGGACAGTAAGTTATGAGATTTATGATAGAATGAAAATATACCCCATTTGGATTCTAAGATCTGAAATTTGCTTCGACTAGTTACAAAGGTCCAGAGGTGTTGTTAAATTAAGATACTACCACGTCTGTTTGTGATGTGCCATACTTTCTTCAACGTTGGTTACTTTACACTTAATTAATCGACCCTAACAAACAATTCTCAACTACTGAAAAGGACAAGAGAAGAGGGTTGAAAGTCGAAGGGTGAGAGAGATCTTACTCATGATTCCGAGGGGGGTATTATAGCTCTATGAACAGATTTGGAACGTCATTCCTTCCTTGATAGTGTAGAGAGAGGAAGGTGCTATGAGATGGGATATGTGGACCGGTATTGTATTTGGGCTCCAGAACAGGAAGAAGTTACGTTACCTAGGCGCTCATTCCCTCCTCTCATCTTCGATTGCGATCACAAGCGGTCGAGTATATCTTCTGTCCTGTCTCTCTTTGATAAATAATGATTATAGCCCTCACCGGACGCGAATAACATCGAAATAACCCACAAAATCACATTTAAATTGACATTCAAATTCACATGCACTCAAGTATTGGAAAGCCATTCACTTAAAGGTAAAAGAGTGTCATTTTGAAATTGTCATCAACGCTTTTGCACCAGTTCCCCTCCTATGTATGCACCAGGGCCCAACCCATTTCAAGCCCAGTTCGTCTATGATAACACCGCTAGAAACCCAAATTTTGCTTTCCCATCTTCCATTTGATTTACAGGTTCGCTTAATATACAGAGGAAATAGTACCGCAGAGGTAGAACAGGGGAGTACAACTCCTGGGTTAGGGTTTCAAACCCTCTTTAAAGTGGAAAAAAAAACAATGTAGAAGACCCTCGTCTGTTGAAAGGCTCCGATGTTCAACAAAGGTTTTAAGCAGCAACAATCGTGTGAGGAGCACGGGTGCTGGGAAGAGGTTGGTTCTCCGAGTCTTGAACCCCTTTCGGTTCGTCATCATTTCCAATTTTCGTATCGTTCGTCTTCTCGCTAAACATGGCAGCAGTTGGCGAAGCATCCGGCGTGTAAAACACTGCCTGCTTCGAATGGCTTCCTGGAGCATCATCCTCGTCGTCATCAACTGGTGGTAGAGGAGTTCGCCTGCCGTCAGAGAAAGTTGCTGCGTCGCTGTCCTCTCCTTCCGAGACTGCTTCGCCACTAGATAACGCGCGCCGCTTGTGCAGTTCTCTGAAGCTTCTCGCAGTTGCTGTACTCGCCGTGGCCGCTGAACCGTGTCTTTCGTGGTAGTCTACGGGTTCGGCGAGAATGGAATGGAAGTCATCAATTGTAGGAGGCACGCCACCTGCCTCGTCCTTTTGTGACTGTCTCCTCAAACGCAGCCTCTCATCCGGAGACATACTTTGCAACTCGGAACCAAAGTGTATGACTGATGCTTTCTTTCCATGGACTACGAAACTGCCAGTGCCACGAGCAAGCATATCATCTTTGCTCTCATCGGACATAGCAGCGCTCGAGTTTGAGTCCTTACCCTTTCTACTCCGAGCATGAGAAGGCACATGAGCCTCTCGGAGCGTCCTGTGGAGACTGCGGCGAACTTTTCTGTTGCCGTGCATGCTATCCTTCTCCTTCCCCTTTGAAAGAGCATGATCGCCATCCTCTCCACTTTCAAATCTGGAAACAGGCCGTTTGGCTTCTGTGGTTTTATCCACATCGACAACGAGGCCTTCTTGGGCGAGAACAAGAAGCTCGGCTGCATCAACGTTCGGTGATGGAGCACGCTCTCCTTCGTTGTCTTCAGGTTTCAAGCTCGGGTTTGATGCTTGGCGGTCCGATGTGGGACTTGAAGATACAGCCGCAGAAATGGATGCATGGCGTTGAGGAGACTTGCCATCATTGAGGGGTGGCAGGTCCCATGCAGCTTGTGACTTGTGGAAGCTGGATGCGTGGCCGAGCGTTGGCGGTGTTTGGAAAACGTCATCAGGGTCTTGATCAATAGATTGAGTTTGTTGGGTTGCGGTAGATAATCGTCGGTTTGGCGTTGATACAACAGGCGAGCGAAGACTTGTCTGGTCCTTAATTGTACTTGCCTTTGATTGCAAGCGACCGAGCGGAGTCCTTTCCGAGCCGGTCGCCTCGGCAGGAGACCCAACTCTTTCCATGTTCTCTTCCTCCAAATCCATAGTCAAGATGTCTTTGTGGCACCTCAATCGCCAAATTTCCATTCTTCCCCATTTCAATTGAGCAGCCATTCGGCCTGCAGCAAGGATCACTTGGTCCCGAGACTTGGCTTGGATAGGAGCAAGTATCTGAAGGTGGCGGGCGTTCCTGAGTTGCGCGTCAAGCTGTTTCTGTGCAACAATCAACTTCTCTTCAGCGTCCGCGATCTTCTGAAGCATGATCTCCCGCCTCGCTGCAAGGATATCATCGGCCATTTTCCTGTCAATCCTCCCACTGACAATTGTGACCTCCCCAGTTGGTGTCTGCACAGATTTGGATGATTCGTTCTGGCTTTCAAGTCGTCGGATTCCGCGAGTTCGCTGACCATCATAGTTGCCCCCGACAACGCCACGCATCCGTACGCCCGAGGTTCGAAATGCCGCCGCATAATTGAGTTTCGCAAGCCAGTCATTCATTTCTTGTTCGTTATCAGCAAGGAACGTCTCTTCAAAACCTCCATGACGGACAAAAACAAAAGCATTCTTATGCTTTTTGTAAGTTGAGTCCAGCAAAGCAACAGCATCATCCGTCGACATCAACGCGTCGGGCTTAAATTGGTCCAAAGGAGGTTTGAATACGACTGGGCTTCCATCATGACCTTGTTTGTTGTGAGCTTCCAATTGAGCCATAAGCCCCTTGATCCAGTTGGTGTTACGGAAAAAGTAGAGTTGAGCACCAGTCAAGATGGCACCCCATTCTTGCCAAGGCGATCGAGTCTTCTTCTTCTTGGGATCCTTTCGCCAGAGAAGACCAACCTTTGTGATCTTGATATCGACAATGCCTGGATGTGCTTCTTCTGGGTTTGTGACGGTCTTCTCCGACATGAATGCATCCGGGCGTGATCTTGCCGAAACTATCTGCAAAACTCCAGTTCTGAAAAAGGTCTTCTGTAAATCCTGGAGATTTAGCGACGGGGCGGTTCCTAAATAGCTATAATGCTCCTCCAAGTACATCACCTCCTTCAAATTGGGTCGCAATGTGTCAAGCTTGCTGTCAATAATAAGAGTGTACGGGTCAACTGGCTCCTTGGAGGGTCGCTTCATTGGATCGGGCGTACCACGAGACAAAAGTGACTTCTTCTTCATTTTGTGAGGTAGAATTCTTTCTCCGTTGATGTCTAGGTCGTCTTCGACATGAATGAAAGGTGTGTACGAAATATTGTCGTAGAAGCACTCGAGAATCTCATCAAATATCCCCTCGCCTTTGGTGTTCCTGAGGTAATCTGGCTTCGCCATTTTGTGTTTATTGTTCTTATTGAACACATCGGTATGTAAAATCAGGAGCGAGAACGCAATGAAGTATGCCTGATCAGGCGATGCATAAATTCCGGGATTGCATTCATGATATCTATTGGCGAATCCTTGGAGACACCTGTCGATTTGCTGGGTCTCTTTGGGAAGTTCCACTTCCATGAGCAACTTTCGAATTGCCATGTCCATTGGGTCGCCAAAGAAGCCAAAGCCTCTCATATAGCTTCGAAGTACAGCTTGCGAGAATTGGTCGGTACCTTTAGATAAAACACTCGCAACTACGCCGCGGCTGACAGCTTCTTCTAGTCGGACAAGGTACTTTGCAGGCGTGTCATCCTCGTTACGCTCGGGCAATATAATCGGAGGCTCTCGCACAAGTTGTATCGAATTGTTCTTGGATGTGGAAGATCCAGGAGTCGCCGGTCCAGAGTTACGGGGAAATGTTGGCTCTGAATTTTGCCGAAGTCTCGAAGATAGGCCAAAGAGGTCTCCGAAGCTTTTCCTTCCAGTTGAGATGGAAGTTCGCGTGGAGGGGAGGGGGGAGTAGGAAGGGCATCATCAGTTGGCGCGTTTCGTAGAGAACTCAGGGTGGACGATCTTCCACGCATCCCAAGCCTTGCGCGAGTTGGGGACGATTTGGTACTGGACGCCGTTGACCCTTGTCTAAATAATGGGACGCCAGGTCCAGCAAAGGTCGAGGTCGACTTTACGAGAGCACTGGGCGAGGGAGCAACAGCAGGAGAGCGTTGACCACTGTGAAGGTTATCGGCCGATGGCGAACGCAAGTTTGTTGCTGTAATTGGGGCATCTCCAAGATGTGCGGTTGACGAGCTAGCCGATATTCTTGGAGCTGTCGCTGTTTGTTCTTGCGCATTAGGCTTTTGTGGCAGATGTGAAAGGTCGAACAGCGGAGCTGGCTTCTTCCTACGTGGAAGGCGGAAGAAAGTAGTCGTTGTATGAACGGTATGTGTGGTTGTGGTAGTTGAACCGTATACGCCATGGTCTCCCGAGCTTCCATCTGATCTACTGGATTCCGATAAACGATTTACTGGCAGAGCTAGTGTGGAATTATTATCATCGCCATAGGCTGGAGGAAAGCTCGTCGATGCGCTGGGCCTGTCTGGTTCGTCGAATGTAACTCGACTTTTGCTTCCAGAAGGACCGCTTTCCGACATGGTTTTTCTCCGTTCCCTTTTCTCGAGTTTAGTGATTTGTAGAGTATCTTCTCCAATGGAAGTCTTCGTTCGACCGGGCATCGCAATTCTCGATTTCTTCTTCGTAGGGAGAGTGGCGTTGATATCCATGGTTGGAGCTGTTGTAATGATTTCGGGGGCTGGTTGCACCCTTGTCAGTATGTTCGTACGATATCAAGGCGGGGCGCAACATGAATGCTTACTTGGGGGAATGGGGGGTGCGTGAGCTTGATCGCGAGCGCGCCTTGATAACTGCGAGTCCGAGGCGTGTCTAAATTTCAACATTGAAAAGCGGCGATGTTTATGGCTCTCCTCCTGGACGGGAGGTGAGGTGGAACGATCCAGCGTTGCACCATCAACCGAAGTCCTCGACGATTGAGCGTCGACCATCATCGAGGGAGTAAGAAAGTCTGTGACTGGAGGTTTTCGTGGAATCTGCTCGCTGGCTCGGCCATCAAGTGATTTATCTGCAGTGCTCGCACTGTCTTCAACGTAGAAGCTGCGGCGGTGTAGATTCTCGCTCGAGGGGCCCCGTCGTCGTAGAATTGCTGGGAGTAAAGACATGGTATGTAGGAGGGAGAGCAACCGCTCCGGAGTTATGGATGGTGGGGATTCGTGATATTCATGAGCCGCAACTGCTGTCCTTGTTGTGCAGAAGGACTGGAAGGAAGCAAGGAGTGTAGGATGTATGTATGTATGTATGTATGTATGTATGTGGTGGCAGGAAGCCTTCGCCGTCAGCCTTTCGGAGCTGAATGGAAGTTGCGGGAGAGCGCAGATTCGTTGAAACGAGTGAGGGTTGGATGTGTAGAAGGGGATACTGTGAATCAATCAAGATCCCATGCGACAACACCAGCGATTGGCAGAGTCCTTCTGGCCCGGTAAAGATCAATTCTCGCGATACTGTACAGGAAGGTGGTGGCAGGGTGTGCGCGCGTGTGTGTGTGTGTGTGTGTGTGTGTGTGTGGTGGCAGGACGGGGGAGAGTCCAGAACAGAGCGCACTCGTTCTCTCCCGGCTGATCTGTGCGGTTAGATAGGAGTACTGAGGACTACTGACTGGAGTAGTGCGGGCGTCCACGTTTCTTAGGGCCGAGGAAGAAGAAAAGGAAGACGAGAAGCAGTGGAAAAAAGAAAAGAAAGTAGCGAAGAATGATGAAGGAAGTGGCAATATAAAATAATGTATAGTACATCCAGTGCTGTAGCAAGATGGAGAAGCATGTACAAATAGAGTAGAGTACATACTCCGTACAGGACAAACTTCCACTCTCCTGCACCTGAAAGTTGGGGGACAACCGCCGTTGGTTCCGGCCCCCTGGTACTTACTTACCCTTCACCAGCCACCAGCCACCAGCCACAGCACAGGTCCGGAGGTACCTATACCTCCGTACACACACAGTTTGCCAAGCTCCAAAGATTCGTAACTCGACGTGCGCGAGAACAATAAATGGAGCAGAGGCCAGGCCAGGGCAGGGCAGGCTTCCTTGTTTGAACTCCCCCCTCCCCTCCCTCTTTCTCCATCTCCTTCCCCCATCAATAAATTCTTCCCTCCTCCGATTGATATGAAATATATCATCAACCTTTAACCCACAACCCACAACCACTCATCAGAGCGCGAGCAGATGACTTGATACGACGGCAAGATGCTGCAGCCTATCCGCTCTCAATCCATCCTCATCTCCTGCCTTGTCGCCATCTGCCTCTCGGCCTCCGTCCACGCCATCGTCGTTCCATGGACCACCAGCAATAGCAATCCTTCTCCCCAGCTTGCGACGGAGCAGCAGCCTGCCCATAAATCGCATTCCATCTATCCGCAATGGATCTACCTGCGCGACATCATCATTGAGACTCTCTTCCGTCTGCCTCCAAAGGCGGCTAAATCCAAGCTTGATAAGCCAACCTCTCCGATTTCCACACCCCAACTGCCCGGAAATCTTCTGGCGAAATATGGAGGAGAAATTGTCCTTCGATTCAATCTGACTACTCCAGAAGAAGAGCGCGCCCTGGCGGCGGCGGCAAATACATTGTTCTTGGACGTGTGGGACTTCACCAACAATTGGGCAGACATCCGATTGCGTGAGGACGATGTACGTAAGCCTGAAATTCTTGAGGAATGACGCTCATCAGACATAGGTTCCCTCTCTCATCGGCCTGCTGCCAAAATCGCTGCACAAGGCCTACTCCAATCTGATGCCGGACCTGGCCAAGACGATTTACCAATCCTACCCCTCAATCGCTTTCGAGCAACCGACATTTCCACCGAGCCATATCGTAAGGGCTTTCACTCCCGATTTGAAGGCAAAGGATGTTAAAATCAAAGATGGCGGTGACAATCTCTTTTTTGAAGATTACCAACCATTTTCGGTCATTGTGCCATGGATGCGGCTAATGGCATCCATGTTCACCACACACGTACGAATGATAAATATTGGAACGTCCTACGAGGGTCGGAATATACCCGCGCTTCGCGTAGGAGTATCGCCAAACTTGCCACAGGAATCGGATAAGCCTAGGCGAACAATCATCATCACAGGAGGCTCACACGCCCGTGAATGGATCTCGGTGAGCACCGTCACCTATATCGCCTGGTCGATCATCACATCCTATGGAAAGTCGCCAGCGATCACCAAACTTCTTCAAGAATTCGATTTCGTCTTCATCCCGACAATTAATCCTGATGGTTATGTTTACACCTGGGAGAATGATCGGTTGTGGCGAAAGAATCGTCAACAGACGAGCCTCCGATTCTGCCGCGGCCTGGACCTGGACCGTGGTTTTGGATATGAATGGGATGGAAAGACCTATCAGAGTAATCCATGCTCGGAGAGCTATCCTGGCGAGGAACCATTCCAAGCAGTGGAGTCACACAGACTGGCCGCCTGGGCCAAGAACGAAACCAAGAATAATGGGGTTAAGATTGTTGGGTTCTTGGATCTCCATTCATACTCCCAACAAGTTTTGTATCCATATTCATACTCGTGTTCACACAATCCCCCGAGCCTCGAAAACTTGGAAGAGTTGGGAATGGGCCTTGCGAAGGCGATCCGAATTTCAAGCGGAGAGACATATGGTGTTGCCTCGGCTTGCGAGGGTGCTGTTTCCTCGAGAGTCAAAGGGTCGGTAGCAGCCTCGAGAATGGAGACTGGAGGTGGATCTGCCATTGACTGGTTCTACCATGAAATGCATGTTCGCTACAGTTATCAGATAAAACTCCGTGATACGGGTAGCTACGGATTCTTGCTACCGAGCGACAATATTATCCCAACAGGAGAAGAAGCTTACAATGCCATCAAATACTTCGGGGATTTCCTCCTGAGCAACAAGGGCATAGAGACCAATCTCCTAGACGAGTTACACAAGGCCGTACCATTCGATCCAGTTGTGCCAAGCGAACAAGCGACACAGGATGATGTCGAGGAGGATGCCGAGGAAGAAATCTGGGAACTCAGGAGGCGCAGGAGATGATGAATTACTTTTTTTTAGCGAGTTAAATGGAAACGGGCGTTTGGCGAATTGTATACCCAGCGGGAAAGGCCGGACGATTTTGAAAGAGAACGGAGGATTAATGACTCTGTAAAATAGGCACGAAATGAATCACACGTACCCGAGGTTGGTAGGCGGAATATGGCAATAATAGAAGTAGCCGAATCTAAGCGAATATTTCATCCCACGGCAATTCCAAGACAGTCGTGAAAATTCGAGCCAGAACATTTCATAATCTCATTTTAGATGCCTATCATTTCCACTTTTGGTAACTCTGGTATGTGAAGAATACTGATCAAAGTCTTGTGCAGGGCGTCGGTTGTCCGGAGGGGAAGGGAGTTTATCCAGTGAAATGCGGGGTCGAAATGCTTCAGAAGCCATATTGACGTTTCAACGTCATTAGATAGCAATCACCACCACTTCCTCACTTCCTAGCATTGCCCTTTGCACAGCAATTGAAGGCGATTAAGACTCAAAAGCAACTACCAGACGTTCATTTCTTCTCAGGGGATTCATTTCGCTCTGGGTCGTTAAACTCCCCATTTCACCAACAACTCTTAATTGCCAAATCACATCTCAACCTGAAATCTCTCGCACATTAATACCAGACCAACCCACCAAACGCCCACAATGCCACCACAACCCTTCCAAATATCTGTGCCCCAATCGAAAATCGACACCCTCAAGGCCAAACTCTCACTCGCTTCCTTCCCCGATGAACTCCCCAACTCAGAATGGGACATGGGGGTTCCCCTCGCTGACGTGAAAAGACTAACAAAAGCTTGGGAATCATGGGATTGGCGACAAGCCGAACAGCGATTGAATCAAACTTTACCTCAATTTCATACCGAGATACAAGTAGATGGGTTTGAAGACTTGGATATTCATTTCGTGTGGCAGAAGAGCGAGGTTAAGAATGCCATACCGTTGTTGTTTGTTCATGGTTGTAAGTTCATATCTTCACAGTTATTATGATAGCTTGTCGGATTCAGTAGCTGATGGTGTAATAGGGCCTGGGTCATTTAAAGAAGTGCAACTTCTTCTCCCGCTTCTTTCGGCGCCAGGTGGTCCTGCATTCCACATCGTTGCACCATCTCTCCCAAACTTTGGCTTTAGTAGCGGTGTCAAAACTCGTGGTTTTGCACTCGCTCAGTTTGCAGAAACATGCCACAAACTCATGCTTCAACTCGGCTATTCACAATATGTTACCCATGGTGGAGGTAAGCAGATCATTTCTGTGCAAAATCACTCGGATCATTTTCAAAGCAATTACTTGGAAGACTTCGATTCCATAAACCGTTAACCACCATTCTGACATTTCAATCTCACAGACTGGGGCTTTTTCATAACCCGAGCTATTGGTATCCTCTACCCCAGTTCTTGCAAAGGCTCCCACTTGACCATGCTCCGCTCCGCTCCACCAACCTACACATCCAATCCCATCCTCGCCCTCCAACACAACTTCATCCCCTACACCTCCACCGAACTCGCCGGTCTAGCACGCAGCAAATGGTTCGCGACCGAAGGCCGTGGCTACGCCATTCTCCAATCCACCAAACCGCAAACCCTAGGTTACGCATTGAACGACAGTCCCGTAGCCTTGCTAGCGTGGATTTATGAGAAGTTGCATGATTGGACGGATGGGTATAAGTGGAGTGATGAGGAAGTGTTGGAGTGGGTTTCGATTTATGCATTTAGCAGAGCGGGGCCAGCGGCCGCGCAGAGGATTTATTATGAGGCTGAGCACGCTGATGGGAGTAAAAGGGGAGTGGTAACGAGAGAGGGGGTGCAGAAATGGGTTGGGAAGGTGCCTCTTGGTCTTGGTATGTGTTTGAGCTTCCTTCTGAGTTATTTCTTTCAAATACTCTCCTTGCATTCAAGACACTAACAAGACATTCCTCATCAGCGTTTAACCCCCAAGAATTAGCCGTACTCCCAAAAACATGGGCGCGAACACTCGGTCCCGTAGTCTTTGAGTCGCATAATGAGTCTGGAGGCCACTTCATGGCTCTTGAGAGACCGGAGTGGTTGGCGAGGGATTTGAGGACAATGTTTGGGAGGGGTGGTGGTGCTGCTGGCGTCGTGGAAGGGAAGGATGGATATGATGCTTTACAAGCGAAGTTGTGAAGTAGGCTAAGCAGCGGAATGAGGAATGTAATTCTTATGGACTCCAATGAGCCCTTGAACTTATGTATAGCTTACATCTTCTACGTAAGTACAGTGCCTAGGTAAGCACCGTAACAGTTCTTTGCCAAGGCCTTTATAACTTGGCACTGAAAGCCTTCCGTTACTCTACTCGCTCACGGAATCAGTAGGGAAGCGTATTGCCTCAATCTGGATAGTATAGGTTTTTCTGACGTGAAATAAGGTGGCAAGCCTCCTTACCTGTAGCAAGTACGACCCACCTATTTTTGGCTAAAAGGATACGAGTCCTTTTGGGGCCCATTTCAAGTGCTGTCAGTGGCCAAACCGTTCACCTGGTACCGTATTTCCATACTTGCGCCCTTCCAGAGGCAGATCAGCTTATTCGACGTTGGATTGGTAGAACTAACTACCAGGATATCAGAAGCAATCTAACCAATTAACTTAGTGTCATCTGCTTACTGTGTAGTATTTAAGCACTCATGCGTTCTTTAAACTCGTCTCATATGTCTCGTATATTACTCGATTGATACTAGTCCGTCCATTTTATGTAGCCTGTTACCGAACCTATCCAATGCAGATCACGTAAAAAAGTAAAAAAGACCGTTTCTTTTGCTTTAACAGTAACTAGTAGGTAAATGATAGATTTGATATACCAAGTCAATATGAATGGTTGATGCATATAAACAGTTATACAATGGTCACTATTCTTACAAAGGTTCAATTCTACATACCTGTAGCACTACATGATCTCAACAGTTCAATCGCCAAAACCCCTCCTATCTATCCACAATAATGCACTTTACTAACTCATTCTATCGACCGGCCTGACATTGGCTTTAGCGCTCACCAGTGCTGACGCTTGGGCTCAAGCGGCCGACGGAGTCTGGGTCGCCAACAACAAAGTGTACCCGCGAGTGAGGAACTGTAAGTCCGTTATAGTACTCCAGTAGTCCTCGAGGGGAAATCTGAATACAGTGCGCTAACTGAAGTTATCCATTAGACAACAACATCCACGAGTCGTGCACCAGGATGAATAGCCAGACTGTCCTGACCAGCTGCGAATGCAGATACTGGCTTAATGGCCAAGGCTTGATCGGTCACGGATGTATGTACATAGCAGTCTTTTCTTTCCTTTTCCTGTCGTCTCCTCCCTTCCACCCGACCCAATCTCGTCCACTTACTGATCTGGGTGGCAATGAATGACTTTCACTTTCTAGATTGCTATGTCCACACGAATAGTGTTGTTTATAAACGAGATTGTCCCGACCCCTTCTCCGTGTGCCAGTACAGCGAGGCGGATGGTTCCTGTACCCTGGCTACGTGGGATGTCTTCAGAAGATGGGCTGTACTGACAGGGCAGGGGAGACTGACTGTATTGGAACCGCTACTGGTACGTTTATTCCGCGGTCGCACTTGGGCACAGGTTAAGGTTTTCCGTCTCCAAGTCTTTTGCCGGCTAACAATGAGATGCCAGGTTGCGCGCTTGCGTGTTAGTGATTGTCCTGAAATGCCCACGGCCCACTAGCGACGCCTTGAATAAAGCATTTCCAAGTGCGTGGTTTGTGGGAGGCGTGGCGAGTTTATGCAAGAGGAAGATGGCCTGATGGAAAGGGTCGAGAGACGAGAGGTTCCTGCTTATGGTGGAAAATGGTAGTGTCGGCTTATTGCATTTCTGTGAATGACGTTAGTGAGGTTCTGCTTTTTGACTTCCCGAGCATGGTTTAGAGAAGAAATGGTGCTGTGTTGTTAGCCGAGAACTGTTTAGGAGATCTCCCCAAGACAACGGTTTAATCACTTCCTTTCTTGGATCTCGCCAAATGATACACAACGTAATAGAGGAAAAAGTGATTTTACAAATTTTCTTGAAATTTCAAGAGTTATCTACTCACATTTCCAATCAACGGGTCCATCTCTCAACAATCTCCTCCCTCCTCACATTCCTCCCTTCCAAGACCCCCAAATCAATCTCCTCCAAATTACTCTTCACATAAGCCACATCATCTCCAAACGTATCTACAGCCCCTACTAACTCCCCATTCAACAATTCCACCTTCCCATAAGCCGTCTCCCCCACCAATGAATCATGCACTAGCTGCAAGGTAGAATGCGCGTTTCGCAGGTAACTCGAAATACTATCCTCTGTAGATGACTGTAGGCTAGAGGAATGGAGGGCGAGTTTTTGCAGACGATCTGAAAGAATTTGTTCGAGTGCAGAGACCTGGGAGGAGGTGGTGGTGAGGTCTAGAGGGAGTGCGAGGCCGAGGTTGCGCGCAAGCTGTTGTTCGGGTTCGATACCTTCGGCTGAACCAGAGCCGGAAGAGCGTCGGCGTAGGTTGCGCATTTTGAGGGGGATTGCGAGGGGGTGGAGGATTTGCGGCGGCGGGGAGTGTTTGATCTGGCGGGATTGGTGGCGGAGGAGGTGATCAAGGGATTCGCTAGTTCCGCTTTGGCTGCTGTTAGGACGGCACGGAGAGTTGTATTGTGAGATTGGCTTTCTTCTGCTCGTTGGAGAAGGGTATTGATTCTGTTGATGAGGAACAGCAGGGAGTCGTTAATCTGGAGATATGAGGTTAAATAAATGCTTTTTGTTGCTTGATGATCGGTTAGACACTCACGTATTTAAATGCCTTGACGGCCCTCTCCTGGCCTTGACCATCGGTAGCAGCGATTATACGGAGAGCTGGCTCTAAGAATTGCTGTTCGGCTGACATTTGGGCCACGGGAAGAATCTCGGCGTACAATGACTCCAATTCCTCCTGGAGTTCGGCTACTTCTGGCTTTTCTGAGTCCTGGGCGTCCAAAGACCCAGAATCTTTCAAGGTCTCGAGATAGACTCGGTCAAGTCTTGTTCGAACACCCTCAACGGTATGTTTGATCAACCTAATGAACCGTAAGTACAATTCTTTTTGAGGACAATAGAGTGGGATATCACCTGGCACAGAGCTCTCTGATACGGGCAATGGTATCAAGATTTTCCGTTTTCTCCGGCTCAAGATCAGCAGCAAGCTTTTGAAGACTTGTCAACAGCTTATCATCTGCCCTTAATACACTATCGACGGTCTGCTTGACCTCTATCTCCATATTCTTCTCCTGCTGTTCCAGATCCGCAACTTGATAAATTAGACTCTGAGACAATTCATCCACCTGCACCTCCCTATTAGCCTTAATTCCCTTGAAAGAAAACTCGTGAGCATTAAAAAACAAACCTGCTGTCCGACCTGGCTCCTCTCCGTCTCCCACCTCCTCAACTGTGCCTGATCGCTATACGCCCTCGCCTGACTCGTCTTGTGCTCATTCTTAACCAACGCACTCATAGCTTTTTGTTGTAGCTTCAGCGTCTCAGTTTGTTTCTCAATAGACGCCGTTGAGCGTTTAAGCTCTTCAATCGCATCGCGAATCTCCTGGTCGTTTAATCCCTGTACCATCGATAGATCCTGTACTGCGAGCCTATCTGCTTCGCCGCTCTTTATCAAGGCGGAATACCTGCAAATTAGAGCAATCAGCATACATGTAAATCTGTTTTTGTATATACCAGGGGAGCGTACGAAGCAGCTTCATCTTTCGTGAGCAGTGTCTCTGGAGTCAAATATTCTCTGATCCACTCCCGAATCACGTCTTGTGATTCAGGATCATTATACGCTTCTTCGAGAGCATTCCGATCGAATGCGATATCTCGGTCGCGCAGAACATCTACGAGTGTGTTGAAGTGATCATCAGCCATGATTGCGGGGACGGAGTTGATTGCTTTCGAAGGGGTTTGTTGACCGCGTCGGGAAGACGCGCTAGATTTCTGACTTTCGGGTGTGTCATCGTTAAATTGTGGAGGGGCCGAGGATCGGGCAGAACAACCCACCACGACCACGACTTTCTCTCATTTTGTTTCGCCTCGGATGATGCGTTACCTATATTGAATTATCTAATTATTGCTTGGAGAATACGCGGAGATAATGGATAATAAGGATCGTTCCCAGAGCATTCTTCAAGATGCATTGGAAGCACTCAAATTGGTACAGTAAACTCCATCCCACTCAATGGCAAACGAGCCTTTATTCACATGGCAATCGCAATGTGACTGTCACAATCATTAACAACAAAAACTCCAGGAATTCCGTCTGAATTGGCGACGTAATATCACTGAATGGATCTACGTCCCCGCTGGAGTTTTCATTATCTTGTTAGCATGCTTTGGAGTGAATTCACTTATCAGACTTAGTTCTGTGCAGTTCCCACCCGCCGTGGCCTGCTTGGTTTTGCTGTTTTTGGGGTTGCTCCTATGTGACTGGGCAATTGGAGATAGAAGGACGAGAGCGGTTGTTGGTGTGATTGATATTCCAGTGGGTTTATCTGTATCTGCTTGTGTGAGATGACGATCTGATACTCTTGTTGAAGGCTGGATGGGCTCTACGCTATATCAGTCTCTTTTTCACTCCGTCGTGAGTACCCTGTCTGGACGCGGGTGCAACATATTGATCGGAAGTTCATTTTTATAGATTCGTTCTTCTACCTTTAAGTCCACCGATTGGCGGAATAGAAGTGGCTACGATTATTGCAGTTTTCTGTGAGTCAGCTCTCCCCTTATGAGATTCTCATCTAACCATCAGCCAGTAAGTGGATTCGTCGTAATGTTTGTAGTTACAGCATACGTCGTCCGAGGACTCCAAATCCTCCTCGGATCCTCCAAACGAGCCGTGACGGAGAGGGCAGAAGAGATGGGAAATGAAGATGACAGTATCCCTCTTGCAGACATAGGCCGAAGCAGGCAAGATTCAGAAATCACTCTAGAAGGCACACGAACACCACCTGACGACTCGACCAACAATCTAATAGCTCCTCCACGACGAGCTCAAGATCCGGACCAAATAAGAGGCACAGGCGGGCCACCAGAAAGCCATAGCCAAACTCCTCTCCAAACAAGTCTTCGCCCAACGCCAATGCTGCAAACTCCACTGCCCCTCAGCCGAGCCCAGAGATGGGCAACTTTCATCAACCAGAACTTCGACCGCTTGACCTGGTTGATATTGTTCATCTTCATCGGTCTCCCAGTCTATTATTCAACAGGTTACGCCATGCCCGCCCAACTAAGCTTCAACATCCTCGCTTATTTTGCTGCACTAGCCCTGCCAGGCAAATGGAAACAATTCCTCCACCCTGTACTGGTGTCATCCGCAATTACCATTGTCGGTCTCTGGACTCTGGGTCTTGCCCGTGGAGACACTCTCCACCAAATCCTTGGCGTATACAAAACCAAAACTCGCTATCTCGACCTTTGGTACGGTACATCCAATCTCCCAGCCCCAGGTGCAGGCGATATCTTTAGCAGTGCCCTTGACGCCTCCATCGTCGCGCTTGCCCTTCCCATGTTCTCCTACCGACACGAACTGCAGCGACATTTTTTCGCAATTGTGATTCCTAACATTACGATTTCGATTGCCTCGTTGTTTGGGTATCCGGTGTTGTGTTATGCGATTGGGATTTCTTCCGAAAGGAGCTTGTCATTTGCAGCGAGGAGTTTGACGCTGGCGTTGGCGACCCCAGCTATAAATAATTTGGGTGGTGATGTTAATACGGGGGCGGCGTTGGCGATTATGAGTGGGATTTTGGGTGTGCTGGTGGGAAATAGGATTTTGGCCTGGTTGAGAATTCCGGAAGGTATGCAATTTCATTTCCTGTTTCGTTTCCTATTTCATGTCAACAAGGTCCGTTGTACTCGTGCTTGGGTGCTCGAGTTAGTTTGCCCGGGGCTCGAGTTGAAGCCCTTAACCAGTCGATTGGAGACCGAAGCTGACAGGCAAATGCAGATGATTATGTCACAAGAGGTGTAACAATGGGAGGGAATGCCTCGGCTATTGCAACAGCTCTTTTGCTGGTCACAGACCCAAGAGCCGCAGCACTATCAAGTCTCAGTATGAGTCTTTTTGGTATCATTACCTTAGCACTGACTTCGGTGCCACCGATTGTAAAAGTCGTGCAGGCATTGGTAGACTTATAGATAGTGGTCTTAGTTAAGCGACGCTTTTGATTCAGAAAGGTGCCTCTCATAGAAAGCATTTGACCAGCAATGCTACCGCCATTCAGGTTGGTCCTGCAACTATTTACAGTGGCTGCCCTCACAATCCAAAACATGTATGATGAAATGAGTGAGTTTCATGAAGTCGTATGATATCCTTAATCATTCAATCCTTTGAGATTGTCAGCAAACATCCGGCACAAATCAGAAACGGGCAATGGGCCCTTACCGTTCAATCAAATGCAACCCAGAAGCAGTCTCAACCACACCGCTAACTTCTCCTGGCTTGAGTTTGAAAGAAGCATCCTCAAACTCTTTTTGCATATCTCCCCTTCCGAAAAAGCCTAAATCACCCATTTTCCTGGCACTACTGCAATCAGACTCACTCACAGCGAGTTGGCCCAACGTTGACTGTCCACTACGGATGCGAGCTTCGTGAGCAAGAAGGATGGTCATAGCTTGCTCTTTTGAACGTGTGATTTCAGCCTACAAAAAGTAAGGTCAGCCGAAGCCTTTTACCAACTGTCTTTTCACTGCCAAGTCCGGAAGAATACACACCTCGCGCCAACTGGAGGCTCGACGAGAATCCTTGTGCTTAATGAGAAGATGTGCTGCCCGAATCTTTCCACCATTTGCTGAACTCCCATTTGGACCACTGGCATCAGGTCTGGTTTCGGGTGCCGAGTGGTGCTCTGCCATATAGGTCTTGAGCTTCTCGGTGTCCGTACCAGCAGGTGGTTCCCATCGCGAAGACTTTTGACTCTCGTTGAAATAGTATGGAAGGTTCTTGGAGTTGGAGTGTCGCACTTCCCAGCCAGCGGGGAGACCTGTATCTGCCTAAGAATGGTCGTCAGTGGGACGTTGTGCTGTTGGGTGGGAAAGCTGCAAGTAAACAGTCAAAAAGATGTTGGGGAAGTGAAGCCTCATTTACCATTGTAATTGTAGATGGACGACTGCGAGAAGCTTCCTTGAGTTTCTGTGGGTAGGAGATTCAATGTGATTTGGGTGGTACAGCAGAAAGTAAATCAGTCGACTAAGTTGATGGGGATGTTGTTGTGTTCAGGTTCGTTT
Source organism: Tetracladium setigerum (assembly GCA_031472005.1). Taxonomy (NCBI): domain Eukaryota; kingdom Fungi; phylum Ascomycota; class Leotiomycetes; order Helotiales; genus Tetracladium; species Tetracladium setigerum. The sequence goes on along the minus strand of PZJY01000008.1, from coordinate 1,149,598 downwards.
TCGTAGCGCGGGGATGGGATGGGATGGAGACAGAGGGTGGTTGTTCAGTTGGGACCTGCGCCCTCGAGCCTTCCAGAATCCGGTGACCAAAAGTTGCATGAACGAACGTCACGTCAACCGCTGGGTAACGGGGGGACGGGGGATGGAGGGGTAAACTAGACTAGCCAGAATCAGTTTAGTGGCACTTGGCAAGGCGTGACCCTGGCACCCTGGACTTCGAGGCTCAGGCTCAGGCTCAGATAATCGCGAGCCTCTTCTGATCTCTCACTCCATTGACTCTACCATTCACCGCGACAAATCCAGCAACTCCCATCCAGCGCCTCTACGCGTCAAGACTATAAAAAGACAACTGATAATAACTTTTCCCGATTTTCCTCCCTTTCAGCTTTACAATACGACATCGAAGCCTTTCGACAAGCTAAACGCCACAGAACTAAAAATTAATCATGTCTTCACCAGCACCCAGCGCCGCCGGCGACGAGGCAAAGCCCATGGAACAGATCACCTTCCGATTTTGCAGTGAATGGTGAGAATTCTACCCCTTCCCCCCTTTGACATGTACTGACAACCACCTAGCTCCAATATGCTGTACCCAAAAGAAGACCCCGAAACGCATCGCCTTCAATTCGCATGCCGAACTTGCCAGTACTCTGAGCCAGCTGCATCGTCCTGCGTTTTCCGCAACGTCCTCAACAATGCTGTAGGAGAGACAGCTGGTGTAACCCAGGATGTTGGATCTGATCCGACCGTGGGTTTACCTCTTTGCTTACTCTGTGGTTGTGTGGTGATGTGCGAGGGGAGAAAGGAGAGTGGCGCCGCAGACGATGCCTCGGGCCGGGAGAAGACGACTTCCAAGTTATAGGAGCGGTCAGAGGACATTCTTACGCGTACCTCTGCTAACCACTTCTTGTGTATTCTAGCTTCCACGGTCAAACAAGACTTGCCCAAAGTGCAAGGCCGAGGATGCTGTTTTCTTCCAGTCTCAACAGAGATCTGCGGAGACCGGTATGGTAAGTAGCTACCTCAGGCACATTGGCCGTCCAGTACTAATAGGACCAGAAACTTTTCTACGTGTGCTGCGGTTGCGGTCACATTTTCACATAATTATTATACCCCGGGGTTGGATGACCAAGGTGGCGTTCTTTGCGATTTGCGTTCTTTTGCAGTTTACGGCGTTACACACACATGTGCATGGCAAAGGTGTTGGGCGGAAAATGGGTTATAGTCAGATAGAGTAGCGACCAAAAGGCGAGAGGAGATATAGATTCGGTGGAAAGTGTGTGATTTCAAAAAATCAGATGCCAAACGCCCCAACTACCGAGTCTACCTATTCTACAATGCAAGCCAAGTGCAACGTACAAACATACACATCTTGATATTCCTACAAATGCATGGGTGCCAAAGACAAAATCTTCGTCCATTTCATCTTCCTCAACTCAACACCAACAACACCTACGAAACGTATTAGTATATCTCCTCCAGGTCCAACTCGATCCGCTCACCTGTCAGTCTGGTCCCGATGGGCTCCCCCGCCTTGTTGATCAAGACGCAAGCATTATCATCAAACTTCACCACACTTCCATCCTCTCTCTGCAGCTTCTTGACCGTCCGTACGACAATGGCGTGTCGAATATCTCCTCTACGGACCTTGTTGGCGGCCGATAATCCCACACTCGCACCCGGCCCAGACTCGGCGAAATTGCGTTGCTTCTGCACAACGACGATGATTCGGTCACCTGGAAAGGTGTTAGTATGTATCGCTGGCGAGAGTACTTTGGTGATGATGTACCAATCTTTGCGTGTCGCTTCATCTTCATTACCTGGACGCATTCGACAATGGCGGCGCCCGAATTGTCGATGCAATTGAGCATCGTCTGCGAAGATGTAAGCCAATGGTTTTATCGCAGACCAGTAGAACCATATACATACCTTTAGTTGAATCATTGTGGCAGCACCTGAAGTTTGAGTCTTGTCGTCAAAGGGAGCTCTTCCTTCTCCTGCAGCATAAAGTTCGCGATTTGGCAAAAGTCCCGTCCACTCGCTCGCTGGCGAGCCTTGCTTGTGTGTGTTGTGCCTGAGGCCAAAACGGCATGCTCAACTAATAACTCACTTGGAAGAGGTGAAGTAGATTCCCATTTCACCACAATACCAGGTCACTCCTATTCTCAGCCGCACAATGTACTTTATTCCAGTTGTAAATAGGTAATTGTTAAATATCTCCAGCACAATCTACACAAACATATATCTTCAAGGTCTGCTCGTTGCTGTTCTCCTGCTTCCAATATGCTCTCTCCAACCCTCATATGCACAACACCGGCCACTGACCACGCATCGGTAAGACACCCCTGATTCTCCGCGCGCAGCCTTCCAAGAGCCTTCCCTCTCTCGCCTCTCCTTCGGCATCTTCTCTCCCTTGTTGACAGACAAGTAAACAACCTGCCGCCAACGAGGTTTTCACAACCTCAGAAGCCCACGCAATTCCATTGGGCACGAATCATTACTGGATCTTTTCGAAAAGTTGTCTCTCCCTTTATACACTCCTTGTGACTTCTTTCGCATTCGTTTCATTCTCATTTCCCTCGGCGCATTCAAGTCATCAATCCAATCCAACACTGCTTTCCAGCGAGAACCAACTTCTTTCGTTGTCGCAAAGACCGCAGATACAACAAACCCAATCGCAATGCCGAAGTTTACCTCGCCAAAGAAGCAGCGACTCACGCTTGCACAGTTGAGTGCGTACGACGATATACTGACAGATGCGCTTGTTGATCACGTAAGTAAACAAACTCGACTTTCTCCACGGATATCTCCTGACTTCTAAAAGGTGTACTTCTGGAGCGCGATTCGAAAGAATAGAAATGCATACCACTCCTCCCGAGGGATTACGGAAGAGGCAGTCACAGGAATTCTCCAGAAGCGAGTGATTGTGGAGGAAGACCCCGCCAGAGCTGAGGCCGAATTGCTTGCTCTTCCAGGACTAAAGAAGTTCTCCGACAGTCTGAAGACAGACAAGGAGAAGGCCGATTTCCGTGCGCATCTTCGAAAGTATGTCAACATTTATCTGGCGGATTGTCCATTCGAAGTCTCGACAACCAATCGATATACTGTGGTGACACATGAGGCTGCTGTTACGGCAAGACGGTACATCAAGAAGGGACAGACTGTGAAGTATCTATGTGGTGTTCAGGTTCACATGACGGAGGAAGAAGAGGAATTTATCAAGTCGAGTAGGAGGGATTTCAGCATCGTGGTCTCAGGTCGCAGTGGCACAGCTTCATTATTTCTCGGCCCAGCGCGATTTGCCAATCATGACTGTGATGCAAATGCTCGTCTCAACCCTACCGGAAACAGTGGAATGGAAATTCTCGCATACAGGAATATCGAGGAAGGGGAGGAAGTAACTGTCAGCTATGGCAAGTTTCTGACCTGATCGTTGGTTCTCAACTGTTCTAACACGTTATCTAGGTGAAAACTATTTCGGAGACGACAATTGCGAGTGTCTTTGCAAGACCTGTGAAAGTCTCTGCCGGAATGGATGGACAGCTTCTAAATCAGCGGAAACCGAAGGTATCCCAACGTCGTCTATCGAGTCTGCAGCCGAGGGACTGTCGTACTCGCTTCGTCGAAGACCTAAGACCAGACAGACTTCTGTTTCCTCTTCGCGTGACGCCTCAATGACCCCAGATCTGAACATCCGACCTCATGTTTCCAAAAAAACTCCACGAACCGCCTCTCGATTCAAGCACGTGGACTCACCGCTACGAATGTCACCTTCTTTCGAATCAAAAACCGTGGCTGACATTACACCTACGCCTTCAAAGAAGCGCAAATTTGAGAGGGAATTGGCAAATCTGAACCCATCCCCATCGAAGACGAAGCGAGCGAAGACTGGCCTCAATACAGAGGTAAAGACTGAAGACACGAATCTCAGTTTTTCGGAATCCGTTGGTGAGGATGTCCCATCATCAGTCACGCCATCTAGTGCCAGCCCCTCGCCATCAAGCGTCGAGAATCAGACAGCAACAGATTCCACTTCGGTCAATGGTGAGGATGCCATTACTGTCACACCGAGCGTTGAGTATCAGACGGTAAAAGATGCTCCTTCGGCCAATGAGGAAGATATCACTATTGTCACACCAAGCATCCAAGAGCAGACGGGTAAATATGCTTCGGCCAATGATGAGGATGCCACTATTGCTACATCAGGCATTGAGGACCAGACGGGTAAGGATTCTACTTTGGTCAATGATGAGGATGCCACTATCCTTACACCAATCGCTGAGGATCAGATGGGTAAAGATGCTATTGTGACCAGCAATGAGGATACCATTGTTGTTGAACCAAGCATCAAGAACCAGACCGCCATGGATGCCACTTCGGTTAGTGAAGAGGATGCCATTGTTGTCGCACCAAGAGTCATCAGCCCTGCTGTTTTGAAAATTGGCAAGACCAGAGGCACCAAGACTGCTGGGCTTATGGAGCAAGCAGACGCTGGCGAAACTCTCTTAGTAGACGAATCAACCAGTGCCGAACATCCAGCTGTTACAGACGAGGCAACTGCAATTCTGGATGGAATGATTACAACGAGGTCTCAGGCAAAAAACTCGCCAGTCCAGAAAAGCGGAGAGAAGAAGCGGAAGCGGAAGCAGTCCATCCCAGTTGTTGACAAGGACCATGCGCCATCTGTACGAGTTCCAGGTGACTATGTCTACACGCCTGCACTTTTGGCGGAGCCTGCTTCCTGCTGGATTGTGTGCAAGATCTGTGAGGAACCTTTCGTTCAGAAAGATGCTTACTTCACCCGTTCCTCATGCCCTCGCTGCGAGAGACACAGCAAGTTGTATGGCTATGGATGGCCTAAGACTGAGCGAGAGAATTCGGAAGATGACGAGGAGCGCGTCTTGGATCATCGTACGATTCATCGCTTCATTCGACCATCAGAGGAACGGGCCGCCCGTAAACTTGCCAGGGAATCCACTGAAGGTCGGGAAGCCACCCGAGATGCCAGTGAGGCCGTCAAGACTACGAAGGGCGCAAAGGTTGTGAAGAGGCGAAAGTCCAAGGCGGCAGATGCAGAGGAGGAGGAAGAAGTAGGCATTGAACGACGAAGTTCCCGAAAGAGAGCCAGAAGATTCTGATTCCTTTCTGTGAAAAGAGCGAACGTGCATTCGAGAGAGAGAGGCGCTCTCTTCTAGCTGGGAAGGGGATTTGGAGGAAGATATCCCCTCCCCCCACCCCCTTTTTTTTGAATTGTTTTTTGAGCGAGCATTTTGTGCACATCATGAGATTTTTACGGCGCTGGGGATGATTCATGGTTCTGCTTACCTCCTTTAGATGTATATAATATGTCATTCGTACCATCATATACATTGGAGGGAGCGGGAAGGCAAGATGCAGACAAAACTTGCAAAAGTCTGGCCGAGATGGCTGGAGAATTTCTGCTTCGATCGAAGTCAGAGTCAGAGTGAGCGAGAGGAGCGATTTCGGTAGGCTGCGAGAGATGATGTGCTGTACCTATCCTCGGAGGGCAGTTGGTTCTCAATCTCACTCTGCATTTGAGAAAACACTGCCTGGCGGAGGAAAACTCCGTCCCTCCAAGAAATACATACAAACCTAAATATACAATGTTCACCGGTTGTCTCCTTTTTGATGAATCATTTCCCACGCATCCGCTGTTCCACTGTGCTGATGATTAGCCCGTGAGGCCCCAAGATGTTCCCCAAGAGTGCACAAGAGACTTGGGAATTTGGAGGAGGGAAGATACGAACGAATTGCCGCAGTACTGTATATATTTTACTCGAATGATTGGTGGATGAGTACAACAGTCAGTCAGACAGACAGACAGACAGCACTGCCTCGTCCTCGTCTTCCTATCCCCTACTACAGTAGCGTAGGTAGCGAGACGAGATGGTTACCCAAAACAAAATAGACGCGAACAGCTCACCACTTCCAAAACCTCACGTACGGGACTGACGGATGGAACGTCCACACCACCAAGGGAGAATAAATTTAGCCGATAATCATCCAGCGGACTTCAAGCAGGGGAGCGATGCAGCCAAGCGGCTGGGCGTTGAGCGGATGACGATGGCCGAGCATGATCCTCCTTTTCCTTCCTTCTTTTTCTTTGTGAAGAAGTTGGCTGTGTGTTCTATGATGTGTCGAATATCGAGATCGAGATCAATAACTCTGGAGGTGAGCTGAGAGCAAGGTGTCTGAGATGAGCAGGCGTCGGTACGGTAAGAATTGAAATTAAGGGCAGAGGAAATTTAGTCTTTTGGTAAGGGGCAATTGAAGATTAGGAAAGGCAAAGAAAAGAAAGTAAAAAGAGAAGCTCAGGACAAGGTTTGGAACATGAGTCGTTGGACGTGTGTAGAATCCTGCTGTACGACCATACTGTACCTGCTGTACGGAGGAGCCTCACTGCTCGGAGCTCGCAAAGAATGTTCCATACTTCCAAGTCGGACAGGAGAAGGGTGATAGATACTCCGTAATAAGGAATGGAACGAGAATCATGAACAGGAAATTCTGTTTGATTGCCCTTTTTGCTCTCCATAGAAAAAGGTACAGCAGCAGCTATTATTATTTGGTCTTGCCTTTGTTGAACTTTATCAAGTGGCCAAGAGACGTCAACATGATTTGGACGCGTACCAGACTCTTGGATCTTGGCATCATAGAAAATCCCCACGTCGCATGTTGGGGGCACGCGAGCAACTTCCTTACCTCCGTACAAACCGTATCAATCGTACTTGGTACTCTCTTCTCTCTTTCGGAACATCGTGCCTCGCATCCAAAAGAAAGAGGTCCAGTAGTACCCTACCAGCAAACTCCAGGCGGTTGCATTCCGCGCAAGGTTAACCAATGGCCCCAGCAATTTCAGCATTACTCAACTCCACATCCGCTACTCGTCGAAGGTGGACGTCAAAGAGTCCAGACGCCAGGATGACTTGGGACGTCCCAGAATAGGAAATTTCTACGAACCTCTCTCTCCATTCTTTTGCCTCCGGAAATAATGGATCATCTTCTCAAACATCCTCGACCCACATCCTCTTTTCTTATCTGGCAAAAGAGACGAGACGCCCGGTACTCCGCCCTGTATAAGATTGGAAGCCGAGCCCTATGGTACTGTTGGCAATGTGTTGTGTCGTGTGCCATGGCTCAAACGAGTAATGTGGTAGGCACTCTAAGTTTCTAAACCTCGCTTCTCGTCAGCTTTGCCTCCGATGCCGTCGTGTGAAAATATCGGATGAACAGCTTCTTCGTTGGATGTTGCATGGCAGCGGCGCAACAGTGCAACACAAGCCCTCCGCACAACAAACTGTTACATCTGCCGGATCTCTCGGTCATTATCTCACTGACAACGAATAGATAGCCTTTTCGAGAAGACGAGACGGGCTAAAGTATCTGGGAATGATGATCGGCGAGCGGACTCTTGCTGTACTGTAGGTGCCGGCGGAGTGGTGGAGTCGTGGTGTTTCAATATCTTGAAGTGTGTGGATTTGTGAAAGGCATGACATCGGGATGGCCAAGTAGATGAAGCCGTGCTGTATATCTTGCCCAGGTCCATACACAGCATGACGCCGAGATATAGCTTCCCTTCCTTTCTCCACACTCGTTACTTTTCTTGGTTTCTCTTGGAAACGGATTTGAGTGGGATGGGCGGATGCTCCGTCATTACATAGTTGCGTCTTGCTCTTCCTGTTCCTGTTTTCAACCTCTTGTTCATTCATTCATACATACATACTTCTTCATATCCTGTCTCTTCCGTCTGCCTGCCCCTGGATTCTTTTCGTCAACGACAAGCAACCAACTTCTTCAGTCCACACCGTACGCGTATTAATAATTCAAGGACTTGAACGACACACGAATCCTTTTTCTTTTTCGCTTCTTTTCAAAGGGGTTCCTTCGCCCCCTTTCTGTTGTTGTAATTCAGCCAGCGTTGCCGCGTTGCGTTCCACCTCACCGTCCACCTTGGTCTTAGGAAGCTCTGTACAACAGAACAATACAAAATTTCATGCTCAACCAACTTTGACGGATCAGATAAATGTTTGGACTCAAACATACGATTTAATAGTAAGACTTAATTCGAATACTTCGGGTTCTTCGACATCCAAAAAAGGAACGGAACGGCATTTGATCCGGACTTGACCTAATAAGATGTCGCTAAACATCACGGTTGCATCTGGGGACTCGGAGTATGGAAGTGCACCCGCTTGGGTACTTCCAGGATGGGCAGAACCAATTGTACGAACTCCAAACCAAAACACAATTAAAACAAAAATACAAGTTCTAACAAGTCGAAAAAACAGATGGTAGCCAGCATCCTCGTAATTTCCATGTTCCTCACCCGTCGCAAAAACTACCCCATCTTCTCCCGCCGCAGGAAAGATTATAGCATTCTCGACGCCGACTCGGACGCCGAAAGTGATGCTGCTGGCCGCTCCTCAGACGACCTCCTAGCCGATGATTACATGGTGACCTATGGAGTTGACGATGATACCGCTAGCTTCGACTCGCTTTGTAGCACTAGCAAGAACCCTCCCAAGAAGAGAAGTTGTTTTGGAATGGTGATTTATACACCTAATACTTCTCGCTTTGTCGATCACTACCACAGTCGCCTCCTCCAGAAGTTTCCGTTCTTAATGGAGATGTTTTACTGGATCATCACCTTCGCGGCGTACCGCCTCTCGAAAATATCCTCGAATGCAATGTTTCCCGATACGATTTGGGATGTAGCACAGGGCCATGCCTTGAAGATTTTGGAGTTTGAGGAGTCGAGCATGTTGAGCTTCTTGTGGCCTGTAGCGGAAGTGGATGTTCAGAGGTGGTTTTTGAATGGCCATCAAACTCTGTTGACGTTGTTGAATCGGTCGTATGCTTTGATTCATATTCCCGGTACCGTTTGGTTAGTTTTCCAGCTCTCTACGCATTCCCCAAGCCATAAGATTTCATACTGAACTTATTTTTTTGCCCCGTGCAGCTTCATCGCATGGTACTATTACAACGCTCCATCCTTCACCACCTTCGCCCTCGTCCGCCGCACGCTCACACTTACCAATTTCCTCGCCTTCTCCATCTTCGTCGTTTACCCATGCATGCCACCGCGACTCCTCCCCGAAGAATACGGATTCCTCGACACCGTCGGCCACAACAAAGGACAATCCGTCTTCATGAAAGGCAATTTTGTCAACTCCCTCGCCGCGATGCCATCGATGCACTTCGGCTACGCCTTCTGCATCGGCGTCACACTCGTCTACCACTCTGGCATCTTCCGCCGAGTGCTCGAACCGGGTGAGATGAGAAAGACAAAGTTCTGGCAGATTTGGTATACCGCGCTCGGAGTGGCGTACCCGAGTTTTATTCTGGTCGTAATTGTGGCGACGGCCAATCATTACTATATGGATGCGTGCATGGCGTTCTTGGTGGCCTGTTTGGCGTATATGTGCAGCGATATATTTTGGTTTTCTTGCCTCTGGAGGATTTGCTATTGTGGTGTTTGAGGTTGAAGAAGCCGGTGCCTACGACGGCTAACAGTGGGAGAAGAGTGTGAATGGTGCGAGGTGAGCAACAACCAAAAAGGAAAAAAAGAAGAAGGAGATTTTGAGCATTTGAGCAGGGAGTTATTTCATCCTATTTCTTGCATCATTGGAGAGAAGGCGTTTTTATCTCGGAGGTTAATTTCGAGGGTCGATCGAGACTTTGTTCATTTGTTGTGTTTGATACCATCATAGCCAGCGCGTCGTGGAGAAAAGCGAGCTCGGTGTTTGTCGATTGGAGAATTTAGAAAGCATTTTCAGCGTGCCCGTAGATGCCGGGAAACAATAGAAGAATGGATCTGAATTATAAGATAGAAGGAAAGAAAAGGAGATTTAATCATGAAGTGACGTTGATGTCGAACGTCGCTTGCGGCTACTTTTCAGATGTGTGTGGCACAGCAGCTCATTCATCATTCTTTACGAGGTCACGATCGACACAGGGCAGCACGCAGTCCACGCCGAGTAACACAGTGTGGAGCATAGATGCGGATCAAAGTACAAGTGTCGGGTGAGGAAGAATATGATTGGAAAATGGGACAGTTGCCTTCAGTCTGACTCTTGCACATCTAAGAGTTGAAATAGAAAAAAGCAAAGGAATCAGATTGATCGTCAATTTCAAGAATAATGAATTGGTTGACAATGTGCCTGCAGCAACTGGCTGACTTAAGCTCAGCGCTAGCTTGTCTTGGCAAAGAAATAGTGCCTGATTCACTGGAAGCTCCTGCTGAGCTAGCAACTGTCCGAGGACACAGACCGGCAGTCGTAAAAGGTAAACAAGCCTCAACTCTTCAGCCTCGTCCTCATCCTGACCTGATTGAACGTCATGCTCCCACCACCATTTCATTCAATCCTCCAGAAAGTGAGCCTTCGCCTTGGGGTTGGATTGACTCGCCCGTTCTTTTTTTCTCAAGCTCACTGCCAGATATCTGGAGCTTGAAGCTTCCTCCTGATCTGATCAAGCTTGTCTCAACTCCCTCCTTCACCTATCGACACCTTCGAATCTTCCCACCTCTCCGCCCAAATCTTCAAATCCTTCACAATGGCCGACGCCGGAGAAAACTACGAATCTCTCATTCCAGAGGATACTCTAATGGAGGCCGGAGACCCCATCGTTGAAATCGAAGCTTCCACCGTCGCAATCGGTGACGACGTCGAGCCCGGGGACAGCCTTCCCTTCCAAGTGGAAACCATGATGGATGTCCCAGCTCGTGTCTCCTTCATTGATTACCTCAAATCCCCCGTCATCGGCTTGTTGGTCGGCGAGGGCAACGATCAAGCTCTCTTGACTGCCCATCAAGCTCTCCTCGTCCAGAGCCCATGGTTTGCCGACACCTGCGCCAAATTCAGTGACGAAGTCTCCGTACGCTCCACCCGCTCGCTATCTGGAAGTCCCTCTCAAAATATATCCGCAGCTAACCAATTGACCGCAGGAACGTCGCATTGACCTCATTGACGAAGATCTTGACGCTGTAGGCTGCTTTCTCGAATTCCTCTACACAGGCGACTACTTCCCGCGCAAGATCGCCGGTACTCGCGACCTCGAGCACGACCCCTCCGTCCCCGCCGTTGACGAGACCGGTGACCAGCTTCTCAAGCACGCGCGAGTCTACACACTCGCTGACACGCTCAGCCTTCCCTCCCTCAAATCCCTCGCATCCTCCAAGATCCATTGCGTCAATTCTACGGCGAAGGGCGAAATCGCATATGCCAGATACGTGTATGCGCACACCCAGAAGGACGATACCACCATCCGCGCACCGGTTGCGAATTTCTGGGCTACCAGATCGCATTCCTTGCGCTCCGAGGCGGAGGACGAGTTCCGAAGCATGTGTTTGGAGTTTCCTCAATTCGGTTACGACGTTCTCGGTAAGTTATTCTCATCCGTTAATTCCTCGATTTTTCTGCGCAAGAAATAATCACTAACAAACGTCCCCCTCGCAGCTCGTGTCCTGGACGAAAAGCTCAAGAGAGAAAAGAACGAGAAGATGCACCCTACACCCGGCGGTTCCTCTCGCAAGCGTCCTCGTCAGTAGATGCGTATATTACCCGACGACATATACAACAAATCTTATCCGACTCGGGACCGATATCTTGCGATCATACCTCACTTGATTGGCTTCAGACCTTTTCCCGCAATCCTTTTTCTTTGGGGGTTTTCCTCATGAGTGGAAATCCCTATAAAAGAAAATGGAGCAGTAGAGATTTCAGATCTCACCTCCAAATATTCTTGATGTACAACACGACCTCTTTTTTTGGTCCGTTTTGCTATTATCTCTTGCCACTTTTATATCCTGAAAATTCGGAACGGAGTATGGGGGTTGGACTAGGAACGCAGTAAGCAAAATCTACCTACCTATGATTTTATCAGAATCCAAAACACTAAACTCTCTATGCTTGTAACTAAACTTAGCAGGCGAGGAATTGTAGGAGTAGGCAATTGAAAGAGAAAACACAATGAGAAGAGTGAAAAGCAGAGATTAGAGGATCACTTGCAAGAAAGAACTAGAACTTTAATAAAGGATCTTTGATTGTGCTGTTTGAGATGATTGAGTGGGCGAGTGGGCGAGTACAAATATGCTATCTGCCGTACTCTTAACTAACACTGATCAACACATCTTCGGGCTCATTCAATGCAAGGAAAAAAAGAGAAGTTGGCTTTTGGTATCATTCCAATCGTCATATCTGTCTGATTCATGTCTTATGCTATCTGCTTGCTGGTTTCCCTTTCTTTGCTCTCTGCCTGACCATTCCATCCTATCATTCCTCCATTCATTCATTCATCCCTCCATCGCTCCTTCAAGCAATAAATCCAGCAAGCGATTTCACCATGAAGCAATTTCGTCCGTCAATTCTACTGGTTCACTGATGCACAATTCCCCAAAACCCCTCTCTCCCTTCCTCCATCCACCACTCAATCCATTCAGCAGCCCAAACCCCCAAAAACCTTCATGAAATGTTGCAAAAAAAGGAAGCCAAAGAAGCCAATGTTATCAAAACCTGCCCAGTCCTTCAAAAGCGAACGAAAAAAAAAAGAGAAGAACCAGCGTGTCATCTGTGTGTTGTATGAGAATAGGCGAAAGGCGAGAGAAGATGGGAATACGGAAAAGATCAGTCAGTCCAGGCCAAACCACATGACCTTCCGTTGATGTCGTTTGCCATTTCGTTGTACGCCCTCGCTTCGATTTTTCAACCCCCAACGATCGAAATTTCCCTTTACCAGCGGAAGTAAAAAAAACCAAAAAGATTTGAGATGGGTAGGTAGATAGGTAGCTCATAATTTCTTGAATATGAATTGGTTGAACTGCAATGTATTGAAAATGCTTCTGTTGGGGTTGAGGTCGATGGAGGTTAAAAGGTTCGCAGAGTGGAATATTCTGCTCATGCGAAAATAGAAAATCACGCAAAAGCCTCCATTCTTTTCCGTGGCTTATGGTGGGAAAAGAGTTATGCTGAACGACTGGAGATAGAGTCAAGATTTATCTGTCTCGGGCCGAATTGAACATCACTGCTTCTTGTTGCATGGGCGGTGATTGTGGGTGGTGTTGTTGGTGTTGTTGCGGAGAGTGTTGCTGCTGCTGCTGTTGAGGTTGTTGAGTTTGAGATGGGTCATCTAGGCGGCGGGGCAGGTGGTTGTTTGGATAGCCTGGACCTCCTCGACCATTGTTGATGGGGTGGTAGAGAAGAGCACCGATGTTGTGGACGAAGAGAGGGTAGAGGGAGGGAGTGATGTTTTCTTTATTGGCGAAGGCGAGGGCTCGTTCATATGGGATCCTATCTAGTTGTCAATATTGAATGTCAAAATATGGGAAGTTCGTAGGAACTGGACAAACATAATGTGGCGAACCACAGACGGGGGAAACGTACCACACTCCTTTCAGATGCATTGGTCCTATCTTGACGACGTGCTTTTGCTTTTCTGCTTTCAAAATGCCATCACGTCTTCCTCGGGTCATACCAGCAACATTCAGAAGTTTGGTGCCGTTTACCATGTGGTTATCTGTTGGAAATTAGTAACGCGAACAGCACTGGGTTGAGTTAGGCTCACCCTCTCGTCTTGCAACGCAAGTGCCCTTGACCTGTGAGGTGTTTAGAGTTGATCCTTAAGAGTTGGCAAATAAATAGCATGTTAATTCTATGGGACAACTTACGTCAACCTGAAAACAAAGGGTACCTTCATCCTCCCATAAAGTAGCGGTCACTTTAGGTTTCATTCCACCTGGTGCAATTTGTCCCGTCGTGTCCAGCACCATTGGCTGAGGGTGGCCATACTCGTGAGGCGGTCCTTGCATACTCATAGCCATCGGCGGAAGCTGGACAGGATGACCTTGGCCTTGACCTTGCGGGGGTTGAGCGGGCATTGGAGCGTAATGGGTGGGAATTGGAGGATATGGGCTCGTTGGCATTTCTCGTGGATAAGGGCTCGCCATGGGACTTGTGGGCGCGTCTCGGGTGTATGGACTTAAAATATCTTTTGGATAAGGGCTTGTTGGGCCATCTTTGCTTGCATCTCTGGCATAAGGACTGTTCATGGAGGTGTACTGGCGGGGCACTTCTTGCGTTGGGTGACTGGCGGCAGGATCCTGAGGGTATGGGCGATTCGGATCCTCGGAATATCGCATGTGGATGTCGTAGGAATATTGAGGATATGGATTAGAAGGAGGCCCGCCATGCGTTTGTGTTTGATCTGGAATGGGGGGATAAGGCTGGCTGGTTGGGAGCCCGCCTGCATGTCCTTGATCGTAGGGCGATGATCTCTCCATTATGATCGCAGAATTGGGATTCGTAGAAGGATTAAAGGATGCGAGGAGGAGGAGGAGGTCTAATGCCTGCTGCAATACACAGGTTGGGAGTTGGACGAAGAGTCGGGAAGTTTCGATGTTTACGCCTGGAGGGGGAGAGGGGAGGAGGAAGTTAGCACCAGTTCCAATTGAAGGAGAGAGGGAGGTGGACTGATTGGGCAGCGGTCAAGCTTACCTACCTCCCGTACTTACACTTTCGCGGATGTCGAAAGAGGAGTTGCCGGTAGTGGAAAGTCAGAAATCCGAAGGTCGCGACTACGGGCGTTTGACGGAAGGGAGGTGGCGAGGAAGGAGGAGAGGGAGGAAGAAGACGAAGAAGAAAGTGAAGATTGAAAAGGGAGACGATGGAGGGAATGAAGAAGTGAGGAGGTAATTCAATTCAATTCGTCCTTGCGCCCGCTGCTGCTGCTATCAATCTGCAGCCTTGTTGTTGTTGCAGGCGGCCGGCGGCACGCTGAGGGAGGAGTTGCCTTAGCGAAAGGACATCCCAGCAAGGCCACTCACCATTTCCTTCTCCGCCAGCCAAAAGAGGCGGTTTGCCTCTTGAAACGGGAGGAGCAGAGGGGGAGGTAAATGGGTGTGGTGTGATAAGGAATCCATCTTGCCACTAGGAAGGTGGGAAGTCAATAAACAAACAACTCATAGTCCGTACATTAACAATACGTATATATATTATGCTACATTATATAAATAACTGAATATATATCTACCGAATAATCCTCCTTGACGTACAGCTGCTACTGACTGACTACTGCAGTGGTGATCTGAAGGAAGGGGAAGCTTGTTCGCAGCAGCTACTACTGTACTGTACCTTATTAGTCTACCCACCCAAGACCTCGGATGCACGACATCGAACGGATCAAACACAGTCAGAAGAGTTAGTACTAACACACACACACACACACACACACTTGTCAAGGGACAGTCCTTCCTCGGTACGTCAACCTGCTGCAACCCCTCCTGCAACTAATGAAGCACTTGCCCGCCTCCGTCTGATCTGCCCGCTGTGTGTTTCGGAAAGTGGAAGAATGGAATGAGTGGAAATAGAAAGTAGAAACAAAAACAAAGACAGAGACAGAAGCACAAACAGACGCTACTTGGAATCTTCCTTTTTTTGCAGGGCGGTAAACTCACTCATCAATAATAATGTTTACCGCGGGCAAAAGGATGAACGACATGTGTCATTTCAATTCGCTTGGGTCGCTCCACCTGATCGCGTAAATGCTAATTGAGCGAGCGCTAAGTGTTTCTTTGTATCGTTCTTGTGTTGCCTGTCAGTAGTGGCGCTGGAAGAGATACCAACAATGTGCAATGAAGATATTGTATCTGCGGAGTCGACTATCCCACCGATTCTGTGTTATGCTTCGCCAACCATTCAGCAAGTCTCAAGGTCGTTGATTTTTGAGTGGAGTTCGATCCTTGGCCAGAGAGCTCCCCTCTCCTCCTCCCAAAAATAGCAATTTTTGGAGACTTGATCTTCCGCACTGGTATAATCGCTGCAGTTTGCACAATCCTCCGTTCAAAATGGCATATCATTCCGCACCGAATCTTGAGACTATGGCTCATAGAGAAAGAACGTCTCAAGCGTCTCAAGCAACCGGCAATACAAGACACCTCATCGGTCTGCAAAGCTCAATTTCGAGCTTCTTTTCTTGGAGTCAGGATCAGGTTCAGGTTCCCATGCAAATATTATTGACGAGCTACAGAGATGGCTTGTTGGCATGAAAGCTACTAGGACTCTCGCTCTCTCAGGATTTATTTGCCTGTCCAGAAGATAGATGAACGTACATCATTGGATTGATTACCCTCACTTAAACCACTCGCACGCAAGTCCAATATAATAAAAATAAATGAAGCAAGTTCACACTATATATTTACAACACCCAAAGTCAAAAACACAACAAACTGTCACGCGATAGTCTTTCTCTGATTGGCTGGTATGCGAGAGTGCCAAGACCCACGATTTGGGCTCCTCGCTGTCGAACAACCCCGCCAAACTTCTTGCCCGCCGAAGCAACGACAACGGACAACCCCACGCGCGCGACGGTAATCCTACCGCATCACGAACCCTTTTGGAATTCAACAGCGGTCCATGGATATTTTATAGAAGCCTTACTCTTGAGATACCAAATCCCTTTCCACGGGACAGACACCCCAATCATGGCATCTAACCCCACAGCAACTCTCTCCTCCCTCCTCCGTGAGTCCTCAATCGAAGACCACGAAGAAATCGTCAAAACCTGCAACGCAATTCTTAAGACTTCCAAGGGTAATCTCGATGCGCTACATTCGCGGGCTGTAGCTCTGCTCAAGCTCGACCGCTTCGACGATGCGCTTCGGGCGCTGGATGAGGGAGGGGACAGATTGGCAGAGAGGTCTGTGTTAGAAAAGGCGTATGCATTGTACAAGACCGGAAAGCTGGAGGAGGCCGAGAAGCTGGTACAGGGATCAAATGAAAGGGGATTGAAGCATATTGCGGCACAAGTAGCCTATCGTGCCGAAAGGTTCGAGGATGCGTCCAAGCTGTACAAAGAATTGAGTGCGCAAGCTGCCGGTATTGAAGGCGAGGAGAATGATTTGAGAATCAACAGCTCGGCGGTCGATGCTCAGTTGGAATGGCAGGGGAATGGTCACCTTGTGGAACAAAGCCGGAAGAAGCCTGGAAGGGAAGATCTTGAAGCTTTTGAGACGTCTTACAATGCCGCATGTGGATCTATTGCTAGAGGGACTTGAATGCTGGCAGCGTCCTGTTGAAAAGGGCTAGGGATTTGTGTGAGTCTTTGGACGAGTTGACCGACGAGGAAAAAAGGGCGGAAGTGCTGCCAATTATGGTTCAGCAGGTATATGTTTTCACCAAGCTTGGGAAGCTAGAGGAAGCAGAGACCATACAAAAAATGATCAACATTGCTGAGTAGGTTGGGAGAGATTCCCAAACGTTGCCATACACTAACAAAAAATAGTGTTCCTGAGCCACCAACTCGAGCTATTGCACAAAACAATGCCCTAGCCTCGGCTCCAAATGAGAACCCTTATTTGACCGAAAAGTTATTTAGTGAGGTTCCAACACTCAAAGACGCGGACAAGCTCTTCCAGACACAAGCAAATATATTAAAGCGAAACAAATACGCCATTGACCTCCAGGTTCTAAAGTATCCTGGAGTTGCGCGATCAACAGCCACCAAAATATTACAGTCTCCTACTCCAGTCACATCTTCCTTCATCAATACTCTTTCCGTCGTCAATGCGGCAGCACACGCCAAAAACGAATCTGGCAAGCCGGGCCTCAAACAAATTCTGCCATTATTGGAGAAACGACCAACAGATGTTGGACTGCTCCTTGTTATCATCCAACTCTATCTACTAGCTTCTAACATTCAACCCGCGACCATTCTACTTGAAGACTTCTTTGCTCGCTTAGAGAAAGCCAATACACCAGAAGCACTGTCTGCACGTTTTTCGCCTGGTCTGATAGCTCTTCTTGTCTCTCTCTACAGCTTATCAGGCCGAAGGGAGCCAATTCGCATAGAGCTTGCGAAAGCTGCCACATACTGCAGCAAAAACCCAATCCTTCGATATCTCTCCTCCGAGCAGCAGGTGCTTCGCTACTCGAGTCCTCGAAACCAGAAGACCTATCTACGGCAGGGGAAATATTCTCCTCCCTCAGAAAACAGGATCCCAATGACCGCATCGCCATCGCTGGATATGTCGCATCCTACGCCACAACTGACAAATCCAAAGTCTCATCAGACGCTGAGAAACTCACCCCAGTTTCCCGTCTCACCGCCGGAATCGATGCCTCAGCTCTCCTCGAAGCTGGCATCCCATCCCTCCCCACGCCCACCTCTCAAGCCAACAAAAAGCGAAGCGCAGACCAAGCCGCGCCCAAAGAAGCACCCGCCAAGAAACATAAGATCCGTGAATCACGCAAACCCGCAGATTTCGATGAGAACAAGAAAATGGATCCGGAGCGATGGCTGCCGAAGCGAGATCGAAGTAGTTATAAGCCGAAGGGGAAGAAAGGGAAGAAGAAGGCCGCAGATTTGACGCAGGGAGGTGTAGTTGCTGAGGAGAGTCTGGAGTTGGCTGGTGGCGCGGGAAGTATCAAGGTTGAGAAGGCGGGTGTGGTTAGTGGTGCGAACAAGAAGGGGAAGAAGAAGGGCAAGAAGTAGAACAGTCGCTTATTGCTACTGTGATGTTGTAATAAATTAACATAGCATTTTGCGAGGTTGTTTAGCATACCAACGAATTTCACCGTGATGCGATGTCGTTCGTCTCTTACGTTATACACATACCTAGGTAGGTGCTCAGGGCAGAAAGTCTGACGAGGAAATTTTGGACTTTCCAGTTGTTTTGCTGTAAACTCCTCTGCTGTTCATTCAGAATCATTCCACTCTCCACCTCCTTTGGTCAAGAGCTTGACCTGCAGCTAAATTTAATCATGTGTATTAAAAAGATTTGAGTAGACAGTGATTGAAAAATGAAAACAATATTCCATCCGTTTGTAAGTACCCTCCATAGGTAGATATGGTGTGCTACAAAATTAAACACATCTAACTCTCCTCCTAGAAGTGTATAGTATGGTGTAGGCCTCTCTCATATCGAGCATGTCATTTTCTCGCCAATGGAATTTCGATATTTTCACATATTTTACACTTCGCCGTAGTTCTCTCTTATGAGCTGTGTCAATCACAAATTCGTCTTTCGGTATTAACAATCAATCTTCTACCCCTCTGCTACGTGTTAGCTATATAGCAAAAAAGGAGAATGGGGTTGGTCGTCCTCGAATGCTTAAGTGTCTCAACCTGCCAAGTTCTGCACTCGACAACTCTCCACAACCATCCCAGAGCAGCCACCAAACCTTTGATTCTGATTCTCCGTCCTCCAAAGAGATTTATTTAAGATAACATTACTCATACAGATTCCTCTCTTCACACCAAAAAGATTCCATCTCGTCCCCCTCCTCTAGGTCGCCAAAAAAACCCCCAAAAACCAAACCTTTTTCCCCTCCTTAAAATTATGCAAAAAAGTGCAAAGAGGAAAACATACAACAGCTGGGATTCGCTGGTGGTCACCCACCCAACTACTAATCAACCGATCTGAAGCTTGTGTATGGCAGAGCGGACGGGATGCCCAATTCTCTTCAGTCTATGGTCGTATGTTGGAAGGAAGTCTGTTTGATGGGGTTTATATCACCCGCAGACTAACAAACATCTTGTCACTCCACAATAACTTAAGTGTCAGTCTTGATTTCTTACTGATATTACTCAAAACGGAATCATAATTTGGATGAGTTTGGTTTTCTCTCATTTTCGTTCGAAGGGGTGGTTTTGGTGAAGTGTTGAAGTGATGATGAAGAAAGGGAATCCATCTGCTAAGAAATGCCTAATTGGGTATCTACCAATTATAAAAGCTGGGGGAGGAGATTCAGAATTTTCCCAGGTGAGAATACTATTGTGATGGAGACATAGCGCGTTGATACTATATCCTTTTACCTTTCGTTGCTTTTGCATAGTTTAGATATTGGGCAGTAGATCAGGCTGTCACGTGATATATTCTTTTTCCAGCTTATAGAAGCCTCTGGCACCTTAAAATAAAGCCTGCGCCCCTTTCCCTTCTGTCAGCTATAGAATAAGCTATGAAGGTTTCGACTTTGAACCGATATTATATTTGTTGGAATATGAAGGGTGTGGCGGCAATATCCCCGAGAGGCTGCCTTTGGAGAGAAGCTGTCTCCGAGAGGCTGCCGTTGTAAATAGTACCGCAAGAGTGGAAGCGAGCGCCACACATAAAAGGCTATTTCTACCCTATTCACAAGCCAGATGATCTCGGTAGCATATAAGATGAAATGCATGATCGTTATGAAACGATCCCTTCTATAAGTAGTTTAAACTGAGCCGTCGCGCTCCTCATTTCATTGCCGAGCGTATATTGTTTTTAAATGATCCAAGTCGATACTAGGTTGCTAAGGTAATCTTACCTAAGTAAAATCATTAAATTCAGATGTACACTGCTTTCTTGACGAACAACGAAGAGCCAGTATATACCAAAATTCTCGGGGCAAAACCGACGTCAAATACGTAGTCTGTAAAAATATGAGTATTTTCCAACTCGCCCAAAAAACTCCTCGCCAAAAAAGTGCATATATCGTCTCCTCCTATTCACATCTCCAGTCGATCATAAATTCGTCTTCCCTTTCCTTTCCTTTCCTTTCCTTCAATATCTCCTCCCAGGTAACTCATGCGCCACATTTGACCCAGGTAACTCCGTTGGCGGCGGTGGACTCTGGCCCGCCCCCGCATTCCACTGTGCACCAGGAGGAGGTGGTTTCGATGCATCATGTTGATACCAATCTTGACCAGCCATCTCGGTGACCAACGGCTGGTTTTGCCCTGGTAATTGATCCTGCCCTGTGCCGGCATCCTCTAATGGGGCCTTCTCCGCTGCCCCGCGCTTCTTGCCGCGTTTGTAGACGAAGAATATGAGTGCTATTATGCCGAGGACGAGTGCTGCAGCGCCAATTCCTATTCCCGCTTTTGCGCCTGTGCCGAGGCCGCTGCTGGATGCGGACGTGGATGGATTTGTTCCTGTAGGAGTGGATGGGACTGTGACCGTTACGCCTGCAGCGTTGACGGACAGGGAGGGGGTACTGCTTTCGGTAGATGGTTGTGAGGTTGTGGATGTTGATGAAGAGGATAGTGTTCCTGCAGAAGAGGAAGAAGAAGAAGGAGGAGAAGAAGAGGAGGAGGAAGGAGGGGAATCAGAAGAAGACGGGGGAGAAGAGGAAGCGGGGGAGTCGGTTGAGGACGAGGGGGGTTAGAAGTGGTGGAGGAGGATGTTTCCTTTGAACTGGTAGAGGAGGGTATTGTCCTGGTAGTGCTTAGGGTTGAGGCGGCTCCGAGATTTATGTTGCAGCGCACGAGCTTGCCTTGTTTATAATTGTTGGGGCAGGTTGTCAAGGCCGGGCAGCAGGCTTCTGATATTCCATCTTGAAGAGCAGCTTTGGGTAGGAAGGATTAGCAAATGGTACACAAGTGAAGGTATTTGGATTGTGTATTACCGCACTTGACAGCTCCTGGAGCTTTGCAATCTGAGGTAGCATCCAAATAACATGCCTCGTTAGACGGACAGCAGGCTCCTAACCCAAATACCTTTCGGCCTTCAGCAAGTTATTAGTAAATAGCAAATTAATTTAGATCTAAGCGCGCAGTCCTTACATGCGGGGAAATTATTGAGGTTGTTACTATCTGGCACGCCTGGGACAATAAATGTTAGTATTCCTACAACGAGGAAAAGTCAACAATCAACAACTAACAGCAGAGGGTATATCCTGGTGTGCAGAACTCCGTGATGGTCCCAGGGATCGCATCGGTACAATCATCCCTCTTCCTCAGAGCACTCGAATTGTAAAAGTCGACTCCGCGAGGGAAGAGGTGCGCGTAATCCATGACGGCGCAAAGTGAAAGTTGGTGATTTACGGCGCGTAAAATGTGCAGGAGAGAAGCAGATCAGACAGAGCAGGCATAGAGGACTTATGGAAAGGGGCACAACTGAAATTTGACGTAAAATGGTCGACTTTTGGCCGCAATCTTCGAGGGAGATGATTGCAACTGAAAAAGCAGCAGGCCGTCTAGCTTGGCTTTGTTGTCGTCGCTGTAATTGGATACGAGTAATGGTGATTTGAACTGTGCCGCAGGAAGTGCATATGGCCTGGTAGAGTGGTACAGAACAGGCTCCGTAGCACAGTCGCTGGGGCTGTTTCCAATTTGTGATGGACATGATAGATACTAGGTAACTTTGAAGGATGGGAGAGTAGGTACCTGCCCTAGGTATGTATCTACTAGAGGACTCAGAACGGTGAAAATGAAGATATAAAACCTACTGTTGTTGAGCCATTGGGCACTGGCACCAGCAATCTTCAACACCACCATCAATCAACGTTCCCCTCCACAAACTCTTGGACCGTCCTGTACGACTCCGCCGTGCTTGGGACGGACCGTTAAGCGGCTCAGATCATCAGATGCAGCATGGCGGCAGAATCAAATTCCCCATCGTGAAATGCTAAGGGCAGCGTTGCAAATGCGAGGGGAACCGAGGAGGCTGAAAGATCAAAGGTCAAGATCAACAATTCAAGCTGCCCCAAAATAGAAACAGAACGGAGGAAACGCAAAAGATGTGGAAAAAGCTGCTTGGAAAGAAAGGACACAAAGATTGATAACAGCCAAAGTGGAGCAACGTTAAGTGAATAAATGGAAATGTGGTACAATACTACTGTCCTGTTAGAAGGGCAAAAGCAAACAGACAAACCCCTTGTTAGTTGGACGCATCGTGCGGATACCTACTTCCCAAGCTTGAGGCTCCCGTTGTTAGAGGTTCACATTCAGCAATGACACTTCCCCTTTCCCTCCGTCATAGCGAACAATACAGTAAGCAACCACTTCTTTCGTGATGCCATATCCTCCGACACATCCAACCCCCTGATCAGAATGGGTGAGCCGAGAACCAGCAACATCATGGCTCAGTTTGGCTTGGGAAGGATTTCCATGCGACGCGTTCTTTTCCTGATCGCAGGCTTTGTCGCGACAACCATCCTGCTCAAGATCACTTACTCATCTCCCGAAATCGATGTGCCAGCGGTTTCAGCAAAGCCACGGTCTGCGAAGACCTTGGTGGTGTCGAGTATGAAGCAGGATAACACGTCGTGGATCGAGGAGGCTCTTCCGGATTGGAACCTGCACAGATACGTTGTCGATGATCCGACGGCAACTTATACCGTGCCAAAGAACAAAGGGAGGGAGGCCATGGTCTATTTAACGTAAGTAAGGTAGTTTATGGCAAGGGCATGTGCATGGTAGACGCAACATAATGTTCCCAAAATATTGCTAGTAGGACGCAGTGGGGATATGCTGACAGGTCACATCCTTCAGATACATCATCGAGAACTACAATTCCCTTCCCGATTTAATGGTATTCATGCACTCGGAACGTTATCAATGGCACAATGATGATCCAATTTATGGTAAACCCCAGGAATCCCCAATCTCCCAGGAATTTCTCGAACTAACCTTCTTGCAGACGGCGTTCCAATGCTTCAAAACCTCCAAATTCCCTACCTCATGCAACAAGGATACACAAATATTCGCTGTGTATGGACACTTGGTTGTCCCTCTGAGCTGAAAGACTTCGCGAAACTACCCTCTGATGACGAGATGGCCAAAGATCCCAAGTCCGCCGAGAACACACAATACCACTTCCCCGCTGCCTTCCACGAACTCTTCCCAAATGTCCAACTTCCCGATACTGTCGGCGTGGCATGCTGCGCACAGTTTGCCCTGACGAGAAACAAGATACTCGAGCGTCCCGTGGAGGACTATCTGCGATATCGAAAATGGCTCCTGGAAACACCCTTGGTAGACCATGTTAGCGGACGAGTTTTGGAGTATACATGGCACATAATATTTGGACAGCAGGCCGTGCATTGTCCCAATGTGCATGAATGCTATTGTAAGGTTTTTGGATATTGCAATTTGGTGTGTGGGGAAAGGAGTTGTGGGGAGAGGTGGCCGTTTCCTCCATACTCTTCGTTACCACAAGGATGGCCTCTGGTGGGATGGCAGGGCAAAACGAAGAGCCAGGAGGAGGTGGATAAATTAAGATGGGTTGCTATGGAGGGGAACCAGACTGTGTCTACTTGAACACATATCATTATACAATCTACGAGGGCAGATTTGATTCACAGATATGGCATTATGAACGCCAAAGGAGGAACAGCTCTGAAGGATATACCCGATCAAAGCGCTTCAACGTTGAAGTGAGAGTTATAGAGTAGATGAAGGCTATGGACAAATGTCACAGCTGACACATTTGTCTCGAGCGACGGAACAGAAGTTGGACGGGTTGAAGGTTGCATGGCCCCTTATTACCACCAATTCAACAATCAAGAGATATATACGGAGTATCCTTGGAGAGATCTTTGTTGCCGGGGAGTCGAGAGGCATTTTTGCTTTGCCATAGTGGAGAGTGAGGTATTTAGACGTAGACCTGCTTGCCACTAGCGAATCCAAATGCGCAAGTTGTATGATAGTTTCGCTCGCTCTCTGCTATTGTATTTCATCGGCGTTTAGTAGACTTACCAATTGACCAGGAAAGTTCCGTCAATCTTTCACGTCGTTACTTCTTTGATTTACAAGCCTCTTTGTTTTTGTTTGTCCTTCGCCTTCGGTTAGGAAATAGAAGTTCTCTCAAATCAGTTTCGTGTATAAAATAGTGTGTTTATATGGCCTCTTTTGGATTGTTTGTGCTTCTAGAAATCAGTTTGCGTTGGCGATTAAGGCTTGGAAATCAAGAACTATCGAAACAGGATATACCAAAAAGAGTGAGTTATATTCTACTGTAAGAGCCAATAGATATTATAAGCTATCATATCAATCCCTGGTGGTGACATTCTCGCTTATAAATCGCAAGCGTTGGCGGCTTTAAACAGCCGCATATCGAGCTTGGGTAAGCCTCCCACTCGACTCCATGTGGTTGCCAGGAGAGGGGAACACTCTTTACTCCGCATGAACGCCGGCTGCCGGTGGGATCAATCTCGTGGTAATGCCTTTGCCTTGCGTACTTTGTAAAAATGCGGATGACAATGTCCTAATTCGGTCGATGTTATTACAAATGGAATGTTGGTATGGCTTGATTGGTCGGATGCAGTCTGGATCACGCAAGCTGTGTGGAATAATCAGAGTGTGGGATGATCAGATCAGATCTTTGGTTTCTGTATGCTAAAGTAGACATTGCTATGTGTTAGGTGAGAGGGGTAGTAAGTAATATTGTACATTACCAACAAACACTGATCTGTGTGCTTCATATAAATATGGCAGCCAGAGCGTTGCTCTTCTTAACTTCGAGTTCTCAACCTCATTCTACTTCACTTTACTCATCTCATTAATCCTCTTCCAAACACACTCAATCTTCCTCAAACTTGCCTGCAATTCTCCAGCCCAAACCCATCCGCCTCCCCAGTGTCTTCACAATGTCATCTCCAGTCATCCTCATCCTCGGAGGCGGTCTCAACACCGGCTTCAAAGTTGCCCAAAAGTTCGCCGCAAACGGCTTCAAGATCGCTCTCGTCACCCGACCAGCATCAACTCATCAAGATGACAACACTCGAGATCTGATCATCAAAAACGACTTTACCGATCCCACCAGCGTCAAATCCATCTTTGACGAAGTGAAAGCCAAGCTCGGCGTTCCCAACGTTGTAGTCTACAACGGTATTGTTATCCTCTCCCTGTTATTAAATCCAACCCTCCAATTCAACTTAACTAATCAGTTCCCGATAAATAGCCTTCGCAGCAAAATATACTACAGACCCCTTATCATCCACCGTCGAAGAGTTCGCAGCGGGTCTGACAATCAATACCACCAGTGTTTATGCCGCTGTGAAAGAATCCGTGGCCGGCTTTGACACTTTGCCATCGGATGCTATCAAGACATTCATCTTCACGGGAAATAAACTGAATGTGTCGGTCATTCCTGAACTTTCTGATCTCGGGGTGGGGAAATCCGCGACGGCACATCTGATTGAGGTGTTGTCGAAAAGTGTTGCAAAGAAGGGGTATAAGTAAGTCTCTCCAGTATCTGTCTTTCGTATTGCCATCGGTTTGTAGGGTAGAGCGGTGGTTGTGGTTGTTCCAGGACAGTTAGCTGATGTTGTTGAATGGTAGCTTTTACTATACGGATGAGAGACAAGCGGATGGGGCGCCGATTGGGCAGGCCATCAGTGGTGATAACCATGCAGAGTTTTATCTGGAGCTGGCGCAAGAGAAGAAGCAGGGACCTTGGGATGCTACCTTTGTTGGTGGAAAGGGATATGTGGATTTCTCGGGGAAGTAGTAAGGAAGAGGCTAGTTGAGTCACTTGAGTGGATTTGAGGTAGATATGAACGATACGATGATATTTGACGGTTTGTTTTATGAGGATTTGGCAATGGTGAGTCGCTACTGCTAATTTTTGAACGTGGATGCTGCATTGCGAGAAGAGCGGATGTGGATGTTCAGCTTTTCTCTGCCTCGACAACACTTCTGGATGTTGTCGGAACTCACAATTTTAATGAGAATTTAATTATTCTAGCATGTGTGGAAGCCTTCAATCTACGTTATGGTTCATAATTGTCTCCGGCATGAAAGTGGGAAATCCATATCCTACTGTTATGATTACTTTGAGAGACTTATCCTATTACCATGACCTTCGACACATCTGACCTTGAATTACCTCAAAAACACTTGAAATTCTCCCTAGTCATTCTCCACGCATGTTAGGCAATAAATAGAGAAAAACAATATTCCACCCGAGGGAGGGTGCTGGGGCGCTTATTAATGTGTCGAGGGACAGCGCCAAAGTCAACCTCCAGAAACGTTCTTTTGGATCATCGGTCCCCACCTTCCACCTCAAGTGCGATCTCGAAGGCCAAGGAAGAATTCATCAGTCTAGTATCATTCACCATCCTTCTCTTTCATGCTTCATTATATGATTAAGACGATGAGTCCTGATCACGTGATATTACCTCCGTTTTTAGCTTAGACTAGGATCCAGAATCCCCGCATTACGCCGTGCTTGTCCAGAGCCCTTTTCAGCTTGAGATATCTTCCCATTTTCCCATCTTTCTTTCTTCCTTTACCACCTCGTCCACCCGAATATGAAATCGCATCTTCGTACACAATGGCGGAGATAGCAATAGGAACAGCCGGTCTCGTGACTAGTATCTTTCGCGTCTATGCATCATTGCTCAATGTGGACCTTCGATCGTCCGGAGATCGTTTCGACGTGCTGAGAATTCAGATCCTCACTCAACGTTCCCGCCTTCAGGCTTTGGGCAACGCATTCGAAAATTCAAGTTCTATTGATCCGGAGTTCAAAGCTTTGGCCACGCAAATTCTTGAGAGACTTCAGCACGAATTCAATGAGCTCGAAAGCTTCGAAAAAAGGTTTGGATCAGTTGAGTTTCAACCAGGCTCGCCATCAGCACCACGACGAACCATCGTTCAAAAGTTCAAACTAGAATATGTGGAAATGGATCGGCTCAAAGTGACAGTGACAAATATTACTTCTCTTCTTGACTCCCTCGAATTCTTGGCTTCGCAGATTGCTCCTGGTCCACCACATGCGAAGGGAAAGCGTCCGGAGCAGCAAATGCCTACCGCAGGTTCATCATCAGGTCATGACTCTCAGGAAGGGAAGCAAATCAAATCTAAAGAAGCAACCCAGCTCTTTCAATCTCTAGTTTCAGCTTGCGAGCAAACGATGCGCTTAGTGTCGTCTTCGTCTGAGGCGTTCAAAGAAGTCTTTTTATCATATCTTCTGTGGACAAATACCGTCCAAACCGAGAATTTATCTGCCATCTTTGTAGATATGCCTGCTGAGATTGTGGAGCAATGGGGATCAGACATTGTGAAATCGCAGTATGAAACTCTGGTGCATCTGGCATGGACCCTCGGTATGTATATTCAACTCGACAGAGTCACTGGTCTTACTGACTTTCAATTGGGATGATTAGATCTATCTAGCGAGACCTTTGAAATAAAGACAGCCCCGGAATTCAGGCAACTTGCTATAATCCTCGCCGAGATTCATGATTCCGGCATATCAGACGACGATTTCGAGCCACCCGACTTCGCAGATATCTACGATGATAGGGAGGCTCTCCAACGGTTTGTAATCGAAGAATCAAAACTCCTAGTAGACTCTCTCTTGGACTGTTTACCGTCATTATTACACATGGCACAATCCCAGCAATTTCAATCTACCGCGAGGGTACGCGTTGCTGTCGCACACCCACTAGAGCTTGAACAAAGCCACGATACTCCGACCAAGGAATTGTTAGAAGTGGCTGTGGAGTTGGCCGAAGGAATAAGTCAAGCGTTTGATGAGATGTCTACTGACGACAGGGCGTCAACCGACCTACAGATAGATCAGTCCCTGAGGGATCTATACAACAAGGAAACCGAGAAATTACGAAAGTGGAAGGAGGAAAATGGCCCAAAGATGAATGGAAAGTTGACTCCTGAAAATAAAGCTGTCTGGGAAGCTGTTGAAGCGGCTTTGTTTAACATGACAGACCTTCTAAGTAAGTTTTTGTAGAGGCATGGCCAAGAGTACGACATATCTGACGGATAACAGATCATATGTCTAGTTTTGCAAAATCAACAAAGGAAGCAGACTCGGAACTAAATTCAAAGGCGGATAAGCTTCTCGCAGACTACGCAAGTCAGAATCCAAAACTGATACTCAACGTTCAATTAACCAAGGACGACAATATCAAGTCTGTCATTCAAGATTTTGGAGATTTTGTGCAGTCACTGGTCAGCATGGAAGTCCCACTCAACCTTATTGCACCACCTCCAGTTTACGAGGAGAGATTTGGGGACAAGATTGTCTTGAATGTCGAGGGCCGTGTGCTTCAGACTGGCCAGTTAGCAGATGTAATATGAACGCTTTCTCGCATGCTGCGACGCTATTGTTGAACTTTGGGCTAGGATATGAAACTTGATTTTCTCTTTCTACGAAAATATTGGCTAGCAATTGACATTACCGATCCATCTATGAAGGGCTGTAGCCACCTGCCTACCGTCAAACTATGAACCTCTACTCAGGTAGAAAGCACGAGTTAATTTGGACTGACCCAGAGTAACTGATACTATTTTGTGTCTGTACACACATTATATAGCAATTGCTCACAAGCTTTGAATAGTAGAAAGGAAAGGAGAGAAGAAACAAATCCAACCCTTCCAACTCTTTCCCCATGAGGAATTACCTGACCGACCGAGCACAACGACGACCACTTTTATCATGTGGCGTCGAATGAGTAGCGGGGCTAATCACGAAAGCGTGAAGCCTGCATGAGAAGGCTGAATGATACATAAGAGGGGGTTCCTGCTCTCCTCCAAGACTTCTCTACAACTACACAACTCGTACATCTTTACTACAACACCACCTCATTCTACACGGCAACTTGTCACAGAGACTCTCATTGTTCCCTCCTACCTGCCGCTCAACGTCGAAATTGAACATGGTTTTTGAACCAATCTCAGGCACAATTGGTGCTGTTGCCTTGCTCGATCCAGCCTTGCGGGGATTCAGCTGGATTTACGGAAAATACAAGCTGGGGAAGCAATTCGGAGAACACTATCATGCCTTCTCCATTAAATACCGGGCAGAAGTTGCTCGATTCACCATGATCCGCGACCAAAAAATCAGTGTGCTAGAGAGCAGTCCACTGAACGATTCTGAGCAATTTTTGAAGACCTCTCTGCGCGACTACCTCCTCCTCGAACT
The DNA here is from genome assembly GCA_031472005.1 of Tetracladium setigerum. Taxonomy (NCBI): domain Eukaryota; kingdom Fungi; phylum Ascomycota; class Leotiomycetes; order Helotiales; genus Tetracladium; species Tetracladium setigerum. The sequence continues at coordinate 1,119,945 of PZJY01000008.1, read as the reverse complement.
CAGAACATTTGAGGAGTGCGAAGAATTGATAAGAAAACATGATCCAAGCAACCCTGAACTGCAGAATGACGGAGAAGACGACGAAAATGATGACGAAGTCCTGACAGGAGAACAAAGTGCCATATCCAGAGTCACATGTAGGTGTTTGCGAGTACCAAGACAGTAACAATAGACTGAGACCTACGCCAGCACCAGAAGCACCAGTACCGCCAGCAAGGGACCCTCTACCATTGCTGAGCCCAAATCCTGATGCCTCAAGGGCGTCAACCGTGGCTGGTGAGAGCACAGGAAGGACCAGCACAACCTTACAGGGGATAACTCCTAGCACCACTCCTGGCTCTGGATCTGTCCGTTCTGATGGACCATCTAGTTTTCGCAAGTTCTTCCGCAGGAAGAAGAAAGCCGACCAGGAACAGGGCTCCGTCGCGCCAACAAGTTCAGCCAGCAGGTGCTGGATGCTTCAGAGTCCTTACAGGAAAGCCGCGACAGTTTTGCTCAAAGTCGCAGGGGACGGCAGGAGAGAAGTACCATGGCTGAAAGAACCAGATGGGCCTTAGGTGAACGGCAACGCTTCAAGGACCTCATTAAGGAACTGACTACATGCAACAACTACTTTGCATCTGTCATTTCACTGCAGAAGGCTCCATTCCGCAGAGACACTCACGGCCCTAGAGCGGCAACACCTTCTGCTCGAACGAAGACAGTAGCCTCCCACTTACGGAGGCTCATCAGATCAGTAGCAGCAACAAAGGACTCTAACAGGGTCTTCTTTTGGATGAAACTCCTTGATGACCCTTTTGACTTGCGCTCACGAGTTGGTGGCGATCTACCAGCTAACGCGCTCTTGCGCCCTTCGTCCTCAATGTATGCTTTCCAGATACTACAACGTCCTTCAGTTGTTCCTACATCACAATCAAGCCAAAGAATCGAAAATGTGTCAATTATATTCGAAGTGCCCTCACCTGGTCAGGCAAGTCTGGACCTAGATCAGGAGGTCGAGGCGGAACGCCTGCAAATCAAAAGCTTCGCCGGCCAGTTCTTGCCCGCAGATGACCCAGACAATGATATGGAGGATTTAGAGGACAGACCATGGTGGAATGCTCTCGGAAAGATTCCAGATGCAACCAGATCTCGTATACAGGTTCCACAGGGTAGCGTAGTGGACTCAATTGTGGTGATTCATGATCGCACATCATACGTCCAATCCCAAACCCTCATTGGGTCTTTCACCGATCCCGTCGAGTCTAGGATACTAGAAAACACATATCTTATGTATCGAGTTCGCCTGGCCTATGTTCTCGCTTCGTCTTTTACGTACTTCGTACAAGCAGGATTTCCTCTCGACTACTTCGCTAAATCTCTTTCCTACTACTCCGAACTAACGACGCAAGATGAGTCTCGAGACATCGGGGCCTTGGCTCAAGAGCGAATTTCTCCTTATATTCAACTTCGGTCAATCGGTGCCTCATCATCTTCGAAGTCATCCTCCTTACTCCTCAGCGGCGGTGCCGGTGAAACAGCAAGCCAATACCAGATTATGGTCCAAGGTCTCGGTGTACTCCTGTGCGAGGTTGGAAGATGGAAGTCTATTGAATCAGCAGATGATTGGCGCTCTCGCTCCTCGGCGGCAAGAATCAAGAAAATCGAGCTAGTAAGATGTGTCCCTGTTGCGTTTTTCAACATTGTCCACGCTTGCCTTGAGTTTACCCCAGGTGTAGCTTCCTCACTTGACTCTCAGGTCGCGTGGTTGGAAGAAAATGCTGTTCAGCCGCTGCGACGTCTGATGGGGAATCTTCCACGCGAGTTCCAGCTCACTTAACAAAATCATTTGCGGTTTTGTGGGTGTCTTACCAATCCTACCAGTGTTTGTGTTCTTGTTGCGAATGATAATTGTTCTTATCTTCGCCTGCTTTTCTTACGAGGGCCATCACGGTCGTCTTGAAATTGTTGGGGAAGACTGATCGAAGGAGTTTATGAGCGCCATCTCCTGAGCTAGCTTTGAAAGACAGCTTTTGGATCTGTGTGTTTGTGTGATTATTCTTTACTCTTATCACTAGGAGGAGTCGTGAATCATCAACAACGATTGGGAATGTGGAGGAGGAAAACAGTTTCGCAGAAGTCTTCGCGGAAGAGTTATTAGTGGTAAATGTCGGCGATAAGCTAGGGGCTACTTTACATAACATTAAATATTGGTAACGGAATATATATAAAATATAAGTAAATTACTAAATGCAATGGCTGGTCATTATTGTAAGATCTTGGATTCGGATCTGTCCTTGGCAAAGATCAGGTCAACACTTCACCACCTAACCAGCAACCCTTTCTTCTTGGGATTTTAGGTCCCTCCTGGACACTTCTAGATTTACGACTTTTTGCTTTCCTTCCTACTAGCCTCATTCTCGAAATCCACCTCATTTGCATGCTCTCACCCTGCCGCCACTGTGCTCGGTCGATTTTCGCGCCTTCACTTTGACGTCTAGAAAGGGAGGGATATCATGACTAAGTAAGATGTATTATTATGTGCCTGTTATTATAGTATTAGAAATATTGAAAGCTTTAAAAAAAGGATTAGTGACTCCACAATAAATCTAATATAATTCCCATCTTTTTCCCCTCTTTACATTTTCCAGCAGCTATCCATCCCATGTCATAATAATCTTACATCACGCATCCACAAAACTCCAACGTCAACTCCAACACCCCATATCTCCAAAAATCCACTCATATCAACAACGCATAAAGCTCCCCGCCCCTTCCCTACAAAAAGATAGATGCTCCAGCCACATCCACAAGAACCAAAATCGCATCATCGAAATAAACTTTGCCATGGTTTTTTTGTCCTTGGTCATAAGGCATTGATATACTCCACTACCTCCACTTACTTACCTCCACTATAGTACCTCCACTATCTTTGTTTCCACATCATCTTTCCTTCCTCTTGATCCAGCTCCAACATTGAAACAAATCCACATCCACAACATATTCGACCTGCTCCGTAGTGATCAAAGTCTAGGCCGCCCCTCTTTTCTGGGTCCTTTGTTTGTTTCCAAAGGAACTCCACATCTGAATCCACCCATGATCATCATCATACATTATCGCGATCTCGATCTCTATCTCGATCTCATCTCCTCCACAATTCTTCCTTTTGTTAGCTGTCGTATTATTCGAATGCCGCTTCGTTCGTACCTGCTTTCTTTTTCAAACCAACCAGAAACCCCCCCCCCCCCCCCAAAAAAAGTGAAGCGAACATTACCCAACAAGCAAAAAGGTCGAAGCTTCAGAAGTGCCTACTGTAGTACTAGACTGTGCTGTACTGAACAACTCCGCTATCGTCATTGTATATTGCTTTTGATTTTCTTTTGAGGCTAGGTTATTTTGAATATAAAATACGGTGAAGTACCTTAACGATTTCGTACTTGTTCTAGTTCTAGCGGGTTTTTCTTTTTCCTTTCCATTTCCCTTCACCCCACACTCGAAAGCTCAACCCCTCGCTAACAACAACAACGTCATCGTACGAATGGAATACTCTAGATCTTGTGATAACTAAAATAGAGAGGGAAAAACAAATAAAAATAAAACCACGCTTAACTTTTATTCTAGAGAAATTAGGTTGCCCACAGGTTTTCTAGATAGAAATATAGTAATGTAGAATGCCAATTTTTTGTGAGTGACAAAGCAATAAGACCCCAATGTTCGAAACTTTTATATCCAAATTCTCCTCGCTAGGAGTATATGTATAGATGTATAAACATATATGCATACTGATGCATATCTCAGCCGCCAAATTTAAAACATCACATCATTCTCTGCTCCATCTACCAAGCGTTGCTCCCTTGGATCGTAGTAGTGATAGGTGGGTAGGTAGTGACGAGTGGGCTGATACTGTACTCTCACTTTTTTTTTCTCAGTCTCCCACTCGCTTCCTCACTCACTCACCGCTTTCTCACACTCTCTCTTTCCCCATGCCTTCCTTCCTTCCTATCCTTTCTCATCCATGCCTTCCCTATCTCCCCCAAGCCTTCTCCCTTCCCTTCCCTTTCGTTCCCTCGTTCATCGTTCGTACGCCTCACTCATGCCAGTCAGTCATGGTCCAGGATGATGTTATGCACAGTATGTGTGTGGTATGTACTTCTGGTCGAAGCCGGCAACTTCGGACACTGTCACGTCAGTTGCCACCAAAAAAAGAGGTTCTCTTTCTCACTCGCTCAACCACTCGCTCACTCAGTCGCACTTCGCACTCTCTCGCTCTCCGGAAATAATAATACCTGTTAAGCAACGTACGTTTTTAACAAAAAAGAGACATATGTCACAAAAGATTAGCGAATAATGGGACCACATTTTCAGGCGTTCTTGGGTTTTTTGAGTTTTTAAAAAGTCTACCCTCAATCGGAAGCTTCAATTCCATTCCTACTGCTGGGCTATGCTAGTGCAATTATGCATTTTCTCTCTTCTCTCTCCTCGCGCCAAGGGGGAGATTAGGTTCTCCCTTTCCCCACCCCTTGCTTTGCTTCCTCCATTAATTCAAATCCCGACCAAAAAGACTTCCAGTCAATCCAGGCAGCGGCCAACATTTTGTGTTCCCCGCGCTCATGATGATCAACCTTCCATTCTTTTCCCCCTCTCAAACCACAACCATTCCAAATGAACTAATAATTCAATGGCTCTTGCCGAAGATTGTTTCCATAAGCCTTTATTTTCCCACCGCCAAAGGCATAATATTCCCATACCCCTCCCATATCCATAACCCATAGCAGCAACTTTTTCCAGAAAACAAAACACACACAAAAACTCAAATTAACAATCTCAAGGCGGCCGTTCAACTCCAGAACTCGTGTTGTGGGAAGCCCCCGCCGTGCCTTGTGGCCCAGAGCAAAACGATTTGCAAAAATTAAAACCAGTCTATGTCCGAAGGTCGAGGAGAGTCGGTTCGCTGAAAAAAAAATAAGATGCATAACTCCCCGATCGCGGATGAAAAAAAGACATGCAAGAACCAGAAAAGCAAGCGCTCAAAAAGATACAGGAAAGAATGAAGCCCCAGGTGGCCATAGAATACCAGACCACACCACCTCGCAGAAATGCTTAATGACGAAGACCATTCCGAATGAGAGGTTGAGACCATTTCCATGCGAAACCCAAATATTTGTCGACCACGTTCAGTTAAGAGGTAATCCCAAGATCTCAGATTAGATCGCACTCTATAGCAATGGCTCCCATCGGTGCTGAAAAACACAGATTCGTAGATCATCGTAGAGTGTCATCCGAGCCAGCGAAAAAGAAAATCAGGTGGGTTTAACCGCGAATTGCTGTTGGAGTATGAGCATCGTGGAAATTATAGCCACCAGCGTGCATGTATTGGGAATACATCGGAGACGTACCCATTGCAAAGCCAGTCATGGGTGCGGGAGAAACAGATCGAGATGTTTGAGCGGTTGTCTGTGATCGAGGAGGAGGGGTTTGTTTCTCCAGCATAGCAGGAGAGTTGCTTGCAGTGGAGTTGGTGGAGCTGATGATGTATCCATCTTCATTGGCACCATCATACTGTCCGGATCGTAGCGTACCATCCTTCAATTGAGGCGAGCTTTTGACGGAGCCAAACTAGAGCGATAATTAGCTAAAAGGTCGTGGTTTTACCATCGGTGATCGGTGGTACGTACGAAGCAGTATTTGTCCAGAAGTTCGTTGTAAGATTGAGAGGCCAGTACCGGCTTTTCCGATCCAGCAAGACGCGGTGAATCAGATCCACTGACTGAAGGAGCGACGGCCTGGGATGATGGGGCTGGGGCCTTCAACGAGCGACTGTTTGTCATGGTAAGAGGAGAAGCAGTCTCTTCGGCATCTGGGATCATCTTCTTGGGTGTTGACTTCTTGGACGGCTTCATCGTAATTCCGCTCTTGTCACCCAAGGTGCTGTTGGCAGCATTGATGGCGGCAGAGAGGGAAGCTCCAAAGTCGTATCGGTTACCAAAAGCCTGACCAGGTGGCTTGGAAGAACGACGGTAACTGTCCGATGAAAGGGTGACAGCCGACCTGACTCCCTTCAATCGTCCTCCAGATGAATCGCCGAGGAAGTCGTTGACTGGTTGAGTGAAGCCATCGAAGGCATACTTGGCGTCAAAGCCATCAGCAAAGTCATCGAAGGCAACAGGGTTTGACTTGGGTCGGGGTGGGATCTTGTTGCTTCGTGGCAAGGAGTGGTGCACAGGACGGTTGACAGCGCCTGGGGATCCATTCTTGCCCTTCTGTGCCTTTGCCTTCTTTCTAAAGTCGACCTGGAAGTTGGTCGAGTTATTGTTGTCCCAGTATTCTTGACCATTAACGCTGTACTTCACACAGAAGAACATAGTCTTAGCCTCAAGGTTGGCTTGGTCGGCAAGTTTGATGTTGAAGTTGAAGCGATCGCATCCATCCGAGTGTTTGGGTTGGCGGACATCGTTGTTGAACTCCGCAACGACCTCTGACGTGGTCTTCCAGTAGTCGAGCGTGAAGCGAGCGACCACGTATTTGTTGAAAGCGAGATTGGCGACTGCAACGCTTCCTATTAAATTCTTGTTGTCTGCCGACAAAAAGATTCTTTCCACTCGCACTGGGAGTGCTAGACGTTGCGAAGTCATGGGGGGAAATTTGCGGTCACAATCTCCCACTCGAAGGGAGGAGTACGTGCATTGTCTTCGGCAAAGGGGAACTCGGTATCGCTATCATATACCTCGACGGGTGATGAGCCAGCACTAACTGCCAATGGTCGGTCGACTTGGAGGAAATGGCGAACATGTTCGAGGTGCGAGTCGAAGTGGACGGCTTTCGAGAAGGTGGGTGTCCCAGGCATACTCGACGGCCTCCTCGCGGAAGAGGGTCGAAGGGCTGGTCGAACCAACTCGCCAGATTTCTTCCTCAACATTGGTGGTTTACGAAATCGCTCCGAGTCTTCGTCGTCAGACATCGTCTCATCATCAGATGCCGTCGCGGAATTGTCATCAGCCTTCTGTCGCAAGCCAATGAAGACCGAAGATTCGGTATTTGATCGGGTGTGCACAATCTTGCGAATGGTCTGGGCTGCAACATGTTCGATTTGTTGTACGGTAGGTTTGTCTGCTTGGCTAGAGGGCATCACCAGTGTGAGGGCTTGGTTCGCTTTCGAGAGTTCGTCGGCGATCCGAGTGGGTGAGCTCTGCCTCCTCTGTTCTATCACTCTGATGGCAGCTTGTAGTTCCGCTAGGTTGCTCAATTCTCGACCTCTCTGAGCCTTTGTATCCTCATCATCGCTGGAGTTCTGGCCGGAGTCGGGCGGGGATATCACAGCTTGAGCTGGCATCCTCTGCTCGTCAGTTCCTGGCGGAGGCGATTGTCGAATGCTACTCGAGTTTGCTAGTGTTGATCCATCCTTCTTCTCATCTTCTGCCGTGTTGGGCGGAGAGGGCTCGTGTGTGGGGGCATATGTGGTTGTCTTGACTGAGGTGGTTCGTCTGTGTCGAGTCAAATATGAGGTTGATCGAGGTAGTTCCGGTCGGTTCGTCGGAGGAGGAGGGAGGAAGCTCTGGCCATGCGCGTATGAACCTCGCCGGCTGACCACGGGAGACTGATGTGTAGATGCAGCAGGCGATCTCTGGGCGGGTGGTGTATAAGGCATCTGAGCGACGGATTGTGGAGGGGGGGATTGGGGGAATATGTAATATTAAATGCGCTTTCGACAGGTGTATAATTGTCGGAAAGAATCCAGCTATTCTCTGCTCAGCATCGAAGCTTGGAAGCGTTGCAGTGGAATGGTGAGGATGAGGAGGAGGCTATAGCGTCGCCGAATGCTCAGTCAGCGTCGTGCGTGATGATGCGAGTAAGGAAAATCGGAGAACACAAAGAAGCAATCTAGGAACAATCAAGGACGGTGGAGTTTGAGGTGATGAGGTAACGAGGTGAATGGGGCTACATCGGAGACGTGTGGATTTCGCGAATTGTGCTGTAGGTAGAAGGAGGATGGATGGATTGTGCTCCTGTTATCTTTCAAACTTACGAGATAATGGGTCCCTTTCTTTGACGGGCTCGGGCGAGAACAAGAAAACAGTCAGAGCAGCGGCGTATTCCAGCAATCGCGCTTGACAGTAGTCCTAAACCTTGCGGGAGGAGAGTTGGCAGGTACGAGTGAACGACGGTGCCGAGGAGGGAGAGATACTGCAGTCGATGTAATGTCGAGAGCGAGTGTGATATAATGTTGGGGATGTTGCGGAGGGAAGGTTCCAAGTGGAGAGGAGTCGTGGACTCGTTCGTCGACCTGTTCCTTCGGATCCGAGGCGTTGGGGTGAGAGAGAGAGAGAGGGAAGGTCGGATTGAGGAGGGGGGGAGATCGCTTGCTTTTGAGTTCGAGGCTCTCCTGGTGTTGGTGTGGTCTGGAGGCGAGAAAGGTACAGGAGAGCGATGCTACCTGTTTCGTCCTTTTATGCGAATGACGTCTAGCGGCGTGCGAGAGAATGTGGAGGGGTGGGAGACAGCAGAGGCTGTGAAACAACGCAAAGCCGGCTTGCCAATTAAGTATATCCTCACACTGCTTCGAGCGATGATATGTCGTGGAAGAAGAAGGTGCACAGTTGTGTATATGAAGGCTGGCAGTGGCCTAGATGTATGTATGTGGTGGTGTGGAGTGGGAAATAGAGACGGAATGGAAATGGGATGGGATGGGGGGTGCGAGGGTAGGTAAAGGCACGCAACGACAGGGCGGGTCTTGCTCCGACTACCGTACTACTACTCTTACAGTACTACTGTTACTACGACTATTACTACTGCTGCTGTGGACGTGAACAGGATTCCGGACGGGATGGGATGGGGGATCATGGGCATGGGCTGGGCATGGGATGGGATCTCAGCAGCATCGGATGGGGAATGGTTGCAGGGTGTGCTTGTTGGGCAACTTGCTAACTTGCTTGGGGGTTGCAGTAGGAAGTGAAGGAGGGAGAATTTTAAGTGAGACGCTAGCAGGGATATATATGAGTGGATACATCGAGTGGGGCCATGAGTGGGTGGGTGGAGACGCTAAGGACGCTAGTAAAAAGCCACTATGTTAGCCACATGCTGGTGGAATCATCATAAGTGGAGTCTGGTCTCTCCGATTAGAATGGGTGGTGATAATGGCCCTTTCGAGCTGGCCGCCCTGTTGTGCTTGGAAACCTGGTAGCGCCGTTTGAGAAAAATGCTGGGCACAAGCTGCATCGCATCACCCAATCTCTGGGTGTGGCGGCAAGGCCAACAAAAAATATATATACCAAGATAACCCACCACTACAGTAAATGCTGCCTCTTTGGGACTCGCCTCGACTATCCTGGGGGAAGGAGGATGGATCTTGCTGATATGAGTACGAACCAACCGAGTTCTATCAGTCTTGAACACACCAAGCACCTTGACAGTAGGAGTGAGTGAGTGACTCTCATTTAACCTAGACAATGTAGGTTTCAATGTTTCAATGTTTTACAACCTTAGACGCCTTAGAAAAGTCAGAAAGAAGGAGAATACACGCATCGGACATTATTGATTTGCTGATGAATATGATTGATTGATTGGTTGATTGATTCTCTCCCCTTGATTCTCTTGCCCGAACGTGGGTGATCTGACTTTTCTCCCCTCCTCCTCGTCAACGCTTTCTCAAGCACGAACTCTATCTACGCGCCCCGGCACTTACTCAAACTCTCCAGGCTCCGTTATTCTTATTTAGACACAACGCAGACGGTGTGAGTAGCCTAGGGCTTGCTTTGCGGCTTTTAGCGTTATGTGAGAAGCGATATGTGTTTGATGGGGGATGGATGGGGAAAGGAGATGCGGGGGAGGGAGGTGGACGTGGTCTGTTTGATCTTCGATATTCGATGTTCGATGCGGTGAAGTAGCAGTACCTACCGTAGTAGTGAAGCTGGTGTTTAGGATAGAGGAGATAGTGAAAGGGTGGTGGCAATGATAGATAGCAAGATGCCATTGCAAATGCACACAATTCTAAATTGCAAATTGCGCGCCGTTGGATGAGGAGATAGATACCCTGGAAACTCTGTACACTCTGCTAATAATGCTAATCCCAATAGTCGCCATCGCCAGGCGGGATCATCAGAGAGAGCGGTACGAATAATGTACCTAAGGTACTTGAATACTAGCCGGCTCCCTCCTCATAAAACGGTGAGTTGACGGCGGCGCCTCAAGCCGCGACAGCAATAGTCTGCTCTTCCGTGCGAGCTCCTCTTTACGACAGTAGTCTGATACATACGGAGTACATCGATGATTGAAGTACCTAATTCTTGCCTTCGGAGACGACGACTACTCCTCCGAGCCGTGCTGGCCAGCCGCGCTCCTTACGAACAAGAATAGCTCCTGGGCTCTCGGACTTTGGAAGACAGACCACCACCACTTCGCTTAGCAAAGAAAACAACACTCACAGAACTTGAACAATTAAACAATAAAACAATTTAAATAACACAATCATTGTGAGTTCATTTTCTCCCGGTGTGGAGAGGATAGCAGTCCTAGCATATTCCACTTGCTGCTTGCTGCATCTGCATCGAAGCTCTTTCTTTCGTCGCCCATTATTCGCTGGCTCTTCAGCAATGGCGTCCTCCGAACACACTTCTTCCCACTTCCCACAACGAGGTCCAGGCATAACGCGTCAGCCACACCTTGCCATGCGCACGCCCAGGCAAAAGCAGGCAAGGTGGCCAAGGTGCTGGGTTTGTCTGTCGCCATGGTACAGGGATCTGCACATCCTTGCTGTTGACCAAGGACCAAGGCATGCATCGCACACACTACTTCATACTTGGCAAGTTGGCTGGAAGCAACAGCAGCCAAATTTACTGGCAATTATCGCTTGGCATGGCATGAGGGAAAGGGAACCATGATTATTATTATTATTATTATAATTCTTATTATGTTCGTACTCACCCAATCTTGTAATTACACGCATTAGTAATCATCATCATCATCTCTTCGTCAAAGGGGAAACAAAACGACACTATCCCAATCCCAATTGCATTCAATTCTATTCCAACGTCTTCAGAGCAGAGGAATTGCTGGACGACGAGCAAGGAAAACGGCCTTGACGAATCAGTTGTCTTGTCAGCCAGCCGATCCTCGCTTGCTCACCACCCTCACTCACTCTTGCATCTGACCCGTCGCTTTTGGATCTCTCAACCACCACCAGGAATGTACTCGCCTGTCCTCGCTACTGCTCATACTGTTCCATACCATAATACCAGTGCGCAACATTCTTTCGAGATCTTCACGACTACTGGACTCTTGCTTGCGTGCTCTGCATGCAGCCAGAGACCCTTATGGGGAAGCCTGTCCTGCGAACGGAGAATATCGTCTTATCACAAAGAAGAGAGAGACACAGGAGAAAGAGGGGATGTTACACTTCTGTTTACGGGGTACATACAGCCAGCAGGCAAGAAAGCAAGCACTACCTTCACCTTCTTCTGTCTTCTCTCCCTTCTTCTATGATGTGCCTATACTATATAGTATAGTACCACTCTACTACTGGCTGCACGTCGGGCAATCACACCTTAGGGGCCTGGACGAAGAAAGAATACACCTTTCCAGCCATGTACGACGTGCTGTTTATGGAAGTGAACTCGTATCTTTCGCACGCATGCGATAGCCATCGGGCGGCATGAGGGGATTCACACACTTTTCGGCTTGCCCTGCCCTGCCTCCACGGCCCGTACTATCATCGGAGGGCAAATCTTTCAGCTTTGTCAATCGGCTATCAGTCTCGCGTTTGACGTTTCCGTTTCTAATCTATTTTGCGTTTCTCATTATCTTTTTATCAACCTTTCGACCAGAGCAGCAAAAGAGCGGCAAGCGAGTGGCAAGTTGCCTCGCGAAAGCCTCGTTGCCCGAAAGCTTGTGATGGAAGTTACCTTTGCATCCACTGCAGATCTCACCGAGTAATCAATGATGATGCGCGAGCCCCGCCATGATGAACCCAGAGTGTCAGAGGTGAGGTTATTCGCAATAATCATCTACAGATCCTATCATCACTAATTACTCCTCATCCCCACCCTCGGAGATGTCAGCATCTATCTGATGTGCCGAACCGCTTCGGCAGCTTCGGAAGCCTTGAACGAATCCGCGAGATCAATCACTGACCTCTCCTTCCCCTCTCTCTCTTTTTATACGAAAGTTTAAAACACAACTCTATTCTTACTCCTTTGAATAGTGGGAGTTCGATTGGCCTGGCAGGATTGCCCGCCGCATTACATCTCACCACATCCAACATCAATTGCGCATCTTGTCTCTCTCTTCTCTTCCTCTTCCTCCTCAATCCTCATACATGCCGATGGCACCACCTCCCCCAGTCGTTATGCTGAGTATCTGTAACCAACGAAAAGCGCGCGGCACACACCGCCGCACATTTCATTCCATTTATATTCCAACCGCAGACCATGCAAGAGTAAGACTGCATCACTCCCAAAGGATGGATGTAAACACAACCACCAGTAGTTGAGGCAGGCTGCGCCTATCGAAACACCTCTCAACCCTGCTGGATGGATGTGAATACGCTGTCCGTACTACATCCTGTATGTACAGTACCATCCAGCAGGCATGGAGATTAAACGAGCCGCATCCTCGCCGTCACATTGGGCGGGCAGCACACCATCTCCTCGCCAAAGACCAGCCCAGACAAACGGCTATTTGATAAGAAAAGATACAATAATACGGAGTAGTACAGATGCCGACTTGATATGTATCCCCTCGAGATCTGGCAATAATAAAAGACAAGCCCACCTCTATCACTGTGCACTTGAAAGCGTGACTCGACCAAGATCACCTGAGACCCTTTCTATAAACGAGGGTTCTCTTTTGCCTCAATTGTTGCTAAATTTAATGGACCTGACCCAGACATACATCTCTTCAGTGTTGTCTTCTGCCTCGTTTCGTCATCTCTCTTTTAATTACCCATGTCCAGTAGTAGTGGGCAAGCTCAATCTCCCATCCAAGGCAGAGGAGAATCAAATCCCATAATCTCCGTCAACTGACCAGCACGACCTCACACAATCCCATGGCTACCATGGGTACCAACCATGGCTACCAGATCACGCAAAGACACAAACATCGCCAAAGCCAGCAAAAAGTCGGTCGTTACAATAATGCCCAGCCAAGAACGGGGGGTCCCATTTATTATCTCAAAGGATGGATGGATGGATGGATACTGATGTACAGTACATACGACAGAGTACAGAAGTATTAGTACGGCACCGTATTTATCCCACATCCTAGCCACCACTCATCTCACCACAGTAGTACTAGCACCAACACCCCACTCTTCGCACGCAAAAGAGACATCGTGAACTTGTCGCCACAGATGGGCATTTGTGAGGGAAAGGGAAGATTCGCATCCGGCACTGCGCTGACGATCGCTTCGCTTTTTTGTACCTGATCCACCGGCCATCGTCAAACCACCACCACCACCTCATATGGCCAACAAAAAACTCTGACGATCTTTGTAGCTTATTTCGACCAGGTGAACCGCCGACGCGGGTACCTACTGTATCTTTTGTCAGGGAATCATGGGATGGTATGTCACGACCCCCTTCCCTTCCCTTCCCTTCCCTTCCCTTTCCGTTCTTTCCTTTTGTGACGCCCTGGGATGCTGTGGCTTCTCAGGCCATTACTATTCAGTTATCTCATTCCGGACTTCTGGAGTGCGACATGAGGAATGATGACTTCATCGTTTTTAAGTACCAAGTCTCCAAGTCCCAAGGCTGGTCCAAGACACATCCAAGACCAAAGGAGGCCAGGGACCCCCACCGAACCAAAGTTGAAGGTCAAGCACGATCCACCCCCCCCCCCCCCTCCAAGCTCCAAGTTCAGTTCAGAGTTAGTGCACGCACGTACCGAGTAGTACTTTCCTCCCTCGACTAAACTCCATTAATTACATCCAAGGAGACGATCAAACAGACAAACCAAACAGCGAAACAACATCGTCGCCAATTTCCCCTTCCAAGGCACAAGACGGCGGAGAAGAACACGAGCCTGGCCAAAGAAGCAAAACATCATCTCATGACCTGGTCATCTCATCATCATCATTATCATCATGGCCTGAGGAGCACAGGAACGTACTGAACAGTCAGGACGGTACATGAAGAGTACTCCGTAGTACCACTCACTCCTGTGCTGTATTGTATGTACACTCCACAACAATGTGTGTACTGTACTCTTCTCGTGACACATCTCACTTCAGGGCAATCAGGGCAATTGAAACATACCTCACACCCTCCTCGCCATTCGCCAATCATTTGAAACGTGGACAGATAGATGGTGCCACCATCGGCCTCTGCTTTCTGCTCAGCTCAGCCTGCCAATCTGCATCGGATGGGATGGGATGGGATCTGAATCACATTTCGTCATCGGTTGCCTCTTTTTCTCTTCTCGAAAACTTCCATCATTTTTGGGGACTTCGAAGGGGGTGTTTTGTCCCATTCATTTCTTTCGAAGAAGAAAATGTTTATTTTCAATTGTTCGAGATGGAATTGACTTTTTTTTGGGCAGTCATTCATTATTCGTTCGCAGAGAAAGGAAAGTCTGGAATGCGCTGATCTCTTCCATGTCCCCTGTTCGAACTTCCATTTCCATCTTCCACATCCCTTCCCATCCATATCAGCAATCATCCCTTTCCTTATCTCCCCAACCGACCTCCTTCCCTCTTCACCCAACTACCGTACGGTACGAATGTACGAAGAAGTTAACCCCCGTAAGTCAGTCGAGTTCCTTGTCCTCTCTCCTTTCTTCCTTGATCCCTCATCCCTCATCCCTCTCTTGCCGCCGCCGCGCAACCCATGAACGCGATCACCATATCAAACCAACCCATTCATTATTCCTTCCTCCCCCCAAGTCAAGTCAAAACTCAAGTCCTCAAGCAACAAACCAAAGAAAACAACACTCCCCCCAAGAAAAGCGGTGAGCCTTTCGATTCAAGCCACCCAAGACAAACCAAACACAGATACCACCTACCTTAACCTCCTTCTGGCTTAGATTTCCCTGTTTTTGACTTTCTCGCTACACCAAACCAAACGGCTTTTTTTTCTTCATGCGTTGGTGTGTGTGTGTACGAAAGCTGTGAGTGGTGAGCGAGTGTGAGAGCGAGTGTGTGAGCGGGTGAGTGTGTGTGTGAGAGAGAGCCTGTGAGGAACAGGAACAGGGGTTGGGAACGTCGGATGCCGGAGGTAAGCAAAGAGAAAAAAAAGTTAGGAACCAGGGAACGTATGGATGTAGCCAATAGGATTGCTTGGAAGCGTTTGGGGATCTTGAATGGTACTGTACACAGTAACTGGTCAGGAGAATTTTTGGGTCTAGATTTGTGCTGACTGCTTCGGAGGTGTGTGTGGGACTTCATCAGCCACAGCAGAGCAGTTCGAGGAGTTCGACTCTATCTTGCGAGGTTGTGAGTGGTGGCCGATATAGATACTGCGATGTCAAGGATTTTGACGACACACATAACAGAGAGTGAGAGAGATAGGGAGATAGCGAGATACAGAGACTCACTTTGAAGATATACTTTCTCCGCTCGACCTGTTTAACCTTCCTTTCACACGATTGGAAATTATAATTTCGTTACCAATCAAATGTTGAAATTCTTTATCAAGGCATTCAATACTGTACTGTACCGTACCGTACCGTACAATACCTTGCTCTTCTTTTCTCAACTTTCCCACAGCCGTCTTTTCTGATGGCCGTTCATATCTACCGCAGAGCATTGTATCTCCTTTAATATATGCATCTCCAGTAGTATCCTCTTATGAAGAAGTATCCTTCAATCATATCATCCAGTAATTAATAAAAACCTCCAAAAAAAAAAAAAAAAAACCCTCCGAACTCCAAACCCACGCACCGACAACGCGAACCGGAGAATATCTCCCCCAACAAAGTTTTGAGTTTCACAATCACGAATCCACCCTTCCACTATTTTCACTTTCAACTCCTCTCTCTCACTTTCTTACTGTGGAATCTAGATTGATCTCCGTCGTCCCGCATCACGCAGTCAGAGAGAGAGAGAGAGAAAAGAGAGGAAGATCTCCGATGCGATAAGGTGGATCCGTTTTGGAGAGGATGGGGGGTTTTAATTATTCAATGATTATTGTACCTGGACCTGGGACCTGCACAGTGTACAGTAATAAGGTCAGGTACTGTACAGTAATATGGTCAGGTACTGTACAGTATCTCTGGGCGATGGATGTGTAATAGATCGGTGTATCTTTTGACAAAAGTGCTTTTATATTACTAACCTCACCACCTTTTGCAATATTGCTCCAGTACATAGGTAGGTATGTGTGATCGGCGCTGGGGAAATGTACATCGGGGTGCCTATGGAAGCGAGAATTCGCGTAATTGTAGGCGGTATGAAATATACAGTGTTTCAATGTATATTCTAGACCGCCTGTGCATCGTCTGCAGATCAGCCCACCAATAAATAGCACACTAACTCACACTGACACTACTACTGTACTACCCATGACCATGGGTCTTAACTGCCTCCTAACCTGTCTGCGACTGACAAAGTTAGAGAGAAAAAAATCTGGGGAACGCTATTTAAACCTAAGCTTATCTAGGTACATGGCACTAACTAGTTAAGTACCTCCGTAAGTAAAACGCCCCGGGGTTTAGTGGAAGTTAGGAGGAAGTTAGTTGTACAATAGACCACATAGGTTCGTTAGTTTGGAGGTAGTGAATGGATGGCGATGGACGGCTTGATTCAAGACAGACAAGTATCTAGGGTACCTACCTACCTACTCGTGGAGAATAATGAGAGGATGGGAGTTGTACGGTACTTCTGTTTGAAACGGCTGGGAAATAATAGGTAGGAATAATAATGAGGATGGGAATTCATAGGCGGTGGGACTGGAATTGCACAGTATTGTTGAGCGGACGTGCAGACATGTTTGGTATACTCCTCCGAACAGTAAATGGAAGTAGTATACTCTGTACAATAGTGACCCTGGAAAGCTGAAACTGAGAATGAAAAGCATGGTAGGCCTCTTTTCTCAAATAATCCAACTTGATAATTACATTACCAGATTTCAATTCATTTTTTTGGATGTTGTCTTGGAGTTTGAAGTAGAGAGTTCGATATGGCGATTTCAAAGATGAGAAAGGGAATATCGAAGTGTAGGTTTTGGTTGTTCAGAGGAGGGAAAGGTCGAATAATCTTGTCTTATCTAGATCTAGATCTACAATAGATTGATTAGTGAACGCCAAAAATTGAAGTATATCGTGAAATACGTCTCACTACTATTACAGTTACGCAGTCTCAGGTTGCTGTAACTTCTTCCATTCCAGATCCAGCTTCCACTTCTTACTCACCTCTTACTCATATCCCACCCTCTCGCCTCACGCCTCTTGCCTCCTACCTCCACTGACTCACCTATTAGTATTATTGTTCCCATTACGAGTTCCTTTCACTTTCAGCGTGGCAAAACCTCATAATTCCCCATTAAGAAAATGCTTCGAGAAACAAAGGGCAATTTTTTTCCCATTTTTCCAAAACACATCCTCGTACCCAACAACCAACCAAAAGTCGCAAAAGCCGCTTGCGGATAAACCTCGCTGAAACTCTTCCACACACCTCCCTCCAAAGGGAAGAGAAAAAAAGCCCGCAAACGCCTGCGACAAACAACGCCACAAGCTCGCTGGAATTTTCCACAACCAATATATCTCAAGCTTACCATATCAAGCCAAACAGCCGCTTTCGTTGGGCCCAATAATCGCAATAATGGAGATGATGCACAGCAACTAGTGAAAGGGGAGAAAGGGGAAAAAAAAAAGGCGGTAGTTGTGTTTTGACGAGATAGAAACCTCGAAACGAAACGCGGCTCGGAGTTGTATTGCCTATTTGTAGATGGTTTGGGGCTTGATCTGCTGAGGAGTGTCGGGGAGAGATACACGTACGGATGGGCTAAGAAATTAGAGGAATTAGTTAGTATGTAAGTATCTAGAAGAGCGAGTGAAGGTGGGGTTGTTGTGGTTGGTGGGCGGTTAATTTTTGAGGCTACGACGACTAACATAACATACTTCCTACCGTTTCTAGACGTTGAGTAATGAATCCACCAGACTGGCTTGCTTGCGCTTGCAGAGAAGATGCTTTTTTGCTTTTTTGGAAGATGAGATGATAGCATGGCTTTGAAATAAGCTATTTCAATATTCGGTGTTACGCTTTCTTTTGATATATCATGATACTTTTGTACTGCACTCACTACTGTTCTCGAGTACTTGAGATAATAACAGTGGTGATACTGTACAGTATGAACGTGGCGAAGAAGTGAGGTCAAGAAAACCTTTTTTCCCGATCTTCAACGAAGATCCGCACGCACAGGCAGGCTAGCTCACCGTGCCCTCTGCACTCACAGTCACCACAACTCCTTCACGAACCTCTCTTTTCTTCGCCAGCGTCTCGCAAAGCAAAAGTGGATCCCTATCTCAACCTATTTTGTTCTGTCTCATCAGGGATGGAGCTTCCTCGCTTGGGGGAGCTTGGGGAAGTGGAAGCGGAAGCGGAAGTAGTGGAGGGTAAGGTAGTTTTTCTTTGTAGCGTACGGAGATGCAGTAGGAAACTGCACGACATCTCTCTTCGCCATCACGATGATTAATAATATAATGATAATTGAATTCTCACGCAATCTTGCGGAGAATGAGCATGATAGCATTGATTAGGGAAGAAAAGGGTTGAGATATCGCCACTATCGACCTACCCTGTCCTGCACCCCCGTTCGCTTGTCCTGTTTGGTTTTTCTGTATGTACATTCAATTCGATCCAGTGAGTGAGTGGTACGGTCTGGTCGTACTTCGTACACTCCAGTATGCATGACATCTTGAAAGTCTGGTTCCGAAGTGTCCGTCCTTATCAGATTACGCAGAAGAAGGCAAATAACACGCAACGATGGCATGTCAAGGTGAGGAAATCATCCCACCGCCAAGGGCAGGTAGAGCTAGCTACTGTACCACATATCTCTCCTACTAGCCTTTTTCTTGACACTTTGCAAAGTCTGCAAGCGAAAAGCAGGCTGAGGTAGGACAAGTCCATTCAGTCAAGACGAATAAGACAATAATAATGGGGCTCTCCGAAGGTTGACGGGCGCAAAATGGAGATGGAGGATGTTGTTTGTTCGTCTCAACCAACCACATTATCCGCTGCGGTCTAGCTGGGATGTGTGCATGTTGGGCATGGTGAGATGTATGAGATGCAAGCACAGTGGAGCTCCCAAGTCGTCCGCGTCGTATTCTTATGACTATTATTATTCAGATTAATATTAGTATTGAAGAGAAAATAATGTGAAGGCGTTTTTTTTTCTCTTTCTTTCTTTCTCGCTGTGTTTGGCTGTTTGTGGAAGTCCCTGCATTATTATTGCCAGGTTGTTGTGAGAAAATATGGAGAGACGAAGGACGAGGAGGGATGGGTGAGAAAAGGAGGACGAGGGAGGATAGATGAGGTTAGAGCAGGTTTGAAAAGGCAAAGAGAAGTCAATGACATGTGACAGGCGCCGCCTGAAGGTGGGATGTGTGTGAGCTGTGTTGGTAGGTGAAAGAAGCGCTTAACGACCAACTGAGTGCTCCTCCTCCTCCTCCTACTGTGCCTTCGGTCGGGGATGATGGGGGAGAGGAGACTCGGATCGGCCTCCACCTGAGAATCCGGTACAGGGCCCCAAAGAGGCCCGAAGACGGACACGGCTGGACGTCAGTTTCGGCGGCGTTCATGTGTGTGTGTGTGTGTGGATGGGTGGATGGAGAGTGGTGTTGTGGATTGTTATGGGTGGGTAGTATGTGGATTGTGTGTGTGTGCGAGTATGCATTTTATGTGCATTTGGGATGTTGCATCCTGGGTGTGTGGAGCCTCAACGTGCGCCACGAACTGCAACCTCTAACCTCCAAGATGTACACTCTCCATTATTATTATTTTAGTTTGTCGTTGTCAACCAACTCCAGGAGGGGAAAGGGGAAAGGGAATAATGGAGATGGGGATGGGGATGGGAAGAGGAGATGGGAATAATGGTGTTGGAGAAACGGAAAAGCAGATGGAGCAACATCTCCATACCCCGGAGATGCCCCAGATAACTCCAGTATAGTAGTAGTTGTTTGCCATTGGAAACGTAAGAAGGTCCACATAGAGTATCATCATGATCAAGTCAAGCCGTGTGTGTGCTGTTGAGACAGAAAGACCACATCAACAAAATCAAAGTAACTGAACTGCCACTGTACAGCAAAACACAAAGCCTCGTCTAAGATTGAAGTACAAATAACCTTTGATCGACAGCTGGAAAAAGGTCCCCTGAAGTCACGATACATGAATAATCGATCGACAGCCTCGTTTAGACGATGAAAATAAAGTACAGAAGTACCCCTCCATGCAATATCATCCTTCATTCTTCACGCCACAACATCGCCATTTCTCGCACAACTTCACTACCAACTACTTACCTGCTTCTCAGAACGAACCACTTCTACTCTTTCATACATATCAGTTAGGTAATTCTACCGGGCCTTATCACCACCACCGTGTTCTGTGCCTCCATTCGTTTCACAGCTTGAAGATCCGAAAGTTTCTTCTCCTTCACTTCCCCTTCGAGAATAGCATTCCATCCGGGGAATATATTATTGATACGATTGATACTCTACTGTAACCACGGACGCCGAGTCAAGGTTTCACATATCCAATCTCACCGCCCCTGTCTCTCTCTCTCTCGCTCTCACTCTTTCGCCATCCCATCGCATCGCTCGAAATCTCGCCTTTCTCACCCTCCCCTCCTCCCCCTCCATCGCTTAACCGCTTCCGATCGCCACCAACACGCATGAAAGATCCGCCCGCCACCACACAACCTCCATCCTCATCCTCCCACTCCTCTCTAACATGCCGATCAAGTAAGCCCGAACGAGAAAGAGAGAGAAAAAACTCAATATAATTGCCGCAAGAAAGAAATTCCTTCAACACAACTCCCATTATTCCCTTGTGGGAGGGGGTCAAGCCACGATTGCGCACGCAACCTCTTCCACCCTGGTGTTGGATTCGGTCGGACCCTGGAGTCGGGAGGGACGGCAACTATGTTAGGTTTCCCGCTTTGCCTTTCGGCTACTCACTATTGAAGAGGTGAAGAGGCTGATCCGATAGGGATTGTGATGCATACCTACCCATCATGGTTGTTGATGGTGGAGTGGTGTTGAGGAGACTTGAGGAGGAGTTGAGGATGGATGAACGGGAGAGAGCGCCTTGGTATGAGTCTATCTGTCCGGGCTCAAGGCGGGTATCAGGCGAGGGCCACGCAATATTTCGGGGTCTGCAAATGGCCCTTCCTCTGCTTGGAAGATCTCCACGACAAACCATGGAAATGTCCCAAAGAGGAAGTGTGTGGACATCCAAATCCGTACCACTAAACTCCCAAGTACCAATACCAACATCAAACACACACCCGTCAGACGTCCTGCCATGTACAATCCATGACTATACATTCTATTGGACTCTGGATTTCCCATGCACAATCTCGGAAATCCATGAGCCCTACAGGTCCTCAGATAGGATGAATCCAGCCCACCTGCCGGTTAAACAAAACAGTTGACGCCGTGCTGCAAGCACTCATTCTACCACAGAAATAACAACAAGACGAGGGCTGCCAGAGGCTATGGTGGGTGTTGTACCCATTCCTTTGGGAAAGCAAGAGGAGGCAGGATGGAGAGAGGCTGATATCAAACACTGCATGGCGCTGCAGCCAGGTTTCAATTCATTTCGACCATCATGCCTCTTTCGTTTCCAGATGCCTACCTGAAGAAGCGCTCTTGCTATTTCTGCTCCTTTCAATATGCGTCTGCAGTCACCAGTTTTAACAGGGTTACTTAGGTGCAGCGGAGATATGCACGTAACACAAAATACGTACAAGGTGCATTTTGGCATTTTACATGTGAATCTCACCTGCTAGGTACTTGCTACCAATTCAAGTTTCCTTCGCCATTATTCCACTCCTCCAGACTCAAGAGATGCAAGACGGAAGGTTGACAATAGTCGAAGATGGGGTGCATTCGACATCTGAAGGGACCCTGCATTTCTCTCCACCTCCTCCACACCTCCACCTCCGAAAGTGTTGAGAGAGGCAAATGCTTTCGTTCGCTTTGCATGTCTCTTCCGCTCCAACCAAGTGTGGAGCTTCAAAATGATATCAAACATCTCCACAGTATGGTACGTCCGTTAGCAGTTGTTGCACACACTTCAAGACAACTTGACAAGGGGACAGACATGCTATCTCAATAAATGCATAATGCTATGATATGATCTGCACATAACTCTGACCCTTCACCTCCGCACTCGCTCTCTCGTTCTTGTCTCGCTTGTTTTGTCTTACTTGCCATCATTCTCCCCGCCTTCCACAGCCCAAAGTCTCAGTAACATGCCGATCTATCCCCAGAATTTTCACGCCGTCGTCGGCCACCTCTAACCAGTAGCAGGAAGAGTCCAGCATACCAAAATAAAATAAAGTTGATAACAGAGAATCAACCCCAGGCTGATCATGAGCTGATTGAGTTGTCAGTTATTCCCACGTGCTTTGACCCTCCCACCTATCCAATCTCTCTCCTCTCTTCACAATATACTCAGTCTGCCCGATTGACAGCTGTTTTCCTTTCCCCAATCTATTTCTTACGGGTACACGACAGTAGCTGGACAAGCGGCTGTACATATCGTCGTTTTGGGCAAAACAAAAAGGAAATGCGGGGAAGGTGAAGGGCTAGATGCGGAGAGGCCTGGCCTTCCTTCGTATTGCTCGCTGTATAATGGTCTGCTTTTGCTTCCACATGCGTGACAGACAGTTTCTTGATTGCTAATATGGAAGATTTGAACTTCAGGCGGAAGGGAGTTCTGTGAAGGTGGTGAAAGATTTGATACACCGTCTGACTTTTCTTGTATGACTGCGTTGTTTTTCTTGTATTCTTGCTGAGAGTCTGATTTGCAGCGTTGTTTTGCAAAGGGTTGGTAAGCTGAGGCTGGAAGTTGATGTCTTAAAATGTCTTGGAAGGGAAGGGGAGCCAGAAGCGAGAGGAAGATGCGGGGAAGAGAGACGTTTGATAGCGGATGGAAATTGCTCCCGACGTGATTTCAGCCTGCAATTTCAAGAAAGTATTACATCAAAGACCTATGAGGTCTCTAGATTTCTGCTTGTTATGGCCAATGGTAAAATTTGTCGTCCATGAATAAGTCTCTAGTGATTTGCATGGCACCATTATCAGACGTCAACAAGTGAGACGGCCGCAAGAGGCTTGGTACTATGATCTTCGAATCGTCAAATCAGAACACAAATTCAAGAAAGGAGAGAGAAACAACGTTAGATTCGGAGTCGTATGCTTCCTTTCTCTAATTTTCCAAACCAGAAGAAAGCGGACTGAACACAGGAGGGAAAAGAGGAATGGTGGATCTTCACGATCTTCACGATCTTTATCATGTCTTGTCCATCTCATCATTCTCAACACTGATGATTTGCAACGTTACAACAGCACACGACTGTCCACCTAGTAATTCCATCTATGACTGCTGCTGTGAAAAATACAGCATCACGGAGTGCGAGTTGTGAATGGAAAGGCAACAGGTGGTAAGGTTACATAACCTTGAAAAAGTCCACCAGAACTCACTTCCCTGAACTTCAACGAAGCGAAAGGATCTCGTATTTTCATGGCCCAATTATCAAGCAAGTCAGTCAAATCCATCTGTCAGAAAGCCTTCTAACATCCTTGACACTTCTAGTAGAGTAAAGCAGAAGTCTTAATGTGATATCATTTCGCACCAAGACCAAAAAAGCCAACTTCACAACCCTCCATACTAACCAGAGACCCTTCTAATCCCAAAACAACAATTATCATCCTTTCACTAAAACATACACCAAAAAACACCAATATATCCATTAATCAAGACTTGACGCCTCAATCCCCTGTTTCTCTCCCCTTAATACCTAAAAAAGGAGGGTGTTGCGATCTTCCACCCCAATCTCAAACTCAAAAAACTTATTCCGTCCCCCAGGTCTCAAGCGATCAATCAACGCCAATCAACGCCAAACGCCTCCTCCGGTGTCCCAAGTCAGGTATGCAAATCTCTCTTTCTCTTCGCAAATGTAGCCACCAAAAAGATAACTAAAAGCTAAGTACGTCCAACAAGCGCCACTGCAGACGCCCTGAATCTTTCACCGCTCCTTTAAGCTTTGTTAGACTACCCGTCGGCTCTTCCGGACACCCTCCAGATCTTGCGCGCTTGAATAATGGGCTGGATGGTGCCATGATTTTGAGTATATTCTGTGGAGGGGGGAAATGCGAAAACGTGGGGTAGGTAAGCGAGAGATATGGAGGGGGGAGGGAGAATTGGAATTGGATGATCTGAACGATTTCGAGAGTAGAGAGAGTTGGGGGGCAATTGCGAAATAATTGACAGGAAATTTTGGAGGCTTTTTGACTCGTTTGCTAGTCTGGAGAGTGCTGGAATGGGCGGCAGCGCGGTGGACTCGAATGGTGTTGAGTTGTTGTTTTCTGTTCTCGTGAAGTGATCAGCTGTGGACGGGAAGATCGAGGAGACGAAAAAGCCACGGGGAATGTGAAGACTGGTGCATTGTGTCTGTTGTATAACACGTTGTGTTATTGGCGAGATATCATGGGTGCTGATTCATTTAATTCACTCACTCATCCACTCATTCACTTGACGAGGAGATGGGGAAGTGTTGTGTCGGGGCTTGAGGGATTTATGTCTTCATCAGTTCTACACTTCTCTGTCATTCAAACACTGCTGAGCATCTTTTTTATGGGGGTACAAGATATGTTGATATGTGAGAAGATCTTTAGCTGTATGTAGGCGAGTCGCAACGTTCAAGTGACATTGACATTCAAGAACTTCCAAGTCCCTCTTGCTAAAGTCAAAGTTGGGAATTGTGAGATCTCCTATCTATTGTAACTCCATGGCCTTTTCGGAATCAGTTTATCATCTCATATGAACGGATACTATTGTTTCAATTCCAACTATAGCCCAGCTGACCTCCATGTTCCAATAAAATCCTACATTGATATCTCAGAGTCTTCGGCTAAAGAATCGACCAACGTCCTTATTCCACTAAATCATCTCTCAGTAGTACTCACCTCTACTTCTCTGCTCTATCAAAATTCCTTACGGATCATCTCATACATTCATTCTTATCTGGGCACTTTAGCACCACGGAGCATCAGTATGATTTTCGCAAAGGAGACGAGCTCATCAAACAAGCCTAACACCATTTCCTGGTCCGAGTGTCGCAGGCTCATAACACTGTGCAAAAGAATCATGAGCCCGTCTGTAGAAGTGGAAGAAATAAATAGTTGGATGTATCTCAGCTTTCCCTAAACCCTCATCGTGGAATGTCACGTTTGCAAGCACCCTCCTCGAATGTAGGAACATTTGAGTAAATCGAAGTATTGCGACATCTAAGGGACCCTACTGTCGATTCAGAGGATGGACGGCTTTGTTTTTCGTGAAGAACTGTTAATATTACCTGAGAAAGCAACAAATCTAAATTGGTAAATCTGAAGGTATTTTATCTCAATTTGCCATCACAACTTGCAGCTCATTAGCTGACAGCTAATAGAACTTCGCGGAAAGAAGAGGGAACACTTGCAAAGAGAGGCACAAAACAATTATTTCTTCAGTTCAATATGGACTGAAATTATTTTCGTGCAGAAATTGAATGATTTTCAGAAATATATCAATGGTAAATCTGGGTTCAACGACCGGCCTATTTACAAAGAACCACCCTTGATGCAGATATGGACGACGAACCTCCACCATATCGCATAGCCCCACAAACTGGTGAGCCTGCCCATCAATATGATCGAATATCTTAGGACTGGGCGAATTGAAAACCTGCGGATTGATATTTTGGCTCTACTCCACACCCCGCGGCATGGTATTGTACAAAAGTCTATTTCAACTTCCCTCAGAACACAGCTTAATCTACACCAAGAGAAATCCTCTTACTTGGAAAAAGTGACTTCGCGGGCTAGATCCGGGAATTTTGGCTTAGAGAATGATCAAGTTCAGAAGGAACATTGGCAAGATATTGACCAGGTAAGGGGTTACGGAGGAAACACTTGTCTAACAATATGCATTTTAAGGCTTGAAAATAGGGGTCTTTATTGAGTCGTTTTAGAATTGGTCGATTCTTTTGAGCAATAGCCATGGGCGTGTTTTCTTTTGCTGGAATTGAATCGCGATGACGCTGTTTAAGAAAAACCGATTAAACCTCCAGATTTTTGACATGGTTTCTAAAGTTAGAGCTAAAATGACTGGAATAGTTTAATTATCTGACCTTGGATCACCTAAACATATGATTGCAATTGATTGGAGAAAAGAGGGAGTGCGAAAATTGTTCTGGAAGAAGAGCGCTGGGAACTTTTTTGCCAGGGGCGGTGGTAAAATCTGGCACTCTTCATTTGGACTTGAAGTTTGGGAGCGATTTTGAGGACACTATAACTTTTGGGTGGAATTATTAGACTCTTAGTGATATTATGAATGAAGGCGGGAGGGAGAAAGAGATGATAGATACTTACTTGGAAATTGTAGAGCTGATGATGGAGAAATTGAAAGACTGGAAGAGGCTTTACTCCATATGGATTTGAATGTAAAATGGGAAGATTTGGAAGGAGGGTTATATTACAACAAAGATAATAATACCATGTATGTAGCTGACATAGAACTGCTGAAGGAGATACTGGAGGAGTTGGTAAGGGCGAAGTGTACAATGCATGGAAGCGAGAGAAGCGAATCGGGCGTAAGTTCCGTACCCTTTGGAGTCAACCCTGAAGATCAGCATGATTGCAAGTGCTTCAAGCCTCACTACGATCTAAGGATATCCTGGATATGAGTTATTGTTGATAAGAATAGGTATGTTGGGCTCGTGATACTTAAGTTGTCTTGTTTTCTCGTCGGATTCGAACTCTTTCGGCAGACGGGCGGTGAACAATGACTTGAATTGACTCTCTTCTCAAGCTTTTTGAGGAGACGTGGATTTATGACTCACTGAAAGAAGTACTAGCATATCGTGTCTTCATTGTCAATTCCACGATCCAATGAAATCATAAATTTCGTACAAATCTCAACCCGTACTGAAGTTCGCTTAGATGTCAAAATATACGCCAAGGAAATTAGGAGTCCTGTCTGAATGGGATAAATTCTTCGGAGAAAGCAGTTCTAGAATTTTGAAAGTAACGTGAGTTCGGAGAGGCGGCCACTTGACCGCTTGTTGTTGCACGTCGCAAAAAAACACCATGTACTTTTCTGAACTCCTTTGCAAACGGTGCTTTTGGGAAGCTTTTTGAAGTCGAAAATGACTTGGCACTACATATATATGCCAAGACCACTTATGTAATCAGAGCTCGGCTTTGAAATTCAATGACGACGAGTGGAGGTTGAACGTGGAAACCTCAACCCTCGACAGAGCTTGGTCATCTTACCAATTGCTTCAAAGCAAACCCATCAATTCACAGCACCGATTATTGTTTATTCGCAGATGTTTTGGGGTTTCTTTCCACTCGTCTGAATACGATATATCCATTACAGAACGATTGAGCAACAAATTGTCGAAAATCATTCAGAACGAAAAAAGGAGGCCGAACAACCATACCATACTTCACAATGGAGAGAATAGCATCATCGAGCTTAAGAATTCCTGCTCTGCGTAGCGGCGTGGTTGCGGGGGCGAGCAGAATCACAGGGGCAACGAGGAGGAATATCTGCGCGAATGCTTCCATTATCACAAAAAGGACACCACAAAAGCAAATCGCATACGCATCAAACAAATGGATTCGATCGACTAGCACTCCAAGCTTCATTCTGCCACAAACCTCCCGAAGATCATACTCTTCCACCCCCCTCGGTACCATTGCCAAAGGAGCCGACGACCCAACGCCCAGCATTCAAAATATCATAACTCCCCCCGACCACCTCAATGAGAACGAAACCGCTATTTATGAGATGTTGATGAGCGAGTTGCAATGTACGAGGTTGGATGTGAAGGATATTAGTGGGGGGTGTGGGAGTATGTATGGGATTGAGGTGGAGAGTGAGAGGTTCAGGGGGTTAAATATGCTGAAGCAACAGAGATTGGTAAATGGGGTTTTGAAGGAGAAGATGGATCGGGAGGGGTGGCATGGCGTACAGTTGAGGACGGCTGTGCCGGAGAAATGAGTGGGTGAATGCTGGAAGAGAAGGGGAGGATAGCGAGGGACTTTGTATATTTTTGGAAAATTGGTCAGGAAGGCGGAGGATCTGCGACAAAATGGTACACCAGATATTGGGATCTATTCGGAGATGGTATTGTAAACATATAGAGGGTTGGAAAGCTATGTATCATGAAGCTGTATATCACGCTCGGAGTTCGTGGAAGGAGAGCTTACGCCACTGTTACTAAATAGCACTCTTTGAATATAAAAACAGCATTCAAGCCAATAACCGATCAAGGGTGTGTAAAACACAGATATATCAAATGATTATTAGGTATATTCTGTGATAGTTTGTTTCAACTTCCAACACGAAAATCTTCACTTAAAAATAACAGCGAGCCATCCTTCGTTCCCCTTGCGGTCCAAACCAAAAATCAACCACCTCGAATACAACGGATATCGAAACATATAACTATCTCTCACAAGAAGCTACCTAGGTACTTATGAAAACAACACTACACGCATATTATGCGTTTAAAGAAAACATGCAAGTATTCCGGTGCCCTTAGATTTGAAAATCCTGTACATAATCCAAAACAACTCCCTTCCACTTCAACATACGACCATAGACTGAAGAGAATTGGGCATCCCGTCCGCTCTGCCATACACAAGCTTCAGATCGGTTGATTAGTAGTTGGGTGGGTGACCACCAGCGAATCCCAGCTGTTGTATGTATCCTTTCTTTTTTGCACACTTTTTGTGGAAGTGGTTTGCAAGTGATTTTTTTTGCTCGTGGAGGGGGCCGAGTAAACTTGACGCTCTGGAGTGAGCACACACTTATGAGTTGGTACATTTTATAGTCAATATAATTACCTAGGTAGGTAGGTCATGATTAATGATATCTAGTCTTGTTACTAGTATTTTGTATTTCTTTTATTCCATCTGACGCTGTCATTCTGCTCCCCATAGTTTGATAGCTCGACAAGAAACTAATCGCCGCCGGTTCGTATGGCATGTTTCGCGCCGAAATCTTGAAAAAAGCCCTAGGGATATTCGAAGAGTGAATCATATGATGTCTCTCTAATCAAAGGCTAAACCACACAGTACTTGTAGCGTCGTTGCAGTCCTTCAGCTTTCCCTTTATCCAGTCATCACAAAATAAATGTATCACGAAAACCCATACAAATTGAGATAAAGGTAAAATAAATTGTTCTGGTCTATAACTATAATAATCACGACTGATGCCTGAATACGCCTCCACCACGAAAACGCCATATCCCTTGGAATCCTCCCGATCCATCATTCATGTATTCTTTCATTACATCCCGCCATTCGGGAGCATCGTGACCATCCATCACGTCTCGATCCTCCTCAGATTAGGCGTCACAACAGTAGCTGTTTTCCGATCGCCGAAATTATGCAATCTCTCACCAATCAAGTAGACCTCATCTCTGATCATCATCCTCCACTGCTTCAGTACCCCAACCAGCATGTACAAAGCAAAAACTACACATCCGAAGCAGAGCGTTACTGGATATGCATAGCGGTGCGCGAAGATATGCAATTCTGGCTTTTCTTGGAGGAATGTTGTTGTGAATGCTCTGGCCAAACTCCAAGGAATGAGGAGGAGTAGGCAGAGTACGATGCCGACTGGAAGGATGAAACAGCGAGTGGCTAGTCTAGCGTCTGGATTCAGATAGCCGTTTCGTGTAATTGCGCGGAGAGATTGTGCTTGTCGAGAATGTTCGTGCCAGAGAACAATTCGCGTGGTGAGTTTCACGTAGAGCAAACCCAGCGTCCAGCTTTGTACGAAATTGACTACGTGACGCTCCTGCATGTTGAAGTAGGTGTGAATGGGCACGATGAAGTAGAATTCGACGACAGCTGCGAAAAGCGTAGGCAAGATAAAGAGGAATGCGGTATAGGTCCAGCTGATCCGTGTCACGAACGAGGCTACCGTGACGGTTCGGCGCACAACATTGTTTGGAGTTGCGGCGGTAACGGCGAGTGATTCTTTAACATATTTGACAAAGCTGCGAACATGCAAAACTGCGTAAAGCGCGGATCCTAGAATGTAAACACCAATCGAAAAGGCGTAGACATCATTCTTGCGAACGTGTGGAGGGATGATCTTGGCAAAAATGTATCGACCGAAGACAAGCGGTACAATTGTGATTGAGACCCCTGTCAAGGCAGCAAAGACCCAGATGGAGAAGATGAATGTGAATATCCTGAAGCGGAAATGAGGCGGAACGTATAGATGTTTGTAGAGCGTATTGGTCGAACCATGGATTCCATCAGGTTGGTCAATCTGACCATCAATACGCTTATTCTCTGCATCGACCTCCAGGAAGATCTGGGAGCCTTTTGGTATGCGGACCTGGTCTGAGGCGGGTGCTCTCACATATCTGCCATCGCGTCGGAAATAGATATCAAGACTTGGATCCTCGGCAAAAGGAGCATTGATATCTTCGTTTTCAATAACTTTCTCCGGATTTCCTTCGGCTCCACGGAAAATATCGCTCCAATTGCGTCGCACGTAATAGCCTTCTTCGTCGATCTTGCGCTCGTCGAACATGAACCAGGTAAGTCGAAGCATTCGTGCACATCGACGGAACCACCAGCTGTACATTGAGTGTAGTGCATCTGACGGTTTGAAAAATCTGACTGCCAGTGGCATCAGGAAATTGTAGAAAAGCAAATCAATAGGGAACTCCAGAACGGGCTCGTTGGACGACCAGTGTATAGGCAAAACGCCACGGAATGCAAATGCCAATCCCCAAACAACGCCACCCAAGCAAATAACTACCAGAGCACCGTAAACCAATGCACTGAAGAGAATCTTTCTAAGTTGTGTTGCTACATTCCGCTCCAAAACGTCGCGTACGGGATGGAAGGTTGGGTCATCAGGATCACGAATGAAGTCTAATAGTAAGTAGTATTAGTGAGGCTCATAAAAGTGTCAGTGTTGACTTACATAAAACTCCTTTCCGCATGATCTTTCGACACATAGAAACGAAAAGCGCAAAGTGGAACATGTAGCAAGTTCCCACAAACCAGTGAACAAAAATTGAGGTGAAGGGTGAGTTGCGTGTAAACGAGAATCGGGTCATTATTGTTGCGTCGCCGAACAAGGGCAGGAGAGCTGCATCCAGGAGAAGCCCGCAATAAAGAGGAAATACCAGCATTTCAATGCTGATAATTAGAATCACTTTCAATACACCCCCTGCTTGATTGAGGAGGTCGATTATCGTAGCTTCCCATTCCCGGCCTGCTTGACCAGAGGAGAAAGGTGTTCCTTTTCGGACATAAAGCGCTCCGGCAACGCATACAGTCGTATAGCCTGCTACAACAGCCCAAAATCTATCAGTGCTCGACCAGACACTAAGTGCGAGGTCCAAAGGTGACGCTCGTTTGGGAACCTCTAAGCTGATGACCCAAGTCTCTGGTTTCGCAAGAACACTTGG
This sequence comes from Tetracladium setigerum, assembly GCA_031472005.1. Classification (NCBI taxonomy): domain Eukaryota; kingdom Fungi; phylum Ascomycota; class Leotiomycetes; order Helotiales; genus Tetracladium; species Tetracladium setigerum. Next base: position 1,088,329 of record PZJY01000008.1, on the reverse strand, counting down.
TACGGTACGAATGATGTGAGTCGCATTTTGAACCACAATCTTTGAAACTGCCAAAGATTTGGCTGGACTGATAGTGTAGTTCCCATTAAAGAGATATGTAACGGTACTTCCAAGCCCTGTGACAGAGTTAGCCGCCAACGCACGGAGACTGATCAGAGACTCGTGGGAGGCAGCTGAGAAGGCAAAGATGTCAGAATCCGTCATTTGAACCAGGGTATTCACGATGGTATTTGAAATTCGTTGCAATGCGTCTTGTGATAGTTGCATGGCCGTTACTGCAACGTTATAAACCTTGGAACCAATTACACTACCTACGCCAAGTGGCTGTAGATAGGCCCACGCCCGCAATGGCAATGCTGCAATCGAGAGCATGACGTATGAGGTGATACCTACTATCGACAATGCCATATCCTGGACAAATGCAGCACACACAAAGATCATCCTCAGCGGCAATTTGAAAGCCGGGCCAGGGTTCGCGGCCAGAAGCAGACTGACTCTCCCAATATTGTAAGGAATCCAAATCCCAAAACCAACGGTCAGAGCCAGCAAAAAGGCGCTGAAGATGGCATTCTGGAACAGACTGAATATTGGTCCACGCATTCCCACAAGTTCCATTATTCCTTCAAAGTCTTCTGCATCATCGATGGCGTCTGGATCGTTGATATCAATGCCGGCGGCAATCGCTGCTTCGAGAACATCGGGGTCCTGATCTTGCACATCATCATTTTGGTCGAAGTCGTCCAAGTGAGCAACAGGTACAAAAGGAGCTTCAGCTGCCAGATCTTGCACGATATGCTCATCGTTGCCACCAGGATCTTGTGGCTGGACGTCCTCGCCAACACCACCCCAAAGGAAGTCTGCAACAGTTCCCACAAGCCCTCGAGCATCCGGTACTGTTGCGACAATTGGCTCGCGAGGCTCGGGCAGTGGGGTGTCTGGCTCGAAAGGATTGCCTTCGCCCAAATCCGCTGTGGCATGATCATCATCCTCTGACTCCGAGTCCAATACTGGGTGCCTTTCGAATTCTTCGTCCCAATTTTTAGCGGTGCGAAGGGTTCCGTCCAGGCCTATGATTTCAATAGGTTGGCTGCTTTCATCAGCCTGACTCTCTGTTGAGCCGAGTGGATGTGATTCCTTGTGAAGCATCTTTTGTCGTTCTCGCCCCAACTCGATTGCTCGTTGCACACGGAGGTTTTGAGCTGTTTTCCAAGCGTCTGGACCTTCAGATTGAGATTCCGCATGCTTTGACGTTGATGTGTTCGCGAAGGAGAACGGAGCTGGGCTGAAAATATCACTCTGAGGCTGCAATCCGCGGTCTTGAGGGAGCTTCAATTCCATGCTCTCGGCTGTATCAGGGAGATTGGAGAAAGACCAGTTATTGTGGGCCAGCGGTGAAATACCCTGGCCCGGCTGAGGACCATCAGATATAGCTCTGGGTCGCGTACCGCTTGATGAAGAGAAAATGGCTGGCCATGAAGGGTTATGATGATCCTCTATTGCTTTGCCTTTGCCTTTGCGGTCTGATGTAATGGTCTCCTGCAAGCCACTTCGGGCGGTATTGTCGGCTTGAGAATTTGGCTCATTAACACTTATCCAACTTTCTGATTCGAAGCTGCCCCGGTCTATACTGCCTGGACGTGTGACCATGCTATCCTGTCTTTCTCTTCTTAATGATCGGTGCTCTTGCTCCTCTGGTTTGGTTTCCTGGGGCGACTGGATGGTTTCATCTTGTCCGAGGACGAAGATGCTTGCGATTCTCGAGTGGATGGTCGGCGACTGGGATTCTGTAATACTTTCATGGAATTCACCCAGTATCGCATCTCTTCCCCTCTATTCTCTTCTTCAATGATGCGTAGAACCATCTCAGGACTCCCCTCAGCCCGTCGCCAGATCATCAAGAACTCTTCAGTGAATCGAGGTTCTTCAGTCAACCTCCTCTGAATTTCCGCAGCAGGGGAGAGGGCATCTCGCACTGGCAACGGTCGATTCTGCCCCGCAACCTCTGCATGCGAATCTAATTCCGGTGTTTGGGGTGTTTGATACATCAAAGTTGGTATCTCTTCCTCTACCTCATCGACTTGAGGATGTCTTCGACGAGCCCGAGCAATTGGCCTGTGAATGGCATCTCGAGGCTCTGCAGCTTCGTTTGCGGCTGCACCGTCTTGATCTCTGGGCCTCTCGGCTGGCGCAAATTCGGCATTGAAGCCAGCGCCCATATTGATGCCTGGTTGCTGCTGCACAACCCATTCTCGGATTAAGAATATTAAGATGAAACAAACAACAACAAGTATAGTGATAACATAACCCTCGACTATGGAAATCACCAACTTATTTAGGAGAGAGTTTCGGGTCAGAGTCTTCAGAAACTGAACCTCGCTTAAGAGTGTTGGAGTCAACGGTGCAACACTCTCTACATTTGGCGATGCGATGCTCAGATTGTGCCCTTCCGGACGAGGGATTAAATCCTGAAGTGGAACCCCAGAAAACAGAGCCTTAAATACTCCAGCAATAAGTGGATCTGATCCGTTAACGTTTAGCACTTGAGCAAGAGGTGTGACGACCCGGACAATCTTATTTATGATTTCTCCAAAGACTGCGGGACTCGTTTGCGTTGCAAAAGGAGCGACAATTGGTGAGGTGGCATTTTCCGGCACCTTGATGTGTGGCAGCAGTTCACGAAGTGCTGCCAGCGTTTGATTTGCAGCAGCAGCATCTGGCTTGTCGAGAGCAACGGGAGAGTTCGTTGGCCACCCTCCGTCGCTAAACCAAAATAACAACCTCCAAACTTGTCTTATGGTGTACGGCAAGCATCCTAACCACACAAAAACAACGAGCGCAAACCTCAGCCACGTCCCCAGATTCTTGATGACATGAATGAATACGTGTTGCACCAGGAGGTGGAATGGTAGTGACTGTGGCATATTCGGCGAATATAACTTTGTGAATCGAAAGGGCGTTTTGCAAAGCTCGCAGTGCTTCTTCTGTGAATGGGAGAGCCATTCCATCAGACAGTCCTGATGAACATATTTGATGCTGCCACTACATTTGCAAGGATGGAAAAGAGATTCCGATTCTCCACCTTCCGCCCTGCATATCCTACATGTATCTGCTTCTCCCATGCCATCTTCTCCATCACTGTTGTTGGTTGCGTATTGCGGATCGTTCATTACATCGGGGCCGGGCCCGTCGAGGGGGGAGAGCGTTTGGCTCATGTTGCGGGTTCGGGGTGGGTTGCAAACGGTTTGGAAGCGTATGAAAGGTACTTCAAGCAGATTAAAAGGCAAAGCCTTGTTCTATCGAAAGCGTAAAACCATCTGAGGTGAAACGGCGCAGAGGGGTGCGGAATTCTTTGTGGTCTTGGGGCAAATAGTTTGGTGGGATATGTCGTTGGCCTCGCTGTTGACGTCTAGATTGGGGGATCTACGGCTGTTCGGCTGGATTGTTTGCTATCGGTGAGTAGGTTCGTGGGCGACGCAGAATGTGAAAGTGGCGTTATGTAAAGGTGAAAGAGTGATGTTGAATATCCTTCTTCCTTTCATGGGACTTGTCCTCGTCAATGCCCAGAAACTCGAGATAATAAGTCTGGTTGACGGAGCGGAGCGGCGGCCGCTGGAGAGGATGCCAAGACAAATCCCGTGACTTTGACAAACCGTAGACTTGGCAGCAGGGACTATGTAGTTCGTCCTAGTCTTCACGATAACCTAGGTAGATATCATATCAAAGGAAAGAAAACTTCTACCAGATGCCTGATTACAAAGGTCACTCACTCGCTACTCTTTGCTGGATTTAATGTCAACTTGGAAATACTGACATTCTTGTCATAACTTGCTGATCCATTAGATGTGTAGTCAGGGTCACCGGCCACCGTACTAGAGATTTTGACGTGCAGGGTGAATGGGAAGGTGTCATATTTGTTAGGAAAGATGAAAGATAACTTCAAAGTCTGAACAACTCCCAAGAAAGAGGTTGCTGATAATGATAGCGTGATTGGTCTGATTATGATGATTATCATCATTCTGCTGAGGCGACACATTTCCTTGTTCCCAGTTCTACAATCCCATTTCAACTCGATCCCTTCCTTTCATGGCCCTGCCTTATGACGTTGGCCTTGATTTTTGCTTGGAGAAGCTTGCCTGCCGCCTGCAGCCAGCTTGCTTGCTTGTGATACGACATATCGAGAATCCCAGATAATCAAAATCCTCCCCAGCTCTCACCGTACTTCTTTTATTCTACACGTCCAAGAAAAGGAAGAAAGAGTACAGAAGCGATTTCTTATTCACTTGAATAATTAGCATCCGAACTTCCGTTTCTCACCATCCATCACCCCTTCTGTCTCCGACCTTGGGTGTTTCAGCAAGGAGCTTCCATCTCGTCTTCTGGACAAGAGCTCTCTCGTGCCGCCAAGTCTGGCCCCCCAGTTTGCACAACTTCCCTTTCCTTTCGACATACATCACCACTCAGGTGTCATCATCCTAACGCAAAGGCAAAGTGAATGCTGTAGAAGATGGCAGTTGAAACGAACGGAAAGCCCTCCGAGTCCAAGGGCGCAAATGGCCTCACAAATGGAAAGATCAATGGGAAGATCAATGGGCACGCAGCTCCTCCAAGAAAAGCAGCAGTAAAGAAACAAAAGAGCTTTGGTCTCTTGAGTCTTGTTGCCAGGTATGATTAGGCCGTCTGCGATGGCAGTCCTCGTGCTAACACAAGCCTAGATTGTTTGCATGGTATTCGATATACACTATTCTGCTCAGATGTCCCTCGTCGGCAGATCAGCTCACCGACACCTCTCCAAAGGTTTGCACGCCTTACTTTCAACTCAAATCCTTCGCTACACCTCATCTCGAACCCTACTACAACACATACGCAGCATCTTATGTTGATGCTGCTCGCCCATACTATGACACCCTTGACAAGAAGGTCATCACTCCTGCTGCCGCCTTTGGCACGAAATACGGAGCTCCACGAGTAGCACAGGCACAAGCTTTTGGACAAGCACAATGGGAGAAGACCGTTCAACCCAGAGTCAACCAATTCCAGGCGCTCGCTAAGGAGCAGTACGATGCAAACTTAGCTCGCCATGTTGAGACTCTTACAAAGACCACTGGGCCCTATTATGAAATTGCAAAGACGAGTGCCCAACAGACATACTATGAACATCTGCTTCCGACGTATAACACTGTCCAGCCATATGCCATCCAGGGTTACGGTTTGGCCAGTGAATTTGCTGTTAACACAGCTCTACCATATTCCAAGTGGGCGTGGACAACTGGTACGGTCTTCCTTGACCGAACTGTTTGGCCCCGATTGCGAATCCTTTATGGTGAGAATGTCGAGCCTCAACTAGTAAGGATCGGAGAGCGCCTTGGTCGATATCGAGATGGAAAGAAGTTGAAGGCAGCTGTGGAGGAGATTGACGTGTAAGTACGGATTGCAAATTTAAAGATAAGCTCCACTAACATTTTAGCTCTTCATCCGCTTCGTCTGCATCAGCATCTCTCTCGTCCATTTCCTCGTCGATTTCTTCAGCACACGCCACTACTACCACAACATCTACGGCTGCTCCATCAAGTACGGTTGAGTCATCCGTAGAACCAGAAAGCACAAAATTGAGCGAGGCAGAGATTCGAGAAAAAGCACAAATCATTGTGGCCAACGATCTCAAAACCTGGCAAGAAAAGTTCGCAAAGGCCGCCGATGAAGGTTCGGATGAGTTGGAAATTCGCATCAATGAAATCACTGACAAGATCGTCAAGAGCCAAGCTGAAGGAGTTGGCCGAGCTCTGATCATTGAACTCGAGGAGGCTGCAACCTCAAACTTCAAGGCACTCAAATCGAAAATACGATCAATTGTCAAGAATGCAAAGGAGGGAGATGATGCCGAGGATGATTTGAATCTGGCCGTTCGCAGGGCTGGTGCCGCTATCAAAGAAAAGGCTCAGGCCGTGAGAACTTGGAGGAAGAATACTGACGATGAGACCAACTCCCTCATCAGCAAAGCCTCCGAAGATACTTTCGACATCATCGATCATATTCGTGATCTTGGTCTCCAGGAAATAGGAATGAGATGGGCGTGGACAGATGGCATCACACACAAGGACTGGGCCAAATACCACCAATTGAAGAGTAAGTTTGACGAATGGCGAGTTGACGTAGAGAAGGTTGCAACTGAGCATCCTGGTCTATTGAAAGCACGAGCAGCCACGGAAGATGTTGAGGGTCACGCAATGAGCATTGCTGGAGATGCAGCTAAGGAATTGTCGCGTCTCAAGGAGACCGGGCGCTGGAAGTTATCTGCTGGCGATTCGTCTGACGATTTTAACACCAAACACATGCCAGCAGCCGCCGCTGTTGCAGGACAAAAAATCTTAGAGAAGGTTAACGAAGCCAGCGAAGCTATTGCTGGAACCACCCAAGGAACCGTCGAGTCCGTAGCTTCTGCTGCCTCTTCATTTGCCTCTTCGCAAGTCGACAATGCTCAGAGTGCTGGGAGTGCTGTTACCGAGAGTGCGAGCAGTATTGCTTCATCCCTTTCAGCCGATATCATCGGTACTTCTCAAGGTACATTAGAGAGCATCGCTTCTGTTGGAAGTGCCAGTGCCAGCAGTCTCTCTGCCAAAGCATCCTCATCTATTGTCGGAGAGGAACCTGGCGTTGTGGAGCAGGCGTCAAGCAGCATCAAATCTGCGGCCTCCGTCGTATCAAGCTCAATCTCGAGCTTGTCTAGCACAATCGGTTCAATCTCATCCTCAGTCGCCAGCTCTCTATCGGAAAGCGCCAGCGAATCCTCAGTATCTGCCACATCCGCCGCATCATCAGCGTCAAGCTCTGCCTCTAAAAAGGTTTGGGGTGGAGCTATGGCCCAGAAAGTTGAAGCACGAAAAATCATCTTTGACGATATTTTGGATGATTCGGATGACGAAACGTTCAGTGAAAAGATCCAAAGTATGGCCTCGGAAGCCGGAGAACGATACTCTGATATTACCAAGGCCGTCAGCGAAGCTCTTTTCAAGCCAACAAGTACCGATGGCTTCCCTATCACCAAGGTAGCAGCTTCACAATACTCGAGTGCTTTGTCTGCTGCGAGTGTTGCCCTTTACGGCACAGAGAAAGGGACTGGCGAAAGCGTTTCCAGCTTAGTTTCGAGTCGTTATGCCGATGCCGTTGCAGCGTAAGTCAAAAGCCTCGAAATAGAAGAGCCTCACTAACGAATAATCCAGCGCGAGCTCAGTAATCTATGGAGCCCCGGTCCCTGTGACTGATTCAATCGCATCTCAAGCGACAGATGCCTACAGTGCGGCAATTTCCGCAGGATCCTCAATTGTTTATGGAACCGGAACTCCAACGTATCAAGCGGCTCTCTCGTCTGCGTCGTTGATTGCTTCCTCAAGACTTTCAGAGGGTATCAGACTGGCTTCTGAAAGACTTGAAAAGGGAAAGAGCTATATTGCATCTGCTACTATCCAAGGACCACAAAGTCAGAAGCTTATTCACCAGATGAAAGTGCAATACTACGCAGGTATCGGAATGGCCCATGCCCAATTCACTGATTTTGTGGACGCCGCTTCGTCTGCTGTCCTCCCTCGGGAGACTCCATATCACGAAAGTCTGTACTCCAAGGCAAGTGAGGGCATTCTAGGAACGCCCACTAACCAGTATGGTGAATCTTTGGCTACAGCCACCATGTACTTGGCAAATGCGCTGTCAACGGCCTCTTCGCAATTGAATAGTGCTCTGTCCTCCCTTTCGTCTTTGGCTGGACAGACGAGTGCCCCAGCCACTGAGACTCTTGCTGCTGCTGCTTCATCTCGATTCAACGAAGCCATATCACTTGCTTCCGCATCGTACTCGAGTGTTCAGTCTGTTCTTTCGGAGCAATATGAGCAAGCATCAAGCGCAGTATCAAGTGCAGTCGTTGGAACGGAAACTCCCTGGACCGAAAGTGTTGCCTCGAAAGCAAGTGAAAACTGGGAAGCCCTCGTCACAAAAGCAAGTCTACAAGTCTACGCTGTGCAAACTCCGCACTATATTACCAGACCCCTCATATCTGCCATCACTGATTATGCTGCCCAAGCAACTGAGGTGGCCATGGCGCAATATGTTCAGGTTCAATCTTTGATTGGCGAGCTCGTATCTGGCAAAGAACCAGATTTTACAGAAAGCGTATACAGCCGCTTCGCTGCTGCTTACCCCACCGCTGCCTTTGCCTCTGCTTCGTCTTATGCCAGCGAAGCCTACGAGTCTGCAAGCTCGGTCGTAACATCATTATTTACTCCCCCACCAGCCATTGAAGACATATTGGATCTCGCATCGTCGCGTGTCAATGATGTTGTTGAGGCAGCAAGCGTCCAATTCTACGGTTCAGAAAAAGGAGCATTTGAGAAAATTACCGAGTCCGCTGCATCAGCATACAGCTCTGCGACTAGCGCAGCATCTGAGCAGATATATGGTACGACCACTGGTTACGCTGAAGCCTACCAAAGTTCCATTGCCGACGCTGCTTCATCAGCGCAAAAAGCCATTTCTGAGGCCATCTATGGAACACAGACTGGCAACATCGAATCTGTGACCAATCTTGCGGCAGATTCTTTGTCTACCGCAGCCTCAGTCATCGCAGAAAACATTTCCGCCGCTACCTCCATCGTTAGCGTACAATACTCCGCTGCCAGCGCCGGAATGAGCAGTCTGATCTACGGACCCGAACAAGGTGCCGTAGAAAGCGCGCAAGCTCGTCTCGGAGCAGCCGTTGAATCAGCCCGCGCCAAACTCGCCGAATTTGCAGCCCATGCTGGCGATGGAGCTAGCGACGCTATCAGAAAAGCAAGCGAGGGTGTGGAGGAGTTTGCAAGCAGTGTGAGCAGTGCTGTCGATGCAGCCACCAGCCACGTTAAAGATGAATTATGATTTGGGACAACGGAAACAAAATTAGGAGGTTTATAATGATAATCTGGACGACATGGCGAGGTGAAATGAGGTATGGAAGGAGGGGCATCGAAATCAACAGGATGAGAGGAAAGCAACAACGTCATTCTGCATTTGTATGAATTATCTCGCGCCGCCCTTCATTGAAAGAGGTTTCTCCTATTTTTTTGGTTTTGGCAAGCAATAGCACGAAATACCTATTTTCTTTTTTTCATGACCGAACGAACGAACGAAACTTTCCTTTTTGGACTTTGTTGTACTTGTGCGTGGTGGGTATAGCGCTGATTTTATCGCTTGATTTTTCTCTCAGTTGGGGAAACTGGTTCGATTAAGCAATGAATGATGGAAAGCACACTGTATCTAATGATGTATTTATCTTATGTACCGTACCTATCTCACGTAGCCATTGTCTTTGGAACTCACTTGAAATTGGTAACAGCTGCTTATTAGAAGCATTGCAACACTTCCATCTTGGCGAATCCAGCTATATCAATTAGCAAAATGTTGATGTTGAAATGGTAAGGATTCCGCATATTTCTAATGAGGGAGGCAGTAAATCTCCTGACAAACGCCGATATCATTCAACTGGGGCAAGATCACCACAAAGTTCTCCTTGCCCACAAATTATGATCCAATTCCGCCATCCGAGAGAAGAATAATTTGGAACAAGAGAGATAGTCGCACATGAAAGCCTGTTCAAGAATGTGGGGGTCAAGGGTGGGAACGACATCAAAATCGAAACATGGCAAGGCAAGTGTCTGAAGTATTATGTATTTTTCGTTTAGCTAATCCATTATCTCGACATAGTTGCTGGGCAAAAGTCCCGATCTGGTTCCAATTGTACCAATCCTAAAAGTTAAGTTAGTGAGAGATAGTATTGGCGCAAAATATAGGTATGAAGTATACCACCAACCAATCGTGCTATTAGCCTGCTTGCTGATCACGATAATGTCACCCTTCTCGAAAACTAGACTACCTGGTTGATGAGACTCAAAATTGTATATTGCGCGAACAAGAAAATTATTTATCTCGACGTAATTGCTGGGGAAAACTCCTGTTCTGGTCCCAACTCGACCAGTCCTGATATCAAGTCAGTGAGGTGGTATTGGAGCAAAATCTAGGTATGAAATATACCACCAGTCATTCGTGTTATTGGTTCTCTTGGTGACGGCGATAACATCACCCCGGCTAAAGACTAAATCACCTGGCTGATCGGACTCAAAAGTAAATACTGCGCGAGCAAGAAAATAAGGGTATTTCTTTGCCGGAGGAGCATAATACACCAAATTTTGAAGGGGATGAGATACTGGTCGTGTCGTCTCCATTGTCTGGTATTGTTCGGTCAACACACCCACAACCCCTCTCCTCGTTTCGTCCGAAGTCTTCAAAAGGAATTCAATATTCGGTATCGTTGTAGCGACAGCGGTTGTGGGATCTCTCAACAACAATTCCATAAATGTCTGTTGAAATTTGATGATCTCCACTGTATATCGAAGAAGTTCAGATCGGGCTTGGTCTGAATTGCAGGAAGGGGAGATGGTTAGCAAAAGATCCTTGCGAACGGCCAGAAGAAAGAACACTTCCCGTCACCAACTTCGAAGGGTTTTCCAAGCCTTGCAAATCCTATATCATATTCGCCCTGTACGTTTGTTCCGCCCTTCTCCAGAGACACCTCATCTCCATGTTTGCCTTGCTCGCTTTCCTTTCCGCCCGTCTGTCACGCCATGTATAGTATAGACTTTTGGATTCAGCAAATGCGCTCACAATTCCTGCTACCGCGGCAACAACCTCAATTCCTGACATCCTTGGTGCAACCTCTTGCGAATTGCGAATCGCGATTCTGAGGATGTTGTGCGGGGAGGCGGTTAAAGACTGTCAATAAGACAAGATACAGTAAGATAGATACACTATGACACGGCCAAGCATCAAAAGAAAATGGGCACGAAGAACTCAAGTTTAAGGAGAAGGTAAATCGAAAGGCAAAGCGTGTTAGAACGAGAGAAGAGTCGATAAGTGCTTCCTTTAGTATTTATAAGGGTACCTAGGTAGGGTAGTACAGTAAGGCAGACTTCTGCCAAAGCCAAGGTTCGTGGCACATACAGTATGGTGACGGTTGAGAGCATTGTAAAACCCCGGATGGCGGAGGTTTATCGTGGATAGGTTTTGATACTCATTATGCTTTAAAAGCCCCATTTACAATAATACGTCGGAGAAATCGAGAAGTATCATTAGCTTGTAAGTAACTCTTACCGCGGGACGTGGCGAAAGTTCCTGTAGCAGCGCGTTGTTACCAGTGTGCTAATGTGAAATTAAAGAATTGTACTGGTCTTCGAACTAGATGTATATTTACCTAGGTAGGTAGTTAGAAGTTAGCGTATGTTAAGAACTTGAAGCTATCATCGATTTATCACCGCTAGTCCAATCAACGCCCCTCCATCCCATCAGCCTCTACAGATCATTAGCGAGAACTTAAACTAATGATAAAATGCCCAGTATCGTTGTATTCAAATTAACCTATCTGGCGAAGTAAAGTTTGCAGATAGTCCTCAAACTTGCGGTTGGAACTTCTGCGGTAAAATATTCCTCCTCCGCCACCCCAATCCCCACTCATACCATTGAAACCACTATCAATTCCTGAAAAAGCCCTGGAATAGTAGCTGCACACATAATTGGTCAATAATTGAGAGGATAGATGACATCTGCAAGCACATATCTTTTCAACATTCCACAGAAGTGGTGCTTTGTAGTGGTTACCATACTAGGCTGAGGCGTAAATGTAATATTTTTCAGCTCCATCCTTCTACCTGGAGCACTCCGCCGGTTCTGGCTCTCAAACTCCCTCTTCCAGGGCGTAATCCTGAAATCAGAGTGTCTTTTCCTATCCTCACAAACTCTCTACCTGTTCCACTATCTTCTCAACAGATCCCAAATGTTCTCCCTCCTGCAAGAGCGCTTTCTTCAACCTATGTTTCCAGTATCAGCGATCCACAACTAATCCCACAAGCCAAATATAAAACCGGTAGAAAAACTTACCTCTCAAAGCCAAATCTAAAATCCGCTTCATCTACAGCAAATGTGATTCTGAACCACCCTGGAACCTCGCTCAGGAAGGACTGCCCCGTTGCCAACCAAACACCATGATCCAACATTCTATACGCCAGTCTCGTCTCCTCTTCAACTGTGCGCTCTTTCATGAAGTTACCGAGGTCAAGCCATATGAAAGGACCGCAATTTCTGACATTCGCTCGAATCATCAGCTTCTATCCTCTTTATAGAACAAGGAAAGCTCCCTGAAATATGACACAGGTAAGAAAAAGTGAGACTCACGCAGCGATATACTTAATTCCCAACGCCTTGAACTCCGTCGTGCACAACTCATAAGCCTTACTCAAGCGAGCGCTCATCTCGGCGAAATACTGATTCAGATAGACGGTATCGGTGAGAAGCAGTGTCCAGGCATGGTCGGCAAGCGAAGATGCCCATGAAAAATTTGCTACACCCGCCATGGCGATGTGCAGTGTTGGGTTTTGAGGAGAAATTAAAGCGCCAATTCGGAGACCGTTGGCAGAGAAGTCTTTGCTCATTCCGTAGAGAACGTGCGTGAGTGATGGGTCGAGGTAGGGTGATGTATCGATAGAGAGAAGGGATGTGAAAGGGATTGGGTTAGGAATGTCGGTGCTGGTGTAGGTGGCTTTTGCGTAGACTTCGTCGCTGTTTGGGTTGTGTTAATACAATGTCCGATTCATACAATACAGGTGACAGAAGAGCGGTATATTCAAGACTCACCTGATTAAATGAATGCCATATTTACCACACAGCTCTGCGTACGCCTCCAATACGTTTCTAGGATAACATCTATTCAACAACATTTATGAATTAGCTTGATATTTCATAATTTCCAGAGAACAGTGGCAAGGCTGGAAGAATGAACACTCTCAGATATTGATCCTATTCCCCATCCGGAGATTACCCATCCCAAGAATTTGGAATCAAACTCACCGGCCCAGTGGATTATGGGGATTACACAGCAAAAGTGCCTTAACCACCACTCCCCTCTCCCTCGCCTCAAGAAGTGCATTCTCATGATCTTTGACCGCTTCCAACCCTGTCACGTCGTTCTCGCCCACCGAGACAAAGATAGGTTCTACCCTATTGCAAGTTAGTCAATCATCCTTTTCGTCCCGTTCCGCTGGGGCCATTCCATCTCCCCACCTCAGTCCCATTCATCGATCCCACCCCCTCATCCATGCAGCATGCAGCATGCACCCCAACCTGCCTCTACCCCTCAAAAAGCAAAAGAGAATAGCAAAAGCAAGCAAAACAGAAGCACAGAAGAAAAGAAACAAACAAACTAACGCAGATCGTTCCCTCATATCGCCCGGAAACCCCACATAAAGAGGTCGCACAATCAATACTCCATCGCCCGGATCACAAATCGAGAAACATAACGCGTCTATCACGGGACCTACGCCGTTCATGACTGTGATCTGGTTTGCGGAAATGGGTGAGTGGGGTGAAAAATGGGTGTTGAGGAAGGTGGAGAGGGCGTTGCGGAGGGTAAGTGTTCCAACGGGGCCGGTGCCGTAGGTGAGCACTGTTGGGGGTTTGGTTGTTAGTTGTTAAATTTGTTGGTGGTGAGGGGACCATGGGAATAGCAGAATGGAGGTGCATGGAAGAGATAGGTACTTTTGGAAGTCACGTTGATGTTTTTGGTGAGGTAGTCTGCGATTTCCGAGTGCCTTGATTCGAAATGCTGTATCAGCAGTTGCAGTTGAAGATTGGAAGAGATAGGGAGGGAGAGGAAATTGAGAGGGAGTCGTAGGGTGAGCGAGGAAGGAGATTACATCAATTTGTTCTCTGCTACTCCCATGGCCACAATTCCAGTCGGATTGGATGAGGAGTAAGGGTTTGCCCATACTCTCATCAGGAGAGTCCATGATTTATTTGTGTTGATATTGTGCAGAGCACGGGTTGAGAGGGGAGACATTCTTGATGAATTGATTTAGCCGGTGCTAGATAAGGGGTTTGGACCAGGGATTGATTGAGCTTCAAGTGAGATGCAGATGGAAGGTTTGTCGAAGGGATAGGACGAGCACTTGATTGAGAGGATTTGTGGATGTTTTTATCCTTCGAGGGAACAGGGAGATATTCTGTAGATGGACAGAGAGCGGATGTGGTAGATCGCCATTTGCTGCGGGTATGCGTCAGTAGCGGTGGGGAAGGGCGCACGAGGGGCCGTATCGGCTGCCATGTGCATCGACTTCAAACAAGTCAAGCATCACGACATATCTAGCAATACTTGTCAATAGGAAAACGTCGTGAGAAAAACGAAGGAACACCAAAACTCAAAAAATAATAGCAAGGTAGCGTTAATTCATCACGCAGGTGTTTTGTTGCCATGAAACAGGTCTAATTCGCTTGGTACATAATTTGGTATACAAATCCCAGCGCCTTTTCTATAAGATTTCATCTAATCTTCATCCCAGTTCTGAGTCGTCTTAGCGGGCTACTTCATGAAAGATTAGTGGGGGGTGACTTACAGGGTTTGGTCCCGGAGGTTTTGGACCTCCAGCTTGTCGCGCAACAATGATTTGATCAACAGAAAGAACAGTCCTGGCAGCTTCAGTAGCGAGCTTGATTGCCCAACTCTTCGAGATCATGAGATCTAAAATACCCTCGTTCTTGGCATCGAGAATACCGGTATTGTCGTCATTCTATTGAATCATTAGATTTGCACAACAGATATCTCAAACCAACTTACCTCAATGTCAACACCGGTAGACCAGTTATCTTTCTTGTGGTGCGCAGTGTAAAGTCTGCTCAGAACTTCCGTGGCATCAAGACCAGCACTTTCCGCCAATGTGCGTGGGATAACCTCAAAAGCCTCACCAAACTTGCGGATCGAGTACTGTGCCAAACCAGGAGTCTTGTCACCGTAGGCTTGTATCCGCTCAACAAGTTGCATTTCTGTGGCTCCAGCACCTGGTACGAGTCTAGGATCCCTGGTGATAGCCTTCACAACATTAACTCCGTCATCCACCGCGCGCTCAACATCATCGAGATGGTTTTGGGTGGCACCTCGAAGTAAAATTGTGGCTGTCTTCGTGACTTCGTTGTCTTGTCTGAAGACAGTCACTCTGTCACCTCCAATCTCGAGTGTCTCTACAATGTCCACGCTTCCCATCTCATCTGGCATTGGAGCTCCTAGTCTAGCTAGGGGTGTAGCACCAACGACCCTACACAATCTGCGAAGCTCGAATTTGCTGAGAATACGAATGACGAGAATTCCAAACCTGTTGAGATAGTGCATAGCAAGCTCTCCAACTGTAGAACCGGCAACAACAACTCGGAGGCCAGAATCGTATAACTCCTTGATTGCAGTCTCAAGTTGACTTTCCTCTCCCTTTGTGAAATCCATCATCTCCTTGGCGTTGTGTAGCAAGACCGTACCTTTGGTCTCGGTCTGGCTGGTGTCGATGGGGCATGAGTAAACGCCGACCTTCGCTCTGACTGCCTTCTTAACAGATCCATCTGGCTCCCGACCGAAAACCATACCCTTCACCACCTTGCTCTGCTCCAAGCTACCTCCCATGATTTTGACGACGCGGACGTTATCGACGTTGAAGTTGACCGGGTTCTTTGGCAGCACTGCAAGGACAGCTTCTGATACCAGCTTTGCGAGAAAGTCTTCGTTACCGTTCTGTTTGCTGGCAATGACGGTTCGGATAGCTTTGCTGAGCTCGGCCTGCGACCTGATGTCCTCTACCTTGTCCACAATCAGGTTCTCGAGCTCGTTCAGAGCAAATGTTTGTGCCAACTCGTAACCTCGAATAACATCGGCGGACTTCAACCCCATCCGCAGCAGATCCTCGGCCTTCTTTAAAAGCTCTCCCGCCAACACGATAACCAAGTTTGTCGCATCTCCCATCTCGGCCTCTTGTTGCTGACTTGCCATAACTACAAGCTTCGCAGCTGGGTGCACTACATCAAGTTCGCGGAGGATAGTGGCGGCGTCGGAGGTCAGAATCATCTTCTGCAGATGATTGATGACGATCTTGTTTCGTCCATATGGTCCTAGTGATGTTTGAACCGTAGAGGAGATAGTGCGGCATGCATCGATGTTGCGGAGGACGGCTCCATCTTCAGACTCATAGCTTGGATGGTGGTTAGAATGCTGGACCGACAGGCAGAAGGGAGTGGAAAGAAGATATATATTTACTTTTGATAACCGTTCTTGAAGAGGCCAGCATTTGGGGCATTTGGGATATTGAGAGACATCTTGGCTGTGTATTAAGTTTCGCAAGCTTTCAGGATTATAAATTCCTTGAAGCGATTTGAATGTGTTAACTCGCAGGCGCGTCTTCATACTCCAGCAACAAAAAATCCTAGCGTGCCGCGTTGGGTGTAGCCTTGATGTATCGGATTAAAGGTTTCACCGGTGTTAGACGCCGGCCAATGGGGGGATCCATTAGACGCAGAGCTTGGCAAGGCTTCATCCTCACTGGGGCAAGAAGTGAGGACGGGCATCTCCCTTCTTGAACATCAATCTCAACAGCATTCACAACAACCAACTTCCGAATTCAACAACATCAATCATTAAGTGTGCCCACTCATCAATATAATGGCACCTACAGCTGGTGAGTGCATAGTTGTTTCCCCTTGGCTTCAGAGCTTCTTTAAGTTGTTTGTTATTGCGTCTGTTCCTATCTCGCTTTCCCTTATATCGCGACCTCGAGTACGGGGCGCTCTCGCTTTCTAATGGCCAGACCACCACATATCTCATCGAACTCTTCACTCTATTCTCACCCTATTCAGTCCTACCCACACAAATGATTGCATTGCGGAAATATGGCAAGTCAATCTGTGCCCTGTAGGATGGGTTGAGCTGCATACATCGATATCAGCATATAGATCTGTTATCACAAGCCCAGAAATGCAGAGGTGCACTTTTTTTTTTGAAGCGGTAGAGGCATTGGGATCGATCGTCCGGATTCTCGTCCAGCCAGATTGATGTATGGTTCGTCGATTTGGCCGATCCGATCGGGGAGGCTGAGACTTGCAAACCAAAGTCCTCGTCGATGGGACCACCAACATATTTGACACATCATTCGATTTTACGAGTCTACGAAGTCAAACACCTCCAATTTGTGTGATTCCTTCTATGATGGACCCCAGTTTCTGCCTCGAGGCAGGAGCAATTCTTCTGAACACTTCGACGGGGATCGTTTGTCACATTCAACGCAGCAACTCCTTTCCTCTCTTGGTAAAGGTGTATTCTTTTTTTGATAGACCGCAATGTTCCTTCGAAAATTTACAACCTAGGCTTGACATCCATCGCCAGTCGCCCATTTCCGAGCTAGTTGTTTAGGAATATGGTTACGACAGGGGCTCAAGCGAGCATCCAAGCGAGAGCAGGACCTGTCCCGTCTATCCGTCAACCTCTTCTGCTTATTCACAGCTCGTAATTTTTTGTTTGCTGAGGTGAATGAGTCGTTCCTAGCAACAGAAAATGTGGATGAAAGGAGATGCTAACATCATTTTCGAAATTAGGTATCATTCCTCCACCTCTTGCCCCCACCGTTGAGGAAGCATATCGACGAAAATGCATCCAGCTGCGGCAACGAATGAACGAGGTCGATGAATCGAACGCCACCGCAAACCAGCGCCTCGTCCGAATCGGCCGCGAGATTGAAAAAATGCGTCTTGAAAGAGCATTCCTCCTGGAAAATCTCGCCAAACGCACAAGCACCAACGTTGAAGATTCCGAGGGTAGTCCTAGTCCACCCCCAACAGTAAGTTCCGACCTCCAACTTTGCAGTTTTAAGCTTATACAAACGACTAATAGTCTCCCCTCCTGCAGCCCAAGGAAAAACCACTCCGTACGAAACGTGGTCATCGTAAACCCTCCTTTCTTCAAGAAGTACCTAGCGTTGGAGCAGCATTTGGTGGCGGGTCTCCATCTTCTGAAACGTTTTCCCATACCAATCTTGATCAGCCTCCAACCACTCAACCCAAGTCAAATGGTTATGGAGTAGGACCAACTCGTCGCCCGAAGAATGCATTTGATGTCTATTGTAACGAAAAAAGGCATTCTATTACTGCGGACGAGGCAGAAGTTGATCGCATCTTGGCTGAAGGATGGCAGCGACTGACTAAGGAGGAGAAAGAGAGTATCCAAGCTCGATTTGAGGAGCAAAAGAAGAGTTTGGAAGTGGAGAATGGAAGTACAAATGGTGGCCCTGCTGTGGAGGCGAAGGGAGAGCGAGAGGATGAGGATGTTGAGATGGCTGATGACGCTGAAGGTGCACTCCCAGTGGTCAATCATGGATAGAGGACCAGTGGGTGCATTTTCGTGAATTGATGCATGGGTAGAGGAGTCTTCGCCTGAAGCTTCCGATATGTTTGAATTTGGTGTAGGTTTTGCAATACTGGGGGAGTTTTCCATGGTAAGGATGGCAAAATTTGGGGTCTGGAGCTTATTACACTTTATTCACAATACTGTATCTCAAAGAGGAAAATTTCAGACTGGCTTTAGAAGAGCTATGACAAGAGCGTCGGATGAATCATGTCAGTTAAATTTGTACTAGGGACCTACCAAGGAAGGTATTTGATGAAATGATGGTAAATCATGAATGTGCCCTTTGCGGCGACCACGTGGGTTTTCTGCCGAGCGGTGAAATGGTTGACGTAGCTTGCCCAGTGCATTGGATTTGGCAGTGAACCAAGTATCTCAATTTTATTATCATATGCAATTGAGCCGGCATTCAATGTCGACAGAGTACATTCCCATTTGACTGCCTGCCCGCCATTCTTAGTGTATATCACTAATGGGCCACACCTTCTGATTTCCCATCGTCTTACAGCCTCATCTTTGTGTACCATCCTCCACTATGTCTACCACCACCGAAACCAGCCCTCTCCTCCGCAACAAGGTACCACGAAACGTAACCTTCAATCCCAACCCCGAAATTCTCATCGCAGCTACACCAAGCAACGTTCTAAACAGCAAGCTCCGTCGTCGCAACAGCCACGGCTCACCAGCTCTCACATTCCCGATCACGCCCGCCCCAAAATCGGCCCTCAAAGAACAACCAAAAATGCACAGAAACTTAAGATTCTGCCCAACCCCGACTTTGGCGAAGATGGGCCGGACGAAGAGAGCGGGAGGGATGTTTACTCGCAGTATACACGAATCAAGGATCCCACGGCCCGCCGAGATGCTGCTCGTCTGGGAAAGGCAGACCGGGAACGACTACCGCGTGTAACGGCGTACTGTACGGCGAACAAATACCAGATGGACAATCTAATGCGATTTCTGAAGGGCAGGGGAAAATTAAAGGGTGCCAATCCGAAGCTGTTTGATGAGTGTATCTATACGCCGTATAATTACCGTCCGATGAGGGAGCAGGAAAGGAAGAGGTCGTTAGAGATACACAGTATGCCTGCGTTGAGGGAGCGCAGACACTCGGATAGTGCGATCGAAGTTGACGAAACGACCAATAATCGAAGGGAAGATCTGGTGGGAGAGGCGAGCGGGAATGGAGAGATCAGTCGTATGCACTCGGGTATCGTAGAGCACATGAATCATCATCCCGAGGAGGGTGAAATCCCAGACTTTGACATCATAGTTCACACGCCCGAGATCTTCCTCTTTGACTACGGCGTTGTAGTTATCTGGGGTATGTCTCTCAAGGACGAAACACGCTTCCTGAAGGAAATTGCCAAATTCGAGAATGAGAAATTGGCACCGGATAACATCGAGACGGAGGAATTCAACTTCTACTACACAAAGGAATATCAGGCGAGGATATACAATGATTTCATCACTTTGCGGGACAAGGGGAATTATATGACGAAGTTGGCTATTTCTCACGCTTTGGCGCAGAGTGTAAAGGTTCGTCCCGCTTGCCAACTCATTCTAGTCTATCCTTTTGGGTAATATTCACTACTGACTCTAACCAACAGACATCCCTCTTCGAAGAACTAGTTGATGTCACCATCTCGACCTGCAAAGAAATTCCCACTCAAATTGCTCTTACCGGCAAGATCGCTCTCACGCGCAAAGAGATCAACATGCAAATTGGCGAACTCTTCATCTTGCGAATCAACATCCATCTCAACGGTTCCGTGCTCGACACGCCCGAGCTTTTCTGGTTGAACCCCAGCTTGAACCGGTCTACCAGGCCGTGAGAAGTTATTTGGAGATGGATCAGAGGGTGACATTGTTGACGGAACGATTGGATGTCATTGCGGATTTGTTGGCGGTGTTGAAGGACCAGTTGAGTCATGGTCACGGAGAGAAATTGGAATGGATTGGTAAGTTGTCCCTCCCATAGCCCCCTTGAAGGGGGAAAGCAATACCTTCAAAGTCATGATGTGCTGATCTGTGGAAACAATAGTAATTGTCCTAATCGCCGCCGAAATTTTGGTTGCTGCGGTCAATATTGTAGTCGATTTGTACGCTGGTGTAGACTAGTTCAACAGCAACGTTCGCAGTAAATACCATCAACACTGTACTTCCTGTACCCTATATAAAGCATTGCTTCGACGCGTTTTTGTTTCCTCTGTGTATAGAAGCGCGAGCGATATTGGATTTTAAATTGAAATGTTGTCTATATCAAATTTCCTTTTTCTCTCATCCCTCGGGATTGCGTGTAGATAAGTGTTCAGGGACGTTGGCGAAGATTAATGATTACAAGCTATTTTGACGAAGCATTTGTGGTCCTAGCTTGAGCTCTTGCAAAAATTTGCATGTCTTATGATTTCTGGGGAATATTTATTTCGCGTTCAGTTCCTAACTTTTGCCTCCTCCTACCCTTACTCTCTTCACACGATGTTAAGTAATGTTCGCACCCCTGTGATTCAAAATGTGAGCAGTGTGGGCATGTATGCAATAATCAACTCTAGAAGGTGTAATGAAAGACATCCATTTGGTCTCCTAAGTTTTTGCTAAATAGAATGTGGAAGAGAAGGGAAAGTGAAACCATTCTGTTCCCAAGAAGAAGTGAGATTTTCCAAAAGAAATTCCGTCAAGGAAGTTTCCATGCCTACAACCCGTTATGCTTTTGATTTAAACTACCGCAAAAAGCCATTTACTTCCTCCTTCTCAAACACAATGGATTCAAACCAACCCACTGGCAATCACAGGGAAGACCATTTCCTTCCTCGCATGTCCAAGTCCACCTCCTTCACTAGAATAGAGCTGATTCTCACCCAAACTACTCGATGTCTTTCTCCTCGGCCCCAAACTAGGCATGGAATTCCCTCCAGCAGTGGTCTGTTGCGTCTCGGTTTGACGGCGGCGGAGTTGGAGGGTGACTGATTGTTGCTGTTGCTGGAGTTGGAGTTGAGATTGAGAGAAGGGATGATGTTGTGTTTGTTGAGGATGGAAATTACTAGGTGCAGTAGCTATACTAGGAATGATGGGCATTCTGCGACCGCGCGTTGATGCGTTGGAACTGTTTGTAGAAATGGAAGCCGAGCGGCTACGGCTATTGATGTTTGCGGCTGCTGCCGAAGACGATACTAGTTCTCGATGAGCCAAAGATGACGATGGAATAATAATTGGACCATGATCAGAAGGGGATTTTGAATGCTGCTGTTGGCGATGATGGAGCTTTTGTCCTGCTAGTTGGATCTGTGGATGTGCATGTGCACGCGGTGTTGATACCGTTGACGTTGGTGATTGATGATGGATTTGCTGGCCACTTATTGATGCAGTCCTCCTTGAGTTTCCATGCGATTGTTGGGTGGGCGTACGATTCTTGTCTTTACCCCCATAAACACTCATAATGTGTGCAAAATCAATACTTGCGGGTAGCTGACTGAGTCTTTTGATGCTTTGCATGTTGCTATCCATAAACATTGACATACGGTTCATGGCATGCTTTTGCTCGTGCTGCTCAAATGATGATGGAGCCTTAGAAGACTGTGTCGCTCTGTTGATGTGGTTGTCTGCTAATCTTAATGGAGCGTCATCTTGAGATCGTTTCGGAGGTGCTTGGGGTTCGATTTCGATGGCTTGTTTGATCTGGCTGATTGCGTGTTGGAAATCAATGTTTGGATCTTGGTGTGTGAGAGCGCGGAAAGCCTTGGGACTTGACACGTTGGAGGCGTGTAGTTGTAGATCTTCGGTTAGGATGAAGAAGGATCCGTCATAGACTTTACGACGGATGAGGTTCCAGCGTGTGCGTGCTGGATTCTTTTCCAGAGTGGGAGCGTAGATGGAATGAGTGGATAGGCGAGAGTAGAATGTTTCGAGACGTTTGGCAATTCGGGAAAGGATTGTAAGGAGGTACATTGAGAGCTTGATTGTAAGCTGCAGATGTATTAGATTTGATCCTGAGAGAGTAAATTTCAGATATGGGGAGAGTCTTGCCTGTTTCTCACTTGCACCTGCCATCTCACTGACAGCCTCGAAGATGTCCATTCCAGCACAAACCTCATGCAAAATTTCCTCAAGAAATTCAACATCCAATTGAGTAACTGCTTGAGCAAACTTTAAGATGCCATTCTCCTGGAATTGAGCTCCATGGCTGTTGCAAACGAACTGTCCGATTTGAGCGATCTCGTTGGAAGCGCTGGCAGAAGCAGGAGACGATTGTGCTCTGGTGACTATGCCAATGATATCGGGAAGTTGATCTCCTGTTCCAGAATTTACCAGTGCATAGGAAAGTCGCAAGTACATTTCTTGGAGTTTTGCCTAGATTCCATTAGTGTTCCGAATAGCACAGCGTTGGAAGTAGCTCACCCCGAATATTGTCGAAAATCCATTCTGCATTAGTCGAGACTGGAATTGATAGAACTTTCGAACACCGCCCATGTTGAAGAGACCTTCCGAGAACCAGACTTTTGAATCTTCCATAATGTTCTTGACCTCAAAGTGAAGTGTAGTCAAGCTTTCCACGCATGTACGCAGGTACTGGTACCATGTATCGTAGAGATCACTTGTTTCTGTAGATCGTAACTCTGGTTTGGCTGCCAAATGTCCAATGAGATACTTTGATAGCAAACTGGATACTTCGGGGTTGTTAGTATGCGCGAGATCGTCGAAGGTCTTGCTCGCATCCAATCCTGCACTAGCTGCAACAATGAGCGTCCCACCAGGGTGCATGGGGAGGAAATCCGTGATATCGTACACAAGGCCATGGACACCAATCCACATTCGGCTGTTGGGTCTATGACCAGTGTTTTGCGCAAGTTGAGACATAGAGATTGTGGGAATTGTGGATGAAATAGACTGAGGGGTCATGAAGATATCTGCGTTGAAGTTAGAAACTTTCCAAGAAAGAGGGAAGATATCTAGTACCGAGCATGAATCTCCTTTCGGCGAACGCTTGTGAAAGAAGAATCTCTGCAGATTCTTTTGTTGAAGTCCAATTTTCGTATAGAGCTTGCCTTATACCACTAAGAAGGATGTCAGTAGTTACCATAAATCATATCAAAAATACAACTCACGACATGATCGTCTCATACACTGAAACCGAGCCACATATGTATAGGTACCCTCCTAACCCGCCCCGACTCTTTGATATCAAAAGGTCACAGACTGTCCTTCCTTGCTCAACAATTGAGGTATTGATGTATCGTGGCTCCATTTGTTTTGGAACGAGATCTTTTGCCACAGAATCATACACAAGACCATTTTTGTCGCGAGAAAATGCAGTATGCACTTCCAGTCGGCCATGACGAACGTAATCTCTTATCTCATCTTCGTAGGGGAGCTTTTCTCGAGATTGTGCTCCGACGAACAAGATATTGCGACCGTAGCCAGATCGAGTTCGTGATTGCCAGAATCCTCGAAAAGGTGCAATACCAGAGCCACCCGCAAACATTGCGATAGGAACAGTCATTGACTCAGGCAATTGAAAGTTAAGGGGTCGGGAAACACCAATAAGTAATTCTTCATGTTCTTCGAGGTCAAGGCCTGAATCATGGGACGGAATTGGGTTGAGAAATCCGCTGCTTACTCCATGTCGGACTGAGGACTCTCCAGGGACCGAGAGAGTAGGGCTTATATTGTAATCAGACCTCGAAACTGTGAGATCAACAGTGCTTGGTAACAACTCATCTGAGTAATTAGAAATACTGTATGTTCGTGGGACCTCAACTGGGATCAACTTAGCAAGCCACGACAGATCGGAAAGATCGAAAGCTTGGTCCCAAATCGCAGGCTTTACTTCGGATACAGCCAGTTGGAGGAGGTCGCCGACTGTGCCCTTTACGGGCCATTTCTCGGAAGCGAGAACTTTGAGAACAGTATTAGAAGACGCGCGCAAGGCAAGGTGGAACTATAGCAGCACGTTAGTCGTAATTAATTTGGTTGTGGAGGGGAGCATACGGCCATAACAAGTTCTTTGGTCAAAGGGGCAATATGACCTCGTCTAAGGATGTCGACGACAGTCAATTTTACTGAAGATGCCTCTGAGACCGAAGCAAGATGCTTGGCAAACCTCGTCCATTCAATCGACTTCTCCGTCGAAACAGGCTGATCGATAAACTCTTCAAGTCCTAATGCGGTTGTGATCTTAGCAACTTCAGTCCAAGAATTCTGTGGCATAACTGCAAGTCTATCTCCTGGCTGAAACGTGACTCCGGTGTCTTGAAGATCAAATGTGATCATTCCGGTGGAGCGGGAAGGGTCCGAATCGATCGACTGTCGGCTCATAATTCTGGCTTTGAATCTGCACTCTTGAAAAGTTCCCCTCAGCTGGTGGGGCTGGAGGTCAATTGCGCCTCGGAACGGGTCAAGTCGTTCTTTCATCGAGTCCGATAATGTCTTGTGGACTTGTTCCCACGGTCTCCCATTTTGCTCGCCTGCTCCCGCATTCCCGTTTGTCTCACTTCGTCCTGTTTTGGCAACAACTTCAAGGAACCCATATACCTTATCTGCGTTGTGTTAGCAACCAAAAATCTACAATAGATTCCAAGGAATTCTCACATCTATGAGTTCCCATCCATCCTCGTTCACCCATATACGATTCCACAAGACCTTCCAAAACACCTTTAAGTCGATGATTGTTGCTTGCCTTCACAAATGCCGGGACTTGGTAGTTGTATTCGATAGCAGCAATGAAAGCCCTAATGTTCATGGGAAGCCATGCTCGTAGGTGCAGTGCTTCCAAGCCCAGAAAGCTGTCGTACTTCGTTCGGCCCATAAAGGCATCCATCAACAGAAAAAGCGGAAGTGCCAGACCCGATAGAGCTGGAACTCTTCTAGATAGTGGTGCGCTGAACTTTGCATATCTTTGACCCCACTTAAGAAATTATTAGCTATGATCATATGTGTATACGGAGGCTCATACCTCTACTGGGTTAGCAAAGTTCTCGCCTGAATTTGGGTTGACGCTGATCTTATGGAAAACGTTTGGGAGTTGATCAATTATGTCTTTGAGCTTGACGAGCTCTCGAAGGAGGCCCTCCTCGTCTTTCAACATTACCATTTCTTGACATCGGGTTATTATTTCAACCCCTGGAATGAAACAACCATGAGAGTCTGCCATACAAAGAAGGAACATTGCCTCTCCTCTGTCCTTGAAAACCTATATAGATGTCAGGAATGGTGTCGTCACTCACAGAGCATACATTTACTTACTGGCCATCTTAGATCCATATTCTCGCATCGTGGAAGATATGGATGAACAGATGTGTGATCTCTCAACTTATAGTTGTAAATAGAAACGTCAAACTGCGTCAAATGAGGAAGTACTCTTCCCATCCGAGTGCAGATTTGACGGAGCGGAATGGCAACATTTCTTGGTATTCCCTTTGTCTCTTCTTCTTCGTCATCAGCTTCCCCAGAAATGTTGCGGAAGGTTCCAGGTGGAGCAGCAACGCTGATTCCCTCGCTCCCATCGTTGGCCTCCTCGTATCTGTACACACTGGCTAGAATTCCAAGGCATACAGTTGCTGCCCAAAGAGCTGCGTCAGGTATTATGTCTGGAGTTCCGAAGACCAGGGGAAGAGCAAGAATAGACTCTCGGACCTTGCCACGGGCAACAACACCGGGCATTCGTTCACACAGATCTGACCAAACTCGACCTTCCGACAGAGATAGTGCAATGGGCGATTCTGAGGGGTCGGGAGGGCAAAATCCGTGGGTTGAACTAAGGTATCCATCCTTCCAACCGGTTAATGGGCCAATTTCCATTGCTCGCGTCAAAACCCGTCGAGCAGGCGCACCAAGCGCAGCAGCAAGAACATCTAGATCGAGTGGATTAAGCGAATCCGCATTTTTCAAGCCTTTGGTAACTTGTCTAGGTGGTGCCTCTGGTAGTAATAACTCGTTGATTGTTTTCCGCTCTTGCGACCTGAGACTATCGCCCAATCTGGCTCTCTCCACAGACTAGACAGAAGTTAGAAGTTATATTCGAGGGCCGTTGAAAGGTACACATACATCCATTGAGGCACGCGAAGACACTGAAGAGTCGCGATTTCCAGCCCAGGCGCACCCCCGAAGAGCGCTCTGACTTCTCCCTGCTGGACACATTGAGCGACCTCTCGATCGTGTCACCGGACACGAACTTTCCGACATGATAATTTACTGTAGTGGCGTTGCGAAAGAATGAATGAATAGAAGAAGCTCGAGTCCAGCTCTTGAAAATTAAATGATATAAATTGAATTATTGAGCGCCGGCGCAAATCAACACAAGGAGTAAGATCACCGGATCAGGTACTCGATAATAGTCAAAAACTAATAACGCTGGAAAAAAAGAGAAGAGAACCAAGAACAGTTTTCGGATGAGAAGCAGAGAACATAAGACGGCAGCTCTTGGACCAGCCAAGGCCACCTTCCAAGTGACTGACATGCCACGGAGAGGAAATCTACTTGGATTGTGGTGCAATCCCATCAACTAGTTTCAGTGCTTTTCCCCAAGGAAAATGCCGCCAACGGGGATTATTGGCTTCTTGCGATCTTATTCGAGAGCATAGTGCCAAGTATAATGTGAGCAGACTTCACAACATGTTGCTGTGGCAGACAAGCACTTTGCCTTGACAGCATGTGAGGTCTGAGCTCTGATTCTCGGCCTCTCTAGGCCCTATTCCTCATTCCACCTGCGTCTCCACAGAGCCAGAATATTCCAATTGGGCATCAATTTCCAGCTGCCAAGATATAGAGAGGAGAGGGTGGACGAAGATGTGACAAGGCGGCTGCGCTGGAGTGGACGCCGTTTGAACTCCAAACTCCCGTGTTTAAAATTTGGGAAAATATGTTGAAGGACATCGTTTTCACAACTTCTGGTGGCTGAACTGTTATGCCTTGGGTGTGATGATCAAACGATTGGAGCTCCGACGGAAAGCTCCTGAAACAGGGGGCAAAATCAACAAGTGTTGATCAACAGCAATTGCCGGCCTGAAAGCCTGAAACCGATCAGATCGATAAAGTAAAAGTCGCGCTTTGAGCCTCATGAGCTGTCAGTCCCATAATAAGAATAGTCTTCCCGCCTTGATGTTGATTATTGTGTTCGTCTGATGTTCGTTCGCTACTCAATCAAGACAATGTTTCAGACTCCGATGCTTACCCCAGGTTCTGCTTTCATCCCTGAACAATGCGGTCAGTTGGGAACATGCCGAATTGAAACTCGGACGAGCCGCCAGGAATGATGGGATGAGATGGGCTGGTCCTTTCTTGCAGTACGGACTACTACCGCAGCTGGGAGCAGGCGAGACATCGTAGATAGACCGAGTGGACGAGTTGCAAAAGGAAACCTATAACGTTTGATTTGGTGGAATACCTTACCATGCTAGGAGCACCTTCATGGAAGGCGACTCAAGGACTTCCGCGCATCTACGGAGTTGTCTTTATCCAAGTGGTGAAGTTTTGCACAATGGTCAAAAAGGAGGGACTGAAGGCGAACTTGGGCTGGGGGATGAGGAATGACGAGTTTCAGCAGATGGATGGGCCTTAGAGTACCTATCACGTGAGGGCAAGTCTAGTATATTCAAGAACAAGGCGTTAGTCTGCATCATTGCGCCTGAAAAATTAATATTCTAGTTTGGCTTTCCATATTTTAATGAAGGCGCCATAATCTGACATGGTAGAAAGAGGAGGATCACGTGAAAACTATCATTCAAAGGATAGTTGTCAAGAAGCACAACCCGACATCCTCCTCTCTTACAGTACCACAAACGAAGTTCACGCCCATACAAACATGCCCTTACTCGACTCACGTCAGAATGGAAGGCATACAACAGTTCTCAATCTATTCTACCGTCTATCTCGGATTTGCGGAGAACATTGTTGAATAAATTTGGGCAGTGTTCAGACCACTCTTGCTCATTATTCCATGGAAGAAAATCAACAACATCAATAGATTCACAGCTGGAAAAACTAACCACACAAACTCTTCTTTAATATATAAGATATCCTATCTAAATATCTTAAATTGACGGCTCCGATTATAACTCCCAAAACTTATAGTTGACCTGTCTCACGCGTGCTGAGTTTGCCGAGGTTTTGCCGTCAAGGCAACAGATCAAGTTGACGCGCAAACCTGTAAAATGACAGTACACATACCTTACATACTCTGCTTTCCATGCCTGTCCTGTTATTTTCTCCGAAGATGGAAATCAGATCCAAAAATTGATACATCAAGGTCAAATAACCATCAAATTCATCTATTACACAATGGTAAACCCAGGGCAATCATCTCTTGCAAACAGTATCCAACCAAATCCTGACTGTGAGCTCTCACGGGAAGCTAGTATATTCTTCAAATCCATTTTTTGATCAATTGCACTGGGCTTTCGACGAAGAACGGCTTTTCGAGCAATCTTTTGAATATGTGCCTTTTATTATTCTTTCCACTATCCTAACTCAACTCTAGACATCTCACGCCTGGCAGCTATTTCGAAATGCAATAACTCGCTTTCCCGGGCCTGTCCGATAACGGGACGCAACTCCCAGATTCGCATCTCGGGAAATAGAATGCCTTAATACTTAAAGCGTCGCAAAATATTGGCATACCGCTTAATAACATTACGCACTATACTAAATAGCTCAAGGATATAGAGTTCTTTAGAGTAAACTCAACGCTACACAAGTAGCTTAGTAACTCGTGGCCTAGGGGTAAAAAAGAGAAGGCACCTAAGCTATAAAGTATAATCAACACGTTAAATAGATTAATTAATTTTACTCTTGCTATATTGACGAGGGTGCTAAGATAGCAACTTAAGGAGGTTTAAGCTTTTTTGACTAGTGTTAGAAAGGATATTAAGGACATAGGGGACTTATGCTTACTGGCCCGTGTGAGTTTTTAATTATCTTGAAGTTCATTACTTAAAGGCTAATGACTTGCAGATATCTAACATATATTCAGAAGCCTAAGGTTATAGCGTGAGAGCTGGTGATTGGGGAATTAATTCCCCTTTGTCCAGTAGTTAAGCAAGCGATTGATTTACAAGATGTTGTTTTAATATTATCAAAGTAGAGTCTCGCCATATTTCAAATATGAGGATCAGGCCGCTATTGCAAGAAGTATTGGCTTTTCGTAAATTGCATAGATTTTACATGGACTCTATTCTCTTTTAGGAATGAATCAAGATTCGTTGTCTTCTTTCTTCAAGTTTAAACAAAGTTCTTGCTTTCCAATTTTCATTATATACCGAAAATGCAACTCGACTCGCAGCAAGACGCATTTATAGTGAGTATTACGCCGTGATTTAGGGATTAATAGTGTTTTTAAATGCAGGGAAATATAAAACTAATCGCCTTTCTAAGACGTGGTTTGTGATTATATTATATTGCATGAAGAAGGCGGTTGAAAATTACTATGGTTATACCTTCTTCACGACCACATGATGTATCAACGACTTTTCCACCTCTTCTAAGTGTTATCCAATGAAAGATGCTTAGTAAGCTCGAAATAATGTAAGACTTATCACGAGGCATTTTGTTGCATGTCGCACGTTCTTCACCAAACGGCGTATCGTGGCAGAGCCTCCTCTCATCATTCGTTGGAAAATTGCCAAGTGAAAGCTTGTCTACTTGTCACTACTGTTAGGGTATTTAGGTAAGCTTTCTAGGAGTCTAGAACGTTCTTCCGGAGGCGGAGGAACTATGACCTGAACCCCAAAATATTTCTGTGGACGTTGAATTACAGCTTCAATTTTCAGAAAAATCTAAATGTAAAGGTCCAACAACAGTTAAATAAATATTTACCTGAAGCCCTACTTCCACAATCCTTTCCACCACTTCCTCCACATCTATCATCACCACAATATTTATAATAGTTCATATTCCTACTTGAACATTCAAAGGTTGACTTGTTTTGGAGCATTGGCAGGTGATTCTCTATGGCCTTGGGAAGCAGACGAGGTAGCACCCATTGGCAGATCGTCTTCGAGTTGATCTCCAACAACTGACGAAGTTTTCTCGTGGTTGTTGAGGATTTGAGGAAATGCGAGGATACGAAGATACGAAGATACGACGTACACGCGAGTCAGCCAATATTAGTGCGTTGTCTCTCAACAGCCGTGCTCCTTACTACTGTTAAACTGTCAATTTAACTTAATAGAGCAGGTGCGATAGGCATCGGAAAAGAGGGGTGATGCAGTGGTTGAGGTTTAAAAAGGGGGAAAGGGTTCTGGAGATGGAGCCTCAGCATGCTAAGTCATCAGGGTTTGCCAATGATCATCTTGGTAAGGTTACAGTATTCCCAACATACAAACTTTTGGCGAAAGTTACCAAACCAAAAGCCAACCCCATGACACGCTCTCGGCGCCTATCTACCTATTTCTCTATCTTTTGAATTGTTATGAAAATAATAAAGTGATACTTATTATACGTAATTAACTTATTTACACTAAGTATTCAACCTGTAGAGGGTTAATATAGAGGTAAAGAGAATGTAGCCGAAAGTAAAAACTCAGGCCTCGACCCTCAGCCAAAAAATACTATCAGTTCATACCTTTAAGCTCCTCCTGCACTATCTCTTCAAAGGGAGTATTGATTTGAATAGCTTTAGCAGGATGATTATATTATATAAAAGGAGTAATTGAACAATTTTGGATTTAAATACAGATCCGTAACAGTGGCCTTTACGTTAGTAAGGATCGCAGGGTTGATTTTTGAAAGAGTGGTTTGGTTGGGCTTTTTGAAAACTATTCAGTAGCCTGGCTACAGCTTGGATCCACACTTCACATATGTCACCATTAATACAAACGCATATATATATATATCGAATACGCTGCGAGTTCCTAGAAAACCCACTCCTCCATACTTAGGCTGGAAAGTGATCAATACAAGGCCAGTCTCGGGCGGAAATTTGTCGTCTATCAAGGTGTCATAAAATAGGCTGCTGCTACAGTGGTAGATGCCGAGTCGGATGGCGAGGAAAGTATAACACAATTAGGGTCAGAGAAGCCAGATCGTCAGTCGTCTCGAAGATTGGCCTGCGTGTATATATAAATCTTATATTAAGGAGATTAAAATCGGCTTAAAATGCTATAGATTTGTGAAGAGAATTAAGTATCGAAAGCAATACCTGATATCTGTAAAAATAATTGCGTTTATCTAAGATATTATATAATTATAGAGGAAATAGTGGTCCCTTTTTCGCTTTCCTCCCTCGATAAATTTGAAATAAAGTTGGTAAAGTATCTATATTCTAATTCTAACCTTCTATCTCCTTACTCTGACAACATTGTGCCACCCGTTTCTCGCGAGCCTACATCTACTCAAAAAGAATGTCCAAACGCACCAACTCTACCCCTTCTTACATCCCGAGCGGCACACGCCCCTCTCTACTCCAGGAACCAAGCAGCGGTCTTGATCTAGTTTTCGAGCTTGATGTTCGACGCAGAGCCTGCATGGCTGCTTGGGCTTTCGACGCCGCTGTTCAGCATCTCTACATCTCCTTTCTTCGAATTCGATGGTCTCGGTGGCACAGGTTTGATCCATACCAGAGCGACAAGGGCTCCAGCACATCCAAAAGCAACACCAACCCAAAAGCTGTGCCTGTATTCTGGGAGCAAATCTTTAGGGTTTCGGAACTTAGGAAAGAACTGCCAATGGCGAGACCTAATGCTGTGGCGATCTGCGCTGAAGTCTGTATAATGCCGGATACAAGGCCCTGATCTTTAGGCGGTGTAGCAGCATAAGCGACGTTTAAATAGTGGATGAAAAAAATTGCCGTGCCGAGAGACATTACGATGGACCCAGAAAATGTGTATTGCCAGTAGCCAGTTTCAGTATCGTTCCGCGAGAACAAGACCA
The DNA here is from genome assembly GCA_031472005.1 of Tetracladium setigerum. Lineage (NCBI taxonomy): Eukaryota > Fungi > Ascomycota > Leotiomycetes > Helotiales > Tetracladium > Tetracladium setigerum. The sequence continues at coordinate 1,056,195 of PZJY01000008.1, read as the reverse complement.
CGCCCGTGGCAAGAATCAATGGTCCAATGACAAGAAACACTTTTGGGGCATGAATCTGTGATTGTAGAATGGTCCCATCAGGATGCAGAATATTAGTGTTCCGATGATAAGAGGGCTCCACATGACCGCGGAGATCAATGGTTTTCTCTATATAGCAGTTAGCGTGGTGCAAGCTTTGAGATGGCAGAAATGTTTGGAGACAAACCTCTTGAACCCGAAGTAAGAATGTTGACCCATTGAGAACCGAAAGGAAGAAACATCCGAATATGAAACCTGTCTCGATTGTTAGAGGCACCAGGTTAGAGTAAGTCCACACTCTCGTTGGTATTAGCGGGTCCACGTGTGGCAGAAACTTCCATACAACGAATTGTTCGAACAAGATGAATGAGATAAGGAGGAGGACACCAAGAGTGATCGGTGCAATGACTTTCGCGTGACTCCACCCAGTTGGTGCTTCTGTGAACCCGTAAACCAGTATGGCGCATGAGGCGGTGACGAGAAACGCTCCAATAACATCAAGCGGTTTCCGTTCGATGGAAGGATCGCGAGGGGTCGGTTCCAGGAGTAAGAAAGCAAGTGCGCAAAGCACTGTGCTAATGCCAAAGGAGAGCCACAGAGCGCCTCGATAACCGAGATCGGTTGATGCAAATGCCCCCCCAACTTTGGAACCATGTTAGTGACTGCGAGTTTTCATCGCCGTGGACAGGGATCTTTCACGTACCTATGCTACCCATGATAGCACCAGTAGTAGAGCTCACTCCAAGGGCGGCTACTGCCATCTCTCGTGCCTGGCCTTGATATGTAACTCCAACCATGGCGTACGCTGTTGGCACTGTACATGCCGCGGATGCGCCTTGAAGCGCCCGGAAAATGCACAAGGCGACAAAATTGCTGTCGATACTTGCGGCCAGGAGGGCGAAGAGGGAGAAGAAAGCGAGACCGAATGAATAGACATTTTTGTGGCCGTACATGTCTCCTAATCCCGGAGCGTGTCTCGTTAGTTTTCACCTCTTCCAAAGAGAATAGTTCTCAATTGCCATTGGCGTTATGTTCGGGGGATGGCTTACCGGCTCGGCCTGCAAGAAGAAGAAGACTGCCAAAGGCCAGAGCATAAGCGCTCAAGCTCCAACTTGCCGTCGTTACGATAACATTATAATGCTCTGAAATATTCAATTGTCCGTAGGTTAGTCCCGTGACGTTGAACGAGTCGAGTGTAAGAGAGCCGCAAATGACTGCGAAGGCGAGAGGTTTGGTTCGTGCCCGCAGCTTTGAGAGAAAGGTGGTTTGCTCAGAGGGTGATGGGGAAGGGCGCCCGCTTCCAGGACTTCTTGGTTGTTAAGTGAATTATCCATTGCAAAAGAGAGAAGTCGCTGCCTCTAGCGAGATGTGAAAACAGTACAGTATGGGAAAGTGATTTAGGACCAGAAAGATGGAATTAACATTGGAATGGCAGAAGTGTGAGCAAACGAAGTACTTTGGGCAATGGGAGAGGAGCCTTTTCATTGATCCTAAATGTCTGGAAGATATATTCGGGATTTTAAGCCTCCAATAGCTTTGCAATCATGTAGATGGGGCACCCGAAAACGGCGGAAAACTCGAGATAAAGGTCAAGTTAGTGGAAGCCCGCAAATAAATGCGGTGAAAACGAGGCCGAAGCCGTGTGATGAATGTACCGCCGAAATAGGCCATGTCTGATATACATCTAGAGAGAGCTTACACTTTGATGGTTGTGGGGAAGATCTGCTTGAGCTAGAGTAAACTTAATTACAAAGTAGGACTGTTCGGAGAAAAATGGTCCCGTTTGCCGGGCACTCGGCCGAAATACCACAGTTCGGGAACGGTTCAATGTCATGCCATTGACTTCGTCTCATTTGCACCAGAGAGAAACTTGGCAAAAGGTCTCCCCCCCCCCCCCCCCCCTAGCTCACGATAAGTTGCTCCTGAAATTCTGCGAGCACAATGCCAACACTAGGAATCATGTCTTGCAAGATATGCCATGATCGAAAATTGAGATGTGACCGGAATCAACCAAAGTGTGGAAGATGTCTAGAGACAAAGCGCGAATGCACATATCCTGAACGCAAGAGGAGCGCTCCGAGCTGGAAGCGACCCGATATTAAAGAATTGGAGGCAAGACTGCGTAAGATTTTTCTGTACTCGCTCTTTCTATCCCGGGAGCTCATAGGTCATGATAGATGCCGCAGAATCCAAACTCGCCCTTCATGCGACACGGAAGCCAACATTAAAAACCAACAATTGTGCGCAAGATGACAATCTTCAAAGCGAGGACGAAAATGCGTCTCCGATCACATTTAGAGGCCACATCATGGACGGTAATGGTTATCATCTGTTTGCAGAGAACGTATTTAATTCTGCGGGCTTAGAATATATCCCAACCGAGATTTCTCCTTTCAGGTCGCAAGATCTCAATAGCCTAGGTTTGCAAGAACCTCTTCCTCCAGAGGAAATCCAAGAGGAGTTGTAAGCACTGCCCCCCCCCCCCCCCCCCCCCCCCCAAAGATTAATGAGTTACAAGCGCTCACCAATTAGGTTAACTATATACTTTGACCAAGTCCATCCTTATATTCCCATGATAAACAAGTCAAGATTTTATGCAACACGGAAACTTGGGCTTAATCTCCGACCCTTTCTGGCACTACAGTATGCCATGTGGTCCATAGCAGCATCTATAACACCAAAATACGGGAGAATCTACGAAGTTCTTATTCAGAGAGCGAGAAAACATGCCGAACATGTGGAGATGGAGGTTAGTTGATGCACACAACTCCCAGACCGAGCTCACAGAAGGGTAGGGGATTGGTGAACCACACATTACTGTGCACGACGTTCAAAGTTGGTGTTTGATTGCAACTGTTGAGGCTCAGAGGATGCATATCACGAGAGCGTGGACAAGTACTGCAAAGTGCGTGCGTTTGGCACAAATGATCGGCTTGCATTGCGTCGATCGGCCCAGCGTCTATGCGGCAGAGTTCCTTCCTCCGACAGAAGATATTATTGAACTCGAGGAACGACGCCGGACATTTTGGGCGGCGTATCTGTGTGACCGCTGGGCTAGTGCATTGGGCGGCTGGCCGATGACCATTCAAGAGAGTGGGGTAATTAAGTAGCATTCGTTCATATCGTGAGTACTACTGACGTTTTAGATTTTCACATATCTCCCTATCTCAGAGGCAAGCTTCGACAGCGAACTCAAGGAAGCAAGCATTTCTCTCGCAGAAGCAATGGTTGAAGGCGGGGCGTCAAACATTCCTTCTTCCTTTTCCGGGGTAATTCTGGCAACCACTCTATTGGCCCGTGAATATGAGCACATACAACAAAGTTCAACATTTCAATCTACACAAAAGGGGAGCGATGAATCATTTTGGGATAGGCACCGAGAAATGGACAACTCCCTATCAAATACCTTTCTGTATCTTCCGGAGCACTTTAAGGTTGCTCATGAGCTTCGCGACCCAAATGCTATTTTCCTCGGCATGGCCCTACAGGCTGCGACCATATGCTTGCACCGAACAGCCATCAGTAAATCACTGACCTGTCAGGGCAGCAACATTATTAGCCAAAGTATTGCCAGGTGCACCACAGCGGCCCATGCAATTACCAGTACTATTCGCTTGGTCAGCCAGCAAGACATGTCCAGAGTAGGTTCCTATACTGCATCTATATCCTTAGTGTCAGGACTAATCGTTTTAGATAAATCCTTGGACGGGTTTTTGTTTGTATTTCGCGGGTCTCGTGTATTGCCACGACCTGGGGTCCAATAATCTCCCGAATCGCGATGACATCTCAAATGCCACCTTTCTGCTTGCAACTATGAAGGTGATCGGGACGTTCCACCCGATTACAGAGTACTTTGCAGCTCAATTAGAACTCGAAATGGATTATGTTCAGGAGAGACAAACCTACAAGCGAGAAATTGGCCAGTCGAAGTTTTTTGATGAGCGTCAGTATCTGGCAGACCCTAGTTCAGGGGTGCAAAATCCAGAGGCACAGACGCAATTTTGGAGATCCCTTTCTGTAAAAGAACGAACTATATTATCTCGCAAATTCCTTGCATCCGTGCCATTGGCAGGCATCTTGGTACTAAGAGGCGACGGCTGCTCAGTTAGAAATAGTCTTCGAGTGCGCAGAAGCTCGGTTTCTACTACGTGCTACAGCTCCTTGGACAATGTTCTAGAAAGTCAGAGGCCCATTCCACAGCCATGAAAGCGGCGAAAATTCGACCTTGAAAACTTTCGAAGATAAGTGACCGGGCGGTTTTCAAGCTAGGTTGGCTTCCCTTTGGGCCCTTGTGCTAGTATGTTCTAAAACCTCTAGGCCAGATTCCCGGGTTTAAATAAAAAAAAATTGCCCCAAATACAGTCGTTACGGACAGGGACGCTTGATAGTACAGGCTAGCCTTTTCGAAAAATCCCCCGCTTGGCTCTAGATCTCAGTCTCAAGGCAAGAGGAATATGCCAGACCTAACCAACCACCGGCTATATCGAAGCCGATGCAAATGAGAATTTGGGCGCTTTTCGTAGGAGATTACCTGCGAGGTTAGAACTTTTTAGGCATGCAGATATATCTCTAGAGCCATACAAATCGAATCAGACAGCATCTCCAATCATTTTAGCTTTTGGTTTTCTTATTATTGTAACTTCGCTGGTAATGCTTAGGGCTTCTCTTACCCTCATATTCAAATGACACCAAGGGAGCTTCTCCTGGCTGAAGACCACTTCACGAAGAAAGTAATGAACTACCATGGTAGAATGATTAGATCGCTCTGCCGATAACAATTCAGCGGACTGAGGCCTCTTTTGAAAATCGCCGCTCCATATAAATACAAGCTTTCAGCCGTCAGACCCTCTGTTTGGTACGAGTCTAAGATTAGAGAGAATGGTCACTGTCATTATTACTAGTAGCAAGGTGATTTGGTACGGCGCGGTCTATTTCCTACAGACTAACTGCGTGTTACGAACATAATCACGGGATTATACTAGATCCTAAGAGCTTAAGGCTTAGGGGCACTATAAGTCTTAAGAGCTTAATAACTCTTAAGAATTAATTATCTCTGTTAATAAATATTAATTAAACATAACTATTTACTCTTAAGTAAATAATAATCGTTATACTTTAAGGACCCTCTTTAAAGATATTAACTTATAATATACCTTATAAATAATAACGTTAAACGATTAAATCAAAGGCGGAGGATTCGTACGATTTTCTACTTTATTACTCGTTAATGGTAAACCTTCTTAAGGACTTAAGACCCCTCTTCTTAACGTTTATGAAGGAGAAAGAGATATACTTAATAAATTTGGCATTCTCGCGGCACTCAACAATGATGAGCTCCTAGATGAATCTGTAAATGATCTAGCTATATCAAATATCAACGATCATGGAACGTTCTACAATCCCACTACTGCCCTGCACTATGGACAAAATCTCGGACAAGCTTTCATGGCCACGTGTGGTATACAACTTCCTTTTCTGGACCATCTTACGACCCTTCGTAAACCAAAAGTATTTTCTATTTTCTGATGCCGTGCATTTGAAAACATACCCTGCCATCCTGCAATCTTTCCCCACTGGAGAACACACCAGAAAGTCTATCCAAATTGTCCGAATTCGTAAAGATATCATGACCAGATGTATTCCAGCTTGTCGACAGAACAACACCTCGATTACAGCGCTTCTTCACACTCTTATACTTATCGATTTTGCTGCAGATATCTATCCAGGTGCCAGATATGAATTTTCTCGACTTTCTGTAAATCTCAGACCTCTCATGAAGGCATTCCAAGACTCAGACGCCTTCAATAATGCTGCGGGCTCATATGTTCGAGTACAATTTGTGGGTGATTATCACACAGCTGGAACCGATGATAACGGCGTGGCAAGTTTGGCAGTAACTCCAATACAAAGGACATCATATGGTCGCTTGCCCTAGCGTACAAGTTCGCACTAAAAGACGCAATGTCCCAATCCCGCACAGTACTGCAAGATTCTTTTATGGGAAAATTCCTTGGTGAAGACAAACGAGAAGAGGGGAAATTTCCTGAAATGGAACTCTATCAAAGTAACTCCTTCCACCTATCCAATGTTGGCGTTTTTGAGCCAAGGAAGGGTATGAAGAAAGGTGGCTGGTCTGTACAAGATACTTTCTTCTCTGCTGGGAGTGTTAGACCCGCTGTCGGCGAAACAAGGATTACATTTAACGTTGCAAGTGCCAGGGATGGGGATTGTGTTATTTGTGCAATATTTGAGGAAGGTGTTTTTCAGGATGTTATTGCTGAGAAAGTTCTTTCTGCTGTTTTGGCAAGATTGGAGTTGGTCATTTGAGCAAGGCACCTCATTATTTCCTTTTGAGGTGTCTTTGGCAATAAAACATATTGATAGCCTTTTTTTCATTTGTTTTCATACTCGAATTTAGCCTTGTCATCATCTTGCCCAGCTATTTAAAGATATATTAGCAGACGGTATGTTGGTATGTCAGGATGTTGGGGCACGAAAACCACAATCGATGGGTGACCTCGCAAACACAGGGACGGTTTGTTTTCTGAGCGTTTGAACAAAGACGCAGGCGAGCTTTTACAATGAATGGAACTTGCGATGTTCTTTAAAATATTTCCCACAATCTATCACTTGGCATATCTCCTGTCAACTTGAAGAAGCATCAACTGATCCCAGTTCTGCCACAAGTAATTTGAAGCAAATGCTCTTGCACAGAATATAGAGTACTTTGACGCTATCAAATGAGTTGTGTCCGCGTGAATTCGAGATGTCATTCATATTTTCCTTCTTGTTTTGGAGAATGGGTGTTGTGAAATTTGGGCTGAAGAAAAAATTTGTTCACCTCCAGAGACCCCTCCAAAGTAGCAGCAGTAAACGCAAAATTGAATCTCCTACTGCATTTGAACTTTCTGATATGATTTGCATAATAAGTATTCCAACTCAAGATTTGAAGTCGTTCCAAACTTGAAGAGTGTTCACCAGAGGGAAAAGTGACAATGATTTGAAATTTTTGATCCGACTCAAATGTAGAAAAATCTTGGCATGGTATAAAAAATTATTATCATTAGGGCTAGGAGAGTGGTTGCATCCCCCAACATAGACAGAGGTACCATTAAAGATTTACTTAAGCTCGCAGCTCCACAATAACAGCAAGAGTTCAGATGGTGTGGTGGTTAGTAACATATCCACTCCAATACAAACATCCGATTCTAACAACATCTCTAGTAATGGTAGCATGTGACGTTGTGGTATACCTCTTCCGAGGATTACATACAATGGTTCCGTCCCGATCTGGGTTCGATTCCCAGCACCGTCAGTGACAAAATCGCGGATTTATGGTGGTTCAATTCCACTTCCAACACTTCTTTTTTTGCATTTTTTTTTGAAGTTCAAAAAAATGGAGGTTATGTGGGGGGGATCCACAGCCGATCAAGTCCTTTTTTCTTTGTCGAGTAAAACGAAATCACTAGATCCAAAAAGCATGCAAACTCCATGAAACTCCTTTTGAAGTTCAAATTATAAGTCTTGCCCAAGAGCCAGAATTAAAGCGTGGTGGTGCCAAGCATCTTACTTAGGTGTATTTCAGTAGTTGATGAGCTTACCGAGCCAGGCTTTGACAACATTCTTGAAGACACTTTCTTTTGAAGAAAACACTGACTCATATTGAGAAGTGGGCTCAGTAGATATGTTCCGAAGATCCAAAGAGTTGCAAGAGTAATCATTCAGAGCGTCCTGCTTTGAGTTCTCCCTCTGTTGTCCTACTTGACGACATCAACTCGAGACGCTAACTTTCATATCTACCCGTCGATCTAACTTTGTATAATTTTTGCGCAATACTTCGCCACCTAGCTACTTTGAGCACGGTTCCAGCATACAATCTCGGCTCTAGTAATTGTGAACTAAAAACGCGGAGAAACGAAAGAGCTCGGTTAATTTCAGGGGACTTCTTGGACCTCTAATCAGATACTACTGTGTGACATCCCGTAGAGACAATGTAAGATTAACGCTTAAGTCGACGGCAATTGGTGAAAAAGAAAATCCTCGTGGCAACTGTTTAACAACGAGATACATTGTCCTCCGAGCTGTCGTTCATCTCTTAACCAAGATTTTCAACCACCCAAAAATAGGTCAAGTTGGCACATTGTGAAAAGCCCATGATGATAGTGTATTACACCAATTGCAATGAATGGTATTGTGTTGTTGTAGTAAATACAGTAGTACCTAAGCATATTTCGTACTAATTATCATATCTTCTTATCGCCCCCTCGCCATAGTGGGGGAGATCCGGCACAATGCCATGACGTAGCGGTAACAAACTCCATTCGCCAGGTTCCTGAGTTTCAACAATCAAATTGGACACCTGACCAATTCCACGCTTCAATTCAAGAATTCAGGAGATACGAATAAGCCTTTAGCCCTGTTCCTCCCAAATATTCTCTAATAAAGATGCGGGTTCACAGCTTAACACAACCATTTCCGACTTTGCTTACCCCACCATCAATCCCCTCCACTTCTTCATCAAAATGCCGAAATCCATCCACCGCACCTCCTTCCAATCCTCGCTCCAACCCATACCAGAAACCGACCAGGCAAATCATTCTCGAGGTGAAAGCCACCAACTCCAAGATCTTTCTAAGTCCAAAAAAAGAGGAAAGGCAACGAAGAAGGGAGGATGGTCACGCTCACACGTTCAATCCCAGCGGTGGTGGAGATGGTCAAGATCGGGATGATATGACACTTCCTAGCGGCAGGAAAGTGGGATCTGGGTTTGTGCGATGGTGGAAAGCAAATATTGCGAGGGTGTTGCCGGTGCAGGATGATGTTAGAGATCATTTTGGTGGGTTGACGGCATTTCTACGTTGGAGATGCATCTTCATTTCTTTAACTTTGAACTCCCCTTTTCTCTCCTCCCTTTCTCAATTTTTCCAATTTCATATCGGAGTAGAGAATCTGGAAATCCGATGTGAATATATTTGTCGCTTTTCAGTGCGTATATGACGCTTTGCTACGAAACTGTTGTTGAAGAACTAGGATCCCAGCGCTCAAGCGCGAAGCAGCAATTTATGTGGTAACTTATGGAAACAATAATCCCTAACATGTCCCCTCAGCACTCGAACGCACATTTCTAGCCTATATCCGCACATCCAACGCGCTCGCCTCCCTCTCCATAGCAATCTACCAACTCTCACGGCTCTCCTCTACCCCCTCAAAATCTTCCTCGCCATCCTCCCCCACAGTCCTGAACCTCGAGAAGGCAATCACCATCATCATGATTTCCTCTGCTTTGCTATTGACGGCGGTCGGATGTGGAAGGTTCTTGATGTTGCAAAAGAAAGTTGAGCATGGTAGGTGGAAGATTGGTGGTAGTGAGGTTTGGGGAGTTGGGTGGGGTTTTGCTGTTGTAAGAGAATTTGCTTCCCGCCCCTCTCCTTCGTAAGAGCGAAGGTTGCGGGGTATTTTCTAGTAATGAACTGGTGCTGACTGATCTAGGTTGAAATTTTGTTGTTTATCGCTGTGTTACTGAATTGAGATACCCTTCTAGCGAAATACCAATATGGTTTCGAACCGTGCAGCTTTCTGAATTGAGGAGAATTTTCTGTTCGCATGTAAATAAAGACAATAAGACGAGAGGAGCTTCATACTGCATAAAAGAATCTTGGAGCTGCACATCTTGTAATTGCGGGTATACCATCCATAACTCCAAATTGCTGCCGTTCCTACAAGCTCTGTTTCAAATCTGCCAGTTCCTTTTCTTTCTGTTTCAACTCCTCCTGCGTTGCTACCGTCATCTGATCAACCTTTTCTCTCGCTTCTTTCAACCGTTTGACCTCTAATCTTTCTGTCTCCCTACTGAATGGCTGCCCTGGCCGATTTTGAAAAGGTAGAACCACTGTTCTCTCGCCCACACCACTTACCATACCACCCCTCATCATCTTCGTCGCCTTCCCAGCTCCTTTAACTTTCTCCGCTGGATTTGTCAAGATCTCGTAGAACTGATCGTAGGGCTCGTTAAACAGTTGTTCTTCGTATACATGCGACGTGATTTGTGGTTGCTGCTTCATGACCTCCTTCTGCTCTTCCGTATCTCCGTATGGATGTAGCCGCAGATGGTGATAGAGAGTTTGCGGTTTCTCTTGCGATTCTGGAATATAGTACATCTTTATCGTAATTTCAAACTCGCCCCACCCTGTCTCGTGCACTTCAAAGGCGCCGCCCGCGGGAATATCATCTATCACTGTTTGATGGAATTATCAGCATGTACCGCCGTGTCACATTCTCCACAGATAGACGTACTTCGTATAGAGTTCGGAATCGATTCATGCAGCTTGAACTGCACTTTCTTGCACCAGTATGTAATATCTGTATCGTCTACCCCCTTCACAAACACTGTCCAGGAATGTGTGTGATCCGCGGGCGTGCCTTCGGGCTTTGGATTCGAGACCGGGTCAAACTTTTTGGAGGTTGTACCGTATACGAAAGGGCGATAAATTTGGATGCCTTTGACGCGCTTTTGATTGTTTGGGGGTGCCATGGCTGTTTTTAGATTCTTCGTTGTGTTGTTGTGGAGGGGTAAGAAGTTTGGAAGATTGGGCGACGCGAATTGTCAACGCCAGGAAATAAGGTTTTAGCTCCCGCTGCTAATCATGCAGAGTGGTCAGTGCTCCAAGCAGCAAAAGATAATTGACGACATGCTGAGAAAGTAGCATCATCTGCCAAACGACCAAGTAATTCAGGAAATAAATTCCTTCATCCTATCTCTGTCACCGCATTCAAGGTGCTGCAAACCTGCACTCAATTTCCGAGACCACGCGGATCTCACACCAAGCAGAAATCGCCGGGTTATAAAAGCTTCACATCACCCCATTCCCCTCGGGAAAGCAACTCATTCATTCAATATGGCAACAGCAAAGAGACTGGTAGTCTGCGGTGGTAATGGCTTCCTCGGCTCTCGGATATGTAAATCGGCAGTTGCTCGAGGCTGGGATGTCACATCAATTAGGTACCATACATGACAAAATTACCAATTAACCAGATGCTAATTTTTCACAACGTAGCCGATCCGGTGAACCAACATGGAGCTCAGTAACTTCATCCTCCACTCCTCCCTCTTGGGCACACAGAGTTACCTGGGAACGAGCCGATATCCTCTCCCCATCCACCTACTCCCCACTCCTCAAAAACGCCGACTACGTAGTACACAGCATGGGCATCCTCTTGGAAGCAGACTACAAAGGTGTTTTATCAGGCAGGGAATCCCCCGTCTCTGGTCTACGACGTGCGTTCTCTGCTACGAAGTCTGGGGCCAGGAACCCACTGGCGAGAAAATCCGGGGAGGAGCTTAAGAGTCAAGAAAAGGATGGCCAATTGACTTATGAGCTGATGAATAGAGATTCAGCAATTACGCTAGCAGCAGAGGCAAATAAGGAGGGCGTGGGTGCCTTCATGTATGTAAGTGCAGCCGGAGGGGCGCCGGTTCTGCCTGGGAGATATATCAAGACCAAGAGGGAGGCAGAGAGTACGATTAGTAGCGAGTTTCCAAAGATGAGGGGAATCTTTGTGAGACCGCCGTTCTTGTATGACAGCTCGAGGACGTTGACAATTCCGTTGGCGGCCATGACGGCGGGGGCTTCCTATTCAATTCTGCTACGGGTGGAATATTTGGGGGTTCATGGGAGCTGCAGGGACAAAGCCCTTGAAGGCAGATGTAGTTGCTGAGGCTATTGTGGAGGCTTTGAGTGACGAGTCGGTAAAGGGTCCAGTGGAAATACCAGAAATCGAGACGTTGGCACAGAAGTCATGGAGAAAGGGTATGCTTTGATTAAGATGGAGGAACGCAATTGCTTGAAGGATGTATGATTGAAGGATTCGGCAAGACACCCTACTGTACTATTATGTACAACCCTGCTCCATAAGGAATATTCCACCCAATACCAAAAGGAACTATATCATTGTACCACGCTCGAAACTGTCCCGAATCTCTGCCGTATACTATGGAAAGTCAGGATGAGCTTCAAATACTAAGAGGATCGAACGTACCTTGTTGTAAAACCTTGCAAGTTTCAGGTTGAACTGCTTGTTCTTGTCGTTGATATATGTGACATCTCCATCGTCTCCATTCGCCGCCATTCTCTCCTTCCTCTTCTTCAACCTCGCATCCTCTGCCTGCTGCAAATCCTTCACTAATCTGTCTACTGCATCCTTCGGTGGTCTGTGGTCCACGAATCCTGTTGAATCAGCCGTAGAATAGAAGGTCCCATCTTTATCCACCGCAACCAACTCCCCGTCGTCAGTTTCTACAATCTCTAAACCACCACTTGCAGCTGCTCTTTCCACAGCTTTCATTTTCTCTTTCTCGTAGCCCTCAACATCGACCTTTAAGTTGCCAATTTGTCGTTTGTAGACCTTCCTGCTGTCCTGTCTGTAATCCTGAAACGCCTGATCGTCTTGATGTGAACCCTTCTTCTTCAACCTCTTATCCCATTTCTCACTCTCATCGATCGTCCAATCCCAGGCTCGTTTTCGTTCAAAATCCTCTCCTGCCGCCTCAGCATCTGCTTTCATCAGGTTGTGCGATGCGACCGCCGATTTGCGATTGAGCGAGGTCATAAGGGTTGGATCGGTGGCGAGCCGTTGTGACTCGAGTGTTGCTTCTTTCAGATTCTTCTGCGCCCCTGTTTTCGCGCGAGCTTGAAGTGCTTTGAATCGTTCCATGCGCTCTTTCGCTTTTGCTGCGGCATCTGAAGATGTGGTTGATGGTCCGGCATCATTTGTCACCCCTTCAGCGTCCTTGATTGTAGTTTCACCTGTATCGTTTTGTTCTGCCAAGGGAATAACATCCGCAGCAGTCTCTGCAGTTGCCCGTGTCTTGCGTTTCTTTGCGGGAGGCATTTTGTTTGTTTGTTGTAATAAATTAAGAGAGTTGTGTTGTCGAGGTTCAGGTGGGTAGGCTTCTGGAAGAGTGATTCTTGGGATAAACAAATATGACGATGGCGCTAGTGTTGCTGACATAAGCTATCCACTGCAATATTTGGACCTTGAACTTTCCAATAACATTCACCACAACATCCAATCCGCCACTCTGCGATGAAGGATCGGAAAACGTTATGCCTCTTCTGGCGGCATAATTCGATTTTACGAGCTCCTCCGCCAAATTCGCAAAGATGGAACACATTTCCAGCACCCCACGAACGTGGACCTGATTTGTTGCCTCAACCTGCAGTCGACCTTGATGGCGCTCGCAAGTTACAAGGAAGGAACCACGACAACGTCCCCGATGAAGAGCAGCAGAACAAGTCAGATGGATATACGAAGCGCAGGGCGACGCCTGCAAGAGGGGTGAAAATGCGATATTCAGGCCTCCCAAAACGACCATCATTTCACTCGTTCGATTTGAACAGAAATCTTGCGACACCCACAGATCTTGTATCATATGTGCTCAAAGGAGAGAGCGATATTTCATTAGCAGGGAGCAAGGATCGGGCCAAAGTATACCGGAAACACGGTATTCAACCTCAGGATGCAGTCTTGCGAAAAGTACAGCAAGTGGCGAGCGCCTTCATCATGGATGATTCCACTCGCCTGAGGAATTCTGGCTTTAGGTTTCAAAAGGAGCAGATCGATGATTTGAAGCACAGGATTGAAAACACCCATGATTTGCATAATCTGCAAAAGCTCATTTCCATGTTTTCAACGACAAGGAAAGGCTGCGAGTGTTTGTCGCAACTAGGAGATGCAATCAGTGAAAGCCTCAGATTGTGTCGATCGCAAATGAGCCATGTTCCTGGACTTGCAGTTCCAGCTTCGACGATCCTACGCTTGCTCAACAACCTAAACAGAAACATGGAGTCCAAGGGAGTCGAATTTGGACCAGTTCTCTGCAACCGTGGACTTTATTACGCTGCCAAAGCTGGCTCTCTCCCAGCGCTCAAAATGTACCTCTCCCTCGCTCAAAAGTTTTCTTATGATTTCGATAGCTACGGCGATCAAGTTCCCCGCGAACTACTCATCTCCGTCCTCAATTCCGAAGCTCTATCAGACCAAAGAACTTTAAGTTTCCAAAACCGCATGAACACTTTCTTGACCTTCATTACCGGCTGGGAGAATGGAATACCCGAGGAGGGGAAGAAACAAGCTTTCAACTTGAAAGATATGATCACAACTACGCCCCACAGGGTCTCGGTCGCAAATTCCTCCTATCGGAACTACCTTTTTGTGGTCGCACAGTGTGGCCTCACGGACGTACTCTGGGCTGAGTGGACAGCTCTCCTCCAAGACCGCCAGTGGAACAACGCTTACAGGAACAACGCTAGGTTTTTCTTTGCTTTCGCTTTCTCACTCGCCAGAGATCGCTCACGCGCTCTTGAGCTTCTCTCGTCCAACCCTTTGTTAACCGAGGACGGAACAAGTAGCACATACAAGCCCCCTCGCCGAAATGATTATAAGAACATGATTTATGATCATTACAGAGCGCGTAATGTAGAGGGATCGAAGGAATTTTGGTATCGTGTGTCTGTAGATTTCGAAAATATTCCAGTGAAAGCTGATGAGGCTTTGGGGCTTATGGAGAGATATTTGCTTAATGATTACGCAAGAGGAGTGCAGAAGAGGAGGGTAGAGATTCAATTACTCAAGCATGAGAGCGCGAGGGAAGTTTTGATGGTGTGGCCATTGAAGAAAGGAGCGCCCTTGTTTGCTAAGGCTTTGACGAGTAGTGGGAAGCCGAGAGGGGAGGAGAGTGCTGCCCGGAAGTAGACACTTCCGATGTAATGTGTAAAAACATTGTATGGAATATGTAGAAACAGTAGCAAAATAATACCCAACTTAGTAGACATGCAAGCTTATCTCGTACTTCGAGGATCTTACTGATATCGAAGTGCAGATTTCTGAGAATATCAAACAAGCTAATGCACAATATGGTCAAAAGCTTGAACTTTTGACATTGTTTCTATTAACTGTGTCTTTAATATTATCAACTAAGTTGTTTCATAGCTAAAATACTATTTTCGAGTATTCAATGGAGTATTCTCCTTACCAACTCATATTCCGACTTTCGAGATAGAGATCTAGCCACGTGATGAGCCTCAAGCGAGACAATATGCAGAGGTTGGAGAAGGAACCACGAAGTCGGAACGGTCAGAACTTCTGGAAGAAGCATGGATTACAGTTGATATTACCGGTGCCTATCAGACGATGATATTTGTATCCACTACATCTTGGCGATTGAGACAACGTCTAACGGTTCACAGGGCTCGGAAATGCAAGGTGCCCTTCGTAAACCCGACGAGAAGGTTCAGCCGCCTCTGTGGTCGAGAAATCGGTCAATGGAATTCCCACTCAATATAAATCCGCTCTATAGTTTCTGAGTGCTCAGAAACAATAAAATAACAACTTATGTTATAAGTATATAAAAGTTGCACTCTCAAATTGATCCATCCATTCTGTACACGATCTCGAAGCCTTGCTGCAATTCAGGTGGATAAACAAAGCAACGATATGACATATTCAGAGGCTATATGTGAGAAGAAATTAATCAACATCGAACTTCTACTACTCCATTATCTGCAAGAAAAGGGTTTGTAAATTACATCAAGAAAAATCCACGAATGCTCCTTTGTTCAATGTCAAGCCACCTTCATCCTTCATTATTTTCGCCAGCCGCATCAAAATCGAAACGTGCATGCCAATGTTGCATTAGACCACCACCACTTGCATCGAATCTTCAGCATCCATCAATTGTTGTCTCCTCACGAGTGTGGTGGTACAAGCACAGGCAATCAGATAATCTCATCACACCCCATCAATTTCTCTCCGTGGATCACATTCGGACAAAACCCAGCCATGAAAATATATCTGATCTCAGAAAAACATCCCTACAAACTCCCCGGCCCGGACCGTTTTTACCATATCTATGTAGCCCCCAAAGATCTAGGCCTCAAACTCCTTTCCTCCGAACATCCTCACCCCCCTTCACCGAACCCACACACCATCTTTGGATTTTCAAAAAGAAAACGTATTCTAAGGCGTACCACCCGAACTCTCTCCCTCGCTCTGCCTCATTCGTTGGATAAGAGAAAACCTGTTTTGAAGGGGCTAAACACTCAAATATCCCTGGACATTTTGTTCAGCTGACTGACTTGTTGGATTGCTGACAGCCTCCTGTGGTGCATGTGGGGGATCAAGCATGGGTAGTTTGCTGCATGAGAAAGCCACTCATGATCTGCTGCAGCAATTGTACATGAATTTTTGGATGCTGCTTTTGAGGTTGATATCTGGTTGGCTGGCTTGTGAGAGGGTGATATGAACGGAGGATTGAAAGGATATCTGGTCAACGATATTTTGACATGACGAATTTGAGTTTGGATTAGGATTTTGAATAATGTGATGAGGCAAAATTGAAAAGTGATAATGATTTGTTCGAGACTCATTGGTGTACACATGGTTTTCTATGTTTTTGGGGTTGTTTTTGTCGTGGGTTTCTATGAAGGCCGCATTTCTATTCTGGGAAGGGAGATACATAATAATATGGTACAGAAAACCGCCCAGCATGAATCAGAATACATGAAGAAAAGTAGAGGTGTCCACCTGAGATTTTCGATGTACCAAGAGAGGTGTAGAACATAGATCAAGAAATCCGGAATGCCGACCACTCCAATCCTGTTGGATCCAAATTCGCTTGCAAATTTGTGGCCGACTTTGATCTGCGAAGGGATGAGGAAGGGGATAAGTGTGCTGGGGGAATAGTAACCCAACCGGAGCTGTTTACGGTTGCATCGGAGATGTATCCTCGGTCTGTATTCGATGACCGTCGAGAGAATGGGTCGGTCGTTAGGAAGGAATCTGGTCGATGACCATTGTCATCTGAAGTCGAAGTTTGGATGTGGGTAGGTATACGCGTAGCTTCTGAACTGTGGCCTTCGTCGAAGGAACTTTGCATACTTATTTGTACAACAGGTATAGGTGTGTGGGTTTCATCCTCGGGATCAAGAGTTGGATTTTGGAAAGCTTCGTGTGCAACTTTTGCCTGAACTGCCTCTGGTACTTCGTTGTATGGCGTTGCTGCTTCGTCGTGCTCCCAATATGCCATGACCAACTCGGCCCAGTTCGAAGGTATACTAACGTTTTCCAGGTCCAATTGTCTGGCTAAGATGTTGAAGAGACTCGTTCCCTCGAAGTGAGATTGAAGAACGGTGTTCTCGAGCCATTTGTTGATTCTATCTCGCTTCGATCCGAAATTTGCAAGCAAATGAGGATAGAACTCATTGCTAGTAGGATGCGTTCTCTTTATCTCGGGAGGGGTTCGGATGGAGCCGCTAAAAGCTGGAATGGTTGGTATTTTGTCGTCAATGTCTCCAAGCCCGGAGTCGGAATAAGTAGTGGGACTGGTCGCTGGAAAGAATTGTTCCTCGACTCCATCCGTTCCAATGATGCTGGTAAAGTCACGAGGTTGGGAAAGTGTCAATTCGGCTTCAGAATTTGCCAGAGCATTTTCTTCTCGTTGGGATGGGTGGAAGGTCGACGAGAAAAGGGGGAGTGTCTCAGCTCTGTCCTCATTTGAACAGTTTGAACTCGGACCTGATTCAGAATGACTGGATGCGAGGCTACTTGGGAGAGCTGGATATGAGTCAGCGACTTCGAATTCGTATTGAAAATCGAATTGGAAGTCGTCCTCCGCTTGACGTAGGATCCAGATTTTGCCTTCCCATTCTTGCTCGGTTTCAATGGCTTCCTGTTCAATCGGCCCTAGTCCATCCCTTGCGATTTGACATCTTGCTGCTAGTCGTTTCAGTTCATCGAATTCCTCCAATTTGCTATGTGCAACTAATCTTTGAATCTCTGCCATAAATTTGGCATCCGAGGACCAGACATTCTGCCGTTTGATGGAAGCCTCACGTTTCTTTTGGCGAGCAAGGACGCTGGAGCTTGTTGCAGAAGCCCTCAATTTGACCAACTTCTGGAGCCCGTGCATGAGATCCCCAAGACGAGATTCTCCAATCCTCTCTCCCAGGTCAATTCGAGATGGCTCATTATTTCTGGAAAATTCACTTCCATTCACGCTGCGCACGCCAAATTCTTCGTTAGCCTCCGACAGGGAAGACGTTCTCTTTTTTATAAGAGTGACATTGTCAAGAAGCGCCGCCATGAAGCATCCGTGGTCCGGATTTAACAGTCGTTGTCGCCACCTAGGAGCATGAATAGTGTCAGCATGGCGCCTGAGATACTTTTAGATCATCATATGTACCTCAGCTAACACGAGATCTGTCCAATGTGATCTTGACACATTGCTCTCGGCTACTCGTTGAGTGTTGGGCACAATTCTTTCTGCTGCGTTGCGAGAGGTTGGTTAAAGTCGAACCAACACAACGATCTTGAGGGAGGGCATCGGAAATACTTATCTTCACTTCAGATAAAAAGACTACAGTACTTTCAGCCGTGCCGCCGTCCGCCTTGCAGAAGCGGTTGGCACGTAGACAATTTTAGTTCGGAATATGGTAAAAAGAAACAACATGTGTTGATGGTAAGGTTCGTTTCCGCCAAGGGAGTATCCTAAAAGCAGCGCGTTCTTACCAAACGCTGTTCTCTCGATATTCTGTGACCAATTCCGTGCACGTATTCCCAATAATAGATATCAAGTCACCTAAGTGCCGCCCTTTCCATCATTTTTGGCGATATTCATCTCGGAGATAAACCACCCGCTGCTTTCCAAATCTATCGCTTCAGGCACGTCACTGGATGCCACGAGTGACCAGATATGTTATCTGTCTTTTCGACCAAGGATATGGAGGTAAGAGCAGAGGTGAGCCTTCAGCTTGTTAAGATCATGGCAGTTTCACTAATCTCCAAGACATGACTGATAGCTTCTAAAAAGGAATATTATTTGGAGCTTTTGTAATAAAGTGTTTCGCAGCGTTCAAAGCTCAAACGGCTTCCTCGATCAATCCAACTGACTGATAGGCTTCATGAGACCCTCCTCCACTGGTCGGACATCCACTTAAATGCCACTAAAGCCAGCATGCAACCACTACATAATCTAGAATCAAGGGTGTCCTCTGACATGTCCATCCACTTGTATGACCACTCACCCCCAGGTGTCACCAACTCTCCCGCTCCCTCACTGCAGCTTTTCATTTGCGTTGTCTATCAAGCAGTCATGCTTCTTCTCTGGCTAATAGCCACCACTTCTGAGGCTCTTCTTGGTCGGTTCAGAGTGCCATGGTCGGAGGCGAGCATAAGAGGGACGAATCAGCCCAGATGCCTCGGGTTTCTGGGTACGAGCAACAGTTATTCTTGACAACGCAGACCAAACGCCACTCATGGCTCCAAATCATAAGTCCAAATCCAAGGGAAAGGGAAAGAGTACCGACAAGTCAACACCATGGTCGGAAAATAAATGGGACCAAAGTCAGGGGTCCTGGTACGTAGAGAGATTCAATTCATTCGGAGAGGTTGAATACAAGTATTACAATCCTGATGAACCCGCCGAACCATCAGAATCAACTCCTCGAACTCCAGGACAAACAACTTGGACCAATGATGAACAAAATCAAAGCTCGACCGACACAAATGTATTTTATACAACCACGAGTGAAGGTGATTCGGCATACGGCCAGTCTGGCTATGGCCAAACCAGCAACGAAATGGAGTACTTAGAACCACCATATCCTCCTGTCACAAGCGATCAGAACACTGGCGCGGGGTCTTCCTACTCGTCTAGATTGATTGAGGGCAAGTTGTTCTCAGGAAATCAAATTAAGCACGCGCGTTTGTTGACTTTTCGTGTTCTGTTCTTCAGACCAGTCCCAGTTTGTAGCCTCGTCTTTCGAAGGCTTATCGATCAGCCCGCCGATCCCAGAAGAAGGTAAATACGCGGATATGGCTTTTCTAGTCAAGCTTCTGATTTTCTATAGGTGTTACAAATCTACAGGAACAGCGGATCGCGAGTGCGAAAAAGATAAGGAGGCTACCCAATAGCAAGAATTACGAAGAACTAGATCCCCGTATGTTCTGCTACGCCCTTCAGTTACATTCTAATTGACCAGTTCTCAGGCTATCGTGTTGTTGAGGATAAGAAACAAAAGTCATTCTGGAAGGTCGGTCGTGTATTTATGATGTTGTGGACCGAGCCAGCCAGATCTTCACAACAGGTCCCATCAAACGGAGGGACCCGGAACGGGTCCCATCTCAGTACCACTTATCTGAAGGGCACCGCCTACACTGAAATCCGACGATTTGTTGTCATCTCAGTGGGTTATGGCAGTAACTTCTGCTCGTACGTGATTTCTTTCCAGTTCACTCTCTTCATTCCCACCAGAACCAGGCTAATCCTAATCTGCTCAGTCCGATACAAACATACTCAGGACAGGGAACTCACAAAGCCAATCTCCCCGACGTTGACCAACACGCGATTATCTACACAAGTTCAACTCCTCCACCGGAGCTCGATTTCCAGCTTGAAGATGGAAATTGGATCAAAGAAGACTTGATCAAGGAGCCAGTTCGAGTACGAAGCGAACTAAGAGATTCCGATGGAACCTTGCATCCCGCTTCCCGAATCAACTATGGGAAAATATACACTGTGGAAAACTACGTACGCGTGCTCAATATTGGTATGGTGCATGAAAACTCAATGGCAAGTCTAAATGAAAATTCTCTTGTCAAACCAAGAGAAGCAGCACCGCCCAGAAGTCATCGAAAAAGAACCAAGGACAAGAATTAATGGGAAAGCAATCATTGAGTATCGGCAATTGTTGGGCAACCGGCTTCCTCGAGGTCCTTCCCAATTTTTGGACACTTCTCTCGAAGTCTTTTCGTCAACAAATATACGTTTCATTCTCCGGACTCTGGACAACACACAAAGAATGGAGGATCACGGTGTACAGAAGATGACTTTCACTTCTTTCACCAAAATTTCTACAAGTCCACTCACACAATCTTTTGGGCTACCGATGGTCTCGCCGCTTAACTTGGGATTTTCAGGCTTGTGCAGAACAAGGATCAAGCTCATATTAATTTTTTCTGTTTGCACAAATTTTGCCAATTATTTGGATGATAATGCAGGATACATGATTTCGATAATGTGGATGAGAAGGTGAAGCGGAAGGATAATTTTCAAATGAGGGTGGGGGTGTCGGAGCACACAGATACATGCAGGCTCATAACTTTCTATTAAAACGACCTCGTGGACCGTATCCAGAAGAATCCAATAACAGACATTCATCCCACAACACGTTTCACAAACACGTATTGTGACTGCAAAGATCTATTCATTCTCTGGTACCTCAAGTCTCCCCGCAACCCCACAACCCCACAACTCGACCTCGTACCTGCATTCTTAGATATAAGATCACTTGCCATTTTTATCTCCACCTTTCATGCAATTCTCTCCGATCACCCTCCTAGGACTCACTAACCCAAATCGTTCAATAATTAAACAAAAACACAAAACATTAATCTGTTGGTAAAGTAACATATGGCCATCTCTAAACCCGGGAACTAGGATCTATGCATCTCTCACCGCTCCCCGCCTCACTCTGCTCCTTTCAAGCCACCGCCCTGCAAGGAAGATCATGGGTTGGAAGAATAGACTGATCGAGAACTCGAGAATTGGAGAATGGCACTTTTTTTGGACGCTTCTGAATTTTGTATGGGCGAGGTGGCGGGGAGGCGAGAAGTGATCTAGGCACCGGCGTGAGGTGATGAGGTAAAGTGAGGCGAAGAGGGAAACGATTTTTATTCCGATTGGCTTTTACTCTACAGAAATGCCTGTGTCTGTGAAGAATTTAAGGGTTAGTCAGAAGACGTATGGAGTCGGGTGTGTTGTTTCGCGGTGAAGTGAGTCAGCCACGACGAGGAGGGAATGTGGACTCAGCTACGGTAAGCACGGTAAGATATGTTTACAAGTGTACAATTGTCTTGCTGAACCTGGTTTTTGGAGTGAAAACAACAACAATATTATGGAAACTTCAAATGATGCTCTTGTGGAATGCCAGTATACTTTTGACTAGGTGTAACTAAAGCTGGAGCACGTAGTGGCACTGTGGTACCTTCTACTAGCTTTCACTCTTTAAGATTTAATGATTTACTAGAATCACAATACTGAATAATAGCGACCCACGAACAGATTATAGGAGGCCCAACTGACTATTAATCATGGCCCGAAATAAAAATGAAATCTCAACTTCCTACTTTTTCAAGTACCGCAGAATCCGTATAATCTGACACAGTGATGAGCAAATTAGATCACAGAAGCTTCCCGCAAAGCAGCAATTACCATCACAAACACGCTCCAACTTCCTATCAACAAAATTCCATCTTTTAACCTCAGTTCTCAAAATCATCGCTTTCATCACCTACAACTTCAAACTTCACGAGGCTGTCCACCCCATCGTGCAGGTATTAACCCAGATCAGCCTTCCCAGCCTCGCCGCAGTACGACGTCCATCCCGACAAACCCCCTGCCGAAGAGAGTTAAAGCAGCTAGAAAAGGTATAAATGAACACTAGAGCCGGAAAGAAACGTTGGCCGCCCAACCCCCTCCCTGACCAAGGATTTTGGAAACTTGGATTTCCAAACTTCCACGCGCATTTATTTGTCTCTCATTGCGCTGGTACCGCGTCACCACCTCAACAAATCCGAAACGGCCATTTTAGTTCAAATAAAATAAGGGCAGATTTATTTGTGATGAGGATTTCTCGTAAACTCGAGTTTGTTCTTGCCCAAGGAACTTACGAAGCCCCTGAACTGTGATTGAAGAGATTCATAAGACTCGAAGAGAAGTGAGGCAAATGCCGCCATGCATAATTGGTAGGTAGCGAGCGGGACAGCAACGTTGTACAGCCTTGGACTTGAAATTCTAACTGGTTCGAAATGCGACAAGAATCTCTTATCGATTGGTCCCCCACCCACCGGCTGAGGGCAAGTGCACCAAAAATAAAATATATGCGTTGTGTAACGGTGATTGTGACTGTGCTGATTCTGTCCAAAAGTTCCCAGGATCAATTTTGTGTCGGAACAAATCAGTTTGGATAGACATCCGTGCAGTTTTGCCTCGTGGAAATGACGAAGGTTGGCGGGGCTATTGGATGCGCCCGAGGGCGAGAGGCTGCACTTTTTGGTCACTACATAGGTAGGCAGCTGGTTGCCTTGATTGGAAGAAGAAATTAAACGTAGAGCTGGTTCGCACTGAAAAGACAAAATAACATTGGGTATTGTATACGCTTGCTCAAAGATCAGAAAATTAAATAACACGGTGCTGAAAGAGAAGGGGGTGCTGTTGATCCTCCGTTCGCTCAAAGGGTATATTACAAACGAAGAACTATTCCAAATAGAGAGACTCCCTGACGTGATGTGAATACAGAAAACAATCTTTGTGTGCTTGCAAACCCGTTCCCAAAAATGCGAAAAGTAGAACTGAAAAGAGTACACTAATAGATATTAATCAACAAAAATGAAAGCGATCAGTGAGATCATTGGCTGCGAGAGGAAATCGCTCTCGTCATTCCCCAAAGTGGAGCCAGTCCACCAACTTCAGTCCCCGCCGCTGATTCCCTTAACTCATTCCGTTCTGTAGGTAGTGACGAAGCAATTCGAATCTGAATAAGCGAATCCCGAAGTGTTGTTGAGATTTCAGGAATTTCAGAGCGACGCATAAGGGTGTCAGAACGAGCAGAGATACCGCTCTTGACGGTGGAAGTGTGTGCCTCAAACCCGATAGTGCCATCTGAATACCACAATCTGAGAACCGAAATTTGCCAATCACTCCCTTCACTCCCTTCGCCCTCGCCGTGCCTCTCATTTTCGTAAGTACGTGCCAACAAATTAACTTCCAGAGCAGTTGTGCGAAGACGATCAAGCATCCATCTGTTGATCATTGCACCAATGCTGTAAGACTTATCCCCAAGATCAGGTAGATAATCTTCCCCTCATCCTCCTTCACCAACGGCTGTTGAATGATCTTTGGATGTTTGGAATACTGCGATATCTCAGACTTGGTATCCAGATCTGCTTCATCAGAAAAAGCTTGCATTTCCTTGGTGCGCATATCGATCGGGTCTCCATCCTCATCAATAAGATTCTGCGCGAGACATTCTTGCTTCAGGTTTTCAACTTCGATTTCCATAGCATCGATCTTTACATCGAGCTCTGCGAGTAGACTCTCTGATTTCTCGAGCCAGGCTAGCTCTTCTTCTCCGAGTAAAAGTCCCAGAGCAGCCCGAGTTTCGCTCTGTTCGGCAAGATTTTCGCGCTCGTCATGGATTTCATCGAGACGCTCAAGTAGAAGGTCAAGATCACCTTGTTTGGATAGGTATTTCTCAACGGTAGGATGATATGAGAAATTTGCGTCCTCATCAAAGCCTTCAGAGTCAGGGGTTTGAAGAACCTCAATTTGAGGTGAACTTGACGGTCTGGGACTTGTGTCAGGCACCACCGTCCACTTGTGGTAGAAGTCATTTTCCAGTTGATGGAGATTGGATTCTTCGGCGTAGAGTCGATCTTCAAGTTGGTTACAGTCGTCTTCGAGAGGTCCATAGTCGTCCCTTGCATTTTGGTACTCTTGCATAAGATGGATCATCAACTCGTCCTCCGTTTCCAACCCCCCCTCCTGCACCCGCATCTCTTTTTTCCTAACTCTCTGGAAAAAGCGGTCCTCGGCAAGTGATTTGGCGTTCTGCTTTTCCCTTAATCTCCTTCTGATCTCGCGAATTTGAGATCTCAGTTCCGTGTTTTCGGCCCTCCGCTTTTGTATTTGTGACCATTCTGTGTTGAAGGGAGTATGGGGAGATGGAGATATGGAATGAGAAGGATCGAAATTGCTAGTGACAATTGTTCTTGGTGTGAGATTTCTGGTATCATATTGGCTTGCCATGACACTGGGATTTCTCAGAACATAGTTCATTTGGGGGTGGTGTGATTGGATGGGAGAGGGAGGAAAAGCTGTAAAGACATCTTCGTAAACAAGCCGACTGTCAAGTACTACAGGACTTGTTGTTGATCTGGGAGGGGTGATGCCAATGGGGACGGAAGGAGACGTTATTGACAACCCATGTTTTGGCACAGGAGACGACATTGTCCGTGTTTGTTCTTTTCGTGCTGTTGATTCGCTCCCATTCGATAGATCTTTGATCTCATCTGGGAAAATAATTCTGGAAGCTTCTTCTTCCGTTTGGCTTGGTTGATGTCTTAAGATTGCATTATCAGGATTTGATTGTGTGATGTGAGCTGGCGAATTCTGAGTTGGCACCATCAATGAGTCTCTCCTCCTCAGCTGCACCCCCTCGTTTCATTGACCGGTTCAGCCTCTTGATTCTCAGTAGAATGTGGTTCGGAGTACACTGATTGCTGATTTATTGTTGTGGTGTCTGTATTGGAGATGTAATCTGAAGATTCTTGAGGTTCTAGGGACCATGTGGTGCTCTGAATCCAGGGGTGGACCTGCTGTGTTGGTGAGTGGGCCATCAGAGTGAGTGTTGGCATCTTTTCCGTCGTCGTGGCAGTCCTGCTGTTGATGAGAGTGAGGTCGACCTCGAATACAAAGCCCCAAGGCTCATCGAGGCTGTCGATTCGAAGAGCCTCCTCACACAACGGGTGATGTTGTTATATTTAACGTGACTGACAGCTGGGAACGCGAGACAAATCTGGGGCGGCGGCAGCTTCTATGGCGGCCCACAGAACCCACAGCGCCAGTTCCCGCCCTCCCGCAATAATGGAGCTTGTTGCCTCGTTCCCACGCGGAAAGAAGCGAGATAACAAGGCTAGCCGGGTTAGGGAGAAGTAAACACACAAGATGCTAAAAGCAGCGGCATCGGCACGAACCTTGTATCTTTCACATGGTGCAAGGGAACACTTTAGGCGAATCGCATTTCGGCTTCATCTGCAAGGCTGATATCCCACCAGTCACAAACGACTTCATGAAGTGGGAAATAGAGGGGTTGTTGCGTGACAGAGTGTGGGGTGGAGTTGTGCGGCTCTCACTATCACCACCCATTCATAAAGGGTGGTGGTGGCCTCTCAGTCCCCTCCTCTCGAGAAGGAGATCACCACCTCGTCCGTCCATATCACGGCGGTTGAAGAAGTGATCAACATGTCGTCACACAGGCCGAAGCAGCGTAGGGGAGGATCCTCGCACCATTCTGCTCCGTGGACAGAGTGGGAGTGGAACACGACTCACAACTGTTACAGTCGACGTCGGAGGTCATCGGCAGCTGATGGTAAGATTCCGTGACGCTTTTTCCACTTCAACAACTCTCCAATTGACCATATTGCTCTATGTAGCCTATGAGGGTTACGAGTGGCAGTATCGAAATGACGCTGCTCCTCGCACCACGACGGATTACAGTCAACCAAGCGAACCGCAATTCCAAGAGACAGCCGGCGAGGGCGACAACTACACGCATGGACCATCCCTAGATCAATCCAGAGATGATCCATTACAACAAACAGAGACTCTCTACTCGCCAATACCCGCAGATACTCCCGGAATTGCAGACATCACTGGTGGCATGCAATCAATGAGCACAGATTCTCCGTACTTAAGTTCCCACATCCGAGGTGCCAATAAGCGGCCGTACGAAAAGTTCGATAAGAGTAAGTTCTTATCTCTTGGATCCTTTAGTATATGTAGATACGGTATGCTTACAATTTGCAGGCTACAAACTTCATAGAGAATTTGAATTTAAGCAGTTTCGGGTACAGAATATCCTCCCTACAAATACTGTATAATACTGACACATCCAACTAGGTGTTCAAAGTGCTCTGGTCTGAACCACATAGTGGCAATGGCGACGGTGGGAGCCATGACACGATATCAGTTCGGGATACGAAAGCTGGTCAAGTTCACGCGAAGGTGCGGCGATTCATTATTATAAGCCCACAGAAAGGCCACTGCCTCTGCCTGTATGTTTTCTGACCAGATCGATGTTTGAACTCCAGTAAATGCTAACTAACATGCCAGACCCATCAACACATATTTGAAGCAGGGTACGATGAAAAATGGAGTCCACGCCGATGTCCACACAATTGTATACACCAGCAGGGAACCACAATATATTACTGGTGAATACGAGAAGGGAATGACCAAAGATCCAATTCGAATTGAGTCATCAACTCCCCGAGACAAGCTAGAACCCCAATCACGATTGAACTACGCCAAAGTTTACACGGTCGAGTGCAACGTCAAGGTCTGCTTCATTGGCAAGGTCCACGTGGATTACCGCAAACGATTTGTAGCGGCCTACAACCACGTTCATCCTCAATTGAAATATGCAGGTAGTGGTGAAGCTACTCAGTCCTCCACATTTTCCGCAGATGCAGTTAGCCATACTGGTGAATGGCAATCATCTTACGATACTTTCGAGCCTTTGGATCCTCCCTCAGGATATGGAGGTGGAGGCGTCCACTACCCTCATTCAGGAGCAGACTCTCTTAACTCGCCCGTAAACTACGGAGCGGATGGTTTTGAAAGACGTCACACCGACGCGATTCAAGAGGAAGAAGCGGGTTTCGAGCCAGGAGATGATGCGGCGGATGGTGGGGTCGGAGGATATGGGCATCAAGCAGAACTGGAAGACAGTGAACCTGAGGATCTTTACTCGGCGAAGTAGAGTAGGTATGTCTTACCTTCATTAAATGCTGGTTGGCGACTGACAGACTATTCCGTTAGATTATCCCCTCAAAATGGGTACGTTATGGGGCGCATGCGCTCCATTTACTTAGGACCGCCTGGTGCTGTTGTCCACAGACTAAATACCTCTTTTCCAAAGAAAGAAGTATTCTCGCCATGTGTTTGAAACAACTTCAAACATTGAATCTGGCGCCCTCACTGCTCGATGAACCCGATGATCTCCATCGTGGCCTCTCCTTTAATACGTTCTGGATCCGATCGAATTTGCTGAAATGGGCTTCTCTTTTTCACTCTCTTCTGCTTCTGTTATGTTTTTTGCCTTGCATCAGTTGGAATAACAGAACGACTTGACGAACCTAAACGACAGAAATCATCAGAATCTTTTGGCAAGTTTATTTTTGAATGGACAATTTTCTTTGAGCGACATCATTAGCGTCTGCAAAGTAACGGTGCTTGTTTAATGCGAATTCTTGATTGATTGGTGCTAAAGCAAACATTGGAATGATTGGATACTTCAAACTCGATACTAGCAAGTAATGCATCACAATATCATTCTGCAACATGAATCACATTGCACAAGAAATGCGGGGTGGGATCATCTCAGTCCATTTCTTTGACCCAATAAGAAAACCCAATCGGTTCAAAGCTGCAAGCCACTGTCAAACAACTCATCGACCCGAGCCGTTCCGCTCGCACCCAAGATACGGAGTACAACTTGGCATGGCCTCTTTAACACCACACTTCTTGTGCACTTATTGTACTCCGTGGCGCATAATGGTATTTCAAAAATGTTACAAAAGCAAATATACATACCCCTTGCGCAAAATAACTCACAACCAAAAGAGACATAATTAAATTCCTCTGATATCACCGGATGTTCCGAAATGTGTGGAGAATGAGAGACATTCTACACGCCCAGAATATATGCATGACGATCCACCTTCCACGTTTAGACCAGGCTGTGACCCGGTCGTTCGGTCTTGAATTTTAAATCGTGGAGGGAAGGATATTTTGAAAGTGTTCTCTGCAGTACAGGGGCGATAAACTGTGCGCTGCTAACAGCGGGAAGATAGGCAGAAGCAAAAGGCACCACACTCGGCCGAAAGTGGACAATGCGTACACAAGAACGCGTTCGGTATTTGCCGACGCGTCCCCCCAGATTATTTCCGCTGCAGATTGGGAAAAAGCACACATCAGCTAGAAATAAGGCTGACGAATTAAGGGTGGCAACTTTGAGCGCTGAAAAATAAACAACTTGCGATAGGGGACTGATGAGGAATGTGCGTACCACAAGGAAAATGTAGTGGTATGGATGATTGTGCGTTATACTAAGTAACTAGCGAGCCCAAAACTGCAATAATGAACCTGTGAATCTGGCATGTTTTAACGTATAATCCTTGGCAAGATAGATGGTAGGAATAAACAAGGTATTAAATGACTAGAGAGATCTAGTAGCACAACGGGAGCTTCGGTGCGTGCCGCCCGTACATTCGATTTGGAGAGTGAGTGCTCAGCGAAAAGCTCGAAGGAGGAGTTGGGAGATGTTATGAAGTGAAACTTTTTCCAGAGCTTCGTTCGGGGTTCATAGCTGGTGGTTCCAAGATCGTAGTAATAGGAGTGAATTGGGTCATATTTCAAAATTTGACCGGGAATAAGTTAACTCTTTTAGATGAAGAAACTATTGTTTGACGAGAAACATCTAGTAGTGCTTAAGAGACTCTATATAGATATGAACAGAATTAATACGACATTGTTGCATCAAACCATTTCAACCATAACCATGTATCGGATGTTCGAGTGGGTAATCATCTATTTGGAGACAACACGGTAAAAAGCAATAGATACGGTCTCTATTCTTGTCGGGGTGATGTCTAGAGAGTCAGCTTTCAGGAGGTGTAAGTAGGGAAATAAAACCTATCGAGAGCGATTCACTTAGTATTAATATACATCACGCGTTGATATCGACATAAATCAATTTGAAATATTTGATCCAAACCTTCATCGCTACTTCTAAAATAATCCATAATAAGCCAAACCCCAAAGGGAGACTGACAATCTGACAGCACAATTCCCTCGAATCCCACTCAACATATCTCGGTATTGATACTAAAACAACTGCAATATACATATAAAGACCATATTAAAATGTGAAAATCGTAGTCCCACCCGATAACCACGAGACAAAGCCAAAATAATATATACTTTACAAAACACAAAGGAAAGTGCAAAAGGTGATTGTAGCGATGTCAAATGGATATCAACAGGGGTTGATGCTGTGACTGGAATGGGGGAGAAATTGGAGAACTGCGAAGACTGCGGCACGGCTGCTGTGGTTCGCTGATGGTTGTATCGACGAATTCCAGGGAGGAGCTGGTATTATGATCCATCAGTTGGGGAGGTTCGGATTCAAGATTTACGCTCTCGCCAGAGATTAGACCAGTCTCAAGTTCAGCGGCAAATTCTGGATTGATTTTGAAGCTTCGCAGACTATCAATGATGCCTGTCACTCCAGAGCAACCTGTGCTTGTGCCCTGAGAAATGCATGAAGTGCCGAAAATCTGGTCGAGCTTGCTGGCGTTGAAGTTCTCGCTCGCTAACACTCCCATCCCATCTCGATGCCAATTTTCAATCGCCATATCCGCCCATTTGTCGTCGTTGAAGAGACTCTCTTTGGGGTTGGGTAGCTCCGAGAGGTGGTGATATATTTCCGTTTTCAACATCAGGGCGTTGATTGCGGATTCTTGTACCCAGTCTAAAATCCAACAATTCACAGAATCTTGTTTGTCTCCATAGTCCAATTTGGTCGTGTTTTGTATGCCTCGGCGTGCAGCAACTCTTAATGGAGACCGATCTTGTGCGTAATAAACGGGCTCCATGCATTCTTCGTAAAGAGCACTGTAAGGCACGTACTTGTGTTCGTTGTCACCAAAAATCCCTTTGTCAATACATTTGTCGCGGAGATCAAATATTTCATCCTCAGTGGCGTGTACCTTGTGAAGAAGGTTGGCGTGCACTTCAACATACTCTTCAAAGAAGATGGATAATTCTTTTGATAGATGGAAGAAGTGTTTTCTTCGAAAATCTGCCTCCTCTGAAAATCGAACAAAGTCACTTTCTAACTCGTCTAGTTCCTCCTTCAGCCACTCCACATCTGCAATTTTGTTCAAATAGTCCTGCATCAATTCATTTTCAAGATTTGACATTGATGAATCGACTTCCGACGCCTGGTATCCTCGGGTACGAGGTGACGGCATAGTATCGATCCTCGCTTCTGGCATATCCGCCGAGGCATTGTGGTATCGGTAGAAGTAAGCTTCTTCTTCTTCAAGACTCCATTCTTGATCTTCTAGGCTCAGTTCAAGTTTTTCGTATTCAGCGTCAACAGGACCAAGTCGATCTTTGGCCTTCGTGACGGCATCGTGAAGGACAGAAATATCCTCGAATTTACCCGAAGTTACAATTTCTGAAATTTTCCTTGTTATTTTATCGATAGCATTTCTTAAATCCTCCTCTCGTTTTCTTAACTCGACTCTATGGCTCTTGGTAGCGCGTCGCATACGCATAACCCCTTCACGAAGTACGACCACCTTTTCTCGTGCTTTGACTTGTTTTAGTTGTATGGTATCGTCGCTTTTTGACCTTTGCACATCGGTTTGGAGGGATCTTTCATCATGAGTAGCGATCGAAGGTGGTGATGACGTGAGGGCTCCGCGAAGCGTGTTTGGAAAATTTTGTAATCGTGCGAGTGCTTCCTCCCCCTTGCCCGAAAAGTATGCCGAGTCCTGTCGTTCCTCTGGTCTTTCCTTTTTCGATGGCCCGCGAATTGAGAGCAGTGGAATAACGGTAAAATCATATTCGCATTTAAAAGTGCATGAATGGGGATGTATGCCACGATGGTGGATGGCTGGAATGGAGTATTGTCGACGGTGCCCGCCAACATTTGGGGATTTGGACATGGCCGCCTTTTCATCTTCTTATGTTAATTGTATGGATCTGAAGTACTGATTCTATCTTGACGCAAACTTCCTCAATCTTCTAGCGTCCATACGTCATTCAACCCATGGGGTTGATCTTGCCGTAGAACATTTATGATTGAGAACAGCTAATAGGTGTGGATGCGAATGCCAACGTACATCTCTGAATAATCTACTCCTACTCCTTCTAACCAACATCTCGCACTCGAGATATATCACTCTGTCATGCGTATACAGAGAACCGTATTTACTTCGTTGCGAGGAAAGGATATTGTTGCATTGGATGTGAAGGTACTGGACCCAGATGAGGAACAGTTTCCAGCAACACTTTGAGTCTACGGCAGATTAACACCAAAAGTTACCTCTGATAACGACTTCCTTGGATTATTCACTATAATGAAATGAAATACGTGTCTTATCCTCTTCGGGCCACTGTGTTGTACAGTAGCTTTGAGGAGATAATTGTTGAATCGATCGTGCGCTGCGAATCCGAGTTGCTGGAACAAATGCGATTTTAAGTCTCCACGGGATTTTACCGAGGGATGTGCCTCCTTAAGTCGGGTACCTGAATGGAGTCATTTGACTGTTCCAAAGGAGCTGAAGGGGGCCACAGGTTTGAGACACGTTCACATTGTGTTGGTGTCCGCGTGCTGGCGTGATCCTGTCAAAAAGTGAGGCGGACGAAGCCAGGCTATTTGAGCCGCATAGATAACCTCGAGGACTTGTTTTATGGGCTAGTGGTCCCGTAATCCGGCAGATGTGAATCTCCTCGTGTCGTATACCCGTACACAGGGATCTTATTGGTAGAGCATGCAGCTACGCCCGGCTCCAGTGCACATTACGCCAAATTACAGCAACCCCTTTCTCGCTTTTGTTGCTGTATGTACTGTTCTGTACAACCGCCACAAGTTTTCTCCTTTGTCGAGCATGTATCAACCAACAAGAACTTCACCAATATGCAAATTTCCTTGTACCAGTTGGCACGAATGGATGGAAAATTCAACTACGGAAAGATTTGACTACAATCAAGAAACGTTCTTGCGGTGCTAAGACAAAGTTACCACTACATTCTCAGCCTTTTGTTTGTTGACTTTCCTCCAACCCCATCATGTGCACACCCACACTTCACACCATGTTCCACCAGCGAAGAAAACACCGGAAACTGCAGAATATTCACCCTATCAAAGGCTGGCTCAAAATTGGTGTATGTATGGCTTGCATGAATCTCGAAATGAAGAAGTCTTTTCATTCGAGCAGACCCCGCACCCCAAAAACCAATTCAACACACCTGCTGAAGTGTGTGCATGAAGTTTCCTCCTGTGATCAACCAACCATGTGTGGACTAAAGAGCCTCAATCTCTCTCCTCCCGCCTGTAATAGATTAAAGTCGATGGATCCGCTAGAGGCGAGCAATTCGCCTTGTTTCGTTTGGCATACTCGAAATTTTCGCAGTGATGCCGGATCCTCACCGGAATAGGGACCCTGTTCCAAGGCGAAGACACAATCATCGAGACAACGAACGCAAGTCATTCAAACTTAGTAAACAGCCCGGTGATACTAACATAAATCAAAGGAACATCGGCGGCCGACACTGATCGCCCAGATCCCAGATATACACCAAGAAATGGTAACGAACCGTGAGTCTCAATCTTGGCATGTTCAATCATAGAGTCTGAACTTAATTATGTTTTAAATAACAGGATTCAGGAAGGTTATCATGCCCTGAGGTCCAGTCGACCTGAGGAAGCATCGCTGCATGCCTCCATCTCATTACCCTTAGAACGAGAACGGCGGAGATCTGTCTCATCTCGTACACAAGATGATGGACCAGAGATGCAATATGGGAGAAGCAAACCTGCCCCAGCACACAGAAGATTGTCAAGACATTCTCGGACAGATACTGATCAGCAATTTGAAGCGGAGTCTTCTAACCCAAGTGGCCGTCCCAGTTCATCATCCGGTTCCAGGCACACTCAACATGTTGAAATTCATGGGTCTAATCCAGATGCTCAGTCGGGCTCCACCGTTTTACAAGATCAAGGACCACGAGATGGCGTTGATACACTTAGTGCCGCTGTTGGAGGTTTGGATATTGACTCTTCCACCAGGAATTCAGAATACATCACCTCGGCGTCTCCGCCAACTATGACGAATCAATGGTCAACCTATCCTACCTCACCACACCCTACACATCCCACTATTCATGAAGATGAGTTTTTTAGTGAGGAGCACTATATCAATGATCCAGCCCTATCTTCACATCCACAACAGGAGCAAGGGCAGGAGGCTGCAGCAGATGGAACACCCGACAGCCAATCTTTCCATCCAAACAACCGAGACAGTACCGCTTCATCATCTACAGGGCTTGGAAAGGGCTACAAGGTCAGGAAAACCGATTACGAAACATGGTACACGACTGGCAGAGTCTTCAGCACAGTTTGGTCTGAGCCTTTCTCGGAGACTACCAATAAAAACAAAAACAAGAGTGTGCAGTCTCAGTCTCAAGTCTCAGCAATCATCTTCGACCAGCATGTCTACTCATCAATCCGAAGGTTCGTTGTCGTGGAGTACAAAGGTGAACGAAGCACTTGTCTTCCCATTACCACCTACAATGGTAGCCGCTACAGAAAGCTTAAACTCAACCTCAGTGAGCACGGTTGCATCTACAGTGGCGACTTGGCGCCGCCAAAGGTAGAAGGTGTCGACAAAAAACCTCTAAAGGTCGATCTGGTATACGGGGCAACAGATTTGGTCAATTCATGTATAAATTATGGGAAACCGTACACAGTGCAAGCCAACTCTATTGTAAGATTCTCCTCCCACGACTTCGGCCGCTCTTTATTTGGACATGGCCGTTTTGGCTACGAGCTGGTTTCATTTTGAATTTCAGCAGATGGCATTTCAAAGACATCTAATAAACAAGGAGCTAATACCGCTTAGGTTAAAGATGTTGGGTTTCTGGACAACAATTCGAAAGCCTTGCTCATAGAGTACTTTAACGAACAGAATTGTGTCGGAACTTATGATAGAAGAGTACATACATCGAGCCAAAACCCTCAATCTCACGATAGTATTGATTTTGCCGGCACGGGTGGTGGATCGGAATTCTATAATAATTCACAGCACAGAAGTAACCTCTCACCCTTCGGACCTTCTGCTACTTACAGTCCAGGAGGAGGCTATCATAGTCCACCAGTCCAAGGGAGTTTTCAACCATCCCAATCACAATTCAACGTGGGACACGTAGGCCAATACCACGGTGGTGGCAGCCCCTACAACCAGCACCAAAATCTCTACAATCCTCACCAGTCCACGACTGCTGGCGCTCCTTTGCCATATCATTCAATGCTACCCACGCCGACATATCCTTCAAGCGGACAATCTCAATATCAATATCCAAGTCAAGCACAGAATTTTTATCCTCAAGGATACAATGTAACTCCACGAGATCAACCGCAATGGAGGAATGAGCCGAGCCCCTCATACGGAATGTCCTCGACATTCGGACAACCAAGTTTCACAAACAATACCTTACCAAATTTTCAAAACCAACACCCTGGAAATTTCTCCTCAGCCGGTAGTAGCTTCAACACAGCTCCACATTACGACTCTGCCCTCCATGACGAAGAGATCCGACTGCCAACCAATGACCAAGCACAAGCAGAAATGGAACGTTACCAAAGGATGTCATCTAACAGATCACATGGCGGCAACAACAGGCCAAACCGTAACTACAGACCACCAAAATGAGGGCAAAAAGTCTCGCTCTGCCTCTCGCTCCGTCTCAAATACTCACTCAATTTGCGACTCGGTCCTTTCCTTTCGATCCCCAAGTCTATTTTCTTTGCCTCTCTTTTCCTTTCAAATCTCATACTACAACAGTCTGTTGGAATCAACTCAATACGTTCCTTTGGCTTGCATGCCAAAAGGTACCAAATATCATCTTGTTGCTTGAAGGTCTTGGACCTAATTAGCAGCAGTATCTCTTAAATTTAGCAATTCTTCTGTTAATGCTATGTTTGATGACGGGGGTCTGTGATAGCCCGCATTATGTTTCTGAATTGTCCTTTTCAAGTCCGTATCGCTCGAGTTTTAATTTTGTTTTCGGTCGATAGTGGGACGGTGGTACTAGACCATCTTGGAGGAAGATATTGATATGGATTTTTATGGTTGATGAAGTTACGACACGTCAAGTTCGTTTATGATTTGACGAATTTTCAGGAATCTTGGGACACCATTTTGGTGATGAAGGGGTTTTCTTTGACATGGTTGATTTAAGCTACAGAAACATAACAACAGAATGAAAACCAGCGAGTTTATATTTAATCCTTAGTCAAGACATCGAGGGCCGCCGAGGATCAGGAATTTTGTCACTAATCACTCCCTTCGTTATCAATTTAAACACCCAAGTCTGAAATTAAACAATTTTTATGCTCGCTAATCTAAAAACTAAACTATCATTTTTCCCACCAACTCCAGCAATGCAACCCATAATTCTCTAAACCACACCAAAAACCGATGTCTCAGAAGTAAGAACAGCTATGTGTCTATCTATTAGTTACCAGCATCCACCACCTCGGCAAACCACTGCCTCAGAACCGTCGCTAACACGCCCGGTAATTCTTTCACATCACTAACAATCAGATAATACTGGAATGGGAACGTATCCAGATACCTCTCAATCTTCACATTACTCACTCCCGTCCTCTCATCTTTCACAAACTTTGCCTCCTTCAAATCCATCACACTTTCACCCTTCTTCTTGTTCTTCAAATCATCCACGATGACAAACACCATCATGATGCGCTCCTCGATAGCTTCACGAAGGAGTCGACGAATAGGTTCGTGTTCAGACGAATCGCAGACACCATCGGATATGATGAGTTGCATTTGCCAGAGATCTGCAGGGGAGGAACTTGCTTTCGCTCTTGCGGTACGGAAGAGGGAGATACTCTCTCGCACCAATTTCGTGACATCGGTGCGAGGTTGATCAAATCCAAAGTTTTGGAAGACGCGTGGACCGGCGTCGGAACTGAACGGTGTATCGAAGTTATGGGCGACTTTGACATTCTCCCCGAAGCCTACAACACAAATTTCGCCGACCTCAAGCATGCTTAAACTCTTGGAGATCATGACAAGTGTCTCGAAAGCGAGGGATCCGCTGCCACTTTCTCCCATGCTTTTGCTGTCATCGACGGCGAGCATGATCTGGTAACTGCGTTTAGATGGTACGGAACGACGCATCCAGATCTTGTCGCGCTTGTATTGCGAGGCGATATAGGGAATGATGCGTTTGATGTTGAGACGCTTGCCAGTGCGGAAGTCACCACGCATCTTGGTAGCGAGGGTTGGGGCCAAGATTAGTCGAAGTTGCTCGGTTAGGGAGAGGGAGAGGTCTCGGGTTAGGGACTCGTAATGTGTCCATTGTTGACGAGCCTGGTCTGCAGAGCGAAGAGAGAGAGCTGTGGATTCATCGAGATGAGTTCGGTCGAGTTGATTGTCCACTTCCTCGACTTCTTCTTCGATATCTTCTTGTACTCGAGCGTGGGGGTTGTCGAGGTCTTCGTCACGATCTTCGTTGGCTTGTTTGATCATGGCTCCGGCTCGGCCTTCGTATGCATCTGATGGCTCTTGTTCCTTGGGCTCTGGGGTTTCTTCAAGATCCATTACGTCGTCACGCTCAATGTCGTCGGTCTCAATATCATCTGGCTGGAATTGATCAGGCATTTCTTTGCTTTCCTGATCAACTGCCATGGATTCGTCGAGAGCACGAGCTTGTTCTTCGGTCGCTGTACCCATTGCTTGATCATCAGCCTCAGCATCTTCATCCTGCAAATGCTGGAACTCGGAAGCATCAGCTTCTGGGTCAGGTTTTGATCTTGAGCATGTTCTTTCTGCTCGACAGGATCTCGGATCTGGGTTTGTTGTCGGTGCCAACTTTCAAGCGCATCTCCCAACTTCTTAAAAGGTTGGGCATCATTGCTATCTTCAGTCTCATCCTTGGAATCCTGAGGAGCATCTCCACTTGCTTGTCGACCCTTTTCGCCGTCCTCCGCTGCCTTTTCTTGTTTCTCGGAAGAATCTCCCCCTTGACCGCCTTCCTCACGCTGTG
Organism: Tetracladium setigerum; assembly: GCA_031472005.1. Taxonomy (NCBI): domain Eukaryota; kingdom Fungi; phylum Ascomycota; class Leotiomycetes; order Helotiales; genus Tetracladium; species Tetracladium setigerum. The sequence continues at coordinate 1,018,475 of PZJY01000008.1, read as the reverse complement.
CATTGGCTGCAGAGTCGTTTTTGTCATCAGCAGCATTGTCATCCTGATCTTCACCCACGCCTTGAACGTCGCTAGGAACGGCGTTCTCTGCGTCTGTGTTGGCTTCTTCGTTGCGATCACGCAAGAGACCCTCTTGATCATCTGCTGGTTGCTCTTCTGCCTCCTCATCCTTCTCGCCCGCTTCTTCTGTCTTGTCTCCTTCTCCATCGGGCTCATCCTCCTCATCGAGATCAACAATGTCCATTTCATCTCCCAGGTTCTGGTCCTCTTGGGGATCTGTATTCTCAGCACCTTCCTCCTCCTTGCCATCATTTGCCACCTCATCTTCTGCCTTTCCAATCTCTTCATCTGGAAGGTCATTCATACCATCATCACTTCCCTTCTCGCTCCCCTCATTTTCATTTTCATCGCCATCTAGTTCCATATCGTCAGGCAAATCTAATGCCTCGCCTTCATCCGCATGAGGATCGTGCTTTTCGGTCTCATCCTGCTTAATCTCCTCTCCCTGTTCGGCTCCTTCCATTTCCTCCTCTTCCTCATCTCCCTCCCCATCTTCACCGGCTTCATTCTTCTGCTGATTGTCCTGACCAGCAACCTGCTCATCCTTACTAGCCTTCCCCTTGCTATCATCTCCCTCTTGATCCTTCTCAGCTTGTTCTCCATCACCATCCCACATCTTCTCATCCACAGCCGTAGGATCTAGATCATCAACATCACCCGCCTCCTCATCCATATCATCTCCATCTTCTTCATCACCAGAACCCTCTTCGTCATCTCCTTTCTCTTCTGCATCGCCCATTTCGCCTTCCATTTCGCCATCGGCCATGTCAACCGCGTCTTGCTCATCCTCCATATCTCCCTTCTCAGCATTGGGTTCTTGCGCCAGCTCATCCAAATCTTCATCATCTTGAATGTCTTTACTGATATCTTCTGCACCTTCACCATCTCCTAAACCAGTACCTCCCTCTAGCTTCTCGGTCTTGCCATCTTGGGCATCTTGCTTTTCGGAAGGAGTGCAGAAACCTTGAGTTGCAATCTGGATGAAAGTTTTGGCGAGAATATAGAAAGTTTTGCAAGTGGCGCGATGAAGTTGTCCAAAACGAGTGATAGTTTCTTGAACAATGGTCGAGTATTGTTGAAGAATTGGAAGCGCAACTGCGAATGCCGCGCTAGCAATCTTACTTGTCGTTGGATCCTCAAGATTGACAAGACGGAGGACTCCAAATGCCTGTTCCAATTGCTCGGTAATATCTGCGATGTGAAGAGCTTTAATTGAGTTAACCATTACAAGATCATTCTTCACCAGCCAGGCATTATCTTCTGTGGAAGTAGGCAAGTCATTGATGGCTTTCTTGTACTTTTCGACTGCAACTAAGACAGTGTCGCAAACAGTAGACAGCTTTTGGTCGAGTTGAGCGATGGTGCTTTTTGTCATTGTGCTCATACCGTTTGAATGTATGGTATTCGTCCAAGGCAGAACCTGTTCTATAATGAAAGCCAGGTCTGGTCTAGCTTCACACATCTCCTGAACACCAGAAGTCAGCTGTAACATAGAGGCATTGATCGAATCATCAATCTTTTGGTGTTCCGTGGTAACAATGTGTGCTGGAAGTATAGGCAAAAGGTCCCATTGCTTCGACAGAGCTTGGAAATTATCGATCCATGAGGATATCTGGTTCAAGATATCCTGAGAATTAATCCTGCTGAGCTTGGTGTGCACCCTAACGAGATCCAAGGCAACGATCAAAATATTTGGCAACCATCGGAGACGGTTTCTCGGCAAAGAATTTGTGCTTATTGCTCGAACATCGTACTTGCTTGGAGCCCAAAGACCCTTGGTCATTTTCACGGCCGCATCCAAACTCTTCATGCTTGTGACAGAATCTGAAAGCTCATTTCGCTGTGCCACAAGCACCTGGAGGAGGCCTTCCAAGAAGCCAGTACTCCTCTCGACCTCTTTGCCACTCAAATCTTCGGAATGTTGTCTGACAGCCTCTCTCGCACGAGGAGCAAGATCCATTGCTTTGTTGAAATAGTATTCCAATCCCGATACCTCGAAAGCAGATAGATGTTCAGTACTGCCAAGGACAACTGATAAAGATTCTTGCTTCGCGAGAGCATCCACGCCAAGGTTATATTTGATTCCCATTTGCTTGAGCTCTTTGAGGGTCTCAGCAAAAAGCTTTCGCTTCCTCGATTTGAGATGTTTGACAGTATTTTTATTCTCTTCGTTGAGGACTGAAGGAGTAGCTTTTTGGAGCTCTGCTGATGAGGTGATTATATTGGCGAGGAAAGAATCCAGATAATCCGGCCTTCAACAGCAGAGTCTGGAACTTGACTAGCATCTGCCATCATACTGACGGTCTTGGAAACATTGATGAATCGCTTGCTTTTCTTGGACCAGTTTGGTACTGACTTGGCACAGAGCGCCAGAGCAGAAAGATCCACTGATGGGAATTGGACTGGGGCGGCGGAGGCTACTGGTTCCTTATCATGAGAGGGCTCGTCTGGAAGACCTTGTTTGATGACAATATCCATAGGTTGACCGAGTAATGCTCGGAACTTTCGCACAATCTTGAAAAGCTTGTGATGAGATCTTTTAGCACTATCCCTCAGAGCAATAATATTGGTGTCTTTCCAGCTAGCGAGGAGGATAACATCACGCATAGCCTTCTCCAAGGAAGCTTTGCCTTTCTTGAGATGCTCTTGAACCGGCTTCTCAAACCTTGCGTACATCGAAATGAAGTTCGACAATGCAGAAAGGATAATGTGAAGATTTGGGAAGTCCTTCGAGGCCAACTCCAAATGCAATTGCAACTGTTTGAGCAGTTGTAATCTCTGCATGTATTGCCCTTGAATGGCAGTTGCAAAATAGCTCTCCAAATCTTTCAGCAACTTCTGTGCATACTCCTTCAATTGATCAGGCGACTCATGCATTTGCAGCGGGGCAGCAAAAACAACTTGGTACGCTACAAACCACCAACTCCTGGCGTCATCCTCGCACTTCTTGGTTTCCATATCAAATAACTTGCCCCAAGTTGAAAGTTCAAGTCGTCGCCAGTCAACAATTGTCTTGGTTAACTCGTCATACTGGGTGAGTGCTGAAGTTGCACGACTGGCCCAACCACCGAACTGCCATTCGTGCACGAAAGTGTGTACCTTTTCAACTTTGGTGATGATCTTGGCCAGGGACTCGGTATGGCGGAATCCGAGCAGCTCACTGCACGACGTGAGAACGTCGGCAAGAGTTTGCATGTGCGCAATCTCATCAATGGATTGCAATTGACGGAAGCGAGTCTGAATGGAGTGAATAAGGGTCACTAACTTGCGGGATTCGGGAAGATTGGCGTCTGTATAGAAGTTGTACGAATCAGGGATTTGATATGACGAGGTAAGAGTTTCGATCTGGTCGTTGAGTCGCAGTAAAGTCCCGGGCAGAATGGCTTTGGTAGTGTTGTTGTGACTATAGGGGGAGTCGGCTTCGTGAAGCTTGCCAATTTGATCAGACATGTGACGAATGAGACTTTGTATACTTTTCGATGGTGCATCGCTTTCCATGAAAATCTTCTCGTGAATAAGCGCAAGAGAAACGGCGCTGTCCCTGGCACTGTTCGTGGATGGAGGCGGCCCAGTAGGTTTCTTGTCGGTATCATCATCCTCGTCCTCCGCGGCGTCGAAACTTGGGAAAAGCTCATCAAACTCATTTTGATCGTCCTCCTCTTCATCCTCGGCACTTCCTCTAAATCTGTAAAGACCAGTCTTTGACTCTTCTTCAGCTCTATCAGCTTCCAAGCGCTTTGTCCACTGATCATAACAAATATGGAATGATTTCAGAATCGAATCTCTGTGTTCCTCATCGAAGTTGTCCAGGTTCTCGACTGAGGTTTGGGCTGAAACTAAAGTAAGATACTCTACTGGGTGGCTCAGAATAAAGTCTGCGTTTGGAGTCTCTGGTGTTCCTCCTAGGAAAGGGGTTATTTGGCCAAGAGCTCGAGAGATTTCCACTTTCGTCGATTTGGTTTTAGCTAACGAAACAGCTATCGACAATCCAATTTGCAGACACCGGAGCATGCTCACAGCAGGTGAAGTCAAATCCCGATAAGCACTAAATCGTTCGCCCAGTCGACGAATAATCTGAGCAACATTACTTTGCAGCAAGCGAATCTCCTGCAAGACTTTCTCGTCTGTGGAGCTGAAGTAGTTTTGCAAAATAGTTGGAATTTGGGATGCCAGAACGGTCTTCAGAAGATTTTGGAACTCTCCGTGAAGTTGATCGATCTCGGAGGTACCCGGTCGGTAGATTTGCTGGAGAATTGCTGGGGGCGATCCAAGTTCGCCGATGTCATCTTCGAGTAATTGAATTCGTAAGTTGGAATCCTGGCCACTGACAAGAAGCTCAAAGTTCTTTAGGGCGACAAGCTTCTCGTTGAGGGACTCGGCGAGCTTCACATGACGTTCACGCTCGAGACGTTGTCGCTTATCTGGATCGAATGCTCGATCGGGACGTAAAGGGTGATAGCTCCAATTGCAAAATGCGCCCAAGCGAGTGCTGAAGATTGCAGGTCGTTGCCAGAGAACGCATCGGGGCGTGAGAAATATGAGTTGACAAATTTCAAAGAACCATCATACACTTGCAAGAAGTGCGAAGATTTCTGCTGAGGCATTGCCTCCAATGTTTCGGTTGACGTGTGAAGCGGTTCCAAAGACCCATCGTGAGCTTCAATCACGTCGGACAGGAGATCCTTTAAGACGCCATCAAGACGACCGAGTTGATTCGAAGACAGAGTTGCGCTCGCCAGAGCGATTTGCTGGCCCATTATGGGAAGCTCTGCCTCCAGTAGCTTCAAAGATCTCAAACTCACCTCACCAGCTTGCTCCATTTTCCGAAGTAGTCCAGTAGAAAATGAGTCCCTCAGAGGTTGAAGTCCATCGCCATGACCCAGCAGGTAGCCGATACTTTGCAATGGCTTTGAAGACTTGGTTGAAGTGCTGATCTGCATTTCTGAGGAAGTTGGGTGATTTGCAAGAACGATGATTTCTTCGCTTAGAGATTGATCGGCAGAAGACTCCTTCATAAGTTCAAGAGTTTTGTATTGTCGGAGAGCCTCAAACTGGGGCGCAAGATAAGGGATGACCCCATCCTCTTCCTTGCCCATGCTCGATTCAAGCTTCTCCATCTCTTCAGTCAAAGTTCTAACCAGAGAACTTCCATCAACGTCACTCGTAAGCACAAGCCTATAGGCCTTGGCCAAACTTGACATAATCGCGCCAATCTCAAGAAGTGAAATCGAAGATTTCCAGCGTAAAGTATCGAATCGTTGAGCAAGCTTCTCCATTTGTGCGAGAATGTCCATAGTGGAGCGTTGAGCAACGACAACAGGTCGGAGCCGTTTCCAAAGGATCTCCATGCTCAAACCAGTCGTGAGTTTGAAACCAGAATCAAAGTATGTCTTCAATCCGTTCGCCAAACTAACAGCGAGGTCTCTTGACTGTGCTCGATTTACGTTTGTCAATTGCGCAAAAAGGTTTGAGCCAATCGCAAGATGGGCTTGGAACGTGCTCTCTTCGAAAGTTGGAGCGGTAGAGAGCTCAAAAGTTTCCCACCAAAATTGGACGATAGACGACACTAATCTATGTTGGAACGGACCGAAATCATCGCACGTTTGAATGAAATCCATAAGTTTTGTCCTGGTTTGGCTGAGGAACGAAGATACTTTGATGGTACTGTCTTTCGCCGCCTTTGGCAGTCGACCACTTGCAACAGATCTTTGGAGTCTGTTCATCTTGCTTGGCTTGAGAGATTCGAGGGCAAGCTCTTGCTCCCTACAAGCCTCAATCCCATGCATGGAGTCCATCACAAAATCGATTGCAGTGTAAGGGAAGAAAATCCCAAGAGCGTCGGAGGATCGGAGGATTGACATCAACGGGGAGTTGTGGAGTGGGTGAAGGGTCTATTTTTAATACATCCATCATCAGTCTATGAGCAAGGGTGGAAAGGAAGTCAGGGCACCAACCAGCAGGTCTTGAAAATTCGTCGGCAAATTATTAGATTCTAACTGTGCGTCTAATTGCGCTCTCACTCTTGATGTTAAGTCCTGGAATGCATCCCCTTGGTAGACTAGACGATAAGCCATGCTAATGCGTTCAAATTGTGCGGCATTTTCCTTTGAAAAATCAAAATGGACACTCGTTGCAAAACGTCCCAGTAGAGGCACATCCAAAATAGAAAGATTGTCAAAAGCAATGTTTTGTAACAATCGACTCTTCTCGGAAGCTGGAAGTTCTCTTTCCAAAGCCTTCTCGACATTGCGGAATCTTGTCATTGCAGGTTCTAGCCTCAAGCACCGAAGTGGTTGTGACGAGATTGCATCTTGATCGAGGGCTCCATGAAGATTTCAATAGCCCTGTTCCGCATTGCTCTGGAAAGCTCACCAAATCTCGAATCCATGGTGAGGAATATTCTGAAATCTGGGTGAGGTCTGACGACCTTGGGTTCTCCATCAGGACCACAGTGTTCGTTGATGCTCAAAAATCCGTTTGGCTCGAGCAACGAGTTCAGTCTGTCTAAAACAGAGGCGCTGCAGAGATTAGCATTGTCGAGGACTAGCCAGCTACCTTCTTCGAGAGCTTTAACTAGTACGCCATCAACCCATTCAAATCGTGCATTCTCAAGTGACATAGGAGTCGAGGCGAATTGTTGACATCGGGACGCCAGCGTCTCGAATTGAGGCACCAAGGTCTTTGAGTGGACTGATTTTACAAGCTGTTCGAGATGCTGGAAGAGAGACGAAGAGACGACGTAATCTCCTTGGAGAATCTCAAGAAGGAGAAGTGCTTCCGATGGAATGTCTTTTGGGATGTGGTCTAATAAGCTGGTCGTCAAGAAAGCTGTTAGTTCTCTGAGGAATGTGCTTGCTGCTCGCTGAGGATCAACTTGTTCAAAGCCCCCAACGAGATCCATGGTATCAATATCTGCATTGAGTGGAAACACTACAAGTGACTTGCCACTTGTTGCTGCAATATGCTGCAGGACTGTTGTCTTTCCACATCCGGACGGCCCGACGAGAATGCAAGGTAGGTTTTGTTGAATGCAAAGCATGATTGATTCAATCTCCGGTAATCGGTTGTTCGGTTCGACTGAAGGAAATGCAAGCCGTTGAACAAGTTTATCTCTAAGCATGTATGCCTTTCCGACTTGATACGAAGATACTTGGAGGCTCTGGTGGAAATGGCGGAATGGCACATCAGTCCCAAAAACAGTTGAAAATATCTTCTCCACCTCAACACGATCTTTGGCGGTCCTAAATCGCTGTTGGAAAATGAGATTCAAGAAATCGGAAGGTATGGCATTTGTAAGGAGCAGAGTATTGGAAGAGAGTAATTGGAGCCATCTCAGGATATCACGAAGATTGAACTCCCATGGTCCTCCTTGCGAACCAAACCGGCGGTTGTATACAATATCCTGCTCAAGCTGGGAAACAAAGTTAATGATATTTGTCACCGTTTCCTGGGGCATAGAAGGGAAGTTGTGCTTGCAGATTAGTTGAAGATCCTCGTTTCTAAACACATCAGCATAAACAACAGTAAAGCGGTTGACGAAAGAGCTGGGCAGGCCTTTTCGACCACCACCTTGGTGATGTGGATTCTGGGCCGCAAACACGGAGAAGTTGGGGTGGCGCTTGAAGGTTTGGTCGAGTTCAGAGATGTAGACTTCTCCACGATGATCGAGACAAGCGTTGAGACCCTCCAAAACGGATTGGGAGGCAAGATTCATCTCATCGAGCAACACCCATTCGCCCCGCTGCATTGCTTGGAGGAAAGGTGCGTCGCGCCAAGCAAAGTGACCTGCCTCTGCGCCTTCTACGGGGACATCGGACCCAAAGAGATCCATCAGGTCGGTCTGTTCAGACAAATTGATTCGGGTCAAAGGTTTGTTGCACGCTCGAGCCAAAGCTGCAATCAAAGTGGTCTTTCCTACCCCAGGACTTCCTTCAATAAGAATTGGCTTTTGCACCTGGAGAGCTCGGATAACTCGCATTGCGTTGGACTTGGTTGTTGGCGCATTGAATGCAAATCCAGGATCAGAATCAGAGCCAGCCTGTTTTGGAATTGAGAAGTGGCCCATTTGGATGGCCTCGCTGCCGTTTATGAAAGCCACAGGTGTATTATAAATTGAACTGATGTCGTGCTTCAGGTAGGTGCTCAGTTGTCGCAGGCAATTTGATCGCTCTTCGAGAATGCTCTCGGAATTAATAGCAAGAAGCGCAGCAGGGTTTGCTCCGAGGGTGTCAACATACACCATGGCAGCACCATGAAGTACAGCGAAATAAGGATCCGAATTTTGACATCCGTTCATGAATTTGACCCAAGCAAGAACATCACGAACTGAGATTGAAGTCGCGGCAGACGATCGGTAATTGCCACCAAACCACTCGGCAAATTGAACCATGGGCAGGGAGAATTGCTTGAATTCTGGCTTGAGTTTGGTCTGGACAATTTGCAGGACATCATCTTGTTCCGAAAGAGACGGTACCCAGATTTCGGTGAATCGGTTTCGTAGAGCAGGTGACAATTCGCGCTTTCCATAGTCACCGCCAGGATTCATAGTTGCGAAAAATTGGAAGCCATCGGCGGCTTTCACCAAGGAGTCTTCAGAACCCTTTTCGGCTAAAAGCATTGTGCGTTGGGATTCAAGGACTGAGTTCAGACGCTCCAGGACGGAATCATCTGCAAGGGAGATTTCATCGAGAAGGAAAAGTTGTCCTTCCTTCATGGCTTGTACAAGACTTCCATCAGACCATTCAAACAGTGCCTTCGCTTTTACTTGAGCCAAGTCAATTCGTTGACGCAAATCCGCCTGAATCTGCTCAAGACTCGAGGCTGACAACAAACGATAGGCAGCAACCAAAGCATCGCCGTCTTGATTCAAGTCGACTTCTCCAAGACCCTTGAGTGCAGTCTGGAGATCATTTTTCAGTTGATCCAATACTGCAGCACGGTTTCTGACTGGTCTTTGAGCACCAATAAGATCCCCTGTCTCGGTATTCTGGTGAGCATTTACCATATGAAGCTCCTGGCCAAACGCATCGGCCAACATCTGACAAACTGTTGTTTTTCCACAACCAGTCTCACCAACTAACAGCACAGGCTCATTGCTCCGAAGTGCATGTGCAACCAAGACGTAAAGTCTGCGCATCGCGTTCGTCCAGACAACGCCTTGTGAATTTGCTGTTTCATTATAGGACTTAATTTCAGGACAAAGATCGGCACTGTATAGAAGAGCCGTGTCAATCTTGACTTTCATAATACGTTCGATGACCTCCTTTACCGCGACTCTTTCTTCTGGGTTTCGCACTCGCTCGGCAAGTAGCATGTATCCGTTGGCAGCCAGCTGTTCACGATTATCCGCATCTCGGAGAGCCCAACGGAACAAATCTCTTAGGGTCGCGAAACTATCTTTCTGCTCAAAAGCTCGGTTAGATTGGCGTAATCTCGATAGCTCCTTGTACACTGCGACAATTCTGTTGCAGTCTGAAGGCGCAACTTTTGGACATCGGTTGACGAGAATAGTGTCTAGTTCTGCCTCTGGGATATCATCGAAATGAAGTTCCAGGAAACGATTTCGGAAGGCCCGAGAGAGGGTTTTACGACCACCGTAGAGTCCTGGTGGGTTTTGAGTGGCGAAGAGCATGAAGTTGTCGTGTGGTCGCACAATCTCCTGCGTCTCGGGAATCAGAAGTTCGCGATTGTCATCCAGCAAACGATTGAGAGCTTCCAATACATCCGTGGGTGCCAAATTCAGTTCATCGAGCACAATCCAATGGCCTTGGCGAAGTGCTTGAACTAAGAGACCCTCTTGAAAGCGGAGCTGACCATCCGTTCCTGAGATGTACGTTCCTAGATACTCCTGCAAATCTGTGTGTTCGTGATTGTTGATTCTCACAAACTTATTGCCACTAAACTTTGCCAAATACTCGATCATACTGGTCTTTCCAGACGAGGTAGGTCCCTGTACCAAGACCGGAAAGCGTCGCGTTGAAGTAGCACGGACGAGATTTAACATGTTTCGCTCAACAAATGGTGTCATAATGTAATGGCTCTGAATCTCTGGCACCTCTGGTCCCTGCAACATCCAGTATTGGCGATCCTTCTTTCCGTTCAAAAATCGCACATATTGCTTGCCATCTTCAGGATGTCGGGGTGTTTGTGCGAGTAATGCTTGCGGGTTTCCATGGCTCTCCAGCAGATGGTGATTTATTAGCGGCATAAGCATCTTTTCAGATTCGCTATTGAGTAAAGTAAGGAATCCCATCGCGAATCCTTCATATAAAGCCCGCCGTAAGCCGTATGATGGTGCGATTTCAGTAACATAGCTGAGTACTCGAGTCAAAGTTCGTAAACTAAAATGAGGAACTTGGCTTGCACCATCGACCAAGCGTTTGTCGTCAGCTAATCGTTTGGTGTTGAGGTAGAGACGAGCCACATCATGTGCAGCTCTTTCGTCGTTGCTGCTGGTCCCCTTGAGATATGCCTTGATTACGCCCAAAAGATCGTCAAGGTCTCGGTCTGGACTGTCCACATAAATTTCAGTGAACCGTGACCTTAAACCCATCGGCAGATCTCTCTTCCCGACATCAGTTGCAGGATTCATAGCACCGAATATACGAAAGTTGGGGTGTGCCTGCACTCTTTCAATTTCTCCCGTTTCAGAGAGAAGAATCGAAGGTGTGCTACCAGGCCCACTGTGTAGAAGATCCGCAATACTCTCCAAAGTGTCTGGGGACGCCAAATTGATTTCATCCAGCAATACCCAATCGCCATTTCTGGCTGCTTTGACAATATTTCCTTCCACGAAAGTGAAAGCGAACCCCTTGGAGCCACCCGATAGTTGGATGTCAAATTGATCAAGATTTTGCGAGAATCGCTCCCACCGTGGTTTCAATTCCATCAGTATTTGCAATCTCGACTCGGTTTTCCTTCGTTTCAGTGGTTGTTCGCTCTCGGTCCGACTACTTGCTTCTTTTTTCGAAAGCTGAGAGAGGAGCATTTTGAATATTTTTGGAGCTTCCCTCCAATATTTCGAGGCTTTGATCCATTGACCTTTGGCAACTGCTTTTCTCAGCTGGTCCAAGTAACGCTGATTCTTTTCAACCGAAATATCAGTAGCGGAAAACAGCTCGTCAAACTCGTCTTTCAGAGGAATTGCCAAACTCCTGATGTTAACAGGCTTGAAACCACCCAAAAGATCGCCTACTTCACTCTGCTGTGACAGATTGACTGCTGTTAGGTTGAAGCCGAGAGAGTCTGCAAGTTGCTGAACGACAGTCGTCTTTCCAATACCAGTCTCACCAACAAGCAATACAGGCTCGGACATCTTCACTGCCACCCCAACTTGCTCAAGTAAACGCTTGGCATGAGTTGTGTTCGCAAATGGTCGCGACTTTTTGGACGGTTTGGAGATACGACCAGTTGGTCTCTTTGCCAGACGAACTCGACCGATTGTGATATTCGACTCGCCATCCTCGTAGCGCGGGATGTGTGACGTAAGGAAGTGCTCCACTCGTTGAGGATCAATGTGCATCTCTTCTGCAATTGCTGAGATAACAGCCTTCCTCGTCTCTTCTGTTTGCAGACTTCCAGCAAAGCAGTCTGTGGCCTCCAGAAACATTTCATATTGCGTTGCTTCGGTGATTGGCTCGTCGCCACTTTTTGATCCAGACGCCCTGAGAACTCCATCAAGTCTTCGGCACCATTTCAGCAAATCTCTTGGACTAATTGGTCGACCCAGTGAAGTTCGACTTCTTGACGCGAACGAAGGTTTATGTGAAAGAGTATATAAGCGATCATAAACACTGAGGATACCTGGAAGGAATTTGTGAAGTATTGGATGGATGCCATGAATGATCTCTCGGAATTCGTCCTGCGGCGGCATCTGCACTGGTACACGCTGCCAGAGTCGAGATCCCAACATGTGAAGAGCTGGTGGATTCTCTTGTCCTGTAACACTCAGAGAAGTTCGAATACTGGCAAGTAACCGAAATCCAGGCCCTGCTTTAATTGTTTCGCCTCGACTTGGAATGAGAAGTTCCCCTCGCTCAATAAGAGGCAAGATAACGCTGATAACTTCGTTTGGTGCGCGGTCAAGATCCTCAATGAAGACCCATCGACCTTCTCGGACTGCGGTAGTGAGAACTCCTGCCCTCCATGTGAACGATCCTGGAGTTGAACCTGATGCATACATTCCAATGAGCATTTTCGCATCAGTCTGCTCATTAAGATGGAGAGTGACCATGTCAGCGTCAACACCCAATTCTCTTGCGAAATCATTGACAAGTGATGTTTTACCTGACCCAGCAAGACCATGAAGAAGGGTTGGTGAGGATGAGAGAAGTGATCTTGCAAATGTTTCTTGGTTTCGAGAAGTCGTGACGGTCGAAATGACGGATGTCGAACGAGAAGGTGGTCCATTTGGGCGAGGGAGTAGCGTATTGGAATATTGAATTACCAATGAAGAAACTGATTCTAGATTGAACTCTTCCAGATTTAGCAGACGTATTTTCTTCACTCCGTCTCGCATTCGAAGCGCATCCCGAATTCGTTTGTCCTCGAATAAACTCAAGAATCCAAAATCCAAAACCTTTCCGTCAAAAGATGCATAGATTTCTTCAGTTTTCCCAACATGCTCCTCAATCATAGCCTCCATCTTAAAGTCCGAAACCGAAAACAAGATGCAAAAAATCCGGACCGCAAGATATCGTACAGGCCTCTGAGAATGTCTGAAAAATCCTTGTATCGTCGTCCCCGAAATATATTTGGCATAGGTTCCCTTGCAGAAATTGAGTAGTCTGAATGCCGCCAACATAATCCTTTGTAAATCTTCCATTTCCACATCAAGCCCCCATAATGGTTGTGGATTGGGTGCCCCTCCATCGCCTTGTAGATACCTCTCCAAAAATCCCCCCAGGTGCGGCGCAAGATGTAAAACCCGCGCAAACGCCTCAATGACCGCATATCTCTGTTTCGAATCTGTATTTTCCACCCATCTAGCAGCCGTATCCGCGAAAAGTTCCTCGAAATGCGCCCATATCGTCGTCGTTAAATGCGGCTTCAAAGCTTCGACAGCAAGTTTCTCGAGAAACCTCGGTTCGTTTTGTATTCTTACAAGCTGTATAATTTCCTCTGGCAAATTTTCCAATTCGTGAGAAACCCCGTTCTGCTCCTGCACATTCTCGGAAGAGTATTCGACCTCCATTTCTCCCATTTTTGTGCGTCGTTTGTTGTGCGCAAGAACCTTTTGAACGTCGTTGCAGTACAAGAAAGTTTCGCGACATGACATTTTTACTTCGGGGACCCTAACTTTTTTTCTGAGCGACGCGCACGGACCAGCGATTTCAAGCGCGCCATTTCGTTTCTGGGACCTTTCCACGAGTACGATTATTTGACCTCTCCAAAACAATTTTGCTACAGCATCAGGCACATATTCATCATCATCAGCCGTCCACACCACCCTCCCGCCCACCTACAAACCGCACATTCACCATGGCCTTGCCAATGCATTCCGCAGCACGCAGCTGTGCTCGCACTCTCCGTTCGTCGTCCAGCCCACTGAGAATCTCTGCATCCGCAATCTGCAGCTCGAGGAGGAATCAACAGGCACAGCTCCCTGCAGCGAGACGATGGAACAGCACTGAGAGCACAAAGATCTCGGCGATTGTTGATCAGATTAGTCAATTGACTCTGCTGGAGACTGCCGATTTGGTTGCTAGTCTTAAGGTATGTCCATTCCCCCAATTTATGCACACATGTGCCCATCTAGATGCCCCTTCCTTTCTCCCCCCCTCTTGACCATTGTTAATAAACACGCCACTAATTCAACATTCTTTTCCTCCTTTCAGACCAAACTCAACATCCCTGACCTCCCAATGGGTGGTTTCGCCGCCGGACCAGCCGCACCTGCTGCCCCCGTTGAAGAAGAAGAAGCCGCGCCAGCCATGGCCGAGAAGACACTATTCAACCTAAAGCTCGAGAGTTTCGAAGCCGGTACCAAGCCCAAGATTATTAAGGAGATCAAGTCCCTGCTTGGATTGAGTTTAGTGGACAGCAAGAAGTTTGTGGAGAGCGCGCCGAAGGTTATGATGGAGGGTGTGCCAAAGGAGGAGGCCGAGAAGATTGTGGAGACATTGAAGGCGTTGGGTGGAAAGGTCACTATGGATTAGGTGGATGTACGATTTTGGTGGGGATGGGTGGGCAATCCAATGTGGCGGCTTTGTAGAAGTGGAATGTACAGTGTACGAAAAATAGACGATGTGTTGGAAAGGGGAGAAGGTGGTGGAGTGTTGTATTGATAGAGGGAATATGTATAAAAATCTATCTACGGACTAGCATTTTCAACTCAAGTTCTGGCACTTCATGTATGGCATTAGGTTGGATTTTAAGTCTTATTATAAGCCTAACAGATTTGAACGCACGTCAGGTACAACTCCAAACACAAAACACATAAAAGGCACGAACCGAACTATTCTGTTTGATAATAAAAATCCAATATCCTCTTTATCCATAAGACATCATATCACCGTCGCACCCAGAATCGCCTGAGCCTGACTAAAACTCGTCCTAGAAGACATCTCACGGGCAAGGTATACTAAACTATATGAATTCAATTCGAATGCTACCATCATCGAATTACTTATCGCACCATGCATAACCGCTTTAACCATCAACGCCATTTCTCCCACACCGGATGAAAAGAGATGATAAACTATCTGCCGTAACGCCGTGATATTCATTAACCACCCCAAGTTCACATCTGTTCATCCATAACCCGATATGATAGCAGTCCAGGGCCACCATCTATCCACTCAACCACCGCAGTCCTGTCTTTTTCTCCCTCGGTCCCATCCATCTAGGCGAACTTGACTTTCTTCGTTCTCGGCTCATCTTGAAATTCTTCTTCGGCGTCACTCTCCGGAGCAGCACTGGGTCTCTTTGAACCAGCTCCATTGCCCAATCCAGATCCAAGACCCGCTTCCACCTCTAGACCACCATTCGCACTTTCACTCTGACCAGCTCCGGTCGACTTCCTCGATCTCGCTTCAAACTCCCTCAACAACCTGGCATAATCCCCCTCCACTCCCCAAAAGCCTGTTCCAACTTATCAATCCTGTCCGCCCTCTCCAGTTGAAGTAGCATATCCTTATTGTGCTTATACAACCTCGTCTTCACAAGCAGCTGCCAGAGGTGATATTCATGTTGATGTGCTCTCAGCTCTGCGCCGGAAGATGTGGGTCTGACTGCTATAAGTGAAGCGCGAACGCCAAGAGGGATGCGAGAGAGGAGGTGCAGTTCTGTAACACGCAAGAATTGCCTAGGTGCAATTTTCATGCTTTTGCGGACTTTCTCGATGGCCGAGGTGTCGACGATGTCTTTTGGAGTAGATCCTTTCTGGCGGATAGTAGCAAGCGTGTTTATCTTCAGGTCGTTGAAGGCGGGGTTTTGTCGGAGGCGCGCAAGGTCGTTAAGGTCGCGGAGGTCGTCGAATGCTTCGTTTGGATCTTCGACGGTGATTTCTATTGTGGCGGCGTCTTGGAGGTAGTAGTCGAAGATGGAATTGTAGAAGCGGGAACCATTACCGCCGCTTTGGAAGGGGGGTAGAATGATGAATTGGGATATGCGGGAGCGGCAGGGGAGTGTTGCGAGGTCAAGCTCCGGGAGGGAGGCCAGCTCGAAGTCGACACTTGCTAGGTAATCCAGTTGTTCTTTGTTTGCAACAGGATCTTCAGATTGTAGTTGGTAGAAGAAATAGCGGTAGATGGTTGAGTATCCCATGAAGGTGTATGGTGAGGCTGGGGAAGGTGTGTTGGCATCCTTGAGATAGAGGAAGAAAACCGTCCATCTTGCTAGCGACCAATCTGGCTCGTCCAAATCAATCAGAGTTCCTCCCTCAATGAAGAGGGGGATCATAACACCAACTCGCTTGACTAGTTGTTTTATAGCCAAGTCGGCAAGACTTCCCTTCCAGATCTCATATGTCTTTCCTCCAGCTTCAATAGACTGCCAGAGCTCTCCCGGTGGTGTCCAGGTAGCGTTGGATGCACCTGATATCGCAGATTCAAAAACAGACGATTTTTCGAAAGCAGCTAGATGATGTTAGAGTGCCTATGCAAATTTGGCAGCAAAACATACTCTTTGGTAGATACTCTTCCAAGATCTCCTTCACATCCGTTGGTTCTGTCTCTCCAACTGCCTTGAACTTCTTATTGTATGTAAGCTGCAGATGAGGGCGCATATCACTGGCGTTGAATCTTAAATTAATGTTCAAGCCCTTGTATCCAAACACTTGCTCCTCGTCGCCGAAGATCGAGTAGGTCATCTTTGGGTTGAAGGTATGTAGAGCGATAGGCGCGCCAATATCTGGCTTGACGAGGGAAATGCGGACAGCATCATTGGAGTTTGAAATCCCTAGATAGTGTGTGTCAGCTTCGAAGGATATCAAAAGGTATCGCAACTGTAGCATTTGAGCTAGGCTAGCTGGAAGTCGCAAGCAACTGCGTTTGCGCCCAAAACGATCGCGGTTCGCAGGGCAGAGATATTTGCGTAGAGTGCTTACAATCTTCGTGAGTTTCAGCCATCTTATCTGCTTATTGGGGAGATCGAGAGCAGAGCGGTGAATTGCGTTCTTAGATGTGTTTCGGCCTGTGATGTTGAAAAAAGTTGGAGGTGGTAAACGCGTAAAGTGCTTTGGCGCGTTGCGTGTTGACAGGGGTTCAAAATCTCCCGGCGGAAGAAAAGGGCCAATCTGTCTTCGAGCTGCGGTTGAACCTACAATTACCTACCGTTCCTATTCACAAAGAAGTTGAATTATTGTACTACAGCCAGTATTATTTGAGTGAACTTGCTGGAACCTTTTTGTTTTCTTTTGGGATAATTTATACAATGTACAAGTTCCAGTAACAGACGACCGAACCGAAGCTTGGAAACTGGACAGAGAGGTGGACAGGTCTTGGAAGCAAAGGGGCAGGCGGGCACATCTTGAGGAATCAACATGTTGGACGGACTTTTTATGCTGCTCGGGTTGAGCGTGGTGATGGCTACGGCGTGAATATATCCATTTTCATGCCTTCAATACTCATAGCTAATGCGACTTCTAGGTCTTTCCTGGCTGGCGCATTACCACTCTCCATGACCCTCTCCTCGTCGCAACTGCGATTGATATCAACAATTGGAATGGGAGTACTGGTTGGCACATCGCTCATTGTGATTATTCCCGAAGGAATTGAGGCGATCTATTCTGCGGGATCAGAGGCGCATTTGCATACAAGGAGGGAAATGCAGATACGAAGAAATCTAGAAGTGCCTTGGATCAGTGAGGGAATGGCTCCTGTTATGCGCAGGAACGAAGTTCTGCCGAAGAGAGACGCATATGAATCACTGTTACGAATTAGGAGGACAGAGGTCCTAGACTCGAGAGCTGAGAAAGATGAATCAACGGCGACTAAATCTGCAGAGATTGTGCCAACAGAGGTCCCTAAAGGAGGTCTAAAGGATTCGGAGAAAGGAGAGGAGCATCATTCGGACCCTCCAACCTTCTACATTGGGCTCTCTCTGATATTGGGCTTTATCCTCATGTTTCTGGTCGACAAACTTCCTCGACATGCTTCCGAGAACCAGCCCCGCCCCCAACGAGACATATCTCCCTGGACAACCTTTCCCAGGGTCTCTCTTCCTCTTCCAGCACCATCGAGGAGGAAGAATCCGAGTCTTTCCTCCACTCCATGACCCCATCACCGAAACAAACGCGATCCCTAGCCACGACCACAGGTCTTGTAATCCACGCCGCAGCCGATGGAATTGCAATGGGCGCATCAGCATCCAGCTCAAATACGAAGTTGGGATTTATAATCTTCCTAGCGATCATGATCCATAAAGCACCCGCTGCATTTGGATTGACGAGCGTATTGCTCAAGCAGGGGCTCAGCAAGCGAGCAGCAAGAGGTCACTTGATCATCTTCAGCCTAGCAGCCCCCATTGGAGCCTTATCTACTTGGCTGCTTGTTCACCTGCTCGGAGGAGGTGGTGGAATGGAAGGTGAAAGTGGGCAGTGGTGGACGGGCATGCTATTGTTATTCTCTGCGGGGACATTCTTGTGAGTTTTCCACGAGGGCCTCTCCTACTCCTCCTCGCTCGCGTCGTTGTTGTTGAGAAGCTAATTCAAAACCTTAGATATGTTGCCATGCACGCAATGCAGGAGGATGCAGGCCATAATCACGCCGGGCATGAGCATCAATCCTCAAACGGATATACAGAGGCGGGTAGCGGGCAGAGGAAGCAGCCAAAACCCAAAATGCGCGACACCTTTGCAGCGGTTGGGGGGATGCTGATTCCACTCCTCACCCAAATTGGGCATCATCATTGATAGTGGATAGGTAATGAAGCAATGTATGTTTACGTGCTGTAACTTTACGCATCATGAAAGACATATTATTATATACGATGTATTAGAATTTGTATATTTACCTTTTGGAGTTTTCGAGATAGAAGGGCGCAGAGCGAAATCAGGATAAAAGGCAGGCTCGGATATTAATTCCAGCACAGAAACATTGTTATTAAGAATTTTTCCCCATGCCTTCCATTTCATTAATCTTGCTTTTTGGCCATGTCTCTGATTTGCCAAAACAGCTTGTTTTTGTTGTTCTCCAAGCTGCTGCGACACATCCAGATGACGATGACGAAATGGATGATTCAAGAGAGACATCACATGAAATCCATAATGTTCCAAACTACTCACTAGCTGCTGTTTTTCTTGCCCTTATCTTGTGAAGTAGAATCAGCCGCCTTTTTTGCCTCCAAACGGTTCCTGAGTGCCATCTACGGAGATGGTGGCAAAAAAGAAGAATAAACACGAGCACCAGAGCACGAGGTTCCGCACCTGACTCGGACGTCAACCTCAATCCTCACTCATGTGGTCGGTCATTCCTCACACCTCAAGCCATGAAACACACCCAAGTAGCAAACGGCTCTCAGGCCCTTTTCTGGTTTCTTTTTTGCTCTTCTATTTTTACCATCAACCACTACTCTATCTGAGATTTCCCCTTTTTTGATACATTAGTACATGTACCTACGAGTACAAGGTATCCAACTACAAGGTACAGTATGGAGTTACGATCGTACCATCCATCTGGAATATTGTCCCATCTTTCAATTGCATGATTCCCATTATTTCATTTATAAAAAAAAAGGGACTCAAAAAAAGGCAAACAAGAATAGTAATGGAGACGGGGTGGTTTGATTCTTGTAATTCTTATATCTCAGGGAAATCAGTACTGCATGGGAATAATGTGAATAATGTGGTGTGTGTGTGAACAGTATTGTTTGCATCACATCGCATCGCAGCGCAGCCGTCCCGAAGCCGTTCCCGCGCTTCTCTTTTCTACGATCGTTGTCCGTGTCCTTACAGCAGTTCCTCTTTTTTTTTTTCTACAGCAGCAGCAGCAGCAGCAGCAGCTCGGATCATTTATTGGGTGATCTAGATGCGGATTCAGATGCAGATGATGCGGATGCAGGGGTGTTTGTTCCCTGACGGGAGTAATGTATGTGTCTGGCGATGGAACAGTCGTCGTGAGCGTGCCAGTCGTCTGAGTAGGAGTAGTGCCGTTGTTGCATGTCATGTGCCAACGGCGGCGGTGGGTGGGCGGTGTTGGAATGAATCGGTGGAAGAGATCCGAGGGTTTGATAGGGAAAGAGAGAGAGAGAGAATGAGTTGAGAGACATGGAGCATGCAAGTTGCATTGATATTGGATTGGCAATACTCCGGATTCCTTCTGCATGTGGGACTTTTAGCGAAGACGGGTGGGTGATGGGATTGTTATTGATTGCGGATATTATTGGGATGACACGACATGGCATGAACGACAGTATGCGAGATGGATACTAGAATAATCATGAGATGCACATAATAAGCAAATAAAAAAGTTAAACATGAGATGTCACCGTGTCAGCTTGTGTACTGCAATACTCGGAATGATGGTAATGTGGTGTTGAGTTGTACTGGGATGGTTGGCAGAGGCGAAACAAACGGATTGTCCCCTTTCCTGGTCCTGTACAGTACTGTATTGCGCCTTCTGGAGTCTGCGGTTTGGAGAGAGCAGAGATCTGGGAAGGAGTTGGTGAAACTATGACTGAAATCACAGTACAACATTCAAGTGGTAGTAGTCGTAGTAGTTTTGTGTTCATTTTTCAAATATGTTTGGAGTGAGTTGTAGGAAGATGTGAAGGAAGTCCTGAATAGCGAGGTACTGAACCAATATCACGTCGTCTCATTCACCGCCACCACGAATACTAATCGCGAATTTCTAATACTCGAAAATTTATCTCACCTTGGTAGTAGGTAGGTACAGTACATAAAAACCTTCGCCTTTTCTGCTTCAACTTCTTTTTCTTCTTCTGCTTCTCTTCTTCTTTTTCTCCTTCTACTTTCTCTGCTTCGCCCTTCTGCCTCAGCTACTCGTTGATTGCTAAACGCCCACCTGCTCTTAGTTTGATTGGCGATCCCTGTCATCCTCGCGCTCTTTGAACTTCAGAGCCAGAGCGTTCGTTCCACGAGACAAGCCGAACCGACCACCACCACCAGCGACCGCCCTCCTCCTAGCTTTCCTGCGACCCAACCCAACGACCTTCCGCTCCTCTCTTCACCGTAAATCCTAAATACACAAGCAGCCCAGCAACAGAAAAGAAAACGACTTCATCATTTCACCTTCTCCTTCCTCAAGATTCGTGGTGGATTCTCCTTGCAGGCTTGCGCATTTAAACAACCCCTAACTACCAAGTTACCCATATCTCCGCTGGTTTCACAACTCGATCCTCAGGACGACCTTGTTCCGCGAAGTCTTTCATTTCAGCAAGACACCTCGAAACGACAACAAAAACTACTTGACGTTCGAGTCTGCACTCCTTCGCCTTCATACCACACATCCATTCCGAATCTGCGACTCTTCCCACCTTGATGCTCTCGAACGCTAGGGTGCATCAATGAGCGGCTGTGACGAATTCAAGCAATTCGAGAATAACCAGACCCATATCACGGCCAGAACGCAACCGCCATAACAGCCAGCGGCCCCTAGGTCTTCAAACCCAATATGGACTCATATCGACCCTTAAGTTTGACATCCCGAAGAGCATCAATGGCCACCTCCAACGACGACGGAGAGATCTCGCCCACGAGAGCCACGCTCACCCTGAATACCTCCTCCAGCACCGTCCGCCCCCTTTCTCGTGTCGAAAAGGTGGTGCAAGCACGATCGAGAGGACCCCCTACACCGAATATGACGACACCCTCCGCAGACCCAGATTCACCGACACATTCAAGTCATGATCCTCCCCCGCCTCCAACCCCCGCCGCGAGTCCAGGGCTCGATCACCGGCTACCGGATTGGAGCAATGCGGGAGATGAGGAGGATAGGTTTCTCTCGCAGACGAGAAGCCGCTTTGCACATGCGAATGGGAACGAGCGTATGCGCATGTTGGCAGATCTGCTGAATCTGTGTACGAGCCAGCAATTGAGTTTCGTGCGGCAGTATGTGGATCCATTACTGAAGAAAGACCCTTTTACAAGCTTGCCAAACGAGATCTGTTTACGGGTATGTCATTCCCGAGGTTGGCGATGGGCCATACTAATTTATGCTAGATTCTCTCGTGTATCGACGATCCAAAGGTTCTGGCGAGAGCGTCACAGGTCTCGGCGAGATGGCGGGAGTTGCTGGCAGATGATGTGACGTGGATGAATCTATGTGCAAAGCATGATTATGGCCGCCGAATGTCAGAACACCATCCCTCCTCTCCCATACTCCATTTGAACCTTCAACGACCCCCGCCAAATCCCGTACAAGAGAGCGCGACCTCACCCACCTTGTCTGGAGCAACCTCATTAATAAATTTCAACAACACACCCGGCAATTCGCGAAGTTTTGATAGCACAACGAGTAGAAGTTCATTCCGAAGGCCAGCCTTTAGGTCCTACAAATCGCATTTTAAGCAAAAGTATCTGGTTGAGACAGCATGGAGAACCGGTGGCCAGAACATTGCGAGACACATCACTCAAGACCAAGGAGTGGTTACCAGCTTACACCTTACACCTAAATACATTGTGGTTGCATTGGATAATGCAAAGATCCACGTCTTTAATACCGAAGGAAATGCACAGAAAACCTTGCTGGGGCATGTGATGGGAGTGTGGGCAATGGTGCCTTGGGATGATGTGTTGGTCAGTGGTGGATGTGACAGAGATGTTCGCGTGTGGAATATGGCAACCGGGTAAGTTTGATTCTCCTCAGATGGAGGTTTGGCTAACCCCATATTAGTGAAAGTTTGCACACCCTTCGTGGACACACATCTACTGTTCGATGCCTGAAAATGTCAGACTCAACAACAGCCATCTCTGGATCAAGGGATACTACCCTGAGAGTTTGGGATATTAAGACTGGTCTCTGCAAGAATGTACTTGTAGGACATCAGGCTAGCGTCAGATGTCTGGAGATCAAGGGTGATATTGTGGTCTCTGGCAGTTATGACACGACGGCGAGAGTTTGGAGTATCTCAGAAGGGCGATGCTTACGAACCCTAACGGGTCACTTTTCCCAGATCTATGCCATTGCATTTGATGGAACGAGAATAGCAACGGGTAGTTTAGACACAAGTGTCAGGATTTGGGATCCAAATACTGGGTATGTTTATTCGATGTGATGGAATGCTTTCACTAACAATATCCAGAACCTGTCAAGCAATCCTACAAGGACACACATCACTTGTTGGACAACTTCAAATGCGAGGTAATACCCTCGTGACCGGAGGATCCGATGGTTCAGTCCGTGTTTGGTCACTCGAAAAGATGGCACCCATCCACAGACTAGCCGCCCACGACAACAGTGTCACAAGTCTCCAATTCGACGATAACCGCGTCGTCAGCGGAGGAAGCGACGGCCGCGTAAAAGTTTGGGATCTCAAAACCGGCCATCTCGTTCGTGAACTCACCGCACCAGCCGACGCCGTTTGGCGAGTTGCCTTTGAAGATGAGAAATGCGTTGTCATGGCCAGCCGAAGCAATCGCACGATCATGGAAGTATGGTCCTTCTCACCGCCCGAGGAAGTCCTCTACGAACGAACCGCCTTCCCTACCTCCTCAGTTTCCACATCAGCCTCTCCCTCCCACCGCATGGTATCTTCGCCACCACGTCCCCTCTCAGCAGTCGAGTATCGCACCACAGCACTAGACCCGGACCAGCCAATGACAGGTGTGCTTTCTTCTCACGACCGTGAACAGCTCTTTCCTTCTTTCCCTGCTCCCCCGCCAGAGCGTGACGCAGCGACATCGAGTCGCAATAATGCGGCGGATTCAAATTCGAGTGAAGATGTCGATATGACGGATGCATCGGAGAGTAGGAGGACGGAGAGAGCGAAGTTGAGTGCGCTTAGGCGGGAGAGGGGGATGAGAACTGCGCCGTTGCCGGATAGTGGGGAAGGAGGCAGCGCGACGTTTTTTAGGGAGAGGGATGAGGATTGAAGGTGGTGGGTGGAGAGGGGTCGTATACCTACCTACTTATGAGATATACATCGTCCCGTCGTAGCCTGTCAGCCTAGAATCAGGGTGATGGGCGAATGGAAGGCTAGATTGGCAATTTGGGAGTAGTACCAGGACGGGTCGTATGTATGGATCACGTTTATGGTTTCTAAGTCAACATAAATTAAGATACCCGCCAAAAAGAAAGCCAACCAGTCAGTCGGACAGATATTTATGGATAGAAGATATTTTTTTGGAAAAATATATATCTTGGGGGAAATGAGATGGAAGTTGGAAGTGATGGAGAAGGGGGAAAGATATGAAGGTAGGAGATATGAGCTAGGAAGGAGTGAAGTTCCTTGAGAAGGGGGGTCTGAAGGAGGGATGGGGTGATGCAGTGTAATCAAATCAATCAAGAAATCATTTAAAGCAAACATTCAAAGAAATCGTTTAGGAAATTGGATGTAGAATAATGGAAGATGTGGAAGATAGAAGAGGGGGAAGGGGGATAATTATTAAGAACACCTCTAAACTACCTACCTAAAACCAATTTGTTCATGTCTGTCGGTTGAAGACCTCAGTTAATTTGAGAGAATGTGTGGAGTGTGTGTGAGAAAGCTTTAGTCTAATTACTGCTTATCATTAAATGATGTATTAATTACCGATGGTCAGACAGCAGAGTGTCTCTCTAGATCACTGAAGAGTGAAGGGGTCCGTCCCTTCTCTTTGTGTTTTTTCTTCTTTTCTTTCCTTTTTTTGGTACGGGAGTGAGGGAGGGAAGATTTAGAAGCAAAGATGAGCGTAGTGTAAGTCGGTAGTGAAGAAGGAGAAAAAAAAATCGTGTTTTTATATTTGGTATCACTGTATTTCTAGGAAATGATTTGTCAATTGTACTGTTTTAGTTGTGTTTTGTGTTTGCTTAGTACTTTGATCAGGTAACTTTTTCTTCGTTTCCTTTTATTTACTTTGATGTTAGGTTGAAAAAGTGTTTTGGAAAAGAGAATCAAAGAAATGGAGAGAGCAAGTTAGGTGGAATGAACCTGGTGCCCTACCCACCTTACCTAGGTAAGTAGATACACAGTGACTAACAGAGGCGTTCTTTCTCTTGTTATTCTGAATGTTTTGTTTATTTAAATATCTTCTAGCTTATAACTTTACTAAATAAGTGTCTCCTCGAATACACACATAGAACCATTAACCACTTTGGAAATTTGAACTAGCATTATATTTATCTAGACTCTTCTATTACTCTATAATCTGTATGAGCAAGAAAAATTTCGAGTAAGGTTACCCTATTTATCGTATCGATAAATGGGGGTTTTCTTTTAAAAGTAAATTCGTTTTACGTTCTTGTGGAACTTCCCCATAAATTTTATTTAAAAACCATGGCCTCGGGAAGCTAGGACGTGCTAGCTTTCAATGAAAGGCGGGTGGGTATATGGAAGAAAAAATGGGAGCAATTTGAGTGGCGAGGAAAAACTAAATAGTTCCCTTATTCATGGAAACTGTGATTTCAAAGTTCGATTCTTAGTACTTCTGTTTTTTTGAGGGTTGAGAGGGTAGGATAGTAATGTGGTATTGTAATTGTAGACAGGTACTGGTAGATGGAGAGGTACGTTGCTATTGAGTATGTAATAATGCAAGCGTATTTTTCCTGTTTTGATTTGTCAATATTGAAGAAATAATTTGAGTGTGGATTTCATATGTACTTACGAATGAGTTGAACCGAAGGAAAAGTTCTGGGTTTTGGCAGAATGACACTTCACATAGCTTTTTTCTACCTTAAAAATAAACTTCTCTATATACTTTAACCACCCTTCCCTATGCGACTCCTCCTCACTCAAAACCTCGTCCCATTAACCCCCACGACTCCCTTCCCCAACTGCCCCGCTACCACAGTCGCCTCCCTCACGGCCCTCGCAACCGTTCCCCTCACTCTACCCTCTTCCAAAACTAACCCCCCAATAGTGCACCCACCCGGTGTTGTCACTTTATCTCTGAGCAAAGCCGGGTGTTCACCGCTGAGAACAAGTCCGGCAGCCCCACGCATGGTTTGTGCTGCCATACGTTGTGCTTCGGCACGGGGGAGACCCATAGCAACTGCACCGTCGATGGTAGCTTCGAGCATGAGAGCAAAAAAGGCTGGGCCTGAACCGCAGAGGGCTGTTGAGGCATCCATCTGAAGGGGAAGTTTTAGTGCGATGTTTGTAAGGGATTGATTATCATAGAGAGGAACTTACAGTGGATGCAGGCAAGTGAACCACATCTCCAATTCTTCTAAAGATCCATGTAATAAGCGAGGAGGTTGAATCTGGTAGTGGTGGGTCGGAAATAGCAATCACAGTCATTGACTCTCTGATTCCTGAAGCGGTATTTGGCATTGCCCTCACGACCGTACACCTATCCTGCTCCTCATTCCCATCGGCTCCGTAAAGAATGTCCTCAATTTGCTGGACAGGTACTCCAGCACAGATACTGATCAAAAGCTTCCCAGCCAATGCCTCTTTCATGCCAGGCTCATTGAGAATGTCTTTGACCATATATGGCTTGGGACCAAGGAGAATGACATCTGCTTGTTGGCAGGCGGTGACATTGCTCTTTTGAACAATAGTAACGGAAGAGGCGTATGATGAGAGAGCGGACTTAATCTTTTTGGCGGATTCGGGGCGGCGGACACAAGCGATGAATTTGGAGGGGAGGAGAGTAGGAAGGTCTTCGAGGGGGTGGAGGTGCCGGATTGTGGGATGAGGAGATGGGAGGGTTTGGAGATGGAGATATCATGGAGGGAGGAGAGGATACCGGAGAGAATAGCAATTCCCATTGTTCCTATAAGTAACCAATGTTAGTATTTGGTGATAGTGGGGGATTAAAGGTGAATTGTTTGACAGCGCAACAGAAAGGAAAGCAGACAACTGTCACGAGAAGGTCAGCTTACCACATCCCAACACTGTCAACGTCATCTCCTTCTCGCCGACTTCATTCTTTGAGGCCGACATCTTTTTCTCAACTTCAACAGCACTTTTCCGATCTCGGTGCTTCGCGACAACAACGATTTACGCAACACAACAACAATTGCAGTTGCTAGAATTTATGGGAGATTGATCAATCGAGTTGATCACAAATAGAATCTTTTTGCTTGCGCCAATTGCAGATTGCGATCTTTGTCTGTTTGTTTGTTTACGGGTTCTCGAGCAAAAAGTTGAACATTTGTTTGTGGTGTTGTTCGACCCCTCGATTCTGCCGTTCTGACCGCCCGCACAGAAAGCTAAAACGGTTTAGCCTCAAAGTACCCTAGTATCGAGATGGCTCCAGGAAAGCAAAGCCAGAGGAATAGGAACAGAGCCAGGAACAGAAGGGAGCGAGAGCGAGCTTTACAATCCTCTTCCTCCTCAAACACCGATCATCGTACTGGTGCTTCCAACACCAGAAACGCACCATACTTCCCACCTCCACCTCCACCGCCACCAACACCACAAGTTCCACTTCCGCACGAATTCTCTCCCGTCGGCTTCGACTCTTCTAACTCTCTCGAAAATAACCAAAATGCAAAGGTAGCCCGCGTCCGCTTTGCTGAGCCAACCCCCTCTATCCTAATTCCCGATCGAGGCCGCGGCCCCCAGAAGACAGAAATCATGGATCCATTCGAGGTGCGAATTCGCTTCACGCAACACTTGCAACATCTCAATGCTAGTGTTACAAGTGCAAATAAGGCGGCCCAGTATGCGTTGAAGTACAGGGACATGGATGAGGATTTGCACAGTTGTATCCTGGAGCAGTTGGAGAAGGTTGGTCTTTCACCATGAGTAGTTGAATTAGAGCTAATGCGAAGCAGAACTCAATGAATAACAGAGCAAACATCATGTACTTCATCGAACACCTCTGTGACATGGCTTCCAGAGAGAACCACCCTGACTACGTACGCATGATCGAAAGAGACATCTACCAAGTCGTCAACGCCGTCGCACCCGAAGATGGATCTGGCGCCGCGAACGTCAAGGTCGTTCGAAAAGTCCTCAATGCTCTTCAAGAGAAATCGTTCCTTCAGGCTCAAACTGTTTCCGAGCTTGACGAGTATCTCAAGGAACGAGACACCGTTCCTGATACCCTCAGCATGTCCTCTCCATTTGACGGAGATGTCGAGATGACGGATACCCTGACTCCAAAGATCACCTCGAACCGTAACGGCTTCCAACAAAAGTTCGACAAGAAGCAAGCTGAGCAGCGCATTGAAGAGGATAGGGAGAGACACAAGCGATTGCGAGAGACGATCTGGGCCGTTCCAACTGTAGGCTCTGCACCAGGGCGAACTCAACAGCAGCTTGCGGATGATGATTTAGAGTTTGAGAAGCTACTGGAGGAGACAAGCGAGCTAGGAGAGGACGATGAAGATTTGTATGCAGAGGAAGCTGAGGATAGGCAGGCTGCTGCTGATGATTGGAAAGAGGAATATAAGGCACGGGCGATCGGTGCTGGTGGTGATTAGAGATAGTGTCTCCCAAATACGTGTGTTCATTACTTGGCGTTTGATGGGGAAAATGGGAACCATACCTTGGGGGTGCATTTGTTGGAGTATTGGACTGGAGATATATAAAGCTGGGATTCCAGTCAAATGGCGATTGATGACAAGCAATTAGTAGCCCGAGTTTGTTGAACTATCAGGATGTCACTTGCCATAGAGGCGCATAAATAAAGCATTCAGATTAATAGCAAGAATAGTGCAGAATATTCGATATCGGGACCAAAAGACGGGTAGTATTAATAAATTCTTAGGAGGATTAAATGTTCGAGATAAACTCTGCATTAAATTGCAGAGTAAACCTCGAAGCTATCAAGATGATTCGGTGGGAGGGATGCGCCGGTTGTGTATTACGCCAAGTGATAATTGGGATACTGCTTCAACATAAATCGAGATGGCTCACTACAAATTCATCAATCGCGATCACCTAGGACCTCTCACCAACCCTTTTGTTAATACAAAGCTTTGTGATTATAAGTGCAGTACAAAGTAGATGATTACAATTCAATGCAAATAAATTTGCCAATACTTTTTCCCCCTGCTTTCGTCGTCTCTTTGCCGTCTCTTGTCATCTTGATGGACACACGTGACGTCGGAAAAGCTAGGAGCAAATTCAACGCTATCCCCATCAGGCTAATTTCCTCAACGGCCGTCAACATTATTTTGATGCTCCAGCAGCTTCACCCTTCGTCCCCATCTCCCCTCCAATCCCCAACACCATCCATTGTCAACATGTTCTCCAAGGCAATCAGGTCGGCGCGCCCAGCGCTGCGTCAAAGCCAGCTCGTTGGCAGATCTGCGGCCGGTCTCGCGAAGAGAACTGTCACCACAGATGCCGCCAGCGCGCATACTGATAAGAATGCCGTCCCGGAGGTGAGGACTATCTTTCCTTTACGAATTGAAGCTTCGGATGATGGAGATATGGATCAGGAACACTCAATTGAGCTTGGGATTATGTGCTAATGTTTATGCGTGTCCAGGAAGATGACAAGCCTTTCCAGCTTCAACTCTCAGACGAGTCCTTCGAGACTTATGAGCTCGATCCTCCATCCTACACCATGGATACCACAAAGAAGGAGCTGAAGAAGATGTATTACGATATGGTCGCCATGCGGTAAGCTCAATTCGCCTTTCTAATGGCTCTACAATTTATCCGTCGAGATTCCGTGCTGATCTCGAATAGTCGAATGGAAATGGCTGCCGACAGACTTTACAAGGAGAAGAAGATTCGAGGTTTCTGCCATTTGTCTACAGGCCAAGAAGCTGTAGCAGTGGGAATTGAGAACTCCATCACCAAGCAAGACGATGTCATCACCGCCTACAGATGCCACGGTTTCGCGCTTATGCGAGGAGCTTCTGTAAAATCGATTATTGGTGAGCTGTTGGGTCGTCGTGACGGTATTGCCTACGGAAAGGGTGGATCTATGCACATGTTCACAAAGGGTTTCTATGGTGGAAACGGTATTGTTGGTGCTCAAGTGCCAGTTGGTGCCGGTTTGGCTTTCGCTCATCAATACAACGGCAAGAAGAACGTTTCCGTTGCTTTGTATGGTGATGGAGCTTCCAACCAAGGTCAAGTCTTCGAGGCTTTCAACATGGCCCAATTGTGGAAGTTGCCAGTCCTCTTCGGTTGTGAGAGTAAGTTTCTTCATGCTTGCCGTGAAGCATAGCACCAAGGCTAACAGTCGTTCAGACAACAAGTACGGAATGGGAACTGCCGCCAACCGTTCCTCAGCACTCACCGACTACTACAAGCGTGGTCAATACATGCCAGGTCTCAAAGTAAACGGAATGGATGTCCTCGCCGTCAAGGCAGCTGTCGCCCACGCCAAAGCATACGCTGTCGAGAACGGGCCTATCGTCCTCGAATACGTCACCTACCGTTATGGAGGCCACTCTATGTCCGATCCCGGAACCACTTACCGTACCCGTGAGGAGATCCAACGTATGCGATCGACTCAAGATCCTATCGCCGGTCTCAAGCTCAAGCTCCTCGAGTGGGAAGTCACAACCGAGGACGAGCTCAAGAACATCGACAAGGAGGCCCGGGCCGCGGTGGATGCTGAGGTTGCTGAGGCAGAGCAGATGGCGTTCCCAGAGAACACATCGAAGAACCTGTTCGAGGATATTTATGTTAGAGGAAGCGAGCCACAGTTTATGAGAGGACGAACTCCAGATGAGAACTACTATTATTAAAGGTGGAAATAGTGGCGGTTGGTGTCTGGAGTGGGAGGTTGAGCGGAGCTGTATGTCTGTACAATAGGGTCTTTTTTCATGGGTGGGCGAGCGGAATTGTGAATTAGATTGCAATTAAGCCCTTTAGCTCTGTTTTTCTTCTACCATTTGTCTGTTGAATTTGCCCTTTATTCTGTGAGAGGGAACCGAGATATCGCGCAGTGAGCGTGATCTTGAAGTGAATGGAAAGTTTGCTCACAACCAAAAGGACTTCCAGGGACAGGGAAGGCTAACCTCGTGCATCCTACGCAAGTCTCCCAGTTAAAGCGTTCAATTCTATTTTTGCTTTGCTAGTGGCGATGGTTCTTTAATTGATAAGATACATTATAGGCTATATGGGATTGTAAGATTTTACTTGTCGCCATGGTTGTTGCAAAGAAGGTGTAGGAAGTTGGCGAATTGGTCTCTACCACCACCCTGTGATAAGTTGCTTCACTATGAATCGAATTGGAAGTATTTCACATCTATCAATATTCCACCCAAGATTTCTCTCTTTGTTTTAACCTTTGCGAAATAAAAAATATGTCTCACATCATATGTTGCTTCTTAATCAAAAGCGTGAAATCACTATCCCTTTGGATATATGTTTGTTTTTCCATGATTGGGAAGGACGCGGAAGCCGCAAACAACACTCCCTAGACCAGGCAGATAAAGCCTCAATATTATCAATGTACATGAGTAGATCAATCATTCTATGCCGAGACTTCATAAAATAGGATGTACTGTATGGAATTTCCTCGCCTGTAAATTCACAAACTGGGGCATATGGCCGCCACCTGCATCACTATGTCTTGTGTTTGGTTGCCTATCGAATCTGGACAACGTCGGAACTTAGTTTTTCCCCTTCCGGATTTTTTGTTGCATGTCGCGAAGAATGCTGAACACGTCGTGACTTGACTGACGTTCATGCAAGTTGACACCACGGCCTTTTGGTCCTGGAGATTAGTTTTTCCCATTCCGAGTTTTTGTTACATATCGTAAAAAGTTGGTAAATCGACCCCCTTCCTTGTTGTCTCTTGCCTCGGGATTTCAGTTTTTCCACTTCCGAGTCAAGATCGCGTTTTTGTTGCATGTCTACGAAAAGATCATGAACCTCTGTTTTGGTAAATTGACCCCCTTGTCGTTTCGCCTTGGAATTTCGTTTCTCCATGTCCGAGTTTTGTTGCATGTCGCGAAAAGATGATGAACTTGCTTTTGGTGAATCGGCGCACCCCTCCCTGTCTGCTGGAGCTTCGTTCTCCAATGCCTGGGCCCAATGAAGACTGCTGTGAGCTCAACGAACACGTGAAATGGCTTTCGTTTGTTTAATTTTGGTTATCGATATTTCCTTTTATATGAAGTTATTCTAATCATTGAAATCATAATAGCAATAAATTAAAGTTGAAATGATTAAAGTAAGTAATAAACATGGAAGATAGTTCGAAAGAAAGCGGTATCACGTGTCTATGTGTTCCAACTCTATTGAAAATATCACTTCCATATTTCTTGCAAGATGCTCGAATGGCGAACAATATCTCATCGACGAAATAAGTGCTGAATATAATGGGCAGCGATAAATGATCAGATATAAGATGGAGGGCAGGGCTCTCGTTTTCTCAGTCAAGTGACTGGACTGCCGAGAAGAGAATGGGTTATTTTCGCGTATGCATTGGAGTTCCATGCCATACCGTATCTAATGGAATGCGTTGCTGTTAGTTCAACATGACTGTTTTGGTTTCGGAAGTTATGAGTTCCGATATACGAAAGAATTCTTCCATGAGAGGTGACGAAGGCCTATTGTACACTATCAATAATTTCATTGCCGATTTCTTATGCTTATAATTGATCTCTATTCAATATCTTCAGGAAAACCCATCAATAAGGAGTTACCTGCACAACCACGTCAATCTTTCCGAGCTCTCCCAAAGTCTGCGTGTTCAACATCTCTTTTTTTCCAATCCAAAGTCTCATCCGACTAGCCCTGATACCGTACTTTCCATATTCCTCGATCCTCTTCTTGACCTGTAGGACTGTGTTGTCTGGGTATACGCCTCGGACTTTCCTCCTCCATTCAACCGGTTTGCCGTGGAGGTCATACTTTTCGATGACATCTACGAAAAATTCGTCTGCTGAATCTGAGAGACGAAGATCATCAAAGCCGGCTGCCATGTCTGATAGCCTTCCAGCATTTCTGTCTCCCCTTCTCCTTCGAGCTGCTTCCTCCTGCGCTTTCCTTGCTGCAGCCTTGGCCTGTTCTTCTTTCCTCCTCCTTTCTCCTGGGGTGGGTTTCGGGGGGACTTTCCAACTCGGCCCCTCGAATCGCCTCTGTATGGTGATTTTCCCCGTTTACGCTTTTCGGCTTCTTTTTTCTCTTCTTCTATGAATTCGTTGTATTGTCTCATGACGCTCTCGTCAGAACCTATCATTTAAATTAACATCATAGATTGCTCCAGTGGGTTTCCGCTAACGAGCCGGACATAGGATTACAAACCTTGTGCTGCCTGTCGATTTCTCATTTCTTCCCTATCCTTTTCATAATTTGCCTTAGCCTCCCGTTCTTTCCACAATTTTTCACGTTTTTCACTCTCGTCTTGCTTGATCTTTGCGTCTTCACGTCGCTTAGCTTCCTCCTTCCTTCTTTCTTCAGCCGCTCTAACAGCATTTTGTCTTATTCTCTCCGCCTCTCGTCTTTCCTGTTCTTTCTTCTCTTTCTCCAATTTCTCCTGCTTTTTCTTAGCTTCTTCTGCCTCCCTTCGCCGAAGAGCTACTTCTTCGCGCTTCCGTTTCTCTTCGGCTTCTCTAGCTTCCCTAGCTTTCCGATCCTTTTCGTCTCTCTGTTTCTTTGCTAACTTTTCTGCCTCCAACTTCTTGACTTGATCTTCATTCCTGCGTACCTGAGCTAGCTCATAACTCGTCATGGGAAGGGAGTTTCCGGAATACCATCTATCATCGAGCCTGGGCTCTTTGAATGAATCATTCTATGGTAGAGTTAGCTTCAATCAAGTTTTGCCACACTGAGAAAGTAGAGTTCACTAAAATTTCCGCAAGTTTGGGCTTCGAAATGGGGCCATATCATCAGAAGTTTGGCTTACCTTGCCAGCAAACCACTGTTCATGTTTACCCCCATTCGCCTACACACTTTGAGGCCAGCCCATGTCTCAGCGACAAGCTCTGTTATGCCTATTCTAGACGTTGGCTTGACCAAAAGACATTCAAAAATCAACTGCCGTAGAGCTTTAGTATACGGGCTTCCACCTCCCTCTTCTGCATGTTTATCCGATTCTCTACCTATTGTTGGACCTCCGTCCTTCAAACGAGACGAAAGCTTTGATTTAAAGAGCCTGAACTTCTGCCATTCCGGTCTCCACACATTTTTCATCATACAGTACATCATCAGACCAATACACCAAATGTTGCCTAGTTGCTGGGTGATCAGATCCGTTTTTTACATTGATTGTGTTGGGGGAAATGGGTCTAGCTCACCCGCAGAGCCGTAACGGCGCTCGGCTCCAAGTGGAACCGCATTGTATACCTGTTCATGTTGAATTAGTATTGCTCACATGGATCTTATGGGCCCATTGCTACCCTGTCCCGAGAAGATAAGTCAGGCCAACTAGAAGTCATTTATATTAGCATATTTGAATTGTCTACGGAGAACAAATGATTTTTAGTCCTTCCCAAGTACCTACATCCATGGCCTCGGACCGACTCTAGAAACAGCTGAAAAGCTTTGGACTTGTTCCTGTCTTTGGATTAATTCACTTTCACTGCAAATTTAGGTAGAATGGTTTACCGGCGTGAGCCACTAGCAATCGAAAGAGTTAGTGGAAGGTTTTCAACACATGAGATGGGATAAAACTAGACGTTTTGCTGCTCGGATGTCATGCCCATTTTCTTAAGATTCTTGAGGGGACAGGCGTTCTTGAGGTGGGTCTGACATAGGTAACTTACGTCTAAAGTTCCCCATATAGAATATCTATCCATGAATGCCTTGTCTTGGCTCACGTTATTCAGTTTCACTGAATATCCAAAGTCGGTTATCTAAAAAGCAATAAACAAAGTCAGTGGTTAATTCTTCGTTCTACATTGGGAAATGGGTAACTTTCCTTGATGGGTGGATTATTATAGTGCTCAGTGTCTTTCGTATCTTCACCAACAAGAACTAAGTTCGCAGGTGAGCAGATGACCAGGCACTTTCTTGGGCTATGCTAACATACCGTTCCAAGGTTTTAGATCGAAATGACAGACCTCTACGCCATATCTAGTTGGC
Source organism: Tetracladium setigerum (assembly GCA_031472005.1). Classification (NCBI taxonomy): domain Eukaryota; kingdom Fungi; phylum Ascomycota; class Leotiomycetes; order Helotiales; genus Tetracladium; species Tetracladium setigerum. Next base: position 983,927 of record PZJY01000008.1, on the reverse strand, counting down.
TGAGGTGTACTGGTATTGTCGATAGCCTGATAGCGCAATACATGCGCTGCTCTCGCTAGGCAATGGAATATTTCCCACAAGTCGACTTCCTCAAAGGGTACCCCCCTGAATCGAACCACTAACATCAGCAGAATTTTCCAATCCAAGAAGGGTAGAACACACAGACTGTTTCATATGATCCTCCAGATGATGTCCCAAATCGCCCCCTGCACAATACTCCAAGAATATCCTCTCCACCTCCCCTTTATCCGGTTCCATGGTACCAGTTCCTCTATCTCTATAAAGCCGTCTATACATCTTCGGTATATGTTGACTGTGCGCCTTTCGAAACAGATTATAAAACTCGACCTCCTTTAACAATCCGGTTGAACCGCCTCCGGGACGAGTAGGCAATCTCCTTCCTTGCTTCACACAGACGTTCTTCAGTCTGCGCTCGCGTTTGGCCGTTCCTTGATATTGCCACCAGCCTACTACACCCTCGGATCCCTGCCCGAGCACTTTTTTTGCTACCCAGTCTTTGCCAACTCGGTTGCGCCAGCGCGTCTCGGTGGCCATCCAGGCTCGCCTTTCGGCTTCTTGCTTGGGGTGTACCATTGCGAGGAATTGAGTTTGAAATAAGATTCAGTGGTTTGGGTCTCATTGGATTATGGGGTATTGCTCAATTTGGGGTATGTTTCCCATGGCCGTTATGCTGGGCTCCTCGAGGTTGGAATCGATGAATTAGAAGCTTTATAAGTTGTCGTATGTGCGCTTTGATCCTCTAGAATGTTGTCTCGGGAAATTCAAAATGTGCTTGATTGTCTCCTCCTAGGCCATCAAAATCGCCCACTTGTCGCGTGAAGAATGACTGGAGACTTTCAATATTCCCAACATCGAAGAATCGACAGCCTTTCAGAAGTCTAACAAAGCCTGCCTTCAACTTTGAATGCCCTCTATCCTCTCTTTGTGCTTCTTTGAGAATCGGTGTAATGAAAGATGAAATAAAGAGCGTCGCATTTGTCTTTCTCACAAAAAGAACCATCCGTTGTTTGTCAACTTTGCCGTTCTTTGTTACATGAGGACAATACACTCCATTTTGGGAATTGTGTAAACATAGGGATTCCCATTGACGTTGTGAATCAGGGGGTCTACCCGATCCAATCGTATAATCTGTAGTAATATGGAGACTTCCAAATGCACTCTCTTACTCGTTCTCAACCAGCACACGGTCGTTTGGAATCGCCAATCAAGCAGCACAGAGCTACCCCGCTGGTTCTATCGCAGAAGACTCATTTGGAGCAATCAGGTGTAAGATGAAGACCTCGACCATATGGGGCTGTGACGGATGAATACCATTCAGATCCTCGCATTCTGAGCTCGTCTGGGGTTCACCGCCTGGATCCTCGTCAACAACATCCAATTGGCTGAGAAAGACCTTCTGAACGACACCCTCATTCACATCTACGCCGGGGTTTCTATACGTATAAAAATAGGTCCAATACTACAAGTATTGGATGCTGTCCCACCTAAGGGACTATGCAGAATGCAGCAGGCTGGCCTGAGGCTGAACTTCTGATTCGCGTTGAGACGACAACAGCGACATGTCTTCTGCATACTTCAGGTTAAGCCCTACACTTGTACTGCACACACCTCTACACTCTTGAAATCTGATAACTTCGTAGGGGTTTATGGGCCAGGTCTTCGTAGATGCTCCCATACCCGCGATGTCACCAGACGTGTGAGCTTTTCGATAACGTGGGGGGATTGAGGGGTTTTAAACGACGAGTGGACACTTGTGCCGACAATATATAGCTGCTGTAGTCCGATCAAGCAAACAAAAGCTATCAAGTTTGTGATCGCGTCATGGAGACATCTCAGGGAATCCCTCCATTTGCATACGCCAATTCTACACTGTATTCTGCGGCGTACAACGTGTCACAACCGTTTGCAGTCCAGTTGTCAACGAATGATAACGAGGAAAACACCCGATTTGGCGGTTGATAAGCCATCTTGATTGATGTGTCTGTTGTCGAAGGGGTGCTGCAATCACTTGGGCATGCCTACCTTCTTTACAAATGAGCAAGAATCGACCTGAGAATTCAAATGGCAATAACTGTTGACCAAAATATTGTTTAAACTACGCAATTTATAAAGAACAGGCTTGAGTACTACTCATCTGACCCCAAGTCATTTATTCCAACTTTCTTCGATGTTGCACGGTTGATGCATACCCACTGAGAGAGGTGTGGAGGAGGTTGTGGTGTGTTGTCCAGACCCAAAAGCCGCCAGTTCGAGCCAAACAAATTTTTGAATCCTCCCAATAGCTATATGGCACATATGCTAACAGTCTTCTAGCTTTTTTGTGGCATCTCTGAGATGGCTGGGATATTCTTCTCCACCAGTGGCAATGAATCGCGTAGTTCTCGACGAGCCAGCAGGTCAACACACTTGTGGAATGGCTGAGACATGGCGCAAAGACCTCAGAGAAGTCAATACCAATTGCTCTGATCTTTTATTAATCTGTGCCTTTATTAACAATCTTGTTTTGTATTTCCGCGTGCTTTGCTGAAGACCTTGTTGAGTTGCAACACCAGCACCACGTTGCGATAACGGCGGTTTCTTCCAAAATCATTTCTTGAGCACCCTAAGCCTTCTATCTTCACATGTTTATGATTTTCGTCTTCTGCAGGGAGATTTGGAGGGCGAGGGAAGAGTCAGAGGGTGGTTCTTGGGGAATCGTGAGTTGGGCGAAGTCCTGAATTCACAGCGTCAGTTATTGCATTTCGCAGATGCCCAAGCACTCGTTTTCATCATACTAACAGGTCAAGGGATCTTGTGTTGATGAAAGGCTATGCAACTGAGCCTTTTGGCTGTGAAACATACGTGTCCATCGGCTGTTGTTTGATGATGCTGATGATGATTGTTGTCGAGACTCAGCATGCGATGGAACATCTTTCGATGCCACTCATTCGGCCTCCAGTCAAGCAGCCTTAGAACAAGCCCAGGGGCGAAGCAGAAACATCTTGCCTCGTAGCAACTTTATCTTCCCTGGGGGTGCTGTGGTTGTCTTTTTGCGAAGCCGCGACGCTGCCGAGTGGTATGAATTGATTGCGAACTGTTGTTGTCCACGAGCGTTATTGTCATTAGCAGTTGGATTTGCAGCAGAATTACTTCTTTTAGTAGAGAATAAATTCCGGAAGATGATTACGGGCGGCCATGCAGCATGTGTGTGTTATACAGCCGAAGTGGTTGCAAGAAAGGTGGACTCGGCTGTTGGAAAAACAATACCAACACTTCCATAGCCTACCACACCCATAATCCAACACCCTTTCCCAGTGCCAGTGGCACACGCTGAAGAAGAAAAATAAATCTTGGTTGCAACCAACTTCCAATTGACCAATACTACAGCGTGGCTGTATGCATTCTTTTCTATAATAGTTTAGCGCGCACATGACCCGGCGCGTAATCTGAACGTCTTCTGCTGCTGAAGAACATACTTCTTTCTTCATTTCGCTCTTCTGTACACCTTCAGAAATGATTGATTTGTCTGTAAAATTCGCAAGTTGGGCTGGCATTTCCAGTTCTGCGTCCACCGCCTGCTTTGTCGCGCCTCGGACTTCGCCCAGGGTGTGGCGAAGAAAGAGGGCAACGCGCATAAAACTGGCCCGTCACGTCCCAATTTGCTCTAAACGCTTCAGCTATACAGAGCCAGTTTAATCTGGTTTCTCAATTATATTTCTTCTCTTCTATGTCTTGGACAAAGGCAGTCCCGTGGCTATGTGTTTGCCGGAAACTTCCGCTTCGGAATCGTGCTAGGATCCTAGGACGAACAACAAACACAACCAGGTCAACCATTACAGCGAATGGCCATGTCTCAGCAGCCTATTTATCTGGAGCTTTTACACCGCTATTTGAATCATCCTCCATATTCCAAGGCATCCATCCCATCATCCCATATTATTTTGGATATACGCTATGGTCGCTGGAAACGGATTCGTCAATCACACCGAACCTCGCAAACATCCGTTCCCGGACCTGATTTATTTCTCAGGCATCCGTCATGGCAGATGCCTTAATATTGCCTTACCTCAACAAGAATGATATTGGAGAATTTGAGGACTCACGAGTCTCTGCAGCCCCGTTCTCAACAGAAACGGTCTCTTCTCGTTGGACAAAGGTGAAGGTCTGGAAATGAGGACATTTGCAGTCAGCAAAACAAAGATAACCAGGTCCAAACAGACCCTAGTTGAGAACAACAACAAAGGTGGCGAAGTATCAGTCTGCTACTGGGTCAATGGATCAGCAAAGTCAATTCGCCTCACTTTCCTCCTGCCTTGATCAACATTCCGTCTCATAAGGTAGAATACAGGGTAATCAGCAGCATTTCAGAAGGCAAACAACAAAGAATTACTCTCTATTCGCCCTGAAGGGCACCTGAAGCTAACCGAGCCCCCGACACTTTGCTCCCGCTCCACTTCACCTGCTACAAAGATGATGCTAATTCGACACAAGTCATTCAACATAGCCCTTAACGAAGTGTCTACGAGAGCTTCTTGCCTTGAGAGGGCGAACATAGTAGCATGGCGTATCCTTGAAGCGGGTGATGAGGCTTTCTGGGCGGTGCTTGCACATATGGGTTGGTGTGTTGTGGAAGTATGTATATAAATCGACCGTCACTTAAAACCAGGCCATATCAGTTGCAACCTCTTCCTCCATTTCGAATTCAAAGTCTTCCATCAGCGATCATATTAATTTTGTCAAAGATACTGCAGTCAATTCGACAAGTTATTTGACGCCGCTATGCCCTCAACAAACCCCAAAGTCACCAAATCCAAAGAGAAACGGGTTCCATGCCCCGTGGAGGATTGTCACAAAACCATCTCACGTCAAGCGGATGTAAATCGACACATCTCCGAGAAACATGGCGAACTGCTCCGTTGCTCAGTTCCGGGTTGCCAGTGGAGAGGGGCCAAGAGAAAGCAGAGGTTGGAGAACCATCTGAAGGACAAACACGATATCACCACAGGTAATTAGCAACTTCCATCATACTTAAAGTATATAAATTACTCTAAGAGAACTCTAATAATGAACTAGATTCAAATTATGTTCTGATTGTTCCGGAAGACTTTCCGGAATATTCAAGAAACCCGCATCAGATGGACAATGCAGTGCAAGGTAAAATTGCTTGACTTTCCTAAATATCAGGATTATGTGGCACGAACTGACATTAAATTTCAGAAGATCCCCATTACCAACAGTATACAGATAACTCGGCCTACAATCAACACTATCCTACCGCGAACTCTCCTCCACAACCTGCGTTTTCCTCCCCTTCCTCGAACGGCTCGAACATCGGTCCATACGGGCAGCCACCACAGCAGGCCACTGATCATGCTTATCACGATGAGGGGGGCATGGGAGAAGGTCAAGGGGACTTCCAACTCTACGAACCTCCGGATGAATTCAACTATTATACCGCGAATGGAGGTTACACGGGTGGGTTTCCTCAATAATTCAACACGCTTCTTTTGGGAGTACCTACCTGTTGATTATTAACAAACCATCATCTTCAAGGCTGGAGAGGGACTTTTTTGTCCGTGCTGCTTTCTTCCTTATGTCTTGCAGGCTTAGTTGTGGAGTATCGCGTTTGGAATTTTCAACTTTCGATTTTGGAGAATGATATCGCAATGGGTTGAGTTATGTGCGCTACTTTTTTGACTTCTTCATTTCTTGATTTCTTTCACCGTAGCCTATGTAACAATAGAATTCACATGATTGTTCTTGCCATGGGAGTTTGTTTCACTCTTTTGTGAGGACTATTATCGACACCTTTGCAAGTTCAACTCGTCCTATCCCTGGTCCCTTCACATTTCGTCCCCTTCGAATCCACGCTTTCGATCTCGAAACTTGAAGCAAGCTTTTATCGTACCAACCATCAACGTATATAAGAAGGGGAATTTGATTGTAGCATATTTCTTGAGTTCCAAGAAAGGGCCGAGGGACGATCCCCATGATTTCAACGTGTCGCCGGCCTCGAAGTGATCGGCGTGGTTGACAGTCCGGATCTTGGAGTGACCTGGTAGATCAGCAAGTCTCTGGTATTCTGCTAAGAACTAATTATGGCCTACTTTCAGGCACCTCAACGGCATTGTGCATGATTCGTTTTAGCCTTTCTCCAACTTCTCGGTGTGAACTCTATGCATCCTTCCAACAAACTGATCCCTTGATGCGCAGCCTCAGGTGCTGATGACGCATCTACACGATTTGCTTTCTAGCGATCCACAACTTTAATGATAACCTGTTTTCATCTCCAATTCAGCTCATAAGATGGGTTGTAGCTCCCATCATCGCAAAGGTGGCCGTTATAAAGTCTCACCTCAACCAGGTCGGTGGGACCAACGGGGTCCCAGCCAGCAAAACATGCATCAATCGGTGCATTAGTTTCGTCGGATGTATTTCAGTGCATCATTGCTGCAGTAGAGAATAGTTCTGATTTGATGCTTAAGCAATCTGCACCGCATTGTACTGGTCGTGACGAATCATCCAGGTAGGACATAGAAGCGGTGAGCATTTCACTGCAGCGGATCATTCCATGTGTTCCGAACGGTAACCAATTGTTCACAAGGGAAACAGGGTCCTCTTTCGACCTTTCCAAATGCCAGAAGCATGGCACTAAAACAAATACCAAATGCGGATGTACATGTTGGGTTTTAGCGCTGAAAGCGAGACTCCTGAGGCGGCCAGGACACGACCACGCCAGGCCTGAGGGCCGATAACACTTCAACATTCTGACCGCCTCGCCTTCGCATGGGAAATTTGATACAATCCAGACCGTGTAGGAGTACAATATCCCAATCCATGACAGATCTGTGTTCTGTTGTCATTGATGTGGTACGTGGCGAGGCTCGGGAAAGTCAGGTGGCTATGGTTGCTACCTGCGACCCATCATGAATAGCAGGCAAACGAATCGGGCTCAGGCTAACCCGCGGAAGTAAATTTTGAACCCGCGACTAGTACACGGAAGTGGCTCAGTACTATCTGTGGACAGCAGCATTGTCGGGGTTTTGAGCGAGGTTACAGGAGCATGTCACACATCCACCTACTCTTGTCAATCAACACACTCCACGGTGAGTTTCTCCACCTCCTGATCTCAGATGCAGCGACGCCGTTTTATCCACGAGGCAAATCTTAGGATTTGTTTTCAGTAATATTCTTCCAATTGGCGCCAGATGTATGTTCTGGAGCACGCTCCGCTCGGAAGCCATACCTGTCCGTTTAGCATTTTTGCTCAACGTGGGGGGTCATCACAGTGCCCTTTCTTTCAGGGCATATTGCAAATTCTTACGGCCTGTTCCCTGCCCTGCCCTTCTCTAAAGTGTTCCCTAGCCTCACCGAGAGCGAGTGGACACTAGCAAGGTTTTCCTGCATTTGAATATGAGGCATCCACGGCAACTTAAGCGAAAGCAGGTCCAAAACTCGTAATTTGCCGCTCAGCTACCGTGCAGAGCTTTATTAAGAAAGTAAATTGAAAGGGTAAAGGGCTTGAACAAAAGCAATGCAAGAATCCGAGCGGTATACAAATGGTCTCTCGTCATGCCAGGCTAGGAAATTTCTGACGCTCAACGTACGCCCGATTTGGCTGGCTTGATTTCCCAGTAGCAAGGGTGCTTTTGCCTCCATATGCTATCTCATGAAACTCGGAAGTGAACCTAGTGCTTCTTGTCCGGATAGACGTCGACTGAAAGTGGTTTGGACGGGATTTGAAGCTTGGAGACAAGACAATATGGGCGCGCTGCATCAACACGTAGGCTAGCTCGGAACTTGACTGACTCAGACCTGAACCAATAGTGATTGAGCGGATTCGCTCGGATGATGTTTTAAATAACGAAATATCGACCGCAGGATTAATAACAGGGAGAAGAATGCAAGTCAGCCTGCAATGCTGCCAGTCAATCTTGCCAAGCGTTTTGTGGCCTGCTCAGCCGAATGGGAACAAGCATCGATCGTACCGAATATGTGGGCAGAAGTAGTGCAATAGAAGCAACTGTTCTTTGCAACTAAAGTTGTAGGTATGAACATCCAGGGTCTCTCGAAAAAGCCAAGTTTCCCCACATATGCTCTTTCTCACGTTTAGGAACCAATCCAACACGTCGTTCTATTCGACAATCCAACACAACTGATGCACCCGTCATGTCATTAGTACAGAAAGGCTCACCGAGATCTCATTCTTCTCACTCGCTGCAGCATAATCTCCGAGAATGAGATATCTTTTGGCCTCCAGTACAGGATTATCACCTTGGCACCTTTCTCTCCGTCTGGGAACTGCAATATATGACGAGACGGCACGTACCTCTCTTCTGCATGGCTACGAGACGTGTCCATGGCACTGGAATTGAATTAATTGGTGATGTAGTAGCGGTAGAATAGAGCCCACCGTTTTGATAGTCAGAAAACACGGAAAGTAACAGTCTTCGTCCGTAATGGAGGCATCTGAAGCAAAGGTGGAATGAGTCTAATCAATTTTACTGACTTCCTAACGATCCAGAAACTCTAAAATCTATGCAAAGAGAAGCAATATTCATTCTTCTATTCCGGATCTGAGCTCTGGGTCTCTTCTCGGTTGTCTTAACTTTACTGAAATGGTTGCATGCTGAAACAAATGAAATTGAACACCTGGGCCGAGTAGATGCGAGTCCTGCATGTTGATAGGACAAGGAAGATCCAACAACTAATACTGGCACGATTCTAATTCACTGTTAAAAAATTTAAGCCTGGATTGGAAAGAGAATGGGAAGAGGGGAAAGAGGAGCGATGCGTCTGTGATGTGGAAGGCACAGCGGAAGTAGACTAGCCCTTCTCCCCGGACTATCAAGACAACACAATGATCCACTTTCTCTCGAGGTTGTTTCCCTTCAAGCTTGCCATTTTTGACAGCTTCTTCCAGACCCGACGAACGCCTTACTTTCATACGAAGCAATGATTCTCGATGCAGACCAGATGCAACACGCTCCAACGCGCTGCAACGCACTGCAAGCTCATCGAACGGCTATCGGTTCCAGGCGGTCTAAGATGACGCTTTGACAATGATTTGGGCTCATTCAAACGCTTGGAGAATATAAAAGACAAGATGTCAACTAAGGAAAAGCATCAAAGATTTTGCCATCATCGCTTCTTCCCAACAGTAACAACCGCCAAACCTTTCACAAGACCTCGTCGAGATGGCTCAACCGCCAACTAGATCATACCCCAGAGAGCCCCTTACACACTGTCTTCAGTGTGGATCGGGCTTTTCGCGTTCTCGAGATCTACCACGCCACTGTGACGATGTTCATGGTCCACTGAAAGGTTGTAATTTTCCCGGATGTTCCTATTCGACAAAACGCAAAGCAAGACTTCAAGGACATCTGCAAAAAAAACATGAAATGACTGCGATAGGTGAGAAAAATTGAAGCAATCAATACTCTCTTCTGTGGTCATTTGTTATGGTTCAATAGCTGATTTATTCAGATGCTCGGAGCCTTGTGAGCTTGATTGCTCTTGCTAGCATGCAGTATTCTCCTGCTCAACATCCAGGTTTGTAAACATTCACTAGAAATCAAGGCATTGGAGTATTTTGCGCAGCATATTCTGATAAGTTACAGACTCAGTGGACTACGTCCAGCCACAGGAGCCAAACCATCACGTCGAGGAGGTCTCGAACCAAATGGCCTATGGATACCTCCCAGACACTCAGTCTGTCGATTACTACGAGTCTAGGAGCCAGGCGTCCAGCGATATTCCACGTTCTGATGATGGCTCTACGGCAGAGTATCTACCGATCAATGGCACAGCAGAGCAATCCTACACCGAGATGTTGTTCGGAGACGCCATCATGGACGAGGACGACATCATGGACGAGGACGACATCATGGACGAGGATGCTGGCGCTTCTCCCTTTGACAAGTCGCAGTCCAATTCGGATGACAAACATAGCCATCAGTGAGCATATTCTCAGAAACCTGGATCTGTATGGAATCTGCGGACATGTTTGGCGCATAGTTGTTCAGTTTGTGGATGGGATATAAATAAAATTGAGTTTGAGCTTGGGATTTAATTAGGAGAAATCGAGATAATTAAAATCTATTTGATGCAAGGAATTCTGTCACTACCAATAAGTTTGACGCCATTTTTATTCTTCCTTCCGCTCAACCAAGTTTGCATAATTGCCCCCAAAAACGTGTCTAACAAATAGAACAAGTTTAAAAGCAAGGTTCTCACCAATCCCTGTGCTTATCATCTTCAGTCAGCATCCGAGCTATTGTCTGGTGTTCGGATAGTAGTCAGATATTTGGTCTTTCCAGCCCGAAATTTCCGAAATACGGAAGAAAAGTTGCTGAAATGCAAATCAAGATCATACACTACTATGTAGTAGGTCTGTGTTGCGCGCGGTAGACGAGTTCCCAGCAATATACAATACTCGTCAAGGTTTTTGCGACACTAGCGAGAAATCCTAAAACTTCCTTGTATCGCTTGCAATTTTCTACTTTGCTACAAATAATAACGAGTAAGGAAATGGGTCAAGATGAGTGTCCATAACCTTTCACTGAGCCTGGGGAGAATATTCCATAAAATATTAAGTACTTATATTTGATTTCTTCTTTTGGTGGGGGATGTGCAGTAGGAGACATTCTCTCTGGCACAAAGACGATATTCACCAACGCGCTCAAATCTCATGTCTCATAGAAACCCATACCCCACTCTAAGTGTTAAAAGTATCATTCCGAATTACAAACATTTATGCCAAATATAAAACAATTACCCAGGCATTTCATAGGTAGTCCATCGCCTGCTCTTCCTCTCGCTCTCCGCATCCTTTCCATACAATGTACCACTGCCATCCTTCTCATGTAGACCCGCTGTCTGCGCCTCTGTAGTCCGATATACGTACGGCTCTGCCGCTGGCTGCTGTAGGTTACCTTCAGTCAGAGGTGGATGTTCTCGACGATATTTCGAAGATAAAATATGCCCAGTGTGGTGAGGCAAATTAAAGCTATCCCAGCTATGGCACCACCGACTATGGCGCCGACGTTATTGGGTGGGTTCTTTTCGATGGTGACTGTTCCAGCGGATGTTTCTGAAGGATCGTCTATTGTTGGGGAGTCTATGCCTCGTATGGGAGTCGAGGAGGAGGAGGAAGAGGCATCTGAGGTACCTGATGATGTTGTTGTGAGGGGTGGCTGGGATGAGGTAGTTGTTTTGGGGATTGTAGATACTTTGATTGTCGTTGTTTGTGTGATGGGAAGCGGAAGAGGTGTGATTGTTGCTGCTGCAAAGAATGCTTCTCAAGTGAAAGCTTTCCCACAAGGAACGTATGAGTAGAGCTGATCTGGACCAGCTGTTAAGGCAGCGAAGGAACAGAAAGATGCTCCTTCATCGGAGCTACACGCAGCAATGCGATGTCAGTACAGATTTTCATTGCAATCTCGGGGGAGAATGGATGCTACACATCAGGTGAAGTAGTCAAAGTGGATACACCAGTCCTTCCACAACCTGATCGGCACGACCCAGCATCGACACATACACCCGCTGAACCACAGTCTGAGGCTCAGATGATGGTCGTTGGGCAGACACTCCAAAGACCATTCGCATCTACACGATATCCATATCCTTGGTCTGCGGTTCGAGGTTGCCGGAGTCACCGTTGAGGAATCCACACGCGTTGTCGAAAGGTTTCGTCTGTCTCTTGTAGATAAGGGGAACCGAGGAGTTGATTTTGAGTGTGCTATTATGAATGATTGAAGGGTCTTGGTGATGGAGTAGCTTTTGAAGAAATCCAGGGCGAGCTTGAACTTGAAGTGACTGGAGATCGCAAAGAGCAGGAATAAAAGCAAAGTAAATCATGGCTCATGATTCAGCACTAAAATATTACTCGTATAGCAAATGACAGAACAAATAATCAAACAATAGAAATCACCAGCAATGGTAAAGGAGAAAAGAGGATAGGACATGGCAGGATTTTTTTAAGAATCAAGGGGGACGCGAAAGGGGTAGACAGGGACACTATATTCCAACAGCCTCTCTAAACAAACTAGGAACAGCAAGGCAACCAAGAGGCAACCAACATGAAGGAAATGAGAGTGGTGCTGAGTTACCTATCGGGAGATTTTGAAAACCAACACAAATGCACAGAGGTTGTTGGTACAAGTGCAATTCCGAGTTGCCTCTATAACATAAACATGCCGAGACCCGTTCTTCTGAAACTTGATCCCTGACTGACGTCCGCTGCGAGAGGCCGGGAAGTTTAACTACGCGCCAGACGCTACTGTCAGGTGAGTGAGCGCGCTCAAGACGCTTGCTATTGGCTACAGTGCTCACGTATCGCAAAAGAATGCACCTCCATGCATTCGTCCACGCGAATTTCTAACTCCTGTAAATCGCGTCAGTCGCTCATCTTGGTTCATCCTTTGCTCTTCTTTGAGTTCTATAGATATAGCCGTGATGAACCTTTGAGTGCGCTTCCTAGTGCTGGATGTCCATTTCAGCTTGTCTTTGGTTTTCAGCTATGTCTCTGCGCCACAAGAAAATCGCGCTGGCCTTGTTCTTGATCGTTCTGACTTTCTTCATCGCTTTCACAGTTAAATTTACACCTCGTTCTCGTTGACAGCACGCAATCAATGGATTAATTTGGCCCAGAAACTTGCTGGCGTGCATGGCTCATCTGCACAAGTCGTGAAAATCCCACCTTCGCCACAGGAATCGAGCATTTCACCCCTCGCAAGAGACTCGAAACCGCCGCCGCCTGCGAAGGAAGAGAACCATGAATTTATCTAACAATACATACCTACAGGCAAAAGCTAAATATATGTATATCGATGCGAATGCGACTCTGCTCGAGATTGCTCCTGTTTATATCAAAGAGATCCTCGATCCTTCCGACAAATACCTTTCCAAGGCTAGAGTGCCCAGCGCCAACACACACACGATTCGAATATCTACGAAATAATAATACACAGACTTCATATTCGAAACCACTTCCGAAATAATTCTTCGCTCTCGATCTCTATCAATGTATCAACGTTCTCTCACGACTGGTCGGGACACTGGTTGAGACAATAAAGTTCCTTGGACCTGAGAATTGCGCATTATCGATTGTGGAGGGACGCTCGGAAGATGGTACATATGAAGTCTTACTATCTATCGACGAGGAGATGAAGAAGTTGGGAATAAAATACTATCTCCAAAGCAGCACATTAAACCCCAAGAAAACAGAGCGCATTTCCACGCTAGCAAAACTGCGCAATCTAGCCCTCGATGCATTGGTAAAAAGCCCAGAGACGTACGATCCCGATACCACAGTTGTGTTCATCAACGACATTACTTTGTGCACGGAGGATCTTCTGGAGCTCATACATCAACGGACGTACCTGCAAGCCGACATGACCTGTGCTATGGACTGGACATATGGACCAGATCCTACCTTCTACGATGTGTGGATTGCACGAACCATAACTGGAAATACATTCTTTGAAATCGGCTCAGACGGCAACTGGAATTCAGCATGGAACCTCTTCTGGGACGATTCAACTAGTCGCGAGAGATATCAAAATCACAAGCCCTTTCAAGTCTTTTCATGCTGGAATGTTGCCACAACCTTCACAGCGAAACCATTATTGGAACAGAAAATTGCGTTCCGTTCAGCCAACAAGAAAGAGTGCTACCAAGGCGAACCTAGACTGTGGTGCAAAGACATGTGGCGTTTGGGATACGGTAAGATTGCCGTTATCCCATCAATAAACGTGGAGTATAGTGATGAGGCGACGAAGAAGATCAAGGAGTTGAAAGGTTATGTTTCGCGCTGGGTGCCCCAGGATGGCACGATTGACACAGCAGATCGGATCGAGTGGAAGACAAGTCCTCCCGCTGAGGTCAAGTGTATTACAGATCCGAACTATTCGGCTCAGCACTTTGTTCCTTGGGATCAAGGTTCGTCGTAAGAAATTAATAAAATGAATCAAAATTGGCATGTTTGGGTTGTGCTTGACCGTTTTCTTTCTTTACTAGCAGGGTTGCTGCGTTCTTCCATGCCCTTGAAGGGGCTATATATAGTCTCCCCAGTTAATGGTGCATTGCGCCAGGGTGGGGCCGCTAAGCTGCCGGGGATCGTGTGCTTTCCCTAAATCTCAATGCCACTGCCGCAATACCACCGTCTCCAGTACTCGGTATACCCATAAGTCTGACCGCTCCACTCGCCAGAGGAATCCGCTCTTAAAAGAAACTGATCTGTGGGGGGTTTTTCCGCCGAGCCAACTACGAAATGCTAATTTCAAGCCCAAATCCGTTAATACTGCCAGTGAGATCGCTGCCTTTCCTTCGCACAGCCTTTGCAAAGAAAATAGTGGACTGTTCAGACTTATGGACATACCGAGTAATTTATCGACGGATAACGAAAGCTTTTCCTCTATCCTGGTATTCAACACGTTCCACCTCTTCGATCAAATTCAATTCACAGTGTGAGAACACAATAGAGAGGAGTAAATATCGTTGCTCTGCACGTTTTCGCCTATTTGTTGTAATGAGCTTCATTCCCTGACTTTTCCTAACCCTGGATACTGGCTGGCCGTGTCCGAACACAACACCAATCTCCAGGACCGGTCATTCAACGCTGGTGAGATCTCCATCCTCCATGTCGCGTCTCAGCAGAAAACATGACCAGACTCTGAAATGTTGGTGGCGTTTAGTAAACAGTCCTTTCGGTTGTTAGTGCGCACCCGTGGTCTTGGCTTCTGGTCTGTTAACAAAATGCCTTGACATCTCAACACGGTGACAGGGGGCTGCTTATAACAGCAACTAGACACCATGCATATCAGTTGGTATATCAAGAAGCAAAGAAAAGGCGTCTTGTTTGATCCAATATTGCCTGCCGATACTCGTTTTGAAATTGACAAAGCGGAGACATTCATTTGTTGAGGTGTTCTGATAATGTGAAAATGATACGGTGGGCATGCAACGATCCCTCAATTCGTTCACAAGTAAATTTTCTTTCGCCCGAGTTGTAGGGGAAAGCTACGTATCCATGCAGGTTATCAAACATACCATGAACCAGGTTGGCCTAACAATAGGTTAGGTCGAGACCACATAGAAGCAGTCTCCATGCATCCTTCGGCTGCCAACCCCCTCCCCAGCGTTGAATCCAGCCACGCATTTAACTCACCCTTGTATCTCACTAAACAAAAATTGATGCAAGAAAGCTGACACTAGTTCCCTGGCCCCGCTGAGAGGTGCATTCCGAAGTCAGAGGTTGAGGGGAAGGAACCTAGTCGCCAAAGACTAGAGTTCAAGCAAGTCTATGAGCCGTAAAATAACGATGACCTACGCTTTGACATACGCTAGTCATCGTCAGTCAGCGCTCTCATACTCCAGGGTTAGGAAAAGCTCTTTGGAAGTCGGAAGAAGATCTTGGATTTGACGGCTCTGATGGACGCACGGGAAATGTCTTGGCAAATTCACACACAATATTCAACTTCGTTATATGTTGCGTTCAAAGTGTAGAGTGTACTGTTATCACAATGTCCCTCTTCCATGATCATAAATATCTTTAGATAGCCTTTCTAGTTCTGTGAAAAAGTTCTTCCCTTTCATTTTCCATCCACCTCCTTCATCCACCACACGATCCAACTGCATCCTCGGCAAATATTCCTCCAACCCAACTCCGATCATACCAAAATTCGTAGAAATTTCAAGGTATCTATTCAAAAGCCAAATGAATACAGCCAAGTATTGTCCTCAATATCTGCGGAGAAGTGACTGATAAGTGGCCGAATACCAGGATTCAAGAAGAGCGAAATCATCTTGAGGTTCTCTATTCTCTCACAAGTCTCCAAACGCAAGAATGACAAGACAAATCGAGAAGACAAAATTATCGGAAGGAATGGATATTCCAGAGGGCACCAAGAAGAAGATAAGAAAGACCAGCACAAAAGTCTTTTCCTCGCTATCGACTAAGGTAAGTAATCAGAAATAACACTAGTTGCAAAGCTTCGATATCAAGGCCGGTGTTAGAAACATGCTAATAACCTTCTATAGTTGTCGAGTCGTCCAGAAAGCTCGAACCAAACCACACTCGAAAGCATTAAAGAGGGAGAGGACGAAGACAAGACAGAGAAGAATGCAAAGAAGAGTACGCAACCAGAGGAAGAAGACGAGGCAGAAGATGGAGAAGAGGCAGATGGTGAAGCGGAGGAACATCGAAAAAGATATGTTCGGAGCGAGGCTCCCAGTCCTGAATCTCTACACGATAACAAGTAAGGAGGTTTAGGGAGAGGCACCAGTAAATTTACAGTAGCTATGGAGTCCTGGGATCGGACGTGAAGAACTTTATACTCCAGCAAAAAAGATACGACAACCTAGGGAAGGATATACAATCTATTAATCGAAAAATTTCACATGTATAGCTAATCAGAAAAGAATTTAATATCTTATATATTTAAAAGCAGAGACCGGCCATGAGAGCTCATTGGCCGTCCGTACGACTATTCGACACTCTTAGAACTTAGGTAAACTAAGAGACCCTGTAAATAAGCTAGGTAGACGTACGATATCATCTCGCTATATAACACTTACTTCTATCCATAATGGTACAGTTTTGTCTGACAATATCATCTCAACTTGTAGAGTGTTATAAGAGTATCCAAAAATATTCAAAATAACGCCTTCTGCCTCCGCAGATAGATTGTTTATGTACCAATTGAAAGACCTCTATTGTATTTTAGTTCCCGCAGGGAGGCTACCAATTAATTGGCTTCTGCTTCAATTCTATAGAGTCTTTGTGTGCCCTTCCATTCCTTCTCCCTATCGCCAGCTCTACTGCAGGACCGGCAGGTTACCTGGGTAAGAGCAGAGCTTGTCGTACAGTGTTGCGACTCTCCTTTAACCCGATTCCCGGCTTCTGTCCCTCACTATTTCCATTCTCGCAATCGCTTCCGTTACAACAACTACCGTTGCAAACCCTAGTGTCGCGGATCCCTTCGATTTGAGTGTAAGGTCGAGATTCGTAAGATCGTGAGATTATCAAACTGCAAACACTCCAGACTTGCAGGTCCCAGGAGGGCGTCTCGGGCAGTGAGACCAATATGGGCTGTTCTAAAAAATCTTAAATCGAGTGTTTGGACTCGTGATGGGCGGTGAAAGTAGAGGCGAAGGAGATCATTATGGTAAGGCGTCTGCGAGTTGACTTCAGCGCCTTCAGGGTACACGGAGCTCATATCCTGTGGAAGTTGGTATCCTGCGGAGTACTTGAGCTTAGTCGGTTTAGATGGGCGTACAATTTAACTGATTCAATCATTCGTACCAGAAAATTTAAGGTAGCAAGTATTTGAAAGAGCAGAGCTTCCCCTTCTCCCCCGGCCCCCCAAAAAAACCTAGGTCGATTCCTTAGCATTTGTTTGGCAAATGTTAGGATGATGGACATGTCACGTGACCGTTGTACTTCTTCTCTCGGAGAAAACGTCGCAGCCGGCAAGGATTTATTTTGGGAGTTTGTGGCTGGCTAGTGACGAATAATTGCCATCGCCGCTCTATGGTGAGTGCACAATAAATTGGATTTGGCAGACGAGCTATGGAGTACATAGACACAGTTGGAGTCATCATTATTTGTTTTTCGAACAGTCCTTTTAAGCGAGCTTGAGGTGTTCGTCCACATTTCGTAACCCCTTTTCATTTCCGCCGCTTCTCTCGAGCCAGAGGCATTTCAGAAGACAGCACATTCGCCAAAAGTGCCACGAAGTGTGCCCCTACGTCTGTTAGCCCTAGATGCTTAATGTTAAGGGTGGAAATTGCACCCTTTGTAAGTCGGGAAACACATAACGCATTTAACACGTTCAACGCGATTAGCAACCATCAACGTAAAATAACTAAAGGGAGCGTTACCCTCGAAATTTATCACACAGTCACCACGTTTCTATTACCGTTGTCTGTAACATCGCGTTTGCAATGACTGCATTGTTCAGACAATCACCCTGGAGTCTCGGACTCCATGAAAGGTTGAATTTTGAGGCTAGATGCCAGGGAAAGGATGGTGCAGAGCCTTGCCCTTCGTATACGGTTATGATAAGGTATGTGTAAAGGCGTTGGCGTTTGCTCCCAGGACAAGGGGAGTGACTGGCATCGAAGCCGTTCCACACCCATGCCACCCCTGCCATCCCAAAGTCCTCAAATTACCAGGCTGGAATGAGAGGACTTAATCTCCGTCCCTTTCTAGAATATTCTTCCGAGCGTTGTATTGCAGGCTCGGTGCTCCGGGGAACAAAGGACTTCAAGTCCTGGCGCGTTTGACGCCGGGAAGGCTTTCTCAAAAACACAATCATTCGTAAATCCGATTCAACGCCGCGTAGACCGCTATCAGCCCATGCCCACATTCTTACATGGTTACAACGGTGGAACTTGGCACCAGGATATAATCTTTAAAATTGCAGGGTTATGTACTACAAAAAGGGATGCCATGAACTAGCCCTCCTATCATCAACCCCCCACGCTGGGGTGTATCAAGTACCCAGTATTTATGCTTTCGGCTCTAACTTAACATAAGGAGTCTCAAATGGGACTTCAGCTTGTGGAGTTATCCTTGCAAGGTGCCTTCGCTCTCCAGTATCCCAGTCAAGAGTTGCTGAATGCACAGTCACACGATTCTATGTTCTCATCAGCGTTGTTCGACTTGGAGATATCAAAGAGCTTGCTTACGTCCCAAACAACGACTGTGCCAGGTGCCCAGCGGACTCGGGCTTGATAGTCGACTCCGCGAGCGATGTGCAAGAAGAGGAAGTTCAGAAGCGCCTCGGATTCCTCCTTTTTCAACCCCACAATGGAACGAGTAACTTTCAAGATGTGAGTCATTGGTTGCTTTTGTTCTGCAAAGGAAAATACTTACATCCAGGATTCACGAAAATCGCCTTCTCGCCAGTCGCAGGATGAGTTCTGATGAGTGGATGTTCGTTTGTCACCGGCTCTCTTCTCACCACACCATCTCTGCCTCTGCTAAATTCCGCTTGTTCGATTCCGCTATGAAGTGCTTTCAAACCATGCAATCTTTCCTTCAAACTCTCGGAGAGCCTATTGTAGGCCTCGACCTGGTTAGTGAAGAGTGTATCTCCTCCAACTTCTGGCGCATCCAACTGATAGAGGAAAGTAGTTCCCGGAGGCTGGTGCTCATAGGTTACATCAGAATGCCAGCTAACGCTGCTGTTCCTCCCAGCAAAGAACTGGTCAAACTCTCCATTGGATCCGTATCGGTGCACAAGATGGAACTCTGGATATCCTTCTGGACTTCCACTCGTTGGATGAATGTGATGGCGGCCAAAGTATCCACCAAAATCAAGAGCGTCTTGAAGTGGCAGGCTGGCTAGGTCTTGGTCGCGGAATGCAACAACTTTGCGCTGTGCGACGAGAAGAGCGAGTTGATCTTTACCGGCATCTGAGAGTTTGCTGAGCTGGATACCACTGACTTCAGAACCAGTCGTGGGTGTGAGCTTCTTGATCTTGCTGCCTTCTGGGAGCAGGTCTTTGAATGTGGGATCCGCATCTTTGCCGTGTTCTTTGTGAACAAACTCTTCTAGAGCGGGGTACTTTTGACCATGGTTCCAAGTTGGAAGATAGGCAGGATACTAGAATTTCGTTAGATTTGATCTAGGCGAATGGTATTCATGGTTTACCGTTGCATCAGTCTTGCCTCCCTCTTCTTCGATTTGTCTCTGCACTCTTGGACCAGCTTCTTTTGCAGCCGCAAGCTTTTCTGGCTGGACATATGGAATATCCTCAATAATTTGTTGGACGGACGGAGCCATGATTCAAATTTGATTTAATATTGATGTTCGAAAGATTTTTCCTTTCTGCTTGCAGAGACAAGTTGAAGTTGAATTGGGTCGAGGCCACTGTAAAATGGACATCTGGTTTCTTATATGTTGTTCCCTATCACCACAAAAACGCCATATGTCAATACTGTCAACACTTTCAAGAGAAATCATCCCACTCCTAACGATAACGGAGCCACTCCGTTACATTCTCAGACGGGGTTTACAGAATGTTATCCTATGTCCGACTCAATAAGATCGCTTTCCTTGGGTCAGCTCCTCTGGATCATGGCAATCCCAATCAAAGGAAAACGCGGGTCAACGGCTGGGTCGGCATCAGCAGAATCTTGGATAGCCAAATGGCTGGTGATTGGAAGCAATGTTGAACAATACATGCAGTTTAAGACGCCATATGGTTCATATTGTTGTGGGTGTCTATCATGTTCGCACTACGTAGTATCCAGCCGCTTTGCTTAAGTAAGAACGATGGTGTGCTGTTGGCAGGGGATGGCACAAATCAACCTTCAGAGAAGGATGCAAGTCACATGTGCAAGGTATTCGGAGTTGGGAAGCTTGAATGGTTATTGCATGTCAATTTTAGTCGCAAAAGTCTATCTTGTCTCGTAGATTCAACTTCTACGCAATTTATTTCAATCAATCTAGCCGAGCGCCGCCAAGTCCAAACCCGTCCACAGGAAAGTACATCCACGCATAATGCTGAACTCTATCTAACCTTATCTTTTTTCCTTGTTGACCAATCTCGTAACACTTGTACCATCGTTCAAGATGTCGACTTCTTCCTCGACTGTATAATTGTACCAATGAGGAAATGCAACAAAGCGGAGATACCAGTACAACAAACCGAACAAGATACTATGTAGAGGTTAGCACAAGAAATGAAACATACATCAAGCGAAGATGGAACACGGCGAAGCAAAATTAAAATCAATTTACTTACATTGCAATTCCCACGATCGCGTAAGTGGCGTAAAAAAATCCTACGTCTGCTTTCCCATCCTTTGGGGGAAAGAATGGAGCGGTGATAAGGGCTAGACAAATGATTATTCGGAACCAGACCGCAGGCAACCAAGCTTTAAAAGGTCGGTAAAGGTCACTACGATTTGACCTCAATAAAATCAAACCAAAGGCAGTTGCCAGAGCGGCAAATTGGCCTGGGTATCCTTCGACGTCGAGAATGAAATTATACACATCGCCTTGTGGTGGGATGGCGATGACGAGAAAAGACGGAATGTAGTGAACAATAAGACCGCCCATGGGAGCTCCAAATGGTTCAGATGAGGAAAGAAATTTCGAAAAAGGTAGGAAACCTTGTCGAGCAACTTCTTGATTCACTCGTGCCTGACAATTATCAGTTCTAAATTCTCTTTCGATCACCCCTAACGACCTACCAGTGTAAATGTGACCACCATCACGTTTCCAGCAGCGGATACAGCAATAGCCAGTGGAAGAATGACTCTCCCAAAGTTCTCTCCAAAAACTCGCTCAAAGAACAGAGCGGCGATTAACTCTCCACTTCCCTTCACCTCATCAAGCGGAACAACTGAAAAGTACGCGAAATTGACTAAGAGATAGAGAAGACAAGCTGTTACTAGCGCCGCCGGGGCAACTGTTTTCAGGGTTCGTACCGGATTCTTGACTTCGTTCAAGACATTATTGAGGTTTCCCAATCCAGCATAAGAATAAGAAACCTTGAAAACTGCAGTTGAGAGAGTTCCCCATCCCCAGTTCGAATCTTTCCACAAGTCGTCCCAGCCAAGTTTCCCTTTTGGAACGGTATTCTCGGATCCTTTGATTTCGAATAGACTTACATAGAGCCCTGTCAAGGCCATGAATATAATCAACACAACCTTGATCCAACCCAAAAAGTTCTGAATGCGAATGCCCGTTTTTAGAAAGCAGCCATGCACGATCGTGACAGCAGTCAATAAACCAAGCGCCAGCAGTTTCTGCGAGAAATCCGTTGGTTCCACACCGCATGCGAAAAGTACATACTCTCCAAAGATGATACAATTGCTGACCGTGAAACCAAGAAGTACAGCCTGGACTGCAACCAACGTGGATGCCAGAAACTTTGGGTGCTGATATGTAAATTCCAGATATACCTTGTCTCCTCCAGACCTTGGAAGCATGCATCCGTACTCCAACGAGATGGCCATTCCACACCATGCCAACACTGCTCCAGCAACCCATAACAACATCGCTAGACCTATGCTCCCCGTTGTCTTTACAATCGATCCGGGCGTGGCAAAGATTCCACTGCCAATCACTCGCGAGATAACCAGAATGTAGGCGCTGCTCCATGAGAGATTTCTTCCCAGTGCCGCAGTCTCGGGTAGAACTGTATCTTCAATGTTGCGAGTTATCTTGGTGTTTGAATCGCTTAACGAGCCAGAGGATGAAGATGTGGAGGAATCTGATTGAGAGAGGAGGGGTTCCCGAGCCTCGGGGTCAGGTTCTGATATTGGTATCATCGTCTCGCTTTATTGATGGAATGGATGGTCAAGAAGTGTTTCCTGATTGCTCTCAATCGACTTTCTACAATAGTTAGCACTATCAAAGCCAATGTTCGATGATAAAACCCACCTTTGGCAAGTATAGGGAGAAGGCTCAAGGGATGCTCCGGGCTTCGGTTGGAGGAGTTGGAGCTCTCGCATTCATTCTGTTAAGTATTCTATAGCTTACGATAGTAGCAAGTACATGCAGTTGTCTTTTATCAATTGTATAACAGAAGAATCGCTCACGGAGATCTATTCTGATGTCAACAACGGCATTTCTAAGCATCTGGCCTGAAACCGATACACGCGCACACACCTTGAAGATGTGCAGCAAATTTCCCCATAATAATTCGCCATATTGACCCCATGAAACTGTTGAGTGCTATCTTTGGATATGATATCATTTTGTATCTCGCAAATCCGACGATCTGGATTGGTGAATGGAAGGGTTTAGGTTATGAGGAGATAATTACCCGAATTACGTGCTTGTTCTCATGCTGAATGCTATTGGAATATTTCCCCTTCAAGGGATTCACGTATAATCTAATGGTTGATTTAAAGCTGCAAAACCTCCCTTCATTCGAATCGGTCTAGATCCTGGGCAATCCATTTTATTAATTATCTATTTATGTGGTATTCGTCTTGCCCAATGCGTGGCGCCGAGTGTAACTCTAATTGGGTATGATAGCTGCGGTGTCGTTCTGATAAATACCCTGCCCTTACCTCGGTCTGAGACTGCCTTTCTGGATATGTGAATTGATTACCAGCATAAACAAAGAGTAAGCATATAGATATATATACTTATAAAGTGTCTCATCAAGTGTGCCATAGCATTTTTTGAGGAAATATTGCACCATGGCAGTGTAAGTATTAACTAGTAACCCACGTGATGCTATTGTCGTTCGATACATTTTGTAGAACAGCAGTAACAGGCTGGAATTACGGGCAATGAAACCTATCTAATTAAATCATCAGATGTACTCGAGACCCATGAAATATACCACAAGCAAACCAACTCATCCCTACTCAAGCCTGAGATTGGCCATTGTCCAAATCAATTATAGTTGTAGATTTCACAGTTTCGTTGGCCACGGTTTCAAACCGCAGATTACTCCCTCCATTGCCAAAGATCACCCGAATTTGAAAAAAAAAAAAATTGTGAACCACCATCTCTGAACGAGTGTTATATCTAGAGATTGACTCTCTGCCGAAGTTAAAGTCCGGTGTGACAGTTGCTCTGATCACGCCAACTTTGTTCACCTCTGTCTGATATTCAGAAGCGTTTTGCATGAGAGGTAGATTGTACTTACTTGGATGAGTCGAAAATCCAGGAGGTTGATCGAGTACTGACATGTATAAGCCACACTCTACAGTTGCTTCCGTCCCAGGAGTGTAGGGTATTAGGGCTTTGGCATCACGGAAAGATCGTAACTCATCGTACAACAACCAAACGGAGCAAAGACAAGCAAGTTCTTCAAAACCTCCAAAAACGCATTGAGGATCTTGTTCATCAGAATAAAATTGACTTCCAAAACATCAATTACAAACCGAGAGCGAATTACAGAAAGTTATCATCCAAAGCGAACTAGAAACTTTTGTTCGCAAGCAACAAGATATGTCTTTCCAAACATCAAATCCGGTCGCTGGTTGCCATCGGATGAGTTCACAGTCATGACTGAATTAAATCAGTTGAAGGTCGAAATGAGATGCTGGGCAAAAGCAACCACCACGAATGGCGAGTTACCTTTTCCATCACTCGGCGAAGAAGAAGAGATGTTCATCATCAAAGCCTTGGGCAATTTTGCACCTGTTGAGAATGGGCGATTGGTTGATGGGTTGGAAACCACACCAAGAAGCTCGATGCTACCCTTGAACGCACTTTTTGCACACAGTGTATTTGAAAGCTTTTTCGAAAGCCCGTTCTTCTTCTTGGATAACGAGCCAGGGAAAGGGATATTGCAGGATATATATACGGCCGCAAAACAAAGTACGCTGCTAAGTCTGTTCGAATCTTCTACATCCCACCAACGTCGACGCGTTGAGCACACGAAGCAGAAGCACACAAATGCCGTTCTCAAACTTTGAGAATGCTCCTCCTACCTCTCAGCTCTGCTTCGTTAATCAAAAAGGAACTTCACAACAGAACTCAAAACGCCATCGCAGAATCCGCAGAGGTACAAGCCTCCATTTTCCTAGAGGGTCCGGCACGCCACCTCATGAATACAAAGCCTGACATTGACAAGCTCCATAAAATCTTCCTTGAGGCAGCAGAACTAGCGTATAATCTCTGGACTCGGAGAACGGCGATTAAATTTCCCACCCTGAGTGATCTTGATGGTCTGAAAATTGATGGCGAGAGCGACGAGTCCACTACTGACCCGCTTGTGCAATATGATTAAGATGCTGTGCATTTGCATGGAAACAGAGTTGCTTTGATGGTTCATCCTTTAATTAAAGTATATGGATCTGATAAGGGAAAGGATTATGATCAGGAGAGAGTGTGAGCAAAAAGGGATGTGTGGTTAAATGGAAAGTAGATTGAGGTTCTCCTTGGCGAGAGAAGACTGACAGGAACGAAAATGTAGCTGGATTGTGAAAGAGACACGTCGATGATTATACGTTCCTAAGCAAGCTATCTTCGGAGGAGCTCTTGTGAACACCTGACATAATACACCCTCCAAATGGCAACCTTTGCTATTCCTTGTGTTGCGTGACACATGTGACCAATTTCGCCCTGCAAAAGTTTTGCAGGGTGAAATGCACTATCTGAGACCTCACCTACAAGGGTATAATAGGCGTACAGAAATTCTTCATAGGGTCAAAATAAGCCCTTCCCCTGGTATATTATCTACTGAATAATTTGATTGTGAATTCAATTCCTCCAACTAATAGTGGAAGAAGTGTGTAGACTACCCACCGAATGGACCTCGCTTGAGATCCACCACTCCTTAAAGAAATAACATGACATGCACAAGCGAGACCGAAAGAAAGGGACTGGACAGTGAATCCATCTTTGCATTCTAATTATTCCGCATTTTTCTGCGTTGCATAGCTAATAAGCCATTTTTTTCATTTGCTCCGTGGTTGCTCAAAGAACAAACAGTAATCGGGGAGGTTGAATATCGTACTGTACATAACTCTTCCCTTTTTTCTTTCGTTGTCCGCCCCAAATAAGGCCTATTCACCCACGAACAAAACTAAGCCCACCTCGCTCCCTCCCTTTCGGCTTCCAATCTCTTCATTCTAGCCTCCTCGTCATGATCCTCACTCACGCCCACGCCTCCTCTCCTGCCCTTCTTCCTTCCCTTACTACCACTCCCTGCATCGACACCATCGTCTCTACTTCTCTTCCTCCCACCATTCATACTCGCCATGCGCTGGACCTCCTTCTGCAGGCGTTCGCGATCACGAGCTTCTCTTTCTAGAGTATGCGGATCTGTCGATATACTCGCTGTGGTATTAGCAGTGGATTTGACAGATTCCCTACGATTATCTCTGCTCGAGCGGGATTCGCCTTCGCGGTGATGTCGTGAGCTAGAGTGGTGCGAGGATCTGTCCTTCTCTCTCTCTTTTTCGCTACGTGGACCAGTTGGGGCATCGGGTTTTCGGCGGGAGCTAACGCCTTTGATTTCAATACTGACGGATTGTCTTCTTGAGTTTGAGTCTTTCTCGCCATCGCCTCCAGTGGTAGCTTCTTTCTCCCACTCGGCATCGTCTTCGTCGCGGCGGGAATGACGCTTTCTCCTCTCCCTGTCTCGATCCCTAGAACGTGAGCGATCCTCACGATGAGAACGGTGAGAACGATGGCGATGCGAGGAGGATTTGTGATCATGATCTCTGTCACTCTCACGTTCTCGGTCTCGATACTTGCTGCTACTCTCTTTGTCCTTATCTCTGCGGCTGCGATGACTCGAGCGAGATTTATGCTCTGCAGATGGCGAAGCAGATCTCGACCTATCTACAGCACCTTCAGTCTTTTCATCCTTCAGCTCCTCGGCATATTCTTCTTCTGCCCCTTTTCCACGAGCTTCTTCCTCCTGCTCGTGGCGTCTCCGACGCTCACGTCTTCGTTCTCTGCGACGTTCGGTTTCTTTCTCGTCTTCTGATCTCGACTCTGATCGATGCCTTCGACTACTTCGATGATGAGTACGATCTCGATCTCGGTCTCGATCCCGGCTTCGGCTTCTCTTTCGCTCCCTCTCTCGAGATGGTGATCTACTTCTCCTATCCCCACCACGGTCACGGTCACGGTCACGATCGCCACCACGTTCCGATCCGTCGGCCGCAACACTGCCATTCACACTACCGTTAGTCTTAGCTGCGCTGGGAGGTACGTAAATGCGTCCACCAGCACTACCACGGTATCCTACGTTTGGTAGGCCTTCTCGCATGGCTTTGGGACCGGTGGGGCATTAATAGGTACGTCTACAGCCTTTACCACGGGCGGTTGCATTCCATGGAAGCCATTCCGGCCTCCATATTGTGGGTTGTGTTGTGAGTATGCTCCTTGGCCGTAGTGGTTGTAGCCGCCATTTCCGTACGTCGCAGCATTTTCCTCGTCAAGGGACCTAATGGGCATCGGGATGTTGTCGTCCTGGCCAGTTGTCTCTTCGTTTGGTGCTGGGCCATCATTTGTGGCATTCTCGGCTGAATTTGACGTCTCCTCCTTGGCTTCTTCATTCTGGGTAATAGCTACAGAATCCGATCCTTCGGCCTGGTCTGGTCCAAGAACGCGAGCTTCAGATTTTGGTCGTAGCTCTCTACCATATTCATCCACGTTGGCGGCTCCAGCTTCGGATTTGGGTCCGGTGGGATTTGATCCTGTCTCACTGCTAGGTCCATTTTGCTGCTGTCCGAAATTTTGCGGTGGTACCTGCGAGAAATCTTGAGCTGCACCATACCCATAGCCACCGCCTCTTCCATTGAAGCCTCCTCGACCGCCTCTACCTCGGCCACGGGATTGGTATCCTTGGTTATTACCATAGCCGTTGTTGTTCTGAAAGTCATTGTACTGAGAACGTCCATAATTACCTTGAGAGTTGTTAAAACCAGAAGCATTGGAGGCGTATCCCGAGTTATTTGCTCGATAGTCACCGTGACCCATCATGCCAGCTGCATTTGGATGATTGAAATTATCTGGCCCGCCATTCCAAGATTGTTGGGCGTTCCACCCGTTATAGCCTCCTGCTCCTGCTCCAACATCAAATCCTCCCATTCCCATGCCCATATTCATGCCGTTCATGCCCATACCGCCACCAGCTCCAAATCCTCCATTCATGAACATGTTTTGCATCATCATCGGATCCATACTCATTCCTGGCATACCTTGCATTCCTAGTGGATGTTAGTTGTAAATTCGAGAAGAGAGGATGTAATGCAACCTACCCATCATTGGAAAGTTGCCAAATCCTCCAGCCCCCATGCCATTTTGCATCGCCATCATCATTTGCATTTGGTTGAAATCTCCGCCCATCCCCATACCCGGAAAGTTTCCAGTTGGGATTCCATCCAAACCAGCAGCAGGAGTCAGGCCTTTAGACCCCTCCTTTGCATTCTCATCAGTAGGCTCGAGTTGCTCAACACCGTTCGCGTTCTCCTCAGTAATAGTCGCATCTTCGCCATTTGTCTCTACAGGTTCTTGGGCAGCCGGTATTTCCTAGGTAGATAATGTTAGCATGGTCTACCCGGCAATTGCGCGGCCAGCTTACCTCAATGGATTGATGAGGAACATCCTTTTGAGCCTCGGTATTTTCCTCGGCCTCTTGGGCAATCTCAGAAGCAGTTTGTTGATCTGCAGCTGGAGATTGACCTTGGATGGGTGCCTCTGCGGAGGTTTCATGAGCGGATTCAAGCACTGGCGGCTCAGGCACAGGCACAACTTCAACTGGTGGTGCGGGTGTAGCCTCTTTGACTTCCTTCAAACGGGTAGCTTCGCGTTTCTTTTCCTCTGTTCGCAGGAAAACTTTGATAGTTGTTCGCAAGGCTTTGTGTGGTTTGCAATCCTCGGCGGCGACGGGAGAGTGTTCGCATACGGGGCATGTGGTGGGAAGAGTCGACTGGCCTGTAATCAGGATTAGGGAGTGCGCAGATGCATAGATGAAAGTTGGGATACCTACAGGTCTCGCAGATTGCCTGGTCGCAACATGGCAATCGGAACGCGTTGACAGCGAGGCGACTGCAGATTGCGCAACGAAGCTTGATTGGAATCTCTTCTTGCGACAGGGAGCTGTTAAAGCATCAGCAGATGTTACGAAAATCGAGGGAAAATGGTACTGACTTGATCAGCTCGAGCTGGGCGGGCGTTACGATCAAAGTTGCCATTCTGACAGAATCTGCTTGAGTTCTGGCTGATGTTCGATTGACGCGGGGCCTGATTGTCGCAATAGAATGATGTTGTACTCGTACTGAAAAAGAAAAATAAACAGAAGGAGTGTACAGGCTGGCGTGCCCAATCTAGGTGTCGAGGGTCATGGTGATGAATCACTCAGAGACAGAAGGTGAAATATTGTAGGTTTCCAAGAGTGAAATTCATAGACTCGCGATCTTTTGACAATCATTTCAATTTCTAAATATGCTTGGCGGCACGTGACACCAGTTTGACGTCCCAAATGCGTAAGTTGATTTCTCGATTGTTCTCTAGATTGTTTAGTAATAATAACACCTATGCAACGAGTTATAACATCTTTTCAGTTGAGATTATCCTCCATAAAAAAAATAAGTGTCATACATTCACACAAATCCAATCAAATGAGATTTAACTTTCCGAAGTCGCAGAAAGGCTAGCCAAGCCTCGATGATGATGGGGATGGATGGCTTGAAGATGACATCCAACTTGATTTCTCCTTCGACGTCAAGCTTCTTTCTCATCTCCTTCATCTCAATCACAAACACTCCGTCCTTCCTTTCCAGCCTTAGGGCCAGTAGTTTGTATATACCATGTTACTAGGACAGGTTTCCTGGCTTGACATCTTCGTATTTCTGCTATTCCTCGCTCCTCAATTGATACTGCATGTCGGCTTCTTCCCAACACTCTTCTGTGGACTCAAAGCTCTGCCATTTCTACGTATGTTTTCTGTCACCAGAAACTCAGTCGCTCAATAATTCAGACTTCCAAACATTCAAGAAAACTCTTACTGACTATTATAGTTATCAAACTCCCTCTCCAATTCCTTCACGACCGTCTCATCCTCACCAAATCCAAGCGTCCTCCATTCGTTCAACAAGCATCCATCTTCGAAGATCTCGTTATTAGATGCGTTCGTTATGCATTTGCCTTCATCCCGGCTAAGATTGGTCGGGTGTTCTTCTCGAAACCTGTTTCTTTGCCTTTTTTGAGATTTAGAATGTTGAGACATGGGTACTTTCGTTCTCCAATACATTGGCATGAGATTAATCGGGTACGTTTTCTTCTTATAACCTACAGTGACTTGCGTACTGTAACCACCTAGGTTGAGTTACTTGTCCGGTGATATAGACCAATACTAATACTATCTTGTGCAATATAGAGAGATTTTAAAGGAATATGGATCATTGCCGATAAACACCAAGAACCAGATATAATCATCTACTACGCCCACGGTACGTTCTCAAAACCCCTCATCTCACCCTCCCCTTCCCTCCCCCAAATCTCACAAATGCATCCAAAATTTGTAAATATATATAAAACCGAGAGCTAACAATCCCGACCCCTTCCTCCAAAAGGCGGCGGTTTTGCAATGGGCTCATCATACTTCTACCTCGAATTCCTCCTCTCATTCCTCACCCTCCTCCACACCACAGGCGGCTTCACCAACCCCGCCATCCTCGCCCTCGAATACACCCTCGTGCCCGACTCCAGCTACCCAACTCAAATCCACCAAGCCCTCGCAGGGTACAACTACGCCCTCTCTCAAAACCCGTCTCACAACCCGTCCAAAATCTGCGTGGCGGGTGATTCGGCCGGCGGTTCTCTTATTTTAAGTATGTTGTTACATCTCGCCACCGCGCATCAAAATCAAAATGATGGCAGCACCACCAGCACCAGTAGCAGCACCAGCAGCAGCAAAAGCAGCAGCAGTAAAACCAGTAAAGGGAATAGTAATAACGACCATAACCGAATCATACCCATCCCCACAATCTCCAAAAGCCGCATCCCAGACCTAGCGATCCTCATAAGTCCCTGGACAACCCTCACCTCCCCCTCGACAAAAATACATCTAGCGACTACCTCGACGCACAAAGTCTCCATCTCTACGCGCGTCAATATGCCGGCAAGATCTCAACGTCAGATCCGTTGATCTCACCGGGGAATTGTAAAGATATTGGATTGTGGCGGAAGGCAAGGCCGGAGAGGGGGTGGTTGGTGATGTTTGGGTCTGAAGAGGTTTTTGCGCCGGAGATTAGGGGGTGGGTTGGGTTGATGAAATTGGTGGGCGAGGGCGCGGGGAGTGTGAGTGTAGGGAGGAGAAGGGGGGATTCATGCGTGGCCTGTTGCTAGTCTATTTTTGAGTGGGACGGAGGAGAAGAGGGTGAGGGGTTTGAAGGATATGGTTGAGTGTGTTAGGGAGAGGTTGGGTTGATGGGTTGATCGAGATCATCATTTTCTTTTTAGTTTGCTGGTAAATAGAGTTAGCTAGCCGTAATTCGTTAAGGGACGATGGATTTGGAGGATATGGTACCTTATGTTGTACATAGATGACTGGCAACCGAGAGAAGGAACAAGATGTATGATGAATGATCCACAATAAGAGGAAGAGATAAGGCAGGGTTTTTCTTAAGTTTTGAAGTCTCAATGGTCGTCATATGCTCCGCTGTTTCTATGTAAAAGCAGCTCATTCCGCTTGCTAGCCACAAATACGTTTTGCATGCATGTGTGTGTGAATATTGGTGTGTGCAGCAAGTCCCAAGTTACGAATTTTCCTCCAACGCCATACGATATAACGCCCACCAGGGTAGCTGCCTGCCACCTGCATATATCGATCCATTCCCCCATTCCCCTTTCGTCTGAACTAAATAATAACCACTCCTCCCCTGAACATTTCCATCCCCTCCTCCCTTAAAGTATTCTATAAGTCAAGAAGGAATACTTGATCGATCTTGAAATTACTGAGGCAAAGTGACTTTGACCTTGACTTTAACGTCGACGTTGAATTCGACATTGCAACTGTAGCTTTTGGTGGCCCAGTTGCTTATTCCTCATTCTTCTTCCTCCTTCCTCCCTTGGCACCTGCTTTGCCTTTCTTCTTGGCGACCTTCTCCTCGGGCTCAGCTTCCATATCACTCGCGCTCTCACTCTCCTTCTTTCCTTTGTCCGACTTCTTCCTTCCCTCTCCCCGGCACCCTCAGTAACCTCGGCCACTCTCCCTACAATCTCTGCCAAAAAGTCAAACTGCTCCGGCGCACCCAGGACAACAGCTTTCAAATGCTGAGCCGTGACTCTCTTTCCCCCCTTCTCCTTGGCCTTTTCGGCGGCACCGGTCACCAAGGCAATCATAAATAACTCTAGGGCTTTCGACACGACAACTGGTGTGACTTGTGCTACCTTGCCTACTTCCTCGTCTGCTTGCATAATTCTCTTGATGCGCGCCACAGGGAACTTGGTTCGGATTTGGATGTTGTTGGGTTGGGATCGGCGTATTCTCGAGGTTGTTGTTGTTGGGGCTGGATGAATTGTTGGTTGTATTGTTGCTGCTGCTGCTGGAGGTGGTTCTCTTGGTACGCTGGTGGAGAGGAGAGTTCAGATTTCATGGTTTTGGAGTTGCGCGGTGCCCTAGATGAGGAAGACATCATGCCTGTGTGATTGTTTGCGGTAGGCGAAGAGTGCAGTAGGGAGTCTGCTGAGGTGTATGTCGAGTCCTCAGATGGATGGTGTTGCTCCGCAGCTTCGCCGTATGCGTTGGCGTAGTCTTGTTGTTCTTGGGGCGTGTAGAAGGTAGGAATTGCAGCTGGTGGTTGAGGGAAGGTGAAGTTTTGATGCTGAGGTGGAAGATCAGGAATTTGGGTGTAGTTGTTGCTAAGGTGAAATGAATCGTCAAGTGAGATTCCAAGTCCTCCACTGTTGTAATGACCACTCAAGAACGCGTTGTGCGGGTGCAATTGTGGTTGCGTCGTTTGGATTCCGCCGTTGATGATGGCAGACGCGTTCTGGTTGAAGGTTGACGTGGGCGCGGGGTTGTTTGAATTGGGATTGGGATTTGTGTGGTGGAAGGACGAAGGAATTGTCGGTGAATGGGGTGGTAGGGCTGCTGTAATTTCGAGGGCGACGAGGAGAAGGATGAAAGATCGGGAGATTGAGGTGCGTAGGTGCTGTCCATGTCGGATGGAGGTGGGTGGAGTGGAATCCTTTATTCTTTTTTCGGGTGCCCAAAGGCGGTGGAAAGTGTGGAGTGAAGCTAGCGATGCGATGCAGTCGAGAGCCAGTCCAGTGCCAGTGCCAGTGAAGCTGCCCTGCACTACCTTTCAGTCTTCGCTGGTCGGGAAGAGATGTTTTGTGTTTGATTTTTTGGGCTTTTCAACGTTGTACTCGTCCGCGTTTGTGACTTTGCACTCTCGAGGATTTATCTCATTGCAAGTGATTGATTTGGCAGCGGGAGATAGACAATGCAGTCAGTGAGTGCCCTGTATGATCATGTGATTGTTCCTGTGAAAGTAATGTGAATCGTAGTTCTTCATAAAAGAGGCTTAGCGCAAAAGTGAAAAAGTTGTTGGCGCTGTGATTGGTCGTTTGAATAGAATTCGCTTGGCACTGACTGCATTGTCTTGTCACTTCTTTGTTTTCGGGCGGGGACGTTGCGGCCCTTTTAAGGAATTTGTACAGTAGAACCCAGTATTCCCTATCCGGCTTAGCCGCAGCCAGTTGTCTTGGCACCTTGGCACCTTGCTGATGATGATGATGGGCAACGGAACGAACTTCTTGCTCAACTCTCTTCCTTTGGTCTCGTCTTTTTTTCCCTCTTCTTCTGACTCTGCGAATCACTCCACTGGATTTCCTTATTGTTTTTACTTTTTCATTCTCGGCCACTAATCTATCTCATTTATGACGGTTGCTACGACTGTCTGTCCTCTCAACTGCTGCATTCAGCCCCCTCCCCTCCTCGCTCGACTTTACCCGCCCGCGTCAGCCTTGCGTGGGAGGGTTGCATGACGACGATCTTTCAGCCGTTGCAGCCTTGTTGTGCGCAATTGTCATTCGTGCTTGGAAGTATTTTTGTAACTCAAGAACCCCCGTATGGTGTGATGACTATCCACCTTGTTCTCGTGCATTATTTGACGATGGCAGAGATATCTAGGTAAGGTACTCATAGGCACAGCCTTTTCTTTAAACCCTGAGTCAACGCCACCGCTACTCAGTTATGTCAACAACTTCCCAATACTGGGTCATCAAAGCAAGTCACATTACTTCCTTCCCAATAATCACAGCGGTATTTTGTCGACGAGCTCTGATTTTGCGGTCTTGGTATCACACCGCAAACATCCATTCCTGGTAGCTAGCTTCCAAATTTGTGAGCTGACTGCTATACTCTCCTAGATGCAACTTGGCTTGAGGGAGCTGAGGTGGTCCCATGAGAGGGGAATTTGTGGTGTTGAGAAGAAGAGGAGGGCTTGGCCGAGGTTGGCGGACTCAACGCTAAACTTGCAACTCTATTTACCGCTAACGTCCCACCTTCGGGGAGAAACAAATGAAGATACTTATATAAATATGCAGCTTTATCCCAAATCTCGAGCATGGAGAAGGCGACTTTTGTTTCGGGTGCAAGAAGACAGTCACCACGAGCAGCGGACATGCCGATGACACAGACTCAGGAACCACAGCACTTCGATTATCGGACTGGAACGAGGCGACCCCACAATCAATATGCACAAAGCAGTCGTAGCCTAATGCCCAGGATAACACAAAATGTAACACAAAATGATTTATTCTCAGAAAACCCAGCAGAGAGATGCGCAATATGTGGTTTAGCGAGACCACCAGGGATTGCAAAGCAAAGAGCGAAACCTTCTGTAAAGGACAAGGCACAGTCTGCCGTCAGCTTTCAACTGATCAAAGTATCGAGTCCGTCTGGCAGAATGGACGCGATGGAGGCGACAAAGGCGCGCGCCCATGTGATGCGGCGGATTCATCAAAACCGTAGAGACACTATGGATCAAGGCTTCCTGTCTAATATACACAGCAATTTGAGAACTTGCACGTGCCAGCAGTTTGTTAGCTTTGAGAAGTTTTCAAGTGCTGGGAAACAGGTTCAATCCCTACTGGGTGCGGAGAGAAGTGACCCTTTCTTGCGTCTTCCATTGCCGACTGTGCCGAAGCGATACCATGAGCTTGCGGATTATTGTGAGTTGATTTCGTCTAGTCAAAGGTTTAGCCACGCGAAGTGAAAGCCAGTCACTTTTACTTGTCACCAGTCATGTAAGCCTCCCCAGCTTCTCGTGAAGGTAGTTTTCTCCGCTTCTTTCCACCTTTAGTAACCCAATCCGTGGTCTTAAACAGAGTGGGAAATTTTGACTGAATTTTACGATGAACAGGTGTCACTATACTCTGGCCTGGTATGCATAACAAGAAATACTCCTTGGCATTTTCGAAACACTGGTGAGTAAATGAATTGCCAAGTCTAGCGGTCTCTCTCAACAGCATACATCTGGCTCAGTCTTACCATAAGTCTATCCGGCACCTGTTGTTTCATTTTTCGTATATAATATAACAAGGATGCGCTAACCTCATTGATTCTCAAGTCTCAACGTAGCCGCCGAACACCCCGTATCCCTCCATACCCTCCTTTTCGCCGCTTCCACACATCTCGAGGCTCAACGTGCCAAATCAACCGACAGCGAAATGAAACGGAAGATCCGTTTCGAACAACTCCAACACAAAGGCGAAGCCATCCGCATCATTCAAGAACTCCTAAGACTGAACAACGCCAGCTACCTCCAATCCGATGCCTTGATTCAGAGTATCTTCTACCTGGCAGTGAACGAAACGCGGGAAGATGAGGAACCTCCGCATTGGTCTCCCTTTGTTGCGCCTTTTCAGAATTTGGAGTGGCTGAGCTTGTACGGTTCAAAGACTTGGTACTCGCCGCATCTGATTGCGGTGCAGCAGCTTGTTCAGAGAAGAGGCGGGGTCAGAAATTTGCGTGCTATTGGGCTTGCTTGGATGATTTGCTGGTGCGTTTCGTTTCTTCGCAGAAACATTTAAGTCTATTAAAAGGAATGGAAAACTGACATAATTGAAACAGCGCAGAGCTCTATAATGGAGCGCTTACACTCGCCCCACCTCGACATCCGCTTCTCGACCACCTGGGCCAGGACGTCGAGTATACTCCCATTCCTCCCTCAGTCAAAATCTCCCCTGAACTCACTATTCAATACCCATGGCAGAACTTTTCCTTTCTCCGCACCAGCTCTCTCCCTGCCTCAACCATTGACGTTTTTTTGAAACTTGCGGATCACTCCCGGTCCATTTCCCTGTACGAGAACAGTATTACAATTCCAGAACACCTCGCCGACAACAGAAACTGGCTCTTCCACGCCATTCTATCTCTTCCCCCGCCTCCAATCAGACATTGTGCAACACTGCAGCCACTCTTCCACAAGATCTGCATCTCTCCCTCGCTGTATACGAAGTCGTCCGTCTCACGTCCCTCCTTTACGCCATTCATGTCGTCTTTCCCACCCCACGCTCGCTACACGCGCGACTTATCCTTTTACCCCTCATAAAGTCTGCATTTGAAGCAATTGATCGTCAAGTTGAGCTCTGTCCTACCAGTATAAAAAAAGATATGCGCGAACTGCTTTTGTGGTGTGTAGTAGTGTCAGGGATTGCAGCATCAGGACAAAAAGAAAGAGAATGGTTCTTGGAACAAAGAGATTCGATAGTTGAAGATCTGGGGTCAGAATTGAGGGAGTGGGAGGAAGTGAAGGTGATTATGGAGAGGTTTGCATGGGTGGGCTCTGCTTGTGACGGTGGTGGGAGAGTGCTATGGGATGAGGTCAGATCTTGAATAACGGCATGAGTCACGCTAGAAGATTAGGGATTTCTGTTGAATATAGTTCTAGTATCCTAGTTGTTGGTAACTCAGTGGTGCATTTGCCACTATCACTGCCAGATGAATCACGAATATATCACGATAGTACCTACCGATGCCTTGTACCTGAGGACGATGAGCTTCTATGGTCGCTCATTTAGATTCTCCAAGTCCAGCGCGGAAGCTAGTATCCGGCGACGGGTAGCCATTATGTTACCAGGGTACGGAATTGACCTGAGGTCGCCGAGTGCCTGCTACTAGAATACTGGCTTGTGAGAAGCTATTCGTGTGGGACGAAGACATTGGAAGAATCATTGATGGGTATGTACTCCCGTGGGAAGGTGTTAATTGACCGCCCATCGATGGTGCCAGAAGGTTAGTCGCTCCCAAGGGCGAAGTCGCCAGTTGTAGAATTCATTTCTAGTATCAGGCCCCAAAGGGCTATAGGCAAGTCCAATGTGTATTCTGCTCTGTACAGCGTCGTCGAATTCCGAAACAAAAGCACTGTGTTGAGAGCTGTTAGACCGTCGGTGGAGATATGTACGTCGAGGAGCAGCAAGTCATCCTACTCTGGATTCTAGCATAGTCCCAGAGTTCTCCTTGGATGGTGTAGCAGACTAGAATAATAGTAAATATTGTAAGTACTAGGTGAGCCTAGTATCTCCCTGTGTGCGAAGGGTCGATATTGGAGTAGCTTAGGCGATCTAATGCTCGAATCCCTTTACTTTTATTCCTGCTATTAATTATATATAATAATAATTAAATAATAATAATTAAATAATAATAATTAAATCTATTAATAACGTTTGGGCGGGAGGGGGTGGGCCTCGGGCCCCCCTCCCCGGTGATAAATATTATAAGAGATTAATATATATTATAATATAATTTAATAATAATTTAATAAAATAATATAACTTAATAAAGAATTCCTTTACTTTATTTAATAATGCTTATTAAGGTCGACGGATAGTGTGCTATCCCCCTAGTATATTATATTTCTTTAGATAAGAGCTTTATACTTAATTTCGTTACTAATTTAGGATTATAAATATATTTATTAGCTTAACTATTTTATAATTATCCTAGTGATTTACTTTCTTTCTTCCTTAATCTGTAACTAAACCCCAGCGATCCCTAAGACCTCTTTCAGTTAGCAGGAACAAACAGATCGTGACATCTAAATCACCTCTTACACGTACTCTCATATACCTCTGTTCCCGTGACTCGGCCCTGTGTCGTTACAATTATTATATAAAACAAAAGTATTATCCCGGGGTCTAGGATTTTCAAGAATCCCACAGTTGAATTATATAACATTACATCAATAATTCATACTTAAATAAATGAACCCTAAACCACAACAGTCTATATTATGACAGCATGAAAACGAAAATCTGCATCCTTTCCAACCTCCTGACCCTGTCGTATTTCCTGACAAAAAGCATCAATACAGATGAAAGACGTAGCTGGATTGAAAGCCTGACCATTCCATTGTCGCCGCCAATCTTATATTCTAACCTACGTTAACGATATGAGAACTGCGCAACGATGATTCTGTCAATCACTCCTGCTCTACTCGCTCCTTCACCGCTCATACCTCCATATTGGTGTTGATCTCGAAAGGTCTTAGCAGCACCAGCAGCTTTGCTGAAATTAGGCACACCAATACTTACAGCATCAAACATAAGGAAGAGGATGTTTCCAACATTAGTAGGGTCGCCAATAAACTGATATAGGCTGATTGAAATCGATGCGGTTTCTCCGACCGCTGTGATTATTGCTCCGATTATTCTCATTCCGGCGACTCGCAAAGCCTGGCCTGCAAAAGGAATGAACCCGAGAAATGATCCGACCAGACCGACGACGAGGGCAATTCGTTCAGCCTTGTTGATCTCGGCGACTAGTGGATATGTGAGTTACCGGGGAGACAGTTGTGACAGGATTGCTCACTTTCACTCGAAGCCTCGACGACGCCTTTCATTTTTGCGACGCCGGTTGTGATTAGGTCAATAGCTAATTCTACTGCACGTACAACTGAAGCATTATTAGCGTCAAGCTCTTGTGTGGGGCCGTCCGAGACATCACATACCATCTGCAGTATTGCCTACATAAGTTTGATCATAAATTTGAGCTAGCAACGCAGATTATCAGTACCTCTCGTGCCTTAATGTGAGTAAAGGATCACTTACTGAGTGCAGTACCAAGATTCGCCACCATAGCTTTCCAATTCGTAAGAGCACTAGTAAGAGCATCTTCAGGATCCTCAACAGTGGCACCAAGATTGATTTGTGGGTAGTTGTAGTACCACTTCAAACAAGCAAGTTTGCTCTGATCTGTACATTGTGGACAGCAGTCTTCAGGATAAGGGAACTTTTTGTATACGAAAATCAAATGCTTGCCGAAGTCCCACCACTAAATATATGCGCGTCAGTAAGTGACTGGGTGCATGACGAGAATGAGACTAACGTTCGGACTGATTCCTTTGTATTTTAAGAGATCCCCTGCAAACTCTTCTCTCGGCCTATCAAGTTTATATTCGACTTCATATGAAAACGAAGCTGTTGCGGAATCGTGAGGAATGTTTGTAGGACACTTCTCCATTTTCCACTTATAGTTGGGGCCACAGGCGCCCGGGTTACCACAGCCTGCGCAAGCTAAAGCAGTTGGTGTCAGTAAATTCTGTGACGGGATCCAGACCCTCCGAATCTAGTCTTCTGGTCTTCTATACTTGTTGGAAAACTCACCCCCTGAGCTCTGGCAACCAACGCAGCATACCTTGCCCGTTTGAGTACAGGTAAAGTAGTTAGATGCGTTAGCTACCATAAACGGGTCTATCAAAGGGACCGAGAATTCTAGAATATACTTGGCGTAGTAGTCGAATTTCTTTTGGTACTCGTCCTTCATCAACGCCTCGTACTCTTCGAGTGCTCGCTTTGCTAATTTGTATAAGACCCTGGAAGCAAACATGAGTTTAGCTGAAGTGATCGTGGAAATCAAAGTCCAAACATAAAAGGGTTGACTTACTGAATTATACGGTAATTCTTGCAATGCTCCTCGACGTTTGGGTCGTCCTCGATAGCTTGTACGTCAACATGAGCCTCTCCTTCACACTTACTATAGGGTCCTCCTGGGGTGGGACTGTTCGGATTCCCTGGGCTCTCTGGGGTTGGTGGGTCTGGTGTCACTCCTGGCTGGGAGGGTAGCGGTGGTGGGTTGGCTGGTAGATTTGGAGCAACAGGCGTAAGACCGCCATCGGGACAGACATTGCTAATCAGGGTTTAGTAGCCGTTAGAACAACTGCAAAGATATTGAAACTACTCACAAAAAAGTCATGGCAGTGTTAGCTTGAGGGTCAATGGCAATATAGTCGGCACGACCGAGTCCATAGAGGCTTCCAAACTCGATAGCCGATCCTCTTGCAGTATTTCCATGGGCAATGATACCTCTATATTCCCAATTGAATGTGCTGCCAGAGGCGGTTCCACCATTGGGAACAATTCCATTATTCTTCCAGGCTTCGGCCCTTCCAGTTATCATGTCAAGCCATACAAGGTCAACTCTACCATCGCCATCAATATCGGCGAAGCGAAGGTCTATTTTTGTTAGCTGGAATATGTTTGGAGACAAGTTCTCTTACTTCGGCGTTCCTTTCCTTCAGCTTTCTTCACTTGTCCGTATGGGGTCATGTTATTGAGACCGCGATTTAACCAAGCAGTCGCAACACCATCAGTTTTCATGCATATGAAATCAGCACGTCCTAGATGGGAAATAATGTAAGTACCATTCCGAAATCCTCGAGATTTTGCCCCTAGGAGAAATAAATGAAGCAGTAGCTTACCATCTCCATCAAGATCAGCCCATCTGACTCCGTTGTCCTGCATGTCATATCCATAACCCTCACCGCAGAATGCGCCAGATTTAACGTAACCAATATCTTGGAAGCTGAATACACCATTCAAGTAATTGTTCTTGAGAACTTTAGTAGCTCCATTGGCTTTGTCGACCAGTAACTAAATTCGGTTTAGCAGTCACCTTTGGAACCCACCTTCCAATAGTTAGCCATTTGGCGATATGAACTCACGATATCACATTTCTTATCACCATCGTAATCTGCAAAGATGACTTCGCGACGATTTCTGTTCAGATTGATGACTTTGGCAAACATCTTCCAGTAGCTCCAGTTACCTTCGTTCACGTAGATATCAATCTCTCCGGTCGAGAGAATCCACTAAAGTAGGTCAGCTCCTGCCGAATTGAAAGTAAGGGGGGGCTGACAATGTAGTCATCTTTGCCATCTCCTGTCATGTCACAGAAGCGTGTTCCATCTCCCTTGACTTTGGTGCCACCGTAATCGTCGTTTCGCCATTGATCAATATAAGTATTATTGGTATCTGGGTGAACTCGAGCAATGCTGTAATCCCCACGACCTGAGCCCATGAATTTTCCGAAGATCACCACAACTGCACTAGACATCCCGCCATGGGTCACACTGTCGTCTTTATTAGCTCCTATAGATTAAATTAAATCAAAGCTAAAGCTAGTCTCTGGCTTACCCCATACTCTGCCAAACGGGAGAAAGACCAAGTCTATTGTCAAAACATTATAATCTGCAGAAAACGATCGGAGGACTGTACTGTACTTGTAACCACGCTGATTAATCCAGGTTGTGACTTGTCCCTTGTTGTCAACCCACACGACTGGCGAAGAGAGTGCTTGTTAGTAGGTTCCGGATTGATTCGAGGAGTATACGTACGATCGTCTCGTCTATCCCCGTTAAGATCGATGAATCTATACCCGGACAAGTCTCGCGTGGCTAATCCAGTCATAACGCCCTGAAATGTCAATTCACACTCCAAAGGCTGGATCTTGGGACTACTAACTCTCATCGGGTACCTGAATGGATATGTTAGCATCATTACTATAGCATCGGCACAAGAGAATCACCAGTAAACAGGCGGACCGGGCACTGTTGCGCCGTTGCGCCACCCAAAAATATTACCAGCATTGTCAAAGCACACATAATCAGCACGACCGTCGCCGTCAATGTCAGCCAACCGAACTTGCTCTTGGAGGTAACCTTCACTATTCTTGACTCTCCCCATGAAAACAAAGTTTGGCTGCCTTGCATCACTGCCAGGATTGTTCTGCCAACAATCTAGATCTCCATTTGGGCAAGACAACACAGATCAGCCCTAAAATATTAGCTTTACTATTTCTCTACGGAACTGTAATACCCACCGGCCATCCCCCGTCATATCTGCAAAACGTACGCCGCGACGGAGACAATATCCACTAAAGGCGAACCAGAGATACGGTCCAAGTGACCCACCAACAGAGCTCAGGGCGACCCCGAAACCTTGGAAGGCGTTTGATGCGACACTTGAGACTATTAGCTGAAAATATTACAAGTTACAGTATTTGCCAAGGTCAACCATAACTTCCTAACCGCCGAGCTCAGGGGGAGAGCTTTTAACTTACTAAACATAATCATCAACTGAAGTGGCAATTAGTTCACATCTCCGAATAGAAAGGGAACAGCAACTCACTTCCGTCTCCGTTGATATCAGCCCACTGCACAAACAAATAATTAGTAAATCCAATCTTGGCTTCTAGAAAAGAGCAATAAGATGTTCCGCCCATCTTTGGTATTCATCCAAGAGTACGGCTCTTATTATATCACCTTTTAGGCTTGTTTCTGGAATTTGTAATCTAAAACACACTTGTGGTAAGAGATATTGGGTAGATTTTGATGTGCCTGGTTATACTAACATAAACGCTAACGGGAAAAGGATTATCAAAGCCAACAAAAGCAGGGTTTTTGAAGCCGTGAAAACCAGCAAGTTGAACACCCGTATGCTTGTAGTCACCATCGCTGAACCCAGAACCTTGTTGAGTCTTTATAGGACCAATTGAATTTCCAGGCACCTTCCAGCAGGTATTACCACCAATCACAACATCATTGACGCCACCTGCAGGCTGGGTGAGCCAACCTTTCTGAGAAGCCAGTTCTATGCCTTCTGTAGAAGGTCAGCAAAGCTCAAGAGCAGCACCGTCATGGTTTCTAGCAGGATAAAGAAGGTAAGCAGAGAGTGGAAGTTGCTCACGGTACCACACAGATGCCATTTTAAGGAAGCCATTGTCATCAGGATGAGTCCTTTTCTGTTGTCAGCCAGATTCAAGAATTTGCATATTCATATCTTACCCGTCGCCTTTGACATCATCCGTGGAGAACCAAGAAGACGAAAAATCCACAAGAATAAGTTTTTTGCCTGCCTGTTGCCTTGATTGAATCATGGCCGGAATCCTTCCATTGTATGTGTTGATGTTGTTCTGAGTATTAGCATTTGTGTTGGGCAACAAAGTAGAAGCAATGACCACGACACCCTCAATCGAATTGAACAATTCATCGATTAATTTGCCCAGTCGGTTGTGAGCATTGCCAACATCATCATTCTGTGAGCAATCGTTGGTACCGACGTGAATAAGTACCAGGTTAGGCTTCTGGCCCCATGACCCCTTGGATCTTTCGGAAACATCAGTAATCTTCAAGCCAGGATAGCATTCGCATTGGCCATCGGCCACTGGATAAGCGCAAAAGATCAGCTTTTGTTTGGCTTGAGAATGTTTACGGCGCATTTTTCGAGACATTAGGCGAGAGTGAGCAAGCCGGGGGCAGGGAGAGTTGTGTCCCAAATCACCTACTATTTCCTGCAGACTGACTGCCGATCATATTGACGGGATTACCTTCCCAGATGAGCCGGTTTCTGAGAGCGTAACGGAATCCATTTTTATGAGTCGAGCCTGCACCATTCACGATCGAAGCACCGATTGGAAGGATTCTAAGTTGGACGTTGTTGGAAAGACCTCTCTTTCCGAGTCCTCTCCCGATGGTGGATGCATGAGGTGAGTTTAGCTGAAACTCCTCCCAGATCTCGGTTTGATTTGGTGTGATTGAAGGAAGAACGGAGCCA
The DNA here is from genome assembly GCA_031472005.1 of Tetracladium setigerum. NCBI lineage: Eukaryota > Fungi > Ascomycota > Leotiomycetes > Helotiales > Tetracladium > Tetracladium setigerum. The sequence goes on along the minus strand of PZJY01000008.1, from coordinate 940,641 downwards.
TGAGCTACTCCACACGTCAGCCTTGTATTCTAGGAGATGAACCGAGTCGTACTTGTGGCTTTCCAGAGGCACAGCGCCGTCAAAAGCGCCTTAGCAAGCATTTAGAGTTACAGCAAGCAAATGTGGCAGTGTTGCCCTTCGAAGTATCAAATGGACAATCTATCGCCTAAGAACAGATCAATGCTCTTTGACTTTGGTAAAGTTTTACAAGAATGAATAGGACAACCCTTCTACTTTATAGCGCAACGTGAAATGACATCAATTTGGTCCAAGCATTCGTTACCGATAAAGTACCTGTAAATGTAATCTCCTTTACCAATGTTCAAAGGTGCAATTTTAAAGGTAGCACCACATATACCGCAGCTAATTGCTGTCAAGGAAAAAAGGCGAGCCAAGAGATTTGAAATGGCGGTATTTGATGGCCGCGCCCCTAACGTACGTCAGCCTTGGTGGCAACTACCACCAGGGTTGGGGCCTTCTTCTTTTGGCAACACAGTATTAAGGGAAGAGTGAACCTCTTGACTGAATATCCCCCCTGAGGATAGCTGTGGTAAGTCTCGGTAACCAGTTAGGTGTTACGTATCAGGGGTAATGAAATGCATGAATAAGTGAGTAGTGATCAAACAGGTGAATGTAAGTGAAACCCGAAGTCAGGAAAGCCAACTTGATGTTGGTATCCCGGTTGCTGAGTCTAAGGAGAATGAAGTGTAAGTGAGAAAGAGAAGCACGTAAGTACAAAAGTGATGGCTCATCATGGAGTCATCTCAAAATATAAGAAACGCCTGGTCACGTGCCTGCGCGAAAGTCTTCCAACAATAACTTCACGATAGGTTTGCTCTCGTGTATACACATATATACATCGTACATGTAACGGTCACTAATCACTCGATGTAATCAGATAGGTCAGGTTAGTATTCGCTTAGGAGATGGGTATATTACAAGTATAGTCTAAGACAGTTACTAGAATAATAGATATTTAATTTAAGTTAAGCACAAAGCTCCTATCTAATAAGATACTGTTCTACTCATATAGAACCTTTGTAATTTCGGAATCATCATAGTCAGCACGGTCTCTATAGAGATTATAATAATCGTAGTGGTTCCTTTCTTTGAATCATTATCTTGGCACTCTAGCCATAATATTCCTTCGCATGATTGCTAACTAATTATTTACTAATTATATGAGTTCTCTTGGAGTGGTCCTGATCAGCCACTCGGCTTCTAGTACCATGATGCTCCCAAGCCTCAGGCTCCCACGTGACCTGTGATCACGCCCGTAACACTATCGTGACCACTGATATCATGCCGTTACACTAGAGAAAGTAAGAGTAGATCTCTTATATATATAAACCTCTCTAAAACCCTCCTGAGTCTTATTACATAAGTTCTTATTGCTAACACTTCTGATGGACAGTGAGTGCAGTGCTGATTGTCACAGATGCAGTTGTAGGGCAGTGTGTCTTCCTTTTAAGATCAGGCGATAAAAGGGGCCGAGCCTTAACAGAATCTAAAAGTCACAACTAGCACGTCATAGTCAGAGCGTAAAAGTTCGTAATAGAGAGCCCTCTCGCGCGATCAAGGTGGTGTTCGATTTAAGATGCTCTTCCGTACAATTTGTTATATTACTCTGGAATATTAGGATTGCACTGGTCGATATCTCCATTCCGGAAAAGTAGAGTTTATTGAGATATGTGTGTCTAGTTATTTTTCTATTGAAGACAGAAACTACGTTTGATTCCCGGTGCCTTTCCTCCTGCCCTTCGCCCTGAACCGCTCGCCTACAACAAAAGGAAAACCACAATTTGGTACCATGTTCAAAGCTGTGCTCCAGCCAAAAGAGCCATCAACTCTGCCTATGCACAGGTAAGTGAGGGCTCCAAAAATAGCGCCTCCAATACCATTGAGAATCCCGGTAGAAGAGCCGAGGAGATCATAAACAAAGAGGCATCGTATTAATGTCTGTTGCGCATCGTAAACCAACTACCACGTTACCCAATAATCGCCGTCGTTTTCTCTACTTGCTCGGCCCCACCTTTCAAGCATGCATTTGCCAACAAAGCCAAATATCGCCAAATATATTCGTTGCATATCGCAAATTTCCGGGCCAGCTTCCCCGGGACAAAGAAAACAAAGGAACTATTCCCCTTTGCCAACGCAAGTCTCCTAGTCTCTAACACTACAAGGGTGTAAATTCCGAGTCCCTGGTTGGCCTTGGCTGGCTTCGTGGCTTGTATTGTCTGCCACAACCGGTATATCCATGCATTAACTCTTTGCGAATCAAAGAGCCCACACACCCTTCTATTTTCGTGAATCAATGAGGAATTCATCGCGCCCTCTTTCGATTGCCAAGAGTGGAGGAGTCACCTGATCTTCATGTCCCCAAGATGTCACGAGAGATGGCACATTAGATTTCCTTTTCTGATCCATTCATGCTACCTCTTAAATATGGAAAGATATCAGACTAGCGAGACTTCGATATCTCCGGTTTGTTCGTTTTACCAACGCTAACTGATCCCGTGATAGAAGCAATCACACCAAGCAGACTGCACCTCTCCCCGCTATCCACGCACGACATCCTGCCAACGCTACACATATTGACCGCTGATCGTTCTCTATGAATTCCATGCCGCACCCACCTCAATATCTGTCGGAATCCATCACATAGTTCCCTGTCACGTGATTATGGTGTTAATACATTGAGCCTTACGCTCCGGCCTGATCTATCGTCAATTTAACGCCATCAAACCTCAGTTCCTCACTCTGATACCAGCAACTCCATACACTTTGCCAATTTCAAACATGCGTTTACTTCACACGAAGACATACAAAAGGAAGGAGTCCTTTGGGAAGGCCATTCCTAAATGTGCCATCTTATCTCATCGATGGAAGTGGGTCTAGTCATGAGAGTCTCTCATGTGGGCATGCAACAACTAACTCGGCCTTATTGACTAGGACGAAGAGGTCACTTTCCAGGATATGGAAAAGGGCGACCTTTCAAAACAAGGCTTTAGAAAGGTCGAAGGAGCTTGTCGGCTTGCAGCTACGGAGGGACACGAATACATTTGGATCAACACTTGTTGCATCAACAAAGCCAGTAGTGCAGAGTTATCCGAGGCTGTAAGCATATATTTTTCCCGGCACTCTTGACTTGCCGGCTCTCTGAATCCTCGATTGCTAGATCAACTCCATGTTTGTATGGTATGGGAGAGTGCAGACTGATTTCATCCATGGAAAGTAACTCCTAAATACCTCACTCAAGTATGCGGTAGATGGATGAGAGATCTATTTTTCTTTTTTGGGCGTATTGGGATTATGGGAATGGAACGGAATGATATGATATGCTCAGAAATACCTAGGTATTAATTACCTAGTTCTATTTTGTTTAGAAGGTTTGGAAGCAATATTGAAATGGATATCGAGATCTCAGATTGAGGTCGTCAGTCATTGTAAAATTCCCAGTGATGCGGAGTATGTCCCAGGTAATTAATTAAATAACTTACTCTCCTGACCTTTACTAACTGCTAGTCACTAATTTTTGCTTTGCGACGCTATCATTTTCCCGTCACGGTGATATGATGAGAGAATCATAGGTCAGGTGGTTTGATGCACCTTATTTTTGTGGTGTGCAGTGCGGCAGACAGAAAAGACAGACAAGTCGAGAATCGGGCTTATAACCTGTCAAGTTATCAGATGGAAAATGGATTGTTCTGGCAATGATTGAGGGTAAATTGTGATTGAAGAGGGGCAAACCGCGAACAAGAAATATCTTATTCAGGAATATATGCTCATTCTGCAGGAGAGGGTGATCAAGTACAACTGTAAGGTCCGTCAGATTATAGCTAAGAGCGAGTAGCTTCGAGTTTCCAAATCTTCCTATTCTTGTACACACAGTGTACCGTATACACCCTTCCGAGAATGGATCGAGCATGATAGTATGATGATCAGGAATTTGAGGTGATGTATGACAGGGAAGAGGGAGGAAATACAAAGAATGCTCGAGATCTCAGTCGCTTGCTTTGCTTTATGCTAACGTTTTTTACGATTTGGTGACATTAAATTGAAGGAGAGAATCTGAGAAACTAATTAGCCCGGAGACACTTACCTGTTTTAGATGGACAGAAGAGAGAGAGAGAGAGAGTGTGTGTGTGTGTATCAGTCATGAGGGATTTGCAAATTTGCCATTTCATAAATTTTCCATTGGTGTATTTCGCTTCTTTCTATATAGAGGGGAAGGACGACGTAGAAGAATTCTACTGCCCCTTCCTTGTTTGTGGATGCAACAAAGAACGCCACGAATCTTTCCATTCCTTTTTTGAGATGCTCCAAAAAATTGCGTACGATTATTCATGGTGGTGTTTGCAAAGTTTATCCCAAATTCTCAAAAAAATCTCATTAACACCCAGCCCAACCCACCAAGAACATCATTCAAAAGCGCCCGAAATCTTAAATAGTAACACCCTTGATCCCATTCGTCAATCCATTTACTGCTCCATCTGCAGTGATTTTCTCCAAGCATCCTGAAGCTGCAGCCACGAATCCCAGATAGGGTCTGCTTGGGTGCAAAACCCGACTCAGATACTCTGGGTGGAATTGTACAGCAACGTAATAAGGATGATCCTTCAACTCCAGAATCTCCATACGCTCTCCCTTGTCATCTTTACCCACAAATTCCAAGCCGTTCTCCTTTAGTCTTTCGATATAGGCGGGGTTGACTTCATATCTGTGTCTGTGACGTTCTAGAATCTCAGTCTCACCACCGTAGAGTTTGCGGATCTTGGACCATTCAGATCCTTCTTGGAATAGCGTTGGGCGAAGACCAAGGCGCATCGTACCTCCAAGTTTGGTGGGGTCGATTTCAGGCATGAAGATCACAAGTGGATCCTTGGTATCTTCATCCAATTCCACCGAGTTTGCACCTTCAATGCCACAGACATTGCGGGCATATTCAATGACGGCAACCTGCATACCAAGACAAATACCAAGATATGGGGTTTTGTTCGTTCGGGCCCACTTTGCAGCAGCAATCATTCCTTCGGTTCCTCGAGCGCCGAAACCGCCAGGAACGAGAATTCCATCAGCGGTGCAGACTTCGCGCCAGGATTTGTGGTAGCTGGCGGGGTCGGTGTTCTGAGTTTCTGCTTCCAGGTTGGAGGAGTCGACCCAGATGAGATTGAGCTTCTTGCCACAGCGCATGGCGGAATGCTCGAGGGATTTGATGACAGACAGGTATGAGTCGTGGAAGGAGGTGTATTTCCCAACCAGTGCGATGTTGACGAGCTTATAAACTCGCTCGGTGGACGATGTGAGTGATTTCCACTCTGTCCAAACTGCCTGGCCTTTCTCAACGACGGCTGGTGCTTTCGCAATGGCGTCCAAGTTGAGAATTGAATTAAGGGTGGTGATTAATCCCTGCTCCTCGAGGAGGAGAGGAACGTGGTAAGTTGACGCAACGTTGTGGACAGCGATGACCTGTTCTGGCTCAACTTGACAAAACATTGCAACCTTCTCGATTGTCGATTTCTCGAGCGGAACGTCGCAACGGCAGGCAATCTTTTCCCAATTAGCATCTTCCCAACATTTGCTATAATTTCCCACTTACCAAATCCGGAACCAAGCCAGCACGGCCAACATCTCTGTAAGCCTGTTGTGTAGGCTTTGTCTTCTGCTCCCCTTGGATGACTGGGATCAGAGAAACGTGAATCTGCAAAAAGTTTCCTTTTCCAGCTCTGCGTCTCAACTGTCTCATGGCCTCAATGAACGGGGCGCTCTCAATATCTCCAACCGTGCCTCCCAACTCGATTATACAGACGTCGGGTGACTCCTTTGTATCATCCACTGGGATCTTTGCAACTCGCTCAATCCATTCTTGGATTGCATCTGTGAGATGTGGCACCACCTGAACTGTCTTCCCAAGATAATCTCCCCTACGTTCCTTCTCGATGACATGCTGGTAAATCTTGCCAGTTGTGATATTATTTTCGCGAGTAAGGGTGATGTTGAGGTATCGCTCGTAGTTCCCTAAATCGAGGTCGACCTCTCCACCGTCGTCCAAAACGAAGACCTCACCGTGCCTATGACAGGTCAGCGCTGCGCGGCAGATCGCGTCATTTCGGGTGACCTACTCCTTGGGATTCATGGTTCCTGCATCGATATTCATGTATGGATCAATCTTGATCGAGGAAACGTGCCTGGAATGTCAGCCTTAAGTCCGAGTCATGTAGAGAAAAAAAGACTTATCTTGAGCCCAATTGTCTTCAACAGCAAACCCGTGGAAGAGGCTGTTCAGATATCAGTCCTGTATCCCATTTACCACTACTTCTCATGTTGTCCTCCGTTCCATAGTGCCCTTTCTCTTCCGGTGGTACACATACCAATAACGCCCTTTCCGATTCCACTGATCACACCTAAACTCGGTCAGAACGCGCTCGATTTGGCTCAAAAAAACACGGGACGGGTTACATACCTCCGGATACTAGAACATACTTCATTGTGGCGGTTTTGGCAAATGTATGTGGTGCACCTCAATAAGCCAAATTGAGGGAAGGAGGGAAAGTCTACCGTCTTTGTCGGTCTGAAAATATGGTGGGGGGACTTTGACTTTTTCGCGCTAGTCCGTATCGGGATTTAAAGTAAATGGAGGGGCACGCGTTCTTTGACGCGTGCATTCACTTTGTAAAATTCACTTTGTATTCCTTTCAGATCAAGGTTTTCACATTTATTGTTTTGCTTTTGAGTATAGTTAGGTAGTAGATAAGTTTTCTAAAGTTCAAGTTATATGATATCTTGATATTTAACAGGTCAACTCGCTCGCACGAGCTACTTATCACCTCCACGTCTTCTCATATATATCCAAGCTTTATCACAAGTTCAATACAACGAGAAGACGGTTGCAAAATTCAAACAGCTTGTGATTCAGAGTTTGAGTTTTCTTCAGTTTTCGTAGATTATTTGATTTGAATAACAACACGAACGTAGTTCTTCGTCTATGAATCGCTCCAACACACAAGCTGGCAAGCAAGAGGAAGTGAACAATCACAGGTACCAGTCTAACCTGATCCTATCCGCCACCTATTTTACAATCGTATCAATCAAAACATGGGGCTACCCGCGATGTAGGACGAGATCACAGATGCAGGCACAATCCACCGGCCAGTGCATCCGAAAACTCTTAGCAAATATTCCAAACCCTATGCAAACAGTTCCAATCGGATGAAGGTAGTCACTACAAATCTACGCCACTGATCCTCCTATTCTTTCTTACTTTATAGTCAGCTTCTGGGCAGTATTGTTTCTTGCTCAACTCTATGAATGGAGAAGTGACTCACTCCTTGTCTGTACATACCGTGGGCCGGCGAGAGAGTTTGTTTCTTGAAGCGCTGTGAATACTTCGGTGAGAAAAGTAGTAGCGTAAGCAGTGGATAGGGCTGAAGGTGCTCCAGATATTGGATTAGTTTGGGTAGCCATGTATCCAGCCATACTCTTTTGAACTTCGGCACCGTCCTTGAAGACATCAAATGTTTTTGGCCCTTCACCAATTATGGATCTTCAGAACTGCGGCACAATCTTGATAAATCCTGCAAATCATAAAACTATTCGCAAGAGAATCAATTCTCGTGACGCAAAAAATTGCTGAATCTCTAAATATTGATGATTTAAGAATTCGAGGGGACTTCATCTTGACCAGTTGATTCAGCTCAAAACTCACGAAATGTCAAGAAACTGTCTCGGTACTGAGAATAACCTTCCTTTTTCGACCTGGTAAAATAGCGTAAAATAGCTTTTCATTATTTACGTCAACTTTCGCTGAAAAATCCCTTCGAACAATCATCCAACCTCAAAGCGCCCTCGAAATAGCTCCTAGACTGGGAAGACATTCGCGTTTCGCCCTAGGCTCATGTTGGTGTGCAAATAACCAAGGAAAAGTTGAAACCAAGAGAGCTTATTGCCACTACTGGCCCGTAATACCTTAGTTCCGCAGCACTGTTAATGATTTTGTCCACTTAATGCGCTGTCAACGGCTTGTACTACCCCACAACCCGCAGTCCCGCAGTTTTAAGGCAACCAGAAGACAGTACAACAGAGAGCAGCTGCGTCAGGATGAACAGCCCAACGATCTAATCACCGTATCTGAGAAGTAAAATCTCCGATTAGTTACCATAGTTAACGAAGTGCATTAATCCGAAAGGAGTAGAAGTGTCCTGCAGATTGAGCCCAACTGCTTGGCACTCTCAGCTCACCTTTTCAACGGGTTGGTAGACTTTTTGTGGCCAGTTCCGCTCTTTCGAGAAAGTAATAAATGAACTCACAGCAAATTTTCACTGCTCCTTGTCCTTAATCTTGGACTTTATGATATCTGATAAAGTTAGCCTTGACGCTAAGGTGCGGCGCCACCCGCAATAGTTTAGCGAAGTTTAGTATGTTACACAACAGGTACAGTATATGCAACCACCATGAACACTAGGTATTCAGAAACGTTTCATATTCATATCTGCTATTTCAAAACATCGCGCCTATAAAATTTGCCAATGAAAAGATACACTGCTACCATAGAACACATCTCTCACAACTATTCATTATTCGTTACCCGTTCGCAATCAGAGCTTCGATTTGATCATCGGCTCAGTAAAGTCTCTCCAACTATTCTTCACAATATTTTCCGTCTTCTCTGCATCAACATTCATCTGCAACTGCTTGACCCAGCTCATGATTCTGGGATAAACATCTCCATCATAACATCCAATTGCACTTGCCATACTCGCATCCGAGAAATTCCAGGCATCCGTAAGCGCAAGTGCATCTGGCGCTAGTGTCTCAACCAATAAATCAATATGCTCTCGCATTGATCCTAGTTGATCGTTGGAGATATATCCATCCTCGAGGAATGTGATTGAGGATGTGGAAAGTGGGGACGCGATGGTAGAGAGCCCAAATAGTGTTATCAAGGATGTTAGGGCGTCGACGACGGCTGGCGGAGTTGATGGGTGGTCGATGTCGAGTCTACTGAGAATGAGAATAGAAGATTGGAGGACGTAGAGCTCAATGTGTGCACGAGCGGCTTGCATCAGCTCGAATCCGTAGTTGTTCTCGGCCATGAGAGGTCTGATGCCGTTGGCGACAGCTTTGGAGACGAGGTTGTGTGCGTGGATAATTAATCTAGCCGCGCGATGCTTAAACATCTTGACTAGAAGCTGGTGTGATAGAAAATCTGTATCGACTTTGTCGCATAACTTGTGGTGAAGTTGGTGGCGATGCTGGGCGACGTATTGAAGATCGTGAGGGAGGACTTTTCTGCTCATTTCCTTCCAGAGATATTTCCCTACCTGTCCGTACATGACGTAATTTTCTCCTTCAAATGTGCAGGTGGCGCTGACACTATTCACGATGTCGCCTAGTCCTGAAGTCATCATAAAACCGTGACCTCCACACATCCTTCTCGCATCATCTGCACCCTCAAAGGCTGTCTGTGTCCCCCATGCTTTCAGACCACACATAATCATATGCACATACCCCAGATTGCTACTGTCCCCCTTGCCTATCAGTTGATCTTCGTAGTAAACATCATACTCCTCTGTCGAAACACGAGAAGCGAATAACATGGTGTAAGACTTGGCGATATTGATTAGCAGACGATGCTGCTGATGTTTGTACGACATAATTGTCGGCTCTGGAAGCGTAGGATCAGAGAATGGTCTACCTTGAAGTCGCACGGTCGAATATCGAGTTGCGATTGTGAGGGCTTGGGCGAGTCGAAATGCGGCATTCTTGGCGATCATTTTCCTGCCTCGGAGCATACCGCCATAAAGTAGCTTTTCTCGGAGTGGACTGGATGCGTAGGAGCCATCTCTGGAGACGGTGGAATAGCGCATTAATAGGTTAGTTCGTGGGATTCGAACGTTGTGGAATCTGATGAAGCCGTTGTCAATTGTGTTGTACGACATTTTCGCGCTAAAAACCATTAGTAAAATGTCTTCGGTGAACTATAGGAGTGTACTACCTACCCAATGTCACCAAGTTCAATCCCTTTCATAGGCCGGAAAGTCTCCAATGAGCGAATTTGTACAATGAAGGAGTGAACTCCTAAATTTCTGCCTCCAATAATCATCTGAGCAACAAGAAAAGCGTCTATTGAACGAGAAGTCAGAATTTTGTCACTTCAAAGAAACTCGGGCAACTTACGAGTACATGAATATCCAACACCACCTGGCCAAAATTTCGTAGCTTCGAGACAAGGGGTGTTTATCACAAACTCATCCTTCTCGAAATCAAAAGTGGCAGTGGTCATGACTCCACCAACATGTGTGCCATGAGCCATTTCCGTTTGAACGTATGTACCAATAATTTTTCCAGATTCCGCCAATGGTTTCCAGTAAGCTACCTGCTCATCTGTTCCCTGAAGTGTGACAGAGGGAAGGAAGAAGCCATGGGTCATTCCGAATGGGTGGGAATTGGCGAGACACCAAGTGTGTGTACTGAAGTTGAAGAAATTGTTGCCGTTATCTCGGTCGTCTTCGAAGATTACTTTGCCAGCACGGAATCCTTCTAGAAGCTGTGCTTGCTGATTTGTGTTGGCGTAGCAAGCTGGAAGCCTAGTTTTCGATCTTCAGTGCCAGCACAATAATGCCAAGTCTGACTGAGAGGAGCCGAATTGGCGAGATTCAAGACTTACTTTGACATATCAGATGATCCAAGTGCCTTCTCAACCCGGTTAAAAGCAGCATTACTTCTTTCGGCAAGTTCTTGACTGCTGAAAGTCAGTGCTTTGTTTGAAATATCTGGTTTTGATTTCACTTGCCTTCCATAGATAATCCCTGAAAGGGTCCTGGGATCAAATGAAGAGAGACTTCTAGCTCTTTCCATCATCGTCACTTGAAGGCCTTTGACAGCCGGTTTGGGATGAGCCACATGATTTGTGATCCTCAAGGCAGGATTCTCCGGGGGCTGCATTTTTTATAAAAAAAAAAATATGCTGTTCACCGAAGAGTATAGATATGATTTGTATGAAAGATTTTCGGATTTTTTTGAACGAGGAAACCCTTATCTCCAGCGAGCTGACCAGCCCTATATTTATATTGGTACAGAAACAAATCACGCGACTGTCATTTCCTATCAGTCGTTTTCCAACATACCAATTGAGAACATTCCAGTGAGGGGAAGGAAAATAGATGTAGTGATAAATTCCTAGCCAGCCAACTACGTGACTTCGTGTGGAGTATGCCACGAAATCAGTGACCTTTGTTTAGAGGAGTACATGATAGCTACATGATGTACATACATCAAAATCCTTCATTAAAAGGCCTCATGAAGACTCCCGAGGAATAGTGGTCCTCCCGTGCATGTTAATATCTATCCATAGCCTTCGGACCCAACGAATGGACTACCCACAGGCGGGTCCGGGAAAGCCGCTGAGCAAACCCGGTCCAGTGGTTCAATTTTCAAGGGAGTTATCTGGGTAGGTTGGATAAAAGGAAAAACAGTTCATGTACATGTCCATTCAAGATGAGAGGTGCATTACATGAGATCCATGCGGCCAAGACAAAATGACAACACAGAGCGAATCCACGGCCTCCCATTTCGGCCGCAGCGGAGAGGGTACGTTATCGTCGGATTGAACCACTCACCTTCGTGGGGAGACTGGCGCTTGCCGCACAATTGGGAGAAGAAAATCCCGCCATCCAAGTTCGAGTTTACCAAATTCTTCAGCGACCCAAGGAGCCTGCATGCAAAGAAACCCCCACTCTACCATGAATGAGAGCACCACAATACCTTGCATCCGATGGGCGTCTATTCGGTGGAATTGATACGACAATGGAGTAAGAGATGAGAGAATGACCTCGGTCCTGGCGGCATTTTCCTTTTGGGAATGCGGGATCCCGTTCGATCAACACGTTTCTTACTACGCCATATCACTCGGCACGTTTGGCATGTATAATGGATTTCTTCATGGATTCTGCAGGAATGATACGACAATGGATTAGAAGAACAAAAGATATGCTCTCTTCGCACGACGACTGGGCTATCGTTTGATCTTGCAAACGCCCGAGTTGTTCATCCCGTCCCCACCGCTCTTTTCCTTTGCATGAGTTTCCCCTCTGAACCCCTCCCTGTTTACATATGATCCAGTAATAGGATAATAGGTGGATTGCTCGTTTGATTTTGAGAGAGCGGTCATGATGCCATATCCCAATTCAGCTCTGCCTGCGAGGCATGATCTTATCATGTCTCCTAACAGCCACTTCAGATAAAAGCAACTTTCAGATGAGACTTCGCCTGGCAACCGCAATTGGCATGCAACTAACAGCCCTTAACTTCCAAGGTACATGAGAATAGGCAAAACAATACGGATGTCTTACACGAAGCCGTGTTTTCTTTTTTCAAAACGTGTTATGCAAAAACGGCAGGAGAATCGTACTGGAGTAGAGCCTCTCCTCGTCACTGGATAAGGATGTCAGACCACCAATTGGGCAAAACGAGACATCTGTCTTCTAATAGCATACCATCCACGCAGAATGGATTCGCGGAGAATCAATCATACCACAGAAGTCCACCTCAGGAATCCTGCTCAAACTCTAATTCTAACCCTTTGAAGATTACATGAAGTCAACCGCCGAGGTCGCTAAATCGCAGAGCCAGCCACCAAACCAATCGGCACTTGCAAATATGGTGGCACAGGCAGAACAACTGGCAATTCTCCACACCCTCGGAGATCAGGTTCGAATATCAGCCCGACTTCAAAACGATTCGCCAGCTGGACCTTTTTCAACTCATGGTTGGTTGCCTTTCTCTCGGGCTTCGAGTTGATAACGTAGAGATGTCATAACATCCACCTCCCCGCAACATCTTTCTACCCCGCAATGCAGAGATGCGACTCTCTCGTGAGGGCAGCCCGAAAAGACGCAGATCAATCCAATCTCAGGGTCCTTCTTGATATTCGTTGCCCCCGCTAAAGATTCTGTGGTGCAACGTTTGTGTATGCTTAATGCCGATTGTATTAAAACATCCAGAATAGCGAAAACCTTGCATTCGTCCCTCTTTCTGCTCGTTTAAATTCCCGACTTGCAGGTACACCAATGTGTGTGGACGTCTTGTTGGTAGCTGACTTTCCAGCTGAGGGTTTTGGTTGCAACCTTTGCGGATGCTTGATGCCGATATGCTGACTAGATCACAGAGTGTCCAGACTAGCGGATTCTCAGATTCGTCCTCATTTCTGTTTTCTTGGATTTCCACATTTCTTCTACTCCAATATATCTGCATCTAGATTTCTAGTTTTGGAAAAATCTTCCCATGACGAGCTGTTTTGCACTGTTAATGAAGCGGCTCCTGCCGTCGCTAGAAAGCTCGTTGTATATGCATCAACGGGCCGCAATATGTCAGTTCGGCTTGCTTTCGTTGATTAAGTTTCCGACAATTAACACGCCTTTTACTTGCATCTTTTAGTGAACTCTATTTGACGAGCGTTTATTTGATGTCCTCGAGAGGGTATCCTTGCCTGCCAGTGTGCTTTACTATGACAAGCCTGTCATTACAAGCACGAGGCTAGACTGGTACTGTTCTCCTCGAGTCAGTTGCCTTTGATGATGCTTCAAGAACTACCAATAGTCTTTGCACACGACTTCAGTAAGACTGACTTGCTCTCGGAGCTGAAACATCGACCCAACAGAGAGGCCAGGCCACGAGCAAGGCCATCTGCGAGACAGGACGAAATATCTTTCGGCATCTAAGCAAGTGAGAGATGATCCCTTCGGCATACATTTGAGAAGTGGGTGGCAAGGCTGGTTGTTGTTGGTGGTGGATGCTATCCAGTACCACGTGGTTAAGAACGAGGAACGAAGAAGACCTTCTAGTGGCCAGCCTGCCTGTCCCTCCTCCACCAAGCATAGACGACGTTGGCTTCAAATTCAGCAATGCTGATCCAGTAACGCGCAACAGATGGAAGTATTCCGCCAAATTTCCAAGGAACAACGTTGACTCGAAAGAAATGCAGCCTGATGTGGGAGACTGCAGCACAAGGTCTCGTCTCCGTCCAAGAACACGGGAGATGAGGCGCTCTATCTCTCCACTGGCTTGGGCAGGTTGGATATTGGAAACTGGAGAAGGATTTCCCTAAGCTTTGTATGAATCGCTGAGAAGACATAGAGGTCATTTGTGTATGTTTCTTTCCCCCATGAGTGTGCGTGTCCTCTGTAGACTTGGTTGGTGTCTTTCGTTGAAATTGCCTATGAAAATTTTTGTTAGATATTTCCCTACGTTCAGGATGCAAAGGAATCTTTCATGATTATGGGGACTGTACCTTACTGGGCACTATTTCGAGCCAGTTTTGGCTTTATACGTGGCACTAGAACGGCCTAGGAGCAATTATAATTCTTCATTTTTTGATAGCTCTGCATGAAAGCATGTAACTCCATACTTACAGAGACTTTATGAATGAACCCTATTTTGACAGTGATAGCAATAGCATATCAATAATCCCAGATGCATCATTTCCCCACAAAGCAAGATGTCAAAGTCTCGCCAGTTCAGTTTCATCAGCGTAGCAATCATCCATCAGTCGCACACGCACATCACGATCAACTGTTTTCCACCACTCAAAAGAAACCCTTCTTAATAGGCTTCCTGCTCGCTCCTAAACCCCAGTCCCCGCCCTGCCCTTCAACCATTCCTCCTTCGTATTTCTTGCTCTATTGGCTGCTTTTGGCGCCAAATCTCTCGCAGGTCCTTTCGTAACTCTATAAGTTGTCGAGCCAACTTTACGATCTTTCGGTTGTGTTTGCTCAAACACCAAGCGCTTTGATTTTGAGATGGTTGGGAGATCGTCTTCGTCGTCTGAGTCAGATTCGGATGAGGAGGAATCTTCTTCCCCATCTTCTTCGTCGTCGTTGGAGACGATTTCGGCTAAGGCTTCTTCGACTTCAGATGGAACAAGCTTTTTGCCTTTGCTAGCTTGTATTTGGGTGGCACGTTCTTTGCGTTTCTTGCGCTGACTAGAGAAGGCAGTTTAGCATTCAGGAGGGAGAACAGAATTGGGGCAATATATATACCTTTGAATAGCAATCTTCGCACTCTCCGCTTGTACTTTTGCCTTTAATGCCGCAGATTGGGCGCCAACCTCTTCTGGCGCCTCATCGTCACTTAAGTCATCCTCCACACTCTTAAAGACTTCATCGTCTGAGTCAAACTTCTTATACACCTTTGGTTTCTCATCCTCTCCTTCATCGTCTGATCCAAATTTCTTATGCACCTTTGGTTTCTCTACGTCTCCTTCATCGTCTGAACCAATCTTCTTGTACACCTTTGGTTTCTCAACACCACCAACTTTCTTCTCCAAGACCTTTACCTCCCCCGCCATTTCCTTGGAAACGGGTATTTCCACCACCAATCTCGACGAGCTTTTGACAATTGGTCCCTCCTGGGCAGGAGGAGAAACCTTCCGCTTCTTCACAGATCGACTTGGTGTGCCTCCTGTATTTCCATCTTCAGCTGTAATACCTCGCTTCTTTCCTTTCGCCTTAACAGAGGATGTAACCGGCACATAAACATTTATAGAGTTTTCATCCGTTGACTCCTCTGCTGCGACAACATCTTTCGATTGACGCGTGGTGACCATAGTATCCGGCGAGTGTATCCTTGTCAATCTTTTCCTGGGAGTCGGAGAAGGTTTCGCACGCTTTTCTGCTGCTTTTAGAGCTTCCGCCTTGTTCCACTGTGGAGTTGAGGTGATGAATTTTGCGGCTGGCTTTGATTGCTTGCCGGAGGAAGGGGTAGATACGGTAGCGGCAGGATTGACGGGAGTATCAGCAGGCGAGATATAAGATTTCGCGCTGTGCAGGAGTCGAGACAACATGGAGGAGGGTTGCTTTTGGGTTGTCGATGCGTGCGTGGGCTGGGGGGTTGACGAAGGAATTTCTTGAAGAAGCTTTGGGCGGCAGAATTGGCTTGGTACTTCACCGCCTCGACGTCGCTCTCCTTGATGGGATTTGATGTTGTTGTAAATGTTATGTTTGTGAATGAAATTCCCGTTGAAAGAGGATTTCATAAAAGAGAGAAAGGCTTAAGATTTCAAGGCTGATCAATTTGGTTGGGACAGAAGAAGGAGTGAGCGGCTCGTCGCATCTTTTTAGTCTTGGTCGCAGAATCTTACAACACAGAAGAACAGAGTCAAAACAACGAGAACAACAACATCATACCATCACAAAAAGACAACACCAACGATGTCCCTCCTTCGCCCATCTCTCACTAGACTCCCCAAGGCATCAATCTTTCAGACGCCATTCCTCACAATCACGCGATCTTTTCATTCGCCCTCGTCCCTGAACGCCCAACCACGTCGCTCACCAAAAGTCAGAGCTAAAAACCAACCTGCCGGTACAATCCGGATCCCTCGAGGCCAAATTCCCTCCTCGAATTCTCCTATAGAGGCTTTAATACCACCACTATCACAGCTTCAAACTGCTGTTGACGAAGGAATTCTGGATGCTGACCCCTCACGTGCAGTGGATTTTCTGCATGATTTCATGAAAGGTGGTTCCTTGGGGTTCGAAGAGCAGTTATGTAAGAGTACGTATTATACTCTTAAATTCCCAGGCTGTCTGACCTCTCTACTCACCAAACATGAGGAATTGAAAATACAAAAACTGACCCAAGAAGAGTATGAAATATCACCACTCGCACTATTCCACCTTGCGACCCTCCTCGTTAATCCATCCACACCTCCGACGGCCAACCTAGCACGTCTCGCCAAAGGCCTCTTGACTCTCTCATATACCCTTGGGTGCAGATTAGCACTATTTACTCTTATCTATAGCGCTCTGCGTAATAATACCACCACAATCAGGACCATTAGCCAACCCCTCGCCATGTTACGGAGCATCGTTGAGACCTCCGATCCCCCAGATTCAACGGCTACTACTCTCCTTGCCCTCGTCTTAAAATCCCAAGGCAGGCTACAGGAAGCACTAAGTTACGCTCAAGCCGCTACCAGATGGCCGGCTCCCTCCTCCGCACCAAATTATAATCGCGAAGATCTCCTCAAAGAGATTTTCATAGATTTTCCAGGTGCTAACGAGGCCTTGCTCACCATTGGTGAATTGTTTCTTCAAATTGAACCTTCGAGCAAGTTCGCGCAGGAACATCGCATGGCGGCACAATCAGCTTTTGAGATTGCGGCGATGGACCTTGATGATCCGAAGGGTTGCTATCAACTTGCTCTCCTTTCTGAAAATAATGGGATGAGGAAGGATTTTGCAAGCAAGGGAGCCGCTTCAGGTGTGGAGGGTGCTTTTGGTATTCTTGCTGGGATTCAGCAAGGGGGGATGCAGGCGGAGTGGCAGATACTTGCTGAAGAGAATGAGAAATGGCCAGAAAATCAAGCAAGGACAGTGTAAGAGATATGTATTGTAAGGTACACGACATATGAGTGACGTAAAGCGTCCGGGTTGTAAGAATATTAGATGGAGGAGATGTGAAATAGGGAGACGGCATTTTGCCTCTGTTGTGTAGGTATGGAATGATGCATCAAAGATAATTTGAGATATTATTAGATATCTAGCTATTGATCGCTCTTTGCAAGCCTATTAACCCCCGAAACAAAACAATTAAACCTCAAAACATGAAGCAACACGAAAACTTGGAAACAGACCAAGAATACTTCAAATGCCAATATTGACTAAGCGTCATCCTCACAATCCCCCCTCGCTTAGAACAAAACGTTCAAGTCCAGCTCGCCCACCTCCTATACGGGGAGAGGGGGCGCAAAGAGAATGGCTTCAAGACGAAGATACAAGAATTATCGAGAAACAAATCAACCAACTAAAACTAGCCCAACCACTCAACAGCAAAATATGTCACTTTTGCCATTAAGCCCAGATCAGCTATCTGACCTATTGAATGCCATAAACGAGTACGATTGGCTCCGAGATGCCTGCATTTAAGCGAGCGGTCTGCCGTTCTAGATCTTCCAATCTATTCGAGAAAATTAAAACGGGCCAACGTCCGAAAATGGATACTCTTTAAATTGTAGGAACTGCAGGAAAATTAAACTAACTCCCAAAGCAGATTAACTTCCTAATTCCCAGTCCACCTTCAATGCTTAATCGCGGCGCGTTGCACCAGAACAGATTGAGTTTGCATCGCTAATCTAGTTTCATCCGGCCCTTCATGAGGCTTGTATACAGTGAAACGGTTTTTGCGGGTCTGATGACAGTGTTGTCGGGAAGCTGGGGAAAGGCTTCTCCTGAAGGAGATTGTCTTGCGTCTTTTCGATCTTCAAGGACGGAAGAGAATAGCCGCTGTCTTATATGAAGATGGTGCGCCGCCGAGATTCTGACTTTGAGTTTCAGCAGCGATAACCGAACTGAGTTCATACTTGTCCCAGCTCCGACTGTAACATTCTTTAATTTCTTTTATTCAAATCTTCATGATGGCTGCCAAAGCATTTTTCTTCATGGCTATGGCCTACACGGCCTTGGCTTCTCCCATTCTTGAGAAACGCGCTTGTTCCGCGTTATAGTACGTTATAGCATTCAAATCTCACGACTAGTTGTAGACAGCTAAATATTTTTCTTAGCGGACAATGTGGTGGTTCTGGTTATACAGGACCAACTTGCTGTGATTCCGGTAGTACCTGCAAGTACACAAACGAGTGGTACTCCCAATGTCTGGCTGGTACTGCGGTTACCACAACGACTACTACCAAAGCTACTACTACTACTGTCAAGGCCGCTGCCACTACTGTCGCTTCAAGCGGAAAACTCTCTGGATCCCCCATGGGCTTTGCTTCAGGGACCACAGGAGGGGGCAATGCGGCTCCTGTGTACCCCAGTACCATTGCCCAGTTGAAGACCTACCTTACCTCCAGCAGTCCACAAGTTATCATCATCTCAGGTACCTACGACTTTGTCGGTTCTGAAGGCACGACAACCTACAAGGCATGCAATCCGTATAGCTGCACTCCTGCACAAGGTGGACAGGGTCTGCTCAATACACTTGGTGGTTGTGGAACTCAAACGTTGTACGATGCTAAGATCGACAATGCCGGATATCAGGGAATTCAAGTCAAGTCCAATAAGACACTCATTGGCATCAACAAGGCAACACTCAACGGAAAGGGCCTGCGAATGGTCGGCGTGTCCAATATCATAATCCAAAATATTGCCATTACCAATCTCAACCCTCAATACGTATGGGGCGGAGATGCTATCTCTCTTTCAGAGACTAGTAATATATGGATTGACCACGTCACGGTAAGCTTTCAAAATATGGCTCTGTGAGAGACTTTCTGACTTTGCCTCGACCAGACTTCATTATTAGGCCGCCAGCACTACAGTTTTGGCCAATCACCAAACAAGCTCATTACAATCTCCAACAGCTTTATCAACGGCGTAACCACAAACTCGGCTACTTGCGATAAGCACACATACTGGGGACTCGAGTTGGTTGGCACTGACGATTCCATTACCTTCTACAGTAGGAGTCACCATCAACCTTCATTACTAAAAGTCAAGAGATCGCTAACTGTGGCACAGAGAACTACGTGTACTTCACATCTGGTCGCGCCCCAGCTCTCAGCGCGGGTACTCTCCTCCACGCCGTCAACAGTGTTTGGTCTGACAACACTGGCCACGCCGTCGAGGGAGGTTCCACCAACGCCAAGGGAATCTTCGAGGGATGTGTCTTCATCAAGGTCCCAACCGTCATCAGTGGATACCAGGGCAAGCTTTTCACCTCCGAGTCTGCCTATGTGAGCCAGTGCAGCTCTGCTCTTGGTCGTTCGTGCCAGACCAACATCTATACCAACTCGGGCGCCTTTGCCTACCACGACACCAGCTTCTTTTCCTCCTTCTCTGGAAAGTCCATCGTTGGTGCTGCTTCTGCCTCCTCGATCCAGACTAGCGTGCCTGCGAGTGCTGGAAATACTCTTTAAATTCCAATTACAGATGGGAATCAAGATCATCAGTGTTATATACGCTAGATCAACATAAAGTCGGGTTACGGGGGAGGGCGGCTGGCAACTTTCTTCTTTGTAAAAACTTCTATTTCTCTACATTCTCTTCTTATCTTTACGGATTACTGTAGATCAGCCAGTCCCTCTGTAGTAAGCATCTTGCAGACTGCAGGCCATGAAATTCACTACATCTAGTCTTTCTATGTTACTTACACTATGCAAGTGTCTTTGAAACACTGAAATTTGTCTCTCGCTTACTCCAGCGGAGTGAGGGAATCTCATTAGTGAACTTAAAAGAAGAAATACATTTGATGTGAACAGAAAGTAACATTTAAAATCACAAAGGGATCAAATAAAAGACGGACAAAGAACGTAACGACAGGAAAAGAATGTTTACGCCTTCTCTCAACAGTTTATTTATCCTGCCAGATACCTCAGGCAGAAGACCTTTACCTTGAATATTGGCTACTGCCTGCAATACTTTGGAAATGGTGCCACATAGGCAATATCATGAGCTGAAAACATAGTACCACGTACCTCGGCAAACCTCGATCAGCTGCTCCGGATCCTGGTATATGTACGGGATCACTACAGTGTCAGACAGCGCGCGCTATTCACGGCCCGATGAACACTTTAACCATTAGTTCTATTTATTCTGGGTAATGAGAACATCTCCATACTCCCGTTCCTATTACGCCACGAGATTTTTTCATGCAGCTCTTTCCGCATTCGCATTCGTCCGCTGTCCCCACCTCACACCAAGTAGACTTTTTCTGATAGTTAGTTGCTATTTGACCCATTTTCCCCTCTTGGCATAGACTCGCTACAAAATATCAAATTGCAAAGTGTTGCCATCTCTTTTTTCACCCATTCCTCCGGACATCTCTTTGTTTACGGTCCATTCCAAATTTGCCAATTGCAATCCGATCATTGGACCCAAAGCCAAAAAAGTTGAAGATTTGAGTTGAGAGCAGCGAAGTCTGTAATAACTGCTTTAGTTCTCGGTTGTGACATGGAAGAGGATGCAGATTCTGCCAAGTGTAGTCTGGTTGCACACTGATGGAAGATATTCTTTACGCGAAGTGCTTGCTAAATGGCAAGTCTAGGCCATGAAAGTTCACTGGGTCTTTCTTATAGACGAAGCGATCTCTTTTTTTTTTGCAGAATGGAATGCCACGTTCAAAGGAAGGAGGGGCGAAACGAATTGATCTTTCTTTGCTATGGAACATGAAAACAGGTCCTTGGAACCTTCTGTATAATCACAACTAAGTAATGTAGAAAGGACACTTGATTGCAGTAAGACGGATCACAAGACGTGCAGGTGCCTAAATATATACATGAATATATCCACTGTAACCGAAGGCTTCGCCAAGGGAATTTAATTTGCGCCCGCATAGATGGCAACGCCATACTTCCTGCTCCACGTACTGCCCTCAGAATCCTTGATAGCGACGATAATGTAATCGATACCAGCCACTGAACCAGCCGTATACGTAGCTTTGGTCCCACTAACCGACGCCGTTCCTCTAGTTGCTCCTGAGACAGTGAAAGCGGGAGTCTTGAATCCGGCAGCAAGTGGTGCCAAGTCAATAGTGACGGACTTAGAAGGCGAAACATAAGAGTGAGGATCAGCCATGAAATTGATATACCCTTCCAGTGGGGTATATCCTGCTCCTCCGGTAGAGCCATCCCACCAGTCTGCAATACCGTCATTATTGGCATCCCAGTTGGCTGCGCGTGTTGTTGTGGGAAAGATTCAAGCCCGCCTGCGTCTTTTGGATCGTCAATTAAGCCTTTCTTGCCGCTCGCTGATCCAGTATAGGTGTATGTCCCTGTCACCGTCTCCTTGATTATGCGCTTGTCGTGATCGTCGGTTACTGGCTGCTGAGCGCCGCTGTCAGAAAGCACACGCTTGTATGCCTCGGTGGAGGTTTGAGTCTCGACATATGGTTCAAAGAATGCGGTGGAGAAAAATTTCTGGTAAGTCGGGGCTGGAGAAAAGCTGACGGCACCAAAGCAGGCAATCTTTGACGTGATCGAGGTACCGTCACCTGGAGGATACTGTGTAGAAGTCTGCGTAAAGACCCCATCCATGGAATTTCCAGCGCAGTGATATTGTTGCGCGCCAGGGAAATTATCCTCATACTGCGAGCGAGCTCAGCCAATGTTACCACCGCAGACTTATACGAACCACTTACCGTAGCTTTGAGGTCATAGGTCAATACACTTGCAGCACCCGGTTTATAGTAGTTGCCGACAAAGTTAACCTTCTTGGCACCCCCGTCAGTCGTACGACTGCCTGTTTTAATGCCATTAGAGTAGCTCGTTATGTAGCAAAGTGACACATACCAAAATTGAATACAACATTGTTTCGAATATCCAACTGGCCAGCAAAAGTTGCAGCATCGTCAAGGCCTCCGCCCATACTCCAGCTGCGCCCAGATGCGTGGGCGATTAAGTTGTGATGAAAGGATCCCACGTCACCGCCAATAGTCGCCGCATATCCATGCTCCGTGCCTGCAGGATAGTTTTGGTGACCAGCAACATTAAGTGGCTCAGAGATCATGTTTCGTTGAAATGTGATATTATACGCACCTCGAGAGCTGAAGCACTCGTCTATCGCCCAGCCCTTTTACATTGTTAGCGCTCAAGTTTCCCTTTCTCAAACACCCGAACGTACCATTGAGCAACGATCAAATATGCAATGATTCGAGCCTTGCATCCCCATTCCGTCGATTGTTTGCCCAGAGATCTTTCCAGGACGAACTCGGATGTGTCGAAAGATAACATCGGTTGCTCCTGAGAGCCCCATGGGCATGCCTTGAATCACTATACCTTTCCCGGGTGCGGTCTGGCCAGCCAGCGTGATGTACTGGTCATTGACTGTCAGGCGGGAAGTCAAAGTGATAACACCGCCAATATCAAAAACGATAGTCCGCGGGCCAGTCGCCACTGTAAGAGCATGTCGCAAAGTTCCTACATCTGTACCATCTGCAAGGCTTGTAACTTTGACCACTTTACCTCCACGGCCTCCTCGGGCAAAGCGGCTAATTAGCCGAGAGAGAATTAGAAGACACTTCATTGCCATGAAGGATTTTTCAACTTACCCCCATCCTTCAGCTCCTGGGAAAGCCAATTGTGCTGCTCTGAACATGAATACCCGTCCATAATAGGTGATGCCTCCCGATACCACATCTACACGCCAGTAGTAGGTATCAAGATTATTAAGGCCTGGGGCTGAGATTAGTACTGCACACAACGAGCAACATAAGAATATCGTACCAGGTAGATTTACACTCGTCCCGGTTTGTCCACTGCTGACGCTCTTCAGCGCGGTCGCTGAGGTACCGAGATACACATTGTAAGTTGGAGATGAAGCCGAGTTTGGTGCGCGCCAGGATGCGGAGGTGGTTGAGCCTCCCTTCAAGTCAACACGCTCATCCCGATGGCGAGGAGTTGGGAAGCTGATCTGGTTTCCAAGCGCCGGACTGTCGATTTCCAAACCATTGAGATATGCCCTTCCGTCTCCTCCGCTGGCTGTATATACCACCTGAACTTTCTGTGTTGTCGAGGTGACAGAGAATGTCACGTGTGAAGAGCCAGACTCCCAGATATTGTCCTTTCGTACAGTTTGTGTGAAGCTGACGGCGCTTTTACCATCCACGGCAACTGAAACTGTGCCCGCTGAGCTTAAGGCATCCCATGCGTTGTGCCATGCCAACAAGCTATGAGTTCCGACAGAAAGTCCCGTGATAGACAAGGTGATGACTTTGGTGCCTGTACTGTCGGGATGCGTCGTGATTCCTTCGCCGATGATTCTCTCACCAAAGGATGAGAGAAATTTGTTATACACTACTTTGTAGCTACCACCAGCAAGCTTTGAATTAGTGGCAGCAGCAAGTGTAAGTGTGACACCGCCTAGAGTGGTGCTTGCACTGATTCCCTCTGCAATAGTCCAGATGGAAAAATCGCTATCGGCTGTAAGTCGGATATTGGCCGGGTTAAGGCGAACCCTTAGAAGTGAGCTCGGAGGATTCGGTGCTGCGCTTCCAGACGATGATGTTGTAACTGTAGACGTCGAAGCTTTTGTTGTTGTTGTTGTTGCTGCTGCACTTGCGGACGAAGTCGTGGTTACTAGCTTGCTCGTCGTCGACGTGCTTACCTTCGAACTTGTGACTAGATTTGAAGTGGCAATAGTCGTTACCGAACCTGGAATACATTGTGAATACCATTGGCTGGAAAATCTATAGCGGTGATCAGTACAGACTCAAAACCGTCATGCTCAAAGTTGCAATGCTTCATTGTGATTTTAGGAACTTACACGCAATTCGAACCAGAAACACAAGTAGTCGGTCCTGTCCAGCCATCACCTCCACACTGGCCCCAGACAGCCTGCTGGGCATTGATGCCTTGCAGAACTGACAGAGCAACTGCTCCTATCTTGGCAAAATGGCCTTTCATGGTGTTAACTCGAAACAGAATATCACCAACGATCCAAACACTGGCAGTTCATATCTAGCTGAGGAGCGCCGCACGCACGGCGAGTCTTATAGACCACATTATATAGCGTCTGTCACCTTCCTGCTTTGCCTTCTTCCCTGTGTTAATTTCTCCGGTTAAAGATAGGTCCTCAAGTCGCAGATTAATTGTAAAATGGAGTTGCCAAGGCATGCCAGATATTAAAAATGCTAAGCGAGATATCTTGGACGGAATGCGGGGTATTGTATTCCGAGCAACGGGTCTTTTGATTGACGCTTAAAATGCAAAGATGTACTAAAAGGTAGCTACTTCCAGATTGAAGAGACAGGGCTGCGAATCGGGGTTGCCAAGCGATGCGTCTGTCGGAGTCGAGCCTGTTTTCATCTAGCAGAGTAGCAAAGATGCATTAGTGTATAATGGGACAGGAAGGATTTATTAAACAAGGGAGTACCATTCTATTCTGGACTATTGTGGGGAATTATTTATTCCATGCCTTTGTTATTTTAAGATATGACGTTTATTTTGACTTTGTAAAACGTCGATCCATCTCAGTTCAAGGATTCCACCGTTTCTGAAGAGCCCCATATCAACAACACCTTCGAGGATTACTTCATAAACACCATGTTGCCTGCCACGAGCACCAGATTTGACTGGATTAATCGTATTTCCCCTGGTCCAAAAAGAAAATGGAGAGGATGATTATAATATATCATATATGCAAAATTTATCCATAGTATCCTCTATATACTAAACCCTCCACCCATTCCTTCCTAACCCAAAATATTCCTAAGATTCCATTTCCCAGTTCAAAGATTTTCTATTTCAGAGGACCCTTCTCAATTCCCATCCCATTTTATTTCAACAAACATCCCATTCATTCCCCATTTCCTTCCGTCTGTCCAATCGTCCCTCCCAAACAAGATACCCAAAAAAATAACACCCCGGGATGATGAAGAAACAACAAGCAATAATAACCGAATAAATGCTTGCTTGTGTAAAGTTTTTCATGAAAAATTCGAATTGAATAAAATCAATCCCATGTCCCAAACTATTGCCACCCTCTACTCCTGTCTTCCCTTCCCCAAATGAAAAAAGAAGGTAAAAATCTTTTCACTCGCCCAAAGTAAATAAGAATTGTCTTCATGACAAGAGAGCCCGTCGAAGAACGAACCAAAAGCCCCCCTCCCAAAAGGATACCCAACCCAAAAACGCCGTACACACTTGTAATCAATTGATTCCGTCGACGATGAATGATCCATCATGATCGTCCAAAAAACGCCAATAAATGTCCGCGATGAAGAAAAAGTAAGAAGACGCCACTTTACCGCACGCTCAAGATAACATGCTGGCGTTTTATGAATAAGGTAAAGACAACTTTGGGGGGTACGATATTTCGTTTCATCATATGTGTATCGCGTGAGCTGAGGCCTTTGAGCTTGAGAGGAGGCAAGGAGAGAGAGACGTCGTTGAAGGGTATCTTCGAGTTTGAGATGAGGTTACGATCAGATCGGATCAGATCGGTCACCTCCTCGGTCTCTTGACTCTTTTCCCCCTTGAATCACCATCCTCATCATCATCGTCGTCATCGTCATCTTCATCATCTCTATCATGGCCACCACTCTTTGGATTACCTTTCTTGACACTGATCAGGCAACCCTGACCTTTTAACTTCTTAGTTAATGCCGTACTAGCTCTCATACCACAGAAATCCTTGGCGTTGAATACTTGAAAGGGAGAGCTCATTGCTGTGCTCTGAACGGCGGCTGACCCACCTGGTCGCATATTCGATGGATCGAGAACAACTAGACTGAATTTCAGGCTATATCTACCAGGTGTGCGCACCGAGAGATCAGGGAATGTGAAGAAGCAGCCTTCGACGTTATGTTCGTCGAGACCAACGAAAGGTGATGAGACAAGTGTGCCCATCAACCGCCGTTGTTGGCGTTTATCTGTTGTCCCAGGCATGGCGGTATCGTCCTTGTTGGTTTCTGGGTCCCATAATGTGCAATGTACGACAGACATGTTGCTCTTGATCATGGCCTGCAGCTCTTCTCTCGTCGAACTGGGGGAATCGACGACCATTTGCAGAATTGGCGGCGGATCGATCACTCGGCGGTCTCGCTCACCGAAACCACATGCTCTCGCTGCCATTGGCTGTTGGCGTAATCGAATTGTGTATGTTGGACGAGACGATTGAATAGGGCTACCATTGTCAGTTTAAGTCTTCGTAGCCATGAGCATGACATACCTAGGATCCGCACTCAACAAGCCAGATATTGGAATGGCAGATTTAGATTCCCTCCTTGACGAAGCCTCCGCATATAGCGAAGGTGAATTCTGAGTCTGCAACTTAGCTACCTCCTTCTGTTGTTGACTATGTCCTTCCTTTAGCGGCGAAGGACGCGAAAACTTTTGACTCTCGTCGTCTTGAACCCCAAAGTCTTCTCGTCTCTGGGAGATCTTCTTGACCTGCCGGCGTTGTGCGAGAGGCACCTGTTGACTTACTGGAACCGCCATGCCCAGACTATTTGCGACCAAGTACGGCCCTGCCTGACTGTGCATTGATGGATGATTTTGTGGCGGTTGGTAGATGTGTGGAGGTGGTGCCTCGGGATTCTGCTCGCTGTGCCAGATGGCATGCTGCGGCATATAGTTGGCGGGAAGTTGGTAAGGAGTCCGATCATGATTTTGATGATCGTTTCTTTGATCTTGGTGTAGTAGTGAAGACATCGGCGGCAGGTTTTGGGGAGTGGTTGCGTTCTGTGGAGGAGGTGGAGGGGAGAAGGGCTTGTTTTGTAGTGGGGGAGGATTCGAAAATCCACTCGAGGGATCGCGGAGTGACATATTTAAATCGAGTGTTCACTCTGGGAACACAAACGGACGATACTGGTTGGCGCGCCTGTTCTAAAAATCAGTCAGGCGTGGTCAATTTTGCTAGGTGTACAGAGGGTAGCCACCTACTTGTGCTTCGAGCAAGCAGCTTTGAGGGAACCTGCAGCAGGAAGAGTTGGTGACCTGTATTATGTGGGATCCAGGAAGCTGGTATCCGGGTATTGTGTTATTTGGCTAGCTGGAACTCTTCTGAAATGGGCGGTAGCTTCAAGACAAGTTGGCCGGCGGGTAATCTGTCTCAATGTGTTTCTAGTTGTTGTTGTTGCTGCAGTTGTTGTTCTGGGCTCCCACAATATCTCAAGTTACACAAAGTGTGCTCGATACAATCCTGGCGATTGGCTGGGGAGCAAGTATTGTTTGTTCTTGCAATCTCGAGGACAACTTCTACTGGGCAAACTGCTGTGCATGAGAAGCGCCTCGGGGAGAGGGATGGTGAGGCGGTTGAGTCGTGCAGGTCGGTCTGGGGAGGTCGATGTATGGATCTCTCCAAGCAATCCACAATACAACCGCGGAAGTGAGCGGCACTGAGCGTTGTACAAAGAATGCGCAAAGGACAGACAGGTTTGTTGATTGATTCGAGGTGGTATTGGGCGTCTGCTTCTTCAATTCATACTCCGGATTCCGGATTTTGTTCGTATCTTCATCCACCTCAAAAACCTTCCCAATACAACAAATGATACCTATCCAATAGAACAACAACCCCACAACAACCCACAACGGACCTAGGCAGACTGTCGAGTTTTATATGTATGTGTGGGTGGTGCAAGTTATTGCAGGCAACGGATTTATTTGTTGGTTTCCTCGAAACGGGCCGCAAGAAGGTTTGTCGGTGCTGTGCGTGCTGTCTGTTGGATTGTGCGACCAGCGATCGAGCTCTCAGCGAGGATCGGAGTATTGCTCGATGGAGGCAGAGACAGATGCAGAAGGGGAGGGAGGGACGTGGAAATAATGCGAGGGCGACTGCAATGCGAGCAGGATTATTGAGGGTGGAGGGCTGGAATTTGTGATTTCCACCTCGCTGTTGGTTCTCTGATAGTTGCTTGTCGCTGGGCTGTGTTCTCTGGTCGCCGGTCTCGTCTCTGCTCTATGCTGCTCTATTCCGGTCTATTCTTCTTCTGTCCTCTGTATCCCTTGCTGTTGGCTGCTGCTGGGGATGGTGGACGAGGATGAGGATGAGGGACGTTGCAGCAGCGCAGCAGCATCAGCATCCATGGCACAAGCGCTGGATTCTACTTCTTCCTCTTCTTCTTCGGTCGGGGGAGCGACGACAAAAACGGGGGCTAGGCAGGTAGGTTGGGTTGGCACAGCTCTTCCGCATATTCTGCTAGTGCATCGACCGTGAATGGGGTTCCCATAACCCGGGAAAGGACGCTGATTTCAGACACTCAGCGGCTGTCATTGGCCTGGTCTCTCCGCAATGTCGAGCAATGCTGGGGGTTGAAGGCTGGTCATTGGCGGAAGTGGCCGTGGCGGACGGAGAAGCTGCCCTTCTCGGCCAACCCGAGCCAAAGTGGTCTGATAGATAGAAGTGAACGAACGACAGATGTCTAGGGATGGTGCATGGATCATGGAGGGGTATATTCATTCTTGATGTTGGACAAGGACAAGCAGCACTAATGAAAAAGGTTCAATCAAAGAAAATAGAAATAATGGAACCATGGCGTCTGGCTATTGCGAACTCCGTACGCCTCGCTTACGATGTCAACAAAGACAGAGAGAACAATTGGCTTACAAACACATCACTTATCCTCCTCGTACGAGTCTCTTGAGAGTTGGATATCTCACGACGACAAGGATACTACGTACAGTACTACTGTACAGGCCGGAGATAGTGGCATGTGGCTTTGTGCTACCTTACCTGTTAAAAGCATCCAAGTTTAGATTTAGACTTCGTCCAAGACTTTCTCTCGTCGAACTCTGCAGCAATATTCGACATCTCGCATTCTGGAAGTGACATACTTCACATATTTCGTAGAACGATGCAGCATTGTGGCTGCCACGTTATTTGACGTCAGGCTCTCATCATACAGTAAGGCCTGGGGCCTTCATCCTTACCGCCATTAGATTTGATTTGAATTCTTGATGCAGTATCCAGCTGGCTAACTTCGAATGGGTTGGCTCCGCGTTTTCTTTAGCTCGTCATAAACATGGTGTCCTTCTATGGTTTACCAATGAACCTTCCTCAACGCCTCCTTTAGTGTAACCGGGAAATCAACATACCTTACCAGGCTTACCTTACAGCTAATCCGCAAGTCAACACGAAGGTGTTCCTCCCTCCTCCACAAAAGCATATCATAAAATACCTCCACCAGCAATACAGCACAGATAATGATTCCAGCACCACATCCCGTGCCGAACATGGCGTCCAATTCTGAACCGACGGCCCGGCTCCCAGGCTCTTCTATTGGCCGTGAGCCAGCTTAATCCCACAAGATCTCAGTCCAAGAAGCCGGCATCTCTGCTCCTTCCAGACCTTTCTCGTTTGCACAGCGACGACCAGCTTCTTGGAAATGCAGCTTGCCTGCTGAGGTCTTAGACATCTCTCAAGGGAACCAACATTCTCCGAGAGCACACTACACACAAACCCAGCAAATCTGTTTGTCTTACTACTCTACTCAGTAGAAACCAACACCTCAATCACCCCGTCATCGCTGTTGAGCTTCTTTCCATCAACCCACGTTTGACACCTCTCTGACTTGTCATATTCCCGCTTCCACAGCCATCACACCTTCACCTCTGCAGCCAACGCCACGTTTTCAGCACGGTTTGATCAAACGAACAAAAAACTGCCGAAGCTTCGAAGACCGTTGGATTTTGATGGTTTCAATTGAGGGCTGGCGAGAAGAAGCCCATTTTCCAACTCCCTTGGACTCAGCTCGTGACTAGTAGTACGCACGTAAAAGCTGTCGGTAGATAACGCTCTCCATCAACGATGCAACTTTCCATCCGCTCGATGTGCCGGATTTTGAGGAGTCAGAGGACTCACGCTTTCGAGTACAGCATCACGTTGTGTTCAAATCACTTGCCGAATTTGCTTAAAATATCCCTTTCAAAATACCTCACACAGGGAGAATACATGTTCCAATTCCTCTCATTCGACCGCTTGACTGAGTCGCTTGGTAGAACCAAATCTGTTGACGTTGGCTACCTGCTTGAAAGATCATGCCAGAATTTTTAAGATTTGGATCTGGGCGTTTTTATTGCAAAGTCTCAGGCCACACTTGCAGCATTTCAAAGGCTGCCCCCTTCACAAACGAATTCCCGGAAGAATCTCGAATACCTCGATATCATCAGTTATCATGTTTTCCTAAGTGTTAGCGAGGTGGCGAGTTTTCAACTGCGAAGTACGATTGAACTTATCAGCTTGATGCTTCGTGGAGGAGATGATGATCGTCTCGAGTGATTAACTCAGCAAAAACCTCTCAACAATAAAGATAATAACCGCGACTGAGTCGCACAAGCCCTTCTCCTGCAATTTTGGCAGCTTTACCCGCCAAAATATGACGCACTCCATTGAGGTGCGTTCTACAATCGACCTTTGACCGATTATTGTGGACATATTAGCTAGCTGACTCGGACTATTGTTGACTGGACAGCCAGCCACCGGGTTTGAGGAAACTTGTGCCAATCAGGGATCGCTGTTGCGAGGATTTTCATCTGAAGGTAACACTGATCTCCGTTTCTTTGCTGCACCGCATCTATTGCTCAGGGGATTATCCAACCAGCTCCTCGGAGGGCTTCTGGGTGTTGGTTTGTGAAGGTTGGTGGACAAGGTGACCAGGCCACGCCGGATAAGTGATTGCTTCTGAAACCAAGAAATCAATTGCGAGCAGCTTCGTGATTGGCAATTCCAAGATCTAGGAAGCAAAAGATTAGGAACGTGCTAGCATGGCGTACAGTACTGTGCCATTGACAATTGAACAACTCGGATTTTTCTTTTGCTTCATCCTTTTTCGACCTGCATACTCTTCACTGGGACATGCAGCAAATGGCGTGGAATCCTGGTCTTTTCACAACAAAAGTGTATATTTCTCTTTCACTCCACTGGGTACAGCAGAATACGGATGATCTTTCATTGTGTTTCCTTTTGATTTTCACTCAGTTGTCCAGTCCACAAACCCAGGGCTGCCGAATTGCTTGCCGTAAACGTGTCTTATGTCTCTAGGAGAAGTGTCTCCGCACCAATGTGGGAAGACACGCTGTTGGAGGCTCGACTTCTTTTTTTTTTTTTTTTTTTTCATTCCATGAGATTTTATGAGCCAGTATGCTGGATTATTTGGCCCGTTTCTCTGCCCGCTGATTTGCCATGTGGCAGTAAGTTATCTGTATTAGCCGAGTGAAGGTGAGCATCGTCTTCTGAACGAACTGAGGCGCAATGACCGCAAATCGACCTCACCGCTATGCAATCAACAGGTGGCTTTCATTTTAGCAGATCAGTGCCTAATTCATTCCCAATGCATTTCGATTTTCTGTCGTTTTGGATGTTCGCGAAGATCGTCTGCTCCTTGGGCCAGGATTTCCCCCCACAAGATTCTCCCTCGTTTGCATTTCTGTAACTCTCCACACAAGAATTTGTCATTCGCAACCCTGCTGCTATTATATCACTATATATATGGACGCTACTAAACAAGTGATGAGCGCATCCCACTCCCAAAGTGGAAGGAAATCACGCAGAGTATCACACAATGGTGCAGACAAGTCCACATGATTGATGACCACATCCTCTGCAAATCTTTCCCGTTTGTTGAAGTTCGCTCATGTCAAAATGCATCCGTACGGAAGTGACAGTTGGCACAACGCCAACAAGCAAGTAGCCGTGGCCGTGGCCGTGCCCTTGGGAATTAAGAACTGGATATGGCGGATGCCGTCTTGGATTTATCTGCGAGGCATCGACGACGGATCACGGAATGTTTGGTCATCATATCATTGGGGATATTGGATTCGAATCCGGAGTTAGAACGTAAAAGAAGTTCAGCGCTACAACGTTCGTTCTTTACGACCCTCAGGTATTACCTTTTGATCTCATACCGAATTTTGAGGGCAAGTATCACTTCGTTTGTGATTCAGCATCTTGCTCTCCTAGTTTTTTGCATTCCGGGATCTAGGGAACCTCAAGGTTTGCATGACTCTGTTGTCACATAACGCCAGACTGCCCACGGTCTTCATCTCATTTCGTTCACAAAGCTTAAGACCTTAAGCATCACCAGCCTTAAGATGATACCAAGTGAAACTTGAGGCACTCAGGCAAACGTTATTTGGAAACTGCACGTGACACGTTTTTTTCTTTGGCTGAGTCGTGACACACCATCCCTTTCTGTCTACCTTCTATCCATTCTTTGCAGATTTGCAACTGGTACCAGCTCCTTGACACTCATCTCAAATTTCAGTATACTTTCTTCAAGTATCAGTCGAGTCAATCTTGCAGTGAAAGTTTATTATAGGTGACACGTGACACTTTCCATTTCGTCTAGCTTCTTCTAAACTATCGACACCATCAACAACCATTCCCTTTTTTGTAACCGCCAGCTAATGCTTGGAGAACTCGTCACTGATCTCCTGAGCGTTGAAATATTACTGTTGGTGTTCTGTTGGTGATCACGGCCAAAATCCAGGCCTCTCCACTATTCCACAACTTTTGTTTTCCCAAATCCAGACCAAATTCCCCACGACTCCACAACTTCGTTTTCGTGAGAGCGTTAGGCTGAATTGATAGCAGTTGAAGTTCCTCAGCTGTAGATGTTTTGAGTAATGCTCATTCATCGAATTGAGTTTACCTCTTCCTGGCTTGTTCGACACAGTCCATGAACGCGATGTTCAACATCCGAACGATATTTGCTGAATTATCATGAACCTCTCACAACAGCCGGATCCGAGGCTCACCACCACTCGCCTCAATGCCACCATTTCCATTCCAAATTGATTGTTTCAACGTTTCTCATCTGAAATTCTGAATTGATTGGAGTTTGACAGTCTCGGCATCCACAACCGTGTTCGTCAGCCGAAACATCCTCTGCCTCATCCTCAAACCTGCCAAGTCGCCAATTCTGTCGCACGACTGTTTAGCCGACCTCTCCCCAACCCGAATCGCGGGTAGATCCTCACTTCTGGCTCGCTAATGCGCTAAATTCATTGAGGCTCTGGCAATCGAATGGACGGGCTGGTGATACCAAGCGTTTCACGATGGATGTCAGTAGTGACCTGCGTGGTCGGGAGTTGCGTGGAGCGAAGGGTACGACTGTGCGCAGCATTTTCTTATTACCAGTAGCTTTCCTTGTCGTCCGAAACTTCCTCCTGCCTACTGGTCTCTTCTCTCTTTTCACCCAAGCCTTTTTCTTTGTTTCCTTACGTACGTTCATTTCTTGGAACTGGAGAGTCAACATCCGGGGTTCTATTCTTTGCAAGTCGTTGACGACTATTGAGATTGATTCTCGCTTTTCAATCACGCTTCACTGGAGGAAGAGAAGGACAGGTTCCTGCATGTGTTTTTTTTCTTTCTTTTTTAAATTCTCGAAATTCGAACGCGACTCTTAATTCATTCGATTCGCTTCAATCCCTGAAAATGGCAGAGTTCTTGGGTCGTGAGGAGGATCGTACGATGGCGGCCGTCCTTCGTCGTCGCCGCAATATCCAGAAGCGAAAGGAAAGACGACAGGCTGCTCTTCCTGCCGAGGAGTCCAGCGAGTCTGGTGGCGAGTCTTCTGAGAGCGAAGATGAATCAACACAGACAGCAAGTCCGGCGATAACGAAAACTCAATCAGTTGCATCAATCAGCACTTCAGCGGCTGCTGAGACCACACAAATATCTTCATCGCCAACAACATCAACATCTTCGTCAACAACAACATCATCCTCAACATCCTCAACATCCTCAACATCAACTATCCCGCTATTCACACCCACACCTGGACCGCCTGCTGCTCCAGCTCCAGCTCCAGCACCCGCACCCGTAGTACTCCCGATTACTGAGGCGCCGGTAGGTGATTCTCCCGTGCACAGAGAAGTAGAATACTAACATCGCCTAGGGAGCACAGCCGCCAACAACAACATTCGCAACTGTAACTAGTACCAGCTCATCACGTCGTCACCAGCTATCTCCAATCTTAACCGAAATCAAATCGACAGCCACGGGATCAGGTGCCTCAGCAACAGTAGTCCCAGTTGAAGATACCGTGGCAGCTCCGCAAACCAGAGCTCATAAGACGCTTTCTCACAATGCAACGATCGCGTTGGAGGTATTGGGTGTTTTACGTAAGCTTGAACTCCGTCTCCTTGAGCATCTGCATAAAATTTGTGACTAACATGATCGCCATCTTCCAGTCGGCGTGTCAATAATTTTGGGAATAGCATTTCTTCTCTTCCGCCGCTTTGTCAAACGTCGCAAGGCATCCAGCAGCAATGATTTACCACCTGCCTCGCCGATGGCACCAGAATTCAATGAAAAGAAACCACCATCATCCCACCGACGGACATTCCTCACCCGCTTCCTCCCCGTTCGTCCCGTCTCCTCACACTACTCCTCTGACGAAAAAGAAAAGGACGTAAATCAATTTAACGTTCCCCCATCAACGACATCCAGCTACCGCGCTGAACGTCTTGATCTTGTCAAGCCGGAGCTACTCTCAACCAAGGCACTGAACGGTGATATCATGCGTTCACATCAACGCTCTCAATCTCAAGATCTGCTCGCCATGGGAGAACACAACGAGGTTACGAGAAAAGCGACCTTGAAGAGGAACACTAGTGGAAAATTAGTCATGAAACCAAAATCAACCCAAGACTTCTCAGGTGCAGGCTCAACAGGTCTACCCGATTTCACCTTCGGCTACAAGACCAAGGAAGAAGAAAACGCCGAGAGAGTCTTGATCGAAGCCAGTGGCGACTGGGACGAAGCTCGCACCATCGCCCGCGCAAGCCTCAACTCCCGTCCTCAAGACGCAGTCACCAAACCTCTCGCTGGATTAAATAAAGCCATGTTGAAGGCTAGCGGTGGTGGGGTGAATGACAGGAGCATCAATAACAACATCACATACGCCAACGATCCAACAATGATGTCTGGCGGTCTCCGCTCCTCCACACGTCCCCTCACTGCACTTCAAGGACTCAACAACCTCTCCGACGGCGTCCCATACGACTCCACACCCTCATCTGAACACGAATCCGGCGTACTGGGCAGAAACCCCTTCGCTGAGAACCTCGAAGGATTGCGTAAACCGGATGAGAGAGATGAGTTTGGTAGGTTGGCTAGAGAGAGACAGAGTATGATGAGTGGTACAGTGCGTAGCACGACCAGTTGGAATACGAGTGTTTGGGCAGGTTGGAGAGGGAGAGAGAGAAAGTTGCTCAGAGGGAGGTTATGGAGGGGGACTTGGTGGGGCTGGGAATAGGATTAGTTCGGCAACGAGTGTGGCGGTTTGGAGAACGAGGGCGAGTTGGGTTAGGGATCAGGTGGAGAGGACGACGGGGGCGAAGAGGGGGAGAATAGGGAGAGAGGGGGGATGGAGAGATTAGATGGTTAGGTGGTTTTGTTGAGGATGGCGGTCGGTGGGTGAGAGGTAATTGGGGATTGGGGTTGGTGTTGGTGGCTGTTTAAATGGTGAGTGGAGGCTCCGGGGAGAGCAATGTATATTATATTTTAGTACCTTTGTCGTAGGTGTAGAGATAGATCTAAGACGGGGACGTGAGTAGGATGACAGCACTGAAACTAGAAATCCATGGAAATACCAGAGAGAAATAACCTAGAAGCTGCCTATTCTCCAACGTCTATTACCCCTTCGTCTTCAGATATAAAAATCCGAAAATCCGAAAAGCCGAAAAGTCGAAAGTCGGAGCACCCTGAGAGAAGGAAAATATACCAGGCAGAAAATAATGCAGAAGCTACGTTGCCTTTAGATGCGTAATGATTTCATTGATCATATTCCGAGAAATCTTGGAGATAGCCGCTAATAAAAGAACCTAGGAGCCCCCCAAAAAACGAAAAAAAGAAGCTATTCCCGTCTTTGTCTTCCCTTCCAAGATTCTTCCTTCAAATCTTCAAATTCCTGCTCCGCCGTGAGGTAATTCATTTCTTTTTTCATCAACTTCCACTCATCTTTCAAATCCTTAGGCATTAGGTATTATGTAAATGATAGCACCTTGAAAGAGAGATAAAGGAAAAATAGGGAATGTGTGCGAGGAGGGATGGTCTTGGCAGGCTAGGACGTGTCTTGAAATCGGACAGTTCTTCCTCTCTTCTCATCAAACCAATCAACAATCCAAATTTACGAGTAATAAGACCCCAAGTTCTATGATTCCATTCGAATTGACAACACTAACGAGCTTTTAGGTGTGAGTACTACTCTCCCATGCTTCGTTGTGCGTTCCCGTGGTTGAATAGAAGACCTGCAGCAGAGCATTCCTCTCCACTCGAAACCAGAGACAACGGTGCAGAAGCGTCGTTCAATTGCACCTCCACAACCGAAGCAAGCTTTGCTAAAGAGCAATTATTTCATCGATTATCTTCGTTAATCCAGAACACCTAGCAAATATGCTTCGTTGGTCAGCTACAGTCACCCTATGGTGTGGGTGGAGATTGTGCCCAATGAACTCTGCAGTTCATATCTTTCTCGTGTCGATAGCTCTTGGAACCTCTCACATACGCCCAGATATCCTCGCCCAAAATTGGGAAGAGGACTGAGGCGTTTTACGAAATCTGACGGCGCTCTCCCAGAGCTGCTTGTTGTCACATCAAATAGCTGGAGTCGAATTTTGGGACTTTGGTGGTGTTCGGAATACGCGGGCCAACATTGCTGCACCCTTCAGGATCGGAGGAGGTGTAGAATTTGTACTTCACATAGATGACCAACCGTTACGAGTTACGGTGCGGTTTCGATGACAGAAGTCATTGTGATGCGGTAATGCTAATCATGTCGACAGGGAAAGAATTGCAGTCGTTGTTCTAAGAAAAAATGCGCCTAACCATGTTAGGTCTAATAAGTATACAATACAGAACAGTACTACAACGGTTCAGCCTAGCTCCGAACTTCGACTCCGACTCCGACTCCCTGACGATTATTGGAGTCAGCCAGAAGTTTGGAACGAAAACGATTTACTCAAGAAGCCTGTTTGTTGTTATTTTTTTTGCCGCATTTTATTTGCAGTTCAGTCGAACAAAAAATTCGATACAGAGACACCGTTCAACTATCAAATTGGCGGGCATATGCCTGAGACTATCTCCTGCCACTTGATCTAATCCCCGAGCAAAAGAGGATGAACCGGCTATTACGAAGCATTTTTTGATGAAAGAGTTTATTTCCCTCTTCCAAACTCTATCTGTCGAGACATAGATCAAACTTGCAATGAATAGCGCTAGTATCACAGTGTCTTCTCACAGAAACGGCTTGTGAGCTCTTTCATTATCCCATGCGTTGGGCCATGCCTATTACGGAACTGCAAGTACCATTCCTTCCTCGCGATTTCAATCTCGACTCTTCATCCAACAATTCACCTCTACCTCTCGCTTCTGCGATATCCTTCCGGTCTTCCATCATTCCAAGCTCCAACAATCCACCCCTCCATTTTACCTCCGCCATCTCCATCCTGTCTCCCTTCTCTTTATCCAACAATCCACCCCCACATTTTAGCTACGCCATCCCCTTCCAGTCTTTCTTCTCTCCATACTCCAGATCCGACTTCATTAACCCCGTGTCTGTATTCGATGTGCCGCCGCCACGGTTTACCCCCAGCCGCACAATCCAATGTACAGCAGCACTCAGCATCAATCCCGCCATTGTACACCATACTACATATCCCTTCCCATTCTCCCACTCCTTCGTATAAACAACCGCCGCTATCCCAACCCCCACACTGCTTAATATGAATTTATCCTGGTGTTGATCGTTGTGTTGCTTCTCTCGCAAACACATGTAGATGAAGGTATAGATAATACATGCGAGGATGAATATTGTTGGAGGTGGGTCTTTGAAGAGATCCTGTGCTAACTGAATCATAGACCATGTTAGCAATGCACTTCTTACAAAATATGAAGTCTTACCGTTAGGAGGTCGTCTGTCCATGTGGTATCAATATAGCACCAACTCCGCACATCCTCTGACGGCCACGCAGCTTTCCAGACCGTCTCTGGTACATTTCCATCCAACAAAGACTCTGTGTTCGTCTGTAAAAAATCTCTAGTGAAAGTCAACGACGCTTCTTGGGTTGTCCCTTCCAAGAATAGGTCCGAGTCTGACAGGTTGTTGAATGTGCGATTGGACAAAGCATAATTGCTTATAATCGTCGCACAGCTGCACATAGCAGCCACGGCTCCCGCTAGTCCTAGCATTTCTGCCATGATTTAGCAGTTGATTATTGCTTTGAAAAGGTCAAAACATGGAAGAGCAAGTCGATGTTGAAAGTTGCGAGGTTGATAAGGCTGCTGAAGCTGGTAGGCAATGTTACACAGAAGTGGCTTGCTGACGTGTTCAAGGTACACAGCACAGCCTCCTCTCTTTGGGGCAAAACTCCCCTGCAATCCTATTTCTCTTGCTCTGTTGTGATCTGTTCGTGGAACTGGTATAGCTACCTCTGGCAATTTGTAGTCGATTGTTTCGCTTGCTAACGCCAACTAAACTCTCTGAGACGTGACCTCGAAATATTCTCCCTCCTTCTAGGTAAGAATTTGAAATCTTACAAGCAGTTTATCGCTGACCTTTTGGTCTGCAGTTTCGAGGCTATCTCGGGGCTAGCAACTCAGGAAATGGCAGACGCATTCGGACTCGCAGCTTCGATGCTAGATATACCTGCAAGGGAACACTGCTATTCCATGGAACCACCTCTAACGAAAAATACACTCAGCGAACTCGAAGTCAATAAAATTGTCAACAACCCAAAGCTTCGACACGATATCAACTTTGACCCCGAATTACACTTCAGGCCGAACTTGGATGGCGAGAAAGGCAGAATTCGAACACAAATTGCTCATGATTTTTGGGAGACAATGAGAAATCAACTTCTGAACTTCCTCAATGATCAGGAACAGTTCGAGAAAGAGTTTGGAGATGAAGGATGGTGTCTACCAGCAACATTGGGGGCAATCGGAGGAATTCTGGAGACATTGGTTTCTCAGCGAGACCGCGCTACTGTCGAAGAGATGTTCAATGTTGATCTTCTAATGCAACAGTTTCGAAAAGGGGTAGCAGATGTCGAAAAGCTAGCACTATGGTTGTCCCAACTCCTCAAGTGCCACTGTGCCCCCATGCGAGACGATTGGGTCGATGAGATGGCCACTCAATTGATCCATGGCAACCGGCAGAAAGATGCGAAGCTGTTGGTTGATGGTTTTCAACTTCTGCTGGACTCTTGGAGGCGATGAAGCTTGTAAGACCCGTGAATGTTACCTCCACACCAACCACTTGTGCCAATTCATTAATTCAAGGACGTTGCCAACCATCAAATTCGAAGTCTACGGCCGCTTTTGATTGAGGACACTGTTGAATTTGAGCAAAAGTTCTTCATGAAGAAGATCGCTATCGGAAAAGTAGATGCTGCAGGAGCGTCGTCATGGTTCCGCCGAGCCAGCAGCATACCAGACATCCCAGCACCTAAAGATAGACCGGATCATACTCAAGAGAACACCTGGGATTTCATGAAAGCATTGGTCAACTTAGTCCTGCCATTGAAGTTATCAGAAACCATTCCTCACACCTTCTTCTTCGATGAAGAGCGTTCGATACGGCCACGTTCAGACAAGTTGGGGCTGGTCAATCTTGAAGTCTGCCATTACTTCTATGAACAAAGGGGGCTGCCTCCGTTTTCATGGAGCCCAGGGAGCTTCGTTTGGACTTCTCTCTCGCGGATCCTCAGAAATTCTGTACCTTTGGGCATAGTGAGTCTGATTACCAGCCTCATTCAACCTGTATCCGCCTCGGAGTTTATAGATCCAGACCGCAGCTTTACAGAAGGGGAAACTCATGAGCCCGCCAGCTTCCAAAGATACTTTAAGGAGCTGTTATCAAACGTCTCCATCCAAGCTGGACCAATCCTGACACACCTCATATGGGCACTGACCCTAAGTGGGTGTTATGTCGTCGTCAAGCGTGCAAACAAAACCGTCGAGCGCCCGGCTTCTCTCGCAGCACTCATACTCTTATCAGAAGTCGCATGTGTTTTCGGAGGCTACAAGTATCGCCCAGCTCCGGGTACACCAGCTGGGTACGAAAGCGAAATGACAGACACCGCACTCATCATCGCCATGCTCTTCAATGGAGCCTTAACAACCCTGTACTCCAAATCTACTCTCGACAAATTCAGACTTGGAAGACTCCATACCGGTCTCATTATCATTGTTGGGGCACTTTCTGCTTATATGTCAGCCGCCTTTGCTCTATGGCTTCTTGATGATGTTAAGGGACGGTATGCGAATAAAACAGCACTATTCCTCACTTTGGTCACGCCTTGGACAGCGTTCGTGGGGTTTATGTACTTGTCTGCACTGGCGGATACGCCGTTGGGGAGAAGACTCGATGAGGGGAGATACACCGAAGGACTGACGAGCTTTGTTCGATACATGTTCCGCGGTGGTGATGCGGGAGGAAGAAATGCCCAAAGAAGCCATGGACGAAATCGCGGACGATACCGTGGACGAAATCGTTTCCGTGGACAGAACCAAAATGTGAGCGCATAAGTAGGGTGCTTCATTGTTGAACAAACTTCACATTGCGAAGGCGAAGAATCAAAGCTGAATAATAACGTGAAGGAAAGGGGCGTTGGCGTTGAACTGAATTGGTGTGGTTCATATGAGCTGCCATACATGTCTATCATGTACAGTGCGCGCGACTTGTTTAAGTTGCAGTAGAGGAATTCTGAATAATTAAAAGACCAAATAAGCTCGCGTCTGCATTTCCCCTGTTAGCGTGAGTAAGTGACTATAAGACAAAGAAACCTTCAGTCCCACTTGACAGGCACCCCACCGGGGATCTCTCATCAGCGAGTGATGAGCAGGATCTATAAATAGTAGGGCATTTCTTTACTCAATTCTAGGCACTGAAACTGGGAATTGTCTTGAGCATTCAATGTCATTTGTGGGATTCAATAGTGGCAAGTGTATCAATCGTAGGTCCAAGAGAACCCACCGTCTTGAAATCACTTTCAACAGGAGGAATTGGTTTCCTGAAAAGTGCAGATTTGAAGTTCGCATTATTGGCTGGTGAGAAGAACGATGTTAGTCTTTAGAAGACTTCTTTGAATTTGCTAGAGGACGACCTTGCCTTTGGAGAAATTCTCATTTGTCACAGGGGTACAGTACTTTCTGGCTGGCTTCGTGTAGAGCATACACAGGCACAGGAGTAGAGCAGGGATCTAGCTTTAATTTCAGGGGAATCGAAATTCGAGACTTTTCTCGATTCTTCTAATTAAAGTTAGTAGCGGCTGGGCAGGTACTGTACATGTTGTTCTGAGTTCGTACCTGGTGGTACCTTAAGCTTGCAGATGTCACGTGTTATGAGTTTTACCAGAACAAGCCGGCCTTTCTAAGCACTTGAAAATGCCTCAACAAGTCGCTTACATGGAAAGCCAGTGGCTTTTTACGACATACAACGTACGCGATACGTATTTCGTGTTCTATATATTCAACTAAAGCTAATACAATGCAACATCCCGTCCGCCATAGAAAGCGGCTTTCAGAAATTTTCAGGCATCGCTGTTATTGTCCAATTTTAGCGAGACTTCGTTCTTCCCCAAACACAACCATTTATCGATTTTACCCGTCATCGTAGCTTTGGGATTCGGATGTAATGCATTCTCACCTATCACAAGCACTTTACCGCGGTCAAATTGCGCTTGCGGCGCCTAGTAGGCCCGACTATCCCTACTAGTCGCTATTATGCACTCTGTTACAGGGTAGTCCTTGGTCCTCTACCCCATGGGGCATACGTGGTGGGGATCGGACGAATAACAACCTGGAACGGGAGAAAGCACCTAGACCAAACAGCAAATGTTGCGATATTTTTTCCTTGTCCCAACGAATAATTATTATCCAATCCTCGAACTGTCAACACCCGTGCCGTCCCATGTTTTTCGAAGGTTTGATGGGATTTCCCCGCAATCATTGGCTCTGGCCCAGCTCATTTGTCCCAGAGGTTGCAGCTCTTATACGCAGAGTGTCCCCGAGATGTTCGATCAGACAGTTGGACTCCGTTATCAATGCCTCCGAGATTGCTGCAAACCTTCCTGACTTGCTACTTGGGAACAAGTTGATACTGTACGAAGAGCATACATCATGGCACCTGTTATCAGCTTTAGTCACGCCCTTGTGCGTCGAATGACTAAGGTCACCAAACCCACCGACTCAAAGACTCTCATCATTGAGGCGTGGGCCCAAGGATTCATGGTGGGGTCGATCCTGATCATGATTTGTATCACTATTTCAAACTTCAGACGCGGAGTACTTCTCCACAAGCTCATTCTCCTCG
This sequence comes from Tetracladium setigerum, assembly GCA_031472005.1. Taxonomy (NCBI): domain Eukaryota; kingdom Fungi; phylum Ascomycota; class Leotiomycetes; order Helotiales; genus Tetracladium; species Tetracladium setigerum. The sequence continues at coordinate 897,891 of PZJY01000008.1, read as the reverse complement.
AGGTAAATATATAGACCGATCGTCTTTGGTAGTAGCTCAGACAGATGAACTGACTTTATTAGCTTGTACTTGGGTCCTTCCATGGCACGTTTATTTTCAACGATGCTCCAATCTATGGCTGGTACCTTTCTGCAACCGCAATCTTCCTCATCATATCATGGAACCTCCACAATGTGATCGCGTGGATTAAGGTTAGGCCCTTCATTGGCCGCAAAACAAGCTTCATCTTTATTGGAACACTCGCTTTGGTGCAGCCGTACTGGGTCCTGGAGATTTATGCGGATTTCACTTATTTCAACAACATCAGCGACGTGTACTTGAAGACACGAATCTGGGAGGCACTCTTCCGGCAAGCTAGTTCCTTCACTTCAATCTCAACCTCAACACTAATGAGGATGCCGCTGCTAACTGGCTCTATTTATTAGCGATCCATGGTGGGTATACACCACCTGCTGTCTTCTTTACAACATCCGCACTCGCTACGACTTCAGCCTCCTCGAACTCATACGTATCTCCCCCCGCTTCGGAGTCATGCTCTTCGCCATGATCTTCTCCATTATCTTCACCATCATTGACATCTGTGCGGTAACCAAAGGATTGGGTAAAACAATCCCCATTGGAATCAATCCTTTCTGGAAGCTTGCCTTTATCTTTAAGCTGTTGACAGATTCGGTTATCCTTGATGACTTCAAGACCGCGCTAGACAAGCTCTCAGCGCGAAATATGTCTCGGATTGACGTTCAATGGGCGCACGACTGGGCCACCACAAAGCCTACTACCGAACATAAAGAGCGTGCTCTGACATTTCTCGGGTCATCGCCGAATGAAGTCAGTATTTCGAGGGTTATATCTGAGGAAGCGGATCTGCTTGAGCGTGGAAATGGGATTGCGGTGACGAGAGATATAGAAGTGAGCCATTATCTAGACGGAAAAGGTGATGTGACCGCACCTCTAAAGTGTGTTCGCAAGTGATTTCTCTGCTCTTTTCTTCTTCATTCTGTACATATTTATGTAGCACATAATAGACTATTAGTGCACGTGACGAGCACACACATGCCAGGGGGTCTCCAGATAGATCATCGTCTCTGACATTCTTTCGCCATGCATCATTACCACTGCCAGGGCGAGTTACCATGATGTGACAATTAATACTATATACCATTTATCAAATGGGTGGCCAAAAGGAAATTCGTATACTATACCTTACTGAGTCAATACCCCTCCAACACCCCACACTTGGCTCTTTCCTTGTAATCCCATTTCTTGAACTACAATCAGCAATCACTTTCAGTACTCTCATCCCCCTCCAAACAAGAAATGAAGCAACATCGAAATTTCTTCACTTGAATCACCCTGTTCCCACTTTACAATTTGAATGTGACGTTCTCTCACATGTGAGGGGTTTTTTCAGTAATCGGATGTGCGCCATGCAGACAGAGCCCTACCTCCTACTGAAAAGAGCAAGGACTGAAAATGAAGTCACCAATAACTTTTGATCATACGTACTTCATGAGTTGTTAAAGGGCAGCCATGCAGACCACATTTCCTTGGAAGGGCCCTGTCCAGTTGTAAGCCTCCCCACACCTCCCACCTTTTCCCGCGCCAACAAGTAGCTAGCGACCTGGCTGCATGTAGTAATATTCTAGAAGAGGGGAATCTGACAACATTCTGCTTCTCTGCAGCTCAACTGCAGCAGCTTTCATGTGCCGTACTGCAGTAACGGGGAAAGGTACTGCTTAGGCAAGTCAAGACCGATTTGGGGACAATTCATCAGAGGCACATTTCAACCATGTGGTATCAATCAATCATCAATCAAGCCACTCTCTACAGAGCGTGGAGAGCAACGAGCAACAAGCAACAGGCATAATGAATATTATGGTAGTATTGTGTGATTGTGTGATGACATTTCCTTGATTGACAGGGCAAGAAGTCACGGTAGGTCCGGCATGCCTCACCAGAGCTCTGCATTAGCCTGAGCATGGGTTCGTCTTCGTCTCCTCAGCTCTGGCAGAACTAGCCCAACCTCAATCCTTATATCGTCTATGAAGCCTGCTAGAAGTGAAATGAACTCTTTCTTAACTCCATCAAAGTTCATACCACTCTCAATTTGACCTCTCATCTCGCCTAAAAAATCAGAACTTGTCTACTCGGGGAGCCGACATGTCCTTGGAACAACAGAAATCACGCAAGGTTTTAGACAAAGTCAGACAGGCGTGCGAGTGCTGTCGTTCACGCAAAGTACGATGCGACAATTTCAATCCATGTCAAAACTGTCAGAGAATCAAGATACCTTGCGTTTATCAAATTCCCAAGAAAAAAGGCCCTCGAAGAAGAGGAACAGTCGAAGAAATCCCCCGCTCTATTCAAGGCGATCCGACCAGCAATCCTGAATACCACGATGCAATATCCCCAGCACACTTTCCAGCACATTTCCAGCAGTCGTCTCTACTATCAATGGAGATGATCCAAAACTGTCTGGATACTTTCTTCATGTACAAATATCCTCTCATGCCGATTATAGACCCAGAGGCAGCCTACGCGTCTTTGCATCATCTACACAATTCACCCACTCAGTATGCTCTGATCACATCCTTATGCGCCGTGATCATGATGCAGACAGAAATCTCGAAATCTTCTGATAAGGAGGGGGCCCTAGATAACTCTCAGCAATTCGACTCCATGCTGGCCGTGGACTTCCTCATCAAAGAGACGAGCCGCGCGAGGGCCTTTTGCAACCAGATCGATAACCCTTCGCTCGCTTCAGTCCAATGCTCTTTCTTCCTCTTCTCTTGCTTGTCATGGCTGGGGAAAGACAATGCGGCTTGGGTTCATCTCAGAGAGTCCATCACTATGCTTCAGCTTCTACGACTCCACGAGGAAACAACGTATTCCACGATGAGCGATCCAAAATATGCGATGTACTGTCGTCGAACTTTTTGGCTTCTCTTCATCACGGAGCAGACGTATGCTTTACAAAGTCATCGCCCGCTGACTTTGCGACGCTCTATCAACCACCCAGTAGTCGAAGATGATCAGGAAGTTGCTATCATGTACGGATTTCTTGACTCCATCGCTCTGTTTCGGAATTTTGGACACAGCTTCATGTCACTGTGGAATTCTACGGAGGAGAATGGTGGTGGAACTGCAGTCTCACCGCAGCCATTGATCAAGCTGCAAATGTTCCTCAAATGCGCCATTCCAGATGTCAGAGAGAGAACGGAAATTCAACAGGCAGACCTGCTGGTCACTAGGCAGTGGTTGAAAACGATTGTCTGGCAACTCTGTCTCAACAAAGGCATGCTGTCCAGCAAGGCGATCACTGATAGCATGTCGTTTCACTACCCAGTGGATATTGCTCGCGATGTCATTCTTGTGTCACGGTTTTTGCCGCTTCGGGCTTTTCAGGCGAACGGCGTTGGGATACTAGGGAAGATTTTTGATATAGGGTGCAGCTTGGCCGATGTTTTATTGGTCCATCCGCACGTTTTAAACACTTCGACGATTGAAGTTGGCCCCAAGGACTACTTGATGGATTTGGTGCGCATTTTAGACATGGATATACGGGGTCACTCCAAATACTTACAGTTGTTGGCGACCAGGGCAGATGAGTGTTTGGGCGTACGGGTACCGAGGAGTTTGTCAGATGGATATGAGTCACCTGCTATTTGCGAGATCGATTGGGATGAGGGCATCATGGATAGTGATGAAGCTTATGGGTCACCGCTTTCTCTTGCATCTGGGTAGTTTTCCATTTTATTAGAATAGAAATTAGATGTTCCTTCTAGAAATGTAAATCAGCGCAAGCTTTTCTCCTGTTCAAGATCCACTTTCGGAGCAAATTGTTGCCAAGTGGAAGTGTAGTGCACATCTAGAAATCCACATATATTTCAATGACCGCATTGTGTTAATCAAGTGTTCTGTATCAAAGGTCCGGTTGATTGAGAGTCACTGCGGGGATGCAACTCATGTGGACAATGGACCACCAAGTCATTGCAGTAAGCCCCAATCATTTCACATTCAAGCTATGGCATTTTTGAAGTCGGTCGCTTGCCACCTCATACACATACCTGGTTCCAGAGCATGACATCGCTCGATCGAGGATGTTCCCAGACATGACATGAGTGGTACGATGTACCATGTTGCCTTCCCCACCATTTTCTTCGTAACGATCCTTCTCTTCCTTCTAGAACACTTCATAATTTGGTACACGCTAGTAGAAATATCTCAAAATAGAATGATCTGCAGTCATCCTTCCTGCGCTCCATTTCCTTCGAGAATATTCTAGCGAAAAGTATAAGTCTGTAGGCCAGAGGAGAAGATATAACCCCCATGTCCATATTGATGCACGAAGAAGGAATTGGAATAAAGTGGCTGCAGAATACTTGAAGCATGACAGCAACAACCAGGCCGATAACAACACGTGAGGCTGTGAACTACTTCGACATATATAATGTAGCCAATAGGCACAGTACCATAAGCTTTACTACTACAAGGATCTTCGCTTATGGATCCAATACAATACACCCAGCTTCCGCTAGCGTGAAATCTTGGAATCCACTTAAACCCGACCTCCGCAAGCGAGACGTTTTGGAATCCACTTAATTCCGACCTCCGCTAGCGTGAAGTCGTACAGTAAATTTACAGCCACATAAAAGCTAGGAAGCGGGGTTGACAAGGTGATGATGTAGATTTATTGGGACATCCGCATGTACTTCGAAATGGATCTGGAGGCGTAGATGGTTGATGATTGGTGCCAAGGAAGCAATTAATGTTGTTGTGGGATACCTGTGAGTCTACCTGCCCAGCTGTCGTGAGTTCTTATCCGCTTTGCTATCCCTCCTCCCCTTCTCCCAGCCGTTGCGGTACAGTATCCACTTTCCTACCGCCGTTGCTCCGCGCGAACGACCAAGGATTATTTTATCCTTCTTTCTTTCTAGAATATTGGACTGGTACTGTACATTGCAACGAAGAGTCCTCATGAAGTGGCTTGTGGCTGGCTTTCCTCGCTGTCTTACTTAGTTGTGCCAAATGTTTTGAGTCCAAATGGATATCGCTTGAGTTGATTTATTATTGGTTATCCTGCTAGCTGCATCACAATGGGTGGTTGTGTCTTTACAACCTTTATGTACTCTTTTTATTTTTGTTCATAAGTTAGTTACTAGAGTAGTAGGAGCTTTTTCCGATCCGTACTGGTTCTACTCACTGATTTCAAAGTTGTTGTGTAGTAATTCGGTGCATGAGCCGACCTGAAAGCTGAAAACGAAAAGGAGAATACGAAATTCGAATACGAAATCCTGTAAATGAAATTTCTCTACTTTTGATCCATAAGGTAAAGAAATCGACATATATCGATCTGTTCTACAAATTACTGCACATATTTCAAGCTAAAGTATAAAGTAATAATCAACATTCTGTTCAGACAAAAAAGTAATATTCTTCCCCATGTTTCCCCATGTGTGTTAGGTGAGAAAATCAAGATATCCATACCAAAACTGGTCTGCAGTAACTTCAAGTTTGGGTAGCATTGCAGATCGCTGACTGGCACTGGGACTGGCACCGGCACTTTCACTGGTGCAAAGGAAGATCTGACTGCTCGTGAAAATGAAATGCGCGATTTTCTTTCTCATTTTCATTTCAGACTATCTTCGAGGAAATTGTACATCAAGGAAGCCACAACATTTCGTTGTCAGTTGATCAGCTCCAAACACGTACAGTCTTTGTATACTTCTGGGCATACTTCGCACCATAAGTGAAACATAACACCGTGCCGTTCCGGCTTCGGGTATAATTGAGGGGAACAACTTGGGCCCAAGCAATATGGCACTGCATCGAGTTTGCAATCCTTCCTTCTAGAAGGATTTTCAAATAAACCCTGCATATCTCGAGCAATCACGAACCGGGAATCATCCATTTGAGATTGGACCTGCACAAGAAGCATGCGCCATGTATCAGAAAGCAGGGGATTAAGGTCCGGGCGGTGAGGTGTCAGATATCATAACTCGGGTGCATTACTAGGGCAAACCACGGCGAGATGCTGAAGACGTGCGATGGCTGACGCAAACTCTGTATTGACTGACATCAAGCCGAAATAGATTTCCCACAGTATCTCATATTTCAAATTATCGTTGGCTGTCAATATGCGATGCGAGCAATAGGACACCCTTAATTATAGTTAAATACAAATAAATAGATACTTCAGCAGTCTATACCGAGCACACGATGACAAGGGTTGAAGAATCTGAGACTATCACGGGCGATGAGACCTTAATTTCGACAACCGGCAGAAGAAATTTATTACTAGTAGACGGTAGAATATTCAGACCTCGCCATATCCACAAATTACTTGACATCTCCATGACTTTTTTTTGACTCCTGCTGGAGATCTGATCACTTATCGCGTGGTACCCCTTCCACCTGTACCCCGTATACCCCATATACCCCATATCATGATCCTTGCTGCTTTCCGTTCCTCTACTCCACAATATGTGTGAGTAGAGCCGGGGTTTCAACCATGTATCCAAGGTTTGTATTCCTTGGTTTCTACGGCGTCTTGATTTTCATGTATGGTTGGTCTCATGACCCATACACTCACGGAAGCTGCTCACAGAAAGCTTCCACGTACAGAACAGGATCGTCGAGGAGTTGCTTGAGAAGAACTGTGACCAGTATTGATTCATTTGATTATTGTAGTTGTAGAGCCGTCCGTTCTAAAATCTATAATCTGCTTTCAAGCACTGAAATTTTTGAAGCGTTTTGTTATTCAATTGATGAAGTCCATCAGTTTTGTAGAATCTTAGTAAGTTTGGTAAAGCGAAGTATTAGTTTGAACCCGGCAACGGAGTGCCATTCGGGCTTTTAAATAAATTAAAAGCTGATCACAATATAATTCCTCCCGATGACAGGATGCAGTGGCAGGACTTGGATGGAGACTGGTTCAGACTTTCCCGCCATGGCATTTAATACGTGACTGGATAATATCTTCTCTGTACCAGTCCTGTTGTACCCTGGAGCAAATTTCGTAGAAGAATGAGGCCCAAGAAAGATATATAAGCCATACAATTCTGCAAACTTGCACAGTAATTTACTGTTCTCAACATCCATCTTCATCACAAATCACTGATCATCTTTGCCTCTTCACCATGATATTCAAGCTTTCTCATACTTTTGTTCTCACCCTAGCTGCCCTTCAGACGTCAGTCGCTCAAACGTACAATGAACTTTATCGACCGCAATTCCACTGGACTCCAGCCCAGAACTGGATGAATGATCCAAACGGATTGGTGTACTACAATGGTCTTTATCATCTATACTACCAGTATAACCCAGGAGGCAACACTTGGGGGGCCATGTCTTGGGGTCATGCCACGAGCAATGACCTGACACACTGGAAGCAGCAGCCTGTTGCACTTCAAGCTCGAGGTTATCCTGGTGAGATTACAGAGATGTTCTTCTCTGGCTCTACTGTAGTCGACACCCAGAACACGAGCGGATTTGGAAGCAATGGAAAAGTCCCATTCATTGCTATGTATACTTCTTACGTGAGTGTACGAGCATATACTGTAGTGCATTCTTCTAACCTTCATTCTTCTCAGTACCCTGGAACCAGAACTTTGCCTAGCGGCAAAACCGTCAACGGCGGCACACAAGCACAATCTATTGCTTACAGCTTGGACGAAGGAATGACATGGACGACTTACGACGCCGCTAACCCAGTCATCCTGACCCCTCCAGCCCCTTATGCCGATCAATGGAAAGATTTCAGAGACCCTTTCGTGTTCTGGCATGATGCCACTCAAAAATGGATATCTGTTATTGCCCTCGCTCAACTTCACAAGTTGCTGATCTACACTTCCACAAACCTCAAGACATGGACATATGCAAGCGAGTTCGGTCCGATCAATTCTGTTGGAGGAGTGTGGGAGTGTCCTAGCATCTTCCCGCTGGCTCTTGATGGTAATGAGGCCAATACCAGGTGGGTAGCGCAGATCGGACTCAATCCTGGAGGGCCTCCTGGTGTGATCGGTTCGGGCACACAGTACATTGTAGGCAACTTCAACGGTACAGCTTTTGTTGCCGAAACTCGTGCTCTACCATCATCGACGACGACATTAACAAAAACTTTCACATCGTCGACTGTGTCCACAGCTGTAACATCGTCGACGACAACAAAATCTCTCACGTTGTCGACCAGTCCTACACCAACACCAACTGCAGCTGGTAACATCACCTTCCAAGACTTTGAAGGAACTGGAGATTATGCATCTCGTGGTTGGACTGCAACTGGAGATTTGATAGGAGCCGCACCAGCTCAGGGAACTCTTGGTGGACAACAGACAGTGACCGGATACACTGGCAATCGGCTTATCAATACATTTATCAACGTTGACACCACAACTGGAACCCTCACTTCACCAAGCTTCCAGATCTCCCGTTCTAAGATAAACTTCCTCATTGGAGGTGGAAATGCACCAGGTGTAGAGTGTATCAACCTCAGGATTCAGGGACAAACTCAGCCTGTGCGAACAGCCACTGGTCTGAATGATGAAAAATTGACATTCCGAAGTTGGGATGTCACCGAGCTGATTGGTCAGAATGCTGTCCTAGAGATTGTCGATCAGTCAATGGGAAGCTGGGGACATATACTCATCGACGAAATTACCTTTACAGGTAGCACCGCTCCCCTACCGATACTCCGGCCGGCGTGTACGACTTTGATGGAGTAGGCACTTATGCTGCGCGTGGATGGACTGCTACTGGAGATCTCGTAGGAAAGTCACCTGTACAAGGCACTCTGAATGGGCAAAATCCAGTGACTGGCTATGTTGGGAATTACGTTAATACTTTTATTAATGGGGATACTACGACTGGGAGTCTTACGTCGCCAAATTTCCAGATCACGCGTCCCAAAATTAATTTCTTGATTGGGGGTGGAAATGCACCAGGTGTGCAATGCATCAACCTCAGGATTCAGGGACAAGTCGTACGAACGGCTACCGGTCTAAATGAAGAGAACCTTCTACCTCATAGCTGGGACGTTACGGAATTGATCGGTCAAAATGCAGTTTTGGAGATCGTCGATCAGTCAACAGGAGGTTGGGGACATATATTAATTGATCAAATCACCTTCACAGGTAGCACTGCTCGTCTTGCCAGAGACATTTCTACCGCAAGTAACGCGGAAGCCTTCAGCTTCGATGGCACAGGTACCTACGCTGATCTTGGGTGGATTGCTACCGGAGATCTTGTTGGGAAGTCGCCTGCACAAGGTACTCTGAATGGACAAAATACGGTTTCTGGCTATAGTGGAAAATATGTCAACACCTTCATTAATGGCGACGCTACTACTGGAACCCTCACCTCTCCCTTGTTCGTCATCTCTGAGAAATGGATCAACTTTCTGATTGGTGGTGGTAACGTTCCTGGTGTGCAATGCATTAACTTGAAAATTCAAGGTCAAGTCGTGCGCACTGCGACTGGAGCCGATGAAGAGAAGCTCGTTGGGAAAAGCTGGGATGTTACGAGCCTGATTGGACAATCTGCTGTGATCGAGATCGTCGATGCGAGTACTGGCGGTTGGGGCCATATTCTGGTTGATGAAATCACCTTCTCTAGTTCCTCGAACGAACCATACGGCACCAGCTGGATGGACTATGGACCGGACTTTTACGCTGCAGCGCCATTCAACGGCCTTGCGATGGAGGATCGAATTAGTGTTGCCTGGATGAACAATTGGCAATATGCAACCGTGATCCCTACCTCTCCATGGCGCAGTATATTCTCCATCCCTCGAAGACTCTCACTCAAGACAATCGGTGGCAGACCAACATTGATTCAACAGCCTGTAGCTGACTTCGCCAGCTTGCAGAAGTCGACATGGTCAAACACCTTCAACATAGTGGCTGAGGGTAACCAGCTCTTACCGTTGACCGGTAAGACGCTCGATGTCATATTGAGCTTCTCAGACAGAGTCGCATCATCATCTTTGTCACAATTTGGTATTCTCCTTCGTGCTACCTCCGATTTGACACAACAAACACGCGTTGGTTACGATTTCGGCACGAAAAGACTGTTTGTCGACCGCACCAAATCAGGCGATGTGGGCTTCGATGGGACTTTCTCAAATACTTACTACGCACCACTAGTTGCAGCTAGCGATGGGAAAGTCACCATGCGTATTCTACTTGATTGGTCGTCTGTTGAGGTGTTCGGTGGTGAGGGAGAGGTTACCCTGTCGGCGCAGATTTTCCCCCGTGACAATGGTGTTGACGCTCGGCTGTTTTCTTCAGGAGGAGTCACCAATGGAGTTTCAATCAGTGTAAATGTTCTTGGCTCGACTTGGAATTCATCTTCTGGTTCGAGTTCAGTTGCCAGTTCGAGCTCAACTGTCAGAAGCAGTGTCAGCACGAGTAGCACCACGAGAAGTGTCGCAACCACCACCTCAACCAGTATCTCAATCACCACTACTTCACGTAGTATCTCAATCACTACGTCAGTGATCAGCTCTCTCACTTCCTTCGTCGCCACCACCCTAGTTTCTACAACGAGATCCGCAACTACCATCCGTCCAACGCCCACAGGTGCTTATGATTTCCGGCCAGCCTACCATTTCGCTCCATTTAACTGGATGAACGAGCCAAATGGACTGATTAAAATTGGATCTATATGGCACCTTTTCTACCAGCATAATCCAAATGGAAACTTCTGGGGTGACTTAAGCTGGGGGCATGCAACCAGCACAGATCTCGTGTATTGGAATCATAAGCCCGTAGCAATCACCAGCGCAGATGGCATCCAGGCATTCACTGGGACATCTTACTTTGATGCTTCAAACCTTTCGGGACTGGGAACTTCTGCCAATCCACCATACTTGGCATTCTATACTGGCTACTTCCCCTCCAGCGGAGTTCAGGATCAGAGGCTGGCATACAGCCTCGACCAAGGTTCGACATGGATCAAATACCCAGGCAATCCGATCATCTCACAAGCTCAAGAAACACCGCACGATATAACCAAAGGTCTGGAGACTCGAGACCCCAAGGTGTTCTTTCACAGTCCAACTAGTCAATGGGTCATGATCCTCTGCCACGGCGGCCAAAACAAGTTAACATTCTGGACATCCTCTGACGCCAAAGCATGGACATGGAAGAGTGACTTCACTAGCAGCAACATCCCCAACATCCCAGATGGAATCAATGGCTGGGAAGTTCCTGAATTCTTTGAGCTCACTATTGAGGGCACCACACAAAAGAAGTGGGTGTTAATCGTAACTCCCGCAACTGGTTCCCCAGCAGGCGGTAATGGCGTCTTTGCGCTCACAGGTACCTTCAACGGCACAGTATTCACGGCCGATGCCGTTGACAGGTCTAACTTCTGGCTTGACTACGGACGAGACTTTGACGGTGCTCTGAGCTGGGAGAACGTAGAGCCCACTGATGGACGCAGGATTTTAGCCTCCGTAATGAATAGTTACGGCGGCCACCCTCCTACTACGACTTACAAAGGTCTGCTGTCGTTTCCACGTACGCTTCATCTCAAACAGATAAATGGAAAACTACGATTCATCCAATTTCCTGTCGTTGAAATCGACGCAGCTAGTGTTCAAGCCGCAAGTCTCACGAATCAAAACTTGGCTCCAGGACAGACACTGCTGAACAATATTCACTCTCGTTCATACGACATCCGCCTGACATTCATCCCCACTCCAGGATCCACGCTGTCTCTCGCTGTTCGAAAGGGTGGTTCTCAACAGACTGTTATCAGATATGTTCAGTCCAGCAGTCAGTTATCAGTCGATCGCACAGCCAGTGGGAATACTGCCTACGATGCCGCAGCTGGTGGTGTGCAAACTGCTAGCTTGCAGGCGGGTGGCGATGGGAAGATTCAATTGCGTCTGCTCGTGGATGAGGCCTCAATAGAGGTATTTGGTGGGCAGGGTGAGGTTGTCATCTCAAACTTGATCTTTCCAGATGTTACCTCGGACGGGCTTGCTTTGATGACCAGTGGTGGAAATGTCCTGATTGAATCAGTAGATTTGCGCACTATCTCTTTCTGAGTATTTCTTTGTTGGAGATATTTACGTTACCTGAAAGTGAAGAGGGAGTCTTGTCTAGGATATGATAATTGAGATTTAGCGCGAGGCATTAGAGGGGACGCCTTTCAAAATTTCAGATTTACCAATCGTCCAATTCGGCAAGCTTCTCGCAGCATCAATCTTCTAGTAAGATGCCACGTCCAAAACATCCGTGAACAATAAACCTCCAGCATTTATCCGTAACCCCTTTCTAATCTATTGACCCAAAAAGCATCTGCCTACACTTAAGAGTGCAATAGTTTTGTTATCCATAGTAGGCTCTGAGTGGTAGATCCCAAGATGCCAAGACATACTGGCATTTCATCGGATTTGCCTATTGAACTCCTCTGTACCATATTGGGCATATGGATAATAGCCAAGACAACTTAGCCAGTAACTCGGAATTCATCGTGTCCAACCGCTTGTTGATAGGCACCACTATGGGTCAACTTGGCTCTATAAAGGGTCCACACGTGTCTTTGTTACGCGCGCAAACGTCCCGCCAACTCGGATGCGCCGAGCATAGAACGAACCATTATGAATAATGAACACGAGCCTCACATTGCACACTGCCATGTGGCATGAGATCTGAGCAGGCACCAATCTTGGAAAAAGGTCTTTCTGGGGTCGTATAAATCCCGCATGCACTTGTCTATACGAGTTAGCGTTACGTTGGTGGCTGGCGATTGGAGCTGTTAACTGGATGTGGCGTTGTGGCTCAACCGTCAACATTGGACGCCTGGGACTTCACAATTAGAATGTAGAAGTACAAATGGAAAATGGATGAAAACCTCAGCTGCAGCCACAAGTCAATGGATGTTGTCGAGGCGTTGAATAATGTGCTGGAATCATGCAACTCTCGAAAGATTCTCGTATCGTGAGAAGCATTCACTTTACCAGCAGTAATTATGCTCTGAACTTCTGAAGACAGTCGTGGAATCTAAGTTTGGAAAAGAGGAAGGACGGACTACATAGAAAGTATATATATGTTCTTCATACTTGTTTCTCCAGACTTTCTTTCGTTCCCAACATCTTCAATCCAACCAATCCATCTATCAACTCTCATTCTCATCACTCAACATGAAGTTTTTCTTTACTACATTGGCTGTCACAGCTGCCCTGGTCTCCGCTGCTCCAGCCGAAAAGTCATGCAAATCTGGTCTACCAAAAGTCATTGGCGATATTCTGCGTATCTTGCCAAAAGGGACGCCTTTTTGCTCATCGTATCTGAGTATCCCGACCGTCACAAGCACGGTCTCGAAAACTGTTGCTACTACAACTGTATACACCTCAACAACCACATCCACCAGCACTCATTTGGCCGAGGTAACAGAGACTGCGTAAGACCACTTATATCTTGAACCCTGTTTTCAGTACTGAATCTCATCTAGAATCGCTCCTCTTACCCTGACTACCACTACCGGCACAGAGTTCATAACCAAGATTGCAACAAACATCATCACGTCCACTTTGATTGTCAGCACTAATTCAGTATCTTCAATCATTATCACTTCTAATGCGCCAACACCGACTCATACTGTCACTTCTACAACAACACTGACGAAGAGCACTTTCGCCTTGTACCCGCTCCCCAGTGGCAATACCCCCGAGATTTGGATGAGCGTGGCATTACCATTCCCACACCATTGCTCAATTTTGCAAAGGCCGAAATATCTTTTGCGTGCTCATGCCTAAATCTTCCCACATCCACTGTAACGAGCACCGCACAAGTCACGCAAACTATTTCTGCTCTTGCAACCGCATCAGCAGATGTCACCTCCACAAAATCTGTTCAGGTAACTTCAACAAAGACAGTTTACTCCAATGTAAGTTACCATCATGAACATCTCTGGGAGAATAGTCGACTAATCCTCACAAGGTTGCCGATGTCAAAACCATTGACGTTATCACTACTCTCGTTGACGTGCTCACTACGACTTCTACGCAAGTATCCAGTGTAACAACAACAACGATAATCACACCATCACCTGTCACGGAGACAGCCACTTCAACATTAACCACTGTTGTAACTGTAGCTACTGATCGTATGTACACTTATTCTCTGAACTGTATAGTGTGTACAAGCTAATTTTCGCCTCTCATAGCCTGCGATCCCACCACTGGCGTGCGATACACAACCGAAGTAATCTACCAAACAGGTGGCATCATGCACTTTGGATACACTAAAGATACACGCCAGACGGGAGATCTCTCACCAGCCGGTTGCTGTCGTCAGTGTTACAATACTCCAGGTTGTGTAGTAGCCTTCAGTGTACAAAATCAACTTTGCCACCTTTCCCTTAACAATATAAAGCCAGTGGTAGGCCAAGATTCGCAATGCCCCACTGGCTACGATACTATCGACTCTCACGGTGGCAGGATCGTTGGCTTACCTGCTGTTGGAAACGCAGTCAATAACCAGTTCGCTTGGAGTGTAGGGCCATGTTATTCTGGACTAGTTTCAGCATGAGCAACTTCGAGTTAAAGGCCTATACTTGGAAATTCCACTATCAACAATTCTATTTACTTTATCATCCTGTTTTTAGATTCTGTGGGCTAAGGTTAGTCTGTCAAGTGTTGTATCCGCAAGACGTTGAGATTTGGTCATAGCAAATTAGAAGGGGTTTTCAAAAATTTATGTCACATTAATGATTGAAATTCTATGCTTTTGTATTAATTGAACTTATTTTCTCGCTGATCTCCTGGATATCATCTAAATCTAGACCGTGGACGTGGAAGAGAGGCTCTGCAACAAGCAACGTTCCCAACATCCCAGACGGAGTCAGTGGCTGGAAGTGTCTTGATTGGGTCGGTAGACCGTAGATTTGTCCATCACCTCTTTCCGGGTATTTGTGTTTTTGTTTAAGAAATCTAATTGCTTTCAAGTGAGGAATCTTATCCAGAATATATAATTCTTGAATTTCAGCGCGAGGTGACGGGGGGCGAGGGGATGGTTTTGCCTACACGTTTTCTTTTCATTGTTCCACTCACGATCCCTATTTCATTCCTTTTTTTGTTTTCGTATATGGTAAATTGATAATGATATTACATCTTTGATACGCATCTGTTGAAATGACGATATATATGTATCATATCAACTATTCGAGTTGACAATGCCAAGCGTTTCGCACTCCCCCAATTGAATCTCTACAAGCCACCTTGGGTATACTGTACATCACAGGATCTCAGAATCACAACACCACGACTTCGACTACTGCTGCCGTCAGAATTGAAGAATTTTCTTCATCGCAAACTACACCAAAGCATGAAATAATACGGAATAGCATGAGTGGGCTTACAGGGCACAAAAGCTGCTGCCTGGCGTAGCCGTTTCTGGCGAAGTGTATCTGTACGAAAGCAATCTAAAATATGACATTTGTTCTAAACTCATCCTCCTCCATCGTCTATGTGACTGACTACTACTACGGCTATGTCTGTCTCTCTATTTTCCGTCCGAAACGCTCCATCCATCCACATCCCTCCTCCCTGCACAATCAACATCCCACCTGATTCGCTCCTCTCCTTCCTCATCCCCTCCCCTGTCCACCCACGCCCCCTTCACAACTCCATACAAACAGTCGGCTGGTACTTAACAGTCTTGGTTGGCTGTCAATCTCACTCACTGACCCAGCCGCGAACCGTGTGACTCCAAACCTCACGACGCCTCATCGACACGTCCAGACAGACGCCAGCACGGTCGCTGCGAACACTCCACAAACCACTGCCTACCCACAACTGAATTATTCAATCAACCAGCGCGAACGACGCCATCCATCGCTCCACGGAGACTGTCCACTCTTGGATTTTGAGTACTGACAGCGTGCAGGCGCGCTTGGACGGCCCTGTGACTGGATCAGCGTGCGAGTTTACGAGCTGTGAGAGAAGACCAGGTGCGGATTGTGGTATGGAAGGAGTGAGAGGGTGTAGGATAGACTGGAGAGGTGCCTCTGGATGAACTGCTTGATGGAGTTAAATGGACTGGACTGGACAGCTGAAGGGGAAGCACAGGAATAGAGGTGGAAGACAGGCAAAACGGAAAGAAGACGGGCGCAGTTCGAAGGGCGTGAGATGTTGCTGGAGTGAGCGTCTGGTGGATGAGGGCTAGGGTACTGTATAAGGCGTCCTGTAATGTACATACAGTCACGCGTAGCGTACGGCAGATGCTCATTCCGAGTACTGTTTGACGTACCTTGTAACGGGTAGGGAAAACGGTGAGAGTCTTGTTGGATGTAAGCTGTGTGATCTGCACGCACGTGATGTCAGCTTGGGATTATGGAGCGGTGCCTGCTTCTGTGTTGACAGGAAACCAAGGTAAGGACTTGTCGTTGCTCTGGTCTCTTCCTTTGTCGAGGCTTACCATCAATTCCTTTTCTTCCTTCTTGTCGATTTCTTTCTGTCTTGTGGATTCCTCTCTTTCTTGTCGATTCCTTTCTTTCTCGGTATCAACCTCCTTTTAACGAAGAATGCGAGTTAAGACAGCGTGGAATATTAGCTTGCGCCTATGAACTCGATTGCATTCAAGCTATATACTACAGATAGTTTGAAGATAGTATCGAATAAAAGGAGCACGAAAACATCTCTTAGCTAGCTTGTCTATGCCAGACCATCAGAAGTCCCATGTTGCATTTCAGCTATCTCATTCAGAGCCACCTCTTCCCAAAGAACAGCAGTCAGCAAATCAACAACTACCCGGGGCATAACGGTCACTTACTAGCAACTCTCCACTTCCGCTTCACAATTTGTAAATAACTAAGTGATTTTCGATACCTTTCCGCCCACTCTAATTCATTGCTCCTATCGCCAAATTTGATATGTAACCACGCGGTCCAATAAGCAGTATATATCTGAAAGCACGGCATCTGGAAGGCTGCCTCCTCTGAGGGACGCAGCTTCTCAGTCATTTCTTGAAACATACGCGACAGTGTCTGGAGTATAACTACTGGGCGTGGAGGAGTTGCGACTGGATAATTCTCGAACGAAGTGTGGCCGCCTCGGTTTAGCTCGTGGCGATGAAGAGTGGTCAAAGTGCTGTCGACGTCAGTTTATCATCCTTTAGGCATCGTAGGGAGTGACTGACATGAGAGCCAGAATAAAAGGGGTGCAGTAGTGCCCATGGAAGGCTGAGCCCTCGGCATGTAAAAGGAGGGAGGTCATGAACTTTTGTATCGTCTTGCTAAGAAACATGGATTCCTTCTCCTGCTGCTCAAAGGGAAGCGCATCTGATTTCATGTAGTTCATCACGCGGCCGAGGAGGTAGCATGCTTGGACGACGGTGGCAAAAGGAGAACCCTCCGGAAAGAAAATATCTCCAGGTTCAGAAGTGTATTTCGAAACCGTTGCAACGGGTGTGGGATGCATAACATCGATAAATGAGGCATTGTTATCCCAAGGGAGATAGTCATCTGGAGTTGGGTGCGGCGTTGCGAAGACGTAGCCAGAGCATAAGTCTTTAACAGCCAATAACCTGTTGTGTCTCAGCATTTTTCAGACCCAAGAGAACTCATAGAACTAATGCTGAAGCCACCCTAGAGGTTGAAGAGCGCCTTAGAAACCAGAAACATTGGTCTTTACCTTTCAACGATCACGATTCCCCACCACGTTCGTCGCCGCTGTTTTAGCTCGTTTGGCCCATGTCGATCGAGTTCAGAGTTTCGTAGCACGGATTTATGTAACCCCATCCTATACCCCAATTCTGCACATGCAGTTATGGTTGAACGAGACGCTTCTGCTAAGGATTGACAATTCTCGTATGTTGCAAGAAGTAGGCCTGCCTGGATGAGCACAATGGATGGTTCTTGGACGTTTTGGAGGACCGACCAGGTACTCTTTGCTAGAGAGTAGACTGGATCCAAGATGTCTGCTTGGCTTGATTCTTGTTCGGTACCATACGTGACGAGGTAGATGTTTAGGAGTAGGGTCGAAAATTCTGGGCGTGAAGCGGGACTTGAAAACCCCAGCCAGAAGTCGAGCTCGGATATAAAATCTACCCATGGATGGAAGTTCTCAAAATAACCTCGACAGACGCTTTCTGTGTCTCTTCCACTAGCTGTTATAATACTACGGACGAGAGAAGCAAATTGTTCGTCCCAAGTTTCGTAACTAACCTGGCTTGACAGCCGGATGAGATGAGTTGAACCAGAGTCAGAGGGGGGCAAGGCAGACTGATTGACCTGGTTTAAACGATAAAGCGGGACGTAACCTTTCTCATCCACTACCCAACCCCCCGCAAACAGTTGTCTTGGTGTTCTGGACGTTTTTATGGGTTCTGTGGTGACAATACACTCTTTTGGTGGACGATCCGAGTAGACACACACGGCAGCTTGGCTATCAAATTGGTTAGACTACAACATGCAGGTGCGAGCTGAAAGGTGCCTAACGTCGAACATCGACCACATTGGGGAGCCGCCTTGTCACATTTCTTCTTCTGTTTCCAGCACCTGGCACAAGCGAACTCTGCTAAATTAACCAGCATTTCGTAGCCAAATTGAGGCATGATAGTCGTAGATTCACGGAATGCTAAACATCTGGTTGACGAGTTGGTGGAGCAGTCGATATTAGTACAGTAGTGTCCGACAGAAAAACAATACATCGTATTGTCGGACGCTCAAAATGAAGTCCCACGAAATTTCTAGAAGTGAAGTGTTGTTAAAGCGGGCACATTTCTAAGATCTGACGTCGATTCTGATCATAAGGCGACTGGAGTAAAGCACGTCTCAGGGGTCTGTCGGACGCTAAGCAGGGGTATTGCTGACATAAATATCCACCGTCTCGTACAACCTCCACAGGAGACGCATAAAGTATACCTTATGCCTCAAATAATGCGAAACCTTTCAGTCGGACGCTAGTTGGACTCTAAATTTGTAATATGCGGTGGTATACCATGGCTAAGTAGTATCTCTATCAAATTTCGCTGACAATAACCAAGAGGAGTTATCACACGTATCTTCTTGGCCTGGAGGCCACGAGCCTCCTATCCTACTGATATAAGAATCACCAAAGCTCCATCTTTCGTTTCCTATTTTCCTCAATGTTTTAAGCAAGGAGTTGCTTGTTTAAACAGTCTACTATCTATTTACATTCCCGAGCAAGCTACTTGTTATCATGTCCACAGCCGCCAAGTACAACCTCGCTGACTTCGAGGTAAGTCTACTTGTTCTCATAACAACATGCTTTCTAACCATTGCGCTAGACATTTTATAATGTGATCAACAACGAACTCACAGCCACAGCGAAAACTCGTCGGGCAATTGACCCCAGTACTGAACAGGAGCTTGCCGAAGTACCTGTCTCAACACAGGAAGACGTTGACCTCGCCGTCGCAGCAGCTCAAGCGGCCTTCCCATTGTGGCGCGACCTCTCCCAAGACGATCGTGCTGCTTACCTGAACAGATTCGTGGACGCCATTGATGCCCATCAGCAGGAATTTTCCCAACTGCTGGGCAAAGAGACTGGCAAGCCCCCGCAGGCGGTGGGCATTGAGCTGTTCCTGCTTAGCCACCAGATCCGCCAGACTCTCAATTTTCGATTGACCGAGGAACAAATCGAGGATACTGACGAGGTATGTTCTTGAATGAGCCGTGCTATCCTATGACACTAATGTCAAGCTCCGCTGCTTCTTGTATCATATTTATAACTCCTTCTGACCTGTTTGTGACTTGCAGCGAAGCATTGTGTTACGATATGTCCCTATTGGAGTAGGCGTCGGCATCATTCCTTGGAACTTCCCAATGCTGCTCGGAATCATCAAGCTTGTCTCCGCCCTGCTTGTCGGAAATACACTCATTTGGAAGCCATCCCCATACAGTCCCTACACTGCTCTAAAACTGGGAGAGCTGGGTGCTATGATCTTCCCCAAAGGAGTCTTCAACGTCCTGAGCGGTGGGGAAGACCTAGGCCCTATGCTTACAACGCACCCAGGCGTCGCGAAGATCAGCTTCACAGGGTCGGTAGCAACTGGAAAGAAGGTTATGCAGGCGTGTGCCAGTACCTTAAAGCGCGTCAGCCTCGAACTTGGAGGCAACGATGTTGCTATTATTTTGCCGGATGCTGACCTCGCAATAACTGTACCCAAGGTTCGCATAGTCTCTAAAGTAAAGAAAAGAAATTAGGAATGAAGCTGACTTGCCACTTACAAATAGGTAGCGACGATGGCTTACTTACATTCCGGTCAAGTCTGCTTCTGCATCAAACGTATCTATGTGCACGAAGATATCTACGACACCTTTCTCACAGCCTTCGTCGAGTTCGTCAAGAGTCTCAAGAGCGGCGGTCCTGCGGATGCCGAAGCCGCACTCGGGCCGGTCCAGAACAGCATGCAGTATGCCAAACTGTTAGATATGTACAGCCAAATCTCTAAGCTGGGATGGAAGGTCGCACATGGTGGCGAACCTTCCTCCTCCAAAACAAAGACTGGCTTTTTCCTCCCGCCTACCGTGATTGACAACCCACCAGAGGACTCACGTCTTGTTGTCGAGGAGCAGTTTGGACCTATTGTGCCGCTTCTCAAGTGGTCTGACGAGGAGGATGTCTTGCAGCGTGCTAATGCGTCCTTGATGGGCTTGGGAGGCTCGGTCTGGAGTCAAGATGTAAAACGTGCAGAGCGATTAACGCGGCGATTAGAAGCTGGCACTGTGTGGGTTAACTCTCATTTCAAGGTCGGTCCACAGGTTGGGTTTGGAGGCCATAAAAACAGCGGCATCGGTGTCGAATCTGGTCTGGACGGGCTTAAAGGGTGGTGTAATGCCCAGGCTGTTTGGGTAAGGAAATGACGGATATCAAATTCTACTCTAGTTTAGCTGAAGAGCCGTTTGCAATGTTATCTACTTCCCAAATAAGGCCTTTGTCGACGAGAGAGTGAAGTATGCGTGAGATGACTCTATGGGCGACATTTGAATGAAAAAGAGATTTGGCTCAGTTGAGGGTTCGAGGATGATAGCTATTTGTTCTAATCTGCATCCATTATCTCAATATGGAACCGTAAACGGAGTTTATAGCCTAGCCTGCTTTGAGCCCGAATCGCCCACCTCCTGGGCAGCCTGCTCTCGCAGTATCTTCCGCAAAATCTTACCAGACTACAAGCCGATACACATCTATCTTAGTTAATTGCGCCCCATCAGCTCCTCCTGCTGATGAAAATGTTGTCGTAATCTGCAGTCACACCCAGGCACACAAGGCTTTTGGCAATGTGATATGCTCAAGGGCTCTCCTGCTCGTTCCCAACGTCCCTCCTTGTCCCTTTTCTCAAATCACGACACGTAGCTTGAATATTCTGGCAGTTGTGGTCTGTATCCTGGACAATTGAATCAGCGCTGAAAGGTAATCGTGGACAAAGTTGGTTGTTATCAAAATAGGTCAAAATTCTGGAGAGCCAGATCTGGCGCCTTGTCTTTGCCCCCCGCCCCTTTTCGTTCATCACAATAAAACATCAAAAAACAGTGGATCTTTAGTGTACTCTTATTCACACGTGCGTCATCCCGCATTTTTATATTTTTTTAATTGTTTTATTGATTTTTCGACTTTTCGACCGTTTGACTTTTTGATTTTCTCCCCTTATAGAATTATGTATTTTAAATTTTAAGTAAAACTATACTACGTATTAAAGTGCAAAGGTTTCAACTATACTCAAAAATTTGAAAAGTCGAAAAGTCGAAAAGTCGAAAAGTCGAAAAATATAAAAATGCGGGTTAAGCCAGGTGTGGAAAAGGGTACACCATATTTACTCAAGTGCCAATTGAAACCAAATTCAAGTTTTAAAACCCCCAAAAGCTCGATTTAAATTTCCATTATACATAACATATCGCATTTACATATTCCCTCCCTCCCTCCAGTTCATCCCATCAAAACACCTAAGAGCACCAAAACAATACGTGAATACCTACGGAACTTCATACAGCGACCCCCTCTCTCGACCTACGCAGCCAAAGTCCGATGTTTGAATCCCCTGAGCGCCCAGAATTTGGCGAGGAACCACATTGCGCCGACGAATTTGAACGCCGACAGACCAGCCTGATTGTGCGTTTAATGTAAGCATGTGTACTTTGCCATTCCGTGATAATGGGGGACAAGGACGAGATATCCTGTTTTTAAGGGGAAGGAGAAAGGGGAACATACCACACTCCAAAGAACCACCTTCAAGTAAATGCCTACAACCTGCGTCTTCCTCTTATCCTCCTCCTCATCGGTTCGCACTGATAATCTACTCAACCCGCCACTCTTCAGCACAACAGCAATCAGAACGGCGTTGCAGAACATCCAAAACAATACAACCGCACTTCTGAAACCTTTGTAGTAATCCTCTTGCACATCTTGTTTATTTGGGGTTTTGACTTCTTCAGGCGCTTTGGAGTCGAAGAGGTGCAAACCCTCATCGTATAGCGTGTTGAGATCGTCAGGGGCGATGGAGACGTCGATGTCGAGTTTGCCGTCGGCATTGGTTTTGGCACCTGGAAGCACGGGGGGCTTGTCATCACCTTTTGTGCCCCAGGTGATGTCGTGTGTGTTGCAAAAGGCGTAGACGTTGATTACGTTGCAGTAGGTTGGGGTGAGAAGAATATATTGGACCGTCTGTGAGGTGCCAAAGGTTAGTTTGTGGGTTTTTGGGGGTCGGAGAATGACTTGTGGTTTGGAAAGGACATACAGATGTAAGGATGTGCCAAGCATCACCGAAGAGACAGGACACGAATATCCAGAGGATATAAGTGGATAGTAGAGAAACAATCAAGGTGAAGAAGATGGAGTTGGTGAAGAGTTCACTCCAGGAGAAATCGCCGTCAGCGAGTTGATTTTTGACGGAATGTACTGTGATGAAAATCGAGGCGAATGTGAGGTATCTAATCAAGGTTAGAATATCTCGTCTTTTAGTTAGAGGGAATGGCGGAGGGTCTACTTACACCATAATCCCGGTCCAGAATATTACCATCGTCATATAAAACTTGGCGCTTCCTTGAGGCCTGTTTCCTAGACTCAACACGAAACAAGTTACGAGAGTTGCGATGTATAGCCATTGCACAGCTACACCGAAATAAACTCCCGTCTTCCCCAACAGGTCCTTTTCGCCCAAACTTGTTGTCAAAATTTGGAAAACCAAGAAGAAATTGCCAATGGCAAACCAGGAGAATATCATGGAGATGGTCTGGTACAAAAATTCGACCAAGAAAGCAATTTTACGAATCATCGTGTGCGAAGAACGGAAGATTTCGTAGAAGTGGGCAAGGGCGTAGACGGCAGCAAAGAAAGACCCATTGAGCCAACGTCGTCTCTGCAAGATCAATTCCGTCATGTTATCCGGGACATCGGTTTCACCGGTAGCATTCTTGACATATGTCAAAACCCAGCTGCTCTGTCTCTTCGACACCAACTCGAAACACAAAATTCGATCCTCTGCCAAGTACATGTTCGCGGCGAAAATACCAGCGTTAGCGTGCATCTTCTCGCCGGCAAAATACTTCTCCAATGGCCCATCACCTCGCTTGTCATTTTGCAGAGCCACGTATCGGTAGGCTGAGAAGGCTCCGGGAAGAACCGAGATGAAACCGAATGCTGATTCCATAGGTTTATCGAGAATATTGCTCATTTTGTACTCGAAGTTTTGTGTAGCGATAAGGGGATTGAGGAGGTATTTGCCGCCTTTCCCTAACATGGCTTTGATTTCTCCACAGGCGCCTCCGCAATGGGGATCTAGGTCGAATGCTCTCCAGAGGTAGTAGATGGAATCTTTCCCTGGTCGTGTACCAGCGTCAAGCAAGACGCAAATGTTGGGTTGCAAGACACCGCCAAATGCTTGAATTGCCCATCTGTGAGAGTTGATTTTTTTCTGGTTCTTCTCTTTAAGACAGAAAAGCATCTGAACAGGAACACTGGCACCGGGGGTCGTAACTACCAGCTCGTTCTTGACATCAATGCCTACTTTGGTGGTATTTTCGTAGATGTGGGCTGTGACATCGTCGTCATTGACCTTTTGTTTTGCTATACCTTCCTGGTAACATCCCATGGCAGTCAAAACACCCTTGGTTCTATCATTGATTTTTGCTCGCCCGTCGGAAACAACGCACACCACTATTTTCTTCCAACCATCTGGGCCCCATGAACCACCACCATTCTTCTTGCCATTACACATAAACTCAATGTTCTGCCAAACACCGGCCATCGTTCTCGCAAATAGTAGATCATCCTCGTTATACATGGTCACTACGATAAACAGCTCTGTCCTTCTCGGTTTCCCGTACAGCTGCTGGCGCAAGGTGAATCTTTCAGCGGCGAATGCTGATGGATCGCAAGTCGCCGCGGTGTAGCGCATGTGTGTAAACTCGCGCTCATGCTCGGAAAAGGTATTGAGAATTTTGGGCGGCACAGGACAGTCGAGAACCAAATTTCCATTGAACAGCTGTACTGGCTTGACCGTCTTGGAGCGCTTGAGTCCGCCAGCCTGCTCTGCCACTGGGGCATTCTCGCCCCCACCGAGTCCATATGAAGATTCTTGATGTGTGAGCCTAGGGGGTTGATCTACAGAGTGGTAGGAAGCGCGGTGTTGTAGAGCAGGGTGATCGCTTAGCGAAGGTTCGTGTGCTCTAGGGTCGCGAAATGGATCTGGACCTCTGGGATCGCGAAATGGATCTGGATCGTAGAGATGTTCGTGTTGCTCGTGCGAAGGCATTCCCAGTAATGGGATGTCTTGTTGCGGGGCACTTTGGTAGGGCTCATTATAGTATTGGGCTCGATGGTGCTCCTCGGGATCGAAAGCCACATCGCCATGGCCATAATCGTATCGGGGGTCATTGTATCGGTGGGAATCGTAATCTGTGTCGCCGTGCAGAGAGTGATGTCGGTGTGGTTCGGGGATATCTGGCATCTGCAACTCTGTCAATCTCTGGAGCTGGAGCTGGAGCTTCAAAAGAAGCTGGGGAAGCTAGAAAGGGAGCTGGGGGGTTCTACTTACAGGAGTTACTCTGCGCTCTACCTCTTCTTCGCGCGCCGGTCGGTCGATAGGATTATAGCCAGACATCTTGTCGGGAGAATCTCAGACTCACTTGAGATGATGGAGAGGGGATAGAAGAGGAGAGGGAGAGAGAGAGAGGAAGGAGATAAAACAATCAAGGCGAAAGGAGGCTCCTTTGCTTGCTGGGTAGGGAGTCTCAAGTTTCTATACCGAGTGTGGTCTGTGAAACGCCTGGGGCTGAACGAGGCTCTCTACTTCCTACCGTGTTGGGCATTTTGCGCTTTTCAGCACCCATTTCTGGTGCATGAGGCTTGAAGACAAAGAGACCTATGGGCTACTTCTTGGAAAGAGGCTGGAGGCTGGAGCAATAGAGGGACAGAGAGGCTTGTCCGGACCTCGCTTAATCTAGAAGTCTCGATGTACCACGGCACGGTATTGTTCACGTGAGGAGGAGCATAACTAAAGGGACTTGACCCTTTTCCATGGGCAGCAATTTCTACTCAATTATTACTATTTCATGTGGAGGCTTTCTCGATGAGAAGAAGAAATGCAAGTTCGACAAGCTGATGAAAATTGAGTTATTGGGGGTCACCAGCATCCACAACACACAGACGGGCGAGGCGAGTCTTCGGACATCAGACGAAGCGAGCAAAACAATCAATAATAACATCCAGCCCTACCTAACAAGCCAACAAGCCAACGAACGCCAGCAAGTCAGCAAGGTCAACCGCGTCGACTGGGTCAACATCGAGAATTCGATATTCATATGACAAAGATCTGGATCTTGATCAACATTACTATCAGTATTTCGTGGTGTTGGGCTCGTGGCGGAGGCGGAAGTGAAGTTCTCCTGAACTTAAATTTCTCACCCTTTGTTTTGTTTGTTTGAAACATGTCCTCTCCGAAGCTACGGACGTAATGTGAGTATTTGAAGGTTCAACGATTCAACACCACCCTCGTCTCGGTACCAATGATATACTCTCTTTCTTGCTGACTTGCCATCATGGGCTTGAGGAGCACCGCCTCATATGCATCAGAGTCTTATTATTTCTGATAATTATTACTTATTAAGTTATTGCTCACATTCTCCGGCTCACTGCTTCCACTCTTCCACTCTTCCACCATCCTCCCGACTCCCCACCAAACGAACTTTTTTTGTCGTTCCACAGCCAGTCAACCACACAGACTGGCAGAGCCAAGTCACGCTTACCCCTTCATGGCCCTCAAGCCTTTTCAGCTTCCCTGCCGTTTCTAATTCGGGAGTTCTGGAACTTGGCCAGCCCCAGCATCTTTATATCACTCTGAACCACTCACATGCGCCCAAGTGAGCCGGCCCACTGCAATCTTTCCCATCAACTGTCAACGACCCTGAAAATCTCTCCCAAGCGGGCCAGTCAGATGCGTCTCGACCGTCAACAGGTCATCTAGCGTGACCGCAGTCGTGGCATTTGAGATGTCCTCGGGGCAGGCGATGACTGGGGGCACTGCCAGCCAAGTGGCGCCAAAGTGGCTCGCCCTACGTGATGCATGATGAAAGTTCGTGTTCAGGATATATCAAGCTCGTGTCTTTGCATCCACGATCGACAGCATGCCCATTCTCTCAACATCGTATTAATCCCTTCTGTTCTTGCCATTCTTGTAGTGTCGTGTTGTGTGTTTTGTTTACATTCGTTTCTTCAACTCCGGACCGACGACGACGACGACACTATTATTTTAGGCCCTCCCTGAATCTGCAAACATGCGGATTCAACGTTATTCCTCCCTTCTTTCTCTCATTTGTTTGCAGTCACTCCTCCATACCGTTGCAGCAAAGAATGTACTCAAGCTATCCAACTTTGAGGATTGCGCTTCAGATGCCGAGATCAAGCTGCACTCTGTGAACATCGAATACGATGGAGACAGTCGCAGCATCGAATTCGCCGTAGATGGAGAAAGCACCAAATCACAGAAGGTGATGGCGTCGCTGAAGGTCGAGGCATATGGAAAGGATGTGTACAGCAAGTCCTTCAATCCTTGCGATACTGAGAATTTTGTCGGAGGGCTATGCCCAGGTAAGCATCCTTCTTCCTCATTTCTGCCTTCCCTTCCCAGTTCTAACCCCTTTACAGTCCCCGTTGGTCGATTCAATGCCTCGAGCAAACAAACCATCCCTTCCGAATTTGCCTCCCAGATCCCCTCGATAGCTTTCTCTGTCCCTGATATCGCCCTTCAAGCGACCCTCGAGTTGAAGAGAGTAGACGATGGTACAAACGTTGGTTGCGTCGTTGCAGATCTCAGCAATGGAAAATCCATCGATGTGGCGGCCATTACCTACATCGCAGCAGGTATTGTAGGAGCAGCTCTCCTCATCTCTGCTGCAACCTCCGTCCTCAGTGCATTGAGCGGTGCAGGAAGCGGCGGACCTGGAGAACAAGTTTCGAGCAGTCCCAGCTTTACCACGATGGTTGGATGGTTCCAAGGAATCGCCACCACTGGAATGGCATCGGTCACTTACCCAAAGCTCTACCAGAGCTTCACTGAACGCTTTGCTTTCTCGACCGGCCTTGTCACCTGGGAAGGTATGCAACGCTCCATTGACAGCTTCCGAAGCAAAACCGGAGGGAACACCACAGCCAGCAGCGTTGATACGCTCAAACAGGGCACCAACGCTCTGCTCAATAGCACCACCAGTAAACTCATCAGACGTCAAGCTACCCCCAAACTCCCATCAACCCGGAAATCACAAAGGCCCTCGGCATCACCAAGTACGTTGAAGACAATAACATCACCCAAGAAAACGCATTCATGACCATCTTCCTCATCACCATGATCATCATCCTCGCCATCATTGTCTTTCTCCTCCTCTTCAAGGCGATTCTCGAAGCCTGGGCCGTCTTTGGAAATTTCCCTGCCTCTCTCACCGGTTTCCGCAAGCATTACTGGGGATCTATCTTCCGTACTGTTGTCATGTTGGTCAACCTCATCTTCCCCATCTGGGTCCTCTATTCGGTCTACCAATTCCGCAGCGGTGAAGTATGGGGCGCCACTTTACTCGCTGCCATAACCTTAGCCATCTTCGCAGGCACCTTGATCTTCTTCATTGTACGCATCTATATGACTGCCCGCGCCAAATCAAGCTCACGGGATCTGCCTCGCGCCTCTTCGAAGACAAAGCACTATGGCTAAAATATTCCCTCTTCTACGACAACCTTAAGAAGGAAACATGGTGGTTCTTCGCAGCTTACCTCTTCTACTCCGTCCTCCGTAACGTCTTCGTTGCTGCTCTCTCTGGCAAAGGACTGGTTCAAACAATCGCCGTACTGGCCTGTGACGTCTTCATGTTGATCATCATGTGTTTCATTCGACCATTCGCCCATCGTACTGAGAATGTGGTTCACATCACTATTCAAGTCGTTCGCGTCGCCACTTGGGGATCTATTCTTGTTTTCGTAAACGAATTGAAGGTTGAGCGATCGACACAAACGATCATGGGTTTCGCACTCGTTATTGTCACGTCTATCCTGACTGTACTTTTGGTTGGTTTGATGCTGTTCAACGGTATCTATCAATGCGTCAAGGACAATCCTCACCGAAAGCGCCGCAAGGAAGCTGGTAAGTCATCTATCTCACCATCCTCTCCCATCTTCCCAACACACAAAAACAAAACTAACAAATCTCTCACAGAAAAACTCCGCCGTGAGGAAGAATCCTTCCTTAAATTAGCTCCCACACACCCAGACGAATTCAACAGCCACGACACCGCCTACCGCTCCCCAGACATCATCGAGGAAGGTCGCCGAAACTCATACTACAGCTCCGTTCCCACCGTGCCCGATTATGAGCAGCGACCAGTTCATCTGAGGAGCCTTTCCTCGAACGGGGGAACCGTCATGGGTAGTAATGCTTATGGAGCCAGAGATGGACCCCGTGATGATCCGGCGAGAACACCGTTGAGCCGGGTCATAGACCTTTCTGAAGACCTGAAAGCCTCTGATCTGAATAAAGAGAAAGAGACTGTGAGGCAAAGGAAAAAAGTTATGGCGGATTTGCGGACTGCATTAGCGATACGGCGTTTTTTCTTTTCTGGAAATAATTTTCTTTTGTTCAAGGTGTGTTTTTGTTTATATGTATAAGAGAGCGGGAGAGAAAAAATAAGTTGAGAAGATAAGAAAGGTGTTGGGGCGGGGTAGAGTGGAGGAAGGTGAAATATACCAAAGAGAGAGCGAGAGAGAGAATATACGACAAACAAGAGAGACTGTTATGATATAGAGAAAGTATACTAGCTATTTAACACTTTAATATGTTATAAATCTGAGATTTATTGTTTTCGCTTCATTTATTGATAAAGACATCTCGAGGAGAAGGTTTATTCTGTGTTTGCCAAGTGGCATTTTCGTTCTTTGTCTTGCAAGGCCACATCAACTTCTTGATTTGACAGTTTCTGTATTTATATTTCCAGGTGGACGGAGGAAACATTTATGTCTTGTTTACTAAATAATATTTGATTCGGGCTTTGTGTTTTAGTCGCGACTGGTTGTTCATGTTGCAGCGATTGTTCATGGGGCAGGGAGAGACTGCAAAGTGAGATAGGTGCTGTACCTAGTCGTCGGAGCAGCCCACGATATATCAGAAGTACCAACGACTTCCAATCTATCAAAGTACTATGTTAAAAGAATTTGGTTATTCTGACAACTCAATCTTTGAATTTAATGGCAACGTAATTGAAAGTACCACAGTAGTGGGAGCTGGGGTTACGTCTGTCCTTGGCGTCTCCACATGCATATTGCAACAAAACAATGCCTGATTTTATTTATACCACGTCTTTTTTTTAAAAGAAAATTCTAAGATGTTGTCTTCCCTTTCAGCAATTTCGCTTTGAGGGGACTATCGAAAAGAAAAACGAAAAATATTTGGTCGATTTTACTACTGGATGACCAAAATAGTCAGTAAACCTCTCACCAGTCCCTCAAGGCTAGGAGCCACCAATGTCAGCAGTCACAGGCCAAAAGTGTCACAAGAAGGGTCACAGAATGATAAGTATCAAGAAGACAACATATTTCATCACCATGACGAAGTTTCATCCATTTTCTGTCCACCAGATAGCTAGCGCCCAATCGGTATACAACCCCAAAGAAGTATATAGCGCCCAAGAGATCGCCAACACTCTATTCCTCGAGTTCTTGTGCCTCCCATTTGGTAGACTTGCGATTGTAAGTAGTCGCAGTGACCAAATCAGGATACTCCTTGCTGTTGTAGTAAATTCTCAAAACAGCCTGCGTATCCTTCTCCTCCTTACCCGCAGTAGCAAGCTCTTTAAGACCATGATGTCCAATAGCCGCCAAAAAGGACCCAGGCGCAACCTCAATCCCAGTAGCGGTCATATGCTCCAATTTCCAAGACTTATTCTTGACAGCATCATCAAGACCGACCTCGACGATCTTGCCGTTGAAGGTGTAGTACACGCGGACGTTGAGATTGCCATTGATCTTGTCGTCGAGGGCCACGGCGGCGGCGATGGGACCCCATTGGGTTTCGACGGGTTTGCCGTCGACACGGATGGTATCGCGGGTGGCATCGGTGCCGTCGACGCGGAAGAATTGAATGGTGGGTTTCTTGGTCTTTTTGTCGATTTCGTTGAAGAAGACGTAGGTTTGGTTGCCGACGACTGTGGAGGCAGAGTAGGCCGAGGGGATTTTGGCTCCGGAGCTGGATGCTGGGGGTGATTGGGCTTGTGCGGACATGATTCTAGACCGTAATGTCAGTCAAGTTTTCTCAAGAAAGATTGATGAATGTGAGTGTTAAGACGTACGTTTTGGTTGACTGAAAGTCGAGAAGAAGTTGATTGTGTTTGTGTGAGTGTTGATGGAAGCTGTTGATGAGATGCTAT
Organism: Tetracladium setigerum; assembly: GCA_031472005.1. Taxonomy (NCBI): domain Eukaryota; kingdom Fungi; phylum Ascomycota; class Leotiomycetes; order Helotiales; genus Tetracladium; species Tetracladium setigerum. The sequence goes on along the minus strand of PZJY01000008.1, from coordinate 867,021 downwards.
TCCGGAGGAACAGAAGAGGTATTTATACATATACGACGCGATCGAGACTTCCCAAAAGACTAACGAATATCAGTTTTCAGAATTAGCTGACCCTACACATTCTCAGCATCTGGTGATAGTTTGAGTCTAGGTGTTCAAAAAGGTTGCTGCACATGCTATATTTCTGCAATTATTCAGAACTTTCAGGAACTCAGCAGCGCCGTGATACTTGTGGCGTCTCAGTGAAGACATCTTCTGAAATGTAAAGGAAGTCAAAATTGGAGAATCTGACCATTCAGGCAAGAGCAGTTGTCCAATTGGTGCTCTTTATTTACCATCTACGAAGTCTGGATGGTTCGAATGGTCCAAAGTTCGGCTCAGCTAGCCATATCGTCACCAACTGATGGTGTATTCTCTGAACTGGCGAACCATCATTCACACCAACAGGTACATGTAACACCAATGGTAATCGCTTACGACACCCAACAAGTCTTCAAAATACACTGTGCGTGCTTTATTCAAGTCACGCTAGAGGACTTTTGACTCTATTACAACCCCTCGCGAGACTAATAAATGAGCTTGATTCTGCATTCCCTTTTTCTGTGGAAGCGAGTGGCGGCCCACTCCAAAAGATAGCTTTCACTTCCCCGCATATGAAGTTTCGAAAGTGTGATATTAAGCTCAGCCCTGAGGAGGAGAAAATATGACAAATAATTAAATCGTTGTCGAGGTGGCTGGCCCCGTAAGCCGTAACCTTCCTTATGTGCACGCTACTCGCTTTACCATCACGCAAGAATGCAATTTTGATCACAATGTCACAGCAGTTTTGGGAAAATCGTTACCTTCATTGGAACATGCACGGCAGCTAGATCGCAGCGTGGTTTGAAAACGTGGGAAGTCAAAAGCGGGATGTTCCAAAAGCTGAAAAGTTAGCGGTGACGGTGTGGACAGTTACTTTGTGGTAGTTGGATGGACTAACCGAAATTCTATTCTAGCCGCGTTGATCAAGCAGACTGGTCCTTCATCGTAATATGCTGGCAGTACACCGCTGAGCACTCTTACAGCTTGGATAAAAGCCTACAAGTCTTATTGGTGCTTGCTGTAATATTCGTTTAACATCGGTGGTAGTCCCATTTAGTAATTCATGCAACTAACGAATCTTGTCACATCATTGTATAATGAATGCTATTGGTATGTGGACGAGATGGATTTACAAAGACTTCCTGGCAAACATATCGAAGGCTATCTGAGGTCTCATCCGCAGGGAGAATGTACGAAGGCGTAAGACATGATCCCAACAGAAAATGTCGCAAGCCATTTTGCGAGAGAGAAAGAGCGAAAGGAACGTGATATCCACTAACTTGACGACATACCTGTGCCCTGTGTGAGTTATTAGCTAATGAGCCAGAGTGTTTTGATTGAAAGATATACTCCGTATGCCATGTATGACTTTGGGAATGCTGATTGCTATAGCTAGTTCACATAAAGAGTCGCTTACATAAGTTAGATACAATAATGTTAGAATGGCCGAGACTTCAGAGTCAGAAAGCGGGGAAAAGTTGACGCTGAGACACGTAGTCACGTGCTGAAGTGTCTCACCTCTCCTTGCTTCCATGGCCAGGTACCTATCTCTTTTAGACTCTTTGGCTCTGGACTCGCTTACACTCTTCAAACACTAAGAAAATTGGTAGTCACCAGTATTACTAAGTTCGGGTGCTCTGCTTTAGATTCAAGTGATTCACTTTGCTTGAAATGTCTGGCAAAACAACTCGCAAACGGCAACATCTGGACAGTCAATGTAAAAGTTCGAAAACTGCGAAAGAAACACCATATCAGATACTGTATTGCCCGTCACCGTACAGGTCCTTCATCCGGGTGGTTGCTTAATCAGGTAGAATTATAAACGACTACAGCGTCTGCTGTGGATGCATCATAGATACCTAAGTTATCTAGGTATTTGGGTAGGTAGGGACAGGTAGTGTATGAATCCACGGTTAAACTATTGGCCGAGTAGAATATTTACCCGACTCCCTCAGTACCTCGCCTATTATAAAATTGCTCATAATCTATTTGCCTGGGCCTTAAACTCACCACGTTATTCTTGATTGACACGTGGATGAGTAACTTACTGAAAAGTACAAAGTTCAATATAGGTATCAGTTGGACGTCGTGACGGAAGCAAGATATCAGCTAGATTCCCCAGCCTTGGCGAAATTCCTGGGTTTGGGCGAGCACTGTGATGTTAAAGCTTGGCCAAAGGGCTCTTCACCAAATCAGATCGCCCACCAACCACACTCTGAGTCTCTTTTCACCCCACTTCTTCGAGTTTGAAGTGCTGATTTTGGCACAGAGAATCAAGAGCACATACAGATCCTGTTCTATATGTGGAGCTGCATAGGTACACACTGAGAATGTCCGAGCGGCCCGACGCAGCAGTGGATGAGCGAACATCAAGGAGCGCAGTGGCATGTAACGCCTGTCGAAGTAAGAAACAAAAGGTAAGCAAGCTAGCATTAAATATATGCAAAATTATATATATCAACTCCCCCTGACTTTCAAATGGTTTCAAGAATGTTTGCTGACAGCTTCCTCTTGGAGTACTGTAGTGCGGTGGAGAAAAGTTAGGATGTCCCGTCTTCATAATAATTCTATTCTATTCTCTTCCGTCGAACGAAAATTCATTCTGACCATTGCGACTAACTGTGTTCCAGGCCAACTTGTGCCCGCTGTCAGCAATTGGACTATGAATGCGTGTGGCCACGACAACAGAAAAGGTGAGCTTAGCCTACACTAGCTATATATATATATATATATCCATTTCATCTATCTGCACTACACTGGAGAACATAAGAATGCAAGAATATTAGGTATTAATTACAAAATTGGCTGCCTATCTCGCTAAGAAATATTTCACCTTTTTCTATACTTTCTGTTTCTCTTTTCCCGTTTTTTCCAATTTTTCTTGTGAATATCGCTTTTCTCAACTAAAACAAATTCAATTTAGAGGTCCAGCAAAAGGCTACACCGAAGCACTCGAAGCACGACTTTTCGAAACAGAGGAAGTTCTTCGCAGAGCCTTACTCTGCGTCACCACCGAAGATCTCGACAGAGCCTTGACAGAAAATCCACTCCTCGGTAGTGTAGCTTCAGGTTCAGCAGCATCAACTTTCTCCCCATCAAAAGCAGTCGTCGCGTTGGATAGAAAGCAAGCTGTCGAGTTGTGGACAAGATGGCCACTGAAATCGCTGGCAGATATACAGAATTGGTGCAATAATGAACAGAGACTACAGAGTCCGGCCACGACAACTGCTGAGTCTACTGCAGTAGCAGATTCACATTCGGCTAATTTTTCTGGTGCCAGTTTGGTTAAGGATCCAGTAGGCACTGTCAATCATGTAAGCTTTCAACAACAAGCAGGCTCCGCGAGTACTCCCAGGGCGCAGAGTTTACCGACGCCGCTGGCCGCGGCTGTGGAGCGGGAGCAACATGATTTGACGATGGCAAGATTACCAGCTGGTGACGGCCAAGGGAGAGGATTTGATATGGAGATCACATCTGCTGAGTCGGATGTGGTGATCGGACCATCAATGCAATACGGTGGTGGCCCGCCGCAGCACATGCGACACAGCCAAAATGAACAGCGTGTACTCTCTCAGAGTCACACTCAGCAATACCAACAATCTAGCAGCCCTCCACCTCAATTCCAACCCCCCTCGCAAATCTCACCGTTGTTGCCAAATCGAAACTCGCCTCCTAGTACGGTGGTTGCCGAAAACTCCTCTCAAAAACCATATAACAACACCGACGACGGAAATCGTCTACCTATGGGTATCACTCGAAAATATCAAGACGATTTGTTTTGGTAGAGAGTTTTGATGGTCCGGATATATAGGTAGATTATCTTGAAGAAAGTCATCGACACAAAATGCGAAGGGGTCGCACTTTCCGTAGAGACAAAACCAGTGTAAGAACAAGCATGAATCATTACACATGCTGCCATATGCAAATTCTCTAGAGAAGAGTTTAGCCCATTGACGTCATTCGACTCTTGTGATACATACATACAAGCGTGTCATCTCTAAAATTCAGAAATTGTACATTTGGACAGAAAAATAGACGACTGCGTGAATTTCCTTTCATGGGCTTGTCTGGTCAAGATGGCAGAAAATTGTTCATGTTCCAAAAGCCGCTCTGGAAATCCTCATCCGATTGAAACAAATTCTCACAGCTCAACTGATTGAAGAGATCTTGCCCATATGTCCCTGTTTGAACACCACTACCACCATTGGGTATTAGCCCCGGTTGTTGCATCCAGTAGGGAGTCATGTCGTTATTGTTGTTGTCAATTCCACCATATTGATTCGATTGTATTCCCGGAGCAGCGTAGTTGTTGAAGTTAGAGGACGCGGTAAAACCTCGATCCTGCTGCTCTCCAACGTCTTCTGGAGGATTGCCAGTATTTTGACGCAACGGAGTTGGATAAGATTCATCTGGCCCATCTGCAAGCCTTTGTCGCTTCGAACCACTTTCGGTTGTTAGAGGTGGTCTACCGGAGTTCTGATTGAATTCTCGTCCGGAACTGCAAGGACGATGACGCTTTTGGGAGGCCAGAGAGTTGGTGAGACTGTCACCGTTTTCGCCATATTGGGATGACGACAAATCATCGACCAAGGATTTGAGTGCTGAATAACAGTACTTGGCTGTTTTTGAAGAACCCCGCATTCCTTTTAGTAGTTGTAGACAGGATCTAATTTCTCTAGCAAATTATAGTTAGCATTCATCATGATGATGGATGATTTGCTCTTTTTCACTCTCCAAAGCACAATCAAACGGAAAGAGGTTCCAAATAATTGTCGGACTTACGGAAAGCCTTTCTCAACTGGGTAAAGTCCTAGTGTGCATGAATATGCCAAAACCAGCCCAGACATCCAGGTGACCGATAGGGTCCCGGGCCATGAGATACATGGCTGGCCAGAAGCCGCCTGGTCCCTCAGAGTTGCGATAACAACCCTACTTGCGCTGATACAAGCTTGCAGGCTCAACCGAAATTCGAGAGAAGATGGATTCAAAGATAAAAAGGGTCTATTGACCAGAAGGATTAGCTGTTGGTAGATAATTGTGAAGAATAGACCAAGTAGGTTCTGGCTTGTGTCACCATTGACACCCTCATTGGCCTTTGGAAGGTCTTGTAATTCCTGAGGAAGAGCGTTCCAGAAGGAGTGAATGTCACTCGTCAGCTCAAGCACATTGCTGTACTGCACTGTTCTGACGTTGAGAGATTTGTGTAGCATTTCCAGAGCACGACCGGTAAGTCGACCGTAAGCAACGTAATTTGCCAACGCCTGTTCTCCTGGACGCTTCTCGTGCGGACTGGTGGTGTGATCTCCAGGATTATGCTGTGAGACGCCCGAAACTGATCTTGGGTGTGGGTATCTTTCGTTTGTGATTGCCGCATCAGGGCCGTCTGAATGGTGCAAAGAGACCTCTGATCGCCCCCGTGGACGTATTTCGTTTGATGCGACAGAAGCGTCAGACTGTGCTTGATCAAGATTTGGATGGCCATCAGGCAGGTGAAGCAAGACTTCAGCTCTCGTGTATTCTGTTGTTGATGATGCTGGATTTTGAACTGGTCGATGTAGCTCGACAGAAGCGGGAAGACACACGTCGATATCAGAATCTTGGATACCTAGGGGTAGGCCAAGCGCTTGGCTAAGATATCTATCCACAGCGTATGCACTCCAAAATATTCTCTTTCTGATGTCTGCATCGTGAGAAGAAAGCTGGGGATATCGACAAGGGCAGCGATGGAGTCCTCCGTGTAAAATAAGTCTGAGAAGTACGGCACTGAGTGTCGAAGCCGCATGAAGCGACATGGTGGCAATTAGATAGAGCTGGCCCGCTAGCAGTGCTTGTAAGACTGGAATGTTATTTCTCACGGCAAGCGAGCATAGTTGTGTTGTAAGTCCGGCTACCGATTTGATAGTGCAAATAGATGGTAAACGGAGGTCTGGTCTGTCTAATGATGCAATGTTGAAGATACACTGGAAAGTAATAGCTCGACATTGTCGATGCCGCCGTTCGGATTTGGTGAGAGGAGAGGTGTCGACTGATTGCTGTTCCGTGTAATATGCTTCAACATCCTCCAGAAAGGTCGGGCCGTGCAAGAAGGGAAATAAGGGATGCCATGCTCGAAAATAGACCAAAATCAGTTTGCTAGCATCTTCGCGTTTTGGAGGTTGACCAATTGAGCGTGTATCAATGCCATAAAGTCGGGAATGCAAGCTGTCCGGACGAATGGCTGGTGTCTGAAAGCCAGAATTTTCGTTCTCATCGGTGTCGATTCCACCTATATATGTTTCCGCATCCGCTCCCTCTTCCAGCGGTAGTTCCTCACCTGGCGAGCGGGCATGACTGATGGCAAAGGCTCGTCTAACAGTGTTGACAAAGAAGATGCCGCTGGAACTTCCTATAAATTTGCTCTCATTCGGGGAGAGTGCAGTCAATGATCCGATCTCGATGGGAGGCACCGCCTCCATCTCTCCGGGTGAGTGAACCCTATCTGATCTGATCTTGTGCAAAAGGTGCTTGCTTTACTGCTGTTACTGAATGATGATGATGATGATGGTATGAGAGATCGTCTTGTCTTGATTGTCTTAGCGAAGCGAACAATTAGAGTTAGGGTTTGATGCCTCGATTGGGTTGTTGTAATGCAATGTAATGTAATGTAATGCAATGCGATTATTATGCGAAGGGAGAGAGAGAAGATGTGAAGATCTGAAGATCTGATATGCCCATCCCCAGTCCCCCGTCCCACGTCTGTCGTTGCTCAGAAATCTTCCCCGCATCTCAGCGAGTCAGCCACTTCCGCCACACTTTTGGGTTGCCCAACCAACCTCAACTCAACAATGAATCGCCTGTAGATGACAATGCGCCAGATAACTCTTAGTCTCTAAAATACATTTACAACGTGGTCACAGAAGAAACACTAGCTTTGATTTGCAACAGGCATGTTGATTTGTATAATTTTAAAGACGGGGGTCTCAAACGGTTCATTGGCATCCGGAGAGTACTCTTTGGAAGAGATGTGAGGTGCAGAGTCCCTGCCTGGTGTACAAAATTGTATGATGTATGTGCCACGGAGTTCTTATATTGTAGGAGTTAAGCAATTTTTACCAAGCCTCGATCTAATCGATGGCATTCTCGAATCTTCAATGCAGAAGCTTTATTTCAATCAGATGGAGGCAACCAGTCACGATTGCAATTCGGGAATACCGTGTTCTGTGACATATAGATTGAAATCGCTTTCAAACCCACGCCATGGACAAAATTGACAAAATGTGCGAAGGATTAGCTTGTAGAAACTAATTACAAAGAGTTTTCTCTCTGTTCAGAATAGAGAGACGAGACGTAGGAAAAAGAAAACAGAACAAGTGCGGTGAAATGATTCCATCAGAATGTATGGTATTGAGATGTGAAGGAAGATTGCATGTGTATATATGTGAAGAAAGATTACAATTGTGATGTCTCAATATTGACATCTATTTAAAGCTTCCCAGTTTCTTTATCTGCTGGCACACCGCCTCTACGACATCATTTGTGCTGGCCGTCCCTTGCAAATCAGGAGTCAATATTCCCGCTTCACACACTGCTTCAACACATGTCATTAATTTCTTTGCTGCCTCTGCTTCTCCCAGCCAGTCTAGCATCTCTGCCGCGGACCAAAAAGTTGCAATGGGATTTGCGACCCCTTCCCAGTGATGTCAAAGGCGCTGCCATGAACTGGTTCAAAGAGTGAAGGGTTTTTGCGTGTGGGGTCCAAGTTTGATGACGGTGCTACGCCTATTGATCCGGCTAGAGCGGCTGCAAGATCCGATAAAATATCCATGTGGAGATTGGTTCCGACGATTGTATCGAGAGATGCAGGATTATTTACCATACGAACAGTCATAGCTAATTAATTCAGTCAGCGTCCGATCCTCAAAGGAATGAGATTCAGCTCTAACTCACCATCAACCAGCATTTTATCCCACGTTACGTCTGAGTAATCCCTTGAGACCTCCAAAGCAACTTCATCCCACAACACCATCCCGTTGCGCATCGAATTTGACTTAGTAACCACTGTCAAGAACTTGCGTGGTCGTTTCTGTGCCATTTCAAATGCAAATCGCATAATGCGCTCGATTCCTACCCGGGTGAAGATGGCCACTTCAGTCGCCGTCTCCCACGGTTGCTTCAGATGTGAGCGTCCGCCTTGACCGGCATACTCGCCCTCTGAGTTCTCTCGAACGAGAACCCAGTCGATGTCTTTATCCCCAAAGCGCCGAAGAGCTGAGTGCGTTCCAGGAAAGGTTCGCACAGGTCGGACATTGGCGTACAGCTGGAGCGGGCCGCGGATTGCGAGGAGAAGTCCCCAGAGGGAGATGTGATCTGTTAGCAAAGTATTAGTACGTTGTTACATCACATTAGTATGTAAGATTCTCATTCTACCTGGAACGTCTGGGGCGCCGACTGCTCCAAAGAGTGTGGCATCGAATCCACGCAGCACATCGAGTACGTTGGGATCGGCATAGCGACCGTGTTCCTTGTAGTACGCCGTTCCCCATGGTATGTGTGTAAATTCAAGGTCGAAAGTTTGGAGAGTCTGAGAGAGTTGTTTGAGAACGGTGATAGCTGCAGCGACTACTTCAATGCCAATACCATCACCAGGCATGGAAGCTATCTTGTAGGATTTTGGTTGAGTTGACGTTGGCATATTGAAGAGATGATCGGGTTTGGCTTGATCTAAGTTGTGATTCAAAGATTCCACAGACGGAAATATATCAATCTCGGTCTTTCATGTCTTGTGAATACTGTCTTGTGAATGTTGCCGACACGGGAAGATCGTCAAGTCTGTCGGACAATCCATACTCCGACATTGTAGACACGAGTCGGCTGAAAGATTAAGCGAGAATAGTTGAACAAAGTGATTCGGCTATATTTCTACCGCTTTTTCATATATGTTCAAACTGTTCAGTAATCCAAAACCTTATTTCGTTGGAAATTGTTCCATGTTGGTTAAATTAAGTCATCGTAAAGTATGGTTTTGCAAATGTCGAGCCTGCGAAACTGTACGCCAAGTTCTCTCTTTGTATCGCACTTGGCTGAGAGACTTGCCATGCCTCCCTGTTCTTCTCTCCAATTTATCAATCTTTCCGAGTGACGAATTTAAAAACTTCAAAAAGGCAATGTTGATATAATTTAAATCCATTTGAGGAGAGAACTTCTTGATTATTCACTAGTTCGTAAATTGCAAATCGGCGTCATGAATGTTCAAATTCGTGAAAAGCTGTGGTTGTTTCCACACACAGATGATCTGCCATATACATCCTCTCGAGGCACATCCTCCTCCGGGATTATGTGAATATCTTTCTAAGATAAGATTATCGTACACTCTACAATCTCAAGCGCAAAAAGCTGCCCCAAAGTTGGTCGTTGAAATGACCCCATACCCCAGATATTCCCCCGCATTCCAAGTACCAATCATCACACGGCCCAGCTTTTCTCCATCTCCTCCACGGTTCCATTATTGTCCGTGTCCATGGCCATGGGGAAAGCTTGGTAAAATAGTTCTCCCAGCCTGGCTTTATAAGTCAGAATCCCAGTCCCTGATTCTTCCTGTCAGTCCTTCATCCATCTTCTCCTTCTACATCAAATCCACGAGTCTACTTCACAATGGCGATTTACAACAACGAGAAGAAAGAGGAAACCGGCAGTGTCATCCATGATGAAATGGTAGGCAAAAATGAGAAGGGCGTTGACACTCTCGACGCCATCGACCCGTCCAATCTTGATTATTCAGGTGCGGTGATCAAACTTGATCCTGTGGAGCAAAGACTCGTCAAGAAACTAGACATGAGGATAATGGTAAGTTCAAAGACCTCCTCTCTCCTAGACCTCTGCTGATCGTGACAATTTAGCCCATACTTTGGCTCATGGTAAGTTTTCTCACGTTGATTTCCTACGGCTCAGGAGCTTACAGCTTCAAAGTTCTGGCTCAACTACCTCGATCGAAATGCCATCGCTCTCGCAAAGCTCGACCACATCGAAAAAGACCTTGGCCTTACACCGACACAATATTCTACCTGTGTCTCCATCTTGTTCGTTGGCTACATCCTAGGAGGAATTCCATCCAACATGTTGATCACACGGGTGAGACCAAGTATTTACCTTGGCTGTGTCGTAAGTTATCATTGATACCACAAGGGAAAACTGTCAAATAACTGTGAGCCTGTTCTAGATGGCGGCCTGGGCTATCGTTTCAACGCTGACTGGAATTTCGAAAAATTTCATTGGTCTGCTGCTTACTCGCTTCTTTCTCGGGATCACTGAAGCTCCATACTACCCGCAAGTCACTCCATCTCTTTCTTTAGTTCAAGCACTGCTAACAACTTACAGCGGTGCTCTTTACCTCCTCTCCATTTTCTACACACGTCGTGAGGTGGCAACTCGCATGGCCGTCCTCTACACTGGTAACATTCTGGCGACTGCCTTCGCAGGCTTAATTGCCATCGGAGTATTCAAGATGGACGGTATGGCTGGACTCGAAGGATGGAGATGGCTATTCATCATTCAAGGACTTGTCACTTTCGTTGTGGCTATCTTTGGCATGTTCTTTCTGCCCGATGACCCACTGGGTAAGATTCGATCATGTCCTCGAAACGTATATTTTTTGACACTACACGCAGTAACGCGATGGTTAACACCAGCGGAACGTATCTTGGCAAATGATCGCATCAAGCGCGACACTGTCGAAGAATCGGGAGAGTCCACTCCTCTTAAGGGCCTCAAACAAGCCTTGTCCGATTATCGTATCTGGGTTTTTATTTTTATGCAACACATGCATCTGGCTTCGAATGGATTCAAGAACTTCGTAAGCTGTCATTCGGAGAAGCTTCGAAAGTTGCTAATATTTTATAGTTCCCGTCCGTTGTCGAAGGTCTTGGTTTCAACCGAACAGTTACTCTCGCATTGACTTGTCCACCCGTAAGTTCACTTTATGATCTTAGAGCTAAAGTCTCGTATTGCAGCTGACAGATTCCCCAAGTACTTCATCGCTGGTGTCATTAGTGTTGCCTGGTCATGGTCCTCTGGTCGCTTCAATGAGCGAACTTGGCACATCACTATCGCCAAATGTATTGCGATCCTTGGTTTCATCCGTACGTTTGATCGTTATCTCTACCCATGCGCGGCGAAGCCTACTGACCATATTTATTCACAGTTGGATTCAGCATCAATAACACCGCAGGCCGTTACGTGTCCATGATCATCTTCTCCATTGGAACATATGCCGTAAACAGTATCATTCTAGGATGGGTTGGATCTACGTAAGTTCACTCTCCCTCCTTTGTTTCGTTTCCATATTATTCATGAACGCTGCTGACGCTCTAGAAAAAATAGTTTTGGACAAACAAAAGAAAAACGCGCTGTCGCTATATCCATTATCGTATCGACTTCGAATGTCAGCTTCATCTGGACGCCTTACCTCTGGACGAATTCATACGGCGGTCGATACACTCTCGCGCTTGCCTCGTCAGCGGCATTTTCGGCTTGCACGGCTATCGCAGCTTGGGTAATGAGAATCATTCTCACTCGACAGAATAAAAAGCTTCGACGGGAAAGCGAAGATGAGACGGTGGCTCTGTATGCATACTAAGAATTGATACAGTGTTGATGTGAGCAGGATCAGTTGCTGGATTGCAGGGTGTTTAGCAAAATGCGTTGATGTGGAGATGAATGCTTTTGTTAAAATCAGTATTGCAATTAAATCGTCTTCCAAGTGCACAATTTCTCGGTATCTTGAAGAAATGTTCACCTGAAATCGCGATACGCCTTTTATGGCAAGTGTTGACTGTGTTGCTTGCGCTTGCGAAGTAGAGTTTCATGAACATGTTGCTTACATCAGACCCTGAAATGCTTGCTGAGGGAGAGAGTCGTCCTTAAGTAGACACACATAAGCCGTATTCTGTGGCGAGCAATAGGGATGTCGAAAAGCGAAACGGGTTTTTTTTCTTCTTCGCAGTTTCATTATTTTTTTGAATCGCGTTCCAGTACATATACAAGTCCGTTAGGGCTCTTAATTTGCCCATTAAGATGAACGAATAATCAAAATGAACATCCTAAAACGATGCTTAGCATCTTGCCTGCTTCTCACATGGGAGGATTGTGCGAGGCACACAAAATTTGATGAAAAGTCTAGAACTACATCGTATTTTGATTCGTCTTAAGTTTAGACTCTTTGATTAAGATTACTCTAGTGGTCTTGTATATGGTCAGCATTCCCAACCTCTTCTTCATCGATAGTCGGTAGGCGGTAGTTTTCCATCTTTCGTTTGTCCCAGCACCTTTCAATTTTAGAGTATATTCAAGGTATCACCAGCATTTTCACTCCAAGTTTTTATCATTCTACTCTTCTCTGTCCGTGATATACTCTCAATTTCCTGCCGTTATTACCAAGTTAAACATGAGAAGAAAAAAGGAGTGAGTCATTCTGTGAGGGGAGGGGTTAAATCCATTCAGATGTTGTTCCCAATAAATCCCGTCAATTCAACTCATAGTGGATTCATTCTCAATTCTTCGCCATGGCAAAACCCACTCTTCCCAAAAAGAAAAATACTCCCAGATTTTTAAGTAATATTTCTCTTCAATCTCATCTCATCCTCACACGCCCCATCGAAAAATCGAGGCCGACGGCGAACGCAAGCGCGGCGGGCCGCCGGCGTGAGCATGCGATCTGCAGCAAGACTTGGGTTTTGGTGCAAGTACATGTGCAATACCTTGTTGTCCCACCACAGTACGGTGGCCCTATTCTTACAGTACAATTTGTCTCCATTATATAACTCTCAACGTTTCCATGTCTCAAAAAAGAAAGTGTTGCAAAGCTAGAAATATATCAATCGAGGCTCCGAGGCTTGAGAAAGATGAAATCTAGTAGCTGCTGGCTCGCCTAAATGGAAAAGGGGGAGGGCAAAGAGTAAACAACTCGCTAAAGTTTACGGGGGCCGGTTAGTGGTGAAGTGGCAATAGCGGGGTTGATTTCAACTAAGGTACCCCACTAGTGTAGAGAAATTTCAATAACATTGTAATTGATTGCGGCCTTATGGAACACTGATATTTCTTTTCTTTTTTCTTCTTTTCCGGGAGTCTCTTTTCTCTTTTATATATATCTTTCTTCACGTATCTATCTATTGACTCCTCCTCTGTGTCTCTCTCTCTCTCTCTTTTTGCCGCCTCCATCCTCCTCATTTCTAAAGCCCTCCAGCAAAAAAATAATCTTACAATGCGTCGCAAACTCACCCTCCACCAGCCCCCTTGGCTCCAAGCCTTCACAGCACGTCTCCCCCCTCAAATCCGCTTCCTCCCCTTCCCAGCCGTGGCAATCATCTCACTACTCATATTCATCAACCTCATCATCTGGGCCGCAGTGGGAGTGGTCCTCCACTATCATACTTCTCTTGCTTCTACGGCTCTCTTATCGTATACGCTTGGTCTTCGACATGCGTTGGATGCGGATCATATCTCGGCTATTGATCTTATGACGAGGAGGTTGATAGCGACGGGACAGAGACCGGTGACTGTGGGGACGTTTTTTAGTTTGGGCCATTCGACGATTGTGATTATTACTTGTGAGTGAGAGTTCATGTCTCTTTGTATTTCTCAAATATATGCATATTGCTTGTTTATTCTGAAATTGCGAGACCTTTTGTGATTTGAGAAAGAACAGAAGAGGGGAGGAAGATATTGATTGTTGATTACAAAATGTTCATGAGTATCAATCACTAACTCTGTATACAAATAAACAGGCATAGTAGTAGCCGCCACAGCCGGCGCCCTCGAAAAGCGCTTCGACGCCTTCTCCAACGTAGGAGGTATCATCGGCACCTCCGTCTCGGCCGCATTTCTCATCCTCCTCGGCATCGGCAACGCCTGGATTCTCTTCGTCCTCATCAAACGCATTCGCGTGATCCTCTCCACACCCGCCTCAACCATAGCCTCCCAAGAAGAAGCCACACCCGGACTAAACCTCGAAGGTGGCGGTTTCCTCGTTCGAGTGTTCAAGAAGGTGTTCAAGCTGATTGATCGACCATGGAAAATGTATCCGCTGGGCGTATTGTTTGGGATGGGCTTTGATACGTCTTCGGAGATCGCGGTGTTGGGTATTGCGAGTGTGCAGGGGGCGAAGGGGACGAGTTTGTGGTTGATTCTTATTTTTCCGGTTTTGTTCACTGGTGAGTTTTGGTCTTTTTATATTTTTCACTGTAAAGTTTACTCCAAACACCCTGAAAAGGGAGAAGAGACTGTGTATAGGAAAAAAGAAAAAGTAATATACTGACATTATGAAATAATCAAAGCCGGAATGTGCCTCCTCGACACCATCGACGGCGCCCTCATGATGACCCTCTACACATCCACCAGCCTCGCGCGCGACACCATCGCAATTCTTTACTACTCCATTGTCCTAACCGCCATCACCGTCCTCGTGGCCGTCGCAATCGGCACCATTCAACTGCTCAGTCTCGCCGCTCATTTCGAGGAGGGAACCCAATTCGCGAAGAATGTGGATGGGATTGGTGAACATTATGATGTTATTGGTGGTGCGATCTGTGGTGCTTTTGTGGTTTTTGGAATCGCGAGTGTGCTGGTTTATGGGCCGTGGAGGAGGTGGGTTGAGAGGGGGAGGCCGCAAGGGGATGTTGAGATGCTTGGAGAGGGGGAGGTGGAGAGGAAAGAGGAGGGTGGTGGTGAGGAGGGGAAGAGAGTTGAGGTTTCTGAGGCAAGGATGTTGGTTTGAGGAAGTGTTTGGAGAGGGTGGAAAATTTGATGAAGATGAAGGGGAATATGAGTGAAAAGATAGAGCGTAGGAGCAACACCTCCAGATCTTCAGATCCAAGTAGGGGAGGGGAGCTCTGGACGAGTACAGCACTGATCACATTGCGACAGTGTTTGCTCGCGGGGAGGGGAGACTCACGCATTCAACCCAAATGGCCTAAGTAGATTTTCTCAAGATAGAAAATAGCCGAGACTGAGATGGAGGTAGCTATGAGACGGTTGTTATCGCCTACTCATAGCAAGAAGATCTCCGTCCTTGGAGAACGCAATGACACCCGAGATAAAACATCGAACGCCGTTGATTTGCCTCTAAACGAACACAGGAGATTTCACATTAATCATAATTCTATTCTTTTAATCTGAATTAAGTTAGCTTCCGAATCTTCTCTCTCGCAGCGCTTCTGCAAGATTCGCGTCGTTCAATCCTTATTCGTACCTCATATCTTCCATCCTGCTCCCTTAAAAAAGAAAATACACAAAGTCCATCTTTTCTAGCTTTCAACTCTTCTCTTTCGCGGCGCCTCTGGAGGATTTGCGTAGTTCTGTCTCGATTCATACTCCATTACTCCCATCCTATCCCCTGCAAAAAAAAAAAAAAGCCTACAAAATCCATCCTTCAGCACCAGCTCCTCTCTCCTCCCCACCTACCTCTCACCCTACCCTCTCACAACCCATCACCCCATCACTACCTCAAACTCACCACCACATAACTCCTTCCCCATCAACCCCATCCCACCACCAAACGCCCCAAACAGCCCACATCAACCCCAACCCCACCAGTACCATTCCAACCCCCAACCCAGCCCACGCCATCCCTCTCCTCCTCCCTCTCGTCCGAAAGCAAATCCATCGATCTTCGTCATATTCAGGAATATACGGTGTTGGAAGCTCAGAGAAGGTAGGGCGTGGCTCGAGATGTTGGAGTGTGCATGTGGATTGGGATGCTGTTGCTACGGGGGAGATGGATTGGAGGTTGGAGTGAAGATCTTGGTAGTGGTGGTAGCGGGAGATGTTGGAGGTGTTAGATGTAGTGGATGTGATTAGGGGAGTGCGTTCGCTGGTTTTTGAGGGATGGGTGGACATTTTGGTTGTTTGATAGGTACTCGAGCGGATAGATTAATAGATTGGCTGATATGATGGGTGAAGTAGCGCAGTTGCTATTTGCGTTTGGTGCTGGAACTTGAACTCTGATGAGCGACTCTCACTTACTGGTTGAGTTCGTCTCGATAGATGGTGTGGATTTGAGATGTATGATGGTGAGAGGGTGAACAATATCTGAGATTGTTGGAGTTGAGATATGTCGTTCAGGTGGTCATGTCAGCTCCAAGAAACGCCAAGCTTGATGTCTCAGTTGCCCTGTGCAGCCCTCACTGGAAATGCGGCCTGGATTTTTGATGGGATGCCCCGAGATTAGCGGGTTTGTCCTCTGTCCCGTGGAGTCGTATCAAAATACAACGTGCTAATTACTTCCAAACTTCGTGGTTCAACTTGTGAGACTCTGTACCAACAATACATCCATTCTATTTCTGTTCTCGTACTTTTCTATCTATCTCTCTAAATTTCCTCACATTTCTATCAAAGCTCTTACATGAAATTTCACTTCTCCACCAACTCTGTGTGCCATCCTGTAATGGCATGAAACTCTTCCACTCCCAAAGTCATTCCAAAATCCTCGTTTAGAACCTTCAACCTCTCCGCCTCGTTCACACAAACCTTAACCACACTCGTTCTTCCCCATCATTCCTCTTCACAACTCCATTAACCAACATCAACTTCCCCACAACCTCTTCCTCCCCGTCACCACCACCACCACTACTACCTTCCCCCTCAACCACCCCCTTCAAAAACCTCACTACCAACACCGTAGTCGTCTGCATATTCGGATAATGCCCAAACGTACTCGTGAAATGATTCATCCCCACAAAATCCGCCATGAAGAACTCCATCTCACTGAACGCATAGAACGCATTCCACTCCTTCTCCACCGAGTTGCGGTACTGATAGATCCAGTATTTAGGCGTGGAGATAGTCTGCTGCGGGATATTGTCGTAGATGAGACGAACTTGTTGCGATCCTAGATTGGTGCTGATGAGATCTGGGATGAGTGGGAGGGGTTTGGTTGGGCCGTCGCCGCCGAAGGCTACATCTGACATGTATTTTTGGCCGTTGGGAAGGGTGATGATGTTGACGAGGTGGACCCTTTTTCAAGTATTGATTAACTTTCCATCATTTCAAGTATACTTATCATACTCGAGTAACTCAAAAACTCCCCTCGAAAAACAGATTCAATTCCATTCAATTTTACATACCAACCAGTATACAACTTTCCCTCTGGCACCCCATCAACTCTCGGTCTAATCCTCACACCCGCAGTATAAACACTAAACCCCGCTGCCTTCAATATGTTATTATAGAGTAAATTCCCCTCCATACAATAACCTCCTCGTCCCTGGGCATTCCCCACAATCTTCTGGAATTGCGCCTGGGGATCGAGCGAGATAGAGCGGTGGTGCGAATAATGCAGGTCGAGATTTTCGTAGGGAACGGCTGCGATTTGATGGAGATGGAGTGCGCTGAGGTAGGCGATGTCGAGGGGTGGGTGCGAGGTGTGCTGGTACTTTTTGGGGAGACCGACGTAGGCCTCCCATTGGGTTAGTTGGTCGAGGGTGTATGCTGATGCCATGTTTTCTGTCGTAATAATTGAGAAAAATGGTTCAGATTGAGAGCAGAATGTTGATATCTGTTTTGAAAAATTGTTTGTGAGTTTTATATTTGGTAGAATTGTGATCGTGACTCACGGGACTTCGCGACCTGGCCTGCTGTTTGCTTCGCGTGGCTGTTGATGGTTGCTGCAAGACCCCACTTTTGATATTGCGACATTGAGTTGATTTCGTTATCTATTGGTTATGAGAATTGTATCTATGTGTGAGTTAGACTACCTATCAAATAATCTTTTCTATCGGACGTCTTCTAGTAAAACTTTTTGAGGAGTTGTGTTACCTCCCCTCCTCCTCACCTCGCTTAAATCGAGATCCCCTCTATCTACCTGACAAACGGGTCAAGGGGTAACGCAACGCAAGGATTGGTTAGATTCCAGGTTGTTTACCTAGCTCCGAAGTGTCGTCCTGTCGAAAAGCTTTCCCAACCTTCTTACAAAACGTATGGAAATAGATACGATGGCAAGTTAGACTATAACATGGAGAAATAGAAAATCTTCCGCGCACTTGTGACGCAGTGCTCATCAGAACGGGCTGTTTCTTCCTTGAAGGAGAGAAGACTTTTTCCTACCGAGAAATCTGCAAATGAATCTCTTTAATCATCCAACACCGAGAGACATATCTCGAATTAGTCCTTTTCCAAATGGGAGGAAAAGAAAAATATAGAGACTACCTATATTGACATGCGAATGCGAAAAGGTGGCAAGCGAACGTTCTGGCATTCGAAGTATTGGTTTTTTCTCTTTTTGAGGGGGGGGGTATGCAGTCGATGTTGAGATGGGCACAATTTCGAAGGAAGAATGCAAGCAGAAATTGATGAATCGAACACTTTGGGTGTGTTTGGTTGTTTAGATATAAGAAAAAAAGTGACAGACTCCAGATCATTAGGATGCTTGGCGAAGCCCTCTCTGCCAATCACAGGCCGGATGTCTAGCACACCATGAATTTCACATCTTCTCGTACACGCCCTTGATTCAAAGTCCTCTCTCCATCATCAACAAAAGCTCTTTTCAGCCCTAACTCAACACATTCTCTGTGAGCGTCATTCTTTGATGAGATATATCCACTATGATTTCCTGATGAAAATCTCTTCACGTTTCAACGGCTCCATCGTCATTTCGGGTGTAGTAGGATGGTTGGTGAAGCGGAGATGGATACCTTCCACGGAGGTTACTCATCATATAGAGTGGATTATTGCGACACTTGAAATCAACAGCACGTACCTATGTACATTCAATACACAACGGAGCTCGCCTGTCCATATCTACCTACGTAAGTTATCCTTCGATATCCATGGCTATCAACGGGAGAGGAGAGATACATACAAATTCAGCACAACCTCCGTCAATACCTGACCACGTGACCGATCTCGATCTCAACAACTTCGAGCAATACCCTGTTTTGGACGAAACGTCTTTTCGGGTTCGGATGCTGTCTGATTGGCTCGTAGATACGATACAATACAGACTGGCGGTGAAGCTGGTTGAGCTTGTGTTGTGCGTTAGGGTTACATTGGGTAAAATCATACTTTCACAAGTGTGTTGTTGGTTGTGTGTGCTTTGCCTATCTGCAGTTGAAGTTGTCACTTCGGCATGTATGCTGCGAGTGCATTATCAAACTTCCTGAACAGGCGCGGGATATCATGTTCCTTTGTTTCTTCTTAGAATCTCGCGATTATTGCAATTATTTCGTCGCTGTGTATTGGTTTACATGTTTGAAATATCTCGTTTTTGTTTTTTCGCTTATTCATAAAACCACTGTTCTAATCTCTCCCGTTGCCAAATTTCCTATTTCCGTTCATTATCTCCCTTCAACTCCATCATCATCACATCTCGATCTTTCCTCCGGTACTTCCACAGCCCTCAAAAAACAAGCTCACTCTTCTCTCTCTCTCGCGGCATAGAATTCCTTCCAGAAGCCTTCCCAACTCGTCATACACACCTCCGAGCTCTGCAAGCGCAATGCTTATTCACACAGAGTAATCCGGGGTAGCACCCAGCACGGTACCACCACCACCGGTCTACGAACCAACCAACCAGTTGAATTCCAAGAACGTGCTGTAATAATCCACATAGTAATCCACATCTTTTCTTCCTGCGCAGTCAGCCCAAAGCATCATTTGATCCACCCAGTGCATCATCCATTCACGTCGTTCACTTTCCGCACACATCTTCGTAAAGTGGTACTCTGTATGTACCGTATGTGCCGGCGATAGGGTGGATACAGCCCGGCTCAAGTGTCTCTCTTAGTCTGAGCTCGGTCTCTTTCATACCTATGCGTTGCTTTGTTGTGGTTTTTGGATATGCATCATAATCGGTCTGTGCTGAGCGATATGATGTGGTTCATGGCATGGATGGATCATGGATGGCTGCAGGATGCGATACGATACGACGTGCTCCCGTTATCTGATGTCTCTGATGTTAAAGGTAAGGAGGGAGGAGAGAGGTGTGGAAGATATATAGGATGGATCAATCGACGGAATAGATTTTTTTTTCTCGATATCTCATCATCAGCCAAAACATCCTCACTCACCTCCTCGATCAACTTTTTTATCTGATACATACACTTCGCACAACATCACATAACATCTTACCTAAACTCATCAACGCACGCACATTCATCTCACTCAAGTACTCACTACACCCACGCACAAACCAACCACATCAACCACATCAACCAACCACATCAACCGTATCAAACCTCTACCAACCCCATCAAACCCCACCAACCGAACCCTTCCACCACCTTCTACCTCGTCCTCAAATTTTTCAAAAAATGGCAGTCTCACAAATCTACACCATCGCCAAAGTAGCGCGCCAAAAGCTCCTCACCGAAGCGCGCGCCGATCAACACAACCTCCGCAAACTCGTCGGTCACGCCAATCTATACGATGTTCTCCTTCTCGCATATATGGAGCATCAGAAAGAGACGGGAGATGGACCTTTGAAACTTGTTTGAGAAAGAAAAGATTTTGCTTGAGAAAGAGAGAGAAGAGATGTAATTGTTGTTGTTGTTGGTTACGATAGGGCAGGGGTTTTTTATTTGGATGTTGGGGTGTGTATGAAAAGGTGTTGGATTATGCAGATGTTATTGGACTATAAAAGTTTGTGGGATTTTTGGGTCGCGGAAGGAAGGCGATCTCGAATGAAAGAGGGGAAGTTCAATAGGTACCCAACACCACACACCCAACCAACCACAGCAACTTCTCTCGAGACTATCCTTCATCGGAGAGGCTTCATCTGAAAGGGTAGACACCCTGACAAGGAACAAGCAGCGTCGAGAGATTTATTTGGGGCTCAACTGCGGCGTTTCAGTTGATGGGAAGAGAGGTTCTTGGGATCAAGAACAGGAAACAAAAAGCAAGCGTTGATTATATGGTTTTGGAATTGATAGGATAGATGGATGGATTCAAATGGGTATAGATGGATGGGTATAGATGAATGGTTATAGATGGATGGGTATAGATGGATGAATAGGCGCAAGGGAACTCTGGAGTCGCGGTTTGGTTTGAACTTTTTTGCGTTGGCGACTCGGCGTATGATAGATGGGGTTTTTATTAAAGACGGATGGGTATAGACGGAAATGGATGGAATAGAAAAGCTCACTGCATGATGGGATGGGATCTAGAGTGGATAGGAGTCACCGGAATGTGTATTTGTTTATTGCTTTCTTTAATATAGATAGACAATAGATATAAAGGTTATATGTAAGATTTATATAATTCCCCAACCTACCTACCTTACCTAACGTTCTAAATCAACCCGGCCTTCTGCCGAAAGAGTAGACAGATAGAATATACCAAGAAACTTCGCTGTCGAAAAGACTCCCAACTCCATTGTTTTTTTCTCCCTTTCTTCCCAAGGAAGAGAGTATCGTGTATTCCAGAATCGATACCCAAAACGAAAAAAACAAATCCAACCCGAGGAACAAGGATCTCTCCAAATGCCTACGACTCTCTCCAAAGCCACTTCTCAAACTCCACCTTCCCCAACCCTTCGGCACATCCCCAACCTTACTCTTCCACCCAGTTCTCAATCCAAAACTATCATGTTTCGCCGGCTCCCCCACAAACCCCTCCATCTCTTTCACATCCGTCCCATCCACCCCAGCCGAAATCCTCTTCGCATCACAATACCTCCCCAAAAACACGCTGGCACGCGCCTCATCGCCATGAAAATTGCACACCTGGAAACAATCATACCACAGACGACTCAGCCGATCATCCCTCACGCCCTCCTGCTCGAAGATATCTTTGAGAGATCTACAATTCTTCAGAACCTTCCCGGGTGAGTTCTTGACAGTTTGACTATCCCCAATCGTCGCATCGAGGTTAGCCGCGCGTATTAAGCGCGCATCGGACGCTTTGAGGAGGGTGGGAGGGAGAGAGCATAGCTCACAACGACATTCAAAGCCGAAGTTATTCTTGAGTAATTCCTTTCTTGTGGCTGAAGGGCCGCCAGCGAGATAGCTCAGAGTGACTTCTTCACCTTCTTTGATCTCGCGAACGGCGTAGACGGTTTCTTGACCACGTGCGACGTTCCAGGTGTGCACGGCGTTGGGGAGGCAGGAGTGATTGATGCGAGAGATGTTCTCGAAGACGCCGCCGACGTCGCTAGAGGCGCCGAGGGGGTAGCCGTTGGAGCGGATGATGTTTTGGAGGGGGGTGCCTTGGCCTGGGTAGTTGTTGTGGAGGGAGAGGAAGGCTCGTTGCGAGGCTTTGGGGAGGGCGCGGAGGGCGCGCGCGAGGTCTGATTCGATTGTTGTGCCGGATTGGATGACGGAGGTTGTTATGAGGGGGGTTTCGCTTAGGATGAGTGTCCCCGGAGTGATGCTTTGGAGCGCGATGAGTGATTTGCCTTTTCCTGGGACGGGGGCGATTTTGTAGAGAGGAGGTGTTGATGTTGATACTGTGCTTGGAGGGGTAGTGGCATTTGCATCCCCATTTTTGGATTGTGCTGATTCGGGTGTGAGAGGAGCCATTGTTGATTTTAGGACCGATGCAGCCTGGTGTTAATTTCGCGATAAAGACAAGATATGGATCTATTTATGGATGTAAATTTCTAGGGAGTGAGATTTAGAGAGAGGCCACAGAGATCTTTTTTTTATGCACATTGATAGCAAGAACTTTACCAGATTTTCCGGGGTGTGGGACTGTAGATTGACGGCCATTCCAAAATTGGTAAGTTAATCGAGACGGACCACCCTGAGTCGGCGTTGGCGCGATATCATAGGCGGCCATTTTCTCCGACCACTAGATTTACTGGAAGACTTGACGGTTCCAACTGTAAAGCTCTTCCCACGCTTAAAGTAAAGAAAGATATCAAGATATCAGACGAAACGTGGATTGGACTGGATGTGGTTGGGTTTAAGCGAAGGAAGGTCGTTGGGTTTGGGTGGGAGAGGGAAGTAGGCTAGTAGAAGAAGCACTTGTAGATTTGGATTCTTGGACGAATCAGTTGGTGCACGGTACTTGAGGAAGCCAAGGTTCAACTCAGATTGAATTAAGTCTTTCTTGCCTCCAAAGCTTGAAGTTTTCCATTGTTTTTGGTGATTTCGTGACATGGATTGTAATTTCAACAGACGGAAATCTTTGGTTTTCTGTCACTTCGGCCACAACCACAACAAACACAACGATTCTCTGCAGCTGACCACTCGGTTTCTATACTTGTCATCAGCACGAATCATGTTTGAGATGGGAGACCAGAACGAACTCACTGTCTGCGACTTCATGATTTCTGAGGTTGAGAGAGAGACTGTGTGTGAGGCCAGAATTGAAATCCACAGGAATCCGGACTTGACCACCACACTGGGCAGCATTGATTCCACAGTGGCGTTGCTTCATTCCAGTAAACAAAAAGCAGGCTTGCCCATCATGTCAAGAAAGACTGCCACGAGACTCACGAGAAATCCGATTCATTCGACGAGGCAAAGTCGAGGCGATATCTACCTACTGTACCTACCGATGTACCTATGCTGTTCTGTCATGTTGTTGTGTTATGCTGTGATGTGTTGTGTGCCGATCCCCCCAACTGATGAGGCCTCCCAACACAAACTGAATCGGGCCAAGCGCGACACGTGAGGCTTTTGATGTCCCACCCCACTTTTCTGACCCCGTCTCCAATCTGATTGGGTTAAAATTGAGGCCTCCCAATCCCCACCGTGGGCCGAATCTGCCTCTCCGACTGCCCCTGATGAGCGAGGCTGCCTCTCCCTCTCCACGACCTCCCTCTCTCTCTCTCTATTTGAGCTCTCAACTTCCACCTCATCTGTGCACATTCTCTGTGACACAAACCACAACTTCCCCCCCATCGCATGAAAGGATCCCTCAGAGGATACCTAGGATGTCTGACATCTTCGAGAACATCACCTGTCTTCTCGCCCTCCTCAAGTTCAGCTGTGTCGACGCCTATCCCGGCGCCATCAAGAGGCTTCAAAAGCAGCTTGAAAGCCTTCAAAAGTCGCTCGAGAAGCATCTCGGTGCCCCTTCTCTCGCCCATCGACTGCAGTTACGCCGTCTGATCATCGCTTATCACGATATCTGTCGTTGGCGTCGTATCTGTGTGAAACAGATCCCCATCACGAGCAGGCCTCCGCCTCACCGTCGGCGGAGATCCTGCAGCAGCTTGAAAAATCCTCGGCCACAGCCATCCATTCTTTCAGAACAACTCTCAAGATACTCCGTGTCAGTTTGTGGATCCCCGAGATTTGGTTCTTCCTAAATCGCAAATCAACAACTTTGAGCCAAAGACTACCACCACAATTTCTGAGCTACCTTGCTCGGACGCCGATAAATATCCCATAATTGACTTTACTTCTGAGCTAGATGTACCAAGTGTACACAGTTTAGATGGCCTGCAATACCTAGAAAACAATGACGCAGTAAGAGTGCCTCCACTCCAAATGGAGACTTTTGCATTGTATGCTAACAGGCGTCATACAAAGTTCTGGCTAGTTGACAGCAACGAAATAATATATACCACCATACCTCAATCCACCATTCCAATATCACCAGCACCACTATCACCACCACCCCAGGATTCATCAGAGTACTCTTCCCCTGGTGACACCTCACCCTCATCAACCTCAGTCTCACCAAGATCCATCACACCAAACTCTCCTATCTCCCCCTCACTTCTTCACTGCCAGCACCCAAGCTGCAACAAAACCTTTGAGAGAAAATGGGAATACAAGTAAGATTGACTCATCTCTCCCCCCCCTTCTCTTCTGTCCCTTCCCTACTCACACATTTATCAGTAAACATCAGAAATCTCACACCAAACCGCACAAATGTCACTTTCCCAAGTGTGGAAAGGGCTTTGCTTACAAGAAAGACCTTGATAAGCATCAAAACGCACGACACCAAAGGATGACGTCTTACTTTTGCTTCTTTGAAGGCTGCAAATATGCCAAGGGCGGAGGAGCGGCCGGTGGAATTCCGAGGAGAGATAATTTTAGCCGGCATTTAGAGAAGGTGCATGCCTTTACCGGGAACTTTTAATTTTGTGTCCATTGGGGTGGAGGTGGCAAAGTGAAGGGTTGTTTTCTTGGAGTTTGTGGTTAATTTTTTGGTTCTTCTCATTTAAATTTGCGTTTTTGGGGGTTGTTTCATCGTTTCTGGCGCCCGGAAGACCTAGGTGCCTGCAAGGGATGCGAACATAAACTGCTTGTCAATTTCATCGTTCGAAATGTTTTTGAAGATCTACGTCTCAGAAAGTAATATATATCAACCCAATATATCCTGCACTTCATTTCACCGTTCTCAGTAATGACCTACCTCCCTTTTCAGTCTATTTCTCAGTTCCGTGTTGGGTGGTTTCTGTTGAAAAGTTTCATTGGTCAGGACATATGGATCACGTGCGCCTAACGATGTGTGCTCTGTGTCCCTTCCCAACTCAAGTAGCCTCCTTTCAATGTGATAGTCATTATGCATGGTTAACCTACAAGAACAAGTCAACCAGGTGTTTTCGATGATCAAACCAAACATTCCACACCATTTACTGAGCATTTCCATGCAATATTAAAATCTCCACCTACTCATCACATCACACATACAGATTGTATCCACGAGCAACCGCTAGTTGTCTTTTGCAACTCATTCTCATCTTTCCCCGAATGAACTTGATCATTTTTGAAATACAAATCAGTTGGACGCGCTCTATCTGGAAGTACCTCAGAACATCGAAAGCTCATCTATAAAATGAAATAATGTAAATGAGGTGATTGCTCCTACAGCGACTGAACTGATTTTAAGGTTTGGGGCTCGATCGCTCATTCCTAAATTTTTTCTTCAAAGATATCGTGAAGTTCGAGAGCAATATTGATTCTTTCAATGCTTGGCATGAGAACCAAAGGTTGAAATAATCCATCCTTCAACCTCTCTTATGCTCACCTGCCTAAAATTCAAAACAAACTTATATTTCCCCTTCAACCCTTTTCACGGCTTACCTAACCAACCTTTCAAGATATATATTTCCCCCTTCCTTCAACGCCACCAAAACACGAATACGACGCAATATGAATCCCCCTCCGCAGCAGCCTACGAGATATCGCCCCCTTGGTGGAAGAATGTTGAATGTTGAACCCCGCAGACCTTCTCGACGGCGTCGTTTCGATTTGAAACTAGAAGAAGCAGTGTCTGCTACGTCGATGATAGTGATGGTGATGATGGTGATGGCCATGGTCATGGTCATGGTCATGGTGGTGATGACTTTAAGATAAGTCCTGTGCCGTGGGAGATGGGAATGAGGAGAGATAGGATTAAGGAGGAGTTCAGCAGGTCGATAAGCGTGAGCTTGCGTGATGATCGTGGAGTTCATAAGGAAGAGGTGAGAGGTGTGAGTGTAAGTCTGCAAGGTGGAAGTCAAGAGGAGCAGCACTTTCGAAGGTCTACGACTGTCAGTCTGCAAGAGCGAAGAATTCCAGAGCAGCAATATCGAAGATCTACGAGTGTCAGTCTTCAACAATTCACGCCTCATCAATCTCGTCCTCTGCTTCCATCTCATCATCGGAATACAATCCGCGACGGCTTTGTACAAGAGTCAGCAAGCTCTTTCGCACCGAACTTGCCTTACCGAGCTATCAAACCTGATATATCATCCGACGGGTACAGTTCTCATATCTCAAAGCCCCCACTAGCTTCTGCCTCCTCTGTCACTTTATCTCAAAGTCAACTGCTTCGACGCATTACCCCTAGTCCTTGGAGAGACGCTACTCGCACCAGTGACAACATCGACGCCGTTCGCCTTCAAAATCAGTTGAATCCTTATCATTCGCGACTCGAACCTTTACCTCGACGAGAAACCTCAAGATTCAGTAGTCCTTCACATTCTCAAAAAGCATCTCTCAACGGAAAAGTTGAAGGTGAACTTGAGCAATCTGATATTGATGAAAGAAGCGATAGGAGCCAAATACAACGCTGGCGACGAGATAGTCTTGAAGAGACCTATCCAAGAGAGTCGAAAGAGATTGACGTGCAATCTCAGCGCAGTCAGTACTCAGGAGAACATCACAAGCAAAAGCACCAAGACACCATCTCAAACAACACGAGCGAACGCACATTACAACTAGCACCATCTCCATCACCATCTCCATCTCCATCACCCATTCAAAAATCCATACCTCTAAAATCACGCTTCGGCCCTACCATCCCATCCCAAGTACCACCAAAACCCACCACCAAAAGACCTCACTCCTCAATCACCACCTCCTCCAATCAAACCCCTCCCACAGCTCCAATCCAGAAGAAACTAAAATCCTCTAACAATCTTACACCTACCATCAAACCCCGACACCAACCTCCAAACAACCCACTCCACACCCCGAAATCCAACGTCAACTCAAGGCCGCCGCAACCATCATCGCGCGCGAAACCTCGGGAAAAGACATCCTTCTCTTCGGCGAGGTCATCGAGACCCCCTTTGAAATCCAAGCTCGTCTCGCACGAGAAAAACACACTCAAGAATCCACACGTCTCGCCAATACCGCCAAAAAGAAAGCCGCGGACTCCAAAGCCGAAGCCAAAATCGCTCGCGAGCTCGAGAAGGTAAGGAAGGCTGCTGAAGAGGTGGAGCGTGTGAAGAGGGAGAAGGAGATTGAGGAGGCGAGGAAGAAAGTTGTGAGGGAGAAGGAAAGGAAGAAGATTCTGGCGAGGGAGGAGAGGGAGTTGGAGTTGAAGAGGCAGTTGGCTGTGCAGAAGATTGAGATGGACAGGTTGAAGGTTGAGAAGGAGAGGTTGGAGAGGGAGAGGGAAAGGGAGAGGGAGAAGATGGCGGGCACAGGGACGGGGTCGGGGTTGGGTTTGCAGGTTGATGCTGGTGCTTTGGCGGAGATGGCGAGGAAGAGGGAGGTTGCGAAGAGGCAGGCTACTGGGTTGAGTGCTTCGAAGATTACAGACACGCCGAAGGAAGATGAGAATTCGTTGTTTGTTCCGGAGGTATCGCCATCCAACCTGTCTGCACTTAAGAACGCTGCATCAATATTCGCGCAGGCAAAACCATCATCATCTATCAGACCTGTCGAAGGCTACCATACACTCGCTCAAGAAGCTGCAGAAGATAAGAGGAGAAAGGAACAACTAGATGCTATGCGACAAGCAATGCAAGCTAAAAACAGAAAAGAAGCTAGCCGACATGCAGCTGTCGTTGCAGCACAGAATGAAAAGGTCAGGCTCGCAAAGGAAGTTGAGGCACTGAAACAGCAGAAGCCAACCTCTAAATCGGCGAAGAAACCTCGTCGTCCGTTTATGGATTCGGATGATGAAGATGATCTTGTTGGTGAGGGTGGTGATGGTGTGGTGTTTGGTGATCTGATTATCGAATATCCAAGTACTCCTGTTGCTGCTGCCGTTACTCCTGCTGCTACCCTCACTCCTCCCGAAACCAACATTGCAACTTTCACAACAATTACCCCAACCCCCGCCATCCAGAAGAATCCAACTCAAGCAGTCCAACACTCCACAAACATTCAAAGAGCACCTTCAGCATCCTTCACAAGGGCCGAACAAGATTCCCCAGAAAGCACGCGAACAGCGACATCAACCCAACCAACCTCGCCTGATGATACATCTAACAAGCCCAAGACCAAGCCTATCGATGGAGACAAGGCCCGAAATATATTCAAAGAACTACGAGCGAAACAGTCAAAGCAGCTTCGAAAAAAGCGAGATGATGATAGGGCTCGTGAGAAGAAACGGAATGAGCTACTCGTGGAGGCTCAGAAGCATGGAGTTACTCTTACTCAGGGGGAACTTGATGCCCAGATTGAGGCGTTTATGGAGAAGCGAGAGGTACGTGTTCTTGACAACTGATAACTCCCTTTCCTTTTCTACTCATCTCTAGGGAGAAAAAGGAAGAAAAG
The DNA here is from genome assembly GCA_031472005.1 of Tetracladium setigerum. Taxonomy (NCBI): domain Eukaryota; kingdom Fungi; phylum Ascomycota; class Leotiomycetes; order Helotiales; genus Tetracladium; species Tetracladium setigerum. Next base: position 838,105 of record PZJY01000008.1, on the reverse strand, counting down.
GAAAACCAGGGCGTAAGGATGAGTGAGTGGCTAACAAATAAAATAACAAAACACAGGCGATTCGCAAACGCCGAGCAGAACTCAGCCAAATCAAACTCGCTCATGAGAAAAAAGCGGCATCATCAGGTGTATCGACTGCGAATAACACCAATAAGCCTTCATCACCAGCATTTAATCGAGCAACCACAACCACCACCACTGCAACCAGATCCAAAGTACCAACTCGCTCGGCCGAGCAGGAGAAGCGACGGCAATTATCGCTGGCTCGAGGCACGAAATTCGCTTGTAGTGCTGCGGCGCTGGTTAGTACTACGGGTGATCTATCGGGGAGTGAGGAGAGTGAGGAAGATCCTGATGAGTTTCCCGTTGAACCTGTGAAGTATGGGGGCAATGGTGGAGAAGTTGTTGATGGTATGGATGTTGATGTGCATGTCGAGGCTGAGACTGCAGTTGGAAATGACGAAGAAGAGGAAGAAGATGAGAGTGATTCGGATACCGGAACCTTGCAAACAAGAACAGCATCTCTGCCCAAATCACAATACCAACAACAAGAAGCAGAAGGAGATTTTTTTCACCAAACCGCATCACATCCCTTTTCCTCATCCACATCCTCCACCACCTCCTCCTCTTTCACTCCCCTAAACAAAAATCGAATCCACATCTACACCATCACCGAAAGAAAAACCACAAACCACACTCTCCATGAACCAACCATCATCGCCACCCTCATCTCCCGCGACCAAGCCAACCAACGCGCATCTGAGAAAATGAGTCGGTACCGCGATAAATACAAGACCAGCTTCCGTTCCATCTTCCGCGAATCCCACAATAAATGGCAGTTATATTCTGCCCAGCTGTGGATTTCGGGCGCTGATAAGCGTGACGGTATCGCGATCTCGGTAACGAGGAGGCTGGAATCGAGTGCTGAGTTGGAGAATTTCGATTATCTTGATTTTCAGAAACTTTATCCAGCTAGGTCGTATTTTGTCTCTGTGACAGTTGTGGGCCCGTTGACGAGGATGTTGTTGAGCTATTGGTTGGTGGAGGGGTGTTGGAGGAGTTGTTGGAGGGATCGAGGGAGAAGGGAGGGGTCGAGGGAGATGAGAAAGGAGAGAATTATATGGCCGTGAGAGAGATAACAACCCTGGTGCCTGGATACAACTTCGGTAATGTGAGTGATGCGAGTTACGCGGCGTGTGAGTACGCGCTCAAGTTGTTGAAACCGACCACACCGAATCTTCATCATTTCGATACATATGACAATGAGATTCAGGACCTGATTAGGGAGCATAGGGATCAATGCAATGGGAAGAGTGGTATGGGGGGTACGGGAGACCCGTTTGAGATGGAGACTGATATCGAAGAGGATAAGATCGTGTGGATGAGGCCGCTGAAGAAGTTGACGGTGAAGGTTGTCGGTTATGATATGGGAGGGGCTTTGAATTAGTGGTGGTGGTGGCTGGTACGATGGAGAGAGGCATCAGGAAAGGAGGAAGTGGCAAGGGGAAGGACGAAAAGGTATGGGAAAAGGGGTATTCGAAGGGCAAAGGGAGAAGGCAACGAAGACGAAATGAAGGAAGGGGAAGGAGGGATGAGGCGCGGGAAAGGGCAATTGCAACCTGCAAAGAAACCAAGAGAGAAACGCATCACGGAGTGTTTTCACTTGATCTCTATCTCATCCACTATCATCTATCGTATCTACTTTTAGATTAAGCAACCTAGCGAGATTTCTTGCGTACGATTTAAGACCAATATTCATCGGATATTTCACCGCAGATGATCACAATTCCATTACATTCCATTTCATTGCTCAAAAGGTAAAGAAACTCGAACAATAAGCAATACGCGAAGAAAATAGAAGAATGTCATTCAATACGAACATCCCAAAACAACACATAAAAAATATCAAAATCCGTCAGTGCTCTCTTTGATCCGCATAATCGCAAAAAAATGACTTTTAATGCTTACTCGGCTTCTCGACTCTCCAAGATCAAGAAGGAGGTTATGCAATAGACTGGTGGGAATACTGCTAAACACAATTCCCTGTGGTTCTTGGGAGTGAGAAGATTGGATTTTCATCATCCGGGATATTTTCCTTTTGCTCTCGTGAAATTCTCGTGGGGATCTTGTGAAGTTTCAAATGAAAGTGGAGATGAGGGAAAATATTGTAGAAACCACGCAAAGAAACGTACTGTACAGTGAACTAACAGACAGACGAAGTGGCGATAGCAAAAGCTTCATTTTTTTTTTCTCTTGATATTCTATCTATGACAGAGAGGTAGATAGATCACTTGTGATGCTTGCCAGCCGAAGCGCTGACGAGCTTCTTCTTGACCTTTTTAGGGATCTTTTCTTTTCGCTTTTCGGACTTCTCTTCGCGGACGGCTTTTTTGTGTTCCTGTGAGGGATTAGTTTGTTGTTTAATGCGTTCGCAGCAAGGGCGATTGAATTGAAAACAGGGGAGAATGTTGAAATAAATGGATGCGTGATGCGTATAATACCTTCTTGACCTCCTTATCCACAAACCGCTTTCCACGCGGCGTTCCCTTCTCAAACCGACTTTCATAATCAGAGTCCTCGGAATCTTCACTCCCGCTCAACCCCACTCCACCATCACTTCCCTGCTCCTCTGCTTCTCCATCTGCTTCCTCCCCACTCGATGGAACCACCTTATCTGCTAGCAAATTTCTGTAAACAAGGTCGTTCTTACCGCCTTCACCAATCTTCTGAGCATCGCGCTCCATATCATAGACTTGGTCGAGCGTTTGAGGCATATATTGGTTTCGGAAAACTTCCGTCTCGACTTCTCGCTTGGCAACTTCCTCTTCATTCTCCTCCACCGCAGGACGATCCACGAACAATTTCTCCAAAGAAGTACTTAAAGCGGGATCTTGGACTGGTTCCTTATTCGACGTGATGAAATCGAAAATGGTTTTCTCGGCCAATACATCCACGCCTTTCCGTCGGAAGAAATCAGACACGTTTTTGATATCCATGCGGAGGAATTCTGTCGAGCGGGGATGATCATGTTCAACACTTTGGGAGACATCGATGATGTAGAGCTTGTTGAGGTGATAGAGGACGTTGTATTCGCTCAGATCTGCATGGACGAGCTTGCACGTTTGGTACATGCGACGCATGAGCCCGAGGAGTTGGATATATAGCAATCTCCATTGCTCATCTACATCTTCTCCCTGCAACTCCGCATCTCGAAGACGAGGAGCAGCCCATCCTTTCTTGTCGCCCAGGAAGCCCATTACCAGCACGTGGAGACGAAGGTAGACTGGCTCAGGACATGGAATGCCAGCGAGGTATAGTCGCTTGAGATTTCGAAATTCCTTCTCAGCCCAGACTTTGACCATGGCGCGGTTGTTCCCTTTGTTGTAGCCCCTCTGAAACGATGTTCACCAGTGACATAGCGATCTCGGTCTTTGAAGACTAAAATGCTGGTCTTGTAGACTTTGATTGCGCGGTGGGAAGGAGGGCTTGATGGGTCGTTTGATTGAGTGGTGAGGGCGCCATAAACATTGGCTTCCTTTCCTGTACTTAAACAGCCATTGACTTCCGATACCACTCCTCTATTGATCATCTGCAGAAGGATCATTCTTGTTCGCGGATCCAACACTTGCTCGCTGGTCGCTCGATCCGACTTGTCCTTGCCATGTGTACGTTCCCTCTCACCACCTCCTCCATCCAGCCGAATCTTTGCAGCATGTTTAGCTAGACTGGATATTTGATCGTCGACGCTGGATTTGGTGTTTGCGGCAGGCTTTTGAGAGTTGATTCGAGGAACATTGGTAGCGGTAGAATCGTTGAGTTTTCGTTGACGGTTGTAGGATTTTGTGAGGTCACCAGAACCGTCAAAGTCTCCGTCTTCAAAATTTGTGTCGTCCTCCTCCTCGAATAGGTCATCGTAGGTTTCATCCTCCTCGTCGTCTGCCGTATATTCGAGCCCCGCGGGGTGGCTGGGATGTTTGCAGAAGACGACTCGTAACCTTGGTTCGCGACGTAAACATGTGTAGGTGTTTGGCCGCCTGCAATAGCGGACACAGGAATAGAGGAATCCGACATTTTGAAGGGCGTAAACTCTGTGCTGTGGTGGTTGTCAAGTCGTAGATTTTGACAATTGCCCCACCATAGGAATTTCAGAAAGTCTGCGGGCAGAATTTCCAGTGGAAGGCGAGACGGCGGGCGGCGGTGGATAGAACGCCAAGACTTCCATTCGCGTGAAGGTCGCGAACTTTGGGCAGTGATTAGGAAATCTCCACGCGTTTGCGACAGCACAGATTCACCAAATCTAGGACCACAACTCATGAGAGCCTCTCTCTACTTCTGAATCTCACGATCCGACAGGTTCATGTGATATTGATGCGGTTTTCCACGACCATATTCACACAAATCAGAATCCCCAGAACATATCAAGTGCCCTGCCCCGCGCAAACCGCGACGATGTATATCAAACAAATCATCATTCAAGGCTTCAAGAGGTAAGCACTTCAGCCCCGACGCTGAATCCATCTAACTTCTATAGTTACAAGGAGCAAACCGTCATCGAGCCCTTCTCGCCCAAGACGAACGTAATTGTTGGACGAAATGGTTCGGGAAAGAGTAATTTCTTCGCCGCAATTCGATTTGTCCTCAGCGATGCATACACTCAGATGGGTCGCGAGGAGCGCCAGGCTCTGCTGCACGAAGGATCTGGATCTGCCGTGATGTCTGCCTACGTAGAGATCATCTTCGATAACAGCGACGGTCGATTTCCCACTGGAAAGGATGAGCTCATCCTGCGACGTACGATTGGTTTGAAGAAGGATGAATACTCCCTGGATCGCAAGGCCGCAACAAAGAGCGATGTGTCGGGCATACTCGAGACGGCTGGTTTCTCTCGATCGAATCCATACTACATTGTTCCCCAAGGACGTGTCACGGCCCTGACCAATATGAAGGATCCGGAAAGATTGACCTTGTTGAAGGAGGTTGCCGGTACCCAGGTCTACGAGGCACGACGTACCGAGTCGCTGAAGATTATGGTGGAGACGAACAATAAGCGATCTAAGATTGACGAGTTGCTGGATTACATCAAGGAACGACTTAGCGAACTGGAGGAGGAGAAGGAGGAGCTACGAGGGTACCAAGACAAGGACAAGGACCGCAGATGTCTTGAGTACGCCTACTATGCAAAAGAGCAGGAGGCCGTGACAAGCGCAATTGATGAGCTTGATCAATTCAGAAGTGATGGCTTGGAGGGACAGACGAGAGCCGACAACAATTCATGCAGGGCGAAAAGACAATCTCGGATCTGGAGACGGAAATCAAGCAGCTGACCAGAGAAATTGACCTTCTCAATCTTGAGCGACGCCAGTTGGAAGAGGACAAACGCGACACATCTCGCTCCCAGGCAAGGCTGGAGTTGAATGTGAAGAATCTTACAGCTGGGTTGTCTGCATCGGAACAGGCAAGAAACAAGCAGCAGCAAGAATTGACGTCTGTAAAGGCGGAAATCTCTAAGAAGGAAGTCACCCTTGCCGAAGTACTTCCCCAGTACAACACCTTGAAAGCCAAGGAATCCGAGATCAAAGGTAACCTGGACGAAGCTGATGGCAAGAGAACCAGACTTTACAACAAGCAAGGAAGAAGCTCGCAATTCAAGACCAAGGCTGAACGTGACAAGTTCCTGCGGAAGGAAATTGAGGATGTTGGAACAAAGCTGGGAGAGCAGAAGGCGAACAGACTGCATGCAAGTGAGGAGGTTGAGCGCGTCCAATCTCAAATTCAGAGTTTGGAGAGCGAGATTGCTGCCCTCCGAGACCGATTTGAAGGATGGGGAGGCAATCGACGCGATTTGGCCGAGGAGGTTAGCACCGCAAAGGATGCTCTTACGAAGCTGCACGAAGAACGAAAGGTTCTTCGGAGGGAGGACGATAAACTCGAGTCTCTCATTCAAGATGCTCGGCAAGAGAGCGAACGAGCCGAACGTGAATTGTCAAATACAATGGACAATATGACATCTCGAGGTCTGGCTACAGTACGACGTCTAAAGAACCAGAACAATATCGAAGGCGCTTATGGTACCCTTGCCGAGCTTTTTGAAGTCGATGAGAATTATCGTACAGCCGCAGAACAGACAGCCGGCAACAGTCTATTCCACTATGTTGTTGATACTGAAGACACGGCCGAGAAGCTTATCACTGCTTTGTATAATCAACAAGGCGGACGAGTTACTTTCGTTCCGTTGAACCGGTTGAACCCACGTGCAGTCAAGCTACCAAAGGCAATGGATGCTCAAGGCTTGCTTTCAAAGCTCAAGTATGACAAGAAATTCGAGAAAGCCATGAGCCAAGTTTTTGGCAAAACTGTCGTCTGCCCGTCTCTCGCCGTTGCAAGTCAATACGCCAGAAGTCACGGCGTCGATGCCATTACTCCTGACGGTGACACAGCCAATAAGAAGGGTGCTATGACTGGAGGATATATCGATACTAGGAGATCACGATTACAAGCTGTTCGTTCGGTGAACAAGTGGCGAGATGAATACGAAAGTTTGGTAGTTCAACGTGCAGAGATCAGGAAGAAGATCGAGCAAAAGGATCAGGCTATCACTGCTGCCATGGGAGCGCAGCATAAGACGGAACAAAAGCTTCAACAGCTTGACGACAGTTACGAACCTGGACGAGCAGCATTGAGCGCCAAAAACATACAGCTTGAGAGGCAGAGGGAGCGACTTGAGAATGAGATTCGTCGAAAAGAGAACGTAGACCGTCTGTCTAAAGAATATGACGAAACTCGACAAGGTCTCGAGAAGGAGTTGAGCACAGATTTCAAGAAGGCTCTGAGTTCTGCCGAGGAAGGTCAGCTAGAACAACTCAATGCTGCCGTTCTAGATTTGCAAAAGCAGTGGAATGAGATCAGCAAGGAGCGTCGAACCCTTGAAAGTCAAAAGAAGTCATTGGAGATCGAGCTTCGAGATAATCTGAGACTGAAGTTGGATCAGTTAACGAGTCAAGAAATCGACAGCTCGGTGAGTGGTGGCTCTGGCAATTTGAAGGCTGCACAGAAAGATCTGAAGCGCATTCAAAAAGATGTCGAATCAAACGATGCCAAGTTAAGAAACAACGAAATCAAAACTGACACAGCCGAAGGCAAGGTCACCAGCCTGCAAAAGGAGAAGGCCAGGGTGGTTGAGGAACAGCAGGAACTTGCTCGTAATATCGAAAGGCAGCAAAAGCGGATGGAAAAGAGTGTTGCTAAGAAAGCCTTGTTGACTGCCTCAGCTCTTGAGACGGCGAAGAATATTCGTGATTTAGGCGTTCTCCCCGAGGAAGCTTTCGAAAAGTATATTCATCAAAAACCTCAAGTCGTATGTATAAAAGATGTCGGTATATTTCTCTAGCTAACTTCTCCCAGATTCAAGCCAAGCTGAAGAAAGTCAACGACGCCCTCAAGAAATACAAACACGTTAACAAGAAAGCTTTCGAGCAGTACAACAACTTCACGAACCAACGCAACGACCTCACTAAGCGAAGAAAGGAACTCGACGATTCACAAAAGTCAATTCAAGATCTTGTCGAAGTCCTAGATCAGCGCAAAGACGAGGCTATTGAGCGAACCTTCAAGCAAGTCTCCAAAGAATTTGCGCAAATCTTTGAACGCCTCGTGCCAGCTGGTCGTGGTCGTCTCGTCATCCAACGCAAGACTGACCAGCGCAACCGCGAAGATGATTCCGAGCCGGAGAATCGAGAGAGTGTGGAGAGTTATACTGGTGTTGGCATCAGCGTTTCGTTTAACAGCAAGCACGACGATCAACAGAAGATTCAACAGTTGAGCGGTGGGCAGAAGAGTATGCATTCCTCATTCCTCCCCCCATCCTCTAGCATTTTTACAATCAAACTAATGCAAAACAGGTCTCTGTGCCCTCGCACTCGTATTCGCCATCCAGCAATGCGATCCCGCGCCATTCTACCTCTTTGATGAAATCGACGCTAATCTCGACGCCCAATACCGTACTGCAGTTGCTCAAATGCTAGAAGAGATCTCGGCGCAGCAGAGTGAGCAGAGTCAAGGTGGTGATGGTGAAGAGAGAAGTCCCGGGGCGATGAGCGGTCAATTTATTTGCACTACGTTCCGACCTGAGATGTTACTCGTCGCTGATAAGTGCTACGGGGTCACCTTTCACAACAAAACGAGTGGAATTGAGGTTGTGAGTAAAGAGGAGGCTCTGCGCTTTGTGGATGGAGAGGCTCCTAAATAAGGATGTCAGTGTTAGATGGATGGGATGATTGTCTATGTGCTCTCGTGGTCGGATTTTTTGATTTGGTGTTTTCCCGGGTTGTTACATTTCCCCAGGCGCGATGTTCTCCTCTTTTTTATTTCTTGCCTCTCTGAAATTTCTTTGCTCTGGCAGGCTGGATGAATTTGATGGATTAATGGGTTCCCCTTCTCTCTTTTTTCCCCATCGCTTTGCTCGTGGCTTTACTTGGGGAGTTTGGCAACCAAGGTATTTTCGTACCTACTCGGTGTGTCAAGAGTGGAGATGCAGCAGGACCTACGCGACCAGATCACACCCACCACCAACCATATTATTTATTGATTGATTGACAGCCACTAAACTACCATGTAGCTCTACTTTTGCTTGCTTGATTTGATCACAGATACAGTAGTACGGATAATGAATTTTGATGCATACCATATACCATACCATACCATACCATACCAATCTGATTTCTTCTCATCAACAACACCCCTGGCAAACCAGTATTATTGCATTGCATTGCATCATTACATCGGCTTTTTTCTGTGAAGATGCAAGTCTTCCAAACACGCCCAAAACCAATATGCAAATCCAATATGCAAAAGTGTGCTGTTTTGTACATGATGATGATGATGATGGGGATTCCAGAGTTGGCCATTTATTCCTTCTCTTTTTTTTTCTTGGTTTTTCGGGGTTTGGGATGAATTCGAGCTTGTTTGACAAAACAAGTGTGTTGAGTTGAGTTGTTTTTGTTTGAGATGGGCAAGGCAGACAGGGCAGACTCCCGCTTCGCTTCGCTTTAGTCCGGTTCAATGTTCCGCATAGAGTAACCAGTAACGAGGCCACGTGCTGAACAGGATTGTTGTTCAGTAGTGTCAAGAATGTAGCACAGATTAAGAAGAGGTGAGGTGCTGGTACTGTATATTTACTTGTATTATTTTGAGAACATCTGAAGATGCTTCTTCGTAGGGGATAGATAGGTTCACTTATGACGTCAATCTGTGAATGATAATGGAATCTGTTGGCAATGGATCGTGATGCTAAAAATGTTGACTATCGAGAATGATCCTCCAGTACTTTTTTCAGAATATTGACTGTCTCAAGTTCGTTGGGTAATTGGTTAGGCGCTTATTATATTATTGAGAATACTTGTATCCTACATGTTGAACAATATTATTCCCAGATCATCTTTATGAATCCCAATAATGGAATTGCCCTGTATAAAGGATGAGATCTCACACCTTGAACCACAGAGCAGAGCAGTGTTGAAGATGAAGGACTTCACCCTCCGATTAACTTTTCACCCCCATTATTCATCCGTTGCATCGCAGGACATGATCCCATGCCCAGCCATCACATCACGCCTGCTGCTCTTAAATAACCCCCTTTCCTTTCTCTCCCACCGCCCTCTCTCCTCAAACATCATCTCAAATGACACCAAACCGGCAAGGCGCACTTCTGCATTGCACTCACAGTCTCACACCCAGGAATTCAACAATGACCATACTCCTCCGGACCTCCCTCCGTATTCCAGACAGAATTCTTCCTTTTCTTTTTGGGACTCTTTTTCCATCCTTGGGGGTGATGTGATAGCGCGTATTCATTGGTCAAGCATTTGCCAACACTGTCGGTGTGAGGGTTTGGGTGAACAGTGCCAGCCATGCTGGCTGGGTTTTGAAAGCTTATCATGCATCCCTTCGGACTGTGGCCGTGACTGTGACTAGATGCACGGAGTACACTAGACTAGACTGGCTGGTGGGGTGGTACCGTATGGAGTATGGGAGAAAAAGCATCATTGTTAGGCACGGATCTTGAGAGCTTCTGAGATCTTGATGATGGCATTTTTGTAGTGTGGTAGTGTAGTAGTGAATCTGTACCTTTCGTATCATTGGGTTTTGACATCTGTGGTGCTTCGGGGAGGCAGTGTAAATGATGTCTAAGTATCTACATAAGCTATCAGATGAGATCAAGATGACAGACAGCAGTGTATCGGATCGGGTCTCTCTCGTGTCTTGAAAAATAAATGGAGCGATGGCGATGATCATTTCCTTGGGGGACTCCCAGCTGCACGTGGCATGAAATGCTTGTTGCGATGTCAGACCATAACAGAACAGAACAGACCAAAGAAAGGCCTGGGCATCAAGCAATGATGTTTCCAGCCCCCGTAATGATCTTCCCTGTTTTCGCTTTATTGTGTTCGAGGCAAAATATTCTCGCTTGGGCGCTCCCTCTTTGATGAATTCCCTTCCCTTCGATACTCCCCGTAATGATATTAAATGCCACAACACACCACATTCCCTCAGCCGCACCTGGAAGGGAAAAGCCCAAAAAGCTCAAAAAGCCCAAAAAAAAGCCACCAGTTCCATGTCACCAACCACAGGGCACTGACTATGCACAAGAAGCATCTCCCCAATCTTAAAGCAGGATGGCAGCATGCCTGGAGGCGTCGTTCTAGCCCGTCGCGAGGCTGATTTGGTGGTCGCAGGACTCCCTCAGGAATGTCGAGTGTGGAACAGATTGGGGGGAGAACCGAGAAAGTGGTGCTGGTTCTGTTTCGATAGTGGCGGCTCTGTGAATGTCACTCAAGGGGTCACAGAGGGGGAGGAAAGCTTAATCATGGTTATTTATGTATGGATGGGATGGGCTTTCCCCCCCGCGCTTGCTGATGTTCCTGACTCTTACCCTGTATATTCATGGCTTGTGGCATTACTTTCTCCCTCTTTTTTTTGGTTTGCTCCCCTCTATTCATACATTCATAACATTCACAAACTCACTCGCTCGCTCACTCTTCTTCTCTTGTCCACTCATCGATTTGACTCCCTTTGAGAAGGGTGACATGACATCTGCTCTACACGTGGAAAGGATCTGTGGAACACAAATATAAATCGAACCCTCACGAGTGAATTCACAACCTGGTTGTTCTCCAATATATCTTGAAAAAGAACGGCTGGCTGTACACAACCAAAGATCAAACTCGCAAGAGACCACCGGTCAAGATGCCGTTTGATTATGCCGAGTATCAGGCGAAATGCAACAATCTAAGCACCGAACAACTTCAAAAAGAATGGGAAAACTACACAAGACAGATCGCCGGAGGCGCGACATCGACAGCAACCAGCGTCTTATTCTCTCCTCTCACGGCGGGCATTTCACTCGTGGGATTGGGATTATCAGCACCCCGCATTCACAACGCACGCAAGAAGCGGGAAATCATTGAGAAAGGCCTACAGGAAAGAGGAACAACACACAACACGCGATCAAGAGATGTCGCCGGATCGATGGCAGTGAGTGGAGTGATTGCAGTTGCGACTCTTGGTCTGGCAGGTCCTTTGGCAGATGCGGCTGCGGGCGAAGCGGTGGGAAAAGGAGTGGAATATGCAGTGGCTCATGTAGCTCTGGATGGAGTTGGAGCGGGAGTTGAACATCTTCATGATGGGCATCTGAAGAAGAAGGGAGAGCAGGAGTTAAAGATGAAAGCCATGCAAGCGCAACTGGCAAATCTGCAAATGCAAGGCAACCCGGTCATGGTGCAAGCCCCAGGTCAAACAATGCAGCAACAATACTACCAAGGGCAGCAAATGCAGTTTCAACAACCCGCTCTTACAGCTGGCATGCCTTTGCCACAGCCAGGTGTTTTGATGCAGAATCAACAGCAAATACAGTGGCAGCAGCAACCGAATATGCAGATTCCTGGACAGCTTGGATATGTACAGCCTTCTATCGCTCCGGACAATCAATACGCTCAATACAATGTGGTGAACGGCCAAGTTCAAGTTCAGGGTCAGGAGCAGTACATGCAACAACAACAACAACAACAACAACAACAACAGCCTTTACCCCAGTATCCAGGAGCTCAGCAACAAGATGGGAAATATCAGTTGAATGTCATTCAGAGCGGACCACAGCAGCAGCAGCAGCAGCAGCAAATCTACCCCAACGAGAAGTCAGCTGCTTACACTACCGAGCATTTGCAAGAATATCAGACCCCTCTCCCACTATATTCTCAAGAAGCGAATCACAACGAGAGAGCCGCTCATCCAGATCACATTGATCTTCCAGCCCCACCAACCATGGAAGAGGAAATCGCGTTCCTGAAAGCGAAATTATTGCAGATGGAAATGGAGAAGAGAGGAATGTCCGCTACCATCTCAGGACCATTGGAGATTAGTCTTGATGGAGGGCCCAAGGCCAAGAAGGAAGCCGAGGAGCCAAAAGTCAATATCCAGGAGACTTCTGCTCCTCCACAAGAAAGCGCGCAGACTGCTCCTGCGAATGCTGCTCCCAAGACCGATTTTCTGTCATCTATCGATAGAGTTGCGCCAACGGAGACGGTATCAGCTCCCTCTGTTGCGATTGATAGAGTAGCCTCTCCGGAGGTCCAGGTTCAACAGCCGGTGTCTGCTCCGGCTTTGGATCAACAGCAATCCCAGCCTCAATATGCACAAGCTCAAGCTCAACCTGTTCAGAGTGCGCAGGTCCAGCAGCAATATGCTCCCCAGCAGCCAGTCCAGCAAGTTCAGGTTCAAGAGCAGCAATATGCTCCTCAGCAACCAGTCCAGCAGACAAATGTTCAAGAACAGCAATATGCCCATCAGCAACCAGCCCAGCAGACAAATGTTCAAGGACAGCAGTATGCACCTCAGCAGCCAACGCAGCAGGTGCAAAATGTGCAGAGCCAAGCTTCGGTTTCTCAGCAGCAGCAATACGTCCCTCAACAGCCAGCCCAGCAGGTTCAGAATCAACAACAAGTTCAGAATCAACCACAAGTTCAGAATCAACAGCAGCAATACGCTCCTCAACAACCAACACAGCAGGTACAAAATCAACAGCAATTTGTACCTCAACAACCAACTCAGCTAGTTCAAAATCAACAGAGGCAAGGTTCTCTTTCTCAACAGCAACAGCCGCAATACGCTCCAGTTGCAGCACCAAATCTTCAGACAAAACCACAGTATGTTCCTCAGCAGCCTGTCCAGCAAGTTCAAGCCCATCAAAGACAAGGTTCCATTGCTCCACAACCTATCCAGAACCAAAATCAACCACTCTCGTCAGCACCTCAGCAGTATCAAACCCAAGTACCAGCTCAGCAGGTCCAAAACTCGTATCAACAGCCGCAACAAACCGTCTACGCTCAGCCACAACCCAAACCTCACCACCCTCCCGTTCAGAGACAAGACTCGGGCTACTACTCACAAGCCCCCACTCCACTGTCTCGTCCGATGTCATCCATTTCTTCAATTTCATCAATATCGTCACCAATTAACTCACGCCATCAATCTATCTCTTCCATCTCTTCAGTCTCTCCCTCTATCTACTCTCCGCATCCCCAAACAAACCAACCACGATACACCCCTCAACCTCAATTCCAACAACCTCAATATAACCCCCAGCAGCAACAACCTCAATTCCAACAGCCCCAATACAACCCTCAACAAAACGTCTACAACCCCGCCCAACACGGCCGTTCGCAATCCGTCGCTTCTCCAGCACCACCGCCTTACTTTGCTCCTCCACCTACCGGACCACAGCCTATTTTAGCTGGAAAGGATTACTTCGGTGGTGCGGTGCACCAACCGCAGCAGCAGGGAGGTGCTCATCCGAGTTTTCCTCAGTACGGGAATTTGAATGTCGGTGCGCAGCAGCAGGTTCAACAACAGCAACAACAGCAGTGGCAGCAACCGCAGTGGGGACAACCAGTTCCGCAACATACGGCAAACGGAGAGCCAAATTATGGTCCTGCTCCGCCGATTCCAGGGGTTTGGAGGGGTTGAGCTTGAGTTTGGTGGGGGGGGGGGGGGGGGAGGATAAAGGGGATGACGGCCTTGCAAATATGAGATATAAAGTATGACATACGGGATGGGAGGACTAGAATTGTTAGGTTTGGTCAATGGGAAGGAGTTGTATTTTCGTAAGACAAGGGAAGGAAGGTTGGTCTGCATATTTGCGTGTTGCATCTGGGAATAGGAGTTCTTCATTGCTATTTTTAAGGGAGTTGATTAGTCTGTTACTGGTTTGATGTGATGAGAGCGATGGGGTGAGATGAGATGAGAAGCTATGAGGAAAGACGTGTTGAAGTTGAACCAGAATGAAAGATTAGAGATGCAGGCCGGCGAAAAGCCTTTTCTTTCAAAGTAAATACAGTTTTAAATAAAAACAAAATGAAATAAATCATATTACATCCACTATTTTATTTTGTTTGCGTGCATAGCAAAGATAGAACTGATATAAGGTTACTTTTATAACGTCTGTATTTTTCTCGGAATTGGTCATGAAATTATAAAAAAAATTATAGATTTATGTCTTTTAGTTGAGTACATCCGTAGTTATCTTCCACAATTAGTTTTAGTTCCTCTCGCTTTCACATCCTTATTCTTCGACATCAAAGTGGAATTCGCTTCACTAAGCTAGGTATTTAAATCTGAGGCCGGTTCTACCTTAATACATTTTATTACACAACCATTCATATATATTCAGTTTAATATCAATATCGAGGTCAAAACATACGCTTTCAATTTGCTCAGACGAGCATAGTCTCTAAATACACTCCAATCTCTCTCCAAAACCACACACACAATTTTCAAATCCCCCTCCCAATCCCCCATCAACATCAACCACACTCCCATTCATATACCTCGCGCCCTCCCCCATCAAAAACACCACCACATCCGCCACCTCCTCCACGCTCCCCACCCTCCCCAACGCATTCCCCTCCCTCATCCTCCGCACCCCTTCCTCCCCCTCCACCACCCCAGCATTCGTCGGCGTATCAATATACCCCGGCGCCACCACATTCGTCCGAATCCCCTTCTCGCCCAACTCCAGCGCCAAGCTCTTCGAAAACCCAATGATTGCGAATTTCGTCGCGCAGTAGACGGAGAATTGGGATTTGGCTGAGGTGCCGCAGATGGATGAGACGTTGACGAAGGAGGAACCGCCCGGACCGGTGTGCATGTGTGGGATGCAGGCGCGGGTGATGTTGAAGACGCCGGTGAGGTTTGTCGATATCATTTTGGAGAAGTATTCATCGGTTATGGAGGATGTCGGGAGCGCGGTGGGGTTTATGCCTGCGCAGTTGAAGACGTGGTTTATGCTTGTGTTGTATGTCTGGAGGATTTGGGAAATGAAGGCGTTGCATGCTGTGGAGGAGCTGATGTCGAATGCGCTTGTGAGATGTGGTTTAGACGGTGGTGAGGAGGGCTGCAAAGAGAGAGAGTGGTGAGGAGACCTGTGGAGTTGATGTCTGTTAGACAGAGTGTTGCTCCGAGTTTGGAGAGGGCGACGGCTGTCGCGCGGCCGATGCCACTGGCGGCGCCGGTGATGAGGATGGTTTGGTTTTGGAAGGGGAGAGACATTGCATTTTTATTTTATTTTATTTGGGGGGAAGGGTTAGTTTAGAGGCTCTTCTATGGGGAGGGGTTGTATACTTATATGTATTGTTTTGGTTGGAGATAGGAGCGGGAGCTTCAAGAAACAAACTGATAAGCAAAGCACGGCGGGATTCCGAAGATGGGGGGTTTGAAATGGATGCATTGAAACATCTTACGGAGAGACAGTTGAACCAAAATAAAATTCATTAAAAAGAAATAGAGAATATAGAAAACAAGCAAGAGTGTAATGATACTCCTACTGTACTGTCATGAATCACTTCGGGGGTTGACCTGGTTGAGTATTCCAAACCGTTCATGATGGCGGGGATAGTCTTGGCACCACATCTCGCTTAATACTATGGGACGGGCCGGCCCTACCCAATCATAGGCCACCAGTCAAACACTTCCACCTGTCGATCTACATAAATCCAAACAAGCCAGTGATCCTCCAATAACAAGTCACTATGGCGGAGTGGTTAACGCGCGGGCCTGCTAAGCTCGTTTCCTCGGAAGCTAGGGTTCGAATCCCTATGGTGACTACTCATCATTCAAACACCACAACTTATTTTTTGCCTTTTTTTGGTCTATTTTTTTGTTTGATAGCTGCTGGTCTGTCTATCTATCGGTTGAATGAGGGGGGGGGTTGGACATTGCTAGGGGTTAATTTTTTGGATGGAATAATGGCCGGCGGTGGATTCGAGTGGACTAGATAGAGCCCAGCGCACACTTGTTCTGCCCGCTTGATACGTTGATATCAAGCCAACTAGCTGAGCACGTGCTACATACTAGTATATAGCTCATCGCATTAATTAATCACCGACACTTGTTTTTAGCCTGCTGAACTTGTTCTTTTGTTTTGGGGAATAATTCCAGGACAACATGCAAAGATTCGGATGACCGCTCGGTTCTCTATGCGAATGAGTGTCAGACTAATCGGGTCAGCTATCTCTCCGAGACACGATTCTTCTATTTTCAATTTCGAAAAAGAGAATCCATTCGCATTTTTTAACTTTCGTTTTCGGGGTCTGACTTTCGGGAGGGGCTGGTTTTTCGGGAAGGGAATTTCAGGAAGGTACATCCGAAGTAGGATTCTTTTGGGGAGTATTAGGACGTTTTTGTTTCCCAATGGGGAGTCCGTAGGAATTCAAGTACGAGACATCAACGCGTATAGTACGTGCGTGGCCTTTTCTTGTATGAGGATTAGACACTGGGAGTGAACTAAAGAAATCCTTTCAAACATCCTGCTCCCGACAATACGGGGCAGAAAAACGTGTATTTGTCACTTCATTGACATTTGTTTGATCTCATGTTGTGGTTTGTGTTACGAGTTTTTTTAGTTTCATATGGTGTGATTGAAAACGTTTGTGGAACGGTTGAAGCGGTTGGAATATAAACATGCATGTTTAGCCGAGAAGGGATAGCGGAGGAATGCTGTATGTATGAGGATATTTGGAGAAAAGGGAAAGGATTATTTGGAATTTTAGATGGATGGGCCAGACATCGGGAAGCAGAGTCTCTGAAAAAGACAACCGCGCTTTGATAAGAACTTTTGATATGAGTATTAAGGATATTTCATATTTCCTACTTTTATAGAAGTGATTGTTGAAGAAACGAATCCAGCGTATACTTTTCCGGTATTGCATTAGTGGAAATCCCCCACCAATAAGCATCATCAGCATTCCTTAGATTTACCATCCAAACTCCCCATCAAAACCCCGCTTCATAGAATCGAAGTCCTTCCATCATCGCCCTTTTCCAAACCATTACATCCATTTTCCTGAATCATCAAAGAATCAAAAATAAACACTACTCAGTCATCAAATCATGAATCCTCCAACCACAACGGCTCCAAGTTGAAGAATGACAGAGAAAACTGGGTTGTTCTCTTTGAAGTTGCTGGCAGCGCCAGTAGGTACGGTATTTGCAGCTCCACTTCCTGTTGAGGTGGGTCTGCTGGTTGCAGTGGATGAAGCTGATGAGGAGGTTGCTGTTGAGGTTGAGTTGTCGGGGCCTTGGTAGTTTTCTGAGTCTAGGCTTGACATGACCTGTTGCTATGTTAGATGCAATACAATACAAGAAACAGATTAAAATTGGTAAGAGAGGATAGGGTCGCAACTTACACGATCGAGCACGTGAATCAATCCATTGTTAGTTCTAGAACCCATCTCGTCAGTATATGTAATGAATAATTTGTTTCTTTCCGATGTTGGGATCGGAACCAGAACTTACAGAACATTGGCCTGTAGAACCTTCGCGTCGTTGAAATAAATATCCCCTCTGACCTTCGTAACTCTCACGGTCGCGTTATTAGCAGTTGTGAATGTCTGACCGGTTTGCAAAAAGTTGGAGTACAGTGGCTGCGGGATGGTGTGGAACATCAATGCGCCAGTGAGATTTCCAACGTCGAGCTTGGAATCTGGACTTCCAGCTGCAAGGAAGGCCGCGTCGCTTGGTCCGAGACAAGTTACGTTAGAGAGAGTATCTAGGACCGGTGCTAGACCTGTTCGTTGGAGTGATGCAGAGAGAGCGTTCAATGAGCGTTTGGTGATGGTTGAGGTGCAGTTTTGGGGCAGGGTAAGAAAGCTTTGAATTGTGATTGTTAGTAAAGATCTGAAATATTTAGAAGCTAGTAGAGAGAGAACATACCCATCAACAATGTGGAATCTTCCACCATCCCAAACTCCGTCTTCGGTTGTTGTCAGATTTACTTGGGCACCAAGACCAGATTTCACCGAAGCTGCGTCAGACTGTAATTGTCGGACTCTGAAGGTCTTGCCATCACCTTGCGGCGACACGAAAACAACTTGTCCGTTCTTCTCTCCGGCGGAAGCAGAAGATAGTGCAGCACCGGCTGAACGGTTGTTATACTGCTGTCCCGTGAGCAAGGTGGGGATCGTAACTCCATTCTCAGCTGAAAAGTCCTCGGCCGCGTAAGAGCCATTCAAGGTGTGATATTGGAGGACTGCTTCGAGTTGAGTTTGTGTGGTCTTAGTTATGGTGATACCAAAGTTGCTTTCATAGGTGTTAAAGGCATTGTCGTTGGGGATGAGAAGAGTTTTGGGTGCGCTGGCAGAGGTAGAGAGAAGTGCGGTTGCGACTGTTGGGTTGGTGTTGAGGAGTTGAGTGAACTGAGAGAGTTGAGGGTAGGCTGATATTGCGGAGAGGAAGCTTTGTGCTTGCACTTGTCGCACGGCGAGGAGGCCGGCTAACAAATTGAAGAGTAACATTGAGGAAGCTTTTCGATTCAATTGACTAGATGGACAATTGATAATTGACTAAAACGAGAATTCAATTGATTAAAGGACGATTCAATTGAGCAGAGAGAGTATGAGGATATCGTTGTTGATGGTGGGTCAGCTCAGGCGGGAGGGAAGTTTCTTTTGAATGTTCGCTGTCTAAGGGACAAGGCACCAAGGAATAAGGCTGCATTGTGAATGAATGAATGAGGCTCTCCTCGCAGCTGAACATTGTGGCTGTAGCGAAGAACTTGCAGCTGCAAGTCGGTGGCATGTACAGTATTGAATCTCTCAAAAGCAATTAATCGGATTTGCCATTGCATGGCCAAGTAGGCCCAAGTAACCGTTAGGTGAAATTCCCTGTTTTGCTTGCAGATCAACAAATCACACCACACAACGTAATGTGTTCATGGAATCCCCAGCCAATATTGTCTCTTTTCTCATGTAACCATCGGGATGAGTTGTTCCAGCTGAGGAAATGTAGTTCGACCAGAGGCGTTTTTGAGGTTGGGTAATTCGCTGGCCTTCAATCCGCCCCAAGTTAAGGTGAGCACTACTGCAAGTTCCCCAATCGCTGAATGCATGACCCCTCCCTGTCGGGGTGGCATCGAACCACGCAATGAAGGATCCGACGAGCAAACATAATGTACACTACCAACAACAAGGTTTATTTTTGTCCGCCCCCAGGACAAGAATCAAGAACTCCGGATGAGGAGCGAAGACTTGCATCCTTGAAGAATATTCCTACTTCAAAAACAACAACACATTTACCGATCGCTGTGGTATGATGTCTTTGTTTCGTGGAAACCCTTTCTTGTCGCTAGGACTGCTTTATTCGTGCACATATGCGATGCATTTTGAGCCAACTGACATTCAAATTGGGCTTCAAGCTCCAACTGGCGGGGTTTCCATCATTACCAGCGGACCATTTGCTGGTGTTCTCGATAACAGACAAGCGGGACAAAACAATCCGATCTGTGGCTGGATTAATGGAAATGGAGGTTTGTAACTCAAAACCCGTATGGTATAACAGTTGGGTCGCTAACTGCGTACTTCTTTGCTTTAGCATCCGCAGTTAGTTGTGGGACCGACTACTATTGCGCAACGCAGGCGAGTTTCGTTGGATGCTGCTCAACACAAAATTGTCCTGGTATCGTAACAACCTGCTATGACAAGCTCGGTACGGACATTTGCAATGCTGGATGTCAGCAGTCGATTGGCAATTTGGTTTGGTAAGAATCCCTTTATCTTTTTGAGTCATCGCAATGTTCGAGAGAGAGAAAAAGAGCTAGAGCCACGAGGCTGACTTGACTTCAAGCGGTTCAACACTGCCATACTGCGCAACGTATCGATATGGATCAAGTTCAGTTGGATATGGATGTGCTGCAGCTTCAGGCTTCAGAGTCAACGTTGTACTTAGCGTTACGACAAGCGACGGCGGCCCACTTACCATTCCGACTCCATCCTCGAGCATACCCACCTCAATAACATCCTCCACGTCTGTAGCAATTGCCACACCCACAGCCATACCAGACGCAAACAAGAAAGATAGACTGGGCGCAGGTGCGATTGCAGGAATCGTTATCGGCGGTGTGGCCACGATATTAATCGCTGGTATATTTATTTTCTGGATCATTTTGTCCCGTCGCAAGCATCGCGAAAAACAACTGCAGCAACAAGAGGGTTATCGGCTTTCGTCACAAGCGACTGCTTATGGTAGTCCGACTCAACGATCAAGTATGCTAGGAGGGCCATTTGGCTATTACAAAGCCGAAGAATCTCAACGTTCCCCGACGTTGAATCAGGAACTTCGAGTCTCTGCGTACGGCTCGGAAGCGGTACATAGTCCCAGAGAAAGCTACCCAGCGGGGTATTCAGGTCCTCCGATACCAGAGATGAGTGCTGGGGACGAGAGGTACGAAAGACGTTAGTCATTCGAATAAAGATGAAGGAGTAGTACACAAACTGGAAGATTGGGTAATCAAGCGAAAACACCAAAGCGTTCACCGATGACTAAAGTCCACCGCAAATCAAAAATTGCGATTCTTGAAAAATGGTGAAGTCTGCCATTTTCGTCTCTTTGAGCCTCTCGCTTCGCGATTCTCCGCACGGTTTGCGTGAAATGAACCTCTATGCGATACCGTCTTTGAGCGACTAAAGAACATTTAGGCCATGAAGCCTTAGGTGGAGGACTCGGGGAGCCTGAGTACAGGAGGGATCGGGGATGGAACGAGGGATATTGATAGCCACAAAAATGACGTATAAGAAACGGTACGAGCAGTGAAGACAGGTGTTGCAAAGAAACCCAGGAACACGTCTCTTTCGAGAGATTCATTGAAAAACATCAGACTGAAAATACATGATGCCTGCACTTGAGACATCGGCTTCGTGAAAGTTCGCTTTTATTGACCTGATAACTACTTCCTCGATTTCGACTTGGCCTTGAAAGTTTTCAAAGGATCCGCCTTTCTCGCGTTTCCCTTCTTTCTTCCTTTCCCTTTATTCGCCAATCTCGATTTTCGAATCCTATTCTCGCTCGTCTTCCTCATACCAACAAATCCTACATCGACAATCGCCTTCTTTCCTTCTTTTGGTAGTAAATAGTCTGGAACATGCTTCAAATGTGATTGTACCCGTGCAGGTCTCAACTCGCCGTCATGGCGAAGATGATGAAGATCTCCTGGGTTCTCTTCGAAATGGCGTTTCAGCTTTTCACTCTTCATCAATTCTTGTCGCAATTCTCTCGTTCTTGCTTCTCTGATGGCAATCTTGGTTACGGCTCTCAAAGCGTCACCCATTCTGTATCTGAAAGCCTCGACCTGCTTCATATCGAAGTTGTATGGCTTGACCTCTTTTTCCCTCTTGGCTTGGTGTTTCACGATCTTGGCCAGCACTTTCTCGTCGTCCTTTGCTGAATCAATGCTGGTTGGCTTGTGCTTTCGGAAGAGCTCGGCGGGTACAACGAATGAAAGAGCCATTCCCGTTTGGCCAGCTCTCGCAGTTCGTCCTATTCTGTGAGTATAGGATTTTGAGGAGGTTGGGAGGTCGAAGTTGAGAACGCATGCGACATTCTTGAAATCAATTCCTCTCGCGACCCCATACTCCTTGTCCTTCTTGACAGTCTTCCTCTTCTTTTTTGATGGTTGCTGTGCTTCGGGCTGAGCTTCCGCCATTTCAGTATCCGCCGCTGCATTATCTTCCGTTGCAATTTTTGATTCTTCTACCACCTCCGCCACTTTAGGCTCGTCCTCGTCTCCTAAAATTTCGTGTTCATCAGACGCAATAATAATGTCGTAAACGCCCTTGTTGAATTCCTCCACCACATGGATTCGTGAGTTGACAGGTAATTCCGAATTGAGAATACAGCTCTTCGTTCCAAATTGCTCCAGGTATAACTTCAACCTATAGCATCTGTCGATGTCTCCAACGAAGATGATACATTTCCCTTTGATCAGCTTCAACTTGAAAATAACGTAAACCAGTAAAAACTTCTCGTCTTCCGCACATCTGTTCAATATATTAGCACTGATTACCAGGTCAAGTTACTAGAGTCTTACTTCACAATATACTGGCTGACACCCTCGCCCTCACTCTCCGCCTCCTCCAACTTCAGCACCGCAGGATTTCGACAGAACAAAACCTTCAACGTCTCAACCTCACTTGTCAAGGTAGCGCTCATCAGGATCGTCTGCACGCCCTTTGGCATGATTTTCGCAACATTCTGTAAATCGGCATCATACCCATATGACAAAACCAGATCCGACTCATCGATAACCAAGTGCGCCAAATTTTCGAGGGATAAGGAGGAGGAATTGAGGTTCACTGAAGCTCGCGCTGGCGTTGCAATCACGATATCGGGCGAATCGGCGAGGAGGGATCGTTGGACAGCATCGGAGACTTTCTGGGTGAGGTTTATGGCTCGAATGTCCTTTGCGCAGAACGAGGAGAAGGCTTCGACGGCTTTGGTGACTTGTTCTGCCAGTTCGCGGGTTGGTACGAGGATCAGGGCGGAGGTAGCTTGGGTTGAAGAAGTCTGCGAAGGGGTTAGAAGAGCTACTCCCAAGCCAAGTTACAGAACGCACCAATTTTCTCTTTAAGATTGAGTGTAAGATGGGAAGCAGGTATGCGGCAGTCTTTCCAGATCCAGTCTTCGCTCTGGCCAATACATCGCGACCTTCCAGTGCTAATGGGATTGCTTTCCTCTGGACGAGGGTTGGTGTCTGGAAGTTTTGCTTCGTGATTGCTTGGAGAAGTCTGGAGTCCAGTCCGAGATTTGCGAATGTGTTTTCCTCGGAATTTTCCTTTACCTCCTCAGCGGGTGCGGGAACATCGTTGGCATCTAATTTGCGCTTCATTTTGTTGGTTGGCGACATTGTTTTGGTTGCAAGCTCCCAGCTTGAAAATTAAAAATTCATGTCGATAAGAAAACAATCTCTTGGCAGTATCATTTTCTGTCACGTGTGGACCGCTTCGACGACAGAGCTTCAAGATTTAATTGACGGATGTCCTTCGGTGACTTCTAATCAACATCTATCAATTTATTTCATGCTGATGATATTGCTTCAGCACTTTGTTTTCCAGAAGCTTCTAATTTGATGCAATGTAGTGAATTCAAATGAATTCTAGACTTTGGTGTCACCTTCCTCTGCCAGTAATGTATGTCCTTCCGCTCTCAGATGTTTTTGCCCTTCTCAGACCTCAGCAGAAACATAGATAACATATCCATCAACGCGAAAAGAACCTGAAGATATCTTCTTTCTTTGATAACATCCTATATCTCAACGATATTTTGAGAGTGAGTCCAGCCTATCACTTGTTTGGTATTCAGTCCTCCTTCAACTCGTGTCGATCGATCTTGGCCCACGGGCAAACCTCTGCTTCGGCGTCTAAATAGCCAGTACATTAGTAACCTTTTGCTATGAAAGAGACGAGGAACACTATGCTCATAGCTAAAAAGAATCTCAGATGCTGCATCACTTACGACTGTGGTAACGACAAGTGGGAAATAGCTTGAGAGGAGACTTGATTTTCTCGCCATTCGTGCCTAGCAGAACTGGGACCATATCGCGGGCGAGATCTGGGCATGTTTCGAACAACCCCTGGTATTCCTCAATTTTGCTTCGGCATTTAGAATCCACAAGAGTGTAGACAAATAACTCGCTTGCGAATGTCCTTAGTCGCGATCCGTCCAGAGTCTGAGAATATCTGGTTTTGTACCAGTGAGAGCTTGGCGTAGTTTTAGTAACTTTTAATTTGTTTGCGTACACATCAATAGAACGATCCATTACTTCATGAGCGCCGAACTTATCAGCGAGTACATAAAGTAAAGACGGGTTCCAATTTAACTTTTGGCCACTGGTTACTGGAGTATTGAACGATAGTCGAGGTAGCTGGCCATGATAAACCCATCCCATCAAAATATCAAAGTACTTGGGGTCATCTTCCGGGAACGTCGCCGAATTGATATGGGCTTCTTTGAATTGGCCACCGAACATTTTCTCAAAGTACTCGATCTTGTGACAGAGAAGCTTGCGGTGGACGTTGAAAACACGCTGCTCTTTGCCCTCACCGACAGTCAAAATAACCATGTCAAATCCCATCATCCTATCCAACGTCAACTAACGATCCTTAGACCACGACGAATCCATACAGTTCACATACTCATCGAATGTCAAAAGCTTTGCAGAATCTCCCGACTCCATAAAACCTCCACTTGAGGTTATGATGGGTGCTGCAGTTATCGAAGATGAATCGCTCATCTTTGCTATGTTCTGCTACCACGGTGATGTGCACTAGAAAATGTTAATGAGAACTTGGTGAAAGTTGCAAGAGTACGGTACAATTGTTGTTCTGGAGGTCTAAACCTTCTCTGGATTCAAGGAGGACGATCTTGAGTTGACGTTTTCTTGGATACTCTCCTCGCGGAGGAGTTTATTCGACCTAGATTTGTTGTTCGGGCTGTTGTTGTAAAGATAGGAAGGTTTGCGATGGAGATATTTTCGAGAGCAAGCAGGTGAAGAGCGGAAGTTGGTAGAGAAGAGGATTTAGAAGTGAAGAGAAATGACCACATTGTCTCATCCACGTGATGCACCTCGCTCTTTGTGCAAATTGATTCAAATAATGGGCGTTCACTTTTACAAACATTACGGTAAATCAGAGAGGTGACTCTTACTAAAAAAAAGTGCCTTATTTGAAATCAAATTTGATTGATGTCCAAAAGGAGTCCTTTCTTCTCTTCCCATGAGACCAGCCGTCTATCAAGTCAAGAACCTCCCCGTTCCAGATTCCTCTTTTTAGGCACTAGGATTCTTACTCAAAAGATGCATTTCTATACCTCCAGCAGATTTGAAACAGATATCATCACTCCATCACCTGTCTTCCTTTTAAGATTGGTAAGTGAAATGCAAGACAATGAAACAATCAGACACAATTAAGGCGATATTTAAACGCGATTTTGAAGCTCTGGTCAAGTGACGAATGAATAATGAAAAGCATCCTAAGAAACTTAGTTTGTTATTTATGACTCCCCTCAACTAGAGGTTTCACCCTCCCTAAAACGCAAGTCCAATCCTCTCAAACTTCCTCATCGCTTCATAAAACATAAACCACTGCTGCTTAAAACTTGAGAGTGAGAACAGACTGTCAGGAATGACCAAGATATACTTGTCAGCCACCCAGAAATTCATAATTCGCGTCCCCTGTGACATCCCTATAAGGGCATCTCCCAGTTATCGCGTGACTATGAAGCTCACACAACTGCCAGACGTCCCAAATACTTGCCAAAGATACCGCTTGGGACATCCGTAAATGAGGCAAGATATCGCGGCCGAGATCAGGATGCTTTTGAAACAACTGCTGCACATCCGAGTTGGTCCATCCAAATCGATTGCCGGGACTGCACATCAGCTTGTAGGCCACGATGTATGAGAGAAATTGCCGCATCTTGCTTCTGGGTGGAGAGCGGGCGTATCCTTCGTCAATATCCCCTAGAAGTGGGAACAACTTTTTTCTTGCTAATCCATTTCTCAGTGCCTCCAGAGCGCGATCCATTAACTCGATCTCTCCTAGCCTGGCAGCTAATTGATACATTTTGAAAGGGTCCCAACTCTTTGTTAATGCTTGTTTGCCTCTCTCTTTGTGTAGGACAACCGCAGGAAGTGTGTTGTCAAATGCACACTTGAACATAAGTTCGAAGCTCTGGAAGTCATCTTCCGGGAACTGTGCTGTATTTGGCAAAGCCACGTTGTGTTTGTTATTCAAACGAACAAGTCTATCAAAGTATTCGAAGTTGTGACACACCCACTCGCGGATTATGTGAAGGACGTATTGGTCTGGACCAATTATAAGGGTGAAACAGTCGTTGTCTTTCGCACTGATGATCGTCAGTTGATATTTATATTGACACGTTTTGATGCTGAATGCAATACTGACGCTTCAAAAGCTAAACGCCTGACAGCTTTTAGATATGCAGTAATCTTCGGACAGATCTCTCGAGTCGTCGGATGTGTTGGGGAGGAAAGATAATTGGTTTCTGCTTGAGGAGCCTCATCCTGGATATCGTGAAGAGCTTCGTTCTGGAGGTCTTCACTCTCGAAATCTTCATCCTGGGAATCTTCTTGCTGGGAAATTTCATTCTCTGAAGCCTCATCCTCCAAAGCCGCATTCTCCATAGACTCAAACTCTTCATCCTCGTCCACGTCCTCATCTACGTCCTCATCCTCATTTTCACCCACGTCCTCGTGCTCATTCTCAACAGCTTGCTCCTCGCCCGTATTAGCCGGAATATCCATTGCCATCTTTCCTGTCGTCTACGGATTTCAGATACACGAGGAAATGTAGACAAATGAGAGCTTAGTTGAACTTGTCGGATCGAGGTGGAGTTGTGGGTCTACTGGACGTCTTTACTTCAAAAAGAATACCTGTTTGTTAATGTTATGAATGCGTGTGAAAGATACCTATTTGATAATTGATGATTGAACTTTTTACTGAAGAGAGAGGAAGAGATGAGTGGAAGGAAGAGCGAACGATGGGACGAGAGGTTGTTGTTGCTAGGTCAGTTCTAAATGGGCCTTGGCACTGAACCTGTGAAGCGGATGCGATCTTCTGGGGAAGGAGGGAGGCGAACTGTTGAGGAAGTCTGGTTTCAACAATTAAGTTGCAGATTAACGGTGCAAAGACGACGCCAATTGAGACGAGTTTGAATTTCGTCTATGAACATCGTTATTTACCAAATACTCCCAACACCAAACACCAAACCCAAACCTGTTACAAAATAACCCCTCAATGGCCTCCTGTAGTCGGCAAACCCAAAGCAACCTTGAAACTATCGTAAATGAGCCATTGGAAGGCAGTCAAAGTACCAATCATCTGTCAAACGCACGTAAATGTCAGCATTTTGAGTTCTGGATGTTTTCTCAGAACGGCCAAACGGAAGATTGCTCACCATAATTCTCACGGGCAGACCATTCCACAGTCCCTTGAATCCAATATTACCATAAATTCTGGACATGGCCTTTCCTGCACTCTCGCCAGCTTTGCGATCCGAGTTCAACTTAGATACCATCACATCCGCAGGATGGGAAACCACGGCACAGCCGATACCAGCAATGTAACCTCCAAGGAAGGAAACACCAGTTTGTTGAAGGGAGTTGTACGCTGACTTAGGCTTGCCCAAATATGCGTAGATCTTCTCAACCGTCTTCTCGAATGTCGCGAACTTGACCATGGTGTATGGGATTTGTCTTCCCCAGAGAGGTACCAGACCTTTGTAGAGACTAGGTAGGTAGTCTCGTTAGCATCTGATTCTACACGATTGGGCGAAACGTGACATACCCAGCAACACCCTCATCTTTAATAACCTTGCTCAACCCCTCCCTCATAGTATGCGCAAAAGGGGCAGACTGGTCTGCATCCTAACCTTCACACTCTCAAAAGGACATAGCGCAATGTCGGCCAGAAATTCGGCACTGGCACTTGCCGCCAAAAAGACCAAGGTCTGATTCGTGCCAGCAGGAAACACCTTCTCTCCATACGTGTATTTAAAGACTTCGTAGAATCCGTATTTTCCACCACCTTGGAAACAGTAGCCGACGAATGTGGGGGACCAGCCAAAGAATACCCCGCGGAGACCTTCGCCTCTGTAGATCTTGGACCAGGCTTGTACATTGGACTTGTAGAGCTTGGGATCGACTTGACGACGGCATTTTACGAGGTCGAGAGGAGTGACTGCTGTGTGGGTTGGACCGCAGGCTGGGATGTTGTGTTAGCATGGAATATGGCAAAGAGCTTGTTTCATTGAGAGGAGGAGACAAACCTGCAATTCCTCCCAATCCGCAGGCAAGGAAATATTTGCCGCTATATAGCTCAATGCTGGGCTTGGGAAGTGCTTTTTCGAGAGTAGACATTGTTGCTGGTGGTCAATTGCACGCAATTGATGTTGTGGTATGTTGGATCTGTGGTGGGGAAATTCCTGGCTGGAATGTAAACAACACGACGTGCAAACCCAATTGAAAGAAGAACGACAGAGAGGAGATTTCTGAAAGAAGAAAAAGAAGGTGATCAAAAAGGAAGAAATGCTATCATTTTAAGGAACACATTATGACGCTGGTGCCCGCCCCTTGCACCGGCTTTTGCACTGGTGTTGATAAGGAAAAGCTTCCCGGTTCTCTCGGGGCTCGCGCTCGGGGAAAGCTCGCAGGAGATCCTTACGTCATTGCCCTACATGCATGTGGGTTTTGTCTGCACCACTGCTGAGTCTGCATTGCAGATGTAAGACTTATCACTACTACTAGTCGACTCTTGTTTTTCTTGGAGATTAATTGGCTAGCAGGAAGAGACACTTGGAAAGAAGTTTTCGTGATCCGAGGATGAGTATATATTTGTCACGTGATATAAAATTCTCCTGTGGGCTCGTCCTACCGAGCACCTACTCTGTAGAAAACAACCTAGTGCACGTCATGAGATGATTATTCATAAATGTATTTTCGCAACGATCAAATCGACATTCGGTTTCGATTTGTTAATATACAAAATTGACTCTAGCAGACGTACCACTGTTGAACGACGCACAACACAGCACGGTCAGCGTAAAAATTAGTCCGAATAGAAGAATGCTGAGCTGATTACATAGAAATCAAATCAAACGAGTGGAACGAATCAACAACTCTTTATTAAAATTTACAGACTTGTACAAGACTCGACTACCCCACTCCTCAAACTCTACATAACTTTCCATTCCCGCTCGGCAATCCATTGGCGGTGACGACCTTCCAGTTCTCGCTTCCAACAGCTGTTTGAGCGAAGAACACATCCTTTGGATCGTACTTCTTCTTGATGCTCAACAACTTGGAATACGCATCGCCATAGAAGCTCTGCTGGAAATTAGGCTCCAGAATATCACTCTCGCCCAAATAGCAGCCTGAACCTGGAGTGATATCCCTCCACCTTTGCATGTGGCCGAAAGTAAACGATTTGCGCGCAGCCATTTGAACAGCAGGAGAGTCTCCATCTGCCCAATTGACCGATTGAAGCATGTGGGAATAGGTGTTACGCCAAGCTTTGTTCACGGCATTGTCTGGGTAATTGGATTTGCCCCCACGGTTGGGGTCAATAATAAATCCAATGATGACGAGGTTTGCTTCGGAGGAGGTCTTGAATGCTTGCCAAGTCTTGTCAATGGATGCAGCATCTTTCCAGTTGTCCTTGGGGAAGAGACGCGAGCCCGTGGCGACGTGAGTCTTTGAGACGGATTCGAGTGGGAAGGATGCAAGGAAGCCGGTGTGATAGTCATCGTAGTGGACGGTGCGAGGGGTGAATGTGATGTTGAGGGAGTTAAGTTGAGCAAACCAAGGTGCTAGGAGAGCGTTGGTTTCATGGAGGGACTTGTTGGGTGCCCAGAATGGTTGCATGAGGAACATAGGACCATTAGCGGTGGGAATGATGAACCAATATGCGTAGATTCCTTGAGCGGATAGAGATGGGAAGTAGTCAAGGTAGTATCGAATACCCTTCCAGAAGTTCTCTGCTGTGATGGCACCGCTGTTTCCGCCAACGGTGAAAGAAAAGGTTGAAGCGGTCACAGGCATTGCTAGGTAAGCCTTGACGGTGACTGAAGTGACAATACCGAAGGTGCTACCACCACCTCCTCGAAGAGCCCAGAAGAGATCAGTGTTTTCGGAGAAGTCGGCAGTAACATAACGACCATCGGCAGTGACAACTTCCATGGAAAGGACCTGGTCGGCAGCCATACCGTAGATTGAGCTCAGTGGAGAATGTCCACCACCGAGAATATAGCCTCCAAAAACACCCACAGTCTACATACCATTAGCTTCGAGCTCAAAATTCAAGAACGAAATGCTTACCAGCCCCTCGCCACCGACAACGACAAGTCCTTTGTCGCTGGCTGCCTTGTAGATTTCAAAAGCCTGGACACCAGCACCTGCTTTGAAAGCCGGGCCATTATATGACGATCCTCTGGCAGAATATTTGGGAATGTACTTGATATCCTTCAAGTTGTGAGTCCAGACGCTAAGGGATCCCGCGCCTCCGGACTTCCCAGAGAAATCATGGCCAGTATTTTTGACGACCAAACGAATGTTGGAGACTCTGGCGAAATTGACGGCAAGCTGGACTTGGTATACACTTGTGGCATCGACGGCATAGTGAGGGAAGGCTCCGAGTGTACAAGTCTGAGTAGGGTCTAAGGTTGCTTCACACGTGAGTCCCTGGTAGACAGGAGACATCATTGATGTTGGGTCGGCGGCGCTAGACACGGTCAGTTAACAGAATGCTTTCAAGTATTTTCGAACTCACTGGATATGGGAATTCTTCCAGTTTGTGAACAACGATTGACATTTTGCTTGGTCGTAGCCCCACGAATTATAACAGGGTGAAGCCAACGGGACAGTCTTGATCAAGGCATTGTTCCCCAGAACAAGATTGAAGATACTCCAGACAAAGTCTGCTGGCCACAGGAAGTCGCCTGGGAAAAGCTTGCAAGCGGCTGCTCTTTTTCTCTTCTCAGTCGTGTTCGTCTCGATAGCATTGTCGAAGGCGAAGAAGGCAGCAGTGTCTGCATCGAGGTTGGCCAATCCATCGTCCGTCAATTGAATAGACTCAAAGTTGAACAAAGTGGCATTGGCAACTACTTCTGGTACTGGACTGGCGACCACGGATGTTGTAGTCTCAGAGGGAATGGCGGTAGCAGCAACATTTGCATACAAGTACAAGCCGGTAGCAAGAAGTCTGGTAAGTCGGTGAACCATTTTGACAGAAAATTTGGGACGAAAGACCAACTATCTGGGAAAAGGTTTAACCGGTAGCGGCGTATGCTCGATCAATGAAGAAGAGCCAATTATCAAGATTGTTGGGTTGAAGGGAAGGGCGTTGACACGAGGGAACAAGGAAAGAAAGGCAGGTTCTTCATCCAGGTATTTATTTAACCTTGCGATGGGGTCACATTCAGGCAATTTCAGCGTGACATCCATGCAAGTTGGCAAGGTCACCACGTTTTTCATCCTTGTGTGGGAGTATAAGTGATTTCGGTCTGCTTGAGGGCTCATTCACCGCATTAGCAAGATCTTACGACTTCTGTGGGACCTCTTCTCGACATGGGTTAGGAAGGCGAACAAACAAAGTTCAATAGATAGGCGTGCAGTGTCCAATTTCAAGAGCCTTGAAAGCACCTGCATATTTCTAGAGTGGGACACCGAGGAGAATATATTGGCCAATTCGTTGTCGCTTGAACAGGACTATCTGAAAAAACGCATCTGGGGTTTGACTTCTGCTGAGTGCTGAAGAAAGTGGTCATGGAGATCAACTTCAGAGGCAACTATCATATATGTAATTAAAAAGATGGGAGCTCTTTGTTGCTTGTCTAGAACATACTTACCAATTTCTATTAGTTATCGAGAAGGCAGCTTCTTCCCAACACTTGAAAATCCTGAAGGATCAAAGGAAAACAGGAGACTCAACTCGCTCTATCTAGGCAGGTACCCAGAGTACCATGCTCTTTTCCCCTGCTATTCTCATATGCATGTACTGTATATTAGTATTTGCAGAAATGTGGGTCTGTTTGAGACTCATAATTGACATCAGTAACGGCCTCTAATCTACAGCCCCATGGTGGTCAAAGTTGATACACTCCCCACCCACCCCACCCTTCCCCATATTTTAGCGCCGCGGAAGGCCAAACGCTAATAGGCTAACCCGGCTATTATACTCCGTCTTGAACCTTGCAAATGTTCCGCACTGCATTTCCTAACGGCGCAATTTCTAACGGTACCGATATTGGGATCTACAGCAGTACGGCACAAGCCAGTCCCTGAAACAATGTTAAAATATTCTTGTAGAATGAAAATGTGGGTACCTATGTTGATTGTTGTGCAAATTTTCATTTTAAATTCTATGCTTTCCCTGAAGTCGTGGAGCCATCATTTCCATTCTGGTACAATTGCCACTTCTGGCCATATTCTGCGTGAACTACAAAACCTAGATCGTTATTCACTGTTCCGATACTGAAAATCATATTGTCCGGTTGCGTCAACTTTCCGCAATACACTCGAAGGCAACTGAACTCATGTCTGTATTAAGTTCCTGTAGGATTATCATTCAAAAAGGTCGGAACTGCGGATGGGATCCCGGGGTGGATTTTAATGATTACTCTGTCCCCAGTCAGCCAACAATTTGATGACTGATCTTAAGGCCTGTCAAAACATGTATTGAACTGTTTTTATGTAGCTTTGTCAACTGCTATTGGACAGACTCTCTGAATTCATGTCAATCTGATTCTCAATTTCAGAATCTAGGTGAAGAATGTAAGAGGGTTATCGAGACTTAGAACTATATCCAATAATACTCAAAAGATTGTGTTATGGAGCCACATATGTAGTACTGTACCTTGCAGGGTCGCTTCTACAGTCTACACGAGACGGAGCATGCAGCGACAGCTCCAGGAAGCAGGACAGGCATCACAGAGTTGAAGATTCCCGGCTGGAAACCCTGAAGAAAACCAGGGTCTACCATTCTACGAATTGGGATATCCGTCTCAGAAATTCCATTCCTAGAGGGAGCTTCAAAGAATAGGAGATTCTTAAGCTACAAGAAAGATCTATTTCTTTCATCCACTCCTAGCGCTCCTTTACCTCCCGTCAAGTCTTTGAAAGTCTGACTAGATCTAAATTCGTAAGTCCTTCAATTATCCGCTGTATGTTCTCTACTCTTATGACTGTCGGCACTGATCCTTTTCATTCAGAATACACTCACCGCTGAAAGGTTTAGAATCTCATCATGGTCGTTGATACCAAGCAACCAGAAGCATTTATTGTCATTGGCACCTTTTTGGCACTCAGTACTTTCTTTATTGCTCTGAGGATCTGGGCTAGAGCAATTCAATGGAAAAGTGATGGCATTGGGAACCTTTGTTTGTATGGAGTAGGTTTTTCCTCTTGGTCTCTGGCAAAACAATCATTACGGGACTATGTCTGACCAAAATTACTTAGGTGATGGTCTTCTACTCGCAGCATACGTTAGTATCCACTCTTTTCTATCTTGAGCTGCCACACCTAATCAGCATCAAGTTGCTAGCAGTTGCCGAGTCCTACGTTATCATTCGATGTTCGTTATTCAAACCACCCTCACAAAACCCGATCGTGGCTAATCAAGTTCAAAGATACAATATACACATGGCAAGGCTATCACGTCAAAGACATCCCCAAACTAAGCGTAGACCAAGCAATCCTAGGCCAACGGTACAACCTAGCCAACCAACTCCTTTACAATCCGATTCTCTGCCTCGTCAAAGCCTCCGTCATCTGCTTCCTCCTTCGTATCGGTGGCATGAAGAGAGGCGTCAAGATCGCACTCTGGATCACACAAGCCATCAATTGCGCACTCGCAGTGGCAATCTTTGTAACGGTCATCTTCCAGTGCAGTCCTGTTAGATATGTCTTCGACTTCCCCCGAATGGACCCTGCAGCGCGATTGACGGCCGGTGCAGATGAGAAGGGGATGGTGGATGGAAAGTTGATCAAGGGAGGAACTTGCATCAATCAGATCAATTTCTTCTTGATCTCGGCCGGTTTGACCGTGGCCACTGATATAATGGTCTTGGTTATTCCTACAGTCATTGTCTGGGATTTGCAGATGGCAAGGAAGCAGAAAATAATGGCGAGCGCGATCTTGAGCGTTGGTGTTATGTGAGCTCCGCTGTTTCTCTTGACTGAGCTGAAGATTTAGCAGCGACTGACCATTTCTTGTTTAATAGTGTCACAGGTGTTTCGGTAGCTCGTCTAGTTATTTACAACTGGCGCTTCAGTCCCAACAACAAAGATCGCTCCTATGGCGTCGGGTACACGATCTCGAATGCGGAAGCTAACCTTGCTATCGCAACTGGCTCCGTGCCTTCACTGGGCCCGTTACTGCGTCGTTTCGCACCTAAGCTTTTCAGCACTACGAGTGCCACTGGAGCGTCCCGACCAATGCCGTCTTCGGGCTACTTGCAACAATCTGGTGGTCGAGACGGAGAGTACGCAATGAAAAGCTTCGCCTCGAATGCGGCCCATGAATCTCGAGGATGGAAGGCAAAGGGTCAGACCGAGGCATGGAGCAGCGACGAGAACATTCTACCTGTCAATGGAACAAGAGAAGATGGTCAGATTAGGAAGAATGTCGAGGTGGAAGTCTCCTTTCAGGATGCGAAGAGTGATTATGGTGGGAAAGCGGCTGATAAAAGATCTTTCTGATTTCGCCTCCTACCTTGAGCGATGCTTTGCAATGGAAAGTGTATGGAGTTGAGGGGTGCACATTCATGTCAAAAACTTAGTAGGAATTGAAAGCGACAACAAGGATTGTTGTCTCTTATTTGTGTCTTTGGAAGTGCGGTTAACTGCAATTCTTTGTAGAGTTCCCAACCGAGCATATAAAATTTACATTTACAAGCCAGATCAAAATAGCTAGACGTCGATGAAAAACGGCATCTATTCTGCTGGATCCACTACTGAGCCATATCCAGAAAGTGGAGGCTCGAAGTTAAATTCACTTCGATTTCTGGCTGGGGGACAAAGAATATGGACGATTGAATCTGTAACATTTTAGATACAACTCCTTTCGCAAAACGGATTACAATTATAAAAAGAGTGGCAAGATCTCATATGTTTTTGAGCAAGTGTTGCAACATATCTGCTGTTGATTCGTTACCTCCCCGAAATCTGATTCTTGCAATATAAACGGGGAAAAAGCTTACGATTCATGTTCGTTGAAAACGGGGAGGAAAGAGGGAGAGTTAGGTTGAGGGGAAAGAAAAGTTAGCAGTACATCATCAGTGTACTGAAGCCGAGGTCTTAGGGCGTGATTAGTATTCAAACCGTCGACCTAGCCGAAACAACCTCACTTCACCTCACATCCATCTCACAGAGTTCCCCGAGCCTTTCGGTATGTATGAGACTTTATATGTTCTAGTTATATTTCTCATCCCTATTGTATGTAAACACGTTCTCGATTCTTCATCTCATTGAGCCTTCTTCACACTCAATCACACAGTAACACCTCATCTCAACCCCACATTCTGTAAACCAACTTAAATAACTTCATTATCACCAACCCCTCGCATCTCACCTAGCACACATACACCTCAAACAACACAATGCCCTACCCTCCAACCCAACCTCCAAACCCGTCCTCGCCGTCGTCGGCGCCGGCCCCGGAATAGGCGAAGCCGTCGCCCGGAAGTTCATCTCAGAAGGCTTCACCGTCGCGCTCCTCGCACGCACCGAGCCCAAACTCCAAGAAATGGTGGCCTCCATAACATCTACCTATGGCGCCCACACCTCTAAATACTACATCACCGACCTACGCGTCGAATCCGACATCCTTAAAACCTTCGCCTCCATCAAGAAAGATCTCGGCCCCGTCAATGTCCTCGTCTACAATGCCGGCGCGCGTCGCGTCAACGGCCGACAAATCCTCGACACCAGTTCTGAAGAGTTCGAGAATTTCACGAAGATTAACCTTTTTGGTGCGTTCTGGTCTGTTAAATGCGTGTTGCCTGATATGTTGGCTGCGGGCAAGGGGACGGTGATTTTTACGGGCGCGACGGGCAGTTTGAGGGGAGCGGCTGGGCTGTCGAGTTTTTCGCCGGGGAAGTTTGGATTGAGGAGCTTGGCGCAGATTGTTACGAGGGAGTATCAGGAGAAGGGTATTCATGCGGCGCATTTGGTTATTGATGGGCCGGTGGATGGGAAGTTGATTGGTGGTGTCACGAGACGGAAGTGGGAGAGGGAGGGGGAGAAGGAGAAGTTAGCGGATGTGGAGAGTAGGATTATGCAGGTAAGTTTCCTTTCTTCTCCTTCGTTTTGCGAATATTTGCTAAGAGGGGTGTTGATATAGCCAACTGATCTGGCGAGCATCTATTGGTTTCTGCATACGCAGCCAAGAAGTACGTGGACCCATGAACTGGATGTCAGGGCCCAGAAGGAGGGCATGTTTTCGAAATTGTGAGGGATGCTTGGAAGAAGTATGTAGTAAGGAGGACTGGCAAGCATCGTATTTATAAATTTACACAAGAATGACTTCAAAAGAATCTGAATAACAATATTTAAGAAGTATCTGTTTGAATATCAAAAAGATTCTGGTAACTGATGGGGAACGGTTGAGATGTCAAATGTTACCGTTCATTCAAAATACTCGACAGCCCGTCATATATACAAAGCCAATATCCTCCATAAATCCCTACAGTACTCACAACTTACTCTCCTTCGGCATTAGCACCTTAACCTGCTCAAACGGAACACCCAGATGCCAAAAAACCTGATCCCACCTATCATTCCCAAACCAGCCCCTCTTCACGCCCTCCGTATCAACACCCACAATCCACGGCGCGCCAAAAGCCCCCGACTCCTTCGTTGTATCAATAACCGCTTTTTTGTTCTCGGGCTCTAAGGCTTTTCTCATAATTTCTTCAATTTCTGAGATGGGGAAGAGAGCGGAGAGTGCTTGGATGATACCTGGTGGTTTGGAGATGTCGATCCCGTGACGCCAGTACCCGGAGACAAGGGCGATGAAGGTCGATTCGAAGGTTGAGTCGGGTAGTGCCGTTTTATGTAGGTTGCTACGCGGACGGGCTGGTGGTTTGTTAGTTACTTGATGTACTTATCTGGTCAAATTTCAAATTTCGATATCATTATCTCATCTCAACCCTCATCCCCACTCAACGTCAACCCATCAAAAAGAAGAAACTCACAAACAAACTCCCAATCGGGAAAATCTCCGGCTGCACCGTCTTAATACCCAACAACGCGCCCGTTAGTTCAACATCTTGCTTCCCAAACGCCTCCTTCCATTTTGGGGTTGGCTGCCACGGGTTTCCCGCTGCATCGCGAGCACCGCCCAGGAAGAAAGGTTGGATGTTGACATTTACGCCGTGGGCAAGAAGTCCTGGACGATGTTTGAAAAGGCTGGTTATGCCGAACCAGGAGTAGGGTGATACTGTTGAGTGTGAGTTTGGGGGTTGAGATGAGAGATGAGAGGTTGAGAGAAAGGAGAGAGTGGACTGAGAGAGAGGAATGAGGAGAGAGGGACGAACCGCAATCGATGTAGATTGTTAGGGAGGCTCCTTTGGGAGATTTGGGTGTTACCATTGTGACAATTAGTGTTCTTTTGGTTGAAATTGAAGATGTGTAAAGTAAACAATGTTATCCGCGTTGATGAGAGTGTCGTTGTCGATAAATTGGCACGTGCAGTACAGTGCCGACACCTCAGAACCAGACCAAGGCATTCTGGTACTTAGCCGAGGCGACTCCTAAATAGTAATCACAACACCAAGATTAAACTTTCGCTCCATCTTCCCCGCCCCCGTTCCCCAGCTTTTAACTCCCCGTACGTGCGTAGGAATTCTTAAGTGCCGACACTTTGTTCGGCTCTATCGGAGTTTGATCGTATTTTGTTGTGATTACTCACTATGTTGTTTCGGCTTCTGCGTATTGAGGGGGATCGAGTAGTATCGAGTTAGCATGGTTAGAATTGGATGGCTATGCAGTCTGACCAAGGGGCATACAGGTAGCCTAACATAAAACAATGTTGGTGGAGCCCCGTGTTACCTCGCGAAGTAACCTCCACAGGTTGACTTGGGGCACCCAGGAACATTTGAAGCTTAAGCTCCGAGCTTCTCCATGTATCATTCCATAACTTCATACCATTCCTTCCACTCTTTGGAAAACAAACAGAAGTGTTTCAGCAATATCCAACATGCCTATCGAATCCTCCTACCCCCGATAACCATACCAATGTTGACATCTGGACATTCCTATTCGAGAGATCTGAACGCCCATATCCAGACGACCATCGTAAGTTCTTTACTCTGTACCTACTCCATTCCCCTGCAGCTTTCTTCCTCCAAATCTAGATCTTGAATTAACATCTCCAAGCCCTCTTCATCGACCTCACTACCTCCACGCACCACACCTTCCGCACCCTCCACCAGCAAAGCACCCATCTCGGCACCGGGCTCCTCCAAAAATGGAATTGGCAAAAAGGCGACATCCTAGCCACTTTCACTCCCAACAGCGGAGAGATCAGCGCCGTTGTACTAGCCACTCTCTGGGCTGGCGGTGTAGTCTGTCCATTCAACAACCTATACACCGTCCCGGAACTATCATCACTTCTCAAATCCTCGGGCGCGAAAGGTCTGGTTACGCATGTCAGTTGTCTGGATATAGCGCGCGAAGCTGCAAAGATTGTGGGGTTGCCTTTGGAGAGGATTGTGGTTATTGGGGAGAGGGATGGGAAAGGGGAGGTTGGGCATTGGGATGACTTGAAGGTAGGGAATGGGGAGGGGAGGGCAGCGAGAGAAAGGGTAAGGTTGGATCCGAAAGAAGATTTGGCGTTCTTGGTGTACTCTTCTGGAACGACGGGTTTGCCCAAGGGTGTTATGCTCACGCATAGGAATATCGTGGCCAACATGCTGCAAGGTGAGGTTGCGGAAGGGGGAGGTTCGAATTGGAAGGATGATTCGATGATTTCGTTTTTGCCGATGTTTCATATCTACGGTATGTTATCTCATGGAGGGATTTTTGATTTGGATGTTATGAGGAGAGATGCTGATTCAAGCTTTGCCTGCAGGTATTGCAGCGTTGATATTCATCCCCCTATTTCGAGGTGTGACCATGCATATCATGCCGCGCTTCGACCTCGAGCAATTTCTCGCCTCGATCCAAAAGTTCAAAGTCACAATTGGTTACGTCGTTCCCCCTGTGGTCCTTCTCCTCGCCAAACATCCACTTGTCGAAAAATACGATGTTAGTTCTCTGAAGGTGATGCATTCAGCTGCTGCACCACTCACGCAAGACTTGATCGACTTGATCAACACGAGAATCAAAGTACCCATAAAGCAAAGCTACGGAATGTCTGAAGCAGCACCAGGGATATCAAGTCAGGTAAGCGTTTCCCCTTACCAGCTACTGAGGAAAGTAGGGAGTTGGAAGTCAGAACATCTTACTGACACATCTCATAGAGGACAGAAACATGGAACAAACCCTCCGGCTCAGTTGGAAAACTCTACCCCTCCATGACCCTTCAAGTTGTATCTCCGAGCACACAAACCGAAGTTCCCACAGGGGAAGAAGGCGAGCTCTGGATCCGCGGCCCCAACGTCTTCAAAGGCTACCACCAAAATCCCACCGCAACATCCGAAGCCCTAACATCCGGTTGGTTCCGCAGCGGAGACATCGGGTACATCGACGACGGTGGCAATATCTTCCTCACAGACCGTTTCAAAGAATTGATCAAATACAACGGGTTCCAAGTAGCTCCTGCTCAGTTAGAAGGCTTGTTACTGGGTCATCCAGCTGTGGATGATGTGGCTGTTATTGGAGTTTATAGTAAGGAGAGAGCGACAGAGTTGCCGAGGGCTTATGTGGTGCCTGCGAAGGGGTATACAGGTGGAAATTTGGAAGGCTTGGGAGAGGAGATTGGGAAATGGGTGGAGAAGAGGGTGGCACCTTATAAAAGGTTGAGAGGGGGTGTAAGGTTTGTGGATGAGATTCCGAAGAGCACGGCGGGTAAGGTTCTAAGGAGGGTTTTGGCTGAGCAGGCGAGGGCTGAAGAGAAAAAACAGGGACCGAAGTTGTAGATACTTTGTGTCTTGACTGTGGACAATATCATGATGTTCAACGGCTTTATCGATGCATGCAATTATATGTTTTGGATTGTACCGTGAATGTTGTATGTTGTTAATACACCGATTGTTAGCTACGCGAGTGACTAGCCCAAATTACAGGCTTCTGTCGGTAGAAACAGGGCTTTGATTAGCGCTTTCAGGCTATTCATCCTTCCCAAAACACCCCCAAAGTCAAAACCCACCACAAAGCAGTTCTTATCCTCAGAACTACAAGCTTCAATCAGATCACTGATCCTGCTACTTAGCCCCTTTTTGAAGTGTGGGGTACTCCAGCCTGGGGATTACTTTGATGTCTCCGCCTCTTCGGCCATCTCTGAGATTATCAGTCAACACAGGCAACATAATCAAACACCAAGTACTTGTACACGCACTAAGTATACGTCCGTAAACTAAACCATCCCTGTAGGCAACTCATATTACTGCAGGGAAAACACTCGCGGACTTGACTTCTACAAAACGTGCCGGGCCGAGTTCTGCTCATTTCGTGATTACTATTCATTGACGAAGCGGTAATGTTCGGCAGAAGGTGATGATCAGTGCAGTATTCTGAAAGTCGCGTGCTCTAGTGAAGTATCATAAACTCCGAATACATCCAACGTTCAGTGTTACCCTTTTGACTTTGTGTCTGGTGTTCGGTGTATATTCGTTGCTGTATTCATCCAACATGCCGTTCGATACTGCTTTGACGAGGAAGCTAGGAATTAGAAGTACGTTCGCGAATCCCAGATTCACATGGTACTGCACATGCTCACATCACACCAGT
Organism: Tetracladium setigerum; assembly: GCA_031472005.1. Lineage (NCBI taxonomy): Eukaryota > Fungi > Ascomycota > Leotiomycetes > Helotiales > Tetracladium > Tetracladium setigerum. The sequence goes on along the minus strand of PZJY01000008.1, from coordinate 797,325 downwards.
TCCGGTTGTACAGGGGGGATTGCAATGGGTTGCCTATGCGGAACTGGCTGCTGCCGTTAGTAATGCTGGAGGATTGGGAATTGTGAGTCCTTGGTAGTTCTCGTTCAAAAAGTCGATACTAATTAGAGTATTTAGATCAATGCTCTCACACAGCCTGACCCAGGTGAGGATCTGAAATAGAATGTTCTCCATGAAGTTTCCTCACTGACATGAATATCAGAGGGTCTCCGCGCCGAGATTCGAAAGACTAAGAAACTAACGGACAAACCTGTATAAAACCACGTATTCAAAGTCTCATCGGGAGCACTTGACTGACAGAAGACAGTTCGGAGTAAACATCACTCTCCTCCCAGCCCTCAAAGTCCCAGACTACGGCGCCTTCACAAGAGTGATCATCGAAGAAGGCGTCAAGATCGTCGAAACAGCAGGCAACAATCCCGGCCCCGTAATCTCTAAACTCAAAGGCGCAGGTATAACCGTAATCCACAAAGCCACAACTATCAAGCACGCACGCTCAGCGGCCAAAATGGGCGTCGACATTCTCTCCATCGATGGCTTTGAATGTGCCGGTCATGTAGGCGAGACGGACCTCACGTCGTTGATTCTTCTGTCTCGTGCTAGACAGGAGTTTCCCGATACAATTTTCATTGCGTCAGGAGGATTTGCGGATGGGCAGGGTCTGGCGGCAGCGTTGAGTTTGGGTGCTGCCGGGATTAACATGGGGACGAGGTTTGTTTGTACGGTTGAGGCGCCAGTGCATATTAATGTAAAGAAGGCCATTGTGGAGGCGGGGGAAGAACAGACGGCTATGGTGCTTAGGAGGTGGAAGAACACGACGAGATTGTATTCGAATACCGTTACGGATGAGGCGTTGAAGATTGAGCGGGAGAGTGCGAAGGGTGAGTTTGCGGAGGTGGCACCGCTGGTAAGTGGTGCGAGGGGCAAGGAGGTGTTGATTAACGGGATATTAATCGTGGGGTGAGTTCATTTGACGAGATTTTTGATTATCAATTGCTGATGTTTGACCTAGGTCTGGTATGCTGGGCAAGTGATGGGGTTGATTCACGATATTCCAACCTGCCACGAGCTTCTGGGTCGGATTGAACGGGAAGCAGAAGAATCGCTCTCCAAAATAAGCTCGTTGATCGTGGAAGAAAGCCCTGGGGATGGACTGAGAGTGACCAGTAGATTGTAACAGCAGAGACACTAGAATAGAATGAATCAATATGGGTCGCAAATACTGTAATTGGTATGACGGTGTCCATGAACCTTAAAATGGCACTATTGCCCTGAAAATGCCCCGACGACAAACAAGCTGAAACGCACATGGCTGCTTTGATGAAGCAGAAAACCAACATGAACGCAAGTTGGTCAAGATAATATACTAAAGACTTAATTAAACTCATATTAAATATAGAATTCTTTAAGCTTAAAAGCTTAATTATAATAAAAGTTTAATAACTTACCCTTTAACAAAGTTATGTAAATACTATCTTAATTGATTAAAGTGATAAGGAATCCTTAAGAAGATATTATACTATATTATAAATTAGTATCCTTTAAGAAGGTAATTCAAGTATAATAATTATTATTTACTAATAAGTAAATAAGTAATTTGAGTTAATGTTTATCAAGAGAGATAAGTTTATTCATCTAGGAAAATAAAAGGTGGCCACTTGGCAAGCGTTGGGCAAAACTTTAGCACCTTTAGTCCCACATTAGCACTATTAATAAAAGCAAAGCAAGTCTATTAATTTAACAAATCCGGTCCAAGATGTATCAACTGCCAGAGTTGATGCAGTATCAATTAACCGGTTCGTTGCCGCTATCTTCGGAGACTCTGTACAACAGTTTATGCATCCGAAGTTGATGCTGGGTGATTTGGGCGAGAGACTGAGGTGGCACAGGATAGCCGATTTTTATTATAGAGCTGCAGACAACTTTCGTGCTCAACACGTAAAAAAAGTTTACGGAAGGCATGGGGAATGCCCACCAAGAGTTGCGACTTCTGGTTCGCCGGCAGGACCCATTCATGTTCAAGCGGTCGTGGACAAAGATAAAGATCAAAAACCCATTGACATTGAAGGTTCTGAAACGGGAATTTGAAATACAAGTGGGGCCCCATCAATAAGTGTCCAGCGTGTCCGCTATCATGCCTTTTTCGCTACATTCTGGCGGATATGTTACGGGCTTCTCGAGAAAGATCTAACATCAGGATATGAATTCTCGTTTCTCGCGGACTTTCTCTTGGAGCTGGAGAAGCTCTTCTTCACCGAATACGGGAAAGAACACCCACTCCGCGAACTTTTGTTTGCGCTCTGTAAGGTACCAAAGGCGGACATGCAGGAGGTTTTGGAGCTTGGGGCTTTTCGAACCATTCGGGTCATGGCGCCAGGAATTACATCTAGCCAGGAAGTAGCAGTGGTCGTCTCACAGTGGATAGCATGCTATTATCAAAGACTTAGTAGGTTGTCTGACTCTGTTTGAAACAACTGCATCCTAGGTAGGCCAGAGAGGTGAGCAGAGGAGGGAATCCTCCAAGAAAGTCGATGAGAAGTGGTGACGTTGTGATGAAGTGAATGGTCACGTGGTGGGTGACTTGACTCGGAGGATTGGCACAAAACAAACGCGAGAAAAGGGAAATTATCTGGCAGAGTAGCTGCCGATTACATTAGTACCTATGTAGCTACCTTGATGTGCTTGAAAGTTTTACTAGCTGAGGATGAGTATTTTGAGCTTCTGGTATGTAAGAGGGTCACAAGGGTTTGGAGGAATCGGTACCTTATCTTACATAGATTTGTGAAAATTTGGGAAGGAGATTGGAGAAGAATTTATACATATCAAGCGCAACTAAGAGATGGGAGGAAAAAGATAATATAATGTTGTTTTTTATGATTACCTCGTGCAGAGTGGTAAAGCCAGGAAGGTAATTATCAACGCGTGAAGACATCCATCCCTTGAAAGTTCGCTCATACTCCATCATCCCACCGCCCGCTATGCACTCGATTGTATATCAAATCTTCCTTCAAAGAAAAACGCAAGCCAAGATCGATTGTGCCTCGAAGGTCCCAATTCCGGTCAGTAACCGTCCCAGTGACAATGCAGAACTTTCAAGAAACAGTCCTAGGCCAAGTTTCTATACGAGTAACGTGCATTGTTCAGAGTTCCCTCTTTCAGCAAACTGAAATATCTGTTGTCTCCCTCGGCGACAAGATCAGCCAACTCGGGTTGACCTCCAATGCGTAGCCATTCTGCTTTCTTGTCGACCTTCATTCGGTCATACTCTCCTTCCTCCCATTTGTTGTTTGTGCGCCACTCAGATATAATGTTCACACCTTTCTCACCCGCACCACATCCTGAGAAGGGAAAGAAATCAGGTGAATGGAGGTGGAATTCGTCACAGACACGCCACTTCACCCACAATGTAGTTTCAAAGTCATCAAAATCCTCGTGGTGAGAAATCCCGAAGACCTTCAAGGCTTCATAAAGACCAGGGGAAACGTCTTCAATTTGTCTACCAATCTCCGTGACTGATGCCAGGTGAGGCTCCCACTCGCCTCGTGGACCGAATGCGCGACGCTTAACGAGGTGTAGGTGGGCGAGACGAACCAAATAGGGTCGGAGACGAGAACCAGTCGGAGTGGCATTATACATGGCGCAGATCTGGCCTAATTTAGGCGGTTGTCTGGTAGTAGTGATACCACGGTGATAAGCACTGAGTAGGTCATTTTGAAGATGAGGTACTCTAAGTATCTCTGATGTAATGTAGCAATGCTCCAAATCCCAGTGAGGACCCGAGACATCCTTGAATTCGTCGAAAGTAAAACAATCAGGAATGTTACCCGTGGCGACCCAAGTCAGGACGACTTCCATAGCAGCGGCTCTGAGGCCTCCGAGCGCGATTTTGCCATTGACAAGGTGGTGGTCGATGAGGAATCCCAGGTAGGGAATCTTGGCCGTGACCAAAGCCCTGTTGGCTGAGAGTTCGATTGTTTCACCGGTTTTGGCATCGTCGATGATGATTGTAATTGTGGTGCTGCCAGAGAGACTGAAACTGTTAGCATATTATCACAGGCTCATTGCCAAGGGGTAGCTCACATCTCAGGGAGCTTGTTGCGAAGGTCTGCATGAGTGCAACCCTGCGGAAGATCTTGAACCGTGTGATTCATTTTGGATGCTTGTCTGGTTGTGCGTTTGTTGATGTTTTGAGGTTTGGTCGATGATATGGTTTAGTTTGTATGGTTGCCAAGGCTGTTTGGTCGCTTAGGGACGTCGCCAAATATCCGATACCGTCACATGATGCCATATGTTTGGAAAGCAGCGGGAGAAAAATGAAGCAACAAGCAGAGCGGATTCATGTATCAGATGAACTCAAATCCTAAAATAACATGAATGACGAACGAAAATAGGCCGGGCATTCATTACTTGGAGGATCTTTATTCCCAGGTATCAACAAGACCTCCAAGGCGGGGAAAAAGACAACAAAGACACCACGAAAGTACGTCTCAAGAGCGAGATGACTGAGAACAGGGGGCTTCAGCGTCAAGACTCCAACAGGCGCACGTTCGATTACAAAAGGGTGACAGGTACTTGAGTCCATAAGAAGAAATTCTGAAGATAGAAAATGGGAAGTCGCTGATTTGCCTCGGCGAAGAACAGACAAGAAGAACAGACAAGCTCTTGAAAAGTACAACATCTTATTACCAGGCTCAACTATGGCCCATGGAAGCTTAGTTACTCAACTCCTGTCCGATAATATTCGCCATGAGCCCTGCATTCTCTGAATAATCGATGGGAACGTCCACAATCGACACACCCCGATAAGCCAAAGCTTCTTTCATCACGCTCTCCAATTCCTCCGCCTTGTTCACACGGAATCCTTTTGCGCCGAAAGCCTCTGCAAATTTTACGAAATCGACCCCTCCGAGTTTGATACCGCTCGAGCGCCCATACTTTGCTTCCTCCTGGAACTCAACCATATTATATGCGCCGTCATTCCAGATAAAGTGGGTGATGTCACATTCTTGCTGCACAGCAGTACTCAACTCTTGACTAGTGAACATGAAGCCCCCGTCGCCTGAGACTGAAATGACCTTCTTGCGCTTTGAGGGGTCAAAAGGTGCTTGGATCATCGATGCAGCGATTGCCCACGGAAGAGCCACACCAAGAGTCTGCTGTCCATTTGACACTAGGAAGTGTCGAGGTTTATACGAGAAGAAATATCTACTCATCCAGATGTATACAGTCCCGACATCACAAGCCACAACAGTATCATCAGAAACAAGGGACTGGAGCGTGGAAACAAAATACAGAGGATGCGAGACGGAGGCTCCAAGCTTGGCATGAGCTTGGGCTGTATTCTTCCACGCATGGAAATCCGTCCTAATACTGGTACAAAGGTCGGAGCTTTGCTGGTGGATTGGAAGAGAGATTTTGTCACTGAGGACCTCGAGAGTTTCTCTCAGCGAACCAATCAATTCCAGCTTGGGTTGGTAGTGGAAGGTGTAGTCACATTGCTTGACATCAAGATGGACAATGTTGAGGTCTCCATTGACGTTCCACGAAGGCGGATCATACTCTGTCGGATCATAACCCACAGTAATGACGAGATCTGATTTCGCCAAAAGTCGATCACCAGGTTGATTTCTGAACAGTCCCAAACGCCCGAAGTAGAGATGCTCAAGCTCTCTCGAGATTGCTCCAGCGGCCTGGAAGGTTTCTAGAACTGGAATAGGATGGCGGCTGAGGAACTCGTGAAGAGCTTCAACAGTGGCGGGATCGCTTGCACGCATCCCAAGCATAAAGATTGGAAGCTTCGCGTTATTTATCATCTCGGCAAGCTTCTTAATCCCAGGAAGAGATGCCGGTCCTAGCACAGGGGGTACGAAGGCTTGGCTTCCAAAAGCGGTAAATGGCGAGTCGCAAATGCTCATGATATCGAGGGGTAGTGAGACAGCAGCCACTCCCTGTGGATATGATCCAGCCGTTCTGAAAGCATCGAGAACAACATCTGCCACCTGGTCTTGATGATCGACCGTGGTGGTTTTCTTTGCGATAGGAGCAATAACCTCCATCAGCCGCATTGATTGATGGGTCTTTGAGGAAGATAGCATGCGTGGAACTGAGCCTACGAATGCCACCACTGGGTCCCCTTCCGTATTTGCAGTGGCCAGAGCAGTCACAAGATTGGTGCCTCCGGGTCCACTAGTTGCTATGCAGACTCCAGGTGTGCCCGTCAAACGACCGATTCCCGCGGCAATGAATGCAGCGTTCTGTTCATGTCTGCAAATAACGAGTTTGATTTCCGGGTGATCAATGAGTTCATTGAAAAGAGCATCGATTTTGGCGCCAGGGATCCCAAATACCAGCTGCACTCCAGCATTGACGAGAGAGTCCACTATGATGCGAGCGGGCTTCGTCGAAGCTTGGGAGTCCGCCATATTGGCTGTGAGATATCGAGGATGACGTTGCTTGGGTTTGGTTCGATTGAGAGTCGAATTAAATTGATCCTGGGCTGCTGCGGCAATCAATCAGCCCTCTGTAAGCTATCTGGGAGATTGAGCTTCTGTTGATATCCACGTACTGAAGGGTTGGTTGTTGGTGTTGATAAGGAGAGAAGGAAGGATCAATGTTTTACTTCACACAAAGAAGCTTCCATGGCAGACGGGCAGCCGCCTCAAGCTTTATATCCATCTGCAATAATGGAGACAGATTGCCATGTGGTAATGTGGGCTGATTAGTGGCGGTACAGTAGTGCAAGTGCATTTCCCGATGATTGTTGTGCATGTGGTGGGAGGTTGAGAGGGGAGCAGTGACGTTGTGGGAGTGGAACTTCGTGGCGGCACTTCGGCCTTTGGACGCCTCTTTCTGAGTAAGCCGAATCAGCCCACCCACTCCCTTTGATAGAGCGACGATATCATAAATACCTTCTTTCCCAACAAATCTCAGCAAACATTCTATTTTTCTCATTATCTCACAGAATTTAACCACCTAGAAGTTCATTTTTACCCAAGATCTTTTACGAATATGGCATTCAACGAGATATTCCAATACTCGGTTATTCCAGCCCTGATGTCGGGCCTTTCCTCAGCAACGTCATCAATCTCTGTCTCAGAACTTCTCTCCCACGGCACATTCGGAATCGGTACTTTTGAGAATATGGATGGAGAAATGGTTGTACTTGATGGTATCGCGTACCAATTGAAGGCTGATGGATCTGTAAAAGCTGTTGGTGACGAAGCACAAGTCCCATTCGCCATGGTCACCAGATTCAAAGCGGATATCTCAGAGAGAAACTCTTTCAAATCAAAGAAAGAAGTCGAAGAGTCGATATCAAAAGCTCTACCGGATGCGAGGAATCTTTTTGCTCTGGTGATGTTGAAGGGGACCTTCAAAGGATGAAAGTTAGAGCTGTGCATGCTCAGGCATATCCGGGACAGCTATTGAGTGAGCTCTCTCAACAACAGAGTGTTTATGAGTACGAGAATGTCACAGGAGAGATTGTTGGCTTGAGGAGTCCAGCTTGGTCTTCGGGGTTAGTGTTGTGGGATTACACGCTCATTTTATCGACGATGAACGTCACATCGGCGGTCACATTCTGGAGTTGGTAACGGATGGAGAAGTTGAGATTGGCTTTGCCGCTTGTACAAAAGTCAACATCCAACTACCCCAAGGCAAAGAATTTGGATCGAGGGATTTAAACTTGGATGAAGAAGGTGTGAAGAAAGCCGAAGGATAGACCAACGCCAAGGAATCTGAAATGCCATTATTTCCCATTTTTGACTTTATTGTTTGGCTACGACTATAGTATCGAGGCATGTATTTGCTCGAATCAAGTTCTATGGCCTTGGATATTGCTAATTCTGCCAGATATGAATAATGATCTTGTTATCGTACAATCAGTTGCCGCCTGCAACGGTTCTCTAAATCGCAGAATTCTAGTCTTAGAGGTCGTGGTAACTCTCCCATTCAATCCCCTCGCCGATGTTCTGGACATCTTCATCGCTGGATTCAAATTCCTGATCTTCAACTTCGCTGAGAGAGCCATCTCCGTCAACAGCAGTTGCTTCCGAACTTCCTCCGTCCTTCTTTTCACATCCTCCCTCATCCTTTCTATCATTCACGTTTCCCAAATCTGAATTCTCCCTCAAATTGATCACACGGGCTGTCTTAATGGCCTCCTTCAACTTTCTTATCTCTTCCTTCGCTCTCGCCACTTTCTTGTCGAAATTTTGCTGGAATTCAACATCTATTCTCCGATCCATCAAATACTTTTCGATTGCTGTCTCGGATCTCGGTCGCAGGTTATTCGGCAGAATGGCATACGTGATCTGGTTCATGCCTCTCGTCGTGATTCCCCACTCCAAGAACTTCTCGAACATGATTCGAATGCTCCCCAGGATATCGGGTGTGGTTTCCGGGTAAAGCACACTATCGTGTTCCAAGCTGAAAGAATTTGCTATCGATTTGCTGACAGCCGTCTCTCTGATAAAATGAAGCTTATGTAATTCCGTTGGATCGTTGCAGATACGAACCGCCTGCTGAACTTGCATCTGGAGTGTAATTTCCAGATGATCAAGTCTCAAATTCTTCAGAAAGCTTCCGAGTTCCCGAAGCTGTATACTTTTCATTGCATCTTCGGCAAACCTACTGGCGACATCCGTTTCGATAGGCGTCCAGGGAGATATCTTGACGTTGAATTTTTTTCAAGACGTTGCAAGCCGCGGGTCTGTCCCGGGAAAAGGCATTCAAGGCTCGCACCGACTCGAAGTTGTTCATTCCGCTTTCCCACTTCAAAGCTACCCTGTCCCAAAACGCTCTCCCAAGCTCACATCGAAACAGAGAACTGACTTGTGACATGTTTCGGACTAGTTTGAACATGGACTTGTCCAAAATTTCAGTAAATCCTCCATCAACACTTTTCTTTTTCGGCCATGTACGAAGAGTGTATGAATCGCTACGATCTGGATGTGCTCTGTGGAACTTCATGAAGTTTGCTTGACGTTCATAAAAACTCTTCTGGTCATATAGGTTCGGAACATTGGCGGGGTTCGTTGCGAGCCAAAATTCAGCGAAAGTCTGGCAGAACCAGTCGCCGTCCATGGCGGAGTAGTCCCTGTTGTAGGTCAACTCCATCTCGATGCAGTTATGTTCCGCGTCGTTGTAAAAAGGACTGCAAATCAATATGAAATTTCCTTGCGAATTGACTCGGGAAGATCGAAGAACCTAAAGACACCAATTCTTTACAAATTATTAGCTGCAACATCAACTAGGGGGAGATCGACCACCTACCGCTGCCAACCGCCAAGCTCTACAAAGCGGACGTTGTTATCCCTGGCATATTCCTCTCCCCTCGTATTCAAGCTGAAGGGACCCTGAATGTCTCGACCAAAGCAAAAGTCGCCAAAGCCCGAATCATTGTATCCAATTCGCGGATGCACAAGATCAGACATATTCATGACTTGATGGAGAGGTGACTTTCGACGCCTAGTTTTGAGCTCGACGCAAGCCAGATACCCGAGGTTCAGTTCCGCAAAGATCCATGCTACGTCTTCAATCTAGTCAGCTTTCCTCCTTTCAATATATATCACGCTCGAAATACCAGCATCCTTGGTATATTCGCTTCCATTCAAGATGTAGAAGAGCTGGTTTCCTTAGTGATGGGTTAGCATGTGCCGGCGATGATGAAAGAGGGACAATAATCTCACGATGGGGAGGCCTACACGGCCTATCTTCACGCGGCATTGTTTTTATCTTCTGCAGGGGATGTTTGTATCTCGTGCGATGTCGTCGGGCAGTGTTATTCTGTCTGGGCGACTTCTCTCCGGTTGACTTCTTTGTTGATGGGGGATGAAGTGGTTGTTGAGAAGTCGGATGGAAAGTGGTCAGAAGTTTGAAAAGTGATATTTTCGTGCGTCGAAGACTGGAATATTGAGAAGCCGCTGTCATGCGCCCTTGCGCCAAACGGTGCCGTGGTGAAGGTGAAGTATTGTTTTGATATCGCGAAGTCTTGGCGCGTCGGGTTACTTTCTTTCTACTTACCACACCAGAAACTATCTGCTTGAAATTCACGCCTCTATGTTCTTGAGATTTCTTTCAGCAGTTTGAACAGTTGAGATCAACATGCTCTACTTTGGTATGTACATTAATCATATACTTCCTCCTCTTCCTCGTATTCTCCCTCTCGTAAGACTCGATAACCAGAGTAAGGCGAATCACCAAAACTGCGAAGTCTTCCTCGAAAGAAAAAAGACCATTCACAACATTTTAAGAGCATAAAAGATCACCATTTCATCCGGCCTTTGGCATAACATTTCGTTAAAAGTACAGCGCTGCACGGGTATTATACACGATTCAACACAACGTCGCTCAAAGATCAGGAAGTAGGTCCAGCCGTCCCACGCCCACTCTCATTCACGGCATTTCCCCCCTGTACAGCCGAAGATTCAGACATCGGTCTAACGACTGGCCTTGCCGTATCACCCAGACTATTGCTCGCATGAGTACCATCGCCACCTCCCCCCTCTCTTGCCTCATACACTGGCAACGAATCTACAACACTTGTTCTTCTCGTCTCCAACTCGTAGCCTGGCGGCTGAGCTTTTCTGTACATTTCAAATTTTCTATCCCGCTTGTACATCCATACCACGAGAGCAGCAAAAAGCAAGAAAGCCGGAACTCCGAGCCCAACGCCCAAACCAACTGCAAGTTTTGGAAATTTTGGCGGTTCCTTATATGAGCACCAGAATTTCCATGCGTTTTTGCCCATCTCTGCCCACTTGTCCTCACCAGGCTTGCATTTCAGGTTGTAGGAACTGCTTACGCTCATTTCGCTGACATCTTTGAAACTGCTGATGTTGTAGCTGCGTTGAACCGTTAGCCGTATTTCGACAAGGTCAAAATAAATAAGAAATGGGCTTGATTGGTACACACCTAGTTAGATTTCCGCTAACATAAATGTATTCCGCCTTCTCGAGTGGTGAGAAGTCGATAGCGATTGGGTCACTGACACTGAGCCGAAAATCTTTAAGACTGTGGAGTGCCGGAAACGATACGCTGAGATTCGTTAGTAGCAGGTTCACAGGCACGTCTTACGGTGGCATACTTCGCAAATGTTCCAGCCATTTTGATATAAGTCACATTCCACAGTGACGGCAGAATCAACTCTAGTGGTTGTCCCCGAGTGACTATCACAAGGCCCGTATCCTTATTTTCCACGACCGCTAACAACGGCAAAGAAACCCTGTTGCAAATAGAGTTAGCAAAATCAAAGACAAAGCTTTTTTCCCCAATTGGACGAACCTAGATAAGTTCCCGATCAATCTAAGGATCTGAGTTCTCTCTAGTGATGGGAACTCGATATTCAAAGGGGGAAAGTCGCCCAATTGGCGGTCGTCGTAGATGAGCGTTGGTGCATCCACCCCTGGGTTTACGATCTACTCCTCAAAATTCCAAAATCAGTATGTTTACTTCGCTAGCTTAGAAAAGGGATGAATGTTCTCAGGCTTTTTATCCGCCGGTAGCATTTTCCGGCAAAACAAACAAAAAAGAAGGGAGCGTGGGTCGGAAAGATTCAATGGATATGCACTTACCATCAATTCACCATTGACGCTCGTGAGTACTGGGAAGTTCATGCTAAGAAAAATCAGGCACGCCCTATCAAAGCAGAGAGAATAGGTTGATGTACCTCGAAAAGTCTCCACTTAAAAACAAACCCTCCCAAGGATTCTTAGAATGAATCGATGTTAAAGCAGGAAAGTCCAACGATATTCCGACCGCGACACTCTCAATATGAATTTTTGAAACTGTTTGTAACTTCCCAAAAGTTACAGATGTAAGTGTGCTTGCGTTCAAATAAATTCCCCGTCCATCCGCAACCTCAAGCACGTCGGGCGCAGAGATCGAGGTCAAACCTGGTGCTCCAGTCGCCCATAATCCATCGACAGCAGTCCCAATGCCATCCGTCAAGTTCGTGAGGCCGCGAGGAAGAACGAGGTCGCCAGTATAGCCGGGACCGATGACAAGAGCGCCTTGTAGAGAGGTGCATCCTTTCAACTTCGTGTCAATGTCTTCCTGGGAAGATACTACTACGGTGGAGTTGCATAGTTCCGCCGAAACAGCTTCATCGATGATTAGCTCATTGATAACACCACCAACCAGCACGATGAGAAGCCGGAAATTATATCATACCTTGGAAGAATGTTGCTTCAAGAATACTAGCAATTATGAGGAGTGAGGAGCTTCGCATTTTTGAAGAATTTCATGTCCGTCCAAATCATTAATATTTGATTGGGGGTTTGAGTTCGGGGAGAGGGTGCATCGCACACTTAATAAGAAAGATCGATGCCCCTGTTATGCTTGGTAGGAGGGGCACTATTTAGTGTTGATTGGGTGTTGATGACCGTGCCTTGAGTCTTGGAAGTGTTGGCGGTTGCTGTGCCTCTCGTACCACTGCTGTTCACCACACAATCTATCTCGTTTTGAGATTAAATCCGGCTTAGCCGTCTTTCTCCACACAAAAACAATGCACTACTCGTATATCCCCAATAGAGGCTACCCCGAATGCTAAGCTTTTCTTTGCTGTTATTTGCCGCCGAAGTGTCGGTTTTTGGTCAAAAGCAGATCCAGGTACGGAGGTCACGGCAAAAAGTCATAGGGCTGCCAAGAGAACACCAGCGCTGCAGCTTGGCATCTTCCCCACCAAAATTTGTATGTAAATTAATACTTTACTAAAGCACTAGTGTACTCTATCAGGGTTCCGAGTTCTCTTTCTATTAGAGCCTTCTTAATATTCATTCACTCCTTCTAATTCGATCACTTTCTTAATATAACCGGAATTCTCTCGATCCAACGTTGGATTCGCTCTTACGAGAGCTCATTCCAGCAATCTAGCCAATCTTCCTCCATTTGCTTTATAGCCGACGCTGCCCCATATTTCGTTATCTCTCTTTTCATCCACATCCAAAGTGGTTCGATTATATTAAGTTCCGGAGAATTTGGTGGTTAGAGCATCAGAACGATTTCCTAGCTTGAATAGACTCGTTGTTGATAGATATGAGCGTGCCGCCTTTTATTATCTTCTTGAACGATCGTACTTGGCCGGTCTTGCTTACACTCTTGTGCAAAAGGTAAGAGCTTGTCTTTGAGAATAAGCTTTTAATATCTATACTAGTCGATGCCTCTAGATGAATCGCGTACGAGTTACTAGTCTTTTCCGTCCACTTCCAAGTCGGTTTCTTTCCTGGCATACCGCGCGTGATTCGGACTCTTCTCATCGAAGTCTCAATCTCCCAATTAGCTCGGTACTGCGGCTCTAGTATTCTGTTTTTCTCTTCTAGCTATTGGTCAGCTCGCCTTTTCTCGGCCGGTGTTTCCTCCTTCCAGATATGGCAAGGGCCCTTCTTATCGTACGAAAAACACCACCAAAACATAAACTGCTTAAAGTCTTTCCACCGACGACGAACGCAGTGATTATTATACGCCTCCGAATTCAAATGCCAAATGCGAATCCGACCTCTCTAACCTCCCATTGTCACCGATATCTCGTCCGACCAAATTACATTCTTCTAATCCTCAAGTGTCCAATCCTCGTGCTCTTTACACTACTTATACCGAACGTCTTTCGCAAGCAGAGTTAAGCCTAGCTTAAACGTCGGCTTATACGATCCATACCCCAAGGCCTATAAAATATTTCAAATAGTACGCGCAGAGACTTTAATCTTATCGGAAGAAGCAGCGAGGATATTTACAGTGGGGTGCAAAAAGAGTTCACCCCCTCCACTTTATTTCAGCCGGTTTGACCAATGACAGATTTTTCCGGTGCCTCCGTGCCAATCGGAAGGCCGCGCTATTTCTAGGAGGGCGAACTCTTTTTGCACCTCACTGTATAATAGCTTGAGTCAAAAGAACTTCCTTCACTTCATTGGTCGCTTCCACCGGCCTTCCTAGTTGAGGAGCATCCTCGACATACTCGACCAAGAGTCTTTTATCTTCCTCCGGCTTATATCCCCTTGAAATTGCAAGCGCTTTCAATCGATAGATAGAAGACTTTGAAACATGAGTGATTGCATTAATTTATTACTAGGAGACCCCAAATTCGAGTAAATAGAGAGCTTGGAGTCGAGTTCCAACGTTGTTGTGAGTCCACCGAGTATTAACACTTGAAGACATCTTAATCGAGGGAATCGGATAGCGATAATAATAAATTTACATTAAATAAAAGGCAAAAGGCACTGAAATAAGAAAGGATTTACACCAAAAAAAAGGGGGGGGGGGGGGGGGGGTGGGGGGGGAATTTGCATTCGAATAAGGGGTAATAGTTAATGTTCTACTATGCGCTGGCACGCCAAGGGCTTGGCAGCAGTTCTTTAACTTTTTGCCGTGACTTCCGTATTGTAGTGTTAATCTTACTCCGTACAGGGGGGAGGATGCCGAGGAGAGGTACCTCCGTAGAACACATTCAACGTTAACAATCGACATTCGCTAGACACGGATCTTACTGTAAGTTTGGGTAGTCATACGTCATTCGCTATTCTTATTTTGAAGTCATAAAACTTCTAATGGTAACGGCGCGTGCCGAGTGGGCCTTGGCGCACTTGCTTTAGCACGACTCGAGATCATCTTTTTGAACATTTATTGCGAGAAACAGGTGGAAGGAAGTTTTCAGAAGATTGGAGATATTTTATAAAGTTTCATCGATCATTGAGCACAAGAATTGAGACCTCTCTCAACCTCAATAGCGTAGACGGAACACTTAACACTATATTGCGATTCCTTTCTCGTAGATACAAAGTAGTGCAAGAACTTCAATATATCCTAGCGTATGCACATATAGCAGCTTTCTCAGCTCAATCCAAATTGTGTTCCCGCATTCTCTTCGGGATCTGCTCTCAATATTCAATTTAATATATTCTCGCATTCGAAATGGCACAAAAATGATTTAGAAGATCTCGAGGTACCCACATCATCATGGATTACTTCCTGAAAGTATGCAAAATATACAGTGACAAGGAAGAGAATATTTAGGGTTTGATCATGTTTGTAATTAAGAGTATCTGAGGGGTAAAAATAATATATGCCATTTTTGCTTCTTTCTTCATCTACGGCGAAGATATCTTTCCTCCTCTGTTTCTGGCTTCGTGTATAAAGCACGAAGGGTATCTGGTAGACCGAATTCCCATAGATCCCATTCTAGTTCTTCGCAAAACTCCTCTATCTCCGCTTCATAATCTGCCGCAAACTGCAATTCAAAGGCTTCCCAATCGTACGAAGACAAATGAATTTCCAGACGAAACGACTTACTGGTTGGAATTGACCTCAACGCAATAAGAATTCCGAACTCTTCCACTCTTTCTAATTCCACCCGACCATCATGAACCATTTCCTCCATGACCATGTAAGTGAGATCCGTGTCTTCCAGCTCCATAAAAACGACAAGATTCTCCAACCTCAAATGCTTGGATGCTGTCTTGCAGACGGCAAAGAAATTTTTTGTGGTTTTAGGATCTAACAAGGTGTATCGGTCAAGTTCTAGGGTTAGTTCTCTGATTCCACCAATTACCATTGCCCGATCGATCAGAAAGGATTCCAAGGAATTCTTATATCCCAGAGTAAACTTGAGGCTGGTTTTAGTCCAAAGGACCTTGCCAAGCTCCTGCCGGAAGACTGAATTGACATTGGACAAATCTCTCAGCAACTTCACCAGAAACCAATCTTGACGAATAGGGCCTTCAAATTCTTCCTCGATCCATGGAATAGCCTCCATCATGTAACGGGTGCTTCGAGCTGGATGTTGAACCGTGGACTGTTTGAGCCATGAACACTTTTGGTAGTACGTCTCACGACTACAGGCTGCCACAGGGTAATTTGGGTGGCTTGTTTTGTGTATAAACGCCTCGTAGTCGCCATCGTAAGTAACCCTATCATTCAATTCCGGATATATTTGGGGAGAAACAGAGACAATAAACCCAGACCCCAAAGATTCGTGGAAGGGTTCGAGTAGAAAACCAAGGATCTTCTGTCGGATATCGACGGGCAATTTGAAGTATGGGAAGGAGCCTTCTCTAAATCCAGTCAGTTGGTAATTGCCCAAATCTTGAGCTAACGGTAGTTGAGCATACCTTTTGTAGCCACCCAGTTCAGTGAATGCCGCATTATGTGTTAAAGCTCGTGTGTTTTCCCAGAACTCAACTCTTTCCTCTTCGGTCAAATCTCGCTGCTCCCAGGGAAAGAGACGGCCAAAGCAGAAATCTCCATAGCCGCCCCTCCAGGGTTTAGACGCATCTTCATTATTTTTTTCATCTTCATCTGTGTCTTCATCTGTGTCTTTATCTGTTTCTCCATCTGTATATTCATCGTCATCGTCATCGTTGTCTTCATCTTCAGCCCCACTAATGGAGCTAGCTGTGGATTTTTAGGATGTGGTAGAGCTCCCGAAAATTGCTGTATGAGATGGACTCGCATTCGTGTCGATCTCGGGCAGACTTTGGTTTGCAAGGGGCAAGTCGTAGTTGACATTATTGTCGGCTTGAGCAGATGATGGGAGGTCACCGGTCGTGTTGCTGATAGTAGTGATTGACGCCTCGAGGCTAGACACTTGCTTGTTTTCGGGATTGCTGATTGCCAATGGGATCATCTTTCCTAAATTTGAGTTTAGTGAAGGGTTGTCACGGTCAGATCGAGCCTTCTTACTCTCGTTGTTCTCTGTCTGGTAGATTATCATGCCAGTCTCAGGGCATCTTTGTAGTTCGTCGTCCGCCATCGTTATAGAGTGGCTTGTGACTAGATTGTCGTTTGCTAGTCGGTTTGTTGCTGATACAAAGGGAGGAAATCGGGGAGGAAATAAGTCGGTGGGGAAGTGAAGTGGGTTCGAGGGACGTCTTGGCAAGAAGGGCAAAGCTGATCAGAACTCTTTCACTTCTTTCAAGTTCACTTTTAGGATGTGGATATGCTAGTTATTTCAACTCAAGTTCCAATTCGTGGGAGAGGATCTGAAAGTCAGCAGCTCAACTTCGCGTGCCCTTTATTATGCAGCCCTTGAACCTTCTCAAAATCCAAAATCGGATGTTTCTTTTATGTGCTATGATTTCTGAAAGATCTTCTTTGGATCTTCTTCTAGCAGAGTACAAGTAAACGTATCATAACAAAATCGAAATCAAGTATTGGATCAATCATCTCACGAAGCTTGTAAAAGCTGTCAGTCAAGTACCGAAGCTCAGACCAGCAGTAAGTGAAAAGTCAAGATATATTGCTCTTCTAATCCATATTACTAAACCAGCCCTCAAGTTTCTGCAGCCATTTCATCTTTGCGCATGGAAATATGGTTGCGCCTCTAGCCGTAAATCAGATTATTCAGTCTTTTGCCCGTCCCAACACATGCTTTGTTCATGCTTCCTGAAGTCGTTAACCAGAACCTGCCTATCATGCAAGTACTGTTGATCGTTCGTCTTGAAGTGCGGCGCACGAAGTGAGTACGGCATCAATGCTCCTTTCATTTGGGTTATGAATTTGCACTCACGTTCGTTCAACTTCTCCCAATCCGCCACGTCCATCGATTTGGAGGGTCCTTGAAAGTTGTTCACAACGGCAGTCAACTCAAATTTGTGCTTAACATTGAAGATTCTCACGAATCTAAGATGCTTAAATTTACCCTTGAGATTTTGAATAGAATCGAAGTCATCAGAATCCATGTCGAGGCCAATTGTGAGGTTCTCAAGCTTAAGTTTTCGGCATCCGAGAAAGCAAATCATGAGGAAGAATTTCCTTATTTCACGGCCTTCCTCGCCTGGTTGCACAGCGGTGGAGATCGAATACGAGAAAGTAAGAGACTTGATCCCGGCATAAATTAGAGGTTTTTCCATCAGAAAGCCAGCAAGTTCTCCAAGGCAGTCATCATAGCAATGAACATGCACATTCCTCCAGATTGCATGTCCTAATTCTGTGCCAAAGTCAGCATGTGGATTCTAAAGTATACGAACTGAAGAAAGAGATCAAGCAGTAAATAACAAATTGGTTTGAGAACACGACAGTTTTTCGTTATGATAGGTGGACGGATGAGTGGGGATACTCACCAGCACGAACTTGAGTGCTCGTGTTCGATAGGTTGCGGATCTCCTTGATGGATGATTCTCTTCTCCATGATGCTGGCCACCTGCGCTCGTTGTCGATGCGTAACTTTCTGTCCTCCAGGAAAGAGCCTCCTCCCATCCCGGTGGTATAGTACAGGGAGTCTCCTTCCATCTTGGTGGTAAAGTAGTAATTAGATTGACGACTGGGGTGCTGAAGATATCGTTTTCTGAATTGTGCCTGCCCTTTATAGTAACCGGCGGCTCGATCTTTTACAATCTTCCCATCATCCATAAGCCGATATATGACCGGGAGGCTGCGAGAAGTGTGAATCGCTTCGTCGAAATCGCCAGCGTAGAATTGGATTGTGTCCGGTGTTAAGTTGAGGAATCTCTGGATTTCAACATTAAATTCTCGAGTGTCATCGAGGTTGAAAGGCATTGCCACAACTCGATAGATTCTGTCTCGCACATCAATTGGTAGCTTGAGGAATTCAAAGGACTTAATTCTAGCAAAAATTTAGTGACAAAGACAAAAAACATCCGAGTGAATTACCGATTCATATTTTCCACGGCCTGCTGACTGGCCAAACGCTGTTGTGCATGGTATCTGAAAGGCTTCTCTGGTCCGTTCTCTCTTCTATACTTAGCGTTTCTCATCATAGTTGAATCGAAACAAAAGTCTCCAAACCCATTCTCACGCGCAAGTCGCGGTTCGCAACCAAGAGGAAATTCGTTGCCTCCCGCACGCGAGATTTCTGCAACGACTGAGTCGACCTCGGACCGGGCTGTGGAAGGTGCTGGTCGAACCTCGCTCGTGGCTGGGCTTTCGGGGATGGTCTGCTTGAATTCTTGAACAAGTTGAGTGAACCACTTATATAAGTGTCGATCTGTAGACATGTTTGAGTGTTGGATAGCTTCTCAAATTTTGGTTGTCGCGTCGTGTCGCTTCTGTCGTGACGGAAGTTGGATAAATTTGTTGGATGGAGTTGACCGGCTGTTGACGGCTGATTGCCAAGGGAACAATCTATTCACTATCGTCCCCATTCCCTTTTTCTCTAATATATTCACCAAATCATCATCAAAATTGCTATTGGCAACTACAAGTAATTCAATGTAAATACGCGGACTTTCAATTCACCTTACTCCTCCACACTCTCCGTAATCGGTTCCTGAAAAACAGCTTCCACCCGAAACCCATCTGAATCCAGCAAAAATGCCGCGTAGTAGTCCTTTCCATATTTTTCTCTTACGCCTGGTTCTCCATCAGAAGTACCGCCATTCTTCACACCAGCTTCCCAAAAATCTCTCACTGCCTTTCGCCCAGGCGCATTGAAGGCAAGGTGCGTACCAGCTCCAGGGGCTCGAGCATTCTCTCCACGTTCAAAAATCGTGAAGGCCTCGTAATTGACTTCAAAGCCATAACCGATAGTGGTATTTGAGGCATTGGAAAAAACCACGGAAATGCCGAAGGGGGCGAGGATGGCAGTGTAGAATTTTTGGGAGGTTGCTACAGAGGAAACACCGAAGGATATGTGGCCTAGAACGCCACGTCTTTTGGCATTTGTGTGATAATAATTTGCAGCATTGGACGAATCTGTGGAATGTGGTGCTGAAGACATTTTGGGAAGCTTGTTCTGTTCATGGATTTCGAGGGGTGCCGCACACTTTTATCCCAATGCCAAGGTCACAGATTGTCGGAATGATGAGTGATTGGTGCAATATCGCGCCATTTTACGCTAGTCTTGAAGATTTAAATGATCCAGGCAGATCTATGGAGTTGGCATGGAATGGCAGGTCTAATATGAATCCGTAGATCTCACCATATTATATCAGACAGTTTTTGTTTGTTAACATCTCGCTTCGCGAAAGTGGACCAAGCCTAGCTGCGTAGGAGGTAGTATTAGTTGAAACGACCGATTTCGTAGAAAAGGTTCTAAGAGAATCATCTTTTGTTTTTATTTAAATGAGAATTTGGCCATGATTTCAATTGTAGATTCTCATTCTGGAATGCTGCGTCGCGCTGTGAATGTGTGTATTTTGACGCTGAACTTACTGGCTTGGCCCACAGTTGTTGCTGTTTGTTAACGAAAGCACCTTATCAATGCATTTCTACCTGCCTGAAAATATGTTATAGAAGACGAGAATTATAGAATGTGAGTTTAAATCTCTCTATTTGAAGAACGACAAAGATCATGCCGATTTTGCGTAGTGTTTTATTGATATTTGTTATTTACAAAAGCAGACACAATACACTCCCTATTCCCACAATTTTTTTGCGTGTATTTCTCATTCTTCGAACCGGCCAGCAATCTGCCCAGTACAGCAATTGGTAAAATACTGCCATAATATATCCACAGCTCACCACTAGCAAAAGCAAAACATCAGAAGCCTAGGAAATAAAGGCGATCCCAAAGTCAAAGATCGAATGCCACAATAACTCAAAATCACTTGTCCATCGTCACACAGATCTGATTTTTAACCTTCATCTAGATCGTGCTGTCGCTCGAAGGAGTGAAATTCAAGTCCAAGATATCAGGAGGTAGCAATGATCTCGGTGTCATCATCTCGAGCAATACCGGCATGAATTCTTGCCTCAGTGCCTTCTCTCGATCTTCTCGTTCACGCTCCCGGATAATAGGGTCGCGGTTGAAAATGCCTATGGGCCACTTCTTGATGAACATGTCAATTTCAAATGACTTCCTGACAACAATTTCAGAACATGCCCCAAGTCGTGCCAACTCCCCGTCATAAGTTTGTGAAGTGTCAACTGTTCTTCAGCGAAATCGATAGTGAAGATAAGCGTGTCCAACTCTAGGTGCTTGGCTATGTAGCAGCACCATTGTCTGAAGAGGATGAGTTCACTGGTATCAGCCCTGCGGTCATCGGCAAGAATAATCGCGAGATCCAAACTCTTGATGCTCTTATGGATGGCAGGTCTCTCGAATAGCATGCGTTGAAACAACCAAATGCCGTGTTTCTCTGCAGAGTGAAATTGGGTCTTGAGCCAAACTACTTCTGCCAATTCCTGTCTCACGGCCGAGGAAACGGTGGAAAGCTGGCGAAGCCATTCAACGTAGTAGTCAGGACGCCCAATTGATTTTTCCAAGGTGAACGGACGAGGTCGTGCTTGGATTTCAATTCGATAATCTGCATTTCGTCCTGGATGTCTCTCTCTCTTTGTCTTCAGGCGGTATTGTTCGGCTGCATATTCTTCTGGGGTCATGGCATCGATCTTCCTGGCCTTCGGGATTGGAGGTTCGGAACCGCGGAGGGCATGACCAAGTGGGAATCTCACAATACGTGGTGGATTTGGGTTGAGGGACCTGAGATACCAGCCATAGTTGCCACGGACACGTGTGATGTTGGGGTTCTCCTTAGTAGTGAAGATTCGAAAGTACAGCGTGGTCTTGTCGTCGAGGTAAAACTCTCGGAAGAGCTCGCGATAGATGTGCTGACGGACCTCTAGAGGGAGCTTAAAGAAGTGAAAGACATTGTGATTTCTATTATGTCGTCAGTCTTAAGTCACATCAGGTTGAGTTGAGAGGTACTTGTGATCCGACAATGTCTCTCTAATTGTACGCCTGTTCTTCTCAGCTGGGCCCTGGTCAAGGCCAAGTCGATCAACAAGTCTGCCAAAGCAGAGATCGCCATACCCGCTCGCATAGATGCCTATCTCATTAAGATATTTTTCAGTGAGCTCCTCCATTTGAAACCCTCGTCGAAGCTCACGCAACCGTGGTTCTTCAGGTCGATCTTACTTCTGATGCTGAGCGGCTGAACTTCTTCGAATTCCACTTTGTTCGAGAGGACTTACTGAAGATGAGGGTGCAACTTATGAGCTATCTAATCCTACGATTTTTGGATTCTGGGGTTGGTGTGGTGTTGTATTGTTCTTAGAGCGTGTACAGAGATGGGGAGACTTGAGATGGCGAGGAGAAGGAGACTGCAGGTGAGGAGGAAGAAGCGCGCTAGCAAACCAGATTCACCTTTTGGACTCGAAAATCGTGAAGAGATCAAAATATTAGTGATGGCTCAAAACTGACTGCTTGAATTGCTCAAAGCTCTGTGCGAAATATTGGAGGCAAAACGCCCGGGGCTCAGTACAGTGGAGCTAGAACTTAGAAGGAAAGGGATTCTGCTTATTTTATTAAGCGTGTTAGCGATCCTTAAATAGATTGTTTACTTAATCTTTTGTATATTTGCTCCTTTGGAAGGCTGGTTTTGCTAAAGTCTAAGGAAAAACAAGTCCGAACGCTTCGCTTAACTCGAAGCGAGCACCTCGAGACTTTGTCCTCCCTTACCCCTCCTTTGCTTTCGTTCATCTCATCATCGTTTGCAGCAAAAAAAGACTATTCGTCTCTATCATCTCTTGTTGTGATAGAATTATGAATCGCCTGGACTTCTTTGTGAAACAGCGGCTCTATCGAATCAAAGGTGCAAGATTGCAGCCATCTGAAAAGGTAAAAAGATGAGAGAAAGAAGATTCTTGTGCTTGGACCGTTCTTTTTGTAGGTAGATAAACTTTGGACGAGAACTGTAGGTTACTTACAAGAACATCTCCAAGCTCTTGTCTTAGAACACAATTTGTATTTGAGAGCTTTCGCAGCCATTCACATTATATGTAATCAATATTTTCGTCAAACGATTTAGATTTTCCCTTTCTTAGGGGTGATGCCTGCAGATACAGACCACTAGATTGGTTTGGATGCAGACTGTCTGTATGCTTTGTGATAGACAGAAGGTTCTCGCGAGCGGTGTACTACTTGGACTAACGTCTGGGTCCCAGTGCCGAGAGGTTCACAACACTTTTTTGCAGTTGTAAAAGTTCGAACTTGTGATTGTGTTCACCATCGACACAGACAACGAAACTGATGTAATTCTCTTTCGTGTCCTCATCATATTGGTAGAGAGGTACCAGGAGTAGACGATATATCATTTTTCGTATGATGAGGGGAAGCTTGAAGAACTGGAATGTGCCTGGCCTATTGATAGCAAGTAGTTGTTAGCTTTTGCGAACAAAAACATGGGAAACTACGGCTCCATACAATTCAATTCGATCAAGAGATAGTACTGGATTACCATTGCTTCCTAGAAAATAATCCCAACCCATCGATAGCTCACCATGCCTGCTATCTCGTCTTGTCCGATCCACCAAGCGTCTGAATGTGAAGTCGCCGTATCCGTTTTTGTATGAGGTTCGATGAGGTACCAAGTCGTTGCCATTCGCTGGCGCAACCTTTAGAGTTTCTGCCATGCTGAGCTTTGGCGTTGAAGGAGGCGTTACTCTTCGCGATGCAAGAGTGGTAGAGATTAAGGGTGTTGATGCTCTGTCGCGCTGTGGAAATGGGCAATGAGGTTGACCGGAGCCAAACATTAATGTTCACTTTTGCAAGGTTACTTGACCCTCCTCCGCCAATAGAGCTTATGTTCACTTCGAAATCTCAAAATGGCCAACTTGAAATGGCGCAAATTGTTGTTTTCGGATGAAAGATGTTCCGTGTTTAATTCTCTTTTTTGGGCTTGATGTTGCTAAAGTTCATAAAAATCTATTTGATAAAGCAAATGCATCCATAAATCTGATTACCTACTTTTCCTATCTAGTGTTGACTTTTAAATTTTGCCGCTGCAATTCACCCCATCCGATTATTTTATCCGAATTTGCATGTGTTAAAGGTGACTAAATATGCGACCGGAAAAGGGGTAAATTTGATATTTGTCGATACCATCCGTAATCTTCGTTCTGGGAATTTGATTCTTTGGGAGGGTCAGCATGCACATGGGAAGCCAGCACATGGGTTTTGATGATAGAAGCTCTGGATTCGACCATTGCCGGTTTATGGGTAAAAAAATCCCAAAAGAAAACTGCAATTGTAATACATTCCGCAAAGTTTGATGGGAGTGGTCACACAACATTGGCAGCAGCTTTGTTTTCTATGTTACTTTATGGGCAAAGGCAAGAACAAAGCTGCTCGAAGTTCCGTGCCCACCTCAAGGAACCAAGTGCCAGAAGTCATGATATGGGTTTGAAAACTAACGAGCCCAAGAACAACCGATGCAGTTTTAAAATGCTACTGCTCCTACCGGCCACCAAAGCCGCATGGAAAGTTTGGGAGGGGATTGGGATATTTTCTGGAGAAGTCCAGGCACGTGATCGGCACTGCTCCTATCCTACCCGCTGGAATCTCTGAGATTGCTATCAACTGAATTAAGGCTTCAAGCTGACGATATCTATCTAAGGTGTGTATCCATGCAAGGGTAGAGATATACGATATCTCATACCAACATATCAAGTCATCATGTGATGGGAATGAATAACTTGGCATGCGCAACCTCTGACCCCAGCCTCTCAGCATCTCTCACACACAATTGACATCCTTTCTCAACCATCAACCCTCATCAACCTTTTGAGCAGACAGCAAATTATAAAATTACTCAGACAAGAGACCCATGAACAAAACGCCGATACAATGAGGCCGCAAATGAAAGCAAAACACATTTACAGGAACACAGATCATACAAGCATTAACAGCAAGGTCAACATCCACATGCCTCGACCTCACTCCTACTAGAACATATGCTCATGAAATCGCCGCAACTATGAGAGTTTTATCCGAGCAAAATCAACTCATACCTCGCAGCATTGAAGGGTAAGTACCTCGCGAGGCTGAATACACAAGAGGGCACAATACCTCCGCCGGCTGCCTCGACCAATTCTTCAGCCAGCATTAAGCAACGGAATTTGGTATGACTAAAACCACTAATTAGTTTATTCATAGGATTGAGAGAGTTGTCCTATTCCTTACCTTTGCACATCGCCTTGCAGACCCCGAAGCAGTCTTCTCCTACCAGCCACACGAACCGCGACCAAATTTCGAGGAGAGGTGAGTCGACGTTGGGTTTGGAAAGTGAGCGGGTGGTCTTTCATACTTTCTCTCAGGCGATAGTCATTGTGCGGGTTGACTGAAGGTATATACTCCTTGGCATCCGGTCTTCCATCCAGCACTGGATCGCAAATGGTACGGTCCTCCAAACAGTGGCCAATCTGCCACTATGCAACGGACTTGGGTCCAATGGAAATCCGCTGAGACTTTGAAAATCTTGATATATTTTGCCTTCGGCTGGGAGGGGCTTCCTTTCCTGGTATGCAATGAAATACGGATATTTTCCATGGGACTTTTCAACGGCTCTGAACCCTAGGCTAGGGTGATTGTTTCCATATCCCGGACATCTCAGAGAATGTTTTTGCCAGCCAAGTAACAATAAACAACATATTCTCAGACTATCCAGGAAAAGAAACAAGAAGAAATCCCTTGATGACCTGTTGGAAGCACTTGCAACAGCCATTCTGGACAAGGGACAACAAAAGCCAGGCGGCAGGTGGTGTTTAGGAAGCTGCGCAATGGGCGTTTTGTGGTTGGTGGGGTTTTTGGTGTTTCTGTCCCTTTGGGATCTGCATATCATTACCTTGTCCATTTTGTGTTTTGTTTTGCTGTCGGCTGACATGCTTCCCTGGTTGCGGGTTTGTCCATCCTGGCCTGGATCCGTAGAAATAAGGCTGTCTCATCCACGGTCCTCAAAAATGGTATGTGGGTCCAATAGATCTTTCATTTTATCCTAGGGCGAGAAAACAGTAGCTTGGCAGCTTCTGCAACTTATGAAAGCCAGAGGCTCTTTGTTGCCAGGCGAGATGTAGCAACATTTTCGAAAAGCGAGCAATGGATTTGCACAACCTGAACATGGATGATGGTCGAGCGGTGCCGCAAATCGACTCACGGATGCGAGACTCCTGGTTACGTTTCGAGCTGTAAAAGCGGGACGTTTGATCCCTCGGACGAAATACTCAAGGTATTATCATGGCCATATCCCATTTCAACATCTCCAGTACGGGGGCGCCCTGGAAAGTAAGGAGGATCCAGAGCGCCCCCAATAAAGGACAGTTCATGGGGGTGTTGCATAGAAATTGGATGACCCAGTATAGCTCCAAGGGAAAGGGTGTATCCTGCAGTGGTCGGCACAGTACCTGAGTCAACCGTTGCAACATTCGTTCGCAAGGAAAAGCCTCTTTCGGATTCTACGGTAGGTAGGTCCGAAAATGACCTGTCTCGTCGAAACATCCTCCGAGCTGTTGGAGTAACAGAAACCGCCACCAGGATTCCAAGAGCAAACCAAAAAGGAATTGTCAACATGACTTGCAGAATCGATTGTTCCGCAGAAAGGAACACTTGTACACCGGGGAGCGCCAGCAGAGGGAGGGTATGTACTGCATTTCTATATTGCCTCGTTAGCCATCCAATGTGGAATTCTATTGGCGCAACATCGAGTCTGAGGTTTTACCTGGCGATCTCCGTTTTTTTCGCATAAAAGAAAGCTGTTACGGAGACCAGGTACACCAATATTGTAGTACTGCAAACCGTTAGCTGGCAAGTAACTCGGGCCTGGGCAGCACATACATCAATATCAAGTCCTGGCCCCGCTGCTCATATGTGTTCTGAACAACGTGGGCAAGAAAATCGAGGCACCAAGCATGCATCCGCACGCTCCTCGTGAGATGGGATCTGCATGTTGCTGGATGAAAGTCTGGAATTTTTCGAGGGTCTTCTGAACGGGACGGAGACACATCTTGACGATAGCAAGCACTCCCTGGGTGATAACCTTCATTGTAAGACGTCGAAAGGTCGAGGACGTGGATGAGGTCGAAGAGGGAATGGGTTTGGATAGGGGTGATTCGGAGTTGGCAACTTTTGATTGAAGCAAGTCCAGACTTGTTGATTGAACAGAAGAGGGGGTTGGGTATCTATTATCCAAATCCTACTTACGTCCCAATACTCTACGTGGAAACTTCTAGTGGAACGAGAGTCGACAAACAGTTCACGATAGGTTTTCTTTATGGCTGACAGCGGCGTTGTAGGGTATCAATGCAGTTTCTCATCCGAGATCCGGCTTAGAATCTGCCTGGATCTTCAGTCTTAACAAAAATACTTGGTTGAAGCCTGATCGCCTGGCCCTCAGCCATGCACACCAATTTTCGGTGAAGTATGAGAGTTGAGCCGCAGTCTTACCAGTATGGTTTGCATTTCTATCGTAATTTTCAGCCTTGTTTGTTTGCCTCGCTTGGCAACCAATCAGAACAAGAACTCTCGGTGAGAGAATCGATTTTCAGCCCCCATACAGGCAGCACCCAGCCTCGCGATCAACCTGACATTGGATTGCTGCCCGATGAACTCGATTCGAACATCTTGGGCACATCGACATATCCGTGATGGTTGTCTGCATACACTTCGCGTATGAATTTCGTGGAATTTCGTGGAACGTCCGGTGACCCGATACAGTAAAGATTCGCGCCCAGCTTGTGTGTCATTCATCTTTACCGGGGCCACGACCTTCTTTGTTTTTCGTTGGAATCTCAAACACATTAGGTCAATCTTGTCCAGGTGCGGCTGTCCGTGGAGGGAAGAGGGGGGGGTATGTGTTCTGCTCCCAGCCTTATTTCGGCTCGAGCCTGCTATCCGTTCATTGACAAGAATAGGTATAAAGTCATTGCGTATGAATCTTCGAAAACGATGGACGAGCAAAGTCGTCCCGTCCTATTTCTTAGCAGTCCTGAAAGTCACAGGTCTAGTCTTGTTATCAAGTAATGGCGCTATCTCTGGATCGAATAATCACAAAGCCTTCCCGACCGAAAGACTGTCCTGCCCATACTCTTGCTTCAGCCTGGGAGATTCTTTCTGCAACTTGCT
The DNA here is from genome assembly GCA_031472005.1 of Tetracladium setigerum. Classification (NCBI taxonomy): domain Eukaryota; kingdom Fungi; phylum Ascomycota; class Leotiomycetes; order Helotiales; genus Tetracladium; species Tetracladium setigerum. The sequence goes on along the minus strand of PZJY01000008.1, from coordinate 769,523 downwards.
GCTCAACCATTACTACCTCATACATAATCCATCACGAATCACACGTACGAAAATTGCAAGTCGATAATTATTGCTGGGCAACAGCTAACACAACACAGAAAGCAGCTTCTGATGTCGAAACCATCCTTCATGAATTTCTCAAGTTCAGCGACGACTATCATGGACACTTCTCCTTCATACTTAATCCGCCTCCCGCCCTGATGCTCGCATCATGTCTCGTATTAGGCTGTGCGATCTCTTCTTTTGCATATCGGCGGCAGGACAGAGATAAACTCCAGATACCCATTTTCCTTGCTGCCGTCACTCTAGCATGTACACTTGGTTTTGCATGGGAGTTGAATGCGAATTTTATTATGTTGGGAATGATACCGTGGGCACTGTGTCTAGCGATGTTTCTTTGCACTCTTGTAAATGCGGTCTGGGGAGCCACTGTGCGAGCAAAATCGTGTATGCTCAGATAAATCTGAGGTGTTGCGAGAAGGGGGAACTTGCGGCGAAGGAAGATACTGTTTTACTTGCCACTTGAAGACCAGGGGATCCGGCCAGGTGCTGTTTTTATTTCCAAGGGTCTACTCACAGGGCGATCCCGAGAAATTACTGGTCCTTTCTGGAGCAAGCGAGGTTGAAGGGAAGTCAGGATTTACCTAAATTGGACCGCATATTTCTTCATCTTTCTTCACATATCTGATTGGGATATCTTCTCTGGCTTTCCTTTCTGGGGAATGACGATACCTCTCTCTATCTCTCTCTCGATACTTTGGCCGATTCGGGACCAAATCTCCCATGATGGATTCACCATCTTGTTCTTCCACAAACACTCGACAAAAGTTTGTTCCTCTGGCGGCGACCTTCTCCTTCCAAGGGCGGGATCACCCCAATACGTTTTTGAAGCAGTATCATTAAAACACTTCGTCATACCAAGATTGTCAAGAGCGGTTTCTGTGCTGCACCGCACCACCTCCAACGTTATCTTCACACGCGCGGATTACACTTCCTCAACACTCCTTCTTTTGGGACGAGCCTGCGAGTGTGGAGTTGTCTTTGCCTTTCATTGGAAGAAGACATTTCGTTCATTTTGTTGATTAATCATTTTAAATTCTGCTGTTGGAATTGATTGTACTTCATTACTTAAATTTGATATAGATTAATTTAATTTCGTGATGCATGAACTCAAATGAAGATGTTAGAATTATTGAATGTGTAACATTTTCATATTTATCTTGTCGTATATCATTGAGCTACATCCAAGTTCTGATTTTTTTAAAGTAAACACTCAAATGACGATATCAATATTCGGTACGTGTGGTGGTGATGGATTGAATATAGCCGAGGATATGATTTTCATGCTTACTGTTTCGCTTGTATTGGTGGCAATAGCAATAGTTAATAGCTGAGTAGTATTTTATACCGAGACTTGGGTACGGTGTACAGTACAAGGGAAAGAATTCCCTCTTAGTAAGGCTGTTTAACCTCTGTCCGTAAGGTATGAGATGACATCGCACGTCTTTGCTTGATTATTGACTTGCAAGGAAGTCATCAGATCTGAAGTTTAACAACCCGTATCAAGTTCCAAAAAATTGAGATTCATTCATATCACAAGAAGGGAGAACAGAATTTGCATGATCTGGGTATTTCTTTATTTTTTCTTTCTTTCTTTCTTTCTATCACGACACATCTATCGCTCATTGTTTTTTTTCTTTCAATATCTATTCAGTAACATTTAACTTCTTCAAAGTATCCTCAACAGCTCCTTCACCAACTGTAACCTTCGCCGCATTCTCGCCCTCTACCGATCCATCCGGTTGAGCAACAACACCCTTCTTGGCCGCCGCAGCGGCCGCAGCAGCCGCAGCTCGCTTGGCTGGATCTCCCTTGTCCTTCACTTTCTTGACTTTGACGGCGGCCTTCTCTGGTGGGTAAGCTTGGAGGTCGATGGTCTGCCATTCGGGAGAGGCTTTGTATTCGGCACGGATGGGTTCGAGGAGGGCGTTGAGGTGGGTTGTTAGGGCGGATTTGAGAAGTTGGGGTGTGAGCTGCGTTTTGTTAGTTTGTTATTTTCAAATTGGAAAGAAAGATAAGATCTGAGAGAGGGTACATACGATATCAGCAATGTAATCCTCCTTTAGCTTTTCGACACTCGTGTAAATAAGCGGCTCTCCCTCTCTCCTCTCAACCACAAAGTTTGGCTTTCCATCCGACGACTTCAATGCCAAAGCTCTGAAAATGACATGCTCTACAAATGCAATCACACCATTTCCCTCCACTTCTTTGGGCACGCACTTCGCCTTCTTTAACTTCTTCTCCACGGCCTCTGGCGCATCCAGCAAATCAATCTTGGAATCCGCATCACTGGCACTCATCTTTGCCGCCTCGCCCAACCCAGGCACCATCGTATTCATCAGATGTGCCCTAACCTTATAATTAATCTTTGGCAGATTCTCAATGGCAAAGGTAAAGATCTTCCTCTGATCCACACCTCCAAACTGCGCATCCACATCCAAGTACTGCTCATCCAGCGCCTGCATGAGCGGATAAATCAGACCTCCAAGTGTCGGATCATCCGTCTGCTTCACAACCTCCGCACCTGCCTTCTGCGCCGTTGCAATACGTGTGATTCCTTCCAACTTGAAGCGATCCATTGTGTACTCCTTGCTTAGCTGGTAGGAACTTCCCAGCACGAACTCGAGACGGGCGATGTCTACGCCAACGGCTCGGAGGAGGGATTTGATAACGTGCTCGTAGTATTTAGCGCGGTATTCGACGAGTTCGATGGGTGCTTTCATGTTGTCTAGGTAGCCGTGGATGTCGGCGAGGAGGATTTTAATGTGGCATCCTGCAGTGAGGAGTTCGGCGATTTTCATAATAGGGACGAAATAACCGCAGTGAGGTTTGCCCTATTAGAAAAGAAAAGAATCAGTACAATGCCATGTTTTGGGAGGGAATCGAGAATTAAACATGCGGTGGTTGCAGTGCCCCAGTAAACCTTGAGGGGTCGTTTCTCCTTGAGGATGACATTGTCGATGATGTCTTGGCCGAGGGTTTCTGCGAGGTTTGAGTTAATGAGGGCGATTGACTCCTCGGGGGTGAGTTTGGAAGCCATTTTTGTTTCGTTGTGGTAGAGGAGATGTGGTGTTTATTGACTCACAGTTTGGAATTTTTGAGGGGGAACTTTGGAGGGGTTGTTTGGTCACGTGTGAATGTTCCCCTCCAAAATCGAGGGGAGGAAGAGCAAGGTTCTGATATCTGGGAGAGATCGCACGTGGAAGATGTCTTTTCCCAAAAACAATTCTTGAATTGCATTTTGATACATGGTATATTCTACAATCTACAATGTAATGCTTACACTCTATCGTCACACTTCTGAATTCATTCTCATCATCATCACAACTTCTCCTTCTGTCGTCCTTCCACACCCCAATCCCCAACAAGCTTCATTGCATCTTCACCTCCTTCCGACACCCTGTCATCTTTCAACACATCACTCAAACACTTCCACGGATCCCGAGCTCCTCCATGCCTTAAAACTCCTTGCATCATTCTCTCACCATTCTCTCTCTTCAAGCTTCCACCGCCATTCCCATCGTCGAAAACCTCTCGCCAAATCCTCCTTGCCAACACTCGGTCAAATAGGTAGCTGTAATAGGTAGCTCCATAGCCAAACAGATGCCCAAAGAATCCCTGCCAACAAGTATCCTCTGGGTCGGCGGGCAACTTGCCCATTGTTCTTTGGGTTGTATGAAAGAGTGAGGTTAAATCTAACTCAGGCTGCGAAAGAAGAAGGCCAGAGTGGTATTGTTGATCCACCATTGAAAGGATTATTTGGTTCTCGAGGTCTACTGCCTCAAACTTCTTGTCAATGGCAAGCTTGTCTGCGACCATTGCGTATGGAAGTGGCGAGTCTGTTTCGTAATGCGTTGCAAATAATGATAGTACCGATGGGTCAGCTGCGAAATGCTCCATCAATACCGAAGGTAACTCCGCGAAGTCAGTCACACAACGAGTTCCTGAGACGTTCTGGAAGGCCGTACGGCCAAGAATCGAGTGAATTGCATGACCCATCTCATGAAACAAAGTCTGGAGCTCGCTGAAAGAAAGTAGTGCTGGCTGACTAGATCCTGGAGTTGTCTCGAAATCGCATATCAGAGCAATTGTGGGCAGCTGCATCACGCCTTTTTCTGTTCTGGAAAATGACATGCCATCATTTGCTGCTTCTTCTGCTGTGGAGAACAAACGGTTGTTGATCTCGTTTGCCTCTTGGAGTTCCTCGTTTCCAATTAAGCGAGAGCACCGAAGTGTGAAATGGGCTGGATTTGGGGACTTGCCAACGCGTGAAAACAAGTCGCAATAAAGCACAGCAACATGACCATCTGTTTCCGAGATGACATCAATCCTTCGCACATCGGAGTTCCAAGTTTCCCCAGGGCTTGTCTCGTGTGGGACAAAACGAATTCCGTAGAGACGAGAAAATAGTCTTGATAGTCCTTGCATCACCCGCCCAAGTGAAAAATATGACGATAAGAAATCCGGAGTCCTAGTTTTGGAGCGAACTTTGGAGAGTATTTGTGACATGTAATAATCCTTGTCCCAGGATTCAAGACGAGAGCTCAAGGCTTTGCTATTTGCTTGCTTCGCTCTCAGCAACTCGGAATAGACTTTCTTCGCCGACGGGCGATTATCCTCGCACAGCGCGTTCAAAAAGCCTTCGACAGATCTGGGAGTATCTGCCATTTTACCTTTGAGCGTCATCTGGGCATAACTCTCAAATTTGGAAAGTCTCGCCAACTCAGCCCTCTTGCGAACTAGAGCGTCAAGTCTTGCAATTGTGGCATCGTCTGCCGTACGACTAGCCTTATAAATCTCCTTCCTCACGCTTTCCCCGTGAACACTTCGCAAAGCAGCGATTGAAGGTCCCCCTACTGATGGAAGAGTGACTTTTCCCCACCTCGTAAATTGATTCAAAAGTACAGGATCCATGCCTCTCATTTCGCTACTTTGAAAGGTAAGAAATGATCGTTTTGGTGCCATCTGGTCCACAAAGTCGGAACCAATCTCACTGATATCCTGTGAAAGAGTCACAAAACGTGCCTGTTCCGATGCTGGTAAATCGATTGCAGACTTAGCAAAATCTCTTTTCAGGATCTCTGCAACCGTCCGCTCTTCCTCTCCCCACTTCCCAGACCCTTGTAAGAGCTCCATGGCGGTATCCAGCTGCGATGCCAGACCCGTCGTTGTATTAAGCACATTCATATAATTCAGCATCATGCTAAACGAGTGCGTGGCTGCCGCTTGTATATGGGGGTCGGGATGGGTCGCGCGAACGAAATCGGAGAGATCAATAACTCGACAGAGCAAATCGCTCAGCCTGTCCAAATCTCGTACAACATAACGATATTCCTCGGGGGTGGAGGCGGCAAGGACTCGCTGAACAACCTTCTTTGCCTTCTTTAGAGTCGAGTTCGCGAAATCCTCGAAGCCTTTGGGTTCCGTCAAGTACCGGTTCTGGAAGAGCCCAACTTTCTTCCCTGATTTCGATGATTGGGAGAACTCTTTCCAGAATCCTGGCGAATCGAATATATGCCGTAAGGTCCGGTCATCGTGCAGCGCTCCAGCTGGTACGTGGCTGGATTTCAGAAGTTGTGTGGTTTGGTGTCGCAGAGCCTCGCCCCTTCCGGTAGAGGTGAAGCCTGCGAATGCTTATAACGAATTGGAGCGATTTTTCGTATACATCGTGAGCATACCCATGGTCGAGAGGTCACCGACTTGAGCATACCGGGTGAAGTATCTCCAAGTGTTCGAGATAAAGAGTTGTATTTTCTCCAAGAGCGAGGTTATCGGGAGACAATCAATACCTATTTTATGCCAGCTTATGCAAGCCGCATAAAAAGCACCCGATGCCCCAAGCTTTATGATCTCAGATCCCGAACAACATCAACATTCAATTCCACCATCAATTGAGCGAGCTATGGCTGCCAGACTCTTCTTGCAACCGGTATGTGATCTGGGGATGCTTCAATTGACTATTTACTAACAATTCCCAGCGCATTGCGCCGGTAGCCACTGGCGCCGCCCTCGTTGGCTTCGCTCTTTACCCCAAAACATCTCTTCACGCAGAAGCTCCTTCATCCGAGGTAAGCTCCCTCCTCTCTCGAATTCACTCGCCATTATCCTAGCTAACAACTTGCGCAGTCGAAAAAGCCTATCTACGATGACTTCGAGACCCTCCCCCACCTGCTACATCCAGCCCCCATCCCGCCAACTCCAGACTCCTACCAAAACTCCTTCAGCAACCCCAACCGATCGATTGGCAGCGCAAATAGGCAAAACACGACTCTTCATCTACCCGCACGTTGCCGCAGCAGAAACCAAGATCAATGCACTCGTAGACGATGCTTTCCACCTCGAATCGAGCTTCACAAGCACCATTGCCTCGCTTGCACCAGCAAAGCAAACTGGAGAGAAGCTCATGCCTGGGGCACTCTACGTTTTGGTCGCAGCTATGACTGGAAGTATTGTTTCAAGAAACCGAAATATCGTCCTTCGGGGTGTGGTGCCTTTGGCCGTAGGAGTTGGTGCTGGATGGGTTGTGCTTCCATACACCATGCGAAATGTCTCAGATCTGCTATGGAAATACGAGCAAAGGTTTCCAGCGGTTGCGGACGGTCACCTCAGGACGAGAGCTTCTATTGAGAAGGCATGGAGAATGGCAAAGGTGCACACACAACAAGCGGTTAATGTAGTCGATGATAAGGTTAGCTCTGGCAGGGAGAGTGTGGAGGGTTGGGTCAGGAAGGGAAAATGAGTGCTTGGTCAAGCATCAGATGTTAAAGTACATGTACAAATCAATTAGACTCCTAATCTCCCTTGGACGAGTGTCTTTGCGTACGAGTTTGTCCTTTATTCTGATGGGTATTGTTTATTATGTTGGGTGCAACAGGTGCGTGCGTCTTGTGTTTTTTGAGGCAACCTGGTCGTCTCTTCGTTAATCTGCAAACTATTGAGTGATAACAGAGTTGTCCCGAGTGTCTTCGTACCATTCATTCGAGTTTTTTCTTCTTCTTTTCTTCCAATGATTATTCATTGTTGGTCTATTCTGCGAACCTGCTGCTAGGAACAAATATATCAACTGTGGGGAAAGGACGACGATTCGCCAAGCCTTCTATTCCCAATCTCATACGATCCCTAGAATTCAACACATCACACATCGCCATCCAACTCATTCACACTTCCGACCACATCTCCCACGGGATGCCTTGCCTAATAACAAAAGGAACCGCCACACAATTGGGCGTTTTGATGGGCTTTTGATGTGCACCTTGGCAATGCAAGGTAAAGTGGGTGGGATTGATATCCTATTCGCCGGACCGTCAGGATGTAAATCCAGCCTCACCAACGCGTCTTCTTCCTCTGAATTTGGATATCCTCACTGTCTTTCTCACCTTACAGTCTCACACAAACTACTACATATCTCCTGCCTGGGGATCATCTCAGCATTCGCGGTCACCAACTTCCTGCTAGCCTCCTCAATCTTGCATTACATCTTGGACCTGCTATCTTTGGTCTTTGTAAGCTCCACAAGACTCCCAAAAGTTCTCTACTCAAGTTTCTCACACCATGAGACTCATCAATGCCTCAACTTTCCAAATGGAGAGCTTTTCGAACAGCGCCAGAACTCCTCCCTACGCAGTTTTGTCACACACGTGGGGCGATGACCAAGATGAGGTGTCGTACAAAGAGTTGGCATCTATTCCTCGCTCTCCCTGGACAGATGCAAAGTATGGGTTTGAAAAGATCGCGATGACTTGTCGACTGGCGCTCGATCGTGGGATTGAATACGCTTGGGTCGATACTTGCTGCATCGATAAATCGAGCAGTGCCGAACTGAGCGAGGCTATCAATTCCATGTTTGTATGGTATCAAAAAGCAGAGATATGTTTCGTTATTCTGTCTGACTACGAACCGTATGAACAAAACTTCCCTGCGGATTGCCGGTGGTTTACCAGGGGATGGACTCTCCAGGAACTGATCGCGCCTCGGATGGTAATCTTCTTTGACAAAACATGGCAAGCCCGAGGTAGCAAGTCGGATCGATGCGCTGAGCTTGCACAAGTCTCTGGCATTCCTGAGGAGGTTCTGGTGGGAGAAATGGACATTGCCAGTCTCCCAGTCGCAGTCCGTATGTCATGGGCTGCTCGGCGAACCACGACTCGTGAGGAGGACGTTGCGTATTGCTTGATGGGATTATTCGACATTAACATGTCAATGTTATATGGCGAAGGAAATAAAGCTTTTTTGCGATTGCAGGAAGAAATCATCAAAAACAGCTCGGATATGTCAATTTTTGCATGGACGGCATTGCCGGAGGAGCGTCAAGAGTACATGGGGGTTCTTTCTCCATCACCAAAGGAGTTCATAAACTCATCGAGGATGTATCTCTCAACGGCCAATGCCGTATTGAATGTTCATCGAAGGCTCACTTTTTCAGTCACCAACCGTGGCGCCGCCTTCTACGGTCCTCTCCAGGATTCTCCGGGTTATGTAATCTTCCCTCTACTCCATTATGACCTTCCGCTTCATATATCTATAAGTGGTTACCAAACTATGCCGAAAACCTACGGCCTGTTACTTCGTCCAGTCGAATCAACTTACGTACGATGTCGACCTTCTCAATTTGTCGAATTTGACCAAGACTACAACGATTATCAAGAATACTCGATAGAGTGTGACGCTGCGAAGCGTCTTTCACACCATGAGTCTGATGCGGTGAGCGGACGGGAGCTGCGAATCCATCAGCCCGTGTCTCTGCAAAATTCTAGCATGAATCTTTGTGGACTTGAACTAAATGGTATCTGGATTCCATCAAGTCAGGTGGTCGTTGCGTGCAAACCCTGGTCCTTTGCTGCCCTTCATTTCAAACCAAGTTGGTCCAATGAGTCTTTCATATTGTTATGTATGTTTTTGCAGCCCATCGCTGGCAGTCTGTCAGCTGGCCATTGGAAGTGTGACCTCGTTTGGGGGGATCGAAGTGGATTAGGGCAGCAAGGAGTTCAAGATTATTTTGCAACCCACGCCGGGCTCTCTTGCGAGGATCATAAGCCAAGTTTGGATAACATATTCTTGGATCTTTCTCAGCATCGGAGCAGGTCAAACAAAAGGCGAGTAGTTCTTTCTCTAGGAAGAGAAGTAAATGATTCCGGACATACGAAGTTTTACATTGAATTAAACGCTATAAGCTTGCACCCACCAACAAGGCGAAAGAGGGGACAACAACCACGTGAAGTCGAAGCGATTCTTCATAAGCTTTCTCAATAAAATTTGGTTCACAAATGGAAGCTATACCTCAGGCTGTTCATCTCAGTCTGTCCTGCCAAGGCCATGTCAATCGATGAGTTTTCCGTCGACAATGTGTATTTCCTCCACCACAACAACAGCAGCATTTTTTGTTAATTTAATTTTACTACAAAGCTTTAATTTTCCATGCTCGACAAGGTAATTGAAGGTACCTACCTAGTGAAAATGATATGTCAAGAAATCTACACTTTACTTAACAACATCTCAACACCAACCATCTCATCTCAACTCATCTCATCTCAAGAAAGAAATCCGCGTTCTTAAAATTGGTGTTTAGAGACGTTGGTAGGGAGATTTAGGGAATACCCATCGGAGCACCTTCTTTCTCCATCGACCACTTGCTTCATTTGACATCTTGACCTTCACCGTGTCAATTGGACTGTACGTGTGCTTCTCAGATGTAGATGTGACCTTCCTTTGTTATAGCACTGATTACTTAGATCAAGAGAGCTAGATATCTCAGTAGTTGATCTGGATCTTCCACAAGTTGGAGTTGAAAATTGCCTCGGTAATCTATTTTCTCGAACAGAACCAATGGAGCGAGTAATCCAAACCAACTGCTAAATAACGTAGAAGATGTAGGCACCTAGGTATTTCTAAAACCGGATTTCGAAGGCTTGTTGGTATGTAATCACCAATGGCTTTCGCTTTATGCTACCTAGTATGACTACCTAAAACCCAGGGATGACCAGATAGGGTGTATATTACACGTAAATTTTTATATTGAAGAGTTTGACCTTAGGTTTTTTTCCTCCTATGATGGGATTGGGATGTGCACCTCTTAATCTTCCATCCTATCCACACTTTGATATCTCGACCCATCTGCCGAGGCTGAACCTCTTGGGCTTCTCGTTCCATTAACGCTTCTCTCCCTCGGGGTATCATCGAATCGAGCACTGTGCTCCGCAACACCATTTAGCATAACCTCATCCAAATCATCATTTGGCTCCAACTTCAATCCATTAATCCCATTTTCGTGACCATTCTCAGGCTCGTCCATCCATATCCTCACCGTCCCATCCAAACCCGCACTAACTAGGTATCCAGGCTTCTTCGCACAGGTATCAACCCAACAAACCACACCATCGTGGCCACTAACCCGCGAAACCATCTCCTTGGTTGTACAATCCCAGAAAATTATATCGCCGTCTTCGCTACCGGCTACCACGTAACCCACGCCTCCAGCGTCGCCAAATGCAGAGCCGAGAGAGTAGGTGTTGTTGATGTGTCCTTGATAGGTCTTTTTGCAGACACCGGCTGCGTAGTCCCAGAGACGAATGCATGAATCGAGTGTGCTGGCGAGGATTTGTTTGCCGTTAGGCGAGAAGCGGACGTTTGTTACTGGGGCGTTGTCTTCGTGGACGAGTGTTCGTAGACATTGACCTGTTGCTGTATCCCAGACCCGACTATGAATTGTGAGTAAAATTGTAGAGAAGGTCAAAAGGAAAACCTACATGAGTCCATCTGTGGAGCAACTGCACACCAATGTCCCGTCCCTTGTGAAATCTATACCGCTAACTGGATCAGAATGCGCAGGCAGACTCTTGATCAACTTTCTGGCACGTAAATCCCACAGCATAACTGCTTCATCGTAGCTGCCGCTGACCAATATGTTCCCTTAGGAGAAAAGGCGATTGTATACACATAGTTGTGGTGGCCTACTAGCGGTTCCCCACACTGCTTTCCCGTAGCTCTGTGCCACAGTCGAATAACCTTATCATCCGATCCAGACGCAATTTTGTTCGAATCAGGGCTCCACGCAATTGTCGAAACTCCAGCAAGGTGGCCATCAATGGTTCGCATGTGTTTCCCAGTTGTAGAATCCCATACTTTTATTGTACCATCTGCCGAACAACTCGCGATCCACATTCCATCTGGGGATATCCTGACTTGTGAGACGCCCTTGGTGTGGCCTTCTAGAACGAGCTTTTGCCTGTAATTCAGCCTGAGCGGATTATATTTGGGCGGAGATGGGGCATCCGGGAGGAGTGTGAGGAACGTTGGCTATCTCTACTTGAAGAGCGCGAGGTGGTTCGAGGTCTGCTTCGATTTCGTTGGTATGTGTGGTCTAGCTCATCGATACTGCCCTCCGAGGAATGCGATCTGCGACGAGCGGATGAGTCCTGTCTGGATCTCAGATTGGAGGGTCTTTGAGGTCGGTGGTGATCTGCAAGTTCGTCCGGAGAGCTGTATCGTGGTGTTGAGTCCCCGCTGTCGTCATAGACGCGCCGTCGCTTTGCAGCGCGGTGCGACATAGCTCCTGGTGTGCTCGACGAATCTAAGTCTGACATATTTTGTCAGTTGGATTGGTGATTCTGGGTATCATGTATTGTCGCGCTTTTCGGAAGACCAATCTGAAGATCAGCCGCCCCGCGTCTGAACAAGCATTTTAAGCGCGATCTCCCCCAAGGTAACTTGGCGCTACCTCTTTAACGTCACGTCGCCTCACGTTGACTTCAGACGGAAAGGCTATATTTACTATTGGATGAAACGAAAGCTCAATCGGCTTTTTCTGAAAGGGTTTTGTGTCTCAAACAAGCTTCCATTCTTTCCATATCAATCCATTTCCGCAGCAAAAGTCCCAGCATACATCGCATCCATCGCATCTTGTCTCATTTATGGGAGATAGCTCGCACAGCTTCCAGAGCTTCTCCGGACTGCTCAATCCCAATCAGAACACCCACAGAACAATGTCGCTCTCTATGCCATCTGAAATCAATGTGCTTACGCTCAATGTCTGGGGTTTGAAATATCTCGCTACTCTACGAAGAGAACGGCTCTTAGAAATCGGCAAGAGAATTGCGGCTGCGTCTCCAGTACCACATATTGTTGGGTTGCAGGAATGCTGGACACAAGAAGATTACCAATCGATACGAAAGGAGACCAAGCATTTGCTGCCGTATGCGAAATTCTATCACAGTGGGATATTTGGAGGAGGACTCGCCATTCTGTCGAAATGGCCCATCGAGGAGAGTGGAATGCATAGATATTCGCTCAATGGAAGACCTACGGCTTTCTTTAGAGGCGATTGGTATGTCGGTAAGGGGGTAGCTTCTGCGAGGATACGGTTGGGACCCGGTCCCAAGGATATTGTGGAAGTCTTCACCACACATGTAGGTTGCGGAATCAAATCTATTACTCTCAAGCTCACAATTTCTAGCTTCATGCTCCATACGAGACAGAACCTAACGATTCGTACATATGCCATCGAACTGCACAGGCTTGGGAAATTTCGAAACTTATGAGAGGAGCAGCGGAAAGAGGACATCTTGTGTTAGGACTTGGCGACTTCAACATGATCCCGCAGTCCCTGGCTCACAAACTTATCAGCACGCACTCTCCAGTGAAGGATGTTTGGGCTCTTCTTCATCCGGATTCGTCGATTGGAGCGGCAATAGATGAAGTGGAAAAGGCACGAAGGCGTCCCATACCTACCGCAGTTTTCAACCTTCACGAGAACGGAGCCACTTGTGACAGTGTGCTGAATACCTGGAGGTGGAACAAAGGCCAACAGAAATTGCTGGGAGCCGGGAGACCACAGATTGAGGTACCACTCGATACTCCAGATCCAAAAGCAAAGCGCCTAGATTATATCTTCGCCAGCACGAACTACGATGGATTATCTCCAGAAAAGGGCGGATGGGCTGTCAAGACCGTCAAAGTAGGCATGACAGAACGCCACCCAGAACTCCAATGCTCACTTACAGACCACTTTTCCGTTGAATGTACGCTCCTTCATAGTAAAGCTTTGTCAGAATCAACGGCTGGGAGCATCAATGAATCAGCTACTGAGAATGGAGTCTTCCAATCGCCTTCAGCTGGTGAAATCGCTGGACTCAATGCCCAACTCAAGGCTACAACCGACAAATTTTTACCAATCCATGTTTACGACGAGATCCTGGCCATGATTTACAAGTACCACGCACGAGAAACCAAACAACGACGTTACCGCCTTGGCCATTTCGTGGGTTCTTTCATTATCAGTGTCGGTTGCTGGATCGCAGTGTGGTGGAGTCCTCGCAACTTTGTATCCTTCTTATTGATGCTTTTGAGCAGTCTGGGCTTGGCAGCAGGTGTAATTGATGGCTTAATTGGAGGTTTATTTGTAGGAAGCGAGATTCGCGCGTTGAAAGAGTTTGAGTGGGAGATTAGCAACGCAAGAGCAGCTGCCAGAGGAGAGGATCACAACATGATCCAGGAAGGCGTCAAGGACTTGTAAGAGTCAAGATGCAGGTAAGAAAACATTTTCCAAAAATAACGCACTACTGTACCACCCAAATTCGTGATGCAAACTCCCAGAATTTTCGACTTCCCCAAATTTTGAGCCTCATCAACGCCCACCTTTCGATCTCGGATAAAGGGATATCACGTGCCCAATATCACGACGACGGAGTTCGTCCGTTTTTTGCCCAGACGGATAGCGGTTCAGATTCACAAAAGTGAGGGTGAAATGGCTTTTGTTGCAAGTCGCAGAAGTGCCGTTTGTTCCTTTCGTTGCCTTTCGTTGCGCCTTTCTTGCCGTTGCGTTGGTTCTGGTTGGTGGCATTTGGGACATTTTGCATTGCTGGAGAAGGATTCACTCCGCGCCAAGACTGATATTCGTCACAAGGCCTTGCTGATGGCAACGACGGCTCAAACATGCGGAGTTGAAGCGTTGAATGTTGCATTGTCGACTTGCCTTCTCTTCCGTGTGAAGTCTCATTCTCACTCAGTGGTGTCTTCTTTCTGTTTTTTTTTTTCATGAAAACTAAGAATTTTTGTTGTTGCGAATGTGCTGCTCTGGCTGCATAGACGACGGCGAGAGAGTAGGTAGCGAACAAGAAATCCACCTCTCATGGATGGCCCTCTCCAGGTCGAAGTAAATCTACTTCGTTCGTCAGTTAAGGCGAAGATAATTAGATTTCTGCGTTGTTCTTACTTTTGAACTTATGAAATTCGTTTTGCTTTGCTCAGCCGCCGGTTACTGTGCTTTGAATTCATCAATTTTCAAACACCAGGGTTCTTCGATATTGGGATTATTTTTTGTCTTTACATGTCATGCATCGATTGTCAATGATCTATCGATGTTCGTACGAAGTCATTTCCTTGATGAGCAGCGCATCTTTCCATTTCAACTCATTACAAGACGAGAGGATATATCCACAGAGTTCGGAGGAGGAAGAGTGCCAGCCAACAATTGGTGCGCTTTGTGGTCCTGGTTTATGGTCAAGTCGGTGTGAATACCTGTCACGCAAGATGCGGAAGGAAACATGCACACCCTTCCCTCAGACCCAGATCTGGGGCTTGCGAAATATTTTATGGCAAGAAGAGGGATCTCCGCGCCAGCTATGCTCTTGACCAGTTACTGGGTTTGTCCGAAATAGCCAAGATCTGCAACAATTGCAACTTTGCAAGAGATTGAGTCATCTTGAGAGAGTACATGTTGTGAAGAGTGCAATGAATCTCTACGAACTCGGTTGCTGTCGGTAGAATACAAACATATCGTGGAGTAGAACCGAAGGTCGGGGAAAGAACCCCTTTGGCTCTCGAACTTATCTTTTCTCATTTATGCAACTGGCCGATCTCTTTTCCCATCCTTGCATTGGGTTTTGGTTCTAGAGTGGTTGTGAGTAACATTATTTCCTAAACTTGGAGCTCAATTATTTAAATCTTATGTGAAAAATCCTCTCTGGGTCTACTGTTTTATCTCATTTTGAGACTTATCGTCAAAACTTGAGACTGTCGCTCTTGAAATAGTTGAGGTCTCCCGAAAATTTCCACCGTTGGTGATTCCACGCACGCATGGTACGAGGAGCTCACATAGGTGTGTGTTGCTATAAGCTGAATCGTGGTTTTATAAAGGGTGTGTCAGCGGCTTGGTGTAAACATGGACTTTTCGGTTGCAGGCTGTTCGAGATTGTTGTGATTTAGATTGGCAAAACAGAGTTTTTTTTTGGACGTGAGAAATGTGCTTGGTACAGCACTTCAAACAATCTCGATGGATTTTGCTCCTGGACTGACGATGAAAAAGGGAAGCCATGTATTTCTCAGGGATTGAGGTCCTTGGCACCAAAGCTCCAATAGGCTTTAGATCGCACCGTACGTGTATCATCGGTTCGAGGTAGAGACCTGTGTGGATACCCTTTTACAGGGTATGATAGCGGGGGTACGATGTATACAAGATGTTGAAGACAATGTACGGGAAGAATATGGAAGGAAAGAAGCATCCGAGGAGCGTGTGTTTTGAGACAGATGAGGCGCAGGCTGGACTGCAGAGGATATGTGGATATGCTGGAGATGATATTACTTCAAGGAGCACTTGAATCAGGCCCAATGGTGGAAGCTAAGTTGTCAAGACTGACTATTGAGTTGGTGATTAGATCATAAAGCCGGAATTGATTAATTGAAGCCCGAGTTCAGCTTGTTTTTTCAAATTCTCAAGCCGATATTTCGTCACGCTCATGCCTCACCTCACACGTTTTGATGACCTCGCTGCCTCGTTTGATTTATAATTCATTTATTATCTATTTTTGCAGAACGGGTATAGCAGCGGCTCATCCGCCGCCCCATGTCTCTCTTTGAGACATAAATTCGTACTGTACATGCCTCAATTTCAGGCTAACATTCTACATGAAGGTGTTCTGGCGTATATGTGTGTGTTATCGTGATGAAAAATCATGTCAGCTCTGAAGTCACGAACGACCAGATACCAGATCCGAAAGTTGAAAGGTATATCGCAGAACGCCCAGCACCCCCATCATCACTGACCACACCTCACTTATGCATCAACGAGATTCCACACTCAAATCCAGAAAGACACCCTCCATAATAGCAGCGATCATCATTGACAGCCAAAAGGGGAAATAAGTAGACCGATCGAGGTCCATCGCATGTCATATATTCCCTTGACACATCCACACAACGGGTTTGTTGGAAATCCAGCCCAAAAAATAGTTTGAAGTAGAAGTGCCGAGCTACTTGGACCAAGCGACTAACTTCTCGAGTCATCAAAAAACCTTTCAGCGAATATGCCATTCATCACCCCAAGGTATGTCTGAAATGCAGCGTACCCCTTTGAACCGGGTACTGGACGTGATGAGCGGAAGATACGTCGGCACATCTCAAGGTGTTCTTTCTCTTGTTTGAGACTATATTCAGGATCATCAACAGCGTCTTCCATGACTACCTCCTCATCATCGTGCAGGAAACTACCGATTTTGAGGATCTCTGCGCCAGGGTCAGTACCGAATCCTGCGCCTGCACCATTACCAAACACGATTTGTGAAGTTGCTAGAGGAGCCATTTGGTCGGGGCCGGAAACATCATCGAGTTGCATGGGGAGGAGATTACGGTTGCGAATCCAATCGTAAAGGGTCTGATCGTCAAGAATGGTCTTATACTTTTGATGCTCCTCGTTGGTGACATTTTCACGGCGTGATACAATGACTTCTTCAATGCTGCCACTCAGAACTAGAGTTTCGACAAAGACAGGCTTGCTCTGGCCAATTCGGTGGGCACGCTTGATGGCTTGGGCTTCGACTTGGGGGAGAAGACTGGGTTGATGAAATATACCCGCGAAGCCGAGCTGATGTCCAGACCGAAGGCAGCTTGAGAGACGTCCATTAAAAGAACCCTGAAAATCTCACTGCGGTTGAAGGTAACGACATACTGAGCGCGCATCTCAGGCTTCAACTCCTTGGCATAAATTAGATGCTTGATGTTCAGACATTCCAAACACTGTGCCAGATAGTAGGCAGTGTTGCTGCTTTCGTAGAACACAATGATCTTCTCGGTCTCCTGATAGATCGTAATTTTGTCCAGGAGATATGAAAGCTTGGACGATGCTGTAGAAATGATGCGAGCAGAAGCTAAGGTATGGATTTCCAGTGCCTTCTGTGCCTCAACACTATTTGATGCCTTGGAAGCTGGGCTTTTAGCCTGTTCTTCGTCGATATTCATCGCTGCAACACCTAAGTATGTAGTCCCGGCAGCCGGTTTCTCAGATCGCATTTCATCAACATCCATGGCTTGAACATCCGAGAAAGAAGCCTGGTCCGTCTCAAAAGACTGTTGCAGATTAGCTGACAAGGTTCCCACATCGAGTAATGCGTTTATCATAGTCGGGGTGGAATTCCTTTGGATTGTTGGATGAGGCACTTCCTCCATATCGAACGCTAGTTTTACCAAGCCCAGCTCGGGACCCTTTGCCGAACCTTCATTATTGGTCATTAAAGGAGCGGATTGCTTTTTGGGACTGGAGCCATCACCAATTTTTGAAGCACCGGCCAAAGTAACCGGGACTTTCGCTTGGCGACCGAGTTGTCTTTTTTAAGAATACCCGTTGGTGGGTTTAGTGCCAACGCCTTTTGCATCTTTTGGAACGATATCGCAGCAGCACCTTGCAATCCCTCTAGAATATCCATGTTCCCTGAATTATCATGAACAAACTTCTGGGCATCAAATACGATTGATGTACTCATCAAACTCGGGTTTCTCGTGCTCATATCAAGAGAGAGTGACCGACGTAGCTCGGCGGGCAAATCATTTTCAACGAATAGTAGCATCTCATGCCAATGACTGATCTGGCGAAATATATCATTGGATAGAATCGACTTGCCGATTATCACGACCTCTTTCAGAAGTGCTATATCCTGCTCGCTTGATATCTTATTTTCGCGATCGATATATCTCTGAGCAACATCAATAGTACTCCGTATGTGTTCCAGCTCGAATCCAGACCAGAAAAATGATCCTTCTCTCAAGTTGGCAACCAATGATTGCAGATCCTTCCGCGACGTAGGATGGAAGAAATAGTCGACACCGGTTCGCTCGGATGTGACTGCATTGGTGATAATCATAATGTTGAACAGGTTCAAGATGATCGTGTTTTGCAGAGAAGGTTTTAGGTAAATGATGGATTTATGCAGAGGTGGAAGCACGACATCCGCCTCAATATCGGAAGGCCTGTGTTTGATCATCAACCCTTCTAATGTGGTCCTCATACATTCAACGGTCCCGTGGCTTTTGCGACCATGACGTGGTTGGAGAACATAGTGTGACCACTACACGAAAAGTTAGCATATTCCTTCAAAAAGGATTAGAGCAACACTTGTCTCCGGAGGGAGGGAAGCAATCATGAGAACCTAACTGTGCTTACCAACGCAATATCGCCGTCTTGAGAAGAAGCCCAAGGTCTGACTTTCAAGAAGAAAGTGGTAATGTTACCCAACTTCTGCAGGTCCCTGCGTTCTCTGTCAATAGCCGACTGAGAAGAAACAGGAGTCGTGATCGGTAAGTCGTCCACGGTCTTCTCAAACGAGTTGTCTTCTTCCCCAGGGGCAGACATGGCGGAGTCGGAGTCTTCGGTACTGTACAAACCATCGGCCGGGGTACCAGACACAACCCATCGCGCGGAAAGTTGCAAGGCATTCACCAGTGTGTAAGCTTCTGTCTGTGCGCTTGCTGAAGAGTTCCCAATGGTGTGGCCTTCGTCGTAAATGAGTCGCTTGAAATGCACACTAGCAAGAGGAGTCTTCTCTAGATTACCCGCTTCTTTATCAAATCGATTTTTGGAGAACAAGATAATGTCGTAATCTAAAAGTTGCTCTGGCGGGGGAAGCTGCGTCGCCATGTTGGGCACAGACAGCAACTTCAATCCAGTGGTGTGTTTGTCGATCTCACCAAGCCACTGCTGCAGTAAGTTCGCCGGGACAATGACCAGCGTAGCGGTGCTGAGGAGGACCCTTTTCGGCGGAACCTTGCTGGCGCGAGAAGATCTCCGAGCTGGCGAACTGTGTATAAAGTAACTGCCTGGGTTCTTTTTGATGGCATCTCTTGCCCCAAGAAATTCGTAACCTTCTTCTTCAGAAAAAGCAAATTCAATCTTCCAAGGCACACTATGTCTTCCAAGAGCAGCAGCAGCCATCTCAAGCAGAGTCCCTGTGGTCTTGCGTCTTGGAAGTAAATCGACAGAGTGTTCGGGCGGAATCACAGAGTATGTATCCCGAGTTGCTAGAATGACCGATAAACAAATCAGAGTCTTCCCCAAACCCATGTTCTCGGCCAGTATTCCACCTCGAGCACCTTCATAGATCCGTGGCTCCCGGTTTATGTACGCTTCATCTGGATTGCAATACCAGACAGAGCCCCGCTGATCAACTAGTTTGACCAATCTAGGATCGGTGATTAGCCCTGGATAGGCCTCACGTTGAACCATCAAAGCAGCTGATCGGCGTTGATAGGAATATAGATCTGTAACAAGACCATGCACATCATTTTCCAAAAGGCGAGACATCGCCCATTTGGTATGAGGATCAGACACATCATTTGGCTTGGGATCGGGGGAGGGCAAAGTGTTGAAAACATCATTCAGTGAAGGCTCATCTTCGATTGAAACCAAGTCCTTATTCATGTTTGGATGGATATGCAAGACTGACGAATCTTGAGCCCATTTTCCAGCCCATGTGTGATTTGAAATATCGACATCGCGCAGGAGCTGCTTGGATGCCCGCTCAATATCCCTTTTGTTCTTTCTTGCATTTTTGTGAACAGAGAGGTTGTTCAGATGGTAAACACGAATTTGGCCAGTCTCCGCGTTATTGACTTTGAATTCCAAGCGAACAAATCCGTAGTTGAAAAGTCCCTCAAATGCGCTTACGACGAGTGAACTGAAAAGTGCGGCTTGTAGCATATTATTAAGGTAGGGACCGTCGCGTTTATTGAAGATATCTCTCGGGTTATTAAACGCTGCCCAGTAATCTTGTGCATCCCACTGCAAGAAATTATTAGCAATAAAGTCGGATTGATTTGGTGCTAAACCACTGCAGACACTGTAAAGTGAGGGGTTGTGTCTACCAGACAGCAAAGTGAATAGCAGGAATGAACTTACAAGAGTCGAGGAAACAGCCACATCATTCTTGCATACTCGCAGACAGCCAATGGGTATATAATTTGTGATATCAACGATGTAATTATCGGTAAAGGAAGGGTCGCTGTCCGGGAGGCGGTCAAACACAAAAGCAGACTCCTTTGATTTGTTGACGGGAGGTGGTGGGGAGGGCTTTGGGCGCGCGTACGCTCCATATATCTACGCACAAAGGTCAGTCAGATCTAAGGTTATAGGGGAAAAGGAGTTGGAATAGAAGAAACTGACCAACTGCGGGCGGGCTTCACCTAACTTCTGTCTCTTGGAAGGGGAAGCGCAGTGACGGTCTGGCAGATTGGAGTTGTTCAGATCCATTGTCGCGATTCGGGAGAGGGTAGAGAGTAGCCAGGAGAACAGGAATTGGTAGCGCCGACGCGCTGAAGGGCTGGCAATTTTCTATGCTGACGTGGAGAGAATACCAGGTTGTGTTGTGTTGTGTTGTAAATCTGAGATCGAAAGTTGAAGGGAGACCGAGGAAGCAAGGCAGAAGGCAGAAGCAGAAGGCAGGCAAAAGGCGCACAAGGCTGTGACTTTCGGCATGGATTAACGTCTTCCGACGCTAGACGCACGGGCTACAAATGGGCCGAGAGACTTTACCTCCCGTCTTGGCGCTTCTTATTCCACGTGCACTGACTTGTAGGACTTCTTTGTTCACATAAAGACGATCAAGCAAGAATTGTTCTTTGACCCTTTTCTTTAGGTTTGATCAATGAGTTCCTTGCGGAGCTATTTAATATTAAACTGTGTCAGGGTCCTAAGTGTAGGTATATAGATAAGCTCGTATTCGTTATCCTAGGCTATTTTAACCTAAAAGCAACGTCAGCTCAACTTCGTTTTCTTATTTTGCTCTTTAAAATCAAGTAAACCAACGACGGACATCTGCGCATCTTCTCTCTCTTACACTCTCTATTTATATATAATTTTCCATAAATAATTCTTTCTCAATTCAAAAGTCCACTTCTAGATCTCCAAGATGTCAACCTCTTTCAAAGGCCTTCATCCACCTACCCTCCTCAACTACCTTCCCGTCCTCAGTTCAACGGGAATGGTCTTCTTCGCCATCAAAGCACAAATGACACTGCTACCACTTCTCCAGCCACCCATTCCTGCCTCTTCTTTATCACCATACTGGAAACAATGCCTTTCGCTCACAATCCCAGCCTGGGTTGGCCTCGGTCTCATAAATGTTGTTGCTGGTTTCTACGGATGGAAGAGTAATTCTGGGGTTGTTAAAAGCTTTTATGGATGGGGAACTGTGTTTGCCTTGGCCCACAATTTGTTTGGGCAACCTGTGAGTTGATCATCTGGGAGTATAGGACTTGAGCTAACACGGGGAAGAACAAAAAGATTGTGGATGAGATCATTGAGGGATCCCCGGAGGAGGCCAAGAGCAAGCATAGAGCTTGGTTGCAGTTACTCACTGTTAGAACATTGGTTGTAGATGTGCCTGCCATGGTTTGTTTCACCTGGGGATTTCTTTACCAGGAATAAATGGTTCAGAAACGGCTTTTTCGACTTCGAGAGATATTACTCAACTATCGCTGTGGCCGGCGAATAGAGAATCTTTTGAGTTTGGGGATGAGGCTGTCCGCAATCTACACGATTTCTCTTGTGCCAATGTGCCCACCTGCTTTGTGTGGCTGCTTGCCATTCCAAAATTCGATATTGATTCTGAACTTCGTTGATTTATCGGCTGCTGACTGCATTTTTTTCACCAATGTGTCTCGAATCGACTCCTAAACCCTCAATCGGGATGATACTCAGTTTGCTAGCGATGTTTGACTTCGGAGTTTTGTCTTGACATACTCCACTTCCGGTGCGGGTCTTCCTGCATCGTGGTCCGACCAAATGTTTAAATCGCTTAGATTCACGATCTCCTATGTAAATGCTATTTGCCACTATGTCGCCCTGGTATATGGTAGACTAGAGTACAAGGTAACGGACTGAAGATATTCGATGAATAGGAGGTCGATCATGATCATGACGCGCCTGAACGACATCTGGCCATCTCGCAGCCTTGCTAGCGGCTACAGCCGTGCGCTCCTCGAACTTTCCTCCAGCGGCTCTGCGTGCACAGACCTGTATGAGATCTGTGATCTCGACGACATCATTCTCATTCTTTCAAATGGTCTCGTCCTGATGCTCGCTTTGTAACAAAATAGCACTTGGAACCTCACAGCAGGATCAAATGAGTGATATAGTCTTCAGTAAGTTGCTCAAAAAAGTTGCAGATGGCTGATATTTCGAGTTCTAGCACGCGCTCGATCGATGGACCCGCTTTCCTCCAAACGTTGCTCCTCCTTGGTCACCATGAAAAAAGGCGCCTCCAGTAGAGAATGATGGCCTCGGTGTCTTATTCCTCCCATACGACAAGCGCTGTGTGATGATCTTTCAATTAGCCTAATTGGTACCTAGACGAAGTTGGCAAACATTCTTCATGATGACTTTGGCGTCGTGGTTACAAACAACAGTACAACATAAGCAGGACGCTATTGATTGGTCGACGAATCTCGTTCGCGGAGTGCCAAGGCAGCAGTATGCGGATTTGCGAGAGCTGTTACTCTACAACTTGTCGGTGTTTTCGTCTTTATATCTCTTGGATTTCGAGGTATCTGGCCGTGCCAAGAGTCCAGTTCCTCGCCTATGAAGAAGACGCCAGTCCGCATCAGCCATGTCTAGCGTGAGCAGCAGTAGCAAATATTGCCAGCATCCCTATTCAAAAGATGGCGTTACGCTCGCCCGTGTCTTCGAGGGTTTACAGACAGCCCCATTGTTGAGGACTCGATCGCGCAAGACTTCGACGTTTCTATGGGAAATGTTCGAAATAGAAGGCGGTATAGATCATGGATGATACCGTTTTCCACTATACAGAAATCTTGAGCTGATGCATGATAAAGCTGTTGTATGACAGCGCATCTGCCACCGCGCCCATGGAATCTCAATCCAACCCTGGAAACTTCCGCAGATTTGAATGTTTTTACTGGCTCAACTCTGAACAGGACCTAGAGCAACGAACGCCGTGATACTTTCCTCGGTTGATGTATTGACGATGAGGGAAAGGAGCAAGATGGAAGGGGTCATTCCAGGCATGCAGGTGTGACAGTCGACGAGATGTAACTGGTTGTAGAACACTTCCAATATCATCTCGAGTTTTGATCCTAGGTGGCGATTCTAGAGGAGAATAGATGGATGAAACAAACACGCAAAACACCACCAATCTAAAAATGCGTGTATGGCCTTGCTCCTTTCAATTCAAGCTTCACGTTTGTGCCTCTTGAGCCGTCGGCTGGTGGCACGTACAAATCGCCGGCGATGCTCTCCCGACACTGCTCTCTGATGAAAACTCGAAGCTTGTTCTGTTAACATTGCGCTTGTCACCTTTGTTACGATGACCACAATAAGTTTGGGTGGTCTAGTCCTCCGAGCTTTATTGGCTTTGTTTAAACTTTACCAAGAGGCACTCCTTTGTTGAATTTGATGCAAAATCCCTTGGGATTTTACTAAACACTGCGATCGGAGATAAAAATTACAATGTGCTTGTTTTTCTATGTTATATTTGCGGGTGCCTTTCTATCATTCCTCTTTTGTAGAGAATTATCTCAAGGGAGAGCTTCCTCTCGAGTATGGACGTACAACAAAGCAGACGACTTTCCAGGTCAAAGACAAGCATTTCTTTTCCTTAAATTCTTAAACATTTCTCTTATTTATAGAAAGTCTTAGGATCAGAGAAAAGGAACAACACACTTGTTTAGTCAAATCTGATGAGAAGAAACATTTCAACCCGGACATACGCGCCTTTCCACTTTCCACAATCGCCATTCACTGTGGCCATAACCGGAAGTCCAAACTCAAGTGGCGGAGCAGTTGAAGTGATGCTTCCTTCCCCGTCGTCGGCCCTAGCCCAATTGGGCGACTCGACTGCTGCGCAATAAATGTACCGACCTCTTCGCATTCAATTTTTTTCTATTGCAACGACGCGTCCCTACCCATCACAAAACAACAGATTCACGAACCGAGTACCAATTCTACGTTTCTACAATAACCCAATTCAGAATGGAGGGGTCAACCATGAAGATAGTGGCCGCGGATTCACAAAGACCCATGCAAGAAGTCGACATTCCTTTTGTTGATCTCTTGACCTGGACTTTTGGCAACCCATCTTACGATTTGGACAAAGCTGTAAGTTGCGATATTTCTGTTCACATACCTGACAAACTTTGAACAATC
Source organism: Tetracladium setigerum (assembly GCA_031472005.1). NCBI lineage: Eukaryota > Fungi > Ascomycota > Leotiomycetes > Helotiales > Tetracladium > Tetracladium setigerum. Next base: position 745,045 of record PZJY01000008.1, on the reverse strand, counting down.
AGGTATTCTGTTATGCTCTGTGATTAGCATATTCTGCTTCATGCGCCAGCGTAACTAATTCCCCTGCTTGTTCTTAGATCTTCATCGATGCGAGCTTCCCTGAACGAACCATTTCATACAGTTCAGCTTCTGCGACTGTACGAAAGCTGATTGCAGGACTCAAGGCAAAGGGATTGAAGCCGGGCGACAGTGTCTGCTTGCATTCGAATAATAATGTAAGTATCTTCCCGCCGCCGATTCATCGTTTTTCAGAGCGTTGGATGCATACTCTTTGGCAAATCACCCATACTTCTACAAGGCGTGTTGCATGTCGGCAGAGAGAACGTACTCTTGTGCTCCTATTTTAGACTGTTCCATGCTGAAAGCCTTTCTTGCATGACAACTATATCGTACCCCGCGCTTTTGCTAATGGTCTCTAGATCAACTATGCCCTCGTCTTTCTGGCGGTGATTGGAGCTGGTGGATGCTTTGTTGGCGCCAACCCTCACTACACTACCCCCGAATTGACACATCTCTTGGCCCTGTCTGAAACCAAGTTTGTCATTGTCGAAGAGGATCTCTTAAAAAACCTACAAGGTGCTACTGAGACGGCCAACATTCCCAACGAAAATATCTACATATTCAACACCTTCTCCTTATATGAAGGAACCGAGTATCAATCATGGAATGTTCTCCTTGAGCACGGCGAGAGCGATTGGAACCGATTCGACAATGAGGAGTTGGCCAAGAGCACAACAGCAGCCTTGATGTCAACAAGTGGCACAAGTGGGTTACCAAAGGTAGCACAATGTTCTCACTACTCCCAGGTTGCGCAGAGTCTGATGTTGCTTGAAATTGAGAAGCCGTATGAGGTCAGTCGTTGATTATACTTTTTGGATTTTCATCCTCCCTAACTTCCTTTCTAGGTCATTCGAATGCTTTTCCTCCCACAATTCCATGCCTTTAACGCCCCTCTTTCACTCATTGCCCCAATCCGCGAAGGCTATACTACCTACATCGTGAAGAAGTATAAGCCAGACGAGTTTGTTGAGCATATTCGCACTCTGAAGCCAACGGAGACGACAAGTATGTGTCCTGCAAATCTTTCATAATCATAATCATTTCAACCAAACACCTGCTAAAGTCTAGTTTTGAAGTGGTCAATCCCATCATCTATATGTTGTTGAACATGAAGGAGGAGGAACGTACCTCTCTTCAGTCTCTCCGTGCGATCTGGTGTGGCGGTGTTCCTCTCGATATTTCCGTGCAAAACCGATTCAAAGGCATACTTCACCCAGATGCTATTGTCAAGCAGGTTTGGGGACTGACTGAAATCGGATGGGCAACAACCATGAAGTATCCAGAGTGCGATGATACCGGTAGTGCAGGAAGACTTCTTCCCGGACTTGAAGCTAGGTACGTCGCCAAGTTTAGCTGATTATCTCTTCATATTTGCTAATGTCTGTAATTATAGGATCATCAACGAAGATGGTACTGATCTCTTTGGCAATAATGTTCGTGGGGAGATTCTCCTCCGTGGACCCTGCCTGATGATGGGCTACCTGAATAACGAGGTGGCAACAAAAGCTGCCATACAAAATGGCTGGTTGTACACTGGTGATGTCGGCTACCAACAGAACGGGAAGTGGTACATTGTTGATCGAGTCAAGGTATGTTCTTACTCATTTTTACTCATTCCAAACATTACTAAAAATTTGCTAACACGTTTAAAGGATCTTCTCAAGGTCCGAGGATGGCAGGTTTCTCCCGCAGAGATTGAAGCATGCCTCTTCACTCACCCCGCCATTCTTGACGTAGCCGTAATTGGGGTCGACTTCCAAGATGAACGTGGCGAACTTCCACGCGCATACGTTGTCCTCGATCCAGTCCTCGCTCTCACCACTACCGACGTTGAGATTCAGAAGTTCTTGATCGGCAAGTTGTCTCGATACAAGGCACTTGATGGTGGAGTCCGCCGAGTTGATTCGCTCCCTCGCAGCTCGACTGGAAAGGTGATCAAAAATATATTCAGAGAGCAGTCCAAGCTAGAGATCATCGAAGAAAAGATGAAGGCTATCATGTTGTCAGATTTTGACGACTCTTCCTCATGCAAGGCAACAGAAGATCCAAAAGAGCAGATTTTGATGCCAATCTCAGAGGTACAACCTTCGAAGGCCGAGATTAATATCTTGGAGACTGAGAATGAAGTTGCAAGACCTGCACCAGACGATTCTAAGGAGCAGTCTACCTTCAAGAAGGATTTGCTCTCCGAGTTAGAGAGATCTGAGAAGACTGTCATTTCGTTGTCCAGCTCTCAGAGCCCAACCAACAGCACTTTGTCAAAGATCATTGTCTAAGAGAAAGAAGTTCTCGTGGGAAGGACCAAGATGTTTGATTGATGATAAAAGCTTTTGTTGTTGATAGGACATTACATATGGGTTGATTTATGGCGTTGAGAAGGCGTTGCGATTAGATACCCATTATTGCTGATGATTATTTTCGTGAGAAGTCAAAAATTATGGATGGAATGGATGGATTGCAAAGTGTTTATTGCTAATAAAGGAAAACTTCCAGCAAATCGAGAATGAATTCAGTGAAGCAGTGAAGTGACAAAGTAAGTGGCCCAAAGAAGGCAGGTAAAGATTTTGAAACTTGCACTCAGTTCTTTACACTATCTCCCCCTCAATCCATATCCGAACATTCCCATCCCTTTCATCTCTCTTGACCAGAAATGCGCCCTCATCCTTCAAACAGCCCGTCTGAGCCCTCCTTTCCATGACTCAATCATACCGAGATCCCATCTACATAAACTCCCAGAAACGCGGAACGTCATGTCTGCGAATTCAGATTCCTACGGGCTTTTCAAGCTTGAGCTTTGAGTCTTTAGAAACAATCAGCTAAAGCTCACATCTTTTGCTCTCTAGGAAGAAAGCATTTCAGATGAAAACAAAATTTGACGGTTTCTGGACGCGTATTTAGACAATAATGCGGGGAGATGTTAGGCGATGATGTGGATAGAACGGTAGGAGCAAGTTTGATATCCAATTGAATGTTATTGATTTAGACCGAGTTTCTGCAGGCGTTTTTGATTGGTTGTGAGGGAACGTTTTGGTTGATAAGTTGTTAAGTTGCTAGTTCAGATGATTTAAGTTTCGCTGGACCATGGATATCGAAATGGGAGAGGTCAGGCTGGAAAGACAAAGGAGGGAACGATATGAGGAATTTCCACTTTCATCTTTCAATAAGATTTAAATTTAAGGTCTCTCCAGAACATTCTATTCATAAAATATAAATGAAATTTCGCGTCGAAACGTCCAAGTTAGAACGGCCAGTTGTTTCTGCATCGGCAATTCTCCCGGCCTCCACGTGGAGAACTTGGGAATCGATTAAGCTTTTCTGTAGATACATGGCAATACACTGATAGCCAGTAACCGGATCTTTGGGCCATTTCAGGGGGGTCGTCATTGTTGTGTGGGTTGCGTCTTGATCGGGTTGTTCACATCTGATTTCTGGGGTGGACATACGGGCAATGCAGAAAAGTGGGAGAAGAATGAGTTCTACTGTAACAAATTTCCTGGACATAAATCTCAGATTATTAGAATGCATTTTGGCAAGTGAAAGGAGAAATGGAGTCAATATTGACGTTGTGAACTTGAAGTGATGAAGACTTCCCAGATCTCGTTCTTGCGCCTTGGCAGTTCCCTCCTCCTACCGCGAAATCTTGAGATGTGAACTGCTTCGTGAATAATTTGCAATTTTGAGGCTCTATCTAACGATGAGATAGGTCGAGATCTGAAGCTGATGCTATGATTCGACGTTCGACTGATTCCAAATGTGAATAGCTCCGTGCACTCGCTTAGCGTCAGTCCTCATCAGGACCAGTATTGGAAGAGGGTTGCTGCACGAGGAACTCACGATATTGATTTGAACTGTGATATTCCATTTCGGGTATCGCGGTACCTGAAAGGGGGTGGGAAGTGAGAGATAGTGGGTCGAAGAGCTGAGGCCGAAGAACTGAAGTTGGGCAATTGTGCAGCCCTAAGCCCTAGCATGAAACTATGACTATAATGAAGCTCAAGACCTAGTTATGGCCCCAAACCCTAAGTATTATTTTAGACTTCCTGGAATCGAATTAGGACAGGTCCACCGGTTTCCCCATTGACAAGATAGGCTGGCCATAGTCGTAGCGTATTCCATCAAGATTTCGACTGCTCTGAGGCCCTTATAAGCCCGATCAGTTTCCCATTTCTTTTCCGTTTTATTTTACAGTACACCCAAACTCCAACATTCGAAGCTCAAGCACATCACAATCCCCAAGCATTTCACATTCAAACACTACTCTCACCAACATCATCAACACCACAAACATCATCACCAACCACAATCACAATCACACCCACACTCACAGCCTCTTTCTCAGTACTCACACTTTCCTCTCTTCGACAATCGAAAATCAACCTCTTTCGCTTCATATATTCTCGTCATCTTACTTTCTTTTGTCAAACTTCAGCGTTCAACGCTCACGCACTTGACATTCGAACCTTTCTATCAGCAAGACAACCACAATCACAACCATATCCATATCGGCATCCAAAACCGGCAAGACCAACCTCCTTCTCAATACTCAAACCTCACTCTTTGCAGTTTCTGCTCAAGTGGACTGCCATATAAACTCTCAATCTCAATCTCTCCAAAACCAAGACCAAAAACAAGTCACCATGACTGGCTCTGTTTCCTCTGTCTCGGTTACCCTTGTCAGCTCTGTTGATACTGGTAGCATCTCTCCCAGCTACCAGCCATCTCCTCCAGTCGTTTACAGCCATTGGGCATATACGCCAAGCAACGCTCCTGCCGGAGACATCCCTTCTGGTATCAACGATACTAACCTCCACGCCGCTGACAATCCAACAGTCGGCAGCGAAAACACCAACAGCGATGATCTCGCCAATATCCTCTGCAAAGCCAGAGCGGAATACGAAGCTGCCAACGAACAGGCTGCGAACTATTACCTTCGAGAACCAATCTTCTGTGGTCCCTTTGGACCATCTGCCGCGAACGCAGATATCTTCTTGGCCTATACGGTCAATGGTCGGGATGTCCATGACACGGCTATCATTCGGTTCGCAGTGGCTCCTGCCCGTCTTTTTAATCCTGCTGCTGCGGTTTTCGTTCCTGCCCAGCTCCGGTTTTTGTTTCTGGACCTGCTCCAGCCGCTGCAATCTTTCCTGCTCCCGGAAAGGTGTTCTGCTGTCCTCTTTCTCCCTAGGAAAAGAAGATCGTTGCCGATTCCCCCACGAATCCATACGGGGCGAATCACCAACGCATCTGCCACAAGCGGGTGCCACACCCCAAGCAGGTTTCCGAGCAAGCGGATGCTTGGATTACTGCTTTCGTTCCCTGCACGCCTTTCCCTGGTGTGGAGTTGACTCGGGAGGACCTCATGTGGTTCCTCCTCAAGAAGTTCTATCCTGGATCGTCGAGGCGATTCAACCAGAAAAATGGCCGGGACCAGAACTTGAGAAAAAAGGGCTTGGTTGAAGATCGAGTCCTCGTCAAGATGATGAATGACGAGGCTTATCGAAACGGTTGGGTCATCCAGGGAGGTGACTACCAAGAGGAGCAAATCCGGGCCGTGATCAACCACCATTGGTGGGCTGTCACTACCGAGCCTGATGGCGAGAGAGAAGGCGTCCAAGTCTTCACAAGAGGTGCCCCCAAGGAGAAGAGGCACAAGTAGGAGCGTATGGGATTCGTTTCTTTTTCTCTCTTGTTTTCCTTTCTTTCGATTTCGGTTGGAAAGTGTTCTGGTTGTATGATAGTAGATAGATGAAAAAAGAGAAAAGCTAGAAATGATGGAAATGGTTGAAATGGAAAAGTAGATAATAGAAAATCCCCAAAACAGCTTGAAAACCACTATCTCTCACTCAACTAACTCTGATGATAACTGTGCAAAAAGTCCCTTATTACCATTTCTTCTCGTTGCCATCTACTTCATTCACAAATAGAGGAGTGGTAAATTCAGAAAATTACTGTGAAGCTGGAGTCGAGGGACCTGAACTACTTGGCCCAGTGGTGAGAGCACTCAAGGTTGAGGAATTTGGTGCCCGGATGCTGGCTGCCTTCTCTCAAACTTGATAGCACTCTTGTTGATTTTCTAGATCTGTGACCTGCCATAAGAATGTCCCGCTAATGTTCATTTGGATCTGGGGGTCTCCCTCTACCTTGTCGGACGTTGTACGAAAGAGGTAGATCTGGCATTTGAAAATTAAAAGTTTTGTCAAGGTCAAGCAATCTAGAATTCAAGATTCACTAAGTCTAAAGTTGGGAAACTGTCTAGACTTCCGAGAGGTAGTCCGAGTCCGGGTTCAGAGGGGCCTGGTACTCGAAGCGGAGTTTTTGAAGTGGTCGCGACTGGGCCCTCGTTTGGAAAAACAGGCGCCAAGTATTGACGCAGACCCTTGATCGTAAACCTCAACATTTCTTCTGTACCGCGAAAGAATTCCCTGTAGATCCGTCTGAGAAGCGGTTTCATCTTTTCAGCAATGTACGCTGCAATTTCTGATAAAACGGAGGTATTCCCCATGTTATGAAAGTCCTCTTCGCCAACGAGCTTTCTTGGCTGATTTGTCAGTCAATGATATTCATGCTCCCGAGGTTTAGATGATCCCCTTTCTCCTCTTTGTGATCATTCAAATAGAATGCTGGAATTATAATTGTCAGAGCCTCTAGAATGGACACCAGTTTCTGTATATATATGCAGCTCACTAACAAATACATCGGATTGAGCGGAGGTTGCAGGGTTTCAGAGGCGAAATGAGGCATGCGTCACAGTCTCTGTATAGTGTTTTTGTTAGTAGCCAAAATAGCTGGTGTGTTATGCATTGAGTTAAGTGTCTCATGGCCTAAGCCTGGTGTCGCACAGAAAAAATGATACCGTTCACATAGTTAGTTTACTTCTCTCGGGACCGTGCTGGGTAAATCGACCTTGAGCACTAGATAAAATACAAAGTGTATGTTGGGTATCTACAGAGTACAGACAGTTTGCAGATCAACGGCTGACTATCTCCCACCAGATTTGACCCATTGGAGGTCCCTAGCCCTAGAAGTGTTCCTTCCAAAACTTGAAATTAACCTCTTGACATGTGGCAGCTTTGCAAGCCGTTCTGATATTTCTCACCGCCACAGCGGGCCCGCAAAAATATACTCCAACGTCCGTCTTCAATGACCGTTCAAATCCCTCTAAATATGTACCATCCAAAATGCTGTCACGCATCCCGCAGAGAATCTTATTGAAATCTGGACGCCCGAAATTCGTTCGAGCCTTCAATTTGGTTAGAGGATCCTGGTCGACACCAACAGAGTTGAGAATAATATTGTTGGCTGTATCCCCATCGACACGTTGAGTAAGGTAGGTATGAATGCGCAATTCCAAACCGCCTGACTGGGTCTCAAGCGAGGCCAACAGCGCTTGAAACCACTCAAACGAACTCGTATCTCCACAAACCCAAATAAATTCAACGCGTCTTAATCTCATTGGTTTTGATTCTGAGCGCAGGTGCCAGATATTCTTGAGGACTGACGCCCATGGTGTTACACCAATCCCTGCCCCGATGATGACGCTGATCTCATTCTCGAATACGTCCTCCGCTGGCGCTCCATATGGCCCATCTATTCGAAGCTTTGGCATAAGCTGTCCCTGCTGCAACGCAATCTCATATATTCCCATTGGATCCAGTTCGTCAGAGAGTTTGGCTTGTGTGTGTCCTGCTCCGACGGCATCAGCCAGAGTCCTCGTAAAGTCTCCGACTTGACGGATGTGTACGCTGATGTTCTCGTCAAAGGGACATGAGGTGATGGTGAAGGGGTGCCATTGATAATAGCTGACATCTGGAATATTGAGAAAGAGCCATTGGCCAGCTTTGTATTTCATGCTGGGCTTGCGGAATTGTATTTCTACTACATCTGTATCACAACAAAGTTAGTTCAGCTCCATCTATATAGAGGAACTAATTGTAGATGTAGAGAATGTGGGGACCCTTACTGTATGGATGACGGATAACTTTGATAATCTCTGTCTCTCTACGTGCGCGAAATTCGCGGTACAAGCGCTCTAGTAAATAAAGTCCCCCACCCCATAGCTCCCACCGCCAGCCATGATATCCGAGACAATGCTTCCAGAAAATTGCACCTGCAAATGGAGAAAAAGGATCCGCTGTGTCGCGCACAAAGCAGCCTGTCGCATGAGTATACAGACCAAGAAAGAATGGCACAAACAAGTGGTGAGTGTACCAGAAACTCTCGAATGACTGCTGGCGTATCTTGTAGTGGGCGGTTGTGTACATTAGAATCATGCAAAGAAGCATGATGTGCCCTGTAATTCCACCGGGTTGAGTATAATGGATTTGAACTGCAGTCTGTGGGCGAATTTGAGTCTTCTCTATGTTGAAAAAGCTTCTACCTATTAGCATTCTCCGTGCTCCCCAGTTTCAAGACTTACTTGACATAATGCGCAGTTGTGTGTACAACCGTGAATAGAAGCAAGGAATACGCGACCTGCCGGTGGAACCAAGTCGATTCATCCAGTGGCAGGATGCGGAACTTGGGCCTTACCCAGCGTAGAATTGTTCTACACATTGGAAGTAGAATCATGAGCGCATCCACACTCAACACCAAACCAGCTCCACGGGAAATCCATATTGAGTATGTCAAGACATTGACACCCGCAAGTCGTTTATCAGCGAACTGCTTGTATCTGCATTGAAGTTAGGAAACAAGGCCTTGAGACTTTGATATTTTAAGACTTACGCTCCGAAGGCAAACAGTCCCCAATGAAATCCCCAGAACATGATATAGAAACCCAACTTCTTCGCAGTGAAGTACCGCTTCCATCCAACCAAGAGGGCCATTGCCAGGAAATGAAAGTATGGCGATAAATTAGACGAGAGAGTGTTGTGACCGAGCCGGTACCAGACCGGATATTAGGAGACGAAGATGTATATTTCTTACCAGTCAGGTCGAAACCGCTGCCAATTCCACAAAATAGCTTCGGAAATGACTAACCCTCGTAAAGATAGATATTAGGTTGAAAAGATATCGGTTAGCTGCATCATCGTAACGAAGTGAGGATGTCGTGAATAGAGAAAGTCCTTCAGTTGGAAGAACAAAAATATAAAAGAAAGGAGCAGTTGAGAGTTGTATTATTTTATTGTGCCGAGTATACTCCTTAGCAAAATAATGTTGAATGCCTCGCTCTGTATTCGGAGGATAAGCAGTCATGGTTTCAGAGCTGGTTTCAGCCTAATTCCTGTTCCTGGCTATCTCCAACCCCTAGGGAGGTGTGACCCCCTCTCTATGCCTAGTGGTCAAATCGCGCATAAAATGTATGAGCAGGTTCTTTGTCTTAGAATGGGTCAATGCCGTGGCAATATTGTGCTCATGCGAATAATCTTGCCTACAGGTACAAACTGAAGTATATCAATTTCACCAATTGTTTACATACATAGATAGATACCTCCCTTGTAACATCATTCAGCACCACGGGCAAGATTGGTTGTAACATGCGGACTTAGTATCGTACTATAGCTAACCTTTTAAGTTGCTATAATAAGCGATTATGATGGGTTGATTTTGTATAGAAAATTCGTACGGTGAGTTAAACAAAAGAAAAGGCGGGCCGCAAGGGTGCAGGGGCAGACATTGTTTTGTAGAGTATATCTATTTAGTAATATTTTTAAGGGTTGTGAACTATCCAGTTACCAGGAGTGTCAGCCGCCCAGACTCATGAACGTATTGCTTGGCGGAAACCATTTCCATTTTGGGAAGTGTGGATCTTCTGTTGTATCTCAGTTGGACGACTCTAATTGTACTAAGGTGGTATCCATTCTCTTCTGGCGAATCTAATACCCTTGCGATGCTCAAGCCCACCTTCCAATGTTAGCAAAGTAATGCTGAGAAATCTCCACGCCTTACAAACTATCCCGTAGCAATGGTACTAGGAGACTACGCGAGATGCGGCACTTCTGGTTTTAACCCGCTTTTCGAGCGCAATAAGTAATGATTAGGATATCATTACAAAGAAAACTTGATTGCTCCCGTCACACCAAGGCTGTAGACTGAAGACCGATAGAAATTCTGTTCAATACGAACTACGATATTAACTATATTTGTTAATTTCGGTACTGTTTGTACAGTAGAAGGCGAAATGGGTGTCGTTGTTGTTTACTTAATTATTTTTAATGAGGTCCACTTTTGGCACATGTGGCTGTGCACCCCTGCCGCAGATGTACCTGGAGGTACCTACCCGCCTTGCCCTTGCAGAAACAGAATTGGTCTTTCCTGTCATCCAATTTTGTCAGCAAACATGCCGCCACAATTGAATGCCGCACAGCATATTTTAATCAACGCCTTGCTAAAAGAAGGGTTCGATACCAAGCTAATAGCCACAGAGGCCTCATGCAGCGTGCGCGCCGTCTAGAGAATCCGTCTGAAGAGACAGTTGTCCGAAATGCCTAACCCCAAAGATCGAAGACCGTCGGCCGTTATAGCCGCATTATACTACCTATGCAAGAAGCTCTATGCGATATGCTAATTAAACAGCCTTACCTATATCGATGCGAGATGGCAGACTTCTTCTACCGCAGATTTCGTAAAGGGATATCGGAGAGATCAATCGGTCGGACTCTAAGGTTAATAGGCTAGACACGAAAAACGATCCGACGCATCGCACGGCAACGGAATGCCGACCTTCGAGACTACTACCTATATAGGATATCGAAGTACAAGTCCAACTAGCTTGCCTTTGTGGATGAGTCTGGCTGCGATGGGAGAGCTAGACATAGACGTTGGGGGTGGTCTCCAAAGGGTTCATCTCCAATCCATATCACAAAGTTCGGTCGCGGGAAAAGATGGCACATTCTTCCAGCATATGCGCAAGATGGCATCATGCTAAGGCGAGTATATCACGGATCAACAGATTGTGATTTGTTTGAGGACTTTCTTGCCCAGTTGCTACATCACTGTGGCAGATACCCAGCGCCAAAATCTGTCATCGTAATGAGCTAGCACTGTATTTGAAGATCAATCTCAATTAAATAAGCTTTCTCTTTTATTACTCTATTCCCTCTCCTTCCCCTCGGCTAATATATATGATACAATAAGACTACAGTAAATTACAACAGACTACCCAGCCACTCAGTGCTCGCAGAAACTGTACTCTGTTGCCTGCCAATCCGCCTCCGAACTTTCGTGAAAGCGACTCCTGATATCAATCAATTCGAGACGATGTTTCTCCGCCTCTTCAAAAGACATTAAGCCCTTGGGTACTGCATCGGCCTCATTATCTCCTTGATCCTGACTGGCCTCGGACACAGCCTGATTCTCACGCCACCAATCCAACTGCTGAGGCGGCACATTAGCAGTCGACACAATACGGCGATGTGGATTAACAAGCCAAAGCGCGATGAATCGTCTGTGGCCGGGTTTGGTTGGATCTTGAAGTTTGAAAGAGGAGACGCGGTGTTGGCTATAGCAATATCAGTATCCATTAGCTCCATATTAACAATGCAAGGTATTCAAATTGTTGAAGCCAGAGTGAGGAGGGGGATTTGGTGCGTACAAAGTATTTGGAAAAGCAAGCAAACGCCCTTCTCGAGTCTTAACATTTCCATAGTGCTGAATACATGCATTTGTTACGTCCGCCGAAGGACCGAGCGATGTGCCGTAAACACGCTCAAGCCAGTTGTAGGCATCCTGGCCGGCGATGGCTTGCAGGTCATCTTGATAATCTGAAGTCTGCATGCGGAAGGATAGGTGACTTGGTGTTATGTTCTCGCTGTCGAGGTAGTATAGTGCTGGGGCGCAGATATGCTCATTCATTTGTCCCTCGACCTACATTTTTGTTTGTCAGAAGGGAATTGCACCTGGTTGAGCAAGAGAACTTACATGCCAGCCACCCGCAGGAAATTCAGGCTTCTCGGGTGTCAGCTCGATCGAAGCCATCTTGACTATGACTTGGAGCCCGGTTTTCTTGAACTTCTCGCGAAGGCTCTCAAGGCAGCTGTAGCTGACCTTCTCGTTGTCATCCGGTTCGGGGAGGATGGCATCGCGAACAGATCTCCATTTGCACTTCTGAATGTCTTCACTTGCATTAGTTTGTTGGCTTGTTGATGGAGTTTCGCAGCTGAAAGCTTACCCTCTTCACTTGCGCGGTCGTCCTCTGACATCAGCACAATACCCTCCAAGTCGTCTGCGGACAGTTGAATATCATGTTGTGCCAGTAACTCGGCGTTGAATGGTTCCCATAGATGTTCGTCCTCCTCACTGTGGAAGAAAAAAAGGTTACCTATCATTGTAGATGAAGAGTGTGACTTGGAAAAACTCACTAGCAACTTTTAGGCTGAGAGAAGCGCGACTTTTGCCGTCCGACACCAATGCTCTTGTAATCATTTAATTCCACAAGACATTGATCCCATGCAGGAAGGGCCTTGTCAACAAGTGTCTCGATGGTGTGGTATATCTCCGGGTACTTCTTCGGATGAAGGTTGTTGATATAGCTTGTGAATTTCACAGTCCCATTATCTTGGAATGACAGATTCGACGGCAGCCATTGATACTTGCTGGACCAATACTCGGTTGGAATGCGGGAATAATTACCCCAAAGCCGGTCGCGAGGAGGAGCAGTATACTCGCCCCCTCGAGCAACTCGTGCCTTTTCGCCCTTGCCGGCCCATTGCTCAACAGCATCTGATACACCGACAACTTCTTCTTGGATAAAGTTTGATCGACCTAAAGTAATGCATCAGTTTGACCTCAGAAGGTTGGATTGAAGATAATACCATAGATAAAGGGGTACATGGAAGGGTGAACCAAGTCTTGGACCATTTCCCCACTGCGCGGATGCCAGTCAACATTCAATACCTGGTCGACGCGCAGTCTTTCAAAGGCCATTCGAAGATCCCTCTGTAATTGCGAAGTCACAACAGTGTCGGACTTGGCGACTGCACCATGCCCTGCGTCGAGGCAAGGAACAAGACCTGTCATTTTGAAGTGAACAGCTTTTTCCCTCAACTCCTTAATACACTAATTCCACTAATTAACCAAGACTGCACCACCAAAATAATATGCTACTCACGTAGTCAAAGGCGATTTCTGAAAGAATACGTGACCGTGGCATAGGGAGCTTCTCGGATGTCTTGTCTTGCATCAGTTGCAAATATAACTTATCCTCAGACTGCGCCAGCGCCTCTTCTCGCCAGTTGGCCACGATTGTCTCGTCCAGAACTTTCTCGTGCCAATTGGCCTTGCTGGTCAAGCTCTCCATCAGGGCCATCATGAATATCTCGCGAATGGGTAATAGTTCAGACTCCGCGCCTGAGATGTTCCCGTAAGCTCCATTGGGGTAGTCGGGTTCTTCGTAATTGGGCTGAAAACGCAAGTCATAGTTAATCCCAGGATAATGATAAGTGTGTAACATAGCTGCAGATTGTGATACTTGATAGGAAGAGGATAGTTTGGAGAGATATGGATAGAAACGGAAGAGGGTGCCAGATCGTGCCTGCAGAAGACGCCCAGGGAAAGCCATTGTCGATTTGCGAGATGGAGGTTTGCGAACCCTTAACAGTAATGGCCGCCAGCAGCGTTCGAGGTGTGAAGGGACGGGAGTTTGAGTACGTCTCTCCTTTGTATACTCGAGTATATCTATACGTCGCCAGTCCCAGGCCGAATCGGATTCGTTACATGCAGACTTGAAGATGCAAAATAGTACCAAATGGAAAAGTACGACAAGAACATGGTAGAGGAAATTAGGGTCGGGTCCGACCCAGGGGTTGTGACTTCCGGGACTTCTTTCAGTCGCGCCAAGCATCTTCCCCAGCCCACAACTTTCCAAGTGCTCTATCACGTATTATTGAACCAACAGCTTCCACATCGACATTGATAAGGAGCTTCTTGTGTCCTACTGGCTGGCAAAGTCGAACTCCCACCTGTACGTGGTGCTGGCTACGAACCTGTATTTACCTAGGTATGATACAGAGCCAACGGGAGACAAGCGCATTTAGCTGGAGCTGGTGAGGTTGTTGTGAGGTATTAAGACTCTGGTCTTAATGCTGCAGAATGGCCTTATTCAGAACAGAGGACTACCAGCAAAATGGGTATCAAAACCATCCGACCATTCAATTCCCTGCCTCGCAAGCAGGTACGCTACTCAGATCTATGCTAATGGTAGCCCAGGGAGCAATGCCCGCATTGGATGGACAGGACACCTCTGGGGTGAGGTTGCAGAGTTTTCACCGACCGGCCGGGGCTCGGAGGGTGTGCGCCCTCTTTTTGACGGCAGCATTCAGTGAAGAGCGAACGTAGTTGGGAGGGCTTGATATAGGAGAGAAGCAGGGCTGCTGTTAAAGAAGGAGGAAGCCAGAGTTTGGAGCACTGCGGGGGTGGGCGAGCCTGGAGGGGGTATGGCGATAGAGGGTACACGGTCAGGGAACAGTTGGATGGCACAACGGCAGTTGGCTCAAGAAGACTATGCAGATGCAGGCCCGAGGACGAACCCGCGGGAGTACCTTACATACCTATCACGAAACGCGAGCTCACAGCGTACAAGGCAGGAAGGCTAGAACTTTGGTGTAGGCAGGGGCATGGGCGCTGCCAACAGCAAGCTGGCGGATTAAGTATGTCAAGGAGAATAAGCACTCACTTTGGTTAGTAGGAGGGAAACACTATGCTAGAGCTGCAGGCTTGGGTTTTAGGATAGAAACTCCCGGCCCCGATGGAGGGAAGGAGTGACGGGGCTGATAGTGGAGTTGGTCGTCAATTCTGCAGAGGTACGGAAGGTACCTCCAGGTACATCTGGGCAGGGGTGCACAGCCACAAGAGTCCAGAATTGGACCTCGCTAAAAAGAATTAACTAAAAAATAACGACACCCATTTCGCCTTCTACTGTAACTTGATTAACCACATATACATTATTCTATAATAGCATAAAAAATCAAGAACATTGGTTTTGCAGGAGTACGTTCCTATTTCATAATCAAAACCGAGTACTTCAAGAAGGATTGGGAAAGGATTAACGCAGGTTCGTACTCGGGAATTATAACTCCAATTATTCAAAGTATCTTGCAACGATACCGCGAGCTTGTATTCCAACAAGACAATGCGAAATGACACTTGGCAGCGTTTACAAAGTCTGTTTTTGTGGCAATTGGGATTAATCCGATCTTCTGGCCTGCTAATTCACCCGATTTAAACCCAACTGAGACGTGAATTTAACGTTATTTCGGCACCGTACGAAGTATAGATTATGCACTCGCGCTATCGTCGCAGCAGGATGTTGAACCGGATATTGCATCCAAAAAGTAGATCAGCGAAGCTCCGGCACGGAATCGGAATCGGGGCAATGCATTCTCCCTTTTCTAATATCCGCGACCTGTCTATATATACTTCTTTACTTGGCAGCGGAAAGAACTGATCTCGCATTCATCAATTCAGAATTCCGAAAAGACTTCTTCATTCCTCATATAATTTGAAATGGCTTTGTACAGAGTCGCCGTTTATCTCTTTCCCGGAGGTGATCTTCTGGATTTCAGTGGTCCGGTCGAAATATACAGCGCCCAACCCTTCCAATCCGCCGAACAAAACTTCGAAATAGTCTCATTCGCCCACCACAACCCTATCAGAGTCCAGTCCAGCGCCTTGGTCTATGTTCCGAATGCCACGTTTGAAGAAATAGCAGCTAGAATTGAGGAGTACGACATTTTGGTCATTCCGGGTTCGCACGGCGACGTGATTAAATCCTTGATCTCATCGAACGAAGGCAGAGAGCTCTCCTCCCTGATCAGAAAATTTGCTTCCCTACCACCTCGCGAACAAGGCAGCAAGAGATTCCTCCAGTCTGTATGCACAGGCGCCATCCTCCTCGCCGCATCTGGCGTGCTCTCCAATCGCACAGTAACAACACATCATTTGGACTTCGATCTGCTCAAGCAGGTTGCAGATCAAGCTGCTGGCGGTGATTCGAAAATCACGATTACACAGAAACGATGGGTGGATGCAGGAACAACGGACGCGGGGGTTCGAATTGTAAATGCCGGCGGTGTAAGCTCAGGAATTGACACCAGTCTCTGGATCTACGAGCAGTTCGCTGGCAAGGAAGCCGCGGATTGGGTGGCTGAGGTTGCAGAGTTCGAGAGGAGGAATGATGCTTGGGGCATAGTCTGAGGATGATAGTGTTCCACCGTCACCATGCCTCGCAGAGGAGAGTACATCTTATCGACTCGCTTACAATGCTACGCGCACTACTAGGATCATCTAAATGCAGTAGCCTATGGGATTTCCTCAGAACCGATTATTAGAGCCGTATAAGTGATAATCAAAATCCAATGCCACGTAGAAATCCACCCAAATCATGCAAATACAGTACAGAACACCTCAAATATGATGCTCAAAGCCGTAGAAGTGGCAATTACAAGATTCTCCAACGCAAAGTGCCAAGTGCGGCACCTGCAACTGGAGATTTAGGATTTGCTGTGTCGCAGACAAAGCAGCCTGTCGCATCAGTGTACAATGGATTCTAGATAGTCCTAGTCATCCCCGCATTTCGAATGATGGGTGAAAGATTGTGCATAGATAGAAGCATGGACTACTCGACTTGCCGGTGGAACCAAGCTGATTCGTCCAATAATGGCAGGATGTCTTAAGTGTGAGAGCATTAATTGCCAAGACTCTGAAACTCTTGCTTGGCGGAAACCTTGATCATCTTGGGAAGGTGTGGGGCAGCTCCGAAGCGTAGCGTCTTTATTACTATTCACACGGAGGTTCGTCGTGGTTCGCGGAATGACATTTGTTGTGGCATCCGGTCTCCTCTCCCTCGCAAGCCACTTTACTGTCTGATATACGCTTGCGGCACATACTCAAAGTCTCAAACCCACCGGAACACAATCTCCACGGTATTTTGCACACTATTCCAGCATTGCTATGGTAAGCCGCGAGTGCAATGATTAATCATGGCTAGACAATCGTTACAAATCCAAAATCTTATTGTTCCCGTCACATGAAAGCTGTATGGATGGTGAAGTAGTTAAGACCAGTGGAAGGTCTCCCAGACAGAAACTCCCACCACCACATCAACACATCTTATACTGCAGTATTCAGCTCCAAAACTGTTATCAACTCAATCAACCACAAACACACCACCACTTATCACTATCCAATGGCACAAGAAATCAAGAATGTTGCTCTTGCGGGCGTAAGTCTTCGTTCCACAGTCCCACTTGAGTGCTCTACTAAGTAGTCTCAGTCCACTGGAAGTCTTGGATCCGCTATTCTAAAAGCTCTGATTGCTCAAGATCGCTTCAATATCACGCTTCTTGTTCGCAAAGGCCGGGACGACCTCCCTTCTAGGGTCACCGTCAAGGTGGTTGACTTCGATTCAGTCTCCTCTTTAACCGAGACTCTGAAGGGCCAAGACGCTCTCGTTGACGCTACCTCAACCCCGGATCCAAGTTTATCCATTCGTTTGATTGACGCTGCAGTAGCTGCTGGTGTATACCGTGTTTTACCGGCCGAATTCAGCTCAGACCCTGAAAATACCAAGGCACGAGCTTTGCCACCTTTCCAGGGGAAAAGTGCTGTCTATCAATACATCCAGAAACTCGGCAATGAGAACAAGATTACCTGGACAGCTGTGTCTAACACCGCATTCCTGGATTGGGGCCTTCGTATGGGGTTCGTCGGAATTGATCTCGTCAACAAGAAGATCGACTACATGAACGATGGTACGATGGTGGTCCCATGGACCCTTATGTCATCCGTCAGTGAAGCTGTTGTGAATGTTCTTTCCAAACCGGAACAAACTACGAACCGAATTTGCCACATTTACAATATCCAGAAGAGCCAGAAAGACCTGTCGGAGCTGGCGAAGGAGGCACTGGGTGAAGAAGGCTGGCAGATTCAGAGGGTAGACATGGACAAGGCGTTTGAGGAGGCTATGAATGAGTTGAAGGCTGGCAATGTGAACTTCAAGGTCATTGGTGATATGATTCGGTATTCAATTTCTACGCCGGGTTTTGTTGGGGTACCGAAGAAGAATGACAACGAGCTCCTCGATGTGCAAGCGTTGACCGACGAGGAGGTTAAGCAAGTCATCAAGCAGATTGCTGGGATCTAAAGTCGGCTTAGAAGTCAGGGAGTTGGATGCTAGAGGGTGTTTTGTTTTTGTAAATCTTTCATCTGGCCAGCCCTTCTCCTAGCAGTATTCTTCCCTCTATCGACTGTCAATAGGGCAAGTATTTGAAGCCCAAAAATATTTTTCATTCAATTCTCCATGAAAATTGAACAAAATGAAGACCTTTTAACCGATTTTAGCGTTCAAACCTATTTTGATGAATTCTCCATCCACTTTTCATGCAAATTTGAATTTTCATGGAGAAATTTAAGACTAATAATATAATGGTCAATTGATCAGTTTATCATCGAATTCAACTCCTAAGATTTAACTTTCTACTAGTATACATTCTCTCGAGGTTAAATCCATCCTAACGACTGCCAGACTCGATATGGCTCTTCAACATGTACTAAAAGAAGGATTTGTATTGTGACGGGGTTTTATTGCCCGGATCTTTTCTTTACTTTTTTGTTATCATATTATATAATTTCCTTGACACTGATTTTCCTTATATAGCTACATAATCATATAACCTGAAGTCTAAGTGATTTAGCTTAATATTATATAAATAGTATTAAGTTTTATATTGTATATAGCTCCTAACGAACCCTTATATAAATGAACGCGCTCCTTTTCTTATTAAAACTTATCCTTCAATTGTAATCGTAATTACATATAAGAGTAGTTAAAAGGATTGAATATGATAAAGAGCTAATAAGTTTTAGTTAATAAGATTATATTAAGTAATCTTTTTAATGTTTTATTATTATTTCTTTCGTTACGTGCTTTGGGTTCTGCCCCCTTTCACAGTATTGATTTAGTGGTTACCTATGCATGAATCATGTGTGTAGATAAATAGCATCATATATGGGGTCAATGACTGCGGGGTCGTCCTGTACGAAGCATTAACCGTCATCCAACAAACACAAGCCGCGTATCTGCACGACACAAACCCAATTAAAGAAAAGAAAATCTATCTGGAAGTGTCCAGCGCATCTCGGCAACTATATCCGGGACAACAGAGTAAAACTTGTGGATAACAGGGTCTTGGTATCTATATACGGAGGTACATATATCTCGGTTCAACTGCAGGTTGCTGCAGCCGAGCTTATTCCAACAATCATATAACTTGGCACCTTCTGCATCAGGCATGCATACCTAAATTCTTGAGTCTTAACTCGATGAGTCATGGGAAGTCAAATTCTTCAACAACCGAAGGTTGGAGTTATGTCTTGGTAAAGAAGGTGTGAGACAAATTTACATCCGGCTTCAAACCTTTTGCTCTCTCGGTGTTAAAAACCTTCTGTTACTTGAATTATTTTGCTATTATTACTGTCTTCCACCAAACAATTTATCGCCCAAATCAAACACCATGGGGGAAAAGCAAAAAACGATGGCGAACAACCCTGAAAGCGCATCTCCAGAAACCGCCGCTGTCTCCGAAGTCAAGCTCGCTTCCGCATCCCCGTCCACAACACCTTCACCCGAATACCAAAACGCTGGTCAGCTCGTGACTGTACGTTTTAAATCATCCGCTCCTAATCTCCACTTACCGAATATTGACTGTTTCTCTTAGATATTTTCATGCTCTGTAACATCACCGCATGTGGAATTCTATTATCGATATGTCTCGCTCCGACATCATTATCGAGATTATGTATACCTACCCATCCTCCTCTGCCCTCTTCATTCCCTCTACCCCCTATCCAAACCCTCCACAAACCGCAATTGCTAAATATTTTTCTCTTTTCTTTCTTTGAACACAGACGTCCTCTTCGCTGCATCGACACTTACATTTGTCGTCCACGCTGGCCTTCTATTATTTTCGGATACCTCAGATGGAGCAGCGTCGTTTGCTCTTAGTTTTGTTGGAGGAATTGTAGCGTTTTGTTTTTCGTTGGCTATTTCGATAAATAGGGAAACTATAGCTTGTGCAGGGATGTAAGAGGTGAGGGTAGTGGCTTTTGTGCTGTTGTAATGCGCTTTGTGAGGAGGGGGATGTTGTAAATTCAAAGTGGATATAAGCCTCTTCATTCCATATCTACAAAACACTTTCTACTCCACTAATTTGAGATAAGATTGCATTTTCCCTTTCGACATCCCAAATCCGACAATCAATTCTACCTCCCTACCTACACTACCCCAAAACTCCCAAAATTCCTGCTAATCCCAATTCATCGACGCCTCCGAAATGCCACTCAACATCATCTCATTGAAACTAACAATACTATCCATACTTGCAAAATCCTGTGTATTGAACGTTTGCGATATGGCCAACATATCAGCTTCACTTAATCCCTCATCATCATCCAAGGATTGTGTCTCATCATAAGCGGCAGTTTGATCATGATTCCACTGTCGTTGTTCAGGTTGTGGCTCCGGAATCGTTCTTCTCTCCTGCGTGGCTGTACTTGTATTGGTATCTGTATCCACATTCATATCCATCCTCTCCCCTCCCATTGGAAGCGGTGTGGTATGTCCAACAACATCCACAGCACGTCCATCTCTCCTCACTCCCTCCGCCGCAAAGCTCAATTTAGATCTTTGCTCAATATAAGCAGGTAAATCCTCCAGTGAAACAAAGTGCGGTGCAGTTTGCCTCCTATTATATCCAGCTCCACCCTCAAGAGATTTGTTATCATACAATGGCTCCGTCTTGTCAATTCGGTAGGAAGGATCGACTTTGCACCGGGCATAGACGGCTCTAAGACGCTCGACAAATCGAGAAAATATACTGTTCAATGGTGCTACGTGTGGTTTGGTGTGAGATGGAGTCGTTGAAGTGGGCATGGATACCCCAAGCCAGCGACGAGACATATCTTCGAGACTGTGTACTAATAACCAAAATTCGGGTGCAAGGGGGGTAGCGTAATATCGCCAGTGTCCTAGAGTCAGACAGAATCAGTGAGTTACACAACACCCAACGCATTGGGTATACCCAATAAATTCGATAGATAGAAAGCAAGAAAGGTATGTATAACCTACGCAATAAAGTACTAGCGCTCACAAAAGCGCATAATCCCAGCTGCGGGTTCAAAGGATATCGCAGATCACTCTGTTCAAGAAATTTCCTGACGATCGTGCAGACTTCGACGGCGGCACTCACACATATTTCGGCGCTGGAGAGGCGAGGAAGACGAACCCAATCGAGTCCGGCATCTGAGTACGCGATTTTTTCATGTAGGAGGATTAAGCAGGTGTTGTGTGTTGAGTTTGCAACTGTCATGGCGGAATCCATGGCGATTGGGACGAGGTTGCGGGAAACGCCTGGATCGACCCATTGTTGTGGTAGTCGCAGTTTCCAGCTGGTTTTGATATTAGTATGGCTCGAGATTTATGAAGTGAATGTTTGGGAGGTGTGGAATAATTATGATGTGATGTGGGAGCTTTCGGGGAAATAATGATACTCACCGCATCAAATACGAGTCTACATCCTTGAGACGAATAAGCCAACGGGAAACATCCTTGCTGTTATTGAAATCCGCCGATTGTTGTAGAACATGTGATATTACCATGCTCATTGACTCTACAGACTGCACGTAGAAGGCTAGAGAGCCCACGCCAGAAAAAGGAGTGGCATATCCCTGCGGCGTATCTCTTGGGGGTTCTGATTCTGTTGATAGCTGCTTGAGATCCAAAGGGTAATTGAGTCCTGCAGTCGACTTATCAGACACACGTAGATGTGGTGTCATGCGTGGTTGATTAGTGTACCAGAAGCTGGCGCAAGCTGGGAGTTTGCGATTGATATTTGCACCTGAGAGACTCGGAGTGCACCCAGTTATGGCTGCATAGAATCTATCAAGAAGAAATGCATTCCAAAACGCCCGTCTTCTTTCTTCTTTCTCTATCCAGTCAGTGGACTCTGGAATGTTGCCTGGTCGTCTGAAAATACCGCCATGATCACTTTGAATTGGTTCTTCCAACGAGAGCTGCAAGTACTCGACGTGCTTTGCTATCATACCTAGAAGTGAACAAGCCTTCTGCGGGTTATCATCAGCTAGTTCGGTGAAAGTCAATATCATTAGTGCCTGTAGACTTGCAAGACAAGGGTTGTCAACTGCTGCCAGTAGAACGTGTTGCCTTGCTTTGGCGACTTGCACGGCCTGGATGTGATCTGGTAAAGAGACTCCATCCTTCCTAATGAAGCGCTGGGTAGCGACCACCATGGCTTGAAAGATTGTTTTTAATCGGTCATTCCCGGCAGGTGTCCGAAAGTCTTCGCGAAAACTTGGTTCGTGGAGGATAGAAAGCCAAGGATGAAAGAAAAGGAAAAAGTAATCGAGTGTCGAATTGACATGGCTATGAGTTATAGAATTGGGCAGGTCCATTATCACAGGATCTGCTGTGCTGAGATTGCCGAAAGAAGGTGTAGTCGCAACCCTGGTAGCATCGTTGTTGGTCCACTTTCTCTTGTGAGATCGACCATCAGAGCTGGACGTATCTGTAGCATCGTGGCGGTTTACTTGAGTATCATGGCGCAATGAAGATATCGCCGAGCTAAGACTATGCACCTCCTTCGCCAAAGAGGAGAGTACTCCCACCACCGGAGCCAGATGTTGTTGATGCACATCACCCGTCGTTCTCGCACTGGCATCAGAGTCCATAGGACTCAACGCTGCAGAAACCTGCCTGCCCTCTCGAATACCGGGAAGGGCATTCTCAATTATTTCTATCTCTCCGAGTCAGCTCATGCAATTCAGCCAACCAAGAACAACAATCTGATCTATTGGATCCAGATCCATCCTTACCAAGTCGTCTGCTGAGGCTCTCAACCGCCCCCACCTTCAATCCCGGCCTCTTTCTATCCTGGTCATAGACGCACGCAACATCTGAAATAATAATAAGCAAATGCTGTGCATTAAAACGTCGGCTAACCGTTTAAAGTGCATCGAAAGAAGGCACTTACTAAACTTTTCACAATTCACGCATGATGGTTGCTGCCTTGGACATTTCATTTTACGCCGTCGGCAGCTCTCACAAGAGGGAATACTTGAATTAGTCGTTTCATCTTGGGCGGAATCATTCTCCATGTTGCGTTGTGTATTGTTGTGTTTGTGTCGTGGAGTCGTGGGGAGGATTGCGGGAAATGGACTTTGTCTAGGCCGGTCATTGTTGCGGGAGCCGAGGTTAATGAATGACTTTGACGCACCAAAGAATTTGAAAGGGAAGGACCTCTTCTCATTCCAGAAGATCTCTTCCCTACTTCCAAATTTCACGCCTATCATCCTCTTATCTTCGCGTCTACCGGAACCTCGTTCTGGTATAACCAAATGCGAAGGATTGAGGGTGAGGTACTTTTTGAGGCTTTTGGGAATTTGGGATTGGTATTTTGGTGCAAGGCGAGACTTGCGGACAACTCCAACACGGGGATTATAGTGTAAAAATAGAGTAGATTTCAGGTAAAACAAGCTAATGCAAAATAGGTAAAACAGGTGGATTTTCAGTGAATTCACAGATTTAACAGATAACGATGTCCAATTCCTTGCACCACCTTCAAAATTTCAGTACTACTGCTCGAGTACTCTGCAAGCTCAGATCTTCTCGTTTGTCTGTCGTTCCACCTCCGCATCCTGCGTCGTCTTCGTGCTAGCAAACCTCCACGCTGGAACGCCTCGCTCAAACAGCTCGTCGATTTCGCCAAAAGTGCGACCTTTGGTCTCGGGGAACAGCAAGATACATGGAATGAGGTAAACGGCAGTGGTGCCTCCAAAGAACAATCCGGTTTTCTGTCCCCACCCTGCATTTTGATTCGATAGCATCAGGGGTACGGTGTAGCTCTAGAAAGCAAGCCTAGTTAGAACCAACAAATTGATTGAAAAACACAACTGGATCATGGGAGGGAGAAAACTTACGAAGAGAATACCGGTACAGTATTGTATCGTTACGGCAATAGCGGTAGTCTTCGCGCGTAGTTGAGGACTAGATGACTCCACCAAGCTGATCCATCCTGTTTTGATTCAGTACAGTTGTCTCCAAAAATAACTCCCTGCGAGAGAATAGCTTACCGATAGGTGCGAGTGAATTGGCGTATACGAAAGCCCACAGCGAGCAGAGGAAAACCAGAGCAATACCAGAGGCGTTTGTTGGCTTCAAAAATCCAAGACCGCCTACAACTAGATTGATGATACACATGGCAGCACCTCCATAGAGAAGTAAAGCCCTCCGTCCAACTTTATCGACTGTATAAAAAGAAGTGAAAATACCGAGGACAAGCACAAGTTGTTTAATGAGGTTGCCCAAGAACGGGTCTTTCACGCCGGCCAGTTGGAAGAAGTAAACAGTGTATCCGAACATAAGCGGAACACCGCAAACGTTTTGGAAAGTAAAGGGCAGAGTGGCGATGATGCATCGCTTGAGGTTGGTTTTCGTGCATAGAGCCTTCCAATCGGTCGTTCCCATTGCCTCTACCAGACGCTTGGAATGTTCGGATTCGCATTTGAGAACGGAGTATTCGTGATCAACATCGTAACCTTCGACATTCCCGACGAGTTTTTGAAGTGCTTTTTTGCCTTCATCGTGTCGGCCATTGGAACAATACCATGCTAAAAAAGAGACAGCAGAGTCAGCAAATAGACAAAGAGAAGCTAGAGAAACCTGTTGACCATCTTACCTGGAGATTCTGGGAGGTATATCAACGGGATCAACCACAAACCGGTAAACACAAACTCGGAGTAAAACATATGTCGAAACTTCATAGGCTGAGTCTCCTGAAGAAGCTTCAACCCAACCGCCAAGAAGAGCTGACCCAGCGCAAAAGCCATGGAGAAAGCAGCCAAAAGCGCACCACGGAACTGAGGCATGGCAATCTCAGACATGTAAACCATGCAAGAAGTTCCCATCAGACCTCCTGCAAATCCGGCAATGGCTCTCGCGATGAGAATCTCCCACCACGTCTTGGCGAAACATTGGATAACGATGGACTAGAAAGTTAAGGCAATAGCGTTAATCCTGAGTTCAAGTGCGACGCAAGAAATGCCCTTAGAACTTCAAGTACTTACAGTGGTGATGAAGACAGCAATAGCCCACATGTTGAACTTGCGACCAAAGCGATCTGCTGTCGTAGCTGCGACGGCTTGAATGCATACAGCGGTGACGAAGTACAACGCGCCCCAAAGTGCGATATGGGTTGCATTCAAGGCCAACGCGCCTGTTTTGCGGTCCCTGACTGTTCCGTATTGATTGATGAAACCTTGGTTCGCAACGATGCTACCAATGACGGAATTTGCATAACCCGCGTACCTGTAGATGGATGGACTGTGTGAGCAAAGCAAACTTGCTGTGATATTAACTACTGTAGGAGTAGTTGAAGACTTACATTCCTGCCACACATACTCCCAATCCACTGAGGTATAATCGCCAGAACTTGCGTACGCATTGCCCTCGAGTCCATGTAGCGAATGCAGAAACGAGAAGGGCGTTGTCGGTAGCTGTCAGCTCGATCTCTTCTCCTATGCTACTGGGTGATTTCTGCTTCTCATCCGACATGATGGCTGAGTGTTGAATATAGGAAAGGTTGTCGAACTTGTTGGAGGAATAGATAGATTTGTCGATGGAATGTTCTCCTGTTGTATGGGTAGACTTCTCAATAAATGAGCGAAGACATAGAGTAGATATAGAAATCCAGAAACTTCTCTCTCCTCTCCCCGCCTCAACAGCCACCTAATAATCTTGTGAAGCCATCGTCTAGTCCTTCATTCATACCCGATGTTTTGCCGTTGAACTCCTGGGGATTGGATTCCCACGATCCATCCCCATTCCTGGGGTCCCCGCCATTTCCACATCTGCTGGGGGTGGGTTTGGGCCTGTACGTTATGTACAGCGAGTCAGGCATCCGGCTCCGGTCGATTTCTCGTGCGGAACTTCGCCCGTGAGAATTCGCTTCCAACCACCAATCACATTCTACAACTCTCTCGTCCATGTTCCGTGCGATACTTCGCCCGTAAATCCGTTTGGCGATATTCATTGAATTATCATGGGAGCAGAAGATCATCATCGGCCTTTGAAGGTCTTAAGATTGCCGAAGTGATTCCCGTCAAGTCCATGTTCCGCATCAAGAATGGGACCATGATGATGGTCCCTTGGTTCAAAAATGCAGTTCTGGACAGATACATATACACTTGCATATAACCAACTCATACCGTAGGACCCTCTCATTTTGTGCCCAAACATTCACTCAAACTTCTAAATCTCCATCAACATGTTGCGACCACAATCCACAGCAACCCGAGAGGTGATATCACTAGATGGCCTCTGGAACTTCGAAGTCGTAAACACCACCCCAAACGACGACAACGACCGCGAATGGACAAATCCTCTATCACCAAAAGTCCAGATCCCCGTCCCAGCAAGCTACAACGACATCTTTCTCGACCCAGCCATTCGAAACCACGTTGGATGGGTCAAATACCAACGACAAGTCCGAATCCCCAGTGGATGGGCTGAGAGACGCTTCTTCATCCGTTGTGACGCTGCCACGCATCGTGGGAGGATATATGTCAATGATCGCTTGACTGTCGACCATCAAGGGGGTTACACACCATTCGATGCCGAAGTCACGGATCTGGTGACTGCAGCAGGGGAGGAGTTTCAACTCACTATTGCTGTCAGTAATGAGTTAACGAATGAAACCATACCACCAGGCAAGATCGAGACTCTGGCGGATGGTCGCAAGAAGCAAAGTTATTTGCATGATTTCTTCAATTATTCCGGTCTGGCGAGATCGGTTTGGTTGTATTCTCTGCCGAAAGAATACATTTCAGACGCGACTATCACGACAGATGTGGATTGGGAACATTCTGTTGGCACTATCAAATATCGTATCGAAGCCAACCTCGAAACGCCCGCCAGTGACACCTACATCAAAGCTTCCGTTAACGACGAGGCCGGCCTCGAAATAGCTACCATCACCGGCATTGAAAACGAATTGAAAATCCCATCCGTGAAACTCTGGCAGCCCGGCGCAGCCTACTTATACAAAGTCACGATCGAACTATGTCTCTCTCACGACGACACCGTGATAGACACCTACACCATCCCAACGGGCATCCGCACAATCTCAACCCACAACTCCCAATTCCTCATCAATAACAAACCCTTCTATTTCACCGGCTTCGGCAAACACGAAGACACTCCCATCCGCGGCAAAGGTCACGACGCCGCCTACATGGTCCACGATTTCCAACTGCTAAACTGGATCGGGGCCAATTCCTTCCGCACCTCGCATTATCCCTACGCAGAAGAAGTGCTCGACTATGCCGATCGTCAAGGAATCGTCGTAATTGATGAAACAGCCGCCGTGGGATTGAATCTAGGTATCGCATCCGGTTTAACAGGTGCAAAAGCACCAAACACATTCTCACCCGACTTCTGCAACGATCGAACGCGAGACGCCCACTCACAGGCCATCCGCGAACTCATCGCCCGAGACAAGAACTACGCCTGTGTGGTAATGTGGTCTATCGCTAACGAACCTGCCTCTCACGAAGAAGGCGCACTCGAATACTTCTCCCCGTTGGCAAAACTCACCAAAGGACTTGATTCACGCCCGATCTGCTTCGCGAACTTCGGCCTCGCCACATCCGCCAAGGACCAAATCTCCTCCCTCTTTGACGTGCTCTGCCTCAATCGGTACTACGGCTGGTACGAAAGCTGCGGCGACTTACAACTCGCGGAAGTAGAACTCGAGCGGGATTTGCGCGGCTGGGAGGACAAATACGGCAAGCCGATGATCATAACGGAGTATGGTGCTGATGCGATTGCGGGCTTGCATTCGGCGGGTTTGACGCCGTGGAGTGAGGAGTTTCAGGCCAGGTTGTTGGAGGTGTATCATAGGGTTTTTGATAGGGTGGAGGCGGTGACTGGGGAGCAGGTTTGGAGTTTTGCGGATTTTCAGACTAGTCAGCATGTTTTTAGGGTGGATGGGAATAAGAAGGGGATTTTTACGAGGGATAGAAAACCGAAGGCTGCTGCGCAGGTTTTGAGGCAGAGGTGGTTGTTGGATAGGAAGGGGGCTTGGAAGGATGTTTATGGGTAGGTAGGTTGGGGTGGTATGGAGATGTTGAGAATGAGAGTTGCTTGGGTTTTCGGTGTTGGAGGCGGTACTTACCTTAGGTATGTGCCTGGGTAGATAGCTCCTAGGTAACTTCGTTGTATACGAAGTATGTAGTCGTCAATACGTCATTTTCTTCAAACCGACTACAGCTAGAAGTTTGCGTATCTGGATTCAATCAAGGGAGTTATGAAGAGATTGCCCTGCTATAACCGAGATCTACCAATAGTTCTAGCATCTTGAGATACTGTAGAAGATGATCGATGGATAGAGAGAAGGAGGGAGTAAAGCGGAAGTGATGATTGACAATAATGTTTGAAGAGTATAGGTACCTAGTAAACTCATGGAAGTGACAGCGAACTGAGATTTAACATTTATATCATTGGTATCAAATTCTAACTCACTAATTTAGCGTGGATCCGGACCAGCCAGAAACCTTCTGCTCCCTCTCTATTTGCAATTAGTATCCACCCCTCCTTCTCTTTCCCTCCTCCCATTCCTCTTCATAGCTCCTCTCCCTCCTCCTACTTCTCCCATGTTCCCTCCCACTACCCCTCTCTCTTTCCCTTTCCCTCTCCCTCTCCCTTTCGCGCTCCCGTTCCCTCTCTTCCTTCTTCTTCGACGCTTCATGTCCCCCCAACCCACCCAATATCGCACCTCCAATCGTACCCAACCCAGGAAATATCAAATCCCCAACCACACTACCGCCAATAGCGCCCAAGAATGTATTCTTCTCCTTGTGCACCATCTTTCCCTTCGGCTTTTCCCTCTCTCGCTCTCGCTCCCTTTCCCTAGATCTCGAGCGCGACCGTCTGCGTGAATGGGAATGTGAATGGTGATGTCTCCTATGCGAAGATTTGCGCTCGTAATCATTGTAAGGGGAAGGCGGTTCCGACGACGATCGTTGCGGTCGCACGTTCAGCTTCGTCGTTGAGATGTAAGGTTGCTGCGGTCGCAAGTTCGTTGTTGACGCAAATGGCGCCGCATAATGCTGGGGTTTCAGTCGTAAATTTGCTGAAGACGAGGAATATGGCTGTTGCTGAGGTCGCAGACTCGCTGTCGACCCCGCATATTGCGCTTGGTATACTGGATGGTGGTTTGTTGGTGGTGGCCGTGGAGGTTGCTGCGGTCGATGGAGTTGTGCGTGTTGTTGCGGTGGTGTGCTGGGTCCGTATTCGATATTTGGATCGTAGTTGTATTTGAAATCTGCGATGTTGTAGGGCGGCGCTTGTGACTGTGACTGTGGTTGTTGTGGGTGGAATTCTTGATATGGAGGAGGGGCGGTTCCGCTTGCGCTCGGCGCATAGGCTGGCTGTGCTGCCATCATTTGAGGGGTCCCGCCGTTGAACGAGTTGTAGTATTCGTGGGCTGCCATGATACTATCCTGCTCTGAGTTTGTAGATATGTCCCTCGAGTTGAGTGTGCGTAACGAAAGGGAAAGTCAACAGAAAGAAGAGAGGGGAGGGAGAGGCTGATAATATGTAGAGGATTGTTACCTGGTGGCGGGACCGAAAATAGACAGAATGCAAGAGCTGACCGAGAGGGATCCTCGGACACACCCAACGTCATTGGGTCAGTTTCTCTCGGTACTTCGGCATCCAGCCAGTGACAGGGCTGATCCGGGCACCCGACGCATAATGACTTTGCTGATCTCTTAGTAGCGTATCCAAACCAATGGGCTGGTCTGCCAATGGGAGACACTTGTCTTGGGTGTTGCAACACGAGGTAACCTTATACATGTGCTTTCTTCGTGCAAAAAAGTATTCTCACGCTCACAGGCTGAGCTGCACACATTTTAATAGATATTAAAACAACCACAAATTAGAATATTACGCTACTTGGTCTTAATGAATTGCCTGGCTTTTAATTAATATTGTGGCTACTTGGGTTTTCTTCATTTCACTGCTGAATGAGGGAGAAGATTTAGAAGTTTGGCCATCGCTCACGTGTCAAATGTGGTCATTTATTAATCTACCGCCGGAGAGGCGAGGTTTGCTTTTGAGAGGGGAGTGGGAGGAAATGGCAAGGTGAAGAATGACATGACATGAATGAATGTTATTAATATCGGTCTTTTGATTGAAAAAAGAAGAGATCGATAAGAGTTAACTTGTTTAGATAAGTACAGCAGATAATGCTCACAAACAAGTAACCAGGTAGTTCCTTCAATTGCTGCAACATCGGGTATCTCTTCTCATGGGCAAATGCAAAAACTAAATGAAATGCGTATATTACAGATCGTTAACCCCGAACTACCAATTCCTTACTAACTTGGTAGTAGATTGCAGACTTTCATCCATGCTTGCTTGTGAAATGCTCAGCGAGCGTGTCTTTCCTTCCATATATCTTTCCACAATACTCGCACCGAAACTTCAAATTCTCGTGAGCTGTGCTGTGATGACGCTTCAGTCGGTCTAGACGAGAATAGCTCTTCCCACAGCCACCCACCTCGCAAGTCACTGGGTGCTTGGACTTCTGCCTTTTCAACGTTGACTCGGAATCCGTAACTTCTTCACAGTCGCCAAGACCATATGCACGTTTGGCGACTCTGGCCTCAGAATTGATCGTGCTTGGAAGGTGATTGTGGTGCATGTTATCGAGCATGGAAGCGTCTGCTTCAGGTCGTTCATCAAGTATGTCTACCGCAAATACATCGCCTGTGGTCTGTGGCACGGGTTGATGAGGAGGGTATCCCAGGCGGAGACTTGGAGCCAAAACCGGATGGTCTACAACCTCCGACAACGCGGTATTGGAGGTATATGATCCGCTCCACGCTTGCGACTCAGCATACCCGGATTGCTCATGGTATTTATCCGACACCGAATCTAGTAGCGATATAACGGCATGGTGTCCATTGTCCCTTGCAAATTGCTTCGCGCGCGTGTATTCAGCCAGGTTTCGTAATCCAAAGGTTTTCATCAAGTATTCGACCATACTATAACGGCCATGCTCCGCAGCTCCTTCAAGCGGCGTTCGTCCATTGACCACAGCACCAGGGGCCAGGTAATCCCCGTCATTGTCGATAAGTAGTTCGAAGATACCGATGTATCCACCAATTGATGCCAATTGGAGACAGGTCGCGCCGCCTCGTGTTGCAGCAATTGCATTGACTTCTGCGCCTTTTGCCAGCAAATACTCGACAATATCTCGATTCCCGGTCTCAACGGCCTTTTGTAGCGGAGTACGTTTGATTCCTCGCCGCGCAGGGAAATTTACATCGGCCCCATGTTCAAGCAGCAATTCAATAACATCCTTGCGTGCAGTCTCCACAGCGTCAAGCAAAGCTGTCGAATGGTCCGTTGTATATATATCTGGTCGTTCCACACAATTTGTGTCGAACCCAAAGCCGAGCAGAAGTTTGATGACTTCAAGGCCTGCTTTGCTGTACCGAGCGACAGACGCTTTCAGTGGGCAGAGGTAGCTAGGGCCGAAAAAAGCTTCATCGCTTTCCTTAAAACGATATGTGCCGCTGACCAGAAGTCGAACCACATCCACTCTGTCTTTTTTGACCGCCTCATATAGGAATATCAACGGGACACACGTCTTGCTCACGCCTTGCACAGGGCACCCTTTCAACAGTCTCGATGCGATTTCAGGCGGTTGGTCTAAGGCTGCAATCAGAGCGTTGTAATCTTTGAATGGATTCGCGCCACAGCGTAGAAGCTCATCCAACATCTCTAGGTTTCCGTCTTTTACAGCAGCCCAAAGTCCTTGGTGATGTGGTGCGCCTGCACCAAGTAACAGGTGCAAGGCATTCATGTTCTTTGTCTTCACCGCAGTAGCCATTGCCCTGTCAAGCCCGCATCCTAGGTCGATGAACTCCTTTACAACAGCAAGATCTCCCCACTCGACAGCCAACGTTACATTTGATTTATCATCGGAATGAAACCCCACAAGATCATGCTGGCTCAGATCACTGTGATCGAGCAATGCATAAAACATTGATTTATTGCGGTGCTTTAGAGCGTTCCTTAGAGGATTCATGTTTAGAGTTTCGGAGGCTGGGGGTAATGTTGGTATTGAACATCCTAGGACGTCGCAGTAACGAAATATATTCGAAGACGCACCAGCTTCAAGCAACTTGAGAGAAATGCCCTGCGAGTCCGATTGCACAGCTTTCGTAAGT
The DNA here is from genome assembly GCA_031472005.1 of Tetracladium setigerum. Taxonomy (NCBI): domain Eukaryota; kingdom Fungi; phylum Ascomycota; class Leotiomycetes; order Helotiales; genus Tetracladium; species Tetracladium setigerum. The sequence continues at coordinate 712,738 of PZJY01000008.1, read as the reverse complement.
GCGTAGCCAAGAATGCGATCATCGGTGCATTGCTGTCGACCCAAAAGGGAGTCAACAATACTCATGTTACCAACCTCAGCAGCCGCGGCCAGGGCAGCGCAACTCTTGAAGTCGTTTTGCGAGTCGAATTTGGGCTGTATGCTTTCAAGTAGTCCATCGTTACGAGTCCTGATGCACTCGGCGTACGGCGTCGAAAGGTAATGGGGAGAGTAGTCATGTAACTCAGCACCTTGATCCAACATGAATTGCACAAGTTGCTCGCACCCACTGCGAATTGCAGCGACTAGGGTGTCCACTGTGAAGCCAATACCGCTAGAGCGAATGTACGTCACGCTTTCAAGTTCTCCGCGCTCTGCCAGAATGTCGAGCACGGTGGGGGGGTATTGTGGCCTATGGAAGACATATGTGCGGTCGCCGGGGTAGCTGGAGGGGGACATGTAAGGAGCAGAGTATGCTACACTGCTGCTTGCCATGAATGAAAGCAACTTCGGCAGGCTCGCCGAGTCCAGTCTATGCGCAGCTTCGTGATACACGCCGGCGTCCAGCCAACTCGTGCAGTGCTTCGGCACAGAATTTGATACCAATATCTTAATAAGGTCATGGCGACCTCGAGAAATGAACCACTTCAGGACCCGCGAGCAAACCAAGCCGCCATGTCGAATGATGAGCTGCAGAAGCATGCGGTCAGCACTTTGGATATCGAAAGCAGTATTAGAGCCAAAAGCTGCCATCAAAGCACCGCCTCCAAGACATCCACATTTGATGCTCAGTTGCCCTCTAGACCTCAGGTTATGCGTCTTGTTACAATCTGCAGAAAACTCCAGCAGGGTCTCCGTCAGAGAGTAGTGTCCCAAAGCAGCAGAGCGTTCGATGGGCGTATATTGGATCGATTCTTCGGTACAAACTTGGTCATTGACGTTGATACCGGCCTGAGGCAACGAAAGCAGAGCCCTGACGACCGTGTGATCACCAATCTCGATTGCAGCACGGAAGAACGCCTCTGCTTTTGGTTTAAGAGTATGCTGCTCACTGAGCCTCGCCACTTCCGGACCTGTGTGTGACTTGGTGGTTTGGAAAATCTCATTTATGTACTGCTTCAAAAAGTCGACCAGCAAGTTCGGGGAGATTTTGTTCGCGAATCCAGTGAGGTTGTTGGTAGCAATATACAAGAGAGCTGTTTTGCTGTTTGACGAAGCCCTCTCTAGAGCCGTATTGGGATCGGTCGAATCAAGCAGAGCTTGGCCAAGCTCCGCACGTGACAGGAACGCCGCCAAAAGTGGGCGGAAGTAGAGCTTGTCTTTCCTTAGAAGTATCGAGAGCTGAGCTTGATCTGTTTCCGGAACGCGTGGTGTGCTTTGTCGCGGTTCTTCGATCGGAGGCTCAACAAAGTGGACCTCCCGCAGAGCCGCCTGGTTATCGAGGACATCGGGCTCGGTATCTGAGGCAGGGTAAGCTCCCGCCCTGTCATTAAAGATGATCGAGTTGACTTACCGTCAAGCTGCTCTGTCACCACACCTGGCTCGACAAATCCTTGAGGAAATGGGACGTGTCCGAAGCTATGACCTAACCATGGCTCCGCATCGTTCTGATCGAGCTCCACGCTTACGTCAAGGTGCTCGTCCGGATATACCACCATACTGTTCTGATCGAAGCCGAGGTCGAAGTCGCTCCCGCTCCATGGGAACTGACTGTCCGAAAGGAAATTGGTGGCCATGTCTCTGGGGTTTCAGTCGAAAACTTGCGCGACTTCATGTCAAACAATGGAGACGGCGTCAGCCTGACTTATAGATTTGACGGGCAAATGCGCTGTCGGCGCATGCACACAGCGCCACATAATCGCCAGAGCTGGAAACCCCAGAATACTGAACCCCCAGAGTATTGGACCCCCAGAATACTGGACCCCTAGAATACTGAACCCCCAGAATCTCGAGACCACAATGTCCTGAGCTGCCGTTCGGCGATTACGAGTCACGAGGCTAATGCAACTTCCATCTCCTGGGGATATGTGGCATAGCCACCGTCTTGGATCACTGCCCCCCAAACATCGAACCCCAGAATATTAATAATGAACCCCCAGAATCTCGAAGCTCCCAGCCTCACTTACGAGCGCGAGTGTATATGCGGGAACCCCAGAGCGTAAATCTCCAGAATATTGCCCCCAGACTTGCGGACACCCAGGTTTTCGAGCTCCCAGAATCTAGAGCTGCTTGGCCTGGTTCACGATTTACGAGGCTAATGTTGCTCCTATAGCTGTTTCGCTGTGATGTCGATGTGTGTGCTTTTCGGGGGTTGGAGAGATATTGGAAGTTCTGGAGGGATCTGAAGGTAGTGGTTCTAGAGGCCGTGGTGGTGCCGGAGGTTCTGATTGTATAGCGATTGCGACTCTTATACCAGAGACTATGGCAGGCATATAATAGACGCCTGTGAACTCACCAACTCATTCAGATCTGTATCCCTATTTTTTGTGATTAAAAATCCAAGACCAACCAACATACTTCAGAAGAGCGAAAACACGAACAATATGAACGTGTCTATCAGAGCTTCACGCATGGTGCTAGTGCTGACCTTGTTCCTGGCCTCCTGCTCCCAAGCACTCTTTCTTATATCACCAGGTGTCCAGGGTCGCTCTCAGTCACTAGCAGGAAACGAACAGAGCCTGATCGCCATATTCACAACTTACCCGCCATCTCTAAAAACGCTGGATTCAGGTACATCTGTCTACGGTACCCTTACAAGTCTCACGACGACATCGAATGCGCTAGTCTCAAGCGCCACGATACATGCAACGGCCGTGCAAAAAACCGTCGGTCTCGATCCGACTACACCTTCGTCCACTACTGTCGCTGCGAAGCAGGCAGCCACAACGCAAACTACCACAGCGCAGTCAACTACGCCACCTGGCTTAGACACCGATCAGATTATCGCCATTGGATTTGGGGTCTTTGCCGTCGTTTCGGGTGTCACTGGGTCCTCAGTGTCTGGATTGCTGTTGGCTGCAGAGGCAGAGGTCGGCCGCCAGCGAACACAGCCGGCTCCGGCGTCTGAGACCGCGTTGATGTTCTCCCCCTGACGAGCATATTGTGCTGCGAGTCGGATGTCGTCAAGCGTTGGGGAGGAGAAGGAGGGTTGCTGTGTCCAGGAGTGAGAACGGTTGGAGGGATATGGACGGAGACTGGGAACGGAGGCGGGGACAGGGTGAAGAACAGTATAGATAATTCATTATGCATGACCAGCTTCTGTGCTGCTTCGTATCACCCTTCTTGTCTAAGCTGGCTGACATGTCGCGGCTGTCGTTCACCTGACTTCGTCGTCCTCCAACTGGGGTTCTGCTTCTCTTGGCTTACAGACCGAATCTGTCGTAATTGGGCGCCGCGAGGTCAGTACGGGCACTGGCGGACTCGATCTCGATGGCTCGAAGCTCCGCAGCGAACGAAATCGGAGTCTCATCCAGCGACTGGTGCTTTTCGTCGCGGCTTTTGCAGTAGTCGCTTTCCAGTCCATACTCTCAACGGACGCCTTTCGGGTAACTTGTTGCTCCCCTGGAATACTCACATGTGAGACTAGTCCTTCAAAAAAAGAGCAAAAGTTGAGTAGATATGGTCCAGCATCAGTGGGAACCCTCATTTTGTGGATGAAGACAAGAAAAGTCGAGGTTCGCAAGGGGCGGCTCTGGGAAGTCATTTTGGGCCTATGCCGGGTGAGATGAGGCAACCGACGTCATCCCTCGGCCGATTTACAGCCTGATCCGCAAGGCGCTATGGTTCAAGCGAAATATTATATTTTGATTGTCAACCAAGAAACCAACGACCAGAGCGAGAAGGCATTGCCTACTTGTAGAGGCTGGTTATGGAGAAGAGCAAAGGATAGTGGGTCGTCGAGTATATATGTTTGCGATTGTGGTAGCGAAAGACTAAGGTTATTTGTAGAATAATACGTATATAAGTGATTCACTTGAGGCCAAAGTGAGATAATATAGTCTAATTATTATAAAAGGCAGCAACTTCAGAACATAGAACTCTAAAAAACAAACATATATATGGTATAGATTACCTGCTACACTCTAGCATATTGGCCGGCTTGTGCAACTAGGTCACGGGTAGCTCCTACACGTACTACGGTCATATCCAAAAGGTAACTTTTAAGAGGTAAAAAGGAGCGCGAGCTTTTAAAGATAAAGTATTAAAGGCTTGTATAAAGAAGGGTTATCGGCTATTATATAATAACTAATAATTGAACATGGCCGAGTGCATTTCAGCTCGATGTAGGTACATCGTTGGGCATATTCGCTGGCGCATCGAAGTCCGCATGCCTGTCACACAACAACAAAGAAAGGCTTGGCGACCAATACTTGTCTCATTACAAACTCTCCTCTACAGGAAATAACGAATTACGTGTCGCTAAAATTGTAGATAACTCATCACACAGCAGAGCCATTTCTTGCCTATCTACAATCGCCAACCATTGATCATTTTTGATCCTGTAAACATTTCATAGAGATTTCAGTCAATAAGAGACCCTAGAATTGTGTGGAGCAGATACGCAGTAACGAGGTAGTAATTATTTGCTTGAACATCTGGCAAGCTCATGTATGCGTGATATATATTATAGAAATTTGAAAAGGAAGTCATAGACCCATTTTCACGGCCTCTCTTTCAAGGGCTACCTCATGTTCAACAATTAATCTGTCTCTCTCTTTACTGTATAGATACTCTTCCCTTGCAGAGAGCTCTCCAACTTTTCCATCGCAATCGACATCGTGCCAAGTTTCCCAGCACTCAATCAGATCCCAGGTCAAACTGTCTTTCATTGCATCTCGCCATTCCTCGAATTCTCCGTAATCTAGGAGGAAGTCGATATCCGAAAGCCACCAATCGTACAAACTAATGTCGACGCCATCATCCAGGTCGCAGAAGAATTGAAAGTCAACTATTTCAGTATGCTCATTCGCATAATTAAGCCTAACCACGTCGTCATCTAGAGTCTTCGCCTGTACACAATCACGAAAAAGACGGTGGGCAATCCAGTTCACGGGGGCTCTGGCTCCAAACTTTTGTGCAAAGACACCTAGGGTAATACCGATTTCCCAGGGGTCGTCGTGTCGTTGGATTTCTCGCGCGGTGTGGTATCGTGCTTTCAGAGTAGAAGGCTGGAAAAAGTAATGCTGTTGAAGTCCCCGCTCTATCAAGGTCCGCAACGAGACTTTATGTAACACATACTTCTTGGGTATAGCCCACTCGAAAATGACCTCGTGAGAGAATTTGTTAGGACTTGAGAGTCCAAATTTCTCTGCCAACTCTTTGGCGGAATGGACTCGGGTAGCAGTTTCACTTTTGGTAGGTGAGACCTCTATGAAAGCGATCCAAATATCTGCCGGCGACTCGTCATCCTCATACTTGTCAAAAGCTCGCTTCAAAGTGTCTATAATGCGATCACTGCACGAAACTAAGGCTGTGGGCGTTCGATTTTCTTTGTCGGCATGGTTTCGGAACTCTTTGGCGAGGGCTGCGTCGGACAATGGATTGCCTTCCGGGCCCTTCGCGGAGACGAGTTTCCCAGCACTGCTTTCGGAGTATACTCGAGTATATATCGTGCGATTAGCCATGGCTCGGCTGTCGGGCGCACCACAACGGGTATTCAAGCTCTCGTGTCCCAGAGTGCGTTCCACACAACTTGCTCAATTAAGGACTACAGGATGATAACTTTGGTTTTGAGGAGGTGCTTGTGCCGCAGCAGATTTGGGATCAGACACGATGTTGGCTGGTCTGTCCTGTGGGTCGTCAGTTGGTTCTTAATCACCCATCAGTAGCTTCTTAACCACCTTACAACTTACTTCGATCACGCTCTAATTCAACTCAAATTTCAAGACTGCCAGGCACTTGATGTCGTTGTCGAGAGTCGGATAGTTGTTGATAGGATTGTGCCAAGTTTCGTGTGTTGGTTTCCGTTGGTAGAACAGTACGAATCACAAGTGATTCACTTGGTGCCAAAGGGAGACAGTACGATCCAAGGGGTAATGTTGTATTCCTGGTGTTATAATGTCTAAAGAGCAGTAGGATCGGTGGCCTGGAGAGTGGTTATATACACTCAAAGAAGGGGGGTGGGGGAGGGGGTATCACGTAATAAATGTCTTGGTTCAGCTATTACCCCCTCTCAAAGCGTACATGGAGTTCACCACCACTCCGATGCATTACAGCGTCCGATCACTAAATACTGAATACTATTTACAGCTAACGATTCATCTGGAGTATCATTCCAACAGTTTCAGTAATAGAAGTATGCCCTCAGTTATCTAATCTTCTCCGCTGCCACCATTTGTGCAGTACTGTGTACTGTACTGTACGTCGGCCGTCAATTGTGGTGATCATCCTGTTTTTGTTGGGATTTTTGTTCAGGTTTTGGAGATGATATGCTGTGGTTTGGGTCGAGGGCCTGTACTGTAGAAGCCTGTAGAAAGCTGTAGAAACTTCAAGGAATTGGCGACCTGTTCTCTGTGTAAGCTCGCCAAATTGCAGCTTTGCATTAATGCTTCCCTCTTCCCGCCTCAATGTTTGTCGACTCACAAGGCATGTTAATATGGAAAACAACTGGATCGACAGCGATTGGGCCTCAGACTATGGAATCACAGAATTCTTAAAAGTTTAGCGATGCTCAATTCGCCTCTTACTGTACATCTAGATTAAAATTGTGCTAAAAGAATTACTACCTACCATTTATTCAAGCTCTCTGTGAGGTATCATCCACCACTTCATAAGTTGTATGGCAGCTTCGGGGGGTTCACGTGATTTTCACGACCTGCTTCATCCACAACCACAACCGCCAACGTCAACTTTTCCTGTTTCTTTGAATGACCCCAGCAGAATGGTGCTTTCCCTTGCTATCAAAAACCATTCAATCCCCGAGCTCCATCGACCTAAAAATAGCTTGAAATGCCATGGAATAGAATCTAGCAATCGAACCTGACCCTCAGCCTTGGGCTATAACAAATGTCAGCCAAGTCTTCTGTACTGTCAATCATGCAGGCCGATTTTACAATTTTGACGTCGTTATTGCTGATAGAATACGATTTATTTCGATGGTCCATATAGTCAATCCAGAAGAACTTGTCACAAGTAGCGGTGCTTTTGAATTAGGCAAGACTACAATTCCCAGCACGGTTCTGAGTGTGGTGACTCGGTGAGATCGCTGGAAGGAAACACCAGTGTCGGCGGAACGCTCAGCTATGTACCGCAAGAGCCAAACTTGATGGATGAAACTGTCCGCGAAAATATGCTTCTTAGGATAGCGTTCAACGCGACCGGACATGACAAAGTCATTTTCGCAAGTTCTCTCAAGAATATCACTTAAGCAGCCGAAAAGCAGTTCCCGGGAATCAATCAGCGACCTGTTAGAGGTCGCTGTCTTTCGTCTACTACATATTTTTTTCTCCTCTTAACATTTAACTTGTGTCTTTTTTCCGGGATTTCTCCTTTCCAATAACCTTGTCGACTCCGTCCTTGGAGCACCATTGGCTTTAGTTCGAAACACCGCAACCACAGATTTCGAACCCCTTCACCAACGACCTCGCCGAAACTAGGATTTTATTGAGTGCGAGCATCATCATGTTGGCCGTTCCAATGACAATTCTGATTTCTTCTTCTTGGAGTTCTGCCAGTAAGGACCAGGAGATGAGACTCTCATTGGTATGCTGGAGGAAGCGAGCCTGGCAAAGGAAATGAGAGATCATTGATGCTGGGAAATGGAATAAAGTGGTAACCTTTGCATTGGTCTAACAATTAATTGATGCGACTCTTAATACAAGGAGTATTTGCATTGAGCCCCACTGAATCCTTTATTGAAACCATCTCCAAAGTCACGCGCCTCTCATCAATCTTCAATTTCTGTCTTCTATCTAATCTCTTTTCCTTTATACTCATAATGCTCCATCCCCAAATCCCGCAGAAGTCTTGCTGCAACTCCCTCTCCTCCATCTTCCTCGTCGCTTTCATCCTTATCCTTACTCTCATCCTCAACGTCAACCATCATTTTCACACCACCTTCCAGCAACACCGCATCATCGGACCCCACATTATCAAAAACCTCCTCGCTCCATTCCAGACCCACAAAATGTGTCTCTCCTCTCATTTCAACATCCCCATCTTCTGCTCCCTGCAATTCAACAACCCGTCCAACTGAAAATGGATCATGTTCCATCCACATGTCATTACCCATAACCTCTTCATCCACGCAACCCGCACCCTCTCCTCGCTCTCTTCAAGGATCAACTGCCCATCAACCAATGTCCCTGGTTTTCCTAGTATCTTCATCGCACAACCACCACCCCATATCCTCGCGCCTTCATCCACCCACCGCTGCACTAATCCTTCCAATCTCCCCTCCCATAAATTGACATCATGTCCGGAAATATCCAAGATATCCTTCTGCTCCATTTCCATTCTGACATCCTCAACACCCCTTTGGATCTTCAACTACAACTTCAATCTCACCTCTCATATCTCCCCCACTCCTCGTGTACTTCTCACCTCTCCCATCTTTCCCAGCCGTCTCACTCTCCCTCCTATTCTCCCAGACGCCACAAAACACCTCTGCACAAACCCCACACTTAAATTCAACCTCGTAAAGCCTCCTGAATCTATCTTCGATAAGTTCATTCCAATGATCTGTGATCTCGAGATGATGTTCGATGGATAATGTGTCGGTGGGATGGAGGAGGTATTGAGCTTCGTAGGCCTGAACGAGGCGGGTGAGGGAGTTGAAGATGATGAGTGAGGTTAGAGGAGGAGGAGGAGGAGGAGGGAAGGCAGAAGTTGAGCCTGTAGTGCTAGCTAGCTTTGCACGGGGCTGTGATGCTGATGATGGAAGTCTGCGAGTTGATCTTGAAGGCTGTACGACTGCGACTGGAATGATCGCTGCAGTTTGTGGCACCGCGACTTGCGATGGCAAAGACGGCGTGTTAATCTTTAGAACCGGCTCGGATTTTTTTGGTAAATGTATTTTTCCCTTCCGAGGCTTGGATTTCCGAGGTGATTTTGGTTGGTGTTGAGCTTTAGGCTCGTATTTCTTCTTGGGTTGAGTGTCTCTGGCCTTTGTTATTCTATTCCCGGTCGAATTTCTACGCCCGAAGTCAAATAGACGAGTCGGTGGCATTTTGGTACTTGAGATAGCGAATGCGCTCGTTAAGCTGTAAGGTTGAAGTGTTGGATAGAGCTTAACTGGTCGTTGGTCTTGCTTTCTTTATACTTGATTAATCGTTGATCTTGCATTCGTTTTGTTCAAGTCTCAATAGTGAATTTCGAATCTTTCTCAAAAATCCATAGTCAAAAACTGATAATTCCCTACCTTCTAGATGATAGAAAAATTACCAAAGCTGACAACTTCCCCGCTCGGGAAGTTACAGGCCCTCTGCACTCTCCCTTTTGCCAATCTTCAACTTCCACTTTCTGTTTAGTACCTACTCCGACTAGCTGTGTACACCCTCTTCCAATACCAAAAATCACCTACTGAACTTAACATGGGATACAATCATCTCTTCAAGGTATTCCAACTTTGTACATGACCTTCATCTACTTTCATTCACTTCCCAGTCGAGACTAAAAGATACCAAGCACAATAAAACAGGAAGCGTAACGCTCTGTGAGGAGAATGGAATCAAACGAAGTGGATAATAAAATGAGACAGTACAACATTCACCATCAACACAGCACAAACCAAGTTACACCTTCACCTCCACGCCACTTTTCTTCTTCACACCCCTGTACAAGACAGAGATTTGCAATGAAAAAAATTGGTTCAACAACGAGAGGTAGTGTTAGACTCGTGTTGATGGTAAACAAAAAATTGTGGGTGTAAACACCAAAGCCCCCAAAAGCCCGCAAAGCCCCAAAGGTCAAAGACCCCAAAAAGTCAAAAGCCCCAAAGCCTCAAGGCCCCAAAGGAGACCTAAAAGTAGACCCAAAAATCAAAAGCCCAAAGATCTCCACTGAAGATCCAAAGACTGTTAGTCTCCAAAGAAGACCCAGAGACCCCAAGAACTTCAAATCCTCATTGAAGACTCAAAGACTCGGAGAACTCGAAAATCAAAATGCTGAACGCCAGTACGCCAGAACGCCAAACCCAAGCAGACCTAATTATACACCCAAAGTAAAGCAGACCCAAAAGCAGACCCAAAAGCAGACCCAAAAGCAAAGGTACCTCAGTATCTCGCTGAGACACTAAACTCAAGACCTCATGGAGATCTTAAAGATGAGATGAAAAATCAGACCCAAACCCCGAAGACCCCACTGAAGTCTTCGAGGCAAATCAAGAACTCCGTAACGCCAAACTCCGAACGCCAAACGCCCCGAAAGCAGTCCCGAAAGCAAAGGTATCTCAGAGTCTCACAGAGACACTAAACTCGAGACCTCACGGAGATCTTAGAGATGAGATGAAAAGCAGACCTAAGCCATGAAGAGTCCACTGAAGTCTTCAAGGCAAAACAAAAAACTCCGAACGCCAAACGCCAAAGCAGACCCAGCAGACCCAAAAGCAGACTCAAAATCAAAACTCCGAACGCCGAACGCCAAACTCCAGACAAAAGAAAAAAAAGCAGACCCAAGTATTATCCCATGACAAAAAGAAAGTAAACTTACCAGAAGAAGGATGCAGCGAAAGCAGCAACAGCGACAGCAGCAGCAACGACAGTGGTTGGAGTGACAATGTCAGACCAAGTGATGTCATCCTCAACCCAAGCACCTGGAACGGTCTTGACTGGAGTGACTGGAACGCAAGTAGTGACAGGGACAGTGTGAACAACTGGAACACATCGGTATTGAACCTCCTCAGATGGTGCGAAGGACGGAGAGTCTATGTAAGAAACTGAAGCAGAGCTTTCAACGAAAGAAGGTGGAGTAACAGGAACCCAAACATCAGAAGCAATGGAAGAAGCAAGTGAAGGTGGTGGGGTAACAGGAACGCAGACAGAAGCAATGGAAGAAGCAGCAGGTGAAACATCCAAACGGATGCAGGGGGAAAGAACAGGGAACAAATCTGAAGAGTGAGAGGCATTCTCGGAGTTCCAACTTTGGGACTCAGAGGTGTTGGTAAAGACAGTGATGGAGTCATCAGACTCCTGAGTGCACTCAGTGGAAGAGTAGAGTGGGGAAAGTGCCTCCGCGCAAGCAACTTCGCGGTATTGGTCTTGAAGACGATCCATAGCAGCCCATGGATCGATGGAACTGAAGCCAGTGCCAGAAGTGGCAGATGATGTCCTGGAAGCAGGAGATGGTGTTCTGAGAACGAGAGACTGTGCAGCAGTAAGTCTGAACGGGGAGCATGAAAACAAAGAACCAGCGCAAGAAGAGGGAGTAGCAATGAATAGACTTAGCTTTGCAGGGACCGATCGGGGAGGGGTCATTGGCGAAAGGGAACCTGGAGTCAGTGGACTGTTATTAAAGCAACCGAGCAAGTAGCGCACGACTCGTTGCTTTGGGGACTGGTAAACGTCAGCAGGACCGGAAGCGAGTGCCTTCGCGGTGTTAACAGTGGTCATGGAAGGGACTTGATACCCAAGACTGCGAGGAGCAGCCGAGATGTGGACCACACGGCGAAGTGTAGACATGGAAGGCATTGTGAAAAGCAGGTGAGATGCAGATCAGCAAGAGAAATTGGGTGTTTGCAGTGAAAGGCTTGTAAAGCTTCAGGGCAATGTGAGCATGTAGGGTATGCACGAAGGAAAAAAAGAGAAAAAGAAAGAGCAAAATCTGGGGGGAGCGACCGGCTTATATAGACGAAAAATGCACTAGCCACTAGCTTAGATCAACCACACCAGCACTGTCCACCCTGACGGCAACGACCATATCCGAACAGCAGAAATCCTACAAATCGACTAGTGCGATATCTAAGTTTTTCAAATCCAGAGGAACACAGATCACAGCGGCCAGATTGGGAGATAGCTCGCCCAATCCGTCTGAAGACACCTCCAAATCCAGATAGATGGCAAGGTACCCCCTCGTGCAGAAGTAGCACATGTTGGAGGTCTTCGAGATCTTGCCTCATCGAGAGTTGCACATGCTAGAGGACGGGATTCATGCTGCTAGAAATGGACAGATCAGCTTGTCTCGATCACATGTAGAATCGATGTGGAATAGCCACAAAGATAACATGTGTGAGAGAGCGAGTGAAGGACTGGGATGGCCAGTGAGCAGAGCAGCTATCCTTGACAGAAGATTGGAATGAGTTTTGGCTTGTGATTGTATCTTTGAGACTGTTATGTTAACGGGTACTGGCCTGGGGGAAGAGCGACGGGTGTAGAGGACAGCGCTTTCTGTGGAAGGCCTGTAATGGGATTGAGATATTGAGGGAGCTTGACGGATGGATTTGGATATCGAGAATTCTGTATTATAGAAATGCATCAAGAATCAGATTTCCATCCCAGTTAGTTCCCCAGTGAGTGTTGTAATCCGGTATAGTAGGGCAGGCGCAAATGGTGTCGGGCGGGCAACAGCGTACGGTCGCATCCAGACAGGCCGTCATTGACACTGTACCGTAGCAGCTCAACAACACAAAGCGCATACAACAACCAGCACGAGAAACCTTTACGATATACTACCACAATGGTGCTGGCTCCTCAACAAATAGCCTACCCACTAATCTGTGCCCACAGGTCGCGATGAGAAGAGTGTGTGAACAGCGCTGACAGATTCGAGGGCTGGTTGAGAACCGAACGACTTTGCGAACACTAGTGTAAGACTTGTATCAGCCTCGCACAGCAGAGCTAAGTTTGAGCAATGAAGTTGGCAGAAGATAATACTAATGCGCACCAGGTCACAGCGAGCAGTCGCGAAGAACCAGCCCGGTGGAGGATGATGGATTGACAGCCAGGCGCAAACCACACCGTTGGAATCATACCAGAACGAGTCGCTTGAACACGAAGGTGTTTATTGAAGCGAATAGGAAGATTACAACGTCCTGGCGCGGTTGCGATACCATATGCAAAGCCGTTTCATCAGAGCGATGTCTTGATGACGAGAGGCAGAGGCAGCAAAGACGGGGGCAGAAGTAGAGAAGACGAGAGACAGAGGCGACAGAGAGAAGGGGAAAAGGGAACATAGAAAGTCAGAGAGTACGAGAGAAATGGAGTGTCTAACGTTTTGGAAATGCTGAGCATTCCTAAACCCACTGCGAAACCTTCAATCTACAAGATCTGACGAGAACAGGAAAAGAATCGACGGCAGAAAACCGAAGAGCACCATCACTAAGAAAACCGGAAGAGCTCCAGAGGATGTCTGAGAAGAACCCGTGGGTGGTGAACGCAAATTAATACGAGGCGGGTAAAAAGAAAAATACAAAAATGTTGGAATGAGCCGAATTTTGATTGCAAGGGCTTGACAGACGCGACACGGCACCACAACTTGCCTCTACACATTCAGCCTCTTTGGTAAGAATCAGAAGATGCGAAGAAGCACGAATTGCTGACAGAGAACTGTCTTCTAACAGGCAAACCCAAGTTCTAGAGCTGGCTACCACTGGGTCTTCCAGCGACTGGACAGTCAAAGCTTTGAAGTTTAAGGCTCGAGAAGCTCGAGCATGGTTGCCATTTATTGACCGCCTTCCCGTTCTACAAAGAGGACGCTGTTCTCATGTCGATTGCTTCGAGTCTCTAAACCACCTAGGCCAGCTCAGCCTGCCTCCATCTAAGGCTTTGGTTTCTCCAGATTGGTTGTTCAATTCCACTCAAAATGTGTTCCTCTCAGCAAGCCTTGGAATCACAAAGCCTGATCTCTTCTGGCTGCTTCTTCCTCTTCGCGACTACCATCGCATCTTGTTTTGTTCTTGGTCAAAGACGGCACGCACACGCAGCTGCTGCTGTTGCTGCTGCTGTTGCTTAGGTTGAAAGGTATTTCACTGATGCCATGAGGGCCTGTGTTGTGGCATATGATATGGTACGACCAGAGCAAGCAAAGTGTATGGGAAGAGTCGTCGTCACGATAGACTTTGTTGTGTTTCGCTTAGGAGATTTGGAGCTTGTCCCCCTGAAACGAGTGGCTTTTCCTGCCTCAAGCCACATCTCACCTTTTGGCGTTTGCTCAAAGGCTGACTTCCTCAAAGCGCTTTAGTGTTTAGGTGACTCTTCTCAAGAAGGTAGAACACCATTGTCATCTCCTGGGCCTTTATCTGAAAGGATTCTATGTTGTCTTGGTCATCTCGTGGATGTGAACCTTCAAAATATGCGAAGCGAAGGAAGCTGATTGGCCCAGAACACGACGCTCTTGGCGTCAATTCCCTTTCAATCTCATCTCGACGCGTGAACATCATAAGCCCGCTCTCTCTGTCTCATCCAGCAGACACCGCGACGTCAATTTCAGCAGTGCCACGCATCTTTCTTTCATATTTTCAATTCTTTGTATCAGTTCCTATCGGTGTTTGCTCTTTGAATCACTTTGTATGATCGATTCAGAGACTTTTTATGCACAATTGTGGAGCATACACGACCTTAAACGTGACTATGCTGGAATCATCAAGAAAATCCTGCGAACATCATTAAAAAAGCAAACGAAAGAACAGAGGAGACAATGGAGCTACCAGTACAAATGGCGCTCCTTCCCCACACTTTCCCACATCCAGAGCCGAACAGCCTCACCAAAATCGTTTTGCACCTTCAAGATTGACCGCTGCCAATTTGGAATCTCTTCCAAAGTCACCACAAAGCAAGCCACCTAATGTCTTCGGCCAATTGGCCAAAAGTTCTGCCATAAACCCTGACAAGACAGCCACCACTCTACCACTCTGGTCAATACGATCAGAATTCAATTCCAATTCTTGACTCTCACCAGCGACCCCTCTCCCAAGACAAAACCACTCCAAAATGACGCGAGAAAGTGAGTCAAACAGCACTTCTGATAGCAGCGATGAAAATTCCGGCCAATCTTCTCTATCAATAAACTTACGCCAGATGACGGAGGACGATAAAGCAGTCGAGGATGCGGCGAAAATGGCCATCAAAAGAGACTAGATTAAAATATCACACCTTGGCCTCCTGCAGACTGCATACACTCATCAAAACACCCAGCAATTTACAGGAACGTCCATTTTCACCCATAGTGTTCTTGAGCAAAATCCAAACGCATTTAGCCAGTACGGATTGATCGGCGGCAAGGTTTCCATTCTTGATAAATTGGATCGTGACCCAAAGTCGACCAAGTTGGATCTTCCATTGTACTATAACATCGTAGCACCATTTAGTGTATTCATTTGTGGGTCACAAGGGTCTGGAAAGAGTCACACGCTATCGTGTCTTCTGGAAAATTGCCTTCTAAAATCCATTGCAAATACACTTCGACATCCTCTCGCTGGACTTGTCTTCCATTATGACACGTTCACTTCAGACACCGAGGGAACTCCGTGCGAGGCTGCTTATTTGGCTTCAGAAAAGAAGATCAGAGTCAAGATCCTTTGCTCGCCAACGAACATTGAGACAATCAAGGTAAGCCTCAAATTCAGTGTAGAACTTGTGTTACATTCTCACACTCTTGCAGCGGACGTATGCTGGACTAAGCGTAGAAGTCGAGCCTTTGAAAAGATGACTCCTGCTTAGCTGGCACCACTCCAGCAGCGTTTGGATACGTTGGAGAGCTTCATGGACGCCAGTCAAATATCCCAGCTTCAAATGCATGGTGGGAATACGAGAAGAGCGGCTACAGTGAAGGGGAACGATTGGACGCTTCAGGTATGATGTCCTTCATTTATTTGTTGCTCCTACTAACCACTGATTTATGTTCTTACACAGGCTGGAATGATCACTATAGTTGATCTTTCGTGTCCCTGCTTGACATCCGAGGCTGTATGCGCTTTATTTAACATCTGCTTGGGAATCTTCATGGGTCGGAAGGAAAACATTGGGCGGTCCATCGGTTTAGGTGAAGCTCACAAAGTAAAATCTTCCCACTCTACGCCTTGATACACACCGACAGTAACAAAAGTACATGGACTCCGCGACTGCGGCAACGAATGTAACAGACTCTCTTCTTTCCGCCATTCGTCTCCAACGCCACCAAGACACCCGCGTATTCATCTCCACCCAAGAGCCCACAATATCCCCTAAACTGCTCGATCTCTGCTCTGCAACTATTGTGCACCGCTTCAAATCACCCAGTTGGCTCCACTACCTCAAAGCTCACCTCGCAGCTCTCGATGTTGTTGGTTAAGATGAGGGATCGAATCTGAAGAATGTGCTGAATAAGATTGTCACGTTACGGGTTGGTGAGGCGTTGTTATTTGCGCCGAGTGCAATGGTGGATATCAATGATAGTGGTGATTTTGAGGAGAGTGGTGATATCGCTGACAATGACGACAGCGATGACAGTGAGGTAAAGGGTAATAGTGGGAGTGAGGCAGAGCAGACGAAGAGGTTGGGAATGGATTACCTGAGGATTAGGATTAGAGCGAGAATCACGGATGATGGGGGAAAGAGTCAGATGGCTGATTGAGACTGAAGTCGCTTGTAGGATATTTAAGTGTGGTTTTGTTTTCATGTATTTTTATTTGGACGTTTCTTAGAGGCATACCTACTCGGGCTGGAATGAGATGGGCGGTTTTGAATTGGCTGTGATCAGCCTGTTCGCAAGTAATGCATATTTATTCGGTTAGATAGAACGTTCAAATTTGCTATTCTCTCAGAACATAACTTTATATATGAAAAACAGCATGGAAAATAAAAATGAAGATGGCAGCGAGTGGGTAGCACTTCCCAATCTTACCTGCCTGGGTAATATTCTTCATTGTTTTTCCGCCTAGAATAGGTACGAAATAAAAGACTAGAACAAACGATTCACTGAGGCACTTTGACAATTATTAACTGTGGATTCAATTGTAAAAGTGAGTTTGTACCTGTACTCAGGTAGTTACGTTCCCAGGGAACGGAACGCCAAGGCAACCGCCAAGGCCGATCCGGCGAGATCAACCGAGAAATAACCGTTAGCGCAAAAAGCTTAAAAGTGCGACAGGTATCCCATCATCAGCCTCTTGAGTCTCAGAGACCACTGACTTAATCAGCCCGCCCCTCCAATCCTCCAACACACGCGACCCCATCCGACCCAAACACCAACATCATCATCCAGCAGAAATCGTAGCCAAGCTATGAGTCGAGGCGGTAAACTTGCACCCGAGGTCAATCGGTAAGTCTTGCGCCTTCTGGGCGCGGAGGGTCGATTAGCCGGGCAATCCATAGCTAACGTTTTATGTGTGCCACAGTGCTTTGTTCGTAAAGAATCTAAGGTTCGTACAAACCAATCATCATACATTCGAGAGAGGATACGGGGGAAGTTTGGCAGATGGCAGATGGCAGATAGGACTTGAGGAAACGTGGACTCCGACTGACGGGAAGCAGCTACAACGTCACACCAGAGGAACTGTTCGATCTCTTTGGCAAATTTGGTCCAATCCGGTATGTCTCATATTTTTCAAACAGAGTTTGATACTGATGAAGAGAACAGTCAAATCCGCCAGGGCATTGCGAACGCCACCAAGGGCACGGCATTCGTTGTCTACGAGGACGTAGTCGACGCAAAGCAAGCATGCGATAAGTTGAACGGGTTCAACTTCCAGAATCGTTACCTCGTTGGTATGCAGATACATCCGCCCTTTACAAATTCATCATCTCTACTACTCCAGCTAACAGCGTGGCTCCCCCAGTACTCTACCACCAACCAGACAAGATGGTCCGATCGAAAGAGGATCTCCAAGCCCGCCGCGAGAATTTAGAGCAGGCGAAGAAGCAGTATGGCATCGAATAACAAATAGACGGGCCTACGGATCTCATCAAATCGTCAAGTGCAACAACAACGACTAGACCGACACGCACTCGAGTTCCCACGACGACGAAACAACATCGCAAAAAGAGTTCCGCAAGCCCGTCTGTAGAACATGTGTCTGTGAGGAGGGACAAAGACACGGGCGTTCGACATACTTCTTCTGCTGCTGCTGCTTTGGCCCAGCAGCAGCATCAACAACATCCTTCTTCTTTTTTCAGTACTATCAAGGGTTTCTTCAAATAAAGGCGTTGATGGGAATCATACGGGGAACTAACTTGGGGGATGGGGAATATCTTCTGGGGAGTGTTATGATGGGCTGATTGTTTTCGTCTACACACACACTACAATCTGGCTTGGCTTGCTTTTTCTCTGTCGCGCTGCTTCTTTTTTTTCGGTTCGTTCCTCGGTGTCGCTCGGAAGCTATCTCGGAAGCTATGAGTCTTTTTTTCTTTCCTCTTTTACTCTCCTCGCTGATGATGACAATCTCTGGCGATGGATGATGGTGTTAACGCACTCTTTCTCTCTCCTATGGAATTTGCCTCTACCTATCTCTCCAAATGACATGAAATATTCTGCTCCCGCCATTTATTTGGTGATGCGAGCCACAAACAACCAAGCATACCTTACTTTAGGTTTATGATGTACTCCACACATACAGTATCATATGACATGCACTCTTCAACTTGGGATGAAAATGGAGACCAGCCCCGGTATTTACCTACCTATGCTGAATGGAGCATTTAGGAAATAGTATCTACTAGCATCTAACATCTCTTCTCATCTCATCTCCCTCATCATCCATCTAGTCATTCGTCCACTTCCATTCATTCTCCCACGGATCCACCATGGTTCCACGAGTCGCCAGCTCAGCAAAAAGAATAATCGCAGGCACGTGGTGCCCACAACCACCCGCGTGCCACGACGTCGACCGCCTCGCATCTCCTCGCATGAAAAGTAACCCCACTCTTCATGTCGTCGTGATCCAATCACAAAACAAATTACTTTGTTGTTAATTGCCCCCGCACACTTCCACACTCCGAACACCCTCTTTTTTCCAAGACTTGGGCTTATCGGATTTGCAGGTGGTGTGGTTGCTTATTTTTACCCCTCCTCTCGCTCGCTGGCTTTCTCTCTTCCTTTCTTATTTCACGACTAACAACCAAACTCGAATACTTCACTTTGAAATTGACGATACATTATATTTTATTACCAACCAAAAAGCAAAACCAAGAAAAAAGATAATCAAGATGCACGGAACTTGCCCAGGATGCGGTGCTGCTGGTGATGGAACCAAGACTTGTGGAAGCTGTGGTGCTGTATGTTTTTGATTCCCTTCTCCTTCCTCGGTCCCCTCTTGGGTTTTGGGATTTTTTCCCTTCAAGTTCGAAGGGATGGAGAGAAATAGATGAATGATTGCTAACGTTGATTCGTATCTAGTCGTGCCCCAACTAAAGTGGACATCCACATCATCCAAACCACTCCTCCTCTCCGTCTTCCTCGATCCAAAAACTCCACGTCAAATATTCTCGGACTCGGACTCGGTTACTGGTCTGTGATTGAGAATATGAAGAAAGACAACGCTCGAGCTCTTTCGTAGAATTTCTTTCATAACGTGGGCATGGGAATGGGGACAGGGATGGGATACGTTTAGGGAGGGGGGATAAGGGTGGATGATTGATGAACGGATGGATAGGGATATGCGTTTTTACGTTTTCTTTCTGCGCTATGCAGTTTGCGTTGTGCTTGGTGATTTTATCACGCTGGATTTTGAATTGGGAGGGGAGCATGGGATGGCGAGTATGGGAAAGGCGAGCATTTGAATTGGTTGGTTGGGATAGTGAGTACTACGGTATGAATGGGATGGTTTATGATAATCGCATCGTTTATGATGAACGAAATTGCAATCGATGTTTTCTTTCTCAGATGACTTGTGTTTTCATGATATTGAAGCGCCGCACAAAGCTTTGGAACATAATTTATCTGCTTGAATGAGGTATCTATTGACTTGGGACTAATTTGCCCTTTTGCTAGTCCCGTTTTTGTTTCCAGATAAGTAAAAGCTCATTTAGCCTGAGTTGAGTATGTTGCTTGTGATGCTGACACATACTCTCTTGGCCCTGGGAACTCTGCCTCCATACTGAAATAGAAGCAGCATCTGCTGGGATACTACATGTTACATCGAATAAACAAGCATCTTCGCCATATACCTCTGCCGTCCTATGTTTGTTCATTCGTTTGGTGAATTCCAACAATCTTCCAGACAAAGACTACCACAACCCACTAGCGCCTAGACTAAGCAACCTCTCCCCACGCCATTCAACACTACTCAAATGCCTTTCTGTACAGTTTGCACAAACCTCAATATCCCCTCACTTTTCAAGAATCCCAAAACATCCAACTTCTACCCCATCGATGAACGGCCGTACTTGTCCCTCCAGAAATCCGCTGCATCATGCGATTTCTGTGCCCTCCTCATTAAAGTCTTCGGCTTTTACTCCCATTCCTTTTCAGAGATTCCTCCAGATCAACTCGATTGTAAATTGTTTCTGGAAGATTATGGAGTCATTAAGTATGATGTTGCGAAAGAGAAAATTGTCGCCAATGAGGGAGCTGGAGCCGGAGCAGGTTCGGAAGTTCGACAACAACATGATGTGCCCAGATTGCGCCTCAATGTTTATGATAGGCTTGGAGAGCAATTCATTTTGCCATTTGGGCTACAGGAGAAAGCAGAAGGGAAAGATGATACAGGGACATTGCTAAAAGGCAGAATAGTGCTTCCTTCGGTTGATACAAAACAGATATCTAGCTGGATTGGAACGTGTCATGCAGAGCATGGGGAGATATGCGTCCCAGCCCATATCAGTACAGAAACAAACGAATTGACACTTCGAGTCATTGATACAGAGTTAATGTGTATTGTCGATTTACCGATCGGCTCTGAATACCTAGCTCTCAGTTACGTGTGGGGCAAGATACCACAACTACGCCTGCTCCGAGAAAACTACCGCGAATTCACGCAGCCATATGGACTACGAACTCACTCGGAGAATTTTCCCAAGACGATTTCCGACGCCATTGCTCTAGTGGCTCGTCTTGAGGAAAGGTATTTATGGGTTGATGCATTATGTATCATCCAGGATGACCCGGCAGATCTCGCTATCCAAATCAAGCACATGAATGTTGTATACGGCTGCGCCAAGTTGACCGTAGTCGCAGCATCAGGCTCAGACTCCAATGCCGGATTATCAGGCCTGAACCCAGACTCAAGAAAGACTTTTTCAATGGACGAGGAAATTCAAGGTTTCCCTCTCATCACCGCTCTCCCCAGCTTCGCCAGCGCAGTCTCCACCTCAACATGGGAATCACGCGGTTGGACAATGCAAGAAAAAGTTCTCTCCAAACGCCTGATAGTCTTCACAGACTACCAAGTATTCTACCACTGCAATCTCGCAACATGGTGTGAAGATGCCATTTGGGAATCCCGCGACCCAACCTTACAACTGCAACCTGGAAATGGCACACTAAGTCCCGCAATAATTTTCACGTCCTTACCGCATCGCAATTTCAGCGGTTTGATGAAATACTCTCATCTCGTTCGAGGATATCATATTCGAGAGTTATCTTTCCAAAGCGATGCCCTGAATGCGTTTGCGGGGGCTTTGACGGCATTGAGTAAGGAACTCAAGACAAGCTTTCATGTCGGCCTGCCTGAGTCAACTTTTAGTGAGGCGTTTCTATGGCGATCGCCCATTCATGATGCAAAGCTTAGACGAGAGCAGTTCCCTAGTTGGACGTGGCTGGGTTGGAAAGCAAGTGAATTGCCAGGGGATCTGGACTTTCGCGCGACCCACACTGCTCATGTGGAGACTATTCCGATGGTGCAGTGGTATAGAATCACTGCTGAGGGTGAACAAAGACGGATCGAGGAAACGATCCCAACTGCCAAAGTCAAACAATATGACGACTTACCCAATCTCAAAGTTCTGGGCAATGTCCTCTCTCATATTAACATCCCACTACATCACCTCCTCCACTTCCACACCCAATCCGCTTTCCTCTTGGTAAGCCGCCAACCACTACCAACATTCGAAACATTCCATCAATACGGCTCCTACAGATATGCCATCGGCATCAAGCAACCAGATGGCGAGATGGCGCAATTCGGCACGGTATGGTTACATGAAGACTGGCGAAATGCTCAACCGGATTTTATGGAGTTTATTGTGATTTGCAAGCGTAGGACGAGAGGTTTGTTTAAGCCGGATGAGGTGAGGGAGGGTTTGGATTTGATGCTGGTTGAGACGGTGATGAGAGATGAAGGTGGTGGTGTTGGTGTGTCGTTTAGAGTGCAGATTACAACGGATTTTGTGGCGGAGGGGTGGTGGCAGTATGTGAGGCCGGGTGTGAGAGAGGTGATTCTGGCCTGAGTTATGGAAAGAGAACTGAGAGATGCTGTTATCTGTCTGAAAGAAGTAATGCCTCCTAAATGCTTCGCAACGTAGAACCAATCCAGGATGCCTCCTGCATCTATTTGCCAATTTTGAGTGAATCTCTTGGAGTAACGATCTTGATCAGTGCAAATGCTTCAGACTTAAGGAATCGAACAGCAACCATTTTTATTGAATTAACGCAGTACTATAGAGAAATAAAAGCTGGGAAAGGGAAGAGGCCCTAGAATTCTAGAACAAGGGAACATGAAAGGTTGAACATTTCAGGGGATGAGCTTTATGGAAAACGATCTGCTTACCAAGGGTTTGATGTTCTGAGCCTCACGCAAATGCAACTGCGTATGACACCCATCAGTAAGGTGATTACGGTGCTCAAATACAGATCTATTAATGTTGATGATGATGTTTGTCTCTCGTCAGATGCTGTCACAGGACGTATGATTAGTCATTATCCGGGACTACGCCAAGACCAGTTACAAGCACATCCAACATCACGTGGGAAGTCTTCAATGTTGGGTTTCTTCTGCACAGAAACTCCGTTAGCGCGGCTTGTTCAAATTAAAAAAAAGCGAATAGTCACTATCAGTGAAGTGAAATATTCCATTAATTTAATCTTATTTATGCTTTCTTGGTTCGTTCTCGCTGGACCATACCTAACTACACGTGGGGATCTTGCATGGCAGAAACGACCCCCTGCCAAACGAACTACAGCCTCAACTCCTCGGTAGACCTCACATACATTACCTCTTCCTTCTTCACCTCCCATTCTCCGGAAGTTTGTTTCTGCTGGCCTCTTGTTAACTTGTTTCTTTTCTTTTTCTCCGCGTCTATTCACTGTTATCCGTTCTGTACTACCCTCGGTATTACCTAAAAGTCATTGCGTCACACGACAAGACAATCATCGCCGCCTCCATTTAGACATCAGCAGCAGCATCAGACGACTACAACCTCGACCAACGCCCGCTAACGAGTCGTGACGACCTCCTTTTATCCCACTACTCCGCAGGCAGAGGCGACCTTACTATTATATACGCTTCTCCAGACCCGAAGTGCTCATGCTTCCCCCTCCTCCTGGCATCGAAGATGCTCTCCTCTCCGCAGCTCTAGCCGCCTCCTCTCTTTTCAGTACCCCATCGCCCACCGCATCTCTATCGCCCACCGCAACTGTTGCAAGCAGCGCAATGGCGACTTTCACCGCCGTCTCTCCCTACGAAAAGCCCTCTGAAAATGGCGAATGCGAACTTCTTGGCCCCTTTGCAATCCTTGTGCAAGGCTCGCTGGGAATAGCGGCCCTGATGTCCCTGGTATACAAGAGATGGAGGGAAAGACCACAGCGGCCATTGAAAATCTGGTCCTTTGATGTTTCGAAGCAGGTGGTAGGAAGTGTGTTGGTGCATATCGCGAATCTGCTCATGAGCTTGCTCAGTTCGGGGCAGTTGAGTGTGGCGGTTGATGCGTCTGTTGTGGCGAGGAGAGCTTTGAGTATGGATGGGCTCGGTGCTGTAGTTGCGAGAGCAGTGGATGCGCAGGGGAAATATAAGCCGAATCCTTGTAGTTTCTACTTGTTGAATCTGGCTATCGATGTAAGCATTACCTTTTGATCTTCTGCGGGCGCCACTGACAGTTCGCAGACGACAGTAGGAATCCCAATTCTTATCCTCCTCCTTCGAATCCTTACCGCCCTCTTCTCCTTCACACCCATGGGCAAGCCCTACGAATCCATCGTATCAGGAAACTACGGCAGCCCACCGCGCGCTACATGGTGGTTGAAACAATCTCTGATCTACTTTATTGGCCTGATGGGCATGAAAGTCTGCGTCCTGATAATCTTCCTCCTTGCGCCATGGATATCCCGCGTAGGTGACTGGGCGTTAAGATGGACAGAAGGCGATGTAGCTCTCCAAGTCATCTTCGTGATGCTGGTTTTCCCAGTCATCATGAACGCGACTCAGTACTACATCATCGACACCTATATCCAGAATCAAAATCCCAATCACAGCCACGAGCAAATACCCGGGGAGGATCCGGATGAAAACTTTGGTGCTGCACGGGATCCATATGCTGATCCCGACAACACGGGCAGTGATGCAGATGACGAGAGTGATGTTGAGATATTGGCAAAAGCGAAGGAGAGACCCGAAAGCTCCAGTAGTCGGTCTACGAAGGTGCAAATTGGGAGAAAGGATTACGATCCGTTACTCGATGGCGAGAATAGCCCTGTACCGGTGATCGGCAGCGCGAGTACAAGTCGAACCGTGCCGCCAAAATAGCGGCCTTTGTTGACGAAGGGGAGCCGGTGCCGTGCTAGACGGTCATTAAGAAAGAGAAAGATGTAAATAATCATGTACACAAAGGCGTTCTTTCTTTTTTTCGTTTACATTCACGATCTTTGGTCTTGTTGGGAGACAAAGGAAAGATGTTGGGTTACTTTTGGCTTGGCTGGTTGAATGGCGCTGTGGATTGTTGCATAGCTAGCGGTACGAAATTGAGATTAGGAAAAAGAGGTGTTTACTTTTGGCTTCCACATTTTCATTCTTGGATGCTTTGGCTTTGATTTTACTTTGGTTTTGTCTCAGCGTTTTTGTTTTTCCTCAGACGAGATTTGTGGACACTTGGCAATCATTGAGTACTTCAGAAATTTCAATTCGCAAGTGCGATGTCTTCTCCAAAGATCTCTCTTCAAGATGTTTGTACCTTTTCCGATTGTAGCACATTATTGGCCAGGGTCAATATCAATGGCCAAAATTACATGCAGCAGTGTATCAACTCCCTTCTTTTCATACCCAAGGAAGTTTGGGCTCAAGAAGCCACAAATACGCCCTCCCAATTTTAAAATCGGATTGGGAACTTTCAAACTGTATTTGGACCTCTCTTCACGAGATTAACCATCAAGTCCTGTGTATCCCACAGCAAAAACACCTTTTGCGGCATCCAGTTTTCACTCTCTTGGCATAAGGTGATTTCGAAATTCCATACTATACGTGCAAGGATTGAACGCATTTGTGCCATTGCTAGATGCTATTGCGAGCAAAGATGCTGTTAGCTTAGCTCTCTCACGACAAGCGTGAAGGGGAAACAGGTTAAGGAAAGCAAGAAGAACTCACTCTTCCTATACAATTCCGCGGCCCGACTGAGAATGGTTGTAGAACAGATCGCTTGTCGTCAGCGAATTTCGGATCGCCAAGCCATCGCTCCGGGATAAATTTCTCGTGATCGAGGAAGTTGGTTGAGGAGTGGTAGGCGGACCACTGATGGACTCCTAACGAAACCTATTCAATCAAACACCGCTGGTTATCACAATATTCTTCAAACAAAGCCCACACATCATTATGACTTCGGAAAATACACGCAAAAACTCACATCCTCAGGCACATATCTCCCACACACCACCATCCCCCTTTCACTGTCCTCCTTGATAACACCATCGGAACAGGCGGATACATCCTAAAAGCTTCCTGGAAACAAGCCGCCAGATACTTGCAACCTTGCAACTTCACAAAATTGATATCTTCGGCTGCTTTGAAGGTACTGCGTATTTCTTCGGTGAGAGTTTGCAAGGCGGATGGGTTGCGCAGAAGGTAGTAGAGACAACCTGATAGCATTGTTGCTGTGGTCTCGCTACCGGCAATGATGAGTATGCTGCTTGTCTTCATGATTTCTGCGTGTGTCATGCCTCCCTCGTCGTTGTGGCGCAGGACGTAACTATTTCCAGCACAGTTACATCAGCTTTCACCAATTCAACGATATCAAAACTTCTCCCTCTTTCTAGCAGTCCAGCCAAGTCTACAGGATTGGGGGAAAAGGTATTTCAAACACCAGAAACAACAAACCTCAATATATCCTTCCTCTCCGTCTCAGCACACATCCTCTTCTCACTCTTCTCCCTCGTATACGCCTCATGCTTCTTCCAGTCCCCCTCCATCCCGGGCCAAAGCTTCAACCCCACAAAGAACGGTATCCCAATCACAGGATAAAACGCAAAGATTCTAAAAAGCCGCGCAAATTTAAACCCTGACACTATCTTTGTGATCCAGGAGTGGTACTCCTCACTCTCTAACGCGTCGAAGGATTCGCCGAAGGAGAGGTCGCCGATGAGATCAAAGGTTGCAAAATTAAACCATCGCATCATATTGACGGGTGGAGGTTTTTCGTTGCTGGTGGGTGAGGCTGCTTTTTGGGTTAGTTTGGTGATGAGGAGGTCGAAGAAGGTGGTTTGGAGGGATTCTTGTTCGGCGAGGGCGGGTTGGGAGAAGGCGCGGGCGAGGGTGCGGCGGATGCGGGCGTGGTCGGCGTCGTTTGATACTGTATAGGATTCAGTAAGTGAGCAAGTGAGTGAGGAACTTAGACATAAGGTTGATGTCACTTGATTTCTTGAGCACAGTAGGGAAGCGGACGAACTTATTATATCAGGTGTTGAATCAGTCTTTACATAGACTTGTGGATCTTTGGGGATCATTTTCTTCCCCTGTCTTTGCCCGTAGATATCTATTCTCGCGCGCACACATCTCCAAATCAGCAAAAACGTCTTTATTTCTGATCAGTCCCAACAACAAAACTGCTCAAAATACAAACTCGGCACCGTTGAAAAATCCCACAATATCTGCACAAGCCCTTTTAAAACCACAAGGGGAGAAATCAAAAAACAAACCTTGCCAAGCCTCCGCAGTATTATATGATAAACTCGACGGCGAGGTCCTGACAACTTCTCCATACTTCTCATGTAAAGCTTGAGAATTCAGTGTTAAATCGCCAGTCCATATCTCATAGTAGAGAGGGAAGTAGAATGCTCCGCGCAGGAGGGGTCCGGGGTACTTGGCGAGAGGATGGAAAGTTAAGTTGTAAACGGCGATGGAGAGGGAGTAGATGAGATACTGTTGGTGGTTTAGTGGTGAGTAGCTAAGCTGAGTGCGTTTTGGGGATAGGGACGGGAGCGGAAAAACTCAATGGTTTTTTCTAGGTGGAGACTTACGCAGAGCAAGAGGCATGATAGAATTCCCAGAATACCAATGGATTCGGGGATGAGTGATGATATCAAAACCATTGTATGAACGAACGATAATCAACAAATTTGTGTTTGGTGTGAGTAACTGTTGTTTTGGAATTCAATCTCAACGAGAAGATTAAGAACTTTTCGAAATTTTTAACACTTCAAACGATACAGACATTACTTATGCGATATTGATAATGCTAAGGTAGTAAACATTGACATCGCTTCCTAAACGGGTGGAATACTGCTGACCATACTGCTGACCCCCACCTCTTGAAAATGACGACTTTTATCCAAAATGCCATATTGAGATACCCCTCTCTGTTAACCCCTCCTTTCATTTACCGTATTCTACGTGAAATACAACCCTGATAATTGGTGTGGTCGTATTAAGATGCAAGTTGGCTCGAGATCGGCGACCTTGGTACATGAACGATTCTGGCGCGTTCGGTTGACGGCCCGTTGGTCTTTGAGTTGCTTCAAGCACATGACTTCAAATTTTCAATCAAGTTTTGCCGGTAGGTTCGTCACGTCTTTTGGAAATGAATTCTAAAACTTTTTGATAGGAAATCTATGCGAAGGTGGGTAAATCTTGGTATGGGGGCCAAATCCTTCGTGACAGCAACTTCAGGCTCACGCAAATCAATCCTTCGTGAATCAACTAAATTTAACAATAATTTTTACCGTTAAAGCATTTCATTTAGTGTTATGAAATCAAAATTTATCCCAGTTGTGCTCATCACTGTCAGATCCGAGCTGATTGATTTGTAAAGAGTGAATGATAGAATGTGAAGCCTCTACCTTACAAACTTCACTCTACTACTATTTTCTTCAGTTTTTCATTTTCGGTCTCCAATTGATCCTCCAACAATTTCCAGGCCCTTGCACTTAGTTTATAGTCAACTCTCCAATTCCCTTCTTCACAATCCACTACTGTTGCACATCCCCTCCCAGAACAGTACGTCAAAACTGCAACCGGTTTTACGTCTCCTAAGCTCAGCCTACCAAGCCCCATATCCGACCATGGAATGGTTCCCATAACTCTCGCATCTAGTCTCCCCATTGGCATTTCCCAAGTTTTCCCGTTTCCCTTCTTCATCACTCGGTATTCATGCGCAACAACTTTCTCCACATATTCTGGATTCTTGTAAACCTCCATACTTTTCGTCAATCGTAGTGCAATTATTGAAAGAGGTGTGTTCCGAAGTTCTAAAGTTGTGAAGGAAGGGACGGGGTGCGCCTTCGCGCTATTTGTGATGGCTGATTCTGGTAGAGAAGGATGGCGATCGCGGAAATTGACTGTGGAGAACAAAGTTGCATAGTGAGAATCTGGAAAGTAGTCGGCACCGAAAGCGTATTTGAAAATCCATGATACGACGAGGTCGCTTCTGGAAGTCCGTTCGCCTTCAGCAAGTTCTGTTGTTGCATCTACCATCCAAAGATCCATCAGAGCTTTCGGTATAAATATTGAACCATGCAATAAAGGATTGTTGTAGTTTTCGTACAAATACGGTACAATGAACTTGAGAAGTTGGAACGTGCTGGGGACGATTGATCCTTCTGGAATCCAGTCCTCTTCTATATCAACTTTTTCTGTAAAATTAAAAAAAGTGGAGGGGTTAATGTCTGGATATTTCGGAGCTTCATAAGAGGAGAAAGCAAGTTCCCAAGCTTTAACAATCTCTGCAGTTGCGAGAGCATCCATTGCGATGTGGCTCCATGATAAACTAATCAATGTGGCATCGCTGGCGACGATGAAGTGAAGATGGAGAAGGGGTAAACTCTTCGAAATGTATTCTTCCACTCCGTTAACCAATGTGCGAGGATTGAGAACCTGCGGATCATAGGTCTGGAAGTATTGGATGTTCGCCAACAGTGTGCCATTCGAAGTGTAGGCAATTACTGTACTGAGCTTGTCTTGTATCCTCGAGATGGTTGTATTAAAGGATTTAATAGTATCAGTATCAGGTGGGACGTGGATCTCATATGGAGGCTAGAACGGTTAGCTAATTACTTCTATCAAACTGCCCCTCTAGAAATTATGTGTGGTGTCTCCAGAATTGAAACTCAAAACTCACAGAACCAGATTCCGTTCGAGCGAGCCTTCCTCTCAACCATGGTGCGCGTGTTTCAATTGCCCTTGCGAGTGTTGAAGATATCTGCTGTGTATTGAAATCGGATCCTTCGAAAACCCACCCGACTACAGGGGATTCATCGCGAGCGAACTGAGTTTAAAGTCAATACAATGGGCAGAAACCCAGGCACATAACACCCCTACCAAGCTCGAATCCCAATACGTCAAATCCCTTCTAGACCAACCTTCTGGGGGACCAATGTACGTCTTTTTGGAGAGGAGTCTCATGTCTCGAGATCTGAATTTGCAGAGTAAAATCAATCAAAAGCGATGGGAAACTACAATTGGTCTCCCCGTTGGAGAATCAAGCGTCACCGCAGGCAAATATTTCAATGTTCCGAGACCGACCTATTTCGAGAATAGATTTACAAACTGATGAATAATGGGGTATTTACAACTTGGTAATGATTGAGCCAAGGCAGGTAAATATTATAAACACACTCCAGAACGGATAACAGACTCAATTGCCTAATTGAGAAAGGTCCATCTAAGCGAGAATCACATTAACCGATTGAACAGGGCGGGGTCCCCAAAATTCCGGAGTCGCAATTGTGTAGTATCCACAGCAACCTCGCAGCCTACGGCGCAGCTTACAGGTATTGCATTACATTGCATTACTTTAGCGGGAACTCCCGTTTTCGCGACTAACTGCATTATCTATTTGTAACACAAAGCTAGCTGGCCTGCATGGTAGCATTGCATATCTCACGCATCGGTATATTTTATCCTGTACTTCTCCGCATAGCGTGGACAGAGTATGATAACATAAATACGGACTGGGAAGTATTCTGTTTACCCGGTCGGCTAGATCATGGCGGCACCAGGCGAGTGACCTGGTCCTTAAGCGCTCTTTTCCCCTTTTCGGTTAAGGTAGGGGTTTGTCTTGGTTCGGCTTTTGGGTGAAAATTTTGGTTTCTGGCCTGTGGTTGTACTGTACAGAACGTTGACGACGGCGGATGTTAGCTTATGCGAGTTTTTGCAGAGATTGGAAAACTAAGATCATGCTCTTTCGATATTTTTGAGATGGAATACGTGAAGAAATCATTTCAAATCTCGTTTCGCTCACAGCAGTCAAAGTAGAAAGTGCTTGTAACTCAAAAATAAGTTGAAAAGTTTTGATTTCGTTCTACTCAAATTAAAGCAGCTTCAATGACTCCCTCTCCAATCCCCGAATACCAAACATTCGTAACTTTTAGCCCAGCCTTCCCCAATAAATCTCTCCACTGACTCTCACTTCTCTCCCCTGCCGAATGCAAAGCCATCATTCCCAAATCTCTTCCAATCATTCCCAATGAGCAATCCTTCGCAGGCATAATTCCTTCATTCAACAACAATACCGAATAGCCCTTCACCATTGCCTTCACGACATTATTCAAGATCTTCTGGCAGTCCTGGTCTGACCAATTGTGAAGCACATTCGCGAAATAATAACTTCTTGCTCCAATGATGGGTTGCGGCGTGAAGAAATCGTATGGAATGGTTTCGATATCGGCATCAAGAGTTCTGATATCGGCAATGACATCCTTCAGATCCTCTACGATGAACCGTCCTGGCGCGGTGGGAAACTTTCGTTTGAAGTCTTGCACGACATGGCCAAAACTTCCCCCGACATCAACGAACATTGCGTCTCCGACTTTCGCATCATATCCATCGATGATATTCTGTTGGATAGGACAGTAATCCAGCCAAGATTGACTTTGCGTTTCCGAAGTGAACTTCCCAGACATGAACGTGTTGAAGTTTTCGGCGAAGGCGGGAGTGAGTTTCCAGTAAGCGTAACTTTCCATGCTTGTGTTGAAGGCAAATTGGAGAGGACCAGTGTGTGCATCGGCGGGGCTAGTGTATTTGTTTGACTTGAAATATTCGGGCATTTTGTAGAACGAATTCAGACCTGCATCGTACCTTGATATTTTTAATCAGATACTGGCTTTAAAATTTAACGTGGTTGACATACCAATGCCTAATGCCAGCTTGGACGGAAGGTGTGAGCAAGTAAATTGTGTTCCTATTTGCTTGATAAGTCTCATTGTCGACTTCTGCGACATATCCTCCCCAAGTCAAACCTCTCATCAATCGAACTATTTTGAATCAGCTCGTACGATTGAATTCGATTGAAAGTTGCACATACCAAGAAGTTGTTCTTCGGCATTAGCAGCGACAGCGAGCTGCGCTGCCGTGATGGGACCATGTTCCGCAATGAGATGAAACAATTTCAAATCGACGGCAACACGAATACACATGAACACTTGAGGCTTTGAAATAACATTACTTTAAAAATCTTCTGAAAATTCCCATGAGAGCAAACATACATAAAATTGTGCATAATTCAAAGCATCATCAGGTGCCTCAAGGACAGCAGTCAGTTGTTTCGAAGCAGCCAATAGCTTTTCCCTGCTGTCTTTATTGCCTGCGATGGCACTTGAGTTGATTTTAGAATCCTGAAGAGTTTCGAGCAAGGACTTCATGGAAGGTGATTCCACAATTGAATAAGTTGTTAAGTCGATAGAACCCATTTTGAAACTTGGGAAACGGCTCTGAGATCTCGAGATACTGATCAGTCTGATTTGAAAGAACGGGTATAGATTCTTTGAAGCATATCAATCTTCTTCGCAAAATAGGAAAGAAATCTGATGTCAGCGGGATGCATCCAAAGGATCGAGATACGTGATCTGCAGGATGCACTTCGAACGAAAGGTAGGTGTTGATCTATCAAACGCGAAGGAGCGCAATCCTCTGTCGATCAACGCATGTTACCATATGGAATTACGGCTCAGGATTCAGAGGAGCGAGGGCCGACGGGCCTGAAGCCATGAGTCTAGATTCAATTGTGGATAGGTGAGAAGTGGGAGGGTATAATGCAGGAGTCGAGTGAAGGATAAACTCTCGCCGTTGTCGTCAGCTTCGGAACCTCGTGTTTTCGGGTTATCAAGACTCTGGTGACCCGAAAGATACCAAAATTAATCCGTAGAGCTCGGCAATTTAATGCCTCATGTCTGCTCTACCGCACACTTGGCTTCGTCAGCAAGTGTGTAAGTCCCTGAATGCTCTCTTGCAAGTCACGTGATTATAAACAACAATTCATCGGTCACTCTATTTGACTATAAATGTGTTTGGGAAAGAATTTAAAGAATTAAATAGATCACATGTCAGTCTAGCAGTAGTGTAAAGGTCTAAATTCAGAGCAAACTAGTCTTTCAGCGTCAAATCCCAAATTTATAAATCGCCTTTGTCCAAAGAGAAAAGAGCCTTAATCTCGTTGGCTGCTT
The DNA here is from genome assembly GCA_031472005.1 of Tetracladium setigerum. Classification (NCBI taxonomy): domain Eukaryota; kingdom Fungi; phylum Ascomycota; class Leotiomycetes; order Helotiales; genus Tetracladium; species Tetracladium setigerum. The sequence goes on along the minus strand of PZJY01000008.1, from coordinate 680,120 downwards.
TCTCTAGAGAAGCGCGGAAATCCTTTGTCCGTCCAACAGGACCAGCTATAGACCATTTAACACTATACATTATTAGAAATGATAGCATCAAACACAGTAGCAGGATTGAAACTCACCAATTATCCTCTACTATGAAATGTAGCCAGATGGCCTCGGGCTCTCTCATCAAATATGCTTGTTCTAGCATACCTGTTTCATGACAATGCGCCATAAACTTCCGTGGTCTTGTCCTCGCGTAGATTGGATCATCAAATAATGCGATGGGTTCTTCCCCTTTCTCAGAAACCTGTCGCAGCGAAGTGAGGTAACGATCAAAACCTCGACCTCGAACCGCCCGAGTAAGCGAGCTTGCATGTGATTTCGACGCTTCGAGGAACAACTTGCGGCGGTTTTCAATGGGCAAACTGACATCGTTGACAGAAGCTATGCATTCGACTGCTGGAGCGAGTAAGCCTTGGTTGTTTTCGACTCGGCCTTTGTGGAAGTTGCTCAGGGATGCAGACTCCCAGCACGGTTCAAGGCAGCCGAAATGCTCCTTGGAAGCAAGCATGGAAATGACCTGAAAAGCGCTTTTGGGTGGACACTTGACTGATCTGAAGGCTGCAGCACCAAAGTTTTCGATGGTGAAGAATTCGTGCTCGATCCCGAAGTGTGCTTGTATAAATCTTGCTTAACATGCTCTATTCGAGCCCCGATGGTGTCATCTATGACCAGGGGATACTCTTCAAGAACAATAGGAGATGTACCATTGGCGAAGATGGACTCATCTGGTCTCTTGAATTCCATGATCGTCTTCGTTACGAAGGCATTCAAACCGAACACTGTTCCAGCATCCATCATGGAATGATCGCCAATAATGCCGGAAATTCCATTACTGCAGACAGGGAATTGGAGTGATTTGTCATTCCATCGATTTGATCCGTCTCCGAAATGATAATGTCGCGCTCGATCAGATGAACTGCTTGGTGAGGCGTCATCAAGACATATTAGGAATGAAGCAGCCTCAATTGTGTCCAGATATGCAGAGTTCGAGGCATCGATTTCCTGAAGACGTTTTCGTATCTGTAATCAGTTAGCAAAGTGAACGATTTTGGGTTGAATTTCTGGGGCTACAAACCTGTGCCCAAGAGTTCCTTTCGTCAGCGGTGAGAATGCCATTCCACAACAATGGAGAATCGTTGGTGATGTGTAATATAGCATCAAATGTTGCTTTGAGCTTTTTGTATGACACACTCCTCGATGCTTCAATAAGAGGTGTCTTGAAAACTCTTCCCCGACTCAAAGTCACAAAATATTCATTGCCGGGGAATTTGTGCATCGTGTCAGTTCTGAGTCCAGGTCGCCGAGTTGCATTGAACAACCACTGATTCAAGAAAGTACACACAGGTTGCTCGTTCAGATATTGGGTAGGTAACTTATCTGCCTCGAGTAGCTTTTGGTATCTAAAAACGCTCTCCGTAATTATCGCCGCTCGTTCGGTCTGCGAGTGCGGGAAGGGACTGAGTTTGTGCGTGAAGAAGAAGTTGCTGAAAGGAATCAGTTGAACTCGACGGTTGAGGAAGCTTGCGCCGTTGTACAAGTCTTCCAGCCAGCAGTCTATGTTTGGATTGTTCTCCAGTTTCTCGAGGCGTGAGTGTAGTTTCCTCCCGAGTCCGCCTGGCTTTTTGAAATTGTTGACGATATCATATGTGTTTGCAAATTCCGCGTCTGAACAAAACGGTCGAACTGAATTGAGGTAATTCTGTAGGCTACTCTCTAGATCCGGAAGAGGTAGTCTAGGTAGCTTGGGCTTCGCGGCGATGTGAGTTTGGACACCATTCGTTTTCGTTGTCCCATTGGTCTGCTTCTTTGGCTGCTCCGGTGTTTTGACATCAGCCATTTCGGTACCACTCCACGCAGCTCGCTTTTCGGCAGTCACTATTGTTGATCTTCTGACAATCAGTGCTGCCAATGATCGGATACTTGATGCATCTAATATCTCGGATGTTTGCATCGGTGATGCGAAAGCCCGTCCTATCCAATTTTTGAAGTCGATTGCGACAAGAGAATCCAGACCGAGTTCGGAAAACGGAATATTCAAATCAATGTCATCCTCGTCAATAGCAACCAAGGCGGATATTTTTGTAGCGACAAGTTGAGATGCGATGCTCTCGGCTTCCTGAATCGTTGCTGCGCCCGTAATGCTTTTGTTATCCTTGGTCTCATCCCCTACATCCCCTAAAGTGATCCTTTCCTTCAACAGGCTGAAAAGAAGATTTTGAGAGTTGGAAGACTTCTGAACAGCTATTGAGTTCTGTTCAATCCCAAGGATTAGATGCCTGCAACTATCCGATCTTGCTTGAGGACCCGTTGCGTATTCTAGGGCGAGCGAAAGCTCTTCCGCCGAGAGAGAGCCTACCGCCAAAGAAATAAATTGAGGATTAGATTGAACTTTGTTCTCTTGGCTGGCGATAAAGCTAGTGGTCGGTGCTGATGCGTTTGAAGATTGCGAAATATGAATCAAGAATTCCAGCTTGTCGTGTTCAAGCGCTGTTAGGTCAAACTTCTAATTGGGATTAGTGATGAATATTTCTTGGATCTTCTAGAAGTACATACCTCTAATTGAAAGATACCTTTCAAGACAAGTCCTTGATTCTGCCACTCTAATCCATAAGAAGTAGCTTGCCCGGAATTCGTAGCATCAAAGGCTAAGGCAGTTACATTTGCACCCAATAATTTAGACTCGGCGGCAATCCGGCTTTGGGCGTCCTTAAGGTCAGGCGCTGCAAGAAGGATAATGTTCTTTGCTCCGTGAGCGACCAGAAACACACAAATAGTTCTGATTATTGTATACTCTCCACCAGCGATCAAATAAGCACCGTGTTGAGTAAAGCTTGATTTCGAAGGCGGCGCAACCTGCTGGCGAACTCGGCTGTCTTCATCAATAGTCAGCACGACTTTGCCCGTCTGTTTTCGGAGTTGGACTAGTCGAAAAGCGTCAACGATATTCGAGATTGACATTTCTGCCACGGGATGACTTGGTTTGAGATCTCCATTATTGAACAATGAGATGACTTTCTCAAACAACAGCTTGACTTTCTCCGGTCGTTTCTGCGCTAGAGATGACATGTCAATCGAAGCGAACGTGACGGTCTTTTGTGAAAACTGTGGTGGCAAATTGTCCTTTGATTTAGAGATATCGACGATTGTTCCAAAGTCAGCAACACATGCCCATGTGTCTGTGAGCATTCCAGGAAGCGAGTTGAAGACGACGTCAACACCTCTTCCACCCGTAATGCGCAATATGCCACGTCGGAACACATCGGATGTATTGGAGAAAATATTGAGAGGTGATATATCGAGCTTGTTAATGAGAGTCTCCCGTTTGGAAATACTTTCGCTCCTGATCGTTGCAAATATCTGGGCACCAACATGTTTGGCAATTAAGACTGCGGCTATTCCAACAGCGCTCAAAGCCGAATGGATCAAGACTGTGTCGCCGCGCTGTAATTTAGCCACCTCGAGCAAGGCGTGGTATGCGGTCTGGAATGCGTAGGGAATTGACGCCCCTTGGACGAATGAGAGGGTTTTAGGCAGTTGCTGAGCAAGATTATGATTTATCCTCGACTTGCTTCCATAAGACGACCCGCCAAAGCCACAAACACGGTCGCCAATCTTGAATGATTTCTGGGCGTTTGATCCAACTGCGGTGACGATACCGGCGAGTTCGCCAATCATTGGTGTTGAACTACTGAGACGGCCCATAGCAATCACAACATCTTTCTGGTTCACCGCATGTGCGCGAACGTCAATTTCAATCTCATCGGAGCAAATCGGAGCCTTCAAAATTTCGTCGTCAACAAAGACAAGACTATCAAGTAGTCCGGGCGCTTGAACTTTCAACTTGAGACTTCCTTCCTTCTGGTGAAGTGGCCCAGTTCAACCGTGTGTTTTCCCTTTACCCTTGCAGCCCATTCCGAAAAGCCGGTGGCTTCTAAAAGACGAGGTACTTTGAGCTGACCAGCAGTGTAAAAGTAAATAAACTCATAAGGAAGTTCTTTTTCGTGATTCGAGAGCGAGGAGGAGAGCGCCAACAGTATGGCAGCGGCTGCATGCGATATATCTTTTATCTCTCCAACAAAATTCAGAGTGCACAGCTGGCCTTCATTTTGACTCTGGCCTGTTTGACTCCCTGTCGATGGTAATTGTTCAGTGAACGAATTGACCAGCATGAAAAGGTTTGTTGCTGACAGAGAATTGTTCAACTCTCCGAGAGAGGCTCCCGAATTATCCAGTATTACATGTACTGTTGCTTCGTCGTCATCTTCAAGGAGTTCCTTCGAAACTCTTACTTCCACACCTCTCAATTGGAGGCTTGAGAACAGCGAGTCTGTGAGTTCATGTAGAGCTTTTTCATCGCTTCTATACACGATATTCACTCGTCGGACGATCTCTTCCTCTGCTGCGGACTCGGGGAAATCCCGCAGTTCGACCTGAAAGTTCCTGTCCTCTGCAGATGAAAGTGATGAACTTTTATCTTTGCCATCTGAAATACCACGGAATGCTTGGCCAGAAAGGGTGAGAATCTGCCGTTTTGAAGATTGAATGTCCGACTGAAACACAGACACATCAACACTACCGGAGAGCGGTCCTGTAGGCGTCAAATCGCAAGCAACAAGAAGTTCATCGCCTGCAGTATTGAAGATGTCTGCCGAAACAGTCACTTCATCGATAGAAATTAGCATAGCAGCACCTTGGCTACAATGTCGACTGTATAGTGGCAAAGCAATGTGCATGAGTGCATCAAACGTTGCAGGGTGGATTACGTGTGCCTCCAGGTAATTCGAGGGCATGCAAGCTGCTATGTCGGGGATTCTGACATTTGCGAGCGCTTGACAGGGTCCAATTTGCAGCTTCTCAATTGTCGAAAATGTTTTGCCGTAATCGATTCCATTCTTCCGCAATTCTTCATAGAACACTGTCGAATCAACAGTCTCAGTGCAGGCATTTCTCATTCGTTCCATGTGTTCAACAGCTTCGGTTGCTGAAATTTCATCCTCGTGATTTCTTTCGCCATTAAGGATATCTGGTGATGCAAATTCCAGGGCGATGCTCCCTTGGCAGTGTTCATTCCACATATCTTCAGCTCCAAGGGAGGTGATACGAAAAGTCTCCCATGCCAAACCAGATTTTTCTTGTGAGCTTGCGGATCTGAGACTCAGGATTACTTCAACTTTCTCGGGCGAGTCCGGAATGATCAGGGCCTTTGAGAATGTGATATCTTTAAGAATGAATTTCGAGATCAACTGAGGCGTGGCTCTGTCCTTGTGTATTTGAATCATGGCCTCAATTGCCATGCACAAGAATCCAGATCCAGGAAAAAGAGCGAAATTGTCGATGATGTGCTCATGCAACCAGGGAAGCCCATCAACACTGAGAATGTTGCGCCAACTTGGTTCTAAAATTGTACTACCAATCACTCTCAAGCCAAGAAGGTCGTGGTAAGGATGGGGGCGGAACCTATAATCGCGACTCAAACGAGATTCATGCCAGTGTTTTGTGAGATCCCAAGCATACGGTGGAAGGTTGGTGATAACCTTCTCATCCGATGACAAAATTGTTGAACTTATTGACTTTATGATGTCAAAGTTTACAGCACACCCCTGTTCAAACAGCTTTCCAACAAGATCTAAAATAGACTGCCGAGCATCCTGTGCCCTCAGAAGCGTCGGGAAGTATGAGTATTTCAATGAGTCGTTGTTTAGTTGTGTGATTGACTGGCGGACAGGCCCTTGTAATGCCGAATGCGGACCCAATTCTAGGAATAAGTTTGAAGTTTGAACATTACTCAAGGCCAGCCTCTGCAATGCATCACTGAAGCGAACTGTTGATGTCAAATTCTGGACCCAATAAGAAGCCCCGAAATCCGAAGTTTTCTCCTCACCAATGACTGACGAGAAAAATCGTATTGATGGGGTCGGTGCGGCATATTCAATATTCCCCAGGGAGTTTAGGTACTGCTCGGAAATTCTCATCATGTGGTGAGAGTGATATGCGGTGTCAATCTTGAGTTTTCTATTGAAGACAGCCTCCTGGTCCAGCAGAAGCTTCAATTCATCAATTGCATCTTCATCACCCGAGACAGTTGTGCTGACAGGACTGTTTTGGCATGCCACCGAGAGTGTGCCGGATTTGACAAGGGAGAAATATGGTTTGATTTCGAGCTCTCCAAGTCCGACAGCGATCATAGCTCCTTTGACCGGAGAGGTCTGCTGGTACCAACTTGACGCAAAGCCTCGATAATATGCCACTTTGAGAGCAGATTCATGGTTTAATATGCCACAGGCGTATGCTGCTGCTACCTCGCCACTGGAGTGTCCTAAAACGGCATATGGAAGAATTGAGAGGCTGTTGAGAAGGTCAACGAGCGCTATCTGTATGGCAAGTGTAGCAGGTTGAGATATTTGACTTTCATTGACGCGGCTAGTGTGTTCGTCTTTGCGTAGTTCATCCAAAAGTTTCCAAGAAGCTCCAAAGGACAGGAGGATATCTTCCGATATTGCAAGCGATTTTCCGAAGAGCGAATGTGAGTTCAATAACTCCCGTCCCATGGCAAACCACTGCGCTCCTTGTCCAGTAAATAGAAATGTTATTCTACTTGTGATTGACGCTTTGGTTGATCGAGGTGAGGATAACGATTGGGTCAGTTCATCGACCGAAGAAGCCACAAAACTTGAACGCCAAGCCATCTTGGATCTTCTTGTTGATAGAGTGTACGAAAGACTTGGCAACAAAAAATTGCTGTCACTCTGCGTTAACAACCATTTTTGTAATCGAGTGGCGTTTTGAATGAGAGAGGTTTTAGACTTTGCGGAGATGACAAATAGCAGATGTTTTTTGGTGGTAGAGGGATCGTTTTGGGCCACTTCTGTGGAATGAGAACCATTCACGAGATGTGTTCCATTGACTTTAGTGGTTGAAGAACTACCATTGTGCAGCGAGTTCCTTGAAGGTAAGGGTTCAACGGGTGCAGATTCTAAAATAAGATGCTATTGAAGAACGAGCAGTTAGCATTTGCCCGTTTGGTGAACTTGGAATCGTTCCCACCCCCCAAAACAAAGTCAGGAGAGCGAAAACAGAAAATAGTTCACTTGCCGTGTTGGTACCTCCAAAACCGAAGCTGTTTATTGAGGCGTGGAGAAGTCCGTCGCTTGGCCAATGCTGCAGCTCTTGTGGTATCTGATCAAACAACTTTAGTGTCATCGCAGAAAGGTTATTGGGTTACTCACCATAATATTGTGTTTCTCTAAGTTTAGATTGCCCTTCAATTTCAGAATATTGGGGACAGGCGGAATAACACGTTTTTCCATGGCCATGACTGTTTTGAGAATACCAGCTAGGCCGCTGGCACTTTCAAGATGTCCAATATTTGCTTTGACGGAGCCGACATACAGAGGTTTAGCTCGTTTGCCATCATCGCAAAACACAGCTCCAATCGAGGTCAATTCTGCGGCATCGCCAGCTGCTGTTCCGGTGCCGTGTGCTTCAACGTAATCGACGGTGTGTGGATCTAGGTTGATGGCTTCATACATCGAACGTGCCAAATCGGCCTGTGAGTCGGAACTTGGGAGAAGAATGCCATTTGTTTTTCCGTCTTGATTGATGCCCGAATTTCGAATGATTGCGCGAATTGGGTCCCCAGCCAAAATAGCGTCATCCAGCCTCTTCAGAACTATGGTAGACACCCCTTCTGACCTGCCATACCCAGACCCACGGCTGTCAAATGAGTAGCATCTCCCGTCGTCATTGAGCATACTACACATCCACTTAACTAACGACTTTCTGGCTGGAAGAATAACCTACTGTAACATGCTCATAGCAATTGTCATATCAGGTCCGAGAAGTAGGTTTGTACCTCCGACTAGCGCCATGCTAGTTTCTCCTAGCCGAAGTCCTCTAGGTAATCAAAATATTAGTATACACTCAATTACAGGGAAAAGAACAATTAGCGGTATAAGTCGTTCCATTTGAACGTTTCATATTGGAAAGTGTCGCCCATTTAACTTACTGACAAGCCTGATGTAGTGCCACCATACCTCCAGAGCAACCAGTATCAAGCGTGACACTCGGCCCACGAAAATCGAAAGAATATGAAATACGACCGCAAACTGTAGCATCTCCACAGCCAGTTAAGTGATATTTTGGAATATCGCTTGGATCTTTGTACATCATGCGATCATAATCTCGACTAACAACAGCAATATGCACCGATGTATCCGAACCGCGTACACTTTCGATTGGAATGCCCGCATTCTCCAGAGCTTCATATGCAGTCATGAGCTGGAATCTCTGTTGTGGGTCCAAAGAGCTAGCTTCCTCGGGCGTTATTCCAAAGAAAAGGTTGTCAAACTCTGATATATCTTGATCAATGAAATGTCCTCCTCGGGAATTTTGAGTGCTTCTCGCCTCTGGACTCGGATGATGGAAAGATTTCCAGTTGAAACCTGTGAGTTCATGTATGGCATTAGCGTGCTTCGCTTGCAAATCGCAACGGTACTCTAGAATGATCAGGCAAGTAGATGTCCGAAGAGAATTCTCAAAATCTTGTCAAGAAAGGGATATAATCGTCAAAAAGTAACTTACGTTCAGCTGGCACGTCTGTCCATCCACTTCTCCCTTCCGCTAACATATTCCATAGCAGCTCGGGATCGTTGGCTCCTCCAGGAAATCGACAACTCATGCCAATGATGGCAATAGGAATGGGGGCAATACCAGACATTGTTGAATTATCTTGTTGCTGAAATTGAAGTTGATCTTACTCACTGGGCAGGTTCTTTTTGAAGACCAATACGAAGCTGATATTTGATTCTAGGGAGGTCCCATATAAAGCTGTCAAGTTAGCAATTCAGACCTATTGTGTTGCTCATGCTCCGCATTGGTGACCTATTGTGGACACAACGCCAGAGTAAATGGAGTCTGATGGCGACTTTACGCTGTGATCGTATGGCCGAGCCATAATGATCGACTCTCAGCATGGCTGATACTGTCTTGATTGACAATTTCCTACATAAATTTTGGTATACACGTAAAATCACTCCTGCCACCCAACTGCCGGTTTAAGGCGTTCAGATGCATAATTGCAAGTCACAGTATCTGACCACTCCTGGGTGACGTTTCCCAAAATGGGGCCTGGCACTCCGCGTCTTGAAACTGCGCTTTTTGCATGCCTTTGAACCTTGAAGCTCACCTTCCCTGGGAAACCAGATTTTGACCAGCCAGTGTTCGTTTTGGCCCCCATGTGAACCCAGATCCGGAACTGTGAGTCCGGGACTCCACCTTTTCTGAAGTTGCTGTGGCAATCCTTCAGAGTGCCTGTGTTGATCCTTTAGATCGATTCTGATATCGTGATAATTCTAGTATCCACTTATTATCTCCAGCGTATGCACCCCACCCTTCGCCTCTGTAGTTTGAAAGTCTGACACGACCTGCAGCAGCATGCATGGTGCAAGGGCGACTCGCCGAGCGCGGGTCTTGGATATAGGATGATTTTAGGTTGCTGTTTACTGAGAGGTATGAACGAGTGGCGTCGGAGGAGCGTCCCTTTCTTCCGTGGGATTGCTTGATGTGATGTGAGTTGCAGATCAAGGGAAAGGTGTAGGATGACTGAGAGGGAGATGTGTTTGACATTATTTTAAGTTTGCTTAGCAAGAAAAAACGTGACGCCATGATATACTTTACTGTTTTCTACGTCAAACGATTAACACACGTTTGGTAATCAAGAGAAAAGATACGTGCACCTATTTACGAATATTATGGAACAAATACTTCCTGTTCGGGATTTGAGTGTGGAAATATATGTCTTGTCACGTGTTGGAGCATCTTTAAAATGGGCAGAGGCATATAGGGAGAGCAAATATCTAGCGTAATAGAATATTTACAAGGAGAGAAGAGATTGTAGATGGTGTTGTTGATGGTAAACAACAATGTCTGGAGGGTCGCAGAAGTTAGGTAGGTAGGTATATGCAAGGAAGGGAACCTTCATTTTTGAACTCGGATATACAAACTGAATGCATAGATCATTTGCCTACATAAATAGGGGCTACTATTCAATCCATTGTATATCAGATCTAGGTCATGCTGAAACTTCGATTTCCAGGAGTGTCTCCGTCTGCATGACTTCCTCATCCTCCCCTTCTCTGCCCACCATTTCCCATACAAACTCAATTATTGTTTTTCCCATGGTAGGTAAAGTTTTACCTCTAAGAATGTCTAGGTGACCTCTCCCAAGGGCAAGATGGAACTTCTTCGGCCCTGTCAGCGATGCAAACAGTCGTTGCTGGGTTTCTGGGGAGGAAATATTGTCGTTCTCAGGAGTCACAAACATGACCGGCATTGGAGTAATATCCGGAAGCAAAGCAATGGGAACTGGCATCCAAAGCCTCGCGATAGGATATGATTGAATGGTCGAGCCCTTTTCGTTATGCGACAATCGAGAGGAGTCTGTCGGCGCCGCACCAGCAGACATCCGACTGCCCATTGGAACTAGTCCGCGTGCTTCCATCGCGGATATGAAGAATGGAGGATTGCCATGATTCATCTGTGCATCTCGATCTCGCATTGCTTTGGCCATGATTTTGTCCGCGACCAATTTGGGAATGGAGGAACTGTCAAATGAAGGTGCTACTGCAATGACACCAGCCGCTCTTTTATCAACCGCAGCCGCAGCAAGTGCGATTCCAGCGCTCAAAGAGACACCCCAGAAGAAGATTTGTGTCGGTTCCACAATCTCAAGAGAGCTCAAATATGTAAGAGCGTCGTAATAATCAGCAACTTGTCGAGATGGGTCGATTTCGTTTCGGGGCCAGCCTTCGCTCTTCCCAGTGTTGCGAGGATCATATAGAAGAACCGAAATGCCAGCTTGCTGGATCATATCCTCAAGTCCATCTGAGAAATCTTCTTTGATGCAGTTGAACTGCACGACATCCAGTCAGTTCAACGATTTGGATGGCCAGTGTGAAAAGAGCTGTCCTTACGCCAGGGGCCATGATGATGGCCGGCCCAATTTTCTTCGCAGGATAAAGCCATCCTGCGATTGTAAGCCCATCAAGGGTTTTGAAGTAGACGTCTTGTCTCGATGACGCTGCCATATCGCCTGAATATTAAAGCCCTTAGTTGTACAACTGTTGTATCACTTGGAAGTGTTTTTAGATGAGAAGGAGGGCACCGATCATACCTACTTACGCCTGGCACCCGAACTAGGTAGGGCCAACCTGTTGAACTAGGCTCGAGATAGCCGTAAAAAAGCATGATTAAAGAGATAATGTGGTTAATCCTGTATTTCCCCTCTTTTGGGTTCGATATACTCTCTGCCAAAAATTAGTACCTTGATTTACCATCAACTTGACCTCGTTATGTTGTGGGCCCCTTTTGATGACTAAGAGGACTTGGCATAAAAGGTTATTTAGCCTCAATCCCTCACTGCATCCTTCCTTTCCCATCTTGTACCCACTCACCACACCATCTCGACAATGCACATTTGCATGGGCTACACGGCATTGCATGGGTTACACGGCACTGAGTTAATGTTGGTTGCTGACTGCCATGGGGCCCCGTAGGGCTGGGAAACCCGACTTCAGGCTATACAAACTTCCAACTCGAATAGGATATTGACTGACTGCGTTGCAACAATCCCACTCGAAGGTAATACGAGTGCTAAGCACCCATCCAAAGAACCAGGACTAGAGAGGAGACATCCATTCCGGGGTGAGGTAGTATTCAACATCTTGGTATTCTGAATACGTCGATTTTGTGGAACTTCATTTTCTTCCCCTTTCGGACTCGCCAGCAGCTGGGTGTGTCACTATCAACAAGCCGAACTTGGGTGAATAGGCTCGACAAGCGCTCATTAAAATGGATCACGCAAGGTGTAGAAGTTATTCACTCAGAAAGCATGGCTTATCGGGAAGCATTCCCGAGCTGTTACGCTGCAATGTGCCTTTGCATTCCATACAACAATTTTAGATCGTCGAGGTCGAGGCAGGTAGTTGCGTTTAGGCTCTACCGCAAATGAGTATACGATAACACATATGCAAGTCCTGTAAATCAAATCTGAATGTATCGCTTAGGTGTGGTAATAGCTGTGGACTCTATTGTGGTTCGCGGAGACTACCAACAAGACTTCGGTAATCTGAAACGTTTTATTTGAAGCTATATGGGTCTGTGGGAACCGACAAATAGCATTATTTTCGTGAATTTGAGCAACAAAAATTTTAATGCTACGTCTTTGGTATATCATACTATCATGGCCGAACTTAACTTTCGAAAACCAGACACGCCAACAAATTCGCAACCACCTATGATCGAAGCACCCGGGAAAATACCCAACGGCACAATGAAGAAACTCCCGCTGGCGGCTTCCCAGAAACGGTACAAGCAAAAGAGACTCGTGAACAGAACGGTGTTCAGAGTAAATCAGTGGCAAACGGGAATTGTGAAAAGAGATTTTCAGCAGTATTCAGTAATAATCATGGAAAAAGTAAGGAAGCTTCCAGTTCTCACAGAAATGAGTCTTCAAAACCAGCTCCTCCGGCAGTTGCAATTGTAGGAATTGGACTGCGTTTACCTGGAAACATTCATTCAACCGAAGAGTTTTGGGAATTGCTAGTCGATAAAAAAGAAACTCGATGTCGTGTTCCGCAGTCAAGGTACAACATTGATGGGTTCTACAATCCATCCAAGAAGCCAGGAAGTGTTATTTCTCAACACGGCCACTTCTTGGCCGAAAGCGACCGTCTCGATGCCTTTGATACTTCATTTTTCACAATGAGCAAGGCTGAGGCTGAACAACTGGATCCACAACAAAGAATGGTATTGGAGGTTGTGTGGGAATGTATGGAAAATGGAGGGCAAGTAGGCTGGCGAGGACAGAATATCGGTGTTTTTCTTGGCACATTCAACGAGGTACGCTTGAACAAAAGTATTTGTGATTTACCGAGATTTCTAAGTGCATTTTAGGATTGGCATGATCTCTTAGCAAAAGACACGCAGTCCAGTGGACTTCACAAAATTGTAAGCTCAGACGACTTTGTGGTTGCGAACAGAATTAGCTACGATTACAATCTGAAAGGTCCCTCGTGCGTAAAATCGCGGATCAACCTTTATCTTATCACTGACTTGTGATAGGTTCACCATAAAAACAGCATGCTCATCTGCTATGATTGGAATTCATGAAGCGTGTCAATCTCTCTACAACGGAGATTGTGCCGGTGCGATCGTTGCGGGCACGAACTTGATACTTACGCCTACCATGACTGTTACGATGAGCGAGCAGGGAATTCTCTCACCCGATGGAAGATGCAAAACGTTTGATGCAAATGCAAATGGTTATGGTCGGGGCGAAGCAATCAACGCCGTGTATTTGAAACTGCTCAGTGACGCAATCAACGACAATGACCCAATCCGGGGTATTATTCGCGGAACTGCTATCAACTCAGACGGAAAAACACCTGGAATTACTATGCCAAGCACGGATGCTCACGAAAGACTTATCCGCCGAGCGTACGAAGTTGCTCAGATAGACGATCTTTCTCAGACTGCATTCTTTGAATGTCACGGCACAGGTACTTCTGTTGGCGACCCATTGGAGTCTAATGCCGTAGCCCGGGTATTTGGTGGAGAGAAGGGGATCTACATGGGCAGCGTCAAAACAAATGTTGGGCATTCCGAAGCTTCCTCCGGTTTAACATCAATCATAAAGTCGGTTTTAGCGCTCGAACATAGGACGATACTACCCAACATCAATTACAAAGACCCAAATCCAAAGATTCCCTTCAAGGAGGCTAATCTTCGTGTTCCCACGGAGCCAACCCCTTGGCCAGCCTCGACGTCAGAGCGTGTTAGTGTGAATTCTTTTGGAATTGGTACGTTGAAACTTTTATATTTGCGCGAGAGTCTCGTTCTATCATATGTAGACAGAATTTTATTTCTCTTAATTTGATAATGGGATATACGAAAGATAGACTGGCATTACTCGCCGAGATATCAATCTATAATTGAGCTAACAGGTACTTTTTACGCAGCTGGCTCAAATGCGCACGTCATTCTTGACTCGGCAGCATCTTTCGGAATTAAACAGCACACCTATACGAATGGTCACTCCAGAACGCGACCAAATTTATTGGTATTTTCTGCTACAAATGCCTCATCATTGGAGAGCTCGGTTCGAGCTGTTCGAGAATACTCCAAGAATAACACTTCCAAGTTGAATGATATTGCTTATACACTAGGTGTTCGAAGGGAACACCTTCAACACCGTAGCTTTTGTATAGTGCAAGATATGGAACTTGACGAAGCATCATCATCCGTCAAAATGAAAGCGGCACCTCACATCACATTTGTTTTCACTGGCCAAGGAGCCCAATGGGCAGGAATGGGGAGAGAACTGATCGAAGACTTCTCTTCCTTTGATGACGATATCTGCGCAATGAGTAGTGTTCTTGAAAGTCTACCCAATCCTCCATCCTGGAATCTCAGAGAAGAGATTTTGAAAGGAGATTCAGCGAGCAATTTGAGCAAAGCAGAGTTCTCTCAACCTTTGTGTACCGCCCTCCAAGTCGCTCTAGTCAACCTACTCCGAAGTTTGAATATTATCCCAGCAGGTGTTGTTGGACATTCTTCAGGTGAAATCGGGGCAGCATACTCTGCAGGCGCTATCACGCAGGAGGAGGCAATCCTGATAGCCTACCACCGAGGCCAAGCTACAAAATCCAGTACCCGAAAGGGCTCGATGGCTGCTGTTGGCATGGGGCGAACTGAAGTGAGCCTTTATTTGAAACGAGGGGTGGTAATTGGCTGTGAGAATAGTCAAAGTAGTGTCACTCTATCAGGCGACCGCAAAACACTGGAAGGAGTTCTTGCTGAAATTCACGATGACGAGCCCGAAGTCTTTGCTAGACTTCTCAAGGTTGAAATGGCATATCATTCTCGTGAGTAAACATCAATCTTTCATAGTTCTTGGAGTTTCTAACTTGGTATCAGATCATATGAAGGACTTTGGGAATCAATACGAGGAAGTACTTAGCAAAGTGCTGTCAAGCAAAACTCCGCAGATTCCCTTCTTCTCAAGCGTTACTGGAAAACTTCTCACAGAATCTACATCACTCGGTGCTTCATATTGGCGACAAAATCTTGAATCACCAGTATTGTTTCACACAGCCATTCAATCCTGTTTATCCGCCCAGCCACAAAACCATCTGTTTCTCGAAGTTGGCCCACATTCTGCGCTTGCAGGCCCACTCCGCCAGATTTTCAAAGACAAAGATTCAAAGAGTGAATTATCCTACCTACCTACGTTGGTCAGAGGGAAAAACTGCACAGTCAGCATCCTGAACACAGTGGGGAATCTGCATCTTCAATCTATCCCGGTCAACTTCAACTTCTTGTCGCCCACTGGTAATGTTCTGACAGATCTTCCACTTTACCAATGGCAACATGACAGTGTATATTGGAATGAGGGACGATTGACTAGAGATTGGTATGTTATCGAGTGACTTTCGTTTCCTTCGGAGATGCTGACCTTCAATAAAGGAGATTCCGCAAATATGGAAGACATGAGCTCCTTGGCTCTCGGACTTTAGAATCGTCTGATATCGAGCCATCATGGCGAAATCTCCTCAAATTAGAGGACGTTCCATGGCTTGTTGACCACAAAATCATCGAAGACGTTGTATTTCCCTGTGCAGGATACGTCAGCATGGCAGGCGAAGCAATTCGGCAAGTCAGCAGTGTCGACGACTACAGCATCAGAAACCTGACTCTACAGTCGGCTCTCGTGCTAGTTGATTCAAAGAGTGTTGAGTTGATTACAACTCTCAAACCAGTTCCCCAACTAAGCAGTTCCGATGGGAAATGGTACGAATTTTCTGTCTTCTCTCATCAGTCGAACTGGACAAAACATTGTACAGGTCAAGTCAAAGCTGGTCTCGAGAAAGTCTCGCCTGTGACAGATATCCATAGTTTCCCAAGGAAAATGGCCCATCCGTACGAAACGCTCAAGTCCGTGGGATTAAATTATGGCCCATATTTCCAGGGATTGCGAAATGTGTCCGCTCTGCCGGGTAGAACCACAGCAGCAGCAACGCTGGTCAAAACTATGGAATCAGAGACGTTCTATGCGTTGCATCCTACGAGGATAGACCACTGTCTTCAAGTTATTGCTGTGGCAATTTCTGATGGACTCGATAGGCATATGAGTAAATTGTGCGTCCCCACAGCTATCGAAATGCTGTGCGTATCTGCGCACGAAGAAGATGGCACCATGAAAGCGTTAGCCTCTGCTTCTAGTTCAGGGCCTAATGTTACTACGGGAAATGTGACTTTGGTAGCTGATGACAAGATCGTTTTATCACTCATTGGAGGAAAACTCTCACCTGTCGACAACTCAACCACGCAGGATGACAACAGAGCTGGAGCCACCGAGCTTCAATGGGCACCTGACATCGATTTCGTGTCTTTAGATCAGCTTGTCCACCCTGTACCCAAGGTTCCTGGTAGTTTTGACGCTATTCATAAGTTGAATCTACTTGTCGCACTTGAGATTAACTCCCAGACTCCCTCAATGACTATCTCAACCAACTACCTTCAGAAGTTCTCGGCATTTTTAAACGATTACATTGTGCAAGCAGATCAGGGAAATTTGCTTCATTTCAAGAATGTAGATGTTAAAAGTCTATTGATACTTGAGCCGGACCAACGACAAGAGCTGATTGCTACTCTTCGAGCTCAGATCGCGGGAACAAAATACGATGCTATTGGAGAGCTCATCTACCGAGTACTAAACAACGCGAAAGGAATACTGGAAGGCACGACAAAAGCGATCGAAGTCCTGATTCGAGAAGATGCATTGACCAAGGTTTACAATGTTCTAGGGGATATGGTCAATGTTGGAGGTTTCTTTGCTGCTGCTGGTCACTCAAATCCATCCCTCCGAATTCTCGAAATTGGAGCTGGTACTGGAGGAACATCGGCAATCGCTCTGAGAAATCTCATTTCATCATATGGAGAGCCTTTGTACTCAAAATATAGCTACACTGACATTTCACCGGGATTTTTCCCCACTGCAACGGAGCGATTCAAGGACTATCCAAACATCCAGTACCAAATCCTCGACATCACCAGAGATCCGGTTGAGCAGGGCTTTGAGGAAGGATCTTATGATCTTATATTAGCAGCGAATGTTCTCCACGCCACCCCGAACTGGTCACTACTCTCAGTAATGTTCGAAAGCTACTGGCACCGCGTGGCCGATTGTTCTTGCAGGAGCTAAATCCTGGCTCCGCCCAATTTATCGACCTGATCATGGGTGGATTGCGGGATTGGTGGCTAGGTGCCGACGACGGCAGAGTCGATAAGCCATATGTCGATCTTGCACGATGGGATGATGACTTGCGAAAGGCTGGCTTTGCTGGTGTTGAAGGTGTCGTTTACGATGATGCGCCACCGAACATTCTCGCCAATATTGTCGCTCGACCTTTCATTCCTGTTGATAATTTTCAGAGGGTCACTTTGTTGTCTGGTTCCTCGTCAAATACTCCTGAAGCTGATCGAATGGAAAGGTTGTTGGCAGCTCAAGGTTATATAGTAACCCGGTGTACCCTCCAAGACCAACTTCCTGCTTATCAAGATATCATCTCAGTCATCGATCTAGAAACGCCCTTTTTCAAGTCGATAGACTCTGAAAATTTCCAGCTTTTCATGAATGTTTTGCCGAAACTCGATTCAGCAGGCGTTCTTTGGGTGACGAAATCAGTTCAGATGGGCTGCATCGATCCACATCATGCCTTGGTAATTGGTCTGGCGCGAACAATCCGCTCTGAGCTTTCAATTCCCTTTACCACTCTGGAATTGGATGATGTTACTGACCTGGGTTTCGACGCCGTGGTCAAAGTGTTCCAAAAATTCCAGACTAGAGAAGCCAACGGCATTGTCGAGCCGGAGGGCGAGTATGCCCTTGCTAAGGGTGTTATCAACGTGCCTCGTTATCACTGGATCTCACTCGCCAAAGAGCTTTCAACAAGCTCTACAGCAGATTCATTCTTGCACTTGGATATTGAACGACTTGGTCAAGTTTCATCACTACGGTGGAAAAGCCAATCCTCAGAACAGATTGAACAGGGCCAAGTTTTGGTCACGATTCACTCCGTTGGACTCAACTCCCAGGTAAGTAGACAATTGAAACTCAACACATTTCACAGGCTAACAAGCTATAGGATCTTGACGCTGCCTCTGGAGCAGTCGGCCGTTCCTCAAATGGGTTCGGTCTCGAAGTATCTGGTACCATTGAAAAGATTGGCTCAGATGTGCACAATTTCTCAATTGGTGATCGTGTGATTATTTTAGGTCAAGACCTCATGTCAACATCAGTGATTATCCCATCAGCGCAGTGCGTCAAAATCCCAGATAATCTCAGCTTTGAAGATGGTGCAAGTCTTCCCTTTGCCTTCTCAACTGCCATCCACGGATTGGTGAAACTAGGAAGGTTACAAAGAGATGAGATTGTATTGATTCACAACGCCACTGATAACGTGGGATTGGCGGCAATCCAGATATGCCAAAATACCGGCGCAACAGTAAGTTTACAACACATCTGAAAAGTAGAAGCAAACCTAATTTGGTCAGATCTTTGCCACAACAAGCAGTGATATCAAAACAGATTTCCTTGTCGAAACCCTCGGCATCCCGAAAGAGAACATTTTCTTCTCTGGGAGTACCAAGTTCTATGATGATCTACTACGTGCAACTGGCGGACATGGAGCGGATCTTGTCTTAAATACCCTATCTGGTCAACTGATGAGCACATCTTGGGATTGTGTTGCCGAGTTCGGCCGGATGATTGATGTTGGAAATCGAGACTCTTCCCATCATGGCTCCCTTGGGCTGGACTTGTTTGAAAAGAATCGCACTTTCTTCAGCGTCGATATCAGCAAATTCTCTGCGAAACGTCACAATCTGTAAGTAACTTTTCTAATTTATAAGTCTGGAGAATGCTGACCCATCTCATGCAGGCTGTTGAACGAAACCTTGGACCATTTGGCCGAAGGCAAGGTCGTACCTCTCCATTCAGCTGGTATTTTCTCTGCAAAGTCCATCACAGAGGCTTTCTTGAATGCACAACAAAGTAACATTATCGGAAAGACAATCGTCAACCTTCCGCAGCATAAGAGCGAATTACCAGTTGCTCCTGTGGCTCCAAAACTCCACTTACGAGGAGATGTCTCCTATCTCTTGGTGGGCGGTCTTGGAGCGGTTGGCAAAGCTATCTCAACATGGATGGTAGAATGCGGAGCGCGACATCTCATCTACCTAGCTCGTTCAGCTGGAAAATCAGCTGAAGACCAATCATTCTTCCAGGAGCTAGCAATCCAAGACTGCACAGTCGAGGTGATCACAGGCAGCGTCACCAACATGGAAGATGTTCAGAATGCCATCAAATCCGCCTCTAAGCCCATCGCCGGAGTCGTACAAATGGCTATGGTTCTCAATGATGCCCTACTCACTGAAATGACGCACGAGCAATGGCAAAGCACCCTCGCGCCTCGAGTTCAGGGGACTTGGAATCTCCACGAAGCTACACTTGACATCCCCCTTGATTTCTTCATCCTCATGAGTTCCATCTCTGGCGCAATTGGCACTCGTGGCCAAGGCAACTATGCTGCAACGAACACTTTTCTCGACGCCTTCGCACAATACCGTACCGGGCTCGGTCTATCAGCATATGTAATGGACGTTGGCACGACCGCAGGAATCGGTCTCATTGGATCTAGTAGCACGGTTGAAGCGATCTTGCAAGCTCAATCTTTCTGGTTCACCACAGAAGCTGATATCGTCGCTGGTTTACACCTTGCTATTGTTCGTTCTTCGCTCCCACCTTCGCCGATCGAAGCTGCAAGGCCATTTGTGTGCAAAAATCATCTCACACTCGGTCTACGATCGTCTCGTCTCCTCTCAGACGAAAAGAACAGAACCGTCTGGAAACGTGACATACGAATGAGTATCGCGCGCAATCTCGACGGAAGCAATTCCACCTCGGCATCGTCCTCGTCCAATTCAAATACAAGCGAGCTCGAAACGCTCCTCTCGTCTATCGCAACGGACCCAAGTATCCTGGAGGAAAAATCAACAGTCGAGACTTTGACAAGGAGTATTGGGAGGAAGGTGTATGTGTTGATGCTGCAGGCGGATGAGGAGTTGGATGTTCAACAGTCCTTGGAGGGACTTGGTGTTGATTCGCTAGTTACGATTGAAGTTAGGACGTGGTGGAGAAGGGCGATGGGATTTGAGGTTAGTACGTTGGAGATTTTGAATGCGGGTACTATTAGGGGATTGGGTGAGTTGGCTCTTGCTGGGTTGAGGGCTAAAGTAAAGAAGGCGGGGGAGAGTTAGATTTGTTTTATAGTTTATAGTTCGAATTTGGGTGATAGATAAAACTTCACAACTACTTTCATTTACATCCACCAATCTACACAAGATATTCCAGATCTCTTTAAGAGTTATCCTATACAGACAACTTTAAGCACCTTTCGGCTAACATAACTACCAATATATCCTTCCCAACCTTCCCACAATCCACCCCACAACAGTCAACCCCATAAACAAACCCAACCTCACTTCAACCTCCCTCACTTTAACCCCCCACCAATAACCAAACTCTGCCCCGTCATATACCCCGTCGTAACCAACATCCCAACCACATTCGCCACCTCCGCAGGCTCACCCATCCTCCCCAAAGGAATAGCACTCACCCCACCCGGAATCGCATCGGCATTAGGTAACATACCTGTTTCTTGAATGAGAGCGGGTGCAACGTCGTTGACGGAGATGTTGTGAGGAGCGAGTTTTGCGGAGAGGTTTTTCATCATGGAGGTTAGACCGCCTTTGGATGCTGCGTAGTCTGTTTTTTGTGGGAGAGGGGGGTGGAGAGTTAGATTGTGGTTTAACTGAGTGATAGGTGATGGGTTTGGTTGGGTGTAGTTAAGAGTGTGGATTGGTGATTGATGTATGGTAGGGATATGGAAGGAGGGAAGGGAAAAAGAGAAGGGTTGAACGAACGACATCCGTTTATTCCACCTCCATATGCAGCGATACTACTCATGAATATAATCCTTCCCCATTTCTGCTCTTTCATGCCCTCAACCACACCCTTGACTAGAACGAATGAAGCTCGTAAGTTGATGTTGATTGTCTTTTCGAATTCTTCAAGTGGGATATCCCTACGATGGGTTGAAGGTTTGAAGTCAGTAGGTATTAGGCAGCTTGAGTGGGCTCCGTTTCGTCTCGTTGGGGTCTTTTGTTTTCTTCCAAGAATGATGGGTAACAAAGAAGATGAAATGAGCAAAGTCGATAGAACAACAGAAAATGAAAAGTCCCTCAAGCAAATCATGATAAATGCACTATACTATACCCAATAACACAACACAACCAACCAAGCCCATAACTAAACCAAACAAAAACAAAAAAAACCAAAGCAAAACAAAAACTGGATGAAAAACCAACCAACTCACCAAATATCAACAATCCTCTTCCCATACCCAGCATTACTAACCAAGATATCAACCTTCCTCCCCTTATGCTCCGTCTTGATCTCCTCAAGTAGATTCTCCAGCTCCACCACCACACCAACATCCACTTTATGAACCGAGATGCGCAGGTCTTTCTTTTCTTCTATGCTATTTCTCTTGTCCGTGAGAGAGGTGAATAATTCGTCTATACCGGCTTGATTGGTGGAGTAGGTGAGTGCAAGGTTGATGTCCAGGTTGAAGAGGTGGTGGGCTACTGCTGCGCCGATGCTGTAAGGGGGGTTTGAGGTTGGTTAGCAATAAATAAGTAGGTAAGGTATTAATGAGAAAGTGGGGTTTGGGGTATTAGAGGAAGTTGTGAATTGGGAGTGAGAAGTGAGAATTGAGATGATCGAGGAGAGGAGGCGGAGTAATGAGTGAAGGGATTGTTTATATTGTAGGTAGTTGAGATGTATAGAGGATTAAGAAAAGGAAAGAAGGATGGGATGGATGGGATAGATCTTTCTCTCTCTCTTTCTCTCACTTACCCACCAGAAGCGCCAGTGACAAGTGCCAAACGACCTGCAACGAGGTTATGATCGGTTTTAGATGACATTTTTATCTTTGAATCTCTGAACTGGTCAGTTTTGAGGGGTATAGATACGCTGGAATTGTAGTTGAAACTTGGAGTTTTTCGTTGAAGTTGTGGTGGTGGTTGTGATGACTGAAGGTGGGGTTGGTGCGGTAAGGGCGGGGTAAATACTTGTAATCTTACAGTAGAGGGGGTTTAGTTTACATATTTTTTGATAAACGAAACTAGGTAAATTTCTATACTTCCCTTATACTTTATCCCAACCGTTGTTACCTATGCCACGAGGACAAGACAAGTGTTGGAGAATAGAGATAATAATTAAGAGCCTTAATATTAGCCTACCTATTTAGTATACCAAGGAAACAATAGAAGAAAAGTCCCTAAAAGATACCAGAACATTAATTAACAACGGCGAAATAGCAACAACGAAATATCGAGTATTTGGGTTCGAATATTTAGGCAACTGGTATCATTTTGTTCATTTAGAAAAAGACTGCATCTACTTTTCGTACCTAGGCCCCATAATCTTCGTGTTCCTGCCCCCGTCTATCTGGATATCTCCATGTCAAACTTCCTCGATTTTTGACTTTGCAATATATCGAAAAAAAAACTCTAGTCACCATGCCCTGTACACACATGCTATGCCTATGCTACGCCTATGATTATGATATACCCATGCCCATGCTCACCATTAAACGCCCTTCAAATGCATTACCACTCGCCCACCCATGCCATCCATCTACCCACCCATCTACCCACCATAAAACACCCCAAAAATAGGAAACGAAAATACAAATGTGTTACATCCACCACTTTTCATTTATTCCAATTACTTCCTTCCCTCTAATTCCACAAAAGCTGATCAAGCACGATCAATCAACCCTCTTCTTCCCCAACTTCTTCGGCTTCACAACCTCCGGCACAGCTTGAACGCCCATTGAGCCCAGGATATCATCAAAGGTCTGGCCAGTATTGTGATTCTGGACATGACCTGTACCAGAAGAAGGAGCTGTAGAATGTGGTCTGCTCGTCCCTCGTCCACCCACCGCAGAGCCTGGCACCGTAATCGGGGTACATATCCGCCTAGAGTGGTTGGACTTCCAGTTTTCGAGGAAGGCGCGAGGGATGTTGACATTGGCGATGAGAAGGAGGGCGAGAACGGGTCGGAGGTATCGCTTGCTGATGGGTAGAATTGAGTTGAAGTCGATTGACTGTGTGCTGATGTTGAGAATGTGCTTCCACCAAGTGAAATGTGCTCGCTGCCACCTGTGGGAGGACCTTGAGGAGTCCAATCGTCGAAACCGCTTGGAATGGGTAATTTCTCCAGACCAAGAGCGATGCTCTTGCGCTTTTGATCTCTGGCTGCTCGCTTCTCCATCGTCATCTGGTCGATCGAAGCTGGTCCTGAATTCCTGAGATCAAGACTAGAGAATTCATTTTTGAGATCAACTGATCCGTTGTTTCGAGAGCGTCCTCTACTTTCCGGTCTCCTGCCGAAAAGACCTCCTGCCAGACCTGGTGGTGGTTCAAGCGGACTCAAGGTATTGAAATCGGAATCTGTGACTGACGGACGCATGGAGCTTCCATCAGAATCGCTACCAATCCACTGGGACCCAATAGTCCAGCAGTGTGATCGGCGATAGACAGCCTCGGCGCTATGTTCTACAATATGAGATGGGAGCGAGACCATGTTGCCACCTTGGACGCTGTACCACTCATTCTTTGTCATCTCGGTGCCTTCTAACCATGGCGGACTTCCAAGCGGTGGCTGACACAGAAAATATTCGACTCCTTCCGTATATTGAACCCCAGGAGCGTCGACCACCAATAATGGCAGTGCTTGAATAACAGCGTAGAGGAAGATCCAATTGCCATATCGCATATCAGCTAGTTCCGCTGAATTCTTACCCTTAGCATAGCGGTGCTCGAACTCTTTGAACGATTGGACGAAATTCGTCTTGATATCAGCATCAAGATTGTGAGACTTTGTAAGAACCAATATCGTCTCGTGAGATTTCAGCTTGCGAGTTGCCTCCTTTGCCTTTTTGGTATATTCCAGACCTGGGAAGGATGGATTGACCGTGACGACCTGTGGAACCAAAGGAACATCAAATGGAATTGGTGGTTGAACGGGTGGCGAAGATCGATCGTATTCCGATAAAAGCAATCGAAGAGTGCGGTGTATTGGATCAACCGTAGCATCTGCGTGGTCGTTGGGCTCTCCGTACGTTCTTGTGGTCATTGAATTTCTGTCAACCAGAAAATTGTAAAGCTGGCAAAGGTCCTTGTAGAGCATTGTGAGAACCAAGCGATTCAATCCACCTTCGACAAACTGATTCTTCTTGGTGTTCCCCTTTGGTGGCCATTCGCCATGCAACTCCTTGTAGTAAGACATGACAAACTTGCGCATCAACGAAAATCCATTGATCCATTGTTTGAAATGAACATACTTCGACTCCTCTCGCGTTTTCGATGCTGCGATGCCCACAAACAACGAGGGAAACTCAAAGGTAGTCAAACGACTGGAAACAGAAGCTTGGCGTCCTTTAAGTTCGATAAAAGCACGTTCGAGTCTAGATTTCGTGGTTTGGCTGATCTCACTCAAGATTGCAAAGTTGGAGCTCGTAATGGAATCGTACTTTCCGACCGCATGCGAAAATGCTTCATCGTATAGTCTTGTTGACTTCATAGCTTCAGCAAGAATCAATGCCTCCACAGTCTTCTCCCTACTTTCGCGGACATCTGCCAAGTTGAGATCGCTGATATAATTGTCGAAACTCGCAGAAGCTACTTCGCCGAAAGAAGATCCATCGATGTTGCTGAAGTTGAACGTCCTCAAAAGCGCAGCAACTTCGAGAAAGACTCTGAAACCGTGACATTGAGGTGTATTTACTAGAGGCTGTTGCATCAGAAATGCAAAAAGATTGCGTGCAGCCACCAGCTTTTGAAACTCTTCGGGCTTGAAAGGTTGCGATTCGGACATGACTCCCGTTGGGAAGAAAAGATGGACCTCTCTGGGAGGAGGCGATTCTGGTGATACATAGGGTGCTGTGTCGTAATCATATCTCGTCTGACTGTCTGCTGGGTACATATTCGGTGTGATGGGAGGTGTATTGATGCCTCGCATAGCAAAGTTTCGGCTTGCATCTCCAGCTTCGAGAGTGCCCCGGCCACCAAAACTTCGATTCCTATTGTGTCCACCGGCATATATATCGCTTTCCATCATCTTCAGAAGAGTCTCGGAGGAGGAGAGTACATGTGAGGGGATTCGGAAGGAGGGTCCATGACCGGAAGCTCGAGGGAAGAGGTATACGAAGACATCAGACTCTTCACTCCATAGCTCTGGCACCTGCCACCATGTCAGTCAAGCAAAAAATCACTCCATATCTGCAGAGCCTACCTTGCCACCACTGAGCAAAGGCTGCGTTTTGTATTCCATATTTCCACCACTTTGCTGGATCCAAGCTTGTTTTGTCTCGATATCCACGATTTCTTGCGATGTTTGTCGGGATCTTGACCTTGATCCTGGAAGCCAGCTCGATCTCTTCTTCGTCTTTGCATTGTATGTATCCGACTCGTTTCCAGAGTATCCTGCAGAGTTCGGCCTGCTTCCAGAAGAAGCTACCGAAGTTGAGACTGGTCGCTGGGGCATGGGAAGGTTCGGGAGGGATTGATATAGTTCTTCCGTTTGCTGCAGTGGTCGTGTCGGGGAGGGTTTTCGCTCAATTGGCTGGTCTGCCGCCGGATTGTTCTTTTGCAATTTATTTGAGAAATCGCTTGGTGGGGAAGAGGTGGGAGAGGGTGGTTCATGTCGGAGGTGAATAATGCAGAAGGCATGTCGGAGTCGAACTGCTGGGGAGTTTGATGCTGAGGAGGAGGAGGAAGTTCCTTTCGCAACACTGGAGCTTTTTGAAGTTTAGTTCTTGTTTTTGTCTTGTTGTCTTTGGGGGAGAGGAAATGCCAGAATCGGCGCAAGAAGTTTTGCTTGTCAGATGCCATGCTGGAAAACTTGGATGCAATTGCATCTACTTCTGCATTTCCCACTTGCTCTGCCACAACTTCCAGTGATGGTGGGCAAGCTCATGAGAAGAGGTTTGGGGGATGAATTGCGTAAAGTAACTTACGATGGGGCATGATTGCTAAATGACCAAACAGGTGGTGGATGTCCTGATTGAGTTGTCACAAATGTCTGGTTGAGTCAAGCGGATATTGTAGAAAGAGTTCGTTAGATCGCTGGTGACTGGGGAGCAAAAAAGGTTGAGGATATAAACAAGTCGGTGTCTTGGATTGAGGTCGAAGAATGTTCTGAGGAAGGGTCTTCTCGCAGAATGGAACGTTTTCGAAGGGAGCTAGAAAACGAGGATGCTTTGAGTTTGTGCCTCCTCCGAAGCAGTGAATATGCGGAGTGGTTATGCGGCTCGTCTCTTCTCCTACCCGTTTTTATATCCGAACGAGTGAATGTCTTGCGAAAGTGAAGCTGTCTCCACCTCTATCCTGATATCCGTCTGAAGTCGTCCACAGTGTCGAATGGCATCTAAGAAGGAAAGAAAAGAAACATGAGAGAATGGCAACCGTAAGAAAATGGCGATGATGATACAGATGTAGTAGAAGAGGGAGAGTTGGCAACGAAGCACCAGCACAAAAGGGAAACACACAGATCTACCTTCCAAGTACTGCAAGCCATCATATGGTGTCGCAGTTATTATTACCAAAGCAAGACCGAGATGGCAAAGACCATCGAGACATCACCCACCTCAGCACCTCCACATGTGCTAGTCGTACTCCGTACAGCTTTGAAGATCCATTCTTCTAGCTGCTTGTCCCTATTTTGTACCTATTCACGGCCTGTCATGACGTTGTGGAGCCCGGGGCTTCGTAACCTTTTTGTTTCACTTGGCCTGCCCTGGCCGTCCCGCTGAGTTGTGAGTGGAGGAGGAAGAAGTTGTTTGGTGCTTTTGCATGAGGACTGGGGATTTGCTCGTGTCAGTGTTTCGTTCTGGTTGGTGAGGGGGATGGATAGAGCTGGAGATGAAGGTGTCGAATAAGTCTAGATCGTCGACTACGTCTTCGTTGTCGTCCTTGTTCGTCCACTCCCCTTACTCACCATCTCCATCTCCATACTCCTCTCTTCCCAATCCCCTCTCCAAACCTCTCGGCATTGATATCCAGCCCAGCCCAGCTAGCAGTGGACACGGGAACCCCCAAAATCTACTGTACCACCACAAAGAATGTGGAAGAATGTGGACTCAACCAAACCTTCCAACAACTGGACGTTGAAAAGTTTGCCTCCACAAAAGCCGTCGTCATGACCCTAGCCCATCCTTAGCAAACTTTAGCGTCTTGCTACCAAAAATACACCCCTGTTTCCAGGGTTCGTCGGCGCTGCGGCTGTGCCGCTCGGCACTCGATTCTTCACGATCCGACCGATCAAAATCGCGATCTAAATTTGATATCACGTGGTGCTTCGGTCGTCAAATAGGGGAAATTGGTGGAGCAGCTTTTCTCGCATTAACTCTCCTTTCCTTTCTTTTTTTTTTTTCTTTCAATTTTAGAGTTTTCTTTTCGCAATTTTTTGACTTCTTTGGGGAAGTGGTGTCCGTTGAGTGATGGTCACTCCGTTTGTGTAGTTGCGTGCGTTTCGAATGTAAGATTGGAGTACATCTTCTATGCAGTGCATCTTCTATGCGGTACATCTTCTATGCGTCTGCAACTCCCTTCTTGTTCTTCTTCTTCTTTTGCTGCACAGAAAGATGCATGCAGGTGTCCATCAAACGTACCTTATCCTCGGATCAAGCCATAGTTGGCTAAGATACTCCGTATGGATTAGCCTTGACTCTCGGTTGCAAAATGTCTCACTCACTCACCCACTCACCCCACGAATACGAGAAAAGTTGAGAACCCTTTTACGTCTTTCCTGCTCACACTACATTTTCAACGCGAATCATCGATTGATTCAATCACCAACTCCAAAACACAGAGCACAGAGCACGAACCGCACACGGCCGTTGCAAGACTGTGCTGTGCTGTGCTGTACCTTAGAGGGCTTCTTTGACATCACATCTTCCAACCCCATCGCCTCGCTCTCCCACTTCACTGACGGCGAGGAAACGAGAATCTCCCCTCCCCTCCAAAAAAAAAAGAAAATTATTTAGTCTTCTTCTACGCCTTCCAAATTTTTATTTTTATTTTGAAAAAGAACCACCGTACAATTTGGGTCGATTTCAAAAGAAACTGTTTTTCTTTTATTATTTGGGCATCGGCGCAGCCATTACATCCAAGTGGACAAAGTAGACAGAATAGAGAATTACAGTATGTCTCGGTTGACCTCAATCAATTGAGAGAGAGCACGTCAAAATACAGGGCTGAGACCAAGAGTATGCCAATCATGTATTCATCCGTGTCTAAGGAGTAAGAAGAGCGGTAGCCCTGAATTAGGGTTTTATATGAATGGTCGAGATGGCCATTTGATGCACCCTCCTTGTTCTGCTGTCTACTGCTATCATACATGAACGACTACTTTCGGCAGTAAGATTGCTTTGTGCGTGGTCCAGAATCAAAACTCGATCGATCAGCGTCAGTCGCTTCAAAGATTTCAGATGTAGGAGTTACTACAGTTGATAGACATAGTAAGGTGGGTATACATTAAGAAATTATCATTTTAAAACTATCTTATATTTGCTTTCAGTCCTCATTCTCACCGTCCAGCAACCTTCAACCTTCAATCTTCAAGAGAGGTAAGAGACAGAACAACGCGAGAAGGCATATCATACGAACACAAAACCAGAATCCCTCTTTCATCACCCTCTCGCCTTCGATGGGCCATAGGTACACATGAGTCCCTTGTAGACAGCAGACGACAAGCGACAGCGACTAAGCAACAACTGAAGGAGCAGTAGCCTCGCTATACCCCCTTCCAGTCGTCAAACTCCCACCACTACTCACACGACTCTCACTCTTCTCCAAAGCATGACCATGTCCGGCACCACCACCAACCACACTCTCCTCATCGCCAACCACCGAACCACCCACATTCTCCGTCTGGTCCCTCTGATGTCTCGCAGTTGTCGGTGAAGAACTCGAACCGGGCAACAGATTCCTCTCCAAATGCGCATTCAACGGTACATCTTCCAGCTCTGGCGTCCAGTCTCTCAAATCATCTTCAGCATCATTGAGAATTTGCCGAGCTTGATTGGTGTGTTCGAAGCCAGGACGAATATCACCTGGCACGACGGGTGTGTCATCGAGGAGGTTGAGGAGACGGCGGCCGTGTCGCGCGAGGATGATTTGTTTCTCGGCTCGCTCAATTGTTGCCGCGAATTCAGCGGCGTAGGCTTCTTTCAGTTTTTGGCGTGTCTATACACTTTGAGTTAGCACCTCTCTACTATTCACTCTCAATACACAATATTGGGTTGAGTAACATACGACATTCGTCAACTGAGCCTCCGCAACCAAATTCTCCGCCTCAGCCCGAACCAACTCCTGCTCTAAAGTAACCAACCTAGTGCTCTCGGGTTCCTTGGCCTTCAACTTCGCAATCTCATCAGCAATCTTAGCCTTATGATCACGACTCGGCTGCACGCTCTTCTCCGTATTCCTTATGGCCTTCAAAACAGCCCTCGAATCATCCAAATTATGCGCATACAAATCCTCCTGCTCGCCAATCTCACTCAGCAACACACCGACCTTATCCGAGATATCAGAGACAGCGTCATCATTCGTAGCCTCTCCCCAATCCGACAGCTGCGAAGCGATCGAAACCCGTTCTTTACCTGCAGCTTCGTAGTTTTGGATCAGGTAGTTCTCGGATTTGATGAGTTTGTAGAGTCGTTTGGAGAGCTCGGGTTGTGTGTGGCCGCGGAGGGAGGATAGTGAGAAGCCATGACGGGGGGTGCTGGATGTAGGGCTTTTGGCGGAGCTGGAGTTTTTGTTGGATTTGTTGGAGCGGATGGAAAGTGCGCGGTTCCTAAGTTCAAAGAGAGAGAATGTTAGCATGGATTTCATTCTTTTCTGGGGAGGGAAGCTGAGGAGAGATCTAACAGGTGTCGGAGAGGATTATTCGTCTTCTCCGACGAAGTAGATGCTGATTTTCGGGAATCGCTTCGTCGCAGCATGGTGTGGAGGTGGGGTCAAATTTGTGGACGAAGAGAAATAGGTGGGAGATGGAAAGTTCAGAAAATGTGAAACACCTACATTTTGACGCTTTGGGACTTTGGATTAATCTCTGGGTAATAACGTTCGTTCTGCGCAGTGCAAGGTCAGCTCTTTCCCTGTTGTGTTGAATTTCCAATACCCTCAGGCGAGCTTCAAGCAAGCATCAATAACGTCATAAGTGACCCCGCGACAGGGAGGTTACGAACCTTGGAAAAGATACCAGGGTTTGGATATTTGGATAGATAATGGTACCGGGATGTGAGGATATACTCAGGGCTTGTTGGAAGATTGTTTGGGATGTGGATTTGGCAGATCTTGTGGTCTTTGTGCTTGTTGGAGAGGGGGAGCGAGGAGGATCAATCGAGGTTGACTATGACGTCGGGCCTTGGCGCTAGTATTTTGGCATTCTCAGCTGAAAATACATCATCAACATCTGGTCACAAGTGATGGGAAGGATTGGCTAATGTAGGTCTAAATCAAAGCATTCAAACTGTCTTAAATATGTGATGGTGTATTATTTCATGTTCTCGAGCAATGCAAAGAAGATCGTGCTGTGCGTACTGTACAGTACAGGATTCCAGGATTCCTACATAGCAATTAATGGGTTTCAAACCGTTTACCTTACTCGTCACAAAGATTGTAAGATCATATGGGAAAGTTTCGTGTATTCATCGAGAACTGAACCAGACAGTCCTCACCGTCTAAGTTCCTACCCATATACTTCCATACACATCAAATACAAAGTAAACAAACGCTTGCAAATGCCATCCACCGACCCATCCATCATCCATCAATACTCCAATCTAAACACCCAAATATTCAAAATTTAAAGAAAAAAACCTTGCATTACTCCATTCATTTCTCCCTTCCCTCCATCCATCCCCATTTCCCCCCTTCCTAGCGATAGACCGAGCTCCTCCTCTGCTCAACCACTACCGGACCACTCCTCCTATAGCTACTCTGACTCACTCTCGGCGTGATAACCCTGTGCGTGCTCACTGGTCGTGAAGTCGTTCGAGTGACAGAAGTGTAGGATGCGCGATTGCTGTGGTGGCCTCCGTGGTGGTGATGACTCCCCGAGTGATGGTGGTGGTGATGGCCACTGTGGTGGGAGTGGCGCGATACAGGGCGTGGTGCGATATATACTGTCTCAGTGTGGCGGCGTTTGGGGGAGGTGAATGAGAGACACATTTTGTGGTTGGTATTTGGTTTTGTCTTTAGGAGAGAGGGGATGGGATGTATGATTGTGTTGAGCGAGGATATGTGGTGGAGAATGAGACACAGGGGATGGATGGAAGTAGATTGGTGAGAGGCCGAGCGTAAGATTAGTTTTGCGTTTGAATTATCGATATGATTAAGTTGAAAGACGAAAAACAAAATCCAGACCAAGGGAAAAGCAAACAAGTATATATACTCCTCTAGTATAAAACGAGGCAATCAAGTCTTCGCCCAGCAATGACGAAAGTTCGAGCCAGCCAAGGCTCGCTCGCAGGCATATACATGTACCCCAGCTCGGCCAAAAGCCAGCGCGAATGCCAACTCATCTCACCCCTCCATCACCACACCCTGAGCCTTGTCCATTTTCACAAGATCTTTTTTTTTGGCGAGGAGCCCTAGCCTCACATCAGATGAGTCTCTCACCGGAGACCGAGTAATGGGCAGATAGAATTTTTTGTTATCGCATGAATGACAGATGTGTATCTGCACCTATAGCTTGATGCCTGGAGGATAGAACGCCCGGTCGGACTTGAATTCTTGGTCACTATCTCAGCTAACTCGTAATGGAGGGGACAACAAAAAGGAGAAATGGTGAAGAGGAAACGACGGAGATCTGCAAGGCTGTGTACGAGAACACGCCATATTCTTTCAATTTCAAAATATTAATAGAATAACAGTTTGTGGGGAGACTTTCGTGATTCGTGGAAAGGAATAAAAATAGTGGACGATGGAAAGAAAACAAGTGTTATCGCTATATCCAGGGTTCGCTTCGCTTGAAGGCCGACGTCAGGCTGCAGATTTCAGGGGACGGATCGCTGTCGCTTGGTTGTTTTTGGGCATCGATTTTGGGAATATTCCAGCGTACACTGATGTCTTTCTGTTACCTTTGAATGAATTTTCCGGTTCGGCATCGAGCCAGTATTCTTCTGATAGCCATCAGAGAATCCTGTCCTTCTAATCACGTGATCAGCATAGTGTACCCTCATTTACACGTATCTCAACGCCCCATTTTTGCATTTTTGGATCTCTGATTTATTTTCATTTTTTCACTTTTCGATTTTTTGATTTTTTGATTTTTTTGATTTTCCGACTTTTCGACTTTTCAACTTTTTGACGTTCTGCGATTCTTAACGTTTTGTATTTGTAAGGTATTTGAATAGAGTAATTATCTCTTAAGGTTAAGCTTGATAGTAAAGAGAAGCTACATCTTTATACCTCCCACCGTTTTAAGGGGAGTACCAAGTGGTGAGCTTTATTCTTATTGCCAGGGCTGTGGCGTTCTTTGTTGTGCGACCATGTAGGCTGTCAAGACGATGTTCTTCATGCCATTCCTATACACACCAGTTTCCGAGTGTCGGTAATACTAAAGCCGATCATGTACGCGATTCACTGCATAGGGCGAATCGCGGTATCACGTGATCGTGACTAGCGTGTTCTCCTGTGTTCTGTACATAAATACAGAGCCACTTCCACTCTTGGGGTCTGGCTTTGGAGACAAAACTAGAATCAAAAATCATACCCCTACGTTTGATGATCGTTTATGTTAGCAAGCCGACGATTGCCTTCATATCTAGCTTTCTCTTCTGGCGTCCCTCCGTTGTTCCCTTCTGCACCTGGCGTCAAGCACAGCCTTTGCGCGAAAATGATAATAAAGACCTCTTCTAGATTCTTGAGATAGTTTGTCGGATCCATGTTTTAGAGAGGGATCTGAAGCAAGTTTGAATACATAGTAGTAGATGATGAAGGCTCTGTGAGGGAGAGTGGTGTGCCAAGTGGCCCTAGATTATTAGGTACTACCTACTATTTATGGGCTCCTGACTGCCAGCTCGATGGTATGCGATAGCAAAACGAGTTCGAAAGCAAACTCAATGAAGTTTCGCGACTAGTGTTTACGGGTTCTTGTTTTTATAAGACTTTCTATCTCACGGGCCCTTGCCTCTGGTACAATCGTTGGCGCTTTTGCTTCTGAACTCCCAAAATCTGAAATCTGCCTATAGAAGGCACCCAGGTATCCGACAGTAGCTGGACTCTATGAAACGAACGTCCATCGCGCTTGTAGACGAACGACAGGAAGTCTCTCGAACTGCGACAAATCATATCGTGAATGCTGCTGCTCGAGTCAACGGAGAGCAGATCCATCGCGCTCCATCGTTGTAGGATTTCCTCAACATGTCACCACCCGCCCGGTCCCTGGTCGCCGTCTATTAAGCTCGGCAATCATAGTAGGAACCTCTATTTAGAGTTAGGTCACCATCAGCAAACCGTCAGAATCACCAATCAGAGAACTGGTCAAAATCTGAATACCACACTTACGCACTGGCCCCGTTGGCATGTCAAGGCTCTTGCAGCTTCTGAAACCAAACCCTCACAAAATCTTGTTTCTCTCAGCTGCTACCCAGCATGTTACAAGCAAAACCTCTCAAAGTCTTAAATCCCACCAAATGCGGTCGGCAATTGAGCCAAAGTTGCCCAAGGCGTGTCAAATTTACCCGGGCCGTTGGTCCTGCAGAGATCCAACTGTAAGTAGTCTGGGGGAGGAGTTCATGCACCTCAAATAAAGTGTAAATATATCACCTATATAATACCATCATCCACTGTCAAGGCATTCGAAAATGCAAAGAGCGTCAGGCCTCGCCTTACACTGACTTCGATAGCCAGGATGTCTGTTTCCGACCGGCAAAAACATGCATCGTCAGATCTCGCCGGGAGCGTCTTCCTGATCGACAGCAATGGCCAAATTCTCAACCTCCCGATCCCGTCGCGATCCCCACACGATCCATTAAATTGGAGCACCTGGAAACGCAGAGGTGCATTTTTGTCTTTGGATTTCTTTGGCATGTGTGGCCTCGTGCAACTCTTAGGAGCGACTCTGCTATATACTAGCGTTCAGAAAGAGTTCGCGACAGCTGTAAGGCTCCAAAACTTTGACGGCGACGGATTGCCCCGCTGACCTTGCCTGTCTTTCGTCGTAGGACATTGCTCCTCTGCGTTTTCAATGGTACATCTCGGGACCGTCGCTGGCTTTGGGAATTGGTGGTATCATGTGGATTCCTCTCTCCCTTGCCATCGGACGACGGCCAGTGTTTCTGATCACGACTCTGATATTGTTGATGGGGACTATCATGGCCTCGTTCGCAACAAGCTTTCAGCAGCTCTTGATAGCAGTATGTTTGCAAGGGTTAGCGTTGTCGCTCAGATTTGGTAATGTTAGTCTTGCCTTACATACGAATCTACCTTGAGAGAAGCTGATGGAGGAAAGGCTCTTCTGATGCTCATCGACTTGACTTTTATTCATGAACGGCCTAGAGTCATCGCGATGTATTACTCTCTCGTCCCTGCAGCTGCTTCCATCCTCCACATCGCAATTCCAATCATTATCAAAGTCAACTGGAGGATGTTTTACCGAGTCTTAATCGCCCCGTGCGCGGCGTCCTTCCTGCTAGCATTCTTCTTTTCCCCAGAAACCTACTTTTATCGACCTGCCATCGCTTTCAATGGACGTGTCCTTGTGCAGAGCGCAACGGAAAAGATCCAAATCTACGACGACTGGGAGGAAGTCCCAGGCGGCAAACCTCTCCCCGACAAACCCATAGAGTCACGGTACATGAAATTGAGGAACGAGTACCGAATCATGACCAAGATCCCAGGCGGATGGAAGAATATGGGCGTGTGCTACATGCAAGTATTCCTCGCCCTCACGAACCCCCTCATCCTCTGGGTAGCGCTTCTCAACCTCCTCATGTTCGCCGGCATGGTAGTCATGCAAACTACATCCCCTATCATCCTACAACTTCCCCCCTACAACTTCTCCCTCTGGCAAACCGGACTCGGCAATCTCGCCGGGGCAGCAGGTATCCTTCTCGCCTGGCCTGCTTCCAGTATCATGAACACGCAGTTCTGTCACCGCCTCATCATGCGCAATGGGGGGCTTCGAGATGCAGAGTATTACCTCCCGTTATTTTTCCTACCGATTGTGAGTGGCGCGGCAGGTTCTATCGTCTATGGACTTGCAGCAGAGTACAACTGGCGAGTCGGATGGCTTTTATTGTCATTTGGGTTGAACTCTTTCGCTTGCATCACCCTCTTCACTGCCACTACCCTCGTAAGCAATATGTCGACCCTACGTATTGCGAGAGTGCCAAACTAACATGTACAAATTTAGTGGGTAACAGAAGCATTCCCTCGCTGGGCAGCAGCCGCGCTCGTCATCGTCGGTACAGGGAGCTATGCAGCGAGTTTCTCGCTAAGTGGTGCAATTGTCCCATGGATAGCTTCGCAAGGCTATGCAAGAACTATGGGAGTCATCACAGCGCTTACCATCGCAGCTGGCGCATTTGTATTACCTGTAGCGATCTGGGGAAGGAGGTACAGGTATTATCTCGACAGTAAATGGGCATTCTACGAAGGTGGTTCGCTTCGGCCACAGCAACAACATACCGAGGCATGACAGTCAATTATATCTCGAAATTCATGTCTATACAGCTCCTAATAATTCTGCCTTCCTCTCCTGCCTCCTGCCTGGGCATCATCACGTGATATAGCAACATTGTAGGGCCGCAGTAGGTACAGATTACCTCTGAGCGATCTTTCTAGGTTACAAGGACTGTAGCTAACAATCAGCATGTATTGCCCTGTTGATATCGGAAGTCATCAAGTAAGGTGGGATAGTGTTGCATTGATGTGATAAATCAGGCTGCTAAAGCATAAGGTTTTGTTATCCATAAGAGCCACATGGTAAGATCTTAGTATATATTAATAATGACATATTCTAAGCTAGTTGTATCACTCAAAGTCCTTGAACGCGTTCTAGAATTCAATATCTCCTTGTGATCACGTGATCAGGCATCAACGCCGTGCCGCAGGTGAGCAGCTCTGGCATGTCGACCTTATTTCCCTCTTCCACAACTTCGTAGCATGATCGAAACCAGAAAAGATTTGCATTTTAGTTTGCGCGCATCCAAAATCTCTATACTCATGAGGATAACACATCGTTCTAGTATCATTCCTCAAATATCATCCTGTTGTCGAGTCATCTTTTCAAGGGCAAGCCTCGATAGCCTCACTAGCACCGATTATCTTCCAATCTGGACTGATTTAAACTCTTACCGATCCAATTTCAGCTGTCATGGCAGAAGCATTCGGTACTGGAGCCGGGATTGTCGGCGTTGTCAGTTTGGCAATCCAGATCACACAAGTGGTTGTGCAATTTGGGATGAACTGGAAAGATGCACCAGATGATATCAGAGCATTCATGGCCGAGCTTGGGACACTGAAGACTGTTCTATCAGAAACTAACACTAATATTCTTCTGAATCCCGACTTCGCAGCAGCTTTTCAGAACCAACCTTCTTTACTCCTTTCACAGCTAGGACCGGATGCCCCTCCAACAACGGACACGAACCGTATGTTAGAAATCTGTCGAACAGAGCTGAATTCGATGTTAAAAGAGCTGAATAAGAGAGGTCACGGTCATCGGCTAGGCTGGGAGAGACTAAAGGGAGCATTCCTATCAAAGGCCACTCGAGATTCGGTGGAGAACCTTTGCCGGCAGTGTCAAATTCTAAACAATATGCTCACGATTGATGCAGTGGCACTTGGAGCAACCACTTACAAGGAGGTCAGAGAGGCAAGAAAAGAACAGCAAGAATGGCAACAGGCCGGAGCTAAGATTTCCACGGTGATAAGAGACGGTATAGATGAGTCCAATCGACGGCAAGAGAATCAAGAGCAGCAGCGTGAGAGGAAAACCATTCTGGACTGGCTTACCCCGATCGACTTTCTCTCACAACAGCACGACTTTATTACTAGGCGGCAGGAAGGAACTGGGCAATGGCTCCTGAACTCGGAAGAGTTTAAGAAATGGGTGGAGGCCGGCAAGCAGACACTATTTTGTCCAGGAATCCCCGGAGCTGGAAAAACGATGCTCGCGTCTATCGTAATAGACGAACTGACGTCTCGCTATCACAACGATGAAAGTGTTGGAATTGCATATCTCTTTTGTAATTTCCGGCGCCAAGATGAGCAGAAGGTGGACGCCCTGCTGGCCAGCCTACTGAAGCAACTCGCAGCATATCGACCGTCTTTTCCAAGCAGCGTGAAAGATCTCTATAATCGTCACCGAGATAGACAAACCCGGCCATTGGTCGAGGAGATCTTGAGTGCGCTCCATTCTGTTGCTACCCAGTACCATCGAGTATTCATTGTTGTCGATGCACTAGACGAGAGTCAAACAAGCAACGGTTGTCGACAACGGTTCTTATCCGAGATCTTTAGCCTTCAGACTAGATCTAGTTTAAATTTCTTTGCCACCTCAAGGTTTATTCCAGAGATTACAGATAAGTTCATCGGCCAGCCATCCCTGGAGATTCGAGCTAGCAAAGAAGATGTCCAGAAATATTTAAGTGGACATATGTTACACCTGCCAGCATTTGTCGGACGCAGTCCTAATCTTCAAGAGGAAATAATAAACAGCATTATTATTGCAACAGATGGATTGTAAGTCGATTCTGTGTTCACTTTTATTGAGTTGTGCTAATCTCCGTAGGTTTCTGCTTGCACAACTTCACCTCGATTCGCTAAAAGGAAAGAAATCACCTAAGGCTATCCGCACTGCTTTAAGCAATCTAGCAACTGGATCAAATGCATATGACTATGCTTACGATAATGCAATCAAGCGAATCGAAGGCCAACTTACAGACCAGGAAGAACTTGCAAAGCAGATTTTATCCTGGATTATCTGCGCAAAGAGACCACTATCTACGATAGAACTTCAGCATGCGCTCGGAGTAGAAGTTGACGCGACAGAACTCGATGAAGATAATCTACCAGAGATTGAAGACATGATCTCTGTTTGCGCTGGTTTGGTTATAGTTGATGAAGAGAGTGAGATCGTTCGCTTAGTTCACTATACAACACAGGAATACTTTGTACGAAAACAAATGGCTTTATTCCCAGAAGCAGAGAGTGAGATTGCAATAATTTGTACTACGTATCTTTCCTATACCGCATTCGAGAGCGGGTTTTGTCAAACAGACAGCGAGTTCGAACAGCGAATTCAATTGAATAAGCTATATGATTACGCAGCACACAATTGGGGGCATCATGCTCGGAAGGTTTTTTCATCTTGTCAAAGTATTGTCAACTTTCTTCAAAACCAGGGACAAGTCGAGGGAGCAGGTCAGGCACTTATGGTTGACATGAGAAGCTCACAGTTCCAAGAGTACAGTCAAATCTCTCCTAGAAGAATGACGGGGCTGAACTTAGCTGCATACTTCGGAGCAGATATCTTAGTCAGAGACCTACTTGATCTCAATAGTCCAGATTCAAAAGATAGTCATGATCGGACGGCGCTTTCATACGCTGCGATGAATGGGCACGATACTATTGTCGCGCTGCTACTATCTAGGAAAAACACTCAGCTCGAGATGAAGGATTATTGCGGCCAGACGCCACTATCTTTAGCTACTACGAGTGGTTATGAGGCTGTTGTGAGGCTATTGCTTGAGAATAACGCCGATATCGAGACAGAGAATGATGACTTACAGACACCACTATCTTTCGCTGCTGCATATGGGCATACGGCTATTGTAGCGCTACTACTTGAGAAAAACGCCGACATTGAGAACACGAGTGTCTACGACGAAACGCCACTATTATCAGCTACTTGGAATGGGCATGAGGCTATTGTTACGCTATTGCTTGAGAAAAATGCCGACCTTGAGAGAAAGGATACAGAGTATGGGCAGACGCCGTTATCTATCGCAGCTAATAATGGGCATGAGGCTATTGTAAGGCTATTACTTGAGCATAATGCCGACCTTGAGACAACGAATAACGAGGGCCACACACCGCTATTTATAGCTGTTAATAATGGACACGAGGCTATTGTGAGGCTATTGCTTGAGAAAAACGCCAACTTTGAAGCGAAAGATCCAAGGTACGGCCAGACGCCGCTATCGTTAGCTTCTGAAAATGGGCATGAGGCTGTTGTAAGACTATTACTTGAGCATAACGCCGATCTTGAGACAAAGCATAAGTATGGCCAGACGCCGCTATCATTAGCTACTGAGAATGGGCACGAGGCTATTGTTACGCTATTGCTTGAGAAAGACGCCGACCTTGAGACGAAGGATAAGTACGGCCGGACGCCGCTATCTATAGCAGCTAGGAATGGGCACGAGGCTGTTTTAGAAATCCTCCTCGCCGCAGGCGCCAATGTTAGTGTAGAGAACGAAAAAGGTCGGACAGCCTTACAACTAGCGGTGATTGGTGAGCATGAAGGGGTCATACGGCTTTTAGTAGCGTATGGA
Organism: Tetracladium setigerum; assembly: GCA_031472005.1. Classification (NCBI taxonomy): domain Eukaryota; kingdom Fungi; phylum Ascomycota; class Leotiomycetes; order Helotiales; genus Tetracladium; species Tetracladium setigerum. Next base: position 640,320 of record PZJY01000008.1, on the reverse strand, counting down.
GCGCCTGATCCTGAAGATTTCTCCGGACTTGAAAAGCTGTTTTCATAGAGTAGTGATTGAATTTTATTTTCTATTTCGTTCTTAGTTTGATTACCAGGTATTAGGAGTGGTTATATTTGTAAATTATACTAAATAATATTTTATTGGCCTCATGAAATGATGGGATTAAGGTTGTTACTCTGCCAGTACAGCAAGAAAGTAAACATGCCAAGACAACCCTCGGTTCCTCGCACGCATCCCACCTTTTCCCCGCCTACTGAGTCACTTCGTTCCTACCCCAAGATCATCATCTCATCATGACCCAATCCAATTTAAAAGTACTCTTTCTCTCTGATCACGACCTTCTCACATCAATCAATCCATTGAAACATTTACCATGTCACGCACAAATCTCCCTGCCCTCACAATAGGCGGAATTGAATATATACCCCGCGTCTCCAAGATCCTCGCGGCCGCATTCGTCAACGACCCACTAGGGAGATACATCAACCTCTCTGGCGACAACCTACCCAACGATACAATTATCACTCAAGAACGTCGTGAGAAGGGTTTTGTGGAGAGATTGACGGGAAGGATTGTCACTGGGCCGCATTTAGTCGAGGCGGGAGGGTGGGCTGCTTGTGCTGTTTGGTATGTAGATGCTTTGATTCAGGATCAAGACCTGATATGTTTTACTAAGACATATGTGTGTGATACTTGGTTGTGATATTATCTAATACTCAATAGGTTCCCGCCTGGCTCTAAACTTCCTGCTCCGGTGAGGGAGACTTCAAGCGATATTATTAATGAGTATTATGATCGATTTGCGGAAGTGAAGAAGAAGTGGTTGGGTGAGAGGAAGTATTGGTACCTCAACTTACTAGGGAGAGATCCGTCGCGTTCAGATTCTGGTTTGTTTTCCGGCTTTTGATATTGCTACTTGAAAGGAATATATCTGATTCAATGATTCTAGGGGTCGTAACCGCGCTTCTTTGGAATTATCTTGAAAAAGCTAAAGAAGAGGGGGTTCCAGCTTGGCTTGAAACCACAACTGAGCACGCTAAAGATGTGTATCTAAGCCTTGGGTTCAAGGTGGTCGAGACTATCAGGCTAGCGGTGGGAAAAGCTGATAAAGATGGGTTCAGAGTCGAAGGTGGCGAGGGGATTGCAATTCACGGCATGATGTTTGAGGCACCCAAATCATGAGATGGCAGATGCGGTGAGGCTGAATGGAAGTTCCGATGTATAAGATTCGGAGAGCCAAGGCGCTAGTTTAAAGCTTATGTTTATAGTCACCGACGGCATATAGGTTAGTCACTCGGCTAGAAATAAACAAGAAAGCTTTTTTAGTCAGAGAGCTGAGCTGCCGTTAAGGTGACTAGTGACTAGGGGGAATTATTACCCCGACTTAAATCTCGAGCAGTCTGAGAGCAAATCGGCGCTAACATTCAATCATCTATATATCTTGGTGATTTCTACTTATTCAGACATTTCCTTCAGCTCAAATATGTAATCGCGATTGGATCAGAAGAACTCACACAAAACGACTCACTGGCTCTCACAACCCGACTGCCGCAAATATTGGTTCAGTACATCTAATAATCGCAAACAATTTTTTTACAGCCAACTACAACAAGTAGAAATGATAATGGGTTTCGTGACTTGCCTACAGAAAGGCTCAGGGTCTTGTCAGATGTGGGGAATCTTCAAGAGCAGGAGGGAAAGGCGGAGCAAAGCGAACCGACGCGCTCTCGATAAGCCATGCGAAAGCGAAACTTCCACAATATATGAGAAGCACGACGAGCAGCGGGGGAATGCGAGCGAAACCTGTATTAAAACAAGGAGAACAATCGAAGAAACGAGCGAAGAAGAAACAGAAACATCAAAACCAGCACCCATACTCCCTCGACCTGCCAAGCAATACTTTTGTTTCGCATCTCAATATCTCGCTCAGCTTGCAGAAGAAGAAGCAGAAGAGAGACGCAAAAAGGGCCTTCCTCCAATAGATAAGGAAGCAGAATCCAACGATAATTTGCAACTCCAAGATGGTTCGGTGTCATCGTCTTCAACAGCTAGCGCTTCGAGTGTGACATTCAAAATTCCAAGTCGTCGCAAATTACAGAAAGCGAGTGAACAGGAGAAGGTTGTAGAAACACAACAAGCTACCCCGGTGAAGGTGCGTCGGAAACATTTCGATCCTAGGAATCCCAACTTGACAACGATTTGGGAGTCGACGTTTGAACATAATGAGGTGGAGGCTCAGGGGGTCCGGGAGAGGAGAAGTGTTTGCCGGCTCGAGGAAGAAGATGTTGAGTAGAATTGGGGCTTTGGATACAAAAATAAACTCGATATTGGAAAGACTGTGTGGGTTTTTGAGAAAGGTTGTATATCGGTGGTCGAATACTTTGAAGTGGACATTGGGATGTGGTGGGTGGATATTTTCTTGATCGGCGCAACAATACCCATTTGATATTTTGTCGAAAATTAGCCGCTTCTGTATTGTTTGGGTCGGACGGTCACAGAGTGGCGACTGGAGATCTTGGATATGCTGGCAAGAAGATGTTAGTATATAAAACAGTCTCTTCTCACTTGGAGAAGCTATTCCAAGTGCGAGAATGGAAAATAAAAAAATCTTTCTGAGCACCAAATGATCAGATTTTCTCTCTCTTTGCAAGTGATTACATAATATCAAGAGTTACATCTAAGTGTGTTTACGAGAAATAATGGTAATGATAGTCGGGATTCCTTCTTGTGGATGTATGTTGGCAAGGCTTGACAGGACTTGGCATTTGGTGGGGCAATCTTGAGTTCCAAATCTCAAGAAAATACTCCTTGTTCTCTTGATAACAAATACAGAATTCGAAACACAAAATACAATGACTTCCCACATGGACAGTGTCATTACGGTCGATAACTTCAAGACCAAAATGTCTCCCCTCGACCTCGACAATCCCAACAAGTCGCTCTACGCCCTCGTAGATATGGGAAGGTAACCCCACCTCCCAACCCACGTCCACGAAATCAAATTCCCTAACACGCCTCAAAGTAACGGCATTCGATTCTCAATATCAGATCTTTCGCCCCTCGAAGCCGTCTCCTCCCCTGTCTTTACCGCGAACGAGCAGGAATTTCCCTCTATGACGCTCTTCATGAAACCTCCCCGACTCCACTCCTTTCTACTTCTCGAAGCGCACAATTGAGCAGGTGGCAGATGTGTTGGGGAGGTTCAAGGATATTTGTGATGGTTATGGTGTACCCAGGGAGAATGTGCAGGTTTTTGCGACGGAGGCAATGAGGACGGCCAAGAATAGGGAGGAGATAGAAGATGCGATTAGGAGGGAGAGTGGTTTGACGGTGGATATTTTGAGTCCAGCTATGGAGAGCTTGTTTGGTGCTATGGGTGCTAGAAGTGGATTTAATAATGTAGATGGACTTTTTATGGATTTGGGAGGGGGAGTGTGCAGATGACTTATATCAATTCGGAAGCGGAGCAGGATTATGATATTCTAGCTGCCGAGTCTGCGAAGAGTGAGTTCCCCCAATATTCCCTTGAGGCTGAGCTGGCAGAAAGTAGACAGATTTATGCTTGTTTTAGGCAAGGAAAAATTTGCATCAGTTACTGACACCATACAGGCATGCCATTCGGAGCAGCGAAACTCACCCTTGCTCTCAGTTCCATCAGCAGTGCCCAAGACACCAAAACCGAGCTTCGAACTCTCATGCAACAAACCTTTGACAATCTCGCTGCCAAATTTCCTCGTCTCAAACAACAAGCCTCCAGCCAGGAAGGAATCCACATCTACTTCTGCGGCGGTGGATTTCGCGGCTACGGAAGCATGTTGATGCACACCGATCCAATCCAACCATATCCCGTCTCCTCCATAGGCGGCTACTCGGTTCCGGGAAGTCGCTTCATAAAATGGCGCGAAATGCTACATGCAAATAATTACGAAGAAGGCAAGATTTTCGGCATGTCGAAACGCAGGAGAGAGCAATTTCCTGCTATCGTTACAGTAGTGCAATCACTCATCGAAGCCATCCCCAAGATCCGAGAAGTTACTTTCTGCGGTGGCGGAAATCGAGAAGGGGTTTTATTCATGAAATTGCCACTGGTCATTCGAGAGTCACATCCTGTTCCTCTCTATCCCTCTGGCGAGCTTCAATATAACCCAGATACCATGCAGGCCGTCACGGAGCTTATAATATCGGCTCTCCCATCCAATCAGCCAGTTGAGATATCAAAAGAACTGGTGCACTACCTCGCACGCAATATCTGGCAAGATGCAGGAGAAGCAGAAGATACCAACTCCTCACGCGCAATCCACGCTCCCACCTCTGGCGTTCTCGCCTGCCTCCCAGGCATCAATCATCAAACCAGAGCCATTCTCGCCCTGGCCCTCGCTGCTCGGTGGGGTTCTGATCTCGGTAGTAGTGACCTGAAGCTCCGAGATAACCTTCGCTCACTCGTTGACAATGAATTGGCATGGTGGTGTGACTATGTTGGCACGATTTGTAGGTTTCTTGGTGTCTTGATGCCGGTTTTTCCGGTGAGTAGAGAGGAGTTGGGGAAGACGGTGGTGTTTAAGGCGAGTAGTAGTCATGGCCTGGGGAAGAAGGGAAAGAAAGTTGGGATTAGACTGGGGATCAAAGCGGGGAGGGGTGCGAGGAGGGGTGTGGGGGATGGGAAGTTGGAGGATTTGTTTGGGAAGGTAGGGAAGGGTTTGGGGTTGGGGTGGAAGGTTGAGGCGGAGGTGGAGGATTTGTAAATGATGGTTGATTTTGAAGATATGAGTGGTGTGGGATTGGGAATGGAATGGTATTTGGGAATGGCAAGTAATGTTATGAATGATATGACTAGTTCTATACCCGTAGATCAATAATAGCAATGAATGATGTTCACAAATGTAAATCATCTAGAACAGCGTATCACGTACGATAGTACGGTATATCAAAACGTCCTGTCTCTTAAATTATGGTATCATTCCACCCCAAAACACTTCGATCCTGTCACATCTATCTTTCTCACTTTCAAACAACAATATTGGACAAATTCCTTTTCTTTCCCTGCTCATCCCCATTCCATTCCTTCCCATTCATTCTTCTAAAAAGCTCCAGTCATTGCAGTCCTGAATAACCCTTTTTTAGAAACAAAAGTCAATTTCAATATTCTCAGCCCCCACGGCAGTGGCGATCAGAGAATCAGTGGAGCATCACTCACTTGTATCTTGAGAACTAAAAACTGAAAATCTGACTTTCGCATCTATAAGTAGGTAAGGTATGTATGCCTATGCTGATGGAACAGCTGCAACTTTTCTCAACTTGAGTACGTTCTACCGAAATTAAAATCAACACAAAACTATAGTGTGTGCAAGCACGACCTACCTTCTCGATATCGAGTTTCCTGGAGTGCAAGTTACTAAGTGGAAAGAAGCTTAGATGAGGGGTCTACTTCTGTGGCAGGGAAGATGTATCTGTAAGCATGAATCTTGATAGTTTTCTTTATGTCAATTTTTGTTTTTAAATATCTGGTTATCGTCATTTTCTTTTTGTCGAATCCTCCCTTCTTTTCATCCCTTATTATCATATCGTTTCTTCTCCTCTCGTCATTTCTTCTTTTGTCGTCTCCTGCCTTCTCGAGTTGTCGTTCTTATTGTTCACTCTTCTAGACACACGATCACTAGTGGAAAGAGCTCAATGAGAAACTAGGTTGCATATTAGCTACTATTCTAATGAGAACCCTGGTTATTAATGCTTTAAAAGGCATCCCGCTATAAATATCACCGCTATGAAGTATTCCTCTAGCCAAGAAAAGCTCAAATCCATATCAAAAGCATTCCTCCGCAGTACCAACGCTCACTTTGGATCTAATCCCTGCTCCATCAGCAACGTTTGGATGTGCATCATTGTCTAAGGTTTGTGAGGCAGTTTCCGAAGGTGCTATCAAAATGATTGATAGAGTTTATGAACAGCAAGTATCCAGACAATTACGTGAACGGGTGACCGTATGGCTGGAATGATGATTTAAGTGATGAAATCGGTAGTAGTGAGTAAATTAGTGAGTTGGTGACGAAAGTGATGAATTTGAGGGGCTTGATTGAGGATGAAGGACTGACTGCCAAAATGAAACTGTGCCATAAGGGCCTTATATACATGTAAATCAAGAGGATTCGGCATCATCGCATTGCTGATGATCCTAATACGCCTTTTGATAGCATATACCTTGCATTTGATGCAGAACATGCTGTAAAACATGCTGATGCAAAACAGGCAAAACAGGTGGATTCTACGTGGATTCACAGGTTCAACACAATTAGAGTGTTGACCATGGGTCAGCAATGACCTGGTAGAGATGAGGGTGAAGACTTGACTTCAAATTGTTATTCATCTAATTTTGATTGTCAAACTTATCAAGTTTATCGTCTCTCCTATAGTTGTCGTCTCCTCCCTTCTCGTCACTATACTTTTCGTCATCTGTTCTCTCCTCATCATCTCTCTTTTGGAGTTGAGTAGCCTTGTTAAGGTATAGTTTAGTTATGTTATATCTCCTTAATATATGAGGTGTTGGAAGTAGCCTCTCACATAATGTATAGTAGTTAGGTTTTGCGGCTTAGTGTTTTGCAGCGTTGTCTCGAGCATTTTGTCGATGATATTCACCACTATCCTTAGCCCGGAGAACCGCCTTTTTTGCAACTTGCTTCGCATGATGCTCGTTGTCGTTGGTGGCCATTTGCTTGTAGTGGAAGTTGGACCCTCACAGAACCTGACCTATGTTCATGAGTGGTGCAATAGCTCGAAGCTCTGACCGTGGGAGGTTACCTAACCTACCTATTGATCCTAGAATACTTTCCATTTATTTCGTTTCTTGCGGCCATGACTGAGGTTGCCTAGGTTCTTCTGAAAAACGTCCTTATCAAATTAAAACTTATATCCAAAAAAGGAAAACTCATCTTCAATTTCAAAGACCCTACTTCAATTCTTCTTTAAGAATTCATTTTCAAACCTCCCCCAAGAGTAACACTACACTAAAACTTCCATTCCTTTCTCTCCCTCTCTCCTCCCTAACTTTCCCCTAAAAACATCTGAAGTATCCAAAAATAAAACCATCCCTCTAAAACATTTCCCCTTCCGCCCCTAAACGAGATCACCTCACCAAAGCAAAAGCAAAAATTATAGAATCCCCCCAAAAAATATTCAAGAGAGAAACATTTAATACATATCCAAAAAAGGCAAAAAGTGAAATACTCAATCGAGTGTTTCCAATCAGATGACCTACGCAGGGATCGAACCTGCAATCTCTTGATGGCTTGTAGGTTCAAATTGAACCCTACAATCGTAGTCAAGCGCCTTGCCATTGGGCCAGCAGGCCTGTTTTGTGATTTGATGAAGTTGGGACGGCTTATTTAAATTTGTAAAGGCAACTATAATTTGAAGGGGTGTGGGGGCTTGGCGCTCGCTTAGGGAGGGGTGATTGGTTGAAGAGTGGGCAGGCACGCCAAAGTGGGATTCAAGCATTGCGATGTGCAACCAAAATTACCTTACTTACAGATGGTTGGAGGGAAGGGCTGGAATGGTAGGTAGTTGGAACTTGGAGGAGGGTTGCGGGATTCGGAATTGGGAATTGGGAATTAGGGACAGACGAGACGAGACAGACTGGATAACGAAATTTTAGCAGGTGTTTCTTCCCATGTAGCAATGACGATCAATATTAAATCATTACGAGTTAGTTTTCTTTGAGAGGAAGCAAAAGAATAGGATGGGATGGGAAGGGAAGGGAAGGGAAGGGAAGAAAGGTCAACTAACGCATTTGTCGTGTGTTTGTCTTATGTGTTTTTGGCCTGGATTTTATTCATATATAACTTAGGTACTCACTGATGGTAGATGGACGGCAAGGATGAATGTTTGAAGGTTTGGTATAATTCAGGCTATCTCTGTGTCTCTCACGCTGTCTCTCTCTCTCTCTGTGTGTGTGTTCATCAGTCCTTGTACACATCCTAGGTGCTTGCTTCCTATTAAAATATTCCATTGCCAATGGTTGGCATCATCTGAAACTCTCGCGGCTCATTCTCTCTCTCTTTCGCGGCTCTCCCACCTTCTCTCACTTACTCACACACTTCTCCAAAGAGTCACCTCAAAGAGTACCTCCACAATCGTACATATCCCCACTCCACACCTAACCCAAAACCTTCAATCCCCCCTTCGTCTTGCTTCCTTGCTTCTGCACACCAGCACCCGTCTTATCCTTCCCATCCTTGAATTTCTTATCCCCCTTCTTATACTTGTTATTCTTGCCTCGGTTGTCTCGTGGTACGGTAGCCTTGATTTCAGTGGTACTCCTCCTAATCAACACCGGGTGACTACCAATATACTTCCCATTCATATCGCGAGCCGCCTCAAAGTACTCATCTCCATTGGTGAAACTAACAAATCCAAAACCCTTACTCTTCGTAGTACGCTTATCCCTAATGATCTTTGCCTTGTGAGCAGAAGGCCACTTGGAAAAAGCCTTCAGCAGAGCCTCATCCGTGACCTCGCCTGCCAAATTACCCACGAAAATCCGGAAATGCGAAGGATCCCACTCTAGCAGCGACGAATCCGTCCAGGTCGTTCCGCCACCGGTGCGAACAACGGTCTTGGTGTTGGTCTTGGCATCAGAGACGACGGTCGCAACGCCGGTATCGTTGTGCGCTGCGTTGGACATGGCGGCTGAAGACATGTTGTTGTCGGCTCGATTACCGCCACCTAGAGGTGCGGCATTTGCGCTAGTCGCTGCGCCGGATGTCTCGCCGATGGGATATTTTCGCACGATACCAGTGTATCCCGTACTGTTTGTTGTTGTTGTGGCAGGTGTGGCAGTGTACGCGGATTGCCATTGTGCGTAGTTGGCGGCCATGTCGGGGTCTTCTTGGTAGCCTCCTGCTCCTGTGCCCTGAGGAGGGTTTATGGGGAAGGGGTTGCGAATTTGAGGGGCGGCGCCATAGGCTGGCTCGGTATTTGGGGTGGCATATTGATTGTAGGTTGGTTGGGGCGGAGGGTATGAGGGTTGCTGGGGAGGAGCGTAGGTGTTATATGATGGTGTGTGTTGTTGTGGTTGTGGTGGTGCTACGGATCGAGGCGCGAAGCCGGTGAATGTGCTGCGAGCATTCTGAGGGAAGGCAGGTTTGAATGCAGGTTTGAAGGAAGACTGCGATGGAGGTGGGCGCGCAGGGAGGGATGGATGGGCAGAGGGCGTTGAGGTGTTGGAAGGACCTGGAGGTGGGGGATAGGACATGATGAATTGCTGGTCGATGTTTTTGTCTTTTTGAGTTTTAGACGTACCTCTTGCGCGTATCCCGAGAAGGGTTGTGACGAGCAGTAGATGCGGTCAAAAGGGGTCGCAGATGACAGCTGGTCGATGGCAGATGGAGTTGGTGTATCTTGGTGAGTTGTGCAGAGAATTTTGGTGCAGAAAGTTGAAGTCACGAAAGGTTTGATGTCGTCTTGCTTCGTCTTTGTCGCTATTCCCTGATGGAAAATGAGGCCCAAGTCATGGCGCACGAAATGTCTTGGCTTGACCCGGCGGAATCAATTCGGAGTCACGTGTAAGGAGTGAATGCAGAAGGGATCTAGCGCCTTGGCATATTCAACCACCATCCAGTCTTGGCGCTTGGTGGGGGGAGAAACTCGGAGCGTCGGAAGAAGTGGAAATGCATCTCCTGCCATGACGATGGAATGGTGGGGGGAGAGGATGGAAATGCGAGGGTGAGAGCGACAGCGGGGAGGGCGAGAAGGGGGCTTTTTCTGTGGCATTTCCATACATTTCCTGACTCCACGGAAGTCTGAATAATCAGCAAACAGTCAAACACACCCAATATCTCGCAGGCCCAATGATAGCGTGCAACGGTCAGCCGCTTGTGCTGCAAAATAATCACAAATCACTGCTTTCTCATACTCATCTCCGGCCCAAGCGAGCGATTACTTACCCATTAGCTGCCAGTAGCTGCCATTAGTTGCCCATGAGATGGCACTAGCTGCGATTATGTTGCGAGCGAGAAGCCATCGGACCCGGTGATATGCAGTTCTCTGCAGTTGTAAAACTCGTTAGATTATTATATATCGGATTATCTAAGCCTTCGATGGCTGGAAGCGGCTATTGACTGTTGTTTGGCATGGCTAATGCCCTGCAAGCTGAAACTCTTCCCGTGTGGGAGATCCAACAGAACAGAAGAGAAGAGAGATAGGGATCGGTAGGCGACAGGGATTTGGAGGGGTCAATGAGAGGGAGGGGGAGGGGGGTTGTGTTTTATTATTTTTGCGTTGTTTTGGCCACTAATCGATTAGCCCCTCAATTGATCCGACCAGCTACAAGAACCTCTTGCGCTGCCCGGTCTTCGTCGTCGACAATAAAACTCTTTTCCTCCTCCCCATCCAAATCTCTCGACCTCCTTCATCCTTCATCCCTCTCACAGCCCATTGCCCATCTGGAAAATTATATCCTCACTCTCCCACACATCTCCCAACTTACTACATCATGAGCGGACCAACGTAAGTACCCTTCTCCCATTTCCTCGAACTGCCCCTCGTCAAAACATTACCCCACCATTGCCGGTGATGCAGCAGCTGCTGCTGCAAACTTCACCCCTCCATCAACCACCACAATTTCTCCCTCCCTCTGCAGCAGCAGCAGCAAGAACAAATGTTTCTCCCATTTTCGACAAGCTGCTGCTGCTGTTGCTGGAGATGCTTCTGTCATTTGGAGATGCGTTGTCCGGCAATTCTTCCTCCTCTTCCCTCTCTTCCTGTGTGCTTCATCATTTCTTACTCTCATTCCCTCCAGCGCCCGTTTGGCTGGCATTGATATCGGAGGTGTAGCACGGGGTTTGGTGGCTTCTGCTACTCCCTCTGCCTCCTCTACACCTGCAGACACCAACAACAACTCCTCCACCTCAAATACTGACAATGCTCCCAGCGGAGATTTCGGCCTCATTGGCTTGGCCGTCATGGGCCAGAACTTGATCCTCAATGCTGCTGATCACGGTTTCAACGTTGTTGCTTTCAACCGCACAACCTCCAAGGTTGACCACTTCCTCGCCAACGAGGCCAAGGGTAAGCTTCAAATTCCTCCCCCATTACTTTGCGAGAAAGAGAGAAAGACCTTACCTCTAACATCACCATCTTCTTATAGGAAAGTCTATCATTGGTGCCAAGGATGTCAAGGACTTCGTCTCCAAGCTCAAGACCCCCCGCCGAATGATGCTTTTGGTTATGGCCGGAAAGCCTGTCGATGACTTCATCGAGACTCTCCTCGAGTCCGGTGTTGAGGAGGGTGATATCATCATTGATGGTGGTAACTCGCATTTCCCAGATACCAACCGCCGAACACAATACTTGAAGACCAAGGGAATCCGTTTCGTTGGTAGCGGTGTTTCCGGTGGTGAGGAGGGTGCCCGTTACGGTCCTTCCTTGATGCCCGGTGGAAACGAGGAGGCCTGGCCATATATCAAGGATGTTTTCCAAAGCATCGCCGCCAAGAGTGATGGAGAGCCATGCTGCGAATGGGTCGGTGATGAGGGTGCTGGTCACTACGTCAAGATGGTCCACAACGGTATTGAGTACGGTGACATGCAATTGATTTGCGAGGTGAGTTTTCCACATTCCCTTTTATTTGGGGATCACTCCCGCTAATGATGGTAGGCCTACGATATCATGAAGCGCGGTCTTGGAATGAAGAACAAGGAAATTGGCGATGTCTTCACCAAGTGGAACAAGGGTGTTCTCGACTCCTTCTTGATCGAAATTACCCGTGATATCATGTACTTCAACGATGAGGACGGAACTCCTCTTCTCGAGAAGATCTTGGATTCCGCTGGACAAAAGGGTACCGGAAAGTGGACTGCCATCAACGCTCTCGACCTCGGAATGCCAGTTACTTTGATTGCCGAGTCTGTCTTGGCCCGTTGTCTCTCTTCCCTCAAGACTGAGCGTACCAAGGCCTCCACTCTTCTCAACTACGTCTCCCGCTCAACCGAATTCACCGGCGACAAGGAACAATTCCTCGAGGATCTCGAACAGGCTCTTTACGCCTCCAAGATCATCTCGTATGCTCAAGGTTTCATGTTGATGCAAGAGGTGCGTACACCCAACCGAATTCCATACGTATTACTAACTTCGTTTTAGGCTGCCAAGGAATACAAGTGGAAGCTCAACAAGCCATCCATTGCCCTCATGTGGCGTGGAGGATGCATTATCCGATCCGTCTTCTTGAAGGATATCACCCACGCTTACCGCAACAACCCAGACCTCGAGAATCTCCTCTTCGACGACTTCTTCAACAAGGCTATCCACAAGGCTCAGCCAGGATGGAGAGATGTTGTCGGCAAGGCCGCCGCTCTTGGTATCCCAACCCCATCTTTCTCCACTGCCCTTAACTGGTTCGATGGTTACCGCACCGAGGACCTCCCAGCCAACCTCCTCCAAGCTCAACGTGATTACTTTGGTGCACACACCTTCCACATCAAGCCCAAGTTTGCCAACGAGAAGTACAAGGAGGGTGAGAACATTCACGTCAACTGGACCGGTCGTGGTGGAAATGTTTCAGCCTCAACATACCAAGCATAGGTTGATGATGGTTGTTGGTGGTGTTGGTGGGTAGGAAGTTAGATAATGGAATGAGGGTGTATTCAGAAAATATCGAATAACGACGAAACAAAATGAATGATCTTACTTGAACTGATTTCATGAGAAATACGTGGTCATGTGATGTGCAGGTCAAATTTCACCTTTTTTGGTTTTCGCATATTGCTAGTGCAATTTCTCTCTCTTGCCAGTTGTCAATTTGATTAATCATCCTGCATGCAATACTTTTCATGAACACTACTTACTCGAGTTGGGTGCAAGTCAACTTTCACCTCTTCAGCTCTCGCATATTCTCACTGCCAGATTCTCGCTTATTTTCTATCTATTGTCAAGTGTCAACAATTCAATTTCAACAACAGAAATACTATATTGATTACTCGCCTTGCTTCACAATGTCATCAAGCTTTCTTCCAACTCAGCCCAAATTTTCCTTTCCTCTTGTGTAAGTGGTTGTATGCAAGCTCAACTTTCACCTTTTCAGTTATCCCAAATGACCAACTATTATTGTTGCTGCAATTTTTCTCGCTTATTGTCAAGTAGTGACAATATAAGTGTAACAATACTATCAAACAATCTCAACTCTTCACGCGCCCAAAATGCCTTTCTATTGTCACGAAAAAAGAGGAAGTATATATCTTCCTCCACTCTCCCTGTCCCTCTCTTCTTTTCTTCTTTTTCTCTCTTTCTTCTTCAGCAACAAAAACAAGAACAAGAACAAGAACAAGAACAAGAACAAGAACAAGAACAACAGCAGCAACAACAACAATTCAATCCAATCTAATCATTCCTTCCAGCCAACTTCTTTTGTTCTCTTTCTCACTCTCTCTTTCTCTAATCGATCGATCAATCAATCAATCAATCAATCAAATCGGCAACGTCGATCCCATCGGGAAAGAACAATCCCAGCTTCACATAAGATGAAACGCATGCTTGAGAAGTTGGTCGCGGCTAAGCGTGTTTCGGCCGCCGCTGCTGCTGCTGCTTCGGCTGCTGCTTCTTTGGCTTCTTCTTCTTCTTCTTCTTCTTCATCCCTTCCTCCTCCACAATCTTATTCTGCTGCTTCTCCTCCTCCTTCTCCTCCTTATTCTCCTCCGCCTGCTGTTTCTCCTCCTTACTCTCCTCCTCCTGTTGTTGCTGCTTCTTTTTCTCCTTCTTCTTCTCCAACTGCTGCTTCTTCTTCTTCTTCTTCTTCCAACACCACCACCACCACTGCGCCTTCCTCCTCCTCGTTGGCCACTACCACCACCAACAATACGCCTTCTTCCTCCTCCTCTCCCATCAACACCAACACCACCACCACTACGTCTTCTTCTTCCTCTTCCTCTACCTCTTCCTCTTCCTCGGCACCTACCACTGCAACACCAGGAGCAGCAATAACACCACCAACCATCACCACTTCCTCTTCCACCACCACCTCCCCCTTCTCAGTCCCAAACTCATCAACCGCTCCCGGCTCAGCATTCGCATTCAACCCCCCTACACACCATCCTACACGGAAGAAGAGCTGGACGAGGAAGCCTTTGACGCAGATCTAAACTATACGGATGCTGTTCTTGATTGGGAAGTTGAGCAGCGCGCGCGATTGGCGGAGGGGAGCATGGATTGGTTGTTGGATGGGGAGTATTTGCTCGGAGAAGAGCTGTTGTGTGATTGTCGTCTTTGAGTGGGGAGAGACTTGAGTAAGTACAATTGCTTTTTGTTTTCTTGTTTCTAGGTTTCGTTTTTTTTTGGTTTTGGGCGGAGTTTTGATTTCTATCCCTATTTCTCTTTTGTCTTTAGGCGGTCTACTTTTGGAAGGTTTTCTTGGAGAGAGTTTTTGGGAAGGTTGTATATCATTAAAAGTCAAATCTGGTTATAAGCATACTGGTTCTACGGTTCTACTTTTGGTGGAGGGGGAAGGGGAAAGGAGGGGTTTTACTTTCTTGTTGTTCTTGTTCTTTTTGGGGGTCTTTGGAAGTTTTCTTGGAGGGTGCTATTTGAAGGGCGTTTATCATACAGTCAAAATTGGTATAAGCATACTGGTTGCGGGCATACAGAGGTTTCTGCTGGATAACATCCTTTCAGAATCTAGCCCGAAGCGGCACAAGGTTAGTCAAATGGAAGCTTCTATAATTCTACCTGAGATGGATTATAACCATTGTTCCACATTTCGTGGCCTGCCTCGTATATCTGTCAACAAGTTTGACAGTAAATGCCAGTTTGTGTTTCTTTCTTGTTTTTGAGGTTTTGCTTTCCTATTATTTTTTCTTGGCGCTGGAGCCTTTTGATGGAAGATATCGTCGAGAAGGCATCCCTGATCCTTGATTATTTTGTTATCTTCCATAGGATATTTTCAATGTCCATGATATGAACATTGTTAGTTGATGGTGAGGTATGTATCGCTGGTATAAGAAGGAAACAGAGAGATAGTATTTGGTCTTCCGAGTCTTTTCGGCCTCATTGCGTGGTTGTTCAGCGAGAACATACCTAGCAAAATAGAGTGCCGTGGTGAAGATGAGAACAAATGTAGTGGCAGAAGCCCGACACAAATAAATTGATGTAAAACACGCCAAACCAAGTGGATTGCACAGTTCAAGACGTTTTTGGGACGGTATTTATCATAAGAAAATAGAAAGTTCTTCGCCTCCATGGCAGTGGCCCTCGGAGAGCCCCCGGAGGAATTTAGACACTCCTAAATGACAAGCGTTTCTTCTCGTGTTCTTTACAGCAAGACTTGCTGCTATGACCCAAGTTATTATTGAAGTTCATGTGGACGTTGGCTGACTTGGGGTGTGAATTGTGTAGAAGTTGAGTTGAGTCACGTGCAAGGCTTTCTAAAATGGTTTAGCGCTGGTCGCGACCTGAGGAAACGCGACCTCTGTCAGATTTCAACGAATTTCCATCGATTCAGTATCAACCATCCGGACCATCAAATCAATTTCTCGTCATCAACCCATCGCATCGGCGCGAAGATGAACGACCCAAGTCAAGGCATTCAGCGTGAGCTGGTAGGTTCCAATGCGCCCTTTGCCGTACAGCTTCCAATGGCTAATAAATGAATGCGACAACAGCAAGCACACGTCCATCTCCTTTCCACCTATCGATTCCCACAACTCCCAGCTCTCCACGCCGACAAAGTGGCAGAATGGCTTCTCGGTGCTCCGAAGATCACGCGCGATACTGCTCCTTTCTACTGGACATACCTGGATAGGCCAGTGGATGGAACGGTTCTTCTTGTTTGGCAATCACCCTCCCTTGGTGCAGAGTTCCCCAGTGATGGATATATTTGGGCGCCGAATGAGACTGCTTTTCAATTGGACGTTGGTGGATATGTATGTAGTTCTAGAGTTCCTTTCGCTTTCATGTTTCAATGTTTTCATTCCCAGTTTCAATTCAAAAACTCATGCCTGCCAGGTTCTGGAAATGTACCACCAGAAAATCGGTTTCTCCCCCGGTGAAGCTCTAGCGACACACACCCGTCGACGATACCGTCTCCATCCTTCACGAAACCCAAATCACCAAGGGCCCAATCCCGATCCATGTCTTTGGATTGTCCATTACTCTCAAGCCGAGCCCGCGGATCGTGTTCCCGCCAACATCATCCCTATCGATATGCGCATCACCCAAACGATGAACGTTCGTCAACATCTCCATGCACAGGGCCAGATTGTGCAGAAGGATTTCATGCTTCACGATCGCACAAATTGGCCATCTATCGCATTTCCTCGTGGCCGTCCGCAGGGCCAGCAGCCAATGTATGGTGGTAATGCGCCACCTGCGAGGGTACCTCAAGCTATGGCATATCCTCCTCAGCAGCCGCCGCCCCCACAGCAACAACAAGGCCCACCTGCTAAACGAGCGCGTCCGAATGCTAGTGCCGCTGCTGCCTCTGTCAATAATCCAGCCGCTCTTCTTGAAATTGATGATGAGGAAGATACCTCCCGCGGCGACCTTTTCGATCATGTCACTCCTCGCGAAATTAGTGTTGCGCGGTACAAGCAAAATCACGAATGGATGGAGGAGATTCTGTCGTCCCCATACGCCATGAATCAAATCATTCCCGCTGATCTCGGCCTTGGTGTGCGTGGTGAACTGGCGGATCTTACCGCAGACATCTTCGATGCGCCGTTTGAGGTCGACAAAGATGCTGGAAAGCTCGCCTATGTCGGACGCTTGGATGCTGGAAAGGCAGACCAATTCCGCCAGAGAACCACGGAGCGCATCGCCAAAGAGAAAAAGGAGATTGAACGACTCAAGGCAAAGCACGCCAAACGAATGGCCAGATTCCGCAAAGGTGATGTGCTTAGTGTGGCAGAAAAAGAATTGCGAACTGCCGTCAGCAACCCAGAAGATACCGGACCTGAATACTGGCGACTTGAAGGACGAACCGAGGAAGATGACAAGGACGACGACCTGGCCGTCAAAGCAACCCCGGCCAAAGTTTCTGACATCGTTGCCAAAGTCGAAGCTTCCGTCGGACGACACGCGAGACAAGTCGAAGAACTCGTGCGCATTCAAGCAGGTGGTTACGAAGAAGCCCCCACAGCACCAAGTCCACAAGCCATTGCACCAACGGCTCGAGTTAGTCCACCAGGTTCAAATAACGGCTCAAGTCACAGTGGTGTTATGATTGGAGACGCAGATATGGAAATGGGCAATTCAGCTGCGGGACTCCTTGACCAGTTCCATACCGGATTATCTTCCAACGCTACGCCAGCGAGTACGAATTTCCCTACTCCACAAGCACAGCTACATTCAGCTGCTGGGACACCAGGTGCGAACGTTCCTTCACCGGCAGCTGTGCAACAACAACCTCCGGCACAAGGACAAGCCAGCACGCTCGGAAATCAAAATCAAACTGCAGAGGGCGATTGGGTCGTCGTTCCCCCCGGTGGTCGATCGCCTACTAGTACTTCTCCAAACACAGCTGCCCCCACCACAAACACACCATCTACCTCTACCATCACATCCAATCAAAATCCACAACCAACAATCCAAGAACCCGCCGCAATACAAACCCCACAACAACAAGCAACTCCCCAAGCACAACCAACAGCTTCGACAACAAACACATCCACCCCTCTCGCCGATTTTCACACCTCGCCGAATGATTTCGCGGACCTGGGCGATTTGGAGGGGGCGGGTGGATATGCGGATGAGCTTGAGGTTGCGGATTTCGGGGATGCTGATGCTGATGCTGAAAGGGTGTTGGGCGGTGGTGAGGGGGAAACGGGTGGAAGTGCCGGCAATGGCAATGGTAATGGTGGATTGGGAAGTGATGGGAATGGAAATGGAAATGGCCATGGAGGGTTAGGCGGACTTCATGATGTTGATGATAATGATACCGGGTTGGATGGTGATGGTGATGAAGGGATGGGCATGGGCATGGATGAGAGTGCTTTTGGTGATGCGTTTCACGGTGTTGTAAGTGCGGATGGGGGCATGATGGGGAGGGTGATGGGTTGTAAAGATTGTAGAATTGTAAAAAACTGAAGGGAGAAAAAAGCTGGTGTGTGTGTGTGTGAGTGGTGAAATTGGGAGGGGAGGCATGGATGAGTTGTATTTGTTGAATTTTGTATGTTGTACGTTTTGTAGTTGGGGGGTTTGACATCAAGAGAAGAGAACACGAGAGAAGGGGTTGAAGGAATAAGGAAATAGATGAATTGTCTATCTGCTAGAGCCCTACTACAGCCAAGGCATGTGGTTGCAATTGAATCATTATCTCTTAAACTCGATACTAGGTAAGATACTTGAATTGTAGTTTATCGAATTTTTGATATTTTTTCAATACTAAATAAATATTTATAGAATGGGAAATCTCACTGTTGCAGCGGCTGAATGACTATGTTAGAGACGAAGAGTGCATACTAATGCCAAAGATTTATACGTAAGTCTTACATGGAACCCACGGCCCAGGCGAAAGCTTTTCAGTTTTTCTACGCTAATCACCACAGCTGCCGGCTATTTCGTATCACCTCTCTCTTCATAAGCGGATACAAATACACACCATCTACAAAGCTGCGTCCGGTTCATATTTCGTGGGAAAAGTGTTGCCTCTTTGTTCCCACTCATCTTAAGACACAACTCAAGTTCTCGAACTGCGAACCCGTGTTCAGAAGAAGGGGCCTAGCTGCCCATAATCACGGTCAGCCCGGGTGAATATTATTCGACGGTGAGAGAGATGTTGATGATGCGAAGAGGGGATAGAGATTCAACAATAAAACTTAAAAAAGAAGAAGAAAAGAAAAGAAAAAGATCAGAAAAGAACCTGACGTCAAGTAACAAAAGTATAAAAAACAGTAAAAATTCTCATGCCAGGCAAGTTTTCTCTACTCGTGTCCTCCTCTTTCCCCTCTCATGGCGGACCTGCTTTGACTTTCCTGGCTGTGGTCCCAAGAACAAGCTTCTCCCTTCTTATTCTTATGTGTTGCTGGAAAGGTTTCTCGTATCATATGTTGACATCTTTCATGAAATATTCCATCTTTTATAGCCCTCTCTATCTGTTGCACAGTTGAACCCAAACGCATACAAATCGCTAATGTAGTGATGAATGAGTGTGATGGTCATTTCACTTTGTGAGTGAGTTGCAGCAGGTTAGCTGACAGCTAGAGATTGAGTTGATATGGGGAGGATTTGTTTGTGTTTTAGGTTTTGAGTAGTCCAATCTAAATTTGACTGAGTGAGGGTGAGGTTGTGGTCATGGGTGGTGGCTCATCAACATCGTTTGGATTCTGGAGATCTCTTCACTTTACTCTCCTACCATCCTACCGTCCTACCGTCCTACCATCCTCCGAACCAGCAAAAATTCTCTTAGAAATATGTCTATAAAAGCACCCTTCCCCCTCCATCTTTGAGATTTTCTTTTCCTCATCACATCCAACTTCGTTTGTTTCCCTCAACAAACCTGGTCGCCGTCCCAGTCGTTCCAGCCGAACGCGCTCCTGGTGTTCTTGTTTCCCATGATTTCCTGTTTTGCCGTCATGAGAGAGGGAGGGATGTGATGAGATGGGATTACAAGAGATTACACGAGAGAGATAGAAAAAGATGATTTACAAAACTAGATGAGAAGCAAAGACTTCCCCGCGTTCTTGAATTCTTTTGTTTGTTGTTGTTTTTTCCACTGTCGAAATACCTTTACATTGTCAACATCTCCTTCACTCTCGAATAATCCACATACTGACTGAAGTACACTCTTTCATATTTCGATTTAGGTTTCTTTCAGCAATTAAATGACTTGGAATCACTGCGTGATCAAAAAGAACGTAGATTATTCTCGGCCATTTCTGATCGTATGAAAAATGTTGGTCGGCTGGTTGGGCGGCGGTTGCTGCTCTGGAGCCATGAACTTTCAGACAAGTACTCTGGAGGGAGGTCAAATTTATCTAAAGCTCGTTCGCGCCATAGTATGCAGATCTCGTGGAATTGTTGATAAGGAGGATGAATTTATAGATATATTTGTAAGGTAGATTATTGATTGGTTGGTTGATGGGTTAGCAGGACCGTGATAGCAAGGAGAGATACCCAAAAAAATCACTCACTTTTCCCAAATGAAGTGAAAAATGTAACTGTGAAATGCGAGTGCAATTAGGAATGTTAAAATATGCTTCAAACCAAATAGAATAGTTGTATTGATGAGCTCCAAGGAAGTGATTACCGCCCCGTGAAGTCAACTGGCTAGTCTACAACCAACTTGCAACACCGACCGAACAACTATCCAAAACCATACCACTCTTTCCAAAACGGCGATTAGTCCAAGTTAACCTCACATGCCTCACAACTCTCACCACAGACAAGTGAAACTTCATCAAGAGTGGAAAATTCAGCGATCTGTTGAAAATGCAACTATCCAAGAAGAGCTATCTTGCAAAAAGCAGAAGTTACCGTAATGGAAAGCCGAAGAGCAAAACCCTCGCAAACTTCAATCATCAAATCAATCACTAAAATCTCACAGCTCTCCGCGAACTCTGGAATATGACGTGATTGAACCTGAATCGTGCATACTGGAATGGTGGAATGATGCTGCTGAATGTTAAACTCAATGGAGGATGTCAAAATCGGGGTATCAAAGCAACCAAGTCAACCAACTGATTATTCCTGATCATTCATATTAAACGCAAAAAGCGCTACCACTACTCCCAGTCGAGTGAGTCCCTGGACCTTACCAAAGAAAAACTGGCAGAACTAGCGATGGGGTTGTTTGTTGCTTGTTTGAGTTGCATGGGTTGGGTGGGTTAGTATTTCGATGTTGCAGAAAAGAAGGACGAGGAATGAATCATTTATTGTGGAGAAGAGAAAAGTCTTTTTGTGAAACATTGACAGAGTTGAGAGAGAGAGCAAGAGATGGAAGTCTTTTGTGTGACAGCGGTGCAGGATTTCACAGGAACATGTAAGTTGGCGAAGGAGTTCAGAGTAACACAATATGAACCAAGCATAGAGTTGGGAAAGGTAATTCTATTCTTCACGAAAGTTGTAGTGGCAGCAAACCAAACTTCAACAGCGTAATGGTGTAGATTAACCCACCAGAAACCAGCTTTCTCGCCGTATATCTTCGCCTCCGACACACAACACTTCGGCCAGGGTTGCAATTACTTTGCTTCATAATTCATCTGAATGAATGCAAGTTAGGTGTTAAGTGCTCCTTCTGTACTTACCCCGGACCCTAAATTGCTCCTGTCTTGCTGCCCATGACACATCGACTGACATCAATTTTGGAGAAAACGAAGGGTGAGAAATAAAAGTCTAGTCTTAGGAAAGAGAAAGAAAAGGCTACAAAATGAAACATCTTGACGCCCTTTCTGTCGAGTCATTTCACTACATAAATAGGACTTTTTGATTGCAAGACAGATGCTCAATCATAGCAAAGACCTGAATGGATTCTGCCTCACACATTCAAGCCAAAGTGGGATTTGGACAACCTGTGGCTTAGGGAAATGAACCCATCGAGCACCCACAGGAAAAGCTGCAGGCTGATACTTATCGTTTGTTGGAGTAGGTTATCCTGGACCATGAGAAGATTAATTGAGGGAGTGAACCAAAAGGATCGATGGAAGTTTTATGTATGACAGCAGTGCATGATTCATTCGACAGTACCATTTAAGCCGGCAAATAATTAAGCACACAACAAAAACACAAACAGAGACAGAATGCCCTGGCTCTCAATTGTAAATGTAATTTCTCAATAGTAACGAGAAGAGCTGTGAAAATGAATTAGCAATGAGTATTGATCAATTCAAACGCAAAAGACAACTACTCACTTGCCGTGGCGTCGTTACCGCCATTATGCAACCTTTCACCAGTTTCTTTTCGAATATTTGTTCAACCAATAATTGTGGACTAGGTTTCTTTGTTGCTCTCTGTATTATTCCACTAATCAGGAATTTATATTCATTTCCTTTCAATACCGCCCAACCGACCGACCAACTCTCGATCGAAGCGAATACTTCTCAGCTTCCTCCACGCCCCCTTCAAGTGAACTCAGTTCAGCCTTGTGCAGTGAGCGGAGTGATTGAATTGAGTGTATTTGAATAACAAAACCCAATGTAAACCAGAGTCGATCAATCTAGATTGATAAATAAGTTAAATTAGTAGCAGAGAACAGAAAAGCGTGCTAAGTTTATTTGAAGTTATGGACCCCACCCCGCTAGTTCAGATTCAAGATCAGTTTCAAGATCAAACTTAAGAACAACACAGAATCAAATCTAAAGTCAACTATAAATAATGTTCTTAAACGCACTTCTTTTCTTGTCTTTTCAGTTGATAGCGGCGTCACCACAAATAGAAAAAAAAGTGAAGAAAAGAACTCACCATTTTCGTCTTTATAACTCCTACCATAATTCATAAAACAATCAGTCAATCAATCTATCGATCAATCTATCAATCAAACAAGCAAGCAAGTAGTTTTTTGTAAAACACAGAGTTTCTAGAGCTTATGTGTGGTGGGGTAATAATCTCTCTCTCTCTCTCTCCTTTCCTCCCCATACCCCACTAAATCAAACATACACATACACATACACAAAAACACTCTGACTTCATGGACTGTAAACTTCCGCACTCCAACTTCCACACACTCCAACATTGCACACACCAGAAGTCAGCAGCCATCAACCCTACTAAACATAACCCTTCAAAGCTCACAAAATCACAACCTCACAAAATCACGATTCAGTTCCTCGAAACCCCCCCCCCCACCCAACTTGACTTAACAAACGTCTTCACAAGAACAAAGATTGATTTTTTCTTTTTTTTCTCAATTTTGAATTTTTAAATAATTCCTCACTTAACTGCCTAATATACAGCTTAAAAAAGTAAGGTGAAAAAGCAAAGGTTCCCCGGCACTGTACTGTAGAACCGAAGACGAAAGCAAAGCTCGCTCATGATCATCATCATCATCATCATCTCGTGCAACGCCCCTCCATCAGCCAGCCATCTCGCGCTTAAAGACAATATAGACATATTTTTCCTCTTCTTCTTGCTTCTTCTTCTTTATAGACACCCCAGCCCCACCACCCATAAATCCCCAATAGTTCATCTACCCGCTCCCAAAAACCTGTTTTTATTTTCCTCCCCTAATAATGATAATTTGATTACTTGCTCTAGCACATTTCTTCCTCATCTCATCTCATTCTCCATGTCTACTGGACTAACGCTTACTTTCCCTGATCATTCAACTCACGATCCAAATTGAACGCGGCCGAGATCAGCGCCAAGTGACTGAAAGCCTGTGGGGTATTGCCCAACTGCTCACCACTGCCCGCAATCTCTTCAGAGAACATAGACAAGTGGTTACCAAAACCCATCATGTTCTCGAACACACCGACTGCACGGGAGAGATACTTGGGGTCATATTTGGCAGCGCGAGTGAGAGCTTCGACGAGCCAGAATGTGCACATACTGAAGGCGCCTTCACGACCACCGACACCTAGGAAGGGTTAGTGAGCTAACATTTGATAAGACTTGGAAAGGGGAATGGCGTACCATCGTGAGAGAGTTCGGTGTTGTAGCGATAGACCAAGCCAGTCGATGTCAAACCTCCCTTCTCTGGTGTGAGGAGGATACGATCCATGGTTCGAAGGAAGCGAGGATCATTTGGGGAGATGAAGAACACAAGAGGGGCAATGAGGATAGAGGAGTCGAGAAGATCACCACTCTCATAGCTCTGTACGAAACATCCACTTTCCTTGTTGTAACCTGTGGTCTTGTCAGTCATCTCAGCATACAAAAGAGCCATTGGCAGCATACCCTTCTCCATAACTTCCTCATACAACTCATCTCGAATGGCAAGCCATTTGGCGCGATTTGGGCAAGGAAGATTTCGCTTGTCGGCGAGACGAAGACCTCGATCAAATGCAACCCAAAGCATGACTTTGGAATACACAAAGTTTTGCTTCTTATTTCGAACCTCCCAAATCGACATGTCAGGATCTGGAAGAAGTTAGCGTCTCATAATCATCCCTCGCCATGTTTGAGCTTACCCTTATAGATGGTCATCACGTAGTCTAGCATCTTTCGGACGGCGCACCATTGATCCCACGTGACCGGCTTGCCAAACTTGTTGTACAGGTAGATGCCGTCCATAAGCTCACCGTAAATGTCGAACTGTTGATGGAATGCGGCTTCGTTTCCGATACGGACTGGCTTACTGTTCTTGTAGCCAGAGAGATGGCTGTCCATTGTTAGCAATTGTCAAATTAACAATTTGACCTCACTTACTCCAATTCAATCTCAGGAATCTCGGTCTCGCCGTGAATCGTGAACATGATGGGCAGAGCACCATCTGGTCCAAGCGATTTCTGGAATCGTTCACTGATGAATTCCATGTACGCATTTGCCTCTTCCTTGAAGCCCATTCTCAACAAGATGTAAATGGTGAAACTAGAGTCTCGAACCCAGCAATAGCGATAGTCCCAGTTTCTGATAGGCATTAGCTTTTCGCACATCACCAGGAAATAGATTGGGCATACCTAGTTCCTCCAACATCTTCGGGGACAGAGAATGTTGGGGCAGCAACAATGGCACCAGTTGGCTCAAAAGTCAGAAGCTTGAGAATCAACAAACTTCTCGACACAACCTCTCTCCAGCGTCCCTTGTACTTGCTCTTACCAATCCACTTCGCCCAGAAGCTCTGTGTGCTAAATTGTTGGCGATCGATGTCTGTGGAAGTGACTTCGGGTGTAACGTGGTTAGGGATGTCCTCTCTCAAGATGAATGAGACTGCCTGCCCATCCAATAGACGGATATGAGCAACCACGCCCTCACTCAACAGGCCTTCCTTTCTGACTTTTTCAAACTTGACGATCGGAGGATTGTCCGCATCTTCTCCCTTATCGATTGTGACATCTAGCTGAAGCTTCAAGTTTTTGCTGGTGAAAGTGACAGTCTTGCTTTGCAGGCATCCGACTGGGTGATCCGGGAGAAGGATATCGACCTCATGTGTATCGCGAGCATAATTGAAAGCGGGGAAGAGTTCAACTTCTGGGTAGAGTTAGATTCTACACGCATGTATTGTGTAGAAAATAGAGTGACTTACCAAGATCAACCACTCCACGCGTGCATATAACTCTTCGCACAAGCCATTTCTTCAACTCTTCTTGGACCTTGATCGACTCGCGGAACGGCATGTGCTTGGGGGTTTGGGCAACGGCTTCAGATAAAGCTGGACGAGGAAAGAAGTCAACGATATCTACACTGCCAGGGTCGCGTATGTATCGAGTCACGAGGATGTTCGAATTCGACAGGTATTGCTGCTTTGTAGTGACGTTGGTTGCTGTTGCCGGTGGTGCAATGCTGAACCATCCGCCTTTGTCTTTGTCGAGCAGTCTGCAGAAGATGGAGGGAGAATCGAAGTAAGGCCTGCATGGAAGAAAGAATTAGCGACAAAGTCAGTGAAATTGAAGACAAAGATCGGCGCGATGGGGGTTTAAAGTACGTACCAGCACATGAAGTCAACACTGCCATCAACACTGACGAGAGCGCAAGTCTGCATGTTTCCAATCAAGCCATAGTCTTCAATGGGCAGGTAACCGGTCGCCTGTCTGCGACTGGCCTGAACCTGCATGCCCGAGGGAGTCGCCATCATGAATGGTGCAGGAGAAGCCTTTTGAAACATTATTAGTGTGTGAGTGCAGGTAGGTAGGTGAAAGAAAGGACGACGATTGAAATGGAGAGTTTGGTACAGTGTCGCCCTTCAACTGAAAGGGCAATACCGGACTGAGTCTGCCGGTCGGGTAGAAGGTAAGGAGACTTTGAAGTCGAGATTAAAGAAGGAGGAGGGAGATCGGTTGTAAAAAGTTGAAGTGAGCTACGCGTTCGGGGGTTAAATAATTACCTTGTTGTTACTGTCGTCGTTGTTGTCGTTGTCGTCGTTATTGGAAGGACAATCGCGTAAGTTGGTCAATTGGGGAGAGAAGGCGAGGTGAGAAGGTGAGGTGAGAAGGAGGAAGGGGAGGGAAGATAAAGAAGGAAGAGGAGGTGTGAATAAGTAAAGAGAGTTGCCCGAGGTGCCCTTTAGCTTTGGGTGGGCAAAGGAGCAGCAAGGTGAAAGAGTGGTAAGGTAAGGTAAGGTAAGCTCAGGTACAGGAGCTAGCTGTGTGTGTGGTGACGAGTTTGATGGATAATCAGCGGGGTAGTGGAGAGGAAAGAAGAAGAGGTAAACAACAACTTAGTTAGTGATCAGCTCTGCATCCTCCTCCTCCACTTCCACCTCCACCTATTTATACTATATTTATGGCTATACGGGCTTAACAGATCTCACGATGCCTGTTCGCTCAATGCCAATCGGAGTTACAAGAACAATGCAGCTGCTGGCATCGCATCCCATTAGAGGAAGCTTTCTTTTCCAGCTCTTCCATTTTACTTGGGTTACTGCCTTAACCCCGCGTTCTCATCCGCTGAAATAGGGAGGCGGTGGAGAGGTCCCATGCTGTGGTGGAAGCTGGAACTGGAGCTGAATGGACAGCGAGGAGATGCACCAAAAACACCGCAGCCATCTCCAAAAAAAACGAAAAGCCTTCGTGGGGGAGACCAAGGAGGACCAAGCCGATGCGGAAGAAATCTTTCATCTCTTGTGACATTTGTGAGATTATTGTTGTGTCTCGTGGTTGGACAATCAACTGTCCTGGCTCCCCGTTGTGTAACGGGAGTGATCAACATTGGTCCAAAGGAGCAGCCGGACTCGCTCACTCAGCAAGTCGCGCGCGTGGGTCGGACACGATGTTTCGGTGGACGAGCGAGCCATCAAAGTACAGTAGCAGTTAGTAGTAGTAGCAGCTCCAGTAATAATCTGCATTATTCATCCATCTAGAGTAGGAAGATGCAAGGAACCTTCGGACTCGGGATGGAGATACTGGATGCGTGGGAGCTTGCCGTTCTTGCGGGAGGCCGAAGCGAATGTAAATAAACAAACAAACTCACAGAGCAACTTTATAGTGGATAGAGCCCGAGTAGCGCAAAGGATGATTATTAGTGATTTTGTTACTACTTGGTTCTTTAGTTCCGTTTTACGTTGAGCCACTATATTCAAAACCTTTGGGATTATTTTGTTCAAGCCACAGTATGCTGGAAGTCCGGTGAGCTCGCAAAGGCTTATTTTAGTCCTCCGGACCAGAAAGGTCGGCATCTGGAAGTGCCAAGACCGATGTTCCATCCAGCTCGCCGCAGAACAACGTCAACAATGAAGATCCTCCATCTGACACCTCAGTTGATCAGAAGTAAGCTCACAAACAATTGCTTGCATCCTCACACATTCGAGCGATATTATCCCCCAAAAACACAACATCCTCTTCCGCCCTCCACACCGCATCGCACACCACCTCCTCGGCATCTCTACTGTGGCTTCCCCTGATTCAAGACTGGCGTCTTGAGACACTCTCGTCACATGCAGCCCCTTGTCTAGCAGAAACTCTGTACTGATGTAAACTATGGGGAACTTGAAAACAGATGGAGATGATGGAGCTGCTCCAACAGCTTCAACCTCCCAGTCATCATCTCCAATACCCGGCCCCGAATCAACGCGCCCCAACGAAGACCTCATCCAGGACCCCGATACAGCCATTGCTGCGCTGACAGCAGACGGGAAGATGGATGGACAGAGGCGGCGGACAAACAGCTTGATGAAATCGCTGGATTCGTCTCAGAAAGGGAGATCGCCCGATAGAAGGAATAGCCTGGGTTTGGAGGGTCATGAGGATTCCAAGTTGCATACGAGCAAGGACGGAGAGGACGACGATATGAGCAGCAGCGAGGATTTCGAGTTGGACGAACTGAGCGATGATGAATTACAAGACGATGAAGAGACCGGTCTGACGGGCAAGGACAGAGGAAAACGGCGGAGACGGAAGGAATCCAATACTCTACTTGACCACAGAATAGCGGGAGCAGAGATGGTTACAGCAGAGGAGAAGAAGGAGGCTGATGGACACGTACTGAAGGACATGCTAATCAACGGCATCTTGATCGGACTGTGGTATATATTCTCGTTGTCGATATCCCTCGTATGTCTCACCAATTTCCAATCCAATCCTATAGCTAATAAACCCCAGTACAACAAATGGATGTTCTCACCCGAGCATCTCGATTTCCATTTCCCTCTCTTCACAACCTCCGGACACATGGTGGTCCAATTTACCCTCTCATCACTTGTTCTACTATGTCTCCCCCAATTCCGACCTCGATACGACTCCATTACCAATCCTCACAACGATCAATCTGAAGATGTAGATCCCGCGCAACACAAACTGGAGAGCAAGAAACCCTTGATGTCGAAACTCTTCTATTTTACAAGAATCGGTCCTTGCGGAATGGCCACTGGATTGGATATCGGTTTAGGAAACATGTCCCTGAAATACATCTCCCTCACATTCTACAGTATGTCATATCCCTCTTTTCCCACCCTATTTTTGTATCTTCATAAATACACAACTAACTCTCCCCTCCTCATTTAGCAATGTGTAAATCCTCCTCCCTCGCCTTCGTCCTCCTCTTCGCCTTCGCCTTCCGCCTCGAAATCCCCTCCTGGCGTCTCGTAGCCATCATAGCCACCATGACCGGCGGCGTAATAATGATGGTCGCAGGTGAAGTATCCTTCTCAACACTCGGTTTCATCCTTGTCATCTCCGCCGCCTTCTTCTCCGGCTTCCGCTGGGGTCTAACTCAAATCCTCCTCCTTCGCAACCCAGCCACTTCAAACCCCTTCTCCTCAATCTTCTACCTAGCACCCGTCATGTTCGTCAGCCTTTTCACAATCGCCATCCCCGTCGAAGGATTTTCCGGTCTCTTCGCCGGTCTAGAAACGCTCGTTGAAAAGAAAGGCCCTGTTCTCGGCCCCTCATCTTACTCTTCCCCGGTGTAATCGCCTTCCTAATGACCGCATCCGAATTCGCCCTTCTCCAACGAACATCCGTCGTCACTCTCTCCATCGCCGGTATCTTCAAAGAGGTCGTCACCATCTCCGCCGCCGGCATCGTCTTCGGCGACGCGCTAACACCAATCAACATATCCGGTTTGTTCGTCACTATTGGTGCTATTGCGGCTTATAATTGGATTAAGATCAAGAAGATGAGAGAGGAGGCTTTGAGGGATGTTTTGGAGCAGCATGGGAGAGATGGGGATGAGGAAGAGAGTGATAGTGGAGAGGAAGAGGACTGGAATACTCCTGAGAGTACTTACGTTACTGCTGATGGCGATATTATGCCTGTGCCGGGGAGGAGGGTGAAGCGGAAGAAGGAGAAGAAGTTGAAGAGGAAGAGTGAGGAGTCTGATGCTGCTGATGCCGGGGTAGAGGCGGAGAGTTTATTGGGGAGGTCGGGTGGTCCGAGTGGTAGTACGGGTGTTGCTTAGATTTCCAGAGTACAGATTACAGTACAGGTCTTACAACCATTGGGTTTGGGTTGGGTTTTGAATATATATACACATTTACTTTGGTCCGATTTTTGAGAGAAACGTAGCACATATATTTTGTTTTGTGGTGATGTGGGGGGTGTGTGTGTATATATATATATATATATATATATGGCGTTTCGTTTTGGGTATATATGTTTTTGTGTGTTTTAGATAGGTTTTGTTATCATAGCAAAGCATCGGTTTTGAAGTGGCATTGGTACCCATCTATGACATATATTGCGTATCTAGATAAGTATTCTAGGTGGAGCACTATCTAGCTGAAGTAGGTACTTAGGTAGGTATTTAGCACTTCATTTATCATTTAGGTAAATATAGAAAACTGCCTCCCCCGTTGTCAAATTATATCATATCATGTGATTACTGTTTTTGTGTGGAGCAAGAGAACGCAAAACGAGTCGCCAGCAGAATTATATTTTTAGCACAAAGATAACTCAAACATGAGATACCTACCTACCTATCTAGGTACGTCCTAGCAAATAAAGTCATCTTGAAGTTTAAGGAGGTTGAATAGAGGTAGAACGTAAGACGGCTAGCGCCGAGGGTGGTGTACAGGTGTAGTCACGTGAACTGCCCCAAAGACAGCCTCGCGATGGAGGCCTCATTCCTCGGACAAAACTTGCAAACGGGAATCAATAAACGTACATTTTGGCATGGAACTTGACCCATAGCTGAGGTATCTCGAAATCCAACCATTTAGACAAATTCGGTGATCATGAAACGAGTTTCGTTGTAATCTTGATCGCAGGGCTTCCGATCTACGAGTATTCTACGTCGCACAATCTCCAATTGGTCGCCAAGTTCACCAGAACATTTCTCGAGCGGAGAAAGAGGCAGTTCTCTTCCATGTTACATCGACTGCTGCTTCACCCTTCAGACCGCGAAATTCACTTGTCGCCCTTTTTGCGCGAATAGTCAGTTTGGCTACTAGCCTCGAAGTCACCGGTTCGGCATCATGGAGGTTCAGGTACGCAACGTTCCGAGGCAAGCGACGTTCAAGGTTCTCGACAATTTCTTGAAACCACATCTCCAAGCTCTTTCAATCAAGAGTATACATTGGACCAAGCACACGGACAAGACCATCGCTTATCTTACCTTCCTTCACGTCAAAGAAGCTGAAGTGTTTCTCGTCCAACATGGCCAAACTCGACCGCAGGCAGGAAAGGCTGGAAGAGCTGGTGGAAGGCCTTCTCGAACTCGAAATCTCCTGAAATTCTTGGGCCAGCCTATTTATTTCGAAAAATCTACCAACGAACCAGATTTGACTGTACTCCGTGGTCTGGAGAAAGAAGAAAAAGACAGACACGTGGTCAAGGGAGCAAACCCAAAGACACACTTTGAGCCCGTAATCTTCGTTACAAGTGGAATCTCCTGCGGCACATGGTCTTATGTTAACAGAGAACTTGTGTTTGTTCCTCAAGCAATCTGGGAGGTTAGGGGCACAGCGAAGTTTGGGCAGAGAAGCATGATATTGAACCTGGACTCGGGGAAGCGAATCGATTTTCGATACAACTCGGTACTCGAAGTTGTAGCTCAAGCCAGCCCTGGCTCATTGGTCATTTCTCTGAAGGAGCCTCCTCGCATGTTTGAGAAGATCATTCAACCTCTTGAAAATCTCATGCTGCAACTCCAGCTCCCTCGCCAGATGCAACAAAACCGGCGCACTGGGCCCGATAGACATCGAATTCCATTTCTTGACGAACTTCATGAACCCATCGCCGGAAATTGTCTGGTCTACCATCTGATGCTTCCAGATTTGGTTGGCGGTGGAGACTACCGCGCTCGAATCCGGGAGCTGTCTCGTATTTCACATCTCCAAGTCATCAATCGGTACCTTCGCGTCAGAATGCCTGCTGAATCGTACAGCTCACATTTTAAGAAACTCGAACGCGCATTGGCTAGCAACAGCCTTCAACTTCCTTTCCCGGTTGCTTTTCAGATTCAAAAGCTAGCTCAGAACAACTATCTACTGCCTTCAACGGTCATTAAGCTGATTCCGGAGATCGAGAAAATCTTTGAACGTTCCGGGGAAACTATTTGTGTTAACACTATCTGCAAGCTCTTCAGTCAGATTGATTATCCCTCCTTTGAAGTAGATGCTTCTGAATTCGAGACGAATGTCTTGATCGAATTGCTGAAAACTAACGAACAAGCTGCTGTGAAAGAGGACATCTTGCGAATGTCCGTCATGGAGCAAGATGGGTTTGGACAAACAACAGGGTTGTCATATGATGCTTCGGAAGCATCCTCGAATGGCAACGTGGTCCTCATCCACAGAGTCAAGATAACTCCAGCCGGCCTATTTCTTGGAGGCCCAGAACTCGAGACCAATAACAGGGTCCTACGAAAGTATCCAGAACACCATGACTACTTCCTCCGTGTGCAGCTATCTGATGAAGATGCCTCCCCTGTCCGTCAAAGCTTCAAAGCTTCTCATGACCGCATCTTCCAAGGAAGATTCAAAAAGATTCTTGACGGAGGCCTCGACATTGCTGGCCGTCATTACGAGTTCCTCGGATTTTCGCATTCGTCGCTCCGTATGCAAACCTGCTGGTTCATGGCTCCCTTCATTTTTGAGGGAAGTTTGTTGTGGGATCGTGTGGTGATTCGAGAGTTAGGTGACTTTAGCAATATTTTCTCACCGGCAAAATGTGCTGCAAGAATTGGTCAAGCCTTTTCCGATACCCCGACCACCATCAGCATCAAATCTTACAAGACAATCAAGGACGTTGAGAGAAATGATAGGGTCTTTAGCGACGGCGTCGGAACCATTTCTGTTGCGGTCATGGAAAAGATTTGCGATGCGCTCAAGCGAAAGCACCTTTCAAAACCAACCTGCTTCCAAATTCGATATCGAGGTATGTCCCAAGTCTGATTTCTTGTAGCACGGATTCCTTCCAACTCTAGCCAAAATGATTGAAAAATCAGCCCAAATTATTTTCAAAATGGCATAGGTCCCCCATTCCTCTTCCTGGACGGAATACACCGGTGCCTTCACACGTTCTAACACTGCTTGTCTAGGTGCTAAGGGAATGCTTGCTCTGGATACTCGTCTTCATGGTGATGCTATTTGTCTCCGCCCATCCATGATCAAATTTGATGGCTCAACATCAAATGATCTTGAGATCTGCGAGTCCGCATATCGTCCCTCCCTCTCTTCCTGAATCGCCAATTAATCAAAATCTTGGAAGATATGGGCGTCAGTGAGAAATTCTTCCTTGACCTTCAGGCAAAGGAAGTTGCTCGCCTCCGATCGATTGCCGAGAATCCATTCAATGTAACATCTTTCCTGAAGCGCCAAAGTATTGGAGAGGTGATGTTCTTGCCCTGGCTGATCACCGAGCTGGCTTATATGGGCATGGATTTTAGGCACGACGGGTTTCTCCGAGATGTCGTTGAGGTTGCAATCCTCTTCGAGCTCAGGCAACTGAAGCACAAGACGAAAATTCCCGTAGAAAAGGGCTTGTTGAATCTGCTTTCGGCAGAATCCTTTATTATAAGATAAAGGTATCTAAGAGTCCTTTATCTCCTTTGTTATATCTAGATGTTTTTAGTCTTAGAAGTATTCTTTATGAATATCTCTATATAGAGTCGGTAGGACTCCTCTAGAGAGACAGTCGATAACTCAATCAAGACTTTACAACTTCAACAGATTAAGAGTCAGAAAATCAAATCTACCAACATGAGTTCACTCAACAACAGTATCACGAAGAACTTCAGTGCTGAAGGCACAGGAGTGGACCTCCAAGTCCTGAAAGGACAACAAAATTTCAATCGTTTCGTTAGAGACTTCCAAGCAGTGGCTCAAGCCAAAGGACTATGGGATTACATCTGCGGAGACGTTGAACCCTGTGAAATGCCACTATGGGACAACTTCTTTCCAAAGAAAGACTCCAAGGGCAAAGAGAAAGAAGAGACCGGAATCGGAAGCAGCAGCACCGAAACAAAGGACGAACGGAGAACTCGTCGAGGTCGACAATCACTTCTTCCAGCAGAAATCGAACAACTCAGGGTCAGCGAATCGTCGATCGACCTTGGAAAGCTTGATGTCAGCAGCTCACTCGCACTATACAAATACCACTGCGAAAATTACGAGGAATATTACAAGAAAACACACCAAGCGAAGGCACTCCTCGTTGCTTGGGTGGACCCTCTAATTCGTGGAAAACTTCACACCTTCATAACAGCTTACGAAGCATGGTTATACATCAAAACACAGTACAAAATGAGTGATGTCCGAGCTCAGGAAATAGCCATTAACAACTTTGAAAGTATCCGACTTTCCAACTGTAAGGATATCCAACAATATCTCAATGAAATTGAGATGGTTCGACAAGACATCATCGATGCTCATGGATCTTGTTCTGATCCACAAGTTATCTCTAAGATCATCAGAGGACTTACCCCAGCGTATCATGCTTTTGTTGACCAATACCACTTCATGAGAGATTTCGACCCAGCTGCGATGAGTCTCACTAGCCTTACAACTCGACTTCTCACGTTTGAGTCGGATCTGAAACAACGAACTAGCAATCGGGCACTGGTGGTTGATGGAAGACATCCAGAGAAGAAGAACAAACATTGCGAAGCATGCAACAAAACCGGGCACACAGAAGAAAAATGTTGGGTCGCACATCCGGAATTGAAGAAAAAACAATGTTCAACTTGCAACAAAACTGGGCACACCGAAGACAGATGTTGGGAAACTCATCCAGAACTAAAGAAAACCTCAGGACAGTTCAAGAATGACGAAAACAAGACACCTTCGAAACCGTTCAAGAGAATTGCTGCCATGACTCAAATCAACACCTCCGAATTCTTTGAGATGATCGAAAAATGTAAGCCTCATCACCACATGCAAACACAAACTCAGGCTGATGAAATACAACAGATCAGTCTGAGCAGTGGGAAACATGATGGAATGGGACATACAGAAGAAGATATCTTGAAGAAGGACGATGGAACACTTGGTCATGATGTAGCTAGTCTCTGTATTCGAAATTCAAAAGCTCAACAAATCGTTCTTCCAGAAACTGATACAAAGACGGAAAATTGCTCAGCACTAATGCTAACGAATAATGATGTATCGACCATCAAATCCACAGATTGGATCTTAGATGGAGGAGCCAACACACACGTTTTGAATCACACCAAATGGTTTAAAAAGTTTATCAAATTTGATCTTCAAGTTGCAACGGCTGATAATGATACGTCAATGGAAATATGTGGAGGTGGCTTAGCGGAAATAGGACTGCTCACTCCAAACAACGAAATTGTTATTGTTGAACTCAGTCGAGTTGCCTATGCTCCCAAAGCAAGATGCAATATAATCTCGCAATCAGCTCTTGCAACATACGGAAAATTGCATGGAGTGTGGAACAACAGAATGATAACTATCGAAACAGAACATGGAGAAGTTCTGACGGAGGCAAAAGAAACCGATGGGATGTATCTCATGGACGTCAGGGAAATTATGTATTCACAAGACAACGAAAGCGAACCACAGAACTTCAAAGACCAGTTGGTTATGGCAATTATTGATTTCAACGACCCTGTCTGGAAATGGCACCGCAGACTTGGACACATGGGTTTCGAAAACATGAGGAGATTGCTCAGAGTAAGTGAAGGAATGAATCTTACAGATGGGCAAATAAGAACAAAACTCAGAACAGTCTGTCCTGTGTGTGCGACTACACGAGCAGTCAATCAAATCCCAAGAGAACCAGCAAGACGAAAATTCGAGCGACTTGGTGACTTGGTACATGTAGACACATGGGGACCATATGGTCTCACCGGATACAACGGAACAAAAAGATTCTTAGGAGTCATCGATGAAGCGACACGTTACACATGGGTTGAAGAACTTAAGGCAGGGGACAACGTAGGAGAAAAACTGCGAAACATGCTTCAAAAGATACAAACAACCCAAGGAACTGTCATACGAAGACTGAGAGGAGATAATGAGTTCTTTACCAATGAAACAGTCAGATGGTGTGAAGAACAAGGCACTGAAATGGAGCCAACCGCCGCATACGCCCATAATCAAAATGGAGTCAGAGAACGAGGATGGCGAACAGAAAGAGAGAGAGCAGCAGCAATGATGCAAGAACACTCACTACCTCAGAAAATACGACGTATCATCGAAGGGTTGTCAGATGAGATGATGAGAAATTGCACAGCACCAGAAAAGCTTTGGCCAGAAGCATGGAGACATGCGGTTTGGATCAAAAATCGAACGCCAACGAGAGCACTAAAGACCAGGAAAACCTCATTTGAGCTAGTCCATGGCATAAAGCCAAATCTAACTGGAGAACGGATTTGGGGGAGCAGAGCATATGTAACGATACCGCCAGAAAGGAGAGGGACTAAAATTCATGGACCAAGGGGGTGGATGGGATACTTCATGCGCTGTGAAAGTGAATCAATCTACAGAATCCTGGATCCAGAGAAGAACAAAGTGATTCGAGTCTCAGGAGCAAGAATAGAGGATGGGGAAGGAATGGATGATGAACAAGATGAACCAAGCCGACAAAATAGGATACACGAACCTGAGTTCTCGCCCAGAGACAATGAAGGAGTGGAACAGTCCAGCTCAGACAGTGGAGACAGTGACTATGAGAGACGAGACGACGATAATGGACATGCGAGGAACGCTGTTGATGAAGACGATGAAATTATCGAAGAACAGGCCCATCAGGACTTGGAGGACGATGAACCACTCTTCATTCCTGAAGATGATGAAAATATGGGAGAAGAAGATAATGAAGAAGAAGAAGAAGATGATGATGATGAAGATGAAGAAGGAGTGAATGAAAATCCCATAAGTGACGAAAGAGACGGGGGTCTTGGCACTGGAACTCGCTCGAGGTTCTTCCTCGTCAGACGGGATCAACAAAATACTCAATCGACAAACCGACAAACCGACAAACCGACAAAGACCTCAAAAGAACAAGTCGAAATGCCTAAACGAAAGTCGCCCACAACAGAAATTGGAGAATCATCATCTACTCCAAGGAAACGACGCGCCCCAAGGAATGCCCAAAACCCTGATGACAAATGCAAGGCGTGTTTGAAGAACAGGGGAGCCTGCGATGGAGTGTACCCATTTGATGAAAAATGCACCAACTGCTTAAAGAACGGGCGAGACTGTCAACCACAAGATGCACCCGAAAAGAAACAACAACAACCTGAGGAGAAATGCGCAATGTGTCTGAAATACAAGGGAGTCTGCGATGGAGTGTACCCATTTGACGAAAGATGCACCAATTGCACAAAGCACAAACGGAATTGTCAGCCACAAGATGTGCCAGGTAAGAAAGGTCGATCCGGTCAAAATCCAGAGGACAAATGCACAGTCTGTCTCGATCGCAAACTGCACTGCGACGGAATGTACCCATTCAATGAAAGATGTACGTCGTGCACGAAGAACGGAAGCCTCTGTTATCCACAAGGTGTAGATGGGAAGCGGAAGCCACAGAACAAGGATGAGAAATGCAAGGCATGTTTCAAGACAGGCGCAGTCTGTGATGGAAACCCTCCATTTGAGGACAGGTGTACGGTATGTAAAACCATAGGTCGAATCTGCGAACCGCAAAATGCTCCGGAGAGATACATACAACCAAAAGCAATACGATGCAGACGATGCAGAAGCCGAGCACTTAATTGCGATTTAAACAATCCATGCACGAACTGCAAAGAAGCAGGTAGTACATGTGACTATGGAACGGAACCACTGAGTCGGAAACAGAATCCAGAAGAAGCCAAGTGTGTCCATTGCACAGCCAACTATCTGACATGCGATGACGGGCGACCATGCAAACACTGTACAAAGCAAGGATTGCAGTGGTGTAAGTGGTCAATCAATGACAGTACAGCTGAATGGTACGCTGTCAGTGATGCTGCGAAAGCAAAAGTAGCTGAGAGCTGGGACGACAATGTGTGCATACCATGTCAGGAGTGGTACCTAACTCGACGAGGCCCAAAGCCAGATTGCAAAGGAAAACCATGCACAACATGCACGTCCAGGAAATATAATATATGGTGTCATTTCTCTCAACCAGGCAACAAAGTTATCAAATACATAATTGACGACAAAGAACATGTGGAACAGCTACGACAACAACACAGGGATCGATATAATACTGCGAAGACTACGAAATCAAAGGAAGATGAAAGCGGGCCAGTTGACTCGAATGAAGAGGATGATGTTTTGGATGGAGATCTCGAAGACGCTCAAGATGACAATACCAAAAACAAGCAAAAACGGAAGGCAAAGCGAACACACTTTGAGAAGAATTTGGAATATCACGATGACGATTCAGATGATGATTCAGGCAACGACCAGGGAAACAAATCGAATTGGAATCTCACTTCAAGTCAAAGACAACAAACGACACAGGATTCGTCTTCAAGGGGAGATACTCAAGCTCAAGAAAATCATGGCCAAGACTCAGAACAGCAAAACGACAGCCGAGAAGGTTACCAAGAAAGTAGGGGAGACGACGAATGGGGAGAATTTCACTCATCATTTCTTGAAGAAGATGAAGACCAATCCTTTTACTCTCTGCCTGACAATAATGTCACCGATAAAGCGAATCTCACTGGAGATATCACGGAAGGACGACATGAATCAGATACCTGGCAAAGATATGCTGATCAGCTGAATTCGTTGAATTGTTCCATTACCAATCTGGCCACGAACCCAGATCCGAGTACAAGAAAGGAGGCTATGAGTTCATTGGACGCGGAGAAGTGGA
This sequence comes from Tetracladium setigerum, assembly GCA_031472005.1. NCBI lineage: Eukaryota > Fungi > Ascomycota > Leotiomycetes > Helotiales > Tetracladium > Tetracladium setigerum. Next base: position 602,101 of record PZJY01000008.1, on the reverse strand, counting down.
AAGCTGCCGAGCAGGATGAATACCAGAGTTTGATACTTAACAAAACATGGGATGTTGTGGAGAGACACCCTACACAACACATACTCACTGGCAAATGGGTTTACAAACGCAAGCTGGGAGCAGATGGTCAAGTCAACAGATACAAAGCTCGTTTTGTAGCCAGAGGTTTTCAACAAATTCACGGCATTGATTTTGAAGAAACATTCGCGAGCGTTGTCAAGCATACATCATACCGAATACTCTTCGCTCTGTCCGTCACTTATGGATGGCATTGCCATCAACTCGATGTCAAGACAGCTTTCCTACATGGAAACATTGAGGAGATAATCTTTGTAGAACCGCCAGAAGGGTACCCAGAGAAGGATGGAAAGGTGCTTCAACTGCGTAAAGCACTGTATGGATTGAAACAAGCACCAAGGCAATGGAACAAAGTGTTCAAGGAAGCTGCGCGCAAACTTGGATGGTCACAACTTGAATCAGATCCTGCAGTCTTCAAACACCCAGACAAGTCACTCATTCTTGCGATATGGGTGGATGATATTCTTGTCTTTGGACCTCAAGAAAAAGAAATAATCAAGGCCAAAGGAGAATTCAAAACCCTATTCCAAATGACAGATATGGGGAAATGTGAATACTTTCTTGGTATGCAGGTAAAGATCACTGAGAATTCGATTATTCTTCATCAAGCAACATACATTCAACAAATGTTAAATCATTTCGGACTCAATGATATTCCTACCAGACGCACACCGATCGATCCAAGCAGGAAGTATATGGCAAACAAGGGCAAACCTGCATCCAAGGACTTCCTCAAAAGATATCAAGAAATGGTGGGCAAGACTATCTACCTCTCTACAATCACGAGACCAGAGATCAGTTTTGTAATTGGAAAATGGTCAAGATATATGTCGAATCCATCAGTAGATCACATGGAAGGACTTGAGTGGCTCTTTGGATATCTCAAAGGATCGACACACCTTGGTATCGAATTCGACAGGAGAACGCTGCAGGGCATAAGTGGTATGGTTGATAGTGACTATGGTGGATGTCTGGACACCTATCGATCAACTACTGGATGGATTTTCATGATGGCAGGAGGTCCTATCTCATGGAGTTCGAAAAGGCAGAGCTCAGTGTCAACTTCCAGTTGTCAAGCAGAATATGTGGCAGGAAGTGAAGCGGCGAAAGAAGCTATGTGGCTGAGGCAACTGATGAAGGAAATCGTTGGCACATACAACATCAGTCCTACAGGAAACGACATCAAAACAATCACGATTGAGATCGACAACAACTCGGCCATGAAACTAATGAAAAATCCCGGTTTTCATGCAAGGACGAAACACATTGCAATTCGCCACCATTTCATTCGAGAGCAAGTGGAGGCAGGAACAATCGCTCTCCAGCGAGTCGATACACAAAACAACATTGCGGATATATTGACGAAAGGATTGCCGAGGCCAAGATTTGAGGAACTGAGAAAGAAAATTGGAGTTAGGAACATCTGCGAAATAGAGGAGAATCAGGACTCAGGGGAGTGTTGAATCTGCTTTCGGCAGAATCCTTTATTATAAGATAAAGGTATCTAAGAGTCCTTTATCTCCTTTGTTATATCTAGATGTTTTTAGTCTTAGAAGTATTCTTTATGAATATCTCTATATAGAGTCGGTAGGACTCCTCTAGAGAGACAGTCGATAACTCAATCAAGACTTTACAACTTCAACAGGGCTGGCATCTTCATGGAATCATGGATGAAACAGGGCTACTGGAGGAAGGGGAGATCTTTTGTACTGTGACTGTTGAGGGGAAAGCTCGAATCATCACAGGAGATGAGCTCATTGTCAGCCGATCACCTGCTCTGCACCCTGGTGATGTACAACTTGCCAACGCTGTTCGGCCGCCAGGTGGATCGCCACTGTTGAGTCTCTCTAATTGTATTGTATTCAGTCAAAAAGGAGCTCGTGATCTTCCGAGTCAGCTCAGTGGCGGGGACTTAGATGGAGATCGGTTTTGCATCATCTTTGATGAAGCCGCGACACCAGAAAGGTTTTTCTCTCCTGCCGATTACACGCGGCAAAAACCAGTTGATATTGGTAGGGCGGTGGAAAGAACTGATATGACAGACTTCTTCATCAAATTTATGGAATCGGATCAGCTTGGCCAGATTGCAGTTGCTCATCGTGTATTGGCAGACGTCGAAGCCGAAGGAACTCTCCACCCGAGTTGCCAGCTACTTGCGGAGATGCATTCTACTGCTGTCGACTTTTCAAAGACCGGTATTCCTGTGAGTTGCATTCGCCCCTTTGTTCAGATTTTATGATTGCAATGATTACCAAGGCACCAAACCACGTCCCAACACAAATTGCTGCTCCATCCAGGTTGAGAAACCAAATCCAAGGTCAAGAACAGTTGTCTGAGCAATAACTGACTTCTCACTTCAGGTTGACATGACCAGATTTCCCCGCAGACCAAAGTTCCGACCAGACTTCGAAGCACCAGGACCATACGTTTTCGTTGAAAAGTTGGAGGGCACATCACTCGTTGATTCTGTCGAGCTTGACCCCCAAGACCAACCGGACGAAGATGATGATATGCCTCGTTACCGATATTACGAAAGCCAGAAGGTTCTTGGGAAGCTTTACCGAGCCATCGACGAACGAGAGATTTTCGCAGCCATTCAACACCGAGAAGCCGGAATATCAAGTCAATCAACTATCGTCAACAACATCTGGGATTGGGTGCAGAGAGATTGTAAGCTCATTCAATGGGAGCATCTGCGAGAGTGGGCAGTCGATGTTCGAGACATGTTTGTATTTCTCTTTAAAATGTAAAGTCGTTACCTAACGCTACTATCTAGGTACGAAAATAGTCTCTGGAGCGTGATGATAAACTACAGCGACAACCCCATCCGCCCCCTCTCCGAACTCGAAGCTTTCGTCGGCAATATCCTTGGCAAAACAGGAGCTCAAAACCGTATCCAACACGATACCTCTACCAAGATGAAAGAACGTGTTGACGACAACAACCATTTCATCGTCAACGTTATTCTGAAAGATGGCGCTGAATATTCTAGCGAGGCGCTCGAGAGGAGTATTGCGTGCCTGGCTGTCAGTCTCGATCGAAATACAGTGAAGAGAAAGGAGCAGTTGCTGAGTTTCAAGTACTTGGCCGCTGCGGTTTGTCTGAAGCAGGTGAAAATGTTTTTTGGAGGGTTGGAGGTACTTCAATGAGGACGATATGTTTATGAGGTTATGAGGTTATGAGATTATGAACTTATGATTATGATGACGAATGATGATGAATGGATGAGGGAATGGGTCTATGCGAGTGTGGACTGGCTATATATTGTTAGAGGCTTGCGGATACATTTATAGAAATACCCTAGGTTGCGAATTTGCATTTCCTTTGGCAGGCAGCATCTTATTAACAAGTCATAGAAGCAGCTTTGCTGGTTCTGATTGCTCTTTGCTACTGAAACAAGGAATTGAATTTTATTATATTAGAAAAGCTTCTTCAATTCCATTTTCCAAGTCAGTACCTTGAAAATCTTGCATCTTGTGTCTAACTTCTTCCCCAGAACTCTTCATTGCACTAATCTTACATACAAATCCTATCTACACCTTTAAATTCCCAATTCCCAATTCCCACCCCCCACCCCTCCCCATCACTTAACTCTCCCATCTAACTCCCGCCCATAATAAGTCCTCGTCACCCTACCCAGCCCATGTTTTACATTCTTGTCATCTCCTACACCCCAACACCTCCCACAATCCCATCCCTCCCACCACCCTGATTACTCTCCCTCTCCTTCTCCTTCCGATTCCCCTCCTTACACTACAAGCACAAACACCACACAATACAACCCAGCGACGAAAAGAATCGGTATACCAGCTACGAGAAAGTAAAATGCTGATGGTGACATGAATGTGCCATTATGTTGTGATGATGAAGTGGTGGGAAGTAAGGATGGGATGAAAGCAGGGGTGTTTTGTGAGGGGTTGGTTGTGGTTGTGATATCTGTGTCTGTTGGGAAGAAAGATAGGAGGGATATATATGAGATTGATGATGGTGATGATGTTTCTGGATGTGAGTTGACGGGTGTGGTTGGTGATGTGTTTGTTGCGGTATCCGATGTCATGACTTCGAAGTCTTACGATAGTCGACAACCTATAGGTCTTTGAAGTTCTTTGGCTTCGGTTAAGTCGTGGTGTTGTGGTGAGTTTAAGCAGATTCTAAGTTGATTTTCTAAGTACGCTGGATGGTGTTAATGTGGAGTGAAAGAGGTCTCGGCGGGGTATTAATGGAGGTGATGAAGAGAACTGCAAGTGATGGATGGGTTGCAGGGGCCGGATGAATTGCCTGCATACTGTACGAGAGATGTTACAGTACCAATGATTTGATTGGAGAATGTCAAGGCGGGATATGGGGAAGATGGACCGCGTGCTTGTCTTTGAATAAAATTGCGGGGAAAGAGTCAAAAATATTCTTTGTTAATGTCGAAAGGTAAAGAATAATCGCCAAGGATTTGTTTTCGAGTTTCAGGGGAGGTTATACTACTCCGGTTCTCGTCCTGGTTGTTGTTCTGGTTGTGTGGTAGGTGCAAATTAGGTTTTTGGCTAAATACAGATAGACGTAAGGCTGCAAAGCATGGTAGATCAAATGAAGGAGAAACCTCAACGTTTGATTATATTCACATATCCTTGACATCCCTTCATTTATGCGTTGTTTTCTGTCGAACAACATTGACGAATGTATTGAAGATTGCACATTAGACCATCCCCTTATATTCCGAATCCGCTCAACTAGCTCTCTTGTACGATCTCCCCATTCAGAGCTATTCCACTACTTCCATCTCACCAAAATCTTAAAAGTTTTACATCTCCAAAGAGTCTCTCAATCCAATCAAGCAGGTTTATATGGCGGCGGTGCCTCATTCACCGGTGGAACCGTAGGAGGCACAACCACATCCGAACTCCTCGCTCCATAAGCAGGCAACCCAGCATTTTCTCTCCTTTCCCCCGCAATATCGGGCGAACCAACAGCCCCAGTTTGCTGCTGGATGCGCCTCAACATAATGCCATCAGCTTCCTGCGCTGCCTTTTCCGTTCTGCGCTTCTTCTTTAGACCATAGCCAAAGCAACAGCCTAGAAAAAATAACACGACGATTAGAGGTATACCAATCATGAGAAACAACTTTAGCGATCGTCCTCCATCACCACTCGAACTGCTGCCGGGGGTGGAAGTGAATGTGGGTCTTGTACTGGATGATGCACTGCGTGATGAGGAAGAATATACTGAAGGCGTGATGACAGGTTCTGGGCGGGGCGTGAGGCTCGGAATGTCGGATTCTTCCCATTCGATACTAAACGCCGCATGGATGAGTATCCCAGCCTTGACCGTTGTCACTTGAACTATTGAAGAAACATAGTCGTCTGTGACCGTTGCTGTGTGCGTCTGACTATCTTGTGGTTTGAATGTTGATATACAGTATTGCCCCATAGATTTCCAAGGAAGAAAAGTACCGTCTGAACGATATTCATAGCCACTAGCAATATATGAGTAAATAAATACCCTGGAAAATTTGACATGCGATAGGGGAGAATTGGTATTCTGTATTTATCTACCTTTTGCAACAACATGCGTGAGTGTAAATCCCCGTTGTACTCCAAAGCGCATAACTTTTTGTGACGACAGAGATTGAATGCGTGACCCAATCTCTCGGACATACACCGGGACTAAAGAAGAGTGGAGGAAGTAGACGTCCTGCTATCCGCCAACCTCCAGGTGTCTCCCATCCTTGCGGTTGGCAACCACTGAATTGGGGATGGAAGATTGGCGAGGCGATGACAGCGACTGGCCACAATATGCTAGTCCTACGATCGGAATCGTCCACGTACATGTAAATGGATTTGAAGTCGCGTATGCTTTCGCAGTAGGATGGTTGAGCATAGGGTGTAGTGAGGGCGACGAATTTGTGGGTTGATGTTGAAAGTGGAGTGGATGTTAAGGTCGCCATGACTTTGAGTAGTAGAGGCTAGCAATTATTCCTCGTGAAGAATGCTGAAGTCGGACAGACTCCAGTCACTCTATGATTCGTGAATATAAGATTGTATGATGTTGCGCGTTAAAAAAAAAAAATAGGTACTGTAGTGCTTTGTTTTATTCATCTTTGACAGCAGTCGTCCATGGATACGAGAAGTCCACACGTTTGACCAGCCAAGATGTTGGCAGCCCGAGTTCTATGGAATAAATACCATTGGTGCCTTTCTATTGGCTCCCATGCCGAGATTGACGTTGAAATAACAGGGGAAGCGGATAAATTCGAGGTCACCTGCCTCTTTTGGACGATAAGACTGGCTCAAATAGGGTGCTGCAGTACTCCGTACAGACACTACTACTCAGCCCCGGCTACACTAGCAATACGCTATCAGAATGGTACGGAGGTAGCTGAAGCTTAATTCCAGCTGTATGGAGCTTCGCCGGCTTCTAACCACAAGCAGGAGGTTGACATGACATGGCTGAGGTTATTTTGGAGATCGCGACATTGATCTCCGAAGCACCTGTTAACCAAATTGCCGAATAGCCGTCCACAGAATCTAGCTTGTTAGAGTCAAGCTTTTCTTGCTGTGCTTGGGGATATAGATTCCGAGGAAAAAACAACCGTCGGCGCCCTTGAAAAGCAGGTCATTCTATCTGAAGCGACAGCCTCATGTTACTTGACAAAAGTCAGGGGAGATATCAAACGAGCATTTTGATTTCAAATGCATGAACCACAATTTCTCATGTCTTTGAACCTCCATTCAATTATTTTGACCAAGTGCCGGGGATAAAGCTCAAATCACGTGTGTTACGTGTGTCGTGTGTATCTATCCCAGAAATGAGCAAGAATCAGAATGAATGCGCACTTCAACTCCTCTAACTTTGATCGTCGTAATTTATACTCACACAGTCAAAACTCATCATCGCAAAACGATCGGACCTCCCATAATTGCAAACAAATTCCAAGTTTTCACACCAAAATTCCACTAGCCGCCCAATCTTCCCCGCCAATCACTCAACTGTACAAATCCAAACTCGAAACAACACATTACCAGGAAACAAGAGAAGCGAGAGTCATGATCCATCCACTCGGAAAATAAATTACCGGCTATAGGTCACATAAGCGCTTGATATTCTTTGAGGTTGGAGATCGCTTGTTTGGCTTTCATGATGGGGTCTAGCTCGGTGAGGCTCTATTGAATTGAACCGCTTTCGTGAAAACAATAGAACAATTCTCTGAATACAAAGTTTTGCACAAACTGAGCCATATAGGAGATGATAACACTTAAATAATATGAAAAGCGGACAAATAAGAACTCATATGAGGCGGTGAAGTCCCCCAACATCCTAGGTAACGCGCATGAGACTAGCCGCCAGCAAGCGTGACTGCAACACGCTCCTCGTCAGATCGAAGCTCCTCCATTTGCAGGAGATATTTTTAGGTTAAAAAAGCGACGTGCAACAAAATGGAATTATTCAGGAAGCGACGGAATGTGGAAGGTTGCAGTTTTGAAAGAGTGACGAAGAAGTTGAGGTGTGCGGGAAAGATTGTGGGGTAAATTAAGCGCTGTGACCTTGGAGCGGCAAAGGATAATACAGTAGAAAGATTAGACTTTTGATTTTGCATTGTGTGACTAATCGATCTGTTTAATAATCACAATACTTATCTTTATTCTTTGTGCAAAAGTTAGCGATGCAAAAACTAAGCCACTTGCGCCGAGGTGTCTAGAAAACTTACTAGCAATCTAAGTCCGCAACTGCTCGTCTTCTCCGCAAATTGATCCGATTTGAGAGGAAGAAATTCATTCTGAATGGATTGACAACCAAGTTCTTGGGAAATCTACTATTTTTAACTTCGGTTGCGATATGCAACAAATCTTTCGAAGTGTTGGTTGCCACAAGTGGAGATGGACGCCGTCAACGGTACTGTATCTTCCGAATACTGAGCCAACTCGGAGGCGAGGGACCAGGGTAGCTTAATCTGGTAATTTTTAAACAGAGGATTGAATTTCAAATCGCCAGGAGAAGATTGTTGGTGAAAGTCGGTCGAGTTGCCTGTTCAGGATGGGAAAACCACGGCAGTCCGTAGGTAAGGAACCCCTTGAGTCAATCAAACTCCCAGACGTAAAATTGATACAATCTGGAAGTGTCGATATCTTGGATATTGGTAGAATTGGTTGCGATGGGGAGATATCGCGCCTACCAACTCCTGTCTTCTTCCCAGCCAGTAAAAAGCCAAGAATCAGAACCTTCCCAGTCAACAGTCCATTCATCCGCGACCAGTTGACCCAACGTAGTATCTGATGAAGGCGTTGGCATATCTTGAACAGTTGTCGGAATTCTATCCTTGGGTACGGCCGCACTCATCGCATCCAAGATACCGAGACACAGTCTTGAGCTCTTGCGCGCACCCTCTAGTGCGCCAAGTTCCGGCAATCTCCCTTGCTCTAATGATTCTAGCTGCCCTTTGATGGCTTTCAACAATATGTGACATTTGACGTTACTAACGTTCGCTGGTATCCGAAACTCAACTAGTTCCGTGATTTCTGCGAGAATGGCTTGCAATGGCTGGCGAGAACGCTTCCCTTGTTCTTTTATTGCGCTTGGAGAGTCGGCTTCGTCTTCGATCTGTTGGAGTAAATCGTGGAAGATTGTCATGGCGCTGTGAATCATGACGCGTTTGAAAAAGTCGGCAGAGTAAATCTTGAGAATTGTATAGTGGTCACGTGGGAGTTGGTCAAGAGCCACGGCCAGACTTCCGTCCTCGTGACTTGGGTAGGTACAGAAGATAACGGCAGAATCCAGACACACTTTGCGTGAGAAATAGTAGCGCGGGTCTGTCAGCGCTTTGACACAATAGGTTCCGTGCAACAGGTAGAGAAACCGACGAATGGAAAGATCTAATAAATTCCTCTGCGTTCGGTAATGTGTTAGCATATAGCTGGCAACAAAGATTATTTGTTCCTCTCTTACCTGTAGTTGTGTGATATTCGACTGGTGAGGGTCACTTTGATCGGGATATGACCGCGCAGCTGCCTCTTTACAAGCCTTTGTAACCAATCCTCCCAGCTCAAGAACAGTTTCGTAAGCAGCATCGCCACGAAAATCGTTGATCACCTTGCAAACTCTTGTTCTCAGAATGAACGATTCCCATAAAATAATTTGCAAACTACTCTGGGTGAATTGCTGTTTGGGCTTAGGAGAGACGATGCCTCGAGGAGAGTCGTTAAGGTCAGCATCGTCAAAATTTCCAGGTGGACCAGTATCGTAATCATCTCCTGAAATCAAAGGACTCAAGCCCATGTCAAGAGACAATTGCAAATTGATCTCGAGTATACTAGCCCACAACCTTTTTCTTATCTCTCCTTGCATCTGTGACATTTTCGGGAAGAATTTCGGATCGCGATGGAGGCCCATATTCAGACATGATCGTATCAATGTCCCTATGGAGACCCAAGCAAGATCTCCAACAATTCCATGTGCCTGACGAGCCAGGATTAACAGACAATGTATCTGAAGGCCAGAGATGTTGAGCCTCTTTTTCTCGCTTGGCATGTTTGAGAGCCAACTCCAAAATAATTAGCTATTGTGTATCACGTTGCGGTCTCAACCGAAGCAATAGAGCCTTGCTGTCCAATGACTTACTGTTGGCCTGCAAAGATCCATTTCTTAGCCTGTGAACGAATGTAGTCCTCGTCCGATTCCTGGTAGAACAATGCGCCGTTTGCCATGGTCAATAACATCTTGAGTATGAATGATTGACTAGCTGATGATGGATCTTTCCAATATTGGCTGTACTCGCTTTGGAAAGTCGGGTAGTGAAGGATTCTGTGAATTGACTCTCCGGTGCTGAAGTACAGCTTTATCAGGATATCAGAGATCGCCCGTGGCGGGATCAGGGTGTTGATATCAGGTGTCATAAGCCATTCGTCATGGAGTTTCTTCTTCTCTGTTTTTGCCATGCTCTTGCATCTTCGGATGAGAGCCAAAATTTCGGTTTTGCACCATTCATCCCTAAAAGAGGCAGAATTCAAGACTGGATTGTCGCGAAGCGATACAATTGTACTAAACTAGATGTTGTCAGAATTGCTCCTTTTTCACTACCAGTGTCGCCATACTCTTCCGAAGGAATGCATCCAGTGGCTCTGGCCAAATAGTCTTGTCTTCGAAAGAGTTCCTGCAGGCTCTTTTGCCTCTCTGGTTTCATGAAGCGGTGTCGTTCCTGCAAAATGTTCCCATGATGGAGCTGTAACTAAAGTCTGAGGGCTGGAATGCGGAGGGGCCGACGACACTGATTGTTGCCGTACCGAAGGCTGGTCATCCGAGAGGAATAGGGGAGCAACTAATAAACCAGACTGCTGGTGTGCAGGGCTTATAACAGCATCCGCGGGTGTGGTGTGGGAAGAATAAGTGCATTCCCGACTTGGTGCCTTCGCGCATTCTTTGACAAGTTTAGAAGTGCTCGTGTCGTTCGTAGAGATTGTACATACGGATGCAAGGATCTCCGCGATCACATTTCATCTTTCGACTTCGACATTGCTCACATGATAGGGCTGGCCTACGACGTCTGCGCTTTGGAGCTGGTTCGTCGTGTGAAAGAACGCGGGACTCGGACATAACTGAGGCTTGGAACGGGGATATTTTTATTCTGTATCGGTGAAGGTGAAGGTGTTGGCCACCAGACGCGCCCTCAACTCAGGAATATAAATATTTTGATGCGGCTGAAAGTTGAGGAGGGGTGGCAACAACTTGGTATGTAAACACAAGCAAAAAGCTTGTCGTGTGAGAAAGAGGAAATCCGGATGATCGGGCGATGGTGATAACATTTCAAACACGGATATAAGCGACCCCTGTTGCCGGTATATCCGTCCACGGCAAATTACATCCCAGTCCTTCTCATGTTTATTTCGTCGGCCTTTGCTCACTCCTCTTCCATTCGTGTTCTTCCTCCTTGCAAATGTTAATTTTTTAAATCACGCCACAACAGTCAGGAACTAATGCGGCATCTATGGTTAATTATATTTATATTTGCTTTTTGATTCTCGCCATATCTTTCAATCGCGGGTTCTGCTCTAGTGAGCAAGTGAAAGCGGATTGGATGGCGTGTTTGATTGATTGAGAGCATGCCTGGAAAGCGCAGAAGCAGACCATCTATTCGGTTCTTACGAATAAACTAGACTGCTAAAGAGTAGATCCAGCCTCAAAGAGACCGTATACGTTTGAGAGGAAGATACAATTGTTTAGTAGGCTCTGCTCAATCTGAATTTGAAGCCAAAATCTTGACCGTGAACCAAGCGGGGCGCGGAAGAGAATTGAAAACTCTCAACAGAGCCCCATAACAATTTCGAAACAATTCCCGTCATAGGTCAGTTAACTCATCATATTTCCTATCTAATCAGATTCTCGGGAGCTTCAGGCACCTCGTACATTCAACCAGTGCGAAATTGGGGAATTTTCCGTTATGTCCTGGCCGTTCGGCAAATTCAATAATATCCCCGTAGTCGTTACGACCATCTCCGCTAAGCCCTGGCTCTGGAATTCTATATATGGTCACGTCTCCTTTGCTCTCATGATTTTTCCAATACGATCTGATCATCCCAAGTTAAACAATCGAAAACTCATCGTCCTTCTACGTCGAGATTTCCTGCACCAGTTTACGACTTCACAACACCGCAACCATGTCGACACCAAACACCCACGAATTAGATCCCCAGGATGCCAGAATAAATACACCAAAGTCCGAAAGCGAAATTGGACAAACGGATAGCGATCTCGCAAAAGATGAACTGCCATCGGAGACAGAGGTCACATACCCAGAAGGAGGAGCAAGAGCTTGGTTTGTGGCTGGTGGCGCTGCCGCAATTCTATTTTCGACATTTGGTTATGCCAATTCTTTCGGGTAACTTTTATCAATCATGATACTCAAGTCAAAATCTAATAATTCAATAGCGTTTTCCAAGAGTATTATCAGATCCACCAACTTCGGAGTTCGTCACCTTCTCAAATATCTTGGATTGGATCAATTCAAATCTTCTTCCTATTTTCAACGATGGCATTTGGCGGACCTATGTTTGATATGTATGGAGCAACGATAGTATGTCGTCAATCTTCCATGTCTGTATTGCTGAACGCTACTAAGCATGATAACAGTTATTGGTCCCTGCCTCAATCGCCTACGTCTTTTCAATCTTCATGACAAGTATCTCCACGCAGTATTGGCATTTTATGCTCGCACAAGGTGTTCTTGGAGGTTTGGCGATGGGATTGAGTATGGCACCATGTATGGGAGCAATCGGCCATTACTTCAACAAAAATAGAGGAGCCGCCATGGGCCTCGCCATATCGGGGTCGTCTCTTGGCGGGGTAATGTTTCCTCTGGCATTGGGAAAGATGTTATACAACCCCAAGTTATCTTTTGGATGGTCAATTCGTATTTGCGGTTTCATCATCATCGCACTCATGGCACCGGCAGCCTTCGCGGTTCGTGGTCGTTTGCCAACACGAAAAGGACAGTTCTTCCTTCCTGTCGCTTTCAAAAATTTATTGTAAGCTTGCTGAAGAGACAAGAATTTCAGCTGATTGGAAAAATGCTGACTTTGTGCTAGATTTATCAGTATAGTAGTTTCATCCTTCCTGATGATGATGGGACTTTTCCTCCCGTTCTTCTATCTACCCTCTTACGCCGTGTCACGCGGAATGGGTCATCAACTTGCATCATATATTGTCGGTATTCTCAACGCCGCTTCCTTCTTTGGTCGAGTTATTCCAGGTATTCTAGGTGATAAATGGGGACGCCTCAACATCCTTTTCTTTGCTGGGCTCGGCACGGCTATTCTCATTTTCTGCTTCACGTTGATGAAGACAAACGCCACTATCATTGTTCGTGTCTCCTCCAAGAAGCCACGAATTTTTCAGTAACTAACATATTCCAGCTCTTCTCCGCATTGTACGGTTTCGTTCAGGGAGCAATCATCTCGAGTATGACTGTATCAATGTCAACTGTACCATCGGACCAGAAAGAGATGGGAACATACATGGGCATGGGAATGTCTGTGATGTCTATCGCTGTCAGTTAGCTCCTCATTTCTAAGCTTCCCTTTGATATCAGCTCAAGTTCACATTCAGCCATACTAACGAAAAGCACATAGGTTCTCATCGGTCCCCCAATTAATGGCGCATTCCTTAGCAAATATCACAACTTCACTGAGGTTTCTTACTTCGGAGGCGCTTTCGTGCTCGTAGGAGCTTTCGGTATACTAGTCGCAAAAGTTGCAGCCAAAAAGGAATGTTTGCGATTTCATAAGTTGAAATCACAAATCATGCCTAACACTGGACGAAGAGAGGAGAATGTGGATCAAAATTGCGATCAAGAGAATCTGTGGTCTTTTAGAATATAGACTGTAATGTGCGAGCATGCTAATAACAAAAGCAAGGAAAGAAAGAATTCGGGAAACGGAAATAAGGAGAAGATGATACCTCTCAACTCGACACTGAAATGTTCATTATTTGGAGCTTTCGTTTGTATTAATAATAGACATCACAATAGCAAAAATCTGATTAGAATCTGATCAAATAATCCCCTTAGTTTATTGTTCTCTCGCTTCTCTGTTCGTCCTTCCAGCTACACGAACTTTACTTTCTTCCTCTATTACAGTTTCGGATTTCCCCTTTGTCGTACCAAATACTAAGAATTTTTGCCAAGGATACTTATTAAAACTGGGACCGAGATTATATTGCATATATGTACAGCGACGTAAAGGCTTTTGATTCCCGCTGGGTGGAGTCTGGAGTGCCGATCGTTGCATTTTCCCCGGATTTCAGCCCGATTGTCCCGGATCAACATCACTCACTGCCTGTCTATTTAAATTTCACACATTTTCTCTTTTTATTTTCCGAGACTCTCGTATTGAAATGCCTTTTTTTGACAAATAACAGATTAAGATGCTCGCTTTCCCTTCAGTTGGAACTTGGAAGCTGCCCCACGTAAAACACGGCAAGTCTCGTGCCGTTAGACTTGATCCGAAATTTTTCCCTCAACAAGAACAACAAGATTGCAATATATGTGAATTGTAAGATTTTATTATTCATCAAGAAAATGACTTCTAGCCCAAGGCGAGCTCCTTTAAACTTTTGAACTTCATCAGGACAAAAAAAGAGACGTAGGAAAGAACCAGACCGACGAAAAATGCGAAGAGAACTGCAGAAAGTCACCAGAACGAAGCAACGGATAAGGCTACTGGACTCTAACCAATGGAACAAAAAACAACTCAATTAAATTGAACAGGATGTCAAAGAATTATGTCAAAATAATATCAAATTCCAGGCTTCCGATCTAGGTTCTAAATCAAGGCGCATGGAAGCTTCGGACCGTCGCTTCCCGTTGTTACTTTAGGTACACAGCATTCACGCATCATCTAACCTTAAATGAAATACCCGATATTTCCTCGCTTGCGCGGCTCTATTCCATTCGTGGAAAATGGCTCGAAGCGACGTTTTTTGTATATTAAAGAGGCGAATTGTTGATGGCAAAGCCAGACTCGTGATTCGTCCACAACCTTGCAAATGAAATAATGACAGCTTATTTATATTATATCTGTAAGTCTCGTACCTACGGTAAGATATTAATGAACAGATGATTCCAAAAATGCAAATTTACAAAATCTTTCCAAGTTGTTATACTTCAAAAAGTTGTTGGCTGTAATCAAAACTGGTTCGTGCGAAGTCCACTTTCGAGTCTGTAACAACCCACGTTTCAACTTCGCAATCCACATTTTTCATCCCAACTCCTTCTCGTTTTGAAACACAGCAAAACAATCATTAAAGCATCACCGCCAAGATGATAAATATGGAATCCTTCGCGCCAGTGCCGGATATATTAGCGCCAAGCGGGCGTCCAGCATGGCAAACAGCCTGATTTTCCCCGCAATATCGAGACTATGCCTGCTGGTCATCAGATCTAAAACACACTCTACCTTGACACCTCAGGGCAATTAATTTAGCAGAGTAAGATGATGGGATTACAGTTGTGGAGTAAGTACTCTATAACGCTCTTGGCTCACAACAGTTATATATATATAGCTGCTGGCAACACACGGAGAGAGATCATTTCAACCACAAATCTTTCTCATTCTTTCTCTATTCCTCGCAAGTTCGAGTTGATTTTTTCTCTTCTTCTTCAAATAACCAATCATGTTTTTTAAAACCGTCTCGGTTCTTACCGCTCTGGCAGCTACAGTCTCTGCCCATGGCTATGTTGAGAAAATCACCGCCGGCGGGGTGACAACCACTGGATATCTCGTACGTCCTGTTCCCATCTGCCACCTCACTTACATCCAAAAGCACAAGAATACTAACACCACCAAAAGCCTTACCAAGATCCATACATGAACCCCAAGCCCGACCGTCCAATCCGTGAAATTCAAGGCAACGGCCCAGTCGAAGACGTTTCCATCGCCGACATCCAATGCGGTGGCTGGTCAGCAGGAGGAATCGTCGGATCCTCTCCCGCCAAAGCATATATCGGTCCTGTGGCAGCAGGATCAAGTGTTTCCCTTAAATGGACCTTGTGGCCAGACTCGCACAAGGGTCCTTTAATCACCTACATGGCAAAATGTCCCAACAATGATTGCACCAACTGGATGCCTGGAACTGCGTACGTTCTCTCTTTCCATTTCCCCTTGAAGTAGATCAAAAATTAACTGTATACTGTAACAGTGCCGTCTGGTTCAAGATTCACCATGCCGGCCGCGTCGGCACCTCCAACGTCTGGGCCTCCTCCCCCCTCGAAGTCGACGCCACCCGCAACTACAACTACACGATTCCATCCTGCATTGCTGCCGGATCTTACATCGTTCGTCATGAAGTTCTTGGTCTTCACGCTGCTTTCGAACTCAACAAGGCGCAATTCTACCCATCTTGCCATCAAATCAAGATTACCGGTTCTGGAACTAGCACCGGACCTGCAAGCAAGGTCGCGTTCCCTGGTGCTTACAAGAACACTGACCCCGGAATTTTGTACGATATGTACAAGGCGACTACTTATACCATTCCTGGTCCGGCTGTGTTCACTTGTTAGGTGGTGGGTGTGAGGTGTTGAAGGAGAATGGTGTGGTGGGTGGAGGAGGGATGGTTGAGAAATTTGGATTGCGTTATTCATTGTATATACTCTTTTTGAAACTGCACATACTACAGTTAGCATTTGGGAATGAATTATCATTGACCCAATTCACCTTGCCATCTTTGGACACCCAGTGAGATCTAGTTGACTCTTCTTCTGAAAAAGCTTTGACCTAAGAACACTTTCGAGCTTAAAACTTTTTGCGACAAGGACACATTTTATGATGTATGAGCTCTGAAATGTCAATAATCACCCTTGCAACAATATTTAAAACAAGTTAGCTCCTCTGTGCAAAAGTATCCTCTCTCTCTCCAAAAGATGGGGACACCCTACCACCTCGAAAGTCAGTACCAAAATCGACCACCCCAGATCCAACCCGACCAATACAAATCCACATCGATCACTGTACATCTTCTGACACACATCCTCAACTACAATAACGCATTTACCAGCCCAAAAAAACCATATAAATATAAAAATCCCTAGTATTCCCTTCTCACACCTATCTCCCATACCATACCACCGTCACATAAAACACCAAACAAACCCATCAGCTTCCACATACGACCATAGACTAAAGAGAATTGGGCATCCCGTCCGCTCTGCCATACACAAGCTTTAGATCGGTAGATTAGTAGTTGGGTGGGTGACCACCAGCGAATCCCTGCTGTTGTATGTTTTTTGCACTATTTTTCAAAAAACTTTTTTGGCACTTTTTGGGTGGTGGTGTTGTGATGTCTTGGCGGATGAGCACCAGATTGGGGGAGACGACAAGAGTTTTTGATATTTATTAACAACGGTGATGTAGGGCAATTTTTTAATTTTTTTTCTAGGGATCAGGGGTGGTCCGTGTAAGAGAGAGGTTGTGAGGACAATGCTAGGGTATCAGTAAAAGGGATATAGGAGGAGGTGGGATGATGGTAGAGTACGTGATGTGGGAGTGCGACGTTATTCTAAATGTTAAATCTGCCCGATATGAGCCAAATGGCAAGATAGATATGAAAAAATAGACCTAAATGAATAAGATATCATATAACTATTGTGGAACATAATAAGAACCCTCAAGCAAATCTCTCACAAATTCATCACCTCCCCAAGATCCCCAACCTTCTCTCTCACCATCTCCAAAAAGCCCAACACATCCCCCTTATGATGAAACGCCTCATTAAAAGCAGCACTCAAAGTCATCTCCCCCTTCCACGTACTCAAAAATAATCCCAACCCAGTTGAATACTCGGCACCCATCCCCCACGGCTCCACAATGCTAAACGGTCCATACTCCCTCTTCATAACTCTATCAATGACCCCGAAACTCGAGAGAGATACTGTTCGAAAGGGATTTGGTGGTGGAATTGGTAGGGCGGTTGTGGATGGGAGTGGGTAGGGAGGCGTGATGCCTCTATATGTTGTTGGAACCGTGGCGATGAAGTCGGTGTTGATGATGACGCTTTGATAGAAGTCTTTTACTTGTTTCAAGGCGCTCAACAGTTCGGTTTTCGGGCGTTTCTGCCTCTCTTTGGCATTGGCATTGTTTGCGTTCGCCCCGGGAACGCATAAGTCCACAACTAGATGGTTTGTCGATACTGTTTGGAGGACTGAGTCGGGGTGGTGGTCGACACCAGTTGATTTGAAATCATTCGCAACGCCCCTTAAGTTGACTAATGCGTATGTGATATACCTAACCTCCCTTTCCTTCTCTTCCCTTTCTTGAACAGAGGCTAATGCTAATGCAATGGCAGCATGAACAAGATGCGTGACCGTCACACCAAAGCTTTTGCACTTCTGCAAAATATCCGATGTTTCTTGAGCCGACAGAGTAAGTCCAAGCCGTTGCGAACGTCCAGGTTTATCGGTTTGAATAGAACCCGGATAGCCAATTACTTCCACGCCTTCTCGAGCTTTGTTGTTTGCGGCGAGTGTGGCCAACAAGTCAGAGAGTTGTTTCTCGCTTGGTTGATCTGGGATTTTACAGGAAATCGTGAGGTGAGGAGAGAGATTCTTGTGCTCATCTCCATATGAAAAGTTGTTCTCTGGAGAATCTGGAGATTCAAATGCAGAGGCGGCGAAGGCGAAGAGATAATTGAGGAAGATAAGAGTGCCAACGCCGTCGATGACATCGTGACGAGATCGGAAGAGGAGATTCATTTTCTTTGTATTCGAGGGTGCTCCTCCATCTTTCGTTTCGCCAGATTTGGAAATCGGATTCGTCAAAATGTGTAGATTTGCAAAGCGACCGACGGGTTGGTCATCATTAGCATACTCCTTTGGGTCCACCGCACCGCCAATAACAAAGAAGGTCTCTTCAATCCACCTCTCCACCTCTTCTTCATCCTTCGGAACTTCATACACCTTTCTGCAAATCTTGTTACTCGGATCAAAGATCATTTCTGATGCGATGGTAGGGAAATTATAGCGCAATTTCTTCCAAGAGCTTTTGAACGCGGCGAGAACTTGAGCCGTGAGGTCTTGTGTGGAGGTTTCTTGGGGAATTTGGATTGAGAAATCTACCGATGCGGCGATGGAGAAGTAGGTGTGGCCTGTTCCTTCCCAGACTTTGGCCATGGAGGCATAGAATTGCTCTGCGGCATCAAGTTCTCGTGAGAATTGTCCGGGGACGGTTTGTTGCCATTGGATTGAGTTGTCGGTAGACATGGTTGATATATGGTGTTTGCAGCCTGTTGATAAATGAATTAGAGAGTCCTAGAGGACTCGGAAGATCGATTGGTAGTTGGAAAGGAATCGAGCTTAATTTCTTCGAGTTTGGTATAGAAGCGAACGTGTCGATGTGAGAATACCGAACTCTGCTATTTTATGTACACTTTCAAGAGTGGGAACACTACTATAAGTCCCCACCCCCCATTCCGGCCACCCCACTAAACCTCACCCCACTACTAACACTTTAACTTTAAAAATTAATTACTTTTATAAATCTTGATTAATTCTCTTAAAACTTAGAATTTATATTATAATTATTATAAAGAATCGATACACCGAATATAATATTATACGCGCTCTTAATATAATTTAAAATAGTAAGTCACTTGTTACGGATATGGTTCCAGGAGGCCAGGTCCCAGGAACACGTGATATCCTGGGAGTAAGGCTCCTAGTGTAACGGCACTGTTCACCGGTACGATCACGTAATCAAAGCAGGGATGTATAGTGATATATGCTAGTGAATGATGATCGATTGTAACAATAGGCTCTGATACTAAGAAAAGAAGAAAACTACTGATTAATAAGTGGCTAGAGGCCGGGCTATATACATGTCTGTAACAAGGCCGTAAGGCATCCGTAACTTGCAGTCTGTCAGGTGATTATACTTATATATCGGGACTAGTCCGTAACTGGCCCGGTACTAGTGCGATCCTAGTGGTCACGTGTGAGGTAGGTGTTGATGGTCATCACATTATATGAGACGATTAAGGAGGATATCTAGTTGGATTATAATCTTTTTGTCCTAGGAATAAAGGCTGGCAGTAAAGGTGTGAGAGTGATATTTGATCATTAAGCAGGGTGAGGAAAGCGATGCCTCGACTCCGTCTACAATTTGTTCACTAAATCTGATTCTTCCTAATCGAAATCACGTTATTACTGGGTCATCTTGCTCGCTATTTTCGACATTGTTTCTCGCCAGCAGGATGAACATATTCTGAGTCTGTAATCAATATTCGGAATCAATTTATATCAAACTTCTATGAAGTGCTTTACCTGTTACGAACATGACCATGTGAACTGGCAACAGAAACTAGGTGATACTCCAGATCAACGCTATCAACCACCCCATGAGCCACTTCAGCTCCTCCTGGTAACTTACTTACCACCTCAACAGCCTTTGTTAATTGCAGCCTTACACGTTTATTACCGTCTGCATCACTCTTCCACGAGACCGTCGCGACGTTATCATTGCCCAATGCCACCTTCGCTTCAATCTCCCGACTCAACGCCAGCCGAGGCTTGAAAGAGATCTTGGATGATCCTGCCTTCACTGGACAGACCCCCGCCAGCTCGGTGCAGTACTCGTATATTGGAACACTTCCCCAGGCATGGCAATCCGATCTTTGCCGCACATCGTCCTCTGCCCATGTTGTGAGATTGTCGGCTAACATCTTTCGCCATGGGTCCCACATCTGTGTCCAGACAGACTCGTAGACCCCATCCCCTGCAAGAGCGAAGGCTCTCAGCGCGTAGAAGCGCATCATGTACGAGCATTTCGAAAACCGTTTGTTCAGGAATGACTCTGTGAGGAGACGTGCAGACTCTTCTGCTTTTGCGGCACCTGATAAGACCGCGAAGACCTGGGAATGTTCTGAGTACGCAAGATCATCCGCTATATCGGCTGTGGAATCTGTAAAGTATTTGCCGTCGTAGCAATGCTTCCGGATTGCTTTTAGCAAAGCAGAGACCCGTGATTCGTATTCGTCTGCGTGACCTGGTCGGCCTACTTCTCGCAAGAGCTTTGCAGCTTGCTTGAGTGTATAAGCATATAGCATGCTGAAGTATGTGTGTCGATTTGACTTCCTCCCTGATGTGGGAACACCCTTGTCTGGGTGTCCGGCTGAGGGACCCCACGTTGTAACCCAGTCAACATACTGCCACACATCGTAGGGTAGACCGCTGACAAGTCCCAGATCATCGATGTGTGAGTTGAAGAATTCAAAAACACCGTCAATCCGAGGGAGAAAGGAACGGTCATATGCCGTGTCACCGAAAAAGAGGTGATGGTCACATCTAAAAGAACGGAGAGTTAGCTTTTGCCTGTCTATTCGGAGGTCTTGCTCCCGAGACATGTTTCGGGATCAAACAGGCCAGGAAAAGAAAGAACTCGCTCCCCGAATTACTTACACTTGCAAAATCCAGTAGAGGGAATACCCAGCAATCAGTTGGGGACGTGTGAAGGGAACCGGGATTGAGTCAGACCTTCGTATGTTACCGAGGCTGCGAAGTTGGTGATGGCTTGTCGCATGAGCCGGTCGTCTCCAGAGATGAGATAGTGGAACAGTCCAACCTGGCGACCATCACCTGAATATCTACAAAATTGTTAGGCCGTAGTATATTTTGTCAGAGAACTGCTTACTGAAGTTGCTCGTAAAAAGGACAGTCAGAGTATCCGTCAAACATGCAGTTCCGCAATGTTCTGATTGAAACGTCCCAAATCATTTCGCTATGGTCGTCGCCAGGCTCTTTCCAGCTAGCCTTCAGCGCAAGCGGGTAATTCACTTGTGTAGCTTCGAAGGACTCAAACTCAATTGCTCCGGAACCAACAGAGATCTCGAGTCGTAAGAGTCGAAAAGTCCGAAACCAAAAGGGTTCGTAGGCGATGGATTGGGATGCTGGGAGGTCAAACTCAACCTCATCAAAGGGGCCGATCAACAGTCCACTAGAATCCAAACGGTCTTTCTTATTTCGCAGAAATGGATATGCAGGCGGTGGAAGCTCGTATCCTTCAGAATATGTAACTTTGATCTTAACCTTCGAATTCTCGCTCGCTTTGAATCTCCAACAGACAAATGCAGTTGAGTGAACGTCTGCTTGCAATTCGAGTTTGTGATGTGAGTCACTAGGAAGACTCAAAGCTGAGTTGGACTCAAAGAAGCTCGTCCATTCATTCAGTTCAATGACACTCTCACAGGCTCGGATTGTGTTTACTACGCAAGTACTCTCCTCTTGCATGGGCGTAAGACGCTTCCGCAGCCGCCAAGGGAGCAGATCCCCATTTTCTGTTCCCATGCCATATGACCTTGGTGTCGCATTCTGACTCTGATCGGTTGGAGAAATGCGCTCGTAAACCTGAATAATTCCGTTAGTCCTGCGTCCGACGAGTTTGGGAAGTAGAAACATACATGCAAGAAGAAATCGTCTATCAATCCTGACGGGAACGCAATACTTTCATCTATCTGCGCGTTCCATCCCGACCTAGAAGCCAGATCCACGTTTGAACCAGCTGCCGATACACTACCAAATACTGTCAATCCAGGAAACGCCGTCCTTTCAAAAGGCGATGCTGTTCGAGAGGCTACATAATATCGAATCACTAGGAACACAACCTCATTTTCACCAGGCTTCAAATATGGTGCTATATCTAAGGTATCATAGTACCAGATGAACAGATTACTCCTGGATGATCCAACTGCTACACGAGTTCCATTTACAAGAAGTTTGTATCTTGTGTCTGCGGAGAAATGCAGCAGAGCTTCAGTGGGTTGGGAGGAAAGATTGAAGGACCGCGAGAACTTGACGATTCGTCCGGCTGTATTGGAAGTGGAAGTGTCAACCCAGTCTGGATGCCAAACCCAGTTAGCATTGAGGCGGTTGATGGTCTATGGCAATTGTGAGTTTGTGTTCGTGCCAATGGTTAGGAAAGCGGGGGGTGCAACCTCCTGCTCATCTGCTGGAATCATTGGCGTCATAATTATGAATTCACAGCACAATATGACTGAAATGAGAATTTCGGTCCACTAGAAAATAAATAAATGTATTTATATTCCCATTGAAAAGTCTGTATCGAGTTTAAACTCAAGAACTTGATTTGGGAGTCCTCGGAAATTTCAACTGGGAGGCAGTTAAATGTTGGCAAATTTACCCCGCGCTCTTCCCCGCATTCCTTCTGGTCTCCAAACTGAGGCAAGCCTTGGTAGCTCAGTGACACAATTTTGCTCTTGTGAATTCTTTTTGCTTATCGTGGAAATGAGCTGGCTGTGTTCTCCACTGCTGTTGATTTGGAGAATTTCGCCTTGCGTCAGGAGTGATTTGTGACTTTTGGCGCTGCGGTTGTCAGAGAGCATTGTGGGATGGTGATCAGCCAGAGGATCATCTTGATAGATAAACTGACACCGAATCGGTACATCGTTCTATTACCATACACAAAACCGACATGATACAAGGGAAAGGATGGCTGAAGCTTTCGGTCAGATATCCAGCAGCCTTGCAGGTCCTCGCTAGCAGCGCGGGCTGTTGCCCACCTGGTCTCGATCAAAAAACTTGTGACCTGCTGACGATGACTTAGAAGGGTTCAAGACGCAGCTTGATCATCGATAAATCTGAGCATTATACTCTCTGATATTGCTGCTATCAATGCCAACTCCCAGCTTGTCACAGACGACGGCTCCACTGAGGCACAATTCCTGCGCACTTTTCGATCAATTCTCGACTTGCTCCAGAAGCTCAGGAAGAGACGCAGTGAAAGAAGAGAACAAGACTTCTAGGAAAGGAAAGACTGAAGCTAGCTCATTGAAGTCACTCCGGAAGCTTCGAGAATGTGAAGCTACGCCAGCGACTGTCAATTGCTTGTTCTCTCCCACAGCCTTTACATCGTGTACGTCCTTCGCTGTAATTTATGCATGATTTATAGGCTAACATTGCAGATCACCTTCGTCGCAAGTCATTACGAAAGTCATATCGGAGTTGAGCAGTGCATCGAAAGATCTTTCGGGCGAATCATCCTTTGAGAGAGTGGGAACTTTCATTTCCTCAGGGTCAGCGCTAGCTTCAACCTCAAGAAACAATGCGCAGACCAATAATCACCAATCTGGATCTATCTAGACCTTGCCTATCCATGGATCCTTATCAGAGATCGTTAATCCTGTTCAGTCGCTCGAAGGACACTCACATCAGCATAAAAGGGTCCTGGGACAGTTAGAACCTGTCAAAATGTAAGGCTGTTGACTCACCCCGCAGCTTCCCTCTTTTAGCCACGACCTTCGCCTATCTTCAATTCCGAGATACGAGTTCCTCGAAAATTTGTGGCAGTAGCCATGATGCCTTTTTTGTTCGTTAGATGTTGCCATTTTGATGTTTTGCAGGGAAGGGAAATGCTGCGACGCAGTAGAAGTCGGGGTAGAGAAAGCCTTCTCAACGTAATACGGTCCCATTAGCATTGCCAGGCAGGAGATGTAGGGGCAGGAGCTTCTGTAGGTGAAAATAAATATTCTATGGCACTGTGACAGTGTATGATGCCAGGTGTGAGATTCATGTATTCTTCACTGGCATTTCGGATTGGTTTCTTGAACCTGTGGATTTTAGAACGAATTTTTTCGAATGTTCGCATCCATCAACTGGAATATTTTGGTTATTGCTGCTCCTTGTCCTTTTCTAATCAAATGGTCGTCTGGGTGTCGAGATTCTTACAAGTGATTAGTGACATGCAAGGTACTTGACTGCAATGAAGCTGCCTCGAAGATGCAAAGTACGAGGGTGATGTCAATAAATAATTTCTCCACCCTGAACTTGGAGTCGAAGTTCTGTTCCGTTTTCTGACAAGTGTTCTGACTATGGAATAGAATCAAGCAACGTTAAAAACTGTTACTACTTGAAACTTCACGAACTCGGTGGTGTGACGCAGAAGAGTGATAGTACCGGAGTAATCTTTTGGGATATTTAAGTGGCCTCAATTTCAATGATATAAGTTTCACGAGCTTGGCTGTGACAGGTTGAAACTTTTGCTTGCGAATCAAGAAGAATTCCCGAAGACCGTCTGAAGTTGGACGTACTGTTCTCACTACCCGCTAGTTCTTTTTCAAAACAGCAATATCCGTGATCACAGGTCTTCCTTTCTGGTCACCGCAATCAGCTTGTTGAATTGTTCTGTGAGTCGGACTCCCCAACTATCCCAATCACTTGGAAATGGGATTTTCGTGCAAGCAAATAATGTTCTCAATTTTCTATTACAGAATCGAATCGTACCGTCAGTGGCCCCTCATTTTCCAGCTTCTGTCGGTATTGTGTGACCGCAGGAGCTTTGCTTAGCTCGTCCATTTTGTTCTTTTGTTTCTTTGCTTTCATCTCACCTGTATTTTGCCGATTTCCCCCATTCGATGAAGACATTTGGGACGGGCACAGTGAACTCAAATCCCCAATGTACAAATTACGAAGAACAGAAATTAATGTAATTTTCGCACACTTAGCAAGTTTATCATGCTTCTATTCCTCCAGCTGTTGAAATTATAATTGGGGCAATAGATATGATGTGGACGCTGTTCAGGGGTTATCTGGGCTCGCTTGCTTTGAGGTCGAAACTCAAGATTAAAAAGCCTATTGCGCATTATCACAAACGCGCCCTGAACACGCGAGGAAGGTGCTACAGGGGTTACGGAACGGGGACTTGACTGCTCTAGATATGCAGATGTTGATATATTGTTAGTTGCTCTTCCTTTCCATCGTGACCCTTCTCTAACATCTGATAGTTCTTTATACGCATGTCTGGACATCTGTATTCAACCCGCCTTTACCCTCACTGGACGGGTACTCCAATACCCAGTTCAAAAACACGCTTACGAACTGGAAATTGATTTGGGACGAGATTTGCGATTCAGAGAGTACTTGGGACTGCTCTGGCTCTTATGGTTTGGTACTTCTCCTTTGCACCTATGGTGGTGAGTGTTTGAATAGTACCTCAAGAATATCTAGCCAAAATTGTGCTCTGTATCCAGCTTGGATCTTGAGAAATTCCGGACTTGCGATTTGTCTCATTGCCCGTACCTGATAGAAGCCTCCCCCTTCTTTCCTCGCTCCCCAAATTCTTCGTCCGATGTCCTGGTTGAAAGTCCTTCATACTCTTTTAGCATTAGCATTCCCCGCATGCTCTAAATTCTTTCAACGTGCTCACCACTGCTCAACTCTCTGCTTTTGGCATGTAGTCTAGACTCGGATTATCCTTCTGTAAAACTCATGCAATATGTCTACCTATCAGCCGAATTTCTTGCTTCCGCCCTTCTTCAACTCCGTCCTAGGCTTGCCCTTTCCATCCTTCGAATCCTTATTCTTCTCCCCGCCCTTCAAAAGCTCCAGATATCCTGCTTTTGCTCCAAGAGTTCGCTCTGTCAAACCTGCAGTGTGTTTCTGTTTGTGAATATTAGCTCGGTGGTTAGCAGAGATAAATAGCAGACAGAAAACAGAGGAGAATCGGATCAAGTGGGGCTCTCCCGGATTTCCACCATAATTTCTCCCAAATTTGCAAATATGAAGAGCACATACCTTGGTAATCTTCGCACCCCTTACAAGTACCTGCTTCCTTAGTGCAACAGTCCTAGCGCCCTTCTTTGGACCAAGAGCAGGCTTTTTTGGAGGTGCTCGCGGTAGAAGAATTCTTCTTAGGTTTGATCGTACCTTGCGCCATCTCTTTTTGAGTGTTCGTTGCTGGATTGAATGAGGAGAGAAAGAGAAATTATATTGAGACACTTGGGGAAAGATTCCTCCACAGTTGTCAATTTTTGGAAGTCCGCGGCCGCTATTGCGGAGTGGGATCGGTGGGGTGATTATGTAAGACGGTGGGCGATTGGTCAAGCTGATATCTTTCTTCCTCTAGAGTATTTTCCTATTTGTGCAACAAAATCAATTTGAAGGAAACCCCTTCAAGCTTTTGGAACTCTACCAGTAAGCCTGTCACTAGACTGGACATCTGTCAACAATTATAGCATGTGAACCTAAATGTCCATGCAGACTTCATCTATTGATGTAGTGAGTCTAGCCTCGACTGCAACAAAAGACACAAAACGGCTCAATATGGCCTGACTACTGTACGACCTGCCTTGAAACGACAGGGCACATTTCTCGATGCAACCACCACCCAAGCAATTGGTTCGCGCAATCTGCGCCAACTGTCCATGGTTATATCGCCAATACTACGGGGGGGTCATGTGCTTTGCTTGGTCAAAACATCAGAACAACACCTGCTCAACTTATTGTTCCCTATGTTGTTGTAATATCTGATCGAGAATAGATAATTTTGTTGGAATAAACAAAACCCCTTGCTACTGGAGTCGTAATACTTAATCGCTGTAGAGTACCTCCATCTACCCGTTTTGTAGAGTCGCTTTTTTTGAGCACAAGCCGGAGATATAGTAACCGGTCAGCCGGTTGCAGTAGACTCAGGCGGTACCATGTCAATACTAATACAATAATACAAATATGATGACAGAACGTCTTGGTAAATAACAAAGTCACTCAAACAGGGGAAATATTTAAATTAAAGGGAGGCATTTCAGCTGACAAAGAAAGAAAACAGGTTTATGTAAGAACTAAAAATATGCGACAACCGGAGGACTTCAACTTCGAGTTGAATATCCGAGAAGACTATCGCTAAAGTGAAATGTTATATAAGAATAAGTATCTTTGTACTCTTCTATCGGAAGTCATATGATTTCCTTGTGACATCAAGGATAGGCACATTTGTTTTCGTTTCTCTTCTTCAATCTCAAAGATCAGAAATCTTCAAGTTATGATTTATTATTCCTGGGTCCTTATCTTATTTCCTACTCTAGCGAGAATCACCCAAGCTCAGGATTTAGAACTCCCGGTCACTGAGAGATGGACTAGTAAGATTTCCGTATCAATTTAATAATCGAACGTTTCCTAACATTGAGATCCAGGTCTCGGAGAGTATGTGAGAAATAGAACATCTCTGTGACATCTACTAACTAGATGTAGCTCTTACGCTGCCGGCATCGGTGCAGGTGATGCCTATGATGATAATAAAGAAGAGTGTTATCGAAAAACTGGAGCATATCCTGTTCAACTCGACAGATCCCCTGTTCTATCATCGACTGCCCACGTCTTCAACTTCATCCCTTGCTCTGGTGCCGTGATCCAGGATGTTATTTCGGCCGAACCAGATAGCCAAATAAATCAACTCGGCAGGCTCGACATTGCTACCCATGATATCATCACACTCTCCATTGGAGGTAACGATGTTGGTTTCGCAAAAGTTTTGAATGCGTGCATCTTCCAGCTCATGAAGTCAGAAGCAGACTGTGAACCAGCCGCTATTCTTGCCGAAAGTCTCATCGCTCAAATTCAAGGCAGGCTCGTCTCTACCTACACAGCCATCTTAAAATCTGTGGAAGATTCAAATGGCAAGAACAAGTTCAGAATAGTAGTGACAGGTAAGATTTCTGGTATAGAAAATATCAACCACAAGACTAATATCAAAAAGGATACCCCACATTCTTCAACCTAGACACACCAGAGTGTGATGGATACTCTTTTGGCATATTTCACAGTGTTTTACTGACAACAGAACGTCGTACTAGAATCAACAATCTAGTAATATCAATGAATGATAGAATCAAGGCTGCAGTGGAAAGAACGCAAGAACTCTATGGCCATCACAGCGTTCTTTTCGTTGATACGGATAAGGCTTTCGAGGGCCATCGATTTTGCGAACCCGGCGTTGTAGAACCAGATAGGGACAACGATGAAGTTTGGCTATTCCTGCCGTGAGTAGATCTTGTTTTGGTTTTACGCTTTTAGCAAGTTAATTGCAAGCCCAATACTGACAATTGGCAGGGTTGGAGATGATACTGACCCACCAGGAGAACCAGATGACATATCTCCTGAAGACTGCGAATCAATTATTTCCGATTTTAGTGGTAACTTCGGTGTCGAATGGGGGCGCTATATACTATGTGAGATAATCACCGGCCTTTCTGAAGGGGAAGTCCTCCAGCCATACCTCAATAGTACGGAAAGCGGCTTCATTCCCTTCTATGAGTCTTTTGCTAAAGCATTCCATCCAAAAATCGCTGGTCATACTGCAATTAAAGAAGCGGTTGAGAAAGCGATTGTTGTTCAGACTGATGATCGCCTCCCGGTACTTGTCATGTTCGAGGGAACCGAGGAAGACTTCACTTCTTTCATTGACAGTCTTCCTAAAGTGATTGGAAAGATTTCGAGACGTATAGAGGCTCCTAACATCAACCTCAGAGGATATGTCACATGGCTCACACACGACTATGTCCAGGATCTTAGACGTGGTGTTCCCGCAGTAGTCGGAGTTTCAATCGATAACTCGGGGACTCCACCTGTTGATATTGTTCCCCCATTCACAACGTCAGCAAAACTATCCGGAGGTGACTCTAAAGACAGCAGCATCAGCAATGACACATTACAGGAGCACGGGAAAAGACAGATAACAACTGGCGTGCGCCTCGATATGCAAGCCCAGCACGTGGAGAACGACTGGCACTTGGATTCGCTCTCAACGCCTCCAACTTTCGTTGGAACAAGAACACGATTCCTCCACTACACAGGCTATGTCTATCAACCAACCATTGGTGCAGCTGCGAGGACAACTATTTATATACTAGACGCTGGCTGCAATCTGAATCACGAGGTAAGTGGATTCTGTTAGAAATCTTTCTTGGGTTTGTCCTGACAGTCACTAAGGACTTTCAACGTCTCATACCTCGAAGCTTTGCCACTCGAAATCTTCCAATGGAAGATCGTGGAGGTGAGTCTAAATGATATGTCTGAATTGGATACTGCTAAATACGAAAACTGAAATTCTGTAGGTCACGGCACTTGTATGGCAAGTAATGCCGCAGGAATAATGAGAGGAGCTGCTAAAGGCGCACATATTATACCAGTGAGAATGGCTTATGATGACAAAAGTGATGATCCGCCAGACTTTCTTTTTGAATCTCTCCTTTGGATTCTATTCGACGTTCAACAATTTGGGGGCCAAAGATCATCAGTAATCAATTTCTCTGGAGGTATGTCAATGGGCGCGAGCTTTGAATGACATCAAACTAACTTTGTTGCCAGATATCCGTGCTGACGCATGGCTTGATCCGGAGGATGATGATCATGGAGACATGCATCTTGTCAGGACCTCCGATCCGTGGCACCATTTCCTACCTCGTTTCTTCGATAAAGAGGTCATTGTTGTCACTTCGTCAGGAAACGATGACCTCGATGACGATCCTGCTGCCATTGAAGAACGCAGTCCACGGCGCCTTGCAGCACCTGGGGAAGTTGGGCATGGCCGTTTGATTGTTGTTGGCGCTCATGACAAGGGGAGGCGTACCTATGACAATTCGAACCGCTTCTTCAGTATTATCACTGTGCACGCTCCTGGTGAAGACGTTCCGTGCGCCGATTCGAGAAATAATGTGAGATATAAGAAAGCGAGTGGGACTTCAAGTGCTGCAGCTATTACCTCTGGGATCATTGCAGAATTTTTGAAGCGGCAAGACTTATCCACATGGTAAAAACCTTCGTCCTTTTGTCGTATTCCTACATTGCATTATTCGGGGTTTGTAGCTTTTTCGCCCTTATCCAAAACTGCTTTTATCAACTTCCCAAGGTTTGCTGACTTTGAGACCGTCTAGGCTGAATGTTCCTGGCAATTTCCATAAGGGCATGATCGACCTTCTTAAGCACACTTCCAGCTATGTATGGGATCATCTTCCAGGAACTGTCCCTGGTGTAACAACTTTCGACTTTATCGAATGCCCACCAGAATATCCCACAACGCTGAACACCGCAACTCGTCGAGATGAACTTGGACTCACAGCACGACAAACGGATTTTTTTCTCCATTGAAATCCGAACCGCCAATGGGTTACTCGTAAACAAGGCTTTTGCTCAGGTTGGAACTCTTCTCCTTTGGCCGAACCACCTCGAGTGCCATTTTGCTGACCATTCTTCACTTGCACTTAGTCGGTGTGTCAGTCGATAACCCCACCTCCATGGGTAGGATGGTTTCAATACCAAGGATGTGTTGCTGATAGGGACCCTCCAAATCGAGTCTTGCAAGGCCGCTCTTCAATCCAGCCTGACATGGGAGCGTGCTCTGTTTTCTGCTTACCGAGGCATAACTACTTTGGGATGAGCGACGGGTACGTTTTCCACCCAATCACATAGATTAGAAATTCAATACTGATCTACCAAGGGGATATTGTTATTGTGGCTTTGAGGCTATAAACCCTCTTATGGTTCCTGAGAAGCAGTGTAATCTGTACTGTGATACCCCTGAGGGAATCCCGGAGAAGTGTGGAGGACGATGGATTGAGGACATCGATTCGCCCGTGCAAACAAGGATGCATCTTTACAGATATGTCCCAGCTGCTTTCCCGAAATTGTAGGATGGACTTCCACGGGTTGCTTCAATGATACCTGGGACAGAACTCTCGCAGGACTTCAGTCACCGGCTGATCCTGGGTTGACACTCGAAAAATGTTCTGCAATTTGCGGTAACTTCAGATATTTTGGAGTCGAGAGTAGGCATTCTGAATGATTTTCTAGCGCATTTAAAGTACTAACACGAAATTTTCAGATGGTGAAGAATGCTTCTGTGGCAACACCCTTGATAGTAGTAGGGCAACGGAATCAAGAGCCTGCGATATGCCATGCAAAGGAGATTCGAACACTATTTGTGGTGGTGGCTGGCTTCTTTCTATTTTTCAAAAGGAAACGATATCTCCAACAACACCGCTTGTATCTGGCTGGCAACATTCTTGGTGTTATACTGACTCCGCAGAAAGAACTCTTACGGGACCATCAGTAACTAGATCAGATATGACTCCTGCCCGTTGTGCACAGTTATGCTGTGACTATAAGTATTTTGGCATTGAGAACGGGGATGAATGCTTCTGTGGTAACTCTCTTGATGCCAGCAAAATGGCTCCTTTGACCGACTGTAATATTCCTTGTATTGGGAATAGTACCCTCCACTGTGAGTTCTCCGATTCGAAGTGCGCAGTTGCCATTCAGAGTAAATACTAGAGTTGAGAGTTGAGGTATACTCTTCCGCTCAAGACATACATTTCGTCTTCTGCTATCAAGCTAACCCTCTTTCACTAAATGAATAAGCTAACACATAATTTTTTTTAGGTGGTGGAGGCTGGCGTCTGAGTATTTATGAAGACAACCCTGATGATGATTTATCGGTTTGCTCTGTCACCACGACTTCAAGCACGACTACTTCTCGGATTACAACGACCGGTGTCACTACCACAACCACGACTAGCAGACCCACCGAAACGTGTGCCGCATCACCACTATCTTGTGATCTGAACAACTGTGCCGGCACCTTCAGATTGACAGATGGGAAAGCTTATTGCACCAACCAATTCGCAGGCTGTGAATGTTTGCCAACAACGAATACATGTGGTACCAGGCAGGGCTGTGACATGGAAAGCTGCGCAGGAGCGTTCAATATGGCTGATGGTAAAGCATATTGCACCAATCATTTCCGAGGCTGCGAATGCATAGCGTCGACAAATACTTGTGGAAATCAAGCAGTTAGTACTTGGATGCTGATATATGTTTTCCGATTACTAAATACCAGCAGGATTGTACATCAAACGGATGCAATGGAGCGTTTAATATGGGGGATGGAAAGGCCTATTGTACCGATAGGTTCCAAGGCTGTGAATGCCGAGCAACCAGTGCGACATGCGGTAATCCAGCAGATTGCCAGTAAGTCAAAACCGACTTTCCAGACAATCTCTACTGACGTACTGTGCTTCAAGTTCAAATCAGTGTGACGGGAGCTTCAACATGGACACGGGCCTTGCTACGTGCAAGAACTTCTTTTCAGGTTGCCAGTGCCAATCTACGGGACAGACTTGTGGTCCCCCTCAGAGTTGCGATAATAATCAGTGTGGTGGGCAATTCGATGTTGGAACCGGACTTGCTACTTGTAGGAACTTCTTCGCAGGCTGTCAATGTCAAGCGACTGGTCAAACTTGTGGAGCTTGGGCAAGCTGTGATGGATTCAATTGTCAAGGATCTTTTGATGGGAACTCTAACGTTGCGACATGCAAAGCTCACTTTGCGGTAAGTGTATCCCGCCAACCTCCTGCAGCTCTTTTGGATGTTGATGTCTCCTTCGCTGCTCGCCTGCTGATGTCCGCTAGGGTTGTCGTTGTCTTGCAACGACAAACACTTGTGGGCCTCCACAATATTGCATCTATAATGGCTGTAATGGGTCCTTCGATCCCAACTCAAATATCGCAAGATGCAGGAACAACTTTGAAGTATAAATCACTCTCTTATCTATCAATCACCTTCTAACTCTACTCAGGGCTGCCAATGTCTTCCTACCGTTTCAGCATGCGGACAAGTCCAAAACTGTAACGTGGGAGGTTGCGATGGCACTTTTGATTTCGACTCCAACACGGCTCGATGCAGACGGAACTTTGCCAATTGTCCCTGCCTTCCCGTGGCTGAAACCTGCGGCGCACAGCAGTCCTGTGAAGCCAATGGCTGTGGAGGAGTCTATAACTGGTCGACCCTTCTCGCGCATTGCCAAAGATCATATCGAGGGTGTCGTTGCATTCCCAGTGTCAACACGATTGGATACGCCAGGCCAGTCTACTTCTCTATAGCTTTATATAGCGAAAGCTCTTGTGCTGGGAATTCCGGCACATATGCAATCGTATCCGATGGTTTAAGCCCAAGTTGTCAAGAAATGCCCAGAGGCTATATCCAAGCATTCTGTCGAACTAGACAATGGGAAAAAGAAGTGATCTTGCGGTTCTACGCTAGTCCAGGGTGTGGCGCTAATGGTGAGCGTTTCGGGACATCGTTCACGAGTAGTGGTCATATGTGTGGCCAAGGATGCTGGGTTACAAATCAGAGGTTTTCATCCTTTTCTGTTCGACTTACATAATGATTTGGTTAGGGGGAAGGCGTGGCAACGACGAAATGGTGAGCTGCGTATTGATGGGACTGTGTTTAGATTTTATAGTAGCCGAGCAGGTAATAGAGTCTGTGACCTTGGTAACAAACGAAATTATCAGATTCTATACACCGTAGCTATCGAGTTAGAAAACCCAGAAAACTAAATTCCTGTCTATATGGCACACCTAGATTCAGTTGAGCGAAGTCTGTGATAAAGTAAAGCATTTCTCGACTTTATACTTCATAAATGCTATTCTGGGCTTGATGTCTACATTTTGGAGTTCAGCCATCTTGTTGTCTGAGTATTCCTCTTGACCTACAGAGCAGATCGAAGAGAAAGACCGGAGAGGTATACTGTCCTAGGAAAACACGACGACAAGCATTTTCGCGAGGTCGCCCAAAGACCTTGCATTTTCGTTCGGCGATGTTAGCAGATGAAGATCTCGAACCAGAGCGTGCGACAATTCCAACCACATGTCCCAGAAATATTAAATTTCCTGTGTTCTCCGTGGCTGCATCTCACTTCCTGATATCTGAAAAAGTACAACTTGAAATACAATTATGAGACCGAAGTATCATTGATGTTATTGTTATATTCCCCAATTCTTGTAGTGAATGAGAAAAATGCGATATCGAAAAGGGGGTTAATTAAATTGTAAGTCCTGACGGCAGCTGCACGAGGGATGTTCATCGTTTCCACTCCTTGCTTCCTCGCTTCTATGAGTTACACCCCTAAGTCAGTTCCGCAATACAATTGGGATTGTGTATAAACCAGCTTCTGCAAATCCAATTTCGTGAGATGACTGCTGACAGCAGTTAGTGGAGACTTGAACAGTTTCTGTTTGTGATTCCAAGAAACCAGTGCCAGTAAAATCCATGCTCTTTTTCGTATCCGTGATCATTAACTGGGCAAATGGTGAACTTTCTGACTGAGGTATCTCTGGTTATGGGCTGGCAAAACATGGGGTTGAATTGGAGAAAAGTTTGGAAAGTCCCTGTTTTTAAACCAGAGACCAGTAACCCCTCAATAGTTTTTTCATCGAAGCCCGAGGTAGTGGGAGGGTCAAGAAATAAGGTTGCAGAGAGTTGAGGATCATTGGCGACGGAAGGCATCGGAGGAATGGGAATGACCTATTGACTAAGTAAGTTGCCAGGTAGATTCGATTTAAATACACCTGTACCAACGTTGAAAATGCTTTCAAGGATTTCGGCCAGGCCATGACTCCTACTATTGTAGTTGCGGGGATTTTGGTGGATAGCGAGTAGTGAAGAGAAATCAAGCTAAGAAAGTGTTCGAAGAGAGAGGCGGCTGATCGAAGAGAGAATAACAATCAGCCGCCCGAGGAAGAGTTTTTCAAGTAGCATCTTTACAAGCAGCAGATGTTCAAATAGCATATATTCTTCGAAGTACCAAAGACAAAGTTGGTGTGATATGCTCGCTTCTATTCTATTGGGCTAAGGATTCTTGTTTTGGTATTAGTGACCACAATTTTCCCTTCCAAATGCTTGTTACGACGCATTGGCAAGCAGAAAATCTGTGTTAAGTTGAATTCGATGAATCGGTTTGGAAAATCTCAGAGATTTCATTTGCGATGTATGGTGGCTATTACCCACAGCGCTCCCCGCATCCCTTCTTTGTTCTCAGCTCCTATTAAAAGCACCCTTGATTTTGTCTCCCTTCATATCAGCTAGCGAGAATCTATTTGGCGCATACCAAATAGATCAAAAAATTGAGCTGTACTTCTGGTCAAGGACAGACACCCAGGAGAATTGTGGGGAGAGATATTCTACGGGGAAAAGTAGATTTTCTGTTGGTTCAAGTCTGTTGCTGAGATTTACTTCTGGTTTTCAACTGGTTCTTTCCTTGGCTGAAGTCTGTAATCTCGCCGAAGGTGCTGCTGAGACATGATTCGGGTTTTCATCTCGGGTCGGTCGACGAAAACGGATGATCCGAGGAATTGTTGTTGACGTTGAGATTTTTTAAAGAGCATCATGGTTTGACCAAGTCCGTCGAAGGGAATAGAGACTCTAATGAATCTAGGTTGTCATCAGAATTCTCCTGGTCGAAGGTACGTCACTATTGGGATAGGCTTTGGGTGTTGGTTTGAGCTGGCTTCGTTGCCCTCGCTGTCCATTCGATGTTCAAGAACTTGCTCAGCCTCATCTCGAAGAGCATGGACTGTATGGATTTACTTGACCACATTCAGTAATCAGGTCAGAACTGCAGTCGACTTCATTTTCTGTTTCCTCAGTTCCGAGTTTGGTGTTCGAAACCGATGAGTTTTGAGGTATCCTTCAGAAGTACTTTCTGTTTCCCTCTGCAGGTGGGGGGCAGGTCCAGGGCTCGCTCCATCATTGGTGGAGACAAGTTTCTAACAATAGATTTAGTTGTCGATTACAGGACAGTATCCGCGATATTCTATCGATTATAGCTTTTCAACGTTTAATTTTCCAAATGCTTTGTCAAATCGACTGGGGTGAGGCTGAGGACACCGATGTCTCCCGATATCCAGTTGTCGATGTAACCAAAATTGTACGAGAACTCTCGCAGGAGAGTATCTGCGGTTTTTTTGATGCTCGATTTTCACAATGTTTTGGAGTAGGACAGAGAGTTTCCTTATGAACTTGAACGCCTCATGGTCGAAGCTGTTACCGAGTACCATACTCGGAAAGCAGGATTGCCCCAGGGAGAACGCCTTCATCGCTGTTCATACGAGACAGGATGAGCTTTCCTAGTCCCGGAGCACTTTTCAGATGATTTTGACAGTCAATTAGTTCATACTCCACAGCAGTACATACTTCATCAATATTGAGACCACGATTCTCGATCAGATTGAGCCGATTGACCAGGTGTGCTCAGCCCGATTTCTCGGCTCTTATCCAACGTGAATAAAAGCCTCATTAATCAAATCTCCCACTCCATATGGTAGTCTTGCTAGGTTTGAAGAAGAGGATTAGGGTTGTGGCTGATCGAAAACTGTGATGGGACACTCCTTCTGTGTCGTCGCCGTCAAGACGACGGCCTAAGGTCGTCTCTTGAGTCGTCTTTGAAGACGTCTCTGCACTAGTAGATAGAGAATATTCAAATTTTTACCCCTCTCAGATCGTGACCAGTATCAAAAACAGTAAGGAGATGGAATACATTGCGAAAGCATATGTCCTCCTCCCCAGCTATTTTGCGAACCTGGCCAACCGACCTATACTCCAGTTCTTTGGTCGACATTGTTTTTGGGGTACCCTTCAGAAGTCTTCTTTATTTCCGTTGTTGTTCATCAAAGGCGACATCAAGTGTGTTCCAGGCTTGGATTGGAGAAGCAGTTGCTTGGAATGAACGGTACAGATTTGCATCCGCAAAAACCAAGGCGTTTCAATATATCAAGTCAGTGTGCATGTATTGCTCCAGATGTTTGAAGAAAAATTCAATGAGGCTGAGATTTCACGGGGCTGATCGAGGTAGTGTTCAAGCAGTATTAGGATTCACTTATCGAAACTGGTGATGAGCTTGGATTGTGTTGCTGAGATGAGCTTCCGACTTTCAGCTTTTATGCGTACTCTAGAATTCAGACCAGGCTTTGAGAAAGAGCGAGTTATGTTCACAAACACGCATCTAAAATTGAAAGTTACATCTTGTGATGGCTTTGAGAATGAGGGGAAATGCGGAGCGAGAGCGCGGAAGAGCGGTCCGGGCACTTCCCGAGGATTACTCGACGGGTCGCCTGGCAAATATGTCAAAGTATGGCCAATCACCCATTTGGTGGAATACGCTTCGGTTTTGAAGATCTACTATTGGATACTGGGGAAGGAGACTTGTGGAGGAAGAAATCTAGAGTTCTTTGCTCTTTGCCGATGAAAAATTGTATAATGAGTTAAGAATTTGAATATTGAGAATAGTCAGAATGAGAATGGTACGAGTGCAGATAGTAGAATCGCAAGTGTCTTCGCAAGTACTGACAGAAACAACACAAACTCTATCCCAGAACTACTAGTACCCAAAGCAATACGATATATCAAATATGCGGTGCATATGGTACAAAACAATTATTTTGATTCCTTAATCTTTAAAAGCTAAATCAAACCCTCCTACTCACCCAACTCTTTCAAACCTCCACCACAGCCGGAAACCCCTCCTCAGACTCTCCACTATTCACCAACGACCGACACCTCTCCCCACCGCAGATTGTCTGTTTTCTGAACACTCCCATCTCTCTCCGCCAAACCATACTCTTCATACTTCTACTACCCCTCTCGAATCGGTTAATTTGTAAGTAACATTCCTTTCAAACTTGATTGTCATGCAACAACTCATATCTCATCCTCGCATCACTCTAGATACAAACTATCCCCAGATATATTCTGCCAAATGAGGCTCAACTTATCAGATAAGCGAGACTTTCGTCCTTTACATTTATATCTTTATATATAGAGTAATTTTGGCCACGCCTAGATAAACTAAGTTGCCGCATGTGAGTCATTCGGCCATTGTGTTCAGTACTTTGGAGGCAAGGCTGTCTTTTCCGTCTCCCAGCAAAAGAAACTAAAGCAGAGAAGGCCAGCGCTAGCCTTGTTCTGTGCCATAGCTATGTTTCTATCTCTCTTTTGATTCTGCCTCGCTTAATTCATCCACTCATAACGTAGCGTGTTCGTTGTTGAAGTTTTTCATTCTAAGCTATACAAACCACCCTCTCACAGGAATGGTTCAAAAGAGACATAAGACTAATATACATCAGCCATCATTCCCATTACCAACTACTGGCTTGCAATCACAACCACAAGAGCCCCCCACGCCATTCGCTCTGACAGAATTTCATAAAATGATAAACGAACGCTCACCGAACAACGACCCTCTCACGCACGTCCTCCACACCGAGAAGTCATTTCTTTCCTTTCGTCATTTCTTGAGTTGTTTCTCCAAATATGAGAGATCATAAATGTTTACATGTTTTTGGAGAAGAAGGGATTCTATGTGGACGCTGAGCTTATCTGATCCGATGACTTGCATGTTAGGCTCTTCGCACAGTACAGTACGTACTGTACGGTACCATCGGGTACATACATACGGAGCGGCATATTATATATACTCTTGAAACTCCCAGCTCATTCATCCATCCATCTCAGTCAGTCAACCACTCTTCTCTCTCTCTCCTTCTCTCCAGTCAAAATATAGTACTGAACAACACATCCCAAACAAAAACATTCCCCGCCACCCAAACACCACCCCAAACCCCCACAACATAACCCTCATACAAAGCGATACCCTCTCCACCGATCCAACTTTTCAAAATGGGCAACGCCCCCTCCTCCGAATCAAGCGACTCCTACTCCTCCTCCTCCTCTTCCTCAGACTCAGCCTTCTACCACAGCGCCGACCAAGCCGCTGGCGCTGTCGTAGGAAGAGCCGTCGCAGAAGGCGTCGTCAGTATGGTCAAGTCCGCTTGGGATGGAGCTACGCAACCTCCCCCACCGCCTCCTCCTCCTAAGACGTTTTTGGGTTGGAGAAGTGGATGAAATGGATGAGATAAGGGGTTTTTTAGGGAGTGGGTGGGTGTATTCCTTAATTTCCTTCGAAGCCGTGACTGAACAGTGTTATGTTAATGTTTTTTGGTAGGGGGGTGTGAGGACTTGGGCGATGGGTAGTGGGACGTGATGCGGTGATGCGGTTTGTAAGGGGAAGCAAGGACGGAAGCTCCTTCCTTTAGTTTAAGTTAGTTTAGTTAGCTTCCGGACTCCGTCCCTCACAAGGACGGAGTCTAGAGAGTTAGCAAATGCAAGCTTTTCGACTCTTACAAGATCTTGATACCTTACATGGTAGCACTACCTTACAGTGTTGATGCGGGTGATGCGGGTGATGCGGTTGATACAGTACGAGGTGATGAAGTGAGTTCCTTTCTTACGAGGTTATAGGTTCTTGAATGAATACCTAATTGGTAATTTTTCGTTCGCTGAGTAAGGTAGCAAAGCAAAAGTGAAGAGAGAAGAGAGAAAAGAGGACAATCGATCCATTTATCTGGTGAGTTGTGGAAGTGACCGCGACGTAGAGAAAAGTTGCAATTAAAAAGAGGCACTATGATGGGATTGCATCTGTTCTGATAGCTTTCAATGGATGTTTTTCGATATCTTTGACATGATTATTACTTAATTAGGTAGATAGTTCGCATTGCCGACCTCCTTTTCCTTCCTAGATGTTACCCTTTTGATGTGACGGTAGTTACGTGTAAGAGTGCCTGTGGACCAGTTGTACGATCATGCCAGTATGCCAGTGTATAGCAGGTGGTTTGTATCATACGTTTGCTTGCTTTTTTTTTTTTTTTTTTTTTTCTTTTTTTTTGGTTGGATATCATGTGTTCTGATTTGCGGCGTTTTGCAGTGCCCAGTTCCATCGATAAAATGCAAAATGAGATATCCCAAGTCGGCAAGCCCACATCCCACACGCCGCTGCAAATTGCAGTCAGTCCCCTTGGAGCCTCAAAACATTGTTACAGATTTCAATTTCCATCACGCTATTGCGAGTGATTGAAATTTTCCCTTAGATTACCCACTAAAAAGTGAGAGAAATCTTCACACGAACCAATGGAGAATAAAACAATACGAAAGAGAGGAGACGAGGAGGACGAACAGGGACTACCTACCTACCTATGTAGTCATTAATCATAGGTCATGATCTCTATGATGAAAATCCTAAATCACTCGATACTCTCGCTATCTCGTCGGAAAAAAAAAAAAGGAACCACACGAAACTAAAGCAAGCTGGGCGAGCATGAAGGCATAACTGGAAGTGCGAAGAATGTGTATATTGAGTACAGGAAAGACTAATGCCAACAACGCTTACGAGCTATGTAGAGAACTCCAGAGTTAGATAACAAGACAAAACTCCATCCAAAACCGCTATGTTCGACTTCCTTCTTCCTGCTCATACTAGCTCTGACTTTGCTCTGGGTGAAGAGGCTATTGAAGCACGAGCGAGAACTGACGATTACAATGACACCCAAATGTCGAAATACTACCCACCCGATCTTCACTGAGGAGGTACCAACACCGTCGATCTACAGTTAATCGATCAGCACCAACTCGACCATGCCATGCCATGCCAAACAAGAAGTGTTGTTAAAGACTCACGAGCTCTCTCCATCATCCTTTTCACCAGCGGCCTTCCACTTATCAACATCAATAACCTGTCTCCCATGGAAATTGGTCATAATGTTCTGACC
The DNA here is from genome assembly GCA_031472005.1 of Tetracladium setigerum. NCBI lineage: Eukaryota > Fungi > Ascomycota > Leotiomycetes > Helotiales > Tetracladium > Tetracladium setigerum. The sequence goes on along the minus strand of PZJY01000008.1, from coordinate 561,340 downwards.
CTTATTCCTCAATCGGATCTGATACCAGTGGGGGAATCCTCGCAAGAAGGTCAAAATCGCTCCGAATCCAGGTACGATGACCTGACCGCTCTTTCCAGACAATACCTGTTTCGTGATAGCTTCCGCAACGGTCTCTGGTGCTAGTGCGGGGAGTAACCACGGGCTATCATTGTGGTAGCCGGAGAAGAGGGCTGTTTTGGTGTAACCTTGGTTGACGACGACAGTGCGGACTTTCGGCGCATTGTAGCGCGTTAAGAGCTCGGAAGCTAGACCTTCGTGGAAAGCGAGGGCGGCTGATTTGGAGGCCGAGTAGTCAACCATGTTTGGAACTGCGAGGTAGGCGGCGAAACTTGCTACTGTGACGATCATGCCATGGTTTTTCTGTGCGATGGATGGGACGAATTCTTTGGCGAGCCAGTAATGCGATAGAGTGTTGACTTCAAATGTGAAGCGCACGTCTTTCTCGGTGGCGTCAAGAATGCTCTTGCCGCGAGCTACGCCGGCGTTGTTGATGAGGATTGTTGGGTCTCCGACATCTTTTCGGATTTGTGCTGCGACGGATGAGATGGTGGATGGAGAGGTGATGTCGCATTTGTAGTAGAAGACATTTGAAGCTGTGCGTAAAACAGGCCAGTCAGCATTTACAGTACAAAGCAAAGAATCGAGATAACGCAATGCTACACGAATAATAAGATTACTTACGAGCTTTGAAAGTCATGGGGATGACATCCAACACGACGACCTTGATTCCTCGTTCCGCCAACAACTTGACAACGCCTCCACCAATTCCTCCAGCGCCGCCAGTTATGAGAACGATCTCCTTGCTCCAATCATATGTGTCTTTCGTCCAATTCGACAGTACACCATCGTCGAAGAAACCGGATGCCCAGCGAGCGATTCCTAGGTAGAAGAGGGTGCGCAAACGTTTGAATGCAACTTCATGAAGAACGGAGAAGTCGGATCCCTTCTTGGTGTAGCGCGCTAGGAGGAGGAGAGTGAGGGTAAATGCTGGATTCAGAGCTGTCTTCTTGATCAAGCGACCGATGGGATCGCCAGTCAAACCTGTGGAATATCTGGTGAGTGGATGGGGGTTTTACGTAGGGAAGGAGGGGATTCGGTAGGTCGGTCGCATACCTTCGCGAGGGAGCCAACCGTTGTGCATCGGCATTTTGTATTATGTTGCTGGTGATATCTGGAATTTAATGCGGCTGCAGAGCAATTGGAAGCTTTTGGGACAGAGAAAAAGCTAGGGGAGAATTGGAGAGAATTCGATATGATATATACCTAGGTGGAGAGGGAAATAAGTATATGAAAAAGGACGGAGTAAGTGAGTATTTAAAAGCTCATAGAGCAAGATGGAGTTACCCGCACGCCATGCAAAGAGCGTGAGGAGAAACACTGGACTTCCCATGTGGATGGTCGGTGGGCCGAGGTTTTGCATCGGGGAAGCTGCAGAGACCCAAAGGCGGGGTGAGGGGAAGCTGGAGCAACCTTAAATGAGCTCTTGGCACACCATCATTGAAGAGATTGACTTTACCTATCGCGAGTGGGAGATCGGTGGATCGCTTTCGCTTGTCCAAATATAGAAAGAAGATGATCTTTATAATCACTTCGTCTAGGCACTGTACTGTAGGTTCCTGAGTACGAAGTATTCTTCAAGTCTTATTGTGTAAACAGAAAGCAACAACAAAGGTATATAAAGTAACAGCAAGGGTAATCAGGAACAGAACCAGTCTCCCATACTTCTGACACCAAACATCAATTCCTCATGAAGAATTTGTAAAATTACATAGACACTTCCATATACACTTCCATATACAGCCAGCCCTTTCGGCATGGAAATAGCTGTCACAACCTCTCCATATGGCACTTGCTGGTCGGGAGACCCTCCCACAAACCAGCAAAAGATCCATAAAGGAGTCTATAGCAAGGCTTACAGAGAGACGAACAGCGCCAGCAGTCCAAACCAAGCACCCAGTACTCCCATCCTCACAGTTGCCAGACCAGCTGCCGCACCCTTCATCTCAATCGCACTTCCTACCAGCCTTGTGAAATTACTCGCCGAAGCTCTGATCTCCTCCTCTGACAAAAGAGGGTTGTTCAACGAATCGCAAGATGATCGATTGGCATTCTCCGATATCGAGTTGGTGATTTGGATGGGAAGGTCGAAGATAGTATATTGATCGGTGCCATTGATTCGGAAGTTCTGGCGGATGGAGATCTGCAGTGTTTCTGTTAGCTCTTGGTCCAAGGCATCCAATTTTATGGCTAGGTAGGTAGGCATACATTGTACAGCCCTCTATCGCTATCTGAGCTCGAAGGTGCACCACTTCCAACTAGACAGGCAGGCCACAACCAGTTGACATGCTTGACCGTGCTTCCTGCCTCCTGCAGCATTATATCCCCAAGTGTAGAGTTATTCTCCGTCGCAGTACCATTGGTAACTGTGAAGTTCCTTCCTGTCACGTAGCTGGAGAGGAAAATGGTAATGTTGTAGATTCCGGAGGGAGAGTTATCGGGGTACGGTGGAAGCTGGAGCTGGCCGTTGGAAGTAACATCGATTGAGACGTGAAGGGTATCTTTGTGCGTCAGTATCTTGGGTGTAGACCACGTCCATGTGTGTGGCGGGACGAAATACCTCCACCCAAGGGTGTATTTGGCTGCGGCGCATTCACAATTGCGATGCCAGGAATGAGAATTTGCCCATTAACTATCTCCTGTGCGCTGATGGACCCCACTAGGAGCCCGAGGGTGATAAATGTGCGTAGAGAAGGCATTGTCGATCAGAAACAGTAAGAGGAATTAGGAAACGAGGAGGCAGAAAAGACGAAAGAAAAACAATACAAATGCAAAAGAACATCGCGACTTGCGATAGATGGGTATGGAGCCAGAACAAGGAAATTGGACTTCATCACTTGGTATGGCAATGCTACAGTTGCCATAGCCAGTGAGAGAGCTCTCCATGTTTTCAGGCTGATCTACGATCATGCCCTGCCGACTTCCTGTGGGCATAATTCGGATGAAGCGGCCGATGTTTGATGAAAGGGCGAGGACGTTGGCAGCCCGAATGTTTCCACAAGATTGGCCAAGCGCCAAGCGGACTGACTGCCTTATGTAAGCTCCATTCTGGCACGTGCAGTCCTGGAGCTCAACCTGGCACGTGAGTTCAATCTGCTTCTGCTCGAGACCTCTTTCCATCTTCAATCTTCTCTAAATCTTGCTCTTGAACCTTCGTCCTCCCTTTTTTGATTTGGGATTTCCTCTCAGATTTGAATATGATTGCTCGAGGATGGCCTAAGCAAATCTCTGCAGATGTAGACACCTATCAGTGTCCATCTCAAACCGTGTTCAATCTCAGTCTCCCTTTTCAGTTGTCTCCCGTCGTGGTGAGTTTGCTTCCCTGGCATGCTTCCCTGACACACATTACCTTCAAAAGTGTACTAATTCATCTCTTCTTAGAATCATGGAATTCTTCAGCGCCAGTCAATCGTAACCACTTGACTTCAGAGGCGGCCAACTCCGATGCCCTTCACACCAAATCCGGCGCTGATATCGGAGGAAAAAGTCCCCAGAAAAACTTTATCGGATTCAAGAACTTTGGATCAAGTCCGCACTTGAGAATTTCAAACAAGGTGAAAGCCGCTCTCGCCGCCAACAAGCCCGTTGTTGCTCTTGAGAGCACCATCTACACCCATGGATTGCCATATCCGGACAATGCCCATCTGGCGGTGCATTTGGAGAACACGCTACGAGACATGGGCGTGACTCCAGCTACGATTGGTCTGGTGGATGGAGTGGCTGTTGTCGGATTGAATTCTGAGGAACTTTCTAGATTATCCTCCGCTGCTGGTCGGCCGGAGACAATGAAGGTTTCGAGAAGAGATCTCCCTATATTATTGGAATGGTAAAATCTCACAAATTCGGCAAAGTGCCTGGCTAAATTTATGTAGGGACTGGCAGGAAAGAAGATACACGGTGGAACCACTGTTGCAGCAACCATGTATCTCGCTGAACTGTGCGGTATCAAGGTGTTCGCTACTGGAGGTATCGGTGGTGTTCATCGTGGTGGACAAGACACTATGGATGTGTCTGCTGACTTGACTGAACTGGGCCGTACCAGTATGGCAGTAATTGCAAGCGGCTGCAAGAGCTTTCTCGATATTCAAGGACCTTGGAGTATCTGGAAACTCAGGGTGCAACAGTTGGAACATACTCGGAAAGTGACAGCGATAGTGTTCCTTTTCCAGCATTCTATACCACGGACAGTGGCGTCAAAAGCCCACTGGTCATTAGATCTCCAGAAGAGGCGGCGGGCATTATATGTACGTCTCCCCCCATGTTGAACTGGCAACCTCTGACCTATTAGACGCCCAAGAACTCCTAGGTTCTTCCTTCACATCCGGATTCCTTCTTGCAAACCCAATTCCAGAAGAGCATGCAATTCCCAAGGCTTCCATTGATTTAGCAATCGAGGATGCCGTTAGCGAAGCTGCTGCACAGGGCAAGGTTGGGCATGCAAATACGCCGTTTATTCTGGCTCGTATCAAAGACTTGACCAAGGGACAGAGTGTGATTGCCAACAAAGCATTGATTGAAAATAATGTCAAATTGGCTGCTCGAGTTGCTCAATCCCTGAGTGATTTGAAAACAGCGCAAACCCCAGGGGACATAGTGTGAGTTCTATTGTTACAGCTAGGGATATTTCTCACAGCAATTAGGAGATACCTGCCAGGACCACCGAAATCAGTTCCATTTGAAGCCGACAGTCTCCGCTCATCCCCAAAGCTTACCTCTAAGCCAGAGAAGAAACCTGTCCAGAAAGTCGAGCCCCCAGTAATAGTCAGTTTCCCCAGACGACAAGCTCAGAAAACAACTAATCGTAGGTCCTATCTCTAAAGCCAAATGTAGACGTTATGGTTTTCGGGTCAGTAGCTCTAGATCTTTCTTGCGACTATTCTCCAGACAGTGCTCTGGAGAGTGCCGACCAAACAAAATCAAGCGCACCGGCTCTGCACACGTCGAATCTAGCCAGTATCAACACTTTTATAGGCGGCGTTGGGCACAATGTTGCATTGGCTGCTCATCACGCAAGCGCTGGAAAACTCAACGTTCGCCTTTGCAGCTACATAGCTGATGATTTGTAAGTTTGTATTCATCCGCAGCTCCGGTTCCAAAAGTTTAACATTTCAGTGCTGGCACCACGGTGCGCAATTTCTTGATGTCAGAAGGTCTCGATATTAGAGGCGTTCGCACCGTCAAAACTGTTCAAAAACCATCAGATGCTCCTAGACAAATCCATCGAACTGCACAGTATGTGGCAGTAAATGACCAAAACAAGGATCTTGTGGTAGCCATGGCAGATATGAATATATTCAGCAATCGGGCTACAAAATCGCCGATGATCACGTCGATGGGAGACAGATAAGAGCCGCAAAGTGGACAGTCATAGATGCCAATTGGGATCCCGAGTAATCCACATTCTGGCACGAGGGGCATTACAAAGGAAATCGTTGGTTGCCTTCGAGCCAGTATCTGTTCAGAAATCAGCTCGCCTCTTCAATGCTCGATTCCAGGAGAACAGCGTTGAGAAACTTGCGTGCGATATTTATCCCCATAATAAAGTCAATCTCGCTTCACCAAATAAATACGAACTGGCAGCCATGCACGCCGAAGCAAGAGGAAACGGACTCATGGAGAAGGACGAATGGTGGAGGGTTGTCGACGCAATGGGAATCCCCAGTTCCGGTGCACGAGACAGATTCGTGCAACTCACAAACACAAAGATGGCCGACGAAGGGATACCAGTGCAGGCAATTCAACTCCTACCATTCATTCCCATCATCCTGACAAAACTGGGATCAGAAGGAGTCTTACACACAGAACTTCTCAAGCCCAATGATCCCCGACTCACCGACCCTCTGGCAGCCCCATACATCCTCTCTCGCTGCAGCAACGGAACCGATGAAATCGGAGGCGTTTATATGAGACTCTATCCAGCTGCAGAAGTTGTTGAAGATGTTGTGAGCGTGAATGGGGTTGGAGATACGTTCCTTGGTGTTCTGATCGCTGGATTGGCATCGGGATGGAAACTGGACGAAGAACTTATCCATGCTGCACAGCGGGGTGCAGTGATGACTCTGAGGAGCAGCAAATCTGTGTCTCTCAAAGTTCACAAACTACTATCTGAGCATAAGCGGCGCTCTAGGCAACAGTTTGAGGAGGACACGGAAGATGTCCTTGATTATTTCCACCAGCAATAGATGCTTGGAATTGGATTAGGGGAGGGAACGAAGGATTTGCACCCGAGAGGACTCGTCGTTCACTCAACCAGTTGGTTTATACTGGATTTGAGAACCTTCAGGAGCAACAGTTTCATTATCGGCCAGCCAACTCCCGGAATGAAAAGATGTACAGCACCAATCAAGAAATTACATGAAGACCCAGCCCCACCAGTTTTTTCTCAACACTAACAACATTAAAAATGCAAACCATGCGTATTCTGGATTTACATATTCCCAAATTCAAGAACCTAACCCCAACTCACAGCTTACAACAAAAATCTTTTTCCTTCCCCTTCCTGCCGCTAACTGATCAAGGAGCCTCATGAACAGGTCTCTGATTCTGATACCCTGCCCTTGATTATATCCATGTCCATACATCTCATGAACATGCCCTCCCCCATTCACATTCCCATTATTTCCAGCCATCTCATGCGCAGCAACATTCACATTCCCATTCCCATGTCCATACCCATTATTTCCATACCCATTATTCCCATGCACCTCCTGCACCCCAGCATTCCTCATCGGCTCATTATACGCAGACTGCGGACTACCCCACCCACATTTGCACCACCAACCTTCTCCTCGACAACAACCCCACCACCATTCTTCTCCTTCCCAAAAACCCCCACCCCATCAATCTGCACCGCGCCATTCTCCTTCCCATCAGCAACATATTGATTCTCAACCGGCACCGTACTGAATCCCTGATTTCCCTTCTTCGCTTTCTTCGCATTTCGTCTCTTACGCCAAATCAGACAGCAACTTAATACCAAGACCGCCAACAAGAGGAATACACCCCCTACAGCGATACCGATGATTGCACCGATTCCCAATTTGGGCTTGTTTGACCCTGTGCTGGCTGTGTTGTTGTTGGTGGTGGTGGATGTTTGAGCGGGACTTTGAGATGCCGCGGCGGGGTTTTGAGAGCCGCCTGTTGCAGTTGGGAGGGAGGAGGTGGCAGTGGATGATGAGACGGATGCTGTTGTGCGGGTGAATGTATATGAGGAGTCGGCTGTTGTTGAGACGGCGACGTTGGCTGTTAGGCAGTAGCCGTTGTAGATGTCTAGGACGGCGGATTGTTCGTTGGGTGTTTTACTGAATTTGGAAAACGAAGACTGTTAGCTAACAAATTCTATCTAGATAGTCCCTCCCTCACTCGCTCCCAAGGTTGGAGATAAAAGAAACGTACCAATCTGTAACGACGCATGATTGGATATAAGCCGAGACGGCGCTGGCTTCGCGAGTGTCGCAGAAGCAGTAGTTGAGAGGTGAGCAGCCACATTTGATATGGCTTCCTAGGTCACCGTAACCTCTCATTCCGCAGACATATACGCCGTTGTAGCGAACTGTGGGGATTGGGTATGGTTAGCTTATGTTTATAGAGCGATGTTCAGGTGGTAAAGCAATGGTCATAGTAAGTCAACGCGACAACGCTTGACCATTTGAAACAGATAGAGAGACGCAATGATCGAGGGGAATTGACAGAATGAGAAAGGAAAGGGAAGGAGACTTACGACAGCCCTGAGCACATGGTTTCAATGTACTGAATGAGTCCATACTCATGAATGAAATCGGTGCTTGTGGTCCCATCGTTATCTGCTGGGACAAGACGAATCGAGGGAGAAAGCCCAGGAGGAAAGCAGCGAGCACGATGGAAAATCGAGAGAATGCCATTTTTGCTGAGATTTTCGAAGTGCTATCTCATGCGGAAGTCTTTGGTATGGTGAAGGAAGTGTTTCGCTCTGGTGTTGAGAGCGAGTTTTGTTTTCACAACGATCGAAACGAGGTGCAGTTTAGACCAGAGGAAAGAGCAACTCTCAAGGGAAAAAAACAAAGGGGATCTTTTTTCTCTCAAATATGAAAAGAAAGGAAGAAAAGAGCAAAGGGTCATCTCCCTTCCCCCTAAAAACATCCAAAATAGATAACCTCGCATCTTGGAACTAAAATTAACCGAAAAGCCCAAAGTCTCAAAGCCAAAAGATGCGCAAAGAGACAACCAGCCGCAAGAAAACGATCTAGACTTTTTGGTCCAACGACACTCGCTAAATGGCAACAAGCCACGGCGTAAACCCCGACACCATGCATGCATATGCCGCGTCGAAGAGATTTAATCTTAGCCCCTTCAGCAAGTAGCCATGTAGCATTTGGTGGTTATTGGTTATACACGAAGTGTACTTGCTTTGGGCAGGCGTAGGTAGGCGGAGATAAGACTTTTAGACCTCTCGGTGGTGAGTTTTTGGGAGATGATTCGATGAGGCTGGATTTTCGTTGGTACGCCGGTATGGAGAATATCATTGCGCCTTGAACTTTTGGGGGTCGCACATGGGGATTTATTTGCTCTCGAGTAATGGCGAGAGACGTGGAATGAGAGGTTGGGTTCAGCTGCCAAGGCTTGATGGGGTTAGGTTGCTTTTTGAAGGACGAGGTTTGACGGTAGGGCTGAGTGGTGAGGCGGGATGGGGATATGGTGCGGTATCAGATCGTTTGTTTTGGTGGGTTTTTGTGAGATTATTGGATTCGAGTTGCCTCGGTGTCATTTGCTTTGGACTAATAATATTTGGTGTGGTAACTCTTCGATGTTTCACTTGTCTGTCAATGGACTTCTTGACCGCTTCACATGATTGACGGAGGAAGAGGTTAGCGAATATAACTCACCGACCTCCTGACTGACAACGGAGAAATGCTTAGGATTCTGGTTCCGGATAATTTGGCGAAAATCTGAAATGTCAACAGCGAGAAAGAGACCAAGTAGGTTGAAGCCAAAAGCCTACATCGTTTTGAGTTCTGATTGTCTTGAAAGCCAGGTCACGTGGTATTTGGAGTGGAAAAGCGGCCAGCTCGATGGATTTTGAGCATTTCATTGATTGTGCCATCCTAGGGACATGATTAACACGGTATATCATGAATATTGGCTTTGTGCTTCCAGAGTTGATCTCGGTCAACACATGATGATGATTGTTGGGTTGCCGCCAAGCCATCAGGCTGTGCAGGAGCTGTGCTCAACCAACATCTTTAACTTCGCGACATCTCTGTTTTTCTTCTTACCTTGGACGCTAGAAGCTTGTACCTCTCGTCGATTGCAGAAGTTTTCTCAACTCCATATCACCAACAGAAATATCGAAAAGTGCACACGGCCAAGAAGACGCGGGGTTGAACGCGACTTGAGAGAAAGCAACAAAATCATCTAACCTGAACGGACTTACATCTTCTATTCGCAGACCAACTGTTTTGGATAATACTTTGGACGAGAGATCAAGCCGAAGTAAACTTTTTGTAGGCCTAGATGTCCTCATCCAAGGGTGCGTGAAAAGGTCAACTACCTTCTGCCAAGGCTCACCGCAGATTACAGATGTCACGACGCCTGACAAAGGACAATTTTCGAATCTCCCGACTGAAATACATGTCGAAATCTTTCGTAATCTCGATTCATGTTCTTCACTATGCTTAGCACTCGCCTCTACACGCTTGTATTCGATCTACAAATTAGGAGAACCCGTCATCCCTTCTCTCTGGACTTCGACTAGAGCAGCCATTCAGAACCTGCCCACGTTTCCGACACCTGTGATCAATCATTATTTACCTGGAATAGTTCCCTCGTTTCCTGCTCATCACATGGATGGGATCGGAATATCGTCCTCTGACTTCCTTTTGGCCGAAAGATCTGCGTACCTCACGTCCTGTATCCCTATGCAACCTCCCTTCTTCGTCCGGAAGAGCAGCTATCCATCAGACACACAAGAAGATCTACTCACCATACGGTATGGCGAGTACTGGGCTGCAAAAAGAAATGGGGCACATCTACTGCCCCATCCCAGAAATAGAGGACCGAAATGGAACGAGGAAGCGGAAGAATTCATTTGTCGCGATGTCGAAAACTTTTCGAGATTCCAGGATTGGTGCTTCTTCTGGGATCACAGCCATTATAATGGTCCATCGAGGCGTTTGTTTTGGACTATGAGTCGGAAGAAGAAATTGCTGGCATGGGAATCGTTTGAGCGTCGTCTGGGCAAGCCGGGTGAGGAGAAGACCGAGTGGGAGTGGACGATGTTGAGGTTTGCGTTACGTTGGCGTCTTAAGAAGCCGCCAATTTACACGCCTTATCTCTAAATAGTTATGAACAGTACGTTGGCTTTGTATTGTGAGAAAACTCGAGGTCAGGAGCCGTACATGATGAGGGAATCTAGTCATGTGATGATGACTTGGCTTGGTTTGCTTGTCGTTTCTTGGCTGCATCCTTCACTTCTGTCTCCTTCCCCATAGGGCAAGTTCTTGCAAGTGCAAAGTCTTGGTCCTTCCTTTTAGATTTCCGCGTAATATATCAATAATGCTTGTTTCTGCTGAGATTCTTGTTTGTGCTGTTGTCCATGGTTCATCCACCCAATCATGTTATCTTTGTGCCTGGCTTGTCCGGAAGCGAAGAACGCATTCTGTACCATGAAATCGCCACCTCTTGATATTGGCAAGTATTGCCTACCTAACAAGGTGCCTTTATGTTTGTTATCAGTCTCATCGCCCTTGCTTCTTGGAATCCTACTACCACACACCCTGCCAGCAGGTACGAAGTACAGAACCAAGACTCTTGTTTCCTTCCCCTCTGGGGTGCCGGTTCGCCATCCCCATCTATTCTCGGGCCATGGTTGACAATTCATCGGTCCGTGTGCTCCTGTAGCTCATAGTAGTAGAGTGGGATTATGGCCCTTTATAAGGAAATGCGACCAGCTAAATATTGTCGGCACGGTTCTGCAACCTCAAACCTTCTCAAACTCTCTCGTTGTGCTAAAGTTTGACATTGAGAGCTTGAAACTTTGCAAAGCTTTCTGGCAATCATGCGTTTCTCATCGTCTCTCGGTGCTCTTGCACTGGCAAGTACCCTTGTCCATGGATCTCGTTTCTCGAAAGGTCAGTTCTCCTCAGATGGCGCGTAGGGATTGCGGTTGTTGACAGTGGGCAGAGGATTATGAGTCTGGACGGGTGATGAAGACTATCAAAGAAAAGAAGATGGTATTTAAGCTTCCATCATGATCTTTTGTTCTCTAATCTAACAATTCCCAGGCACAATGGTACATAACTCCCTCCTGATCTGCTTTCAGACGTAGAATATCCTCACTTCATGAGGGATTTCCGACATCTCAATCGCATTTCATTTCTCGAGCCATACTAACTCAAGGAAAATCGTAGGGCAGAAGGTGTAGAGAGTGGTGCCTTGGATTCCTCTCAATGGCCAGCACTTGGCCCAGCCAAGTGTGTCAATGGTGTTGCCGACGGCAAACCAGGATCCGCCTTCAACCAATTCAAGTGCAAGAACGTACGTGTCTTTGAGATATTTATCCAGATGCAACATAAGATATTCTGTTCTAACCATTTTTTAGATTGATTTGTATTCTTTCGTGAGCCACACTGATCTCGGCTGCAACGTCAATGGTGCTGGAGACCGTGGTTCTGGATCTTGGGGTTGGACTGCTCCTGACGGAAGAGAATATATCGGTATGCTACCGCTCCATTGTTTTATTTGGATTGTGTAAAATTTACTGACCGTCCTTGTAGCCCACGGATGCATGGGTGGTACTCCCCTCCTCGAAATTACCAAGGAGGGTAAGATCGTCAAGCGTGGTTTCTTGTGAGCTGCCATTTAAGCACTTCCCGATCTTTAAACTAAATGTTATCAAGGACCCAAACTGTTGCTCCAGGACAATACTCGGCCTGGAAAGAAGTTAGAAACTACAAGAACTATATGCTGATTGGTTCTGAGCGTGAGGAGCACGGTGTTCAGATCTTTGACATGTCAAAGGTCAGTTACATATGTCAATTTTTCGTCTCGAGAAAATTAACTAACCAAAATCACAGCTCCTCACTGTTACTGGAGATGACGAGCCTATCATCTTCGATGGAACACCAGGAGGAGATGTTGAGAGGTAAGTCATGGCACTTTCTGATGTCCTTTCTGATGAGGGGTTCTGATGCTCAACGTTTTCTTGCTGAACACTTCTAATTTGATATCTTTTAGCCACTTTTTCGACATGCAGCCTGATGGAAGCATGCACAACGTGCACGTCAATGTAGGTCGCTCAACCCAATCGAAATTGAATCATTGAATAAGTTATGATATACATGACTTGTCCAGAAAAAATGCTTGTACTGACTCGTCCGGAAAAATAGGAGCAACTCAACTACGGAATTGCCATGGGCAACTGGTTCCGTAACGAAGCCTGCAAGGGTGGATTGATTTTCTTCAATCTCACTGATCCTACCTCTCCCAACACCTTGGGTTGTGCTGGTATGGACGGCTATGTTCACGACGTTCAATGCTTGGTTTACAAGGGACCTCACACCAAGTATCTCGGCCACGACATTTGCTAGTAAGTACATATGTCCATACCTGCAAAACTTATCTCCAAACAATCCTGGCGACCCTTGTGAACCAAAACTAACTCTTAATTTAGCGGCTACAACGAAGATTCCCTCACCATGTAAGTATTCCTCTTTCACCTGTTAATGCATTCGTCTAATAGCACGCAGCTACGATGTCACCGACAAAAAGGCACCCGTCGTGATCTCCAAGACCGCCTACGTCGGAGTCACATACACCCATCAGGGATCCGTCCTCGACGCAGAATGGCAAGAGTACCTTGTCATGGACGATGAGTATGACGAGGAAGAAAACCTTGACTCCAACAATCCTGCTCTTGATCTTTTCCCAGTCACCTACATCTGGGACATTCGAAATCTTGAGAAGCCAGTCAACGTATGCTCCCTTTTGCCCTCTACACTCCAATCTCCAACTCCCAGTCCTATAAATCCCAAAACCAAACCACCACTAACCATTCAATTATTCTTCTAGACTGGACTTTACAAAGGAACCACCCGTGCCGTCGACCACAACCAATATATCATCAACGGCATCAACTACCAATCCGACTACACAGCCGGTATCCGCATCTACGACGTCTCCTCGATCCCCACCAACCCCACCGGCTCCGACGTCTGCGAAATCGCCTATTTCGACATCCACCCGAATCCGACTCTCAACCCGGCGGCGGCACCATCGAATTCCAAGGCACCTGGTCTCTCTACCCCTACTTCAAATCCGGTTACATCTACGTCAACACCATCGAACGCGGTGGATTCGTCGTCAAGATCAACCGTTTCGATAAGTGCAAGCCCAAGACTTGCAACGCTGATCTTTGCTTGAGAGGATTGAGGGCGAATACTATTCCAGGAAGATTGGAAGAGAGCCAGAAGTTCTGCGGGGAGTTCACGAAGACTTTTGTTGCTGATGTAAAGGTCTTGCCAAGTTATGTGACGGAGAGCTGTACTGGTAATGTTATTTCGAGGGCTAGCTCTGCTTGCTCGTGTTTGCCTACTGCGACTCCTTTGCCATGAGGTGGGTGATAGGGAGTGTAGAGAGAAAAGGAGAGAGAGATGGAGCGATCAAGGCTAAATGTTGAGGAAGAATTTGGAGAGAGAGTTCATGCGATCTTAATTGATAATGTAAACACTTTCCCTACATTTTTGGACTATAATTTCTTCTTCCTTCGACTTCTCAGGGGTATAATAACGTGAGAACTCTGTGACGGATGTGGATCTTTCACACCCTCCAACCGTCCAATCGAAGGAGACTCATCTACCCCTTTTTGACAAAAACCAATTGTGAATCGTACAATTTTCGAGCCTTCCTGTCCCAAAGATACAATAAAAAAAACTATATGTAATACAGAGTTATACTTTCGTTGTTTAATCATCACCTTCCTCGGCATCTTCCTCTTCTTCCTCTTCCTCTTCCACGTCACTCGAGTCCGAAGTCGATGCCACAGGTGGCGGTGGTGCTGCAGCCGCTGGAGCATTGGTCCTCCTACGATCTGGCATCACAACACTATTTAGGTATGTAATCTGTTCCAAAGAAAATGGATGATCAGTTTTAGAACTTTCGTCAAATGAAGAAGGTGTTAATTAGAGAGGGGAGACGTACAAATGGCATCATACTCCCAACCAAATCAGCTACTATCTTTATGGTATTCTCATTCGTGAGTTCAGCGTCCATAATTTTATGACCAATGGTAAAACTTCGAAGTCGAAGGAGGTTGATATCTTGATGAGTCGTATCGTAGCCCTGTGAACACAATAATGTTAGCAAAAAATCCCCTCCATCCCTCCCAAGTCCCCCAACGTTCCCAGTGAATCTATGAATGGAAGCCCTCAGAAGGAGACTTACCCTCGGCCTCGTCTTCAAAGCCCCTTCCTTATTCTTCTCACAAAAGGCATTCACAACATCCTTCTCCGTCGCCTTTCCCTTCAACGCTGGAAAATAATCCCTTCGGAAATTTTTGTTCATCAGGACGTTCTTGAGATCTTGTGGACTTTGATCGATTTCGGTGCGTAGACAGTCGAGAGCTGGACCGTCGGGTTGCCAGAGTCCGCCGCCTATGAATGATTTGTTGCCGGGTTCGAGATGGAGGTAGTATGCTGCGTAAGGACCTTTTTTGCCTGTGCGTGACCTGTGGAAATGGTTAGCTGGGAGGGCATTTGGCACTGGGGGTGTTTGGGCCAGGGTTTTTACCATGCTGCTGAGAAGTGTGGCTAGAAGGGAGATAATTAGCGAGTATTCTAACCCTGAGTGAACCTCTCAAGTCGGATTAGAGAATTGCTTACTTTATAAGGGGTTTTTACTTTGGAGAATCTCACGTCGCGATATATCCTGAAGATCTAAAATTCAATTCAATCAGTTCGGGGCTTATCTCAATCTCTAACTGTTGCAAGAACTCACAATATCTTTACTCGGCAATTCGGGAATCGTAGCATCCTTTTCTACAACAAATGGTGTCAACTCCCCGATGAAACTTGCAAAATCCTTCTGTGCTCGGCGGAACTCTCCATCGTTGACTTTGTTTCTCATAGTTAGTTTCGTAAATCTCTTCATCCCAGAAGCTGAGCGGGGTAGATCTCACATCTCATCCACTCGCGATCATTATTCTTCTTCAAATCTTTCAAGAACAACATGGTATTCTCATGAATCTTCGAATCCTCGTACTCAACCTCACCCTCATCTCTCAATTTAGGAAGTGGAATAACCGTAACTTTGACCGGTCTTGCTTCTTCATCTTCACTGTTTTCCTCATCATCCTCGTCATCCTTATTATCAGAAGCAGACTCATAATCTTGATCCCTCTTAACTCGTTTTCTTCCCCGGCCATCTACCTTTTCTTTCTCCTCTTCGAAATCAGAAGCAGAAACAGACGATTCGTCCTCTTTATCCTCAAAATCGGACTCATTCTCTGATGCCGAGGGGGGAGCTGGTCGTTTCTTAGCTGATGCGGACGCGGCGGTACTGACGCGTGTGGATTTTCGGGTGCCCGGGGATGAGAAGTAGGGGCTGTTTGTGGTCGCTTTCTTGGGCGGCATCTTGGAGGGTTCGGTGTATGTGCGAAGCTGTATGTTATAGATTCGATAATTTAAGGATGCCTGTGGTTGTAGATGTGCTTGTGGGTGGTCGAGCGGGAAAGGGGGAAACGCGAAAAGGTGTGATGACGTGAAAAGCACTTGTCTACGGTGGCCGAAATTTACGCCAATTTGAGACAACAAAGGGGTCTCGCTCACCCAAGTGTTCTACCTTTTGTTGGAGGAATTTTGTGGAGAAAATTCTAGAATTTCAGATTGTTGTCTTGGGCGAGTGACGGTCTTGGTGGGGAAAAGCTCTGCACATGCCACACCTATTTATTGCTGGACAGATCTACCACAAGATGGTTATCTACTAGTCCTGTACTTTGAAGTAGTTGGTAAATGTAGCTAAAGCCATTTAGTTAGACTTTATACATCCTAGAGTTAACTTAAATCTAGAAGAAATGGCCCGTATTCATACCGCACGATTAGACTATGCACAATATAAAGATGTTAGAAGATACTAGGAAACAAGTGGCAATTGCTACCTACTATAAATTAACAAGCTCCTCTAGGGCCCTCTATAGAATGGAGAGAAAAAGGAAAAAGAGAATTGTAAAATCAGTCCTACGATATAAGTTTTAGCCCTTGTCTAAATCGAATGAACGAAATTCTCCCCGAGGATTGCGCCTAAGAGATCTTTTCTTTCTAAATGGCTATACTATTAACTCTATAATTAGGAGGTAGCCAGAGAATATTTGCAGCGTCCTCTACGATCCAATGATTTAGTATATCTAAACAAGGCAGTATCTTGCCGTCGGGCGAGAAGGTGACTGAAGAGGTTGGGTGTGAATGGCCGTCGAGCGTCTTTAGAGCTGCTCTTGTCATAGTTTCCCAGCGCCGGACTGATCTAAGTGGGAAGTTCTCAAAAATGGCACCAGAGTCAACTTTATCTTTGGCTTGATTACTTGACTTCGTTTTATTACCAAATTTATCACATTGTCTCCTCAAAGGTTTGCTTCTCTTCCCTCAACTCCATGTATACGTCCGGCTTTCGAGTTTACCAAACTTCCTAGCTTCTTGAGGCCCAAGTAGGTGTGCCTTCGAAGGTATGACCGGTATATCCAACGATCTTTCCAAGTCTGGAATCTCCGTAACCAGAATATCCGTAGTATTTTTGGCTATCAACCGTCAGCAGGAGCCCTGGAAAATTCATATTCTGGCTTGCTATACTTGGACCTCGACTAGATTTAATCGCCTGCAAACTCCGATATCCGATATATGTTGCAAGAATGGCTACAAATAGACCACCCAGTGAAACAAAGAGGGATACGATGGTGTCAGAAGAGAGCATCATCAACGACTTTGAATTAAAGGAAGGCAATATAGTTGTAAAATATCAAGATGGCGTTTGTTAGCTTTTTTAATTTATCTTGAAGCTGCAGCTGTGATCCGTGAAAACCAGGTGATGAGGAAGGAAGCGCAACTTACTCGCTTCACAAAAGTAAAATATTCAGGACAAGGCCAGTCAGCCTCACCATGCAGCATGGTAAGACTGCACGGATGGAAGGCTTGAAGCTCATGGTAATTGTCATTGGCTATCGCCTCGCTTGACAAAAGTTCCAAAATCCAGGAGCAAATGATGAGACCTCGCTAGCGCCACATTCTCATGGAACTTTTGTTTAGCCAATGGAATGATTGATAAAAGCTGCACTACGCAGTAACGAGGCCTGGATTTCTATGACGACGGGTTTGGCCTTACCGCCATAGAGGTCTATAAGAAACCACACCACCTCTCTCAAAACATAGTTTTGTAATTTCCCAATCATTCACTCGAATGATGGATTCGTCGCTAAAGAAACCCGACAAGACCAAATCCCCCAGACATACCCATGAGGTATGGGAGCTGCAGAAGTCAAACATCGAACGCCTTTATGTTACAGAGGCCCGTCCACTTAGCGAAGTCATCCAAATTTTGAAGCGACACCACGATTTTGTAGCCAGGTAGCACTTCTAGCTACCCCCGGTTCTAGCTATGGTGTCTAACTTATGAACAGCGAGAAGCAGATCAAGAGCCGACTCCCCAAATGGGGTCTCGATGTCAAGAACCTGAAACGTGTCATGATAGTCGAGCTTGCACGAACAAAAGCCAAGCGCGCTGCTGTGGAGAACAAGAAAAGCTCGTTCCGAATCAACAAAAAGCCGGTCGATGACCGCAAGATTGATCGATATCTTCAAAGGAATAATATCTCCGAAGATGAGTTGTTGATAATGGCTAGTCCAGTGGATGGTTGGTGATCAAAGTCTCTAGCTTGCTCAACACCAATTGACTCTCGTATAGCACCGTCTCCGGGTTTCAGCGTTTTCACACCTGAGTCTGCTCGTTCATCTACTCCGCCTCCACCAAACATCAACTTCCAAACGCTGTCCCTCGTAGACTTAGAGTTAAATGGCCCACTCAATCTCTTACCGACAATGGCGGAGGAAGTGATAGACAGTCATGACCTCCAAGCTAGTTCAGAGCACAATGCCCCTCATACCAACTTATACGCCCAGGAATCACTGGTTACAGATAAATTGATACTCTTTGATGAGTTCCGAGGATATCCATTACGATCGGAATTACGAAGTAAACCCATAGCTCCGGTTACTAACACCGTGCATCGTAGCCATTGGTCTTCGTCATCCATAGAAGAGGATGCGGCGAGGAGACACAATGTGTCCCATAATCGGTTTCTGGGCTTTATTGCACGCGTTTCTCTTACGAGAATAAGACATTCAGGACATGATTGTGATGGCCAGTGCCACTATCTCTGGTCTTGTGTAAGCAACAACCAAAACTCATTATCATTTTCACCACTAAGTATCTGACTCTATACATAGGACTCATGTGGCCAACACGGGGGAATGTCGGTTGTCATCGACCACTGCCCAGGCTGTGCGCATCTTCGCTGTCCCATGTGCCCTGTGGAGAAATTCAGCCATATTCGTGGAATTGAAATAATTGATAATTCTTCGTCATTAGATAGCTTATTGAGGGGCCAAGGCTACTATGTCTGATCTTCCTACTTCTGCATATAAGGGTCCGTGACTGTAATTTTATTAAACGCTCTCACACGTGATTTAGTATCAATGAGTAAAGATTTATAACAACCGCCAAAAAATGAACAGGCCACTCACCACCCTCTTTCAACGGCCGACTCAAAGGTCCCAACGAGAGAGACGGTATATCTCCACCATCCAGTCATCTATCTCAGACTTACATCTACAACACCCAGATTCAATTCCACGAAATCAGCAATTTAGCATGCCCTTCCTACTTTACCTTCCCCATCAAGTTCAAAGACACACATACAGTACTACTGCTCGCGGAGCCCTTCCTCTCCAACCAGGACTGTAAAAGGCAAAACACCTCACTTTCCTTTCATGCACATACAACCTCCCAAGCCATTACTGACAAAGGTATTCACCTTAAATTGAAGCTAAGCCAACAAGCCAGCGTGAATCATATGGAGGGCTCCAAGTAGAAATGAACAGAAAGATTGGCGCCAACTCGTAACCAGAATGGTTAATTGAAATTAAGCAGCTAAAATCCAAACTATCAATATCATCGCTCGCATCGGGAGAGACAGTAGAGGAGGATACGCCCGGACACGAGGGCTCCGATTCTGGTCAAGGTAGGGCGGATCAAGTAGGAGTGAGCTCGGAATAGATGAGCCCTCGCTGGGACGATGCTGAAGGCGAGTGGATGATGGAGAACGTACAGACGCCCCTCGTTGTACATTGTCAAAAATGTGGCGAAGTAGATGCAAACTGTTGTAGTATAACAGTCACTATTATTGAGAAAAGGAAGAGGAGCGGGTCTTTTATTGTTCAGATGGATACCGTAGAAGTAGAGCAAAAGGCCAGATTCAAAACGTGAGCAGAAATCGGATGATGTCGACGAGGAGGTTGTGGCAGTTGGTAAGATATCGGACTGCGGAGCAGAATCAGGCGTTTGGACGAGGGGTAGATTGTGGAGTCAGAGGTGAGGGTCAGATTCTGAACTGATCGTCGGTATCTGGCAAAGTAAAGGCTGGAGTTGAAGCCAGCGGATGGATTGAATTGCAAACTGCAGTCGAAAAGATCGCCAGAATCGAGACAAAATCTGGTCATAAAACAAGCACGAGCCAAAAGGTACCAGGATTGATTGGTAGATCCAAAACCGTCTGCCACCTTTTTCGGTTTTTAGATAAAGCAGAAGATGCAGTAATATTAGCAATAGCGAAAAGAGCTTAACAATAGTATTGTGGAATAAGCAAAATAAGAAGTCATTTGTAATTTTGTTGGTGGCGATAACGCGTGAGAATTTTCGGAATAAATACGTCAGGGGTTGTTAAGAGAAGCTTATAATACAAGTATAATCAAAAATATATTGAAAATCTAATATGTTCGTAAATTTGAAGCCGAATTAACTCGAAGTACCTATGATTTGTCTCGTTATAGGGTGTATCTCGCTACGCAGGGACGGACGTTGGCGTGTCAACAACTCGGACACGTCACGGGGTGGATATAGACAACAGCACACTAGAGTCGGCACGTGAATATATATTATCTTTATTGTTCTTTGACAACAAAAGAAACTCGTCCTATAAAGACAGGACGTCCTCAATCTTTAGCTCTGACGAAAGTCTGTTGTTGGTTGAAAGAACCTATGCTCACCCTTACAAAGAATGGCCACATGAGGTTAAAAATATACAAACTCTCTGAATGTATACAAAGAAGATTTACTGAGCTTCCATACTTTGAGTAAGTTTTCGTTGTCACGCTGTGAATTCAACAATCAGATAGTCTAGCAGGGTCTTCGGCCTCTAGAAGTGAAGGACCAGAGAACACTTCTCAGCCATTCAGGTACGAAGCACGCCAACTCCAGGGCGTCATCCGGAAATAGATACCTTATAGATATTTAAATCGCAGATATGTGCCTTACTTTTTGGAATATGATAGCATTGAATGGTAATCATTTGCTTGGTCAACAGGTTCCAATTTAGACGAATAGAGATTTGGCCAATGTCAACCCAGTAGCTCGTGAAGTCAATGTGATCTAAAATCAACAACAGTCTCCCAACAACATAACTGTCTCAGCAAACCGACACAGCATCTCTTTATCCACACGACTCGTCAAATCACGACTACAAACTCAACACTTCCCTCCAAAATTCCAAACCGATCATCATCCATCATGTCAGAAAATGTCAGTACTATACCCTCCCCATTGCCAATTTTAATCTAACTTATGATTGCTAGCGCTCTTTAGTCCCTTCCATCTCGCCCCCCATGGCGTCAGAACAAAACACAACAACCTCGAAACCCGAACCCAAAAACAAGCCTCCCCTTCTCAACCTCCCCCTCGAGCTCCACCGCCTCATTTTCAAGAAGCTCCATAAGGTCGATTCCGTCTGCCTTGGTCTATCTTCCAGAGTTCTATATCAAATCCATTGGCGAACTCATGGCAGAGTTCGTCTCAGCACATTGTTGCCAGTCAGGAGGGAAGTTTATATTGGCGGTGATGGAATGTATCGCCAGTTGTGGTGTTTGGGCCAGTTGTTGGAGAATTGGATGGGTCCAGAGTGGGAGTTGGCTGTGGGATATAGAATCTTCAGAAGGGTCGAAGAATGGGGATTGGAGGAGTAATGGAAAGCGGAATCTTTAAGATTGAACAGGGAAATTGGTAGATACATGGGAGCTTTGGTCTTTGTTGAGAGGCATTTATCTACCAGTACATGATGATAGCCTTTCAAAGATCTGTAATTGTTGACAAACAGAATGCAAATGGTTGTCCCCAATCTCTATCTAGAATAGTGTCCAACAAATAGAAATTAATCTTTGAATTTCAACAATAACTCACCTTGAATGAACCACAGCCCTGTTGCGCAGAAGAGAAAGATTTGATAAATTGATGTTCAGTCTCAATTTGGACAGATGAACCACTTTCGGCCGCTTCCAAAAGTGAACTCTCCAAGGGTCATGAAAGTCAACTTCACAATAAAGTTTTGAAGTCCGGGATTCAAAGTCATTTGTCATTTCTTCGACCTTTCATATCCGACTCTCATCTAACAACTGACTTTCTTCAAGACCAAATCACCAACGAGATATCCTCAACTCCACAAGCCAGTTGACAAAATGCCTCCAGGATTTAACCGAACTTCCCTCACCGCAACTGGCAAAGGTAAGTTCTCATCTCGGCCGTCATCACTCAAAAGCTGACCCAAGAACTAAGCTGGACTACATGGCCTCCCAATTAAGATCATCCAGAAAATCTTTAGCCACCTCGAAAAACACTCCCGCGTTAAGCTCGCAAGGACCGCACGCCGATTCTACGTCGCACTCCAAGCAAGCCTCACTCCGGCGCCTCCCTCGCCATCACAGGACATGTGGGATGTCTACGCAGAGATCGCCTACGTCAAACGACTGATCCTCGAGCACGACAAGGATCCAGAGACAATCAAACTGGTTCTCGCACACAAGAGTCGAGGTGTTTTGCAGAGAAACAAAGTCAATCCCAAGCTCGTCTTTGAGTACCGTCAGGCTGCGCAATGGAAGAAGATCGACAAACAGCTCCAGAAAGCCAAGACAAGAAAGCGTATCCAGCAAATGCTAGAAGAGCTTGCGCAGGTTGATGAGGTTGATGAGGTTAATGAGGTTAATGAGGTTGAGGAGATTGAGGAAGTACAGGAGCTCAGCATTGAAGATCAAAGGGTTCAAAAATGGTTGGAGAAATATCCTGTCTGATATTCAGGCTCTGGAAACTCCGGGAGGTTACATGTATCTTGCACGGCGGCTGGATGTAAGAAATCTAGGTTATCAACTGCAGAGAATAGGTAGTTCTCACTTTCGCAGTCAATAATTGAAATGTGATGGGTCGAAATACTTCTGGTTGCCTTCCTCGCCTTGTTGACTTGGTGAACCGTCCTCATTGGTCAGATTGGCGATGCAGGTGACATAAGCAAAAAGTGGTCCGTTGTGCGGCATCACGACCAACCTCCCCCTTCATTCCTCCTCCATTTGGAATAAAATCTCACAACAACATACGAGTACGTATCTGAGGCTGAAAGTTTTAGCATCAATTGATCTATCCTTCTGTAACTTCTAAATTTCTTTACAAAATGGCGACCCCAATACCTCCAGTGCCCATGCAACACTTTCAAGTCGGCATGACGGCCAACCACCGAAGTCTATCGCTCTTCAGAGCTATGGCACCAAACATCTGTTATGCAATTACTTCTCAGTTGCCAAGGTACATGTCATACGAGAATCTGGGGCCTAAGCGACAGATGAATGGCGATGCAGCGATGAACAGACTGGCGACATCCTTGTCAAGTAGGCCGTCATTTTCAACACGCTAACAATAACGACTAACAACTCTGGCAGATCCTCGGCATGAAAAATGCGAACCGGCGTTGCTCTCGAAACCCGGGGATGAGAGAATGGATATGTTCATTCAACGACCCATTCTAGTCTCCTGTAAAGGACCCTCAGCACTGCTTAATCTTCCAACAGTAAGAATGAAGCCTCGTGAACTTTACATTTACCATAATAACCTCACATCAGGAAGTTCTACTTCAAATAATTCACCAATTGAGTGACGTCTTCTCAACCTGCCTCGGACTGACTTGCAAGGAACTCTACTCAATCCATCGCGGTCGTCATGGCTCAATTCCACTCACCAGATTTGCTCGCCACAAAAACTCGTACCTACAACTCGGAACACTCCTTTCCGAATGGGCTGGCCCTGAATTTATTTACTTCAAAGGACCACCAGGCCTTTTAATCAGAAAAGAGCGATATACAACCTTTTTGAAAGAGATACACGAGCAGCAGCGAAGACAAGATCTGGTCGTACAGCGATTAGTTGAGATTGAACTGATTGATTGGGAGGCTTCGATTCTTCAAGACTGGAGAACAGCTCGTGTCACACATCCACACCAGTTCGTACTTTCATACAGAGCAAACTTGAAGGCCTGGGAGTGGCAGTGCGAGAGAGCTTCAACATCTGGGTTTGATGTCAGTTGGATGATCAAGAAGAGTCTACCAATGAACACAGACGCACTTCCATGGGATCAATATAATGGCATTACGGGACTTGGATTTGGAAGGTAGAATTTCTACCAGGATTTTACGAGGATCACGAAGATCTTAGGAGTTGGTGGGTGCGCTAGGTCAAATTTAGGGGTTTTGATTGTATGTTAAGCCTTTCTTCCATTTCATACTCTTCCCCGATGCGAAGGAAAAAAAAGTTATATATAGAGAATCAAAACAGATGAAGCTTGCCTTTTAATCTGTTCTGAGTATCACAGCTCTGTGAAGATGAGTCTGATGCAGCACTAAAAAAATGAATACTAGTAGCAAACTCAACTAATCTTAGGAAGAGTCATGGAAGTGAGTGATTTGAACATGGAAAGGGTCGATATGAAGGAAATTGTTGCGGGTGCTTTGACTCAGGGTTTAGGATCGAAAGTATTCTAGTATTTTATGAGCAAAATTAAAGTAATAAGTAAGCAAAATATCAGAAAGGTGTTGAACCTGTGAATCCACCCAAATCCACCTGTTTTGGCCTGTTTTGCATCAGCCTGTTTTACAGCATGTTTTGCATCAAATGCAAGGTATATGCCATCAGAAGGCGTATTAGAATCATCAGTAATGCGATGATGCCAAATCCCCTTGATTTGCATGTATATAAGCCCCTTATGGCACAGATTAATTTCTCCAGTCAGTTCTTCATCCTCAATCAAGCATATTCACCCCCTCAAATTCATCACTTTCGTCATCAACTCACTGATTCACTCACTACTACCGATTTTATCATTTCATCACCATTTCATCCATACAGTCACCAGTTCACGTAAAGGTTACGGAGATTGAGTATATTGAAGCTGACATTGAGGAGGACTAGAAAAAGTCTATACTTTCCAGTTATGAGGAGTGTTGTTCGGGAGAATCTGTTAAGTCTAGGACTGTTTGTTTGTTCTATTTGTTTGTATTTGTCTGTTTTTCCTTTTGAGCCGGTGTGATTTATGACAGATCTCTCTGTTAGCCGCTATTTGTTAGTAGCTGTTTATTAGTAGCTGTTTATTAGTAGCTGTTTGTTAGTAGCTGTTTGTTAGTGTAGCTATTTAGCTAGCTTAGCTCTCCCTTCCTAGAAAGCTCCCTGTAGACGATCTAAGCAGTTCTTCAGATCCAATCTTCACATTATATAGACGTTGACATTAAATATCATCAGAAAAAACAAAGTACCACCCCCAGAAAAACATGTTTATACCTAAAAAGAGTTACGGCGCTTATTCCCCCAAATCAATGCCCCACCTACTACCAAAGTGAATGGGTTTTATCACCTAGTCAACCGCTAGCGTCTACGTGAAAGAAGAAAATGTCGATCTGTCTTGCAGGCCGTCTTGATGGAATATCCAATGCTCGGCACTTTCAATCTCCCAGTCGCGACAACGAAACAACCAAAATTACGCACTCCACTATGACATACTACATGTCAACACGCGTAAGCTACCCTAAAAACAATGTTTTTAATCAACTAGATATCTAATTAACCTGTTATTTAGATTCAAGAAGGGCTGATTCGCTTCAAGACAATGAGCGGCTGCATAAGCGGATGCTTCGACACGAAGGGGAAGCAAGACTCCCCATCTGCTGCTGAACCTGGACCACGACCAGTCCCCAACAATGAAACCGGTACCATCTCTTCCCAGATACCTCAATTATGACAACGAACAACCATCACCGATCTACCCTTGGAGCTCATCATTCAAATAATATCGCATTTCCGTAAAGACCCCATCCAAGTGCTCATGCTTGGAGTCTTGCACACGAGACTTTACGAGGCCTATCGACTATTCTACGTTTACCCGTATAACTTCCAAACCTACAAGTCGTCATGGTGGTATATTTGGTATTGGACAACTCCACTTCCAGGCGAGTGGGACGACTTGGATCTTCCTTGCGAAGATTTAAACCAAAGCCTTGCTACTTCTTTTCGGGGCTATGTCTATGCTGGCCTCATATTTTTCAGAAGGAATAGGGCATGAGTTTCGGAAAGGACATGAACATTGGAAGGGTATTGTGTAAACAGCGTGGGGGGTGGAAATGATGGTACATTTTTCTTTTGGGCATTTGGCTTCACATTTGAGTAAACGTTGCGAAGAGATCAAGGTTACTGTATTTGTGCTGGATCATCAGATTGAGAGTTTAACGGGAGTTGAGGGAGGGGGCTCGATTGGGCCTTGAGAAGTTTTGTCCTCTGATGAAGTTGATGCTCTTGCGGTGAAATCAACGGCGTTACTTGATAGGGAAGGCACTGAACTATTTTAGCTTGCGATGTGCCTCCTGATTACCAGCAAGAATTTCCACATATTCAAAAATCCAAGATGACCAAATCTTTTTGTCATAATTGACTGGTTTTTCAATATATTTAGGCACGTTCTGCGCTCGCCTCAGTTTCCCTGCCCAAGATCAATTCCCATGACATCAGTGCATGTCCATGTCACACGTGAAAGCTTTCTTTGTTCATCACCAATTTTTAGCAAAATCAATTCTTTTCAATATGTTTACAATGCCATTGATTTCATCAACTTAATTAAAAATACTACAATCAACAGCACCTATGCATCAATCTTCTTATTATCGTTGCTCGCTGTGGCTCTCCTCGCCCACCAGCAAAAAGCAAAACGCGAATCAACAGGCACACGTACCTCTCCGTCACAACAAAAGCACCTGATTGCAGACCCTACGACTTCAAGCGCTCTTCAACAACACATTCTCTTCTGGGATCGCGATGGTGACTCGATAATATATCCCCAGGATGTCTACACGGGCTTTCGCGAACTCGGCTTCTCCATCCCCTTCTCGCTAGCCTCCCTTCTCATCCCCGTCTTCTTCTCATACCCGACCCGTCTGGCGTTCTCATATATTCCCGACCCGTTCTTCAGAATCTACGTTTCCAGCATCCACAAAGCCAAACACGGATCCGACACAGGAGTCTATGACAGAAAGGGGAATCTTCACGCTAGTGCATTTGAGGACATGTTTGCCGAGTTCGATTCGTCAGGAACGGGAAGTCTGGGTGCAAAGGATTTGCTCGAGATGAGTGCCAGCAATCGAGTAGCGGTTGATCCGGCGGGGTGGAGTTTTGCGGCTATGGAGTGAGGAATTACTTGGATTTTATTGCAGAAAGAGGGACGGATTTGGAAGGAGGATTTGAGACAGTGTTATGATGGGACGCTATTTTGGTGACTGAAGATGGAAAGAGAGGGTGGAGTGAAAGGGCAACGGGGTTATGGATGGAGGGAGTTTTGGCTGGATGTTTCGACGTGGTCACAGTACTGGTGGGCTGGAAAAGCATTAGAAGCTCCAGGGGTAGCAGGTAAAACCCTTAAATGCATCTTGTTAATTTGAATCGTTTCATAATCAAATTTATAGTGAAGTTTACTCTCAATTCAAACAATTATCTAATCATACAGTATAGCAAACTTACAATTCCTTTTTTGCTTCCAACTTCAACTCCCTCTTACCTTGCTCCTTCTCCTCCTTTCCATTTCCCTGTCTCTGCACTCCAACCCCATGTTCATAAACCAACCCACCACCCAAAAACGCTGCATAACCTACCGCAGCCAACGCCAAACCACTCAATACAACATTATTCCCTCTTGGTAAATATGCCACATTCTTACTCTTGTTGACAACCTGATATACTGCCGCAAAGATAGCCAAATCATTGAGAGCTGCATGTGCAATGGTCTTCTTAACTTTCGGTTTGGACAAGTCCAGACCTTGAGCAGAGATCAAGGCATATCCTTCGATGAGACCTGTGGATAAAGCAGGTAGAGCTGTGACTATGCCCGCAATGGTGCTGACGTAGCCAAAGAGGGAGAGGTGATGGATTATGCTAGCCGGCGTCAAGGCCGTGGAGGAGAACAGGTTGGCAATCGTTGAGATTCCCGAGACGATGGCGGGAGAAAGTAGGGCAGTGTAGGTGACGATGTCGAGACCGGAGGAAGCAATTAGAAAAGCGATGGGGAGATGGACTGTTGAAGGGTGAATGGGATGGCTGAAACTGGTCAGTTGAAATGTACAAAAGAAATGTTTGATATTTGAGTACCTGTTCTTTCCCATCTTTCCCATACCAAGATCAATGACGGAAGACATGATGAGAGAGAAGAACTCTTGAATATTTTAAGATTCGAAAAGTTGGTTACATTTACACTTTTCTATATATTTGAAGTGTCAAAATGGAACTGAATATATGGGGAGGTCTTTGAGAACATGGCCGTATTTATTGGGGAATGTGGAGGAATTGATCGTGACGTTATGGGTGATGTATCGGTTTGGACAGTATACTTCACGACTTTACTTCATGTCAATACGTCACCACAAAAGAAGGACTGCTCTGACGTGACAGACGACCCAGTGTGCCAGAAAAGTAGAGAAATTCCAACATTCAAAGCTGCTCTATAAACGTACCTCTTGTACTGAAGTTACTGGTAACTCCAAATACACATATATTCTTCTGTTCTAGTTAATTTAAAGAGGACGGATGCGAGAAAATGCCGTGATGCTTGCGATCGTATTGGGTCGTTTCCGGCATACCTCCGCCACTTAATTAGGGACGGACTTTACCACAACAAACACAACGCACCTCATTTAAAGACATGGAGCAAATTCCTAGATTTTCAATTGCAATGCGCATGGCACACCTGAGAGTAAGAAATGTATGTTTTTCAAGGGACTATGCATATTGCAAGCAAATATTTTATGCCTCAACATATTATGACACAGAAGCTAGAGATAACTGTCCAATGATTGAGTCGCTTCGCGTCCTAGTACTGGAAGCGTCGCTATGCTAACTGAGGTATGACTCAATTGAAGACTGTCAAATCACCCAAAGGCTTACCAAGTACCAAAATTTGGTACAATTAATTATTATGAGTGCTGACAGAATAATTGAACGAGATGGCGTAATTGTCGCTTTGGCCTGTAGTGTTCTCTCAATCCGCGCTACACCCGCCCAAATGCAACGTGAGTGGAATGAGGAAAGAGAGAATACAATCCCTTGAAGATTTGGATAGCCAAAGTTTGAGATTTCTGAGATATGATAGGCTGAAAATGTCGTCCGACTGTCACATGATCTCTACTTATCTCCTGAGAAGGTTAAGTGCTTACCTACTTACATGCACCCCTACCTCCTTACCCCTACCCTTCGTACATGTCGCTCGGCAGTGAGTCAACTAAACGCCGACTAGCCAGAAAAGTGGTCAAATACCTTTGAGACATCAAAACATGGAGATTTGCTCATCTAAGCATACCCTTCGATCGTCAATTTTCCCCGCAATCAAAAGGTAGCCATGCTCGAAAACACATCAGCATCACTTGTCGCAGGATCTTCTAGTCTTGTTCTGATCGCTTTCCTCACCACACCCTCAATTGCCCATATCGCATCTCGCTTACGAAGGTCGAAGCAGAGATCAGGTATTTACGAAGACAAAGATGGAGTCGCCACTAAAAGGTCGGTAGAGGAGTACTCTGCAAAGGTTCCAAAGGCATTCCTCGCCATATTTTCAATCGCTGGACTCGTTTCATCAATTGCTCTAGGCGTACACGAGTCAAAAGAAGGGTGGGATTGGGGACTGATTGAGAACTGGTTGAATGTCGCGCAATGGGTTGAGTACACTCGAGGCCCTTACCTTGCAAATTGCTAACTTTCTCGAGTCTCTTATTCTCATTCAAATCATTGGCATTGTTATCGTTCGGGATTATGTCAAAATATATACACTCGGTGTGTATTCGGCAATCTGCTCAATTATTCTTCTGGTTGTGCTTCTCTTCCAAGATGGACTGAAAGCTCAACAAATACCATCTAGAGATGGTTTTGGCGGGATGGATCAAGTTGGTCTTCGAATAGCACAGCTCAGTCTTGTCATTTTGGTTGCAATCTTCAGCCTTTTATTGCCAAGAAGGCCGGATGTTTTCCATGATGAAGCGGTTGTCGATGGCATGTATACTGTTTCTGCTCTCGGGAGATACACCATCTCGTGGGTGGAGCATATCTTGATGCTCTCGCGGAAAAAGAATCGCCTCGAGCTGGATGATCTACCCAAAATGGATCATTACACTCGCTCCAAAAATCTCACTGACGTCTGGGCGGCGACATCCCACGCAAAGAAACTCTGGGTTGAGATTTTCTTGACCCGCAAATGGGTATTCATGATGCAATGGTTTCTCACTCTGGTCCAGTCGTTTGGCATTTTCGCACCGCAATTTGTGACCTACAACCTTCTCAAGATATTGGAAAACAGACGGCCAGGTGATGCCGTCAGATTGGAGGCATGGCTTTGGGTCCTGACGCTGACAATCGCTACAATCGGGTCAGCCTGGATCGAATGTTGGCTTGTATGGATGTCCGAATGCAAGTTGACGTTCCCGATCCGAGCTCAACTATCAGCCTTGATATTCCAGAAAGCGATGAGACGTAAAGACATCAAAGGTGCTTCCAAATCTGCCGAAAAGAATGTCACAGGGGGAGAGGACAAGGCGGATGCCTCTCAGGAGGCAATTGAAGGAGACAATCCAGAGCTTCCTAAGGAGGACTCCGATCCAGAAGGACAGCAGAGCACAGTCAATCTAATTGGCGTCGATGCCCAAAGAGTTTCGGATTGCTTTTCAATCACCAACTACTTCCCAGGCACCATTTTCGAGTTGATTGTCTCCTTTACCTTTCTAATTAGCATTATCGGATGGCAAGCGTTGCTGTGCGGCTTTTTGGCCATGTCAGTGACATTTCCTCTCAACATTTATTTCAGCAAACAATACGCTGCTGCTCAGGATCGACTTATGAAAGTCCGAGATAAAAAGATGGGAGTTATTACCGAAGCTTTGAGAGGAATTCGCCAAATCAAGTTCTCGGCCCTAGAGGCTAATTGGCACGCGAAAATTGGAAGCGTGCGACGAAAGGAATTAGACGAGCAGTGGAAAGTCTTTATTTCAGACACTATCCTACTTTTCTGCTGGATTGCAAGCCCGGTTGCGCTAGCTGTAACGTCGCTCGCAGTATATGCGTGGAAGTACGGAGAACTGACCCCTTCTGTTGCTTTCACGGCAATCGGCGTGTTCTCTAATCTAGAGACGACTCTCGCAATCATCCCAGAGCTAACCACAGATTTGGTCGATGCATTCATCTCCGTGGAGCGAATCGAGAAGTATCTGGCGGCTCCGGAGATCTCCAAAAACACAAACGATGCCCCAAATGTATCCTTCGAAAATGCTTCTATAGCATGGCCATCAGATGAAGCGAAGGAAGACAATGACTTGCGATATGTTCTGAGAAACGTCAACGTTTCATTCCCAGAAAATGAGTTAAGTGTAGTGAGTGGAAAGACTGGCACAGGGAAATCCCTTCTTCTGGCGGCAATCCTTGGAGAAGTTGACCTCCTCTCTGGCAAAATCAATGTACCGCGACAGACGACAGATCGACATGACCACTTGGCTATTAATGACAACTGGATTATCCCATCGGCCGTTGCATTTGTCGCACAAATTCCATGGATCGAAAATGCAACTATCAAAGATAATATCTTGTTCGGTCTTCCGTACAACGAGAATCGATACCGGAAAGTCATCGAAGTGTGCG
This sequence comes from Tetracladium setigerum, assembly GCA_031472005.1. Classification (NCBI taxonomy): domain Eukaryota; kingdom Fungi; phylum Ascomycota; class Leotiomycetes; order Helotiales; genus Tetracladium; species Tetracladium setigerum. Next base: position 530,014 of record PZJY01000008.1, on the reverse strand, counting down.
CTTTGAGAAAGGACCTCGAAATGCTTATCGATGGAGAATCTACCGAGATTGGGGCAAACGGCATTAATTTGAGTGGCGGACAACGATGGAGGGTAACTTTCGCACGTGCGCTATATTCCAGAGCTGGAATATTAGTCCTGGATGATATTTTTAGTGCTGTTGATGCACATGTTGGTCGGCTCATCTTTGAGAAGGGTTTGACTGGCGAGCTTGGAGTTCGCCGTACAAGAATACTCGTAACCCACCACATCGCACTCTGTATATCAAAGGCAAAGTACATTGTGGAACTTGGCAATGGCACTATTACCCATGCGGGATATGTCTCGGATCTTGAAAATGATGGAACACTTCAACGCATAATGAGGCGTAAGGAGACCGAGTCAGAAATGATCAACGATGAAGACCCAATAGCGGTCAACTCTGCAGAGTCTTTGAACAGAAATTCTACTGATATTGGAGAGGCATTCAAGAAAGTGGATTCGACTGAGAGCCCGAAGAAGTTTGTCGAAGAGGAGAAAAGAGAGCAGGGCCGTGTCAAGACAAAAGTTTATATCGATTACATGAAATTCAGTGGTGGATGGCAATACTGGTCATTTGCGTTACTGATATTCTCCCTCCGGCAAGCTTTCGTGATTGGAAGTGCCTGGTGGATGCGACTCTGGACTGGAAGCAACGAGCAGAATAGCATGGCGTGTTCATTTATGTACTCATACCAGGTCCACGATCTCTCCCCACACCAACCGAATAGTACACTCGAAGCCGCCGACACGCACTCGAACAACCTGAAATTCTATCTTGGCATTTACATTGTCATTTCAATTACATCAATTATCGTTAGTCTGTTCAGATACTACGTCGTCTTCATCGGTTCCATCAGGGCATCTCGCCGCATGTTCGACAGTTTTTGCTTCACAATTCTGCGAACCCCTCTTCGATGGATAGATACAGTTCCTTTAGGAAGGATTCTGAATCGCTTCACAGCGGACTTTAGTGTTGTCGATTCTAGCTTGGCGTATAATTTTGCATCTGCGACTAAAAATCTCTTTCAACTCATGGGTGTCGTCGTCGCTGGGTAAGTCTATCACCTTTTTATCTCTGCTCGTACTAAACTTTCTAGGATATTTATCTCCCCTTATATAATCCTTCTTTCGGCCACTCTTCTTGCAACCTGTGTTCAAATTGCACGCATCTATATCTCGGGAGCCCGAGAAGTCAAACGTCTCGAATCCACCGCCAAGTCTCCAGTGTTCGAACAATTTGGAAGCGCTCTCACGGGAGTAGGTACCATTCGTGCATTCGACAAATGTGATGTTTATATCAACGGGATGTTCCGGAAGATTGACGATCATATTACGACCCTCTGGCATCTCTGGGCATTTAATCAATGGCTGGGGTGGAGAATGTCTGCTGTCGGGAGCCTGTTCGCTACCTTTGTAGCCATCATGATTTTATTGATTGGAGATATTGATGCCTCACTGGCAGGGTTCGCTCTCAGTTTTGCTCTCGAATACAGCTCATTCGTAGTCGGAACTATCAGGAGTTACACAAACATGGAGCTGGCCATCAACGCAGCAGAGAGAATTATTGAGTACAGCAAGCTCCCCACGGAATCCCTCGACGGCGTGGATCCTCCTGCCGGCTGGCCGAGTGAAGGGAGATTGGAAGTCAGCGACCTTGTCGTGGGTTACGCCCCTGATTTACCACCTGTATTAAAGGGTCTCACATTCTCTGTGGATCGCAATGCACGCATTGGAGTTGTGGGTCGTACGGGAGCGGGTAAATCCTCACTCACGCTTGCTTTGTTCCGTTTCCTCGAGCCTCGAGAGGGCTCAATCTATATCGACGGTCTCGATATTTCCAAGATCAAACTTCACGCCCTCCGCTCAAGATTGGCTATCATTCCTCAAGATCCTGTTCTATTTAGCGGCACTATTCGCAGCAATCTCGACGCATTCGATGAGCATGAGGATTCTGACCTTCGTGATGCTCTGCAGAGAGTCCACCTTGTTTCCGCAGAAGAAACCAAGTCGATTTCCCAATCCAGCACCACAACTGGCAGCTCCACACCCGTTGTGACCGGAGTTCAGTCACCAGATTCCAGCGTTAATCTAAACAAGAACCCTTTCGTATCTCTGAATTCCCCAATTTCAGAAGGCGGTCTCAATCTCTCCCAAGGGCAACGCCAGCTCCTCTGTCTAGCTCGAGCTATCATTTCGAGACCGAAGATAATGATTCTCGATGAGGCGACGTCGGCAGTGGATATGGCAACTGATGCGCTCATTCAGAGGAGCATTCGTGAGGATTTTAAAGACTCGACACTAATTGTGATTGCACATAGACTGAGCACTATCGCAGATTTTGATAAGGTTCTTGTTATAGATGAAGGAAAAGTAAAGGAGTTCGGTAGTCCAAAGGATTTACTTGCTTTGGAAAATGGGGCATTTAGAGGGATGGTTGCAGACAGCGGTGAGAGGGAGAAGTTAGAAGCATTAATTCGGGAGGGGAATTGAACTACAGATTTTAGAATTAGTAAGCGTGGTGATTTCTGTTAACACCAAAAGTTTAAAAGTGAGCATAGTAGAAGAGTTTATATAAAATATTGTTTAAGAGAGATCTATATTGGGGGATTCGCTGATGTAGATGTCGGTCATCTTGATTGTACGGTAATGCTGAGACATTTCAAGAAATACATTGCCTCTTTCCAAAATCGTAATACCCGAAGTCACGAAAAATTCCCTTCCACAAATCAGAAATCGAAAATATGATAACATACATGCCCGAGACAAGATAACTTATAGTACACCGTTCTGAAGGTTGCCAACTGCCAGGATCACTTCCGAGAACCACCTCCTGACGATCCAGTTGAAAGTCTAAATTTGCAAGATGAGATCTAGATGGGCTGCTGCAAAATTGCGGGACTTCACTTCAGTCGCACATGTTCATGAGAACAAAAGATATAAAGACAAATTTCGCTTCTCAAGCTAGAAAGAGCTTCCAGATACAACACACGAAATTTCTACTTTGATAGTCACTGAAACCATAATGCAAACTTAAACAACTGATTCTTTGGCGCAAAAATCTGTAGAAGAGCTTTAGAATTGGCCTTCTCGGGACGATTCATCTTCAATTCCTCGGCTCCATGGTTTCTCCGCAACTCGTATATATTCTTTGCACTGACCAATGCGTTCTCACACAAAATCCGCGATCTCCACGATCGAAAGTTCCGCCCCGATCAGCCAAGACTGGTAAAGCCGTGATGTCCGCGGCTGAGAACGGTTCGGCGTATATATCAATTGATGTTGCCTTGCTAGAAGTTCGATTGTTGAGCCGAACGATAGACAAGTTCAGGGAACTAGAAGGATATCGGAGCTGATTTGGTCCGCATTTGTCAGATTATTTGTATGATTCTTGGAGATGTTCGTAATTGTCACAATAATTTGCAATATGATGAGAAATCTAACCGTGGAGATGGAACTTCGGAATTTTGACTTCGCCGTGTTGACTTTCGACGCCTTCACTCTGGATCTCGATTGACTGAATGATTTGGATCGATGTTATAAAGGAAGCAATCGAAGTCTTTTGTATTCTTGCTATTTCAACACATTCAAATTTCTCATCTTCCCTTCATTCTCAGAGAACGAACAATGACTGATATCCAGACAAATCACAAAATCTCAACCTTTATCATGGTTAATCTAGCAGTAGCTGGAGGCACCAACGGAGTCGGTCGCGCAATCGTCGATGCTGTCATCGCCGGCAAGAAACACAATGTCTTTGTTCTCTCCCGAGAAGTAAGCGGATGTAGTAGATGTCCTTCAATCCCGTACTAAAACTTTCAAACAGGACTCTCCAAAATCTTTGGGTGTCCCCGGTGCAACTCTCCTGAGAGTCAACTACACCTCCATCGATGCTCTTGCTGAAATTTTGAAGACCAATAAAATCGACACGGTCATCTCTGCCGTCACACTTCAAAAAGCAGAATCTGCCCTCTCACAGACAAACCTCATCGAAGTCGCCGCCAAATCAGGAACTGTTCGCCGTTTCGCACCGAGCGAGTTTGGGCTTGACTACGCTGAGTGTGGAAGACGGTTAGTTACACCACCCATCTTCAATTCCTAAGCATGAACTTATTTGTTATTTGTTTGAAGGAATTATCCCTTTCCCGGTCTGGAACACCGTAACGCAGCAGCTGAACAACTGAGAAAGTTCCCGCACATCGAGTTCACTCGCTTCGTAAATGGCACATTCATGGATTATCTAGGAACGAGAAACTTCCCAAGTTACATCAACATGCTTTCTTTGATCGTTGACCTCGAAAACAATAAAGCTGCAATTCCAGGGGAAGGAAATGAGAAACTTGTGTTCACTCACACGTCAACGATTGCGGCTTTTGTTGCAGCGTCGTTGGATTTGGAGACTTGGCCCGAAGAGACTTTTATCAAAGGTGATAGAAAAACTTTCAACGAAGTTGTTGCGATCGCTGAAAAGGTCAAAGGCATGTTGTTTCTGAACACATTACTTGGGTTGGTATGCTGACTGTAAACTAGGCGTAAAATTTGATGTTGCGTACGACTCTGTAGCAAATCTCAAAGTCGGGAAGGTGACTGAACTTCCATCGAACATTCCTCTTTACCCATTCCTCCCAAAGCAAATCATCGACATGATCGCTCAGATCTCTGGGATTGCTGCCGAGGATGGGATGGTAGATCTCGAGGGACCCTTCATCAATGATGTTTTGACGGATGTGAAGGCTCTGAGTCTAGAGGAATTTTTCATCAAATGTCTTGAGAAGAAGTAAAATCACACAGTCGGGTGTTCGTTCTGTGGTGCTCTTTTTTGCACAGGAGTTCGCAGAGTCAGGCACTCTCAGGCGTTTGGGCATTGTGTGACACTGCTTTCAGACCTAGATATCATAATTAATCTCACTCCTGAACGTGTCACAGAGGCTACCCGCTAGATTGAAGCCGATTTAGAAAGTTCAGATATCGATGATGTTCTTAAATCAATTCTATTTCCAAAAAAAAAAAAATATCTTTTGAAAGATTCAGATCGAAGCAGTGTTTACCCCGCCTTTTGGCGGGGTAGCTGCCCAAGCGAAACGGGGAAGGAAACCACAACAAAGACATTGCTTCCCTGAACGCATCATACCCTGCATTTTTTCAGTTTTCTATGTTATTGATACGTGGAGTTTTTAAACCTTCATTTGGAGATGTAAATAACTGGGAATCTTGCAAACGACATGATTTGTTGAGAAGCCATCGACATTTCACTCTCCTCGCCCCAATACATACTGCGGACTCAGTCAGTGACGACTTCTCCTTCCGGTTGGACTCACAAATGGGTAATAAAATTATATGAACAGTAACTTCATATGACTTTATCTGCAACGCCACGTCTCCGAGTTCACTTCTCTCAAGTTACCGCATCCAAAACTCTTGTTTGCTCGGTGTGCCTCCTGCGCGCTCAACAAACTCCCCACCACTTGGAAGTTATGATCATTTCTTCGAAGGAATGGTTATCAGACTTCCAAAAAACTGCAAGCGCGAAACAAAACATTTCACCTTCACCGTCGCTTGTTTCCCCTTGACGGGGGTAACGTGAAGAAGTGTTTGAGATGTATCGATCTATCAGTCTCTTCAACACAACTCCAACACCCACGATATCCAGAAATAGAGAGAAAAACAGCAGTGATTCTCATTGGAAGACATTTATCTGAGCGATACCATGCTCTACTTAAAGCTTTTTCCGAAGCGTTGTGTTTGGATTTTGAAGTCAGTCCACCCTTTTCGATCTACCTGAGACCACCGGTATTCGAGTCAATCCCTTCAGCATGAAGATTGAAACTAATCTTCACTTAAAAAAGTTCTGTTTGTATTTTTAATGTGAACAGGAAGAAGATAGTTGCCTAAGGACAGAACTTCAAGCAGTCTTCATGATGGCCGTCTCCGATCTCATATCTACGGAGTACTCATCCCTCCTTCGCATTTTGCCAGCACCACTATTGTTTTGCAACAGTACTTCGAGAACAATAAGATAATATCGATGTCTTCTACAGAAATTACGAGACATGCAAAGAGGGTTGGATTGGTTCCAGGGCAGCAACGTGCTGCTACCAGAACTGGACAAACTGCCATTATGGTTGAAGATGGTAAGATCCTCTTTTCAATAACTCTATCAAGATTGAAGCAATTTATGTATTCAACTGTTCTCAGCCTCTCCTAGAGACCTCCTTCCCATGGGCTCTAATGCTATGAGTGGTAAGATTCTAATAGTATCTCGATCTCGTTGCAAAGAGACAGATCGGAAAGCTAACATACTTAACTAAGGTGTCACATACGACTCTGGAGAAATAGCCCATTCGAAGTCAAATATCACCGGAGTGAATGGTCGTATTAATCGTCGATCGAGTCGGCTTGCAGCAGCTCTACTTAAAAAGCAGAAGGAAACTTGTAAGTGAAACGAGTAGAACTTTTCGGAACCATTGATTAATTTTGGAGGCACTCCAGTGAGGCTTAAAATCTCTTCTCGAGGCAATTTCGTTCCATCCGAGCCAAAAGCATCGTTCACGATGCTCCCGACCGAAATCGTCATGAAAGTCTTCTCCCTCTTGAACCCGGTTTCCGCAACAGTTCTTGCACTGACGTGTAAACGATTCCTTGCGATCAACAAACAAATCAATCCGGGCATAGTTTCAGTCTCGAAAAAGTCTGACAGACAGAGCCTCAGCTCCCTTTTAGCAACATGGATGGGACGCAAGCTTATCTTTTCCCCGATCCTAAAAAAGTTTGTCTCTCATAAAGTCCATCTGCAGGCCATTGTGGATGCTACCAGCAAGCGTAATCGATATCAGGCGGTATTTGATCGTCAAAATGCCTGGCAGAAGAAGGAGAAGGCGAAAGCTGCTGCACTACGAAGAAGACAAATGAGACTGAACCGACGAAAGCCTCAAAAACAGCAAGAGATACGAGTGAAAAGCGCTGTTAAACTATCAGTCCATCAACAAGAGATAACGTTCCCGAATCTGTCTATCAAATGAGTTTTCTCATGTGTGGGTTTTCAGTGCATCTCAATAAACCATCATTGACGAGTTTCATGGACGAGCGCAAGATTGCTTGTGTTTTCGTCTGTTCTAAGATACCGTTTAAAATTGTGAGTATTGGTAGGATGATCGGAAGAAAAGTGGCCAGGCCTTTTGAAAAGGTACATGATCGAGAGTATGTTTGAAGAACGGCATCGATTGGCTGGTCCACCAGATGAAAGGTGGATGTATGAGTGTTTTGATCAGATGAATAAACAGGAGACTTGTCATACAGAAGTTGAATCACGTTCAATCACAACCATGGACAAATTTTGCCATTGTGCAATTTCCTCACAGTCTCAAAATACAGAGAAGCTGAACTTGAGTTTCGCACCTCTGGACAATGGGATTGTGTTATCACAAAGCCTCTTCGGCTGACCACCACAGATTTGCTGGGACAAACAACTTGTTCTCTTTGAAGAATAGAAAGGAAAATGCCATTCTGTTGAACAATGACCTTGTCCGCCAACGCAACTCTACAGAAGCTTTCTTGGCAATGCCAATATAAACAAACGTATGCGTAACTCAGATATAAATGTATAACCCAATCCTCCTCCAATTTTTTTCTAATATCATCCTTCATTTCCATCCAACAAACTTGGTTACTTCCCACTCCCAAAAAACAAGTAACCACTTCAACTCCGCCACAATGAGTAACCACAATTCACGAGCCACAACCCCAGATGAAAACCTAGCTGCCCTCATGCAGTTCGAACAACTCATGATTAGAGAGCCTCCAGTTGGCCCCCTTCACATGCCGCACACACGCCCCCATTATTGAATCTACCACCCGAAATGTTGACAACGATTTTCTCCTATCTTGATCCCGTCACCTCGACCGCAGCAGGTTTGTGCTCCAAAGCACTGTATTCCTTCCATTCAACAATTAACCCAGTGGCAGTTCCACTTAATGGGCAAACTGGTGAGGATGGATCTTATCTCTACCAATTGTTGGCAGATTGGAAACCAGATCATTTGTGGTACCACCATCTGAGCCACAAGTGGGCAACGATTGATAGGATTTTGAGGAGAGTTCATCGCGTTGGACAGCGCAGAAGAGGTGTTGAGTAGTTGTCTTTTGCAGGATGAGGACCAAAAGGTAAGCAGGCTTATCTCATTTATTCATCATCGAAATCAATTGGAACGGGGAAATAGAACTGGAGATGGACTTCGAAATACAAATATGAAATTTCAAGAACAATAAGGTCTGTCCTTGCATCCCGAGACGCACGCTGTCACGAGCCAGATTTGTAGTTTTGGAGTTTTAAATTATTTCTTAATTAGTCTACTAAGTTCTTCTTAATACCAAACAGAAGTTCGAATTGCATACACTCTCTGCAAACAGAACTGCGTGAATAGGTGGTACCTTGAAAAATCTTCGTTAGGACTGCTACTTCTGCTACCTGAAGAAATTGATACTGTACTGACCTAAAAAAAATTGTAATAATGCTGAGTGGCTGTTCTTCTTCCGTACCACCTTCCATGGTAATAGAACAGGTTTCCTAATGTCTGTCCCTGTGTAGCGAGACAGCCCTTGTAACGAGACAAATCATAGGTACTTCGAATTAATTCAGCTCTAGATTTAAGAATATATTAGATTTTCTTTTCTTTTTTATTATATTTTTATTATAAGCTTCTCTTAATGACCCATGACTTGTTTATTCCGAAACTTTTAACTCGTTGTCGCTGCCACCACGTAAATTAAAAATGGCCTCTTGTTTTAGTGCAACGGAGCCGCTTGTTCCACAATACTATCGTTAAGCTCTTTTCGCTATTTAAATTTAAAAAGCGATTAAATATACATTACTAAGGTATATTACGACCCCAACAGGTTTTATTCTTAGTGTTGTGGTGGCAAGAGCAGGCCATAGTATACGCCATTGCCACATGCGCTGTTACCTCTTCCAATAAGCGACCAAGGATCCTGGACAGTGGCGGTGTGGCTATAGTAATCTCGGTTAAATTATATACAAACTCAATCCCTCGAGTTCCCGACCTCCTGATACACTTTAGATGAGTTTTCCCTCCTTACATACCACTGAACAACACGATTGACTAACTTCTTGGTTTCCTGTTCATCACCACGATCTCCATTCTTGCACACACTCTCTCACTCTCTCCAAGCACCGCACAAATTCATACCATAGGTACCTAGTATTGAAGCCGTCATTCCTCCGATCTATGCTGACATCTCAGACTCTCAGACTTGCGAATTCGAAATCAGAAATGCACTCAAAGGCACACACAGCTTTGAACAAAGCGTCCATTTCATGCTATTACTAAATGAATGTAACTTTTCCGCCACGTGTTTGGTGCATCCATACCAACCCACTCTCCCGCCCTCATACCAAAAAAGACAAAAATGCAAGTACATATATTATAACATCTCCAAACCATATAGAAAAGAGTCCCCCTCGCACATCAACAATCTCTCACGCAGAAATAGGACACGCTCTTCCCATTCTCATCCGAGACATTCGGTCAATGCTTACTACACCAAAATAAACATCATTCCTGGAACAGCCACAAGTCCCAACATCAAGAACATCCCAGAGACGCTGATCGAAGTTCCCAATCCCGTAGTTGAGCTACCGCTACCAGCTGTAGCACCAGCCGTCTTGGAAGCACCAGTACCAGTACCAGTACCAGTTACGCCTGCGGGTCTTGACACGCCTCCAGCAGCTGTGGGTGTTGTTCCTGATCCCGCTCCTCCTCCGGCACCTGGTCTGGTTGTTGTGATAATCGTTCCGGGCGTTCCTTGATTTGGTCCTTTTGGGGTAGTTGGAGTCTTGGGAGTCGTTGGGGTACAGGTGGCATCAGTGCAACTTGGTGGTGATACTATGGCACAAGTTGAACTATCTGCGCAGGGAGTGGAACCGTCAAGTAGGCAGGGGGTTTTGTCGGCGCATTCTCCATCGAAGACTGTTGGTCCCTCTTTAACACAAATTGATCCATCTACGCAGGCGATAGAACCATCGGTAGGACAAGTAGTTCCGTCATCACACACACCGTCGTTCACTGAAGGTACGGTGCAAGTTGATCCATCTTCGCAGGCGACAGAACCATCGGTAGGACAAGTAGTTCCGTCATCACACACACCGTCGTTCACTGAAGGTACGGTGCAAGTTGATCCATCTTCGCAGGCGATAGAACCATCGGTAGGACAAGTAGTTCCGTCATCACACACACCGTCGCTGACTGAAGGTACGGTGCAAGTTGATCCATCTTCGCAGGCGATAGAACCATCGGTAGGACAAGTAGTTCCGTCATCACACACACCGTCGTTCACTGAAGGTACGGTGCAAGTTGATCCATCTTCGCAGGCGACAGAACCATCGGTAGGACAAGCAGTTCCGTCATCACACACACCGTCGCTGACTGAAACCACTGGTGGTTCGGTGCAAGTTGATCCATCTGCACAGAGAGTCGAGACTGTATCACATGCTGATGAATCTGCGCAAACTCCAGCGTCTGCAAGAGCTCGAGTGGCGAAAAGCAAACCGAAGAGAAGGGATTTGGTGACGTGCATTTTGTTGATCAATAATTAATTAGTCAAAAGGCTTTGATAAGTGTTGTTGTTGTTCTGAAAGAATACTCGATCTGCCACGGGAAGTCGACAAGCCTTTTATATACCTCAAAAATGGCAGTGAACCCGCTAGGATAAATCGTTGAACTACTTCTAGACAGTTAACCATGCCTTTGTGATTGATATTTATCACTATCTGCTACAATCCAGCCACAGGCCAGCGAAACATTTCAGCCCTACATCCCAGCTCCCTGCAAACTTGCTCAGATGGTTTCGGCGCCTAGGAAAAAGTAGATAGGTGGGATCTTGGCCAAGCATTTGTGGTTGAGTGCTGGTAGTTATGCGTAACGATGTTAATCCTCGCGCGTCTCTATCATCTCTTGGTAAGTACTGTCAGTTTTTAAGATGAAACCTTGCAAGATCAACCTGCACAAACTTGACTTAAAAACTCACTGAGCTCAAGTAAGATCAGATGGCAATCGTTCTCCGTCTGAACTCGTTCTAATATCACTGCATTCATTAAGTTACAATTGAAGCAGAACAACCTCCAGCCAGACTGGCCCAGAAAACTGAATCTGTTGTCCTACAATCGCTTATTTTGGTACCAGATATTCTTTCCCCAGCAATACTTGGCACTTACTAACGAGACTTTACTCAAGCCTAATCAGCCTCCCTTGTGGAAATCGATTGTGTCTTGAAATATTGAAAGACAGCTCACAATGTACTTTACAATTGAAAATTTGAGGCTTCTTAACCAGTTCGGCCAAGAGCTCGCTTGGAACAATGATGGAGTTTTCAACCTCAGCCCTTTTTCTTATGCATTATTTCGGAGATCGGATTCGTAAATTGATGAATCAAACGAACGAACAAACAAACAAGTTGAAACTTGAAAGATCCAGGGTCAAGAATTAAAGCCATTAACAAGTCTTCCGGATGTGGCTTATTGAAAAGTTTGGATAGGGATCAGTACATTTTGTCGTCTAATCAAAGGTAGACACTGTTGCTTCTTTTGTGGCTCAATAAAGATAGTTGAATCTTCGACCCGAAAGTTGAATCATAATCTAGACCAAATTATCATCGGACTACCGTTGTTGCCATTACAGGCGTACAATACATCTCAGCATTAGCACAAGACTTTTTTGTTTTCGAGAAAGAAAAAGTCGAAATAAGCATGCTCAAGCATTGCGTTGCTATCACAAGCCTTCACCTGGGCAGGCACATTCACTACTTGGCATGCTGAAGACATACTTCGTAAGTTCGTATTTATGCCAATGATGCGTATGCCAATAATATAGGACTGTCGTGAAAGTTGGAACGGAGTAAATCCGGCTTCCGGAGTCGGGAGTTCAGAGACCACAGTTCAGAATTCAGCCCTATGCTATGTTAGAGGCTTGGCTTGATGGATGAACAGCTTGGCATGCCGAAGACAGTGAACTGAATAATAAGTATGCTAACACCATTGGGTGACAGAATTCATGGCGCACTGAAAACCACCAAAAATTATATCTTCTTGCCTAATCGTTATCCACTCATTCCGAAAATCTTTCTAGCGAGTAAGAACACTTATTTAAACAAATAGAAAGGTTTTAAAGTAGAATAATAAGCGTTGTTGTTATATAACGAGGACAGTAATCAACTAATACCTTCGCTGAATTGGTGTTCTGATTACATAACTTTCGGAGTGCGCCATGAATTCTGTCACCCACTGGTGCTAACGTTCCAGTACTGTCGTGGAACGGAGTATAGCCGACTTTTAGAGTCCAGAACTTCAGAGTCTAGAGTTCAGCCCTATGCTATGTTGGAGGCTTGGCTGCCTTGGCAGGCCGAAGACATACTTACAATGTTGTAATGAGACGAAGTAAAGCCAGCCTCCAGAGCTTAGGATTCAGCCCTATACTAATGCTACCTTAGATTGGATCGACGAGTCATTTTTTCTACTCAGAGCCTCAGGCGACTCAGACAGCTCCATTGCTCCATGACTACTCGTCATCTTGAATGACTAGCAGGCCTAGATATAAAGAGTTCTAATAGAGTATAGTGGCATAAACTTAGAAATTGCGAGTTTGCAAAGGGTTAAAAGGATCGAAAGCCTATCTAGGTTTTTCACATTGCAATATTGCATTACACTCTGAAACTGATTATGCGAAGCTAACATACTCATCAGCTGAACAGACAGACGCCATGGACTGTCAAGGCTCGGATTTACGCTCCACTCACAAGGGTAAAACTGTGGAACCCGTCACGGGCGGCCGCCGGATAAGCTACCTTAGCTTGCTTGAAATAGCGCAATTGCAAATGCTGGGACGCTAAACATACTTAGATTGTTGCCCCAGGTGCTCTCCTTCCGAGGCCAGCCAATTTTGTCTCCGTAAGTCTCCGGACAAGCACGGGCCAATAACATCACTTTTACTTGGAAAGAAAATATACGAGATCTAGCCAAAAAGGCGAAATGGAGGAGGTTTCCTTAAGCTTAAAGGTGGAAGAATGGGAAAAAATGGATGCTGATCAATCTCTTGAGAGGCCAACCATACACAATCAAAGGAGCGACAACATGGTGTTCCATCAATTAGATGTCAAAGGTATAGACTCAGATTTCTATTTTCTTTCAAGCTGCCACCAGAATTGGTATCCGAGGCATATCCTTTAGAATTTCTTTTCCCTCCTTAAAATCGTCGATCCTTCCGTCCGCATCCCATAGAGCAGCGAGCACTTGTCTGTGGCCATCCCATGGGGAGCGAGAATGCATTACAGCATAGTTCTTAAGCAAATTCTCGGTTAGCGATGAACCCTCCTCAAGATGGCAAATGACACTTACATCAAGCAGTACCACATCACCTTGCTCCCATTTAAGAGCCACTTGCGAAGTTTCCGCTATGGAGAGCGCGAGATCAAGATACTTTGCTTCGATCTGTTCACCGGTTCCATACTCGGGTGGGGGATGATACGAGTTGTCGTCGCCTCGGAATGGGAATTCCGTCGCTCCATGGTGTTTACTACGACCCCAAGCGCTGGTCAGGTTTCCAAACCAGGAGGCTAGTCCCGTCTCTTGATGAATTCGGATCACTAATCAAAAATTAGCCAAGGATTCCAGGCCATACTCGGACCTGAGTGCTCAGGTTTTCACCTACATGGGACAATATGTGTTACTGTCAAACTCCCGTCGTCGTTCCACTCGAAGTTGTTGCTATGTCTTCTCACTTCAATTTCGATTTTTGATTTTGCTGTCGCTTCATCGTCTGTTGGGAGGACATGTTCACCATATGCTCCGTAAACGCTTGTTCCGGTTGTTGAAACAACGTTTTCTTTCCCGTAGCGATAGACGTATCGAACACCTTTTTTTGATAGTTGGTCATAGAAATCAGGCGCTTGACGCTTTATCTCATTTGCGAGTGCAATGCTTGAATTGATCGGTGTTTCTCCACCTAAAAATCGTCCCCAGTCAGTTGCAAGTTGCAGCAATTGCGGAAATTATATAATGGAGGTGTCTTGTAATTACCGGAGTTTGGAATTTGTAGCGCAGAGAATGTAAGCCATGCAGGGTTTATAGTTGACCATCCATATTCATTGTGTGGCCAAATTGGGAGTGATGGGGGACTGGAGATCATGTTAGTTATCCAGTTACTTCCCGTCTCCCGGCAGTATACTGAGCCCAAACTTACCCTTCGTTTGCAGTCTTCACATTCTTTGCGAGAACAGTTCTCATAGGGGGTCTTCCGACCTCCTCGTGTGGGCGGAAGCCAAAGGCATGGGCAACTTCACTGTAGTCTTGTGGTGTTTGGATTGGAATTCCACGAAACAGGATCGCTCCGCCATGCTTCTTCGAAAGTTGCTGAACCTTTCCCGATTGTGCAAGCTCCTTCAGGGCTTCGATAGACGCTTTTAATGTTGTCCCCTCTGTGGATGAGACTGCCTGTAAAGCGAGTGGAAATGGAGCATCCCATTCAAAACCCAATTCTTTGGTGTTTTGTTGGCCTGCAAAGGTGAATTCTTGGAAAGAAACTTGATTAGACATCTTGAGAAATTCTGCGCGAGTAATGACAGTTTTCAATCTCAGTAAGCGATCATGTTCTCTATTTAATTGATATTGTAATTCCCAAGGGTAGTTATTGTCACACGTTTTGTCGGGATGAAGTCCGGTTAGCGTCTCGCTAAGGAAGGCGTCAGAGTGGCACCCAGATTGTGTGCGAGGAACTATTTCTCCACGACGTTCCTGAAGTATCATGAATTACTCAAAGATGGGGGATGCAATTCTCGAACATGACCAGTTCCCACTCGGCCGTTCATCGGTTCTAGTCATGAATCCTTAGATTTCCAAGGTTTTGGGTACGGCGCCAAGCTATCGCGTGATTTCAGAGAACATGAGGCTGGTTTTATACTGGGGAAAAACAACGCCCCTTTGAGGAATCGGATTCCCGACTTCGGCGAACTATCCCGATACTTGAATCAATAGTTGTGTGAGTTTTTGTATAAGTGACAGGCTTGGTCTAGAATTTTGTTGTGTTTTGCCCAGTGTCAATCCTCTCTCCCTGAAGTTGCCAGCCTTTCCTCACCGTTAATCCGACATCATGACAGACGCCGGAGCTAAACATGGGAACGATCAATCCCAATCACCAGTTGTAAACGAAGATGTCTCACTCTCAGCAGCCACAGATGAGATATCTGACGGACCGTCAAGTGCAAAATATAACTGGTTCAGAGGAGTCTTCTTCCAAGCCACTGTCGTCGGGATCTCAGCTTTCACAGCGCCAGGGCTTTGGAATGCCATGAACTCGGTTGGTGCAGGTGGTCAACAAACACCCTTCTTGATCATGTATGTGCAATACTCCACTTCAAACCCCTGTCCTAGAAACACACGTTCCCAACACCAACCACGTGGTACCCCCGCTAATACAACTTCACGTAGGGCTGGCAACGCATTGTTGTTCTCTCTCATGACCATTACTTGTTTCACGGGCAGTATTGTGGCCAATCGCTTCGGCCTGAAGAACACACTCGTCTTTGGTACTACTGGTTACGTTCTCTACTCTGCGGCCTTGTACACCAACAACCGGTACGGCGTTGTGTGGTTCGTTTACATTGGATCTGCAGCATGCGGAATCACGGCCGGTCTTTTTTGGGCTGCAGAAGGTGCCATCATGCTGAGCTATCCTGAACCGCACACTAGAGGTAAATATCTTGCATACTGGCTATGTTACCGAAACAGCGGTGGAATCTTGGGAGGTGTAATCAATCTCGCTTTCAATGCCAAGGGGAAGCGAACTGGAAAGCTGGATTGGAGAACGTACATTGTCTTCGTGGTACTCCGTATGTCTCCCATTTCTTGGTGTCTGATCAATGAACTAATAATCAAAACTAGAATGCTTTGGTCCAGCTGCCGCTCTTCTTCTCTCGAAACCCGAACAAGTTCGCCGCAGAAATGGTACTCGCATTCCAGTTGTAGAACGCATTTCTGACCTCGAAGAGCTAAAAGCATTGGGTCGGCTTATGCGTCGAAAGGAGTTCCTACTTCTGTGAATCTCCCTTTGCTACAGAACACTGAATAAAAGGTTCTAACACTTTTCCCAGTACCCCTCTCTTCATCTACATCAACTGGCCCCTCCCATATATCAGTTCCTACCTCTCACTCTACTTCTCGGTCCGCTCCCGCGCTCTCGCCTCCCTCGTCTCCGCCCTCTCTCAAATCGTTGCCACCCTCCTTCTCGGCACGTTTCTCGACTGGAACCGTTTCACCGTCAACCAACGCGCACGCTTCACCTACATCTTCATGATGGCGCTCATCGGCGGCTGCTGGATCTGGGGCACTATCGTCCAAAAAGAATACTCCGCCCACAAGCCTGCGCTAGACTGGAACGATTCCGGCTTTGGTAGAGGCTGGGCTCTTTATATCTTGTGGCAGGTCAATTGGGCCTTGACGTATAACTATGGGTATTGGCTGGTGGGCAACTTGGCTAGGGAGCCGGCCGATGTGCCGAGATTGACGAGTACTATTAGAGCCCTGGAAAGTGCCGGACAGTGTATTTCTTCAGGGATTAGTTCGACGAAGACACCGGTATGTTTGAGATCTGCTGTGTTATTGATTTGGGACTGCTTGCTGACACATCATATAGCTTATCACCGCCCTGGGTATTAACTTTGGATTGTGGGGTTTGGCAATCATACCTGCCTACTTGGTAGTGAGGAATGTGCAAGGTCAATTGGCTGGTTCTGTGGAAGAGCGAGATGATAGCTCTGATGAGAAGGAAGTCATTAAGAACTAAACGACACGGCCTGAAGCTGGCGTACAGAAGAATTAATCAAGTAAACTGGGAATATTAAATACTCATTTCTGCACAAAGAGCTCCACACGTTCCAGCATTTGGCTTCTCCTTCTACATGCTTTATGGATATCTTTGCATTTAGCGATTGCCGAGTTGCTGTAGTGTAGTATTCACGTCGTGAAGTTGAAAAGCACTTTTAACGAGAGGAACGAACTGATTGTTCAAAGATATAGCATAATGCGTAAAAAGCACCCCAACCCGCCCTTCCCAAATCCCATGGTATCTCAGACTCCCAAATCGCGACCAGCGCGTACTCATCCCTCCAAAACATATTCAAAATCCAGAAATCCAGAAACGCCAACAGTTAAAATTCCCTAACAACAACCACACCAGCTCGCTAATTGAAAGCAGCCTTAATCTCACTAACAACACGACTAGCAATGCCCTTCACAGCCTTTGCCCCTTGAGCATTCTGCACCATCTGTGTCAAGAACGCCGACGCATCATCCGCACGATTCCCATAGGAGAGATGAGGTGGCAGGATAGTCAATGTACCCTTACAAACCGCATCACCAGGCGCACAAATAACCATCGTCTTGGCTGGAGGGAAGTTGGGAACTTGTCCCTTATCTTGTTGGTTTTGTGTGTCTCCGAAGGTGACAACGCCAGCGATCTTGGCCATGGTGGCTGCGGGCATGTTTTCGACGGCGCGGTGGACGACGGCCGCGCCTTGGCTGTAGCCGGCTACGACAAGTTGGGTGTCTGCGCCGCATTGTGATGTTACGGCGTTGATCATATCTTGCATTCCCTTTATTCCCACGGGGTCGGCTCCTCCGGGGAGGAAGTTGGTGTTGAGAGCGGCTGCGTAGTCGATGCCCTGTTGTGTTGGGTTAGCGAGGTTGTTTGGATGGAGACTGTGTTAGTGGTGCTCACCTGTACAGCGACATTTGCCGCGCCAAAGTTTTGCTTCAATCCTTGGGCGGTTTGCGGTCCACAGATGGTGCCCTTCCGAAGTTAGCGTTGAGGTGAATAATTTATGCTGAAGGATTGCGCATACCATATTTCCAGCCTCAGTTGAACCTCTAGCAAATAACATGACAACTGGTTTGCAACCGCCAGTTTTCAATTCATTCGCAGTCGATCCTACTCTGGTAGACTGGCGGGCTTGAATATCGTGCGGTGCGGCGGCGACAAGAGTAGCCAATAGGGCACTGGAAAAGAGATTGAACAACATTTTTGATTAGGACAACAGATGATGTCAGGTTGTCTGATTTGGACGCTGCAGCCGCTGAACAAGAGGACTATGGAGAGGGATTCGAGGAGGTTTGATAGATAAAAAAAACCTAATCTTGCGGGGAGAATGTCGATCATTTATGTCTAGAAGTTTGTCGCATTGTGTCTTCAAGGGAAGAATACCAGTATTTCTTGCGAGACCATATTCCCCCGTATGGCGTCTGAAGACTCCGAAATGGCTCAAGAAATGGAGATCAGACCTACCATAATCCATGTCATCCTACCGTTGTCAGAAAGGCAAGGCTACTCAGCGCCGACAATCCGATGGTTTTGAACCAGGACTCCGTGGTGACATTCAGCTTTCTACTTTTGTTGTGGTATTGTCTTGCGAAGAATGCTCTGTTTGAAATGTGGAAGTGTTGCGATTGGCTCGAGAGCCGAAGTTTCACCCACCTTGCAATGCGGTTGTCGATCTTGAAACTTAAGCCAAGCTTTCTCTGACATCAAGTCTCTGAAATCACTTTCAACAACGTCCATTTAATAGAACTGACACCTCGGTAGTACAAACTTTGCAACCGGTAGCAGCACTTTAGGACCGAAAAAGAAACTGTAAATAATTGGGATAGTTATGCAGGTTTTATAGGTTGCTTTTTGAGCTCTGAAAACTTTCGAGGAAAATCAGCGAAACCTCAATTATAACATAACAATGATGGTAGCTAACGCAAAGCTTCCATTTTTTAATACAACAAATACCATGGAATTGATCGAAAATCTAGAAACAAATCACAAAGACCCGAAAGAGTAGACGTCATAGGTGCATCGTCAAGAATTACTAGAATGCTTGCATCAACCCTGGAGGTTTTGAAGCATCTGTCAACTTCGAATCTTGGGAGCATCCTAAAATGTAAGAGAAGGTTACAAACTACACTCCGATTTGTGTAGATGATCATCAGCCCGCTCTTGAAGTTAAGGAACAATCCGAAGTCGTCGACGGACAGCATTCCAGAAAGGTAGAATCTTCGCGAGCCCTAACCCAAAAAGAAACGAAGAAGAGATGCAAAACAGAAGACAAGCATGGAGATCTACGGAGGGACCCAGAAGCTTGGATACTTCTCGGCAAAGTTTGGAAACAGTTCGGGAACAAACATGATGAGCCTGGGCCACTTTCGCATCTCAAGCCGGAGTACGGCAAGACGAACAAATCTCGAGAGCCCCTTGTGGTCTTCAGCGCGAACACGAACCGTTTCCAGCAATGCCTCGGTATTTGTAATACTGTAGTGTACCAGAATGCCACATTATTACCCAAACTCCCTTCACCACAAACCCCTCATCCGAGATATGCATTCTTCATCCCCTTGTTTTTGAACTCAAGTATGTTCCAAGCACTCGCTCAAGAGTAAGCCATCCCGTTTATGCGCGTCGAAGAAAAAGGCTCGTATCATTCGCAGGATAGTTCAGTCGGTTTCTATGATTCGAAAGTCCACCCAACTTTGGTCCTCCATCATAGCTTGCAACAAAACTTGGGAGCGTGACAGAGACGAACCAAGGATCCCCTACTATGAGAATCCCGATCTTATCTCTACCGTTGAGGGGGCCGGTGGAAGACTAGTCTGCCGCGACTTCATTTGCTCTTCTTCGCCTTGATACCGAGTGCATCTGCTCGAACGGTGCTCGCGAGGTTGACTTCCATCAGGCAACTCGAGCTCGACAATGAGTACAGATAATATTAGTTGTCCAGCGGCTCTCCCTTTTAGCAGATTCAAATGGTGATTCGGCGACGTTCGAGGTGGCATCTGAGGCGTGCGGGTAAAGGAGAAGACGTCCAACAGTTTGGATGGTGGAGGGAACATCATCTTCACCAACGCGATTCTGAGTCGGCTTAGTCAACCGCCATGATCAGTCTCAAATGTGCGCCTGCCAGCGTACTTGAGCGCCCGCATCCTCATAGCAACAACATCAAAACAATTGCAGCGGATCAATACAACGCCACAAGTTCCTGAAACAGCCGTGAGAAGACAGACAGAACAAGTGACACAGGTGTATTCTCTTCGTTACCAAACGAGAAATGCAGTGGTTGTCCGTTCAATCGATATATCTCAGTGTGGTGAGTTGACCTTCAAAATTTCGAGTGGACACAATCTTCCATGAATAACAATCCAGATATCTACTGGGCTTACTGAACCATGATTCCAGAGTCCCTCGAGACCCTACACTAACAACAAGATAAAGATGACTCGGCAGATATCCTCAACGGATTTATACAGCAACCCAAAAGCAAATCAGTCACGAATTTGAAACTCATTTCCAAATTGTTGCAACTCACACAAACATTTACGAGGTTGAAAATTCTTGGAAATGGATTTTATTCAGGAATCAAGCAGGGTTCATCTTCGGTTCTTACGACCCACGACTACAGTGAACCCTTCGTCGTTAGTCGTTTGCCCTTCTCTGGGTGCAGGCTGGTTCTCGTTGACATGCGGACGATCAAGTCTACGCTGACCATGACCGTGGCCCTCATTCTGATTTTGATCCCGAGGCTGATCTCTGTCCATTCTACCATCCATTCCATCTTGCCGCGGAACAGGAGCCCTATGGTTCACAGGCATTGCTGGTGGTATAGGTCCATCGACCGGCGCTCCTCGACCAGTTCCCTGGAAACCATGCACTCCCTGAACGCCTCGATCTCCTTGACCAGCTCTATCAGCCCAAGTCTGGCCTTGATCACCACGACCCCTTTGCCTTCCTCGATTGGCCCAAGGTAGACCTCGACCATTTTCCTGGCCACCTCTATAATTTCCCCTTCCACCTCCACGTTCTCGACCTCCTCTACCAGCCCAAGCCTGACCGCGAAACGCCCCTCTGACAATCTCGCGGCCCACTTGGCCTTGATTCTCTCCAAGTTGGATCAAATCACCCTCCTCCCCTTGAATGCGTAGTGGGCCATCTCCTCCATAGCCTGTGTTCGTCCCCTCAACCTCCCCACCTTCTCCATCATTCCCTTGAGTATTCTCCCTGGTATTCTCAGTCATGCCTTCTCCCGTCATCACAACGCTCTGTTGAGCCCCACCAGCGCCGGCTTCAGTTTCCTCAGGACTAGGAGCCACCTCAGCCAAAGGTTGGCTGTTGTCCACATTGAAAGTGGCGCTTTGTCCCATGGCTTCAGCCGCTTGATCTCGCTGGTTGTGCTGAGGTTGCCTTCGGGCACCTCCCCTGCGATCTCGACGAGCTTGTGCCCTCGCGGATCTAACAGGCTCAACTCGGTGAATTTGGTTCGGAATAACTCTTCTATTCCGATTGACGGTGACGAGAACTCCAGGATCTCCTCGGTATTGGCTGACGCCGCGGCGTCGAGTGTTTGGCCCATTGTCTGGCCACATCTCCCGAGGAGGATTCTCATCCATCAGAGCATCTAGACGACGACCACCACGAAGTCTAGGTCTGAGGGAGGTTTCGGTTTGGACCAGATCCCAAACCTCCAAACCTCTGCCATCCTGGTCCATCCTCTCCGAGTCCAGCATGAACCTCCACCTTCCACCTTCCAAGTAGAGGATGTGGATATCTCCTTGTAGCCATTTCCCGTCAGGAAGCTGACCATACCATGTGATGTGGTAGTCAGTCCTAAATCGCCAGACTCGACGGTCGTAGTCGACTTCTCGGGTGGTGTTGTGAGGAATGTGCCTGTAGACTTGTTAGCGAGTCTTGGCAAAGGATGAAAGCAGCAGAGGGAAAATGCCCCAAAGCATAAGAAGAGCCTGGCGATCTTGACTTACCGAAGGAGGTTCACGCACGTTCCCAGCGCTGGGCCAAGTGCCCGCAAGATCTCGTCGCACTCCGCGACCTTCAACGGATCGGTCTCGGGTGGTACGAGCCATGCGATCTAGCAGTGTCAGTCAGCAATGGATTCCAAGATTAAGATGGCAGGTCGTTGTTCATGAGTATGCTTACCGTTGGAGACTCGGGAGTTCCGAGTCCTAGTTCCTCCCTGTAGCGTTCGCTATCAGGGGACATAGGCGCCCTAGCTGGGCGCGGATTGTTGGTGGTAGGTGCAACCATGCCTGGTGCACCGAGAGTGTTCTCTCCCGTGACGTTCATGTTCGCTGCCATTGCGTACTCCGTGTGTTTATTATCAACGAGAAGCTTGTCATTGAAAGAGGTTGTTGTGGGCGGAGGGTCGTTGGCAGGTGTCGTTTGTCGTGGCGGGAGATGTGAAGTTGTTGTGGAATTGCAGTCTCCGATGGCCGCGAGAGGTATTTTGTTTACGCGTGTCTAGCATTCAATTGACTAGGTGGCGTCGAGAGTGAATTACTAGCGCCGAATTCATTCGCGAATCGCACTGTTACAGTTAATGGAGATGACGCTAAAAGACAATAGCCATGGCTGGGAAGACTGTGGCTGAAGTATTCACAGTCTGCCTGGACAACTGAATAGTTGTTGTTAAGCGAACGACAACAAGGAAATGACCGACAGTCCAAGGCCAACTTTGGCAAGTTGGCGATCGTTGTTGAAAATCAGAGAAAAGGGAACGTCCCCACGACCATTAATACAGAATCTGAAGAAGCTACCTTTCTATACCTGAACACTTCTCAATTAGTTGAGCAACTTGGAAGTTATGGATAGTTCTATATACTTCAAAACAAGTCTTGAGTCTTTAATTTTACGATATATACAGAAAACAAAGACTCAGCAACTGTGGGCATTCAAACACAGGTTCAAAGACGACCAGATTCTATTCTTATGTTCATTTTGTTACAAATTCAGAAATTCAGTAACCTCCCCTCCCCCCCCCCCCAAATGATCGGAGGTCATACAGGAACTTCTTCTTCTGCGTTGAACCATTCTTTCCATCATCTATTTCTTTGCGCGGGAAGTGTCGAACTTCGTCCTCCTGAGATCTGCCCTGTCGTTCAACGAGCTTAGCGAGGACTAGCGCGTCTGATGTCTCGTGTGCACTTTACCTCACTCCAGTCTTAGCCACCGATTTCTATTCCGAGCATCTCTGTATCGCGTTGATCAGTTGTCCAGTTGGCCTTCTTCTGTTTAATTAATGTTTCATCCATCCTTGGTGCTGGTGTTTTTCCTGGGTTGTTCCTGGAGCTCCGGCAAGCTATTGTCACTTTGCTTCATCTTCCATGAATCCGCCGTGCGCTAACATTTTGTTATACTTTTTTTCAACTTCACGACCTTGCAGAACTTTCGAATTCTCGACTTTTTTTTATTTTCCAATTCTTGATGTTTCGACCATTTTGATTTTTCGGATTTGTCGACTTTCCGATGGTTCGATTTTTTGAGAGGACAATATGCTGAGAAATACGATCTACTCACGCTCTCGACACGGTCGTGATGATAATGAATGAATACTGATATATCGATGCAAAGTCTCTGAGACAGAGGATTATTATATACTCTAGCGGAACAAACGAATCCTGTACACCAGACTACTTTCTTGGAAACATGCGAAAGATTCCGTTAGCTAGATCAAATGCGTGATCAAATGAAGCAAAGACAAACTTTACAAAAGCCATGGGAATATATCCAAGTTTAATACTATCGTCACTTGATTGAGATCATCTGAGGTAGGTTTGTTTTCACATGCAGAGCACGCAAGCGACGGTTTATGTTTTAGCAAGGGGAATGACTTTCCAATTGTTGCAAGTGACAAACTCTGTTTCCGAAAATAAGTGACCAAGGGATTTACAATGTAAATTAACTTGCTCTCGTCTTCAGGAATATAATCATATCGTAAATACCACAAAATACTCCGTAAACGAGCTTGGGTTAGGGACGTCTGCCTTTTGCGCACCATACTCAGCGAGGACTATTGACACAGAGGAGGCAAACGTATAGACAGCAGATGAATGATTCTGCTTGTATCTTTGTATCACTTTATTGAGATTAAGCTGAGAGATGTTGCCTGATTTAGTTTTCTGTATTATGGCGGGATTGTTGCCTGTCACTTACTTACAAGTTACCCCACTAAATAGTTAGTGCAAGAATAGATTCATGAAAATTGAAACAAATAACCAAATAAACTAGGCAGGTTGAAATTCCAATCATATAACTTGTTCCTACAGTATCTAAAAATGATCAACAAATGTCCAAAACGACTAGAAGGTTCTTTTCATGATCCAGGGGAGTCGAGTGGATGACTCATCATCCTGCCCAGCCTCTTTCCCATGACCACCACCTCGAGTCATCTCAATATTAAGTACCCAAACATCAAATACCGAGTACAACTACATCCAATCGAGTGGATTCCCAAACGAGTACACTTTTAATAAATCATATATAACACAAAGCGATGTCGTCCTCACAACCCCGCACTCAAATCATCGACTTCCACCCCCCTTCCTCAAAACCTCCCCTAGCAGATCAAGCCATGGACAAACCCAACATCATCAATCTCCCCACAGAACTGCAAGCTCAAATTCACCGTTCTATGAGCCAAGTCGATTCATTCTGTCTCGGACTTACGCACAAATCGCTCTACAGCATTCATTTTTCTATCTATGGTCCGACTGGACTCTTTGCAGGGACGCAAAAGTCGAAGAAAAGAGATGTGAGATGGGGGTTGGAATGTCATGTTCGGATTCAAGATTGGCTTCTTGAGAGAGGACTTCGGGTGGGTTTTGTGAAGATTCCTCCCTCTGGACCTTGGACAAAGGAGAAAAAAGTATTGGGTTTGGTCAGTTCGAGGAAATGGGAAGAAGAGGAGAAGGCATATCACGATCAGACTACCCTGCAGCAGCAGCAGCAAGACCCCTCGATATCTACCGCGAGAGAGAATCAGAGGTCAATTTTCTAGCGACGCATGAAGACCAAAAGAAAATCATTGTCACCACTTATGGTGCTGGTCGAAGTCGCAGAGAAGTAGGCAGATTTCGGCATTTGGATGATATGTCCCAAACGTGGGATTGGGATATTGAGTATATGGAGCCATGGATGGGACCATATCTTG
The DNA here is from genome assembly GCA_031472005.1 of Tetracladium setigerum. Taxonomy (NCBI): domain Eukaryota; kingdom Fungi; phylum Ascomycota; class Leotiomycetes; order Helotiales; genus Tetracladium; species Tetracladium setigerum. Next base: position 504,965 of record PZJY01000008.1, on the reverse strand, counting down.
ATATCCCAGGAGTGGACGAAATCATTGAGATTGGGCTCCAGGAGTCAATGTGGGGCAGGGTGCTCGGTGTTGATAGGAGAATTGTTTTAATTGATGTGGAAAGGAGGAAAAGGTTGGAAAATAGGAGACCGGCGTCGAATTTGATTCCGAGACAGAGATGATGATTCTACGGAATCTTCAAGAGATGCAAAAGGGTACGTATTCAAGGTGTGAAAAACCTACGTGGCACAGCTGGATATGTGTCGTCCTTATTTGTTCATGGTGTATGTCCTTCCACCTAGGGGTGATTGTTGTTTCTTACATTCCAATCCTCATTATACAAACAAATATATAATGTCCCTAACACAGCCCCTCGGCCCACCCATAGTCTCTTAGCATCCCTTCCAATGGCTTAACAACGCCGTCGAAAATCCCTTGCATAAAATTTATATCCCCCCAATCCGCTTTCCAGCTGGTGTCAATGCAGTATTTTATTGCTTCCTGGAAGCCAATACCGCCCTCTTGTTCGACTTCCAAAATCCATTCTCGTGCGGTTAGGAAGTCTGTATCATTATGTGGGAGGCCGTTGTGGAGGTAGCGTGCACGATAGTGGGTCTGGGACTCGATTGTGGTACCGAAGCAGAGTTCGAGGAGGAGTACTGTGGGAGAATGATGTTAGCTTGGATCTGTTATAGTTGTTGAAAGCAGTCAACAAATAGCATGTTGTCTCCAGCTACAATATCTCGAAGCATTTGAAGATGTGCACATAGCTTTGACTCACCACCAAGTTGCACTACACTGGCACGCGTGGCGAAACGAGCTGCCGCAAGCGTAGAAGGCACTTCTGGTGCAGTGTACGGAAAAGAGTGTGCGATGTAAGGTTGTTCAGCAAAAACTTCGGAGCCGGAGTATTCGAAGAAAATATCTTTCTTTTCGAGTTTGCCGGTCAGCCACGGTGTGGTGTGCAACTGTAACAACGACGAAGCAATGATGACAGTAAGTCTATATTGTTGTTTTCGTGACAATCTATGGCTAGGATCCGCACGATTTAACAGTGCTTCAAGGGAAATAAGATCTTGCGTTGGCGTTACGGATCCATGTGGGGTTTTGAGAGAGCGGAATTCGTGGCGATGATTTTCTGGACAGAGGAGATAGCCAAGACATGGACTTGTTGGATCACAAGTTGCTAGAGTTGAACAGAGGTCGTTTATCTGCTGTATCACTTCAGGTGTCTCATCAGGAAGTGTAGCTTTTAGTAGGGTAGTTGGTCCGAGGTTTGGAGTCGATTGTGAGTGTTGCACAGGTGGCACTTGAAGTCCGGTTGATGATGGTGAACTCCACCCAACTTTCTTAAAGGATTTTGGTCTTATTGAAGGGCTTTATGATCTGATTAGCACTTGGGTAGACTTGAGACTGCTTCATTTACCTTGGACAATTGGATCCCACGCTGGTTGGCAGGGACCCGGCTCCAGAATTTGCCATGTTTGAAGAGCTTTTGAGTGCTTTTCTAAACAACCCAAGCGTTGACTTGGGTGAGGCAGATGATTTGGTAATGAAATCTGATTGATTATAAAACAATAGTTGGTCCTTTTGTGGAGTCGATAGTTCAATATTCGACTTGAGTTTGTTGAGATATCCGTCCGGAACAGAACTCGCTGTAGGCGTAGTTGTCACTACCATATCAACCATTTTCATCTGCTTGGCAACCACAGAAAATCTCTTCTTCTCCCTCGTGGCTCCCATGTTTGATGGTGAGAGAAATGTCAAGACAAACTGAGATGCCCATTCCCCTGTAACGCGTCGTTCAAGTTTGAGAGAAGTCAGGTGAGGCATAGTGCAGGTGCACTTCCATCCATTTCTGAGCGCTGAATGTAAACTGAAAGCCTGTCTTCTAATACATTCGAATATCTTTGCCCAAGTAGTGTCACTCGACTTCGTTTTCCGTTGCTCTAATTTTCCGGCAGTTCCGACGCTTTCGTCGATGGCATCCAAAAGACCCCGCAAACGCGTAATATTGTTACTGAGAGAGGCAATAGTTTCTGTGCCCTTTTTGCTGAATGAATGAGCAATTCTCTTTCGTTGGTAATTCCATTTGTCCTCGCCTGGTCGCGCCCAGTCAACCTTGAGTTGGGGAAGGGCGTTAGCGTGGTCCGTCTAAATTGATGTCTCTACTCATTATTCAACTTACACTCCCATCTTTGAGTGACAATATCTTTTGCAATTTGATAAGATCACTTTCCAACATTCTTAATAAGTTCTTACAAGCATCAAATGATCCTCCAAGCCTGTGCTGGAGAGCCTTCACCGTCTCCGAATGACACCAGCCATCGATATCTTCACCCTTTAGAAGCCTCGACTTCTGCCCTTCCGAGAGATCGGTATACTGGAGGAGACGTTTCACAACGGCTTGAAACATTTGGGTCTCAATATCGACATTTTGCACGAAGGTGCGGAATTCGAGCTCATATCGATGCCATTTGACCAAGGGTTCCAGTCCTTTCTTGTAATCTTCAGCCACCTTAAACACGATCGGAAGACCACCGAGAATAACTCCAGCGATCTCAAATCCAGACATCTTCGTGCTCCTCTAGAACATCTGAAAGGGTTGCAAATGGGGACATAGATGAAGCCTAATGGATGAGGTCGTTGTCGTCGTTGTCGCATCCCTCGATCTCAGCCTCGATCCAAAAGTGCTGCTGAGTACGAAAAGGGGGGTTGTCTGCATCGCAATGGTGGCATATTACTGGCTATTGAGGCGCCAAGTTAGTGTTGCGATAACATGTTCAGGCTGGGGCCAACTGAACATAATCAGGACACAAACACAAACATTCGAGAAAGAGGACAAACTGTGTTCCGGGACTGTCGATGAAATGAGTGTTGTGAGACCTCCATCATCGAGAAGCACAAAATCGCCAGGTTTCAACCCCACCTAAAGTCCGTCTTTCGAGACATCGCTCCGGTCTTCCAGAAATTTCCGGCTTTCTTGCAGATATCAGGTCACTATTAGGCTTCGAACGACAGTCTTTTTAGCATTTGCACAAGAGATGGACCCTTCCACGATATCGTTCGAGGCTAATAAATGCCTCGAGTTGTTCACTGAGCTCTGCGCCCTTTTAGATCCAGTACGTGGGCGTGCGATTGTTCAATTACCGCCGGAGATCAACTATGAGATCACCAAACTTGCAGCTGAAGACTCCGGGGCAAAATTCAGAGCCTGGGGCAAAAATATTGCAGCATTTCATCACAGTAGACTTCGGACTTCTTTGGACTCGAGATTAAAGGAGGCACCTAGTATTTCTGCTAGGACAATTCAAGTCCTCACAGATCTCCAGGAATATTTAACGAATGGTAGGAGATCTATCCCAGCTTATCAGGGTTTTATCTCACATTTAATAGCATCTTTAATTCTTTCGGGTGGCAAGGAAAATGTCATTTGGAGCCTTGCCGATTCCACTGACTCCGACGACTCAAGCCAAGACGAAGAGGAAGAGGAGAGTAGCAAGATCGAGGGCAACGAAGGATCAACGTCAACTCTCCAAGAGCTTCTCAAAGCTATAACTGCATCCGTTTCCAGTCTCATGAAACTGTCGATCCTCATTCGAAGCTCTCCAAATCGAGATGACTACATCAAAGCAGCATCAAGATACAACACTTGGAGTGCCCATCCCGACATTGGGTACATGAGGGATAAGTATGGATCTGCCCGAAGCAGCGAACCTTGGCTTCTGGATCGCCTGGGGAAAACCATCACGAGACGCCGACAGTTCTTAAAATATCGAGTTGAACACCATGAAAAGATGACCGTGGAGAAGGATATTGTGGTGGGGGCTGTGGTTCGGCCGGAAATGCCTGAGATGACAATCGTTGCATCAACCAAAGCCACAACATTTGTTGGCTATGACACGCTTGTTACAAATGTCTCAAAACCAATCTCTGATGCAGGGTCATTTGGTTCCATAACCTCATACGATCCTACTATATTCGGGACTGATGGCGCTCCAGTCCTTTTAACCGTGCCTTCGCCACCGAACTTTGCGTTTCCGGATATCGAATTTGTTTACGGGGAGCCTTTCCAATGTCCTTACTGCTTTACGGAGCAGATAGTACAGAACAAATCAGCTTGGAAGTAAGAGTTTTCTAATCACTGTGCCATTGTTGATGACTGACTCCCTCTACAGAAAACATGTCTTTTGCGATCTGAAGCCCTATGTCTGTACCTTCGAAGGTTGTGCCATGCTGATGTTTAAGAGCCGAAACGAATGGTTCAATCACGAGCTCAAGGTACACAGAAGGGAATGGTATTGCCAATTTTGCGAAAGTGATCCATTTTCAACCCAGGAATTGTTCTCCAGTCACACCAACTCTTTCCATCAATCCATCCTCGCTAACTCTTCTCTGGATGCGTTACTTTTACAGAGTGAACAGCAAATTGAAAAGATCCCTGCCAATGCCTGTCATCTTTGCAACGACTGGGAGGAAGATCTTCAACGAAAGCACACGAGTCGAAATCCATTATCGCCTCCACTAGAGAATGGCAAGATCTACGGCCAACCAAAGCAATTTCGTCGTCATTTGGGAAGGCATATGGAGCAAATCGCTTTGTTTGCCCTTCCTCATAGCAATATTGATGATGGTCTGAAGGATGATAGCTCACAAGACGACGGGGATGCGCTCAGCGATGTGGGAGAAGACGACTTTCCGGATGTGACTATCCATAGTGAAGAAGCGGAGGAGGTACAACCTTCATTAGACGTGGACCCCCCTACGGAGGCTTTAACCAATGGCCCGGAAAATAACGGATCGCAAGACGAAATGAGAGGCTTCGGCGACGAGAGCGCGTTGAAAGCCATATCGGCGCTCGAGCGGGAAATCCGTTATTACGAAATTACGATGCCAGAGGCGCACCTCATACTCACATCAAAGAGCAAACTAGCGGACATCTATATAGAGACAGGGAAGCTAAAAATGGCTATAGCGGAACTTGAGGATCTAGTCAATAGTCCTTTGAGAAGGCTACCGGAGACACACCCGCTAAGGGTCACCTCACTAACCAAACTTTCGAACGCATATATAGCGAACGGCCAAATATTTAAAGCTATAGTAATGCTTGAGTCGATAGTCCGGGCTCACAAGACGTCTCTTTCAGCGCTTAATAAAGCCCGGATCACGTCACAGCACGATCTAGCGAGAGCGTATAACGCGCATGGGCAGGTAGCTAGAGCCATAGAGTTGCTTGAGCAAGTATACCAGGCCTATAAGGCCACGCTACCAGAAACGCACTCGGACCGGCTGAAAGTGCAGCATGAATTAGCGAGATGTTACAAGGCGAATGGGCAGCCGAAAGAAGCTATAGTGATAGCTGAGGAGGTAGTCAAGTTTCAGCAGGCAACGCTACTGGAGACAGATGCCGAACGGGTTGAGTCGCAGTATGAACTCGTCAGATTATATGTGGGGAGTGGGCAATTTGCTAAAGCTGCAGTGCTGCTTGAGGATGTCGTCCAGGCATATAGGGACACGCTACCAGAGACGCACTCAGTCCGGCTCTTGTCGCAGTATGAACTTGCAAACATATATATGGCAAATGGGCAAGTCGCCAAAGCTATAGCCCTACTTGAACATGCATACCTAATATGTTCGACAAATATACAAGGGACGTCCTATGAAGGGAATTTGATACGGCGCGAACTAAGGAGCGCATATATGGCAAATGAGCAGCCAGCGGAGGCTGCAGCGCTGGGTGAGGACGATGTGGAAGATGAGGAGAATGAGGTATTGATTAAGGATGAGATGGTGGATGAGGAGGATGAGGCGGAGGACGAGGATGAGGTGGTGGCGAATAAGATTTTAGAGTCGGCGCTGTCAGAGGCTCACCCAGACCAAGTCGCATCGCAGCACGAACCAACGATAGAGGCAAAGCCCATCTCAATGATTCCCGGTACTGATGAGGAAATGACAAAGAGTATCCTTCCAGATGCGCAGCTTCCTACCACGACTCGTCGTCCCTCCCTCGATTATGAAATGCCAGCTGTTCAGCGGAGGAATCTCATATCGGAACGTCTAGATGTTTGTTATAACACTCTTGAATCCTACACCTACACCCTCAGGAATGGAATACGTCTCGACGCATGGTCATATCCAGAATATCTAAGGGTTGTAAGTCAAGTCATCGCGGCTGGAAGCGACCTTTTAGCTGTGGTTAACGCAGTGATAAACCATGATGATTACGCGAGCTTACTTTTACATGTCGTATATGCGAAATTGAATGGATTGAATAAATCCTTAATCGAACTCGCAACTAATTATATTGGCCGGATAGATCACGTTAAAGGAGAGATACTCAACAGCGCGAATCAACAATTGGTGGCGGCTGAAGCCTCTGTTATAAGTACTAAGGCTGCTCTCGAAAGAATTGGAAATATAAACTTGGAGGCAATTGAAGCTGCCATGGCTGTCAATCATGCTGAGCCCGTTGGATATGTCCATCGCCGCCTAAAGTCATCCCAGGAAGGGTCTGAACGTTCCTGGTTCGTTCAGAAAAGCTACAGTGCCAACAACGACAACGGAAAGGACAATCGCGATGAAGACAACAATAATTTCAAGGTTCTCGATGTCAATGTCAAAGACAAGAGTGGCAGCACAGCGGATGAGAATGGCAGTACGACCCACACTTATGACCAGAAGCCTGAAACTGAACCATCTCCCCAAACCGGTCCCTCACACGACTCTATTCCTCAGCAAACTCATGATCAGACCGATACTCCTGGCTTGGAAACACCCACCATAGCTGAGGCTTCAACTGAACTGCCAAATATTAATACTGCGACAAACGATCCCCCGCTTGCGACATATGGGCGTGGGGCAGGTGGGGAGGTGGGGGACGTGGGATGTGGATGACGTGGACATGCTGTCAGTGTAGGCATATGACAATGTCGTTTCAATTGGACATTTACTGTCTGGACACAAACTGCAGGCACGAAAGATGTCATGGTTGCCGAATCGAATCATTTAAGCGTCAGAGTAATGCTACAAGCACCAAATAGCGGAGATCACCTGCAGCCATCAAAAGGTTGCTGACCTTACCTCGCCAGGTCTCCAGATGTTACAGAAGAAACAATCCATATTGCTGTTTCTCATCTATAATATCGGTAGGCACAGAAAGATCAACACAGGGTTCGCAGATTTGACAATATAGTTAGATTTCAATGCCAGTTTGCAACTTTCTGATCTAAAAGATTGATTGCCAAGCCTAGCCATCTTGATACAAGGTTCCGTGTGAAGAGCCCGAGAAGATCCCAGAGGCTCAGATGACACCACTGAAATCTATGAAATTGATAAATAGAATGCTGGTCAATTGAAATGTTGTTCACAGCAGAAAAGAATGTAAGACGCTTGGAAAGAGATAGGTTTAGGTTGAAGGAATGAGAAATCAGGTGACGCTGGGACATAAATTTTGCTGGTAGATTGCGCCTGTGGGGTAATTTGAAGGCCATATATATATATATTGGCGGCCGTTATAAGACTTGATGAAGCCAAATACAAAAGGAATTTGTGTTTGAGAGGGGGAGGAGGGAAGGAATAGCAATATTAGCTTGACCTTCCCTTCCCCCACTCTCTATATACGAAAACCAAGCACACAGCACGCAACTAAATTTACCGAAAGAACGAACCATTTGAACAAGACCCAAAGAACTCAACAACCTATCCTTTGCGATACTTAAAACATGCCATTACCTATCTGGTCATACCAATTTGAATCCCTTTCCTTCCCTCCTCCCTTGCCAGCCAAAACAACCTTGAAGGCAAAAGTACCTCCCATTTCGTACCTGATTGACCCCTCGCTCCGTCCCGCCTTCGCCTCCCGCTCTACCCCACAATCCGCTACCTCTAGCTTCCCATTAGCCTCACCCACAACACAAAAAGTCACTCAACTAAACTTAGATCCCATAGCTACGTTTGTAGTACCCAATAAGCCGCGGCTGCAACCAATCCTGATTGTTCCTTTAGCTCAGTTGGTTTAGAGCGTGGGATTGCAATTCCCAAGGTCACTTGTTCGACTCAGGTAAGGAACTCTTTTTTAATTTTTTTTTCACTTTTTGCAATTTCTTCTCCTTTTCCCGAAAACTTTCACATTTCCAAAAGACTGCTTCTCGCAATCTTTGCCAAACCCGTTTTGGGACATTTGTTTTTTTAGTCTTTGGGACAAGCGGATGGGGTTATTCTCTTTTGGGCATTTTTCTTATCGTGCTTTTTGGATGGGATTGGTTGGGGGTATTTGAGTCACCAATGGAAGGAGGGGAGGATGAGGTGATAAGGGGGACGAAAGACGAACATCATGATGGATTGACGAATTGAATTGAATTGAATTTTTGGGTGTATAGTTCCACTACCTTCGTCACGACTACTGTTATTCCCACTGCAACTACTGCCATTTCCGCAACTACCGCGGCTTGATGTATTGTGGGATGGTAGGTGGGTGTATATACTCACTCTCCCTCGTCTCTTTTCCTCACCTCTCTCTTTTTCCGCGACTCCGCGCCGCAACTCCCATCCGCCGTCAACAACTCCAATTCCACAACTTCAGCAGAAGATAAAAATAAGAGCATCTCGAGTAACAATTCGCCTTCCCACCCTCACCCCCCGCATTCATCCAATCGCGACCCAGCTAGCTAGCCATCAACCGAGATCATCTTGCTAGCAACCAAATGAGCAGCCAGCTCTCAGGCATCAAATATTTTGAGATAGCAAGCAACCAAGCAAGCACGTAGAAATAACCACCAACGCCCCCTTTCCCCTCGAAAATGATCAAATAAAATCGTAAACGCCGTTCTCTTCGTAGTAGTAGTCCAACAGCCAATAATCGGTATGCCCAAGAAGAGATAATGATGACGGTGAACTGGCGCAGGTCTACTTATACAAAATTTTGTTCTTCCTCGCCTTGTTTCTGTGGTTCGCTGTTTTTTCTTCCTCAGTTTTGGTTTCTACCAAAAACTTAATGGTACGAGGTTGGGTGGCGAAGGGGTGGTGAAGAGTATTGATGTCAGGGTAATGAAGATGAAAGACACAGGTTAAGCAGACACAGAAACAGCCATGCTCTGCTCCAACCTATGGCTCGGCCCACCAACGACCTCTTCCTCTTCAGCAATCTCACCACCAGCTTCCCTCTCCGCCCAATCACCCCACAAACCACGCTTTCCTCTCACTCTGATCGGCCCACCTAGCAAAGCCTCCTGCTGCTCAACCTTTACTGCATCCTTAGTGGCAAGAACCAAGACTTCGAAGAACATCTTGGTGGCATCTGCGCGGGTAGTTGTAGCTTCTGGAAGGAGATCTTGGAAGAGCACTGATGCGTTGCGGCGCTTGTTTGGTGAATTTGCAGCTTCGGCGCCAAATTGGTCGCGAAGGAGGTGCACGGCGTGTTTAGTACCGAGGGAAACGGGACCGCTATCTGCGGGGTGGACAAGAGGTGCGGTAGTTTCGTCAAAGTTAGGGCCGCCTGGTGATGAAGCTGCTGCAAAGGTTTCTTCATCGTCCATTGGAGGGTTGAAGACATCGTCGTCGTTGTTGCCAGGCATTTCAATGATGGTGGCATCGGGGCCAATGGTGGTATTGTTAAGATCGTTGTCTCCCAAACCAGCGGCAACGTCATCTTCTTCTTCGCCGAGATCGAGACGTGGGGACTTAGATGGACCTTGGTTTTGTTCTTCTTCGTTTGCACTGTCCATATCGGCAATGCCACTGTCGCGTTTGCGTTTGAGCTCGCCGGATCGGCGGACTGCGTCAATGGATAGCATGCCTCGGAGTTCTGGGGCCCATCCGGCGCTTCGGCCATCACCCATGATGCTGGAAACAAAGCCGCCATTTCTTTGCATTTCGAGAAGAGAGAGAAGGATAGGGTCGCGGGGAAGAGATGATTGTGGTTGAGTGACCTTGGAACGATCTTGCTGCATTGCCTTGATGGCTGCATTTGATAATTGAAGGGTGGTATCTGGGACAAGGATCTTTTGCTTTCTGGCTCTGTGAGGGGCAGCAATGATGGTTTCCTCAACTTCTTCCTCGTCCTCTGGTTGGAAGAGTTGCGAATTAACGTTGCGCATGTGCTCGGCCTCGACTTCTTGAGCAAAGGTTTCATCAATATCAGAAAGTGGCGATTCAGAAATCCTCTCTGGGCGGATGATGGGTGCGACTGGGAACTCGGAGACATCTCCGGTGAACATATCAACATCACCATCATCATCCCCCATTCGAATTTGATCATCGTCGTTGTCGAAACCAAGGTTAAGTGTGGTGTCACGCTCGTCAATATCGATTTCCTTTGATGGGACGGCAATGTCCACCTCGCTTATGAGGTCGTCCTCTGCTGCTCGCGAAACAGGCGCATCTCGACCAATTTCGACACTTTCATCAACAGCTTTTGGTGGATTGAAATCGTCAAGACCAAAACCGAAGTCTATTCCTAGGTCCAGATCATCCATAATTTCCACTTGTTCCTCATCGTTGTTGTCAATACTGCTCTGCAAGAACTGACTTCCTGTGAAATCCTCCTGTAGGTTGATGTCTCGACTTCCGGCCCTACGCTTACGGGGAAGAGCAATCTCGTCATCCATTTGTGAGAGGAGGAATGAAGCATCTGGCATTGGGGGCATCTCGAGGTTGTCTCCTTCGGTCAAAACATCGGGAAGCATGAGTGCATCTCGGGAAGGCATGTGTAAGCCGGCGGGGATATCGTTGTTACCAGAGAGGCGGAAGGCCTAGAGACTGTCAGCAAGCACAAATTCGCGCGCATAGGCAGCATCATACCATCTTGATCTTGAGCAAAGCTTCGTTGCAATCATCAAGCAAATAACGCGCTTTTCGACTATAAATTCTCGCCACTCCCAGCAACAAGTTTCCACTCAGTCGCAAAGCCATAGGCGCCTGATTGGGCGCGATGATAGCATCCACACTGCTCTTTACATTTTCCTGCAGAACGTGTGTTTTCGAGAGCTTGCGCTCCATGTTGGAGGACAGCCATACGCGCGCCAACGGACCTGTCTTCGACAGGAGAGTCTCTGAATAAAACATAGCGAATATACGATGGCGATGTAGACGGTAGGTCGAATTTATTGACGATGCGCCTTGCGGCGTGTCAGTGGTGTTGTGGTTGTTGTGGTTGCTATCGAGATGGAGCAAACGACGTGTTTGTTGTGTTTATGTATGATGGCTCCCCCGACCGCGTCTTCCAGGAACTTGGACTCGATCGCAAATAGCTGACGACGCGCTGAAATGAGGCGATAGATAGGTGCGCGCAGCAGCAAAAGGCAATGCGACGATGCGGCGATTCGGATAGCGCAAATTTTAGCAATTCTCGAGTGACCGGTTTGGTGATGTTATGGGGTGGTCTGTCTGCGAAAGAGCTGGTTGGTGGTGGGGAGGAAAACGATGGATGTGTTGCCAGGAGATGGCTGGGAAATAATGCCTTGGCTTTGGCTACATATGCAGCCTGAATATCAAGGCACAAGTCAGGAAGTTCAAAACAAAGACACGTGATGTAGAATTATCGTTTCAAGCAAGTAATAGATGTGCCCAAGCCACTTCCTCTGAGGACTTTCCGACTTGTTCTCAATCATTTGCCGACTTGTGGAATTCCTTTTATATCTTCCACTTCAATTCTATTCATCTTTTGCATTTCCCCTGGAAGCAACGTAGAAGCTTTGGCCAATGTTTATGTAATCTCCTTAAAATATCCAGGATCTTGGAACGGCATCCACTCCGCAGGGGTACGTCCACCAAAAGTCTGAAGGCCAGAGCAAGCCATAGCGCAGTCAGACACGTAGTTCGGAATTCTACAAGAAACTCCACGATAATCCTCTGGTATCTCCCCAAGTGCAGCTCCTTCTAATATCCCACGGCAAACTCTGGCATTCCCTCAACCGACTTCGGATATCCCACTCGCCGCTACAGCGCGACCAATACCAATTGTCCGAAACCGCATGCTTCATTCGCAAGGGAAATCAACGACAGCGCATCTTGCTGCTCGTTTTGTGGAAGGGGGAAAGACAACAGGAAAATAAAAAGAACATGGGCTTTCCTCGGATAGCTCGGTCTGCGAGCCCAAGTGACGGAAGTTTGTTGCCATTGACCAATATCCCAACCCTCCAAGGGGTGAGCTCAGAACCTTCAAGCCGTCCCATATCCAGGGAAACATCAAGATCACGAAACGGGCATGCCAGAACGGCTTCCTCGGTCGCTAAGGTATGTTCAAAGACTATATCTTGCAAAGAGTTGGCTAATCCTTTAAAGTCGGTCGCGGATGAGTATTCAAGCCTCACTCCGAGCCAAACAGCAGAACGACTACAAACATCCCTCACAACTGGCCTTTCGCCGGCGGAAGCCCTCTCTCGATTGCACGATCAAGGGCCCAACGAACTGCCTCATGCCGAGCCAGAGCCAATCTGGCTTCGATTTCTGAAACAATTCCAGGAGCCTCTGATCTTACTTCTGCTATGTTCCGCGGGCGCTTCAGTAGTCGTTGGAAATAAAGATGATGCGATCAGTATTGCGGTGGCTGTTACAATTGTGGTTTCGGTCGCATTTCTACAAGAATATCGGTCGGAGAAATCGATTGCGGCTTTGAACCACTTGGTTCCAAATCATGCCCATCTGATTAGGGGGGAGCTTCGCATGCCGAGTACAAGAGCTACACCAACATGGCCACCAAAGGAGGAAGGCCTATCAGAGAGGGATGGAATGATGGAGGCGTCTTCCGCGGATGATGCCGAAGCGAGAATGGAGGCAACATCAAGCAAAGTCATGGCAGCACAGTTAGTTCCTGGGGATCTGGTCTTATTCACCTCTGGCGACCGGATACCAGCAGACATACGTGTGACGATGGCCTCGGATCTATCGATAGATGAATCGAATTTGACCGGCGAAAATGAGCCTGTCCGGATAACGGCGGATGCGAGAATGATCCCTAGTTTTATGTCGAGTGCTTCCTCGAGCTATCTCGAACCCCCTGGATCGCCGGCGTATGCGTCGGCTGGAACTGGGACAGTTGGTGCCGACACGCGACTTAATAGCTCTACCAATATTGCATTTATGGGAACTTTGGTAAGGTCTGGCCATGGCCAAGGAATTGTGTATGCCACAGGAGGCAATACTCATTTTGGAACCATCGCAGCGAGCGTGGGTGAAACGGAAAGTCCGAGAACACCACTTCAAATGTCCATGGACGCACTTGGATCGCAACTCAGTAAATTTTCTCTTGGTGTGATTGGCATCATTTCAATTATCGGGTGGCTGCAGGGCAAAGGGCTGCTAGAAATCTTCACAATCTCGATATCGCTCGCCGTTGCTGCAATTCCTGAAGGTTTACCTATCATTGTCACCGTCACATTGGCTCTAGGCGTTCACAGAATGGCACGGCACAATGCAATTGTGAGGAAAATGCCAAGCGTGGAAACACTGGGATCAGTCAATGTGGTTTGCAGTGACAAAACTGGCATGTTAATTTATCTTTTTATCAAGTCTTGTTTACTAACGGACTATAGGCACACTCACAATGAACCACATGTCGACGGCCAAGATGTGGTATTTCGATGCAGCAGAGCCGATACAGGTTGACTCCGACGATGAAGCGACAGATGCCGAGCCAGATTTGGTTACTAAACGAATTCTCAGGATCGGAAATATCGCAAACAACGCTCGTCTTACACGGATCCACGACAGCGCACAGACCCAATCTTCTATTGCAATTTTGTCATCAACCCAAGGTACCAATCCAGGACATGGGGCAAGAAGTCGATGGGTAGGCCAGCCTACAGATGTTGCCATGTTAGACATGCTTGACCGATTCAAGGAGCATGATGTGAGGGACAGTTTGGGACACCGTCTTGGAGAAACACCATTCAGCTCTGAGCGAAAGTGGATGGGAGTCAGTGTTGGAGATGTTAATGGCGAGGGTAATGTGACTTCAAGGGAAGTTGCCTATATCAAAGGGGCAGTTGATCGGGTATTGGCTAGATGTGATAGCTATCTCACAAAAGATGGACGGGAAGTGGTCTTGGATGCCGCACGGAGACAAGAAGCTTTGGATGCAGCCGAGAGATTAGCACAAGAGGGACTTCGAGTTCTCGGATTTGCCAGTGGTATTGTTGCAAAACACGCAAAATCTCGAACACTACCGGTAAGCCGAGTAAGCACTCCTGCTAGCACACCCACAACCAAGACCGCCGAACCAGTTGTGTCCCATGGTGAGGATATCTACAAAGGTTTGTGTTTTGCTGGTCTTGTTGGGATGAGTGATCCACCAAGAGCCGGCGTCACAAAATCAATTCGGCGATTGATGCGAGGAGGTGTCAAGGTTATAATGATAACTGGAGATGCCGAAACCACTGCATTGGCAATTGGAAGAAAGCTCGGAATGCAGATCGCAACCCCTCGAGAGCACACAGACCATTCTGTGGCCGTACGACCAGTTTTGAGTGGCGCCGACATCGATGAAATGACGGATGAAGAATTACAGGCCGCAATTGCGAATACTTCCATTTTTGCCAGGACCAGTCCAGACCACAAGATGAAGATCATCCGAGCCCTTCAAGCTCGAGGTGACATCGTGGCCATGACTGGAGATGGTGTCAACGATGCACCAGCTTTGAAAAAAGCAGATATTGGTATCTCCATGGGTATGATGGGAACAGACGTTGCAAAGGAAGCAGCAGATATGATTTTAACGGACGATGACTTCTCGACCATTCTTCACGCCATCGAAGAAGGAAAGGGGATTTTCAACAACATTCAAAACTTCTTGACTTTCCAATTGAGTACGAGCGCTGCCGCACTTGGTTTGGTATTGGTCTGCACGTGTTTTGGATTTAAGACTCCCCTGAACGCGATGCAGATTTTGTGGATTAGTATGTCCTCTGAGCCACCTTTCGAAGGCTGATTGCTAACATATTTAGATATCATTATGGATGGACCTCCTGCTCAATCTCTTGGTGTCGAACCTGTTGATCCGGATGTCATGACCAGAATGCCTCGGAAGCGCTCTGATCCTGTGCTTACATGGCCTCTTCTATACCGAGTTCTCACATCCGCCGTCATCATAATGTGCGGAACCTTGTCAGTCTACACCTATGAAATGCTCTCCGATGGCGTCGTGACAAAACGCGATACTACCATGACCTTTACCTGCTTTGTCCTGTTCGACATGTTCAATGCTCTCAACTGCCGCTCCGAAAGTAAGTCTATCTTACGGGGAGAGGTGGGATTGTTCAGCAATATACTGTTCAACTGGGCAGTGTCGTTGAGCTTGGGTGGGCAAGTACTCGTGATTTACTTTCCTTGGTTACAAGAGGTTTTCCAGACCGAAGCCCTTGGCGTTATGGATCTCGTGGCCTTGATCAGTCTAGCGAGCACGGTATTTTGGGCAGATGAGTTGAGGAAATTCTACAACAGTAGAGGAAAGAGGAGATTGGGCAGCGGATATAGCCAAATCGTGTAGTTTCAATCACGGTCTTTTGTTTTATGGTGCATTGGGAAAGGAAAACGGTGGCGACGAACATTGTATATATATATTAAAACGTAAAGCGTACTTCTTAGCGTACCTGGACTTTGTATTATACGACGTTTTAAGAATAGATAGCATACACGGAGCAAAAATGTTCTTACTTGATCTCTCTGTCAGATGAATATCTACAAAGCCTCGCTTAACCCACATTTCCCTAATGCCACCTTGACCTCGAAATACAGCACCCGATCATCAACACCACGTACAATCACCCATGCCGAACCCCAACCAATGCCTCCTAACGGCCTCCCAAATGGCAATGCAGCTTCTTCCTCCTCGGCTCTCGCGGCCACGGACACCCCCGAAGCAGCAGCACCCTCAATCTACAACGCCTCTACCCTAGCTTCCATCCGCGCTTCCCTCTCCACGCTCCACACCCACGACCAAAGCATCACGAACAGTCTTCAATCTCTCATCTCCTCCCAAGCCTCTCTCTCACGCGAACTCGGTCGTCTCGACCTTCTCCGTGCTCATCTCGGCACACAAGTCCTGCACACACGCGCCATTTCCAATGGCATGCTCGATAATGCCGCCAGCACGGCGGACCACCTCTCCTCGAAAGTCAAGCAACTAGATTTGGAAAAGCAGCGTGTGGAGGAAACTCTTTCCGTCGTCGAACAAGTCGCCGAGCTGAAAGCATGTGTGCAAGGTGTGGTGGGCTCCATGGGCGCGCCCCAGGACTGGGAAGCTGCTGCGGGCTACATTGCACGCGCGAGTAAAGTGCCGGCACATATTGTTGAAGGCAGGTTTGCAGCGACTATTGTACCGTCGGTGGAGGTGCCTGATGCACCGGGGATTACGATTGAAAATGCGAAGGAGAGTTTGTGTGGGTTGTTTTTGAGGGAGTTTGACAAGGCTGCGAATGAGGGGGATGGGGGAAGGTGACGAGGTTTTTCAAGCTATTCCCTCTGATTGCGCGGGAGGAGGTGGGTTTGGAGGTCTACGGGAGATATGTTTGTCAAGGGGTTGCGCAGAGGGCGAGGGGAAATTTAAATCAAGGCACCCAAGGGGTGGCTGGGAAAGATGGGTTCTTTTATGCAAATGCCTTGACGAGATTATTTGAACACATTGCGCAGATTGTGGAGGGGCATGGAGGCTTGGTGGAGAGGCATTATGGAAAAGGGAAAATGGTGAGGGTTATCGAGAGGTTGCAGGTTGAAGCGGATGTTCAGGGTGGCATTGTGTTGGACATGTGGGGTGATGAGAGAGCGGTGGACAGGAGATTAACGGATGTGAAGAGCTATCCGTTTTCTTTCCTGGTGCAGAGCTTTCTGCCTCTGCAGCGAAATCAAGGAAATGCAAGGACGAGCTCGCCTGCTGTTGGAGGGAGCTCGAATGGAAGAGTTAGTGAGGACGAAGGTGTAGACATGAAGGAGGTTGATGGACTGTTGAGCGAAACAGCAGTCATGCTGGGGAGATGGGCATTATATTCGAGATTTCTGGGAGGCAAGTGCAGGGTAAGTCCAGCACCAGATATCCTCACTCAAGCCATCTCTAAGCTCTCCCAGGATCCATCAACCGACGCCGAAGAGCCTCTCCTCATGCCTGACCTTCTCACGAAATCTGCTCTGCACCGAAAAGTCTCAGCACGACTCATAACACCATTCAACGTTATGACCACATTCTTCTTCCGCCGCTCAGTCGAAAAGGCTTTCCAACTTGACGAATCTCCCACAGGACTATCTCTCAATCCAGCAAGACAGTTGGACGGCAACCCACCATACATCATCTCTGCCGTCGACGATGTAATGTACATCGTCAACACCGTCCTCCAACGCTCCCTTTCTACCTCTCAACGCGACGTGATCGCCTCTGTCATTCCTACCATCTCCCGTGTCCTCGGGTCCGACTTCATTGGAATGATCCAACGCAAAATGCGTGATGAATCCTACCCCAAACCAGTCGTATCCGGTGGTTTCCCCCGGAAGATAAAATCATCGCTTTCATCCTGCTCATCAACTCTCTCGACGTCGCAAACGACTACATCACACGCATCGTCACATCCAGGCTTGCACCTCCCCCAAGCACTCCGCCTCAAACCCTCGCAGACTTATTCCCATTCTCTCATGACGCGACATTTGTCTCCACGGCGCTCCAGAATCTCAACACGGCTTTTGCGTCTAAGAGTTCGGAGTTACTGGTAGATGGACTCAACGTCATGTTCAACCAAGTCATAAAGCCACGTCTACGCCCAATCATTGCAGACACATTCCGCGACATAGATTACTCTCTCTCCAACACCATGCACGAAGCCAATCTCACCAGTCCCGACGACGCAGACATTGACATTGACTTCTCCACGCTCGTCACAAATCGTTTCTCCCACTCCTGGGACCAACTCACGATTCCATTGCGCCGTCTCATGACACCGAAGACGTATAATTTACTGCTTGAGCAGACGGCGAAGTATCTGTCCAAGGTGCTGGAGAAGAGAGTGTGGAGTTGGAAGATTTGTGCTGAGGGTGCGGGGAGGTTGGAGAGAGATCTGAGTGGGATTGTGGGTGTGGTAGGGAGAGGTGGGAAGTGGGAGGTTAGAGAGGCCTTTGGGAGGGTGGGGGAGATGGGTGTTTTGGTTAGTATGGAGGAGGAGGAGTGGGGGCTGTTGGTTGAGGAGGAGGAGAGTGGTGCTGCTGCTGGTGGTGAGGAGGGAGAAGGGGGTGTTAAGTGGAGCCTAAGTGCGGAGGAGAGGAAGAGAGTAAGAGGGTTGGTTCGCGGATGATGAATATCTACAGAACCAAGGTAGAGATGACATGACATGCAGAGGAGTAGACAAAATCGGGTACAGCATAGACATAGTAATTCAAAAATAAGAGCAATTTCCCTTTTCTTCCTTTGTTTGATGTTCATCTCTTGTTCTCATATCAGCCTATACAACCACCAAAAGTCAAACTATCTTATCTTCTTTACTGTAACTTCTCTTCTCGTACTCTATCTCTGCTCGCTTATCGTACAGTATTCAGTTCTTCACAATCAAATTATCTTATCTTACAAGTTTTTGCCAAACTATGCACTGTATGTACAGTAGTAGTGAGCTACTGCAATGCAACTCACTTCATCAAGACATAGCAACAATACGTCATCTCATTCTCAGTCTCAGTCTCATCAGTCTCACTGTCTCAACCGGATCCAGATATAGTCTCGCAAGCGAGAGATATCATCAACTGACAACCGTTGAGACATTTTTTCCAAACGTGGGGGGGGCATCGAATATTCATGTGGGATCTACAGTTGTACAGTACAGTACAGTATGCTTAAGGTTGTCTATCTCTGGTACTTGATTCAAGTTTCGCAATCATGATAAGATACTGTTGATATCAGCGACTCCATTCTTATTTTTACCTACATATTCTATTTTTGAACGAGACAGTTCGTTCTTTCTTTCCGGAACGTCTTCTCTTAGCTTGTATTACATCGAAATGATTCCCAAAAACCTAGTATACCGTAATTACCACTATATCACTACCCTCTCTCTCTCACTCACTCAGAACCAAAAAGGCAACCCAATCCCAAAATAATCCTGTAAATACTTTAATAACAACAATCACATGAAGATAATAAGCACCTATTGGCACAACAACATCCCCGTCTAGGCTTCCATTCCGTCCGGACTTTCACAACATGTCAATAATCAATCGCTCGCACCTTTCTCGGCCGATACTTATCGGCCAGCCGGTCTATAACTTTTGCGGTGTGTTTTTTTTTCGGCGATTCGGTGAGATTGATGTGCGTGTGATGGTGAAAATTCTTGGGATGAATGTGTCTGGGAATGCTTAATGGTTCCTACTGAGGGTATTGTTTGTTCATGGGTCATCAGATACTACTGTATGTGCTGTGCTGGCGATTGCAAAAAGTGTTTTTTGTTGTAATTATGCAACCTGAGTTGCGATGCTGATGCTCTTGATGTCGGTGTCGGTGACCGAGGGACCGCACTCAATTATTACTGTATTGAGGTTGGATTGGTTACATTACCTGAGGTGAGGTATCACTTAAGTAAACCATCCAGTTTCTACGGAGGTAGTTTTGTGGTTGTACAGCGTTCGAATGATGGATCTTGTACACCCGCACCCACCCTTCCAAGACTTTTAAAGGTTGGGTGGTGGTTGAGAAATGGATGCACCAATGAGTTATTTACAAGAAGAATGGATAGAAATAGAAAAGTAAAAGAGAAGAGTGTTTCCGTTTGCGTTATTTTTGGAGTGGTATGATATCAACGTCGCTATGTCCCCATCACTTTTCAAACTCACCTGGAACAAACCCCAAGGAGCCGAAGAGTTCATCCAAACTCTCATGATATCATATCACACGGAACATAAGTCTGACCTACAATTTACAGTTCTGTGCTGTAAAATACTGTACAAAATGTGACGTATTGACTTCGGCAAGCTTTCGGTCCAATCCTTCTATTCGGTTCTTCTCGGATGTTTTTTTTTCTTAAAAAAAATTGTATTTCGGTTTATTTTTTTTGGGGCCGTTCTTTTTTTCCTTGTGGAAATTCTTCACGGAATCTTCCATGAACCTCAAAGTGGACCGCCGTGGATAGCAAACGTGGAGCCGAGTCGTTTTTGTTGGGATGGGAAATGCAGCGCGTGACCTGCCCCTGAACGGCAACGATCCGAACCCCTGGGGCGATCTGTTCTCCCTGCGAGGTTTGTGAGTGGATGGAGAGGGCGGGTAGGAGAGATTTGAGTAGTTGAGCCTTTTTTTCTTTGGCTGTGTGTGGGAGCAGCCTGGGAGGGGAGGTTTTTCAGGGACCGATGAGATATCATGTTCGTAAAAAGTATGCACTGTATTGTGAGTGATAGGCGTGTTGCACGAAAGTATCAGAGGGAGAGGAAGGTTTGGTTAGGAGATGCTTAATTGCTTATCAGGCGTGGGGCGGACGGATGGCTTGTGACTTTGAAGAAGTTCGGGGCTTTCGGAGAGATGGATCTTTACTTTCCATACCTATTTGCGGAGGATGAGTAGCGAGGGATTCAGGGTAGGGAGAGAGAGAGGGTGGTCAGCGAAGAAGTGCAGAAGTGCGAGGTGGTGGTGTGTGAAGTAATCCTCCGTAAACATATGTCGAACGTAAAAAGCATGCCTGGTAACTGTACGTACAAAAAACAACTGAGGCCACTCACGATAGAACCAGCCCGTCCCAATTGGTAAAAAAAACCTCCGGTGGTAAAATAGCTTCGGTGCCTTCGCGCGCTCCGGTATTCTACCACCTGCGGTTTGATAGGTAATTAATATGCGTGCGCCGAAGGATCCGGGTAATTAATTGTTGACGTGACGCGACGATGACGATGGAATTACTGTATTGTTACTGTATGTACCACTCCAAGTAGAGTAAATTGACGGTATCAGTTCAATAATCAAAACCCACTAATGGTACAGTACTTCTGTGTAATGTGGCGTGAATGAAATACATTCTAGAGAAGCCAGGCAGTTATCGCCGTGCTTTGTTTATTTCGTGTTCGCTGTCCTTCTCGCTTGTGGTCGCGGTACGGTGTGGCGATGGAAAGTGTTGGGACAACTTGGAATGGATGAAGTAACCCACGTCTCCATTCGAAAAATGCGTTGGGACAGTCAGCATGGATCAATCAAGGAATAGGAATATTGGGTCATCGAGAGAGAGGCTTAATATTACATATCTACCCCATACCCCACGATCAGATCGGTGACAAGATTTCTATGTATCCAAACACCTGATTCCTCTTCTGTCTCTCATCATCGTCAGCGTCAGCACACCTTCTTCTCTACTAGTCATATTTACGCAATACTGGTACACCACATCTATCAGCTACAGAACAAGGCTGGGGAACGAGTGGATCAATCGTAAATCAACGTTCTTGCTGTCAAACAGGAGCCCCGGCGATCCCTGCATCGGATTTGTCCAGACCGACCGGCCGAGGGAGGGAAATTTGGACTCGGACTGGGGTGGTGGACTTGAACAACCTTCAAATAATCTCCTTCACGATCTTCCCTCGACTTCCTTTTCTCCTTTCTTCTTCTTCCTTCAACTCAAATTCGACCACTACAACTCCAATTCAACTACAGCTACACATTCTTGAATGGCGATCACACACAGATACAACTCGCACGCGATTGGAACTGCAGTACTGCTGTGCGATATCAACCGGACCTCCAGGACCGCCGGAACGACGATACACTCTATTTCAAAAGGGGAAGATTGGCCCGCACGTGACCATCTCTCATCACAACAACACCAAGGAGAAGAGCATCATCTTACCCCACGTCTCTGCCGGCTATTCGTTGAGGCTATACCGGCTGTTGATTATAGCCATCTTTACGACGTTGATTGTGATTTGTTTGTGCGCCAATCTGAAGAAAAAAGGATGGTGTGGGAGGACGTGGAGTATCTGGGGGATGTGGTCGGGAGCCGCTTGAAACATGTTTTGAATACCAAACCGGTGCATCGACTTCAGAATATGTTGTCATCTTCGACGTCACATTCTCAAATTCAGAGGTGGACGGAAGAGGAGATTTTCGATGAGGAAGGCGATAGTGAAGAATTTGGAATGGCGATTTTTGCGGAAGCTGGTAGAAGTGAATCGTTGGGCCAAAGGAAAGCAGGAAGGGAAGCCACCACGATATCATTACTACCTCCGGGTGGCCAGAGCCCGGTTGGATCTCTGGACGAAGAGTGCCTTCTCTTTCCTTCATATGAAGACAAGCCATCAACAGGTACAAAATCATCGACTTCATCACTCCCACCAACAGCATTATCATCCTCACCGTCTCCAATCTCATTAACAACAGCATTTACATCATCCAAATTACCCTCGACTTCATCCGTAACATCTGCATCACCACTTGCTTCGATTAGAGATCCTAAAACAGTATTACAGCCAGATCGCCTCATCGCCAGATCTCAAGTGACCGTGGACGACATTTGCCTTAAACACCCTCACACCATGCACGTCGACTATACAACTCACGCCTGGACCGAGGAGGAGCTCTGGGCGACCTGGAAATCTGTGACAAGCAACGGAGATCATAGCAATGTTGCTCACAGGCAGCGACTGGAGAACGCCGCATGGAGAACGTGGAGTCAGAAGAGATGGAACCTCGCTACCATTTACTCTGGCACGATCGCTTGGGTCAAGGACGACGACCTGACTTGGATTTTCGGTCCTTTGTGCACCCGACCGAAATTTGAGCCACGAAGAAATGCGAACAGCTTGGATCTAGACGTCCCCCTTCGTCCGGACTTCGAGGATGATTTGGCAAAACAAGTTCTACCAAAGAGTATCTTGAAGAGACCAAGTTTGGCACATGTCATCAAGCAACGCTCCGCCAGGGACCTCGCTCTTGATAGCAACTCGTGGTATGCCAAGGTGAACAAGTCAGAGGGCAAAGATCAAGCCGGCCCTACCTCAATTCTAGTTACTGGTAGAAACTTTCGGGGTGGAACTCGAGGAATGAGCAACAAGAGCGTGTCTTTTGGCCCATGCCCACTTCCACATTCAGCATCATCACCAAATATTTCTTCGCCTCCACCTTCCGTCACCCAAATTCGACGAGCCTCTGGAACGAGTACCGCATCAACCAGCATTGTAACATCACAATCTGCTCTTTTCCAGCAAGTACAAGGGGATGCTCGTCGACGAAAACCTTCGCGGGGGCTTTTCCAAGAAGCCGCCGAAGTTGAAGAAAAGCAAGCTCCTCCCTTCCAGGTTCCCGAACAAAGCGTCTGCACCATCATGTCAGCAAATCTATCATCCTTCCCCGCCCCACGGATAGAAACTCTCACCGACGAGGAATCCTTCGAAATCGAAATGTTTGGTCTTACCCTGTCCAAACCAAACGTCCCCGCCGTTGCATATAGCGAAGACGGCTACGACAGTCGCTCGGAAGGCTCATCACTAAGCACCTCTGAGTACCTCAGCAGCAGCTCCGAGAGTCTCGAGGATGTTGCACTCGACACACCTGACTTTGATGACAACTGTGCCGAAGACTTCGGATTTCCCGTCCCAAGAAAGGAAAACGTCATCATGATTGAAGACATCCAGAAGCCGGTGACCTTCAATAAATATTTCGAGCAGTATGAGGAGTCTACTCCGAGTTGTCAGGAGGTTGTGAGGGATCGTGTTGCCGCTTATTGCTCAACGGAAGGGCAGTATGGAACGGGCAACTTCGCAGTGAAGATGCCATTGGTGGAGAGTCCGCTGGCAATGGATGATGAGGAGTATATGTGGATGATGAATGTTTGAAAAGCGCATCCGTCTCATTTCGTCATCATCGAGTAGTAGAGACAAAAGGATGTCGACAAGAGCGATGTTTGATGGAGGATATAATTGGGCTGGACTGAACTGGGCTTGTCCTTGGACCGGACTTGGACTGGCATAGAGCAAGCGGGGTGCCTATTTTAACGATAACGAAACAAGCATGGAAAGGAGCGGAGCATTTTATTTGGTGTTTTGGGGCGAAACCCAGGAATTATTGTTCTTTCTGATCATAGGTTTTCTTTTTATCAGAGCGAGAGAGCGAGTAGACACGTTTTTTAGCATTGTCAAGGGCATCATTTTGATGTCCGCAAGCATTGGTTGGGCTTTGGGAGAACTTTTGGTACGATATACCCCTGTATTCATTCACTTGAGGGAGAGTAGGGAGAAATGGGATGAGATGAGAGAGAGAGAAAGTAAAATACAAATCAATTGAAACAAAACTCAAAATCAATATAAAATCTCATGTGTTGATGTGCATGTGTGTGGATGGTCCTGCTCTTGCTCTTGTTCTTGTTCTTGTTCTTGTTCTTGCTCTTGTTCTCTCTCCTCCTCTTTCACAGATGTCATGGTTCGTTCAGTATATCTCAATTTACAATATGGCAGTCAGGCAATATTAGTGACTTCTTCTGAGAAAAATCCCTTGCTGGAGGAGGAGTCAGTATAACAGGGGCAGAATTCTACCTTCCAGCGGATCATTTAGAATTCTTACTTATAGTATGTTATTCCTCATTTTTCATTGTAAATCTGTAGTTATTTCCTGCTCATCAAACTGCTCAAAAAAATCAGCGACCTACAAAAAGCTGGCCGCCCGTGAAACGGGTCAGTAATTTACCCAGTGGATTTAGTAACAGCTCTCTGCAAGCAAATGTAATCTTACTGTACTGTACGCCGTCACTGGCATGCATTGCCCCAAGGGGGTGGGGGAGGTGCAAACAAGCATCTTTCTTAACAAGCTCATAGCATTTCGGAAAGTAGAACAGAGTTTTATTTTAGTACAGTGGATGAGTGAGAAGGAAGCAAGATAGGATTTTTGTTAGTCTCAGGGAGGGAGCAATCAGGTTCAAATCCTTAGCGGTACTATTGCGAGACGAGAGTTTGATATAGCTCGAGGACATTGTAAAAGCTGCGGTGTTTTTTGGCTTCGGATCTGGGTTTGGCTATCAATGGGATGGACGGTGGTGGCCGCTGATAGATCATAGAGATCAACTTGCTGCAGCTCTTGCCTATACCGCGCATTCAACGACTTGATTTCGACTTGCTATTATATAAGCACTATACACTCTAGTAATAGTATCAGTACATGTTACTCTATATGGGCTTGTATAGATTCACTCCTAATTTCTTATGTCACGACAACTGTTTTCAGGAATTTTTCTGGCTCTGTCACCTTGGTTCAATAAAATTGATGAAAGACTAAACATTATCATTATCATCTCTGTATTTGGTTTGGAGGGCTTCTATCGTTACAAACATAACTTTTTTAAGTTTTAACACTTCTTCTGGATCCACGCATTCAATTTAGCAGCAATGGTATCACTGTTCTTCTCCATGAAGTGCAAATGTCCATTTCCGTGAATCCCAATCTCACCCAACTTCATATACTCCACGGGCACACCAGCTTGCTTCAAGAAGAAGTATGTGCAGTCATCATAGACGGCATGGTAGCTTGCCTCAGCCGTCTCCAACAATGTGGGGATGTTCTTGAGATTGACAAGCTGTCTCGCGGGCTCTGCTTGGATGATGCAGGTTCCGGTTCCGGTACCTGTGTTATTGACGACTTGAGTTTGGAGAGGAGCGACGGTGTCGGTTGGTGCGGGATCGTAGGTGAGTGGGATGTTAGTGAGGCCGTAGATACGTGTGCGGCCGCTGGAGAAGACACCATCGATGAAGGGGGGTCCGGTGGGCTCAATGCTGATGATGGCTTTGACGAGGCTTGGAGCGGCGTCGGCGATGACCCATGGGATGAGTCCACCTTGCGAGTGGGCGATGAGGACTGCGGCGCCGATTTTCTTGAGGAGGGCGACTCCTGCGGCTTGCATCTTGGTCTCTTGGGTGACGGTGTTGGATTGGAACTGGATGTTTGATGCGTAGTATTGGTCAAAGATGGCATCTCCCATAAGTCCGGTCTAGGGAGGTAAGTTAGCAATATTTTTGAAAGGGCTTGGCATTTAGAAACACTTACACCAGGCCATTGTGTGTGCAAGGCAGCTTGAGGCCAAAGCATGAAATCCTTGACGGCAGTGAAGCGTTGCTCGATGATCTCGGCTGAGTAGGTTGTCTGGGTGGTTCCCGCGGCAGGGTTCCACGCACTTCTTCCACGCTCAGTCTGGTCGATGATATAGACAACATATCCCTTGTTTAGGAAGTATGTTGCCCATCCTGGTGTTCCATCAGGCTTGATCAACCAGTTCTGTGACTGATGTTAGCACGCAGTCTGAGCGCTTGATGGAGTGAGTAAGTGGGCTTACGGTTCCAGTTTGTGCTTGGCCGTGGATGAACACCAAAGGGAACTTCTGAGTAGTCTTCTTGGGAATCAACTTCTCAACATACATCTGGTTGGCGAACAGATGACCACCGTTTGTGGTGTTCACATAGTTCCCTCCAATGTAGAAGTACTCGCGTGCAGCGAATGCCTCTACACTGTTGGCCCAGTCGTTATCACCTGCACTCCCCCAAGGCGAAGGCCAGTTCCATGCCGAAGCTCTGGAAACAATTAAGGAGCTGGCCACGAGGAGGGTCTTGAGTAACATGATGATGTTAGTGTTACTGTAAGGACAGGATGAAGATCGAAGAACCTGAAGCCTCCAAAGTGCAGAAGACGAACCTTAAATGCCACATGGTAGATGAAAGGACCGATACCGCCAGATAAGGCGGATCATCTCCATCAGCAAGCGGAGTTGTCAAATGAATGAAGTGTATTCAAAGAGGAACTTTCCCCTTGGCAAAGGGGCCAATTGAAATTGATTCTAAAAGCGCACTGAAAATTGAGTCCGAAAGGGGCGAACAATATTGAGTTTGTCTTTGTAATCTCAACTCTTTCCTCAATGAATTGAAATGAGATTCATTTGCTTCGTATGCTTCCTCGATGGGTATCGGGTTGTCATGGGGGTCGAGTCATGGTCTTTCCGGGCTTTACCCATAGCGGGGAATAGTCCTGCCCCTGAAATCCCCAGATATATTATTGTGTACATTACTCCAAAGTGCCACAATCCCCCACAACCCAGTGATATAAAAAGTATAATCTGTTCAACATGTTCTAGGGCAGGTTGTATATTCACACTTGTAACAGGCTTTGCTAATACTAGATGAGGACCAGTGGGAGAGTCTTGAAGTGAAAATATTTAGGGGACCACTTTGTAACGGGATTTCAATTAGAGTTCAAGCCAAGACAAAACTCGAACGACACACCACCTTCGTATGTGCCCCAAAAATTGCCTCACTTTTCGAAGGAATAATGGGAACGAATGTGGAAGGGCGGCTGAGACGGATAGGGATTGGGATTGGGAAAGCTGTAACTACCGCGAAGATTCTTCCCTGTTCTTGCAAAATGTCACCTTGGCTTACAGAACACTTACTCACGATGCCCGACATAGGGGGTCGTACTAAACATCATTGAAGCTGGAAAGACGCTGCTTGAACCTGTTTATATGTTAAATATGAGGTTAGAAAACATGTCTAAAAGATAATTATTTGAAGTTGTGCTGTGGTGTTGTGGCGTTGTGTTGTTGTAGTGTTTTACGCTCGGCTTTCTCGTTTCCAAATCCTTCCAGAAACCTTGAGTTACACAAATATGAACACCGAGCCACCCGCCAAAAGGTGGGGGCATGGCAGTTGTAATAAGTTGCATGATAAGACCCAATGGCGCAGTTGATCATTCCCTTATTCATCCCATTGCCCGTGTTCCTGGAGAATAGATCCCAGACTGCCAAGTCTCGCATACTGATGTTGGAACCTGGAATCAAACGACCTGGATAGGGACCAAGGGGTTCGTCTTCGTCTTTAGAATTAATAGCTACATAGATATCTAGCTAGCTCCACCCTCAAGCCTTTTCTTATGTCTTCCACTGTCCACATTCTCTTCGACATCTTGGTAAATTTGGACGTTATCGCGGTCGGCACTGTCGACGCTCCACCAGGAGACAACTTCAGCTAAGATGGCTATCTCGGCGGAGACTGTAAGTTGAGATTCATCTGATGTTCAAATCCTAGTTGTGGAAGAAGTTGAAAATCATGGCATTGAATTCATCTCAAGTGTTGAGGCTTGTATTCCAAGTGGAAAGCTCTCCCAAGACATGTCTCCGGCTTGATACATCCAGCTTCGTCCACAGTTTCCGAAGTCTTTACTAATATTGATACAGTACCAAACAATCGTTCTTGTGTATGTTTTCACATGGCTAGGAGAGGCGTTGATGATAGCTCGACTGTTTATGCGTCGATACCGAGGGCAAAAATGGGAACTCAGCGACTACCTCACCATGGTATGCATGTTATGCCTGGTAGCACGAATGTCGTTCGTCCATGTGGTACTGGTTTGGGGCAGCAACAACATGACGGCTAAATATCGACTCAACCATGTCTTTTCACCCGAAGAGCTCTACCGAAGAACAGTGGGAAGCAAGTTGACACTTGTGAATCGGACGTTCTACAACACCTAGTCAGTCTTTCTGGTTCCAGACAGGCTCTGTTCGAATCTGATATGCTGACTTTGTCCGGCAATCTAGCATCTGGCTTCAGAAATGCGTGGTCATGATTTTATACAAACGCATGCTAGTTGGTCTTCCATGGGCAGACATGGTCATGAACATATACTGGGCGATTTTAGCAGCAACGTATATCGTGATCCAGGTAGTCACCTTCACAGATTGCAGACCAGTGCAACACTACTGGCAAATCATTCCCAACGCAGGTCAGTACTCCAGCGCAGAAGTAACCACGCAATATCTTTTTCTCACCTTCAAGTACAGGAACCTGCTCACAAGCACTCGGCCAACTCATCATCCTCGGCGCCCTAAACATCGTCACAGACCTCATGCTTATCTTCCTTCCCATGCCCACCCTCTTCAAAATGCAACGATCGCTCATCGAACGACTTCGCGTCGCCGCGCTCTTCTCCGTTGGGTTCTTCCTCGTCGCAATCACCGTCATTCGTCTCCCGCTTAACTTCGCGAATGGATCCGCGCAGGTGAATCGAACGACCTGGGCATCGGTTGAATCGTTCGGCGCGGCGTTTGTGGCGAATGTGCCTACTCTGTTCACGCTTCGTCGCAAAGCTCCAAATTTATCGAGTGGGACGAGGACGGGTGCGACAAATGGTAGTCAGGCGAGGACAAGAAATGGAGAGTTCCCGAGCGGAGATGGGTGGAGGCATATGGGAAGTAGGAGTCAGGTGAATGCGGAGGATGATAGCGATAATGACATCTTGGTCAATAATAAATTGAGCTCGGGAATGGACAATAAGGGGATTGTGGTCCGACGAAGCATTGAACTTTCGGAGGTTGATGTTAATGGGAAGGAAGTGAGCTCGGAGAAGTCTTTCTACAATGCTAGATAAGATATGATTTATGAAGATGCGGTTGCTGTTGTACGAATAAATGTTTATAGTTTTGATACGCTAATCTCATGGATGAAGGTCAAAATGTGATAAGATTTCTTTGGGCCAGGTCAGTACTCCCAAATTTAATTATAAGATTACAATTTTTCCTTGGTAGCTAGACACTCTGTCCTCGCTTCCAGACGGCTTCGCGACCAAGACCAACAGCATATCCACAACTCAGACTCTTGAACTTCTATCTAGTAGGAAAACCTATCCTAAGATCCTCAAGCTCTCTCTTTCCCCACTTCAACATCACCCACCATTTCCCTCCCATAACTTTCCTCACCCAAGCAACGACACCGCCTGTGTGAGCGCGAGCCCTAACAGCAGTCCTCGTATCTTCACTTCTTCCACCATCTTTCATCTTTCCATTTAGATTTCCATTACCATTCCCATTCCCATGACCATTCTGCACGTGCACATGCATATCACTTCCTCCCCCTCCCTCCTGCAAACTCCCAGTTCCCCCCCTCACCCCAACATCAATTCTCACTCTCTCCTTCGGTGTTGGCGTTCTAATCTCCCTTCCTCTCTGGTCATGAAACAACCTACGACTTACATACGTTGATCCTCTTTCATCCTTGCCCTGAGAATCCAATTGCGGCGATCTCTTTGGGGTGACTGGATCTTTGTCCTTCCCCCTGTCCTCAACGGTATGATTTCCGTGAGGAGGGCGAGGAGGGCGAGGAATCCGCACTTGACGCCGCGCTTCGCGATATCTATCAAACTCCAATTGCTTGCGTGTGAAGAATTCGCGGATGCGGCGCGCTTGAAAGGCGAGGGGAGGAGGACACATGCTATCGCTGTGGAGATGCCAACTATGACACACAAGAGTCTTAATTATAGTCTAGAAAATATATTGGAAGGAAGTTCGGGGATTTAAAGACCAAAATATAAGGGAAAGCGAGCTAGCTTACAAACGCGGGAGAAGATATATGACGGTGGATATGAGAGTTCTCCTCCTTGATCATGGGGAAGGAATTGATGTTTAGCGCATAGAGAGAGGTTAGGAATGACATTGGTAACTGTTCGGTGTGAATTGAGGTTTGAGTTAGCTTTGGTAGAGTGGGGAGTAGAGATAGGAAGGGAGTAAACTAACGAATATAATGGTGACTAATGTGAAGATCAAGACAACGGCTCCTTGATCTGCAGCTATCGTTGCCTGGTTTGCGGCTACTTCTCCTTGCTTTGCTCCCGCGAGCGCCTCGTCAATGTTGGCTTGCTTTTGCTTGAGATCCAGGAGGTTATTGACCTACAACGAATGTCAGTCTTGTCAACTTATTCGACGAGAATAATTGTAAAAAAATCGTCCAATTCCTTCAAAAAGAAGAAGACGCACATGTAAATAAGTCCTCTGAGCATCTCTGTCCATCTTCTCTACATCCTGAATCCTTCTCTCTAACCCACTCTTCTCCAAATAATAGTCCTGCACATGCCGATGCATTTTCAACCGATTATTTGCGCTAAACAACTTATCGGCGATTGACTTCTGCTCTTCCAAAATGCGATGCAGGATATTGAGCTCGTCGCGGATATCTTTGATTTCTTTGAGAACTTCAATCTCGCCTGAGATGTCAGATTTACCTTCGAGTTGACGATGTGTGTGCTTGTTTTCATCAGGGAGGTCGTTGACGATGAGGGGCTTTTCGAGAGTTGAGGTTGATGAATGGTGGGATTTTTCTTTTGGAATGATGGGTTTGGATGCTGCAGATGGGTAGTTGGCGTACTTTTCGTCTCCATGCTCTTTCTTGGCTTGTTGATCTGAAGGGAGCTGAATCTTGCTTGTTTGCTCCGGAGGGTTGCCGATTCGGTAAGAACTCTTAGTGAGGTACTCTCTTGCAGCTGTTTTCTTGTCCCGGTCTTCGTCGTCCTCGGGCTCAGTCGTACTTTCGTCATTCTTACTTTCGGAGTCCAGTGAAGCCAATGCCTTGAACTTCGCAGCTAGAATCTGATCCTGAAACTTCTTGAAAAGCGTTGCTTCGTTATCGGCCTTCATACCTGGTTAGCAAGAATTCTGTCCCCAGATAGGAACTCTCTAGCTCAGTACACACCATATTACTGACCGCAGACGCATAGATCTGCAGAAAACTTTCCTCAAAGTCCTTACCCTTCACGTTCCCTTTGACGCTACATTTATCAGCGAAGCGAATGCAGTAACTCGTTATCATGGCCGCCATCTCGTAGACGGATTTTACTTGTGGTCGATTCTTCTCGCTGAGATGTGCTTGGATTGTTTCGAGGACTTTGGGTTCTTGACTTGCTTCCTCGCCCCATCTCTGTGGGAAACTGGAGATAATTGTTTCTGTAAGTTTGTTAGAATTTTGTCTTTGTCGTTCTGCTGGCAACGTCGTAGGGGGAAAGATCTTCATGGGAGATGCTGATATGGTTGACTCATCGTTGAACATCGAGCTTGAGGTGAAGCAAAAATAGTTCTCAAGTAAGAAAACAATATGTGGGGGAAAGGGAAGAAACGTTGATACCTTCGTCAATGATCCAAATCCACCTTTGCATAAAAATCGTCAGCCAAATTCAGTTCTACTCATGTATTTAAATCGTTTAATTTGAACCAGAGAGTGGATGCTTCTCGACAACCGTCAAATATCATCTTTCAATAACTTCTCTTGCAATAGAAACCAAAAAAAAGCCAGACTTACATTTGATCAACAGTGAATATCCTAGGATTTTCTGTATACGCATACGCTATCTCCTCCGCCTCTTTCCGCTTCGAAGATATCGGCCTCATACCACCCTCATCAGCATCCCGAAATTTGCTCAAGAAAGCACCACTACCATAATTCTGATTGTCCCTTGTTGAATCGCCCGTGGGAAGTCTATCCTCAGATTCCGAAGCTACCTCGATATCCTCAGCAAAAGAGTCTTGATGGTAGGGATCCATAATCTCGGACTTGACAACCACGGGCATTTGATGATTCTTCGAAAATCTATACACGACTTGATCTTGATCTCGCGTAGCCGTTCCGATGGAGTTGTAATAGAATTGATCAAGAGTGCGAGAGAGGTGAATTGCTCCGTGTCTGTGAGTTAGATATTCTCGTATGAGCATTCTGTATTTCTCCATGTGGCTAACACTATTTATCGTGGTCATTTTAGAGTCAGTCATGACATGGGCTGAATCCAACTCTCTGAAGTTAGGTCTAGGTCGAATCTTGCTCCCAGGGGTTCTTCGATGTGAATGACCTTTTCCCCCAATTGGATAAACATTTGAGCCATCTCTTCCGAGAAAGAACGTTTCGGATTGTGATGCCCTTCTACCTATTGGGGGTTTTGCTGGGTCTTTTCTGTTGGCCTTCCCCTCAGACTTATTGTGGTGTCCGGATTGGAAGAAATTGTCACTGTCAGGTTGGACTTCGGAGTGTTGCGCAGCCTCTGCGGCTGTCAAACTTGGTTCTTCACGTGATTCGAATTGTTTGACGATATCGGAAATCTCTTTTCGCGATGCTGTGGTATCGAAGTTCAAGAATGGCATCTACACATGTTAGAAAAAATCTTTGGTACTAAACATAACGCCAGAGCCGCCTACATAGATGGCTAATTTGGTGTCCAAATACTCTGTCGACGGCGTTTCTTGAGGTTTTTGGTTCTGTCCGTTACTCTCTTGACTCTTGACCGTTCTTCTCGTATCGTTCACGATATTCTTTTTTTCTGGTTTGTTACTTCCCTGAACCTATGACGAATGTTGGTGAGTTACGGATAACATTAGAAGCTGCTGATTTTGCTCACAGTAAAGGAGGTCATCATATATCGCGAATGAGCCATTGCGCCCCATCGTTCACTACCTGTCTTGCTCACAAAGTTGGCCATGTCTTCGAAATGGCCCTTCCTATTTCCCCTTTCGAGGCAAATTTTATGAACAAGATCCTTCAAGAAGAGTCAGTGGGAGAGATCCCAAGCGTCGAATTTACTTTACCTTGACCCAGGCAATCTAAAGCCTTGTCAGTAAGATACCTCAGGTTGAGCTCTGGTGAAAAACCAAGCTTACATTATTAGCGGGAACATGAACCCAGCGGAAGAGGTGCTTCGAATCGATCATCATGTTTTGACGTGCCTCCTCCATGATCTTCTTTGGCCCAGTAGAGTGTGTGACCGCATGCACACTCTTTATTCTTGGTAACCAGTCCACGCGGTCCATGAAAATCTTTTGTTCCTTCAAGGCGTATGGCTCATCAGAGTTCGTGTTGGTGGCTTGCTCCGGAAACTGTGCTCCCCTCCTGGAACGTTTTCCGTACAGCTGTTGGGGAGCGTTAGGTTCATGCTTGGAAGGCTCTCTTGCGCGTTGATGAAAGTCGACTATGAATGCATCAAACTCTCTACAAACTTGCTCTTCGTTGTTCGATAGTGTGGAAGCCGGCGGCATAGGCTCTTCGTACCCCGATCGTCCCTCCACCGCAGGAGGATTAAGGAGCACATCGGTAGCAGCTCGACCTTGGCCCTTAACACGCTTAGCCAGTTGAAGAGGAGTGAGCCCCATCTTATCTGTGGCTCCGAAGTAGGCACCTCGCTTGAGCAAAACTCGAACTAGATCCTTGGCTTCTTCAGCGTAAAGCCTGCCAAACTTCAAATTGGCTAGGTTTGCTGCGATGTGGAGCGCCGTTCTTCCGGCAAGGGCAGTCTTTGCTTCGATGTTAGCATTGCTGTCCAGTAGCACATTTACTATATCTGCTCGATTTGAGGCCGCAGCGAGAAGGAGGGCAGTGGATCCATCCTTGGTCTTTGCTTCGGTGTCAGCACCCTGGTTTAGGATGATCTGGGTCGTAGACACATGCCCATGGATGATTGCCACGTGAAGAATAGTATATCCCTCGTCGTTCTTATTTTCCATGTCCACTCCGAGAGCGAGAAATAGTTTGATTAGGTCGTCAGTGCCAGTTTCCACTGCAGTCCATAATGTGCTCGTTTGATATTCCTCAGATTCCGTTCCAAGACAGAGCATCATTTCCTCGTACGTCGCATCTTCGAGTTTTGGTACCAGTGCAGACAGCATATCCTTGAGCATTACTTTGTTGTAGTTTGAAATGGCGACTTGTATGGGAGAGTTGCCTTCGGTGCTCTTGAGCTTTGGGTTCGCACCTGCTTTGAGTAGCGATAATGAACAGTTTCTGTTCTCCTTCAGCGCTGCCAAATACAAAGGTGTGACCCCAAGATGACTTTTTGCATCGGGATTAAGTCCATGGCCCAAAAGAATGCTCACAATCTCATCACGGCCATCTCGAGCAGCAGTGTGCAGGGGCGTCCAGCCGGTCGCAGTCTTGATATCTAGACTAGCGTCCAGATCCAGCAAGTGCTTAACAGTTGTAGCCTGCCCTTCTTTGGCTGCCCAGTATAGAGGAGTTTTCCCAGCATGATCCCGTGCATCAATGTCGGCGCCGTTGTTCAAGAGCAACTTGATGACAGGTACCTCACCGGATTTAGCAGCATAGTGCAGTGCGGTAGCCTTCTCGTTGTCCTGTACACCAACGTTAATTCCCTTCTTCATCATATCTCTCACCTGCTGGACATTGCCGGCCCTTGCAGCCTCGTGAAATTGATCAGTCAACACATCAAAATCAAGATCTACTTTTGATGTTCTTTTGTCGGCGGATTGCTGTGATTCTTTTGTAATTTTACGGGCCGGTCTACAATCGTCGCCGTCGCCGTCACCGTCGCCTCGCTTCCAAAAATTGGTACCAAAGGTCTCCATCATCTTCGCAAGCTCCTCGTCGGCTTCTTGTTCGAGAGACTTCTTGCGATGTTTTCTTGGTTTCTTTTTAGGTTTCGTATGTCCCCTCTCTGGTGAATTTGGTTCATCAACGACTTCTAGCCGGGATGTATAGAGATCTATCGGTTTGTATCTATCGTCGGCTCCATAATCGACAACACCTCCGTTGTTTGTGTTCGAGGATCGGTAGACGGTGAATGGATCTCGGTCCTCCAGGAGGGTGCTCTCTATATCGGGCTCCATAATCTTTTCTGTCCCATTGAAAGGGAGGTTATCTCCGTATATCACCGTTGTGGGATCTGAAGGCTGAGCCCGTTCGTTCTCCATATCTTTCGGACAGAAGTTTGGGAATTTCAACGTAGGGATCTGAGACGTGATGAAGGAAAAAAAAAAGGAAGGCTATGGAAACATATTTGGATTGATGAGCTCAGGTCACCAGCTCTATTAATAAGACGACAGTGCATCTGGTCGCATCGCCATTGATTACATGCCCACCAAATTCTCGATGGGATGCATATGCACACTGCGAACGGCTGTGGTGGTGGGGGTATAAGCTTGGAGTGAGAAAGAGAAAACAGCGGTTGAGAGGATAAGGAGATGCCAAGTCAACGCATAGTTGCGGGAAAGAGAGAGAATGCCATTTGCAGGAATTAGAAGTTGCGTAGGATTCTCCGGCAGTATTGACAGTGGTCGAGCACGATTGATGTTGGGGGAGACGGAGGCTAGTATTACCACAACGCCTTCAAGCTGGTAGCACACTCTCCATGCGCTTTCCGAACCTTCAAGCTGGGGGTGAAACATTGCCAATGATTTTGCAAACAATCGTGAATTATAGCTCGTTATCTTGCCAATTGATTGCGGTTGTAGCGGGGTAAAGCATGACAGCTTGCCATGGCTTGCATTGCAACTCACATTTGCCTTTGCAAACAGCCTATGGGCGTTTAGAGTGTGCAACCTTTACACCCTCAGCCTTGAGGAACAACAAACACCCGTTCATTTACAACCACAATGGGGCGGGTGGTGGCATTGAATTCGCCGAGTAGGCCAGCCTTGCTGAAGGCTGGGAGAGGCGTGAAAACCCATTCTGGTGTTGTGTAACATTGCAAGGAAGCAAGCACCACCACCTTTCACTCGAAGGGTCAACTCTTCAACAATCCATGACAGCCTGGTTGGTTGATAACGCCATCAAGAAAGCAAAGAAAGCAAGGGAAGCACGGCACAACATGGGAGGGCTAGGAACAAAAGCTTCGAACTTAGAATCGATCGTATATCTCTCGGTCGTCCTTGGGATTTCGATACTTATAGTGGACCAATCTACTACAATCAGTCAGCACATGAGAAGCGGGCCGCACGATGCTGGAGTATCTTCTCCCGTATCCGTAGATATTCTCCGGGATCCAAAGTCACTGAGATACCGCAAAACACCCAGCTAAGTCCACAGCTTCGACAAGTGGTGAGAGAAGGTATGTTTATATCGTCCTGGTAGGAGATGGAGATGATGGAGATGAATAAAATGGAGGTTGAGACTTGTGAGCAGTAAACGGGGGCCTGCTTGCTTGGCACAAATGACATCGACCACCAGCACGTGACAGTAATCTGCCCGCGTGTGCCAAGTAGGGCCTCTGATTGGGCAATGGAAAATCAAAATCATGGATTTTGATCTGCCCCACCCACTTGCCTGCCGTGGGTCCCCATCCCAGCATCCAAAGCAGCAGCAGCAGCTGCTGCTCTCGACAAACACAAGAGCTGGAGGAGCAACAGCAAGAGCTGCATTCGCTTGCTTTGTCCACAATATTTATTATCTATCGTTGTCGCTGTCTGTCCCTATACGAAACTTCCCTCCTTCGTCTTCTTGAAATCATATATCTTCATTCCCAGGTATTTACTGCCCGCTTCTTTGTTGTCTCACTCTCTCTGTCTCTCCTCCCATCATCGTCGAGGCCGCGGCCCTTGCAGGCACTTGCTCAACGCACCGAAGCAGCATTCAAAGTCTTCTTGTACTGCACCCACCACAAAAGCCAAAGGCTTACCAACCCTCCCTCCAACTGCTACTTTACTACTGTACTGTGCCATTCGACAATGAACCCAGACATGAGCGCTGCCCTCTCCAAATGCTAATTGTCCAAGATCTCAAGACGCGCAAGCAGTACTGGGTAACGACTCGAGAAAGACCTGGATCCCTTCCGCGCCAGCAGCTCCTATTCCCCCCGGTGTTGTCGTCATGAAGTTCGGAGAACAGCTGCGTACGAGCGTCATCAAGGAGTACCAATGGTACTACATTGCCTACGATGAGCTTAAACAGCAGCTCAAGACCGACTATGTGACGAAACCCACCCAAGCGAATCCCAAACCGAAGCGAAAGGAATGGACCGAGGAAGACGAGGGCGCATTCATTGCCCGCATGGAGGCTGAGCTCGACAAAGTCCACACGAAGCAGAAGGTCAAGGCAATTGAGATTGGCAGACGGATATCGAATAGCGAGAAGGAGGTCGGCGATGTGGTCTCGCGATTGGACTCGCGAGGGCCGGTTGCCAGGGAGGGAGGTGCGCAGAACGACGATGCCCCGACAGAGGAGGAATTCATGATGCTGGAGGAGGATCTCAGTGATATCATTGCAGACGTTCACGACTTGGCCAAGTTTGTGCAATTGAACTACACGGGCTTCCAAAAGATTATCAAGAAGCATGATGTGAGTAGGCGAGCATTAGAAATGCGGCTGGGCTCTGGCTAACGGTAGCAGAAAACAACTGGATGGATGTTAAGGCCTGTCTTTGCAACCAGATTAAAGGCCAAGCCTTTTTTCAAGGACAACTACGATGCGGACATCGTCAAACTCTCCAAGTTGTACGACCTTGTCAGGACGAGAGGTAACCCGGTCAAGGGCGATAGTGCTGCTGGTGGATCCCAAGCCAACTTTATTCGAAATACCACAAAGTATTGGGTTCACCCTGATAACATTACCGAGCTGAAACTCATTATCCTCAAGGTACACACTCCAATTCTTCATAATTAACACTTGCTCATCCAACGCTAGCATCTCCCTGTACTCGTCTTCAACGCGAGCAAAGAATTCGAGGTAAAGGACTCGGCGATTACCTCCATCTACTACGACAACCCCAAGACATGGGACTTGTATGAGGGCAGGTTGAAAAAGACAGAAGGTGCCGAGGCCATTCGATTGAGATGGTATGGTCCAATGGAAACGGAACAAATTTTCGTGGAGAGAAAGACACATCGAGAAGACTGGACCGGGAGAAATCGGTCAAGGCAAGATTCGGAATCAAGGAGAAGAACGTCAATGCATTCATGAAGGGTGAGCTACTACCAGCCGCCATTTTCGAAAAGGCTCGAAAGGACGGTAAGAAGCCGGCCAAGGCCATTGATGAGGATGAACGCCTCGCACAGGAAGTTCAGTACTCGGTTCTGAAGAAAGGATATGAACCAGTCTGCCGATCGTTTTACAATCGTACAGCCTTTCAACTGCCTGCCGATGCCCGAGTCCGTATCTCTCTGGACACAGAGCTTACTATGGTTCGCGAGGACAATATGGATGGCAGAGTCAGATCAGGGGACAACTGGAGAAGAATGGATATCGGTATTGACTACCCATTCTCTCAACTTCCAGCTGCCGACATTGAGCGATTCCCATACGCGATTCTGGAAGTGAAACTCCAAACCCAGGCTGGACAAGAACCACCTGAGTGGGTTCGTGAGCTTATTGCGAGTCACTTGGTTGAAGCTGTTCCTAAATTCTCGAAATTCATTCATGGCACGGCTACCATGTTCCCGACAAGAATCAATCTTCTCCCATTCTGGATGCCCCAGATGGACATTGACATCAGGAAGCCTGTCACTCAACACTTTGGTATTCAGCGGCCAGGTGCCTCAGCAAACAGCACAACAACGGATGACGACGATGATGATTCAGATGACGAAGTGGAATTGTCTAATGGGTCTCACGGCACGACCGCAGTTGGTTCGGATGAGGCAACACAACGACTTCGCGAGACACGAAATACTATGGAAGATCGTGATCAGCAAAACCGACCTACCGGAAATGCGCTCGATATTGAGGAGCAGCTCGCGGCTCTACCAATCAATGAGGACTACCCACTTTATGACTCGGACGATGAAGACAATGAAGCAGATGCCATTGAAGAAGCCAGGCACATTGGCGGTTGGACATACTATTCCAAAGTCCTCAAAAAGCATGTCAAACTTGCTAGTCACAAGATTCTTGATGCCACTCGGTCCCTCGTTGCTGCTACAAAACCAAGCGAAGTCCCAAGACAAGGAGCTCTCACTGCTCTGCCAGGCTCACAAATTCAAACCAAGCGATTCAAGGCGCCTAAGGGCAAGAAGATTCACGTTCCAGTTCGAGTAGAGCCTAAGGTTTATTTTGCTGCCGAAAGAACATTCTTATCTTGGGTTTGTCCCCCCCCCTTCTCTCTCTTTCTCCACCCTTCTTCTCATCCCTCGCTTCCTCTCGAAAACCTGAAAATACTGACAAAACCCCACCAACAACAGCTCGAATTCTCAATTTATATCGGCACCATCGCCGCCGCCCTCCTCAACTTCGGCAAGAAACCCACGCCTACAGCCTTCATCGCCGCCGGTGCCTTCTCGCTCGTGGCCATCCTCTCCCTCATCTATTCGGTTGGTATTTATCTGTACAGGAGCCAGTCAATCAGGCAGAGGAAGGCGATCAAATACCATGATTCTTTTGGTCCGACAGTTCTTTGTGGTGCGCTGTTTGTGGCGGTCGTTTTGAATGCCGTGTTGGAGTTAAAGGAGAGGGAGTATCTGTAGCCTAGCGGTTGGTAGCGGTCGGGAATTGTGAATGGGATGGAGATGGGATGAAGGAGTGATGTATATATCAGGATTAGGAAGTGGGGATAGATAGTGGTTTGGTTTGGGTGGGGTTGGTAGGTAGAGTAGGTGAGAAGGCAGATAGGTAATCAAGTCTTGAAAGACGAGAGAAGCAAATTTGCAGTTTGTGGTTAACAGTACCAAATGAAGAGAGCGTGTGCTGCTGTGTAGCGTGTATGGAGGTTAAGATCGTACCGTGAGCGAGGGAGTTCTACAGTATAGCAAGCATTGTATCACTCCAATCCAATATTCAATGTTCGATATTCAATAACGCCCTTCTCCCACCCGTCTGCAGCTTTGAGCTTCTCGAAGCGAGAGCTGGAATTTTTTATATTTTATATTTTTACTATTATTTTTTCTTAGCTCATCCACAAGGGCAGACACAACAAATAGGTAAGGGAATAATAATGTAGCGCGCAAAAGCAAAGCATTATTATGGACTGACTGGCGTGGTGATGAACTTTGGTGGTGAATTTTGGTGGTGGTGGATAAGTGGTAGTGGCGTGGAGGGAAGAAAATCAATGCGTTTGGTGGAGTGAGACACGGAGGCAGTGAAAGGGAGTGTGAACAGGCAAAGATGGGGCAGAGATAGGCAGTGAGACATTGAGGGATAGGCAGTGAGACAGATATGGGGGGCAGTGAGAGACGGTGAGTTTGGTATGTGGCGTTGAACATTTTGTTGGTTGAGTGATGAAGGGGAGGGAGAGGATAGTTGAGATTGTGATGGTGGCTTGTGGATGTGGGAAGGGAGGAAGGAAAGTGTGAAAGTGTGGAAAATGTAGAAAAGAATGATTGACAAGACTATTGAGAGGATTGCGATTTTGAAAATGGAAATGGAAATGGGGATGGGAATGGAATGTGCAAAGAAATGTTGATGAAAAATGGGAGGTAGAGTAAGAGGTATGATAGTCAGGAAATATACAAAGGTCTAGACATGTAGTGGAGATATGTACAGCTCACTGTACAGTAAAATCACTGTACAGTATCAATAATGTATTATTGAAGTATATCGGACCGTACCAAGGTACCTAGGTATTGAAATGTACCCTCATCCAAATATAGTAATTGAAGAGATAGAGAGTGGAGATATCGGTACGTGGTGCATCCACGGTACGGTACTCCGTTGAGGCGTATCTTGACCTAGTATCGTCTCCCATCTTTTTTCCTCTTTTCTGCACAGACTAGAGTCTAGACTACTAAAGAATAGAACATGGAGAACTCAGTACCCACATGGAAGAACCTCCGTTCCCTTCCTACACTACAGTATCCGTACCGGCCGGACCTACCCAGAGTCCGTGTTTCCACCGTTGGCATTTTATGGAGTACGGAGAAGGGTCCTATACTTCACAGTTCACACGGTGGTGGCGGCAGTGGAGTTTTACTGTTGTGTGTGGAGTGAGTATCCGCAGTTCACAGTTCAGCTGTTGTCCATAAGAAGCCAGTGGCTTGCAAAGCGAGCAGCTGAAAGATACTGTTTGGTGGGTTGGTCTGTTCGTTTATACAAACGGCGTACGGAGGTACCGCGGTATCTCGACCCCTCCACTCTCTTTCTTGGCTCCGCTATGATACATACAATATGAGAGATAGGAAGTATCAAATGTCAAGTGTCAAAAGGGGTGTGTAGGAGTGACGTGACAGGTACAGGTACAGCTACAGTTACACAGGCGTATCAGAAAGAACGGGATAAAGGGCATGGGCCACACATGGTGTATGTAAGTGTACGGAGAGTAGCTCGGGTAGGTCGTTTTATGTGGCTTTTCTTCACATCCGAAAAGAGAAGAATGGTAGCGTGGAAATTGGGAACCGGGTCTTGGCGGGGAGGAATCGCTTGGCAGGTGGTTGGGTGGGTGATTAATAAGGCTCAAGGGACGAACGTAACGTATGGGCTTGTATTCTTTGGGGCGCGCGCGCCAAGCTGGGTGGGTTGATATGGGGAATAAAGAATTGAAGATAGGAAAAAAGAGAGAGGAGTGGAAATAAGCGAAGTGTGGTGTGACTGTGAGTTTTTTTTGAGTTTTATGTGACGCTGGTGAGATGAGATGACATGAGATGGGGGCTTTTTGTGTGCCTGACTAGAGTTGTATTGTAAGTCCTACTGTACTCTATCGGAATGAAACAATGGAATGGA
The DNA here is from genome assembly GCA_031472005.1 of Tetracladium setigerum. NCBI lineage: Eukaryota > Fungi > Ascomycota > Leotiomycetes > Helotiales > Tetracladium > Tetracladium setigerum. The sequence continues at coordinate 462,902 of PZJY01000008.1, read as the reverse complement.
TGGGTGATAATCTGAACGCTAGAATAGGATAATAAACGGGATGGAATGAAATAATTTGAGCCTGAAAAGAGAGCCATTGCTGAATTGCACAATATGTGGATATATATACCTGATTCCGAGCAAAGCTGAAGCATTTGCGTGATTTGCGTTGCATACTCGAAAGTCTGGAATCCAGAATCCAGAATCTAAACAATTGGGGATTTTCTCGCGAGGACGGAGTATTGGGAAAGATAGGCGGGGTTTGATCGTCAAGGAGTAACTCCATAGTAGTCTCGACAAATCGAGACGCGCGCCTTTTCTTTTTCTGTTTTTGGCTGGGCCCTGTTGTTTCGATTCGGGATGGATCATCGGTTGAAATCACCACCACCATCATCATAGTCACCGTGACATCCAGTTGCCGGTACCTGCATCATCCGGCGGGCGTCCCGAGACCGCTTGACCGCTTTCCAAAAAAGGGGGCTTGTTTTGTGATTTGTTGTGGTTGGTGAGGAAGATAAGCGAGGGATGAGTGAGTGAGTGAATGGACTGGGTGAACAGTTACATTATTTTCAATGGGTATGAATAGTTGAGTTGGGGAAACCTTGAGGGTGAGTATAATTTATTGATAGAAGAAACTTTCTTCCATCATCTGGAGTATCAAAGAAAGAATGGGTAGCTTTAGTATCATTTCTCCATCACCTAATAGCAATTGTTCTCTATATTTTACTCAATCTCCAATACCCCCAATTCCTTCACTAGCGCTTAACACTTCCCTTCAATACCTCCAACTCAATTTACCAAATCCAGATATCGTGGTAAAGCATCATCCTTTTAGCGCGCGCACACGCATGCCAATTTCGTCCTACTCACAACACATACATGCATACTGTAAGTCTTACATTTGTCCACCGCCCTCCTCCAGTTCAAAGTTCCAGCCCAACGGGTGCAGATATGCAATATTTTCATCCCCCATTCCTCTTTTGGACATTTCACTTTTCTCTCTTTTCCTTCCCCGTTCCTTTTTCGGCGCTTCAAAGATCATCATCCATTCCATCCCATCCCTGGAAGCAAGCCCGACGGTAACTTTTCATACCGAGCGAGCCCAGTGAGTGATGATCCCCAATCTAGATTTACTTTGGTACGAGTAATTATTCGAGAATCTTTCTAGAATCTTTCGGGACGAAAGGTGATTTTGACTTTCTTTCTAGACTAAACTTAATATCCTCGTGGTTGGTGCCGGATTAGTGTGTTTGGCAAAAGAAATTTGCCAAAAGGAAGATCGATCTAGAAGAGAAAGAGAAGAGAAGAGAAGAGATCGTCGCTAAGCGAGTCTTGGAAGCATAAAACCAAATTGGAAAACAAATGAAAAAGCAAAAAAAGAAAAAATACAAAAGAAATGGGGTTGGTGACTCTTGGCGAGAAGCGGGCGAGAGTGAATGTCTTGGAATATTGTGGGAGACGGTCGGATTTGGACGTGTCGGTGTAGATATTGTAGATACTGTATGGAATGGGATGGGATGGGATGGGAATCGTGGGAATCACAGGATGATGGCCCGCCCAGATGGGAGAAGAAGATCTACGAAGTGGAGCGAGCCGAGGAGAAGATCTGAAGATCACCTTGGTCCTCGTGGTTTGATATGGGAGTGATTTCCAAGGTATGTTTATTAATACAGCTCCGATTATTTGAACATGACACGGGAAGAAAGGAGCCATAGCCATTTTAGTTTTCCAGTACTGTACTGTATCCACCAATTGATTCGTATGCATATTAAATATCAAGTGAAAACATAGCATTTGTGCATTTCCCAAGTACGAAAACATGAGCAGTATATATTTTCTCATCAATAGATTAATTTCAACCCAATTCTAATAACAAAACCCAATTACTAAAGTTCAACAAAACAATATACCCTCGGTTCCGTGACCAAAAAGGTATACCCAAGCCTATATAATCCAAATACCACCGAATAATCCAGATAGTCCAAAAAACAAATGACCAAATTAACAAATACTGTAACTTGCTTGTACTCCCGCTTAGATACATAGAGTCCCTCCTTCAACTGCCATAACAAACGATAGCCTATTGATTCCAATCTGCAATCTGCAAGGATCCTCTCTCTCTTCCCTGCCTAGGTAGTGGTGTCCAAGTTCCAATGCAGAGAGAGAGAGAAAGAGAGAATTCTGATTAGGATTATGTGCAAAGACCCTCCTTCCACATCTTGACATCCTTGACATTCAAGCTGGCTTGAGTTCCGGTTCCCCAGGTTGGAAGCCATTTATCTTGGGCCTTCCAGAAATCTCGTGGTGCGGTCTTGCCGGTGTCGACCCATGGTTTCGAACCATGCTATCACTGTGTTTTGGGAATAGATGTTAGTAAAAAGGGTCACCTCTCTCATCGAAGCCAATTCGACACCCCCACCCACCCCCAAAACCTCAATAAAAAAGGGAAGGAGAGCAACGGTGAACAAAGCAAAGCAGAAAAACTCACGGGAAATAACCATTCTGCGCGCCGACGGCCAAATTCAAGATCAAATAAAACTCCTTGTCAAACGGCGCGTTCAAATTGCCGGCACTCTTCGCCCACGGATTCTCCAAGATGGTACCGTTGGTGGTATCGGTGCTGAACTGACCGCGCTGCCACATGCTCTGTCCGCCCTTGAAGGACCAGTAGGTGACCTGCTGAAGCTGGAAATCCAGGTAGGTGAACAGGTAGTTCTTGTTCCACTCGAGGCCGAAGGTGTGGTAGCCGCTGCTGAAGTCGCTGCGGCGGATGGATTTACCGCGGGTTGCGCGCCAGTAGGCATCGTTTTTGACGGAGGGACCTAGAAAGGAAGAAAATCAGCATTGTCAGTAAGAAAAAAAATAAAAAGATGGAGTTTGAGAATTGAACGGATTGAGGGTAATTTATTTTGGTGGGGGAGAAAGGAAGGGAGGGAAAATAAATAAGACATACCCAATGGATTGTACTACTGCATGTATCGACACCACCGGCTTTGTATCCAACTCCATTTCCTCGCGATTCAACAATGTCGATTTCACCGCTGCGGGGCCAGGCACCGTATTCTTCGTTTTCGGGCATCATCCTGTTTGTGGGGGGTTTGCAATAAGCTTCTGTCTTACTGTATTGTACGTGATGTTTTTTGGGGGCATCACAGATTCCACCCCACCCCATCATCCATCATACACACGGTCCCCACCAACACCCCAAAATTTCAATTGCCCATCTCAAAATCAATGCAAAAGAAGACCAAATCCCAAGAACCAGGATAACACACTCTCAGAACACAAAAAAGGGAACAATTAAATCCAAACTTACCAAATAGCAGGCCACAACCAATCTCCCTTGGGAAATTTAGCCACCACCTCAACCTTTCCATATTTGATCGACACCTTTCCCTTGGTAGTCAAACGCGCCGAGCGAACCGGTGGAAGAATCGTCCCAAGTGTCGCGTTACTGGCAATAACGCATTTGGAGGCCTCGTCGGACGTGCATGTTCCATCGCGGGTCAAGTTCAGGAGGTAGCCGTCGGCAATTTTGGGATCGTCAAAGCCGGGCGCGTTGCTGGTGAGGGTCGGGAGGATGTGGAGACCCGCTGGGGAGATGAAGGAGTTTGCTGGATCGTCGGTGGTCCAGTCGAATGAGCCGGTTCTGAAATGGGAGAGAGAATATGTGTTAGTTTTGTGGTTGTGTTTAATTCAATTGATTGAAGAATTCGAGGAATTGATGCAAGTAATAGGAGATCAAAATCAAAAAAGAAATAGAAAATTGAAATGAACGTACCCGTAGCCGCCACTCTGGATTTCGTGAGACCAGGTTGCGGGGTTGATTTCGGTGAATGTGTCGTGCAGAACAAGGCAGTACTGAAGATCTTCGCATTAGGAAGGTGTTTTTTGTTTGGTAGTATATTCTTGGGAGGAGGGGCACAAACATCATTTTTGACGACGGTTCTCGTCTTTGCCCAGTTGATATAGGCACTAACAAGAAGAGCGATGAGAATGAAGACGTAAATAATGACATTATTCACCCAAGTTCGCTTCATACGCTTGTCGGCCATCCATGGCTGGTCATATCTTTTGAGGGGAGAGGGTTTGTTAGCAAGACAAAAAAAAAGCCAGAAAAGAGATAGGATAGAGAAGGACAATAACTCACGGTCCGATGAGTCGGTAACTCTTGTATCCCGTCGTTTGACCCTTTCGCATATCCGGTTGACGAATGTGATGATATGGATCCTCCACTATGGATTCCCTCCTCGAGGACACCGAGTCCATGGCAACTCCCCCTTCATTGTTGCTGTCGACGGCCGTGGTAGTCGCTTCGGCCTTCTTCCCATTTCCACCACCGGTCTTCTTCGCCTGGAAGTATGATAGCATACCCATCTTGTCACAAACAGTAGATATAGACGACCAGTAAAGGTCAAGATCTGTACCAGTTATGTGACAGTTGCGAGAGAGAGATGGACTTGCACACACACACACGAAGAGAGAGTGTGAGAAAAAGAGAGTGAGATCGATTTCAAACAAGAATAAAAAAAAGAGTAAGTAAACGAGCGGCGGTTGGAGCGTTGAAGCAAGCAAGCAAGCAAGCAAGCAGCTGCAGGAATGGAATGGCAAAATGTTTACACAAGAAATGCACGGCTCAGCTTCCTTCGTCGATCTGGAGACCGATACGAGCGAGCGATATCCTTGATTTTCTGTTTCCGCAAGCTGCGAGCGACTGGGCCAGAACAAAAACGTGAGGATGGGATTGGGACTCGGGATGCAACAGCAATCAATCAATCAATCAATTATTACGCGAGTGAGTATAGTGCATAGTGGGTATCGGAGGAGGGAGGTTGGTCGGGTTGTAAGTAGTTCTAGTCGGCATGGACGATCCCACCCCCAGGACCAGGCCGAACGAGTGGAAAAGCTCAGATCAAAGCTTGCCATGTTCCAATAGCCCACCCATCATCCCTACTGTAAACCCCCTGCAACTTCTTCATATCTTTCTCGTGAGACATTTCTGGCATTTGAAAGCATACTCCGTACGGGTACGGTACCCACCCATACCGCAACCCCAGCAGCAGAAATGCCAGAAAAAGGGTATATTCATGTACCTCGTCGGAGGCGTGCCCCTTGTCGGTGATGGGTGCATGGATGGGATGGAATAAATCAATGGAATGTAGCATGTTCGGACTTCCGTAGCGTAGCGAAGCGTGATTGCAGGCATACAGTTTTGCACTTGCAGGAGAGTTTCCTTGGGTAGTGGTTAAACTAAACCTCTTTGTACTTGCTGCTTACTTTTTCCTTTCCTCCTCCTACACTCACAGCTTTCTTCACCCGTGCGGTGAGAGAGTTCCCCGTAGACGTCAGTGGTTTGGTTGGCATTGCATAATAATACTAAACTAAACGGCTAGTTTGTTTCTACTAATAACTTCTGTTAGTTGCATGCTTCGTATGGCATGGACATGGGCTTGACGAGTAGGACGAATGCTATCAGAGTAGGACGAAGTCCAAAAAGCAAAGGAGAGAATGTAAGAGGGCGAGGAGTCCAAGCGAGGAGAAGGGTGAGAGCCTGTGAGAAATGGTCAGGGAAGGGGGTGTGCTCGGCTCGCTAGGCTCAGGGGGGCCGTTAGTTGTTTAATTGTTGGCACCTTGGCACCTTGGCGGCGTTTGGAAAAGCTCCGATTCTTACATTCGCCTCCCCGTGCTCCTCCCATAGAGAAAAACACATCGAAATGTACGGAATTCGAAAAACACTCAAAACAAGACATTCAAGGACCCGCCCCTGAAGCGAGGTAAGAGATGACTGCATCCAAAATGGGTACTTTTCAGGTGATGAGTAATGAGCCACATAATCCACTCTCTCGCGAATCCTCACTCTTTTTGATGTCCTGGTTATCAACATCCTGGATTCTCTTTATGTTTTGCCGTCAAAAGTCAGACTACTCGGGGAGATGGGATGGGAGGGGGTATGGTTTGCGCCGAGATAAAGTACGCTGCATGCACATTTCGTATTGGATATGCATGCGCGTACCTTTCGGACTTGCATGTGTGTATATTTAGACGATCCTCATCTGGAATTTCCTCCAACGCCCTACGGCACACAGGGTTGCAAGGTGGCAGCAAGATGGGCGGGAACGCTTCATCAAGTGGCTGGCCTTCACAACTCAATTGGCCCACCTGCTGAATGTTGGGATTGGAAACCTGAAAGTCGCCATGTTGAGGGGCAACAGAGTTTTTGGTGTTACAGCAAACTTACAGTGCTGACAGGAGTGAGGTACGAGATGTCAATACTACACTGAAGAAACGCCGTTGCGCCCACCTCGGGTCTTTGCATATTTTGGCTTTCATGATGATAACGGCCAGAGCGAACCATCTTCGTGAACCTACACAAGCACAAAAACTCTCTCTCGCTCTATCTCTCAATCAGATGATGATAAGAGTCGAGACTCATGATGCCTTTCATAATCGTACCAAAACAGGCTTCGCCATCCACGGTGTAGATCGATGCTGCAGTGGTTGGTAGGGCTAGGTAGCAATATTGAAATTGATGCACCCAAGCCAGTTCCCAAGTCGAGTTCCGTAAACCCCTGGTCTCTTGGATGGGAAGCGCTGCCATGCTGGCAAGCACATCACTCCCCACCCCTGGTCCGGCCCTACCGGGTCATCAAGGAAAATGAAGGCTTGAAATTCCTTGTGTTTTGAGTCCGACAATTCTAGTCTGTGAGTCTTAAAACTTGCCGGTTAATTCTGCCAGCGCAATGCTCACAACCCCTGGTAGATTAGGTCGCAGAGACCATGCTCTCGCCCACGCACCAGAGATCTTTCAGCTTTAGCCCGTGCCAATGGATCTCGTATCTCCCTCTCTCTCTGCCTCAGTAGTGCTCCGTAGATTTTGATAGACACGCAGGCGCTGAAGGCGGCTTGGGACAACCGAGTCGGTCAGCCCTTATCCCGGACAACTCACTGCTTGTTTATTTTGCCTGGGAGTACTTGAGCTCTTTTACCCAAGTCTTTCGAAGACCCCCCCTCCCTTCTTTTGTTTTCTAAGTTGGACAAGCCTTTACCTTCGTTTTGCTTCACTGCTTCGCTGCTTCTCTCTCTCTCGTTCACGAGTGTACAGCGTTCATTATGTCGATTAACAGTCTTCCAACGAGATCTCCTACGGGAATGTCGATTAATAGGCAGAGTTCCAGTAACTCCGTCTCCATCGTCGATGGAGAGGGAGCTCCTGGTGACAGGCACACGGTCGTACGTATATCCTCAAAGTTGATTTTTCGTTTTGTGACAAAACCATGGCTAATAGCAATGTGGTTGGGCTCGTAGATGGTGAAGTATCTCTTTGACCGTGTTGTCTCGAGCATGTGGCTTCGCAGTACGAAGACACCATCTCACTCGCCAATATCGGATTTCGACCGCTCGCCGTACGATGGTGTACTCCTCCGCCAAACTCGTGGGATGTATGTTTCTCAGCCAACACAATTGGCTTCGTCGCTGGTCGAGACGGTGCAGCGTCTGAACCCCGCCGTTGCGTTCACCATGTCGACCGATATCACAAACATGATCTTCTCCATCCTTTCGCCAACCCAGCGGGAGATCGTGCTTCCAAGCGACGGATCGCAATATCAGATTCTCGACTCCTTCGAGGAGATGGCCAACGCAACCTCTGGTCAGATCAAGAAGTTCCAATATGCTTGTTTCGTGAGGAGGGAAGGTGTACTGTTGTTGTGGCATGACGATGTCGAGCGTATTCTGGTCCATGCGGCCGAGGTTGAGCGCAAGCTTCTGACCGTCGTAAGTCAGCGCGTTGAAACTTTCCGATCGTGAAACTTGAAAAACCTTGAGACTAATGGTGATGATGATGATTTTAAGATCTGGGGTAACACTGTTCCCGCGCTGCCATCCCAAGGTGGCTCACGATACTCATCTGCGCTCCCCACGCCCGGCGTAGCATCCCCCGCAGACTCAACCACGGCCTTCCCGCACTTCCCACCAAGCAATGACCCTGAAAAGACCCAAGATGTGGAGTCACTCGCAAAGCCAGCATCCGAATCGATGGATCGACCTCTGATCTTTGTATCTGCCATTTTCGTCGGGATGGGATTGTGTTTAATCATGATCTTGTTGTTGGGTTTTGGTGTATCAGAGGTAAATTGTTGAAGTGTCGTTGTTTTTGGTGGCTTTTTTCAGCTAACAACTTGTCAGCTCATCCACCAAAGTTTGGTTGATGGCAATTGGATAAGACTCGCGCTGGTATGTTGTTCACCACCCTGTGTGGCTTGCACGTGGAGAACCCACTGACAATCAATTGTTCTAGATCGCCACGATTCCTTTCTTCGGCTGCTTTGGATTGGTACGTTTATGCCATGCGATAAAAAATGATATTGTGATACGTTTAAATATATATCACTTCTGATATCATTTTCCCGCCTTGCGTCGGAGATTTGGTGGTTCGCTAACTAACGGTGATGCATTAGTTTTTCGTTATTGTCATCTTCACGGATATCTTCCAACTCGTCGGACCTATTACTGGAGTCGTCACCAATTCTCGATGCTATTCAGCAATCCGACCCAATATCGCTCGAGCATGCGCTGCCGGCTTCACTTGCTCTCATGTGACTATTCAGATGCCAGTTTACAAGGAGAATCTGCAATCCGTCATCATCCCCACCGTCAACAGTCTCAAACAAGCCATCAGTCACTACGAACTCAACGGTGGAACCGCCAGTATCTTCGTCAACGATGATGGTCTTCAAGTAAGTTCTCGAAATTCCGCCAAAAAAGACGTGCGCAACGTGTGATCGATTTACTAACATCTCAAAAGCTCCTCTCCGAAGAAGAAGCCCAGCAGCGCCGCGACTTCTACACTGACAACAACATTGGCTGGGTTGCCCGTCCCAAGCACGGCGAAGATGGATTCGTGCGCGGTGGTAAATTCAAGAAAGCCTCCAACATGAACTTCGCCATGAACATCTCCAACAAGACCGAGGACGTGATGCGCGCAAGCATCGAGCAACTTCGCCTCGAAGATCCCAACATCGAAGTCTCTGATCAGGAACAAGATGCGCTCTACAAGGCTGCTCTTCACGATGTGCTCGAGGCTGACGGAAAGGCTTGGGCTGATGGTGATATCAGAATCGGAGAGTACATTCTGATTATTGATTCCGATACCCGAGTTGTAAGTTTCACATGCCCCAACAGCACTTGTCATTCACATCGGAAATACTCATACTTCAATAGCCCGTCGATTGTCTTCTTTACGGTGCCGCTGAAATGTTCCTCTCTCCCGAAGTAGCTATTGTCCAGCACAGCGCAGGCGTCATGCAAATTGTTGGCGACTACTTCGAGAACGGCATCACCTTCTTCACTAACCAGATTTACTCGGCCATTCGTTTCGCAGTCGGCAGTGGAGAGGCCGCTCCTTTCGTCGGACACAACGCTTTCCTTAGATGGAAGGCAATTCAATCCGTCGCTACCAAGGCAGAGGATGGATCCGATCTCTTCTGGTCTGAGTCCTCCGTGTCTGAGGATTTCGATATTTCATTGAGATTGCAAATTGCCGGTAACATCGTCAGAATGGCATCCTATCACGGATCTGGGTTCAAAGAGGGTGTTTCCTTGACTGTCTACGATGAGTTGAGTCGTTGGGAGAAGTAAGTTGCCTTGATTTCCGCATAACGATAGAACTATTTCTAATCAATCCCGGCAGATATGCTTATGGATGCAACGAGCTCGTCTTCCACCCAATGTACCAATGGCTCTGGAAAGGACCCTTCACACCTCTCTTCCGTCGTCTCCTCTGGTCCAACATGCAACTTTCCTCCAAATTCACTATTCTCGGATACATCGCCACCTGTATGTCCTCCTCCTCCTCCCCATCCCTAAACTCAGTCTTCTTCCATACTAACCCAAATCCCTCAAAAAACAGATTACGCAATTGGCTTTGGTCTCCCCTTGACCGTACTCAACTACTTCCTCGTAGGCTGGAACAACGGCTACATCGACAAATTCTACATCGAATCCTGGCGTATCTTCGTCGCGCTCCTCGTCGTCTTCTCCGGCGCCGGCAACGTCTGTCTTGCCGTCCTCCGCTACCGTCTCGGCGAAAAACCCCTCCTCTCCGCCCTGATCGAGAACTTCAAGTGGATGCCCATGTTCGCCATCTTCTTCGGCGGCATCTCCTTCCACATCTTCCTCGCTCTGTTCGCGCACATGTTCAGTATCAACATGGAGTGGGGCGCTACTGCCAAGGAAGCCGAGGCGTCGAATTTCTTCAAGGAGGTGCCGAAGATCTTCAAGAGCTTCAAGTGGATGTATTTGTTCATCGTGCCGTGCATTGGTGGTATGATTTACTTGGGCTGTTTTGCGCCAAGGGGTTGGGATATTTCAGGGCCGACTGCCACTGTTCCTCTGGCGGTTATGTTGGCTTCGCATGTTATTTTGCCGGTAAGTCTTCTTTTTTTGTTTGAACGGATTTAAATTTGTGAATAATTGCTGATTATGCTTCGTACAGTTCGCACTCAATCCCGCCTTGATGATCTTCAACTACTAATCGATCACCACGTCTCAAATTTGCAAGAAAGAAAGTTTCAGGGGCTACCCTCCATCTGTCCATCCATCCATCTTAAAGCCCCCACAAAGGGATAACAAACAAACAAATAGATAATGTTTATTTCGGTTTAGCGAGTTTGCGAAATAGGTCTCTTGGGTATTTTTATATTTTCATTGAATCTGGTTAAGTGGAATGGAAATCTCAATTGGTGGTCCATCTTGGTGGAGGATTTTGGAATTTGGTCTTGGTCTTGGTCTTGGTTTGGGTGGTGTATATACAATTTGTCAAACTCTCCGGTGATATATTCATACATGTATATATCACGCAGGCGAAAGAAAGCAACGTTGGGCGTATATTCGAAATACTTGTACTGTCACTTGTACATGCAAAGGTTTTTAACTGTAGGGTGGAACGTATATAGGAATGATTCACCTTACTTTACCTTACTTTACCTTACCTTACCATTCTATTAAATACAAACCATAACTTTTCCTAAGATGGGTTTTTTCTTTTATGAGAGAGTTTTGTGAAATTTGTCTTTGTGGATTGCGTTTTGAGCAATTGAGAACTTGTAGGGAAAAAACTAAAAAACTATGAAGGGTGACAGACTAATTCGACACTTCAAATTCTCCCCATAACGATGACCGGTCGGGTCAAGTCACTTATGCGAGTAGCAACGTGCAGTCGTATGATAGGTTCGCGTCGCATAGCAAATATTTCGTGTTGCTCAATTACAAAGGGAATAGATTATCCAGAAATACCATAAATACGTAGTAGTTGTCTAGGCTAAGCTTAACATAATCTAGTGTTTCTAAAGCTGTCATACGAACGTCCCTTTCTTGAATAGATTCTTGACAGCACTCCGGATTATAGTAAGGAGAAGTGCATGGGTTGATATGGGCCTTGGTCTCCCAAGACACGTCCAGCATGGATATAGCAAAAGACCGGACGAGGCTGCTGATTCCTCCAATTGACAGAAATAGCATGCTACAGTCTACGATAGCAGCTATCCCTGTAACGACTCGACATATGCAGGATCATCGTCTGGGTATACTGCGAGAGAGCAAGCAGAGAAGGGTAATTCGACGGATACGTTGGGGAGATATAGGCATGTGCTTCCGTTGAAGATGTTGAGAGGATGTGGTTCTAAGGAAACTCTTGGTTGAAATAAGTCTTTATGCCATTCCAATCAGCGAAAAGTAAAGCACGCTCGAGAGACAAGGGATGAAAAATTACCTGGAGGAAGCGATGAACCACCAAAGCCGGACAAGAACACAACGCTCGTTGAAGACGCGATCTGAGAGGGCTTGAAGACCAGAGGTGGGCGCTATTAGGACCGAAAAATATGGCAAGAGCTTCATTTTCTTGTGTTTATTTTCTGCTGCCTTTGAGGGAGGGAGGAACGAAGATAGCTATAGACTGCGGTTGTAGCGCCGCCAGAATAGCGAGAAGCTTAACGAGATTTGGTTACTCATCCTGTCGAGTTTGGGACGCCCTAATGTACAACATCTAATTGATATGTTAGCTCTTGATCTGCTGCTCACTACATCGTTCACCTGCTCCATCTCGATTTCCAGCAATTATTACGCTCCTCGGGTCTTCGCGACAATAGTTGAAATCTAGGAGTTAAGTGAGATATGGGAGGCGTGCGGACACCAAGGCAGATATTTTTCAAATGCGAGCGTAAGCTCATATGCGGTGGTATATGATCAAGAAACCACCTACCGAGATGCTCGGAATGATTGCCGTTCTTGCTTTGGTGAGAGACCCTCATTTGAGTTCAGAGAGCTCCTGCCACATTGAGGATTAGGAATATACTTTCGTCGCGGAGTTTGAATAACGGTTAGGCTAAGACCGCTAGATGCCTCCAACAATATGTGACTATGTGCAACTGACTAAGTACCTAGTTGCTTTGAGCAGATATCACTCGCGTCTAGTAGAAGGGAGATATCTTGGCGGTACTCGTAGACCTGAAACTGCGGCCCAACCCGCCCCCCTCACAGTTCACGGCAACCTGCAAAGGCCGCAAAAGCCGCATAAGCCGAAATAAAATGCCTTGAACTGCTGTGCTCCCAATCTAACAGTGTTCACTTACGAGTAATTGGTACTTAGGAAGAGGTTCCGATTTCTGACACACCCAGCGACGCCAAGTGCTACGCGAGACCATGTTGACTCTATGAATGAGGCCAAGAATAAGCGTCATGCTAAGAGTAATTCTACAGGCGGCTGCAGTGAAGCCACTGTTGAATGATGGAGATGCAGAGTACGCGCTTCTCGAGGGACCAAAGGAGCAAGAGAAACACAAAAAACCACGGTATTGAAAGGTCACACATCGCGACTGCGAGGAGATGCACCGATGCTGCTCCAAGAGAACCGACGCTTCAACAGTAACATGCCAAGCAATCCCAATCACATTGAGAAGGTGAGCAAACGTGTTCACGATATAGCAAGAGTTTCACGAGCAGGAGCATTGGCTCGGGTTTCAATGTCCTTAGCTTGTATTTTGTCACTTTCCCCTCCCTATACAGCCGTGCCTGTGCTGACTCAAAACCATCCATATCAAACCAGATAACTAAATATTAGTCCAGAACTGGAAACAATTTTGAGTTGGAGTTTCCTAATTGAAAACACTACTACACAAACTCCTTCGCTTTAATAGCCATATTGGCAAGGTAGCTACTTCCTGTACTGCTTGGCGGTTCATGCTAAGATCTGATCTGCTCTCATCTGCTCTCGCTAAAGCTGACTGAGAGCGACAATATAAACTTTCCGGTAGAAGACACCATACATGACGGATGTCTCAATAACGCTAAGGCTATTGCAAAATAAAGGTACATAAGTGTAGGTCTGCTTCAGAGGAATGCCTTCTTTCCACCAGCTTCTTCACCTTCCTCTGCCTTTGCAATAACAACATCTTCAACCTCAACTTCCTCTTCATTTTCAATAACAACGATTGCCCCAAGTCTCAACAAAGTCTCTCCTCCAATTCTTCAGCCAATTCAATTCTCATCAACAACAAATCTAGCCAGTTAGTACCCGAGGACCCCCTTCCTAGAACTGATAGACTGATGTAAAAAGTGGTTTCCCTTCGCCTTCTTGCCCTTGTGGTCGCCTTTACCGCCTCTGCTCTTGGCCAGGGCCCTGACTGGAGGTTGACCGTGGGTGAGGAGTGTTCGATAGATACTGCTCGCGCCTGCCTTGTCCGAGGTGGAGATCCAACTCTCGGAACGACTTTCGTACATTCGGAAATCTGTGATGGCTCCGCAGGATCTTTCGCTGCCAACAACGACCCAAATCCAAATCCTGGTCTCTTTGGCAAATGTCAAATTATATTCCAGATGAAGCCAAAAGGTTCCTGCAGAATCAATGGGATAGCTGGTGCAATCGAGCTGGGCGTCGCCGGGGCGACGAGGAAGTCTACTCCATATGGAAGAGACGAAGCAATTGGGGATGTTGCCTTTAGCGCTGGGTGTGGCGCGGGCACTGGAATTGGTGGCGAGATTCGAATTGTCTAGAGAAGAAGGGTTCCCGAATGTTGGTCTAAAGTCGTGTTGTCACAGGCGAACAGGGCGCACGCCCACATGTTGTCAAGCTGAGGCGGGCAATATCGCTAGATAGCACAGAGCAGCCACATCGGGATAGATACTGGGTGACGTTGGTCTAGAGCAGAATAGGATACTTTTAGATGTCGATATCTCCTAGGTTAGGAGCCTGGTGCTCATTCTCAAATGTACTGTCTCTTTCTTTACACGCAAGGAACAAGTGAAGTGATGTAAAGACGGCGACAAACAGCCGGCAAAGGCCTTTATAGTGTCGTGTTTGCAAGAGCGAAACAGAAGAACAGAATAGCCGCAATTTTAACAACATTACAAAAATAGCGTTAAATAACTGCTGCTGCCCAGCCTTAGATTCAAAAATTACAGAAGAAGATATTACTGAGGTGAAGAACTCACATATTATCTTTAATAATATCAAGATAAAGAAAAAAAGTTAGCTACCTGATTAGACTTGTGTTAGAATTCGTATTGGCCGTGTTACTCATCACGTGACATTGTGTACATATTGGAGCCTTACGCTCCAGCAAGCTGATTCTTCACATAAACAACATCACACCTCACTTCTCTGACTTCGACCATCGCAGTGCATTTCATTCAATAACTTGGATCATAAATCTATATATTAGTAGAAGGATCAGAGCGCTACAGTACAATTCAGATTACAAATCTATACTGTAGCCTAGTTACACCTTCATCTACTGTACTGTACCCTCCCCAACATCAATCCCACGTACCCAACACTTCGCACCCGTCCAACCCAAAATAAACTCAGTACACACATTCATCCCGATCCACTACTGTACCAAATTCTCACACTTAAACCCATACATACCTTTACCTTATACCCAAACACGAACTCACAACACCACAAAATGTCAATCCAAACCAACAAACCCCTCACGATCCTCTGTTTCGGCGACTCTCTCACAGAAGGCTACAGTCAATATGGCATGAAAATGACACCCTACGCCACCACGACCGCTGCATTTCTCACTGAACAGCTCGATATGAGTAGTGGGGGTGGTGGTGGTAAGACGGATATTCAGATTTGTGTGGAGGGGAGGAGTGGAGAGTTGGTTACGAAGGGGTTTTTAGGGAGGATGGAGTGGTTGTGTGAGTGATTTCCTTTATATTGTATTTTTTCTGGATTCCATTTATGACACAGTCTTAATTCTTTTTTTCTTGTTTGGAGTAATCTCAGTTTCAGGGAGTTATATCGAGAAGTGTAAATGTGTTGATATCGAGATACGATTACAAAGTGATTGCACGAACTGCCTTCTGATCTAATAACAGATAAACACAAAAACTCAAACGACGACCCATTCACTTGGCTCGTCTTCCTCGGTGGAACAAACGATCTCGGCTGGGGAAAGAACGTCGACGACATCTGGGACGCGATTCTCAAAGTCATCGATATCCCGCAGAAGCGCGATCAGACGAAAGTGTTGATGTGCACGATTCCGGAGTGTGGTTCCAAAAGTGTGAAGCTGGATGCGGCGAGGGATGCGTTGAATGAGAAGATTAGGAGGGGTGATGGGTGGTTAGTTCTTTTCTCTTCTTTTCTTCCTGATATGAAGTCCATAATTCCCTCTGATCTTGATTTTTTCTTTTACAAAAAAATACCTGGTTTATTGGTTTCGTCAATAAGTGACTTATTGATCATACAAAAACAGGTACGTCCTAGATCTCAATCGAAAAATTCAATATCATTCTATGCCTGAGGAAGAGAGAGATAGAATATGGGATGATGGATTGCACTTCACAGAGGAGGGGTATGAGAGGGTTGGAGAGATAGTGGGGAGGAGATTGCAGGGTATTATTGAAAGAGGGGAAGGAAGATTGGATGAGTAGAGAATTGAAGGATTTGGGAGAAGTATAGGGGGTACTTACTTAGATAGGTATATATCTAGACTGGTTGTGTTACGTTTAAAATATGAGTATGTTTATTTGTGTTGTTTAACACAGTATGAATAGTCTTGGGAAATTTGAGAAGAAATAGGAATCTAAATCGAGTAAACTCGAAATCTCAAACTACCCTCTCTGCTCTCGAAGAGATACTTACCTACCTACCTACCTCCCTATCTAACTTACCTTGCTGATAACCTCAAACTCAGTAGATATAGTCACATTAAATCTCAACTTCAAGTCTGCACAATCACAATCACAATCACATCAAAAAACCAACCTCCCCTCCCCTTCCCTCACACCATCCCAAGCCCAAAAGAAAGGAACACACAAACATAGAAGTCAGTGAGAGAGCAAGTAAAGTCTTCATTGTTGAAAGAAAGACCGCACTTTTCCTCTTCAAAAAAAAAAGAGAAGAAAAGCTAGCTAGCAGAGCAGTATACTCCCTCCCCCCTCCCTCCACCATGATAAATCCCAGCTTTCTCAAGAAATGTAACAAACACACAAACAAACACCACTACCCAGGCACCTAGCTAGGCAACTAGGTAGGCAGCGAAAGTGCAACAATGAACCTCGTTAGAGGAGAACAATAACCTGTATTGCTCTTCCTATCTCCGTCCCCAACTCCCCTTCCTCTTCCTTTCGCTTCTCCCTTCCTCCCCTCAAACCCCTTCCCAATCCCAATCAAACACCCAAAGCAGCATTAACCCTCGCGACCAAAAACGCCACCGCCTCTGGCACTCTCCTCACATAATCCAAATGCGCGGGCAAGATCGTCAGCGTCCCAGCACAAACCGCATCGCCAGAATTACAAATGATCTTGGTCTTTGCAGCCGGGAAGTTCGGGATGGCGCCGTTGTCTTGGAGGTTGCGCGTGTCGCCGTATGTGACGGCGCCGGCGATTTTGGATTTCACTGTTGTTGAGCCTGTGGTAATGAATTGAAGATTTGTTAGACTTGATATGATCAGGAAGGTAGGTAGGTGGTTTTTGGTGGGAGGGGAGGGGAGATTGTGATATATGCAAAAAAAGGTAGAAACGAAAAGATATATATAAAAAGAAAACTCACGATCCTCAACAGCCCTATGAACAAGCGCAGCACCCTGACTATACCCGCCAACCAACAAAACAGCATTAGGACATCTACTCGCCGCACGGTCAAGCAAGTCCTCCATCTCACGGATTCCAGCGAAATCGGCTCCGCCGACGTTGAAGTTGGTCGAGAGGAGTGCGGCGTAGTCGATTCCTTCTACAGCGACGCGGGAGGCGCCGAAGGCGTTTTTGAGGCCTTGACCTGTGGGTGGGCCGACTGTTGAGCCCTAGGGGAGACAAGTTTAGTGAGGGACGGGGACGGGGACCGGGGGACCGGAGGGAGGGGGGATTGGGAATTGTCAGAGGGACTGTGAGATGGGGTTGAAGGGGAGAGGATTGGTTGATGAGAAGGAGAGAAAGAAAAGAGAAATGGGCAAGAAGAAAGAAACCAAAGAACCATAGACCAAAACTCACCATATTCCCAACTTCAGTACTTCCCCTCGCAAAGAAAAAGATGATATCTTTACATCCCCAAGAGTGTATTCATTAGCCGTTATTCCAACGGATTGGCGAGCTTCGAGTTCATTTGCTACATCAACATTGGGAGCAGCAAGGGGAGCGGCTGCTGTGAAAGCTGCGAGGTTGCTGATGGCGATGATAGTGGTGAGGAGGTTTTGGGATGGCTTCATTTTGAGTTGAGATTTGGGATTGGGGATTGTGGTATGAAGTTTGTAGTTGAGGGAAGCAATAGAGCGAGTAAGTGAGTGGAAGATGCAGAGACTGTGAGAATGATGGAGAGAGGTGAAGAGAAAAAGAAACAATCAAAGGAGTTGAAGGTTTGTATTATATACTCAAATCCCATCCAACAAAGGGAAACACAAGACGCAAGATCGGAGAACATCACCAAGCAAGAGTCAACAAACACATTCTTCCTTCCCCTCTCAGATGTCTTGAGAAAGCCTCGGAGATCTCGGCTTGTTTCCTTTCTATAGAGTGTCTTCCATCCATCATCATGATGAGAAGAGGAGTAAGTGAAGACTCAAGAGTGTACTTCCATGCTCTCTCTGCATATCTTCATCCACCTTACAGGTATATCTTCGCCAAAATAGTCATAAATTAAATTAAAAAAATGTCTTGATTATTCGGGAGTTGCAAATGAGTAGTATACGGTAGATTTCTCCTTGGACTCACCTAGACCAAAAACAAGGCTTGCAAAGGAGTAATCTCCTGTTAAGGTGTGGACGTAAGGTTTGCTCTGAGATTGTCGGTTGGTTGGCTGGCTTTTGATTCGATTCGATTACTGGATTGATGTCTGATCTGATCAGCGAAGGTAGGAATGTCTAGCTAATACTGAGTGCTGTGAAGAAAGACGGAAGGGAAAGGAGGGCAGGGAAAAGATGCGACTGGCTCAACTGTCTCACTCTCTACGCATCTATCTACAAATCCCTCCCCCCAAAAAACAGGTCAGGGAACCCCATAAAACTATGTAAGAAACGCGGCAAATGAAAGCGATATGCAGAATCCCAGTTCCAGTCCGGTATATGCAGTGAGAATCCGGGGTACAGTACCTTTTGAGGGGAAGATGAGTGCCGTCTGAACAAAAAAGAAACGTGGAAAGTAGTGAACCTCGGCATGTTTCATACAATCCAATAATAACAGAAGAATAACCCACAAAAAATTAAAGCCCATGAGGAGAAGACATCGTGCCAAGAAGAGTGTGCAATATACTTGGGATAGGGAAATGCGGGGTATTAGGCATTTGGCGGGTCGCATGACTTTTTGGAATGTTGACTTGTTGAATTGAGCTGGGTTGGTTGGAATGAATCGACTACCGGTAGTTTTATAGACTCTGGGATCTGGTTGGTCTAAGCGAGCAGCGGCAGAGCGGTAGGTACCTATTGTAAACAAGAGACGATCTCGAATTGGCAAACTATGCATGGATCCTGGATTTTGGACTTCAAATGTAAAAAGCAAATGTAAAAACAAGTAACAAGAATTAGAATTCATTTCGGAAAAGAACCGAGGACATAGTTTAACACCCCGCAGACTCCACAAAAATCTTTGAAACTTTGAGGTAGATAAACGATGATCTTGAGCCAGCTCACTACCATACGCATGGATTCCTGGATTCTGAAAGCAAAGCAAAGCAAATGTGAAACAAGCAGCCAAATTCACAACCCCCCCCCCCCCCCCCCCCCAAAAAAGAAAGAGAACTGAGGACATATTTTTAAAACCCCGCAGCAAACTCCAAAAACCATTGGAAAACTACCGCAAGGAAATGGTCAAGAGTATGAAGACTAACAAGGAGATATGATATAAAGCGACTACTCAATTTCATCAAACTAGAATAGAAAGAACCGAAGAAGAGCAAGTAGGTAATCATTTGGCTTCCGCAACCACCCCAAACACTTGCAAACCGAGTTTTTTTTTTTTTTTTAGATGGGGGCGATAGCGTACAAGGTATAAAGACTGGCGATATTGTATATAAAGTGACAGAACTTTAGAATGCGTGAATAAATCTCGCCACTATTGAAATCACCTCTTTTTTTCTGTCTCGGCCCTTTATGTTGCGTTTATGCTTAAGTTCTGCAAAAAAAACGTTTGCAAAAATGCCCTGCCGCGAACCCAAGGTAACTTAAGACGTGCAAGTCCCAGATTTCGAAAGCAAAAAAAGCAAAACGCAAATCCAACACGTAAAAAATAAAAGGAGGAAATCAAAAAATTTCACAAAAGAACTGAGGATATAATAATAATTCTAAACCCCCCCAAGAAAAAAGCTTTTAATGAAAATTTACCGCAAGGAAAAACAAGTAATGAAGAGAACTGACAAAGGGGGCATGAGAATGATATGAAGCGCTAAAAATCCGTTCTGTTAAATCCCCCCAAAAAGACGGAAGAGACAAAGGGAACAAGGTAACTAAGCCAAAGTACAGCACTTGCTCTTTCCCTTCTGTCCATCCCCCCTCTCACTCTGGTGCCAGGCAGGACGTGTGGGACACCTTGGCCTCTGTGGACATGACATGGAATTCTTTTTGATATTCTACACGGCTGGCTGATATACACCCTCCTTCCCTTTTCGTTCCTTTTCCTTTCTCTTTCTTCTTTTATCATTTTCATGCCAACAGCTCCCATTCGTTTTAATTTATTCCACCATCTCTCTTTCTTAAATCTTCAACCCCTTAATCCCAACATCCACCGACCCAATAGCCCAAGCAGCCACGAACAAGCTCAAAGTAGCGCTGAAGATAACCAATGGTTTCCTCAGCGCGGCGCTAAGCGGGTAGTCGTAGGTGACGATCAGTTCGCGATCGCGCACATCGTCGACGATGTTGATGGCTTTGAGACTGAGGAGTGTGCGGCCTTTGGTGTCCATGAATGTGCGGTGGAGGGAGTGGGTGACGCTGGTGAGGGGGACGGTGGTGTGGTATTCTACGTTTCTGAGGGGGAGGAATTTTGTTAGCTTCATTCATGCTTGTCTGGCTGTCAAGTAGGGAAGGATTGTGAATTGTGTGGATATGAACATACTCAGCGCCTTCGGGGAGGATAACTCGAACTTCTACGTTGGCGTATTCGATTCCTTCGGGTTGCTTGGGTCCCTCGAGGAAAGGTACGTTTAGAACATAGCTTGAACCGGTTGACTTTCTTAAGAATTTCTTCAAATCTGCACTCCATCCAACACGGAATGGATAGTTCCAGGCTCCGAAGATAGGGTATCTTGGTTTAAGCTCAAGGTTTGCTTCGCGCTTGTTGCTCCTGAAGCGCGAGGTGGAGACATTTCCAATGACATCGGTGAAGTATGGTGTTAAGCTTCCAACCTTCAGTGGTAGCACCAACTCTCTAATTGCAGTCGTTGGAGGCTTGTAGTATTGCGCCTGAGCCCACTCAACACGGTTGAATGGCTTGGAAAGGTTGGCAGCTCTGTTGTGGAGAGTGTAACGATCCTCAAATGCAACGTTTCCTCCCCAATGGCTGACCTCAATGTCTCTCTCGAGGGAAGAGACGTGGATAAGAGGTTTGGTGAACTCATAGCGGACACGTACTGGCTCAACGGCCCCAGCTGCAACCTCCCCAAATGCACCATATGTGAACTTGGATCCTTGCTTCTGCGGTGACTCAGCCGATCCAGCAACGGCCTTGAGAATAGTATAATCTGGGATGTTTGCTCCTGGGAATTTGACTTCGGTCTTTTGTTTCAGAGACTTGTATGCGGATGGCCAGAAGGCAGAGAAGTCGTAGTAGACAAACTGGTTGTCTTTCTGGGCAATCGTGGCCGGAAGGGGGGTAAGAGCGGAGAGGTAGACGTATGTGATGGAGAGCGTAAGTTGTTCGCCCTTTGCGAGAGGTTCTGGGAATGTTACAACGTAGAATTGGGTATCACTGTCACAAGTTAGTTCCGGACGGAGCTTCTTCTCTTCTCCCTCCCAGAATGTGCCTACCTATCTGCTACCGTCTTTGCAGCCTCCACCTTGAACTTCCCCGTGGCAGGGTTTTTCCTGTCTCTCACTTCTAAAGCTCCAATTGTCTCCAGCTGCCTGGTGGTAAATGGGATGTAGTATTGGGATTCGGCTGCGTTGCCAATGTTCTCGATGGCCACATTGATCGATTCTTTGACATAGCTCTTCTCCAGATTAATGGAATGTACTAAATTGATGTTTTGGAAGGCTGGCGGAGGTGTGAAGGCTTTTGGGAGGATGTTCTTGGAGGATGATGGTTTCGCAACGTTGTCCTTCGCACCGAGAGCTGTGGACACCAACGAGAAGGCGGCGGTAGCAATTGCCAATGGCCTCATGATGACGGCTGAAAAGGGGCCAGTGACGCAGATGTAGGATTGAGAAGAATTGCGGCGAGAAGGAGGTGGCCAAGTGTGAGGGCGCAAAGGGGGAAGTTCAACTCGGTGGTAGATTTGGAGGTTTCGCGATTCTTCCAATATTCGCGATCATGCTCCCCGACCGAGCTGTGAAGTGTGTCCTCTCTGATGGACAAATGCACCGCCACAGATTGGCATGAAGGAGCTTACCCACACCCACCTTGGCATGAACTGTGGCTCACCATTCTGTCACGTGGTCACAACTCAATGGGGCGAACATTGATTGTTTCTGGCAGAAGGCAAGGGAAGGGAGTCAACACTTGTCCACATTCTATACCTCGTCGCTTGTGTGTGGGAGTGCAAGAAGGAATCTCAATATAGATAATTAGAAAATTAAAATCCGATAGACGTGGTTGTTCAGTCAGTAGCAGCAGATCATCAACTGACTTTCTCAACAGCTACTGGCTGGCTGCCCGTTTTGCTGAGTCCACAGCAGCAGCCATGCCATGCACTCGAGACTGACTGGTGTGATGGGTTTCCCTATCAAGCTATCTATGCTTTTGGCCGGGCAGAGCTATAATGCTCAAACGAGTAAATCTAACTCAACTAACAATTTCCTTTATGCTAGTACGTAGTCTATCTCTCTACAAAGCTTCAACATATTCAATGTCGCTAGCTAGACATTCCTTTTGCTGTAAATTCTTTTTCATACCTTTTTTTCACATCAACTTGCATTCACGCTGATCAACTCGCTAGTTCTCCCGGATGCCATGCCCACCATGACGGCAACCAGCCAAGTGGCCGCCCCACTCAGCAAAACAAAAGTGACGCCGAAGGTGCTTGGTGGGGTCGAACACAAACCACCGAACTCTCCTGTTGCTCAACACACACACACATCACCATCAAACCCTCCCCTTAGTCCAGAAAGCTGACTTTACACCGTGCATTTCCTCGCCCTTCCGAACGACTATATAAGCAGACCCTCCCCCCTTTACCATCTCTTTGCTTGGAAAGACCACCACTCAATCTCTTGTATATCACCCTCCACTTTGAATATCACACCAACACCACAGACCTTACCCCTCCCTTGGACGAGGACTTTTGTAAATCAATATCCCAACAACAATACAACAACAACACATAAACTCGCCACCATGGTTGGATTAGGTACGATGAATCTTCAAATCAACTCTCTCTATAATCACCAATTGCTAACCTGTTCCCCAGGCCCACGTAAACCTCCGTCGAGGAAGGGTAAGACAGCTCTGTTCTCTCTGTTGTGTCTTTATCGCGGATATTTGCGCGTGGTGTGATATACACTCCTGATATCTGGGAAACCTGGAATATCAGATGAAATGACTTCCAGTATTTGTCAAACGACTTAAGCGAGTCAATTGAAGTCAGCGGTCGGTTCAGCTTTGGTGAAGTGTTGCATCTGACTGAAGGGTGAAGCAAGCAAATGGATCAAGTGATTCTTTCAGATTGTCATTCACCTTTCGGACGCAATAAATATGGAAGCTTTTAATTTTTATCTCCTCCGACCTAAGTGCCCATATCTCAAAGTCAGCCAAACATCAATCAAGCACCCTTGACAATACGCAAAGAGAGTTATCTGCAGTTTGATCCATCATGAGTTTGGTCCCGGTCAAAGAGAATACTATCCTTGCAGGTTCATATCCCCAACCCCAATTCCCCTATCTTCTTTCTCCTCGCCTTTTCCTCCTCGTCTCTCATTTGCTTCTCAATCTCAATTCGCGCACAACAGCAGACCCCTAACCTGCAGCTGCGCTCTTTTCTCATCAGAAGGCCTGGAAAAAGCAATGAGAAAACCACCCCACCGCCACCATGTGCTGACCGCTTTTCATCTTGTCAATCGGTTGAGCCTTATTCACCCCAGAATCATGCTAATGCAATGTCTCAGGATCCATGGCGGACCTCCCAAAGAGTCTCCTCGCAGAAATCAAGCACCTGGAGGAGATCTTCACAGTGCCCACCGCCAAGCTCAAGGAGATCACCACACAGTTCGTCGCCGAGTTGACCAGAGGTAAAGGGCTCCGAGATCCATCATTCACCGTCCCAGCTAACAACGTTCAGGTCTTTCTGTTGAAGGTGGAACTATTGTAGGTTGGCCGATCTTTGTTTTTAAACAAGGCCATAATTAACAATTTCTAGCCTATGAACCCAACATGGTGCATGGGATTCCCAACCGGCGATGAACAAGGAACCTTCCTTGCCCTTGATATGGGCGGAACCAACCTCCGTGTCTGTGAGATTATTCTCACCGAGGAGAAGTCCGAGTTCGACATCATCCAGTCCAAGTACAAGATGCCCGAGGAGCTGAAGACAGGTAACGCGGACGAGCTTTGGGAGTATATCGCCGACTGCCTCAAGAACTTCATCGACACCCATCACCATGGCAAGGATGTCGGCAAGATGAACTTGGGCTTCACATTCTCCTATCCAGCAACCCAGGACTACATAGACCACGGTGTTCTTCAACGCTGGACCAAAGGATTCGATATCGACGGTGTCGAGGGAGAGAATGTTGTCCCTATGTTTGAGAAGGCCATCGCAAAGGAGGTAAGCTCCCATATCTCAAAACGTAGAGCTGTCATCTGACATATTTCAGGGTGTTCCAATCAACTTGACCGCTCTTATCAATGATACCACAGGTACATTGATTGCATCCGCCTACACTGACACCAAGATGAAGATTGGATGCATCTTTGGAACCGGTTGCAACGCAGCCTACATGGAGGATTGCGGATCCATCCCCAAGCTTGCTCACATGAACCTCCCACCCGACACCCTCATGGCAATCAACTGCGAATGGGGTGCTTTCGACAACGAGCACAAAGTCCTGCCTCGCACCCAGTAAGCCTTCCTCTAACCCAACTATCCCCTCTCTTTCCCCTCCTCTCACCACATCTCCAAAAACATCCCCCTAACAAAATCCCCAGATACGACATCATAATCGACAAAGAATCCCCCGCCCGGGCCAACAAGCCTTCGAAAAAATGATCGCAGGCCTCTACCTCGGCGAAATCTTCCGCCTCGTCCTCGTCTCCCTCCACGACAACAAAGAGGTGCACATCTTCGAAGGTCAAGACATCGCCACCCTCCGCAAACCCTACACCCTGGACTCCAGCTTCCTCTCAGCCGTCGAAGAAGACCCCTTCGAGAACCTCTCGGAAACCGCCGATCTCTTCGCCAACAAACTCTCCATCACCACCACCATCCCCGAATGCGAACTCATCCGCCGCCTCGCCGAACTCATCGGCACGCGCGCCGCGCGCCTCTCGGCTTGTGGTGTTGCGGCTATTAGTATCAAGAAGGGCTATGAGACTTGCCATGTTGGTGCTGATGGGTCGGTGTTCAATAAGTATCCGCATTTCAAGGCAAGAGGTGCGGCGGCCTTGAGGGAGATTCTGGATTGGCCGGAGAAGAAGAATGCGAAGGATGAGGATCCCATTGAGGTCTTGGCTGCGGAGGATGGAAGTGGTGTTGGAGCGGCGCTGATTGCGGCCTTGACGCTCAAGCGGGTTGCGGAGGGGAATATGGCCGGCATTTTGCACCCGGAGAACTTCAAGTGATTTTGATTGTGATTTTCTTGTTTTGTCAAGTCAACTTCAAAAGAGTTGCAAGATTCTCGGGTATTTTCGAAAGAAATTTGAAGAGAATTTTTGGGCAGTTTTGATTTGATACATGACGAAAGAGAAATAAAAAAGTTTGATCAACAACTACCTGGGTCAGATTATTTAGCTATGTAGTATGTAGCTAAGCAATTCCAAAAACTATTATTGCAAAACTTCAAATTTTCAAATACTCGAGCAGTGCAAACAAAGAATGATGAAGAAGATTGTGAAATATCGCAATCTCATGGACTTTGGTCAGATCATAATACAGTTACAGTATTTTTGTGGGTCTCTCGCACTTCATTTGTGTGTCTGTTGTGTTTTTTTGCCGGTTTTGTTTTGATTTTTGATATGGGTATCATTTCCTTTCCTTTACTTTTTTCTATAAATGTCTACCTATGTACTTATATAGTTAAGATAGGTAATCTTACCTATCTAAGTAGTCCTTAGTATCTAAGTAGTCCTTAGTATCTAATTAAAAAAATGAGCTTTCGTCTTTCCTTTCTCTCCCATTCAATATTGGTTCTCTCGTATTCTATTCTGGCATGGAGTCAGCTGCCGCAAAGCCATTTTGTCCCTTCATGCTTGTCTCCCCGCCCACCATCCGACCATACTAGAGGTAGGTAGGTAAAAAATTAACTCATGCTTCGATTTCTACCTCTCCCTCGGCCTTTCCCTCAACCTCTCCCTCAACCTCACCAAGTGTCAAAACAGGCAACCTATAAGTATCCAAAACCCAATACCTCCTCCTCACACCCTCCCACTCCCCCTCCCCAGCTCCCTTCCCACAAATCTCCTCACCAACATCGACATCAAACCACTCCACCTCCAACCCAACATCCATCGCATCAATCTCAACTACATTCATATAAACATCATAACAAACCCTTCGATCCGCACCCAGGCCATTGAAAAAGCCAAATTTCCCACCCTCAACACCATTCTTCACATCGGCAGGGACGAGGAGATGAGGGATGTATTGTTGGAAGAAGAGTTTGAGTTGGGTGTATGATTCGCCAAAAGTGTCGAAATAGATGATGTCGTATTTTTCGCCGGCTAAGAGGAGAGATGGGATGATAGTTTGCCATTTTCCAGCATGGACTTTATAATTCCCGTCTGCGGGGCCGGAGGATTCCCAGTCCTTGCCGAATTTCGCGGAGGGTAGGGAGAGTGAGGATAACACGTCCGGATGTGCTTCGATGATGTGGTGTTTAGTGGGTTTCGGGGAGAGGGCGTGGAACATACTGTCGATTATGCCGAGGCCGAGACCAATATTCAGGATTTTGAGACCTTCTTGGGGTGGGTTGGTGGTGAAGGTGGAGGGGAGGAGTCGGGAGACGGAGTCGCGCATGATTTCAGTTTCCCATTTCATCATTACGCCGTTGTTGTCGGCGTCGAGGAGGTCGCCGTTGCTGTTAAATTTTAGAGTGGAGGCGAGGTAGTCTTTGGAGTTTACGTCGCGTTTTTGTTTTTTGTGAGGGGACTCGGCGGATGGTTCTGATTCTGGTTCTGTTTCAATTTTGGGATTTGCATTTTCTGAAGAGGTTTCTGGGTTGCTGATTTCGTCTGCGGTTGTTGGTGGTGGTGACTTGTTTGTAGGGTTTTCTTTGCTCGTTTCTTCTTCTGCTCCGTCGTCGTCCTCCTCCTCATCGTCCTCACTGTCCAACTCCTCGTAGCCACCCATGAGCCCCAACAACACCTCAGCCCTGACCCCAGCCTCAACACACAAAACATATAAATCTCTCCATCCTAATCTCCACGCTAAACAACCAGGTGTCTCATCATTCGAGTCGAGATCGTTCCAGATAGCTCCGCTGAGCAGTAATTCGCGGACAGTGTCACAGGCCTTTTCAATATCTACTTCTTCATCTTCCTCGTCGTCTCCTTGTTCCCCTTCCACTCCTTCTTTTTTGTCTTTCTTGGTGGGTTTATTGGGATTCCATTCCCCACATGCTGCAATTGCCGCGTGCAAAGGTGTAAATCCTGTCTCGGGATCCTGAACACTTGCGTTGCCAGGGATTCGAAGGAGGGGCTTTAGGGCGGGGATGTCGTGGTTGGAGGCGTGAAGGAGGATTGTTTGGGTGTTAATGTCGATTGTGGAGGCGAGTGAGAAGGCTGGATCGTCCATTGTGAAAATTTTCAGTAGGGAGATATAAAACTGGGAGAATCTGTGTGAATTGCGGTTGTGGTGGATTTCGTTGTTGCTGTTCACACTTTTTTTGGATGGAGGGGCAGAGGGGTCAAAAAGTGGAGGAGCTTGGACCACCTCAAAATCTTGGCATACCTACCTGATCTTTCGAGGTTGAAGTTCTTGGTTCCTTTCTACTCGAGTACAATGCACCAACATTGAGAGTTTAAAGTCCATCGCGACAAATTGTGTAATCATTGAACATAAATCTAGCAAAAATAAAACCAATGGTCTTCCGTATCCCAGTGAGTTGAGAACCAAACAAAGCCCATTGCACGCCGACCTAACATCCCAGAAATGAACTCCAACAAATGCGAGCCCAATGCAACCTTTCGAAACACTTACTCCATCAAGCAGACACCTCTTCGCTTAGAACCCATTGCCATTATATGCCAATCTGTTGCTGCTTCCCTTGGGATCAATGACCTTGCCTACCGTTGCCAGAGAGACGATTCTGTTCCTTACTGCGTACGCGCCGATCAGCTTCTCCTTGGACAACAGATACGCGGCGATACCAGCGACATGGGAGTTGCTAGATCAGCCATTAGCATATTACACAGATTTTCAGCCGGATGATACAACATACCTTGACTTGTACCACTCAAGTAAGCGTACCAGTTATTCGATGTCAACCATGCGCTATAAACGCCAACACCGGGGCCGAAAACATCAAGAGTGAGTCCCCAGTTGGAGAAATAAGCTCGTGTGTCGTAGAAGTCTGTGGCGCCGACTGTAATGGCATTTGGTGCTGATGCTGGGGACACTCTGGCGGCGTTTATATCGGAATTGCCAGCAGCTACCACTACTGGGATGCCAGCATTGATGACAGCCTGCACGGCAAGGTTGACGGCCAAACTATAGTCTCCCTCGATAGAAATTGAGATAACAGACTTGAACCGAGCACCACGAACAATTGCGTCGATTGCTGCCCACTGCATGCCCGCGATAATTCCAGCGTTTGATCCATGGCCTGTCTTGTCAAGGACTTTGACAGAGACAACATTTGCTTTGCGGCAGACACCGACCGTGTATCCAGCAGCTGTTCCAGCGCAGTGAGTACCGTGTCCGTGTTCGTCAGTGTTCTGTTCTTGTTAGTTTCTTTGCTGCTGCTGGTTTATATCCATTTGGGCAACTCACTGGAGAGAACGGGATGAAGTTTGCACCCGCTGAAGCACGTTGGAACCAAGAGAATGGCAAGGCACCTCTGAATTGCTCGTGGCTGGTTCGAATGCCAGTATCTAGGATGTAGATGCGAGTTCCTGCACAGGCGCTGTCGTCGTAGATGTAGTTGTAGAACCCCTCAATCTGTGGGAGATTCTACCCAATCCCCAAGGGGCAGAGACTCGTTGCACAAGTGATGCCGCTCCGCTGCCGGACGAAGCAGTCGAGTTGATAATCAGAGGAGCAACAGAGGCGATGGTATCAAGTTCGACGAAAGCAACCTATTTTCTTATCAGTCCATGATAAGTTATCCACGCAGGGACAGGAGAACTCACTGAGGGGTCCTTAGCAATCTCTTCAAGTCCTTTCCGGTCGGTCTCGACGTGAACTCCTGCAAATCCCAATTTTCCACCCTCCTGAGTCTTGACCCTCCATTTATCCTTCAAACCCTTTCCAATCCTATTGTTCACCTTTTTCTCATAAGAGTTGACTTGATCATCAGAAAGGTCATTCTTAAGAACCACAATATAGGAATTCTTGACGTTGGCTGCGGTGCCTGCAATTCCGAGGTTGGTGATGTTTACACCAGGGATAGCTGCTGTTCCGAAATCATCGGCAGGAGCTGCCTCAGGTTCTGGGAGGGGATTGGCGACAACGAGAGAGAGGAGAGAGACGAGAGTGATTCTTGAGAAATGCATGACTGGGTGTATTTGGAGTTGTGAGGTATTAAGATGGTTATGAGATGAAGAATGAGATGAAGAATGAGATGAAGAATGAGATGAAGAATGAGAGGAAGAATGAGATGTTTGTAGCGGTTGTTCAATTTCTCCATCTCGTCCCCATCACATCCTTCTTATATTCTCACAGACAACCAGCAATTCCTTCACAGCTGCCCACCATCAACGCCGAAATCCCAATGTCACGCTCTCCTCTCTTTCAAAATCCACACTATCCAATTTTCTCTAAAGGAAACATCGACTCTGCCTCGCGTGGCGTACCGATATCATACCTCAAGGACGGTGTTTCACCGAGTCACCATCTAGAAATCGTCAATGACCCTCCCATGTGCTGTTGACTTCCTAAGTCTAGACACCCACATGTTACTTTCTAGTCTCAATCCCGAAGCTGATCCCTTGAAATCCCTCTCAGGCTTTCCCAACACCACCGACAGCCAAAGCCATGGACATCCACATTCAACAAAGAAATCCGCCAGCTCTCAAATTGGAGAGGAAAGTTCCGAAAGGTTCCAGTGCTTCCATGCTCCACAAGAATACGTTTCTGAATTAGGAACACCACTTCACCAATTGAATCCTGCTCACTTTGGAAAAGACGGTGTATATCCGAAGGACTTAAGGCTGAACTTTCTTTGACAGCTTCCTCGGTGCTGTAAGCCTGTATCTAAGTAGCTTATAACCGACTTGAGCCTCTGAAAGTCTATTTCCGACTCACCAGATTCCCGTAGGCTACTATTTTGTTAAAGTTACAGTTAGTAAGTTTAGGACAAAGGACGGATGGGGCTGAGACTTCGTCTAGCTTGATTTTAGTCCAGGCCCTCCTCACTGGCTCGCGCCACTAGGATTTCTAGCATGGAATTAGAACATGGCAAGGGGAGAATAGGAAATCAGGAACGTGGCGTTGAGATCAACAGTATGCTTTCGGAGATGGCAGGACTTGCCGAATGGTCAGGTTGAAAACATCGCGATTTGGATGCGTCAAGTCAGGTCAAGTCAGGAACTAGGACTTTAAGATTGCACTTTTTGTTGGCTTTTGACAGCACAAGAGTTTATCGCTCAACGGTACAGCACGCTTACAGTATGATGGATAATGGCACATGCAGCAGGCGGCATCAAACAAGTCTTTCCATGTGCTTTATCTTTTCTTTTTCTTCATATTCTCCGTTGGGAAATAATTACCAATTATTGGGTTCGGAAGTCGGAGAGTCCTGCAGATAGCTAACCAAGTATCCGGGTAGTTACTTACGGGTAGCGAACATATGCAGGCAGAATAAACGCCCGTGGATCGCGCGAAGGAATCTGGACCTTTGTTTGCACATTGCTCTTTTCACAGCCACAAGGGGGATTCAATTGTTCAGTGTGATTGAACTAATTGGCTCTGCGTGATCTGATCATTTGGCTTCACTCGGGGAGAGAATCAAGTTGAGGGATGTTGGGATTGTTTTTGGAACATGGTAATTTTAAGGATTGCAAAATGTGCGTGCTGGTAGGATGATGGATGGATGAATGAATGGATGAAGAATGTATTTTTAGGTGTTCGTTTGTTTTAGATCCTCCTCTCGCTTCCTTCGACGCAGGTCATTCATTTCCTTTCCATAACACTCACCTTACCTACTTCAACCACAAACAACAACACCACCACCAAATCACAAATTTCAACGAACCACCAATAACCAAAAGAATACAGAGGAACAAATGGAAACATTAATATAAATCAAATGTCTCCAAACCTCTTACTCAAGCAAGTCCTCGAAGAACTCAAAAAAGAAATCTCCTACTGTAAAACCCGAAAGCTTGCATCATCTAAGCTCATCCAAGCAACCCACTAGGGAATTCCCCATATTCCTTCCCCTCACCCTCCTTTCTTTAACACCACAGCCAATTATCAGCCTCACCTCACTAAATTAAGTCACTTGTACTGTGGCGCGTGTGGTGCTCAACAGCCAGCGCGCCTAATTTAGGTTCTTGGCAACCCAACGACGAGGAAGCGTACCTTGGCATGTGCCGTGTGTGTATGGCTGGGCTTGGTCACAGGGCAGAGTCCATTTACTAGATTCTATTTTCTTTCTATTTGTAAATTATCATTCGTAGTTGTCAGCCTCGCAGTGAGTGGGCTGGTGAATTGTGTTTGTTGTGACTTTTCTGCCTTTGATGGTGCTTCTTTGTGTGTGGATTTGGGAGTTTCGAGCGCTTTGGTACAGTACAGGCATTGAGGATAGTTACACCGTCCTCATTTTACTGACACAAACCACACTCACTCACACTCTGCCAGTACAGTCCATGTGGTGCGACTTTCTTTGAGGAATGTCCCTCCGTAGCTCGTCATGTCTATTGTTGTGGGTATTGTATGAATCAGTTGTGGAGGTGGAGCTCCACCTCATCAACCACCTACAGGAACCCCATCTATGACCAAATTCCACAAGGACTTTATGACCAAGTTTGGACGTCAAGAGCGGCGTAACATCTTATCTAAAAAAAATGGAGCAACGATCATTCAAGAAAATATAAAATACAACATGTCCCAACATTCTCTACTCTAAAGTCCTGAATTCACTACTGTTCAACTACAATTCTACTCTCACACATAATGTCGCAGCCACAAGTAGGATGGATTGGACTTGGATCCATGGGAATTGGTATGGCGCAGAATCTTGCAAAACACCTAAACTCGGTTTCTGCACCTCCTTTAATATACACAAACCGAACCTTATCGCGCGGTGAACCCGTCAAAGCCTTGGGTGGAGTTGGGCTGGAGACTGTCAGCGAAGTTGCAAGAAAGTGCGATATCATATTCTCATGCGTAGGTTTGCCTCACTCTAAATTGCATTTGCCAGTCACTTACAAGCATTCACAGGTCAGCAATGATGCCGTTCTCGAGGCTACGGCAAATGAGATAATTTCATCAGGCTCAATTAATGGCAAGATCTATGTCGATTGTTCAACAGTACACCCAGACACCTCGCTCACTGTTGCTTCGAAAATTACTCAAGCCGGCGGAAGTTTCGTCGCAGCACCAGTCTTTGGCGCATCACCCATGGCCGAAGCAGGCAAACTCATTTTTGTAACTGCAGGTCCCGAGGTTGCCACTCTCGCAATCGCACCTTACCTCAAGGGAGTCATGGGCCGCTCAGTCATCTCCATGGGCACCGATGTATCAAAATCCAGCCTCCTCAAGATCGCAGGAAATATCTGCGTCATATCCTTCATGGAAGTGATTTCAGAAGCACATGTCTTTGCAGAGAAGACTGGTCTGGGATCTGTGGTCATGGAGACGATGATTGGCGATATGTTTGGTCCGGTTTTGGAGAGCTACAGTAAACGATTGACAACGGGAGCGTATGCACCTGCTGCGGACGGAAAGGCTGGGTTTGACGTTGCTCTTGCGATCAAGGATGCAAAGCATGCGCTAAATTGTGCTGATAAAGCTGGGACACGGTTGGAAGTTAGTGAGTTGGCTCTAAAGAACATGAATGCAGCTGTAGAGTTGCAAAAAGGGAGGCCGCTGGATAGTAGCAGCATGTATGGAACCATCAGGAGCAACGCTGGATTAGATTTCTTTACAGATCTCTGCAAAGAGAGGGATAGCAGGCCCTAAATAGAAATTTTATCCATCCACATGATGTTTGAAAAGTGAGTGGTGCCTACAGGTTGAGGGTTTTTGCTTGAGTGATGTTCTTGCACGAGATATAAGTGGAGTTTTATGCTTGTTGAATGTAGTGTAAAGACGAGGGGGCAGGAAATCGTCCTTCCAAAGACTCACACTCGTATAAAAGAAATTCTTTAACTTTCTCCCTGTGACAACTTGAATATCAATCATGAAAGTTGTCGTCACTAAAAACACTACCTAGTTAGGCAAAAAGTTCCTTATCGCGAGCCTATTTGGCAACCACCAGCTTTATCGTACAGAAAGCCACTCAAGCTGAACATATTTTGACAAGATTCTATTGTATTACTGTAGCGAACTTTGACTATGCTGACTCTCCCATCGACTGTATCATATCAACAGTGCCATTTGCAACCCCGATGAAAGCCTTCTTCCCCTTGCCCAAAACACCACTATCCACGGTTCCTACCTTTCCCCAAGCACCTCCACCAGGCGACTCAATGACAATTCTATCACCAGCCTCCATCATGGCAGTATTCTTGCCACCAAGACTAATAACTCTTCCGTTCTTCTTGAGCCACAGATTTTGACCACGCTTACCATCTCCTCCGCCCTTCAATCCATATGGTGCAAAAGATCGACGCTCGCTCAGAATGGAGGCCTTGATGGGAATGCAGAACTCGATGTCTCTGATTATTCCATCTCCACCATCATGAGATCCCTTACCCCCACTTCCATCTCTCAGACAGAATCTCCTCAAGATGACAGGGTATCGGCGTTCCAAAATCTCCGGATCTGTGATGCGTGTGTTCGTCATATTTGTATGCACACCACTCGTTCCTTTCCAGGTTGGTCCTCCACCAGATCCCCCGCAAATTGTCTCGTAATAGCCAAATCCATTTTCGGCATCATCACTTCCAAAGGTAAGATTGTTCATACAGCCCTGACTTGCTGCGACAGCATTGAACGCTCTGAAAATCACATCCACAATGCGTTGAGAGGTGAGGACATTACCTGCGCAAACGGCGGCTTCCTCTCCAGGCTTCAAGAGACTTCTGTCGGGTATCCGCACATCAATGGGCCGAATCGCCCCTTGGTTCAGCGGAATATCCATATTGACCATGCAGCGTAGAGCAAAAATGATTGCAGAATTACAGATAGCGATGGGAGCGTTCCAGTTTCCATAGACCTCTGGACCGGTACCTTCGAAATCAAAGATTGCGCCTCCAGACAACGGATCAATAGTGACTCTCAGCTCGATAGGGGTTCCGTCATCCATGTAATCGATTGCATGCAGCGGCTCTCCGGAAGTAGTCGCGTAAATTCTCTTCAACATATCGCGAACGGCGAGCTCGGCTGCGCTTTGGATTTCTTCCACTACACGAGGTCAGTAAATATTCTCGCAGATTTCAGTAAGGGACTTGCTGTAAAATTGAACAACATCCAAACCATAGTCTTTGATCAAAGATTGGATGAGCTGGCTACCACGGTGGTTGGCAGCAGCTTGAGCTTTGATATCGGAGATGTTGTCATCCAGACAGCGTGTACCTCGACATCCCGGAGAATTTTGAGGTGCCATGAGCAGGTCAACAAGTTCTTTCTCCTTGAATTCTCCGTTTTCCACAACTTTGAACGCTTTGATGACTGCACCCTCTTCCCATAGCTCCTTGGAGTTGGGAGGCATAGAGCCTGGTAAGATACCACCGATCTATTTTCCAGGTTAGTTTTGCTTCAGAAGGTGTGTGCTTGGAGGTTGACCTACATCGGCATGATGACCACGAGACGCGGTCCAAAAAGTTATCGTTTTTCCTGTTTCATCGAAGACGGGTGTAATTACTGTCAAGTCTGGCAAGTGAGTCCCACCGCAGATTGGAGAGTTCGAGAGAATAACATCTCCAGGTCTGAGATCCTTGCCCCAATATTCAATCTGCCATTTCACTGCAAACGCCATACTTCCAATCTGAGATGATCGTTAGTATGAGTTTTTGAAGACGGTGAAGAACTTACCATTGCAGGTACATGTGGTGCGTTTGCTACGAGTCCTCCAGTGGGAGAGAATACAGTGCAAGAGAAGTCCAGTCTCTCCTTGATATTTGTGCTCACGCTTGTCTTTTGTAGAGCTCTACCCATTTGCTCCGCGACACCCATGAACCTGTGACCGAAAATGGAAAGCTGGATGGGATCGACGGTCTCTGCCGAAATTGTGGCCTTTGTTCCAACTTTGACGTCAATAATGACCATGTTCGAGAGAATGGTAGCGGTGGATTGAGGGATAACCATGATAGTCTGTTTATCGTCCAGGATCAGGGCCGGTCCCGAGACTCTTGAGCCTGTTATTAGATGTTCCAAAGCATATATTGGTGTTGCACACCATCCAAGATTACTGAAGTAAACATCTTTAGTGAATGAAGTCTTGGGAGACGTAAACTCTTTGAGAGATGCGAGTTCAACCGGCCATGGCGAAGGCAGGTCGACAATACTGTGACCGATGGACCGCACTCTACAATCGTCGATGATAACATCCCTGGAAGTTGGTAAGAACCCAAATTGTTTCATGTGTGCATCTCTGAAGGCATCCAAGTAGTTTCCTCCCGGAGACTGTTTCGTCATGAGCGGTGTGTCACTGCCCTGAAATCTCATATTGAGGAACCTCTCAGAGCTTATCCGCTTTTTTGAAATTCCTTGAGTCTGTAGACGCTCGACAGCTTTGGCTTGTAGTTCATCCAGCTCAATTTCGAGTGCAGGCATGCTCTGCGTTCCATAGATAACGGCTGAAGGACTTCGCTCCTCGTGCACAAGATCAGCAAGCGACATACCGTAGGCCGATAGCACAGATGAGTATTTGTGGATAAGAACACGCGATATTCCTAATGCTTTAGCAACATCACACGCATGTTGTCCGCCAGCACCACCAAAAGAAGCAAAGTTGTGTAGGCCTGTATCGTGACCTTTGGCTTCAGTCAATGTGCGAATTGGCCTGCACATTGTTTCGTTCGCTACATCAAGAAACCTGTTATGCGCAGATAAGTACATATTATTTAAATATTTGGAGTAACAGTGTCTTACCCAGCAGCGACTTCCTCGACGGTCAGCTCGTGTTCGATATCTTTGTTGATGTCTCTCGTCATTTCTTCGAAGAGCCGCCTGCTCGCATCAACATCAAGAGGCAGATTCTCTTTGGGTCCGAAGATCTTGGGGAAGAAATCTGCGTTTAAGCGGCCAAGTACCAAATTTGCATCGGTGACGGTCAATGGACCACCTTTCCTGTAGCAGGCAGGTCCAGGATGGGCAGAAGCACTTTCTGGTCCAACCCTGAACATACCGCTCTGCCATGTGAGAATACTTCCACCGCCGGCTGCCACGGTATTGATGTCAAGCTGGGGACTCTGTACCGTCACACCAGCAGTCGTGGTTTCAAAGATTTGTTCCAGCTCACCGGCATATCTTTTCTCAGAATTAGCTTCCTAGGGTTTCTGCTGTCTGCCGAGTCGGGCTAAATCTTACCTTGAAACGTCGGTACTGGTACCTCCCATATCAAAGCCAATGACTGGACTATTCTCTATTGGATCATATGAGGTTTTCGCATAACCAACAACACCACCGGCTGGCCCGACAAGATAGCTCTAAGTCCAGACAGGCTCGAGAACTCTACAAGCCCACCATCACTCTGCATGAACTCGCATCTACAGCCACTATCTCGCAAATCAAGAAATCCGCCTACGAAGCCTGAAATATAGCGTTTGATTTCCGGCGTGAGATATGCATCTGCAGTAGAGGAATTGCCTCTCGAAACAATCTTGATGACTGGAGAGAGCTCGGCACTCAAGGAGATGTGAGTAAATCCGATTTCCTTGGCTATCTTGCCAACAGCTTCCTCGTGGTCGCGGAAGGTATAACTGTGCATGAGACACACGGCTAGCGAGCGAAAACCCTCGTCGTAAACCTCCTGGAGCGAATTTCGAGTCAAGACAAGATCTTACGCAATCAGCATTGAAACGATATACAGATTGTCAAAAGCATACCAATTGGCTCAAGAACTCTCACAAGTTCACCAGTGACGCCCCGAATCACACAAGGATCCGAGCTGTGATCAATTTCTATTGGATTATTACTCTCGGTCCACGCCTCAAGAGTGACTCGTTCAGAAATTTCCACAACTTTGGAATATAGCACATCAGGTTTGTTGATGGCTAGATCAAAGAGCTTTGGTCTTGATTGGTTGCCAATATGCAGTAAATCCTGTGAGGAATGTTACATACTGCAAAGTTATCACGGTTTTAAGTTTACTGGCTCGTTACCTTTAATCCTTTGGTAACGACAAAGGCGGTTCTTTCACCCTTCCTTTCTAGGAGAGCGTTTGTAGCAACTGTTGTTCCCATTCTGATAGATTCTGAATACGGAAATTAGCAAAGTCTCGTGTGATAGAACTTTTACCATTACCAACGCCGCGCAATGAGATCTTCTGTCCTTTGGGATACGATAGTCCGGTAATCTTCTCCAGCACTCGTCGGATTGCCTCCACCGGCGCATCGGAGTAATTGTCCGGATCTACCGAGAGTAGCTTCACGACAATATCATCATGATTGGGAGCTGAGGCTACGCAATCTGTAAAAGTTCCTCCCCTATCGATGGAGATCCTGATGCCAAACGGTGGCCGGGTATCAATTGCCATGTTGCTAAAAATGATATGTTGGTGATGGAAGTAATAATAAGATGACCCGAAAACACAATCAAAAGTGGTAGATGGGATGGCAAAAAGAAGAAAGTGGGAGGATTATATCTTCGCAAAGTTCAGTGAGATTTGGGGGTTCGAACTCGAATGAAAACATGGGAGGATATACATTTATTGAATCATTGACAAACGACGAGTCCCGAAAAGCCGTGAGGGTTGAAATAAATAGCATCATGAGGCAATGAACTCGCCTTGTGGTGTATGTGGTGTATGTGGTGCGTATCGTTCCAGATCTGTGAAAGGTGGAGGTGGAGTGATCCAGCTGCAACGAGTTACAGTATGCTGCGAATGCTTATTTGTTTGTGGAGTGAGGTGGAGTGAAGTTGAAGAATGGGGGTTGTGGATCGTTTGCTAGAGTACATTATACACTTTCAGATCAGGGAAGAAAACAAAAAATTACAGCCGTCACGGAGCGGTCGCCATGGCGGAGATTTCAGAAACACCAAAATATGGACCCTCTTGACTCTGCTACCTACTTCTCAATGGCGCAAAGCCGAATTAACATCGATTCACTATTTGCAAGAAGTTGTGTCAATTACGTTGAGGTATGTATACTTTTTCTCCGACATGAGAATCCAACGTGGTACCGTTACTATATTAAAAAAATCCTCCAACTCAACATTTACGGGAGGCGCCTTCGAAACACAGATTCAAGACAATGTCAATTTCTACATTTTTTTTTTCGAATTTTCATTCATTTAAACCAGATTTTGACTACCTCACAAACCTCACCGTCTCATCAATAGCCATAACAAAGTACTCCACATTTCCCTCATTTAACCCCGCGATGGATATTCTTGATGTATCAGCCATGTAAATGTGATACTTTGCTATAGAAAGAGGGAGATTAGCTTTCTTGTGCGCTCTAAGAGGGTTTTGCCAGAGTATCTTGTGACTTACATTCTAAATACTGAATCTGCGTGGCCGAAATTCCCAAATTGCCAAACATCCCCGCCTGCTTCACAATGTGTGACCAGTCGCCAGGAGTCTGACGTGACACAAGCCCATTATACAACTTTTGACGCATCGAGAGAATGCGGCTGGACATGGTTACCAAGTCTTTCGCCCATTGTTCGGCAATAGTGGGCGTATTGAGCACCGTTGCAGCAATTTGAGCACCGTAGACTGGTGGACTAGAAACTGTTGCTCGTTGGCAATTCTCCAGAATAGAGTTCATCGTTCGAGTGGTGAGCGCTGAATTTGTCACGAAAGTGATCATCCCAGCTCGTTCGCCTGGTCTTTTGGTCAGAAATCATGTTGGAAACCACACTGGAATGGAACATACCGTAAAGCCCCATACTCTTTGCAAAGGACATGGCAACAGCAGCTTCGAGACCCAGGTCCTCCACGTAGTACCGGATCGCCCAAGCATCATCATTGACAGATCCAGATTTGAAGCCTAAGTAAGCAGAGTCAAAGATTGGAAATAAGCCTCGTGCTCGAATAAGCGAAAAAATCTCTTTCCATTGAGGCCTCGAAGGGTCACAACCGGTGGGATTGTGCGCACAGGCATGTAAGACGATGATTGAGCCTGGAGCGGCAGTTTGCAATGCCTTTGTATACCTGACGAAGTCAAATTCCCCGTTCCTGTAATATGGTAACTTTTGAACATCCATCCCGAGTGATTTGAAGAGTAGGTCGTGATTAGACCATGTGGGTTCCGTGATCAAGACAGTCTTGACGTCTGGGTTTGCCTTTTTCAAAGCCAATCCAGCCAAATACAATGCTCCAGTTCCAGACAGAGACTGACAAGAAGCGATTCTGTCTTCCTTCAAAGCTTTCGTACCGTGGAAGACGAGATCGACCGCTTTCTCGCGAAATAACTTCAATCCCGCAATAGGCAAGTATTCATGACCGCAATCAGCAATAAGTTCTTTGGCCATGCGAACACTGGGTAGTATCCAAGGCTTTCCATTCTCGTCTCGATATGTCCCCGCGCCTACGTTGACTTTGTTGGCGTCAGCGTCAGCTAGGAATCGCTTGGTAACTTCGAAAATCGCATCTGGGGGTATGTATTCGGCAGCGGCAAAAAATTCGGCAGCGGCGAGAAAGGACGGAACTGGGTGTGCGTCGCCCATAATGAAGATGGGAGATATTTACTGACAATAGTCTTGATGAATCTTGCAACGGGGAGTAGTCCAAGTAATGTATGCATCAGGGAAATTATATTTCAAATTGATATTTAGGCCGGCTGAACTCGCTACCTACATAGTGGAGGATCTGCAGGAGTCATGTTGACGAAATAGATTTGGTATGTGGAGCTCAAACTGTCGAGCATGAAGAGAGGAGGTCACAGTGTGAGGTAAAGAAAAGAGCAAGAAACACTCCACATGCTTGCTCATAGAAAGGAGGACTATATTAGCATAGAGGCAGAATAGATGCCATGAGGCGTGCTCTTGCCTTTCTGCCTCATCATCCAGAGTCGATAATCTTTACAAGCAAATTTCAAACACAAATTTCAAACGCAAATTCGAAAAGCAAAATCATGGGTAGCAATCAGAAGAACCAACCACCGCCATTTGGCGTGTACACACCACTGGTCACCTTTTTTCATGAAGACGAGACCCTCGATTTGGACTCAATCAAGAAACACGCGCTTCGCACGGCCCAAGGTGGTGTCGTCGGGGTGGTGATTCAAGGCAGTAATGGCGAAGCTCCCCATCTCCTTCACGAGGAACGCCAAATACTCGTTCGCGAAGTGCGCGCAACGTTGGACGAAGCTGGATTCACCCAACTGAAGCTCATTGTTGGTTGTGGTGCCCCCAGCGTCAGGGAAACATTGCTGCACATGAGGGAAGCTGAAGCGGCTGGCGCGGATTATGGGCTTGTGCTCCCACCAGCGTATTGGTCGGCGGCGATGTCAGTGCCAGTAGTGGAAAGGTTCTTCAGCGAGGTGGCATTGGCGACAACTCTTCCATTCCTCATCTACAACTTCCCAGGCGTCACAAGTGGCATCGACATCTCTTCCGACACGGTCATCCGTCTTGCACAAAAGCACTCGAATATCGTTGGGGTGAAGCTCACCTGTGGCAATGTAGGCAAGCTTCAACGAATCGCTTCGGCCTTGTCCCCTGAGTCTTTCTCCACGATCGCCGGAAAGTCCGACTTCTTTCTCCCTGCACTTGTGGCTGGCTCTTCCGGTGTCATTGCTGCGCTGGCAAATGTTGTACCGAAGTTGCATGTCCAGATTCTGGCACTGTATGAAGCTGGACGGTTGAAGGAAGCTATTGCTTTGCAGTCGAAATTAAGCAACGCCGACTGGGCATTGATGAAATTAGGGGTCGCAGGGGTTAAGGGATCAGCAGAGAAGTACTTTGGATACGGTTCAAGCAGGAGTCGGAGACCTCTGGGTGAGATGGATGCGTCTCAGTTGAGTGGGAAAACGGCGGAGGACATTGAGATAGTTGTGGAGCTTGAGAAAGCACTCTTGTAGTATAGATAGAAGTGGTTATAAATGTTTGCCATCATGCTCGGTGCAGGACGAGCCCAGTTCCCAATGACCACCGCGTGAGCCTCCATGAGATCCAATATCTTTGGCTCTAGGAAATGAGCAATTGCAAACCATCATCAGGTCTATTCGAATACTGTACTGAGCTATGAAAATTGGTGCCCAAAAAAAAGACAAACATCTCCTAATCCTTTCGTCGACTAATTCACCTCTGCTCATTAAAGTACGGAGTACAGTAGAGGTCCATTTTATCCTTTAACTGTCGACAGCCCTTTGCGCATTATTCAGTCTGGCTCTGATAGGCCTTCTACCATGTCAAGTGGTATACAAATTACACATCACGGCGTACCTGAAACCCTGGGCCTGGACAGCAGCCAAGGGGATGGCATCGTAAATTTATTCCCATCTATGTTTATTCTATTATCCATCTACTGCCCCAGCCCAAATCATATCAACCATATCCGGCGGCTTTCATTCGATTGACTTTACCTCGGATACGTCTACCCATGACTTATGCTTACTGGACCTAGATAGATATCTATCTGAGGCTTGCTAGGATTCCAAAGATGGGCTTATCCAATGTGGAGTTTTTGCCAAAGTGGTGGGTGTGGAGGTGGAGGTGGAGGCGGTAACCTCCACATCGTTCATTTTGGCCATGGCCTCTCTACTACTAACAGTAATAGTGGCGTGGGAAGCGCTTGTGGATCTTGAGAGATGATAGATATATATGGTAAGTGAGATCAGATTGCACGGTCACTGTCTTCCTTTCCTTCATCATTCAGTCAGTCTCCTTCGATTCAATAGACACTATGAGTATCCCAAATCCCAGCGCACAGCTTCAGCAAGCTGTCATCGAAAACCCCTTCATGAACCCATCTAAGGATGCCAGTGTGCTTGTGAGCAAAATTGACGACTTGAACAAAATCGATTCACCAAAACATTCGACGAACGGACAGATCAATGGACACACCAATGTTCACACAAACGGTTACACAAACGGACAGACACTTGGACAGACAAAAGAATTCACAAATGGCTATACCAATGGTTATACAAATGGATTAAAAAACGGAGAATCCAATAGCCAAAGTCAGAAAACGCCATACAAAATCCTTGAGGAGCCCAATCGTCTGGGACGACCAATTCGAGTCATCACAATTGGTGCCGGCGCGAGCTCTCTAAATTTTGCCCATGATATCAGTACTAGCCGACTCAACATTGAGCTGGCGGTATATGAGAAGAACGAGGAGATTGGAGGAACTTGGTTCGAGAACAAGTATCCTGGATGCGCCTGTGATATTCCGTCGGTGAACTATCAGCTTTCCTGGGCACCATCCTCCCACTGGAGTTCTTAGTAAGCATTTGAATTGTTACTCTTTCTGAACTCTGAACTAATACCTGCAATAGCTACGCAACCGCTCCTGAAATCCTGCAATATTTTAAGACCCTTGCTGAGAAGAATGATCTGAGAAAATACGTTCGTTTGAATCACAAGGTCGTAGGTGCTTGGTGGAAGGAAGAGACACAGGAATGGCATGTCAAAGTCCAACGAGGAAGTGATCCCACAGACACGATTGACGATAAATGTAATATTCTTGTGAATGCTAGTGGTGTTTTAAAGTAACATCCTCTCACCTCCTTCATAAACTCAAAGTGCTGACATTTTCCACAGCAAGTGGCAGTGGCCGAAGATACCAGGTCGTGAAAGCTTCGCAGGGCCAATGCTTCACAGCGCAGCTTGGGACCCTAAAGTCGACTATAGAGGCAAGACAGTTGCAATGATCGGGTCTGGATCTTCAGCTGTCCAAATCGTGCCAAACATTCAGCCAGACGTCAAAAATTTGAAGTGCTTCATTCGAAGCACATCATGGGTAACTGCAGGATTCGGCTCGAATTTTGCAGGCAAAGATGGCAGCAATTTTGAATGTAAGCATCTCCAGTACCCACAGTAAATGGATCAACCTTGTTGACATTGAATAGACAACGAGAAGCAAAAGAAGATACTCGCCGAGGATCCCAAGACCTACCTTCGCTACCGCAAGAACATTGAGAGCGAGTTGAACTCACGTTTTCGGTTTATTTTGAACGGTTCTGTTGAACAAGCCACAGCCAGAGCATTTGCCGAGTCTGAGATGCGAAGAAAGCTTGAGAAGAAGCCATGGATTGCCGACAAGATTGTGCCTACCGACTTTGCTGTTGGTTGTCGTAGACCAACACCTGGTAACGGCTACCTCGAAGCACTATGTGAAGACAACGTCGATGTCATTGGCAGCTCCATTGCAGAAATCACACCAGAAGGCATCAGGACCGCAGATGGAGTGGAACACAAAGTAGACATCATCGTCTGTGCGACTGGCTTTGATGTATCTTGGAAACCCTACTATCCTACGATTGGACGTGATGGGCATAGCTTGGCGGAAGACTGGAAAGATGTTCCAAGCACATATTTATCCATCACTGTCCCACACTTTCCAAATTATTTGAGTAAGGCTTCCTGTCGGATACTTCTATATGATAACTAGACTGACATGAAACCGCAGTTTTCAATGGGCCTTTTGGACCTTACGGCCATGGAAGTTTCCTTCCCATCACAGAGGTCCTCTCAAAGCATTTTATGCAGATGATTGAAAAAATGTCCATGGAGGCCGTTACATCCTTCGAGCCAACCGAGGAAG
This sequence comes from Tetracladium setigerum, assembly GCA_031472005.1. Taxonomy (NCBI): domain Eukaryota; kingdom Fungi; phylum Ascomycota; class Leotiomycetes; order Helotiales; genus Tetracladium; species Tetracladium setigerum. Next base: position 418,916 of record PZJY01000008.1, on the reverse strand, counting down.
CAGTGGCCGACTTTGCAGAGCATAGACGAGCTTTCATTCCTCGCACGGCCTGGAGTTCCCCATGTCGGTCCTGGTTCAAGCAGGGAACTACTGATGGCGAGGTTATGATGTGGCCTGGGTCGCGCATTCATTTTTTCGAAAACATGGAGAGGCCGCGCTGGGAGGATTATAAGCTGCAGCGGGTAGACAAAAATCGGTTCCATTACCTTGGGAATGGATTCACGGCGAGGGAATTCGATGGTAGAGACTTGAGCTGGTATTTGGGACTCCTTGACGATGAGGACAAACAACCAGAATTCTCGAGAGATTTGATAAAGGATATGTTGGTAGTATAGAATAGGTACTTTAGATACAAATAGAATGAAGCAGGGATCATAGGGCATTGAAGAGTCACGAGTAATTGGCTTAGATGTGAAGACCACCAGATCAGTTTGGTACTTTTGACTCATTATCAGGACAACAATGCCATTCGCTTCTCGCTTTGTCCAGTGATAAGCAAATCCTGATTTAGATATCAACAGTGCAATACATTCTAACAGTCACTAACTTAAAGCCTCCGGCGAAATAATGAATAGTGTTCCACGAGATTGTTGAGGTATATTTTTTTTAGGAACCGTAACAAAGAGCTATGAACCGAAGCAAATTACTTTAGTCTCAGTAATAACCACCCGATTATGCATGAGCGTTTTTCTCATAATGATTCGTTGCCTGTTGCTTGCTATCAAGGTTTGACGCCATCAGCCGTGCCGTGTGTTTTGGTGAGCGAGAATCTATCATGTGACTTTGGAGCTCCACCTCCACCTCCACCTCCACCTCCACATCTTCACTCTTGACTCTCTTCCCATCTGACGTCGATATCATTCCATTCTTACACCACATTCCCTCAAACCTGCCTCCTGGTAGATGGAGCTCATCCCATCGACAGAATTTCTCGGTAACGGGGTCCCCTCCCTACCAAAAACGACGCTGATCTGGGGAACAGGAAATCATGGAGCGACCACGACCATTCGTCTGCAGCTGCGGGCGTGCATTTACTCGAAATGTAACAACCCCCCCCACCACCACCACCACACTCTTCGGGTCCCCATTATTCGGAACCCCTGATAAATCTGAGTCGTACGGTCTGGCCATGTATTGTGCTAATTTAGGAATCGGTAGGAAAACTTGAAACGCCACAGAAAATCCAGTTTGTCTCCTTCTGTACTCTACACAGGTAAAGTCTGACACTTGCAGGTCACTCTGGTACAGCAGTGCGGAATTACACCTGTCAAAAGTGCTCTAGTTCATTTGCAAGAAGGTAACAGTGGTCTGTCTCTTTGTTCACAAGGCAGAATATTGATGCGAATTTGATGAAGGGATGTCTGCAAAAGACACCAGGACAGCTGCTCGCAGACTGCAACGCAAGCCCTACCTTCTCCAGAGTCGCGGTCAAACCAGCCATCAGAACAGAACGATGCTACCCAAGGTGATTTTATGTCACAGTCCATGGACTTTGAGAATGTAGAGCAGATATTAGAATCACAATCCCACCACACTGCGTCTTTATCCCCGGAAATGGCCTCCAATTCACGCTCCCATCAAACTCCAAGAGATGATCAATCAATTCCATCCCCGTAGGTTGCATAGATATGGATTTTACCGTCCCACGCTGACATGCCTTTCGAAGACACCTTGTTGGTAGTATCACGGACCCGCTCATCGACTTGTATTTCGAGCATTTTCACCCAGTCCTTCCTATACTGCACAAACCAACGCTTACCCCTGAAACGGCGTATCCAGCCATGTTGAAGGTAATGGCAGCAATAGGGGCACTGTATTTAGATGAACGAGCACGATCAGATCGTCTGCAACGTGGAGAAATCTCGAGCCAGGATCTGTGGAAAAGTGGTGTCGCAGAGTTGGAACAATTGGTCGGTTTATTCTTCATGACCGTTAAAAACAGAAGACTAAGTCTTGCTAAAATATAATTGAATTAGGTACAAGATGATCAGCGCAAATTTCAAAACCCTTGGGTCCTCCAATCTTGGATTCTATGTGTGGTGTATGGCACATTCACAGGAGAAGATAAGCAAATATCCAAAGCACGATCTATGTATAGATATCTTGTAGATGTAAGGAAATTTTCTTTTGATTTCACCCTAATGCTGATAACTTCCTAGGTTTCACGAGAGCTTCAACTCTTAAAGCAGAATCTGATACTTCCTCTAGAGGTTTTATGGAGCACAGGTCTCGATGTCACCAACGCACCTGGGCAGCAACTACTCGCACAGAAATGGATGGCATATGTCTATCAAGAGTCTTTGAAGCTTAGCCTGCACGCTTTCTTTTTTATGGATTTCCATCTCTTCGCTGCCGGAAACCTGCGTCCAAACTTAATATCAACGGAATTTGAATGGGAGCTTCCGTGGGCTACTGAGATATGGGAAGCAAAGAATGCGAATGACTGGTGGTCTAGTGTGTCTCATCATGAAAAGGATATACTAGGCTTAACAAGTCACATATTTGCAGATACCACCTATCGGGACAAAGACCATGAGGCCAAGTCAATATGGGCTGCAACTCAAGCGATTCTGTCCAAAACGCCTTCCAGACGACTTATGTCTATACTCGAAGCCTCGTCATTTGCAGCCCTTTGTCTAGTCGCAAATATTGAGGCATTGATCCGAGATTTTACCCGGTGTTACTATCAGCTGCCTCCAAATTTGACCGATCCCTCGCCATTTCATGTTTTGACACAACATCAGAACGGACAAGTTGCTACAGCTTTAGCAAACATATGGAAGACTATGAGGAATGGGCCTTGCGTGGGATGCAAAGCTGATTGTGGATCGCTCTGGCATGCCGTTCGAATAGGTTGCCTCTCCATAAAGGTTTCATTATCCAGACCAGACGATCTTCTAGTGGGAGGTATCGTTGAGTCTAATCACACTGCAGGTTTGGCAACGGCAGCACATCTGACATTGGGCAATTATATCAAAGCCCGTAGATCTGGCATGACGGAGACAGGTATCAGTGAGGATGGCATTACTGTCCTACTTGATGATCTTCTGAAAGCCATGTTTGAAATGTCGGTGGGGAAGTCTATACCGTGCGAGGGCCCTTGGACATTTATCCAAGGCTTTAAGCTTCTCCTGGTACTGTGGAGAGCTCTCAGAACGAGTATCGCAGAAATTAGTAATGAGCCCGAGACACCCGCAGGCAGATATCCAAAGCTGTCACGACAGGGTCGAATGGTGATTATTGCTGTCTCTTCTGCCACTCGCATGTATAACACAGAATCCATTCAGTTAGGCGACCGTCTCCAAGACCCCAATGAGCATGCTGAGATCGAGGCTGAAGCTGACTACATGGAATGGATGCATTCAGTATGCCGAAAGAGGGCTGCTTGGCATGCTGGTCATGCAATGAACGATGTACTAGACGAGATCACTACAATGACGACCAATCCAGTCTCGCTGCACCGGTGAGGCGAGAGTGTTTTTGGTATCAAAGCGAATGATTGTTTGCATGGCATTACTCGATGTTTATATCGTTGTGGGTGGTTCACTGCACCAAACCTCCCAGTCTGCTAGGGAAGGCCCATAACCGAGTCATTTTTGATTAGGATTGCATGATTGTATGCTCGCTAGAAGATTCTCAATAAAATTTAAGATGTAACGAACATTGTAACAATAGAGGATAGCGAGATTGGCGAGGTGTTCGGTAGCCCCGATGCAGTGAATAGATACGCAGTATCATTCATGCTCTTATGATAATAGCCTCCACACTCTATTTTATCGTTGTGGACAACTTTCAACTTCGCACGTTCATTGAAGTCACATTTGTCTCAGCTATCTTCGGGTGTTACCCATGGATAAGCTATGTTGACGCTTGGCTTATCACCAACCACCAAGATAATCTATGTGGAGCTCAACAATTAAACTAACTCGAGCTCCACATACACTCTGTAAATGACCTCGGGAGTTCAGCAGATACTCTACTTAAAGCAATTCATCAACCACTACGTTGTTGTTCGTGGCAACCATAACACACTTTCATAACTATCCTTCCACTACTGCTTCACTTATTGACGAGTCTCCGCCAAATCATTTTCAATGGAGGCAAAAACCGAGTCAACTTTTCCACAGGAGCCAGAACTGAGCATTCAACCCACGAATCAACATGACATCGAAGGACAGAGCAAAGACATCACGGGAGCAGACCCTGCTCTGATGTACACATCAGCAGAGATCATTGAGTTCACGGAAGAAGAAGAGCGCAGCGTTTTGAAGAAGATCGACATGCACATTTTGCCTCTTCTTTGCTGGGTATACATGATTCAATTTGCCGACAAGACGACACTCAATTATGCTTCTTTGATGGGCATACGAACGGATACGAAGCTGGATCCCGCAACTCAGCAGTACAGTTGGGCATCATCGATATTTTATGCCGGTTACATCGCCTGGGAGTACGTGAAATTCAGCCCCCAGTTCCTTCCTTTCACACTATCATTACCAGGCTTGTTTGAGAGCTTTGTTACTATGCGTACACACCACGTAGTTTTTGATCAAAGCTAACGTTGATACAGATTTCCCACTACGTATCTCATGCGTCGCCTGCCCCTCGGAAAATATGTCAGCTCAACCATCCTTGCTTGGGGAGTGGTGTTGACATGTCACGCTGCAGTCCGCAGCTATGCCGGCCTCCTAGCTGTTCGATTTTTGCTCGGTGCCCTCGAAGCTACCGTCACACCTGCCTTTGTGATCTTCACATCCATGTGGTATAAGAAGAATGAACAGGGGCGCCGAATGGGATATTGGTTAGCTTGTAACGGTATCGCCACATTGATCATGTCTCCATTCGCCTATGGACTGTCTGGAGTGACGAACGCAGCCCTTCGCAGTTGGGAAATCCTCTTTCTTGTCCTCGGACTCCTCACAGTTGTCACCGGCGCTTTTTACATCTACGCCATGCCGGACAATCAAATCAATGCGAGGTTTTTGAGCCACAGAGAGAAGCTGGTCGCAGTTGAGCGTATTCGTGGTAACTTCCAGGGCATTGGCAGCACTATCTGGAAGTGGTCTCAATTCTTCGAGGCGTTTAGAGATCCGCGGACATATCTCTATGTGTTGTTCTCTCTCTTGATGAACATTCCAAATGGTGGCATTACCTCCTTCGGCGCTATCGTTATCAACTCCTTCGGTTTTGGATCCCGCATGTCACTTCTTCTATCTATGCCAGGGGGGCGGTAGACATCATCGCCAAGCTGGGATTCACTTACCTATCTGATCGTTACCTTGACCGAACCCTCTTTGCCACAATAGCGATTCTACTCCCAATGTTGGGCGGTATCTTGATGATTGTCATCCCGCTAGAGCACAAGGGAGGATTGCTAGTTGGTTACTACCTCATTTCCTGCGCCGGAGCCTCATGGGGTCTTGTGATGGTCATGATCTCCAACAATACGCTTGGGTACACGAAGAAAGCTACTGTCAACGGTCTCCAGATTCTTGCTTATGGAGCGGGTAACTGGATTGGTCCTCAGACCTTCCAAGCGCGCGACAAGCCGCTGTACAGGAATGGAAAGCTAATGGTTGCTATTATGTATGGACTGTCGGCCTGTACTCTGATTGCCATCAGATTATTGAACATCTACGAAAACAAACGTCGCGACAAGCTTGCTGAGACTACAGAAGGCGCTGCGGCAGAAGGGCAGATGGATACCGAGTTCCTCGATCTCACTGATTTCGAGCAGCCCCGTATGCGTTATGTACTTTAAGTCTTTTCATGGGTACTTTGAGTGAAATTTGCGAGTATCCCGAGGAGGGAGGAAGACATAAATTATGCTGACTTAATTTCGGCTGAGGCACAAATTTGAGTGTGTTTATTGTTTATATAGAGTATGAGTAGCTAAATCAAGCAGAATTTCTCTAGGGTTTGCAATTTCTCAGGTCTTGTGATTACTCTCGCTTCTTTTACAATGGTGTCGCGCATTTCACATTCCCATATTTCCTTCTCCCACTTGAAATGCGTTTAGACCAAAAACTGTGTTTAGTCGTTTATTGATCGGTTTTTTCATAGAACAGAGCGCTCACTTGGCATACTACCTTATCAAGACTTGAACTAGGATCTTCAGAAGAATCCAGTCGGTCTCTGCAGACGCAAGTAATTTTAATAATGCCGAGAAAGAGATGCTCCATCAGGCCTTGTGCTTGTGTTGATGAATATGTTGACAGTTATCATTTGCTTTGTGGGACGCCCTTCCGAGTTATGCCGTTCTTAGTCCTCGATTCAAAGAAAAAAAATCTTTCCGAGACAAAAAATACAATGTCAAATTATTAATCTTGGAGAGTGGTGCTCGGTATTTCCTCACAACTGATACTTATCAGAGTTCAAGTGTTTTCTAGTGAACCCCGACTCGGCGTATATTTGATAACGCCACCCTGTTCCTCTGTATATCTGTATTCCCCCCACAAGAGGAAGACTAGGTCGTTCATTGGGATAGGACTATTTGCAAAAAACAAAAAAAAGAGGCGAAGTCTGCTTTTAAGTACAAATATGATTTCGCTTTCCTTGGTGGTGTGCAGATAGAACGCGTTGTGGAGTCACGTACTGACTCACTTACCTGCATGCTTCCACATTCGAACAATCCTGGCACCACCGTATAACCTGCCTCATACACTCCCAAAATCTTGCCTTCGACTTATCATGATCTTCACACTCTCCGATATAAAACGTTCTAACTTCGCCCTCTACTAAAAAATTCATACACCTGTTTCCAAATGCCTGAAACACTCTCAACGGCAACAGAGGCTACAGAGCCTAATCCACCCCAACCCGAACCCCCCTCAAGCTATGAAATTATTCTTGAATCAATGGAAGTCAAATCGGTCAAGGTCTGGGGATTTGTGTTCGTCCGCTGCACCTACACCTCCAACGAACGATGGAAAGCCTTCCTCGCAAAGATTCAAGAAAGTGCAACCACCGATGGAAGACTCATAGATTATGGAACTACTTCCAACTCACCCGAGGAAGTAGAATTCCTCCAACAATCATTCCGAATGACAACTATCGAAGACAAGGAGAAGCTGGACAAGGCAACCATGCTCGACGCTAGCATTTTCTTTCACGAGTGGACCAAGGGCGAAGGAAATATTGTACAAAAACACGAAGCATATCGTGTTCCACGGTGGAATTACTATGTCTATGTCAACGAGGAGAGCATTGAGAGTGTCTTGAATCCCATACGGGCGAAGGAATGTACTGGAAATTTCCTAATTCTGGTGAATGCGATTTTGTCGATTGACGGCGAAAGTGACGATAACGATCCAAATATTTCTTACACTCCTGGAGACGACGGAGATGAGTCTTTCAAGTTAGTTCCTGTTGATGGAATGGTTCTCCATTATATCATATACGCGGAAGACAACAATTCTTGGTATCCTCCTGGTAATGTATGGAATGGACCGCCGTATATTGAAGGCAGTGGAATGTGGAGGGACTGGCGGGCAAGGGTCTTGAAAGAGCACGAGGATGGCGCCCTTGGTTTGGATGTCTATCTTATGTTAAAGCAGATATATGGAAAGGGGCATTACAGAAGTCCATGTTTTGTAGATGATGCCGCTCAGACAAAAGTTCAGAGGCTGAGGGGTTATCATGGAAACTTCAACCTTCGATCTCGCTGATATTACGGTGGCCATGTTATAGCAGCTGATTTTATGATATCTTTTTGTCACACAAGATCATTTCATAGCGTGACTCCAGTCTACAGCCCTAATTTATTCTCAGGCAGCCGTCAGTGAAGCCATTGTGTGGTTGGCATCCAGTTCAAGAGGGCAGACAAGGCCGTCGGCAAATTCCCTCCTTCCCCCTTATCTCATCAAGGAGCTCAATGAACTGCTGACAAAGTTACGATCATCCCAACAGGCTTTCAACATTGCTATATTTATTCAGTCCTGCTGAAATTGTCGAGCACAAGATACTCGGGTCGTCACCACTTTCCAGGAAAAACATCGTCCAAGGCTACACCTTTCTGTCAATTCAACATTTCCGTGGTAATTACGATAGAGTGAGGAATTCCTAGCCTCGTCAAAGACTTATACATATAGTTACCCTGGCACGAAATGGCCCATCATTGTTTCTATTGTTTCTTGCCCTAGTTCTGGCTTTGGTTCTGGCCCTATTTTTGCCTCCAAGCCAAGGTCAGTGGGACACAGTAGGTAACAGCCTTCTGGCCGGCATTGTCAAGTTGTAGTGTGGTGGCAATCAGATAATTCAGCATTGCGACTGATCACGTGCACAATATAATATACTTTGACCATCCAGCTGTTTGCATACACGTCAGGAATACTAGGCCGATCAGTGGGAAGGAACTGCCTGAAAAACAGAGGCAGATTTTTCTTGTATCAATGTTTTTGAAGGAAACAAAGTTCCACCAAAGTTGTTGATAAAGTAAGTTCGAAATGGACCGTAAATAGAGAACGCCAAGTCCACCGTACCAAGCGGAGGGGAAAAAAAACAAGACGACAGCAAAAGTGTGAAGTATCAATCGATCTTCTTACATCTCAAACAACTCTCCGTAATCTGCCAACGCTCCTTCTCAATCTCATCCTTCGAGGGTCTAAGAGGCAAAAGCATCAACCCAAATTTCTCATCAAACTCCTCCTCAACCCTCTCTCTCAAATTTACAATCCTCTCCACAATCTTCTCCGCTACCTCCCAAATCCTCACTCTATTCTTTACTCCTTTAATATCCTTCTTCGCCGCATACAGCTGTCTGTAAATCCGCTCCCAGTCCACTTCTCTAGCCATCACTTGTGTCTCCTTCTTCTCGGGAGGCGTCTCATCTGCGCCATCCAGTCGGTATAAGGGCCTCATCGATGGATACCGCCGTTCAAGTTCAGCGGCTTTCTTGTCTTTGTGTTGTTGCAATTTGAGGTGATATGTTTCGTCGAGCGAGGCGATTTGTGATAATTCGGATTCGGAGAACCAAAGGAAGTCGCGCTTGATGAGGTGCTGGTAGAGTTTTGGGTTTGGAGCCCAGAAAGCTCGAGAGATGGTGCGGAGGTTTAGAATGTCAGTGTGTGAGAGGGAGAGAAGAATTTGTTGACGGATTTCGAAGGGAAGGGTTTGAAACGCATCGAGCTCATGTTCATGAAGCTGAAGGCGAGTAAGTTTATTGGCGTCTCCGTCTTGCGGGAGCTTGGAGTAGCCTTGCTGGATGAAGACCAGATAACCGGGAATATCTTCAGGATTGGCTGCTAAGAACTATTATTGTTGGTATATATGTGTCGTTAGAATTATTGAGTGATCAAACCTCAGTCCCCAGAACATGCTGCCAGTTAATATGATCAAGCTCATCATAAGACAAATAATTCCTTCTGACTGCTGGATGGTGTGGCATCCTTTGGAATCCACACATTGCGCAGGAATCACGCTGCAACGACGTTAGTTGCGACTAGCAACAGGTTGGAATTGTACTTACAAAAAATAGAGCGCCAAAACCCTGAATGTCAACTTCTCCAAGTCTCAAGTTTGATACTCTTTCAAAAATCTTCCAGCACCAGCCATGGACCGGAATACCAGCGGGGATTGGTCCACCGTCGTCATCTTTCCACGAATGGCGAGGTGAGCTTAGAGATTGGAAGTAAATGTTGTCATCATTATTGATACACATAAGGCCGTACCCATTTTCCATCATACTGGCATTGGAAGGGACGAAAAGGCTGCTCTTCTTTTCATAGTTCGCGCGGCCATATTCCGCAGTGGGCTTCTGGGTGACGTGGATTATATTTCCAAATCCCTGGGTTGAGTGAGCAACAACGCATGTTTGCGAAGGAAGACATGCAGAAACTAACGTTCATCTCATCATGGCTGATTCTCGCACCGCTGTATGCGTGATCATAAACACACCCAGGTCCAGAGATATGGGTATTATAAACAACACCATGGCGTTCCTCGCCTTGATCACGACAGCCGCTTTGCTCGGGAAGAAAGGAGCAACTTGTTGAGGGGAAAAAGCCGGAACTGTATTGTTCTGAGTTGTCAAAGATACTCTCGACAGTAGGATCCGGTGGAAGATGAGTTCGTGTGACGACAAAATGGGTTGCGCATATTTGACAATTAAACATGGCTGGCGGAAATTGCGAGAAAGACAACTATAAGATAGACCTAATCAAGCAATAAATCAAGACAAAAGCATGTAAAACAAGATGATGGGAAGAATTAAGCGGCGAGGAATTCCCTGAATAGGCTGATGAATAGCAAGGGAATCCAAATAAGTGACGAGACAGGCAGAAGTAGTATCTTGGGGTAAGGAAGAAACAAAATATACGAAATGGAGAAGACAGGTACAGTACCTAGATATGAAGAAAGGGTATCAACTTTGAATCCATCATCTTTTAATACCTATACCACAACACCGAGTACGTAGGCAACCGAAGGACCAAGGTGCCATGGCCGACGAAACAAGAAATCTGGAGGAGTGGAAGATGGATGTAACCAGCATTTAATGCCAAGACTTATGCCTGAATTCCAAGGCTCAAATCGCGATTGACCACATCCCAACTCGCGCCAGCTTCCACATACCGAGAGCGAGCTACAACCCCTCCATAAACCACCAACTACACTCACTCCAGTCCCAAATTTAAAACGCACAACAAAACAAATTCGCAAAGATGGCCCCCTCAATGTCCCTGTTCTCCATTAACGCCATCCTCATCCTCAACACCGAAGATGGATCCAGAGTATTCGCAAAGTACTACTCTGCTCCCCATCACAACAGCTGTACATTTCCACCTACCTCCCCCATATACTCCCCTTCCCTCACACCCATTCCAATCGCTCCAACTAACACCAAAACCCAACAGCAACCCCACCACCCCCCTACCCCGACGTTAAATCGCAAAAAGCATTCGAAAAGGGCCTCCTGGAGAAGACAGCCAAGCAGACCGCCGACATCATTCTCTACGACAACAGGATCGTGCTGTACAAGAGTGAGAGCGATGTCATGATGTATGTGGTTGGAAGCGTGGACGAGAATGAGATTATGCTTTATAATGTTATTCTAGCGCTAAGGGATTCGTTACATTTGTTGTTCAAGTACGTCTAAACCCCTTGGCCATTTCCCCCTTCCCATTTCCCCATTCACCCCTTCTAATCCTCCTTCTTACCCTTTCATTTCCGTTAACGAAGAACCAACTATCAGACAAGCAGTAGACAAACGCACCCTGATTGAAAACTATGACCTCGTTGCGCTTGCAATAGATGAGATTGTCGATGATGGCATCATTTTGGAGACGGACCCAACCATCATCGTGCAGAGAGTTAGCAGAGCGCCGACGCAGGATGCAGCGCAGTTGAAGGGTATTGATTTGAGTGAGCAGGGGATGAATAATTTGGCGAGTTTTGGAAAGGCGAAGTTGGGGATTGGTTGAGGCAGGGCTTGTGAGGTGGTGTTGTTGTGTGTGGATGAAGTAAGGGCTGATGAGAAAGGCGTAAGCAGTAGCTGATCGGGGAGGAATGGGGAAGAGAGAAGGGATAAGGATGAGAGAGGATGTGGTCGGGGGAGAAGTGGGATTTGTGAAGGAGGACGACATGAGGGCGAGGAAGGCTGTTGTGCGCAACGAATGAATAGATCAGTCAGCAGTGGACGTTTTGGAGTTCAATACCTAGAGGGCATATTCTGGCAAGAAAAATAAAAGCATTGATTAAGCCAGGCCGAAACACGGGCGCACGATTTTCAAATGGAACATGTATTGAGTTCAGTGGAGTGCTTTGATCTATATATCTGTGTATCTATCTATCTTTCGATAACGGTAGCCGCTTTCCGTAGTCTGTTCATGACTGCAGCAGCTATATCACCCTCTCCACTCTGATCCTCGATCCCCTCAACATAAATCACCTCCACACCTCTTTGATCCAATTCTCTCAACGCCGAGAACAAGCCGTGGGCGATATCCTTTGTCTGCTGACCCAGCGATATCTCAATCACATCGCCAATGAATGACCCTCCTTGCTTTTCAGAAACCTGAGTTTGACCGTTCTGATAATACAACTCGCCTTCTCGAGTAGTATATGAACCTGCGATCTCCCTCTTCCCTACAGTTACGACTTCTGTGGAAGTATCCCTCCCCTCCTTCGCCCACTTCGCACCATGGAAGCCCGCCCAATCAACCCAGTACTTCGTACTTACAATGCCAATCTTCACAGGATCCGGATCGAATAAGCTTTGCTGCTTTTCAATAATCTTCCAAAGCTCTAATGGGATCCCCTCGTTGTGATTTTTTGACGCCTCGAACAGGATGACCCTGGCTTTCGGACTGTAATGCTTATACTTCATACCCGGAGCACGAGGTACGTGTGTGCCTTCTTCGCTTTGGTCTTTATATCCCTTCACCACTCCACTCCAGCCTTCGCATTCACGAATGTGATCAATACTCACTCCACCGGGTCGTAACACAACAGGGGGATCACACATTCCATCTACGACCGTGCTTTCCACCCCTACCAAACATGCTCCTCCATCGAGAATAAGTTCAATACGACCATCCAAATCATGTCGAACATGTTCTGCCATGGTAGGGGAAGGTTTGGTGGAAGCATTCGCGGATGGAGCAGCGAGTGGAACTCCAGAAAGATGGATGAGTGACTGAGCGAGAGCGGAGTCGGTCATGCGAACGGCGAAGGTTGAGAGGCCTGCTGTGACTTCTGGTGCGAGTTTGGAGGGGATAGGGTTTGGTAGGAGGATTGTAAGTGGACCGGGCCAGAAACGTTTGATGAGGGCTTTATAGATGGTTGGGATAGGATCTGCTGCCCCTTGAGTAGGATCATAGGTTTGTCCAGCGGGTACGAGGTAGTTTCGAAGCATGGTAAGGTCCGAGACGTGAATTATAAGGGGATTGTCTGATGGACGGCCTTTGGCTTTGTAGATTCCTTTTACAGCAGCGCTTCGAGTTGCGTCTGCTCCGAGACCATAGACCGTTTCGGTGGGGAATCCGACGGGAATATAGCTCGTTTTGAGGTGTGAAGCTGCTTCTCGTAGTGGTTCGAGGTTTGCTAAGTTGGTTGGAAGTTCCCAATGCTCGAGAGTTTCTCTGTCTTTGAATCCTCCCAAATTATCCAGAGAAACAGGAACGACTTTGGTGGTGAAGGTCACCCCGTTTGTATGTTCGGTAGCCATCTTGACGGCTGGAAATATGAAATTTGGTATTCGTTGCGCAACTCTGCGAGCAATGTTTGAAGCCACTTTGAAGACTGAGAGTGGGATTCTACGGTCGTATTCTGCGGCTTCGACGATGGAGGAAAAGTAGGAGAGAGCTATAGTTCGGGTTGGACATGCTTCTTGGGAAAGAGAAGGGTTTTGGTTGTTTTAATGCATTTGCGCTGGTTTTCTCACGGATGCGATCGGATTTCTGTGGGAAGTTGGGCGATGCGATGACTCTGACGTTCTCGCCATCTACAATAAATTTAAATTTCTGGCAAGGCTGAGCTTGGCGTTGACAAGGCTGATGCTGCTTATGGATGGTCACGTGGCATTAGCATTCTGTAGTTGTCTTCAGTTTCTTCTGCTAGATATCTATAGATGGAGATTTAAGTATGAGCATGTAAAGTAAAATAAAACAAGCGTCAATTGACCTATCCAAAATTCAATATCTTGTAGCAGTTGACCTGTCTCGTGGTTGTAGTCGCATTGCCCCTTTCCAAGACCTGCAAGCTCTTTAGCAACGCGTCAAACGCGTCCAAATTTCACGTTTCGCGTTTGAACTTCCCCTCCACTCTCTCAATCTCACAATTCGCACATCCACGACTAGAACTCCAAATCGATCACAACTCAACAACACAACATCCATCGTCCCCCACAAAGATGTCGTCTCCATCGCATCGACGACAGAAAAGCTCCCAATCTTCAACACCAAAACGATCCTCGCAGAGAGCCTCCCGCGCTCCACCATCTTCTCCCCCTGACCCGGCCGCCGCCCAACTCCAAAATGAAGCAGCTTCATCGCAGGGCACCGGCACTCCTCGCAGAAGCGCGCCATCCTCTTCGCCTCAAAACTACCGCTCATCACCAGCCGACATTGCAAGAAGGAACAATGAGCATGAAGTTAGCTCACCGCTTCGCCAGCAGACATTTACCCAGTCGACCCAGGAGGATGGCGAGACAACCCCTCGAGCCAGCGGATCGGGCTTGCGTGGTAAGTAATCTATAGAAATCTTGATGGTGACTGGCGCTAATGGTTGCAGAATCCTCTCCACTCCGATACAGCTCCAGTCCAGCGCCTGTGAACGATCGTCAACAGAGTTTGCACTCTATGATTCCTAGCGACAGCAGTGGTCTTTTCGTCCGTGGATCACGAACGCCTCAGCCTGGATCATCTTTCAACAACTTTAGACGTGACGATAATATCCATTCCGACAATGTCAGTGCCGCTCAAGCGAGACGCCGAATCCATATGGACCAGAATGGCAGAATTGTGCGAGGCGACGTAGCTACACACTCTGAGGCGCCAACATTTTCAGATATAAATCCAAATACCTCTGACGCTGCAGCGATGGGAGGATCCTCAGCCTGGTGCATTTGGGGAACCAACATTTCTCTGGATGATACACAGGCTACATTCAGAGACTTTCTGCGCAACTACACCAAGAAATACCGAATGTGGGCCGATGGAGCTTCAGAGGAGGAAACCTCACAGAATGATGACGCCAACACCAAAGAGTACATGCAGATACTCTCAAATATGTTGACTCTTGGTTCTACCGTTCTACACGTGGACATGCGCACCCTCAAATCGTACCCACCAACCCAAAAAATGTGGCAACAGACACTGGATCATCCTACAGAAATGATCGAGATCATGAACCAAGTAGTCAAGCAGATGATGATTGAAATTGCAGGAGTAGAGATGGACCGTCAAAGACTTTCACAATCGCAGAGTTCGGCTGGGCGAGCATCGCAACGAAGTAGAATTGCAAGCTCGGAGCCACCTGTTCCGATGTCTGATCAAAGTGAACCACAGACCCCACGTGAGGTTGATGGGGCTGATCCTGATCTAAGCATTGAAGTCCTCGAGCGAGAGTACTCTGTTCGATATTTTGGCCTCGAGAGCACGGTTAATATGCGAGATTTGGATCCTTCGGATGTTGACAAGCTTGTGTCTATCAAAGGTCTCGTCATCCGAACCACTCCAATCATTCCAGAAATGAAACGTGCCCATTTCCGTTGTCAGGTATGCCATAATACCGTGACGGTCGACATTGATCGTGGCAAAATAAACGAGCCTGTCAAATGCCCACGAGCTATCTGTGATTCACCGAACTCGATGCAGATCGTACACAATCGGTCATTGTTCGTGGACAAGCAAATCATCAAGTTGCAAGAGACTCCAGATACTGTACCAGCGGGACAAACACCTCATTCAGTGTCAATGACTGCCGGCAGGGAATTGGTGGATGTATGCAAAGCTGGTGATCGAGTAGAGGTTACCGGTATCTTCAGGGCCAGCCCTGTCCGTGTCAACCCAAAGCAAAGAACAGTCAAGAGCACCTTCAAGACTTTTATTGAGGTAGTACATATTCAAAAGGTTGACAAAAAGCGTATGGGAATTGATACTTCCACTGTCGAGGAAGAAATTTCTGAGGATAGGGCAAACAACGTCGAGGAAAGCAGAAAGGTTTCCGAGGAGGATGAAGCCAAGATCAAATCTACAGCAGCCCGACCTGACATTTACGACCTACTTTCCCGTTCATTGGCTCCCAGTATCTTTGAGATGGACGATGTCAAAAAGGGTATCCTACTCCAACTTTTTGGTGGCACTAATAAGACCTTTGAGAAAGGTGGAAGTCCAAGGTACAGAGGCGATATCAACGTCCTACTTTGTGGTGACCCCTCGACTTCCAAATCGCAAATACTGCAGTATGTACACAAAATTGCGCCACGTGGCGTATATACAAGTGGGAAGGGTTCCTCTGCTGTTGGTTTGACAGCTTATGTGACGAGAGATCCTGAAACGCGTCAACTGGTACTCGAGTCCGGTGCTTTGGTCTTGTCTGATGGAGGTGTTTGCTGTATTGATGAGTTTGATAAGATGTCTGATGCTACTCGATCGGTCCTTCACGAAGTCATGGAACAACAGACTGTATCCATTGCCAAAGCTGGTATCATCACCACGCTGAATGCCCGAACCAGCATTCTTGCTTCCGCCAATCCCATCGGGAGTAAATACAACCCGAACTTGCCAGTGCCTCAGAACATTGATCTACCACCGACTTTATTGTCCAGATTTGATCTTGTTTATCTGATTTTGGATCGGGTTGATGAAACCAATGACAGAAGGTTAGCACGACATTTGTTGAGTATGTATTTGGACGACAAGCCACAAAGCGCAGCTTCTGGACAAGAAATTTTGGTAAGTAGCCCCGAACCTGCCTAAAGTCTATAACTAACAGGAGCGCAGCCTGTTGAATTCTTCACATCTTACATCTCATACGCCCGAACTCATTGCCATCCTCGCATTTCCTCTGAAGCATCGAAAGAGCTCGTTTCAGCATACGTTAGCATGCGAAAGCTTGGCGAAGACGTCCGAGCTGCCGAACGCAGAATTACAGCAACCACCAGACAATTGGAATCTATGATTCGTCTCTCAGAAGCCCACGCCAAGATGCGTCTTTCTGAAGTCGTCACCCGTGAGGATGTGCAAGAGGCTGTTCGTCTGATCAAGAGTGCCTTGAAACAAGCCGCTACGGATGCCAGAACAGGTCTCATTGACATGAGTCTCTTGACCGAGGGTACTAGCGCTAGTGAGCGAAGACGCAAGGCAGATCTCAGAACCGAGATTGTGAAATTATTGGATGAGATGACACGAAGCGGAGGCAATGCAAGATGGAACGATGTTGTTAGACAATTGGGCGAGCAGAGTAGTGTTCCAATCGAGGCGCAAGAGTTTACAGAGGCTGTGAGGGTGTTGGAGCAAGAAGGAAGTGTTATGATTGTTGGCGAAGGTGCGAGGAGGAGTATTAGGAGGGTTACTGGTGTCGCGTAGATGAGATGGGGTTTTTATGACTTTTACTTGGAATGATGGACGATAGATGAGGCATGATGGTAATGGATGTGCTGGACGCTGGTCCACGATAGATGGATACCTATGGACAGGATCAAGTGATTTTTTTATTATAAATAGTATGGATATGAATTGAGTATCTCGATCTCTATTACCTCACATTGTCAAGTATAGTTCATTCGTTATTCCTACAAGTGTAGCTGCTCTTTATCCTCTTTTAATCTATTATCTCAATACCAGGCACACACTCATCAACCCCTCGTATACTCGCACTCTATCATCTTTCGAATCACTTCTCCTACAGTCTGAGGACGTAAGAAATTCCATCATCCTCTGTTTCAAAACCATCCACCCAGTCTCCTTGTGCCACAGCTCCATATAAGGCGACCAATCTATCAGCTTTAATCTTCCGCCTCAAGTTTTGCCAGAACGACTCATATTCTGCTATCTCAGGAGGGACCCCTGGTTCTTCCAGCTCTACCTCCTCGCCATCATCGTTGATTTCTCTCACATCAGGGTCCAGCCTCGAGGTCTGTACCAAGGTGATATAGTACTGACCGGATTCCCATCTGTCGAAATCCAAGACACTATTAACGGCGGCTTCATCAACATAGATAAAGTGTGAGTAGCGCGGCTCCCGCAGGAGACGTTTTGCGAACTTATCATCATAGCTCCAGTGGTCTCCCCGCGTGGCCTGTACCTCCCATGGTCGAGATGTCGTATTTTCAATATTTGCACCATCAGCCAGTTCGTCAGCGACCCAGTAATCAAAAGCGACTCTGGCTTCTTCCCATGTCGCCCCCTCTAAGTTCGCTTCGTCCTCTACGACTTTCCAGTCGATCGTGTCGCGTAGATCTTTGTCTTCATCTGCCTCGAGATACTGATTTAGATCGTTCTTAATCGCCGACATGAATTGGTCCCATCGAGCTTGAGAGCTATATGTACAGCGGTAGATGAGGAACCCCCATTTGGGTGGGGAATAAAGTTGCGCGCTCTCACGAACAACGACTTGGGCGGTTCTCGCGGCAGCCGCCCAGTAACCTCCATCATCGGCCATAATGCAAGTCACCTAGGCAATGTTAGTTTCGGGATTTGGCAGATTCGCTGTCAAAGATTTGTGATTTACCCTTATGGAAAAATTGCTACCTCTTTAAAAATGAGAATGTCCTGAGATCAGGATTGAGTCGTGCGTGAATAGTTCAAGCTTTGGGAGACACTGAAGATATGTATTTATGTGTGGAAAGAAATGAGATCTGATAATCGTCAGGCCGAGGGGGTGGGGCCGGTGGTGCCTGATCATTAAGGGGTCCGGGTGAATGCGAGGGTGGGCTATCTTGATCGAACTTTATATTGATATCTGCACTCCTAAGTACCAACTTACCGCCTTTGGCAGAACGCAAAGGTCGGCGGGCGGTAAGTGACAAACATTATTCCCTGACACTTATTTAACAATCCAACACAAAACAATTGCTATCAAAAAACGTTCCTGAATTTTCTCCCTTCTCTAATCGCAAAGTTCCCACCGCACTATCATAACATTCGCACTTGTATCCAGATGTTGTGTTGTATCCGCTCGTGATATTCGAGATGTGCGCATACACACCGAAGGACCGGTAATATGTCCCGACGCTGTTTTGGCAATACACCGCGCAATGTGATGCTGTTTGTTGTACAGGTTGGTTTGGCCTGGAGGGTGGATGCCGTCAGAACGCTTCTATCGTGTTTCTACTAGACATCTCGATTGATGCTGGGAAGACTTACCACATATTTACCGGGACGGTGCCCCCGACTGATACAATTCCCTTTACTCCACACTCGGCACCATCTGTTGCAGCAGTGAGGATAGCTCGACAATCTGCAACTTCCCCTATATTCGTTTCGGCTGTGATATTTACTGCCTCGGTGGCCATGGGCTCAGATGGAAAAGTGGCATTGACAAGAGTGATGTATCCGCAGAGGATGGCCACAAGAAAGGTTGAAGGGTTCGAAAGCCACATCATCCTGTTGAAAAGATGTCTTCGCGTAGAAGACTGGTCGTGCCCAAGGAAATGAGATTGTATACAGTTGACAGGAAAAGTAAGGAGACCATTGATGTTGGCGTCCCTGAGCTCGGCATTTAGTCGACAGAGGGGAACCAAGTAGATACCATACGCTCAGGAGAAGTGAGAGCTCAACCTGGACTCATTTCGGTTAAGATCTCTCTCCTACTGCTCCTCTTCCGACTCTTGTCATTAACAGACTTTATTGCCAACTTGGTGGCACTTCAGGCAATTTTCATGCGAGAGCAGATTCTTCCTCGCAAAGCAGACTTCTGCAATCAACATTGGCTACCAGAAGATCTGGTTTCTGAATCCTGATTAGGGTCCTGTCACTTGCAGCAAGTCGATCCTTTTGGACTAGGATAAAATGCTAATCTCATGCCGGGGAGGCGTGTTCAAGCTAATATCAAGAGAGCACTATCTAAAGGTACCTCCTACTGTACCTTGGTAAACGCAGCGGCGTTCAAGTTTCAATCCATTCTCTCGCATCGGCGCATGCCCTTTAAGAAAACCAAGGTTGTCATCCAGACCCTTTTCTGCAGCGGATGTGGCTTGCAAGGTAACCAGGATGATGCCCAACTAGGCAGGTAGTGAAGAAAAATTCAAAATTCCCTGCAAATCTTACAAGACCAGCTTCGTAACCATGGTATGCCCTTCCTTAAGGGGGGAGAATGCGAGGGTGTTAGGTTTTCAATGTACGGAGTACGACGCAGGTGTAATAATCACTATGCGGGTAACTTCTATGCTCTACCTCCCCTGTACTAAAGAATGCAGGTGATATGTATCCGAGAGGCACAAGACATTTGGCATGTGCTTATGTAGTACTACCAAGCTTTTCGTGGCCGACTAGCTTTTTGTAGGATATTTATTTTCCATCCGCTCCTAACACCCTATCAAATTCCCAAAAAAATTGGAACCTACAGGAAAATCTTTCCTATTGCACTTTGGAGTGTAAACACTACTGTCTGTTAGATATGAGGAAAATTTCGAGAAGAACATGTTGTCAAGGGTAGGAGGCTACTCATGCAAGTGATTAGCGCCCATCTTACCCGCCCGTTGCCGTTCCGAAAACCTTGTTCCAAAGGTTAAAATAACTTGG
Source organism: Tetracladium setigerum (assembly GCA_031472005.1). Classification (NCBI taxonomy): domain Eukaryota; kingdom Fungi; phylum Ascomycota; class Leotiomycetes; order Helotiales; genus Tetracladium; species Tetracladium setigerum. The sequence continues at coordinate 398,736 of PZJY01000008.1, read as the reverse complement.
AACTACAACCAATCAGAATTATACCTCCCTTTCGTGCTCCGACGATAAGTTCTGCATGGATTAAGCGAACCATAATAATCTAACGGCGCAGCAACACTATCCACACCACACCTTATGCCCCAGAATTGGCCGAACAGTACCATACATCCACCAACGGCACATAATAATACGACGTCGGTCGGAGATGAGCTGCTGAAGATATGGGTATATGCCTTGGATGCAAAGATTTTTCCTTGACCATGTGGTAGCGATGAGCCAGACATATCGTTGTTAGATGTTCCTCCGGTCGGTCGTACACTGTAAAAGCGTACTAAAATACAATATTACCCCTTGTTCGGGACTCGACCCTTCTTTGCAGGGTCTCGAAGGAATCAGAATGCCCTGAATGAAGAGGAGGAAATGCTCCGTAGAGAAAAAGGAGTCGCCCATGAACCATGTTTCCTCAAGTCCTCGACACACCGCTTAGCTTGAGTCCGTGTTGACTTGGAAAAAGGAACCGCCAGTGCGCGGTGAGTTGAAAAGCAAGGTGTCGAGTAGGTACTGTACGGCTCATTTAAATATGGGATAATAAATCACGTGTAATACACATTCACATATTTTTGCTTAAGAATGGATGGGGTCAATTCGGAGGACGCCTCGTTGAGAATACAGACCTCTGTCTGCTGCAGAAAACTTGTGGAACGTCGCCTTCTTATTTTGACTACTATACATGAAATTCTCCAGAGTCATCTTACACGCCATTCACAGTTTAAGCCATGGATGTCTGCATCTAGACTTTTGACCACGGCCTTTCTCTCTCCATGAATGGCCCTGCTTCCATGCCTCCCGCCCTGCACTACAGCACTTATGTTGGGGCAGTATAGGTACAAGCCCCTGGTGGGCAATAGCCTCTCAAGCCTAGAAATTTACCACAATTATTAGCTTTTCATCATACTACTCACCTCAAATGGTGATATGATATGGAATGGGAATCACTTACACGCAAAAGCGCACAAACCAGAGTATGAGGCATCAAGACCCGGAGCTGGATAACCCAGAGGAAACGTAGGTACGGGAACTGGTACCTGTGTTCCGTACGTGGTACAAGAACAGACCTCGGGGGACAGTATCCGAAGTTACAGACGTAGTTACATAATCCTTCATAGTTTCCAGGGCCAGTACCGAGGACACATACCTGGGCGGGCGCGGAAGATGTTGCTGCCGTGGAGGTTGTACTTGTTTTTGATGTGGTGAGAGGGGAGGCTGACGTGGTACTTGAAGGCCTTGCAGTAGATGTGGTGGGGAGCGCACTTGTCGTTAAAGATACTCCTGGCGTTGACGAAGGGGCACCTGTCGTTGTAGAAGTCACCACTCTGGAAGTTGAGGTCGCTGAGGTACGAGAGCTTGTTAAGGACGAAGAACCAACGGAGGCACTGTTTGATGTGCTCGAAGCTGGATCACGAGATGACCGAGATGTTGAAGACGACACGGCTGTGTCGCTAATACCAATGCACACAGCTCGAGAGGCTGTGGCTGCAAGGTTATTGAACAAAGCTGCGTCGCAAGCGGTACCCAACCATGGGTTCCAGCTCTTGAACTGAGCCTCTGTGATGTTAAATGCTGCTGGAAAGCTCTTGCATGTCAGAAGACCTTTTTCACGGCCCAGGTATCGAGTGTAGCATTTGCACGTAGAGATGGTGCCTGCAGGTACGGTAGCCATGTTGACAGCTTGACACAGAGGGTTTCCATCGGGAACTGTATCTGAAAATAGCTCGTCAGTTTTTCAGTACAAAATCCCCACGCTTCATTCAACGTACTCTTGGTGGGATGGTCAACACAATACTTGAAGCCTGGAGCAAGTTGACAGTTGCTGGTAGTTTTGTTCAAGCTTGGGTTCCAGATGAGGAAATCCTTGAGTTGAATACTCTCTATCGATGCAACGAAAGAACATTCGTTTGCCAGTGGCAGATTCAAGACATACTGTGGAGCCCAAAATCGATCTTCAACGGGTTTATTGATACGATAGTTTCGGTACCTCAGACATCCTGCAAGAGTCCCCGGAGCTGTTGGGAGCACGGCTTCTGCTGTTGGACTTGCGACTGGCCAGGCTGTGAGAGTTACGGGCTTGTGGTCATCACTAAGCTCTGGCATGATCAGTCCTTCGGGACGGCTGCGGTCTGTTAGTTGCCCGTTAGTAATATTGAGGACGACGTAGCTTACCTTAGACAGATGAATTCTCCGACTAGCTTGCTCAAATTATCACAGAGCGGTTGAATATTAGGGTTCCAGCCTAGAAAGACTTCGGGTGGATGCGTAGGTCGTTCGCTTTCATAATACTGTCGCATGTATCTCCTGATTTTACTTGGTATCGTTTACAAGAGCCGAACAAGCAGATATCTTTCCCTACGGTCGGGGTTGCGCAAGACCCAACGTTGTTTGGTCCATAGACGGCGTAAGAGCTGACGTTCCTAGCCACCGCAATGCTGCTACATGTGTCGCCTTGCTTGATCTTGTAAAGTGTGATGCAGCTTGTATCAACAATCGGGATTGGGTCCTTAGTTGTCACTGGACCACTAGCTGAAGTACTTACGGTATAAGGCAGTGGCTTGGTGATGGTGTAACCTGTCTTGGAGCAAGAACTAGTCGTCGACACAAATTGCTTCGACAGAACGTCATTGTAACCGAATGCAGAGTCGAGTTGTACTTTGGCAGCATTTAGATTACAATCTGAACAACGTCTTTCGTGCGTAGAAGGTTTACTGAGCCATTCCACCGAGATCACGTCACAATACTTCTTTGACACTCTGTCAATCCGAGTCAGCATTACGCTTCACTCTCGTGGCCAAGCGAGCTTCCCCTGGGTTCATTTTGGATTATTTACTTACGGATCAACGAGGCATATCAGTTTGTAAACGTATGCCACATAATCCGCCCAATAGGTTGCTGAAATTATAGTCAATTAGATTCTTGTTGGCTTGCTGAGTAAATATTGAATGCTGATAGCTCACCTGGAAACTCGTTTCCTAACACCACCATAATGTCATTTGAGTTACAGTTCTGCGCAATTGTTGCCCTGACGCTTTGAAGCGATGTGAGACAAGATGCCGTACAGACACCGGTAAGTTGTGCAGCCTTGAGTCGAGGTATTGATGGGATTCTGCGAAGTAGTATCAGCATCACCCGCAACACATTTGAGATACTCAGGAATTACTGTTCAGCGGCCACGGCGAGCAATGAGGAACAAGAAACAGTCGTTTTGAGAGCTGCAATACATGGCGCCGTCATTCCTGGGTAACTCAGAGGAATAGGATAATCAGTGAATTGCTGTGAGTATACGGGCACAGCAACCCAAGAAAGTAGAAGCCACCACGACTGAAGTATTGTTAAGACTCGCATGGCAGCGAATTGACCAAAACACCCACAAGATTGCGGAATTTTTTTTTGAAGCAGACTGCGAGGATAGATAGAGTCGATTTTCCGAAGCTGGTTATGAGACGACGATTTGGAGTACTGAAGTCTGTAATCGATGGAAAATTGCTGAAGAAAGTGTGCAAGGCACACGCACAAATTGATTATTTTCAATCGAGCGAGAACCTACTATTTCCTCCACGCATGTGCATAGAGATGTTGGTAATTATCTTGGATAATTCTACATCCGAAATGACCATGCGAAAATTCGATTTAGTAGATGGTGTCGTGCAGGGCAATCTGTTGATTCCATGGTTGATATGACAGTCCGGCGGGGAATTTTAATCCGGGCCGAGATATGCAAAAAGGCGACATCCTGGTTATGTTGGATTGTCAATAAGCTTGAGTCCCCATGTACGAAAAGTTTAATTAAGGCTCGGTAAAGCAGGTACCTGTATGCAGGGGAGAAGAGTCTCGATCCAAAAGTTGCTACAGCGGATCTTCATCCAGCAAGCAACATGTCATGCACTTCAAATCTCAATATGCAGAGGCAAGGGGTTCTTCGTTCTGTCCTCTCTTGATGAATACGACTCTGTGAGGAGATTGTGGTTTTGATAAAGTTACAGATGTGCAGCGGTCAAAGATTGTACCAGGTTGGGAGACCCACTAATTACGGAAAGTAAACAATCAGGGTATATTTACCTACTTCACCCCTCAGTAACTCTGCCTGTGTACTGTTGACTTACCAGGGTGTATAGCACTAGCATGGTATATCTTTTACCATTATGTTTTGGTGTTCAATTTCTTTTTTTGGGGGAGGGGGCAAACATATGCAGCCATCGAAGTTGCCAAGGTCCGCATTTATCTACAATGCCACAATATGGTGATAGAGAACCCTCTATTATCCATCTTGCAAGAAGATCAACCCCATGGAAGAACATTGTCTGGCTGGATCATTTGAAATTCAAAATGCGTCCACTGCTGCATGGTGGCCAGGGAGGTTTCGGAAGCGGAAGAAACACTCGCCAGCTCAGTTCTTATATCAGCATTGCTCCTTGAAAATTGGGTGACTATATCAAACCATTATCCTCTTGCCCGGATAACTGCCTCATGATCGGTTGCGCTCATCTGTGCAAATCGCAGTGTCTCGTCTTCAAAATCACACAATATGCTCGTATCATGGCTGGTTGTCTTGGCTTTCGCCATCTGCCAGGCACAAGCAAGTGTGGTAAAGGCAGTGTTTGCTCACTTCATGGTACTTATAGACTCTTTGCGTGTAAGACGATTATTTCTGATTCTTTTTTAGCTCAGCAACACAGCAGAATACGTTCCAGCGGATTGGGATAACGATATAATGCTAGCTCAACAAGCGAAAATTGACGGCTTCGTTCTGAATATGGGCAGAAATGAGACCACAAATGGGCAACAATTGGTTGAAGCTTTTGCTGCTGCCGCTAGACGAGTAGGTCAAGTCTTCCACCTTCAATTTATTGGAGTATATAATTTGTCACAGTGATCTGGTTGTCCAATATCACATCGGAAAATTCAGTAATGTATAATTTACAATGAACTAACCCATTCTTCAGGACAACACTTTCAAATTATTATTCAGTTTTGACTATGCTGGTAATGGTCTCTGGAAGAAAGAGGACGTGATTGCACTCCTCAACTTACATACCCCTCACCCTGCTTACTACCGTCGTGGGACACAACCGCTGGTTTCGACTTTTGAGGGTCCTAAAGCAAGCGCCGGTAAGACAACTTTCCTTCCTTTCCAATAGCTGTCTCACCAAATGCTTGCAATTTAACATACACAATTCACGGTAATTAAGATTGTTACTAATTTTCAAAATCCAGATTGGCCGGAAATCAAAACAGCAACAAAGTGCTTCTTCATGCCGTCGTGGTCCAGTTTAGGAGCAGCACCTGCATGGGACCTTGGAGTAAGCGATGGCTTGTTCAGTTGGTAAGGTAGAACTCACACGAATCGAGTACATTACTGATTGAAGAATCAGGGCAGCTTGGCCAGCAGGGCCTAACAAAATGGATACGTTTACAGATGCATCATATCTCGATACTCTTAACGGCAAACCATACATGATGGGAGTCTCGCCGTGGTTCTACACCAACATGCCAGGTTTCCGCAAGAATTGGCTGTGGAAAAGCGACTCGTTGGTACATTACCCATTCTCTTCACTTTGTTTAGCGAGGGATGCTGCCTACTCAGTTACTTCCCTGTGAAAGAATTTCTACTGATCACGATTCAATAACAGTGGTTCGACCGCTGGGTCAACGTCTTATATCTAAAGCCAGAATATGTTCAGATAATCACCTGGAATGACTTTGGAGAATCTCACTATATCGGACCTCTGAGGGACAAAAGTTATGAAGCCTTCGGAGAGACACGAGGCAAATCTCCTTTCAACTATGTTATTGGGAAGAATCATGACGGTTGGCGCACGTTCTTGCCATTCCTGATCGACATGGCGAAGACCAATACTACAAGCTTCAACACTGAAAATATAGTAGCATGGTACCGTCCGCGTATGTCTTAATTTCCTAATCAATGACCCAGTCTCCTCATGCAGATAATCAACTTGGAACTTTATGAGGTACAAGACTAATGGAGATCTAGATCCCCGAGCTGCATGCGGTACAGGAGGAACCACAGGAAACACCGCTAGTCAGCTGCAACCTCTTTTTTCTCCAGGAGAGCTGGCTGAAGATGAGCTATTCTTTGCTGCATTGCTCGGATCACCAGCGACAGTCACAGTCACCATCGGTGGGGTAGCCTCTGCCGCCGCTTGGACTCACGTACCCAGCAATGGCATTGGTCTTTACCGTGGCAGTGTCCCATTCAACGGTCGTACTGGGGCTGTAAGTATAGTTGTCACACGTACTGCTTCAGGAAGGCAGGTTCTGTCCGCCACAGGTCCTGCTATCACAACGACTTGCACCAACAATATGCAAAATTGGAACCCTTACGTGATTAGTGGAACTGGTCTTGTTGGTGGAACCACTTCGCCGTTAGCGCTTTCGACAACTGGATGTACATCCGGATTTGGGGCTCCTAAATACCGAAATCTGTGCGCATTTGCTTGCAAGTATGATTATTGTCCAAAGGGATCCTGCACATGTACATCTATGGTAAGTGTGTCTACTCTCAATATTTTTCATTATTTGGAGCTTCTGCTAAGAATTATTCTGAAGGGTACACCTTTAACACGACCTGTACCGAAGGCAATCAAAGGCTGTCCAGCACCAGGAGTTGATGCAACATTTCTCGGACTTTGCTCTTTCAACTGTGAATATGGAGAATGCCCGGATGTTTGCAAGACGTACCCTTTAACCCATACATGTGTAGCACCGTAAGTCATTGAATTTTGACCTCGCAAGGAATAAAATACTGAACTTATGCAGCAATCCAGTCGCGCCGCCCATTCCAGCTTGTGTAGCTGGTATGGCTGATGGCAAATATGCTGAACTCTGCTCGTTTTCGTGCAGATACGGATTTTGCCCTCCAGAGTACGTGACCCCAAAACCCTTTCAACCTAATGCAGTGAACATTTTATCCACATCTGGTGGATTTAGATTTATCGCTTGTCCAGAAATGACGGAGATTTAACTGATTATCGATCAGAATATGTACTTGCACTCTTGCGGGAACTTACTCTCCACCACCAGCTGTTTCGTCAACGATGGTTGGAAGTCCAATCAAGGATGAAGATTATGGTCTTTGCAAGTGGAATTGTGAGCGGGGGAAATGTCCAACAGAGCTCTGCACTTGCACAGGAAGTTCTTGTGCCGGAGGAAGCACCCCTCCCCCAGCAGGATTAGTCTTATATGAGAAAACAAATGCCATAGTCACAAGGCAAGTGGCAGGTGAGAATGGGGCCATCTGCAAGGCTCAAACAGGTAATTGTGTCTCAGCAGATGCTAGATGGGCTGGCAAAGAATGCTCCAACGGAGACTACTTGCTTGGTTTCGTCAATGACGATTGTGCAGCTCTACTCGCGACACCTATTTGCTGTGGCACTGGCAATACCTTAACGCGGGAGACTTGCAGGTGGCGAGACGGAAGGGATGACTATGACTTGCCAGATAAAGCTTCTATGCTCGGAGAGACTGAATGCAATGGTCAATGTTTCCCAGGAGAAGTAGCAGTGCTTACTTCTAATTCTGGCCCTCCTGGCTCACAAAAATGCTTGAGGGGAGAGAGGGTTTTCTGCTGCGATGCACCGAATATGAACACTGTCGTCGACGGTTGTCAGACATCTTGGTAATATCACCAGCTTCTAAGATCTCTAATAAACCTTGCTAATCTGTGCTATTACAGCGAACAACGAACCTGTGGTGATGGAATGAAGCCCATCGAAACTACGGAAACGCATTGCCCGAGCGACTTGTCCGGTCCACCAAGAAAAGTTGATATGTGCTGTCCTGTCACAACAGCAATCACTGAATGTCAATGGAGAGGAACGGCTCCAGATTGTCGGGACGCAGTCTGCAAACCAGATGAGTTTACCATGACAAGGTCACCAAGTGGACCAGCAGGATCTAGGGCTGCTGGCCAAACCTGTAAACGTAAGCTCTCCTTGAAAGATAATCCACAAGTGAGATAAGTACTAAGACTCTTGAACAGTTGGCTTTGCAAAGTCTCTATGTTGTAAACTGAAAGCTGCAGTTCCACCTAGGTCTGATCTGTCCGATACATGTTCTGGCGATTATTCTTGCGAGGAAGGTGAGTATTTGGACGATGGATATTGCTACAACGAAGACATAGAGATAGAATATGAGGAAACAGGCTTTAGTAGAAGGGAACATCACCACCAACATCCCCGCAATCTGTTTGCCAGGGGCGTTGTGTCTACCTCAACCAAGAAACTTGCTGGGCGGGGCTCTGTTCAAGGCATGCGAGGACGACCCTTCTATAATAGTGGATCATCTGCTGCCCTAGTTGGTAGCAAGATAAAGAAACTACCTGTGTTCCAAAAAGCAGCACGATGTGGTTCCAACACGGGTCTGTTTAAGTCGGTATTGACAACTGCAACGGTAGTGGCTGGGCTTGCACTACATTCTGAACATAATCTCGACGTAAGTGCATATTTATTTCCCAGTCAAGAAGCTATACATAGATCCAAAAAACTAATTGGTCGTTGCGTGATAGACTGTATCCGTTATGGACTTTGCCGTTGCAACTACCGAGCCTGGCTCAATTGGTATACAAGGATTCGAAATTTCATCCACGTGGTGGAATGACGCATTTCAGACGGCTGTCATTCCCAGAACTATGGCGCTGGTCACTGCCACGAGTCCGTACCTAGCGAGTCCCATGCTTCGCATATTCGAGGTACTTGGGTCCACTACCAACAACGCGATTATGCCTTTGTTGGCTGGCGGTCCAAATTCGGTGAAAGGAGCACTCGTCTCTTCTAAAACTCCCATAGGTTTACCGAGGTTCACAGAACTGGTTCAGCAGGGCATAAGAGCAAACGCCGGTGTCAACGGTCAATGGATGACATGGATCGTAAATGTACGTACACTATTCGCTTGGAGTGAGTTGAAAAGACTAACATCAATGTCTCGTAGGGCTTCTTCGTTTTCAACTACCTGCATGACAACGATATGGCAACCGCTTTAACCGGTATCATTGCCGCTGCTGGTGCCGAATGGGATCTCATTGACGTCGCCATCAATGTCCCCCAGATGGGCGGCAGACTTGGGCTTGAGGCGTGGTGGACCGACTTTATACCGTGGTATCTTATGCGCTCAGCCAGACACTCGCAGACTTGGATGACCTCGCTTTTGGATGTTGCCGAGGCCCAGTACCGCAAATCGGCCTCCAAAGACATTGTCGCCGTGTTGACTGAGATTGCTATCTTGAGAGCACAAGTGGGGTTGATGTACTGGCCTGGTTATAAGCCTACCTAATCGCATCACGTTATCTCGATGTTTGTGCTTAATTGTAAAAACCATTCATGTTTGGAGTGGACTGTATAGATAGGGTTTAGTTTAGATATAGAACTGGAACTAATGAGTGTCTACGTACTCAATTCTACCTACGCAATATCGTTAAAGTATGCCGAAGTTATCGGAGGTAGAAACTTGGTTAGTTAACTCGAGCATTTGCAGACCCTTTTTAAATGTGAAACTAGACATATCGCCCTGAGATCATGTGGGGTTTGGTATAGTAAGTCCAGATGAATGATTAAATAAATTGAAAGGATATTGATGGAAACAAATGAGAATTTGATAGTTCTGGCCAAGTTAGTCGATCAAACAAAATTCTTACAAAAGGCCACTTCCAGTCTTTCCACTTCTTAGTCTACTTTCCAACATTTTTTTTAAAATTAATCCCAAAAAGCCAATCCATTTCTCCCTTGGCACCATCTTCTCGCTGCTTCCATACAGTAGCTTTTTGGCACACTTGCTTGGTCAAATGGCCGGAGCGGAAGATTTATTTCCCCGTAGATCACTAGTACTGTATGTCGTAGAGCAGGCTCCAAATGACCACAAACACTAAACCAGAGCACCCGCTTCCTCTCCCAATTACTAACACTCCTGCCAAGAGGCATGTTACTATCCTCTTTGTATAGTACAAAGCTAGCTTAATACAGGTTTCCAGATTGGTGTGTTAGGCCGTTTTCTTTTATGCCTAAACACCACCTCGCCTGATTCCCAAGACGCAAGAAACTGAACATAGATATATAAGTTGTTATTACTCTAAGTCATTATCATCGAGAATTCCCATAATTTCTACATCTATTATTTCTAGCTCTTCCTTTACTGGTCTACTCTTATTACATTGTGGTTGTGAACTTGTTGTGCGATGTATCTACTCGACCTTTGGTGTTCTAGTGCTTGCCATTGAAGCTTTCCAATATAGTATTGTTCTAGACTTATGCTAGGTGACTCTCTAGCCTCAACACCCAATAGGAAACTGTATACCACTCGCACTTACAACCTGAGAAGCCCGCATATTCGGTTGAATAACATTATCATTGTCGAGAGTTGGTAGTGTAGAATTAAACGAGGGTAGAGAGCTGGAATCTCAGCACGTTTGGTGGCGTTTAGGACAATCGTACTCATTATCACAATCATCCAGATTATATGATTATTTCCGTCTCCTATCCGCTTTCCCATCCGCTTTTCCGCTTTTAGTAACCCCGGAGCGAATCATTTCCAATACCAACAGCCTGTACCCCGCGCATGGCGGGGTGAAATGGGTCGACCAAGCAAAGTGGGGTGTCAACAACAGCAGGAAAGCTCCGGTTAAATTAACGTCTTCTTTCCACCAACCGGTACCTACTTTTTAAGGGTTTGCTATTATGTATTTATAAATATATATATACCTCCTTCTCGTCGCTCTTTTTCTTTTTCTTTTTCTCTTTCATCGCTCCTTGTATGTATGTACTTTTATGCTCTTCTCTTTAATTCACAATCTACTCAGTGCTGAAACTGTCGAATCAAACAACCAGCAACCATGACGAAAGAATTCAACGTCCTCGGCTACAGCGACACTCATCCATTCTCTCAAGTCCAAATCACCGGACGAGAATCTGTCCAAGAGCTCTTGAAAACCCTCCTCGATCCACTAATCCCTCATTTCTCGCCACTGTCATCCAGAATCAAGATACCTGGCGCCACGGCTGTTCGATTCGATGTCACAGCCTCCGAGATAGAGGGATATGCGAGACCGCTGTGGGGATTGGCTTCACTGTTGGCGGGAGGAGGGGAATATGAGGGGACGGAGAAGTGGATTGAGGGATTGAAAGCTGGGACGGATCCAGAAAGTGAGGAGTTTTGGGGGTTGAGTGTTGATAGTGATCAGAGGATGGTGGAAATGTGTTGTTTGGGGTATACTTTGGTAAGATGATTCTTTTTTTACTTTGCGTAGTGTGAAGAAGTGCAAGACGGAGGAGAAACGACGGAGGTCACGAAAATGCTAAGACTGACTGTGTGTATAGGCAATGGTTCCCGATTTTTGGAATAAATTGAATGACAGAGAAAAGGTCAACACAGAGAATTATCTCGGTGGAATCAATGACAAGTGAGCCAGATATTCACCCTCTTGACCCACCAGAAACATTATCATTGCTAATTCCAAGCACAAGAGTAATGCCCAACACAAACTGGCTCTGGTTCCGCGTCTTCGCCAACCTCGGCCTCCGCGCAAACAACAGCTCCAAAGCCTCCCCCTCGAAACTAATCGCCGACATCAAACACCTCGAATCCTTCTACCGCGGCGGCGGTTGGTCCAACGACGGCCCATCCCACATCCATCAAATGGACTACTACTCCGGCTCCTTCGCCATCCAAGTTCTTCAACTCCTCTACTCCGTTCTATGCGCCGACACCGATCCTGAAAATGCCGCCGAGTTTCGCAAGAGAGGCACGTTGTTCGCAGCAGATTTTATACATTATTTTGATCCGGAGGGGAGGGCGATTCCGTTTGGGAGGAGTGTGGGTTATAGGTTTGCGATGGTGGCTTTTTGGAGTGCCGCGGTTTATGCGGATATTGAGTTGCCTGAGGGTGTGTCGTGGGGGATGGTGAAGGGGATTGTGTTGAGGAATTTGAGATGGTGGCAGACGCAGCCAGATATCTTTGGAGCGGCGGGAACGTTGACGCTTGGTTTGTTTACATTCATTCTTTGTTACCGAGGAGGTAAGAAAATGCTGATAGTGTGCTACAGGATACTCGTACCCGCAGATGTATCTCTGTGAGAACTACAATAGTCCTGTAGGTTATTGTTATTTTTGTTTTCGAAGCGGTGGAATGATACTAATCATATCAATAGGGCTCACCATACTGGTCATGCATAGCCTTCATCATGCTCGCCGCCCCTCCACCCACCCCTTCTGGACCTCCCCCGAACTCCCTTTGCCCCTCCAAACCCTCCCCAAAATCCACCTCCTCCCACAACCAAAACACATCATCACCCACCACGGCTCGCACCACCTCCTCCTCTCCTCCGGTCAAGCCTGCGGCTACGCCATGAAAGGCACCCACGCCAAATACGGCAAATTTGCCTACTCCTCTGCATTCGCCTACTCCGTTCCCACAGGCGGTTACACACTCGAGCAGTTCGCCTTAGATTCCACCCTCGGCCTATCCGACGACGATGCCGAAACGTGGAAGACACGTCGTACGTGCGAGAGTGCTGGGATTGAGGATATGGGAGAGGAGAAAGAAGCTGTGTTGAAGAGTGTTTGGAAACCATATAGAGACGTTACGATCCAGACATTCCTCGTGCCTTCGAGAGAGGAGAGTCCAAATTGGCATATTCGTGCTCATCGTATTGAGAGTGGTCGTGACTTACTCCTCGCTGAAGGGAGTTTTGCCATTTCGAATGTTAGAAAGGGCGATAAGCGCGCGTTGGGTGTGTTTGACAAGGATAAACATGAAGGGACGTTCCCGCGTATCCTGGGGAATTACGATCTCAGTGCTGAAGGGTCAAGGAGTTTAAGAGCTGAGGGGACGTTTGCGGTTAGTAAGGGTGCGGTGGGGATTGTGGATTTACTTGCTCTGGTAAATGCTGGTGCGAAGGATGGTGTAAAAGATGATGAGGACGAGTATGCGATGATTGTGAATGCGGATCCCAATACAAATTTGGTGGAGAGTAAGACGGTGATTCCGACTTTGATGGGGAAGTTGGGTGCAGGGGAGAAGAGGTGGTTTGTTAGTGGTGTTTTTGGGAGACCGGAGGTAGTGGATGTGAAACCAGAGTCGTTTTTGGATGGGTGGGAGGAGAAACCAAAGATTCCGGGTTGGTTGGAGGAGTTGATTAAGGAGTAGGGTGAAAGACTGGATGAGTAAAGATTGAAAGTAACTTGATTTGTTTCTATCTCTTTATCAGGATGGTGGCAAGAATAATTTTACAGATTTAACTCGTTAAATTTAAGCACAAGATGAGAAAACATTGAAAGTAGTTTGTTTTGTTTCTATCTATTTATTTGAATAGTGGCCAGTAGGGCTTTATGGATTTAATTCAGAGGAGAGGTATATCTGCCGATTGGTAATGTTGTGACTGACTCGGACTGTGTTATGACCCCGACAAAGTCAAGACCGCAGAGTCAAAAGCGCCCAACTTCATCTCCCTATACCAAAACAATTCAACGCACCAACGATCCCCTAGCAACAAAACACAAACAGAACAAAAGATTATATATCTTCAGCAAAACGCATTAATGAAAGTAAGCAGGCTTATTATCTCGTACAGCCAAAGGTCATTTGCCCCTCCAACTCCGACCACGGGGTTCACTCACTCGCTTAACCCTAGTCGGCATTCCCATCCGAGACGAAAGAGCAAGGATGGACAAGGATGACCAATTTTTAACTCCGGCCTCGTTCAAGATTAAGGCTCTCGACCTTCCTCTTCTAAATATCTTTTCAATCCTCTTTTTCTTCTCCTTCAAAAATCCCTTCTTCATCCTTCTTCATCTCTTCTCCCTTTCCAAACTTCACATTATACCCATCCATTCTTCCCTATCAAATTTGTGACAGAAACAGAAGAACAGAGAAAGAAAAGATGACATCAAAACCCCAAAGACAACAGCAGTCAGATGAGCGCTCGCCGCTCCTTCAGCCCACCCCACCTTCCAGTTCCAATCACAATAATGAAACTCCTTCTGCTTCTTCGAGCACAACCATAGAGTTCGGAGAAAAGACTTCATGGCAGAGATGGGTAGATGTTTTGACGCCGAGTGCGAGGAACATGGGGATGATCCTTATTTTGTCGGCTGAGGTCGTTGGTGCGAGTATGGATGCTACGGCGAGGTTTTTGCAGCAGAGTAATGGGAAAAATGGGAGAGGGATTGGGGTTTTTCAGGTGAGTTCTTTTTTTTCTTTTCTTAAGATTTATTTTGTGTTTTTTGTTTGGTTTTTGGTTTTTGATTTTTGATTTTTGCTGTTTTGGGGGTTCGAAGATTTTGAGACGGTAATGAGAACTGGGAGTTGATAATTTGATGGAAATTGGGAGCACAACTTTCGGAAATGGGGAGGAGGGAAGTTTGGCTTTATTGGTTTTACGAGTGGACAAATGACTGGTTTTGCTACTTGAATTCCATCTGGCTTTTCTGTTGGGTTCACCGCTATCCAATGAATTCAAATATTGTTCTCGACGAGGGCGTTGAGAATTGGATGAAAAGTGGTGGCAAACACAATTATCAAACCTTTCATTTCTACTGCACTCAATTTTTCTTTCACGATATAATTTCAGGATCAACTCAGAACAAACAGCTAACTGAATTCACAGGTTATCTTTGCGAGAATGAGTACGACTTGGATCCTGAGCACTCTTTACCTCTGGTGGAACCAAATCCCCGGTTTCCCCTTCGGGAACCCCAAAGTTCGAGGTCTCCTCTTCCTACGAGCATCATTTGGTACTTCCGGCCTATTCTGCCTTTACTGTAAGTCTCTCTCTCTTTCCCCAAACAAAATCCACTCCAAATCCAAATCCAAGTCCAAATAAACTCGCTCACACATCCCCAGATTCGGTCCACTACCTCCCCCTCAGCGAAGCAACCATCATCCGCTTCCTCGTACCCCTCGTCACCACCATCCTCTGCTCCATTCTCCTCTCCCAAGCCTTCACCCGCCGCGATGTCATCGCCGGCATCCTCGCCCTAGTAGGCGTAATTGTAATGGCGCACCCAGCCAGCATCTTCGGTGATTCCCAAGACGAAGTCATCAAACCCACCACCGCCACCATTACCGCCATCCCAGTCGACCCCGTAACACCCAAAACCCACCTCATCGCCCTCCTCGTCTCCCTCCTCGGTGTCTTCTTCGCCGCTGGCGCCTATACCACTATTCGACTCATCGGCTCACAGGCACACGCTTTGATATCCGTATCATACTTTTCCGCGCTCGCGACAACAGTCACGCTCATTGCTCTCCTTCTACAGCCCACGGATTCAATTGCTTTCATCATGCCCGCGGACTTTCAAGAGTGGTTTTTGCTGATTCAGATTGGTGTGTCGGGCTTTGTGCTGCAGTTTTTGTTGACGGCGGGCTTGCAGATGGATAAGAGTAGCCGTGCGACTAGTATGCTGTACATGCAGGTTTTGTTCTCGGGCATTTTGGATTGGTGCGTTTGGGGCGTTTTGCCGGGACGTGGAGTATGGTGGGCGGAGGGGTGGTGATTGGAAGTACACTTTGGTTGGCGTTGGGAAAGACTCCGGAGAGTAAGAAGGAAGGGAAGGTTGAGGATGAGGAGAGTGGATTGTTGGGTGCAGAGGGCGATGCGGGTGAGGGAGAATCGGTGAGGATGGTTTGAGTAGGAGGGCGAGTGTGAGTGCTTGATTTGGGTAAGATCTTAGAATGCCGAAGAGAGTTTTCATTGCTTGAGGAATTCCAATACCCGATAATTAGCGCATCTTTAAGAAGAAAATTAGAGGCCAAAACTTCTTGATTGGTAATCCAAAATTTGAATTAAGAAAACCCCTTTGACAAATGTACGAAGCGATGGGTCATCTCATAGTTCAAAGCTCGAAGAGGGTGATATTTAGGAAGGTTCATGGTCATTTACACATTCAAGAGTCAAGAAAAAAATGATAATCTTGAGAAGTATGTCAAATCACAGTTCACTTCTTGATCCGTCATCAACAGTGGTGAAAACAAGCGAGCACATACTTTGCAAGTCATTCTGAAATGTTATGATCTCATCTCAGTTGATATCTTCCCATTCCCAATTCAACACTAACGACGGGCTTGCTTTCTTGGCTTGATGGGAATTTCAGTTGTCCCATTCGTCAAATACTGATTCCTCCCCTTTGAGAAGGATGTCATTGCCCTAGATCACTGGTAATAATCAAGGCTAAATAAATAGCTCTTTAAAGCACTCTATTCATTCTATCTCTTCTGTCACAGCCTCACTAATCATATCCGTAGTGGAAATCCGATCCTTATGAATCAAAGTCCATGTTATCATTCACCTTTTCCCGTTAGCAACCAACATGGCATTACCACTGTCGACCGTATCACCCCTCTCAGCGTACGCACCGGGCTTAAAGTTCGATCTGAGCGCCTACGGACTTAAGAAGGATGTCAAGGAAACCAATAATAATACCTCGCACTAACGCATCTGACGAAGGTGTCTTCAAATGGAGAGACTTATAGTGAGATGAACAAAACTCTGTATGGCTAAGAACAATGGCAACAAAATCGCTTGGAAGTTGGAATCCTTGTTGGATTGAATCAGCAGCGATATGGAATGGAAAAGATCTTGGGCGGTGATATTTAACCACTGCAGAAACGTCAAGTCCAGCTTTTCTTATCAGTAACATTTTTGCTTTGGCAGATTTGTGACTGTAAACTACTCTTTGATAGAATCGAATAGGAATTGATTTGTGAGTGGCCGGTCGTCGCATCGAGCTGAGTGAGTGGTGCGTTTGTAAGGAATTGAGTTGTGATTGTGACATTTTCTTCTCGAGGTGATAACAGGTCCCGGCCCAATAGTTGACGATACGAAATGCACTGATTGTTCGCTTGCAAGACATCAGAGAATGTTCGAAAACTACAGAAGAAATCCGCTTACTTTGTACATCTACATCACAGGTCTTAGCGTGGACAAGAGTTGCTCCCCACAAAATCCAGAAATAGCAGATCACAACCCCTGCCATTTGGAAGCCAATCAGGGCACCCTCGGAACGAGGTGGATCTATTTCAGGGGTTTTGGTGGAGCGGAATTGGAAGCGATGTTGACTTCAAAAAGGGACTGTCATCCCAAAAATCGAAATAGAGAACTCTTGAGAATTCTTACAGCCAATATCAGCTTCCCAGGAACGAGGTCTGCATTCCCAAGTCTTTTCCTCGTCCTCCCCATTACTAAGCCACTATCAGCGAGCTGCTGCGAGTAAAACGGGGTGGTGAAACTCGACTGCGAATCACACACGAGTGCAGGATTACCGAATATGCGCCGTGTCCATAATAAAACGAGACGGGGATGTAATGATTGTAAGAGGCGCCGTGTAAAAGTAAGTTGTACTTGAGCTCTCTGTAGTCACGTGATCGACATTTATTGATAGTTCCTGCCTGGCAGTGTGACGAGCAGAAGCCCGCATGCAAGAACTGCATTCGGAATAAATTAGACTGCAGTTTCGAATTCCTTGTCCCGCAGATTCACCGCGTCGCGAGCAAGCCATGTTCCATCCAGCCAAAGGTCGAGCTGTCACTTAGACCACCAACACCACTTGATCAGAGAAGCCTCGAACTACTTCATCACTACACCACGGATACCTGCTCCACCCTGACAGCTCCAAAGGCCATCGAAGTCTGGAGTAAAGACATTCCAAATATGGCACTGGCGTATCCTTTTCTTATGCAGGGGATTCTGGCGCTTTCGGCCCTTCACCTTGCAAGCTATCAGCCGCATCGGGCGACAGAGCTTAGCGCGCTAGCTCTCGCCTCTGAACAAACGGCACTCCCATCATACCGCCAACTCGTAGCAAAGTTTGATCCCAATAATGACAACATACATGCTATATTTGCATTTTCCACTTTCGTGGTGCCGTATATGCTTGCAGTCGCGGGAAGTTTCGAAGGCGGGATTGGGAAAATCCCACGGATCGGAGAGCCGCACTGGTTTCATGCCATTAGAGGATGGGCGGCTCTGTTAAAAGACAATTGGCAGGTGATATATGATGGCCCTTTCCGCCGTGTCATGGGCCAAACGCCAGAAAAGATCGAGCACGCCTTCAACCCTGAGGACGCACATCTTGCTCGACTACATGCGATGTTAGTTCCAACTGCAACTTCCACAGAAAAAGATGTCGAGGATCTGAAAGTGTGTGGTGCGGCACTAGATGAATGGAGGCGGGTTTCTGCCCTTCCGTTCGCATCATCAAAGACTGTGACCCTGGGAGTTTCTCTCTTCGTATGGCCAGGGACCGTTTCGGAGGAGTTCATTCTACTGATCCACGAGAAGCGACCGGAAGCTTTGGTAATACTGGCGCATTACTGTGTATTGTTAAAAAGACTAGGAGGGCTTTGGTTCCTGAAGGGTGCTGGTGACAGGATGATGAACGCCATCATCCAGGAGGTGGGTGAAGAGTGGAATGTCTGGATGAAATGGGCCACAGATCAATCATCCATTCCACTGGACAATCCCTTGTACCAACCGGAAGATGTCGATTCTCCACCACCCGTGAGTTACGAGAGTCCGTATTTCTCTGGCGAGTTTGTAGACAAACTATAACACATCTCAACAGATCAGCCAGGAACCCCAGTGAAGAAAAGCTGCGCACAAGAAATCACGCAGGATGTGGAAGATGGAAGACAAACCTTACTTTTTGTAGAGTTATAACGAAATGGAGGTACACATAACCAGCGACGCGAAGAAGATATATAGACTTGAATTCCCCGACGGGGCATAACAACTTGTTGCGGCCGTAGAAGATTTCAATGGCGGAAAAGATTGGGAAAAAAAACTTAAACAAATACCGTGGAATAGACTGGAGATTAAACTGTATGAGTGAAGAATTAGGGCAGATAGACGAGTGGAATAGAGATGGTTGAGACTCAATCCAGAGATGAGATGAGAATGCGCGAAGTTGAATGAAGACATCCAAGTCATGTGATGTATGCATCATGACTAAGACGGAGACGCGACAAGGCAAGCTGCCTGAAGCTTCCATCATCAAACACCAGTACGACACCCTCCCAAGCCCATCCTCGTCACAATCCATCTCCAACTCCCTCTCAACTCCTCAAATCCTCATCGCAATATCAAATCACTCAAGATGGACACTCTCGTCGCCCAGTACTCGAAGCCTATGTTCGAGAAGGAGTATAACCAGGAAGACCAGATGGAGCTATATGAACAGAACATCCCCAGCCTGTCCCTTCGATTCGCCATGCCTCCGGTTGCTCACGTATGTTCCAATCTGTTCTTTGCAGTCTCTGGGAGCTTCATGAGCTCCAAATGTTTGCGAAGAGTACCTGCTAACTTTTTGTTCACTTTCCAGCCCTCCGCCTGGCTGCGCGCTGCCACAGACGACCACGCCAACCCAAACTGCCCCATCAAGATCGCACACGGTACCACCACATTAGCATTCAGGTTCCAGGGCGGTATCATTGTTGCCACAGATTCGAGAGCGACGGCAGGCAACTGGATTGCGAGTCAAACAGTTAAGAAGGTCATCGAGATCAATGGATCGTTATTGGGCACAATGGCTGGTGGTGCTGCTGTGAGTACCAATCCCATTCCATCTTTGTATCATCAGGCTGGCATGTATAGAGGGAAAAGAACGATTGCTAATTCATTTCCAGGACTGTCAATACTGGCTCGCATACCTTGGCATGCAATGCAGACTCCATGAACTCCGTCACAAGCGTCGAATCTCGGTCGCAGCCGCTTCCAAGATCCTCGCAAATCTCGTCTACTCTTACAAGGGAATGGGTCTATCCATGGGTACCATGTGCGCCGGTGTTACTCCTTCCGAAGGCCCTGCTCTATACTACATCGATTCGGACGGAACCCGCATGGCTGGTAACCTCTTCTGTGTTGGATCTGGTCAGACATTCGCCTATGGTGTGCTGGATGCGGAATACCATTACGATCTATCCGAGACAGAGGCGCTGGAGTTGGGACGTCGAAGCATTCTGGCCGCCACCCACAGAGATGCGTACTCTGGTGGCTTCATCAACCTGTACCATGTTAAGGAGGAAGGATGGGTGAAGCATGGATTCAGTGATACGAACCCTATTTTCTGGAAGACAAAGCTTGAGAAGGGAGAGTTCTCAAATGTGACGAGTGAGCTGGTGTAAGATATGACGGGATACTTGGCCTTTTTTTCTTTACCTGTCTCAACAATACGCATGGGTTGCGAACTGGATGGGCTTTGACCGTGTACACTATTACTTCACTTCAAGAGTGGTATTAGATATGAAGACTTGGAAGACAGAACTGGGCTTTTTGAGTTTTTGTGATTTTTGTTCCACTAAATACAAATATGGTGACACAATTTCGGAAGGTAGACAAGAGTACGGAGTAGCTACACCCCGTTTGCCAACATCTTTTTTCGTCATGGGCACCCTCTCTCGCAATAAAACTAACCTTGCTTCAAGTTCCTATTCGATCCATCAACGTCAAATCAGTCTTCTCTCTGCAAATTCTCCGTGGAGTTCATCATCGCCTGAATGATCGAATCCATGATGGGAATCATTTGGTCCAATGCCATTTGTATGGTAAGAATATGCGGGCTGATATCGAGAATCTGCCCGACCACACTGTTCTGAGGCAACTGTATGCCTCTCGCCTGGTCCGCCGCGACGGTCAAGCTCGGCACTACTCCCAGGATGAGCTTTCTGAAAGAATTCAAGTTAGACAGTCTATCGCTGATGGCATCACGTTCTCGCTTCCACTCTCTCACCACTCGCTCATTTTCCCTCTCCGCCTGGCTCCACTCCAGTTCAATGCGCGCGATGGTGACTTGGTCATCACTCTGAAGTCTAACCGACTCAGCATGGTTTTGACAAGCTTCCCTGTAGCTGGTCGAAAGGAGTTCTTGCAATCTCCTAACTCTTTCATCATAGGCAGTCCGATCGCGTGTTCTGCCTTCAGCCTCCGCTAGCAGCGTCTTCTTTGTTTTCGAAATCTTCTTCCACAATCTCCCATTTTTCAAATCCAACTTTGCACGCTTCAGTTTTTGCTTTAGGCTGCGGCGTTTGTATTTCGATTTGTCCTCCCTTGCGATGCGGTATAGTCTTTCTTGAACCCTTACATCGGAGCGTAGTTTTTCGACCGTGGACCCGAGGGTTTCCTCGGGCATTTGAGATGAAGATCGTGATGAGGAGACTGAGTACTCTACCGGTGAGAATGGCGGTGGTGTTTCACGAACAGGCGATGGTGATCCAGTATATGCCCGATGCTCATCCTCACTGGGAGGGCCAAAAGTATTTGGGGTGCTTGGACCTTCTGAGGAGATTTCTGATGGTGATTCTTGTTCAAGAGTTGACGATTCGTCTTGGGATTGGTCAGAAAGGGAGTTTCTGCGTCGGCCGCGTGGGGAAAGACTGCGATTGAGCGGTCGACCAATGTTTCTTCTTGAGCGTAGCATCATATTTGCGGTGTAAGCTAGGTGTTCTGGTAGTAGATGCTGTTTTGGTCTGATAATCTCGTGCAGTTGTGAGTTGGATATTGATAGTCCAAAGGCAATCAAGAGATTCTGAGTTGATAATCAAAATACTTGACGATATTGTGAGTAGGTTTTTGTGCGGTGACGGGGTCTTGCTGAAATAAAATAATAACAGTCGTTTCGAAGGGATTGATGAAAGGTCGAACTGACCAGTGCGGACGTCCTCACCTACCTAGATATACTGAAATTGTAGTTCAGACCACCCATCTGAATAGTCCAATATACTTTGTGCTTGTATTTCCGGCCGATATCAGCTCATCACCATCGTCTCCTAGTCTGCTTAGTTTAATTTAGCTTGAACCCCCATTTATACACTAGTCGACTAGTGAATTTCTAAGAACGTGTGCAATTATAGTACAAAGACCGGCTCACTAGCCTCACTTTGTCACTTCACAGCATGGGCCCAAGCAGAACCGAAAAGTAGTTGTATACAGTAAAAGGGAAATCATTAGGAAGTCTTGAAAACTCATGTCAAAACACTTCCCTGCATGTTCTCGGGATTATGTGGCAATCTCCAAAAAGAATTGCCGTATGCGATCATGGCCGGCTGTAACTGATGAAGTTCGAACAACAGTTTCAAGACTCAAAGGTTGTCAAAAACAATAACACTGGAGACAGAAAAGAACCTGGAAACCATATATTCTTGCTATCGACGGAACTTCAGGGGCGTTGTAACTGTCAAGTGATATTCAACAGCAACTGGTCGCAACTTTATAACCACACCTCGATCTATGTACTGGACCTGAATATCAGAACTTCCATGAAGCAGTCATTCCATCTTCCAATTAAAACAAAACTAAGTACAAAGCGGAAAATTTTCTCGAGCCAAAATCAGAAATAATATGAATCATATTTATCCATCTTCTGCCGTTTTGTTCCTCGCCTTTGAACCCTTTGGCCCGCATGATTGGTCCCACACATGCTAAGACTTGACAGTTCGTTCCGTTTCATCTATTAATTTTGCGTGTACACAAGGCACGTACTCTATTTGATTGCCACTATCACGCTTTGCCTCCAACTGACTTTGAGGACCTGTAATTTGGTCGATGAGTTTCTGCTTTTCGGCCTTTTCCTTGACCAACAGATTTTCCATGATCGAAAGGAGCGAAGACTGTCGATTAATCGTCTTCGTAAGAGTCCCAATCAACTCTTCGTAGTCAATTTTGGCTGACTTAGGTTCGTCTTCCGCTCCGTGAGCTTTCTTTTCCATGATTGAAAGAAGTGCTGATTGCCGAGTTAAAGTCGTGAGGAGAGTTCGAATCAATTCTTCATTGTTGGACGAGTGGAATCGTTCGCGTGCGAGGGGATCATTTGATAGGGATGAGAATGGTTCTGTTGAGGATGGTGTGTTGGGGATGAATGCATCACTGTCAGAAAATGTGTTGGGGCTGTTGTTGCGACTTGGCGTTTGTGGACCTGATGTCCTGAGGGTGTTGCCCGAGGTATGATTTTGCTGGATTTTCATTTTGAGAAGATGGAGAGGATAATTTTGATATAAGATAGAGTGAAGTAAATTTAATGCGTAAACTTTGAATGTGAAGGAGGTGTCGATTTGGAAGAATTTACAAGACGTGAAGGATTGGGGGAAAAAATTCAGGATGGACTTGAGAAGTTATAGACAATTGTTGCAGTTGAATTTTAAATCCGCTAATGACAGCTAGTTGGAAAACAACACTGTAGAGATCACTCGCCTGCATTTATGCTTATATCTGCTAACACTTTCCCTGGTCTCAATTGGGTTCGCGCAGAGCCAACTCGCGCTGCACCGGCTATTTAGACCTAAACTCAGTGGTAAGTTTGACTTTAGACCAAACTTAGTGTGATAGTTGCACCTGACTTCGGCCAGGACATGAGATCCAGTACATGGGATCGAATGGAAACGGCTCAATAGTCCCACACATTTAGTCTAGAAAGATAGAAAAAGTGGCATCTTCGCAAAGAAAAGGAGGAGAACGCAGAAAGTTTTTACCATGGAGTAAGACAAATGCCACTTCCCATCGAATATCATCTTCAATACGGATGCAAACGAAGAGTCAGAACAGCACTTTCCCAAGGATGATCTGTGCCGTTATTAATTGGAAGATGGAGAATCAACGGGTCTGGTGTTTGCTCACTGCGATCGAGTGATAAAGATGGCAAAGCATGGATAAAATCAGAAACAATTTTGCTGGAGGCAGCAAAATTTCGAAAGAAATTACTCGTGCAATCTCAATACATGGAGAAAACCTAATGAAAGAAAGTGATAGTCCAAGTATATAGAAGCAGGAACGACTAACAGTAAGAGAACCCTATGTCACTTGCCCCTTCTCCTTCTTCTCCCCTGGATGTCAAAGCAGACCGGACAACGCTTCGGCATACGTACCCCGTTTTAGAAGCAAATGATGTAACCATAATACAAAAGGTCATGTAATTTGTACATTATTTCGATAGTTTTCTCGCCTCATAGGCAGATCCAGCGAGTTTGTTGACATACCTGCTCGTTCCGCGTTGGTAACGAGGCATTGATTGGCTCTCTAACCGAGTTTTCCAAAGTCCAACTCGTTGATGCAATTGTCTTAAATATTTGTTGGTGACTTGACGGTGTAACAATGAGATTTTGCACACTAGCTTGTATCAAGAATACTCCAATATACATCAGAATATGTATCTCATGAAGTTGACAAGTATATATTCAACGGTATAAATGCAGGCTGGTCAGGAAGAAATCCTCGCACGTGACCTAAGAACTTCCCAAATTTGAGTCGTTTGACCCTGATGAAAGTTTTACTGGCTTGCAGGAGGATTGTGTATGCCGAATCAAACCCTTGGGGCTGATTACTAGAGACTTGTGGACATATCTCACCGGTCATGGGCAAAATGAGACATACACCTTTGTGGGCATGGAAAAGTTTGATTGCTGACTTCATCAAACTCATCGACCTTGACCATAAATTTCAGACCCCTGCGCGACGCGATTACTAAATCTTTTAATACTCGGTGTGATTATTACGAGGCGCTGTATTTGCTTGCGAAGCACAAAGCCAAGACCTTTCGCGAATTCTGTGACCAGACAGAGAATCGGGAAGTCGCGACACAGAATCAAGCACACAATTTTAATTTTGGAATCAAGCATCACTCTAAAGAGAACTATCATTGAAGGAGAAGTGGATTCATTCATTGCTACTGTTCTTAAACTTATTCGGCTTCAAGTGTTCGTTGTTGGTCAAGTTGACTTCATATCCATCCCACCACCAATATACTCGAGCCAACATCCCATCCTGAAGGATCTTCAAACTCAATGCTTAAAGAAGTAGCAATAATCGCGAATCATGAATGAAGATAATCAGTGAGAACCATCATCATCTACCTTGCCCTTACCCATTATGTCCTTGGACGCAGAAGGAGGCTCAACAGAATCATCAGCAACGGCATCAGAAGAACTGGAGCTCTGAGCATAGTTCGAAGCACCAAGTCCTGTATCTTCAATGAACTCGAAGCCATCTTGATCCCATACCAAAACCGTCGATCGGTTCTTAGCCTTGGTGGCCTTCGTCTTCATAGCCAACTCAGCGAGCTGCTTGTCCCGATCCTCCTCTCCATCCTCGTCCTCGACGGAAGACTCCGCATAATCCTTCTCCTTGATCGAAGCGTTGAACTTAGCACAGAGCTTGGAGTACTCTAGCTTCTTGGCGTCAAGTTTGACAATGAGTCTCTCGTATTCCTCCCGCTTAGTCTCAACCTTGGCGCAAGCATCAACATACTGAATGTTCTTGATGTTGATATTGACTCGAAGGCGGTCGAGATCTTGTTGTCTGTCATAAATCGCATCGACGAGATTGTCATTGCGGCAGATGAGCAGATTATGAGTAGCTTCGAGTCGGTCGATTCTGATCTGATAGCTGTCGATGATAGCCTGCTTGGCTGGAGCAGGAGGAGCAACAGCGCTCTTGTCGGCTGGAGCCATGTTGGCTTGAGCTTCACCCACACCATCTTGGACTGCAACATGAACAAAACTGATTAGCATTAATTGGTAAGATGAATTGTCTAGAAATACCGTTGAGATCAGCCTTGAGGGAGTTGTCTTCTGCCAAGGTAAATTCTGGAGTGGCCCCTCCAACAGGGTGAGAGCGAAGAGGGTCAGGGTGGTTCAGATCTCGACGGCGAGCTTCAATGCCTCGAAGGGGTACTGTTGGTGTTGAAAAGACCTCGATTGCTTGAGGCATATTTTCGACGGGTCTCGGGTCTGTAAAATGGTTTTGTTAGCTCAAGTTCTCGAGGTCATGGAGGCAAATTTGGAAAAGTGTGCATCTCGAGGATCGCGAGGCATGCAGATGGCAGTGAATTCGATATGGGAAAGGCTTTTATCTATGTGTGTTTGTGGTGATAAAGGAATGAGTTGAGATGAGAAAGTCAGGCAGAACAAACGCGTCTTGTCGCCATTCGTCTCATCTGAACCTGCAAGCCCTCAAACATCAATCTGCCAGTTTGACCTGATGCGTACAATTTTATCCGCATGATACGCCAGATGAAAGAAAGAAAGAAAGGAGGATGACTTACATCTGCCAATGCGTGCGTCTTCCTGCTCTTGAGCGCGTCGTCTTCGCAGGAAAGTGGTGCAGAACATCGCGAAGTGCAGTTTGAAGATGATGTCTTCCATTACAGCGATGCCAACAACAAATCCTTTTTATGTAGATAAAAAACCGCCGAGACACTGGCGTGCCGAGAGATTTTACTGTTGTTGTTGGTGTTGTTGCCGAGAGAATTAGGTCGTTGGAGAAGTTCGCGTAAATAAAAATGTCAACAAAGCGAAGTGGTGCTGGACTTCATCTTCTGACCCACTTCACCTTCTTTTCACATCACTGAATGGATATGTAACCATGTATTCTCTCAGTTAGATTAAAACAGTCTCAGTGTGATGGGTTCTTCAAATTCACAATTTCAGAAGCCTCTGTTGATCCATAGTCTACTGAGATGAAGGAAATACAAGGAAAGCAACGAAGTTCAAAAGAACGAACCTACTTCAAATCAGAAGCTCAAACCGACTATCTACTTTCTTACAGTGGTTTGCGACCCCACACAACATGCATGATGAAATCAGACCCGACCAACTTTAGTTCCTTCTCCATGTTGTCTGGAACGGCAGCCAGCTCGTCCTCGGTAAATTCCTTGGTACCCAAATCTACAACCACCATAATTAGGACAAGCCAAAAAGCTACCAAGGTCAGAAAAAACATCAGTACTCACTCTTGTTAGCCTTAACCAAGTCATTGCACTCCGTTAACCAAGCCTCCACGCTCTTCTCTTTCAACCCGTCGTCGCCCATGCAACGTGCGCCAAACCCAGCGACAACATCCCTGACCTCCACATCCACCAATCCTTCTTCCTTCAAGATCTCCTCTAGTTCACATGCGAAGTCCCATTTCGAACCCACCATCTCAAATACGCCTTTGATGAGGCTTCCTAACTCGCCACCGACCCCAGGAAGTGCTACCTGCTTCCTAGCTTCCATTTCTTCGAGCTGAATCCATCCTCCCGGTTCGATGAGGGCGATGAGAGATTTGAGTGCAGGCCGAAGAAGCTCACCTGGAGCAGCGGCCAGAACAAGACGTTGGTGGACCAGACTGAATTGGGATTCAAAACTCGATGGCCAAGGTAAGTTTATATCTTGAGATCTGTAGGAGATAACTTCATCATTGGTAGGGAGAATTGACTGATCGATGTCGGCTCCTTCATAAATGTGTCCGGGGTACGTGGATTGGATGTCACGGAGCCAAACACCTAGATATAGCAATAGTTAAATAGTTGAAGATATGACGGCTAAGAGTAGCCTACCATCTGAGCATGCCGAGTCTAAAATACGACGGGGTGATGTGCCCGAGATGTCAATGGGGGCGAGAATGAGCTTGCCAAATGACGCCTTGAAAACTTCATGATTGAGAGCGAGACGCTTCAGCTCAAGAGCGCTGTTGTTGTAATGAAAAAAATTTCTGGCTCCATTTAGATATCTAAGAGGCGCCATTCTAGGTATTGATTGAGATTTATTGTGTATAGTAGGTTTGAGAACCAGTGGAGTGGCCAACCGCAAACTTGAGAAAAATTTCGAACGAGGTGGTACACACAAATGTCTCAGCATAGACTTAGAATTTCACTACAGGAGAAAAGAGTAGATAGAATACACAAATAAAATCTTGAATGAGGAGTTTCGTGATCCAAGTATCCCGAGGCGTATAAGCTTAGTAGAACCTACGTGGGCGACGGGTTGGAAGGAGTATCTCGTACAAACTGACCATTCACAAGAGCGGCAAGCCTACTCGGCATGACAAGTCTCTTGTCAGCTATCAACCGGTAAGTCGAAGAACCTGATAGGAGGTTATGTTTATTTCCTAACATTATTTCATTTACGGAGGTGTTCTAGGCAGTCGCTGTTCTTGTCTCTCTTGATGTAGTTGCCTCCCCTTCTCAAATTTTGTCTTGTCCTAGCATAGTTGAATCAACTTAATTTCTATAGGCTATATGACTGCAAAAAGATCGACTTTTCCATGTAATCCTAGACATGGTAGATCTGTTTGCTTGTTGTTTACGTCTCGGTTAGTTCTAGCTCAAATGGGAAGATGCAAGTGCGGGTAGGAAATTTAGGAATAGAGAAAAAATATTGGAGATACTTTGGCTCCATTGCCTCTTAATGAGGCTCCCATGGATATTAGTACTATGCTAGTAGTCGGTAAATATATTTTGGATTGAAGCAATGTGAAATGTTCAGATCTGAGGAAGTAGTTAATCAGAAGTCCTCGAAAGATGTACATTCTCGCAGAAAATTGACCATTTATATCCGAATCCCTAAACTTATTCAATTGAGATCCAAACTATGCTGTATCAGACTTGAGCCAGATGCAGCTGGCCATTAGCTCAAAAGTTATGAGGTTCTTGCTGCGAATTTCTCCCTTGTACCTTACATCAACTACTGTCCCGAAAAGTCGGGACAACTCGCCAAGACGCAATCCCTTGGCAGAACCTTCAATCTTTGGTCTGTCTTGAACTCTGCAGCGTCTCCATCCATAACCCTTATTGACCACAACATCTATCCATCCACGCAATTGAAACTCCAGCTTGATGAGGCTGAATTGTCTTGTAACAAGGCGATTTAGCTATCTGACTTTACGATGTGTCCAACAACGGCGAACTCTGCTAACGCTTGCAATCGAAACCTCCTGCGATGATACGAGTGTAGCGGTGCTGGAGAAGCACGAGAACAATTCTGCAACCCTTCACTTCCATTCGAAGATCACATCGGATAATAGAGCGCGTGGAGGCATATACCCCATAATTGCGCACGAATCCCACCAGAAAACGCTTTCGAGTCTCGTCAACGAGGCATTGCGAAGTCTGCCAGTACAAGACGATGCAGATGCACATTCGGGCAATGGGCTGTATGTCAAGGAAGGAGGAACATCTGCCAAGGCAGTCTTCCGGAAGAAGCCAGATTTTGTGACAGCTACGAGGGGACCTGGCATGCGGGCAAGCTTGATCACAGGAATTGACACTGCGAAGGGGCTTGCTGTGGGATGGCAGGTGCCCTTTCTGGGAGTTAACCACATGCAAGCACACGCATTGACATCCCGACTTGTCTCTGCGCTTGATCATGATGGGAGAAAGACTGTTGATGGAAGTCCAGCCTTCCCGTTCCTCACCCTGCTCGTTTCTGGTGGACATACAATGTTAGTACATTCGAAAAGCCTCTGCGACCACGAAATTCTGGCGGACACGGTGGATCTTGCGCTGGGCGACATGCTGGACAAATGTGGAAGAGACATCTTACCTGCCGAAATACTCGCATCCGCGGAGAATGTCATGTATGCGCGACTCCTGGAATCATTCGCCTTTCCAGATGCAACTCCAGATTACACTCATGTTAAGCGTCACAACGTGGGATTTAGCGAAGGCTACAACTGGGTTGTAAATACGCCATACCACTCACCAGGTCCTGGAGGAAAGAAAGAGCAGGCTCATAAATTCTCCTTTGCTGGAATAGGAAGTTATCTTAGACAAACGGTGGAGAAAAATCCCTCCATGGATGAGAAGGAACTGCAAGCTGTAGCTCGAGAAGGTATGCGTGTTGCTTTCCAGCACCTTGCCTCTCGAGTCTTATACGCACTTGATCGCCCAGATGTCAAAGACGTAAAAAGTCTGGTTGTGTCGGGTGGAGTTGCTTGTAATAATTACCTGAAGCATGTTTTGAGAGCTTCCTTGGACGACAAGAATTATGAAGATATTGCTCTGGTTTTTCCACCACCAAAATATTGTACAGATAATGCGGCGATGATCGCCTGGACTGGTATCGAAATGTGGGAAGCAGGTTGGAGAACGGATTTGGGTGCTATGGCCGTCAGAAAATGGACAATTGACCCTAAGGCTGAAGATGGTGGCATACTGGGATTGGATGGATGGCTAAATACGACAGGAGAAGAGGAACTGCCATCGTCTCCTGTTGAAGGAAAATTCAATATGCTTTGAAGAAGACGAACGTTCTGTGCATTGCTCAGATGAGCTCTACTTGTCTTCCATGTTAAACTGGGTTCCTTTTTTCAGTTGCCTTTGGACGAATCTACACTTGCGCCCAATGATGGGCAGCACGGAACGATAGCTTCTGAATCTCCTCATGGATGTATCACCTCTCACTCTAATCTACAAGAAACTTCCCTAAGAAGCAATCTTTTGGTCCTCTCACATTCGCGCTGGTAAGAATTAATGTTGTGCTGATTCAGCGCTAGAGGAGACATCCTTTATTTTTGCTGGGGCTGAGATGCTTGATGTGCATTTTTGTCATCTTGTCTTTTCTGATGTTTGAAGGGTTCCAAGAGATCTGATGGCTTGGAGAAGTAATACGCTGACACCTCAAGTCAGACGGTTGGTAGAGGTTCCGGCACACTTCTGAGAGGCTTCTTCCACTCATCTCCAGCCTGTATTAAAAGAATATGTTTTCTTTTCTCTGATTGCCCTTTCGTTCCTTTACGTTTCATACCTACAGGACATACATTCTTTGTTGTCAGCGTACCTCTCTAGGAACGGACGTCTCATGTTTATTGTTCTGCTCTTTTCACTCTCAAACCTAAGAAATATCGTTCCTTTCATCGGAGGCTATTCAATACATAAACCACTGCCTCCTCGATCTATCTTATCGTTCCAAAATCAATCATATCAAACCAAATCTCAAATGGAGATTTCACCTCCTTCAATGACACAGTCATCATCTACTCTCCTCTCTACCCTTCCCGCCGAACTTCGTTGTCAAATCTGGCAAGACCTTCTCCAAGGTCTAACTCTCGACCTCCGCGTGCAGAACGAAAAATTGTCCCTCCGACACCCTTTCAAAAGCGGCAATCTCATATCAATCCTCCTTGCCTGTCGTCAAAGGTAATCCTCTCCAATATTTCGCCCCAAAACATTTCTAAACACTTTCCTCCAGCTACCAAGAAATCCACCCCCTTACTACTAGTCTCCCAATAATTCTCAATCACCCTACAACTCTCTTATCCCTCCCTCCAACTACCCTCTCTCAGATCACTACACTCACTCTTACCTGGCCACTCGTCGGCCTCCCACATCTCTCCTATATCAACCTTGGCTCCTACCACCTCCATAAAAATGAAGTCGATGCTCTCAAAATCTGGGATGTGATTGCGGATGATATGAAAGCGCTGAAGAGCTTGACGATTGAGCTGAATGTCCCGCGTATTTGGCGATCGAGTTGGTGTGGGTGGGAGGAGAGGCTGTTAAGGGGACTATTGGAATTGAAGGGGGATAAGGTGGGAAGGGAGAAATGGGGTGGAGGTGGTGAGTGGGGTGTTTGGATGATTTGGCCCAAGATTAATGGGGAGGGTAGCGATGGGGGGAGTTATGAAGGGCATGGGTTGGTGAAGGGATTGGGTTGTGAGATTACTTGGGCGTAGTGGGGGAGAAGGTTTCACATGTTCGTTTGTTGATCAAGACAAAGGTTGTTGGTTAGATCTTTCTTGCATCTACCTAGTGCTAGTCTTCCTAATCAAGGAATTTGTAGAGGATCAAGCTTCTCAGATGAAAGTTGAATTCGCCTGTCCTATGATCTCCCTCCTATCCACATTCCAGACAAGGACTGAGATACAAACACAAAAACTCCCCTAAAAATCAACATCAGTCCAAAATCCAAGAAAACGATATTGTAACCAGTCTCTTGAAACCTGCTATCTACGAAACCATGCTCAAATACCAAGCTCTCAACCATTCACCTCCCTCCTACCCTCGCCATCTCCTTTCATCAACCTTATTTTTCACCAATTTCTCAATCCACCGGCACTCCGACCTAACAACAACCCCCTAACAACAACCCACTACCCCCTACCAAATCCCCCGCTGTACTACTCAAACCCCCTCCTCTTCCCCTCAATAGATTTTCACTCCTACCTAACCCATCAGTTCTCCACATTGTCTGCGTATCTCTCCCCAAAGAATCCCCTCTCCCAAGAGTATGCTCATCACCAACCTGCACACCCAGGTACTCAAGCAGAGCGATCACTTTTCTTTCGCGATTGGACTTACTGTTGTTGCTTAAGAGGGAGAGAGATGGTGTTAGACTCGTGGAGCGTAGACCAAGAGCGGTGCGGGTGGTGGTCGTGAGGGTTGAGGTTGGGATATTGTAGCATGTTAGGAGGCGGTCTACCGTGTTGACTGGGTGTTTCTGTTAGCGTTGGTTGTCGTGTTGTTGTTAGGAGTAGATTTAAGATTAAGCGAGGTAAAGAAGAGAGAAAAAGGTAGCTACAAACCCTCCAGATCTAGCATACCCTCTATCTTTTGCGGGCGTTCAAAGCCACTTGGGTAACGTGTATCATTCATCATCTTAGGATGAACCTCGGCGTATGTGTTTCGAGTGGATATCATGTTGTTTGCTACTTGGACGATAAGATTTACCCTTGTCAAAGACAGTCAGTATCGTCGCGAACACTAAAAGAAGAGGACATGGTACGGCACAGGAAGGAGAAGAAGAGATATAACGGAGACAAAACGAACCTTCTTATCAAGTCATCATTCAACAGATCATCGACTCCTCGATCCCTATCCGCCAAAGAAGACAAGCGAGAACCACTGAGACGGACATTCTCGTCGCGGGAGAGGATGTCGAATGAGGAGTGCCGGGAGATGAGGCTGTTGATTAGAGTTTGATGCTCGACCGTTTTCACTTCAAAGTTGGATTTATAAGTACCTAGTTTCAATTGGGGGAAGATGATGGTTGAAATAGATAAATAGACGCACTGATTGTGTCGAGATCGCGACGATTAAGTGTGTCGTATGCCATTCCTTCTGTGCATCTAGGTGCTAATACTGATCTTGAAGATACGGAAGAAATTAAAATTGTTGAAAGCTGAAGTTGGTGGATTAGAATTTGTGCTAGTAGTGGAAGACTTTCTTCTCGTTGCGGATTGCTAGTTGATGATGTTGCGGGGATGGTTGTTGACGGGAGATGGTCATGCAAGAGTGAAGCAGGAACGGGGATGGTCTTCCTTTCTTGGCGTGATGATACGCCCTCTGAGATATTGGGAGGTGAGATGTGACCGATGAGAAGCTGTGGAGGTACAGATGGAGATGACACAACTTGTTGTGGAGTAATGAAACAAAGACGAACTAATTGTTGTGAAGATTCAGGAATGAATTGAAGTGGTGTAGACGAAGTTGATGGGAGCGGAACAGGCGCAATATTGAAATAATGATGGCTGGGCAACTGCTGTGGTTTGAGTATCGGACTCGGCAAATAGAGTGGACTTGGAAACTGTTCAGATTGCGGAGATGGAAGGAATGATTCCTCTGGAGAAGAAATCGGGGATGGAATATTTGCGGTGGGTATTGGACTCAGCAAAGCTGTGAAGTTTGATGATGAAAATGGTCTGTCGTAATTATGGGTTTCTTCTTGCAATGGAAGATTCCGAGAAGGAGAACTATCGAGCTCGAAAGCGAGGTCCCTGTCAGGGGAGTGAGTGGTCGAGGAGGAGAAGGAGTAGTGGAATCGGCTATTGGAGTGCCAGAGGAGAATGAACCAGATAAATCAACTTCTTCGGGCTCGGAAGTAGGATAACGCCGCCGATCGAGGAGAAAGTAATTAGAAAAAGGTCTGGAGTGGTGATGGTGTTGATGAATCTCGAGAATATCAGGACTAGAAGAACACGTGAACGGGTGGCCGTATAGCTGGAATGATAATGTAAGTGATGAAATCGGTAGTAGTGAGTGAATCAGTGAGTTGGTGACGAAAGTGATGAATTTGAGGGGGTGAATATGCTTGATTGAGGATGAAAAACTGACTGGTGAAATGAATCTGTGCCATAAGGGCCTTATATACATGCAAATTAAGGGGATTTGGCATCATCGTATTGCTCGATGATTCGAATACGCCTTCTAATGGCATATACCTTGCATTTGATGCAGAACATGCATCAAAACATGCTGTAAAACAGGCTGATGCAAAACAGGCAAAACAGGTGATTTTGGGTGGATTCACAGGTTCAACAAGAACCTACGCACTTCGATTGGCGTCCTCGGTTGAAGCAAAAGCATAGTCCCATTTCAGCGTCGAGGGACATTGCTAGATAGCCACGATATATAGCCACGACACCAGTGTAGCACAATAAGGACGAACCCGAACTGAAAAGTGTTCGCCCGGAGACGGCAGGTGACTTAAACTCCCTGACTGGTAATTCGAGCATCCAGCACATCGATTGTTATTCTCGCTCATGACATGGTGAGAAACTATTTGAGGGACAGATAGCAATCATGGCGGGACGTTGCATATGCCCAGTCAAGTTGTTTCCTTGGTAGCACCCGAGATACCTTAAAATGACTTTGTCCCCTTCAACTTGATTGCTTTGTTTGTTGGGATTCGGTGAGAATTCTTCTTTCTCACTGGATGCCATGCTCACCTCGCTGCCCGCCC
The DNA here is from genome assembly GCA_031472005.1 of Tetracladium setigerum. Classification (NCBI taxonomy): domain Eukaryota; kingdom Fungi; phylum Ascomycota; class Leotiomycetes; order Helotiales; genus Tetracladium; species Tetracladium setigerum. The sequence goes on along the minus strand of PZJY01000008.1, from coordinate 364,280 downwards.
GGCCACCTACCTACTGCTCAAAAGGCGGTAAGAGAGGGTGCATATCAAAAGATGGAGGGACTCACCGAGGCAGACTCAATTAAAGAATAAAAACCTCAGGTGTGATATCATTAATCGTCAACTATGTATGCTGACATGTCTAACATTTGGAATAAACAAAAAGCATGAACATCTACCAAAGAGACACAGCTGTACAGGGTAAATTATACTGCAAAAACAGATCTCTGGGAATATTCTCGATCCTTTTTAGATCATTCAAGGTCGACACCTTGTAATCTAAACCGAGATCAGGCTGTCTTGCATGATCTTATTGCAAAATAAGGTACTGATGTGAGAACGAATTAGTCTAAGGCCTCTCACTCAACAACTTGGGTGTGATTGCTTCCATGGGATTCCCGAATCCTCGGACTCCGTCCTTCTCTGCCTAGTTGCTAATTGATGGCGTACTATACACTATTTGATAGACAGGAAGCGGCATAAACGCATTTGTTCGCTACGCTCACACTTGCGGTATTGCGTTGGGCGATCGAGAAATAGGAAATTACTGGTTCAATGACTGCAACCTTCGTCGCTATCAGAAACATCTGACTCCTCCTCTTTTGCGGCCTTTTTGCCCTTCTTCGCTGGAGGCTTCTTAAACATGGAGTCAAGGGTTTTCTGTTGCTTCTTATCAACTGCGCCCTTCTTCTTATCCACTTGATCCTGGATTTTCTTCCTCTCTTCAGCACCCATAGCAAACAAACGACTCTCTTCCTCTTTGAAATGCTTGGTTTCTGGGTCAGCGCCGACCAGGGACTCCAATAACTTGATTTCAGCCGCCCAAACACCCTTGTCCTCCACAGCTTTACCATTAGCACCCTTTTTGTCAATAGGTGTTTCGAGCACCATGGGTAGGCCTTGAAACGGTTCAAAATTGACGATGCTATGAAATGCTCGTAGTCCAAGAAATCCCGTGCCAATATTCGCATGCAGGTCTCTATTGGATTCAAAGGGCGCCTTTGAGTCGTTCAGGTGAAGAGCCTTGAGATACGACATGCCCACAATGGAGGAAAAGCTATCCATTGTCTTGCTGAAAGCTTCAGGGGTACGCAAGTCGTGTCCAGCTGCAAATGCATGACATGTATCAATGCAAACACCGACTCTTGACTTATCTTCAACGAGAGCAATGATATCGCGAAGATCTTCCCAGGTGGATCCAATCACATTGCCAGCCCCGGCCATATTTTCGAGGACCGTAATCACAGTTGACGTTGCTTTGTGTGCCTTATTCAGCTGTGTTGCAATCCGTTGGATGGCGTCCGGTCGAGGATGAGGTCCTGTACTTCCTGGATGGAAGTTGTACAGCTTAATGCCCAATTGCTCACACCGCTGTAAATCATCAAGAAAGCAGCTGTATGCCTGCTCAGCTTTGTCTGCATCGGGTTGTGCGAGGTTCACGAGGTATGAGCCATGCGGCAAGACATGCTTTGCAGCATCGTATTTGTGTTCTAGGCAGAACGCCTTGAATTGATCGCGAGATTCGCTGGATAATGGCGGGCTTGTCCATTTTCGTTGGGATTTGAGGAATAAGGCAAACGAATTACCACCGATGTGCAGGGCGTTGTTGATGGAATTTTGAACGCCTAAAGTGTTAGCACGCGTTGCCTTGCTCGTTCAGTAGACTTACCTCCTGCCCCAGACACATGAGCACCAATATGCATAGCTTTCTTCAGCGTCACCACCGCGGTTCGCGCAGCGAGTGGCATTGCTTCTGTTTCCTTTTCCTCCTTTGTCTTTCGCTTCTTCTTCGCCTTGGTTTCATCAACTTCGTCCTCTCCGTCTTCCTGCTCCGTTTTTGCCTTTCTCTTCGCGGAAGCTTTCTTCTTTTCAAGTGCCTCGAGTGTAGCTTTTCCTTTCACACTGTTGATCTTTCTTTTTGGCGGAGATTTTGGTGTTTCCTCCACAGCCTCCTCGGCTTTGACGCTCTCGTCTTCCTCCTCGACCCTCCTTTTCGTAGAACCCTTATCAACTTTAACAGACTCTTTCGGCACAACCTTTCCCTTCACAATTATCGACTTCGAAATTTCTAATTGCTCTCCCTCAGTTCTCCCGGCCACAAATTCCTGTTGATCAACCACCTTCTCCTCCAGCTTGACAGGGCGTGCAATCCGAGGCTTTTTTCTCGGTGTGCGGATGGATTCTTCCTCGGACGAGTCTTTGGGTTCTGAATAATCAACTTTCCGGCTTGCGCGGCGAGACATATTTGCTGCTGATGTTGCTATCGGTGGTTGTGGGCAATGACGAGATGTCGGATGGTGAGGTTAATTGAAACGCGGTCGCGAGATTGCCACGCCAAGGATATCGCCACGTGATTTTGCGGCTTTCAACGAAACTTGCCAACTAACATTGTATCAATACATCTTCCATGAACTATATTTACAGAATATCTTGATCCCCAGAAATACGTTTACATTTCTGGAAATGCGCATCGTTGGCTATATATCTTGTAAGGTATGTATAACGAGTAGTCTCAAATATTCCGCAATGCCTGCTCATGAATGCTGATTCCCGACACTTTGAGTTCTAGCTAACACCTTTTGTGCAGTAATGACGACCACAATCCTCGAAATAATCTGTGGTCAGGTCAACGAAAGCGATTGTTTTAGACTTTGAGGTGCATTTCAGCCAGCCATCATGTCTTCCCAATATGTCGGCGAGGGAAGCTAGAGGCTATCTCGGCAGTTGCCTTCTCAAAAAGACAGTTGCTCATGCTTGTCTGGCAGACACTGTCTACCTCCGTAGGTCTGCAGAAACACAAGAGGGGTGAGACTTAGTCGTCCATAGAATGATGAAGCGATACGCCACCGCAGACACTGATATCAGGACGTTCTTGTTTTTGGACCGATCCAGCCGCTCCACTTCCAGAGATTGAGTTGTGATGCAGATGGCTGCTGAATATCAACTTCTTTTGGTCTAGCTATATTCAGAAGGCACCCATCCTTTAATACATAGGGGTGCACTACCTGGACAATTGCTCCACACAATCTACATCCCAGCAGACTGATGCTCGATTATCATGGAATTCAACGACATATCAGTCTTCTTCGGTGGGACCATATTTGCAGAAGAGTATCGGGGTGACTTCAAGCAAATTGAGGCAGAAATCAAGAAGATTGAGAATGCGGACTCATCTCACAACCCATTACAAGACCTGGCGCAACGATGTCTTCTCAGAAGCATTTTCGAAATGCTACGAGGAGAATATGGAAGCAGTCAAGCATACCTTGATGAGGTTCTTCAGCACGAGGCCAATCTTGACGACAAATGGAAAGTACGACTCAGATTATATGAACGCCTAAATATTGTTTTCAGACTGACGCCGCCCTTGATTCGTTTCCGGTCTCATATGGAAGGATCTGCCTCTATCATTCATGAATGTGAGCTTGAGGCTCGAGCAAAGCTTACCACGCCAGTTCCTTCTTACCATATAACGTCCATTGTGGAAATGTGCGAGTCCTTAGTGCTCCAACAGCTTAATCCTGTTTACATTGCAACATGGGTTTCGGCAAGTTTACATAAACAATTTGCCATCGAACATTTGAAAGAAGCGGCCGAATCGCAAATAACACTCCTGGAAAATACACCATCCGCTCAGATTCTCAATCTTCTTGCCAACTCGGAGCTTGAGGCTGTTCATGCATACTACACACGTTTGAGTTGCGAAATCAATCCCGAAAATCTAAACGTCGAGCCTGAGGTTACATTTGCGAATGTTCGGAATCTATATCTAAAGACGGAGGATCGGGTTGGAATAGCATGTTACTATATCCTCATAGGTGATAGGACTATTTGTCCTCCTTTCACCAGCCCTGTAGCCCTCAACCTGATAACAGATTGTCACTTATTGGGTTGGGAAAATGAGGAATGGGATAAGGCCGAGTCGTCTTTCCGCCTGACCAGGAACGAGGAAGCAGACCGCTATTACTCGACTGCATTGGTTCAAGTCAATGGAATCGCTGCTCCTCGATTGCGTGGAGCAATAGCTCTACGAAGAGCTTGTATTTTTCACATGACTGCTGTTCAATCTTTGTCGAACGGAAATTTGAAAGAAGCGGAAGCCTTATTCTTCGACGCTGGCGTCAATTTATCTTCCGCAGAAGAAGACTTCTACCTGGACGAATCTCATTTACAAATTATATCCTGCCATAAATTGTTGCTTGATATCAGCCGCGGCGAACACTTTTTGGTCGATGACAGAGCCTTGAAAATTGGATCATGGGGAAAATCTTCTGGAAACACAGCCTTCGCACAATTTCTAGGGATATTGATGATGAGATTCGGAAGGCGACTTTTCCTTGATCACGGCAGAGTCGATCTTGCACAAGTATCTCTCAACTGCGCCAAAGCATGTTTTAGTGCCCTTGGTGACGAGGTTTGCTTCCTACATTCCAATCTCGCAGAAGCCCAATTGAAGCATGAATCTGGTAATCTCGTTGCGGCTCAAGTCACCATTGACACGATTCGCCGGGACACAAAAGCCCTGGACTACCTTCGCAATCTTGCATCAAGAAGTAAGGAGAATGAGGAGGCTCTAGGCAGGAGCGTTGCCAACCTCTTAATTGGATACAACCGTATTGTCTCGAATATTTATAGCTCAGCAAATAACGCCACGGCCGTTCAAATTTGGGGAGAAGAATATCGCAGGCTAAAGGTGGTACAGGAGATAGTCCCGAAATTTCTAGAGTAATTACCTTCCCAATATACACCAGCTAGCTCTGCTTCCTCTTTCTAACACTTCTAACAGTCCCTTCCATACGAAAGACGTACTCTCCCAGATAGAAGCAGCTTCCCTCCTCACGAATATCTTCAACGATTACATAAGTCAAGCCTACGCAGCACTGGATCAAGCAGATGTTGAGGCGTTCGACAAATGCATTGAAAGTTATCTCGAAGTCAGCACAACAACCCACAGCGCGAAGGATATTCAGCTTACTCATCATATCATTGCCTACACAGCGCTTTGCCGTTATGAAATGGCTCGTGAAATCCTTCCACGGGCTATCGAGTCTACTTTCAGGAATCACGTGGGTATTCTCGGGTTGCGGGACGTCCGGTTCGAAGAATCATCCATCAGAAGCGTGCAAAAAATAGACTTCAATGCTGCGTAGCGAGCTATCGTACTCTGCTACTTATCACAAGATTGGAAGCTGGGCTATGCAGTTCTAATTGAAGTGGAACGAGCTTTTGCAGACCTGCTCCAACTTGATGGTCCAAAACTCGATCCCACTCAATGGACATTCGGGGTCTATATTGCTTCCATCTATGAACATAGCAATGTGACAGAAAAAGCTTTTTCTTGGTATCTGTGGTCTTTACAATCTTTGCACACGCAACGATGGCATGTCGTAAATTCTGGTGCAAGGCGGGGCATGGGGTGGACTGTCCACCATTCAAATCTTTTCGCCGGCCTCACTCGGATTTCACTCCAGTTTTGGCGACTGAGAAATACCAAACCAGAACAAAAGAGTCCTTTGGACTGGTGTTTGGCAGCTCCAGATTGGCTCGTCCAAGCAATGATGTTCATGGAGAATTCATTTGCCCGAACACTGTTTGAGTTGATCATCGACAACGATGAAACAAAACTTGAACACCTGGAGGACTGGACCTGTAGGCAGTTTTTGAGTGGACAAATACACGAACTTGAGGCCCTCGTGAAGCCAATTAAGCTTGACAAGTCCCGGCTGATGCGAGTTGATCAGATCGGAGAAACCGAACTTGGGAAAAGGCTTCAGAAACAAGATATAATCTTGAAGAATCTTGGAAAACTCATCAACAAGTACAAAGGCATGTTGGGAGACCTTGAGAAATCGATTGAAGTTCAAAAGTTATCGGATCGTGTTCCAAGAGCATCCCGCGCACTCTTGTTGGCAACACGATTCCAAATCAACACATCTACGATCTTTTCTTCTATTGCTTCCAAAACTGCTGTGATTGAGCTCAACACTTCTAGTGGAGGTCTTATCGTCCTCGGGATCACTGGGAAGGGAGTTGAGGTGGCTCATCAAAGCCCTATTAAAGAAGCTGAGTTGCGGAGGCCTGTGTTGTCATGTATAAAGGCTCTGCGTGACAAAGGTGCCAGACTTAAGGACTCTGATCTCGTCGCGAACTTAGCCATCATCTCAGAACATATTCTTGGGCCACTTCACGAATTACTTGAGCAAGTTGATCATGTTATTTTTGTTCCCTCGTTAATATTTAAATCTTTCCCATTTGGGTGCCTTCTATACAAGAAAGAACCAATAATCCTGCGGAAAACGGTGTCACAACTCCCTAGCCTAGCTGCTCTACAGAGGCTTGTTGAGAGACAAGGAATTGGTTCAGAGCAACCAAGGCTTTTCACTATCATTAACTCTCATCAGAGAACGAACAAAGAGCTCTCGGCCGTGGTCTTTGAAGCGCTGAATCTCTATCGATCGTTCGGAACACCGCCATTTACGGCAGAGGTGCTGGACGAATCCCGATTGGCGAGCGAATATAGACATGCTACGATTGTACACATTGGCACACATGGACACCAATTGGCCCTGTCACCGTGGCAATCTTATCTGTCACTATCAGAACCGTTCAAGGTGATGGAACTGGCCAAGTTGAGGACTAACGCATTGCTGGTCGTCTTCTGCGCGTGTCTCACTGGACCTGGAAAGGCCACCAATGGGAACGACGTCCTTGCATTTTCTCACGCAGTTCTACAGTCTGGAGCCCAAGTCTGTATGAGTGCTTTATGGGAGGTCAGCGAGCTCGAGACTCTGCTTTTGATGATTCTTTTCTACAGAAAACTTGCGGCACAAGAAGATATATCAATTGCAAAAGCTTGGCAGCATGCTCAAGTTTCACTCTACAATATGACCAAAGAAATGGCGCTGCAGCTGCTCGAAGAATCTAAGACGGATTGGGATTACGCGGAGAAGAATGGAATTTCTCCCGACAAGTTTGTAGTCGATGGAAAAGCAAGGCTAGATGACTTAATCGAGAAGACGGATTGGGAAGAAGACCACTTCAAGCATCCATACTATTGGGCTTCATTTTCGTTGATCGGAAACGCAGGGATTTCCATACAGACTGAGGAGATGATCGACGCATGTGAAAATTGCACTCCACAAAATCCCCAGAACCTTCACCGTGACATCGAAAAGCCATACGAGAACGATATTACGGAGGTGTTCTCGAGTGTACGGGACAAAGCTGCTTCTGGCTCCGATATTCTCTCAACGTTTCTCAACGAAGGAAATCGTCGGGCAGTGGAATACGCTATTCGCAATCACTTTGACTTGGTTGCCGAAGGACAATTTGCATGGATCCAGGATCTGAAAGAAGCCAGTTGTTCCACAGAACAAATTGTTGAGTATCTTTCAGACACTGTTGACCCAAGTCCTTGGGTAATATCCTCAGAAGACCTTGACTTGGAGAGCCATTTCCAAACTTTTTCCGTAAGCCCTGGGCATCATTTACCAAACTGTGTCCATTTTGGTCCCCCTAGAGAAGATCTATCGCCATCTGTTGATCAATTATCCCGCCCGTTTAACGAGGATGAAAAGCTAAACTTTGATCTCGTCGAAACTGTGCAAAATTTTGTTTCCAATTGTTGTGGGTTGGCTGGCATATTTCCGCCTGGACAGCAAGCTACTACTTTTGGCAGGGCAAATTTTGATGATGAGTCCGTCGTGCGTATAGGATATGGGTCCGATAATGGCGATGATACTGAGCAGAATTCTGAACTCCGTCGAATTGTATTTGCTACACGCCTTTTGTGTAATGCTTTACGATTCATGCAGAGTAAAAAATTCTGCTGCGACAGAATCACGATTCTTATTACGGATGATGCAGGGGTCATTGAGATGCTTCACATTATGGTTGATGACATACTCCACTATCTCAGTGAACTCAGGGATGCTTATGACTTTAACAGTGAGAAGCATGTTCGTTCCTGTGCAAAATCGGCTATGAATCTCATCAAGGAATCCACAGTGGACAACAAAAACCTCGATGCGATCAACCCGCCATCAAACATTGATTTGGTTGACGATCTCCATACTTGCGCGCTTGTCACTCAGATATTGCTCGTTGGTGTACTGTCCTACTCGCAGGCACATACGAGCGAATTCTGGCCTCCATTTCTACGAAACCCTCTCAAATCTATTATTCTCGAAGGTCTTGGAGATGCGAAGTACCCGAAGCTAGTCGGCGAATATAATTATCAAAAGTTGGGATGCATGAGTGGTGTTGTGGGAGACGAGGTATTTGTATTGAACCTCTCAATCAAGGCGTCCGACAATTTCGGAAGCCTTAAAGAAAGCGTAGATTCTTCAACACAGAGCAAAAAGATCGAAATAGGTTGGTTCGTTGGCTCGATCGAAGATATCATCGACTCGTGGGCCCTGGCTTGCTTGTCTCTGAACCAGCCGCACCGTACGGGAAGCGCCTTCACTCTGTTCTCATCGCGGGTGGAAGCATCATGCTAAATAGTGTGCAAAAGAAACAAGGGGACTCCAAAGAAGCGCCATTGTACCACTGGGGCCGAGATCAAAGCCCTTCCAGCGACTTGGGAACATTCAATATTACAGACCGCCTGACGATTGGAGGGATAACAGTACACTCTTCATGCCCTCTAGACTCTGAAAAGTGTCGCAAAGCGTCCGAATCGTATCTTGACAACATTGGTACTGAGGCGGATTACTGGGCATTAGCCCAGCGACAGGCGCTATTCCAAGGTGGCCAATATGTTGGACTTCAGGTTGGCAATATCTACAACAAGACGAAGGGACGCACACTCAAGGCCAGAATGTTGTACAATTGGCAAATGATGCCTGACTTCAGACTACTCTGTCAGCCATGGGGACTACAACTTAGTCTTTGCACCGGCGTTGCACGCAGAGTTCCGATTGCAACCCTCATCGAGGAGCCAATGTTTGCTTATGTCGATCATCTCGGACTCGAAGCATGGGAAGGCATAAAGACAGATGCAAGGGCAGCTTTCAACGGGACTATCGACCTCATAGAATGGACTAAGACGCTCAAAGGGAGTTCGAGAGATTGCATGATTCAAGTGACTACATATTTCCTTGAGCTACTGAAAGATACCGGGGTTGACAAGGACGGCAAACAACTTCAATTACTCTGGCCACATGAGTCAAGCTTATTACATGTCATCCCTCTCAAATGTTCAAAGTCCAACCTTTGGGCGCGCGTATTGAAGGACTCGTCATCATGCGCTACATTCGCAGCCGTGACAGGTATATGCCTCGAAGCACCCGGCCACAAGTGCAAAAAGAAAGGTAGCGCCACATGGACTGGGCAGGGAGTATTGCTCTCCACAGCCGTCAGCCAGGCATCCGCCAAACCAATTTGTGGTCCTGGGATTTCTTCCTGGGAGCTCAAAGATGGGCAGCAATACTGGATTGAGAAGAGTGGAGGTGATTTGTGGGTTTACACGACAAAGGAGCAGAATTCAGACACGCAGTTGAGAGTCAAGATTAATCGTTTTCCCATTGGGCTTCCGATGATGCGGAATTGGCAAGTGTTGAGGGAGAGGCAAGATTCTACTTTTGAAGCCGAGGAAGTGGTGGTATTTGGAACAACAGGTTGATTGGTTACTGAGCAAGTCATTTTAGGACAAGGATCAGCACGTTTATCACAACTTAAAGGCATGAATCTAAGGCAGTATGATGATCAGCTGCGTACGGATTTTTTGCATGTTTAAAAACATCAATCAGCTATAAGATGCAAACATACGTTGGATATGCTGAAATTATTCTCTACAATTGCCGAGCATTTTCTGCAATAGTCGTGCCAGAGCCTCTGAACTCTACTCGATTTATGAGATTCGACTCCCTTCCACCACAGTTCATGGATCTCAAGCCCATCTCTTAACGAAAATCATACACTCTTAATCTTTCCCTTCTCAATATACCCCACTTTCTTTCCCAGCCACTGACTATCCTCGTTCTCCAGATCCTCGGCCAACATATCAGCCACATACTCATATTTAGCATTATACCTCCATACCTGCGACGTCCACAACCATATATGCCTCCCAATACACGGTATACTCTCGACCCACGAATGTTCCCACCCTGGTGCAATATCAGCTTGCACGAAAAGGTTATGATGATTAGGACCTTGAAGTGGTTCAAAGAGGCCTTGTTTGGGATCCAGAGGATACATCATCCCAACACAAATCAGGGACCAGTGCATGTCAGATGTGGGGATTGGAGCGATGACTGCGCGGGTGGATTCGTGTTGGTCCATGGATGCTTTGAGACCTACGCTATAGTATACAGCACCATATCAATATATCGATTGCAAAGGTACAAGGGTAAGAAGCAAGAAAAAGAAACGGAAGGAAGGAAGATAATGAAACCAAACCTACAAATCCTTCAACCAAAACCCTCCACTGCCCGGCAACTCCATACAGCCAAGCCCACTCGTAATCCAAACCCTCAACGGCTTCCCCTTTACCCTCCCCACCTCCACCGCCGCATCTCTCACAGCCGTAGCAATCTTGGGCAACAAATACTCCTTCCACGGCAGGACTTGGTTACCAGCTACATCAACAATGGCTTCGATATCATGCTCGATGATGGCTTTAGTGAGTCCCGCTGCATCGGTCGCGTCGCCTTGCATGATGGCGTGGATTTGGGAGATGAGTGCCGGGGAGTGGAGGGTGTGGAGTTTGGGGATGTTGCGGATGTAGACAGTGAGAATGTGAGAGTGTGCGAGGAGGGCGGGGATGCAGCGGCTTCCTAGGTTGCCTGTTGCGCCGAGGAGGAGAACGCGCATTTTATTTTATGAGATTAGAAATTATAGGTAGGTAGGTATGATTTAAGGATCTATACTCAGTATGCTGGAGGTACAGCAAGTAGTAGGGGGAGGGGTGGGAAATGAAAAGTGTGCACGAAAGGAACGAATCTGGGACTACCAACCAGTCCTTATACAATTTTTTACATCCTTTTTCTGATAGATAGCCTAATTTCATCATTGTAGGTGGGAAAGTAGAAATCGTCTGATATATTCTGTGCCGTGCAGTGTTGAGCGCCGAAGAGGCGTTGAGGTCGAGTTGGGTAATAGACGAACACCGAAAATCCGGGGAGCTCGTAACTTAATTCGGCAAAGCGTATATCAACTGGTGCGTACCTATGCAAGGGCATCACCAACGGACGACGACATTTTGATGCCTGCGAAATCCTTCGGGCATCTATTGTTCTGCACTTCCTTGATTTGGATATAAGGCCGAATATTGAGGATATTCATGCGCATCAAATAGACAGGCGGCAATGGACTCGAGGAGAGGCACGCAGGCGGAGGGGGCCGAAACATGAGTAAGGATTTGATACTTTCCCAGGTGGGTTGGTGAGTGGAATCTCTAGTTTCTTTTCTTCCTTCTCAATTCAATAAATTAAGGGGTGTTTCCTACCTATAAGTTGTTGAGGTAATAGGGCATGGCGGCACAGGATTAACTCCTCTGCGGGATATGCTAAGGTCATTCGTCTATGGGTCTTCGTTTGGGTGTTACGTGGCGCATGTCTGAACGCCGATATAGAATGGTTAGGTATTTAATTATCCCTTACTGTGCCACGAAATGTAACGTGTGCTTCGACAACTTTCTGAATTGCCAGACAAACAAAAACTACTAAAAATTGAAGTCACCGGATATTGATGCTTGTTTTCAAAACACCTCCCCAATATGCCAAGACCTAGATATATCCCACTCCGTTTCCAACTCCTGGCTCACTATCCCTCCTATTCCTATATACCATGCATATATACTCACCTTTGACATTGCTCCCCGTCAAATTAGACTCCGATCATATACAACAAACATACCTAACTGCACAACAAACATGCAAATCAACACGCCCATCTCTTCCATAACAAAACCACCACACCCACACCCACCTCCTCAACCATCCATCCATCCCCATTCATCTATCATCCACATCACCTCGCAGTCCTAAGCAACTCCCTCAACCTCCCACTCGCCACAACCGCTCTAATCAACTCACACGTCACCTCAACACCATTCCTGATAGCATCCTCATCGACTTCAACCGGTACATGCAAGAAAAGAACGCGCTTCTTCTCCGCGCGCTTCGTTAGTTCCGCAAGGCTGGAGTAGTATATGAAATCGCAGAGATAGCGACCTGCGTCTTCTGAGATGCGTGTGTCTTGGTCCTGTTTAAATAAAAAATGGGTATGATTAGTTAAGTGACCTAGGGGAAAGGGGAGGGAGGGGCTTTGGTGAGGGATGAACTTACAGGAAGAGCAATTCTCCAGCGTTTCCAGACGTCGTCTACGTCGATGTCGGTTAGGATTTCTTTGGGTAGACCTTCCCATATCCATTTCTCCTTCTCATTTTGTGGCTCCTTTTCCCTCTCTGTATGGATAACTTCACCTTGCTCTGTCCTGATGATCGATTTCTTCACTTTCTCCTCCTGCACAACACCTTCGGGTTCCTCTCGCTTGCTGTCTCCATCTCCAATTTTCTCCCCATCCAAAGCCAAAACACCATGCCTCAACTCATCCTCACAAATCTCCCCATCAACATCTTTGATGACATAACCATCTCTATGACCTCGCCTCTCGATACTATACCATTTCCGACCACTCGCCATGCCGATGTGTATCACATAGTCTATCCTTTTACCCCCCCCTGCATACCCTCCTTCTTTGTTTCCGGACGTATCATGATTCTCACTCCCATTCTCATTTCCGTTCCCTCTCTCATTGCCGTGTGCAACGTCACCACTAGCACCAGCCCACAACTTCGGAATCAGTTCCCTCACACTCTTATACGCAACGCGAATCGGTTCGGGGTGAATCAGTATGCGAACAGGTGGGGACGACTTGGTAGAGTCGGATTTTGGTAGGAAAGGTGGTAGAGAGCGTGTGATTTCCCAGGCTGGGTTTATGGGGTTTTGCGTGCGGAATGGCTGATAAAATATTGTGTTAGTATTGAAAATTTAGAGATATTATTCGTGCTTGTGTTTTTGTTTTGTTTGCTTTTGCTTGTTCTGATACGACTCTACGAGTGCTGCAGAGGTGATGTGACGTATGTAGCTCACGCGATGATGTCCCATATGAAAGAAACGAACGGGACAAACACATACAGCGAATCCAGTTACGAGAACGGTGATTTCTTCGGGATCTTGGGTGGTTGGGTTTATAGATCCCATTGTTGTTTGTTTGCTTGTTCGTTTGGATTGGGATTGTGATTGTGGGAGGAGGAGAAAGAATTGCGAAGTGGTGATGTTGTGGTGATGTTGGGATGTGGTTCTGAGGTGGGATGATGATGCCGAGGATGTTCGTTCCGGACGCGGGGTTGCTTCCCTACGGAGTACTGTACGTACAGGGGATGTGTCACGCTAATAACCTAATTTTTGGGGGTCCAGGCCCACCAGTTCACGCCGGGCTTCTTCTCTCCATCTTTTTCTTTTCTTTCTCTCATGATTTGGGCGAACACATTATATGAAGGAGGAAGGAGACAGGAATCAAGTGATACTGTGAGATATGACTTTTATTTTTATTTTCCTCTTTCCCGCAAACTTTGCCCTATTCACTCGAGTCTTGCACTGTTTCCTTGTGCTATTTTGAGCTTTCTCTTTGATTTCATATCTGCTTCTTTCCCACGAAGTATCGGGGCATACATTGGCAGGACCGAAGAACTCTCGTTATCACGCTTTCGGATGTGAAATGGACACCTAAAGAGTTTAATCCATTACCTGTCTTTAGTGCCAGGAAGCTGGGATTGAGGGGAGTCAAATTTTGACGTTTCTACCCCATCTCAACAGCTTTAGCATGGAGTAGCCAACATTAGCATTCTTATGCCAATTCAATATGTGCCATTGTGGGTATAGGGTGTTTGTTTATATCCGGGGGGCTGGAAGGGTTTATTTGGTACTACTGAGAAAGATGAGAGTCAAGTTCTCTTCGATGATGGCATTTGCTGTGTCTTTCGGGCCACCACTGCATATCGCACAGAATTACAAGATGTTTGGGATGCGGAGGAGAGGAGAAAGTTTTCTCTCAGCTCATGTTTGGGAGTTCCAAGCTCAAAATGGAGGGGTTGTGACATTCTTTCTAGTTCTACGAATTTTTCTTGTCATTCTCTCTCTGGAGTTGAAAGCTTGTGTTTGTGATATGACAGTGTGGCTTTTTCTTTTTTCCAGCACTCTATTTGGAGCCATAAGCACAAGTCTAAGAATGCCTTTTCAAACCTTGATATTATCACCCTATTTCACGAGTTCTATTATAAACTCCTCATTCGGCATTTAACCTTTGTTTGCGCCAGCAAGACAAACGCCTTAGAGTCGTCCTCAAAGCGGACTCTCATTCTTCCAGATCAGTCAAGAACGTTTTCGTATCTCTTTTAGAACATGAAATACTTTAAAGTAATTTGTACAACCTCAAAGATTGCATGTGGTAGGTCAAGTCAATACGTGGACCGTTTGTAAATGGCAGCTGATCGTAAGCCGGCCGGCCACATGGTTATCACATGGTTGCACAGAGATCCGGTGCCACGTTCAAAAGTTTGTACTATGTTGTTGAATACGAGGTTATTTGTGACGTTTATGTGTTGGCTATATATTTCTTTCAGTAGAAATAGAGTGAAGGAAGTCTTTCAATCTCGTCTCTATCCTCTCCTTCCTCATCTCAAGTCACTCCATTTCTTCTAAACAACCAGTCACCTCTTCCTCCAACTAAAGGAAAGATTCTCATCACCACAATGCAACTTATAACTCTCCTCTCTATCTTCGGCATCGCCCTCGCAACACCAACACCCATAAACCTCGCCCCCCGCTGCGGAACAACCCTCTTCCCCACCACCCTCCGTCAAATTAAACAATCCTCACCAACAACCATCTTCCCGCACTCCCCCTCCATAGCCATCTCTCAATCCTTCAACCCCACCACCTAAACCCCCACAAACCGCGTCTCCCAACTGATCGGCTTCAACAACATCCCCTCGTCAGCCTACGGATGCACACTCAATGTTGCCTTCCCCCGTCCTACCCCATCACCATCACCGGCTATCCAACAGTTCACATCTATCCCTTCAAGGCATCGTCTATTGCGACGACTTCGTGGTCGAATGTGGGGAGTGGGAAGGAACGGGGTTGTTTGGGACGACGCAGTTGGTTCCGGGGATGAGTGCGACGATTAATAGTGTTGCTTGTAGTGAGAGTTTGGGGTTTGTGCTAGAGATTGCGGATTGGGTTTGGGGTGCTGCTGGGGTGGCGTTTAAGGAGAATAATGGAGCGGGATTGTTTCTTACATATAATTGTTGATGGGTTGGTAATGGGTGGATGGAGGGTTTGAGAGGGAGCACGGCGGTGGTGGGATATAATGTCTCGAGACGAAGTAAACAAAGAGAAGTCTAGACGAGAATTGATATTCCTAAATACTTACATTATCCATCATCAACCAAATCCATCCTCAACCATCAAATCCAATTTCCAAACCAGATCACAATTTATGCAACTTCAATTTTTATCTCATCTCATCCATATTCTTATGAAATATTCACAACTCTTACCTCCTCAGGCAACCACCCCCCAACCCCTAATATCCAATTTCTGCCTCAGCTTCCCGCACAAGCCTTCCCTACCCGAAACAAGGCTATATAAACTAAAATAATCCTGTTTGTTCTCGCCTTCGGGCATTTGGTCAATTTGTAAGGCTCCTTCCCTCCACTGATATAAATGACAACCCAACTAACAACAACTTGCAGGAAACGATACAGAGAAGATTAGCATGGCCCCTGCACTAAGGATGACACGCTCAATCAAAGAGAAGCTACCAATTTTTTTGGACTTTTTTTTTAATGTTCTTCTCTGGACAAGAAACCGTTTTTTTTTCGTAATTCTTTACAACAAATATTGTTTGAATTGTTGGGAGGAGGAGAAATGATGTTTTGTTTTGATATTGTGATGATTAAATTGTGGTTTTGAAGCTGTTATTGAAGAATTGAAAATCAATTTTCTCCCCTCCCTAGATGTGTATCTTACTTCCCAATTCTCTTGTAGTATCAAATTGCAGGACGTCTAGATGACATGTTTAAGCAGAAGAAATGCATTCAGTGATTTTCTCTAGAATATTTTTGGAGTTCTGCCATAGCAGCAGGCCTTGGCAAGCCAGCTCGCTGCACATTCGCGGGTCATCACGACGCGTCTCTCGGCATTTCGTCCTTCTCATGAGCCCCTCCAAATAGTTCTCGAACCCAACACACTGCAGAGAAATTCTTCAGCATTTAACGCGTTGGCCTTGTGCATGACGCTAGCTAGAGAGCATATCCAAGGAACTATTCTACTTCTGATTACAGCCGCCAGCTCAAAAATGGACATCGACGACATCCTCCAAGATATCAACAACCGCTCCCTTCACCACGATCCCTTCGCAGACCTCAACAATGGCAGATCTTCAGGACAAGCAGACCTCCAAGCTCTAACGCGCGCCTGGGTTAACGAGAGAAGCACACACGAACTTCTCCCGTAAGTCGAATTCCCCCTCTCCCTTCCTCGTCTCTCTTCACCCTAAAGTACTCACTAACCAAACTTCCCACCAGCTGGCCAGCAAACGACCTAATAGACCGTTGCACCACCGCCATCAAAAACCAAATCTCCCTCGTCGAACAACTCACCGGCGACATGGACCCGAAAACCAACTTCTCCCTCATAATAATCCAAACGGAAGTCGAGCGCTGGAAATTCCTCCTGCGCTCCCTCCTCCGCGCACGCCTCTCCAAAATCGACAAACACACGCTTCATTACATGAGCACGCCCGAACTACAGAGCAGATTGAGTGAGATGGAAAGGGCGTATGCGACGAGACATCAGGCGCTGTTGCATGAGCATTTCGTGAGCTGTTTTTTGGGCGCGTTTCCGGAGAGTTTGAGGAGTTTGGGCGATACGAAAGGGGGGTTAGTATGATTGAGGGGCCGGATGAGGAGAGTGCTGTGTTTGTTAGGGGGTTGGGGGGAGGAGGGGAGGGGGTGGTGGTTTTGGGAAGGGGAAGGGAGGGGGATGGGGAGATTGAGGTGGTGAGGGGGAGGTGGTTGTTGCGAGATGGGCGGATGTGAGGGAGTTGGTGAGGGACGGGGAGATGGAATTGGTGTGAGGGAGGAATTATACCGTGCTATTGTTGTGTCTGTGGAGGAGTGGGAATATGGTTTGGGTCGAAAGAAGAGGGATTCCTTGGTCTTGAGAGATTCTATCCGATATGGAGTCAACACAATCGATATGGGAGTCAAAACCAGCACAAGCAGACTACTCCGCCGGATCGACTTCAACAATAATCCCTCTTTCTCGACTAACTCACTCGACATAAATCACCGGTCGAAATGCAACAACAATAACCGCTGACGTCAAGATATCTACTGGTCGCTAGCGGTTTTCTTGACTTGGATGGATATTCTCCGGTCATTTCCATCCTACTGCAACAGGCTGTCTTAACGCCGTGGGGAATTGCCAGCGACCTCGCCTCCGCCAGGAAGGAAGATCTTCACTTTCCAATCCAGGAATTTTGCTTCGGACGAAGCATCATCATCCACTGGCCACCAAAATCCATCCAGATTACCATCTCCCGGGAAAGATGGGATTTTCCGTATCCATCATGAAGGAGCGAAGAAAATTGTATGCTGCAACATTAGCATGTCGAGGGACATAAGAAGGAGGCCCCGCCTCCTTGTACAGTACAGTACTGCTGTACTCCCCCAGAGTGATTACTACGCCGTCCTCCCCCACAAGCCGTGTCACATACGCATTGAGACTAGCTATCTAGGAAGGAAGGAAAGCGATAGATACTGATACCAAAATAATACTACCTTCTGTCATCAAGCAAGGATAGACCTCTCTTTTGAATGATCAATTCCATTTCGGCTTATGAACTACACAATACGACGCGTAAAGCGTAAATCAACGTGCCGCCGATCTTTTCAAATGCGTATTCAGGGTCCCGAAATACGTGGGGTTTCGGATCTCTAAAAATTCGAAGCAATCACAGCTGGCTCCGAAGAAAAAAAGAGGAAACACGACTCGTGAACTTTGAAACATTCTTGTTGGGCACTTTTACTTCTGTACCCTGGTACTTTGAAGTTTTTCAAAGGTAGAAAAAGTTTATTAAATAATGGACCCCGTCTGATCTCGATTAATGTACAGTACCGACCGAATGAGTATTGCTTGGTAGGTAAGATTATAAACGAAGTACGCGACCTGACCTGACCGGCTCTTCATACCCTTCCCTCCCTGCCTGTTACGCCCATCCAGTCAGATGTAGAGTCGGAAATTGAAAAGATGCTCACTGTACACTTTGCCTTCCCCTTTTTTGCACAGTCATCCAAAATCCGTGATGCCGTGATGGACATCAAATCTTGATCAAAGAAATCTTCGGATTCAATTGGCTCCAGTCGGCCATCGTCAGCAGGCATCTAATCAATGTGCAGGTCACTCAGCAATCCCTGCGCTGCGAACTCACTTTGGCTTTGAACTAAGGTGGGAAGAACAGGGCCAGATAGGCTGAACAGCCGACACATCCATGATCCATCCCTCCCCTGGTAAGAACAAGCCTTCGCATTATTCGTACGGATACAGTAAACTTACTTTGGCTGGCTGCCACTTATTATACAGCATTGGCCGCATTCGACCTAGAACGAGACATCAGCGCCGCTGATAATTTTCTCCAACGACAACAACAACAACGTCAACCTCCTCCCTTCAAAGGGTCACCCTCATCTCATCTCTTGCGTCGCCATCCTCACATCTACTGCCCTCAAGTACGAGCGGGAATAGCTTCAAATAAATGGCAGGCTCCATCCCCTCCAACGAGGACCCGCCCTCGAGCTCACTCAGACCAACAAAAGCAGCAAAGATGCACCCACCACGCCCGTAGCTCGCATCATCCGGAGTGCAGGGAAATCATTCAGTGAATCTCGGCCTCCGGTCGGGATGTTCCACGGATGGGGTAGTGTAGCATCTGGAATCCCATCGATGAATGACATTCAGTCCGGCAATTTCCAATCAGATGGCTGGTCCGGCCCAGCTCAACGACGCAACAGCGCTGCCCATCGCGACTCAGATTACGAAGTCATTCTCGAGCGCAAAACAACAAACACGCTGCCCGTAGTTAAGGAGATTCAATCCACGTCCAACGGGGGAGATGAGAAGAAAGGTCGCGGTGAGAGTATCAGCACATCTCAAGATCAGGAGATCTCAACTTCCAATGCCGTCCTCACTCCTCATGACCCATCTGTTCCTTACGCAAATGGCTACCAATTCCCCCTAAACACACCTGGAAACAAGCCATCGCCATCGGCGCAAAGGGCGCCTGGAACTTCGTCACCACCCCCTTTGGCTTCATTCTCACAATCTACTCGCTCAACATCGTCGCCTGGGGCGGCATGCTCTTCCTCATCCTCTGTCGCGCCGCCCCAGCCATGAACCCACCCTCCTGCCCAGACTACAACGACAAGAACTGCCCCGCGCAAATCTGGCTCGAGAACACGTCGCAAATCCTCAATGCGCTTTTCTGCGTCACGGGATTAGGCCTCATTCCATGGCGATTCAGGGATTTGTATTATTTGCTGCAGTGGAGATATCAGCATAAGCATGAGGCTTTGAGACGCCTGGCTGGTATTCATCGCGGCTGGTTTCGTCTCCAGGGCTCACAGGAGGTGCCGCCTACCTGGCAGCAAGATGCTGAGGATGCGACGATTCCGGCTGGGATTGATGAGTCCGTTCTTGCGCTGCCGGTGAAACTCTCGCCCGATCCGCCATTGACTGGTTCGCGTGCGCAGCCGTCTGCGTACTGGAAGTTGGATTTCGTCGTTTGGGCCTTTGTGTGGAATACCTTTTTGCAGATTGCGCTTTGTGGTGTCATGTGGGGTTTTAATCGGTTCACGAGGCCGAGCTGGACGACAGGCTTGTTGATTAGTTTGGCTTGTATTGTGGCTATGGCCGCTGGGTGGATGGTTTTCAAGGATGGGAAGGAGGTCAAGAAGATTGAGGGGGTGCCGGTTAGTAAGGAGGATTGTAAGTTTTTTCCCCTTTTTTTATACTGTATATTTTTTCTTGAGTCTTGTCTTTTCCTGCCCCTTCTTTTCAGGAATTGATAACGGCTTGGTGGTTTATATTTTTACTAACTTACCCTTTTTTTTCCTCTAGTGGAAATCCTCAGGGTAATGAATGAAAGACAACGAGAAAAGGAGAGGGCAGATGCAGTCTAAGCTGCCAACTTCAACTTTCAACGGTCGAAGTGCGAAGTCGAATTCAGAATCGCATCTTTTTTTGGGAATATATGCATATGCATGTGTAAGTAAAGTCAGGATATTTAATTATTGGCAGGTAGGCAGGGAAGTAGCAATGAAAGAATGAAAGAATGAAAAGAAAGGCAAGGTGTAATCTCATCAATATTTTTTTAATTTTGTTCAGATGGAAACCGGATGGACAAAAATTCATGCATTATTGGGTCGTTTTTTCACCAGCTTTTAGGAAATGGGGGAATATCAAGGGGCTTTGGGAATTGTAGATTGGAAGAGGGGATTGATACCTACAGTGCCTAGTCAGAGATTGAGTAGCAAGGAGAGAGTGGGAAAGAAGAAAGGCAAGATGGTTAGGTGGCTAAGGTAGTTTGAGTTAGGAATTGTTAATACAAATCGTTTTAAAATAATGTTATCGAAACTATTATTCGTGGGTAGGTAGGTAAGCCTAGTCTAATCTAACAACCTCCTTCTCTTCCTTCCTCCTCTCTCTTCTTCCCATTCTTTCTTCTTACCCTTTGTGTGTGTTTTATGTATGTTTTTGTCTCTCTTTTTTGGCTTTTCATACAGAAATATTAACTTTCCGGGGTTCCGAGCATAAATGCTTGCTGGTTGGGTTGGGCTGTGGAAATGAATAAGAGCTGGCTAATCTCCATCCAATGAATCGGGGATAAAGCTCACTTGCATGCAGGATACGGCAGTACGTACAGGACAGTACTAATGTGCATGCGTGCTTTAATCAGTCAATTAATACAAACCCTTGGATAGGTACTTGCTGGGTATGATTTGTTCGATTATTGTGTAGGGTATTTACGAGGTACGGTTGTAATGTTGGCACTGTACTGTAGTTGGCTCTCTCTTGTTATCCAGACAAGGTCACGTGTAGTGGATATCAATATCAAAATCAAAATCAAAATCCGAAGACAAATCCCTCGTTATCTGAGGTGGGTATAGTTTTTAATTATTGTGTATGGTATATACGGAGTACGGTGGTAGTTTTAGTATAGGTACTGTAGTTTGCCCTTTGCGGTCATTCATTTCATAACTAAGCCAGGTCACGTGAAAGGGAACGTCAATATCAAAATCAAAATCCGGAAACGAACCATTTCTTCTCCTCTGCCAACTTCGGTTTTTCTTTGCCTTTTCCTTCGTTATCCCCTCAATTAGTGTCTATGGTATGCCAGAACTCTACTCTGTCAGACATATTTATGTTTTATGTTCTAGACCTCGCTCATTATTTCGCCTCCCCCTCATTTCGCCTCCTCACATTCGCCTCCTCAACCCCCATTTTTGACATATTTCACACAACTCCAACTCCAACACCCTCGCACCAACTCAACTCACTCGGTGGCAAACCAACGAACAGCTATCCAAAAAAAATCTACCCCGCTTTCACACCACACCACACGCCACTCACCTACAGTAACACAAAACCCAACAGCAAGAGAACAGCTCAGAGCTTACGCCTTGCAGCTTGCAGCTCAAAGCTCTATTTTCAGGGTCCAGACCTCACTTACACATGTACATGTACCAATGTACACACCCATACTCGTACCCATACCCATACCCATACCCATACTGTACCCTCCACATACAGCCCAACGCATGTCACCGCATTTCAATCACTATCACATACATTTACATACACACACAAGGCCATTAAGTACTAGTACGTCGTTTAAATGAATCGACAAAACGAGATAATTGGCTGGATGTAGTGGGTTCATGGGGTTCATGGGGTTCATGGGGTTTGAGAGAGTTTTTTTAACGGCGTGTGCTTGGGGAGGATTGGAGGATTGGAGGGACTTGCAGCGTTGGTGGCGCGGATGGAGGAGGTGGCGAGATTTTGCGATGTGCAACAGAAATTTTGACGAAGGTTGAAGAGGGGAAGAGGCTGATGAGGCTCTCTTGCTTTTTGAGGGGAGGCGAGGGGAGGGGAGAGGAAGTCAAGTGACTGCTGAAGGGTGTGGTTGTTGGGACTTGGGGATGGGGGGCAAGTAAGTGCTTCTGCCTCTGCCTCTGACTCAAGTGATAAGAGTGAGTGGGATGAGACATTGAAGGGTGAATTGCATTCCAACTGGAATTCATGAATGAATGGATATGATATAGAGAGGCGAGCTGAGAAGTTCTTGCTTTTCATGTCTTTTCATATTATATCAATCCTGTTGTTCTTCCTTCCTGTTGTTATTCTTTTGTCTATCTCATGTCATGTCATATCTCATCTGACCCCATCTCATCAATGACTTGCTTGGCCTTTGCTCTCAATTGTCAACAAACGGTCATGTTCTTCAGTCAACTCGTTTGTTCAATCCTCAAGTCTGACCATCTCTCTTGTCTTGTGGCACAATAGACATGGAGGTGCGAACACTTATGTTATGATGAAAGGTACTGGGCCTTGAATTGAACAGTCCACTAATCTGGAAGTGCCTGCTCAACAGTGGATTGTTCTTTCCATGTTGTATTGTTGAGGGAGCTGTCTCTTTCCAAGTTGGTTGTTCAATGGCTGATTGTTCTTTCCAAGATGGTGGCTGTTCAATGGCTGATCATTCTTTCCATTCTAGGCGTAGAGTTCAATGACTGATCTTTCTTTCCATACTAGCGGGATTACTTCTTTCCCCAGCTGGGATTTTCATGTTCAAGGAGTAGATTCGGTCACCACACAAACCTCGAACCATCCCCACGGCGGGTTGTGCTCGATACCTTCTACTAACACATATAATCTTGTTCTTCAATTCTATCGCATCGAGTCCCACACTACTGAAGACACCACGCAGCTCGTATGGATATCGATCGAGCTGATTTTGACGATGTCGCCTGGGATAAAAACGACGAAGCTTGGGCAGAGTCACAAATATGGTTTCGGTAGGTATCCACGCTGCGGAAGCGAGAGTGCTTCGTGGCGCAAAAATTGGGAAGACTGCAACATGGGTGCCTCCGATGAGGATTGGGGATATAACAATCTCTACAGACTGCGAGTAGAGGGCTGCGACGATGATGTTATGATTCGATTGCCCTAGCCTAACTTAGCCCAGTTTTCATGCGAGAAAACTCTCCGCGAGGCAGCAACAGCACGGTTCATTGCACAAAACACTCCGGTCCCAGTCCCCCCAGTTCTTTTCTACGGACTTTCAAGTCTGGATTCTGAAGTTGGACCATTCACCATCATCCAACATATTCCAAATCGCGGATCGATGTCGCATGCACTTGCGATGCCCAACGAGAAGCATCCCACCGATGCTAACATGCTCAATCCCGACATCTCTGAGGACTCTCTTGAGGCTTTCTTCGGCAAAATAGCAGTACAATTATTACATCTCTTTCAACCCACCTTTCCAAGCATCGGGTCTCTAGCTCAAACTAGCGAGGACGTCTTCTCAGTGGCAGGATGGCCAATAACTCAAAACATGAACAGCATGCTTCAGCTCGCCAACATCCCTCGTGCTAGTCTTCCCCCGAAGGACAAAACATGCGGAACTGCTGATGAATGGTACGTCGCACTAGCAGGAATGCACATAGCACAACTCATCTTCCAACACAACGACCTCGTCACAACAACAGACGACTGCCGGAATAAGTACGTAGCACGTCTGCTCTTCCGCAGACTAGCTCAACAAGGCCGACTGTCGACTTTCGGTTTCAAGGACGACCACTGGTCCGCTCAGTCTAAGAGTCAAACTACCTCGACGATGATGTTGTCCCTAGCTCTAAGCGGATCCGGCTTCTTCAGACTTTGGTGCGATGACTTACGGCCAAGCAACGTTCTCTTAAACGAGACCGATGATATAGTCGCCGTTATTGATTGGAAATTTGCATATATCGCACCTACGCGCAGTTTTCTCTCGATCCCCCATGGTGGCTGCTTTTGAATGTGCCGTAGATGTGGCATACTGATATTGGTAATTGGACCGAAACCTATGACATGCGTCTAAAGACTTGGCTACGCGCAATAGAGAAAGCCGAAGCGAGTATAGAGACGCCAACGTCAAAAGAATTCAAATTTCCATACACATGCGAGAGAGTTGGGAAACCGGCCGCTTCTGGCTCAACTACGCAGCTAGAAAGAGCTGGGCCTCTGATACTATTTTTGGAAGTACCTGAATGAACGATTCTTTGGGAGAAGGGAAGAGAAAAGGGATATTGGTGATCACGATCTTTGGAGGACGAGGGTACATTTTTTGAGTCATAAGGAAAGAAGTGTGATGGAGGTGTTTGTGGAGAGGAAAATGGTAGAGTTGAAAGAGCGGGTTGTGATTCATTGGAGTGATGAACCGGTGGATGAGCGTTTGGCGGAGGTGCTGTTGTTACTTGAGGATTAGACTAAAGAGGGGCTTTGCTCGGGTATAGCTTTTCTCGTCTAATTAGGTAGGTAGCTAGGTAGGTATGTATGAGCATTTTGAAAATCATTTTGGCATGTTTTTATAGTACTGGCACGTGACAACATCAGGGCAGGCCCCAATGAGCCATCATCCCATAACATGATCTGTAAAAACTGTTGTGCTCATTGGGAAAGCTGGAATCATGGTAATAAATAACCCTCTCTCAATATATAATTTGTGAGCGAGTCAGCCTTGACCGTATTATCCTAAAAGATTTGAACTTGCTTTTCAATTTACTAGGTCCCTAAGGTATCTAGGTAGGTACCCACGCTAATTCGTGCATCAAAAAAAAATAAAAAATAAAATGAAAAATAGAATCTTTCTCCCCATAACCTAGGCCCTAGATCGAGCTTGTTTTTGGCTAGAAGGCCAATAATTTTAATTCCCGCCACTTCAAGATCCAGTCTTACGCCAGCCATGCCATGCTCACACCGTTCTGGTTGAGGTCATGCTCAAGCTACCTAATTATGGTACCAAGATCAAGCACACAAGCTCAAGCTCAATCTCAAGCCCAAGCCCAATTCAAAGACCAAATATCATGCCAAGTACCGATAAGTAGCGACATCTGCGTCCTCTACTCTTTCTACATACTCCCTCTCTATAATTGAATCGATTCGCTTCTTCACCATCGGCAGATCTGGCTTGAAGCGTGCGGCGAGTTGCGTGATTGTTTCAGTGATAAGCATTTGATGGCTTAGCTCTTTGCGTGCTCTGTTTTTGGGGTTGAGTTGTTTGTCAGTGACATTCTTTGCAAATTGAAAGGAAGAATTTGTGCGGGGGAAAAGGCTATTGAGTGAGGAAGAGAAGCAAGAGGGGAAAGGAAAGAAAGAACATACTTCATAATCCGAACCAACACACTGTCAATTACAAACCCTCTACTCATATCATTCCTATCCTCCGTCTCCTTGCGTTCCGCCTCACCCTCGACCTTATTGACCGTACCGGATACAATTGCAGCCTTGATTTTGATAGCCTTGCTTTGGAAGCTATTATTGATCTTGAACGTATCGCCAGACTTGGGCGTATCCTTGTTTTGAGGGATCTTGTATAGAACGCGGGATTTTGGCGCGATGGAGAGAGACACGAGATTTCGGATTAGTTCGTTCACGGGGATGTTTGTTCGTTGTTGGATCTCGTCGAATGAAAGGGTTTCGCCATTTGGTAGATCGTTGAAGAGCATTAGGATGAGCATGCCATAGGTAGTAACATTCAGCTCGTATCGGCGGTCTCTGCCGAGAACGCCTTCTTTGCCCGGTATCTTGGGGAAAAAGCATTTGATGTCCGCCGTTCCAAGATATCCGATCCAAGTCAGTTTCCTACCATTTCGCTCCTTCAAGTAGAATTTCTTGAAGGATTCTTGCAGGATGTTAATGGAGGATGGCCAGGTGCATGTCTGAGGCGATGCATTCTCGTTGTTTCCACCACCCATCGCCTCCATCGGCCAGCAATTTGTTGTCAGCACCGTGATTCCCAAATCAATTGGTTTCCTGTCCATATCACCCAGGTCCGCAACATACGACCGATAGCCGGAACTCAACTCCTCGGACATGCTCATATCCTTGAACATGCCCTCGAGCTTTGTTGTGAAGGAATTGCCAATCTCAAGCTTCATCCTGCTGATCATGGACTTTTCAACATCCTCACTCTCAGACTTGCCATGTAATAAGCGACGAGCGAGATGCTTCTTGTAGTAACGCTCAAACATATCCATATCCTGAATAAATCGCAGAAGCACGGTCGCTTTGTCGAGAATTACATCAATCTCAGCCTCGGTCGCACCCTTGATACCGCGCTTAAGGTTGTCATCAATAAACAGAGACACAAATTCCGAGCATCGTGGGAAGTCATTGATGAAATCTGCAAAGCTTTTCGTGATAGCT
Source organism: Tetracladium setigerum (assembly GCA_031472005.1). Classification (NCBI taxonomy): domain Eukaryota; kingdom Fungi; phylum Ascomycota; class Leotiomycetes; order Helotiales; genus Tetracladium; species Tetracladium setigerum. The sequence continues at coordinate 337,740 of PZJY01000008.1, read as the reverse complement.
GTCTGCAGCGGCACGTCTCTTGCTAGGCATGTCTGCCATATGATATCGAATTTATCCTTCAACTTCAGAACTTCATCAACCCATGTGATAGCAGCAGCGGTCGCCTTTGCAGCCGGAGTTTGCTTGGGAATTTTAGCCTTGGCAGCATCTGCCGGAGCTTCAGCATCATTGTTTGCGGCAGCAAGAACAGCACCAAAGTCCGTATTCTGGATGACGGTATTGATCTCCTGGCCCATCGCTACAATACGAGCTTGTAGAGCAATCTTCAACGGCACTTTGTTGGGATCGACTCTGGTGATCAGTTGATACAAGGCCGCCAGGTCTGCAAATCGGTCATTCTCAATCATCGACTTGATTCCACTTCCTTCCAAAGCCATAAATTCGTTCAGATGCTCCGAAATAAGTTCATTCTCAACAACTTTGGCAATCCTGGGTCCACTCATCCTGGAAATGGTTGTCTGACATCTTGCATCCTCCTCAAGCAGGCGCTTTCGGGTCTGTCGTATCCAACTACTGGCATCTGCTTCCCGTAGAAGAGAAGCGCATTCTCGCTTATAGAATTCCGTGCTAGCAGCCAAGAAAGCGGGCTCAAATACCGTCAGATAGAGCTTCTCGTTCTCACCCTCGATGTCCGATTCGTAAAGTCCCTCGAGCATATATATGCATGACTTGATCAAGTTCTTATTGATCACATCCCCATCTCTCTCCATTTCGATCTGATCGAGAACAACCGAATTCAAAATATCAAAGACCGTCATTTGATTATCTGAACCTGGAAGATTAGATCGAAGAATGTTGTCCCGGAAAAGGCCCATGGCAGTAGTGAAGATCGAAGGCTTGCGATTGTCTGTGCAGTAGATACGATCCATATACATCAGAATGTCCGTAGTCATATTCATGATATTGTTATGGTCCTCCCACGATGCCTTCAATCCCTCCAGGAAGGCCTCGCCCGTCAGTCTGCGCTCATTGGCCGTTGAATCCGATACATTGGAGAGTGTGATGTTGATGAGATTCGTAGTGATGAGCTTGCGAATTGTTGGCATCACATGGAGACCAAACCATTGTTCCTCATAGTTTTGTACAAGCTCATAAAGCCGGTCTCCTTGTTTCTTCAATACGATCTTGTAGGATGCTCGGTAGAGCTGCTCGAAAGATAAGGTAGACGCGTTCTTCTCGTGAATTTGGCGAAGGGCACAGCTTAGGATCTCCCATTGCTGCTCGAATTCGTCCTTCCCTCCTCCAATAACGCCCTATCCACAGTTTTGTTAGCCGGCGCTCGGAAGGAGTTAAACACAGTCTCGAGGCTCCAAGGAATTGTGGTTTCCGGGAAGTATGAACACGAGCCACTCGCTCCCACATTTCTTCAAGCTGGCCCCCAAAAGCTTGCTCTGCCATGTCTGCAGATAGAATATAGAGCTCTATCCCGTCTTGTGCAAGTATGCAGAGAGGGTGTATAGAAGGGACGAAGGTAGGGCAGGCAACAAACCCCTCAATCTCCTTCAACTTACCCTGCGTGGAGGCCTAATCTTGCCTCTTCCTCGACCTGAGATCATCTTGTAGGACGAAGTTTTGGATCAACCTAAGCTTTGCACCTCTCTGGCCAACGCGCTATCGTGGTTGTGCAATAACTTGGAGATCGCTGCTGCAAGGCTGAACAAATTCGTTCAGCGGGATATGAGGATTTTATAGCCGAGAAGGTCAAAGAATGTTCGATCAAGTGAAGGCAAGGAACAGGAGCGAAAAGAAGTCGAAAAGTCGCCTTAAATTTGATTGACGGTGGTGAATGGAAGATTGGAATGAAGGAGAAAGCAGTTCAGTCTTCTTCTAGACTTTCGGCCAGGCTGAACGGGGGATGTTCTAAGAGTACCCACCCCACTCCACGAGAGTGATAGCGTAATCACGTGCTGATAAGCTCAAGAATATTTCTCTTGGCGGAACCCCCTTCGTCATTTTCACGTCTCCTAGGATCTCGTCAAGAACAAAACCACAAAAGTACATCCTCACAACATCCTCACCACGCACGACGACAAACGATTGTACTGCATAAAAATGCCGCCTTTACGCTCCCCCTTCACAGTATTCCGCCTGCTATCAACCTCCTCCCGCTTCCTCTCCCAAAGCACACCCCGTTTCGCCTCCCGAATCCATTCACCAACGCGCCAACTCCAGCCTCTTCAGTCCCTCCAATCCTTCCCAGCAAAACGCTTCCACTCAACTGGCAACAAACCTTCGCCACTCACAGACCCTGTACCAGAACCGGCACAAGCAAACGTTAGAACGCCAAAACCGCTCACAGACGCTGTATCGGAACCAGCATCGCATAAACCGAAATACGTGCGCCCTCCACAGCCTGAATACCAGTTAACATTCACCTGCACGCCGTGCTCGACGCGGTCGAGTCATAAGATTAGCAAGCAAGGTTACCATAAGGGGAGTGTGCTGGTTACGTGTCCGGAGTGTAAGAATAGACATGTTATCAGTGACCATTTGAATGTGAGTTGATCAATTGGGAAAGGGGATATGAGGGGATGGAATGAAACTGATACTGAATCTATAGATATTTGGAGACAAGCATTTTGATATCGAGGATTTGATGAAGGAGAAGGGGATGTTGGTTAAGAAGGGAACGTTAAGTGAGAATGGGGATATCGAGTTCTGGGAGGACGAGAATGGGACGAAGAACGAGGATGGCAGTGCTGAGAATGCGCCCATTAAGGAGTTGCCTTGAAGCATAAGGATGACTTGCGATCAATTGACGGCCTCGAGCCGAGAAGCGGAGAGAGCGAATATGTTACGATAGGGTCATTGTGTAGGAATAGGATGAGCGGCAGGGCCTCGTCCAAATAACGGGTCGTGAGATGAGCCAGGTGGACTCGATGTATAAAATTTACAGTATGATGGTCGAATTGTATACTACCGACGGCAAGGAGATGGCGACGAAATTAGGAGGGACGTCAACTCGACTCTAATAACAAAAATAGATAGCACGTGTACAAGAATATAGAAGTAATGTATCATACCATTTTCACTACGCCACAGATGCTACTTATCTACATACAATCTCTCACTAACTTACTACTATAAATGCACCCACAATTTTCCCGTCCAAAAACGCCTTTGATAGGTACCAACATCAATGCAACTTTCTACGATGTCTCACGCCTCATGCCTTATATCCCTAAATTCTCTCCCCTTCTCCTTTCTCCTCTCCTTCTTCCTCTCCCCCTTCTTCCTCTTAACCTCGCCAAACTTCTCCGGCGCACTAACGGCCTCAATCTTCCTCTTTCCACTCCTCCTCATTCTCCTCTCCTTCACTCCCTCCCTAACCTTCAAAAGACTCTTCGTATACGTTTCCGTACCAACCTTCCTCTTCAAGTTTTCCATGACTTCGTCAGATGATGTTTTGAGCATTTCGTACGTTTCGCGGAATTGCAAATCGGTGGAATAGGGGATTGGAATGCTGGGGTCGGTGATATTGTGGAGAGGCAGCAGGATGGTGGGGAGGTATGCTGTTAATGTCTCGACTGAAAGATGAGTGGTAAGGTGGGTAAGGAGTTGTAACGATGCTGTCTTCGGTATCAATCCCGGTGCACGAGGTGGTGAAGTTTCCTTTCTTAGAACGAAACTGAGTCTCTCCATCAAGTATCCAAGAAGCGTTTTCTTGTCCTCTTCAGATTCCACCTCCTCATCCTCATCCTCTTCTGTTTGCTGGCCCCGCCATTTCAAATTGTTTTCTGAGGCGAGAGAGCCAAGGAACACGAGATTCTTGACAACTTCTGTTGCGAGCTCGGTCGTAAGAACACCTCTTTTGAACATGTAAGCTGAGCGACGGACGAAATCTGTGATGTCTTCTACGGTCAATCGAAGACCATCAGAACCCTTGAGTGGAAGTTTCTTCAGGCCAGACTCAGTGATGCTGGCTTGCTGTGCAAAGTCGGAGAAGTATCTGCTGATGAGCATTGTAGCCGCCGTTTTAATCTCGGCCGTTAGATTGACATCTGGCTCGGCTGTGGCATCACTGTCTGGATAGGAGAGGCAGACTCGAATCGCATCCCATAGATTCTTTGACTTAGGAGAGAAGAAGATCTCTGGGAAGGTTTTTACCAGAACAATCGAGAGTTGTAGTGCGGAGAGAACATGCTCCGAGTCGGGTTTTGAAGTATCAGCGGTCTGAAGAACCTCCAATATGATCTTTTGTAGCATCAGAACGTCACCATCATTGTCGCTATGCGTCTCGTAATAGAGCGCGTAGACCTGGAGCTTAATGTGCACATATCCTTCATCTTTTGGACCGCTCACCCAGTTTCGCAGATACTCAAGGTGTGACTCGAGTTGCTCTCCCTTTGCTCTCTTGAAGATCTCCTTTAGCACCACTGCAGCCTCGTTGCGGCAATTCTTACTTTCATCCTCGGCTAGCAGGATGATCAAAGGTACAAAGCATCGCTCTGAGACTTGGCGAACATACTCATCCGACGTCTTTGCGAGAAGAAGTAAAATCAGGTCCAAGATTGAGGATCTTCCTCCTTCACGAGGATACTTGAGATTGGCGACAACAAAGTCAAGCTGTTCCTTCCATCGCTTCTGCTCCTGCTCGTAGCGGCTCAAGAATTGGAAGAATGCTTCCCTTGCAAGTTTTCGTGTTTCCTCATCATAATTTTGCACCATCACGTTTCCGACATGGTCAAGAGTATCATAAACTTCGGCTGATTGGATCTTAGTGTCAATGACAGCACGGAGGAAGTTGAATGTGATGTGTCGGTACTCGGGCTGTGTCAAATGCTCCTTGATACTGCCCAGAAGCTGGTCGATGGTTCCTTTCTTGATTTCGACGAGAGGTCGGTTGCGGAAAACAACCGAAAGTAGCTTGAGCGACTCCTGGAAAATGTTTGTTGAGATTGCGGATCCGAGAACGCATTTCTTGGCTTCATTGGCAGCTATTCGGTAAAGCTCCGTCCAAATCTTGGAGTTTTCAGGTGACACATTGACAGTCCTATAATCACTTGTCACCATGGTGAGAGTGCCATTTTCTTCCAGCTTGTAGACCTTGATGATGGTGGCAAGAAGGCGGAATGCGGATATTTTGACTTCCTCTTCGCCCTCGAGAAGTGCGTTCTTGATGATTGGGAGGAGATTGATAATATTGCTGGCTGTGCGCAAGTCGTCATACTTCTTGAGTACTGTGCTCATGAGGTCAAATGCAAAACGAACAAGCTTGTAGGTGTAAATAGTCGTGGAAGAAGTTCTGTCGCCACTTTTCTTGGCACCCTTTTGGAGTAGGCGTCTATCCACAGGTTTCCCTCTCTTCTCCCGCTTGCCATTCTCTTCATTTTCGCGATCCTCATACACATCCTTGATTGTTTGGTAACAGAATATCAGACTGTCCCGGCTGTGCACTGCAGAATTTCTGAGTAGTCCCTTCTCGATTCTCTTGAGCAAGTCATCAATCTTGTGAACTGCATGCAGATTCAGCTTGTTCTTGAGTAGCTCTTTGATTGGCTGGACAAGAACAATCAATTGAGAAATCGTTGTTGTCCTTGCAATAAGTTCCATCGAATCGTGGCTCATGCTGCTCTTGACTTCCTTCATCTTGCTCACATACTCGTCGGCATCCTTCTCTTGTCCCGTGGCGCCGAAAATATCATTCATGATGATGTCGACAATGGTGGGTACGCAGTAATCTAAATCGCCAGGAGAGTATTCAGGTGTTGTTGCAACAAGCATAGAATGCATCGTGTAAGATACAACATGGAGTTGAGGGCCCTGTTTCAATGCACCACGGAGCTCTCGAAGTATGAAGTCAAAGCAAGAGGGACCAAGCAAAACACAGATCTGGATCAAGGTATCTCGGGTCATGTCTCTCGACTCTTGCGCTTTGCTTCTGAGAATATGACAGATATCTGTGATGACAGCAGGCAGCTCCTTCTTCATCTGGTCTTTTGGAAGGAGTTTCAGGAGCTTGACGATCAGTACTGCAACCGGGACACGAAGACTAACAGTGGACTCGTCCTTTCCGTGCAGATACTTCAGAAGAGGCGGAATAATATTTGTTGTGAGATCGTCTGCAAGTTTCAACTTTTTTGGAATCGTTCTTGACAGCGTACTTTGCTTTTCAGGGACAGCGTCTGTCACAATGTCCATCGTCTTGTCGCCCTCGACATCCTCCTCCTCCTCATCTTCGGTATACCGGATGGCAGCTAGAGCAAGAGCGTCAATTATTCTACCAACCACTCGGATCAATTGCTTCTCAATCTCGGGTTTTGCTTTCACGTAGCCAGTGTACCTGAGCAGTACGGCTCGGTACTGCGGCCATTCCAATGACCCGGCCAGGATTCCGACAGTGGCAGTAGCCTCAGAGGCAAGATTGTGAGCATCCGTCCCTTCAGCTCGATCAAGAATGAAATGTTCAATCAGCGGGATGAAGAAGTGGCTAACGTTCTTTGCCCTCAATTCTCCCTTTTCTGCAGCAGCGGAGACTAGCCCAAGGGCGCTTGATTGCCTGCCTTTGCCTACTGTCAGGATATTGTTGAAGAATGAAGACTCTAACTCGTCTTCTCCAGCCAGTAGACTGTGCATATCATTGACTTCCTCCCACTCTGGAAACGATCGAACCAGATGAGCCATCACTTTGGCGTATTCTCGTCGAACAACCTCGGATTGCTCTTTGGCTCCCGAGAAGATGGCCGGTAGGAGGATCGTTGAAAGCATGACTTTGAATGCTGAAATTTCAGCCTCGTCAGTAGCTTTGCTCGCCGTGTCGATAAAGCTGCATATGCTATCAGAAGAGTTTGATGACAAAATGCCTAAGTCTTCTGCGTCTCTTATATAATACAGCATGTTGAAAAGAAGCGGTCTCCATTGTCGGGACGTAAACGGTATATCTCTAGACGCCCGAATCGCTTTAAAACCTAACAGGCGGCGATCGAAATCGGGGGAATCCAGACGTGAGGTATCAAACGAATTGAGATCCAGGCAAATCTCAGCAACTTCTTTCAACACAGGTTCCTTTTCCGAAAATACGGTCAAAACGCGCGGGAGTACTTGTCGGCTTGGATTATCGGTAAAGAAACCAAAGAGAGACGTTATGGTATTATACACTCGATCCTTGAGCTCGACATCATTTTGCAAGTCGTAAAGCGGAACAAAGACCTCCAAAACACGAAGGAGCTCTCCTTTCGTCTTGGGGTTGACGCGGCGAAGGGGTTGATCCAAGAGGAAGATAGACACATCTACCAAGTTTCGAGCCTGAGTGGAAGTTGTAACGAATTGTGAAAGTTCTGATACAGTCGAAACGCAAGCTTCAAGAACATCCTTGCTAATATCATGGTGTCCACGGAGGACTTCGCCAATGCGCAAGAGAAAACTGTCCATATGAGGAGCAAGAAGCTGAGATTTTACGCCCTCTGCAACTTCCGTGTCGCCGTTGTCACTATTGTCAGTGCCTTCTTTGGCAATCTTGATAACGTTCCTGATAACTTCCAACGCCATCAATTTGACCTCGTCCTTGGATTTGTCGGGAATCAGGCACTCGGCAATTTTCGGAGGCACTTGAGGATTTTCGCCAAGTAGCAGAACAGTTTTGGCGGAACTCGACCAGGTAAAGAACAGACGAAGAATTCCCGAGATGCCCTGCGCAGTCTCAATTGGCAGGTTCTCGAGTCTGGGCGACACGATCTCCTTGTTAATCGAAGAGACGTACTGCGACCAGTCAAAGTCGACGGCGTTGGCGAACAAGAGAATCAAACACTTTATTGCGGTCTTCCGAATGACTTTCAAGAGTGAAGTTTGACTGGACAGAGTTGTTGGCTCGTCATCATCGTCATCTGCCTCGTCGCGTAACTGACGAGAGGCATATATCGCACAGTAGATTGCAGCGTCTGCCAAAGTGCCAGCAAACGGTGTTGCTTTTGTTCCAAGTTCCTTCAGAACACCCTCCACCATGTTGATCACACCTACCAGCTTTCTGGGACTCAAAATTGCCTTGGACAAAATGGACTCCTGGATGGCTCCATTTTGAACCAATTGTACCCCTGCGAGTTCGCCGAGTGCGATTTCCAGATAGGCGGCGACATCTTCCACGCTGAGGTTTCTCAAAACCGTCAATCTCTTTGCTTCCATGCCTTGCTTTCCACTGGCTGCTCCCTTCCGCGATATGGCTCGACCATACAACAGTCTCAAAAGTACTGGTTTTAACCCTGCTTGATGTTCTGACTGAACTAGAGTTTCTCCTTGAAGCAGTACCGAAATTTCGTCTTTGAAACGGGCTTCATCCAGCAAATTTAACAAATTCTCTTGATATGGCTTGATGCTCGCATTCTTCCACGTAAAAATTGCTGTCAAGGCAGCTTTCTGGATTTCGATGTCTCCATTGGCTAGCAATTGTAAGATAGCACTATAAACTTCCTCGGATTTAAAAAGCGAGACAGAGTTGGTGAAAAGCGCAAATAGCTGGAGTTGAGCTTTTTGGTCCTTTCTTGTCCAGTCACTAAGAGTTTGTTCTTCTCCCTCGGCGTCTTCGACATCGGCTCCAGGCTTGCTAGTCCAGGATAGGAACATAGGAACAAGTTGGCGAGATCGTTTCTCGGCGACGAGAGGAATGGCTGTAAGTACACGTAACGCCTGGGTTCTTGCGGTATTTGGGCGAGCTGGCACTGGTTCCTGTGCTTGCGCAAAGTTGTTCAGCATGGTCCCGCGGCTCATCTGAACGTTCGATTGAGAGATCTGGGCTAGTTTGTCAAGATCCCGCATATTTGAACATTCAAAATCGGTCAATCCGCCTGGCGAATGGTCGGTAGGGCCAGAAACTCCATATCCAACCAACGAGGGTGTCTCCAGCCAGTCGAAAGCAAGCTTAGCGACAGCATCTTCCCCAGCCTTTGACATGGATATCTGTTTAAGTGTTTCGGTTGCATCCTCCCATATCTGAGCAAACTTGACGGTCAACATGCCGAAACAGAATGCTGGAATGGCTTGTTTCATCCAGGAATCGGTCGGTTGGCTCGAGAAGAGGACTGCCAAGTTACGAATATGCATGGAAGATGCACGAACGGTTTGCAAATCAAGTCGAGTCTGCTCTACCATTATCATTATGGAGAGCGCTTTCGAAGGCGTTTCGTTTTCAACGTTGTAAATGTGTTCCAAGAGGCGGAGAGACAGAAGCCTCAGTTCCTGAGATCCGGTGGATAAGTTGGAAATCAACGCATTCACAAGCAAGTCGCCATCAACATCCATTTCTGGATCGCTTGGGACTTTCTTTTCTGGTTGAGGCGACACTGATAGGCTCCGCTCATACTCTAGTAGTGCTTCGAGAAATTTAGGAAGTCGAGAATATCTGGGTGCTGCTGCTCTCAGGAGTGGCTTCAATGCCTTGTCTACCTCTGCTGCTCCTTTGCTCATTCTTGAAAATGCGCTGAAGCCACGACCAACAATAAAGTTCGCTTCTTCGGGAGCGAGTGATGATGAAGGTCGCAAGGCGAGCTTCAGCTTTCGCAACAGAATCTCAGCGATTCTAGCATTTGTGGAAGGATGCACAGATGTACATTCTAGCACATCAAGAAGAGCGTTGTATTTTGGAAGGCAGCGATCGTGCCAAGTGGCAGGGCTCCGATCGTGTAGTGCAGGAGAAGCTTGTTCGGGAAATGGAGATACCTCCAATCGCTCGAATTTACTGACAATCTGATCTTGCCAAGATTGAGGTAAGGCAAATCCTTTCTTTGCATAGTTGCTGGGAAGTACACCCGTTAAAACCATATTGGGAAGTAGAACACACAGGGCATCGCCATTGTCTTCAGACCAGTGGGCGACAACGAATCTAGTAAATGTCAGTCATCAAATAATCTTGTGTGGAGTTGATGGGTAGAAACCTTTGAAAATAAGGTAATGATATAGTCTTGAATCGTTCGGCATCGGCCTCTGAAAAGTAGGAGCAGAATGTAAAAAAGCATCTCGCCAGTGGGTCTTTGATTAATGCGTCCATGAAAGGTGAGATAAATGGAATCATGGCGTCCATCGGAGAGTACTGCATAACAATCGCAACGCTGAGGATGACATATTTGAATAAGTCGGAGTCGTTTCCATGTGACTCCACTATCTGAGCATTCTTTGAGATTGAGGTAATTATCTTTGACATCGTTTTCAGGACGGCGGGCCAGTCTGCAATTCTTGATCCTTTCCGAACTCCGGAAATTATGCCGATGGAACGTGATGAAACGAGCAAGCGGCGAAGATCAATCTTGCTTTTTGATTCTACAAAAGAGTCTACCGAGGCGTTTGCTTGAAGCAAAATTACCTCCAAGAGCTCTTTCACCGTATCCGGCCCTGTGTGGTGAAGTATGCTTGTCAAAACTCCAGAAATAACTTCTTGCCATGGAGAGGGTTCTTCCGATCCAAAATCTTCAGCCTCCAAGACTTGGACCAGTGACTGAAAAATTGCTGAACCTGATGTATGGACATTCAAACCATTTCCCTTCATAGCCTCGGCGAAGAGGGTCATAACTCCGTGATAATATAGATTGTACTCTTTCGTTCCGACGATACTGAGGAGATCATTCCTCACGTGCTGAACAATCAAGACCAGAGCCTTCTCCCTCTGAGCAGGAGCTCCGGCCTTCTTGATAAGAAAGCTCATGGCTTCAGCAGCAAATCGAGCGATATGAGGAGGCTGACGACGCTTCCCCAGCAATGGAGCGATTGCGTCGTATGTAGCGCGAAGGTCCGGAACCAGTAATTTGGAAAGATATTTGAACAGAAATGCCAAACAGGTAAAACTCCATTCAATAACCGCAACGTCCGCAAATGTCCCCGCAATGGACGTGACCAAGCCCAAAGCCCTCTCATAGTGATGCTCGAATCGAACTCCCAAGTCATGAGCAAAGTCGGTCATCAATTCTAACAGTGGTTCCAAAGACTCTCTCTCCCGCTTTTCCAAATATGTAGCGATCAATGCCATAATTTGCGTCTCGAAATGGACGACTTGCGCCAGGCTGTCGCATAGCGGCTGAACCTCATGGGTAAATGATATAAATGCAGCCGATAGATTGAGCTCCTGCCATTTCTCTAGACCCGTTCGAAAGTAGGAGAAGTCGGACGCGGCGGTGGGGGAGTCTCCAGCATCGTGGCGGCGAACTCTGCGAATTGGATCGAGAGAACTGAGTTTTGATATTTTCGTGGTGAAGGATTCCCATCGGTGGTTCTTTTGATGTTGTGTACCACCCTTCTTGCCCTGTCGGGTCTTAACTATCCTCCCTGAGCCCGAGACTGGCATGTTGGGCGACGTTCTCAGCTTTGGGGCTGTTGTTGTAGTCTTCCAGAGCCGAGATATATTTTTTTGCAGGACTTCAAGATTGGAGGCGGCGTATGGCGGCAGAACGGTCCACCGCGCTAAGATAACGGCGATAAGCATTTCTTGAGCTCAAAAGCTCTAGCTTCGTCAAGCCTTCGCGTCGCATCAACGACAACAACATTATTATTGACAAATAAATCCAAGACAGGGCACCTTACACTTCAGGGATCTTGGAAGTCGTGTTTATCAGCCTGAGATATTCATTATGGCCTCAAAAATGTAAGTTCCAGTCTCTTGTGCAGAGCCGGCGGGACGGGCGCGCTCTGCAGACGCGCACATCTCCCTTCTCCAGACACTTACTAATACTTGACAATAGCATTGTGCTTGGGGACGTCAATGGCAAGCTCCAGGATGCATTCAAGAAGCTCGCCACCCAACATGCGAAGAACAACTTCACCTTTGCCATCGTGACGGGAAACCTCTTCTCTGGGGACGACGAAACGGTTGAAGACCTGCTAGCCAACAAGATCGAAGTTCCCCTTCCCACATACTTCACCATTGGCACAAGCCCTCTTCCCGAGCGAGTCGTCGAGAAACTTCAAACAGGCGAAGATATATGCGACAATCTCCACTTCCTCGGAAAGTGTAGTACAACCAAGACTTTAGAGGGCCTAAGAATCGTTGCGCTAGGAGGCCTACCAGATACAACATTTCCTTCAGGGCTCTCCACGGACAAGTATGCCCCTTACCACACAATCGGCGATGCGAAAAGTCTCTACGGCGCTCACTCGGCCGACATTCTCATCACGGCCGCCTGGCCTGCTGCTATTCGCAAGGGGTCAAACAAATCTCTTCCCGAGGGGATTGAGGCACCAGAAGGTTATGATCATATTTCTGATCTCTGCACAACTTTAAAGCCTCGCTATCACCTCTCGGCGACTCCTGGATTCTTCTTTGAGAGAGAACCTTTCGTCCACGCCTCTTCGACAGATGCCCCCGACTTCAAGCCTTTAACAAGGTTTTTATCTCTAGCAGCGTATGGAAATACCATCAAGGCGAAGGCGTTGTATGCATTCCAACTAGCCACGAAAGTTGACGAGCAGGCACCTCTCCCTGCTGGCACCACAATTGCTCCCTTTTCGTTCTCGAAGATTGGGGACAAGAAGCGACGAGCTCCTTTGGAACCAGAACCCTACTCGCGGTATGGTGGAGATGGCCATGGCGGTCATCGGGATCACAAGCGAGGCAAAGGACGCCGCGGTGAGAGAAAACCTCCTCCAGGTCCAAACGAGTGCTTCTTCTGCACGGGCAATGAAAACTTTGACACAGATCTAGTTACCGCAGTTGGTGACGATTCCTACCTTACCGTTGCTAAGGGTCCGTTGACGACCGCGGAAACTTTCAAGGAATTCGGCATCGACTTCCCTGCACATGGTCTCATTATTCCCTTACCACACTCTCCGACCCTCGCACTCGTGCCCGAAGGCGAGAGAGTGAGCACCTTTAATGAGATGAATAAATTTAAGAAGGCATTGCAGGACATGGTCGCCAAGAAGAGCAACAACCGGCTGGGATCGATCACCTATGAGATTAGTCTGTACAGAGGAGTTCATACACACTGGCAATTTCTTCCCGTCAATGTCGACTTAATCAGCAAAAAATTGGTCGAGGCAGCATTCCGTGTCGAAGCTGACAACTCAAATTTTCCCGCTTTCGAAGTTCGCGATCCTGAAATTGGAGAGAAGGAGGGCGACTTTTTCCGGGTTTGGATTTGGACTCCACCGAGTGAGGAGGCTCCAGAAGGAAGTACGAAGTGTCTGACCATGCCAATTGATGATAACGTCAGATTTAATCTTCAATTTGGTCGAATTACCCTGGCGAAACTATTGGGGCTTGAGAAACGCATTCAATGGAGAGATTGTGGACAGACAAAAGAGGAAGAGTTGAAGGATAGCGCCGCACTCAAAGCGGCTTTTGACCCTTTCGATTTTACGAAGGATAGCGAATGATTGAAGGGCGTTCATCGAAGGATGTGGGTTGATGGATATGAAGTTGAATGATCTCAAGGCGAACATTTCAATCGAAAGTATTCCGGGAGGCATGGCTGGCGCTGGGGACATATTAATGCAATTTATCAGTGGTGGAGCGTTCATCTCGCACATCAAGGCGTTGGGGAGTTGCCTCCATATTAGGAGCAATTTTTTTGTTTATACTACTCCAAAAGCGTTAGTGAATAGCGGGAAACGACAATCGATTATGCCAGATTTTTAAAAATGCAACGATATTGATGGGCCTGAACTATTTAACTGGTGCGCCTCTTCTCTCGTCTCATCGTCCCAGCTAAGCTGAGGCGCATATCACTCCAATGAGTTTATCACATCCCACAATCAATCATATTCTCCTCGATGTTAATTCCCTCCCCCAAATTTCCCCCACAAATCACCTCCCAACTTTGCGACCCGGCTGCTGCCAGAACTTCCATCCTTCCTTTCCTTCTCTTTCTTCCACTCATCATTGCTAATCACCACTTTCCCCCATTTCCCAACGACGCCTTCAACAACTGCGGCTTAAGATCCCGGAATGGATCACAAACCGGACAATTTTCCCATTGATGGTTTGGGTCGTCGCGGGTGTTGTGTACCACTGTGTTGGTATTTGGGTCGTTGAAAGGGTTGTGTTTGTTGAAGTCTTTGGGAAGGCTGGGTGGTGGTGGTTCGTCGGGGGAATGGAATGAATGGGTTTTGCAGTGGGGGACGGGGTGAAAGAATGTGTCCTGTGGTTTGGGGTAATCTTAGTTGAGGTGGCCATGGATTGAAGAGGCTGGAATGTCGAAGGTATGCGTGTATGCACTTACGTATGGATCTTGAGGAATGGAGTTGAGAGGAGGTATGTATGACGACTTGAAGGGGTTATGCTTTCCGGGTGATGTTCCAGTAATTGCTGTCATAGATGGAGGAGCAGAAGGAGCTCTACCTCCAGAGTTTTGACTCCGGGCATTCTCGTATCTAGAGTTTTGAGAGGCAGATGACATGGTGAAATGAGTAGGCTCCTGGTCTGAACTTTTGCGGTTTGCCATCTTGGGAGTTTGTTGGTAGAGATTTGATGTTCGTTGGCGAGGTACAAGGCCAAATAATGCCAGCTCTTATATTTATACCATAATAGAGAATAGATTGGGGAGGTTGATCTCAAACAAGGTGAATGGTATTTTGGTTGCTCTTGAGCAATCCAGTCAGGCTTGGAGGGTCGACCACCAACTTTTCACTTTCGCTCAACGCTTTCTATCAAGGAAAGATCTTTCAACATAAAAAAGCTTCAAGCCTTGACTTCAACCAGAGAACGGGAAGGCTGATATGAGCTCATTTCAAAACATTCTTCATTCACTCCCTTCCTCCAGTACTGTAGGTGCCAGAACTTAAAAGGTGCTTGAGATTTGCTTTATTATTTCCACATTACCACCAACAAACCGATGAAATGAACTCGTGTAGCGACCTGATGATAAACATAGTGAGTTGCAAACTGATGTGATTTCTTATGTTTTGGAAATGACTTGGCTAACATTTAAAGTTGAAAACACATTATTGTCTGGGTAAGGAGGAAGTTGTTTTTGGTTTGTCACATCTCTCGCGATTAGGGACAGAAACATGCAGCATTACAGAAAGATAATTTGCGTCATATTCTCTAAGAACGTGCTACTCTCCGCTTCTTGAAGGTATCTCGCAAGTAGAACGCAGATTTTTTTGGCGTTCGTACCAAGGTTTGATAGTCGACATGCGTGATGCCGAAGCGGGGACCGTAGCCAGCAGACCATTCTATCAACTTGTATGTTAGTACCTATCCAACGATGGGTTCTTTATCATCTGAAAAGGGAAGAAAAAGAAGAAACGCATTGCTATAGACTCACCAAAATTATCCATTAGACTCCAAGCATAGTAACCTTCAACCCTTACGCCATCTTCGTAGACAGCGCGTGAAATGGCATCAAGGTACAAGCCGAAGTATCGAATACGGAACTGGTCATCTACTGCCTGTTCGAGTGTCATTGTACTCTCTCCGGGACATGGGCAGCCATTTTCAGTGACAATAATTGGTAGGTGGTACCGATTCCAGATCCAATTCAGTAACTTGCGGAATCCTACCGGCGCGACTCGCAGCCATGCCATCCCAGAAACCGGTCCAACTTCTACGCCATCGCTGTTGGTAGGCCCCTCTTCCACATTTCCTGTGCAGTCATCATCGGCAGGAGGATTAGGTAGAGCACGGGCAAATTTTGTCGAGTAGTGGTTGATTCCAAAGAAGGCGTTTACAGCGGCTGTCTGACGAAGGGCTTCCATCTCATCAGGTGTAAATTGGGGCAGGCGAGAACCAAGCTGCACTCGCATTGCGGTAGGATAATCTTTCCCGAGGAATATTGGGTCTCCGAACCAGCCAATGTAGAATTCCATTCTGCGTTTTGCTGCAGCCTGGTCAGCTTCACTTTTGGCGTTGTACGGCTCATAGAAGTGGCCGTTCAACACGATAGAGATTATTCCCTTTTGAGAAGGCTGGAACTCGGCAGCATATACTCGGACTACGGCGGCATGCGAGAGGATAATGGTGTGCCCAACGCGCCAAGGCTCTGTCCTGGAATCACCACCCGAGGTTTTACTATGGCCAGGTGCAAGACTGCCGCTGTGATGGCCAAAGATAGAGATCACATAGGGCTCGTTGAAGGTAATCCACTTCTTGACGCGGTCCCCAAAGCGAGAAAAACAGAGCCTTGCGAAGTGTTCAAAATCAGTCTGGAATTCGGTTGTGTTAAGGAAGGCGCCATATCGATCGTAGATAGCTTGAGGCGCATCCCAATGATAGAGCGTAACAACAGGTTCTATATTGCGTGCCAGCAGTCGGTCAATGAGATCGTTATAAAAGGCGATTCCTTCTTCATTGATCGGATCATTGTGTCCACCGAGTGGGATGATGCGTGTCCAAGCGATGGAAAAGCGATATATGTCCACGTCAAAGGACGCCATCAGTTCCACATCTTCTGGCACTCGATTGTAATGATCGCATGCCACATCAGCATTTTCGCCGTTCGTGCGGGAGGGTTCAAGGTGAGCGAATGTGTCCCAGATCGACGTCCCCTTGCCACCTTGGAATGCACCACCTTCGATCTGATATGCTGCCGTGGCGGTGCCCCAAACGAAGTCCGGGGGAAGTGGAAGCTCCTCGACTACCAGATGAGATGCGGTCGCTTGATTGACATTTTTGACAATGTCTTCTGCTTCAAACATGGTCAAGTTTGTTACGTGTGTTTGACTTGTGCTCAGCAAGATATGGAAAAGGAATGGATCCACGAACGAACGTGTGAACAATCGAAAGATGACTATGCTGTAAGTGATGAACGACAGGAGGGAGCTTAGGTAGCCAGGATACATCTATGCATGAGGAGAAGCTGCGAACTTTACATGTCTTTTTGCCATCATACATCTGGATAGCGATCTCAGGAGCGTGTCCACAAGATCATGGCAATGATAGACCGAACGTGAAGTCCCAGAACCATATCTCGCTGTAGATCATGGCGAGCTGCTGAGTTCCAGAGCAAGGAGCTTGTCATCGACTCATAGGGCATCTGAGATGGATGTTTCCATTTTCGCTTCGGGTTGGTTACATAGTCCAGCCCACCCTTGAAAGCCAAGCATTTGTACCTACCTCTATGTACGTACGTACGAAACTGGTATCTAAGAATTGATCCACTCGGTCTCACCGCCTCACATAAGTGTCTTTGATATCTTCACCCCCTTTTTGTACCATGGGCGTTCCCCTTGTCAGGAGCTCATGCGTCCCCGACAAGCGAGCCTCGGACTACCGCGTAGCTACGGGAAAGACTATTCAAATAGCCGTCACTAGTGCAAATCAATAGTCTTACCCGATCAGGTAGTAATTGCTCAAATACTTTACTAATTATATAAAAAAAATTCTATCAAGTTTAGTAAAATATACAACTATACTCTTTGTAGCCACAATAGCCTACTCACAGCCTAATATTTATGATCATCTTCCCAACTACATATTCTTTATTATTGTCCTGATTAATATTCAGAGCTACCAGTAACCATCTCTCAATCTCACCTCTTAAATATAGATGAAAACAACCGATGAAAAGGTCGACATCAATACCGGCTGTAGAAGTGTTGAAAAGACAGGTAGGTACAAAAAGTTCTGATAAAAAAATTGAAGGATGTAACAACCTAAAACGGTTTGCTACCTGATCAGGTAAGAAAGCTGGCTTACACTAAAACTCCAGTTAGCGTCGTTTGAATACTTATGAACTGTACCTCGGCATCTAGGTAGGTAGCTATCTAGTCTGAACCACATCATCCGTGAGCCTGCTTCAATAAACATCGGAGGCGTTGAAAAGAAAGCTAGCTGAGAACCATTCCAAAGCGCAGCGCGGGGTTCGCGTCAAGTCGAACCGAGTGACATGACAAGTTCCTACCCCGTATGAGCTGTTGTCCTTAGTACGTAGCGATGAACTAGGTCACTTTCAATATAATCATTTTGGACTACTCACTCTCCGCTGGCTGGCTATCGAGTTCGCTCTCATGCAAGTGCAATGGCATTCATCACCGACGTTCAATTCGAACACTACCACTCTGGTAACACTCTTGGAGTCCAGGAGTTCAAGCCACGGGTATCCTGGAAGTATCAGAATGTCTCCCACGGCTTTCAACAAGAGGGCTATGAAATCGAGCTATCAGAGCAAGGCTTCGATTCACAACTCACTCTCCTGTCGACAGAGAAATTCACCTCATTGAAGTCTACTCTAGTCCCGTGGCCGATTACACAACCCCTTCGGTCGCGCCAGAAAATATCGGTTCGGGTCAGGGCGTGGGACAAGACGAGACAACTGTCACCATGGAGCGAACCGACTCGTCTGGAGACTGGACTTCTAGCTCGCACAGACTGGCACTGTGAGCGTATTGCCGCCTCCTGGGGACCAGGAACTTCTGAACCTGACCCCGAGCAGTTGTATCGAAAAGATTTTTCGCTCGCTGCTCAAGTTGCTGAGGCTCGCCTTTACATCACTGCACAAGGTGTGTATGAGGCAGAGATTAATGGACAGCGAATTGGCGACCACTTCCTAGCTCCTGGCTGGACTACATATGATGGACGGCTTCAATATCAGACTTATAATGTCACCTCTACACTATTAGATGATGGGAACTGCCTTGGAGTCCGTGTTGCTGAAGGCTGGTTTTCTGGAAGGATAGGATTTGAAAGGGGCAATCGCAACATTTGGGGCCCACACACTTCTTTAATGGCCCAACTTGAGATTACTTACACAAACGGGCATGTCGACACAATCTCATCCGATGGGTCCTGGAAAGTAACTAAAGGACCCATCCGTCTTGCCGAAATATATGATGGGGAGAAATATGATGCGACGCAAGAAGTCCCCAACTGGTCTTCTCCAGCAACGACGACAACTACAATTGGTCCTATGTGGGAACCCGTCATTATTCTCTCTCCCTTAACCCACTCAACTAAGCTCACTGCTGGGTTCGGTGAGCCTGTTAGGCGAGTTGACACTCTCAAGCCGATCGAAAAACTCGTGACACCGTCGGGCAAAACTATCATCGATTTCGGCCAGAATCTGGTCGGGTATGTTAGGCTGGTCAACATCAAAGGTCCCAGGGGCCATAAAATCACACTCTCTCATGCCGAAGTATTAGAACACCAGGAACTTGGAACTAGGCCACTTCGAATTTGTAAAGCTTTGGACGAGTACATTTTGAAAGGAGCTGAACAAGGAGAACGTTATGAACCAAGGTTCACTTTCCACGGCTTCCGATACGTGCAAATCGATGGATGGAGCAGCGACATCACATTGGAGGACTCTATCGAAGCAGTTGTCTGTCATACTGACATGAAGCTTGTTGGCTCGTTCTCATGCTCTGATCCTCTATTGAACAAGCTCTATCAGAATACCTGCTGGGGGATGAGAGGAAACTTTCTGTCCGTGCCAACTGACTGCCCGCAACGCGATGAAAGAATGGGCTGGTCCGGTGACCTAGCTTTATTTGCGCCGACGGCAAACCTCATCTACGACTGCTATGGCATGCTAAAGAACTGGCTGATTGACGTTGAATATGACCAAAATGTCCTGGGTGGCGTTCCTGCCATGGTAACACCCAATGCCACGCTCCCAGATCCTATCTGGTGTAGAAGAATACCGTGTGCTATCTGGCATGATGTTACCATACTCGCACCATGGTCTCTTTACGAGGAAACGGGAGATGAGAGCATTCTCACTCAACAATATAGTAGCATGACAACTTGGATGAAAAAGCTGCCGAGAAACAAAACAGGCGCAACCCATCTATGGGATACATCCATATTCCAGCTTGGGGTAAGTAACAAGGTTTTTTTTAATTCTTACCGCTTTGCTGGAATCTGCTAATAGCGGCTTTGATGTAGGATTGGCTTGATCCGGCCGCTCCCCCCGATGCTCCTTGGAAGGGCGTAACCGATTCCAAAATGGTTGCGAATGCATTCCTCATCCACAGTTTAGACCTGATGGTTAAGATCGCTAGTGTCTTGGGTCATGAGATCGATAAAGCCAACTTCCAGCTCGAATCCCAAGCTGCACGGCAAGAATTCCAGGCCGAATACGTCACTGCAAACGGTCGCATCGTGTCTGATTCTCAGGCAGCATATGCATTAGCCATCTGCTTTGGCTTACTATCGCCGGCGCAGACGGCTCGGGCCGGCGTTCGACTTGTGGAACTGGTCAGGAAGAACGAATTCAAACTTGGAACCGGGTTCGCTGCCACGCCATTCTTGTGCGAAGCTCTTGTCATTACAGGACATGTCCAAGTTGCGTATTCGGTACTTCTAGAGAAGAAGTGTCCGTCCTGGCTATACCCCGTAACCATGGGTGCAACTACTGTATGGGAGCGATGGGACAGCATGCTGCCAAATGGAGAAATCAACCCGGGTGAGATGACATCGTTCAACCACTACGCTTTTGGAGCCATCTCCAAGTTTCTCTTTGAAAGAATCGCCGGTTTGCAACGCCTGGATCCTGGCTGGAAGACTTGTCGAGTTGCGCCGTCTATCGGAGCAGAGTTCTCGAATGCCTCTGCATCTCATGTGACCCGTCATGGCACCGTCTCGTGCTCATGGGAGATAGCTGGCGCTGGGAAAAGTATGAGCACGATGATGTTGAAAGTCTCCGTGCCGTACAATATGACGGTTGAGGTTGTCCTACCAAGCGGCCATGAGGAGAAGCGGGAAACCGTTGGCCCTGGAGAGTGGTCATTTGAGACAGCTTTCATCAGAGATTACGATTGGCCTGTTTTGCCTCTGAAGTCAAAATCCTAAGTATTTAGATGCCCAGTAGTATACGATTTAAAATACGCAAACTCTGCCAAATCTTTTTGTCCCAACCGAGGTGCCCGAGTGAGTAGCCTTTCCAAAAGCTGGTGCTTGTGTACTGGTAGTATGGAGCTTGAAAAATCATTATTCTATGTAAGTTTGTACTTACTGATTTCTCGATATTTGTGATTGAACTCAAGAGTGAAAGTCACCTTGTTGTTAAGCTAAGCCTGAGACTAGTTGAACTCGCGAATTTACAGGTTTACACCGTGATTGCATCATCGAAAAAGAATTCTTGAATTGAAACTGTTTTCAACAAGATTCTGTGGTTATAGACCTTCCAAACCAAAACTCTTAGTTACTAGACTTAGAAAATGACAACTTTCGTCGAACCTGTGAATGTCAGAAAAAGTAATCACAGCATTCTATCCGGTCAGAAATGTAACAACAACTCGAAGATTTGTATTTATTGTCCTAATTCTCATAAATCATCAAAAAAAAAAAAACTCTTGAGGAAGCTTGATTTAAACGATGATTGTACAAAATTTGTACTCAGAATCGAGCTACACTAACCGCCAACAGAAAAAATCAAGCATTCGTAGAGCCGGTACTCAACATATCATCCAATCTCGTTTCATCTAGAAAATGTTCAATTCAATTGAAAGGAAAACTAACGTCTGCCTGCCAATTTTATTCCGTGAGACCGATAGCTCTGAAAAATTAGCCGGATTCGTTGACGCGGATAACGCGTTGAGTAGCCGTTTCGGTCTTGTGGAAGCGCCATGGTTTGATTTTTCGCTCGAAAAGCTCATCAAGCTCAGCGGTGGATAGACTAATAGCATGTCAGTACTGAGTTGATGAAATGTCGGGTGAGGTTTGATTCTTACCCTTTTGTCTCAGGAATCAAGAACCACATTCCAACGGTGAAAGGGGCGCCGACACCAGCATAAAACCAGGCAGTCTTGAGACCCCAATTCCACTTATTGGCATTGACCATGTATGGTACTAGGACGTTCATAAGAACTCCAACAACGCAGGTAGATGCCGCGCCGAAGCCTGCCGTGTAGGGTCGAAGACGCTGGGACGAGATTTCGCCAATGTAACCCCAGCCAGTTGCGCCGTTTGTGGCCAATCCAACATCTAGAATTGGTATAGCACGTTAGTTTCGCTTTAGACTTTCGTCGGGACAGGATTGAGGCCTACTCCAGAAACAAGCAAAGACGATGAAAACATAAACAGAGGCTTTGACTTGAGGAACTACGCCGACAACACCGATGGCAATACAAGCGAGCCATGAGATTGTTGTTCCACAACAAGCAAGGCGTCTCCGACCAATAGCATCAGCCAGGAAGACTACAACAACAACCGTACCGATCTGGATCGATGAGGTGATGACTTTGACCGTGAAGGGATCCTGTAGACCAGCTTGCTGGAAGAAGTAGGTGCCAAAGGAGCCAAAAAGTGTCAGACCGATAAATTGTTGTGTTAGGTTTGTCCAAAGAGAGATGACTGTTCGTTTCCCATCAGTTCCTCGGAAGATGGAATACCATTTTTCTCTTCGTTGTTCGACTGCCACTGCTTGCTCATGCTCGGTTGCCAGCACCAGGATCTGAATGTGCTGGTCTACATTGTAGTCCTTGACCCCACGATATATCTTGACAAGTTCCCTCTTCGCTTGTTCGACGCGACCTTTGCTAACGCACCATGGAGGAGACTCAGGAAGCGGGAAATATATGATGAACATCAATGCAAGCTGACCCCATTGGGTGTAAATTGGGTAAAGATACTTGGTAGGATTGCTTTTGGCCAGAGTTCGCAGAGCAACCTGAGCGAAGAAGCTGCCAACGGTCCACCAGAAACTGTAGCACATCAATAGACCACCTCGAATTCGGTTCGGAGCGATCTCCGATATGTAAGTTGGAACGGTCGACTGGACACCGCCGACACCAATACCAGCGAGTAATTTGGCGATCAACCAGACCGGCCACGTCCTTGCGAGACTCTCTGCAAGTACACTGCCGACGAGGATGAACCAGTACGTGTACATGGATTTTTTCCTGCCAAATCTGCTCGATAGGAAGGAGAGACTTGTCATACCAATGATCTGGCCGACTGACATTATTGATGCCCATCCGCTGAGAATGGGCGAGGCGAGTGCTGGCTGGCCATTCTTCCCGATTTCCGTTGCAAAACGTGTTACAAAGCCTTTGTTGGCAATGATACTGGCATTAATGCTGGAACACGCTATTAGCATCGAGATATAAAAGAATCTCATCCACGAATGAGATGGCTTGGATGGTTCTTGACTGACCCAATCTGATATCCATCAGTTGCCGCACTGAAAGCAACGGCAAAGCAGAGGAAAGTGCAGAACTTGAAGGTTTTGACAGTTTCCCATGGAGTCAAGGTCTCATATCCGGAAACTGCTTGACCCTTGAGGGTAGCGTCCATCACGACGTCCTTGGCATCGAGGGCGACATCGTCTGACCTTTCGACATGTTCGATGGGGCCGTTTGGCTTTTCTGAGTTTTTCTTTACAGCTGTCATGACTTAATTCGGTGGCAAGTATGAAAAGATTCAGTTGAGATGGTTGTAGTGGAGAAATCCCATGGAGTTGGGAGTCGGGTCTACGTCTTTTAATGTTGGATATCTCGGGGACAGATGTTGCGAGGTTCATGTTTCCAGGAGGCGGCAAGCTCTTGTTTGTCACCTGGATCATTCGTTCAGTCCGAGATGGCAACCATCGTTGGAAATGAGGAGTTGAAAAAGGTGGCTCGCCTGGCCCCCTCCTCCTACGGGTTGCTTGTGGCGGCAGGGTGGAGAGACTATCCTTTCTGGGGACCCCGCGTTCAATACGACATTCAGTTTCTTTCTTATGCATGAACAATTTTTAATTATTATAATTAATGAATACCTTTTCAGTTTTTCTTGTATGGATGGATTTCACCACCCGTTCTGCTACGCCTTTTCTGCTATGCCTTACCTTATTAGACTTGTATGCCTACGCTTCCATGAAAGAGACAAAGTATGCAAAAGAATAGCCATACTTGAACTTGTACTCTAAGTACAAGTATTTTAGGTTTTAAACAATTATTGGAGCGACGATAAGGAGTTTAGCCAAAGAGAGATTTCAAGCTTTCTCAGACTAAAAGATGTAATCTTATCTTTATTCCGAGATTTCGAAAAACATATCAAGAAAGTCGACGTATGCATACAGAGACGCAAGATAGCCAATGTTCTTAACTCAAAAATATCCGGTACTGTTAAGAATTGTAAAGACAGAATTCACATTTAATTTATTCATGAATTAGAACGATAAAGCGGAACGCAGTTAGACCTAGCTTTTGTGTTGGTGCGGGTATACTATAGTGTTACCTATTGGGGTAATAGAATAGGGAAGTATCGGGAACTTAGACGACAACTGCGCTAGCAACCTTGCTTCCAGAGAAAGATCGGGAACCCACACAGGCAGGATATCCATCCTATACTCAATTTGGCCAAGTACAGTACTGCACCCCATTCCAATCACCCCGCATCAATTCCTTACCCAGAATACCCAGTGCGCTCCGGGAGCGAGATGTCATGTCATGCCGGCCCTCGGTTTGGTTTGTTTTTGGGTCTTTATAAAAGTGGTCTGCCTTCCCTTCCCTCGGTGCCCTGTACTGCAGCAGTCAAGATCTCGAAAACCTTGCCTCTTTAGGCCAGCACAACAACAGACCATTAATTCAGCCGCTAGTCATTCCTTGTCAGTTGAAAGCCTCCACGGAAACCTTACCTCTTTGGGTAAGGATCACGATGCAAACCCAAACACGTGTATTTGTAAGCATGGGGTAGACGACCAACCTTGACTTCATTCACATTCCACAAACCTCATTACCTACCTACCTACCTTACCAAATCTCCTCTCTTTCCCTGCTCGTCGCTTTTTGACGGAGAACTAACCTTTCCTTACTCGCAACCAAACAATCTCTTCCTTCTTGTTTCAAGTGGATGCCGCTAATACTCTTCAGATTCTTCTAAGTCTAGGATACGCGCACACCCCTAAGAATGCCGTCGCGTCGCTCTCATCAGAAATCTCACCACGGCTGCAAAACCTGTAAGCAGCGAAAAATTAAGTGTGACGAGAGGCGCCCAGAATGCAGTCAATGTCGGAAAATTCCGTCGTCCTGTAGCTTCCTCGCCGAGTCGTACCCTCAGCCGCCGGCCGACACCAGAGCGCCTCAGCCCAGCAACTTCCAAGGTCAGCTGTCAACTAATGGTCATAGCCTTCCGCTGCTTGATCTGCAACTTTTGCACCAGTGGTACACCAATACTGCCCGGGAACTGTCTGACGATCAGGAGTTTCAGAGGGTCATGACAGAGGTTATTCCGCGAGAGGGTTTCGCGCACACATTTTTAATGCATGGTCTACTTGCAATTGCCGCCTTGCATTGTGTCCAGCTTGAGGGACCGGAAGAAACAACTACATTATTCAAACAGGCAGCGATTCAACATAAGCAAAAAGCGCTTTCGCTCTATACACCTCTACTCAGCAACATCAACAAGACAAATTGCAACGCTTTGTTTGCTTTTTCGTGCCTTCTGTCCATCCTAAGTTTCGCATCTCAAAGTCAAAGTGCAACCCGCACTGTCGAAGACATTGCAGATGTGGTGGACATCCTTAGACTCGTGCGGGGTGTGGCAGTCATCGTGGAAGTGGCAAGCGAATGGATTGAGCGTTCGGAACTGCGCATACTTCTAGCCGGCAGGTTCACCACCCACTCTCCTTCTATCGGCAATAGGAGCAAATGCCCATCCGAAGATGAAGTACAGTTGCAGTTATTGTTAGAGCATTGTCGCGCCACTTGCAAAGACAGCCGTCTATTCTGGGTTTACTTGGAATCGATTGAGTTTCTCCTCGGTGGTTGTGCTACTTACTCGACAACATCCGACAACGCTCTGATCCTAGCATGGCCGACTCAATTGGATGCCCAGTTCCTTGAACTCCTACTACAGAGGGATCCGCTGGCCCTAGTGATATTTGCACATTATGGGGCCATCATGCTCCGTTTAGAGAATACATGGTGGCTTAGAGGATGGGGTGAACTCGTTATTAGCCTGGTATCAGACTCCTTGCCCGCCTCTGAGCTTTCCCGTATAACATGGCCCTTGCAGATGGCTCAAAACAAAAATTCTCCCTCTGCGGCCGTGCAAGGCAAAACTGGACAACAACGCTCTGGTTTCTTTGAAGAATAATGCTGTCGTTTCTTTGGCTCCACTAGAGCAGGAGAATTCAACTATGATCTCCATTTCTGGACTTCAAGGCAATTTTGATGGCAGTTTTTCTTTTCGGAACAAAGCAAGATTGTAACAAGAGTGACAATCGCAATCACTTTATGTCAGTGTTATTCAATGACGCGCAACTGAACTACGCTGTACGTCTACTTGGTGCCATAGATCCGCGAGTTTCCCGAATTCCTCGTGCGAAAGGCTTTCGACGCGAGTTGCTTGGCTCTCATGTTGCCACAATCCCTTGGGCCATTGTTGATTCGCCCCAAGTCCGCCAAATACAACAATATTAGACAAAGGTCCAGTATTCTGAATATCTCAATATTAATATTGAACGGAGCGCACAATCTTTCTGTTACCCAAAGGGCTTAGTGGACCGAGTGGTTTATAATAAGGGGTATCATGTGGCTGCCAGTCTTCCAACCCCACTGCTGTGCGGTTTTGTAGTCAAAAGCTCAACTTTCTCGTTTCCCGCCAAAATTGTTGGTGTCATTCAGCAATACCATAATACTGAATGCCTTGGAGAGACTTGCAAATAAGCAAATAATAGACTTTCCAGAGTCTACAACAACATCTCACGCCGGCCCACAAAAGCCCGAGCCGGGCTTCAGCTCAAAAGTATGTCGCTAGTATCACCAAATCCTGTTCTATAATGTCTATGTCTTGTTTGACTATCACCATGCATGGTGGGCTCCCGCTCTTCATCTACCTTTCCTTCCTTGGTATAGTTTCCGAGAAAAAGCGAGGCATGGGATGGAACCGAATTCCGGTGAACTTTTCGGTTACTCCTTTGTCAGTCTTATCAGTGGAATGACATCGGCGGCCTTTGCACCGAGACTTCGCTGATGCCAAATATGTTAACTTTGACGAGGAATCTGTGGCAAGTCGACAAAATTCGCAGTACTCAGACACTCGAGGTGACTGGCCCACTTCCCCAGATTTTCGCAAGGGAACTGTCTGGAGACCCCTCATTTCGGTACAATGAACATTTTCCTACCTGAGATCTTTTTGTTCAGATCCATCAGGGTGCGTTAACAGTCATTCGTACTTACCGCTTTCCATGCCCAGATATCAAGCTATATCTGCTCAAGATGCTATATATTGACATGCTGCTGCACTTTTTCAGAGAAATACAGAAGCTTCACCAGTGACTGATAAAGCTCAGCTGATCCCGCCCCAACCTTACCTCTCCAACGAAAAGCGAGCGTGTCAATTGTTGCTAAGATGCAGTTTGTTGCTCTTGCGCTCACTTTTGCTTCGACTGCTGCAGCTGCAGCAGTCTCCCCAGCCAACTTAGTTCCACGTCCACCTCAGCCGGAGCCAATCGAGATATTCGAGCTCACTTTACCGCCTGTTGCCCCAAGCAATGCTGAAGGAGCTTGTACAGCTGCCGTCAATTCCCGTCGAACCGGCTGCATTTCTAAGATTGTCGAATATGAATTTCAGGCAGGTGACTTTACGCCTGACGGAAACCATATTGTCGCCACTATCGAGTTCACAGGCGCGCCTGCGGCACCAGATCCAGCAAGCATCTATGCTGGTGAACAACTAGTCCTCGTCAAAGCCGATGGTACCAAATTCCCAAATGGGGACTCATGGAAGTGTCTCAGTTGTGGTGTGCCAGCGACAAATGCAGTATCACTCGATCAGGAAAAGGACTATCCGCATGCTTACCGTTCTGGCAAGAAGGTGCTCTGGGGCATAATATCCTGGACTGTGGAGGGGAGTTAGTGACGAGCAATGCCTGTACTCCAGAAAAGACACACATATACCCAATTCACTGGCCTACTTCTGCTGACGGTTCGGGATCAGGCGGCGCCCCGCGAGAGCTTCGCTTACATCCAGATGACGTTCATATAGGATTCAGTTCATTCACTCTGACTGGGGGCCAATTCACCTACTTGGGCCGCCTCCAGTTCAACGCTGCTCCTACCACAGGCATACCTCTTGCACCACGCTACGATTTGGTTAATGTGAACCTTCTGGACAAAATCGGCAACGTACGGCCAATCGAAGCCAACGGGGATCAACTGACTCTTAACGATGAGGCCATTTCTCTTGGTGAGCTCAGGGGTTTCAGCGGCTCTGGCGATGAAATCACTTATATCGGTTCGCCGCGCGAAGCCAACAACATCGATCTCTATGCGATCCATCTTACCACTGGTGTCGTACGTCGGCTAACCAGTCACCCTGAATACGCTGATCCAATGGCCTTCTCTCCCGATAACCAGTGGTTTGTCGTCATGGATACACGCAGCAGTGATCGCCAAATGTGGATGTCAGGCATGCGCGGAATTCCACCTTTGATCGATCTCGTGACCGTCACAGCTGCCTCCTCTACACGCAACAACGGACCACGCCGCTTCTTTCAACCCATTATCATCGACCGTTATGGTGATCGTGGTGACTATTTTGGACAGCAAATAAACGCTGCTGGTGATGGCAGCAACGGCGCCATCAATGATCCCAACTGGAACGGCAGGGCTGATCCAGCTTTCTCCCTGGATAGCACGAAAATAACGTACTGGCAGGCTCTCGTTACCTCTCCTTCATGTGGCGGTAGTAACCCTCTGCCATGTCCTGTGTCAACTGCTCAAGGCGGTCGTAACTACAGGCTTATGGTCGCAAAACTCACTTCCCGCAAATCCAAACCTCCTGCCAAAGTCTTTGCCGTTCCGGAGACAATCCCTTGGGCCACGCCTTTTCCACCTGGTGCAGCTCTCATCTCCCACCCTCCTTTGAATGCTGGTAACTACACACTCAAGGGCAAAGTACGTGGCTCCGCCAAAGTGAGACTCATTCCCACGGTACCTGGCCAGACCAGATTCAACGCTGTATCGGTCAATTACACCAACTTCTCCAATGACGGCAAAAATATCCTGAACGGCTACGAATATGTCAAATCAACAGGCACACCTTCTCAACCTTGGCTGAGTGTTCTCGACTGGGAATCTGCTATCGTTCAAACCGGTGCTGTTAGAGGGACCAAGAAGACGAGTCCTGGTGGTTTTCATCTTAACATCGATGCCGTCCTGAACATTTTCCAGGCTAATGGAACGCTCACTACAACACTTGATGGAAAGACGTACACTCAGCCTCAGAATGGTGCTTAGCAATCATGATGTTACACACGGCCATCTTAGTTGTAGGTCCTGTAACGCGCGGCTTTCTTTAATGTGGTTGGGAAGAGGACTTCTGGGATAAGGGACCAACGTGAAGGCGGATATCGTGGGACGCTCAATGGAAAATAACGGTAGCATCATTCACAGCGTTGGTAGTTCTCTGGTCAAGGTTCTCCATTTCAAAGTTTTTAGTGACGTTATGCTTCATCTATTACATGCAAATGACCTAGAATTACTCGCTGAATGAATATATATCTTCTCGTCCGTCTTTCCTACAAAAGCCCCGCACAGCGATAGTCCCCTCTCATAGCCTCAAACAAAACATCGTCTAACCCTCTTTCCTAGCCTTCTCTTCCACAAATTCAGCGGCCCAGCTTCCATTCCAATCCTAAACCGTGCATCTAAGGTGGAAAAGAACAGTCTTTGTCGTTCGATAAAATTTAGACACTTTTAAACCCAAGGTTCAGAGATCTTTCTCACATATATTGAGCGAGAGCTGGACCAGTCCATCCCTTAAGGGTTGGAATGCATGTCTTCTAGATCACTCGATAACGCCAATGCAGCAATTCGCCTAAAAGACTGGAAAGAATGCCACCGATGGTGCCATGATCATCGACGCTATGGATCTACTGTACACTGGCCGCTTCTCAGATTTCTGTCTCGTCT
Organism: Tetracladium setigerum; assembly: GCA_031472005.1. Taxonomy (NCBI): domain Eukaryota; kingdom Fungi; phylum Ascomycota; class Leotiomycetes; order Helotiales; genus Tetracladium; species Tetracladium setigerum. The sequence continues at coordinate 308,046 of PZJY01000008.1, read as the reverse complement.
CAAGCGACAGTGACTTCACGCGGCTCGCATCCCGCATCCGTGAGCAGGATGTTACAGTTTATGGCTTCGGAGAACGCAAGACTAGCAACGCTTTCATTGCGGCCTGTGATAAGTTCATATCCTTTGATGTACTAAACGAAGAGTCAGAGGATTGGGAGTGCCACCTGCGACCGAGTCATCAAAGCCAGGCGTCGGACCGTTTGTAGTGCGAGACCAACCAACGTATAGAAGACCGATCGACTCCAGAGCACGCGCTGGAATAGTTCTAGCAATTAGGAACTCCAGGGTGTATGGCGATAATTGGGTTAATTTAGCGGAGGTCGGAAACTATCTCAATAAGTTGGCGCCCAATCTCCATGCGCGCAACTACGGGTATGAACGGCTTCGCGAGTTTATTGAAGCAACTGGAATGGTCGATTTCAAGTATAAATCAATGGGTGATAAACCTCCAATCGCCTTGGTCTGCTTAAAAGAGGATAAAGAGAATAGAGAGGAAGAACGTAGATCTTGAAGTTGGCTCACAATTCTCGCTATGTAAGGATTCTGCGCGCGGTCAAAGCCGGCAGAACCCAGATTAAACTGCGCTTAGCCTATAGATCTAGCAGCTTCATGTCTCTCTTTTGCTCCTGATCTTGCTTTTCCTCTTGCTCTTGATACTATCAAAGTACAACGAAGAGAAAGCTGCCTTGCTTACAGATATACTATTCTCTGTGGCCCTCGAAGATCCAGCAGAGAGTTACCCATACCCTTGAAACACAAGGCACCCCGTGGATCAAAATTATGTACTAGCTTGCCTTTTATGTCAACATATGTTTAAACTGAAGATGAAATGGACTGAAACCAAACCACATCAATCACGAAATTCTTCTGAGATCTACATCTTTCTTCACGCAGAGGAAAGAGAGCACAGGCTTGGCCCGAGAAGGAGCATGATCCTCAAATTGCATTCGTGACGCTCCCAGCATCCTCCTTCGATTGCAGCCCAGCTTGATCCGGGATCATACTTTAGTGTAGGTATTATTAGGTAAATGAGCGCAATAGATTGGTCAAGTTGTACTGACTACGCTAAATGCTGCTACTGTAGTAACTAGCTACCTACTGGCTGCCTCCCCGCTGCGGCTGAAAGATGACGCTCTGAGACCGGCCCCCTCTTGAGCATACAGGACTATAAGAGAGAAATTGATATATATATATATCCTTGCTTCAACTCATGAAAGCAAGCATCACCTCCATCGCGACCGATTCATTCATTAACCATACATTTAATTTATTCGACTGCCCTAGCATTCGTTTGCTTCAATCATGGAGGTCTCCTCTCCGCTTCCCATCAGGCTGAGGTTGTGTGAAAACTGCCAAAATCTTACAAAGTCAAAGTTAGCAGCACGCAAGACGCACTCTCGTCCTTACAAGTCTATTGGCGAGGAACGGTCGAAATGTCCGTTCTGCCAGCTGGTAGACAATGGTCTGGAACTTGTCATGGGTGAGATGGCTGGCTTTCACCGGAGCTGGGAGGTGCATATGCAGAACGGATTGGTCCTTTCTGCCCAAGATAATGGGCCCAAGGATCTTGTCGAGTTCTACTTCACCCAAGGTGAGATGTTGACTGTAACCAGACAGAATATCATGTGGCTGACGGTGTATTCAGACAGCCCAGTCATGCCGAACGCTCTCGTGTTAAAGAATCATGTTGTGCCATGGTGGGAAGATAAAACGACTTTGGAACTGTGCCATGACTTGATCAGAGATGACCCGCCGCTCGCACCTGGATATCAACGCCCGACTAGACTATTAAATCTTGGGGACGGGCTTTTGGATCTGGAATCGGACGTCCGTCTCCTTGATGATACTGCGTGCGTCAAAAATTACGCAACTCTCAGCCACTGCTGGCTTCAAAGTCCAACCGACCAACCGACAAGAACTCTGCGTGCCAACATCGAGGAACACAAGAGAGGCATCAGCTTCAGGAGTTTGAGCCGGACATTTCAACAGGCCGTTATTGTATGCCGCAGACTACGGATATGGCACCTTTGGATTGACAGCTTGTGTATCATTCAAGATGATATCGAAAAAGCTGATTGGGAGCGCGAGGGCGCGAACATGGACAACATCTACGCGGGCTCATCAGCAACAATAGCCATGCATTACATTCCTGATGGCGCTCCAAGAATCCCATACGACTCGCTGACATATCGCCAGGGAGCTGAAACGGCAACCATTCACGTTCGACGACTGCCGTACCATGAGGATCTGTCAAGTAACGTCGCCGCCGCACCAATGGCCGATTCCAAGAACAAGATTGCAGTGAACGAAGCTTGGGGTCGCGTTTCACTCCGTGGTTGGTGCTATCAAGAACGAGCTCTTTCTCGTCGCCTGTTCCATCTCATGCCGAGCGAAATTCTCATCGAGCAAAAAGGTCAAATTATATACTGCCAATGTACCCATCACGTTTCCTCCGAGAAAGCCGGTTTTGCAGGATGGCTAACGTCCAATGCACTGCCTACATATACTGAAGATGGCAGGATTAGGATGCGACCAGACCTGGCCAAGTACACATAGTGTAATGCGGTAGCGCAGTACACCCAACGGATGTTTACCTACCAGTCAGACCTCCTTCCTGGGATGGCAGGTCTGGCACGTCGACTTAATTGTCCTAAGCAGAACATGGACACGTACATTGCTGGGTTATGGGGAGATCTTTCTTCTGATAACTTGACGCTATTACGCTGGCTTTGCTGGCAAAGCCTCCCCTGGGAGTCTGCCAATCCCGCTGATCGATACTGTCCCTACTGTCGACCGCGGCCGAGGCGTAGACTTCCAAAGCCCAGAGATCCAACGAAGCCAAAAGTCGAACCAAACTTACAGCCAATGTCTTTAACGCCCAGCTTCTCTTGGGCATCCCGTTTCGGTCCTTGTGAGTTCATGCACGACCCATGGAAGTCATATGAGTGGGTTCCAACCGCCGAGCTGCGCCGCGTTGTCTGCGACAGTAAGCCTGGGGTTCCATATGGTGAAGTAAACGGTGGCTTTATGGATCTGGTCGGCACCCTGTATCCCATGTTGCATTGGTCGACAAGTAATTGGTCACATAATGAGTTAGTTGCGAAAGATCTCTGTATAACTGAGTTTGCATATGTTCTCGACCTTGGCTTTGCGGATCGATGGAAAACAAAATTACTTGACAAGGACGATCTCGGGAACGTGAAAGCATGTGGACTGCGGTACGTTGTGGACGCAGCTGATGATCTTCCTGAGAATGGGCAAGTCGTTTATCTACTTGAACTGTTCCGGAACAAAATTGATGGGGATATTATTGTGCTGGTCCTTATCGCTGACGATAGCAAGAATGGGATGGTTGAAAGGCTCTGTCTAAACGATGGTAAGAGCTATCAAAAACTGCAGTCATATCGACGGGTTGGAATCGTGACCTTTTCTCCCTATAGTTTTGTCCAATTGGACAGAATTCCTGACGTGACGATCAGGCTTATTTGAGCGCGTTGTAATTTTTCAAAGTGATGGTATACCCGCCGATCGCCTCATTCTAATGAATGATAGTGGGCGTTTCTGTTAGAAAGTTAAGCTGGGGAGAGTTGCTCTCCGGGCGTGATAGGTCGATAGGGCTCAGGTTCAGAAATCTTTCTCACGTATATTGAGCGAGAGCCGAGCACAGGAAGATTGCAGACTCTGCCTATAACTTACGACAAAAGTTTTCACATCTGGGCTATAGAGGTCGGCACTGATGATTGAGGGTGTGGAGGCTGGTGGCTTCGAGGTGGGTAGCCAGATCTGAGACTGGAAGGGAGAAATCTAAACTACCAAACAATGGCAACACTTTGTAATTAATGCATTAGCGATGGCTACGGGCTGGACTGGGGTGGTCTTAGGGATGGATGTGGGAGAGAGGTGGTGGACAGAGAGAGTGGCATCAGAGAATCAATCAAAATGACAAAATATCAAAAATACAATTCAACTCCCTTTCATTTTATCACTAAAAATGGCAAAAGTTCATCAGAGCCAGCACTCACGCATGTCACTGACTAATCTTTCTCCATCTCAACACCCCCTAGCTCTCTACCAACTATAAGATACGGCTGAAAGTATCCCTGCACGGTGCGCCTGGCAGAGGGAGGGTGGGAGACGAAGCCCAAAGACTAATTGCTGTTAAGCAATAAGTCTACAGCCTGGGTGAAAAGCTGCTGGTTTATTTTAATCTATATCTGAATCATAGAAGTGAATTGGAGGCTGGTGGGGGCTCGCTTATTTTTGAGTGAAAACAACAACAGTCACTTCCCTTGTTGAGGTGAAGGGAATAAAAAGGGTCCGTCAAATTCATTTTGGTCAGTTATTAACTATAATACTAGCATGATCCTTGTTCGGGTTACTCTTCAGATGCTAGGTGTCGTCTTAAAATTATATTCTTGTCCTGCATAAGTATCAAGAATTGTGACGCAGAAACATCGAATATAAAAAAATATAAAAAAAACAGATCCAGCACCTTGGTTGTCGTAAAAGGCAAAAAGTCCACCAAGGATAACACTCGCACATATCTCTGACTACGTCCTTCCCTTCTACCACAATCCTCTTACTACGATGGAGATAACGGCTGTCAATATCCCCATCAGGATGAACTGTGGTTGCAGTACGAAGGGCCCCAAAACTTATGAATCCTAATCACCGCTAAGAAGCAATAAGTCTGCATTCGGGCTGTATTTGGTTCTGCTTATTTTATTCTATGCAAGTCATATCGCGTAAACGCTCATTATCGCTATTTTATTTATAAAGAAATTCGTAATAAGTATTTGCGGAAGCTAGGAAACTCGTTGTTCGGAGACTGCACTGTTGTGACAAAACGACGTGTGGAGACATAATCCAACAACAAAACCCCCAAAAAGTTCACCAGAAACAGCAACTCGCGCATATCTCTGACTACATCTTCCCCTCCAAACCCACGACCCACTTGCTCGATATGGAAGATACGGCTGTCAAATATCCCCACCAAATTGAAATGCAAGGTCGTCGATGAGAAGAGACCTAAAGACTCATCGCTATGTAGCAATAAGTCTGCAGCCAGGTTGAATGGCGTGTATGCCTATTTAACTTTATGTCTCGTTTGAATCGAGGGGTTGATTGATTGAATGATTGATTGGTTCATTCTTGCAAAGTGAGTGGAATAGAATTGGAAATATTCAAAGAGGGACGCAGTGGTCCGACTCGCTTGTTTACCGAGCAAAAACAAATATACCAGGTACGTACCTGACAAGGTCAATTTCGACATCACTCTGGGCCTAGTTGCCGCGGTGGGTAACTCTAGAGGGATAATTTACTGAGCTACGTCTCTGATACGTCACTTAATCTAGCCAGTTGAAGAGCAATTTTCTGTTGTCGAATCCATCAAATTAACAGATGAAATACATTGCACAAACTACTACTTTACTCATATACGTCAACACCACACTGCTTACACTCATAAGAGGACAGAATTCTGTGAGGTCTCCCTGCCCTAACTGGCTGCAACTTCATGAGTTCTGAATTCTCCAACATCGTTCTCAAACCATTTTGTCTCCCAGAGACAAAATGTCAACATTACATATTCCCAGATACTGAGCCCGTGTGAGAGCACGCCAGTTAGTGTGACGTATACCGAAATGAAAATCGCCTCCGGGCTCTGCCAATACGTAGTAGTAGGGAGTTATGGAGCGGCTAAAATTCAACATCCATGATTGACCTAAACCCCCCATTTCTTTCTGTTATTCCTGTTGTAACACAGGAATGGGAAAAAAAATATTACGTCAACACATTGTGCCTGTGACGAAGATTGCCATACCTTATGCATTCCAGAATATTCAGTACCTGACCAAAATAACCCATATATGAAAGCTAACTTAATTCATTCGAGGTTTATTCCCGTAATTAGACGTAGCGTGGTAACAAGTGATAGAGTCTCGATTCTTGTCGGTACAATATCTGGAGAGCAAAAGTGGTAGTTTGAGACAGGGGCAAATAATTACACGATATTTCATCAACAATCCTACTTCATTTCCATCTCCTTTGCTTGCAAACCCTTCACTTGCGCATCGGTAGTATACGTCTTAAATTCTCTCGCTGGAACGCCCTTCATAAACATTTCATCGAGCTCTTCATATGTTCGACCTGCAGTCTCAGGCTGACAGAACCAGAGGTAGATCAAACAGAGAACAGCCAGACCAGCGAAGATGAAGCAACTTTTCCCTCCCTGTGGGTTTTGGTTAGAATTTGTGTTGTTATCAATGGGTATGGTATGTGGAGAACGTACGAGTGCTGCTTTGTCAGGGTTGAAGATGAATGGGAATACAAAGGACCACATTGTCTAGAATTAAAGGTCAGTTAATGAAGACGATAGAGGGTTAATTCTTTCTTTGGTGATGGTGGACTTACGAAAATGCTGTTTTGAAGAGCGTTGCCCAATGCAATTGTTTTGACTCGAAGACGAGAGGTGGAAGATTCGGTCAGGATAGTGAAAGCTGTGGCACCGATTGTAACACTGAAGTAGTTGTTAGAATGATGGTATTGCAATGAGGAACTGTTTGAGGGAGCGACTTACTTGTACACGAAACAGTAGATGATAATCAAGGCACAAGAGCCTAAAAAGTTGTCAGTAAATGCAACATCAACAGGCTTCGGTTGGAAAACCAACCTTTGAGAGAACCAGTATCTCCAACAGTAGCCAGAGCAGCCGTTACCAGCAGAATGACTGTCAATATCAAAAGTCCGTAAAATTGACTGTTTCGTCGTCCCACTCGATCAATGATGAACCAAGAGCAGACATTTCCTACCAAAGATGCAATTTGTTGAATAATCTGCAAGATAAAGCTCATGTCGGGAGAAAAAACACTCTGGTAGTAATAGGTACTGTATCCAGCCATGAAGACTACACAATTAGAGTCGTTTTACCCAATGTGAGTGAGAGGGAGGACTTACAGACGCCAGAGAAGGCCTGGATAGAAAGTGGGGCGATAGAAATCATCGTTCGTCGTAAGTTGGATTTCTTGAAACATTCTGTGAAGCTTGCTCCGTCTGTTTCGCGGCGTACTTCCTCAAGGGTAAGAACGATTGCCGCCATTCGTTTCTCAACATCGCTAGGTGAGTATCCCAATTTGCGCAAGGACTCTGCTGCCTTGGCTTCTTTTCCCTTGCTCAGAAGCCACCAAGGGGACCTGGAAGAATTAGCTATCTGGTGGCAGACAAAAGGAACCATGGTATGCCCCGCACTTACTCTGGCATGAAAAACCATCCAGCCATACCGATGGCCAAAACACCATATTGCGCAACGAAGATCGACCTATATGCCCACCGAGTGGTCCCAGAACCCTCACCCTTTTGTATCAATGCAACCAAGAAAGGACCAAAGGTAAATGCGATTGCAGCAGCGCTGCTGAGAATTCCTCTGAGGGGAGTCGGTGCAATCTAGACACAGGTCAGCATATAATCTGAGATGGATTGGGATTCCCTACTTCGCCGACGTAAGTGAAAGCCACGGAAATGAAAGCACCAATTGCAAATCCATTGATAAACTTTCCGGTGAAGAACACTTCCGAATTAGTGGCCACTACCTCGAGAGTGATACCAACAATGGAGAAGGCGAAGGCGATGAGGAAGGTAAGTTTTCGTCCGATTTTATCGGCAATCCATCCAGCAGCTAGAGATCCGAAAACAGCACTTTATAATGTCAGATAAGACATGTTGTACGAAGGAAGGAAGGGTTCTCACGATGCAACTGGACCACCGCTGAACGCTCCTTGCCAGTCCGCCGGGAGAACATAATCACCACCAAAGGCGTAGCCAAAATCTTTTCTGGAGGAAACAGTGAGCAAGACAAGATGTTTTAAGATCTAAGAAATAACTGCATACCTAAATTGAGGGATACCGAGTGCACTACCACCAGCCTGGTTCTCGAAACTGTTGAGCACCAAGAGCCAAATGGCGTAGGCGCACCAGGCGACGGTCTTCGGGTTCTTCTTCAAGGCTTGTATAGCGGTAGTGTCATGATCATCTTGATTGGCAAGATGAGCAGCTTGCTCATCGGTGTGTTCAAGGTGCTCTTGGTCGCGTTTTTCGCTTTTTTCGACGTCCACCATGATGAAGTTCTGTGAACTGCTGCAACTTGTTGTTGACGCTGGCTGGGTAGCTTTCAATGCTGGGAAGGCAAAGAATGGAAGATTATGATTAAGATGAGCCGGTGATGCCTCTGTTAGAACGATCTCAACTGGGAGAATAGTCGGACATATATATATGTACTCAAAAAGCGCCTCAAACGATGGTTCGATGGAGTTGAGAAAAACGCGACATGTAAATTCGGTGTATAATTAAATCATCTCATGCGGAATCGGCTCGGCTCTAGAGTCAGGTCGTTGGATGAATTGGGTAGCTGTTTCCACCTGCCAGGACCTCGTGGGCTTCGAATATCTGGAGTCTGGGGTCTGGGGATCCTGGGGATTCTGGGGACATTTCGAGGATGCGCACATCGCAGATGAGATGAATGTGGGGAAGGGCCGCAAAGGCATATTGATTCATGTCATTCATGACTCTTTCATCTTTCCCGCAGCCAACTACCGCCGTAAATGGACAAGCGAAGGGCCGAAAGAAAAGAAAAGGGGAAGTCATAACCACTCGGCCGGATAATCTTCGGTCGGGTAAGGTTAAACTTCGGATAGCTAGTCTGTCACGTGAGGGCATTATTCTTTAGGAAAGCCGTTCCCCTTTGGCAGATATCTCTTCCACCTCTCCCATTACATCGCATCAACACGAAATCGACGTCCCATTCAGACATGCGGAGCCCTCTTTCAACATATCTGCGTACATGGAGCCCCATGACCACCATGCAACTGGAGTGCTAGATCAGTTTGCCTCGGCTGTTCTCCGCCATAGCCAACAGGACGCTGGCCACTTAAGCGCGACTTTATTCTCAGTTCCACCCCCTTTGGACAGCCCGCCAAGCGTCTTGGGTTTATCAACATTCTCTGGATATGATGACTACACGAACGATCCCAGATTCGTAGAATCTCAGAGAGAACTGCGTGACCTGTTGCTTACGAGTGCCCAGTCTGTTGCGCCCACCAGAGCCGGAAGTCCAGAGGATAATGTTGGCCACACTTCAGAATCTGTGACTCCTCTTTCTCGCTCCCGGCGAGAGGCTTCTGCTATCCAGAATATTGTATGCACCAGTGAACGAGTCAAATGGCTCCAGAATTACCTTGACGAAGTGGCACCTTGGGTAATTTGGCCAAATCTATTGAATGGGGAGTCTCTGCTGATTCTACAGCTCGATATGTTTGACCCGGCCCAGCATTTTGGAGTCAAGATAGCTCTTCTGTCGCAATCTTCACCACCGCTCGTTTTCGCCATGTTAGCAATTTCAGCACGACAGATAGAAAGGAAGCAAAAACTGAGAGAGAACCACGAAAGCTTGAAGCTCTACCAAGAAGCCATCCGCACTCTGACACCCCAGCTTCTAGTCCGAGACCCAAACATCTTAGCTGCCTGTGTCATTCTCTGTGTTTTGGAAATGATGTCTGCTTCGCCGTGGAATTGGCAAAAACATCTTGATGGTTGTGCCGCCTTGTTTTCAAGTCATAACATTCATGGATTTAGTGGTGGTCTCACCCAGGGAGCCTTTTGGTGTTTCGCTAGAATGGGTTAGTGGCCCTTTCGCTGTCCATTCCGATGCTGAGACCTACAGATCTTTGTGCAGCAATTATTTCCGCTGGCGAAGGGACAGTTCTCCTGCCTCTCGAAAATTGGCTTCTGCCTGGAATCCCCCAAGAAGATGCCGCTCTATACTTTCATTCGACAGAAGCCCCAGAAATGTGGGCTAATTATGCTGTATTTCTGGCGGCTCGTGCATGCCATCTTCTTTGGCAATGTGCCAATGGGATAGAAAATGCTACACAAGATGGACAAGAAAGCGATTTCGTGCAATCCTGGTATAGACTTTGGATGGAAATCCAGTCATGGCGACGAGAGAGGCCATTGGAGTTGAAGGAACTGGAGTTTGAAGAAGAGGTCAATGAATCGCATGTGGGCCCCTTTCCATATGTGTTATATGCAGCGTCTTGCGCGATTTCATCGAACCAGCTCTTTCACACAGCTTGCATTATCCTGCTTGATATCCGACCACAATCGATACAACTACAGCAACTTGGCCGTACAGGGTCCAATCTGTGGCACGCCAGGAGGATTTGCGGGATTTCTAGTACGAACGAACATCACGGCTGTCTGAATAATGCCATTCAGCCTCTCTGGGTGGCGGGCAAGTTACTGAGCCATCCAGTTGAACATAAAGCTTTGGTGGACTTGGTTAAAACCATCGAATTCAAGACCGGTTGGGGTACGCAATGGAGAATCTCGGATTTGAAACAAGCGTGGGGCTACGATCGCAACGAATCTCTTTAATCTATCATATCTACTCACTACAGCTCTCTAAATTCGCCTCGGAAAGCCTTCCCAGATTTGAGGTCTTCCAGATACCTCTGGATCTTTCCCGCGATAACCTTTCCATCGAATCCAAACTCTCGATATGCGTCCTTACCTGGCAAACTCTTTCCAAATGTTCTCATCGATATACTTGCATCTGCATATCTCTCCCAACCATTTGACGCATATGCCTCGACAACGATCGATCCTACTTCCGCACGTCGAAGTACGCTCCTTTGGTATTCCCAACTCTGTCGCTCAAATAATCGTTGGCACGGAAAGCTCACAACTCGGGCATTGATGCCAAACTTAGCCAACTCATCGCTCGCCTCCATTGCAAAGCACATCTCCGGGCCAACACCAATGATGGTTATGTGAGGATTCTCAACTTCACGGAAAGTATATGCCCCGAGCTCTACTGCATCGCGTCTGCTGTGCGACCATTGCGGCAATGTCTGTCGAGACGTTGAGATGATGGTTGAATTATGTTTGGCCTTCAACGCGGCGAGGAATGCGCCAGCAGTTTCTTCGGAATCGCAGGGTCGAATGTAGAGAAGGTTTGGCATGGCGCGGTACAGCGCTGCAAGCTCGACTGGTTGATGTGTGGGGCCATCTTCTCCTGTGCCAATGCTGTCGTGCGTTGCAATGTGGATTATTTGAAGTTCTTGCAGAGCCCCCATTCGTACCCCGGGTGCCGCATACTGTGTTTCAATCAGTTGGTGTACTTTTGGTTTGTGAGGGGACTTTACCAAGTAGAACATGAAGAAACTCGATGTCACGGGGATGAAAGTGCCGCGATTGAACGCAGCCAGTCCATTGGAGATACTCGCCATAGCATGTTCTCGTATGCCGTAGTGGATATATCTGCCAGTGTAATCACCTTCGACGCCATACTTGGCTTTTTGTTCAGGCTTTTTGTTGTTGTCAGTAATACATTCACAACTATTCGGTGGGATGGGAGTTCTCACACTCTGAAAGTCAACTGCGCCGGGCCAATACATATGTACGCTTGGAGAGAGATCTGCCGTCCCAACCATGAAACTTGGGATGCGTTCAGCCAAAGGATTGCAACAGAGCCCAGCGGATTTCCTGCTTGCTGTCGGCGTTGAAGGGAAAGAAGCTGGAATGATGTCCTTCCAATTCGCTGGCAGTTCACCTGCAATCCTCATCTTGAACTCCATCCCCAGATCAGGATACTCTTGTACGTACGCCGCGAGTAGGTCATCCCATTCCCGGACCAAAGTTTCGCCACGGTGAATCGTGGTCTTCTGGAAGAAGTCGTACACACTTTGAGAAACCTCATATCTCTTCTCAACCTCGATCCCAAAAACCTTATGAATGTTCTCCACATCCTTCTCCCCAAAAGCCGCACCATGAGCTTGCGCATCACCAGCCACCGCACTCCCAATTCCAATCACCGTCCGACAATTGATAAAAGTCGGCTTCCCCCTCCTCATCTTCGCCAACTGCAACGCCTCCACAATCGCCCCAACATCATTCGACCCATCCTCAACATCAACAACCCGCCACCCACTTGCAACCATCTTTGCATTAATATCCTCCGTATTCGCCACATACGCACTCCCATCACACGTCACATTATTATTATCAAACACCACCACCAAATTATCAAGTTTCCAATGCCCCGCGAGGGAAATCGCTTCGAGAGCTACACCCTCTTGCAGGCAGGCGTCGCCAACCATGCACCATGTTGTGTTGTTCACAATTTCGTAGCCTGGGCGGTTGTAGGTTGCTGCGAGGTTTTTGGTCGCCATTGCCATTCCGACTGCGTTTGCGATTCCTTGTCCTAGGGGTCCGGTGGTTACTTCGATACCGGTGTGTTCGATTTCGGGGTGGCCTGGACAGAAGGATGTGAGGGAGGTGGAGTGGTATGTTTTTAGCTGCTCCATTGTCATGTGCTCGTAGCCTGCGAGGTGGAGGAATGTGTATTGGAATAAACATGTATGCCCTACGTACGTACTTCATTAGCTCTGGACAGACAGATCCATTCTCGAGATTTTCGATCGAATTCCCCCTCCAGGACGTGAGAAAGACAGGTAGATAGATAGATAGGTACTCACCATTACTCAAAACAAAACGATCTCGATTAAACCACTCCGGATGCCTAGGTGAATATCTCATCGAGTATCGCCAGAGCGCAACTCCAATGGCAGCCATTCCCATCGCGCCTCCCGGGTGCCCTCCATTGAATTGTTGAACCAGATCTGCAATCAGAACGCGAAATGTTCGTAGGACGAGAGAGTGTGTGGTGGCATCTTCCAATTTTTCTGTTGATTGTGAATGAAGAAGAGGAGATGTGGTGGTGACTTTTGAAGTTGGGTTTTTGGCGGATGGAGGGGTGGGTGGTGAGATTGCTGAGGGTGCCATTGCTTGCTTGCTTGCTTTCTCACTGCCTTGGAATTAATTTGGAGTGGAGTTTGGAGGAAATTTTGAAGTTTATGGGAAATATATATTTCGAAATTGATAGAAGAGATATTCGATTTCTGATTCTAATTTAAAGTGTCATGAGATAAGCTACTCACGCACGCTCAGCATATATTTTATTTTTCTTCCATGGTGGTTGTGCCCCTCTGTGTCTGAGAGAGGGGTGATGAACCACCTCCCCACACTTCCATTCCCTTGAGGATCCTAAAAAGTGCAGCTGGTGGCTCCAACTTCCTTTTCCTGTAAGCGAAACGCGGACATCCCTGACGCCTCCGCATGCCCAAGAAGAAATGAAGCCAATACTGAATAATGGACATAGAAAGGATGGAACTACTACGAAAATCGTCTTTGAATTCTAGCAATTATCATTATCAATCGATTCACATTGACAGATGAGAGATTCGTAACACTGCAGAAAAGCGTCGTCCTGCCTCAATTCTCGTACTCGCAAAAAGTTTCGAGAAATCCCCGAATACGAAGATCGTTCTTCAAAAACCTCGAAAAACGCATCTTTCAAAATCGAGTTGGAAACAACCTGAACATTTTTGCGACGTGCAACAAACACCGCATTTGCTGCGTCACATGACTATTTATGAACAACACTTCTTCTCCCAACTGTACTCTACCTAGATAATTATTGTTTCAGAAGAAGAAGAAAAGTTAAAATTGGTGCTGGCTCATTCTTCCTCTCTCGAAAGAGAATGAAATGGGACGGTGGCGTCGACTTGTACAAATATCCACGTGACATTTTGCTCCAAATATCGTATTCGTAAAAAGTTTCGAGAAATCCCCGAGTACGAAAATCGCATTTTCAAAAGGCTCAAAAAACGCATCTTTGCAAAAACGACCTGAACTTTTTTTTGCGACGTGCAACAAAGACCGCATATGCCGCATCACGTGAGGCTTCCGAAAATTGCCCCTTCAAAAAGGGTTATTTATTCGGAAGAATGGAAGGGTTTAAATATGTGCTGGAGACAGCTGGCTGGAGACAAATCTGACCGTCGGAGGGCGAGTTCATTTTCTTATTGCAGATATATTTTAGATCTATTAACAAAGACTAGTATCTACCTAGTCAAATATCCGAATTGGCCTATCCGGTAAGTAGAACCCCGGGTCATTGAATCTCAGCCCACGATCCAATGCCGCAATCTCCGCCAACTCCTCCTCTGTCATTGAAAAGTCATTCACTTCCAAGTTCTGCTTCAGTCTATCCTTGTTGTTTGATTTAGGAATCACAGCGATACCCCTAAACACAATCATTAGCATTCTCCATCACATTCATGTGGGAAGAAAAAGGTGACAAACCTCTGTGTTGCCCATCTCAAGAGAACCTGTCCAGGCGACCTTCCAGATCTTTCAGCAATCTTCTTGACAACCGCAGTATCAAAAAGCAACGGCGTGTCAACAGCTTTCTTCCTGAACGTCGCGGATAACTCAAGGAAACTCTGTGGTCCGAATGTCGAATACGCTGTCACGGCAATCCCTTCCTCTTGCGCCATAGCAATCAGCTGTGGCTGCACCAGATATGGATGATGTTCGATCTGCAGACTGGATATCGGATGGCGAGCATATGAAAGGACATCATAGAGAAGTTGCGTGCTGAAGTTGCTCACGCCGATGGAGCGTGTGATGCCTGCGTCGACCAGGCTCTCGAGAGCCTGCCAGGTTTCCATTATTGGGACTTTTGCGAGAGAGACTTTGGTATGTGCAGCGTCCATCCACCAGCCCTTATTCTTATGTTAGCAGGAGGCCTGCGCGAGAGTGAAAAAAAAAGGTAACGAACGGGATACTGATTCTTGGATGGTTCTATGTATTCTTGGGCAACAGGGAAATGGATCAAGTACAGATCAATATACCCCAATCCCCAGGTGTCGCACTGAAACTTCCCCATCTCGAGAGCATGCTCCCTAGTGTATTTTTTAGTTCATTTCAAGCACGATTCTTTTTTCCCCCGATGGACTGATACATACTTCTTATGATAAGTATTCCACAACTTCGTCGTCACGAAGATATCCTCTCTTGTGACCAATCCGTCCTTGATCGCCCTCTGAATGCCCTCTCCAGCTTCTTTCTCATTCGCATAATCGTACGCACCATCGAAAAGTCGGTACCCTGTTTGAATCGCTGCGTACACAGTGTCTGCTGTTGTTGCCTTGTCGACTTTCCATAGCCCGAAGCCGACGAGGGGCATTGAGTACCCAGAGGCGAGTTTGACTGTTTGCGATGCCATTTTTATTTTCTGGACTTGTTGGAGGTTTCTTGATTGTGGAAAAAAATAATTGGAAGCAGGACGACGAATCTCAATTCTTTCACTCTAATATAATCAAACCAGAGTTTCGAGACCCACGAAGTGGGTTGAGGAATGACTTGGGGGTTTGGCGCTTGGAGTTGCCTCTTTGAACATCCCACCTTCACCAAACCTCTTGGTCCCCAACCGATTGCCACGCCTTACTGTTGATATCCGAGGGAGTTCATGCCTCCCCACCTGTTGGAATGTTTTCTGTCTGTGTATTTACTCTGTTAACTAACCTTCCTCTAACATCCAACTTTCGTATTTTTTAAATCTCAAAGTCACAGAAATACAAAGATGGCACCCTCATTATTGATCAATACCCCGGCCGAAGCATCACCTGCGACAAAAACGAAGACATCGCCATGCTGTGCAACAGAAATTGACGACTCCTCTCTGACGCCTGAAGAAGCAGCCAACATCGAGAATCCAAGTCTCCAGGTGACGGCCGATCACAAAATCAAGCTGGTCCCAGCACCAAAGCTAAAACCAGGACACGGCGAAGTGTTATTACACATCAAAGTAACTGGTATCTGCGGGTGGGTAGTTATAGAGCAATATCCTTGAGAGAAGAGAAATAATTATTCTGATGATGGTATCCTACAGATCTGACATCCATTTTTGGAAAACCGGCACAATTGGAACCTTGACTGTGGAAGGCGACTGCATTCTCGGTCACGAAGCCGCCGGCGTCGTTCTTGAGATTGGAGAAGGCGTTGAAAATCTTAAGAAAGGAGACCGTGTCGCAGTAGAGCCTGGGGTTCCATGTGGAGTTTGTTTCCTGTGTACAAACGGACGATACAATCTGTGTGAAGACGTTCAGTTTGCAGGCGTTTATCCTTATCATGGTTCTCTCCAACGCTTCAAGGTTCATCCTGCTAGATGGGTTCATAAGTATGTCCTCCATTTGCAAGTTTCACGTCATTACTGATTAATCAACAGGCTCCCCGACAATATCTCCCTCTCGCAAGGCGCACTTCTAGAGCCTCTTTCCGTCGTCATGCACGGCATATCACATACACGAATATCACTAGGACGAGGAGTAGTAGTCTGCGGCGCCGGTCCAATTGGTCTCATTGCCTTAGCAGCAGCAAGAGCATCCGGTGCTCACCCGATCATAATTACAGATCTCGAACCGCGTCGCTTGGCATTTGCGAAAGACTTCGTCCCCTCTTGCCAAACATATCAAATTGATAGGAATCTGGATGCGAAGGGAAACGCACGAGGAATCAGAAGATTGTTCGGAGAAGGAGAAAGGGAAGCGCCGAGCACGATATTGGAATGTACCGGTGTCGAGAGCTCGGTCATTACTGCGGCA
This sequence comes from Tetracladium setigerum, assembly GCA_031472005.1. Taxonomy (NCBI): domain Eukaryota; kingdom Fungi; phylum Ascomycota; class Leotiomycetes; order Helotiales; genus Tetracladium; species Tetracladium setigerum. The sequence continues at coordinate 291,547 of PZJY01000008.1, read as the reverse complement.
TATACAGTGCAGAGGGAGGCGATTTGATGGTGATTGGTGTTGGGAAAGATATCATGAATAATCTACCTTTCATGCATATTTCGCTGGCCGAGGTACGTCTTGTGAATCTCCATGCGGAGAAGCCTTTACTGATGCCGACTTTTAGATCAACTTGAAGTTCATCAACAGATACGCGGATACATGGCCAGCTGGAATCACGGCCTTGTCAGGTGGCATTCTGGATCTGAATAAATTAATCACGCATACTTTTCCTTTAGAACGAGCTGTGGAGGCTATGCAAATGTGCTCGGATGTTACCAAAGGAAGTATCAAAATACACGTGGTGGATGAAAAGGATGTTGAAATCTAGCATGCTGATCTTGAGGGTTGAAACATGGCAACTACACGAATCATTTATGTAAAAAAAGGTTCACAAGTATTCAAAGATGATTAAATAAAATATTTAGATTTCTCAGCTCATTTCTGAGACTTGACATTCAGTGATCAACATGCCTCATCAAAGGTCCTTGACCTCGATCAGGATCCTCCGATATGCCCTCATGGGATATTTTCTCTTGCTAACAACTTCCAAAATAACATGATATACCTTTTCACCCCATGGCATGTTACCACCATTCAATGGATGCACACAGCCGTCTTCCTTTCCTGGAAGTTTGACCTCGACCTTGTCAAATCGCCCATTACCTGAAGCATCTTCAATCTTCAACTCCGCAACCTCGAATCCCACAGTCCACTGTGTCGCCGATGGCTCACGATATTGCATCCACTTAAATTCCAACTCCGTATTCTCATCTGGACTCCAACTCTTCGAAGCATCCAATTTCAGTGTACTTCCAAACCCCGCCTTCACACGTACTGCCTCCAAACCTGCACTCTCATTTAAGACAACCACTGGAACATGAGTGACAGATGCAAAATCCTTAGTTAAAGTCCATTGCATCCTTGCAGCAAAGTCCCCTTGGTACGCCTCCCTCCACCGCCATATCGTCGCTTGATTCCCAACATGAACCTTCCCATCCTTCCCCACCACCGAATCCGCCGCATCGCTATAATGCAAGCTCGAACCTGTCGGATCAGTGAGTTGATATCTTCCTCCCCAGCCGCCCCATTCGGGACGAAGAGGATCAGTAAGCCCATTTTGAATCAACGAGAGAAATGTTGGCGTGTCTCCTTCCGGGATGAAAGCTGGATCCGGATAGGCGCTTTTCCCATAAGGTCCAATCTGAATATGCTCTTTCAGCCATTCTTTCGTCACAAGACTGCTATCTGGTCCGCCAGGATTAAAGCCATAGTAGGATTCACCACTGATGCCACTCCACGCCGCCAGCCCGTACATATTGAAAGCATGAACGCTCGCAATGTAGAATATTTTTGGGAAATTCAGGCGGATCCAAGGACCTGCGTCGTCTTGATCTGAGATGGCATAGACGCGGAGTTTGGCTGTGAAAATGGCTACTTCATCCTCGCTCCGGGTGCGTTGGACCTCCAGAAGGGCTTGAGAGAGAACATTTGCTCCGCCCCAGATCAGAACCCAGATGATATCTCCTTTGTCGACTGCTTCGATGAGAAGTTTCGTACCTTCGCAGAGAGGACCTCGCGATGCTTCCATTCCGTATCCATCGAGTCCTGATCGAGTGACTTGACGTAGAGAATCGGCTGTGGCGAATTTTCCTGATGGGGCGTGAACATTCAAATTGTCCTCAACGGTGGAATATGCGTCCAGGATTCGGTGGATCTCTTCTTTATGCGTTGATGTTCTTTGCCATGTCGATGTTGTTGCGATGAGAGCTTCGATTTGGAACTCGTTGGAGTAGAGGAGGAAACGCGTCAAGGACTCTGTATCGTCGGGTTCATTGCAGATGTCCGTGAGGACGGCGATTCGGGGCTTTGTGAGAGGAGTGCTTGTAGTGTTGGCCATGTTTGATTTTTGGTTTTTTGGTCTTGGTGTAATTGACTCTGAGAACTTGATGGTTCCACATACTTGTTATATGTCCAGCTATGGCTGAAGTCGACGGTTGTGCCAAGTCTCCTGATGAGGAAGTTCGAAGCACCGCACTTACTCGGGTTCTCGGAATCGAAAATAGTTTTGACGTTGGAATACTTGACAACAGCCGGCATCAGCAGACCTCTTTACTTTCCCGGCTCCTAGCTTGGTTGGTTTGTCTAAATATGCAAAACGATCGATAATTCCGAAGATTACCTACCTACTCGGGCAAAATTTTCACGCTTCCGCTCTGCTACCTCAAGAATCGGGATCGTAGCTCATGCCTATCCGTCTTTAGCAACGTGACTGATTCTCGTAAAAAACAAAATCTGCAAGAGAGATGCTCCAATCCGACCCCTTCTACAAATTGATTGGTTTCTTTAATACTACGAGTAGTGTAAATTGTCTTTGACGGGACCACATCACGTGAAGCAAGAGTGCGGAGAAGATGGGGCTTCCCCAAATTTCGGCCCAGATAGATCCAGATCTTTATCACTCCCAGCAATCAGCCCACGAGCACCTAATTTGGGATCATGTATGTCAAATCACCACACAGATGACCTGAATTCTCTGAGAGCCTGGGTGGCTACTGGACATAATGCAGGTAGATTCTGCGGTGCAAACGCCTCGAGTGAGAACGAGGCATGGCTGCTGGACTTGCAGGAAAAGACGGCGAAAGTGTAGGCATCTTGCATTAAACTTCCCTCAAAGCTTATTGGTTTTCTGGGACCTTCAAATTTTCATGTTCTAATTGTCCCGCGCACAAAGTTTAACCTCATAGAGTTATAATGCTAACTCGGGGCAGGTGACGAAAAAAAGCCAATATGCCAGAATTGCATAGACAGGAAACGAGAATGCCAATATGGGCTGCAACTCGCTTTCCTGGACGTTAACATGATAACTTTGATGCCACATGAGGCTAAAGAGCTGGGCCAACGTGCTCCGGATGGATATCATGATTTACAGGTATACGGCTCAATTGACTTTGAAGTCTTGGTAGAACACGAGCTGACTATTTTGTAGTTCGTTGATGGCATGAGAGAAGACTCTCCTAAAACGGCAGAACATATTGATGTTGAGGAAGATCGAGATATCTCCAACTCGGACACACAGCATGAACCCGGGGCGGCAACTTCCCGTACAGAGGTTGGTAGTTCGGATTCTACTGACCCTGCTATGTTCTTCCAAGGAGAAGAGCAACGAACTCCAACAGCAACTGCAGAACATTCTAGGGACCCCATTCCTACACCCAGCAGAGAGATTGATTCACATATCGAAATTATCCCGGAAGGTTAGTCTCTTTCCTCTGCCCAAGCCAGAACGCTGGTCTGATGAAATACTGCAGATGTCTGGTCACCAATCCCTCACAATAACTATCACCACCAGCAGTCAGCCATGTCTTGGCATGAGCATTCACCTATTCTAATACAGCACTACGCGAGCAAGAGTACATATTATGAAGAGAAATTATCGATACTGAGATCAAAGCATTTGACCAAAAAGTTGGTGAAAATATTCATTGATGAAGTACTTCCCTGGGTATGCAGAGACCCCAACTATTTCAACATTTCCTTTCCGCTATTAATTGACACATTTAGCTTGAACTCAGCAGCCCTGGATCGCCATACAGTTCATACCTTCCCATGTTGTCGTCGAACTATGCCCCCTGAGGGTAGCCATTTTGGCTTTAGCTGCCTTCCACATGAAAGATGAGACAAAGCAGGAAGTCTGTGGTATAGTCACATTGTCTCCGCGGGACAGTTTTATATTTGGCGATCAGAAAGAACCGACAATCGCAAGAAATCTTCTTCTAATTGTCCAGCTGCTATTTCAGCCATTTCAAAGCTGGAGGTCCCTCTTAGCGGATTGGATGGATACGTTAGAAGGTATACCAACAAGCCCGTGCATTTCAATAAGTCACCATGAAGTTTCGTCATTGGCTGTGCTTCGATTCGGTTAGTATTTCAAGAATTTTATTTTACGGTAGAATTTAATTTGGATTAACATATAGATCTTGCTACGTCCATAACCACTCGGCAGCCACTTCTGAGTAATCTCAAGAATTGGCCTTCAATAGAAAGCTCAGCTGCTAGCTCCAGAATTGAAGACATAACAGCAACTCGCCTCCTCCTCTGCGCTCACATATCCAACCTAACCTTCGCCAACACGAACTCTTCAACCTCAACCTCAACGCCATCATATGCCGAAATCTGGCTCTCACTATCAAAGTTCCTGCATGACCTCACCATTACTGAGAAATCACCTACCCTTCTCTCGCCCTTACTCAACTTACAAATCGATTCTATCACGCCCAGCACGTCAAGTTTCCTCCTCCAGATTCACACTACACGCCTCGCCTTCTACGCATGCCTCCTCACTCACCTCAGCACGCTTCTCCTCCTCCAATCACGCTCGCCACAACTCTTCTTCTCCCGAATAAACAACAATCGTCACTCCTCCTCTTCTTCTTCCCCTCACCACATCAACCTCAACCTCAAGACTCCCACTTGGCACGCTCTTCAAATCTGCGGTTTGGTAGTGAGTAATAACATCCAATGGTCTCACGATCCCGTCGTCTTCGCCGCGTTGCTGTGTGCGGGCAACCTGTTGAGTTATAGATTGCAACAGGTGGAGTTGATGGAGTTCTTGCGGCGTCTGCAGAAACTCGCTGGGTGGGATTTTGAGTTGCAGTTGAGGGATTTGCAGGGAGTTTGGGATGACATGTATCTTTAGCGGCTTCGATGATGGTGTTTTGAATTTCAATATGGAAATCAAAGACAACGGCATTCCCTCGACCAAACTGACCTCATGGCATCATGGCAACAACATTTACTGCACTGACAACAAACACGACCGAGGCATTTACTGCATGGAGTGCGGAGGAGGGTACCTGCGTCTCACCATCTCATCTCGTCCAACTGCCCAAAAGTCAAATTGACTCAAATCAGCTCATTATTTCGCCAAAACTACCACCACCAATCCACCACTCAAGTCCTCTCAACACCTAGCTTCATCTCCAACCTGAAGCTCAAGTTCCATCTCCTAAAAATAATCGCGGGGTCGGTCAGACAGTCATATTAAAAATGAGGGGTTGAACGTCAACTTTTGTCTCGGCATCCACAAATTCCTGCCCATCCTGGATCATCTATCAGCCATTACTTATCAATCCATCATGTTTCAACACCCTCGCTAAGGCTAGGCAGACATCTAGATGCCTCCATAACTGTGTTCCTGACGAACCTGTGTTTCTTCCTTCCTGTCTTCGTAAATGCCGCACGTACACGTAGACATGTGCCGTGTCTTGTCTTGTCTTGTCTTACCCTATCCTGTCTTGCCCATCCTCTCCTCCTGTCTTGTCTAATTGTCTTTGCCTTGTCCAGTATATGCTCAGTGCTGTCTCGCTTGCATACGTACGGTACGGTTCTCACGGTACTTCGCCACGGTACAGTACTGTAAGATCTTACAAAGTCCGGAGGAAGGGTGTTTTGAAACGAAAGGAAAGTCAAATAAAGTTAAACTGCTTCATCTGTACCTTCCTCCGTACCGTTCGACGTACCGTCAGCGCAACAATGAGAAGGAAATAATACGATACGACGATCAATTGCTACTCAGCGTGCGCACCGCCGCCGTCGTCATGAGCATGGCATGACATTGACATTGACATGACACTTCCCTCCGATGTTCCGTGATATGTGGAGAGAAAGAGAAACCTCGGAAAGGAGGAAATCAAAAAAATGTGGATTATTTTGTTTCGTTGTTTCCTGGAGCTTCTTCGCCTTGACTTTGATCCTACGGCGGTATTTGACGCTTTTGGACCTGGGATGTCAGGATGTATCTTGTAAGTTGGGGTTGAGGGCTGTTCAGGTAGTGGTAAATGCGTTGTTGAAATTCCCTTAGGTCCCACCTGGTATGTACCAGTGCAGTACCGAGGGAAGGGAAGAGGAGGGTGACGCTGTAGCGTGCGGCTGTAGTGATATGAAGCCAGGGGCAATGTTTCAAATTCCAGCGGACTCGTACCTAAGCGAGCTTTTTTTCCTCCGATGGCAGTTGTGAATTATGTTTGCACAGACAATTGCACAGGCACACAAGGCACACAGGCACCGAAAAGTCAAATCATCTGTTCACTAAAAAGGTTAACTTTACGAGTTGGAGTCCAGTCCGGAAAGAAAGAGAAAAAGGCTAAAAGTTTCTGTTGAAAGTTCGAGACAAGGTGTGGGGTCGTGGTGGGTGGGTTGGGTGAGGTTAGGGGGTTTTGTGTGATTATTTTTTGAGTTGTTGATAATTGCTGGATTGAGACATTAATGGTCATGGTAGTCTTACTTGTAGTGTACAGTACAACCTTTTATTGTTATTGTTATGATGTTATGATCATGGATTTTTGGAGAAAAAGACTTTCAAATTTCAATGGACTGGATTGGAACTATCGAGTGGATTTGGGAAAACTAAAGGAAGATAAATGATGAGCGAGGAGAAAGAGTCATAGTTTGAAGACAGGATATGTGGTACTGTAGTAATACGGTGCTTTAGATTCGTTGGATGGATGGATGGATACAGTAGTATTTTTTTTTGGAGTTGAGAACTAAATTTTTACTTTGGTAGGAGACCAGGCATATGTACTTATGGAGGTGGTTACTTAGGTATGAATAATGAAGCTCCATTTCGACTGTTCGACACACCGCGAGCGGAGAATTTCTGGTTACTTGTACCTAAGCAGCGGATCCTCATCGCTGCAAAAAGCAAAAAAAGAGCAAAAGCCGAACGCAACAGGAAAAAAGAAAAAAAGAAAAGAAAAACCCCATCCAAAAAACTTCCTACCCATGAAGTATGGAGTCTATTGTTCTCCTCACTTCTGAGCTCTTCTTCTTTTTACTCCGCGGGCAGCAGCTAATAAGCAAGCCAAGCAAGAGCATAAGTTTAAAGTACTCCGTTCCTTACCCAAGTAAAGGTATCACAAAAAAGCTTCATAGCATAAATTCTAGAAACCCCAAACCCAAAACCCGCTCTACTCCATTTTGTTCTATGCAGAATACATACATACATACCATACATATCTCCTCCATCGTACATATCATATGCAGGTGCAAGGGAAGAGCTTTCGGCTTTGTGTGGTTCTGTGCTGTGGTGCTTGCTGTGGTGCTTTGCATTTTTCTGCCTCCACTACTTGCGTGTGTTCGCAGGAGAAGAGTAAGAACTCTTTCTGAAAATCTGTGTGTCATTTGTGCACGCTGCAGATGGAATGCTAGAAGGGAGGGAGTCGGACCCCCCTCTGATGTAAACGGATGTGGAATTGAAGCTTGGAAGAAGGGGGCTTTGGAGCTCTGGAGCTCTGGTGGGGACCTTTCTTCCCTTCCTTGACTCTTTGGCGCTTTCTCTGACCACTGCTGATGGAGCCTCGGGGCTTCGAGCGAGCTGATGGGGATGGGTTGTATGCAATATGCATGCATGTATGTGTGGGTTTAAGCTGTGCTGTACTGCTGTTGGCCGCTTCGTGCAGCGTTCGTGCATGGAACATGAACTCATTGAATCCACCGGGCAGGGCAGGGCATGCATGTCCTGCCCTGTGAGAAAGAAAAAAAATAAGCTGCATGCGTTGTGTGTGTGTTTTTTCGCTGGCTGCATGTATTCTTGTCATAGCAACCGGTTGTTGTTATTGTTTTCGATGGTAGGGAGGGCAACAAGTGGTGCTCTCTCCCCACGCGATAAAGGAAGAGATAACAAAACAAACGAGTAGCCGAGACAGCAAGAGATGTCAACAACGAGAACCAGAGAGAGATGCGAGTACATAGATGGATTAGATTTAGTCAATTGAAGGAAGGAAGCGAAGGCATTAATTAAGAATGGACTTTTGCACAAATCCGGTTCTGGGGAAGGGATGGCAAAGGCGGGGGAGGGGTAACCAACAAATGTGACAAATTGCTTGCAAACTCCCCCGGATTGATTGACCTGTCTGGCCTGCCTCCAAAATCCGAAACTCGTGACCTCGCGTTGCAGGTCTAAGCGTTTGTTTACAATCCCGTTCTATCCATCCTTCGGGATCTCTTCAGCGCTTTGGGAAAGAGAAAGATGAAACTAGGGAAACCCGGGGAATTGACGAATCGGAGCTCTGAACAGCCTGTATCGGGGATAAGAGTGAGGATTTGGATGATGATGCTTGCTTGGGAGCTTGGGAGGAGGAGGGGGAAAAGGTAGGAAAGCAAGGGGAGGGGAGGAGAGGGGAGTTGTGAGTGGATGGATATTTGTGAAAATGGTTGTGAAAGAGACAAGGGGATGTTGATGATGCCACAGCCTCGAGGATGAAGTGAGTTTGTACGAGGGCGAAGAACGAGAAGAGAACACGGATTGTACGGAACGTTGCGTACTTCGTACTACTGTAATACTATTACACGTTTGTGTAGTGTTTTGAATAAAGTTGGGCAGATAGGTGGAGAGATTCCTCCGTTGAATGGCTTGCATTTCCATCTCTTTACGGAGTATGAACAGAAGTAAAACATTCTCAACTTCGCGGTTCACCAGGACCCATTTCTGTGCCCCCGGGGAGACGAAAAAGAGAGCCTTGAGGTGGAGTCTTTTGTCAATGCAAACCCCAAGCATAAAACATAAGGCTGAGTGGTGTGTGAGAGAAAGAGAGAGCATGATGTCAAAGATGCGAGGGATTATCTCAGAGATGAGGAGGTAGAATGGCGAATAGAGCCGAGAAAACGGATCTGAGGATTTGCAGACAGGAGAGCCACAGACCAGAATCCAGACATGGCAGCGTGTCAGACTCATCGAATGTCGCGATGCTCGTTCACGTTTGATCGACTGAAGATTGATGTTTGCGATGCTCGATGCCCCTCGCGATGTGGTTTCCTCTTGAACATCTTTTGACATGGCTGATGTTGATTGACATGGCTCGAGCCATGATTTATTTCGGTTGCTTGTCTGGTTTCAATAATAGTTTGGCACTTTTTGGCCAGGGCAGCAGGGCTGGGCTGTTGTTTGTGGAAGCGAGGCAATTTGGACGAACCACAAACATCGCGACTAGGATATCTCGCTGACTCTCCCTCGAAAGTCTGGATATGCAATCTCTAGACGCTGCATGTCACTCATTTAAGCCTCGCACTACCACGGAGTAACGAACGGGACTACTAATGGAGTTACTGTACTTGAGATAGATAGAGGCTGAGCTGAAAGAGAGAAAGTAAGAGAAAGTGCATTTATTTACGGAGCCCTTGAGACTGAGGTTGTTTGAGACCGGTGATAGGCTAAAGCTGTTGAGGGAAGTTTGGGGGATGATCGATCAGCCAACAACACACGGTATTACCGATAACGCCAGCAGTCAGCAGCCAGCGCCAGCGCCAGCGCCAGTGCCAGCTCACCGCTGGATGTTGCCGCATTTGGATCTCGCGATAGTGGTTTAGTCCAGACTAGACAGACGTGTTCCGTTGTTTTGATTTGGCAATCAGCATGACAACCATCTCGCATGAAAGTCTTGTTGTTGTTACAGCACTTCTATTCTGTACCGTTCACCCGATCATCGCGAGGATGCGATGCGATGCGATGCTTGCTTGCTGCAGAACATGGAAGCATGGCGCCTAAGTTGGCGAAATGCTTCCATGGAAGGGGAAGGGAGTGACGGATGACAAGGAAGTGTAGAGCTGATCAATTACCTGGAGCAGTTCCAATTCCTAGTTCTTACCCAGTTCCCATCTCTCAATTGAGTTACGGCCCAGGCGAAACGCCCGAGGTAAAGTACGAGAAAGAGCTTAGGAGGGACAGGATGAAATGTCATTGGGAGAGGAAGCGACTTGGAAAAGTCATCTTATCTCTTTAGGAAGTTAGTTAGTTGATGAATAGAGACTTGAAAATGCGAAAACCTTGAAAAGTGGTGAGCTGAGGGTGATGATGTCTTGTGGTAGGCTGCGGGACGACGCGATTGTCAATATTGACATCGCGTAAACCAAGTTTGTTGCAGGCGAGGCGAAGGGTGGGATGGATATGGATACATGGAACGGGAAACGGGACGGATGACGTTCTATTTATGCTGCACAAGATATTGGAACTTGCCAACCATCTCTTTTCGATCTTTTCGATCTTTTCGATCTCTTTTTTGAAAAAAGATGGCGATGATAAGTCAGTTTCTTGGGGGTTCCAGATATCAACGATCTCAGGTCGGAAGATTAATATTTATCAAGAGGTTCAAGTCGAACAAATGTCTTAGGGAGAAACCGTTGAAAAAGTCAAAACGTCCAATTCCCCCGTGGTTCATATGAGACTTGGTGATATAAGTTTCGCAACTCGTTCGTTCACAAACCCCCCGTCTCAGCCGCCCTTTTCAGCCTCGATCGAGATTTGGTCAGATCATGGCCTGGTGAGAGGAAGGACGGTCCCTATATCAATTCTCCGATGGAATAACAAAGTATGGAGTCGCACCGCCCGTCTGCTCCAGAAGCATCGATCCATCCATTCGATGCCGTCTTTGTCCGACGCAGAGAAAGTTGGTTGCTAGTTAGACGCTTGTGGTCTTGACTCTCGTGTGGCATCATTCATTTGCCTTGGGGGAGGGTGTTGGTGATGATGGGAAATGGGCTCCATTTTCTTTCTTATTATTTAAGCTGATATAGGGATGATGTAAAATAACATCCATTTCAATCCACAAATCTACAACTAATTATTATATACAAAAAACATCTACAATAATATCTAGGTACATAGACATAAAAGAAGAATTAATAGACGTGATTTATTATTGCTCGCTTTGACAGATGCCACCCTTCCCCCCAGAAGAAGTAGAAACGCAGGCTAAATAGAGATGGAGCTCATCCCTACAGCATCCCTACGCCATCCCTACAGCATCCCTCCCTCGCTCGTTCACTCCACCGCCCGACCCAAGCAAATCACACTGCAGAGCGACCTCATCCATCCACCATCACCCACCCGCCAGGGAAGTCTCCTAGACAACAACTCGGCGGCTCCACCAACATCCCAAACTCTGCCTTTTCTTCTTCTTCTTCAGCTTGCTCCCTCCTCTCTCTTTGCTCTGCGTTGTGCTCTGTCTCGATCTCTATCCTCACCACCTCCTCCGACTCTCTCTCTCTCTTGCATTCTCAATCCTCTCTCTCCATCCCGAGTCGAGAGGTAGTAGAAATCGGTCTCCTCCCAGCCGTTCGCATGTGCCATTTCCACGCCCTCGACAACTAACCCACAGATACACCCAGCAACCACCGGAGACGAGACCAGACCCGGCCCTGGATACACACCACCACAACACCCACACTCACCAACAAACAACTACTCCACGACCTCCTACAAAGACCTCCTGGGTTCAATGTGTGCGAGATCTCAATAGCCCTCCGACCGACCGACCTCGCCCTTCGACAATTGATCCGCAGATCTCCCCTCTCTCGACCTCCTCCAATTGAGCATTTCACAGTAGCACACCTCAACCTCTTCCAACCCGCTCCTTGATAAGAGTCCCCTGCGGTGGAACTCGACCAAATATCTTTCCACACGAATACTACACACTGTGCACACATAATACATGCTGCGAGGGAACACATTCGATTGTTAATCTTGCACAATAATCATGGAGGCTTCATCACCTTTGGCTGCTATGCAGCCCTCGTCGTTCATGCAGCAGAATTGGGGACGGAGTGATTTTGTCTCGCATCCACACGCACACCTCTCGGGCATGGGAAGCTTTGGACCGGGTGCCTTCAACTTTCGTGATCTCAGCATGAAGAGGTCTGGCAAGCCCGACTACTTTGCTATGAAACCCGTTCGTGGTTCTTCCCCCACAGCCAGTCTCGCAGCGGATCTCTCCCAGAACTTCCACATCGATATGAGGTATGCTCACAGCCGTCATTCTACCTGGCAGATCTCTAACCTCTGCAGCAGTCCTCAATTGCCTACTCCACGGCGATCTCTCTTCACATCGAATCTGTTTGGTGGACTTGGTGGCAGGGGTAAGGACATTGGAAGCAGGACTTGAAGGAGAGTTTCCATGTTAACCTCCTACAGACTTCGTAACAACACCTCCTCTCCAATCCTCCTCGCCGGGACAACTAGATGAAAGAATGGATATCTCGCCTCTTCCCCACAAGCAGCCTTTCTTCGTCCAGATGCAGATCCACTCTCCTTCTCCAAATATCACACCTACTGACGAGTTAACGATCCCTTCCTCCCCACCCAGGTCTGACTACCAAGAACCACCTAGGCCTTCCTTTGAGTAAGTAGAGGTGCACATTCTAACCATCCTTTACCTTTTCCTAACTTGTTCAGGAAACGGAAATCGATCGTCGTTCGACCTTCCCTCACTCGCACCAAGGGCTATTCGACAAACACAATTTCCTCGAGAAACAACCCCGAATGTCAATTGCCTCCCTTCCGCTTCGGTGCTGGAAGCAGCAAGCTGTCTACCTCGACGTCGATGTCTCTTGGAGAATGCTTCATGGAGTCCCCGCCTCAGATACGTCGCCCACAGTCTGCCAACAGCCCCCTACCCTCGAACATGGGCCCTCCACGACCAGCCAAGTCCTTTGGCAGCATGAGTAACATTGCGATGCGAAACGGTTCGCCTATTGGCAGCCACACGAGACGACCTTCGAATCCGTTAATTCGGCCCAGAAAGCAGTTCCGTCGGTCGTTGAGCATGTTCGAGCATCCAGGGGATGTGATGAAGGCCAAGAAGGAGGAGTTGCCTTCAAGCAATCTTCACACCGTCATGGACATTGATGAGCTTCATCAACCTGCGTTGCCTCACTTCTTCCAGGAGGGACAACCAGATAGCATTCCTCGGATCACAAAGGATACCCTACTTCAAGTCTTGGACGGAAGCTTTGATAGCAGCTTTGACCAGCGGATGATTATCGACTGCCGATTTGAGTACGAGTTTGAGGGTGGACACATCAATGGTGCCGTGAACTACAATGACAAGGAGCTGCTGACGAGTCAACTGTTTGAACAAGCCCTTCCTGGCAAGACCCTTTTGATCTTTCACTGCGAATATTCTGCTCATCGTGCGCCTATCATGGCTCGCCACGTGAGAAAGCAAGATCGATCAACTAACATTGATCAATACCCCAAGCTTACCTACCCAGAGGTCTACATCTTGGAGGGTGGTTACAGCCAGTTCTTCACTGAGCACCCAATCCGCTGCTTCCCCCAAAACTACGTTGAAATGGATGCCAAGGAGCATGCAAACACTTGCGAGAGAGAGATGGGAAGACTCAGACAGAACAGATCGAAGTTGGGTAGAGCACAAACATTTGCTTTCGGACAAGGTCAATTTGATGACAGTCCAACCGCACCCAACCGAACCAGGACTGCGACGACAGGAGGCATTGATCTAATGATGTTGGACTCGTCTCCCATGCTTGGTCTCGATCGTGGACACACTCGGCGTATGGTTTCTTACTAATTTTTTTGGGCATTGGCATGGCGTTTTGGCAAATACTTTTGGAGTTCGGTATTTCCGCGATAAATCTATCTCCCCGGCGGGTCAACTAACATGGCCTGCCACCTTTTTCAACGCTCGACTTCTCGAGCTGTCCTTCGCCTGGCCGGCAAGGGCATTACTATTTGCTATGGCGTACTGGCATGCATCTTGCATTGGCATACTTTTTGACTTAGCACACACACACACACACTTCATATCTCGATCACGATGCTACAAGTGCTACACCGGATCGAATGTTTTACTTTGAACTTCTTGGATCAGGAATCCTGGGCCACTCTTTTTTTTCCTTGCAGGCACAAAGCCGATTTTATACACAGAACACACACAAACACAACACAACACCAAACGAGAACAAAATCAACGAATGATCACGTTTGAATGATCACCACACACACACACCTTTCCTATGAATCTAGTCCGACCGATACATCGACCACGATTCTTCTAAACCCCGATTCTCTCAATGTTCGCGAAAGCGACATACCCAAACACCAAAGTACCTAATTGTACAACTTGAATACACACACACATCTCTCTGACGTCGGTCAACATCACCTCGCATCTCTCACCTCTCTCGAACCACACTACCCTTAATTCGATAATTCGACCCCCGCCCCCTTTTTCGACTTTGCTGATTACACATACGCGCCCCATTTTCTCTCTGCCTGAAATTCTATATCTGCATAGCATTGCTTGCGTTTGGGCATCGTTGGATTGGTGCATTTGATTATTTTTGCATGGAGGGGAATCATCGAAGTTAAGCAGAAAGAAGAAAGTGGAATAGGATGGGTGGATGGAGGTTTTTTTTTACCGTTTTTTTTTCTTTTCCCTTTACACTTCTTTTGCTAGATTGATATTGATGGATGGAATGGAACGATGGATACAGACAGACAGAGACAGAGAGGGCTAGGCTTGAGAAGCCGGAACCCCCTTGAGATATGTGTGGAAGATGGTTTTTTATTCTGCTTTGGAACTGGCATCGCATGCAGCTACTCGCGTATCTGGGTTGATGAATTCAGCAGTAATGCAGTTGCGGTGTTTAGTAGTATGGGAGAGCAGGAAGGGACAATGGTTTATGAGATGAAGAAGAAGAAGAACAATGAGGGGGGATATTCTACAAGTTTACTTGGGTTGCTACTAGCTGATAAAAACACGGCAGAGCGCAAAAAGAAATACACTAGGCTTGTAGAAGGCGATGATATTGAGAGAGAAAGAAAAAAAACTTTTTACTAAAATATCTTTGTGTTCGTTTGCTTTGGATGATTTTGATTGTGTTTTGTATGTTGTGTTTTGCTTGCTTGTGTGAAGTGCTTCTCGTTAAAGTTGATAATCCTTGGTGGGGTTGTTTACTTTTCTTTTTCTCACACATTCACTCACACACACACACACACTCTCTCTCTCTCTCTTTCTAACGCCTATAACTAATTGTAGTAACGTTCCTCGTGTTTAGGTTAGGTGATACCTGCTGCACCTTACCCAAGACTACCGACCTATTTTCCGTCGCGTTGTTCAAGCCGCGATCAATCAAAACAAACCCCTCTCTCAGCCTTGTCTTGGCATGACGTTGGCTGAGTAACTGAACGCGATTCCAAGACAACAAGACGCGAGACGCCAAGACGCGAGATTTTGAGAGTGTGGTAAACGTTTGTCTGTTGGATATTGTGTGTTGGATATTTTTAGTTGTTGGGTTGCGTTTCTTTGATTTAGGTAGGAAGGTACTCTAACAGAGTAAAGTTTTTTTGGGGGTATTTTTGGGAGGGGAAAAAGGGGGTTTGTGTTTGTGGTGGTCTTTTTTGATCGTTTTTGGGGACCCGGTTAGAGTAGGTAGATTATTGGCTGCTTTGTGCTTCTTTTTGGTTCTTGAGTTTTTCATGACATGGTGATTTCTGTTTGTGGGGATGTGAGAGGGAATGTGTAACTATGTTTGGCTATTGGGGGGTAGATGTGATGGGGAGGGAGGTATGGAGGTGGTATGCGGGTTGGAAGTACGAGAGTTGGAGGTTGGAGGAGGAGTAGGTCTTGAGATAGATGTAGAAGAGGGGGTGGCGTTCGGGGGGACGGGGTTTTGAGGGTTTAGCGAAGGAAAAGAAGTGAGCGGAGTAGAGGTTCGAGGAGTTATTGGAGGAGTTGACGAAGAGTCGAAGAGAGATGAAGAAGAGTTGAAGAAGAGTTGAAGAAGAGTTGAAGAAGAGTTGAAAAAGAGTTGAAGAAGAGTTGAAGGAAGAGTAAGAGAAGGGTTAAAGTAAGAGTGAGAGAAGAAACTAGGGTTGAGGATTGGAAGAGGAAAAGGCTCGATAGAGAACGACTTGGTGCTTTTAGTTTCAAGAGAAATTGAAAGTCGAAGTCTGAGCATGAAGGAGATTGGGTTGAAGGGAAGCTGTGATTGAGTACTAGGTAAAGAAGCAATAAATATAACAGTGTTTCGGGACTCTTGAAGGCGTTGGCGGGGGAACGTGGGAATATATTTACTGATTTAGATCTAGGCAAGGGAAGGTAGTAATGTGTATGACAGGATTGAAGTCGGTTTGTTGTTAGGGCGCCGGATTCGTGGAGAGGGCAGGGTTGTGTTGACTATCAATAGAAGATACATTGCCAGGCTAGAGATGATCTTTGCCTCCAAGCTCTAGTAGATAGAAAGCCATATGAGAAGTTCCTGGGGAGATAAAGAGATCAAAGCCATGACTCGGTTGCCAGTTTGCAGAAATCCCCAAAAGGTTCCATGTTATATATTTGGGATAGTTAATTTCAACTAAGATAGTTTTAGATCACTGTATTTGCCAAGTAAATGAGAAAAGAGAAAAGAGAAAAGATTGTATGCCGGCAAAAGAGGTCTTGGCCGAACGATGACGGTGAAAGTCATGAAAGTCTCTGTATTTTTTCTATTTTGCCATTAACAACACCCATGGAATTTCTCCCACAACAGAAAATTAAAAGCCTTATCTAAAAATTACTAGATAGGCTCATAGGAAGTGAAAAGCTGCCTCTTGCCCGTTATCTCCTCATCACCATTCACAATGCACGTGATTTTCATGATGCCTTCTGGTCTGCCTGCAGGACTGTATGGCTGAGGCGAAGCGTCAGCCTCATGACCAACTTATCAACCACAAATATTCATTCTTCTCTTATCCTTTGACGATGGTCAACTTTAACCACAAATGCTTGAACATTTATTCCATTATTTTACATATCCAGCTGGCTATAGTCACGACTTGTCTTCAGCATGGCAGACCCTCTCACCATCCTCGGTGCAACGGCAGCCTCGACTCAGCTCCTGGTTCAGTTTGGTAAATCCATCGCATTTCTCATCGACCTCCAGTCTAAGATGAAAGTCGCACCTGTTGAGGTCCAGAGACAAACAGTGCATATCGACCAACTCATCGCGCTATCCGAGTTATTTAAATCAAACCCGTCCCTCCATGGACCTATCGAACCATATCTTAACACTTGCCTTGCACGTGCAACTGATATTCTTACACTCATACAGAAGTATACCATCACCGACGATGATGGTCGACTGGACAAAGCAAATAAGTCATTTAAGATTGCATGGAAAGACAAGGATATTCTCCGGATGTTTTCTCGCTTGGAGGAGGAGAAGAGTGCTATGATTCTGGCAATTCAACAAGTTGATAGGTCCGTCAAATGTTTTCCAGTGTTCTGTAGACTTTTCTTGTTACTGATATGGTCATAGCAAGTTGATCCATGGGACCAGCCTTCAGATGGCTACTGTTGTCGATACCCTACCCAATATATCATCTCAGCTCACTTCAATGCATGCCACAGTAAAGGTCATTCCAAATATGTCATCTCAACTCACTTTGATTGATTCTACTCTAAAAGCGCTTCCCGAGATATCTTCGAATATACAGGTTATTCCGGAGATGTCCTCAGAAGTCAAAGAAATTCTTATCAGAATGAATGACCTTCATATGGTAACTAATATTCAAACTCACATCATTTTGTGGGTCTTACTAACAGAAAATTCAACAGGCGCATGCTCATCCATCAGAAACACTGAGGACAACTCACTATGTCATACCCAATCGTGCAGTGAAAAAGTTCATCGGTCGCGAGGACATCCTCACGAGCATCACGACTGGATTTTCAACACCAAATGAGGATAGTGGCCCTAGAATTGTTACCATCAGTGGGTTAGGGGGCCAAGGGAAAACTCAGATTGCCCTAGAATACTGTCGTCGAGTAAAAGGAGACAACATGCAGTCAATATTCTGGATCGACGCCATGTCCGCAAGTTTAGTTTTGGCCAGTTTTAAAAAAATAGCCGTGCTCATGAAAGAGCCAGGAGAGATACTCAACGATGAACAAACAATTCCATTTGTATTGGGAAAACTATCTGTATGGCCTCTTCCATGGCTTTTAGTTTTCGATAACTACGACGACCCGTCGTCATTCTATCTCCCGCAATATTTTCCATCCGGCGAGCAAGGAAATATCTTGGTCACAAGCCGGTACACTGGGGTGGCAGAATTTGAGTACAAAAACGCTATAAAACTCGAAGGCCTCTCTGAAACTGAAGCTCTTGAGCTGCTCTTCGCTCGCAGTAGAGCAAATAACACCCAACTAAATATTGAGCATGGCAAGGCCATCGTGCAGAGGCTTGGGTACCATGCACTCGCCATCACTCAAGCTGGTGCATTCTTACTCTCAAGAAACCTCGGTCTTGACCGATTTATGGATCTATTTGAGACACAGAGAGAGATCATATTGAAACACACCCCACGGATGTCGGAATACAGGCGACAGCTGACCGCGAGCGCACAAGAAACCACTCTAAATGTTTTCACGACATGGGAACTTTCTTTCCAGCTTCTGAAAGACTCAAATAATGGGGACGAGCGAAGGGAAGATATTTTAACGATGTTCGCTTTTTTTGGCCCTCAAGGCGTTTCCGAAGGTCTTTTTCGGACCTATTGTGAGCTGGCGCCAGATAAAGGCGGATGGGATCCATCTGACGAATCCACGCGCTTCATGCGTACTTTGATAAATGCAAGCGGTGGTTGGGACCACGCCAAGTTCGAGGATACACTTGTAGATCTTAATTTGATGGGGCTCGTTCAGGCTTCATTTCCAAATGATGGGGGATCTTGCCAAATTGTTCTACATCCCCTCGTCAGAGATTGGATTCGAATGCGAATAAATTCTGAAGATTTTCAAGCCAACTTGATTCATTTTGTAAACATTATATCGTCGGCGTACTTCCAAATTGGTCACGAATACCTTGGGTATCTGCCACATCAATTTCTACTTCATCTCTCTTCACATTGGAGCGCCTACAATGAGAACTTCAAATTTCTGGAAAAGTCGCTGGGTCCGAAGGCAATGAGCGAGATATATCACAAATTCGAGAATTTTGAACGATACTTCATACGGATTTTAAGATTAACTGGCCGGGTTAAAGAGGTTGAAGAAGTCACCAGACGTTTGGTAGATTTTAGGGAGTTCCAGGCCAAGTCTGACGTCGGCGGCCTACCGTATGACCGTTATCTGGACTCATTAGTTCTACAAGGACGATTAGCTCTGCAACAAGGCGATGTGGAGAAATCCGAACGTTTTCTTCAAAAAGCGTCAAAAGAAAGCGAGGAATATTTTGGGTTTGAGGCCCAATCCACACTTTCAAACTTCTCAGAGCTCAGTTTTCTACTTTTCACACATGGTAAACATAGCAAAGCAAAGGTCATACTGCAGCGTATACTGAAATATCAGAAAATGGCGTTCGGCCCTGAGGATCTACGAACTATAAGAACTCTTAAAGAGCTTGGGCTGCTCCTTAATTTACAACGTAAGGACAAAGCAGCCGAAAAGCTGTTCCGAGCTGTGTTGGTCATTCAGAAGACGGTCTTTGGATCCGAGAATCCTATGTCATTGGAAACTCAGGTTTTGATAGCACTTACCCTGGTCCAGCAAGGAAAACTTACGGAGGCAAAGGAGATGTATTTATACCTGCTTTCCTCTGTACAAAGAATCTTAGGAGAAGAGCACATATTTGCCATCAGTTGTCTTCACAACTTTGCTTCTGCACTTTCCGAACTGGGGGAATATGACGAAGCAGAGGAAAAATTCTCACTTGCGAATACGCTTTTTGAAAAGATCTTTGGGCCGGAGCATATTGTTACGCTTGAAGGCTTAGAGAAATTTGGAATAATGCTTTTCAACCAGGAAAAATACAAGGAGTCGGAGGAAATCAACCGGCATGTACTTCGAATCCGAGAAAAGACTTTGGGCATGGAGCATAAAGATACGCTGATATCAGCGTGGTCCTTAGGTTACGATCTTGAACGGATGAATCAGCTCGATGAGGCTAAAGATCAATTCGAGCGTGTTGCCACTGGACTGTGGAAACTGATGAGTGCAGATAACCTTGACACTTTGTCTTACTTGCCATTGTACTCTGATTGTAGAAGGAGGTTGCGTCGGCTGGCTCGATTGGCTCGGCAAGGCAACCGTGAAATAGAAAATGAGAATGGTTTTGATACTGATGACGAGGAAGAGAGCGAAAATGAATATGAAGAAGAGTCGGACAGCGATGAGGAGGAAGAGTGGGAAACCGATGAGGAATCGGATGGGGATGAGGAAGACGAGGAAGAGCGTGGAAGTGATATTGAAGAAGACCTGAGCGACGATGACGAGAAAGATATTGAAACCAAAGAAAAATTGGGCAGTGATAATATACAAGATGACGAGGAGCGATCGAGATGCCCGAAGTGTAAAGCAGAAGGATGGCGAGAGGTCAGAACATGGTGGTGGATATACGTGTATTACTGGGTATTTTCTTTTTTTCTTTTCACTACTGATCCATTATTTGACTTTTCTCTTTAAGCTGCTACGCAGACACGTCTATATATTTGTTAATTACCTATATAATCATACACTCTCGTTAGCAATTTAGCGATCGATTCCGGGTGTGTTTCGAACGAGCCGCAAATACGAGGTTGTGAAGGAATTCCTGAATCCTCCATTGAGGGGTTTGCTGCGTTCTGACACAGCAGGTGTAATTTATTGTTGAAATCTGAAATAGATTCAGGATTGAGCGAAGGCTTCTTGGGAACGTGGAAGTTCGTGTGATACATGTGATTTTCGATTGTGAAAGATTGAAACAAGCGCACTACGTATAGAGCTTCAAACCCTCTTTTTGTCTCTTAATTGTAGCTATCTGTACTGCACCGGCGACGCATATTTCTACTACTAACAGTTCCTTTCTAAGCTCGAAACACAACAACGTTTTATCCTAACCTTTCAATCTCCTCGCACACGGCCTTAGTCACATCCTTAGTATTCGCACTCCCACCAAGATCTCTCGTCAACACTCCATTCCCACAAACATTCTCCACAGCATTCATCAGCTTCTTCGCGGCATCCTCCTCTCCAATCCACGTCAACATTTCAGCCGCACTCCAAAAAGTAGCCACCGGATTCGCGACGCCCTTGCCCGTGATATCAAACGCACTCCCATGAACCGGCTCAAACAGACTAGGATTCTTCCTCGTCGGATCCAAATTACTCGAAGGTGCAACACCGATACTCCCCGCCAGCGCAGCAGCCAGATCGGAAATAATATCCATGTGAAGATTCGTCCCCACAATCGTGTCTAGGGATTTGGGATTGTTGACCATTCGCACTGTCATGGCATCGACGAGCATTTTGTCCCACTTGACATCGGGGAAATCTCTGGACACTTTCAAGGCGATTTCGTCCCAAAGGACAAGGCCGTTCCTCATGCTGTTGCTTTTTGTGACGACGGTGAGAAGCTTGCGAGGGCGCTTTTGGGCGATGCTGAATGCAAATCTCATGATTCGTTCAATGCCGACATAGCTGAAAATTGCGACTTCGGTTGCTACTTCCCAGACCTGGCCTATGTGAGAACGGCCTCCTTGTCCTGCATATCTATTTGGATAGAATGTTAGCATATTGTCCTCAAGCTCTCGGAGCAGACCGATTGTGTTGACGCTCTCTCGGAACAAAGTACATTACGCAAGAGACCAAATTCACTTACTCTCCTTCCGAATTCTCGCGAACAATCACCCAATCAATATCCCCAGCTTCTCCATCTCTAAGTCGTGACTGTGAACCGGGAAAGTACGAACTGGGCGAATGTTTGCATAAAGTTGAAGTGGTCCACGAATTGCAAGAAGAAGACCCCAAAGCGAGATGTGATCAGGCACGTCTGTCAATTGGAGTCAGTATTCACCGAGAATATTTCAAGCTTTTCACATATCATGTCGAATGATGAAAAAATGAAAAAAGTTACGCATACCTGGAGCTCCCACCGCTCCAAAAAGTGAAGCATCATAACCCCGAAGTCTCTCCAAGACATCATCATCTACATACTTCCCCGTCTTTTTGTAGAATGCCGTTCCCCATGGAATATGGTCCCATTCGATAGTGAATGTTTTCAGTATCTCGGCAAGCTTGTTTACTACCTCAATTGCGGCTTCAACAACTTCCGGCCCAATACCGTCGCCTGGAATCGATGCGATGCGGTATTTGTGAGATTTGTTGGGGTGAGCAGCGATGATGGAGGCACTGCTGAGAGCGGTCTCTATTGTGGAAGATGCCATTTTGAAGGTTGCGTTTGTTTGTTACAATGTGAATGTGGATATGATGAGATAAAGTGATATGAAAGAGAGATAGAGTTGGGTCTTATGTGAATATATATACTGAAGCAACGAGGTTGAGGTAGGGCAAAGATTCCCCCGCAATGTGAAGCGTCGGCTAATAGTTTCGCCGCAGAATATTGTAGTGTACAGTGCGCTAACCAAACAACCCCTCATTGATATTGTCAGCATATCCGAGACTACTTACCTAGGTCCATATCGGCAGAGTATAAAAGGAACCTCAAATTTCACTGAAAACTTTCCTCTAGAAAGTCTTATTACATTTCCCTTTTAGAATCTGGAACCTCCCCCAAATAAATATATATATCCAAAATGTTCGACAACTTCACCCCCTTCAACATCCAAACACAAACCTCCCCACCCGTCACAATCCACGGGAAAACCAACCTCACCTCCTCCGGACCTCCTCTAGTCCTAATCCACGGCTTCCCCCAAACCCACCACATCTGGCACCTCATCACCCCCCACCTCGTTCAAACCTACAAAATCATCGTAGTTGACATCCGCGGCTATGGCAAGTCCTCCAAACCCACCGAAACAACCGACTACGTCAAAAGTGCCATGGCACGCGACATCGCCGTCGTAATGGAAACGCTCAAATTCGACTCCTACTACGTGTGTGCCCACGATCGAGGAGCGCGAGTGGCGCACAAGTTACTGGTTGATTACCCGTCGCGAGTGAAGAGGGCGATATTTCTTGATATCTGCCCCACTCTTGCCATGTATGGGAAGACGGATCAGCTGTTTGCGACGAAGTATTGGCATTGGTTTTTCTTGATTCAGGAGACGCCGTTTCCGGAGACGTTGATCTTGAATGATTCGAGGATGTTTGCAGATTCGTTTATGGGTGGGAGGTATGCCGGGTTTGAGGAGAATGTGTGGGAGGAGTATGTGAAGAATTTGAGTGATGCAGAGTGTGTGCATGCGATGTGTGAGGATTATAGAGCGGCTGCTACCTTGGATTTGGATGAGGCGAGGAAGGATATTGAGGATGGGAGGTTGATTAAGAGTCCGTTGAGGATTTTGTGGGGAAGAATGGAATTATTGAGAAATGTTTTGATGGGGTGGGTGAGTGGAAGAAGGTCGCCGAGGAGGGTGTCCTTATTTCGGGGGAAAGTGTGGATTGTGGACATTATATTCCAGAGGAGGCTCCTGAGACTCTTGTCAAAAATATTTTGGACTTTTTCGTTGAGACATGAAGCGAGATCCACCAGCTATGAACGGACTCATGCTGGTAGGTAGGGAATTGCGTCCATCAAAGACACACAGATTAAGAAAATCTCTATTGCTGGTTCATTACTCTATATAGCCATTAAGAATACCTTTCTATCAATAATAAAATAGAACCCAACCCATTATAAACCATACCATACCAATCTTCGAGCTCTTCCAAATCAATGACGACGCTCCAGACACTTTATCGCATATTTCCTTACCATACTTAGAGTCTTGGTAATATAGAATCTGAGATAGTTAGACAACTTTCGCTTTCATATACAGATTCAACAATAAAATAGTCAGACTTACGACAGGCTCTCCACCAAAGACCTCAACTTCTAGACCCCCTTTGCTGTCAACTTTTGTAGCTCGACACGCCATTACATCGACCAGCTTCGTCCCCGCTGAAATTCCAGTGTTGTTAATCGCCATTGTGTATTTTGCAGCCTGACTGCCACGATTGTTCACAAACATTATCGTTTTGAACGTTTCGTCTCCTCGCTGGAATATCAAGTTATTCGCATCGGCATGGATGATGCGGGAACGTGAGATTGAATACTCGCGGGATTGACTGTGAGCCAAACTTCGTATCTTGTTGAGCTTGGAGATAAGCTCGTAGAGTGGTGAGGTGCTGGAGTAGGGTTTTGAGTAGGCGTTGGGGGTCAAGGTGTTGTTGGGAAGCCAGAGAGCTTCTCTGTTAAATGGATCCATTGGGGATGCAAAGTGTGCTTCTTGGCCCTGGTAGACTGTGAAAAAAAGAATGTTAGTAATTGTATAAATTGTATATATTGATTGTGGTCCCGAATACTCTGGCCATTTGAATGGAAATCAACGATGCAAGAAGCTAGACGTACCGATTGGAATGCCATCGCCAAGCATCGTATATGTCAGAATATTCTTTGCAAGCTAGAAAATGTTATTGAGAAAGACCGAGAATGTGCGTAGCCTGGAACATACTGTGAGATCGGAATTCTGGGACGCAAAACGCGGTTGGTCATGATTTTCCGAAAAGGAACCAAGGAGTGTTGTATCAGCACAAGTACTGTTCAGATGCTGTAACTCTTTGACGAAGTTATCTGAGGTCGCCGAGGTGTTTGAAAAGAACAGCGTCGCTTGGTAGAATCTTAAATAGTAAGTCGAATATTCATAGATGGGAAAATTGTAATTGGCTGTTCTCAAACTTACGAAGGGTAGTCAAGTACACCATCCAGATGATCTTGGTATGGACAGACGTAGTCAACGTTTCCGTCTGCAACCTCTCCTAGATTGAAAACTCTAGAAGCAGAAGTAAAGGTTGGCCAGAAATCTTTCTCTACATGTTTGACCGTGTCCAGTCGGATGCCATCAACTGAGGATTGTGTTAGTCAAAGTGCACCACAAACAATTAATGCAAACTTACTTGAGTACTGTGACACCAAAGACCTGATCCACGAACTAAACATTTCTCGAACATCACTTCTCGTGGTGTTGATATCTGGTAAGGGGTAATTGGCAGCACCGAGCCAGCACTTTATGCCAGTTAGTTGACATTTTCTTGAGCTCGACTTCCAGCGGTGGACAACGGCAACACACCTTTTCAACTTCAGTCTGGTTTGCGTAGCCATCAATCCAGCAAATATCATGGAAGAACTTTTTACTATCGAAGGGGTCCAGTGTGGAAAAATCCGTCTCGTTTGCGAGGCCATCCCATCCCATGTGATTTACAACCACATCTACCATCAGGTACTTTGTTCTATAGTATCAGAACGTGCAAATTTACGGCAGAGAGAAAGACAGTACCATTTTTCTATCATGCAAGGCATCCTTGAGAGCCAGAAGGTCTGTCACCGTGCCAAAATGGCTATTCAGAGTGTTCAGATTGGAGGCAGAGTAGCCATGATAGGCTCTGGAATCATCCGCGATCTGCGCGACAATTGGAGAAATCCATATCGCAGTAAAGCCCATTCCCTGATGACGAGAGCTCAATTAGTTATTTTCCACATGACAATATTTTCATTCTTTCGACTCACTTGAATGTAGTCCAACTTATCGATGATACCCCTCCAAGAACCACCGCAGTAGCCCTCAAATCCGGCGGGACATGCTGCCGAGACAGAGCTATCTGCACGTGCGAAGCGATCGGTGAAGACTTGATAAATTGATCGCGTCCGCCATTCTTCAGGACTTGCCGCGATGACGACTCTAGCGCTCAATAGGACAGAGATGAGTAGTAGTAGAGTCCAACTATCGAAGCCGAACATGAAGCCAGCCATGAACATCACAGGATTTGGTTTGTTTTGACTTGCATGGGCAGAATCCGGCGGCGGCGGTCACTGATGATCATCAGTAGTGTAATCTTACTCCGTACGAAGGACTGTACAGTGTGTACTGTCCCAAGCTAGCCCTACCAAGCGAAGGCAATTTTGCTGTTGACGAGAATGAATGAATGAAAGAATGGATGATTGATTATTCATGGCATGGACCCTACTGCGTCCAAGATAGGTAAACGTGGCTGCCACAAAAAAGTAAACAGCGCAGCTGAAGTGGACTGCTCTGCTGTAACTGCTGTTTGGGACAGTACATCGAGTACGAGCGCGCGCGGCTAGGAATAGATCAGCTATGTGGCGCGAAGCCATTTTCAAGCCAACGACATGCGAGATCCGAGATGTGCAGCAGATGTGCAGGAGGCATGCCTCGATGGAAGTTCCGGAAGGGAAATAATGTGGATGTGCTCCGTAGATACGAAAACAAATGTGGCAAATATGATGCGCCCAGAGATAGTGGGATAGGCAAGACGCGAGGATGCTTGGGATGCTTGGATGATGCTTCCACCTTTCAGGGGCAAGGTGGGCGGGAAAATCTCGCAGAATTGAGGAAACACGAACGTAGAGGACCCACGACTGTGAAGTGTTATGATTCAAGCATCTAATTTATTGTTGAGCCCCTTTTTTGTTTGCGTTTTGCTGAACGGCGACGGTGCGTGCTTCAACTTCGAGTAGACTTGAGCAGAGAGAGTATTTCGAGTATAGTACAGTACTGCATACATCCCTCAAGTTCCTAGTGTCTCCTTTGCCATCTTACACTTCTCCTTATCAGAGCGGTGCAAGTGGTCTAAAGCGTTTACTGGGCAGCCATGAGCGAGTTTGGGCAAAAGCAATCGAAGTTGTTTGGTCCTGATACTCTAAAATTCTCCGGATGGCCAACACACCTACCCATCAATATACCTTTCGGTCCTCTGCCAAGAGATCGGAGCATTATCGAATTCGTTTTTAAGCCCTGCCATGCCATCTTCAGACACGTTCAAGCTCAACAAGCTGAAACAAGGCCGCCTCTGCCACAGCACGCTACCGGTACTTAGGTCCGGAAAAACCAAACAAGGGCTTGGGAACGTCAATCAATCCCACAACACAACACCACATCAAACATCAAAAGAACCGCAAGTCATGGCATTATTACTTTGACACTGGCAAAAGGAAATGGAAAAATATGTCCTCCTCGTTGCGGACTCATTCATACTACAATAGATAGTGTAACAGACCTGCCTGTCCTTGCTCTGCCCCCTACCGACCAATATTGTGAAAAAAACAACTTTTGCACAATATTCACTCCCAAGACAATTTTCTCATCTCAAGTTGGTTATGCGTCATCTCTTAATCAATTTTCACGTCTGTTATCGGGCGCCTGTCGTCTGGCTGCTACCAATTGCCATCTCATCCACCAGATTATTGGGTTACATCAGTGATCAAGATGTCCATCCAGTACCTACCACGGGGTAAGCCCTCGAGCAACAAGTTGTCACTGTTAGTTCGGATGATATGTTGGTTGAGATGCCATCGATCGACTCAATCCACTTTCTTCTCCCCCGGTTTCATTATTATTGGCTACATCTATCCAACAACGGATGCAGAGATAAACATACTTTGCGCGGAAGGTGGTTCGGCGGATGGGGTAAATAAGTGGAAGGCGAGGTGTTGATCTCTTCTACCACTACTGCACCTGGTATTTTCTAGTCCTTCGATGCTATTCAAATTTCAAGTAAATCTTGCCTCCGTAACGCAAGTCGCGTAGGGCAAACTTAAAGTTAAGCTACGTCACCCACCCCTGGGTATCCTACTTGTGCTGCACTTGGATTGTTCGTCCATTCTTCCATGGGTCCGGACCACTTTTTTTCCACCTCGTCTTCCCTTGGTGTGTTTCGAACAAACAAAAATGGCGTTCTCATCGGGCCTGAGCGTGCAAAGTACGGACAGCAAATGCATCTTTTCAGCCTCCACATCAAAAAGAATCATCCTATCGAACCATACGAGAGGGTGTTATTGATGATGGGTCTACTCCGTATACCGATCGTCTAGGCCCGAGCAGGGTCCAAGTACCATGCTAAAAATAATGCTGCTACTGATCTGCATGGGTGAAGAAAGATGCAAAAGCTTCGGGCAAGAAGCTCTTCTTGATCAAGCTGTGACAACCTTTCTTCCTACTGTTCAGAACGGAACGGACAGCAAACATGCACGATTTCTGTAGAATGTTGCTCAGAATCGGCTCTTTGTTGGTGCTGCTCCAGAGCAGTTTGGCAATTCGATATGATCCCCTCCACGAAGGCTACAACCTCAATGAGAACCAGACAGCAACTCGACCACAGGACTTCTGGGGACAATGGGACAACCACACATACCAACCATCGCCCAAGAACTGGCGTTTCCCATTCTACGTCCTCACTATCGACCGTTTCGTAGACGGCAATCCAGGGAACAATGATGCCAATGAAACAAATTTTGAACACCACTGGATGGTAAGTCTAGTGTTTTTGGTTGTAGTATTCTTCATTTGACCAATCCTTGGGAGTTGTGTCTGTGGTTCCACTCAACAAGCCATTTGACATCTCTTGATCAGTGTCCCAAGCATCCAAGTATCCAAGCATCCAAGCACCCAAGAATCGTAAACTGACTCCATTTCTTCGATGTTTAGGCCAATCAGTTTCGGTTTGGAGGAGATGCGGAAGGCATTCGAGAGAATCTCGACTACATACAAGGTCTCGGCATTAAAGCGATATACTTCACGGGTAGCATGATGCTCAATATGCCTTGGTCACCCGACGGTTATGGCCCCTTAGACTTGACACTTCTCGACCGACATCATGGAACCATTCAGGAGTGGAGAGCACTTTCGGATGAGATACATCGTCGTGGCATGTACTTTATTCTGGATAGTACAATGTCGACCATGGGAAATCTTCTCGGCTATGGTGAAGGCTTGCTCAACTCAACTGTGGAATTTAACTTCGATGAGTACGATGCAGTCTGGAAGCATCCCGAACGACGCTATCATGATTTCGAGCTTGGTAACGACCGAGATCCAGATTGTCAACTTCCACGAATTTGGGAACAGAATGGATACATAGCGCCCACCAACGTCACAGATCAATTTCACGGGTGTCGTAAAAGCGATTTTGATATGTACGGTAAGTGAAGTTCCAAGATCACATTCTAGAATGCGATAGATATTTAGCGTTGAGACAATGTCTCGGCTTATTGGAGCATATGCACGACATTGATCTACCCCGTGGTTCACCCCGCATATCTCTGAAGAAGCAAGTTGATACTAATTGTTGATCTGCAGGCGACATCAAAGGAACTGGCGCGTACCCGAGTTACATTAATCAGCTCTCCAGATTTGCTTCCGTGCAAGATCGTCTCCGTGAATGGAAACCGGATGTTCTCGAGAAAATCAACATATTTTCGTGCATGCAGATTGCTATGCTGGACATTGACGGATTTCGTATGGATAAGGCTGTTCAGATTACCCTTGATTCACAAGCCTCTTTTTCGGATTATCAAAGAAAGTGCGCTCGTCGATTCGGCAAGGATAACTTCATTATTGTCGGAGAGATTGTTGGAGATCCAAAGTTAGCGGCTGCATACGTGGGCCGAGGAAAACAACCTGACCAGGAACTCGCTCATCCAGACGATGCTCTCACTACCAGCAACACTACAAGTGCAGAGAATTACATCCGACCCTTTGGTCTCTCGGCATTGGATGGCGCCGCCTTTCACTACGACATATACGGTTCCTTGACCCGATTCCTTGGACTCGATGGCCCTTGGGGCTCCCAGGGAGTGGACTGGGTTCACATGTGGAATCGTTTCTTAGTCACACAGGACATGGTCAACGCAAATACGGGTATATTTGATCCACGACACATGTTTGGCACGACGAACCAAGATGTTTTTCGATGGCCGGCGCTGGCGAATGGAGTACAACGACAATTGCTGGGACTTTTTGTCACAACCCTCGAATTGCCCGGCATTCCCATGGTATTCTTCGGTGACGAACAAGAGCATTACGTTCTGGAGAATCTGGCACCTGATTATGTTTTCGGACGTGCCCCTATGACTTCATCTACTGCATGGCAACTTCACGGCTGCTATGGATTAGGTGAGGAGCTCTATGTGGACATGCCATTCAACAAGTCGGGATACGGATGCCTTGACGATGGAGTCAGTCTCGATCATCGTGATCCATCACACCGTTTGAGAAATGTTCTCAAGAGGATGTTTGAGCTTCGCGATCATTATCCTGTTCTCAACGACGGTTTCAACCTGACTACTCTCTCGACTCACCTTTACGATATCTTTCTGCCAGGAAGTCAAGGAATGTCATCGCCTCATGGAGTTTGGAGTATTTACCGAGGACGCAGTGAAGGTATTCAGGACTTCAACGGTACTGGTCACGGAAATCAGCCTGTTTGGCTTCTCTTCCATAACGAAAATCGATCTGTTACCTACGACTTTGATTGCGACAGCACAAACACTACTTCCCAGGACGGCGTCCTTCTATCGGCTTTTAGCCAAAACACAACGATAAAAAACCTCTTCTATCCTTACGATGAATACAAGTTGGATGCCTCGAGATTCGGATCCTCGCGAGAGACTCAAGGTTGCCTCGCCAAAGTCACCCTTCTTCCTTGGGAGTTCAAGGCTTTCGTTCCCATCGATGAATGGCAACAGCCCAAGCCTGTCATCACTGAGGTATATCCAGGCCATGATGGCAGGATCTTATCCAAGATTAACGATGATCAAACTCAGTCTTTGACAATTCAAATTGGCTTCTCTTCTCCCATGAATTGTGACGCCGTCGCAAAATCTATTACTCTCGAGTCCACAACCCAGCTTGGAGCAAAGGCCACTCTAAACAGATCGACCGCAAATTGTACTAAAGTTGACGCTCGACCAATCGATTTGATCGGTCAAACTCCTACAACCTGGATCTTCTCTGCAGATATAGACAATGTGGCAAACGGGGTTCACACCTACACGATCAAAAATGCAACAAGTTTGAACGGCACACTGGCTACTCTCACCACCGACAAGTTCATGTTCCGTGTTGGAAAGGCCGATAATCCCATGATATTCCCCAGGACATCTAATTATACGCAAGGCATCATGACAAAAGACGCTTCGACTGGAAATCTTATCGTGTCACCTGCCGCGACTGGAGCAGACAAGGTACGATACTCGACCAACTGGGGTTCAAGCTTCAGCGATTGGTTACCGTACACAGGTGAGAAGATCACCTTGGTGAAGCAATCCTGGTCTGGAACGAAGCTTCAGGAATGGGAAGGAGAGCATGTCATCTTGGAATATTGGAGCCGCTTGACAGGTAGCAGCACTCACGTGCAACACAGTGATCTCGAGCGAGCTGACAAACCACCTCGACGATGGCCCCACGCATGGGTCGAAGGCGATTGGAATGCATGGGGCTTTGATTCCGGAATCAAAAACCATTTAACGCAAGACGCCGATGGAAAGTGGACTTTTGGCTTGTTCACTGAATGGCCAACAAACACCATGATCAATATCTGGGGCGTTAATCCCGACGGCGTTCCCGACAAGACTGCGGCATATGGAGATGTTGATAGAGATGGAGTTCTTGACTGGGTTCCACCTGATAGTCTGGCAAATAATGTTATCAACATCTCAGCTGCGCCCGCGGGTGGTTACGTTGGATACAAGTTCGTCGTTGATGATGGAGACTTCAGCTACAAGCTCGTGCCATACGGATCTGCTGCGTTGCAGGGAATTCTCGCGTTGATCTTCTGTATTGTGCCTCTGATCACTGCGATTGCAAGTGTATACTTGTTCAGAGCTGCATTCTACAATGTCACGTTCAACAAGATTGGTACCAAACCGGCATCGGCATCGAAATGGAATTTCGCGACAATAATTCCTGCCAAATTCACAAAGAGAGGCTCGCCACTGCCCACAAGCGGTGGTCTCTTTGCCGCTGTCCCTTCTGCAGTAGCTAGTCAGATAAATTTGGGTGCAGTAACGCCGATCCGTGCAACGAGTCCTGAGGACCACCCGAGCGATGCCCTAGCAGCGGATGCTGGATCAAACGGTCGCAGAACAGTTTTAATAGCCACTATGGAATACGACATCGAAGACTGGGGTATCAAGATCAAGATAGGAGGTCTTGGAGTCATGGCTTCCTTGATGGCGAAGAATCTTGGGCATCAAAACCTGATCTGGGTGATCCCTTGTGTTGGAGATGTTGAGTATCCGTTTGAAGCCGACGGCAAGTTGATTCATCTAACCGCTATTCATTAATGCTAACTTCTACAGTCCAAGAATCCGAATCCATCCATGTCTCAATCATGGACGAGGTGTATGTTGTCTCGGTCCACCTGCATATTATCCGTAACATCACGTTTGTCATCCTCGATACGCCTATTTTCCGCAGTCGAACCAAGGCGGACCCATATCCCGCGCGTATGGACGATATGGAAAGTGCCATATACTATTCTATCTGGAATCAATGTATCGCAGAAACTATTCGATGCTTTCAGCCAGATTTGTATCATATCAACGACTATCACGGTGCTGTGGCTCCGTTGTATCTTCTTCCTGCCGTCATCCCTTGTGCTCTTTCGCTACACAACGCAGAGTTTCAGGGCATGTGGCCTCTCAAGTCGAATAAACAAATGGCTGAAATATGTCGTATTTACAACCTGGAAGAGCTGGTTGTCAAGACATATGTTCAGTATGGCGACGTTTTCAATCTTCTACATGCAGCTGCAAGATATCTTCAAATTCACCAAGGAGTCAGTTGCCCCAATCAAAAGAACTTTTCAGGACATGACTAATTTAGGATCAATATAGGGTTTCGGCGCAGTGGGCGTATCGAAAAAGTATGGCAAGAGGTCACTAGCACGATATCCGATTTTCTGGGGACTCGATAACATCGGTTCGCTTCCAAACCCAGATCCAAATGACCTGGCGCCCTGGGACAAAAACGCCAAAGCACCCGAAGCTGTCGTTGATCCTGCACAGGAAGAAAAACGCGCAGGCTTCCGAGTGCAAGCTCAAGAGTGGGCAGGCCTTGATGTCGATTCTACCGCCGAGCTGTTTGTGTTTGTTGGTCGTTGGTCCGAACAGAAAGGCATCGACCTCATTGCAGATGTCTTCCCCAAGGTCCTAAAGAGTCATCCAAAAACCCAATTGATATGCATCGGTCCAGTTATCGACCTTCACGGCAAATTCGCAGCCCTCAAATTACAAAAGCTAATGGAACAATACCCAGGACGTGTATACTCCAAACCTGAGTTCACGGCTCTCCCAGCATATATCTTTAGTGGAGCGGAATTCGCTTTGATGCCTTCCCGCGACGAGCCATTTGGCCTGGTTGCAGTTGAATTCGGACGTAAAGGAGCCCTTTGTGTTGGCAGTCGTGTTGGTGGATTCGGAAATATGCCTGGATGGTGGTTTTCCGTCGAAGCGGTCACCTCTAAGCATCTCATGGGCCAGTTCAATGCCGCCATCTCAGCAGCCTTGTCATCTGATCATGATACACGCGCTCTCATGCGTGCATATTCAATGTTGCAGAGGTTTCCAGTCAGCCAGTGGGTGGAAGATTTGGAGACCCTTCAGTCTTCCTCAATCGAAATGAGCATGAAAGTACTGGCCAAACCGCCAGCCAAATGGAAGATCCATAGCCGGGCCGGGAGTACTACTTCTTTGGCTAGCATGAGTCCGCGAGGGAGTGGAGCACAGACACCCACTGGAGAAATGTCTGGCGCTGCTGGGTTCGGAAACCATCTTGACATTAGACCCCCTAGGTTTGGGAGAGGATTTAGTTCGGCAACAACCTCGGCAGCATCCTCCATTTACCACGGACGAGAAAATTCGAGTGGCTTTGCCAGTCCAGTGTTCCCCAGGTCTGCGCGACAATCCTTCGACTCGAACCGTGACACATCGTCAGGGGCCATACCGAAACCATTGAATTTGAATGTTCTCTTATCAAACAACACGAAGTCATCATTGCAGTCTAACGCCACTCCAATCTTTACAGGCGAAGCCACAAACAAGTACATCGAAAAGTTCTCCGCCAAGCTGGAGAAGGCTACTCAAAAACCATCGACAAAGGTCAATATCCAGGAATATATCATGGCCTCGGAGGAGGACTGTTCAACAAATTCCATGATGCCTCTCTGTCTCGTAAGCCCTTGGTAGATTCCCCTGCGATTAACTCGGGGAACAATACTCGCAATGAGTATTCGGATTTCTTGAATGAGAACTACGAAGTCCTGCGAGGAGCACGACGTTTATTGCAGGTGAAGATTGGAAGCTGGCAAATTTACTCGTATCTTTTGGCTTTGGTAGGTTCCACAGATTCTCCTCTACTCTAATTGCTTTGCGCTAACAGAAATTCCTAGGGTCAAATTTTATCTGCAAGCTCCTTACAATTGACACTCCTCACTGGAGCTGTCGGTCAACCGGCTGCCAAACTTTACACACTCTGCGGCATCTATATCATTGCATCTCTGTTCTGGTGGATACTCTATCGCAAGACGAAGCCAATCTACGTCCTTTCTCTACCATTCTTCTTCTTCGGCGCATGTTTTTTGTTGCTAGGATTCGCAATTCTCAGCAAGGACACTTTCACTACCGGCTGGATATTTAACGTTGGAACCGGTCTCTATGCCTTTGGCTCCGCGGCTGGAGCCTTCTACTTTGCTCTTAATTTTGGAACGGAAGGTATGTATTTTGTTCCCTAGGCATCGTACTGAAGCTAACGTTTGCAGGTGGAACACCACCACAATCGTGGGTTATCCGAGCATGTATTATCACCGGTACTCAACAGATTGTTATTGCCTTCCTCTGGTATTGGGGTGCTACCCTCACCCAGAACGGGCAGTCGACGTCGACATCAAGCGCGCCGTCATCTAAGATCTTAACAGCTGTCTCCATACCTCTCGCAGTGCTAATGTGGATCATTGGGGCACTTATCTTCTTTGGTCTTCCTAATTATTACCGCCAGAAACTCGGCGTCATCTCATCCTTCTATAGCTCTTTATGTCGCAAGGGAGTTGTCCTGGTAAGCCCCCAGCACCTTCTTTCCTGCACCTCTTGCTTGACTCGTCTTTGCTAACAAATTCGATCAGTGGTTCTGGCTTATGGTCGTCCTCCAAGGCTACTGGCTCGCCTGCACGTATGGCCGAAATTGGACATTCCTTTGGTCCTCTCAACATGCCCCACGATGGAGCATCGCATTACTCGTTATATTCTTCTTCGTCTTTGTCTGGGGCGCAATGCTTTGGATACTGAGCCGACTCACCAAGCAGCATTCATGGATGATTCCAATCCTCGCCATTGGCCTCGGCGCACCAGGTTGGTGTCAAATGCTGTGGGGTGTGTCTGGTGTCGGGAATCACATTCCCTGGGCTGGATTGGTCGGCGGCGCGCTGATCTCTCGTGGTATCTGGTTATGGCTAGGTGTTCTGTACGCGGTACAAAATGTCGGTTTGGGAATGATCTTGATGATGACGCTGACGAGACTTCACATCTCGTTCGTGTTCATCGTGGCGCAAATTGTCGGTGCCGCGATCACGATGCTAGCAAGGCGTACGGCGCCAAATGCAACTGGTCCCGGGATGTGTGGTTGAATGTTATTGTGGACCCGCTTGATAAAGTGTGGTTTTGGATTTGTATTGCTTGCCAGTTGGTTATTTGCGTTGGATTTTTCAAGGTATGTGCTTCTTTCTGCTCTTTAAACACTCACTAGTATGACGGCTCTAACATGATTTGCGATTTAGTTTTTCCGGAAGGCACAATTGATGAAGCCTTAGGCGTTTATAGAGATGGGATACTATGGTAGAAGATACACACTAGACGGAACACTGTACGGAAGATTTCTTTTGTAAATAATGACCAGACACTCTCGGTTGATAGACACATACACCTTTACGAATTTCTTTAGAAAATAATATATAATTTATATTCCTCTTATTCTATTCGAAAAGGAAACAAATTACAACGTAGTGTGTATAGTCATCCTCTTCTATGTTGATGACCTCAACAGTCGACTTGAACCTCTCAGATCTTTCCTCGTTCGTGGTCAGCCGCGTCATATCTGTTTCGCTCAAGTGAGAGCACAAATTTTTATAAGTACGGCACACTATCTCTCCACATTTGCAGAAAATAGCCCCATCGTGTTTCTCGAGTCCAAAAACTTTATTTATTATGTTCAGCAAGATACAGAGACAATGGACAAGCAGTTTAGCGACAATGCCAAGCACGGCCATGAGAGCGATCTAGAACGACAACCCACCTGTCTGTTCCCTTTGGGAGAACACAAAACAAAAATAGAATAATTTAGTACTCGCAGGTGCACGGATTGGCGAGATGTCAAGATGGCCTCGGATAACCATGTTTCATTGCTCACGGCATGCGAAGAGTCGCAAACAATCGTCGCACCAATATGAAACTCCTCGCCAATTAGTCCAGTAGAGCGCCCGCCTCGGCGCTCAGGACGCAGTATCCGTGTCAAGCTTTGAGGCGAGTATGAAGCTTAAAGTTTAAACAATTTATTTCTTGCTCCTTGTCTTTTGTCTTTTCTTTTATTCATTTTGGTGTTACGAGTTTGAAGTTGAAGAATCTAAAAATCATGTTTTCCGATGTCCGCCCACAAATATTAATCATTCTTGCTGCTTTTCTCGTTATTTGCTGGGGCCTTCGGCTCTTCGACATCGTTCGCTTCGACAATGTGGTGGCAATACTGTTTTCCGACGAATCTAGCCAACATAGGGTGGAGCGTCTATTTCTCCAGAAAGCCGTGGATGTTGAGTTTCCAGCTCCAATCGACTACGGGCCAATCCAACAGATATGTGCTCGCACTCAGTTCCGACCTGGCTTACTGTTCAGTTGTGAAGGACAACATGGCGGCGTTGGGATGGTACGCAATCAAATCCTACGATGCATACGATATGCAATCCATGCTGGAGCCGCTGTAGTCATTCCTTCGATGGCTCTACGGAATCCAAAGAATCTGGCGGATATTGAAACGAGCACCGAAGCACCACTCGAATACTTATTTGACCGGAAGGCATTTATTACCCATTTGTCGAGGGGATGTCCAGGTATTCGTCTTTACGATCATGCAGACGACTTCCCTTTCTATGACCAGCGTTCAGGGAAGCCATTGGTATTGATAGGAGATCAATTCGAGCCAGACCACCCCATCGAAGGACTTGAACACCCCCGCAAATGGCGACATTTCTTTGACGACTGGCTGGACGCACAAGCCGTAGACATCCAGTCCGAAAGTCCGGTGCACATTCAACTTGGGCAATCCTTCCTCGACTATCCCGTTCGTGACGACGGCGAGAACTTTGTGCATGAGTTTGGCAAGATTTTGTCCTTCCGCCATGACACGCGAGCACTGGCAGCCAAGGCTCTTTTCGAATTGCAAAGAAGATTTGCGCTGTCTATTGATCCAAAGAATGCGATTAATCCAGGGGCTTATTATGGCGCGCACCTGCGTTTGGAGGCGGATGCTATCTGGGCTTGGCCACCAAACGAGTGGCGCTATTCGGGAATGGCTGAACAGTTCGAAGAGCAATTTCGCAATATCGAGCGCATAGGACTCAGCGTCGTTTATGTAACATCTGGAGACCAGAGCGTGGTCGATTTATTTGCCAATGGGCTGAAGAAGTGGATGGTGGCAAGGTCGGGTTCAGAGACAAGGAACGTGACGGTTGTGACGAAGTACGACTTGCTTCAAGGGGCTGATCGGAGGCAGCTCGATAGCTTTACGTTTGATCAGCAAGCGTTGGTAGACTTCTTGATGATGTTCAAGGCGAGCGCGTTCATGGGAGTTGCTCATTCCAGCTTCCCATGGACGATCGCGTTGCGAAGGCATGAGTTGAGCAAGTATAAAGATTATGCTAATGAAGGCTCGGATCTCTTGAAAGACGAGTTGACTACTATCATGGGGATGCAAGCCGATTATCCCTATGTGGACCCGTTTGTCTACGGATTATGGCCTTGAGCCATTTTGTATTTAGCTTATATACCAGGTATTTCATAAATTACGATTCACGATGTCAGTTCATTGATATTTGGAAGGCCAAGGAATGTACAAACAGTATTCTACCAAGCCTTGTTAATCGCTAGGCTAAGGACCCTCGCTTACACTTGTCGCTAAATACCCCGCCTACCCCTCAAACAGGTATCAACCGCTCTGGTAACACAACACAGCTCAATTCGCTCCCCCAACAACCTCATCAACCCTCTCCTTGAACCTCGCATTAAAAGTCTCAAAAGCCCTCTGCTCCTTCATCACCCCCGTCGCAACCAAGAACCAAAAGAACCTTTCAAACTTCTCCTCATTCACAAACGTCGTCTGACCCTTCGTGATCTCACTCGGTAGGAAACTGAATTTGCGATTACCAGCCATAATATAGAAGAGTTCTGTGCGCCATGAGAATGTCTGTGGTGTATTCTCCTATTTCATTGTTAGAGAAATGATATATAAAATTATGGATTGTCAGAAGGTGAGTGAGTGGGTGTGGTATACTGACTGTTACTGAGACTTGACCTTTGTGTCCGGCGAAGACGGCGTTGAGTTTGGAACCGGGGATGATGGGAGAGGAGGGGTCGAGTGGTGCTACAGAGCTGATGACAGGGTCTTTGATTTTTGACCAGTTGGGGAAGTCGAGAAACTGTTCATCTTTATTAGCTTTGGTTATTTGTACAGTACGTGGTGTGGGATAAAAATTTAGGAGTGTGCGATTTTTATTTCTCCGGTGCTTGACTAACACGACACTGGGAGAATAATAATGAAAAGTGATAACTAACCACTCTCCTCACTACTTCAGGACTCGCCGCAATTTCGATTCTAGCTAATGCAGACATATTTGGGATGTTGAGGGTTATTATTGAGGTGTTCACACAAGTAAATAAAGTACAAGCCAAGGTATGATATTCATGTAAATTAGGGGAATCTAGGCATGCTTATAACTAACGAAGGGGAACTGGATGTGGCGGAGATAGGAGACCAAGATTGCTTTACAGCCATGGGATTTACTGCACATGCAATTGTGTTCTGTTCGTGAACCACACAGCCGGGGCCGGAATTAGCGTCGTGCTTACATCGCTTATGTCCGGTGACTGCCCAGAGAATGCCAAAAAGCTGAAGATTTACCCCAAACTATTGGCGAACCCCAAATGATGACATATGCAAAGATAAAAACGCGTCCCTAACTAAAAATACACACTACGAATGGGGAAATTTACGAAATGGTAACTAGCCCAAAAATCAAAAGCCCTCGCCCAAAACATCATATCACGGCTCCCCATATGGCGAGACATTGTCCCACCCGGGCCCATCGAGCCTAGCAGTAGTCACCGCTGAATCTGCTGCCAGCTCGCTGATCGTTGGCCTCAACTCATTATCCGGTAGTTCATATGAGTCGTAGGATCTCGAAACAACGGGCTTACGAGGAATACGCTGTGTTTCTTGCTGAACCGGGTTCTCAATGGTGGTCGAACTTTTTGAGAAATAGTCTGGTTTATGTTGTGTAGTGACAGGTGGATGTGTCGATTGAGGCGCTCGATTAACGGGATTTGATGTATACGTAAAAGCTGCTGACTTTTCGAGGTCTAAATTGCTCGATCCTGTATCTTCGTCCTCGCTCTCGAAATCTTTTTCGACGGCTAAGCCAGAGTCCTTGACATTTCCTCTTTTATCTTTTTCGGCAGTCCCTTCTTTCCGTGCCCGTCCCAGGCCGTAGGTCCAGCTCCCTTTTTCGGGCTTGGATTTTTCGAGCTTCTCCTTGGTGGGCGAGACTTTACTGTCTTCATCAGAATTGTCGTTTACAACCGAGTCCGCTTGAGCCTGTTTCCGTAATCCGAAGAAGGATCTTCTCTTCTTTTGTTGTTTCTCCGGAGCAGCGATGTTGTTTTCGCTCATATTCATCCTGGCAGTGGATGGACCCGTCTGCATCCGTTGAAGCTCAAAAACCCACTTCCTCGTAGCAGATATATCAGGATGATTGACACTGAGCTTCTTTTCTCTTCCTTTCAAGACTCGCTCAGCCAAGCTCAACGCGCGAGTCACCTCCATTTTCTTTGCGTGTAGCTCAGATAGACGAAGAAGCGATGTCAGAGTGCTGGGATGATCCTCGCCGACGACCGATTTTAGCCCATCATACGCCTTCTTTTGGAATACTTGTGCACCCTCCAGATCTGGATTCTCCACCTGTGCCAAGGCTGCTGCATACTCGGACTGATATTCGTAAGTTTTTGCATGATGCTTACCGCACGTCTTTTGGATTCCGTTCCAGGCCTCGGTTTTCAGCTTCAAAGTCTCTTCGTGTCTGCCCTGTTCCTTTCGGATATTTCCCAGTGCATTCTGTACATAAAAATTGTATTGGTGGTCTGGCCCGAAAGGGCGCTCCTTTTCGATGAAATCTACCAATGCCAAAAAGATGGCCTCAGCTTCTTCGATCTTGCCATTGACGATAAGTGCCACCCCATACGTGTATCTCGCTTCATGGGTATCAATATGTCTAGGGCCGTATGTTTCTGTCGTTATCCTCATGTACTCTGATGCGGTCTCTTCCGACTCTATATATTTCCCCTGGGCTCGCTGTATGAAAACAAGTCGCTGCATGATTTTAAGAGTTATCTTATCGGCAGTTCCAACCAAATGTTTTTGGCCATCCATGGCTCCCATGATACACGTTTCGGCTTCATCGTACCTTCCCAGAAATTCCAGGATCGTCGCAAGCCGTCTTTGTGAACGAAACACACTTGGATCATATGGACCCAGCACCTTCTCACGATCAGACAGAGCTTTTCGGGCAGATTTCTCTGCTATGGCCAATTTTCCACGGCTTTGTGCTATGAGGGAGAACATATCAAGGGCATCCAAGTATATGGGGTCCTTGGAACCAAGAAGCTTCTTGCTCTGTTCTACCGTCTGCTTGATAACCACCTCTGCTTCCTCCAATTTGCTATTCTGCTTAAGAATATTAACAAGCTTCGTCATCGCAGCGAGAGTATCGCGATGGCGGAGTCCGTATACTTCTTGGAATATCGCACAAGCGGCTCTAGAATGCTCTTCTGCCTCGCTCCATCTTCCTCGATTCGAGTAATACCATGCAAGGTTGATCTGCAACGTTGCAAGATGGGGCCTATCAGCCTCGTTGATGATGGTTGTGCGTGTCATTTTCACAGCATGTGGTTCCAGGGAATCGCACACCGCCCAGGTCTCGAATTCGCCACTGGGAAAGCGAGTAGATAGTTTACAAAGTGCTTTGCTTTGCCATTCCTTATCGGCTCCTGAAGCAGCTAACCATTGTTTTACAATGAGCTGAACCAATCGGTGCATACTATATGTCGCTTTACTCCCACGTGCAATCAACGAAAATCTTAGCAGAACCCCAGTAATCTTTAGAAACTCCACCTCTTCGTAATTCGCTTCGCCTTTGAGAAAATGTTCTGGTATCTGTAATTGTTCGCAATATGCCATCAAAAAGATCAGTTCGGCTGACTTTGGATAAGTTTTTTGGATCTGCTCGATTGATAGCCTCCACGTCGCATATACCGAGTCTGGGATGTCTGAATCTCCATCACTCTGTTCAGGGCTGTGCTGAAGGAGTTTCAAAGCAGAAGCGTCGGTGTCGAATAGAGTAAGATAGCGGCGAATAGAAATTGCGTTTTCCGTGATAAAACTCGCGGCGTGCACCATGGCAAGCGGCAGGTAATCCAGAGATTTTGCAAGTTGGTAGAGATCGGCATCGCTAACAGGTTGCATGTACGAAGCAGGCGTGGCGGGGGTAATGGGAGATGCGTCTCCTCCCTTTGTCGTTAATTTTGTTTTCAGCATCACCACAGCTTCCTCTCGTGACATTTTGTTAATTTGCAAAGGGGCCCTTCCATTAGCTAATTTTCTTCCAACAACAAGATCTCGTGTGGTTATCAGGATTGAACCTTGCTCGCAATTTGGAATATACACGGAGAGATCGCGCTCAAGCTTGCTTGAGTGGTCGGCATCCTGTGTATTTTGGAAGATGGCCGGATTGTCGGCATTATCAAGGATCATAAGCCATTTGTATTCAGTTTTGCGCTGGAGCCAATCTTTTATCATGAGAAGGAGCTTGTGGCTGTCCCGGTCGATGGTACCAGCTATCTGGCATTCGATCCCAATAGCAATGAGGCTCTGCCGAAATCGATCAGCCGTGCTGCAATGAATCCAAAATATTGAATGATCTGGAAAGCTCTGTCGATACCAGTCAGCGTATCGAATGGCAATCTGAGACTTGCTATTGAGAAATTAGAATTTGTTCAGCCAAAAGAGATATTTGAAGTCATTTTACCCAACACCACCAAGCCCATACAAGGCGATTCTCCTCTGCCCGGTTCCGTCGGAAGTCAAAGATTCTATGACGGTGTTGAAAACCTTGTCACGTCCAATGAAATCGGGATTGCTGCTATAGGGTAAGAGAACTACAGGCCAGACAGGCGCATTGCCAGGATTGATATCGCGGGGCGCGTCATCAGGATAGTGAAACGTTGGCATTCCGTACTGGCCACTGCCTTTTGACATTGAAGATCTGGCGGAATCGGATAGATCAAAACTGCCGGTACTCTGAAAAGATGCCACCGAAATATTTCGTTGCCTATTCAGGGGATCTACCAAGGATATCGTAGGGGCCAAGAGCGGCTCCTCGGGATGGAATTTCAAAGCATGTTGAACAAGGTCTTCAAGGTTTTCAATCACAATGTCGTATGTCTGATCTCTTTTGTCAAACTTGCAAATCTCGCTATGATTTGCTGCAACTGGCACAATAGTTTCAATCCAGCCTGGCAAACCTAGCGTTGCTGACACTTTATCCACAATCTGTGACGATAGTAAGTGCTTGTCTTCAATGGTTAGCAGATGAGTAACTCACAAGACTCGGTCCAACTGGCTTGGTTTCGTAAAAAGAGACGATACGGTAATCCTGGGCTTGTTCTTTGAAGAGCTCGTGAATGTCAGAGGCACCCCAAGAATTCTTCCTTAACGTTTCCATGAAGTTGTTCTTGGCGTTGCCAGTCAGAAGGACGGCAATAGAAGCAATAATGCTTCCAAGGTTTGCCAGGTTGCCGCCGCGGTGTGGCGTCCCAAAGAATGCAATAGCTTTGGTTGAATGGAGGATCGACTTGTAATCCGGACCATGAACAGCTCTGACAAGTGCCTGCTTCACGATAATACCCCCGAGACTGTGGCATAGAAATAGAATGGGTCTTTCTGGGTCATTCTGAGCCAAAGTCAGATTTATCGATCGATTGCTGGTATAATGACAACTCACCCTTCTCTTGCTTCTCAGCCTGTTGAGCAGTGCGATCGCAATGTCCATGACACCCGCAGTCGAGGTCCCTACAGTGACTCTTGAATTGTAGCCAAAGAGCATAATTCTGGCGTTAGGGAACCTAGC
This sequence comes from Tetracladium setigerum, assembly GCA_031472005.1. Lineage (NCBI taxonomy): Eukaryota > Fungi > Ascomycota > Leotiomycetes > Helotiales > Tetracladium > Tetracladium setigerum. The sequence goes on along the minus strand of PZJY01000008.1, from coordinate 248,540 downwards.
GGGCAGGAACTTCTCATGTTGAAGCCACAGGACTCCGTTCTTGCTCCAGGTGTGCTCGCCATGGTCTACCTTGTCAAAATTTGGCTTGCCAGGATTCAGACCATGGATGGCCACAATACTGAGGGTGATCAATAGGTGCGAGATTCATGTCAAGAGCTTCACAACTTACTCGATATCTGGAGACTCTGGGTTTGTCAACTCTCGAAGGTAGTTTTCAATGCTTGGGTCGTGGACGTCATTGGCATCATCCTCCACAACAGCTGGCGGTGGGCGCCGAAACGTCTATGGACAAGTGTTAGGTGATTAAAGGACGACATATCATTGTTACTGGCAACGTTGGGTATGCTCACGAAGGCCATGATTGAGATCTACTCGAGTACTGGAACGGGTTTGCACAGGATGAGCATGAGATGTGTAATACACAATTCCAGCAACGGCGGGTAGCGGAACGGGTAGCGGAACGGGTAACGACCTGCGAGTACCTATACGAATAGCGGAATCGCAACGCTAGCGAAAGTATGAATTGAGGAAGTCCGGATGCCTCCTGGTACCAAGAAATGAAGATACAACACGGTCTTAAAATCACACGCAGATGATGAGGCCAAACCAGGCCAGCCTTGCTTGATGTCATGTTCAGCCACAGCCACAAATTCCCACAATCACCCAAGGCGGTGAAGGTATAACACTTGGCGTGCGGCAGAAATGTTTTTGGTTGTGAACTTTTTCAAGCTGCCGTTGCTGGTGATCTCAACTTCCTCAGCAGTAAAATTACTGAAACAACGTAAAATGTCGCAACCAAAAACGAAATCCATCTCGAGGAGTCGCGAGACAGTTCGCGCTCCAGTCCATACTTTTGATTCCGAGGACGGGGAAAGTGGCAGCGACAATGAGGGTTCCGACATTATGGCGAAGGATGAAGCAGAGGAAGAGCTAGACCGATTGGTCTTGGGAGATAGTGCAGGTTTTCTGGAGAACTTAAGAGACCAGATGGATTTAGGCGATGAGAGCTCGAATGATGAGAGAGGGGTGGCTGATCTGGGGGAAGATGCTGGGTTGGAGGGCGTTGATGATGCGGATGTAGAAACCCCACCCCAACTTAAGTGACAAGAGCTGACAATCCCAGCTCTTCTTTCTTGATTCCGGCCCATCTGCAATCGATTCCAATGCCTTGGTACTTCGAGAAGGATCAGAGGAGGAAGAGGGGAGAGGTGCAGCCGCCTGGGAGGATAGCGACGACGAACGATTGGCAATTTCACTCGCAGGACACAACCGACTACGAAAACTGCGATTACACGAGGGAGAAGATGTGGTGAGTGGCAGGGAATACACGAAACGATTACGAAGACAGTTTGAACGACTCAATCCTGCTCCAGCATGGGCTCAGACCTCAACGAGACCTGCAAAAAGGCGTCGCAGATCTTCTGCTGGCTCTAGATCGTCCGGTTCTTCAGATGACGAGGAGATGGATATTGAGGATCAAGACCTGTCAGCTCTACCCTTGGCGCGACTTCTCCAGGATTCAAATTCTCTTTCTAGAACGCCAGCGACTACAACCAAAAAACCAAAGCTACGACCCGAAGTTATTGATATTCAAAGAACCCGAGACATTCCTGGTGTGCAGCCCTCAGCCATTGCATCCTTAAATTTCCACCCCGAATACCCAGTATTGTTGTCCTCCGGTTTTGCATCAACGTTATACTTGCATCACATTGCGCCAGCTGCGCACCCAATCCCAAACCCTCTGCTTACCTCTGTTCACATCCGGAAGACGCCCCTCCACACGTCTGCCTTCCTTGGTCCAAATGGAGACAAGGTATTCTTTGCGGGCAGAAGACCATATTTCCATACTTGGGATTTGGATTCTGGTACCATACAAAAGGTTTCCCGAATCTACGGACACAAGGAGGAGCAAAGAACTATGGAAAAGTTCAAGCTCAGTCCTTGTGGACGCTATATGGCGTTGACTGGATCTTCTAAGAAGGGCGGTGGATTGATCAATATTCTGGACTCAACAACGACACAATGGATAGCTTCAGCACGCATCGAAGGAAGGAACGGAGTAGCTGATTATGCCTGGTGGAGCACTGGAGATGGCCTAACGATGGTTGGAAAGGGTGGCGAAGTGGGAGAATGGAGTATGGAATCCCGCTCCTTCGTAGCTCGATGGATGGACGACGGACATGCTCCTACCGTCCTCACATTGGGCGGTCGCAATGGTCCCAAGCAACTCGGTGGTGACAGGTGGATTGTCATTGGATCGCAGAGCGGAATTGTCAATATCTACGACCGTCTGACTTTTGTTTCGTCCGCCACCAAAGACATTATGATCCCGAAAGGCCGCAGCCAAAACGCTCATTTGATCAATTGAAGCGAGCAACGAGTAACTTGGAGATTAGCCCCGACGGCCAAATCTTGGTTATCAGCACGCAATGGGAGAAGGATGCGCTTCGTCTGATCCATTTGCCCAGTTGTACGGTGTATAAGAACTGGCCAACGGGGCAGACACCTTTGGGGCGAGTAACCGCCGTGGCTTTTAATAGTGGAAGTGACATTTTGGCGGTGGGTAATGAGCAGGGGAAGATTCGATTGTTTGAGATTCGGGCTTAGGCAGAAATGTATCAAGATGATGTGTTTGGATCGTCTATTATTACGCTTGCGTGCATCGTGATCTCAATGTCTTTCTTATGTTCGATACGATGTTGGATGTCTGCTTTGTTGTGTTAAAGAAACCTTCAACTCTTCAGTCGTTCCGGAAGCAGACTTCGCTTCTGTAAGTAATTTTATGGTTGGGCCTAGACCGTCTATAATTGCATTGACGGGCTTATCCATACCGCGCTTGCTTGCCTATTTCAGAACAGTGATATCTGTATTTGTTGATCGCTTATTTAGGTATGAGTTGATTGCTTGTTTACGATTAACACCGCAGCGCCAAGTTATCGCAAACAGGCGGGAGGATCAATAAACTCTTCGCTTCCTCCACCTCGCTTCGCTTTGTTTGTTCTTTTTGTGGTACTTGTCAACAGAGCAGGGTTTTCTCTGGAACAATGGAATCTCCCTGTCGTTGACGATTGAATTTAAATGGTACTGAGATACAATAAATGTATCTATCTATAATTCAATTATTTTGTGTCAACGCAATGTTGGTCAGAATTGAAGAAGCCGATTGCAAGGAAGCTCATCCATGTTTACTCCAAGAGCTCTCATGTAGAAGCCCTGCTACAACTGGGTTAGTAAGAAGCGTACATTGAGCTCCTATGTATGTACTATATCTGTATAGTATCTGCAATGTTTTCCATGAAATAATAAAGACTAGTAGAGTACTATCGATTGCTCACCAACCAATCAAATGGCGTTGAATATAGAGGAGTGAGAATGTTAAAGCAAAGTATAAATTTAAGGATAGTTATAGTTTCAGAAGGAAACACCGGTAATTGCCCATCTACAAGACCATCCTACAAGACGAAATGAGTAACTAGAACTGCCAAAACGCCTTCAAATAACATCTGGTTGATTAGATAAAATAAGTAGGCTTCTGACAATCACTTTTATTGTCAACCCCTCTTCCCACGACTGAGAACACCATAAGAGAAACAAGGAACGTAAAACTATTAAATATAGTTGAAACTTTGCCAGGAGAAAAGGAAGCATAGCCTGGTTGTTCAATCCGCTATGGGCACATGGTTGATTCAGGACGCGGCAAGGAATGCAACTCTCCACATTGTAGCGCAAAGTGTAAGATTATGGAGACCATTCGAAGTAATCGCACCAGCTGATCGAAGCAATACGTTAGCATTTATTTTTTATTATATTTTGTCTTACTGGGTGAACTTACGAAGAGCAGGCTGCTTCAGTCCAATAACCCCACCACTCCCTCTTTGAGTTGGTCCAACACCAATTACTACCCTTCATATCTAAACACCAGATGTCAGCAGCGGCACGATGAAGTCGTCTCACACTTCTGTGAATCAAGCTGGCCACTTACTTCTCGGCGATTCGACACCATCAATATAACCCCATGCAGATTCAATTCCATAAGAATATGTTTGATAATTGACACTCATAACGTATGGACGATGATTGTCTAGTCCGTAATGAACCCACTTGAGCCTCTCCACATCTTCCCAGGGGCCGGCAAAAGTTTGTCCGGGGTTGTGATGATTCGCGATGCGGAACTCGTTGAAGTTGAACGAGCAGTCCTCAAAACGGCCATTTGGACCAGGACAAAACTGAATCTGCCATACATTTCTCATAAGCGGGCGGCATTCAGCGCCAGGTGGGAAGTTGAAGGGGACTCTCTTGTCTTTTCTGTTTTGTGGAGCAGCAGGGCCGGTAGTAGTGGTATTGAGCACAGTTTTATTGGTTACTGGATCCAAGATGTAGAGGTACTTGTAGTACTCCTCTTGCTCGTTGAGAACCTCTGGAGATGGAACCCAAGTGCTGGTTGTTGTACCATTGGCGTCGACTAAGTCGCGAGCTACGAAGCGATGAAGAGCCGCTTCTTCAGCTGTAATATCAGCTGATGCTGGTTTCGGATGGGCAAGAGAGGTGCAAAAGAAGAGTATAGTAGCTATAAGAGCTGGTTTGAGTTGCAGAGCAAGCATGTTGATTGTGGTTTGGGAATTGCAAGATAGAAGGGTTCCTTGTCTGAAAGATAGAGTGGATGAGCTATGATGTGATGTTTAGAAGATATTGAAGAGGATACTGAGAGGTATTTATACACAATTATTTGTGATTCCAAACTCTTCAATTGACACTTCCTCGCTTGTGTGCTCCCTCCTCCCTGAGTACCTCGTCTGTGAACAGCTACCTGGCGATGAGGTACTCTACCTTACAGGGCTCTCCATGGATGGCACGAAGTCTCAATCTCCATCGTCTCCTCGGATGACTGCAGACAGCATCATGCAACTAGTCTCCATGAGCAAGCCAAGTGAGATCGTTGAGGTCGCAACCATGACCGAGAGGTTGACTTTAGTCATGATACACAGATTTGACAACGCCTAATTGTTCAGAGTGAATGGGAATAGACTTAATTCAAACATCTTACAAACCTGCTGAACAAAAAAAAAAAACAGAATGTCTGATTCGTCAGGAATAAGAAACTATGAGGCTGAAGTGAGATTGGAACATCTTTAGGGCATGTTTGTCATTCTTCCGCTCGTGTCCTGGTGCTTCTTAGTATATAAGGTACAAGAATCGCGCCCCACAATTACTGTTCACCTCCACGGGTCAACGACCCACACTTCTAACATCACGAGCTTCGTGATCTAATAGTAATACATGCAGAGAGCTATTTCCCGCCAATATTCATTCAGAATTCGGGGTTCAAGGAACGGCATTGGCAACCGGTCTCTGTGAAGGATTGGTAGCGATTGGCACCGGCTTTCCCTTCTTCCAGAACATCCATTCCTTCTTTTCAGCTGCACCTGTTTCCACATCATTATATCGTGCAGCTCGCTTTCTTCTCTGCTTACGAATGTAGATGATCATGGTTACGAGAGCGACCACAGCGCCAGGGAGACCAATGGCAATGCCGATGATTGCTTCCGTGACAGGTTTCTTCTCGGTTTCCTCCTTTACTGCTGCAATCGTTGTCAGTAAGCGTCGATCTGATTCCACATTTATAATAAAAGGAGGATTGCGAACAAGAGCGTGTTACATGTGGTGATACGTAGGAGTGACAAAGTGTGGAGAGATCACAGGAGAGGTAATGGGAGACAAAAACCAACATACCTTTAATTTTCGCCTGCTGAGCATCATATTCCTCACAATTCATCAAGATCTTTCTATCATCCGCCTCTGGACCCTGCAATCCGACGGCGCAATTACCATTAGATAGTGTCGGTCGTTCCATCGCCTCCCCGTAGGTCCGATCAGCACACCGGTATTGATTGATTCCTCTCCCTTTCACGTATCTGATGCCAAAACACAAACATCTCATCTCCCTTTCCCCAACCTCCTCCTTGCCCTTCTCCAATTCCTGACTCTTTAAATCATAGATCGCAGCCTGAGTGATGGAAGATGTCGAGTTGAAGGCTGCCATGGCAGGATCGCATTCCATACTATTGGACCAGTAAACTGCTCCTTCTATCTCCTTGGATAGACCACAAAACGGGACAAAAAGAAAGCTTTGGAATGTTCGTCCCCAGCCCGATTTCCGTGTTCATTATCCCTGATATCTCTGAAACATTAGACGGGACGGATACAGTATCTAGTACTACTGCGACGACTACAGCACTTCATTATTGATGATTCTCTTCGAACGATTGATTGATTGATTGCACTGGACAAATCACAACCGTCAAAAACTGTGGGACCCATTCGCCGTTTTCAGGTCCCGAACAACCCCACCACAACAAACGCAACCCCACCATTAGCATTCGGCGATTCACACCCACGCGACTCGAGGATTGAAACTTTGATTATCAACCCGTCGGCGACCTCATCCTCAATATCGACGTCACCCTACTTTGGAACCACAATCATAAACGTATATAAGTATAGAAGGAAGCAAAACCACCAACAAACGTTCAAACGCGCTCAACAGAAGAACTACCTCACTCAAAACAAAAATTCACCTCCAGATTTCCAACAAATCATTCAAGATGTGTTTCGGAGTCACCTGTCCCACTTGTGGTAAGTTTTGAGATTTATCTACACGCCCCTCATTGTTCATATCTCCCTTCAATAGTTTATGGATTACAGAACCGTACTAACAATAACCCTTTCTTAATTCTATAGAGAAAGCTACCTGGTCAGGATGTGGTTCCCATGTTCCGGGGTGATGGATTCAGTTCCCATCCAAGATCGTTGTGTGGTATGTAATCTTACTTTTACGACTCTATCTCTATATCCCATCTCTATCATATCTCTCTTTTCTCCCTGCTCCATCCCCATCCATCGCTTATCTATTGTCCCCCCTTTTGGTTCGAGACTCGAGAGCATTTCTTTCTTTTTCAAGGACTGACCATTGCCTTTTCTTCAAAATCAAACAGTGCGAGCCTAAATTTATCGTGCAAGGAAAGGAATACCCTCCTACGCCTAAGAGAAGTTGACTGGCCGGGAACGGGATGATTCTGGGAGCTGTTGCACTGGTGGGGGGATTTTGGGCGTTTGGGAGGAAGGGATGAGTAGTGAGTGGCAATACTCTATGGATTTTAGGGAAGCTAGGTGAGAATGAGACGAGAATTGCAATTGGGATTAGGATTGAAGATGCGTGCAATCAACGAGATCGTCATTCGTAATTCTGTCTGTCTCTGTCTGTCTATCTATTCATCTATATCTGTGTCTCTGTCTGTCTGTCTGTCTGTCTCTCTTCCCCTTCTCTATCCAAACCCAGCCTACCTAAATCTTACTCCCTCTAAGGAACTGAGCCCTCTCATACTGCACCGGCCACTTAATCTTAACACCCAACCGATAAGCCACTCTCGTCACCCACTCTGGCTCCCTCAAGAACTGTCTCGCAACCAACACAACATCCGCCTTTGCCAAACTCCCCTGCTCATCTTCAATCTCCACCACATCTCCATTTACCTTTCCCTTCTTCGTCTCCAAGATCTCCTCCGCCTGCTCAGCTTCCGTAATCATACCCACAGCACCAATCAACAGGTCTTTAATCCCAGCCTCATACAACGCAGTACGTACCTGTTCCGCAATGGAAATCTGTCGATCATTAAAGGGAGACAGTTGTTGTCTAGCGTTATTCCCTCCGGATGAGACATCAAGAAGATCAACTCCCAACGCCGGCAAAAGTTTCGCCAGCTTAATGGTAGAAGGAACATCCCAGCTATCCTTCTCAAGATGCTCCATCCATTCCGTCCCACTAACTCTAACCAACAGCGGCATCCCCTTCGGCACAACCTCCCTAATAACCTGAATAACCTCAATCAGAATCCGAATTCGATTCTCAAAACTCCCACCATAAGAATCCGTTCTCGTATTTGAAAGCGGCGACAAGAACGAACTTAGGAGATAGCCGTGAGCGGCATGGATCTCAATGACATCTACACCTGCTTCGACTGCTCTTCGCGCGCTATCTCTGAAGCCGGTGATTACGTCGGTGATGTCTTGGGCGCTCATCTCGCGAGGTTCGGGGTAGCCTTCTCCCCATCTAATGGCGCTGGGTCCCATTACGTCGTCGGGCCATCCGCCGACTTCTTTGGTTGCTGTGATGGTTTTGCCGCGCTCCTGGACGGTCCATGGGGCGCTTGTGCTTGCTTTACGGCCGGCGTGGGCGAGTTGGATGCCAAGCTTTTGACCTTGAGACTGCAATTATGTGATTGTTAGCGAATAAACTTCTTACAGAGAGGTAACCTTGGAGTAGGTCAAAGTGCCGAACAAAAAGGAAGAAGAAAAAAAGCTTCAGAATAATATATATAAAAATACATCGGTACGTACGTGTAAAAAGGTAGAAATGCGTTTAATAGGCTCAATCTGGCTATCCTTCCAAAGTCCCGAATCCTGCGGGGTAATTCCGCCATTCGGCAATACAGAAGTCGCTTCGATGATTGTGAGCGAGGCGCCCTTGAATGCGAAGGAAGAGAGGTGAACGAGATGGTAGTCAGTGAGGTGGCCATCATCAGCAGAGTATTGACACATGGGTGCAACCCAGATTCGGTTTTGGAATGTTACATCTCGAATACTGAGAGGTTTGAAGAGAACTGGGGTGGTGGAGGAGGGTTCAAGGGCTGTGCCGACTGGGGGGGATTGTTGGGGTGTGAAGTAGGGCGTGTTTGGTGCTGGGTGGTTGATGGGTGCCATGATTGTGAGATGAGTGGATTGTGGATTGATTGAGTAGTAGTTGGTGGGTAGAGAGGAATTGAGCTGGGGGTTTGTCGCAATTTATATATTGGCGCAAGAAGATGGTGAAATACCTTCGATGACGATCACACACCTTTCGCCAGGAGGGCAGAATCACATTAGTAATCTAACCCCGAAAGGCGGTGATGACTGATACCGAGGCATCGCCGGCTAATCGCCGTCTTGTTTTTCAACATTTGTTTGCATCTTGATTCAAGGTAGTTAAGGTAAAAGTTGAAAAGCATGCAGGCATGGTGACTAAACCAGTACAAAAGAACGAAATTGTGTGCTCAGACATAAAAGATCACCAGTCAATCTGCAAGTGCGCATATGCAAGTAAGATCAGTAAGAGTAAGGTTCAGTCAACCGCCGCTTGGCATGAAGCTTGATGTCATTTTATAGTAATCAGCATTAAATAGTCTGATATTCAACGACATGGACAGAAATCTATGAACCAGTGTTGTTGCTGGCATGACTCTGACACCAATTGACCCATTCCACGAAGAATGCTGCCTGCATCTTAACTTCTCCCTCCACCCACGCTACTTGGCTATCCCTGTAAACATTGGCAATCTTTTTGAAATTTCCCTTGTCGACTTTATACACGCTTGAAGCTACCAATAAGCTTGCAGTACTTGCTGCTTTGGAGAACATATGCGATGGGTCTTTTGACGCTTGAGTATGAAGTGCCTTGAGGAGTTTGATCTGGTCCGAGACGCTGATTTCGCTTGGAGTGGTCGTTTTGCTTGTTTTGAAACTCTTCGCGAAGGCAAGAATGATATTGTGTGATTTATCAGCAAGCTGTTTTGTCTTGGTTGTCCGGATTAGCTCGAGGAGTGGGAGGAGCAGGCCAAAAGCAAGAGGATTCGAGGCTTGTTTTTTGACGTAAATGTCCAAGAGGTCCAGGATCCGACTTTTGAAATTGACCATGTTCTCCTTTGCATCTTTTTGCTCTTGCTTCTTATTTGGCGCCTTCTTTCGCTGCGAGAATATCTCAACGAGTTTGCTATCCAGAGCCATCATCTCGGAGTCTGTCATATCGGCGTCACTGTCTGATCCATCTTCTGCGTTTGGATCTAGCTTTTGCGTTCCGAGAGCGAGGGCAAGCGCATCGTCGAGTTTCTTTCCTTCTTCGTCATCTTCTTCTGCGGAGTCTTCGCCTTCCTCTTCCTCCTCCTCCTCTTCATCGGATTCGGCTAGGTGCCCATTTAGATGACCTTCATCTCCATCCATATCGACAACCTCGACATCAGAGTCAATTTCATCATCAGAATCGACATCCATTTCATCTGCATTCTCTGGTTCCTCGTCAAACAAAGCCTGTTGACCCCTCAAGCTTTCGCCTGATTCCAGAACATCAGTCATGAGTGACAGGCCACCCTCGGTCATGTCCGTCATGAAAGCGGCAAACACATGCTCAGTGACCTTTCGAAGGAGAGCAGATGGTTTCGAGATGAAAGATAGCAAGAGTTCAACCAGTACCTCAGACGCATCAACGTCCGAATCTTCTGTATCCTTATGCCTGATAAGCTTGTCGTAACAGAGTTTCAATTCCTCAAGAACAGACAGTGCTTCGGACTCGCCATTATACAGCTGTAGAATAACCAAGGAATACAAAAGAGCGAGGGCTTGAAGTGGGGCCTTGCTATTCTCGTCAGTTTTCTTGATCTTCTTCACAATCTTCTCCATAGTAGCCAGAGCCTTGTCCTTCGCGAATGTGATCACTTCGTCCATTGGCACAGCATCTGGGGCAAAGGATTGCAACAAATTGCATGGATATGAAAATGACTTCAAGTCAACCAGAAGATGTGTGAAGGCAGACGTGAGGCGATTTCGGAAGAGCACACGGGTCTTTTCTGAAATTGGCGGCTGGTACTTAGGATCGACTCCGTAAGCAATCTCAAAAATTGTCGGTAGCGCCGTCTCTTTGATCCAACTAATATCCAAAGACTCATCATTCACGTCGACTTTGCGAACGATATTCAACAGATAATCGCCGAGATTGAGTCGACGTGTCTCTACCTCTTTCAACTCTTCGGCTCTGAATTTGTTAGCCATGCATCTGTGGTGAAGAGACAAGCAATTACCCTTTGATAGTTTGGGTTGGTTCTACCAAAATTTGAATGATAGAGGCTGCGTTTTTGCCGTTGACGGCCCCCAGTAGTTTTTCAACCGTTTTTGTCTTTGTAACTTTGTCAAAGTTATATGTGCCATAGCCACCGATGATCCGAGGTAAAACAGCTGGGAGAAGTTTTGGATTGGCCTCGATTGTTTGAACCAGAATCTTGAGGGATTTTTCCGCTGCCCTGTTCAAAAATCGATCTTCCTGTTGCACATGGTTGATCAAGCATCGAACGAGATTGTGACTGAATATGCTGCCAAAAAGTTTACCGTGCGACTCGGGGTCTTGGAGGACTTTCTGGAAAAGCAAGAATCCCCAGAATTTCCGTTCCCTGGATGCAGTGGCAGAAAAGAGGTTGTCTGCTGAGATTAGCAAGGTTTTCTAGGAGCACGAGGAGACTTACCATCAACTGCTACCTTCCAGAAGTGCTCGAAATCCGACTTCGCACCTGACTTGTCTTTGACAGCTGTAGCATATTGTGCCAGGACAAGCGTCCAGACGAAATGCAATTGAGGATTCCAAGAGCCCGACTTCGCCAGCTGCTTGTTAGGCGTGGTATCTTCACCCAATGAACTTTCCTTCAGCGCTTTGGCAAGTGATTGAAGGTTATCTAGTGGATTTCCAGTCTTTCCCCATGGCTTGCTTGGAAACTTCATGTCGGGAAATTGGTTCTTCGCAGTAATCCAGATTCCAACACCTTCTGGCGAGACGGCCAATCCTTCCTCAATTAACCGCTCCAGGGTAGACTTGACCTGCGATTCATTCATTTGTGCCAAAGCTTCGACAATGACCCAACCGCACTCTTCTCTAATCCACGGCTTCTTTTTAGCCAACTCCAACAGCTTCTCCAAAATCGCCGTCCAATTCTCCTCGTCACCAAAAAGAACCTTTGCTCGCACAAAACTCTGAAGACCGAATAGCATGCCAAAGTGATGATCCTTTTCCTCCTGTCCACTCAAATCGCCATCTGGTTTCGTCTTTGCGACGAGTATACCCAATAGATTGTCAAAGGTCAGACCAGTATATTTCTGCTTTTCCAGGTTTTTTGGCCCAAACAGCTGCGCAATGATTTCCGTCAGTACGACGCTGTAGCCCAAACGCGCACCCTTTCTGCCACTTGCGAGACCTCGGAATAGTCGTCGCTCGAGATGCCGTTGTAGTGTTGATTCTTCCACGCCCTCCCCGCCTTCAAGCAGACCAGATATGATGGCATTCGCAGCATTGAGTCGATCGGACACATCTTCACTGCTTAGAAGTTCGTAGAGCTCGACTTCCCGCTTCAGGTCTGCTCCTCGTGGGTCGTTTAGGAATGGGGATGTATCGAGGGGAACGGCGACTACAACTTTGGGAGCAGGTTTCCCGCTCGATTTTTGCTGTTTTTTGGGCGTAGGGGCTGCAGCTGGGGCATTTTGGTTTGATCTCTTTCGTTTGGTTCCCATTTTGAAGAATTTGTGTGGTCTTGTGGCGTTTCAATGGGCTTGTTTTGACTTGTTCAGACCGTAAAAAAGTTCCAGGTCCAATATTTCTGCCACCTTGGATGGAGCCAAATCAGGACAAGCGTAACCTCGTCACCGCCCAGAGTATTGGATTCCGCTTCCACCAACATAGATGATATCCAGCCCACCTGATAGATACACTTTCAAATCTCAACTGACTTGCAAACACATCACGCATCTAAGCTTGGGCTATATTCCAGATGTCTGATCTATGTCGCGTACTGTTGAAATCAATCGCTCAGCGCAGTTTATGAGGTCATGGACAGACAACGATGCATTTCCTCGTTTTCAGAATTGAAGATTCGACACTACTATTGATTGAGTGTGCCTCAAGATCTTTTCGACGCAGCCGGGATTGAACTGCAGTCGAGATTTTAAAACGGTCAAAGTTTCAATACTGTCGGACTTCTTTCTTTTCTCAGAAACCGACGACGACGAACACGATCCAGTCCTCTGATTGCCGGATGCGTTGTTTGCATGTTCATGCAAAGAGGCCCGATACATACCTTACCTTGGTAAAGCAGGCAGGAAGGTAGGTAGGTACATACTACATATATCCACTTTACGCGTGGGATGAGAAGGTAACAGAGGGCGTGGGAAGCTGTTCGTTCTGCAGAGGACCACGCAGAGGGAAGAACATTGGTTCCCGCGATGGAGTTCTGGAGAAGAAGCGTTTGCAGCAAGGGAAAGGACGGATCAATGCAGCTGAAATCATGCCTGGATGCATTTGTACGGTACGGTACCTACATGGAATGGAAATATCAAGAGGATCCTTTGAGTTGTTGGTTTGAAGTTGGAAATGAAAAGGCTGGCTGGTTGGTGGATAGATGGCCGTTTGGCGGTGGCCTTTGTTGTGTTGGGGAAGCAGAGGCAAAAGGCAAAGAAAGCACTCAACGCGAGATTGACGCGCCTCGACACGCGAGACTTGAAAATGCCACATCGGGACTAGAATGGAGGTTTCAATTGGGTGGAAAGGGTTTGTTTGGCAAAACACTTTGCAATTGATCATTGGCTGATAATCTAGAGCTGTGCTGAAAAGAGGCTTTTCTCAAGAGAGACAGGTCATCATCCCATTATCCATTCTTGAGACCTCGTCACCAATTGTTCTGCTTACCCCGAAGGTGTTGTACCTACCCACTGCTGGTCTGAGCCTATCTCACATCATCAACAACCCGACTCAAGCTTATGCAGAACACAGTTCGAGGTTGTGCAAGAATAGCTTTTTGTTTCTTCTCACTTACTTATTTTGCGTTTACAACCTTTCTTCATCAGGAGCAACAGCTTCAAGAAGTTCAAGGGAAGTTCATCTAAGATAACATTTGCACGGCGCCAAAAAAACGCGTCGGCAAAGCAGCCAACCAGAGGGCTCCGTTGACGACGCGTCGTGATAGATTTTGACTTGACATTTGACCTCGTCCCTCGTCCAAGATGATCCTCGTCCACCACCCACCCAACCCACTTCTGACATCCCAACTCTCTTGCGCGCTCCGACTTCCCAACGCTACTTGCCCACAACTCTCTTTTTCTTCCCCTTCCCCGCCCCATTCATTCCTTGCTTGATCCCAGCTGCCGCCCGCCACTACTGCTAAAGTGTAAAAAGAACGAGCTGCTCTTTGCTCCGACTTGCTACTACTGTAGCTGCTGCAGCTGCTCGTGCTCCCTCGTCCATATCAATATCAATATCCACTCCTGTCACCCACTGCTACTCCCACTCTCCAAGCAATCACATTCAGTCCATCTACCGCGTCCCTCCTCCTCCACGCACTTCCGCATTTGCAGGCGCATCACATCGCATTGCAGCTTCACCACCACCACAACTCTCTTTCTCATCCACTCGTTACGCTCCTCACTGCTTCTCACCTTTCGCCTTCGACTTCATCTTCACCCTCCTCCTTCTCTTCAACAACAAACACCTGCAGCATCTGCCGTCCAACAGGGTCACCGCCAATTCTTTCCCCTTCATCGCTGCAGATCCAAGTCTCAGCGCGCCCCGAGCCTTTCGACCCTTCACACGCCTCGACTTTCTACTCGCCAACGTTCCATCACCGCTTCTAAATCCCCTCCTCAACACTCGTTCTTCCATCCATCGCTTCTCTCCTTCTTCCTCCATTCCTTTTGCTCAGGAAGCAGCACTGCGATATTTACTTATCGCTCGGCCATCCTCAACGGGCAGATACGCCTTGCGACAATTTTCCCTTCAAGGCGAGAAGAACGGCAACGATCTCGTAATTCCTTTCCTCGCACACGATCATCCTCGACCAGCAGACGCGGATATCGATTTGTCAATTAAGTGTTGAGCTGGTGTTCTGTCGTAATTCGGGATACATTATTGTCACACGGTCGCATTCTAAAAATCGCAAACATCCATCTTCACCAACCGCCGAAAGATTGTTCGATTGCGCTGTAGCACCCGCCCATGCAGAAATCATCTTACGAGAGGCTTGAAGTGCAAGAATTCCTCGACTAGGAAGTGTTGTGTATTTCTCGTCAACTGGCGCATCTGGAGATCGGCCATTTTCACTTTCATTCTTTTGCGACTTCGCTCTAAGTTTGACTTCTTCTACTCACCAAACAAACCTGTCAAGCTCTCAAAGGATTTTTAACAAACAAACCTCGCCAATAAAAGCATACATCTTCCTGGCCTTCTTTCCAACGCACCTTCAATTCCGAGCCCATCCCACACGATGTATCAAAACGGTTCCACCACCCTCCCTCGCGGATTTCGGTATCATCACACTGAAGATCGGCCATCAACACCTGAACAATCGACAGGCAACGACCTTCTAGATCCTCCGCAACCTCGTCAACCTCGTTTCAAGGTCAAGAGACGCAATGTATCAAGCTTCAACGGCCCTACCTCGCAATTCCTCGCCTCTGTGGCCGCGGCCGACACACCAATCCCTACGATAGAGTTTGGTCAAGATCTCGAGATGACGGATCAAATAACGAGAGTATTTGATGACGGTTATCTCTCCCCACAACCAAATGGCTTCCGATCTGGCTCTCCTCCCAAGACACCAGTCCCCACCTTTGCAGCTCTCGATCAGGGCTCTCAGTTCCCAGATTGGTCCAGAGACACACCCGAACGCCCGGATTACTTTGGTCGACCAACTTCCTCCCGTTCGAATGCCTCGGATTGCTCGGATGATTCCTTCTATAGTGGAAGTCGCTTGTCCAGACCATCAAATGATGGCAGCACGTGCACATCTCCAGAGAACGATCTACCGGATCCATTTCACTTTGCCTCGATCTCAAAGGGCAAAGGCAAGGAACTCGCACGAGAGCCAGTCATCATTTTGAATGGAGGGAGCACAAACCTGATTGGCGACACGGGTCTACTGAATGGTGGTCTTCGCAGCAAGTCACGGAATGACGCTGTTTGGAGTAAGTCACAAAGCGCGCATCTATGGGCAACATACCAGATCTACCTCCAGGATCCGACTCAAACCCCATTCCGATTTGGCGTCTCCTGTATTCCACCAGAAGGTGTCATTCTCCGAGTTGCACGACAGGCCAAACGAAGTTGGAAGGGTCCCAAGATTACTGCTCATCCCAGCCATGCTCGAAGTACTTTGAATGTTCTATCACGTGTGAAGAGTGGCAGCAACACTCCTACCCTAGAATCATCAAAGCAATATGGAGCATGGCCCCATTCCAAGATTGCCACCAAGGCTCATCTCAAGGAGCTGTGTAAGATTAAAAGCACAACAGCTGTCCAATGCCAACGCCATCTGCAAGCTCGAAGCCCGACACCTTTCGACCGATCGCGACGACACGGATCGCCTGAATCTCGTGGGTCGTTCAGCACACAGGACATCGCCGTATCGCTCGTCACTAGTACGTCTGAGACGATGCAACCAAATGGTCCCTTGGCCAAGCTTGCTACTGAAACCTCTCCAATAACGCCAACTCTTAGCAGAGCCGAAGCCGCCTATAAACCTTTGGGATCCGCTTTTGGCTATGATGAAATCCCCCGCAGACTTGGCTCTCCATTTGTCTCACAGACATATGGACCCAGTTCGACAAACAACTTGATTGCTCCTAACAACGGACCGGGGCCACTCCGTTCACCCATCTCCTTTGACCAGCCTCGATCTCTCCACAACACCCAAAAGCGACGAGCGGCTCATGATCTAGATGCCGAACTAAGCCCCAATGGTGCTGTTCTTCGTCCGGGCATTCTGAACGAGCAGCTGTTCGGTGCTCCCATCAACCAACGACGAGTCCGCAATCGAGGTTTCAGTCTTGGTGATGAAGCATTCCGTCAACACACCCCAGATATTCTCTACAACCCGGTCTCCGATGTCTCCCGACCAGGAACGGAGTCAAGTTTCCCAAACATCCCCTCGCCATCTCTGATGCCCTCGATCTCAATGAACCAAAGGTTTACAGCCTCCCTTCATGAAAAGTTTGGACCGCCTCCTCGTCTTGGATCACCCCTCGACTTTGCAGGAAATAATAATACCTTCCCGCGCCGCCATATTTTAGACAATAGCGCACCGACGGGCCGACCTTTCGCAACGATGCATCAGAGCCGGCGGTCAATTGAGTCCTTCGATTTCGGGCCAAGCTTGAGTAGTCGTCGCACACAATTGGCTCAGGTTAAGCTCAAGGAGATTCAAGAGCGGGAAGAAGCTCTTCGACACCAAAACCTTCGATAAATTCTTTCACTTCCACTCGACTTTTGTTTTGTCACTTTGATTCTTGTCTCATACTTCACTATTACTCTACTTTTTCCTTTATTTTGCGGCTTGCATCGCATTTCACTGCATCTAAATACGGCAACAACCAAAGATTACCCATTTGCTGCTTTAGTGTGTCTAAATCTGCAACGGCGTTTGACTTTGACGAAATCATCATGGGTGCATGGCTGCATGGTTGAACAACGATACATTACGAACATTTTGTGGATTGTCATGTCAGGAAAGGGAATGGCAACCCCCTACAGAACTGAACTGGACTGGATGGAGCATGGAGTTTGTTTTTTTGCTTTACACTTTTTCAATTCTTGTCTCTGTTAATTGTTCTTGATTACACCTCTGCCTTTGCTTTCGGTGTATTTCTTGAGCTGTTGGCAGACTATTTCTCTTCTTGGGGATGAATAATTTGACTGGGAAGTAATTTGAGGTGATGGCTGCTCTTCTACATCGACTCTCCTTTTCTTTTCTTTTTTTTTTCTTTTGATAATGCTCACATGAATGGTACAAAAATGAACTCAGCAGCAGACATCAGATCTGTTTGCACGATGTAATGAATAAAACGAATACTACGAACCTGCTCTTTTTGATTTCAGTTTTCCCCTTGCAATGCGATCTCTTCTGCGACGTATGATTTACGATCCGTTGTGGAGTTAGTTGTCGTTTGGCATTTAATTGGAAGGGGATGACGGAAGGGTGGATGTGATAATGGATGACGCTTTTATTCACTGGTAGAGCTGGTTTAATTTCGGTGCATTCTTCTCTTGCTTTCTTCGTCTGAATCCTTGAAGACTGGGCGTTGATCGCTGGGATGAGAGAATGGGTTATCATTGTGGCGGTTGGAGGGGGGGGGGGGAGTGTGCATCATGAGTGGTGAAGATGTACCGACATGCGGATCGGTTTAGGTAGCTAGGTAGCTAGTTGACACTAGGAAGCAACTTCGCCTACCTGTCTCTCAGACTCTCTCTCTACACTATATCTTCTGTGAATCAGGTTTTTGAAGTTATCCTTTCTACTCGCACTTTCTTCAATGAGCCAATTATTCTCCAATAGTCCGCTTCGAAAGACGGGTTAGATACCCTACCTAGATAGGTCAAAGTGAGGGGAGGATGGTGACGGACGATGCATAGTTGAAAATCTGCAACTAGAATGGTAATACAATACTTTAGAAACTTGGAATTAGCTTTTGTGTTAGATGTAAATCGATAAAATAAAGAAAGAGAGACATTGCCATGTGAAAAACACATGTTCGCGCGTACCGCGCAGCGCGTCTGCAACATTTATCACTGTGGCGTAAACATGCACCGCCACACCACTTGGCAAGGCTGAAGCCATACCGGAGGTATCTTCAATAACCTCAAAATACTTCGACATCGCGCCGTCAAATCTCACATCAAGAATTGCCCGCCACCAGCCAGCACGATGAATAACGACCAGTTTCGAAAACTAGTCCAGAATACACCTAGAAATCCTGCTTCATCTTCATCTTCATCAACCCAAGCCACTGGCAATGGAGCAACCCTTGCATTGGGTTCGCGCATGCGAAGTTCCATTCCTATGACACCGTACGTTCCCCTTTCATTCATCCCATTGCTAGCTGCTGTACTTGACTAACCATTTTATCAAATCTACAGACGTTCAGTAGGCGGCTACAACCCTTCCAATGACTTTTCGCGCCAACTCGCTGAACGGAATGCCCTCGCAGCAGGCTCTCAACCTTCCAAAAAGTTCCGCACCACTGCAACACCCAAAGGCGCAAAACTACCCACGGGCTATGTCGACCGCGCGAAGGCGAGAGATGAAGAAGAGGAGGATGGGAATGATAAAGTGCAGAGGGTGAAAGCGCTAGAGGAAATGATGAAGTTGAGTCAAATTGATGAGGCGACGTTTGTGAAGCTGAGAGAGGAGATATTGGGGGATGAGGTTAGGGATAGGGGTGCGCTGGTTAAGGGGTTGGATTGGAAGCTTTTGGAGAGGGTTAGGAGGGGGAGGTTGGTGCGGGGGATGTTTTGGGGGAGGGGAAGAAGGGTGCGGAGGATGTTGATGGTGATGAAGAGGGGGAGGATGATGTGGATGATGAATTGGACGAGTTGGAGGGGAGGAGTGTGGAGGCTGTGGTGAGGGATACGAGTAGGAAGAAGAAAGGGGAGATGGCACCGCCGGAGTTGACGGGGAAGAAAAGGAATAGAGATCAGATATTGGCGGATATGAAGGCTGCTAGGTTGGCGGCGAAGGAGGCAGCGAAACCGACTTTAGGTGCGAAGTTCAAGAAGTTTGGTGAGGGGAGGACGGAGTCGAGGATTGAGAGGGATGGGAAGGGGAGGGAGGTTTTGATTACGACTGATGAGCACGGGAATGTGAAGAGGAAGGTTCGGAAGGTGCAGATTGAAGAGCAGGTTGAGAAGGATTTGGGGCTATTGATGCCAGATAAGGATGCAAAACCACTTGGCATGGAAGTGCCAGATATTCCAAAAGTGGAGGAGGAAGATGAGGATATCGATATCTTCGACGATGTAGGAGATGATTATGATCCTCTAGCAGGACTCGTAGATGCCGACTCGGATTCAGACGCAGAAGGAAAAGCAGAACATGACATAGAAGAGGAAGAAGGAGAAATCTCCGAAACGGCCAAATCGACACTGAAAACAACACAAGAATTCAAATCCTCCGACATGCCACCACCACCGCCGCCGCCGTCAAAATCCTCACAGCCTCCACGAAACTACTTCAATACCCCCAAAGTTTCCGACGAATCCACCCTCGACCGACCAAAAGCCCTCACAGATCCCACGCTCCTGGCAGCAATCAAGAAAGCATCAACTCTCAATCCCGTACCCAAAGCAGCTGATGAAGCAGCCAAGGATGCGAAGAGGAGGAAGATGCTCATGCAAGATGATCGCGATGCTCAAGATATGGATATGGGCTTTGGTAGTAGTAGGTTTGAGGATGAGGAGGACTTTGAGGAGAAGAAGGTTAAGTTGAGTGAGTGGGGTGGAGGAGGGGATGATGATGAAGAAGGGGAGGGTGGGAAAAGAGGTGGTGGGGATAAGGGGAAGAGGAAGAGGGGGCCGAAGAAGAGAAAGGGGGATGCTAATAGTGCTGCTGATGTGATGGCTGTTTTGGAGAGGAGGAAGGGAGAGAAGCAGTAAACAATAAACAGCAAACAATGTAACTGATTATAGGTATTCTACCTATTCTCTAAATTCAACTCCCAGCGTTCAATTAATAAAGTCTGTCTATTGAGGATTCCCAAACGAAACCAACCAATATTTCCAGGGGGTTTCATTTTCTAGAAAATCCCCACTGTCGCATTATCATCATCAGCTCTCTGCAAACACTCCTCCACCACACTCCAAAAGCGAGGAATATTCAAGCCGCGCGGAATTCTGATACCCTGCTCCCCAGCAGGAAGCAATTTCACGACCGTCATGCCCGTCTTAGCCCCCTTCAACGCATCCGCGTGCGTTCCCTCCGTCACCACATCAACTTCAAATCTCTCCTCCACCCCGTCCTTCCCATCATCTCCATTCTTCCCTACAAAATCGAATTCCAAACCCTCCACCGCATCTAAAACCACAGCTAGAGCAATAGGATCATGTAATGGCGGACCAATGGTGATATCAAACATCTCTCGATACGTATCCGCGAAGAAAGTGAGCAATTCCACCAACATCTTTCTCAACGTAGTCGTAGTCTTTCCCCCGCTGTACCTTTCTTCCCATTTAATAATAAAGCCTGAACTTCCGGAGATGCAAGAACGAGATGACTGACATCAAGCGGGATAAGCGTCGTTTTGGTCTTGAGAATCGGATGAGTGAGGATAAAGTGCGATGCCTCCGGATCAATGAGAATATTGAATTCGGCATGTACACTCCAATTTCCAACTCGCGGCACACCATCTACAACTCCCATCAACGCATCCGTAAATCCCCCACCAACTGCCCCACCCATAATTGAAACGCCCTTGACATGCGCAGCTAGCGTAGGGAATTTGTCAAAAGCTAGCGCTAAATTCGTCAATGCACCCGTGGCAATAACCCATGCTGTTCCGGGCTCTGTAGCGAGGAGAGCTGATGCCATTGCGTCGACGGCATTTTCAGGTTTGGCGGTGATGAGAGGGATAGGGAGGAGATCGGTGCCGTCGAGTCCGGATTCGCCGTGGATTTCGGGCGCGTGCACGGCTGGGCGGCTGAGTCCCGCGGGGGCGCCGGCGTAGACGGGGGTGAGTTGGGATTTGGGGCCGAAGGAGGTGAGGAGGCGGAGGGCGTTGAGGGTTGTGTGGGAGAGGGAGGAGTTCCCATGGGTGGTTGAGAGGCCGAGGGGGGTGATGGAGGGGTGGGTGGTTAGGAGGAGGATTGCGAAGGCGTCCTGTGGATTGTGAGTGATTCTGTGAGAGATGGGGTGATTTGGTTTGGAGGGATGGGAGAGTGAGGTGTTGGAGGTGGAATAGTGTTGAGTGATAGGAGAGGGAAGGAGGTGGTGAGATTTGGAAGAGTGGAGTGTTGGAATAGGTTGCCGGAAGGGGAAGGTCGCAGACATTTGGTGTAGAGATATATGAGATATATGAGATATAATAGAGTCTAATGAGACTTGACTAAATTTTAGAACTTCTTACATCATGTCCTATAAGATCTGGTCAGTTCTGTATATCTCTAGCGACTGAGGAGTGGGGTTTACCAGGGTCACAGTCCAGCCAGACTGGTATTTTCTGTTCTGCCATTTTCAACTTTGTGTAAATTGTTATTGGGAGAGGTAGGAAGAAGATTTGGCGATGAATTCTTGAATGAGACTTCGGTGGTTGCTTTTCTGAGACGAATGTTGAGGGAGGATGCTCAGACGGAGTGCCAAGAGATAAAGTTATAATTATGGGGCTTCACAAACGGTAAGCGAAGGAATGGCCAGCTCCTCGGGTTTGATATCTGGGCGTTTGGTGAAAGCTCCTGGTCGAGATGGACGTATTATGAAAGGGTGGCCAAATTGGGTATGGAAAGTCATATTATCTCAGATCAAGTGAGAGTCTTTTTTGCTTTTCTAGTAGCAAAGTGTGTGGTGGATTGTGCTTGTGTGACAAAACCAGCATGTTTATTTGCCATCTATTGAAAAGAACAAGCCTGATATTGTTCGCCTCTATGCAAAAAATACCATGATATCACTTCCATCTTCTGTAGGTTGAATGCCCGAACCAAATAAGCCCATGACCAACCCTCACGCATAGGGTAACCAAACTCCCAAGAAGGACGCTCCATTTCTAAATCAAATCCCCGTAAAGCTTCAAAACATGGCCTGATGATCATCCATCTTTGACCTTAGGTTCCCCTTCTGCGTCAAATCCCAGTGCATCCAGTTCCCGAATCAACTCGTTGATCTTTATAACCTTCGCGAACTGCTCCGGCAGCAGAGCGGATCCCCCTTCTTTCTTCTCCTTCAATTCCTTTGCCTGCTTGAGTTTCTTCTTCAAAGCTCTCGCCTTTTTCTCCCTCTCAGCTTCTGGGTCTACCTCTTCGACCTTCTCCTCTGCCTTGCCTGTTCCGGCTTTTGTACCCTCAACACCATCTTCAGCAACCTTAGCCTTCTTCCTCGCCTCCCTCCTCTTTGCGTTCTTATTACTGGAAGCCGAACTCTCGTCTTTGTCCTTCAACCCATCTGCGCCTGGGATTCCCCCTGCTCCTCGGGTTCTGAATGCATCAGCTGTGCGGTTCTTGTAGGTCTCGACATCCTCTGGTGGTTTGTAGCCGGGTCTGATTTTAATTTCTTTGCGCTTGGAACCGTCGGGGCGTATTGAGGAGGGAATGTGTCGTTCGCCGTCCGTTTCAACAATTCCAGCCTTGGAGGGGGTTGGAACTGAAGGCATTCTGAAGGTTGGTGGTGGGAGGATGTCAGGAAAAAAAGAGGGAGAAGGCCTAATTGGAGGAATATCAATTATTTAGACCGCGAGTAATGCGATTGCTTTTGCAAAAGGGGCCATGAGCGGTGACAAGGGCGAGAAATTTGCGGTTTATGGAATCTTTGTTGAGAGTAGGGACCAAATATTGTCCTGAAGAAAGTTGGAGGAGGACAAGGCTGTCGGAATGTTGGGTTGACCTAGCATTGTGCACGTGACCAGCAAAATCCATGGAACTTTCCGGTATCCAGCTCCATCGTCCCATTAAAGACTTCACCCAAAGACCACCGAAGCCTTCTCCGTCCACAATTCCGTGATAACTACACACTCTTCAAAATGGTGAGACTGCTCAGGTTCAAGAACGAGATGCCAGCGGTTCCGCAGCTAACAGATCCAATTGCAGGTTTCTGCCAGTCGTCCAATCTACAAGCAAGTCACCCTCCCCCAAATAGCTTCGGCTTCTCGAAACCCTCACCCTGCCAATTGGAAGTTGGCATAGCTAATTATTGCGACCAAACAGCTTCCTGTTCCGCCGGAACTTCGTCTTCGTCGGTGCTGTGTTCGCCTCGGCATTCGCATTCGAGATGTATGTTGAGCGATTCGCGCAAGGGATGAGATCTATGGATTGACGCGCATTTAGGACATTTGACTCCGCGACCGACAAACTTTGGGACAGATTAAACAAGGGCGTACGTTGGAATAGGAGCTTCTTTGGGTATTGGGTGCTGTTGCTAACCCTTCATAGCGCCAATGGAAGGACATCCGAGCAAAGTACGTTGAGGCCGAGGATGACGAATAGAGATTGCGACGGATGTATTGAAGCAGAGACGATGAAATCCGGCTGGAATAGGGGAGGGGGGTTTTGGGAATACCAATTGCTGGGATGGAAGGATTGGAAGAGGCATGAGTTGCAGCTGTACAAAAGAAACCAAATGTACTCTCTACGCTTTTCTTACCCAACTTTGCAAGAATGAGACCATTGAAATGAGTGAATACCAAAAACCTGCATTCAGAATATTACAGGTTTGCGCATGGAGAAATCGCGAATAGTTTAATGTTTTGGTGAATTTTGCCGCCGCCCATGTTTGATATCCCCCAATCCTTCCAAACCGAACCATGACAAAACAACCAACACCACCACCTTCAACTTCAACTTCCTTCCGCCACCTTCACACCTACGATTTTTGACACCATTGCAGGCACCCAGAGCCGTAGTTCCGTCCTCCCCTCTCCGCCTCTGCCATTACGTAGAGGTAGCTCATCTTGCAAACCGACCTCCACTTTCTGCTTCCTCCGCCTTGTCCCTCGAGGCTGTCAACGTCGACGATCACATCACCAAGCAACACAAGACGCTCGTCAACTTCTTCACAAGCAATACCTCCCACAGCTCTGACGCAACAGACATGGGATATACTCCCTCCGTCGACACTACATAATGGAGATGTCAACACAAGAGCGGCAGCTCTGCGACTTTCTCAAAAGTCAACCCCGCGATCACAAGAATCGATACACAGAAAAGGCCGAAAACGATCTCTTGCAAGCACTCTTCTGGTCTCTCGCAGGCGGGCGAAAGGAATACCTAGATCTCCTCTTTCCCGACAACTCGAAGCTCACGCCGAACGCACCATGGAAGCTTCGAAAGGCGCAAGGCGGCCTGGATGGCGAAGAGTTCACCGAAGCTGCGAGGGGTAAGGCCTGCGGGCATATCTTCAAGTCTGGTGAAGCAACATACAGGTGCAAGACCTGCAGCGCGGACGAGACCTGTGTGCTCTGTAGTCACTGCTACGATGCTTCGGACCATACTGGGCATATGGTGTACATAACGGTGTCTTTGGGCAACAGTGGATGTTGCGATTGTGGAGATCCTGAAGCATGGCGACTACCTGTGCACTGCGCAATACACACGGCACATGAGGATACCTCACAGGGCGCAGACAAGGGGAAATCACATGGCCTGCCAGCGGATCTTGTTGAATCTATCAGAATGACCATTGGCAGAGTGTTTGACTACATCTGCGATGTGATCTCCTGTTCACCAGAGCAGCTCCGACTACCAAAGTCGAGAGAATCAATCCTTCTTGACGAGAAGATGTCCAGACTTACATCTGACTACTATGGCGGAGACATCATCGAGGATCCCTGTGAATTCGCTATGATGCTTTGGAACGATGAGAAGCATACCGTGACAGAGGTGCGGGACATGGTAGCAAGAGCTTGCAAGGTCTCCGTGGCGCGGGGAATGCAAGCTGCTCACGAGACAGACGAGATGGGAAGAAGTATCATCAAATACGGCTTCGATTTAGATGAGATGCTCCAAGTCAGCAAGAAGATCGAGGAGATCAAGGTCACGGTCACCATTCGCTCTTCTCGAGATACGTTCCGAGAACAGATGTGTGGCACCATCATCGAATGGCTGAGTGATATTTCAGGATGCAGTGTTGGAACAGACCACTCCATCCTCCGCCAGACCGTTTGCGAGGAGATGCTTAAGCCATGGAGTCTAGGTAGTCTTGCCAGCAACAAAGAGATTGGCATGCAAGGCATTGATGATCATGCAAAAGGAGAAGATGATGACCTGCTAACTCACCGGTCCATTCTTGTCAGAGCACGAGTAGAAACTATGCGAGCTGCGCAAATAGCAGCCTTGGATGATTCTGATGCCAGTGATGACGACCAAGACATTTCCGACGACGAAGACCCCGAGTTCGACTTGGAGGATTCTGGAGATGAAGAGGAAATCGAAGGCGTTAATGGACCAATTTTTGTCCGAGTTCGACGGCCGGTACGACCAGAAGTTGGCGTAGATGCTGATGGTGATGTGGATATGGACGTTGATGAAAACCCGGCTCTCGAGGCGAGAGAAGCAACCGACGCAGGATATCCGCCCCCTCCACCACCTCCTCCGCCTCCTCCTCCCCATTTCAGAGCAGTAACAGACCGAGACCTCACTCCTTCTGATTCAGATACGGCTGAAGTGCAACCATTGATTTCATCTAGCGTTTACGCTAAAGCCAGAATTGAGATACCAAAAACACCGCGAAACAAATTCCTTCCGAAGCAGGTCCCGCGGCCCCCTCGCTACTGGTTAGAAACTCCCCAAAACTTTGATAGCCAGCAAGATCCATCTCCTCACGAGGACTTATGGCAACGCTTGCGATTGGATTGGATGATCTTGTTTGACTTGCGCTTATGGAAGAAGGTCCGCGTCGATTTGCGCGACCTGTACATCTCTACCGTCGTTACCATTCCAGAGTTTAAGCGCGTTCTTGGTTTGCGATTTGCTGGTCTGTACACCACTCTCGCGCAGCTATATCTCATCGCTGATCGGGAGCCGGATCATTCCATCATCAACATATCTCTCCAGATGCTCACAACCCCCTCCATTACCGCAGAGATTGTTGAGCGTGGTAATTTCCTTACAAACCTGACGGCAATCCTCTACACTTTTTTGACGACAAGACAAGTTGGACATCCTCACGAGATTCTCCCAGATGCCACTCTCGCATTTGACTCTGGTTCTGTCACAAATCGCCGAATGTACCACTTTTTCATTGACTTGAGATATCTATTTGCCGCTGAGCATGTTCAAGAGAAGCTCAGGACTGATAGTCGATACATGATGCAGTTCCTTGATTTGGTAAAGCTTCATCAAGGAATCTGTCCAAACACCAGAGCTGTGGGCGAACATGTGGAGTATGAGACGGACGCATGGATTAGTGCCTCGCTGATCACGCAACAAATCAATCGACTTTGCAGACAGTTCGCAGAAGCTTTCAAGTGGAATGTATCTGAAGACCAAACATACATTTCCCAGGCGATTCGCCTTGCTGCTAAGAGTGCGGTTGTAAATTCACTCGGGATTGAACGCAAGCGATTCGGCCAGGCAGAAATCAAGGAAGAGATCAAGTTCAAGAGAGTCGGAGATTATGAGTTTGATACCACCGACCAGAAGAGCAGTCTCTTGCAGCACTCTGTAGTTAAGTTCGTCGTTGAAGGCCAGCCAATCAGCTTCCATCACGCTCTGCACTACACCCTCTCATGGCTCATTGAATGTGGCAAAGGTATGTCGAAGGAACAGATGGTTCAACTTCTAAGCTTTACTTCTGTCGAATTGAAGGAAAAGCCCAGAGCCATGGGCTCTCAGGTTTACCCAGGCACGGACTACACACCAGAGGACCACATGATTGCTATGTTTGATTATCCTCTCCGCGTTTGTGCGTGGCTGGCCCAAATGAAGGCTGGAATATGGGTTCGCAATGGCATGAGTCTTCGTCACCAGCACAATACTTATCGTGGCGTCAATCAGCGAGATGTTTCACATCATCGCGATATCTTTCTCCTACAAACTGCCATGGTTGTATGCCCACCTGCTCGTATTCTTGTGTCGATCATTGACCGATACGGACTTGAACATTGGATGAAGGGACTTTTCGAGCAGAAGACAGATGGTCTTGAGGATGGGCAAATCCTTGATGTCGTTGAAGACATGATTCACCTGCTCATTGTTCTCATTTGCGACCGAACTTCCCTCGTATCGAGTGAGCAGGAACCTGGTCCTCACGTACTTGCCATGCGTCGCGATATTGCACACGTCTTGTGCTTCAAGCCTCTTTCCTTTTCGGAAATCACGAACAAGCTCCCCGAACGCTTTCAGGAACAGGAAGAATGTCAGGAGATTCTTGACGAGATGACAACCTTCAAACCACCCGAGGGTCTGTCAGACGTTGGTACATTTGAGCTGAAAGAGCAGTTCCTTGAGGAAGTGGATCCATACATATCTCATTACAATAAGAACCAGAGAGAGGAGTCTGAAAATTCTTACCGGGCCTGGATGGCGAAAAAGACTGGGCGCAATCCTGCCGATATCGTTTTTGAAGCCAAGCTGCGACCCATTGAGTCGGGCGTTTTCAAGGATCTTTCTGGATTCACGAGGACTGGCATTTTTGCACAGATTATTTACTATGCCCTCTTGTATGCGTTGCAGGCCGAGAAATTGACACCAAATGTTCCTGCGACTAGAGTGGATGCTTTCTTGCAAGTCGTACTGCACTTGGTGCTGATTGCAATTTCGGAAGACAAGACTGATGAGGATGAAATGTCAGAGGAATCGTTGGACTCGTTTGTCTATATCGCCCTTACCCGATCAGCACGCACCAATTTTATGGAAAAGGCGCCTACGTCGAAGACTATCGTCGCCATCCTTGAGATGCTTTCTCGAAAGGAAGAATACAAGGCATGCCATCCAAAGGTTGAGCTTGTTCTCAAGAGAATGAAGCAAAAGCGGCCAGTCAACTTCGAGACGGTTTTTGCCAGACTTGGCGTTCCAATCGACAGAATCTCTACCGCATCGCCAGCAAATAACAACATACTTGAGGAACTTGAGAAGAAAAAGCAGGCAGCGGCAGAACGCAAGGCTAAGGTCATGGCTCAGTTCCAGCAGCAGCAGCAGAATTTCATGGATAACCAAGGCGATATCGACTGGGGCGATGATCTGGATAGTGGCGAGGACATGGATGCAGACGAGAAGCCAGAGGACCACAAGACATATCGACCATATCCATCAGGAACATGCATTTTATGCCAGGAAGATACCAAGGATGGTGGTCTTTACGGTACCTTCGCCTTAATGATGGAGAGCAACATCCTCCGGCAGACAGATTTCAGTGATCCTGATTTTGTACGTGAGGTAGCCAACTCGACTCCCAATCTCGATGCATCCGCCGAAGCAATCAGACCTGCTGGTGTTTCTGGTGAAAACCGAGAGCAAGTCCACAAAGTTACCGCTAGTGGAGTCGAGATAGTGACTGAACGACAATTCATTGGCAAGGGCTACCCTCACAACAAGTCTAGGCCTGGGACAATCTCAGTCGGCTGTGGCCACATTATGCATTTCAAGTGCTTCGAGGTTTACTACGAGGCATCGCACAGAAGACACCAACACCAAATTGCAAGGCACCATCCAGAGACGTTGAGTTTGAATGAGTTTGTTTGTCCGTTGTGCAAGGCCTTGGGAAATGCTTTCTTCCCCATCATTTGGAGTCCAAAGGAAGAGACGAGCCTGAACCCTGGTCAGTCAAATCAAGCATTTGATCAATGGATCTCCACTGTAGTCGGCGAAAAAGCTCTCTCTCGCCCGAGACTGGACACGAAAGATCCTGGCGACCGCAACATCCGTGTGCTTGACGTATTTTTGGATCACAACAATGGTGTCATCAATACTTCACTCGCCTCCAAGATGTCCGAACTCCTTATTGATGCTTGGGATCCTGCAGCCATGGCCCCTCCCGTGGTTGGTTTCCAACCTCCTCCTCATTTGCAAATGCCTGCTGCTCAAAGTATCCCTGGAATGTGGGCGGATGACGCTGGCGCTGGCAATAATCCCCCTCTAGTTGTTTCGCCCATGGCCGAACTTGCACGCATATATCGCAGATTGAGAGACACGATGCGCAAGAACAAGCTTCCTACAAGGCACGACGATGAAATGTTAGGGGGTGTTGCTGATGGCGATCTCTTTGGGAGTGATACTTTGGCCGAAGTGCTTGGATACTCCATTTCTACCGTGGAGATTCAGCATCGTGGTAATGCGTCACCACCAGACAAGACATTGCTAGAGACACTCCCCCAACAAGCACTTGCTCACTTACGGGTTCTTGCTGAGACGGCTGCATCCTATGTTTCTGTTGGCGGTATCAAGAATGCCGGAGACAATAAGGTCACAGTCGAGTTCTGCGAGGATTACGAACGTCTCTACCGTCTGCTGTTCTTGCGATCTCCATACGGTGGAGGCGGTGACGAGCGCGAACTTCGGGCATACGGGATTGCTGGTGATACGTTACTTGGCAAGGACACCTTCGTCTTTTTGACTGAATGTTCGCTTTGCCTCGCGCCAGTTGACAAGATCGACATTATGCACATTGTTCGCCTTTGCTATCTTGCTGAGCTCGTCAAGGTTGTGATGAAGATGGATCGCAACAAGGGCAGCTCGCAGTACTCGAATTGGATCTCGTTCGATGAGCGCAACGACGAGGACGATCTTGCAGCCTTTGCCCGATTCTGCAGAAACGTGCGCATGAGCGATACCAAGGATGGAAACCATGAAGATGAGCCTGGCAGTTCTGCTATGGTACAGCCTTGCTTCAACTCTCTTGATTCTTGCAGAACCTTCGTCAAGAAATATGCTTTAGCCTTCCTCCGAAAAGTCACGGTTCTTCTACATGTCCGTTATGGCATCATTTTCGACAATCATACCGCACTTGACCCAGGTGCCGATGAGTTGGATCGTCTGACTGACGCTTTGCAACTGCCATCTTTTGATGAAATGTGTCGATCTGCTACTTATCCATATGGCGCAAGCTACCCTCAACTTTCAAGATTGGTTGATGGATGGATTGGGCATGCAAATATGGGGCCTACTCCACTCTCTCTCAGTCATCCCGTCATCTTCGAACTCATCGGCCTTCCAAAAAATTATGATACTTTGATGGAGGAAACAATGAAGCGACGCTGTCCAACAACTGGAAAGGACGTTTCTGACCCCGCATTATGTTTGTTTTGCGGTGAAATTTTCTGTGGTCAGGCTATCTGCTGTCTCAAGACTTCTGAGCCACGGGATGGATCGCATCGCCGAGTTGATATTGGAGGCGCACAGCAACACATGAAGAAGTAAGTTGTAACTACATTGTTGATAGTCAACCCGCTAACTGATTTTTCTTCAGATGTCAAGGCAATATTGGACTCTTCATCTTCATTCGCAAGTGCTGTGTGTACTACAACCACAATCAATCCGGCTCTTGGATGGTAGCTCCTTATATCGATCGATACGGCGAGGTTGATCCCGGTCTCCGTCACAGTCGCCAGTTGTTCCTCAACCAGAAGCGATACGATGCTCTACTTCGGACTGTGTGGCTCAGTCATGGTGTCCCGAGCATCATCAGTCGAAAGTTGGAGATGGATATTAATAACGGCGGTTGGGAGACTATCTGAGTCCGGATTTGAGAAACATTGATGATAACTTGGTGGGGGGGGGGGGGGGGGGAGGGGGCGTTCAAGAAGAATAGGGCGCTTTATGAAGGATGAACGGATTGTGTAACTTTCTTTTTTCAGGGCCTCTGTCATGGATTCATTCGTCGTTGGATTCCTTCATGTGGCGTTTAACTCGATACTTTATTCTCGTGTTCTTAGATAGGACAATGCATTAGACTTTTACATTATTGCAAAGAGAGAGGGAGGGAGAGCAAATCTCGGAGCTAAAGTTCAACGTTTATATTTGTAGTCGGTGATAGAAAGCTGCGCACACTTTTTCCCTATCTAGGAAAGCATTTCGTTAGTTCGTTTTTCTTTTTGGAAGAAACAGGGCCAGCCGCTATGCGTGTACCAGCGAGTATCTACGATTTGCTCATGGCTCTCAACAGCCCATTTCCACCCCGCCACCATTCTCACCACCCCCATCAGCAATGGTATCCGCCCACCCCTCCACATCCTTCAAATCTCTCCTAGGCACGTAATGAACACAAGCACCCTCGCCCTTCCCATCATCTCCATCTCCCTCGGCACCACTCTTCATGCTCGCATCCCAAGCCCAACGTCTCGCCTCCTCCTCACCTAAAGTCCCCTCAAGCATCTTCACCACATACTTCCCAATGACTGGCAGGAACTTCCAGCCGTGGAACGATCCGCCTGTTGCGAGATAGAGGCTGGCGGAGTGGGGGTGCGGGGTGATCAAGAAATCCTGTGTGGGGGTTAGTGCATCCCAACACATGCGGTAATTGCTGATGGTGATGTCGGAGGGTGAGGACTGGGGGCCGTAGGTTGAGAGCACCACGTTGGAGACTTCACGGCGAAGACCGAGGGGGACTGAGGTCCCGCTGTTCCAGGTACTCTGGGAGGTTGGGACGGGTGGGATGGAGATTGTTTGAGAAGAGGCAGGATGTGGGACGAGGTGGGTGAAAGAGGTTTCGTGGTTGAATTTAAGAATGTTGGTGCTAGTAATGGGAACGGATTCGCCTGTTC
Organism: Tetracladium setigerum; assembly: GCA_031472005.1. Lineage (NCBI taxonomy): Eukaryota > Fungi > Ascomycota > Leotiomycetes > Helotiales > Tetracladium > Tetracladium setigerum. The sequence goes on along the minus strand of PZJY01000008.1, from coordinate 216,539 downwards.
GAAATTGATCAGCAGTAAGAATCAGAGAGGGAGAACTGTGAACCGTGAGAATTGGAATAATCAAAATTGAGTAAATTCTTAGCTCGTGGTACATATCGTTCACTTGAAAGTGGTTGTAAAGAGAATTTTCACTTCTGTTGGCAACTTTCACTAGAAAGTGGAACTAAAAGCAGTTTCTCACAAACTTTTGTTCAGAATTCGTTAGTGGGATATGAAAGACTGACCGTGTGTGTGAGCCATTCCATTAAAGAAAACCGGAGCATTCTCAAATTTTCCTCGCAGTTCGGGATTGACTCTTGCGGTGCAAGAAACAGCTCCAGCTGCCACCAACCTTCCTCCTACCTGAAGCTTCTCATTCTTTGGTGCCGAGTCCGCAAGAAGCTTTGCCGTAAGAGCCCCCGTACACATAATCACATAATCTGCTGCCAAGAATTCTCCATTTTCCGTGAATGCTCCAGAGCAAACACCACTCTCCTCATCAATCTTCAACTTTGCAACTGTAGCCTCGTGATATTTCACACCAGTCTCAACCGCCTTCACGGTTGCCTGTCTCAAAGCCCCTTCTGCTTCTCCCCACCCACTACCAGGATTCCAAAAGCACTCTTCCGCTCCCTCCCAATTAGCCTTCTCGAAAACACCACCCCACATCTTTCTCGCGTCTTGCAGAGGCAGCATTTCAGCCTTCACGTCTGTAGCGCCAAGAAGTTTGTAGTTCTTGACGGCAGTTCTACCCATCTTAATGGTTTCGATGAAGGCCATTCCAGTCTCATGGAAGAACGGCGAATACACGGGATCGTGACGCCATGCCTCCAGGGCTTCCAGGGCAAGTTTCATGTAGAAGATATCTGCATAGTCCGCGCGGACGATCTTGTTGAGATCATGAGAGGCAGCTGACGGGTTTGGGAACGGAGTTCGATCGAGGAGGGTGATAAGGGCATGGGGTTTGGCTTGTTGAAGGTGAATAGCGGTTGAGACTCCGAAGACTCCAGCTCCGATGATGAGGTAAGATTCTTGGTGAGATCCCATGATGCTTGTTGTTGGTATTTTGGTGCGGAGAGAACGAGAAATGAGAAATATATTTGACTGGAGGTTTGGGACAAGGAAAGGAAGGAGTATAAGTAGGGGAAAGAGGGACCAACTTATTCGCGAAACGGATAGGTCGGTGTGGCATGTTGTTAAAATCTGGCGGTGGATGAATGTGTTCTCTACTTACTCATTCCTGGAGGCTGGGTTGCATGGTGAATCTCATCTCATACTGTACTAAAACGAGACAAGAAAATAGGAATTTCATCCTCATTCCCGCCTCAGAGTTAGTAAAAGCTTGGAAGAATTCGCTAGTGCGCCCGACGTGTTTATTGACAGATCAAGTCGATTGACGTTGAAGAAGGGAGAGAGCCAAAGTTCTAACACCCCAACTAGGACTAGCGTAGTTCTCCCTTTCCTCATTTCGCGACATTTCCCTCTTTTCTCTTCTCTCAACACCACGCGGAAACAACAAAACAACTCGTGACACATAAGTCTTTCCCCATCTATTTTTCGTGTTGCCATGGATCTGCCTGTCCAACGTGGACGAATACTCGATTGAACGAATGCACGACAAAGCTCAACTCGGGCGAAGCTGCGAGGCTTTCTACCCACTCGACGTGGATTTCTGCTGAGCTGCCACACCATTACGATGAAGAGTATCAGGTTTCTGGACCAACTGCTAATAGCCTGGATGGAGATGAACAACTAAGCCGCACAACCATCAGCATGTTTTCTCAATAAAAAGCGACAACAACGTGAATATTGACGGCGTCGCTGGAGCGAACCAGGCACCTGCAGCGTGCGCCATCAATTATTATGAATGGTTCGTCGCACAGCATCGGCACATCGATTCACCAATTGAAATCCCAGTCATAGCTTTCAGATGATGGGGTTGGCCGGATCCGACACCCCTTTATTTTGGATCTGCCTTTTGACTTCACAGCCTCATGCGCATCCAGAAATCTTGAAATCAAGGCGTTTCGATTGCCTTCGGAAGCTGTCGAAGCATTGTCAATTTGACCAGCCTGGCTAGTTATGATTGCTAAGGATGGGATAGACTTGACTTCTTCCGTCACTCGAGAAGTATTCTCGACAAACGATCATCAAAAACTCCACGGTTCTCATGACTTTGAGTTTCGCGAGATGTCTTAAGTCGTGTAGCAGAGTGCAGACTCCTCAAACTGTCGTTGAGACAAGGCGTAGGGATATGCGCGTACATCGTGGCTTCAACCGGCGTGGAGATTTGCGTGTAACTCGTGGCTGCGTGACGGACAAATTTCTACGTGGTGAGAGTGGGGATGCTTCACTTATACGTCACCCACAGTCCTTCTCATAAAGAGCAAGGTACTGTGCTGTCAATACCTCTATGCTTACAACACATGGCTACCTTACTGCGTCATAGTTGGAGCATCAAAGCCTCTGGATATGGAGCATGTCGAAGTTGAATATTTGCACCCACTTTTCTTCATGCGAATTATGTTCGCTTTGTCCTTCCGTTGCTCATTAACTTTTGTCGAAAGACTAAAAGACCCTAAGCTTCGCTCGTAATAATATGCTGGGCTATGGGCAATGCTTGTTTGTACCAAGATTTAATATTAGGTTACATCCTAAGAGCACAATCGCGCGTTAATGCTATCTGCAATAAATGGCAACTTGTGTTCTTTAATTTCGATTTATTGCCAACCTTTTTTTGTAAATAATCACAATTCGGAAAGGGACCTCCAACGCCTATTGATACTAGGATCTATACACCCGAACGCCCATGGAAAACAGTCTCCTGCTTGTGTCGATTCAACTGATCCTTCCGAGCAAAACCATCTCTATTCTTACATCCAGGTATGTCGCATTTATACCTCCTTCCATGTTTCTCCAAATGTGCTCTGTTCGGGAATTAGATAAGTTTATTTCTTTTCAATGTCGCAGTTTTCCTTACCTGAAAGCCGAGTTCCTTTCGAAGACTATCAAATCTCCATTTGACGACAGTCCACCCTTTCTGCATCGGTTTCCTTGTGGGCATCGATACGTTCCTTTTCCACGACTCGCCAGACTAACAAGCATATCGTTGATAATACCTTGGGAGTCGTCATCGAGACGCGGAGATTTGATCTCATACTTCACCTCATATCTTTCTGGTTCAGGTGAGGCAATCGCAACAAGCTTGGTATTGTTGGCTTGAAGAGACACCATACTAGTTCTTTCACTCTCCCAACATGGCTTGGTTGGTATAGAAAATACCTGTTGAACATTTTGGTCTTGTCGGCCACGGCTAGTAGGTATTGGAGGGGTCTTTGGGCTTGTTTTCCACAAGTATTCAACCTGGTTTGCGCTATCGCGAATACTGTTGTTCATTTTTCTTTGAAGGGTTATCAGTAAGTCGACATCAGCCAGCAGCCAGGAGTCACTCCACGTACCTTAAGACTGCCTCTTTCTCCCACATATACTCGGCAGGACCCATATCAGACAACTCATCATCCTTCTCCATCTCGTCCATCTGGTCGTTGGCGTTGTCGTGAATGTGATCGCCATCAACCAGCGCATTGCTTAACTGCGAAAGAGATCTTGTCGCTCTCACAATAAACTCCCCAATGCGTGCTAGCATGCAGTCAGGATCACCACGGGCAAGCTCCCGCCTCACGATATCCTCGATCGACCTGTCAATCCTGCGCTGGTCATCATCCAGACTGGCGGAAATGCTGAAGATTTCTTCTAAGGAATCCGATGCCATTTCGACCTTACTTCAAGACATGAATATTCTTGGAAGGAGTTAGAAATCATCGCGGGAACTCTTATGGTGGGATGGGCGTTGAATAAGGCCAAATAATCATGAGGCTCTCAAGGCAGTGGAACGGGGAAATGGGGAAACAAACGAGAGAACGAGGAAACGAGAAAAGAGACAACAACGCTAAGCGATATTAGGCGAGTGCGTGTGGTTGCATTGCATGAGTCCGCTTTTAGGTGGGCGGATTCGAACCCGGTGAGAACTGTCGAATGGCGATGCCCAGGGCGGCAATAATCGATAGCTGAAACGCGCCTTCTGGGCGAGGGAAGTTCTCTCGCTGCACGTCAATCGAATTTAATCTTCCCACATCCCGGCATGACATCTTTCTCTGGGTAATCCTCTTGAACTTACCTCTGTTCCACACGTAGTTACACACTCCCAACTGGGTTGCATTAAACTGCGTGTAGCCGGCGAATTCGTCCGACTCCTGCAACCGCCCTCTTACCTTGCTATTCGTATTCTACGGAATATCCGAGTAACCATCCTGTCGGATTCTGTATCAGATACAAGCACCAACAGACCTGTCGAGTGATGGATTCTGACTCTGTTTCCTCGCCACTAAAACGCCGAAAACAGAGACACCCCCGAGCTTGGGATGATGACTCCCGTGCTGATGGAGTCTCCATCCCTGATGTGGAGCTTCTACTGTCTATGTCACCCATTGAACTACTCTCTGCTTCTCCAGAGAACAATAATATGTTCGAGGATGGTCCCGGCCATAATTCCGGCAGAGGGAGAAAACGACGTAGGTTGACCGCTAATTGGCTTCGTCTCTTGCACTACTGATACATGTCACAGCAATTAGTTCTCTCAATCTAGACTATCCTTTGGGAAAGAGAGAACATGATCAAAGTTGCCCCAGCAATGACTTCTTTGTCCACAAGGTCCTCGATATGCAGGACTTAGTGCCATCAAAAGCAAATCGTGTGGTCAACCTGCAAATTCAAAATCCCTTTGACAACTCAAGTCTCCGGCACCCTAATCCAAGAGACACAAAGATCCTAACAGAGGGTGATGTTAACGGGTATGTGAAGTTTCGTTTGAATAGGCAACACAGATGGCCCAGCTCAGCGCCATATCAGCATGCTCTGCAACCACATGCTCCTCAATCCAGGCATCGTCGCGGCTGGCAAGACCAATACTGCCCTGATGAACGCGTACAAATGCTCCCGGCTGGTTTTGGAAGTAACATGAAGTTGGACGTCCTTGATTGTGTGCTCTGGAGGTTTTGTAGGTAGTACCATCTCCGTTCAATACAAATTAGCTAACAATATAGACCACACCGCCTTTTGCGCAGGAAGAACGCTGCTGTCACAAACCAATCTCTTTCTTGTCGACTATGCAAAGATGGCGGATAGCAACGATTGCGTGCGACATTCCGTACTCGCCCTTGCTGCAACATACGTTCTGGACTACACACAAGAGCCACAATGGCGGGAGAAGGCCAACTATCATTACAACATGGCCACCAAATACCTTAGCGAAGAGCTCAAGAATCGAGAGACATATGAGGTTGGGAAGGAGGATGCTGTTGTATCCTCTCTCATCATCCTGACCTGTGACGATGTGAGTGCCAAGTACTTCTTACACCCAGACCATTCCTTGTTACTGTAGTGAGCACAGCCTTACTTATTTCTAGATCATTACCTGGGAGATGCGACGAAAAAAACATGAGACTCAGCGATGGGTTCAAGGTGTACGCAGTGCAATCCAGCTCCTAGATCAATCTGATCCTGGTTTCCATTACCACAATGCGGTCAATGTACAGAACAACAGTATTCGAACCTCGAACGCGAACCTCATCGCATCGTTTGACATTGTCGCCCGACCTGTGATGCCTCTGCATGCACAAAACACCAACAGCAAATTTATGTGGCTTCTACATGGAACAGTCAAAGAACAGCGGCGCATCCATGGTGGAACTGGTGTTAGTCCGAAGCTCTTACACATGTTCTCCCAGATCACTTTGCTTGCAGAGAAGATTACAGAAGTATGTTTCTCCCAATCCAAACTGCGGGCGCCTGCATTAACACATTCAGGATCCAGAAAGCAGGGCTATCTCAGCCGCCGCCAAAAAGATCGAAGAAAGACTCGTGGGCTTTCGTCAATGGTCTGAAATATCACCCGGATTTGCCTCAGAGCAGGAACTTCTTGATACATGTGTCCTGGACGAAAATGGAGAGGTCAGCACCAAAGCCGAGGTCACAGATCTCACTGCCCAAGCTTGGGTCTCTGCTGCACAAATATATTTGCAGTGTCGATTTCACAGGTACTGTACTTTCCAGATACTGGTTCTGAACTGCCAATCTAATCCTGAACAGGCGTCCCAGATCCCACCCCGCTGTCAAACGTCCCCTTAGGACCCTTCTCCAATGTATTAAGCGCATGCCATGTACCGGAGGTCTTTTCACATCACAATCACCATTCTTTCCCATTTTCATCATGGGTGCTGTCTCGGAAACAACAGAAGAGCGCCATATCGCAAGGGTATGGTTTGAAACAGTCGTACTGGGACTCGGCTGCAGATCGGTACGGTTGCATCCTCGCCTCCCTTATTGCACATACTAACTTCTCTTCGCAGAGTGTACCACCAGTGTGGGATGCGTTGCAAAAGCTTTGGGATTGGATTGATGTGAACCTTGTTGAAGACAGTCCGAATTTCGATGGCCCCATCTCAGAGAGGACCGCTTGGTGGGAGCAGATGGTTGATATGTTAATGAGTACTTTTGGTGCTGTAAGTCTTTGCTAGTCAAGTTTTGTAAGGTTGGCATTTGCGCAAAAGGTTGATGTATGGGTTTATGATAATTTGCATGTTAAGATATACCAGGGCGTTAGAGTTGTATAGCGGGAGTTTGCATCAAAGCCTATATTATTATACATAATCATATTATTATTCACCACCAGGGTAATGGGACCGATAGTGGGGATAAAGTTGTTACATTAAACGAAATCCTAGGAATACCCAGTAAACCATCCAAACGCCATAAACTCCAAAGCAACATGTCATCGTTAAGAAGCAGTATCCAAGGCCCCTAGCCTCAACAAGCTAACCCAAAGCTCCCTACCAAAGGTCTTGGGAGTCAAATCGAGGGAAATCGAAAGTTGCATCACGACTCAACAGGTACTGATCTAAGCATTGAAAGTAAGTAAACGAAACCATGCGTCAAGCAGAAGAGGGAACTTACTAATTCTCCCACTTTCACTCCCCCAGACACCTTCTTCCCTCAATCCACTATCACGAAATTGTTCCCTCATCTCCTCTCTCCCATACTTAAACGCCTCATAGCAATCAATCTTCTCCCCTTTCGTAAACACCACTCCCAACTCATCGCACCGCACCTCCCTCTTCGCTGTGAACACGAAGCGATGCATGATATACGGCTCCTGCGTCAACACACCTTCAACGGACCAGTCTGAGTCCTTGTACCACGATACCCCGAGGGCTTTGTTGGACGCAACAAGACCATTTCGCATGAATTTCTCAAAGATGCGAGAGTCTTGAGGATGGTAGGATTTCCAGATGTCGGAGAGATTGGTGGTGCCGTCCATTCCTAATAACATCATGTCGGACTCTCTCATTTCGTTGCGCCAGGCTCTTAACCTCTCGACGGCGGGGTCGTAGAAGTCATTTCCGAATGAGGAACCGAGAGACAGAAATAGCCGTGGTGTAGAGGAGGGGAGGGTTTTTACGAAAGCTAGGGCGGAGTCGAATGTTCCCCAGAGACCACGACAGGTTATATATGGGAGATTGAGAGAGTGGAGAGTCTTCATTGACGAGACAAGGATGCTGTGAGAGAGATCGAGTGCGAAGTAATTTGTTGGAATGGAAGCGGCTGAGAGGTGTTGAAGAAGTGGAAGGACTTTTCGGATATCACTAGTCATGGGTAAGCGTCTTGAATGGTGTTGACAGAAAAGGATAGGAGGACTCACCCAGCACCAAGGTCAACTACATTTAAACTCTCTCCCGCACGATAATCAAATCGGAGTGAGCGAACGATCTCTCCTCCACACCGAGCAAGAAGTTCAATCTCATCTCGTGTTTGGTAGTAATCCGGCAAATGGGTGATCTTGCTCCACTTTTTCAACCCTTTGGTGTCAGAGAGAAGGGGAGACGAGAGAAGGCGTTTGCCGTTACAATCTGGAGTGAAGAGATTGGAGTAGAGCATTGAGGATAGTATCTGGGGGAGAAGTGAGCCGCCAATATCTTGGACTGCGCAGTCGAGTGAGGTGGGTTCAGATGAGAGTGTCGTGGTAAAAGAGGTCTGTCTGCGAGAAGATCTGACCCTGGATTCCGATGAGACAGGAGCTGGACCTGACTGGGATGCAGAACTTCTTCGATGGGAGGAAGCCATTGGTGCGTAAGCTTTTGGAATTGGAATTTGTGGTAGGATTCTTTTTTAATTGTGTTTAGCGAACTTGTGTTGGAATCGACGAGAGTTTGAATGAAGAACACGGGGCACTACAATAGATTGAGTGATGATTATGGATTATTTCTCTTTGATGAAGAGAAGATTGGTATCGTATATATATCTATTTGTTTCAACCGCTTTCAACCGCCATAACTAATGCTTGCTGAAGGTAGAATCCACTTCGGGATTCGGTTTGTATCCCAGTACATAGCGGTGCTATTACTATGGCGCTGTTTGTCACGGGAATACAAGAAATTCGCCAATAGTCAACGGTATACGGGCTTAGATGCACGAACATTCGCTGATTTGAGGCTCAAAGATCGAGGGTACGAGCTCCGACACAGAATAATTGGTTCGAAAACGATTCATTTACTGGAGTACCTAGTCTTTCAGTCACATTTCTAAGAGACACGTCTAAATTTCTGCAGTTGCCCTCCCACCGGTTCACTGAGTCGGTCATTGTGGAGAGGCTGGATGTCACTGGGGCAATCAGATTGGGCGAGGTCACAAAAGCAATGCCCTCTCAACTGGCCGAAGGCCTGCCCGAAGGCATTTGATTTTTTGACATCAGACTCTACAACAGTCACGAATTGAGGCTCAAAACGCCTTGTTACGCATCCCTTCCCTCGGTCAAGCTGATGGTCATCAAGTTATTGGACTTGAACCGTTTGGTGGAGATCCACTATAACAACTCGGCATGATCTTGCATCTCTTGGAAGTCTTGTGGTTAAGGCAGTCGCCGGAAATCCTTTGGCGTGATCCTGTCAATTCGGTACTCTCCGTGTATATGTTGTGACTCTTGACCGTTGAGGTTGCATATTGTGGTCAAGTCACGACTGGATTGGTTAAACCGATGATAGGAATTTTCAAAAACAAAACGACTCCTCTATCTTCATCACTTCTCCCATCATATGTCATTTTCAAGTCGCTTAATGCAGAAAAACGCTTTTTACTACGATGTAATAAGTTTACACGTTACTTCACCTCCGCGTTCAAGAAATCTGGGGTGTGTTGCTCTTTCTGATCTCAGCCCTACCTAGATAGAGTGGAACTTGGATACATTTGGTTGCTCGGAACAAGCAAGTATGATGCAGCTTCAACAACTTGGCACCTCGCCTTTTCTCTGGTACCGGCGGCTTTGTGGTGGTTGCTACTCGGTCCTCACACTACATGGGCTTTGCAACTTTACCGGCAGTTATTGGTTATCTGTACAAGATCGAATGTTGGGATTTGCCCGATCCCGAAGGCAAGGGGGAGGCAACACACATTTTAATCCTGATCCTTTCTATGTCCGAGTCTTTACATATATCATGGGGTTAGAAGATCGTTGGGTTCTACCGACGATCTGAATCATGCATCTCACGCACGAACAGGGAGTTATCCATCTTTGACGCAGAAGTGCAAATTTGAGGGCCGTGTACAGAGAGATCTTTGTTGTAATTAAGTAAGCACATTTTCCATAATGGATGGGCGACTAGATGAGAAGTATCACCCGGTGAATTGAAGTCATACTGCATACTGTTTCATCGGCTTACTACTCCTCATGTAACAAACGTGACGTTGGAAGCAAGCCTTGTTGACAGCCTAAATTTTCTATTGTCTCCAAATTTGGACAACAAAACTTAAGCTAGAACTTACCCATGTCCGACCAATTAACGTTGCTAAGTAGAATTTTGAAGAACGGAAAGGCGCAACGTCCAATTTCCTTCTCCGAGGATGGAAAAACTGCTCCAATGGACCCCCACATTGTTTCAGTCAGCCTTCGTACCTTCAATCCCGCCGAGTATTTCCACGAAGTTACAGACTTTATCAAATATTCTTAATGTTGCTTTATCCGGGGTATGGAAATCCCATTATTTCTCAGCCTTATAATCCCCCTGCAATTGCATATGGCACAGTCAGCAGGCGGCAGCATGAACCGACATGCAACTCCATCTCATCAGAGTCATCGCAGACCTTGTCACCTACTGTACATGACAATACATCATAAACTGACCCGTGGATATCCATGAAATAAGATCAAACTGTTCCGACCCTGCTTTCGTGTAACCAAAACAGGTTATCCGGTCGTCCTCACTGGTCCCACTTCCAATATCAGCTGCTCGATCTACAAGTCCAATTATCGGCATCCAGGGATCTGCCGAGGATTCATCGTGTCGACTTGTTCCAACTCCTTTTCATCCTGTAGGTTACCTAGTTTGGGGTTACGTTACTTGAGGCTCTGCTTTTCGATCGTTGGTGATTTGATGATGCAGGTTGGTTGAGTGGCCATTGGCTGACATACGCCATTTTCATGCCGATGGACACGAACCGGGAAGGTTTGTGCGAACAGAGAATTTTCAGTCCTCTCACTCAATCAAACTTGTAAGATTCTACCAGGTAGACTTCGGCATATGCTTTAGAGGCTTTATCAAGTGCCGCCTTGCTATTACGTGGTGTTGTATTAGGTCCCTTATACCCACTTCGAAAGTACCTCCGTACCTCGCCAAGCTAGTGACCTTAAGCGACAAACCAAACAACTCCATCTCTTCCATAGGTAACATCTAGGTATCTAGGCGTCATCTATCACTTCCAGCGTAATTTTTACATTCATTCCCTGAAAACCCCAACAAAATACCACAACTGTAGTTACAGTTTTCGCTAAATCATCTACTCGGCATGAATCTGCTCACCCCCACAATAATGTCTATTTGCCAACCCTCGTCCATGACTACATATCCAACCTCACCAACTCCACCAACACGATTTTTGCTTTTGCTTTTGCTTTTGCCTACCAACCAGCTAGTACGGATACAACACCGAGTAGATCTACTTGGTCTGATTGCTTCGCACTAGCAAACATTGTACATGCTACCCCGCTTTGATTGCGTCCTCATCAGCCCACAATCTGAAGCCTTAAATCGTCGCATGCTTGATTGGTTGGAGCTGGGGTTCTTGAGGCTCTGCTCCTCCTTTGCCCAAATCTGAGGTCGGAGAGTGGAAATGTTGACCTTTCCCTATCACGCGGAAATTCAGACTTCTTTCGCCCCAAATCGATCAGATCTCTTTTTTGAAAATCTTTGCTTTCTCTGAGCGTCATTTTGTGGCAAGTTTTCATCATGAACTCAACTTTCCAATCCCTGCATATTTATCAATACTCACATTCTTGAGGCCCTCCAAAGACAGTCATCAAGCATAGTTTTCTTTCTCGGAGATGAAAAACGAGACGGTGGTCCCTGTAATTGACAGAGAGATCGGCCTTGATAAAATTCGGGGCACAAGGTGGTAAGCGAGTAAACAAAACAAGGAAAATTGTAACCAAGTCGACTAGATTAGAGGCCATCAAAGCTTGAGCAGAGAAGGTTGCATAGCCTTTTGGATATCATTTCTTGTAATCATAACTCTAAACAATCATCAAACATATTCCATCGCTGTAAACCACACCCCAACGCCATCCCACCCAAGTCACCGTAGACGCAAGCAAGCAGACTTGCTCACTTCCTCTTTGAATTAACAACGCCTTCTATCTTCCTGAGGACACCCTGCAGTCCAACCCCCTTCTCTGAGTTCCCCTCTAACCATCCCTCCATCTCCTCCCTAACACTTCTCATTCCCCTCAGAATAGGCATCTTTCCACCCTCCTCGGCTTCTACTCTTCCCACCGGGTTCAAAAGCAGGTCAAAGACAGTCTTCCAAATATCCGTCTGCCAATACCTCTTGAAATTTTCTCTGATCCTCCACGTCTTCTGGGCTGCCGCACCAAACCTTTCCGTTCCTCCATCAGTACTAGTACTGGAAGTTGCCACCGGTACAGTATCAATGTATTTCCCAAATAACATACTGTGCACAATACCTGCCAAGCCATGATAGTCAATCTGATGCGTCCACGGCCTCAGCTCTCTCATCTCTGCACAATCCTGCGGTGTAGTCTTCCAATCCGCAATAAATTGCACGTCTGGGCGGAAAACCTTCATGTCGATGCCCCGTCCGAAATCAATCAGAGCCACGCCTTTGCGATTCCAGCCACCTGTGCCGTCACGACGGTATTTGGGGCTCCAGACCTCGTTGTCACCAAGGGCTTCGAGACGAACTAAACAGTTGTCGGCTTTCAAATCGCCGTGAAGAATTCCTTTGGAGTGAAGGGCTTCGATTGTGCGGAAGAGTTCGATGGTGAAAAACATTACTAAGGCCTCATCCATCACGCCAGGGCCAGCTGCAGTAGATTCGGCGCGTGCGATGTTGATTACGTCGAGCAGGGTCCCCTGCTCGCGGAATTCCTCAATGAGGTAGCACTCATCGGAATAGAGATGCATTTCATAGACATCAATTATTGATTCGGCTGCTCGAGAAACACCTAGGCGGCGTTTAGCTTGGCGCATGATATAGAATTCCCAAGCTGTAGGCGGATCCTCCATTTTGAGTGCTTCGAAGGATTTGCGACCATAGCCATCGAAGGCCCCTTTACCCATTACAGCTGTGGATGCTCCATTCTCGTCAACTTCGGCAGATTCTTCGGCTACGTTTTCGAGAAGATAGACGGGAGCGAAGGCTCCTGCTCCCAGCTCTCGTTTGACCATGTACTTCCTATCTGTTCCGGGGAAGCAAAGAACATGGGGCATGGCAAGGTTGGTGGACGTCTTCTCGCTGGCGTTCTTCTGAATTTTGGATGCGGCTTTGGCGTATTTTCTGATCTCTGCGGCACGCCCACAAGGTTCGTCGTGGTGATCGAAAAATCCGTCGTAAGATGTGAGGGGCGGTTGAAGACCAGCAAATATTTGATTCCGAGTGAACTCATCAACTGGGTTGCACTGAGCATCCTTGATAATCGGTCCTTTAGGAGCAATCTCCTTGGCTAGAGGGCCTTGGGGTTTGGCTACAATGGTGGAAACTTTGTTTGTCTTCACCAACTTTCCAAGTAAAGGCTGGGCGATCCTGTCGGTTGGTTTGGACTCGTTAATTACCTCTCTGAAAGGACTGCTTCCAAAGTCATCGACCATTGATCTTGGTGGCGGTTGTCTTGTGCCATTGGGTTTGCTTGGGGTTTTTGAATTGAAGAAGGCCTTCTCCTGTCGCATTGTTGGCAATCCAAGAGAAGATTCTGTCTTTTCAGCGATCGGAGTCATAAAAGGAAGTCGATTCTGTGAAACTTGTTCAGGGTCTCGATATGGTCGCATCGGTGGTTCATAATCTTCTGGCGGAATTGGAACGAACATAGTCCTGGTGCTTAAAGGTAAACTTGGGGAGACGGGCGTTGCCAGCTCTTCTTGCTCGTGCCCGTCATCTGATTCCGTGGAGATTTCGACTTCCAGCGCTTCTATATCATCATCATCTGCTTCCGTGAACCGCGATGCTCGAGTATCATCGTCGCCATCATCAATATTTGGAACGTGCTTCCTACTCGTAAAATCTGACCATTCAGAAACACTCTTGACATCAGTATCATCGTCGCCAGCCTCGCTGGTTAACATTTGACGGCCGGTTCCAGTACTTTCACCACCACTTGTGTAGTCGCCATCCGTTGTGTCGCCATCGTCGTCTTCACTACTTTCTTCCTCTTCCTCCTCCTCTTCTTCAGGCTCGTTAGGTTTCAGTGGCTGGCTAAATAAATCATAGATTTCATCATTGGCGGCTTTGGTATGTAGGGTCATCGTCTGTTCCTTTGATGCCTTCCGCTTTTTGATTTTTGGTCCCGACGGCGAAGAAAGCTTAGCTTTGACTGTCGATGGTCAGGCACGAAGTTCAAGGTTGAATTGATTGACTTACTGATTTGTGTCTCGTTGACTTCTTTAATTTTCATTCTTCTGCCTCGGCCTTCTTTTGGAGGATTTTGGACAGCCCCGTTTTCGTCTAGTCCAACAGGATCCCGAAGAATTACCAGTTTTGTGGAAACAGCTTTGGCTATCTCCTCAATTTGAGCATCATGGCCTTTGTTATGATTTGTTAAGTCAAAAACACCACTCGAATCTTGGACAGGAAATTCCGGTTCCCAAATCTTCGATAACCAACCTCGGTGGGCTGCCCTCAACTCCTCGATACTGAGTTCAGTTCCAAGAACGTCTGGATTTGGGTAGACGGCCTCTAGGTTAACAAAAATACGTTCAATCCTGCCCTTTTGATTTACAGTCACTTGTTGTTCTTTTGGATTGGTAACTTGTGGAAATTCGAAGTGATTTAAAGACTGAAATATGTAACGCCGTAACCGACAAAAATTAGTCCTGTGATAATCAACTTGTGTTTTGGAGGGACGCAAGGAAAGTCGACATACCTCATCCTTGAATACTGCCATCTTGGTGCTGCTCTTTTTCCCTCCTGCCTTCAAAGTCTCTCCTACCCACGGCTTTGGCTCCATGGTATTTTCCTTCTTGCGTTCCGCCAGCGATCCGATACTCTCCCATCCTTTAGTTCCACCGCTGGACCCAATGGCGGGCGCCGGTTGATCTGCATCTGAAAAAATGGCAAGCTTTTGTCTGCCACTCTTGGTTGTTGTTCCACCGACTCCAGAGTTTGGTCGTGGGGCTTGTGGATCTCTTGGTGCGGTCGCCGCAAAAGGGTCAACTTTAGCTATGAGCGCCGGTCGCACAGTCGGCAACGCGGGCGATGATGGCTCGTTATTATTCTCTGGTCTTTGGTCAAAGCGCTGTTGGAACTCGCTGAATTTGCGTATCAGTCTTGTTGCAGGGCGAGCCTCCCTATCAATTCCTAGCTTGTAAACCTCCTCGGCCTGGGTCCATCTGCCTGCACCTTCGAGCCATGCAGCGAATTCCTCATAGAAAAGCGCCAGACTCTCGCCGATGTTGTGTCGAGCCAAAAAGGCAAATGTTTCGCGTGGGGTCTCTGAAAAGAAGCGAATGTAGGAGATCCATAACTTCAGGTATCTCGGGTCGTTTTTGTATTGTGTTGATGTGAGGAAGGACTTTGTTGCGCGCTCGAGAAGCGGAAGGAGGCCAGAGGCAGGAGTTGCTTGCGCGGATGGATATGCATCAAAGGTCCATTTCACGTAGCGATCGTAAATATCTAGGGGATCATCTGATTCTCCGATATTCACTAATTCCTCCTCGAACTCCTGTCTGGCGATGTCGTTGAGGTTCTTGGTGTCAGAGGGAGTGGGTGTTGCCAGTTGGTGGAGGGGTGATTGGGAGAACAAGTTTGCGAGACTGCGAGCGGAGCGTCCGCCAGGTAGAGATTGGATGTTTTCTTTCTGGTTTTCAATTATTTCGAAGTCGATGAGATCCCCGGTGGCCGACATCTTGTCTTCGATTTGGGCGTTCAATTTGGCGTTGTGTCGTGAAGAATGGGAAAATCGGTATTGACAGGACATGAGGTTTGTTTTCTTCCATCCCACGCGACTCCTTGGCGGTTACCGTAATGGCAACCAGAGCGCCACACATGTTGCACGTGACTTTAAACGTCACAATACAGCAGTGGTCTTCTCGCGCCTGAACCATTGAAAGTCTGTAGTATTAATTCCGAACAATCAATCAATTCACATCTGCATATCACGAGCTCAATATCTGGCCTGTACTGTACGCTCTGCACTACTCCACGAAATGATTCCAGCAGCACCATCCCAAGACCTCGCCAGACCTGGTACGAAACGCGTGCTACGTTCTGTACATCGTCCCGTCCACTTCCGCTTGGTGGATTGTCAAACTCGATCAGCAAGCTCGAGTCAAATGCACGAAGTAATTGAACGTGTAGATGAAGCAGAACCCATCTGCCACAACAGTGCAGTACTTCTCAGTCGGTCTGAGAATTGTGTATATCACAAAACCCTCTTCTTCACTTGGCCACTACTTTCACTTCCATGATATCGAGTGAGGTCTCGTCAAGCTTTGCCAAGTGGATCATGGCTCTCGGGTCACAGACTCCGAAGCGTCATCGTCCAAGTGGGATAGGGGACGACGCGTACAGACCCTGAATCTTTTTTCAATGCCTTCCTCTTGTCCCTTCTTCCCTTCGTTCTCCTTCTGTTTCCTTATTTTTGGTTGTATTTCCTACTCAAGATTGCTCATCTATGCCGTTCATCACCTCTGTTGGTGAAAGGCAACCAAAATGGCTTTTGGGCCTCTTCAATCGAGGAGAGGACTTGTCCTCGTGAACGGGACGGGTCTAATAGTTATCCTGTTTATCATATTTTATTTGAGGTAGAGAGTCCAATTGATAATACCCAACCACCGTTAACAATACCAACAGCTCATGGAATATATACACTTCTTCGTCGAAAGATGGTTATGCCCAAGTCGACACGAAAGTCTCAACTGAACCACCCAATTCGCTGCCTCCTCAATCCCAATTCAATTCCAAGAAACTCGCATTCCTCGTCGAGACTCGACCACTCCCTCATTTGCCTGCGCTATTCGTACATATGACGGCATTAGTACCACCAGAATGGAGATTCAAGTTCATGGGATCACCAGAAGCGATTAATTTCATGAAGTCAAATATCTTGATCCAGCGGCTCCAATCGTCTGGCAAGCTAGACCTCGCTCCACTTCCCTCAAATTACTCTCTCTCCTCCCGCGAAACTATTTCCCAGATGTTCACCGATCCTCACCTCTATCGAGATCTTCTCGCACCAGCAGAAAATCTTTTGGTGTTCCAACCAGACAGCATTTTCTGCACGAATGCCCCTCGGACATTGAATGATTACTTAGAATGGGATTGGATTGGGGCTCCGTGGTCAAAGACTGCTACATATGGAGGCAATGGGGGGTTGAGCTTGAGGAAAGTAAGCAAGATCTTACAAGTATTGGAAAACGAAAAAAGGAAGAATGGGGATGGAGAACTGGAAGATCTTTGGCTCTCAAATCGACTGAACAGGTTGCCCAATGCCAGGATGGCGGTGGCGAATGTGAGCAAGACTTTCAGTGTGGAGAGTGTGTGGGATGAGGCCCCTCTTGGGTATCACATTGGGTGGCTGGGCGTTCACCATGAGCAGGTAAGTTGTTTTGATACCGTGCAACAAATTTCATTGGATTTTGGCTGGAATAAATCCTAACTTGCCATAGATTTGGGACCAAGAAGACCAAGTCAAGCACATTCTTGAGTACTGCCCGGAGGTCAAATTGATTCTTGGCATGAAGCTCGACAACGATAAGCCAGCAACGGTGCAGAAGATTGACAGCGATAAATCGACGACAGCCCGCAAAGTAACGCCAGAAGAATTGATTTTCACTCCGAGCTGAGACATGGATTTTGAACGCAATCACATTCATAGCCAAACACTACCAGTCCGCCTGTGAACAATATGAAGGCATGACTGGCATACCAATTCTATTGTGCGACCTGACTTTGAGGTGTAAAAGGATAGAAATCACCATTTGGGGAGACAAGAATGACGCTGTTGCGCGGTGAATCTTCAAGTCTCGAAGAGAGCACTCTATATTCACTTATGAAGGAATTGAGTATCAGCCAGTTTCCACAGGCTACCTAAAACCAAACTCGGCCCCCAGATCAGCTCTCTATTGGTTGACCTGCACCTATCTATTACTTGCTTTCTCTTGTCAATTTCAGTTATTGGGACTTTGTGCAGCAATTAGTACCAAGCAGATGTTCTTCCAATTCAATCCCAGGCCAGGTCGAAAAAAGGAATTTTGATGTCAGTGTGTCAGCAATGCGAGCTGAAGGTTTCGATCATTTCCGTTTAGAATCACTTTCAGAGCGAATTGCTCTTCAAATGAATCTACTATCATCACTGGTTTTCGACTAGTTTGTGAGCGACAGGGTGTGATCTGGATGGGTTAGTTTTACGAGATGAGCAGCTGAGGAAGACCAGCCTGCAAATGGCCATCGGCACTGCTCTATCAAATGACTAATATAATATCCATTCAGAACCAGATCGAGATGATTGATCTCGTAAAGAAATTGTCGTAGCCTTAATAATTTCATTCGTGCAATTGAGTTTCCCGCGATGTAATTTGTCAATATTCATGAACCCCTTGTGGTACATTCAAGGACCAAGCTACAACACTCACAGCAGATTGGATTATCACTATAAATGCATCCTTCCTTATCCTCTATTTACCGCGTACCAGCAAATTATACTAAATTGACATCAATATTTCACCAGTACCGAAATGCAGTCCAATGATGATCACCGCTCTCCCCGATACTCTCCAAGGAGAAGATATCCTTGCATTCCAGAATCTCCCCCTCCTCACCGATCAAGATCTGTCTACTTCGGTGGAGAGCATCGTTCAAATCGCTCCGATCCATATTCAAGAACGGAAGAAAGGCAAGACCGTAGATACAGAGCCGATTCTCCAGATATCCGCTATCGGATCCTAGGTCGTCGGTCTCGTGAGCATCTACGAAGCCAGAGTTCACGCCCAGAAGAATCTTTCACTCAATCCCGCCCCGTCTATTCAAGTCAAAGAAATGAAGCACCTCGAACACCTCCCTATAGATCGTCATATCCAGTAATACAGAACAGATCTTATGATCAACGTCGTGGATATGATGAGCCATATCATGAGCGTCGACAGAGCCCGAGCTACCGACGAGAAGAATCTTTCAGTCAAGCCCGCGCTGCTCGACCAAGTCAAAGATATCCATCACCCGACAGACAACTCTGTAGTTCGTCATGTCGAGCAACAAGGCGTAGTTCTTTTAATCAAGATCGAGGAAATAATGAACCATCTCGTGAGGATCGACAGAGCCGAGGCCGACCAGAAGAATCTTTCAATCAATCCCGCACTACTCGTCCAAATCAAAGAAATGCATCACCCGAGATCCAAACCTATAATTCAGCACATCAAGCAACACAAAACGGTTCTTCGAATCCATATCGTGGAAATGGAGGGCCCCAGGGTAACTGTTCTGGACCACAGCAATCTAATGCTACAAGTCACAACCAAGGACGGCCCGAAGACAATGGAACTTTACAAGTTTCAAGCAACTCTCAGCAATCACAAAATAATGGATCTCAACCTAACAATGGCAACCAAGGTTATAACAAAGGACGGTCCGAAGGTAACGGAAGTTTACGGGCCTCAAGCAAATTTCAGCAATCACAAAATAATGGATCTCAACCTAACAATGGCAACCAAGGATGGCCCCAAAGCAGCGCAAATTTACGAGCCTCAAGCAACTCTCAGCAATCACAAAATACTGGATATCAACCAAATCAAGGCAACCAAAGTAACAATCAAATACAGTCCGACAATCGCGGAAATTCGCTAGCTCCAGGCAACTTTCAACAATCACAAAATACTGGATCTCAACCTATGCGTGGCAACCAAAGTAACCATCAAGTACAGCCCGACAATCGCGGAAACTCGCTGGCTCTAACCACTTCTCAACAATCACGAAACTCCGGATCTCAACCTAACCAGGGCAACCAAGATATAGCGCCGTATCCAAATCGTGGAAATAGTGGACCACGAGATCGCTCTTCTGAAGCACAGGATCAGTCTAGTCAAGGACGGAGTTTGCATTTCACAGCTCACAGCGACAGGGACATACTGGCTCTAACCAAATTTTTGCAATCACAAAACCTCGGATCTCAAAACCCTGGTGCTGTTCATGGTGATCGGAATAGAGCGTCATCAAGTCCTGATTCTAAACGCCGTGGCATGGGGCATACCAATATCTGCCAGAACGGCTGTACCGAGAAGGAAGTTAGCACAAAGTCGAAGAAGAAGAAGAAGGGGGAAAAGAAGAAAGAAAAGGATCTGAAGAAAGAAATTACTCTCGGATATGACAAGTATGGGAGGTTATCGAGGATTCGTAGGCGTGAGAAGCCTGAGTAGCCGAAGCCGTCTGTTGTCAATAACATGAAAGTCATGGCCAGACATCCGTCAGACTTGAAATCTGGAGATTGGAGATTAGTAGAAGAGCAGGAGGACTAGAAGGATGATATGCTTGACCTCGCGAGTCTAGCCGTCTGTTATAGTTATCTATATATAGCGAGGTAGGTATAGGTTCATCAGGGTTGTGATATGGACAAATTAATCGTTGGACTTCTTCGAATGATATATGAAGAAAAAAAAATGAAAACCTCCAAAATTATCTGTGATCTTCCTTCTCCCCTTTCTTCTGCATACTACACAACTTCTCTAGAAGAGAGAATATTATTGTGAGCGAGAAAGAGAAAGAAGCATACTTTCATCCGGCGTGTAATGAAATAACATCGTTTCCAATACGAGCTAGTGAGTAAATAAATTAAGCGAGCTGGCTGAGACTTTTAGTATTAGTTTTAATATCTTTATATGGATTTTTTTTATTTAAACTTTATTTCGTCCCTAGTACATATGTATATTACGATATATATATATAGACGTTAAATATAATATTTACTTGGGTTAACTCCAACCTCACATACCTACCCAACATGGAAAAAAAATTCGACTTTCCTAATTTTCATATTCGCAATACTCGTCTTTTCTTTATCATTTCCTCTTCCTTTTCCTTTAATTTTTGCATCTAGAGTATTACACCTTGATACGTTATTGACAATTTCACCACCTTGAAAAATATCACAACATTAAACTTTGTTGGAATGATGCACAGTTTTTACAATAATAGTAGGGTAGTTGAAAATTATCAAGCTTCTTTCTTTTCGGTAGCCCTGTTTGGCGTCTAATGTCTACCTACACTTCTCTCCTCGCTTCAAAGTGTATATGATCACCTCGCTGTCGCTGTTTATTATTATCTTTCTTTACCATAATTTCAACCGTCACTTACACTTACTTACAGCTACACCTACACATACAAAAACAAACCAGCACTTATTCCAACCGTAAGAAAGAGCGAACGAGGGTGAGAGAGAGAGAGAGAGAAGAGGAGGAGAGGGTATTCACATTTATCTATAAAAAATCATCAAATATTATATATGTCGGTAAACTTTATCGACCTTTCCCTTTAGCCATGACATAAACATAAAGCACATTACACAACAAGGAAAGAAAAAAACATAGTAGGATTTTATCATTAAAGCATTGCAGCATAACATATCGTGTCGATTTGACAAAACGAATAAGACTAGAAAAAAAGACCGAAAAAAAAGACAGCCTCAACGCCCAGCTAGCTTATTCAACAGCTCCGCAACCAACCAACTAACCCCGAGTCGTTTCTTTCCTAAAACAATATCAATCGTATTTATGTCCTTTCCGTTTAATCCCGACACATCCTAATTTCTCCACCTATTCCTATTCCTATTCACATTCCCATTCTCATTACTATATCTTTCTCTCCCCATCCTCACAAATCCCCTCATCTCGCACCCTTTACCTCACAACACCATCCCCCTTCCCAGGCGGCGCTCCATAAGGAGCCTCATAAACATTCTCCCCACCTCTATTCCCATACTGCTGCTGCTGCTGAGGTTGATACGAATTCTGCGGCGGCTGCAACTCCACCCCACTCTGTTGTCCCCCATAGGGATTTCCACCATACTGTTGTTGCTGTTGTCCATGATGTCCATAATAGCCATCATTGCTGTTGAAGGTGTTACCGGTGTGTTGGTTATTGATAGGAGGTGAGTATGGAGGGGCGGCTCCACCGTAGTAGCCTTGTTGACCGGGTTGAGGAGGTTTGTAGGCGGGCGCGGGGACCCAACCGGTGCCGTACATGGGTTGGAGACCGCGGCGGCGGCGGCGACGGTTGTTGATGCATCTGTTGAGGTGAGTGTTGTTAGAGAAGTTTGTTTTTTGTAGGGTAGGGTAGGTAGGGAGGGAATGAGGGAATGATGGAGGCAGATAAAGATAGATATCTAATGAAGAAAGAAGGAAAGGAAGGAGGAGGGAAGACTCACGAAAACAAAAAGGCAACGACTAGAATACCAATGACGATGACGGCCAACGCAA
Source organism: Tetracladium setigerum (assembly GCA_031472005.1). Taxonomy (NCBI): domain Eukaryota; kingdom Fungi; phylum Ascomycota; class Leotiomycetes; order Helotiales; genus Tetracladium; species Tetracladium setigerum. Next base: position 194,541 of record PZJY01000008.1, on the reverse strand, counting down.
CCCATCGGCCCCAATCATTCCATCGCGAGTTTTGGTAGGTGTAGCATACGCCGTTGTAGATTCGATCGCATTGGCGCTTTGCGAGGTTGGAGGAGGCGGCGGTTTCTGCCATGATGGCTGGCATTGTTGTGGTGGTTGTGGTGGTGGTTGTGGAGAGATCAAAGGAATGAACCAACAAGATGGGGAGGTTGGTAGTTGATATTTGACGTAGTCAGTCAGTCGCCTTTGATGGTCACCAACGAAGAATGATCGTAGATGTCAAAGGCGGCGCACAGATTGATGTTTGTTTGTGGTTATTAGAAGATGGAGATGAAGAAGAAAGAAGAAAGAAGTTTTGAAGTTCTTGAGTCTTCTTCTCTTGGGATCTCTTGGGATTGGAGGGTTAATGAATAATGGAAATGGTTCAGAAGATGCCGATGCCGAACGACAGACTGAGAGAGAGCTTTCTTGGACTCTGGGCTCCGGCGAAGGGTGTGACGACGAGAAGGCTTGGGAGTGGGGCTGTGCAGTGCACACACTCCACTGTCTGTTTGCTCGGGTTGCCGTCAGCTATCCGACCTGGTCTCCCCTCCCTCCACTCTCTCTCTGGCTGTACCGGAATCACCACCACAGCACAATCACCTCACACCTTAGAAATCACATTCACCACGAAATAAGCGAAGCTACCGTAAAGTAAACATTCGCCTGCTGCGTGGCAGTGAAGAAAGACGGACGGGAATAATGGGAACTTCTCGAGCCCATTGCGTGGCCTTTTGGGGGCGTGATCTGTCATGCTTTTTCCACTTTGACTTTTATCTTTCGTAACGCTTGGGGGCTTGGAGGTGTGAGATGATGTACAGTTCCTTGAACCTTTCTTTGTTTACAAATATTTGATATCTTTATTTCATACACACACACACACTCTCTCTCTCCTTTTCTCCCCTATGTTGTAGATAATAAGGTATAGATAAGTAGTATGGAACATATAACATATACACATTCCCGGCTAGTCCTATCAAGAGCAAGCTCTCTCTCCTCCGTCGCTACTGTACTCTACTGTGCTCCTCCAACCCGTTATCCCCATTATTCCACAACCCACAAAACCTTATTGACAACTACTACAGTACCTACCTCAACTAAACTCACCCAAACCTACTACTACTGTAGGTACAAACTGTAGGTAAGATTACATACTGTAATAAAACTCAGTCTCAAACCATCCACCGATTGTCATCATCCAACTCTAAATAATCTCCCCTTCTTCTTCTTCTCCTTCTGCTACTACTTATGAGTATGATTGATGACTACTCCCTCACAACCTTTCTTTCGCTTCCAAAACTCCATCCAAACCACCCTCCCTTACAGTGCTCCTCCCCAACTCCCTCCCAATCCCAAGAGAATAGGGTCCCCGAAACCAAAATCAAAAACCACAACCATCTCCAATCCATCCTGCCAGAACAGTAGTGAGACCCTCCCCATCCCACAACCAATCAACTTCCCCCCAAAAAGGAGCTGCAACACACACAGGGATCATCTTCCCTCCGACACCCCCCCCCTTGCCGATGCCATGCCCTGTCATCTCGAGACGAAACTTGCCAGCGCATCAAAAATGGTTTGTGCGTTGTTTTGCCGTTGCGTTGCGTGCAGCGTGAGAGGGTGTGTGTTGTCACTGCTTGTCTTGTTGAATGCGCTTTTCAAGTTGATGGGGTACATAATGCTTTTGAATCCCTTTTTTTTCCCTCTCTTTCTTTCGCGAGTGATTCAATTCCCTTACGCAATATCCCTCCATCTTCTTTTTCGCAATCTCTGCGCTGTGCGCCCTCCTCTCACTTGAACTTGCGGCTGAAGTCGAAAGCTCTACCATGTATGCTCTCTTGGACCTCCCCCGACCGGGAGTGAGTGCTTCCAGTGCTGAGCAGATGCCGACTTCCTTTTTCACGGATGGATCACAGATGAGCTGCTCTATTAATGCTCTCTATCTACATTCATGAGACGGGAGGATCCCAGAAACGAAACTTCATGTGTCTGGCAAGTATGGCAAGTATGGCACGTATTGGCAAGTACTGGTAAGTGCAATCATATTCCGGGTCTACTATTTTACAGACCCCCAAACTCTCTGTCTCTCTCTCCCCTTTCGCTCTCAAAAAAATCCATCCAAGCAACACCAAGCCATGCCCTCTCCTCTCCCTCGCCAATACAACGGAACAGGCCCTCCCCTCCTCCTCCACCACCACGGCCCGATCCCGACGGCCCACCCGAACTATTCAAACCGCCTCCCATCGCTCGAGAGAATGCTAGAAAGGGAGATAAGAAAGGAAAAAGAAGTCCAAAAACATAAATCTAGCAAATGGCATCCACCAATGCTGAGGAACGGACACAGGTCATTAAAGTCGTCGCGGTCGTTGCGGACATGGCGCTTAGGTAGGGGAAGGTAATAAAGCCAGGCAGAGGGAAAGAAAGGCCCTTTCATCATCATCCAAACCACCACCACCCGACAAGGAAGGACAAAGGGAAGAAGGAAAAGGGAAGGGACTTCGCAAAATCGCTCCCGCTCGGATCTGAAAACATGCTGTTCGTTCGGCTTTCGCAAACCTTCAAGGAGATTTTGTCTTTCCGTCAAGTCGTTCATCGTCATCTCGGTCGTTCGGTCGTACCCGGCCTGGGCTTGCTTGCGCACTCTGTCTCTCTGTCTCTCTCTCTACTTGCTGGAACGAGCAACGAGCCATTGCAGCACGGCATCCAGGTTGGTCTCCTCCTTCGCGCTGATGCCGTAGCAGCTCACTTCACGATGCGAGATGCTCTTGAGGTCCAGCGCATCGATCAGCTCGTCGACCGAGAGCTTGTCATCGAGATCGGACTTGTTACCCAGTACCAACAAGGGAATGCCCTCGAGCACCTGCTTCTCCAGCAGGAGATGGAGCTCGCCTCTGGCTACGGGTAGAGCATCCACGTCGGCCGAATCGACGATGAACACGATGGCATTCACGCCTCGGCAATATCGCTCCCACATCGATCGAAAGCGTGGCTGTCCTCCGAGATCCCAACACTTCAAGGTCACATGTCCCTTTTGTACACGCTTCATGTTGAATCCAACCGTCGGGATGGAGCTTCACAGGGGGCAGCAGCTGTTAGTATGCGCCCACGAGAGGAGATATCAAGGCAAGGGAAGTCGACGAGAGGAGGGAGTGGGACGAAAGAAGGACATACTCGAGTGTAAATTCACCACCCTGGAAGCCAGTGTTAGTTGTGGGAATTGCAAGAGAAAGCGGGGACGGCTTACCGCCAGAACCCTCAATAACGAGGTTTTGCCCGCATTCTGTAGGCCGATCATGGTAATATCCATCTCGGTGGCCCTTGAAGTTGAGGATTCCCAGGTCAGCTTTTCTTGAACGAAGTCGTTTGGACGGGCGGATGGAAGTCGAGCTTGCAAGCGCAACGCAGTGCTTTCGCTGGAGGAGTAGCAACTCACCAGAACAGCCTCAACAGCCAGTCGTACACCTTCTTAAAAATGCCTGCCATGTTTGCACTGTCGCAAGTCCTCTCTGTATATTGTATGGTTTGACTGATAGCACGTTGGGGATTCACGAGGGTGCTTGGGATGGATTGCCACGAGGCTGTTTGCGCGCAGGGTAGATTGACGAGCTCCAGAGAAGACGGCAGATGGCGCAGATGATAGCAGATAGCTGGATATTGCACTGCGTACGGTAGAAGCTGAAGTATATGTGAAGTTTCGTCGTTTGCCTTTGTCGCCGGGCGCGGGTGGAAGTAAGGGCGGTGGATGGTAAATTCAGTGATGGGGTTGTTCGGGGGGAGCACACCAGCTAGCTACCTGACACCCGACTTGACGTCCAAGCAAAGAATAGGTGGTAGCTCCGAACAGAAGAGCAGAAAACAATAGCGAAGCCTGATTAATCGCAAAATGTGCAAGATGATAATGAGAATGATGCCCAACCACGCTGAGCTAGAGAGAAGCAAGCAAGCAGCAGTAGTCCCAAATAATAGTGAAGTGCAGTTGCCTTGTGGCTACTATTCGTCCCTCGCTGGATGTGTGATGATCGAGAAGCTGCAGCAGGCAGGACCTTTTGCGCTTTGGGGGAGGGGAATAATGGGATGACGGGCCCTGGAATAATGATGGGATGGGATGGGATGGATAGAAAATGAAATGCACGCCGCCAGCAAAGTTTGGGGGTGTTCGGGAGAGGGGAAGCTTGCAGCAGCAGCACCACGAGCAGCGGGAAGATGGGCGGCGGCGGTAGGGCGGTCGGCGTGTACTCGTCCTGGTCGACTTCGGGTTTGTTCTGTTCTGTCGAATAGTGAAATGGTAGGCGGCGAGTGCAGATGAATGGATGGTCAATAATGAAGCAAATTGGCTGGTCGGTCTCTTCTGCGCGCGCAAAGGGATTGGAGGGAAGTGAAGATGGGGAAGATCTTGGTTGGTCGGCCTTTTGAGAGAGGGGGAATAATAGAGTAGAAGAACGAACGGGGACGGGGATGGGGGTATGTAATTAGGGTGGGTGTGGATGTGGGTGTGTGGCAGGAGAGAGCACAAGACAAAAAACAAGCGCGCAAAGAAGATGGAGTGTGCAGTGTGCAGTGAGTGTGCTGCAGGCCGCACTCACGGTCGTTGCGGGAAGAGGCAAGCTGCAGTCTGCAGTTTGCAGTTGCAGTAGTGTCTGTCTACCTAGGTGTGTAGGTAGGTGGTACAGCAGGAGCAGTTGAGGATATACTCGGATATACTTGGCCGCTGCAGAAGCACGGAGGAGTGAGATGTACGTGGTTGGTGGTGGTGGAAAGAAAGCCGTTTGGGCCACGGAGGGGCAGTCAGTCAGTTCGAGAGATGGAGGGATGGCGGGTGTCGGTATTGAAAGGTGGGAAAAGCAGAGATAGGACTACTATTCTGTTATCAGGACATGGAGATGAAAAGAGGCAAATATTGGCGCATAAAAAGAAAGAAAGAAAGAAAGAAAGAAAGAAAGAAAGAAAGGAACCCAAGCAAGAAAAGCGAAAGAAGAAAGAATTGATTGAGTGATCGATTGATTGACTTGCAATATCAGAAATGACGAGACATCAATCACATCGACCCTTCCCGCTATCTTGGCGCGCCGATAAGATGTTCGCACGTGACTGATAAGATTCGGATGGAAAAAAAGTTTAGTTTCTTCGGCAGCAGCTTCATCTATCTACTGTACGTACTATCGAACGGGGAACTTCAAATTCCCATTCTCATTCCCCTCCACAACAACCTGATTTCTTCTCTCTCTCCTCGACTCCTCCCTTCAATTACAGCTGTTTCGTATGTTGCAATTATAAGCACGCCCATTATCTGTGCCATAGCTGGCATTGGAGCCTCTCTCCTCCTGCCTCCTCCACACATCCTCCACTCCCGCCCTTCTCCCAACTCAAGCTATCACAATGCCTTCCACTGTCCCTCTCCGTCCGGCGACGACTAAGTCGAAAAAGTCGGGAAAATCTGCAGCTTCCGGAACCCAGACCACTTGGTCACACGAATTCGATACCCTTCGTCGAGAAAATCTCTTCCGAAATCCTCCCACCGACCGCTCCGCATACCCGCTCCTCTCCCAAGCCATTGCTCCTCATATTGAATCATTCAACGCCGTATTCGAAGAGGGAGGCTTAATCTCGCATGCTCTGAAAGATATCGGGACCAAAACATTCCTAGATGGCGACGAGAGAGCTGGCCCAGCCGGCAAGAATCAGTTGCATGTTCGCATCAAGGAAGTCTTCTTGGAGAAGACGAAGTTGCCGGATCAGAACAAGTTTACGGATCTATACAATCGAAAGATCTTCCCTGCAGAATGCAGAGAGCGACATTCAACATATCGTGGAAAGTTGTCGGCAACCGTTGAATACAGGATAAATGATGGCGATCCTCAGACGTTTCTTCAATTCCTAGGAGCCGTACCTATCATGCTAATGGTGAATATTTCTACGTAACCCACATCTAATTCAGTGCTAATTTGAACAGTCCAATCGATGTCACCTCGAAAACAACACCCCCGCCGAATTGGTTCAGCGGAAAGAGGAGTCTGAGGAACTAGGAGGCTACTTCATCGTGAACGGAATCGAAAAACTCATCCGTTTACTGCTCGTCAATCGAAGAAATTTCCCAATGGCTATCGAGCGACCATCCTTCCAGGGCAGAGGTCCAACATATTCAAAATACGGAATGCTCATCCGATCCGTACGACCAGATCAAACCTCGCAAACCAATGTTCTCCACTACCTCACCGATGGAAATGTGACTTTCCGATTCTCGTGGCGAAAGAACGAATTCTTGGTTCCAGTTATGATGATTTTGAAGGCCCTTGTCGAGACAAACGACCGAGAGATATTCGAGGGTATAGTCGGCTCTGCCGGCTCAGAAGGAGCGAAGAATACCTTCTTGACGGATCGTCTGGAGCTGCTTCTTCGAACATACAAGGCATATGGCCTATACACCAGAGACCAGACTAGAGCATATCTTGGCAGCAAGTTCCGTGTTGTTCTTGGAGTTCCAGAGACCATGACAGATCTCGACTGCGGTACAGAGTTCCTCCGAAAGGTAGTTTTAGTTCACTTGGGAAATGTTGATGTGAAGGAGAAGGATGATCAGGCAAAGTTCAAGATGCTACTTTTCATGACGAGAAAACTATACGCCCTGGTGGCTGGAGAATGCGCCGTCGACAACCCCGATGCGGTTTCTAACCAGGAAATTCTGCTGGGTGGATTCCTCTACGGCATGATTCTCAAGGAACGACTAGATGATTGGCTTTCTACCAGTCTTCGGATGGCTCTCCGTGATCACCTTCGAAAGGCGCCTGAGCTTACCTTTACCTCTCCAGAATTTGCAAAAGTTTTCCCTACCAAGATCTTTGCAAAGACAAACACGGTCATTGGAGGAGCCTTGGAGTATTTCATGTCGACTGGTAACCTTGTCAGTCCTACAGGTCTCGATCTTCAACAGGTCTCTGGATTCACAGTTGTCGCGGAAAAGATCAACTTTTTACGTTTCATCAGTCATTTCCGTATGGTCCATCGTGGTAGTTTCTTCGCCCAGCTCAAAACTACCACGGTCCGAAAATTGCTACCCGAGAGTTGGGGTTTCTTGTGTCCAGTTCACACGCCCGATGGAAGTCCTTGTGGCTTGCTGAACCATCTTGCTCACAAGTGTATCATTTTGACAAAATCCTGCAACGTATCCGCCATTCCTCGACTTGTCGCAAACCTCGGAGTTGTCAGTACCGGCTCTTCGTCAACCGCAGAAAGTGTGGTGGTGATGCTGGACGGCAAGATTCTGGGATGGTGCACACCAAAACAATCAATATCAATTGCTGACACGCTTCGTTACTGGAAAGTTGAAGGGTCGCATGGTGTTCCCAAAGAGTTGGAGATTGGTTATGTCCCTGCTTCTCGTGGTGGTCAGTATCCTGGCATCTACATGTCTGCTGCTCCGTCCCGAATGATTCGACCTGTCAAGTACTTGCCACTCGACCAAGAAGATCTCGTGGGTCCACAAGAACAACCTTTCATGTCGATTGCGGTGACTGAGCCTGAAATTGAGTCTGGAGAATCAACGCACGTTGAATTTGACCCCACCAACATCTTCTCCATCCTCGCCAACATGACTCCTTTCTCCGACTTCAATCAATCCCCGCGTAACATGTACCAATGCCAGATGGGTAAACAATCTATGGGCACGCCAGGAACGGCAACACGTTACAGAACCGACAACAAGAGCTATCGTCTTCAAACCGGACAGACCCCTATCTCGCGATCCAACCTCCACAACGATTATGGCTTTGACAACTTCCCTAATGGAATGAATTCGGTTGTTGCCGTCATCTCATACACCGGCTACGACATGGACGACGCTATGATAATCAACAAATCATCCCACGAACGTGGATTCGGTCACGGGACAGTGTACAAAGTCAAAAAGATTGAGCTCGAAGAAGGTGGCGACAAGGCGAGATCCACCAAGAATGTTAAAAAGATCTTCGGCTTCGCACCAGGAACCGAGATTTCAGCAGAAATCCAAGGTAAGATTGACACTGACGGTCTCCCATTCGTTGGTCGATTGCTAGTTGAAGGCGACCAAATCTGTGCATGGCACACCGTCTCCCGAAATGCTGCGAATCAACTTGTGAACCTCGACGGAATCACTCACTACGAGAAATACAAGGACAGTGAACAAGCATTCGTAGATGAAGTTAGACTCATCGGTCACGAACTCGGTACATATCCATGCCAAGCGATCTCCGTCAAGCTTCGAGTCCCACGTTCACCAGTCATCGGTGATAAATTCTCATCTCGACACGGTCAAAAGGGTGTTGCTTCTCAGAAATGGCCCAGCGTCGACATGCCTTTTACCGAGTCGGGCATCCAACCAGATACAATCATCAATCCCCACGCTTTCCCCTCTCGTATGACAATCGGCATGTTCATCGAGTCACTCGCCGGAAAATCCGGTGCTCTTCACGGACTTGCGCAAGACAGCACACCATTCCGCTTTGACGAGGAGAATACTGCAGCTGATTACTTCGGTCATCAGTTGAAGGAAGCAGGCTACAACTACCACGGTAACGAACCCATGTACTCTGGCATCACGGGTGAAGAGCTCTTCGCCGATATCTACATCGGAGTCGTTTACTACCAGCGTCTCCGACACATGGTGAACGACAAGTTCCAAGTCCGAAGCACCGGTCCCATCACCCAATTGACCGGCCAACCCATCAAGGGAAGAAAGAAGGGTGGTGGTATCCGTGTCGGAGAAATGGAGCGAGATGCTCTCCTCGCCCACGGCACAGCCGCCTTACTTCAAGATCGTCTACTCAACTGTTCCGATGTCACTAAATCATGGATCTGCAAGGGTTGTGGAACCTTCCTGTCAACGCAGCCAACTGTTTCGGCGGCCATGAAGTCGAAGAAGGGAACGGGTGATGTGAGATGTAGGAAGTGTGCGAAGCGGGCGGAGAGTTGGCAGTCTGGGCTGGGTGTTTGGGATGATGCTGAGGGTGTGAGGTGGGTTGGTGGAGATGATACGACAATTGTGAAGGTTCCTGGGGTGTTGAAGTATTTGGATGTTGAGCTGGCTGCTATGGGGATTAAGTTGACGTACAATGTTGGTCCTGATACGAAAAGGTGAGAGTAAAAGTAAAAGTGCGGTATAAGTAGGTAGGGTAGATGCAGGCGTTAGGTAGGTAATGATTAAAATGTCAACGGCTCTAATTATATTCTTTTGATTTTGAAACTGACGCTGGGCTCTTGTCGTTTGAGGGCTTTTGAATTTCGATTTTGTGCTTCTCCCTGCCTTGTTTACTTTTCTTTGTCAAAAACTATAACCATTCTCCATCTCGATTGTGCACCTGGAGACATGTCTCTCGATTCTGGCGAAAGTCTTGGGTAGCATAATAGGAGGTGAAGACATCTCAAAACTCTTACAAAGGTTTCTCTTTTGAAGCTAGCTAAAGGTCTATATACACATACAAGCATAAAAGCTGCAGAAGAGAAATGACCAGTAGATAGGTAGGTAGATATACATCACAGAAAGCACCAAAAACACTAGCAATGAACCAATCATGATGATAGGTGTAATCAACACAAAATATTTTTAATTCAAGAGAAATAAAAAATCCTGTAGCGAAAGACTATATATATAATACATAGATAGTATAGCTACACATGTAAAAGGAAACAGGTTCAGACTCCTCAAAACTCCAAAGAAAAGTCCCAGGAGGCCGATTGTAAAATCGCGCTTCAAAAAAACTCAAGATGCTGCTCAAAAAATGCTGCAAAAATGCTGCAAAAAGATAGAATATGGCGGTAACTTTGGTATCATTAAAGGAAAAAAAGCGGGAGATCATCGAGCATAGACAACTTTTTGGGGGGGAAGGTGCGTGTTCTCTCAATGATTATTCACAGGGTCCCAACCCTGTGGCTGACTTCTTGGATCCCTTCTTGCACCTTGACCTGGTCGTGATGAAGGTGGACCTCTGTTGTTGTTGTTTGGATATGGTTGAGAATGGGATTGAGATGGAGAGGAGTAGTTGTTGTATGCACCAGCGTCCTGGGGAGGAGGACTGCGACTAGCATATGATGGAGCTGGCGTGGAAGAGCCGTTGTTGTAGTACCCATCGTTTCCTCCACCTCTTGCTTGACTCCGGCCGGAATTGTAAGATGGTTGTTGCTGTGACTGTTGCATTCCAGGACGGGAGTAGGACTGGTTTGCATTGTTGCCAAAGTCAAAGCCTTGATTGTTGTTGTTGGATGGAGATGCCATGCGGTTTGGTCCTGGTCCTCTAGAAGGCCCCCAGAAGGTGCCTGGGAGTTGTCATAAACTTCGGGTAAATCCGAATACTCGGTCATTTGACGAGCGGATGAATTTCCAGAATACTGACTCGAGGCCTGGGGATACTTTCGGTCGATGGAATTGTTTTGATATTGATTTCCCGAGCTTTGATATTGATCGCCTGTGTCTTGATATTGATCGCCGGTGTTCTGGTATTGATTGCCTGTATTCTGGTATTGGCCGCCGGTGTTTTGGTATTGATTGCTCGTATTTTGGTATTGATTGCCCGTATTTTGATACTGTCGATCGCCCGTATTTTGTCGTTGTGGTCTTCTCTGATTGTATCCACCAGCTGCAGCACCAACAAAGTTCGTGTTCTGGCCATAGGTATCCTGAGGCGGCGGAGATGCGTATCCTCTGTTCGATCCATTCATTGGAGCAGCGTATCCCACATTATTCAGACTGTTCTGGCTCTGTCCATATTGATCAACTCCTCCTGCTCCCACATACCCATTATTTCCCCCTTGGCCAGGTCTTGCACCATATGGACTCACATTCCGGTCGAAGTTGGGGCTTGGTGGGATACTGCTACCTGGGGCAGCACCACCAGCCATCAAAGGAACCTTCTGTCCGGTTGCAGGATCCAAATTCTTCAACTCCACAGCATCTTTCTCCTCCTCTGTCTCAACGTGTTTCTTCGAAGCACCGTCCCAACTTGGCATAGGTGGTAGAGCGTCCTCGGACAGCGCCGGTTGTGGTTTTGGAGCGACGGCCAACCCACTTGGTCCAACCTCGAATTGTGCGTATTGCGGCGGCGCCGGCTTTGCAGCTGCCAAACCCCCTCCCATCATTGGCATTGAAGCAGGAGCTTGATACCCGGCTGAAGGTCCCATGTTGTGGTGAGCGTATGGATCGTCGAGGTGTTTCATCGGTTTATTCTTCTTCCCATCGCAGGATCCTCCACAACAGTCACAGCACTTCAAAAAGGAGAAGCATGAACAGCAACATGACATCCCGCAACAGCAGCATCGAACGATACACGACACAATAGAGAAAAGAATTAAACCACCGATAATTATGCCCGCAATAACAGGCCATCTACAGTGCATTAGCGCCGAGGACAGAAGGGTTAAGTGGTAACTCACTTGCAGTACGTCTTTTCCATACACGCATCCCAGGACGAGAATGTATTCTTGACGCTCTCAACGCGATCGGGAATGGTTTGCCTCTTGCCAAACAAGCTAGCAAAGACCACATCCGACACGCTCCTTCGCAAACTCCTCTCCATGGCGACATTGATTGACGGCATCGCGACTCGGTTGTAGTCGTGGTTGTTCGAGTGTCAAAGAAGTCGAAGCAAATGCCCAAGAATTCAATCGCAGATCCCACGAGCCTGTCTAATCCATACCCAGTCGGCCTCCCTTGAGTGTGGATATCGTATTTCGTTTTTTTGAGGGGTTCTCGGAGATCTTGAGGTTGGTAGTGTGGGCGGCGCTTGCGTACTCAGTCGAGAGGGAGAGGGACGGACAGACAGGAGAGGTGAGGTATTAGAAGATGGCCACAACACCAGCAGCCAGATACTGTAGTCGTCCGGATGTTTGTTGCGACGAGGATGATAACCTGGAGGCCAACGGTATCCGTCTGGAATCTCTTGCCTCCGAAAATAGAACGGGTTGGTGGAAGGAATGCCAAATATGACGATTTCTCTGACTACGCTGAAACGAAGCCACGGGCTATGCTGGTCAAATCGTCTGATGAAGAGAGGGCGAGAGAGCGAGAGAGAGCGCGCTTCGATAGCCGCGATGTAAAATTGTATGTACAATGGAATAAATAGATCAAGCGCGGTTGCGAGAAGAAGAGAAAAAAATAAACGGGAGGAAGATTTTAATGATATTGAGAATGTTTTGTTATTATTGATCTGGCGGCCCGCAGGTGGGAAGGCGAGTGGATGTGGTCTTGTCTCGTCTCAAAGATTTGACCTTCCCGGACATTTGGGCCGAGCGACCCCTGAGAATCGTATCATTCCGTACCTGTGGCGAGTGCCTCGTCGTACTCGCTTTGTGGCGCAGGCAGAAGTGAAGGAAGCTATCCGAGCTATTTTGATGGAAGCACCACACCCTCTTCCAGTCTTCACAACGAATAACAATCGATGATGAACGCTCACAAGCTGTGATCTTCACTATTCACTACTTTGAATAAATAATCCTGCTTTTTCTTATTCTTCTGCACACACTTTGCAATAACCAAGATTTCATTAGCTTGGCCTTCGTTGCCCGTTGTTGATTTCACTCCCATCTCTCTCGTCGTGTCCCTCGTGTTCCCTCGTCTTCGCTTAAGACGCTAGAGTACGTACGCAGGTCCTTATTAGTAAACAAACATACTCCACAATCATATCAAGGCCCACGACGCGCAAGGTATTCCTTCCTTCTAACCTCATTCTTCCGCTCTGCTCTTCGTCTCTTCTCTGGAGACAGCGTCTGTGCTCGCCTCTGCTCTCTCTCGTGGCGATCAAGTTCCTTCGAATCCGCAATATCTCGATCATAAGCAGGATCTGGCTCGACCTCACTCTTCTGCTTTCCCAACAGCTCACAGAACTTCTGTCCAGCCTTCCTCACAAGTCCGATGGTACCAAGACCAGGATAAAAGCTCTCTGGAGATTCGATCGTTTGAAAATCAGTCGAGTGACAGACAAAGGCATTCACAGTTGCAAGAAGGTCTTCACCGAATATCACTTCGACTCTCAACCCATCAAGAATGTGGAATTCGGCCAAGATAGATGCCACTTGCCCTCGATAATCAACCTTGCCGCTTTTTGGGTCCATGATTGGTGCATGTGAGGATGAAGGTGTTGCCGTGGACAGACTGACTAAGTTGAGGAGCAGAGACGGAGGCGCACCATTGCCAAACGACACGGGCACCTTGACCAAACCCACCACGTCTTGTAAAGTGCCATCGGCAAACCGAACCTGATTTACATGATCTGGTTCGATGGTGAAGCCCCGCTGTTGAGCAAAGGCTAACGACATGACGTTGATTTCGGATCCAGTATCTGGCGTACTCGTCAACAGCTCCCCGTCAAGCCAATACCGAAGAGTCTCTTCCTCGCTACCCAGAAAAGCGACGATTGGAGCCTCATGGATCACGAGAGGTCGATGCTTGAGACGATGTCGGTGAAGGTCGAGTGTTTGAGTCTGTCGAAGAAATACTCTTCCAATGATCGCAGTATGAACGAAATCGCGCACAACAAAAAAAGTTTGCCATGTTTGAGTTTCAGGTTCGCCGGGAAATTCACAAAGTAGCTCAACAATTCCTAGCGGCCAGATGAGCTTCCCAAAAGTAGGCAGCTCGAACGGCTGGCAATGGGAAAACGTAAAAGGTAGTCGTCGTTCTTGGACAAATTGGTAGCTCACCAAATTGGCTGACGCTCCAAAGTCTGCACAAGCACGTACGTATTCTCCATCAATGAGAATCGGAAGGTCCTTGCGTTGAGGTGTGATGTGTTCCATGATGGGGATTGAATTGGGTTGACCCAGTTTGCAAAAGTCAAACTGGTCCACTAGTGGAACTTAGCAAAAGTTTTAAGTCTTGACTGGTATCAGACAAATCTCACCAGATTGCAAAGCAGCCATAGATCGTTCCCTCTCCCATCTCGCGGTGTCTGTTTTCAAATCTGCAATCATAGCCAAGAGAGGCTTCAGAAAATTATCAACTCATCGGTCAGGATTGGCTTACTAGGGTGAGATTTCTGTAAGATGTTATAAAGTAGCCGTCCGTAATCTGTCTGGTGTAGGGATTCTACCAACCCCAAATCAGCATCGAATTTAAGGAATCTGGTCGAGCAAGGAGGTTACCTCGTATGTGCCCAGCCTCACAGCTGCATCATTGCCCAGGTATCGACATATGTCAGCTGTAATCACTTCTTTATCAATACCATCTCGAGGAAGAAACCACTCGATCAAAGCCATCCTGGCAAGATGGCCGGTTTTCCGCAAGGACTTGTATGTTGTAAAAGAGAATAGTTGAGGGGCGACTGAACGTAGTTTTAATGATTATCCAATGCGGGAGCCTTTGGTATAGCCTTACTTGTGAGCAGCCTGAACAGTTCGCCTTGAGGTCAAATGACATGTATGTTGGAAAATGGAGATCCAATGGATTACGCCGCCGTTTGCCTTGCATGAACGACTTCCAATCTTTCACCTAGATTTCCAAAAAAAGGCAATCCCATATCTTCCTCAAAATAAGCTAAAACCTTCAATAATGAATATCTAAAACAGAACCAAAACATAAAAATATGAGATGGAAGAAACCGGCTCAACCCCAAAACAATTCCCCAACGGCTTCCCCAAACTTGCCGACTTCATCGCACGAGACAAGGACCACTCATCCTCCATCTACCGCTGCTACAGACGCCTAACAGCACGAAACATTCTCTACTTGGAAGCCGAATTATTCGAATTAGAGCGTAAACAGATGGAACTCGACGAGAAAGATTTCAGAGGTGATCTGACCGCGAAACAATACGCGAGGAACTGGGCGACGTTGAGCTTGAGTGGTGATCCGAGGTGTGTTGAGAGGAGGAAACTTCTGATTGAGACGAGGGAGAAGATTAAAGAATATCGTCAGTTTTTGATAACATGTGTATTTGAAGGGATGTTGGCTGATTTTGTGTGATTTTTGATTGTCTTAAGAGGAGGCTCTTATTTCCCAAGAAGCGATTCTTAAAATGACTAGACCCCATCATCGGACAGTTGACGCTTTGAGTAGCTGGATGGAGGGAACAGCTGATGGAAGAGGGGTGCATGTCTTATCTGGTTTGAGTGCATCGCGGCTTGACGATTTTCACGACCTCGTTGCGTTGAGGCCGCCGGTGGAGCAGGATGTAAGTTGAACCGGACACCCAAATTTCCACTTCTTCCTGCCGAAGCAAGTATTTTATGAAAATTGACTTCAAGATACTTCAAACAAAGCATGTTTTCTGCTTAGGGATGTTCATATAGGCAATATGCTGACTGCCCATTCGTGAAGTGGATGACCCGCTTTGTCCGTCGATATTTCCGCATTTTATTTGTCGTATGTAGACCCCCTTTGTCTCCCTTTCCCCAAAACCACACTCCTACCACCAGACCAGCCTTTCACATCCTTCTAGGACGGTAACATCGAAGGCTCCATCGCCCACTTCTCCGAAGCTCGCATTGCCTTCTTCGTAGCCTTCATCAGCATCCTCCTCGCCGCCATCCTCCTCGTTGGCGCAATCGTGAATCTCTACCTCGTCCGCAGTAGTGTCAAGAAATTGGGTTTGGTGGGACTATACACGGCCCTGTTTGCAGGGAGTGTGGGGATCTTGACGAATGCGAGGAGGACGGAAGTTTTTGCTTGTACGGCTGCTTATGCGGCTGTGTTGGTTGTGTTTGTTAGTGGGGACTTTGATAAGACTTGAGAACGAGAGATGGGATGGAGAAAACAATAAAAATGCAGTGCAAGCAATGCTGAAAATACAGAGAAATGTAAGAAAGTTGAAAAAGGAATAGGGTGGGTGGGATATATGTTACTAATGGACCGCTATATATATGTTCTGGCCGTCAACCTTCTATGTAAGATTACTTTTATGACTTTCCTCTTAACCTACCTGGTCCTCTCCAAGACACCATAGGTATTCAATTTAATTGTACATGGCTGTTGCCACCACGACAACAACCCAAATGTGCCCCAAACCACGACCCAGCACCTTGAAAGAGCAGAAAACCCTACACAATTCGGTAGAGTAGCTTTGCAATGAAGAAACAGCTTAGGCCAAATACCAACAAGCCTGCTGTGAGACACCAAAACCATGTCAAATCACCCTCATATTCCTGTCCAGGAACCCAAACATTCATTCCCCACAACCCCGTGATGATATTCATTGGTAGAACGATCGTTCCCAGAACGGTGAGCTTCCCGAGCACGTCGGCAGTTTGCTCCTGGCGTTCGTTCATTCTGATATTGATCTGTGCTAGATAATTGCCATGCGAGCGAGCAAGAATTCTACAAAACAATTAGCAAAATTTCAAGGATCCAAGTAAATTGACATACTTCTCATAATGTGACAAATTCCCTGTCATCGTCACAATATGATCCTGGATATCACCAAGATACAACCCAATCTCGCTTCGAGGGGCAATTTCCCAATGCTCGTTACACCTCTTCGCAAAGCCTTTGATGACATCTGCCTTGTTACCCAAGAGTCTGTACAACCCCATCACCTTCTTTCTGCAGTCTCCAACACGCCGTAACATGTCACCGCCGCTCTCACCGGTCGCTCCATCCCCTGCCTCGGATCGCTTTTCGTTGTCCTTATTAGACTTATCATCTGAAGTCGTAGTATGAAGCATCAAAATAGCATCATCGATATCATCGACTTCATCCTCAATACTCTGAATCAGAGGCGCGAAGACATCAGTAATGTCGTCAATGATGGCATAAGAGATCCAGTCAGAGGATAGAATTAGATAGTCCTTCAGTTGGCGGATACGGCGACGAACATTTGCTGGGTGGGGAGTCATGGAGAAGTGGAAGCTGATAACGCCTTCCCTGAAAACGACCACATACATGTTGACTGGTTCCAGAAAGTCCTCGTTATTCATGTCTTGCTCAAAACTGCGATAGTTGACGAAATAATAATTCCGGAAAAGTTCGACCTTTTCTCTTGCTTCTTGCATCATGATATCCTCTGCGGTCAGAGGATGAATGCCAAAGGTCTTGGAGATGACCTTCATCTCTGCATCTGTTGGAGAGAGAACGTCGAGCCACCATGTAGGACGATCTCCATATCGCTTTTGCTTCTCTTCTTTTGGTGGAGTGGGGGACTTGGCAGGTGGTGATTTAAGTGGTGGTGACTTGAAGCCATTATGAGGTGTAGCATCGCCCGATTCCGTCTTGGACTGTGTGCGTGTCATATCGATGACAACTGGCTCAAATTGAGTAGGTCTGTGAGGATCGGCCACAGAGCTTTGTCGTGTATGAGATCGGGACTCTCCATTTACACCGGTCGCATGCCGAATGTGCATATCGTCTCGAGAAACATCTCGGTCACTGTCGTCCTCGGATTCCGAGCTATCGCTCAATTCTGGCGGATCAGGTATAAATAACTCGCGGAAACTGCCTCCAGCTTGTACGAGTTCAGAGATAGTTTGACTATGTATGGTGCTCTGAAACTCCTCATTAAAGTATGTGAAGCGATAGGGAGCATCATCTTCTGCTCGATGCCAGGTCTTGTGAATGGGCCTTAACCGTCCACCGATGAGCTGTGGTTCCGTGATCTTCTTTGCCCTGCGCTCCTCACTTCTCCCCTCTTTCTCGAATCGGCTCCATTCGTCGAGCATTGACAGGTCTGGCCAGCGTCTTCTCCTTCTCCTATTCCCGTTTTCCCTTCTATCACGCTGCGTATTGTCTTCGTCCCCTATTTCAGACATTCCCTCGCTCGGGAAACAGACATCTTCTGTGGCTTGCAGAGCTGCAATTGTATGTCTCCTTTCAAATGTGCGTGGCGACCCAGGACGTTCGTCTATGGCATTTTCACTGCCTCGACGGCGGTCTGGTGAAGAGTCCCTTGAGAGGGCAAAGTCATCCCGAACCATCATATCTCCAAAGCTCATATCCCGACCGGAAGCACTCATGGTTGGACTCCCAGGCATTGAAGGCGGATAGTTGACATTGTATTCCTCATTCAAGGATGGAAATAGAGATGTCTGCTTGTCGAAGACGGTCTTCTTCCTGCTCCGCGAAGAAGATTTGCTTGAAGACCTTCGATGGCTAGTGTTCAAACTCGTATTCTGTCTTGCCTCGCTACTACCATATGCGCCGTATCCAACAAGTGCAGCAACAGAGGTTTTGGAGCGGGAGGAGGGTAGGAGAGGTGCCCTCTCATCAGCCTCATCCGGTTCCAGCTCTGTCCTCCTGGCAGAGGTTGGTCGTCGACTTGGAACGTTTTCAGATGATAGGAATGGGTTCGCATACTGGGGTCGATATGAGGAAGGGCTGTCGTAAATTTGCTGCTGCCCAAATGGAGAGGCGCCCATAGTTGAAGATCTGCGGGGTCGCATACTTTGTTGTGCCCTTGAGGATAGTTAGCTTCCACTAGCTGTTGCGCGAGCATGTTTATTGAGCTAGAGACTAACCTGTGATCCAAGAGCGCTTCACTCTCAAGACTGGTACTGCTCAGATTACGACTCTGCAGCCTGTAGAGCGTGTCTCTTGCAGATGCCTCTGCGCGGGCTGACACTCCCTGGATGCCAGATCCATCTTCGGTCGAGGCAGCAAAAGACTGTTTCCTAGGGCGCTTCTTCTTCCCTCCTCTGTG
The DNA here is from genome assembly GCA_031472005.1 of Tetracladium setigerum. Lineage (NCBI taxonomy): Eukaryota > Fungi > Ascomycota > Leotiomycetes > Helotiales > Tetracladium > Tetracladium setigerum. Next base: position 175,939 of record PZJY01000008.1, on the reverse strand, counting down.
ATTCCTCTTCTTCTTCGTGGGTGGCTGCAATGTTGATGGGCCCGGACGAGATCCAGCATCCGAAGCTTCGTTGTTTCCCATTGACTCTTTTGGGGTTGATCGAGGCGGCGGCGCATTGCGAGAGCTCGCAGTTGGGTCTGCGGGACCTCGAGGGGTTGACATGGTGGCTGTCGGAAAGCAATTCTGCGTAATGATACAAAACAAGTTTATCTTGGATATGAAGAAGAATGGGAAGGAAAGCAATGGCTAAAGAGGTTGCGTCGGTTGGCAGCCGTTGAAAACCGCGTCGAGCTAGACGTGAAGTCGAAGTTAGATTTCAGCCTCGGTGTCGCACTTGTGTTAAAATGATGGTCTATTATTCCACAGCGTAGCCCCGGTTAAGGGGGGCACAAGGTGGAAATAAACGGGTTTGACAAGCCCGGATGATTGAGGATATACTTTGTGATGTCAAGAAGTTTCACAGGTGAATGAGAAGTTGTTGTGGTCGTGGCTCGACTTCAACGTCCCATCCAATAATCCCACGTCATCGTTCATTCCCGCACGCTTCATTGGGATTGGAAAGGCCTTTTTTCCAGCTCTCGCCCCCCTCGTGTGCCAACTTTCCTTTCTCGGAAGGGCACAGAGATTCAAAGCAAATAGAATAAATGCAATCTATGGTAACTTTTCACCCAAGTTCTACTTCTTGAATTGAAAGTAACAATGGTAATGCCATTGCCATTGTTATACAATCACTGATTAGGTCAAGTGACGATCGGTACACGCTGAAAGGGAAAACACAAGCCTCTCCCTTCTTTCTCCTCCCTTGCTCCACCTCAAAGTAAGTCTTACATTGTATGTATATCATCTACCAATAATGTAATTAACTTGCTTTCTCCACTCCCACCCTTCTCCCCTTGGGTAATTCCGTATGTTGTTAGCCTTGTCTTCAAGAACAATACCAAAGACAAGCCCCGGACAATGGGTTAGACCGACAACCAATTGGCGCACAATTCCAAAGCCACTTTCAGAGTAATACGATTTCCCGAAGACCTCTGAATTCTCAAACAAGCTGAAAACATGTCGATTTGATGACAATTCTCATACGGTCCTTGCATATTGGCGTTCCATCTGCCTGCGCCTTTGGCAGAGACAATCTAGTCAGCCCTATTTGCTGACATGGGAGCTTGTCCGAATGTCCTTCTTCCTCGTCCCTGATCGCGGTTGTTCCTTTGTCCTCTCCTTTCAATAAATATACAATATACATTTCCACATCTTCCTGTTCCACAACTCGGCGTTTAGTGCGAGCCTACAAGCCTGGCATGGCGACACAAGATGGGAGGACTGGCAGAGTTGCTGTAATTGGCCTTGGTACGAACACCCTAAGCTTGTGCTACACCCTGCTCACTTTTTGATAGGTGCTTATGGAATCGTGACGGTGAAGAACATGCTTGAGATTGGGTTTGATGTTGTAGGATTTGAGCAGCACGATTACATTGGCGGTTTGTGGAGGAGCACAACGGATCCAACCCAAACTTCGGTTCTTCCTAGCAAGTCTATTCTACCTATCCTAGCGAACTATTGAAGTTCTAACACTTTCAGCTACAATTGCAAACATTTCAAAGCAACGAGTATGCGCTTCAAATATCGCCTTGAGCAATCCAAGATGGGAATTGATGAGCTGATTATTTTGACCTGACTATAGAATTGTTTCACCGACTTCCCTTTCCCCGATGGTTAGCGAATCTACGTAAAATCGTGTTTCTCATCATTGACAAAAATCCCAGATGCTCCAAATCATCCTACAAGCGAACAGATGCAACAATATCTCGAGAATTTTGCAGACCATTTCAACCTTAGATCTCATTTTAGACTCGGAGCTACGATCGTTCATGTAAAACGATCTAAAGACGATTCAAAATGGACCATATCTATCAAATATCGAGACCAGGACGTTATAGAAGAAGAGTTCGAGAAATTGGTGGTTACCACTGGGACCTTTCACACAGCAATCATGCCCCAAATCTCAGGAATTGAGAACTTCAAGGGGAATCTTCTCCACTGCCAGTCTTTCAAAGAGCAAGTTTGCATTCTCCCTTCCTGTATTTTTTCTAATTCATTGAAGTCCCGAGGAATACAAAGACAAAGTCGTGGTCGTGGTGGGTTTGAGTAATTCTGGGGCCGACACAACAGTCGAACTAGCAAAAGTAGCGAAGAAAGTATACATATCCCACAGAAGTGGTTGTAGAATTGTAAGGAAGGCTATAAGTCCACACTTGACCTTGATGTTGCTAACGAAACCAGCTTCCACGGTTAGTTGAAGGCCCCAAACCCGCCGACCATCTCGCAACGCGCCGTCTCAGTCACATAGCCGGCATGCTTGCAAAAATAAGCCCAGTTCTCATGAATGGCATTATCAGATATGTGATGGAAAAGAATATGCGACAGAATTATCCCAATCTCGATCCAGCATGGCGACTTCTCCCAGCTCCACCTCCATCGCATGCAACCCCCATTATCAATGACAAATTCATCGACCTCCTAGCTTGCGGCGCTGCAACAAACAAGCCGGGTATTGAGAGGATCTCCGACACTGGTGCTGTCATCTTCACCGATGGCACGGAAGTCGCAGATGTTGATGCTATAATTTGCTGCACAGGTTACAGAGTCGATTACAACAACCTCGATCCTGAGATTGATCCTACTCAGGGTTCAACACCAGAATATGATGCCGCTCCATTCGGCTCGTCTGTTCGGCGGTACACACGCTTATATCAGGGGATTTTCTCGCCCAAATACCCGGATTCACTTGCCTTTATTGGGCCGTATCTTATTATTATGGCCTTTACGGGTGCGGATGTTGCGTCTCAGGCTATCGGACAGATCTTTTCTGGTGCTTATCCATTGCCCCCACAGACCGAGATTGAGAGGTGGTGCGATGCGCATTATGCGTGGAGTGTGACACAAGCTCATATTGGGAGGTCACCACTTGGGATTGTAAAGAAAGGGGAGGTAGAAGGTTGGCTAGATAGGGTTTGTGGGAATGGCTTGGATAAGAAACTTGGATGGGGGATTGAGGGATGGAAGTTTTGGTGGCAGGAGAAGGAATTGAGGGATCTGTTAATGACCGGTGTTGATACTGGTTTCGCTTATCGCTTGTTTGATGGGAGAAGGCTGAAGTGGGAGGGTGCGAGGGATGCAATATATAGAGCGAACGGAAAATCATGGACTGGGAAGGGTTAGAATTGTTGAATTGACTGGAGATCTGATGTTTCACAATGTAAATCAACAAAAAGATGGAAAAAAACAGGTTCGGAATGGTTTTCTGTTTATCTGAGGTAATTTATCAAGAATAGTTTCAATTTTTTCGAAAATATCAAAACTTCGTTCTTACATTCAACGATAAAGCTAGCGTAGTAAATCAGCAAGTACTAATACAGAGTTATTGTATTCACTCTTCAATAAAGATGTGGTGTGGTCCTTCTCAAATCCATGATCTTTCCACGTTTGTGTGACCATACCCTTGGTCAGAGACTGGGAATTGCTTTTTTCAAGAACATTTCGTGAAACCTGACTTCCAACTCTGATTTGCCAGCCAAAAGCCAAAGCTAAACAGAGAAGTTTTTTGCCAATCAAGGAGGTCTTCACATCACCTTTGGACGTCTATCCTAGATCTTAAGCGAATATTAACCTGTTTGCTTTCCATCCTTGGCGACCTATCATCTCGACCTCAACTGTGAATTCACTCTCCACTACCCCACCATCTTTCCTCAGTCACGACACTCTTCGCCTTATTAAATTCTTCAGGCAAAAACAGCGACAGCTCTCAAGGTCGTGAGTGCGTCTTGAGAGAATATCTTCGACGTGGACCACCACCTTCACTCGTTTACGGCATACCAATTCACGACTCCAAGTTCAGCAGATCGAGGACAGCAATGGCGACTTCTAAATCTCATATGACTCACGCCGAGTTATGTGACCATGTGAAAGCTGGTTTCAACTCACTCATAGGTATCTCACGACCCTCTCACTTCGTTCACTTGATCTCCCGCTCACCAAACGCACGTTAACCAATTCTACAGAAGAAAAAGTCGCCTGTCCAGAACCATATGCATGGAAATTCCCTCGCCATCTCAGTTTACCAGATGGCCCACCTCCTCATAGAAGAATGCCAAAGTTAGTGCACAAATGGAAGTATAACGATTTGCGTGCTTGGAAGACGGCTCTGGATCGAGGTGAAGTTGAGTTGGTCACGGCAAATTCTGGCAAGAACAAGAACGGTAGCAACAATAGCAACAAGATTGATGAAGTAAAGAAGAGAAAGAACAAGAAAAAACGTGTGAGATCTAAGAATGCCAAGATTGAGAAGTCGAAGATGGCTGTGGAGGTGGACGTCAATTCGGCGTTTCCCAGATCTAAGTACGAGATTGTAGACCTAGAGAGCAAGTAGATCTACTTTCCTTTGGGACGGGTGTGTGCTAACAATTTTACAGACGAGCAAAATGTCATCGATCTCTCACAACTAGATTCTGATATTGAAGAGGTTGGCTCTTTCACAGCCTCGACGAAGACCGCCATGAAAACCCCACCGGCCAGATCAGAAACAGGTAGATTCGTTTCTCAAAAGAATCTTAAACCAAAAAAGCCAAAGCACAACCCAAGAAACAAAACACACAGGGCCACAAGTCCAGAGAAGCCCTCAATGCCAATGGCAATGCCAATCGCAATCTCCTTGCCAAAACACCGACCCCAGCAGCCGAAGAGCCCTTCGAATTCGACGACTTCTTCCAAGAAGATGATGAAAATGAATCTGCCGAGTCGTTGATCGACCGCGCAGCATGGTTCCTCCTCGACGTAAAACTCCCCCGTGAAGAGATCAGCTCTGCCTTCTATGGCAAAATATATCAAATCTCCGGTTGCAGACCTCTTCGCAAAACTATTCTGAGCGAAGAGGCTTGGAAGGCACAGGTTGCTGATCTTGAGCTTGATGTACAGAGGTCAGAGGGATATCTTGAGAAGCTTTTGGGCGATTTACTTACAGCGGCGGAGGAGATGCATTTGAAACCACTTCTGGCGAAGAAAGGAAATCTGGCGAAGAAGGATATGATCAAGGGATCATTTGCCAAAAGTGCAGTCAGGAAGTTACTTTTCCAGGTCCGTGAGCAATTCTCTCACGTCTTGCTGCATGGATCAAAATTAGCAGTGGAAGATGCATTGGGTGTTGCGGATGGCCTATTTCAAGAACGTCTTTACGAGATTCGAAATGAGAAGCAAAAGGATCGCGAGCGTGCGGCCGATTTGTTTGATGAAGAGGCCAACAAAATGAAGGAGGAGTATGAGGGAAATCTTATGAGGCTGAGGCAGGAGGTTGAGAGAGGAATGTCTGTGCCGCCAGAAAATTCCAACGAAAAGATCTTGAGGAAGTATGAAGAGAAGTTGGAAAAGTACGAGAAGAAATTGCAGAATTACAAGAGCCAAAAGGGAGGGATGAAGATGTTACAAAGAGAGGTGGAGGTCTTGCGGGAGCAACTTGAAATGGCCTCTCAGGTTGCCGAAACTATGAGCAACAAAGTCAACAAGTTCAAGGAGGAGGAAGCGCTCATACGAAACGACGTGCACAGACAGTATCAAGCTCAACTCGACAATCAAGAGAAAGAGCTCAGACTTTGGAGATCACAGGTACAGCAACTCTCTGGCAAAGCCAAGAAATTCTCCAACGACTCCACGAGCCTGACACCGGAATCAACAATGGTGGAAATGAACAAGAACATCGAGTCTAACCCTCTTAAGAGACAGCATGGAGACGAGAACTCATCAAAGAAGGCAAAGAGAGCGAAGAAACAGCGAGATTTGCAGGCGATGTATGATGAAGAATTCGGGATTGATTGGGCGCAGAATTTGTGATAAGTCGGCTTTTCTTCTACACATATCTATTCTAAATGAGGTTCTCTTTCTTTCTCCATCTGGAATGGTGGGCTTGAAGATATTACTGGATGGACCCAATTAAGCAGTGGGACAAATACATAGATGGCTTCCTATCATTTTGAGGGGGTCCAACCGAAGGAATGAAGATGTAGAGTAGGAAATTAAGTCAAATTTAGCCCATTGTTGAATCCTTTTATTTGAATTTGAATTCGTAGGCAATCATCAAATTGGGATGATTAGAACCCCGTCCTAGAGCTGCATTACGCTTGAAGTAAATACTTAGGTTCTGAGCGGATCACAGTGATAGCTCACCTGAGTAAATCTGATCGAAAATGACTGCCTCGATTCGATCATCTGCAGAGCGAACTTTCCAAAGATGTTCAATCGAATGTGATTGCAGATGCTCCAGGCGTCGGCTCTTCCACAGTACAATCCAGTTGTCTCGTCAAGTCCAACCACACCTCTTTTAAACCGGATCGATTGAAAAATGATGCTTATCCCTTTCATTTGGGTCATTCACACTCTTCCTTCCTTCTTTGCAAACACAGGATTCAAAACATTTGCAACAGCTTCTGCGGTTGTGAAAAGGATGCCTTGCAAAAGTTAGCCTGCATATTTTTTTAAAATTAAAAAATCATTCAGAATTTCCAAATACTCACCTCCAGCAAAAACCGTCCTCCCTAACCTCATTACCGTCCCCTTCCAAAAACCCCTTAGCCCATCATCCACCCAAATCGACACCACCGCCTCCTTCGTCGTCGTTACCACCGCGGCCTGACTTCTCGTCTTCACACAATCAAACGGCTGCGTCGCCAACGTCGTAATGACACCCGCTACCGCACCATTCGCAAAATTCGTCGCCGTGTTCTGCTCAATGCCTCTCTTGATCTCAAACTCTTTGATTATATTATACGAACCCATTCTAAAGCTCGTTGCGGAAGCTTGCTTCAAAGTGGTACCCGCGAAACCGCGGTAGAGACCAATCATGCCGTCTTCCTTTAGAATTTGTTTGACGCAGTGGAGGGTTGATGTATAGCGTTTTGAGTGCCGTGCATCGTCTATTAAGGCTGTTTTCACACGTTCGGTGGGTGTAACGGCGAAGATGCTCGCGAGCACACCAGCGCTCATACCAGCTAACATACTCCGAAGAGGAGAGAGCGCACCGGTTTCCTTATCCTTGAACGCATTCTTGACCGTGTCGAAAGAGAGGAAGCGAACAGCGTCTTTGCCAACGCTTCCGATGACCAAGGCTCCACAGCCTTTGTAAAGTGCTCGGTATCCTTCTTGTTTGTAGACATTGAAGACTACGAGGAAAGGGTTTCGTGGTTGAATGGTGCCTTTTTGGGTGCGTAGTTGAACACGGGTTTTGGCGAATTCGAATGGGTAGGTTGCCGCTGCTTCAACGCCACCAGCGATGCCGCCAGAGATGATGGAAACTATGGGGGGAGTGTCTTGGGATATCATTGTGTTTGATATGTTGAATTGAGGGAAATGGGTTGTGGTGTGAAATGATCTTCATGAATGAGCGGTGTTGATGTAACCGAACATACCCGAAACTGCTTTGGGTATGTGGCGATAGTCTGACGTCTAGCAAACAACGTATAAGTGGAGGGGTGAAATTTGGAGTTCTTAAAATGAGGATATACTTTGATCTTTCCAGTACCGAAAATAAAATGAGTGACTGATTCAAGATTGTGCTGCCTTACGCACCAGACTGGACGGTCAGCTCATGATAGCCTGCCTGACCGAATTCTGCCCCATCAGAAATGGATAATCCAAATTCCGTAATTTCTTCTTATCAATTCAGAAAGCAAGGAAGATACGAGCTCGCCATAAAAACTTTCAAGCATTCAACGACGGCCAAAGATATGAAGTAAGTCAAAAGAACAGAGCGAAATGGCCGAGAGTAGGAAGAAATGAGGATAATTTGACTCCAAAAACATCTCTTCTCTTCAAAACTCCCAAAGAAAGGGGATTGGACTTGATTCCTTACACAGAAACTACCTTATTATATAAAATAGATCACCACCTCAGCAAACATATCGCATATACGGAATAGTAAAAAAGGTGGAAGAAGAAAGAACGCGTTCTTGGCCTCCCATCGCGAGATCACGATTCTGCCAGAAGGCAAAGGCAAAAGCGGGTCCGACCAGGCTGCCCCAACGCCAGAACTTAGAACTCACTCCTCCAACGCCGACTTTCTTCACTCCCATCCCAGCCGCCTAAAAGTAACAACCATCACCTTACTCAACCCTTACGCTCTCTCTACCTCTATTTCTCTCCAAATCACAAATAACACACGGCAGACTCTCCATCACAAAGTCAAGATGTTAATCAAGTACGTCCCCCACCTCATGGAGGGGTAAAATGATATGACTGAACCATGTTATGCCATACCATACAGAGATACTGACGACTTCCTTTTAGAGTCCGCACACTCACTGGTAAAGAGATCGAGCTTGATATCGAGCCTGATTACAAGGTAGATCTATCCCGTCTCAAACCCATCTTGTCTTTGCGCCCAAGGCAGTCTGCTGACACATTGCTCTATCAATACAGGTCTCGCAGATCAAGGAGAAGGTCGAGGAGAAAGAGGGGATTCCTCCGGTTCAGCAGCGTTTGATCTTCGGTGGGAAGCAGATGTAAGATTCGCTCTCCCTTGGAAATATTCGTGGAGGACAGAGGTGGCTGGGAACATGGGATTTGAGTCTATGAACGGGCGGAGGGATGGAGGAATATACAGAAGGCATGCTGACATGAGTCAAAAACACAGGGCAGATGACAAGACAGCGAGCGAATACAACCTCGAAGGCGGAGCGACATTGCATTTGGTGCTTGCTCTTCGTGGGGGCTATTGAGTTGGGTTGGGGATATGAGACGAGATGAGATCGAGTGGTTGATGGATGGATTGACGATGATGACGATTGTGGCTACGGGTTCTCTCTTCGCTGGCATTTTTGGGAGGATAGAGGGTTACATGGATGGATGATGAAAGGAATCACATACATTGGACGGAAAACACCCACCTGCACTACACATTCGTATCATACCCAAGCCTCCTTTTCACTTCAGCGTGCTTGTTACGAGAAAGAAACGAATCGATGAACCATGGCATACCGTTTTCTCTTAAGCGCATGGGTGCCATTTTTGAGACGGAATAAAAGGGATGAATTATGATAGATAGACGGAAGAACTGGAATCGAAACATTTGAGCAAAGTTTAGGTCGACGAGAAAGAGACACAGAGATGTGGTGAGAATTCTTGCAATTTCTGTGCCATGATGGTACAATACTACTCTACTTGTGGTGTATTGCTGCCTTCCAAATGCTGCCTGCATATCTTCATCCCATATTCTGCTGGACATGCCTAAAATTCCAATCATCTTGCCCAAATCGGCCAAGTCCGCAAAACCATGCCAATCGTTCCAACATATATCGCTAAAAAGTGCCCAGAAACTCCATGCCATGCATCTGATCAAACACCCCAAAATAAACTCCATCTATGCACCAAGCAGATACCATGTCTCCATTCCCAAACGCCGTGCCAGGCCAAACACCAGAATCCAAGCAAATACGGACAGACAGAGAATCTCTAAGCTCTTGGCCTCTTGGTTGGTCGTCGATTAAAGATGTCCACCTCTTTTCTCTTTCGAACCATCCCGGGAGGTGGATTTTGTCCTCTTGATTCAGGGCTGGCTTGGCGACCACCTGGTGGTGGAAGTGAACTTGCAGCTGGAGGGGACGAAGCCTGTGGTCTGTCGATTGGTGTGTTTCCATAAGCTGGTTTGGTATCGGTTGTGGTGTCCTTTTCGGTTCTGACAGTGTTGGTTGACTTTCGATTCAACATCATGGAGATGACATCCGATGGCTTCTGGCTGGCCGATGATGCTGCTGGAGGGCTCGAGGCGGTTTGTTGGTGAGGAGTAGATTGCATAGGAGGCATCTTCGGACGAGAAGCAGGTTGCATAGGAGGCATCTTTGGGCGAGACGTTGATGCTACAGGTCGGCTGGGTTGTGTTGTTTCGCGGGAGTCGAAGATATCGTCCAAATCGCTGCTACCAAGATCGTCGTCCTCGTCGATGATATTGGCCTCATAGGCTTTCCTCTTGCCACCTTGCGCTAGTCTCAACCTCTCCTCTCTCTCCTCTAGACTTGGGCCAGACGGGTTGCCAAGTAGTGGTTCAATATCGAATGCCGGCCTCCTCTTCTTGGTTAGGATCTTGATTGTTGGCTGAGCTGCGATCTTGTATTCTCTCGTCATCGCTGCAGGCGCCCTAGTGACTTGGCCCACTCTGCCGCCAAGTTCGTGTGTTGGTTTGATGAGCTTGCCTCTCGCAGTGATTTCCCTTGCCTCTTTTCTTGCACGATTGAGTACACTTTTGCCATCGGTCATTTTTGTCTTGCTGCCGGCTGTCCAGGTCAGAGAGGATGGGGCGACCTTATGGCCTGCTCTCCTCAAAGGTACTCCTCCATTGTTGGCGATCATCCGAGGATCTCTGGGAACTTTCGGCAGGTTCTTTGGATCCTCAATCCTACTCATCTTCTCCTCCCTCTTCTTCTGTAGTCCCATCAAAGTTGCTTTCAGAGCAGCCTGGTCCTTCTCAATCTCGGCCTGTTGTTCCTTGCGGTACTTGCGGTAGATTTGGTACCAATTTCTCGGGTCTTTGGGAGCGTAATTCTTTTCCTTCCATCCAGGGATATCGCGCGCGATGAACTTTTGCCAGAGTTCGGCATCATCTTCTCGGATTTGGGGGAGTTTATTTCGATGCGGCGCAGTTGTTCGGGATTGTCCACGCGAGCGAGGATGGGCTTGATCTGGCGGTAGGTGAGTGCACCAACGTCGTCGATCTCTACGAATTGTTAGAAGGAGGGAGTGGGAGTAGGAATGGGGGAAACATACCTCGATAGCTCCTCATGCACATCTTAATGCAGGTACTCTGTAAAGTTGGAGCTGGCATTTTGGGTGATTAGTGCAGAAAGCACCAGAGGAAACAAAAAATAGGTGGGTATATTGGTCGCCTTCTGATATTGCCTATGTGTGTACGGAGGATAAGACGGGTGAAGTCGACTTGGTGGGTGGGAATGCCAGAGGTTGGTGGATGGATAACTCGTTTTACTTCTGAGAATAACAAGGAGAAGAAAATGGCAGCAGTGGCGGGAGGAGAGGAATCATAGTTTATAAAAGAAAATAGGAAGTCTTTAGCCAAGTGACATTTCAAGGTGAGGAAGCTAGGAACCAGTCCTCGAACAAAGTGAGGTGAAGTCCAGTTCAAGTCAGAATGCAGAGCTGTGAGCTAGCGGCCGCCTCAGACCAGGTCTCGATCGCGACGCTTCGAGTCTTCGCGACTTTTGCTAGCTGTTGACATAAACCTCTCCGCAACACAAAGCCTCGTCGTTCCACTCTCCAAAACACACAATGGCGTACTTCCCACAACTAGAACCTCGAGAGGAGGATAGCCTCCATAAATCGCGTCTTCTCATGGTCGAAGAGAAACCCTTCAAGCGCATTACCAAACGCCTCATCGCACCGGACTCGCTCCTCTCCTCATCCAGCAAACTCCTCACTCCTCCTCCAGACAACACAGACTCCCAATCACAATCCATACTCGATTCCGACGCACAAAAGCTACTAGATGAGCGCCGACAGTTCAGAGAAGAGGTTCTGCTCGACTTTGCTGCATTCGATAGCTCAATTGCCCGTATTCAGTTTTTGAGAAATAGCAATGAGCGCGAACGGGCGAGATATGAGGCGGATAAACAGCGGATCTTGGATACGGCGCAGGCGGTGAGGGACAACACGGCGGAGCTTCGATTACAATTGGAGAAGTCGCAAAAGGAGTTGGAGCAGAGGAAGAAATTCGATGATTTAACGGATAAGATTACGAACAACAAGGCCCTGAAGCCGAGGACGGAGCAACAGAATAATCTTCGCAAGCTGGAGGAAGAGTGTAGGGAGTTGGAGAGGGAGAGTGTGTCGTATGCCGAGACGTGGAAGGAGAGGAAGGAGCAGTTTGGTAGGATTGTGGAGGAGGGTCAGCAGTTGAGACGGTTGATTAGGGATGAAAAGGAGGAGGTTGAGCGTAGGGAGGGTATGGATGATGGTGGCGAGGAGGATGGGGAGGTTGGTGATGATGGCAGAGGAGATACGTCGCCAAAGTATTCGTCTGTGAGTGGGAATGCGACTCCAAGACGTGAGGGAACAAGGCAGCCGAGTCCTGAAGCTGGAGGGTTGAAACCAAGGTCATTCCCAGCTGGAAGTCGATCAAGAACAGGAAGCAGGACCAACAGTCGCGCACCTTCGCCCGCTTTCTCGGAGAGGAGGAGTCAAGTTGATGATACTACCATGGAAGTCGAGAAAGTCAACGAGGTGGATACTCCGATGGCAGAGGTTGACTCGACGCCAATCGAGAGTCAAACAGAGAGTCAAACACCAAGGGTTATCATTGATGAGCCTATTGAAGACAAGGGAGATGAGGGAGAGGTGGAGGATAAGATGGATACTACATGAAGGATAGGGCAATGATACGTGTATGATATGTGCGATAGTAATGGAGAGGTGGTTTGCCTCGAGTATGGTACACAAATTCAATAAACTACCATTCTACCAACATACCTTGTCAAATCAATTGAGTATATAATGTCGCGAGTATGGGAGTTGGACAAATCGAGAAACCAATTTCTTTCCCGCATACCCCAGTGATCTTACAATTCAGCCTTCCTTCCTTTTGTATTTGCAAGCTTCAAAACTCCTCAAAGGACTTTCGCAATTCCTGCCTCCTAGTTCGTGGGAATAGCAGCGCTTTTATTGCCTGTCTTCCATTGTATTTTGCTTCCTTTCACCCATCCATCCGTAACAGACTCTCCGATTGAGTGTCACCACCCAGGGTATCTTCATCAATCAAATCAAATCATATCTTGGCATCACCGTCCCAGTATCCCTCTATGTCCATTGTCCCCTTCCTCCAAACCACCATCCTTCCATTCAATCTCTGCCTTCCTTCCAGCTCCATCCACCCGAGGACGCCCTCGCAATCCCCATCCGACGCAACAAATCATACCAAATCACTTCTTCTCCAACCTCTCCTTCGCCACCAGAATGACCTCCTTTGCTTTCTCGACCTCCTCCGTCTTCGCATCCCCACCCGTTTCCGCCCCCTCAACAAGATCACTCAATTTCTCCAGCGCATCCTCTATCCTCTGCAACAGCGGTTCAAAAACTGCTTTCGTTTCTGCTATCGCCGTACGCTATTCATCACAAAATCACTCATCAGCCTTGTATTTTCTTTAACTTCTCTTCCCTTCCTTTTCTTTCCTCTGCTTTTCCTTGCCAGAGTGAGGATTGGAGGGAAAATTGAACAAGATTGGAAAATGACAAACCTCCTGTCTTAAAGAATACTCCCGATTCTCATCTCCATCATCCGTAGCGAGCAATAACTTCTCTAGGCGAGCTTCTTGCGCGGTGAGCTCTTTATGGTATGAAGCTTCCTCCTTGACGAGCCGTTGTACGGAGGATGTTGCTATTGCGAGGGGGATGGTGGGGGCATTTTTGGGGGTGGATTGATTTTGTCTTGGGTTGATTCTTTTTGGGAGAGGTTTTCTGAAGGTGGGTGGAGGCGGTGATGTTGGTTGTTGTTGCAGTGTTGAAGAGAAGAGAAGATGGAGGGGAAATTTGAAGGAAGGAGGGGTGGTCGGCGATTAGATTGATTCGGAGATTAGATTAAACAGTATTGAGCTGAACATGATTTGCTCCTTTCTTTCTCTCACCTTTATTAATATACCAAAGAAGTAAATAAACAAATCCTAGTTCGATTTCCTTAATATAAGGGAATTAGTACTTTCCCTATCTGGTAATCGCTATATACTTAACAATTATCCTTTGGACCATTCACTTTAACTATTGGCTTACGGCTAGTTAATTTACTTTCCTTTCTTTTTACTTGGTTCAGTAAGTTGGGTATAGTAAGTGTTTGAGAACTCAAGGGATACTTTTACGTGTTTTTTGTCTTGGAAGTGAATAGATATGATATTAAAATATTAGAAGGAGGCTCCGATAGAATATCGTAACATGTCAAATCACATGCCAGAATAACTCCATATATCCATAACATGAGTAGATATCAAGAACCCGGAACACAATTACAGGCTACACCTAGTTCTTCAAAGTAAACAAGAATCAAAAATAGTATATTATACAAAATTCTATAAATGTATGATGCACTTGGTATCTGTCGACTGCCGCTACTACTCTCACAAAAGGTCTTCGGCGGCACAGAAAAGAAGAGGCTCCCATAGCCACAACTGGGGAGTATCCAGAAAAAAAAAAAAAACTCCCAAGATATCATGCTCGCCCAACCTCTTCCATCTTCCCTCGTCCGCAAGACGGCAAAAGAGTTTCTATTCCTAACAAAAATAAAGATTTCCAGACTGATCTACAAAGTTCAGATTTAGTCGTAATCAACGACAATCTTCTTGCCGGTTCCAACCTTTCCGATACACTCAACTCTGAACCCAAGGTTCTGAAGCTTTCCAACATCGACGATATTCCTGCCGTCAAAGACGTACATCGGCCTCGCCATCAAGGTAGAGAGGTGTGCCCAATCTACTCTACCGTCTGCAGTGGCGTTCTTCTTGGAGCCGTTGACTGTGGTCTCGAGCTTGCTACCATTGACCTGCACCTCGGGCGCAAGGTGCAAATCCTTGTTGCTGAATTCGTCCCACTCAGTCACAATGACGGCCGCACTTGCACCAACAACCGCCTCCTCGGCGCTATCGACAAGGATAATCTTCTTCTCGTGTACCTTTCGGTCTAGGCCTACGTTTTCGAGCTCCCACCAGATGCTGGACGCTGGTGCTTTGGGGTCATAGATGGTGATTGTTGCGCCCTCGGCTACGAGGTCGGCCACAATGGAGATGGCGGCGCTTTCTCTGCAGTCTCCAGTGTCTTTCTTGAATGCGAATCCCAGAATGGCAATTTTCTTGCCAATTAGAGAGCCGTAGAGACGATCTACGATTCGTTTTGCGAAACGGGTCTTTTGGTATTCATTCATGTCGTTGATGGCGCGCCAGTAATCGGATACTTCTTTAAGACCTACTGATTCGGCAATGTATGCGAGGGAGAGAATGTCCTTCTTTAAGCAAGAACCCCCAAATCCAACGGAGGCCCCGAGCATCTTGGGACCAATTCGAGAGTCAAGACCACATGCAAATGCCACCTCTGCAACATCAGCACCAGTGTTTTCGCAGATAGCTGAGAGGGCATTGATGGAGGAGATTCGTTGGGCAAGAAGGCAGTTGGCCGCAAGTTTGGCGAGTTCAGACGACCAAAGGTTTGTGGTGATGATCTTCTCACGGGGTACCCAAGCAGTGTAGATGTCTACGAGGGACGCAGCAGCAGAAAGACCGGCTTCACTATTCAAAGAACCGATGAGGATTCGGTCTGGGTAAACCAAGTTCTTGATGGCTGTTCCCTCGGCCAAAAACTCTGGGTTGGAAAGAATTTCAAACTTGACACCTGGCTTGCAGTTGGCGAGGAGGACCTCACGCATAGCCTCTGCTGTTCGGACTGGGACAGTGGACTTCTCCACGATGATCTTGTCCGAGGTTGACACTTCTGCAATCATTCGGATGGCAGACTCGACATAGGATAACTCCGAGGCCCTGCCCTTCCCAGCACCGGTGTTTTTTGTGGGTGTGTTCACCGAGACAAAGATGAGATCTGCCTTTGCAATGCATGCTTTGACTTCGGTGCTGAAGAAGAGGTTGGCGGGGCGCGAGGGGGTGGAGTCGCGGGCGGCTTGGACGACATCGAGAAGATTGGGCTCATGGATGGGAAGATCGTTGCTTTGCCATGCCTTGATACGCTCTGCAGAAAGGTCGACGATTGTTACTTCAATGTCTGGGTTGTTTTTGGCAATGACAGAGCAGGTTGGGCCACCCTGGTATACTTGGTTAGCGGGATGCCTCGCAGAACCGGACAAGCGAGTATCTCGACAATACATACCACGTAACCTGCGCCAATACAGCAAATCTTGGTAATCTTTTTGTGTGGGATGGAGTCTAAATCTTCGTGAAGTCTCCTGCGCGCAGCTTCTGGATCTGGGTGTGGGACTTTAACCAAAACTGGCTCTGGGTCGTGGGAGAAGGATGTGGAGGGGCCACGGCTGTGGGAGGTGAGGGATGCCATACTGTGATAGATTTTGTGGAGATGGCGAGTGAGAGGGAGTAAAACGGCAGAAAGATGTGATGATGCTCAAGATAATTGTGATGATAGTATGGCTTCAGGAAAGGACAGTGTGGGTTGAGTTCTGAATAATTTTCTTGATAGACAGCAGGAGATGAGAAACAACCCAAGGCCATGCAGGCAAGGCTCATCTCATGGTCCCCTCATGTCTTGCCGGGTCGTCGAATGGAAATGGGCCGCAGGGCCAGCCAAGCGTGTGCCAGGGTAGCCCTTTCCAAGTGGGAGGTGGGTTGAAGTCTGATATCAGACTGACCCGCAGGCTTGTGAAGGATAGAGGTACGTTGTTACCGCCTTGGGTTTAGCGGGCAAACGAGGCGCGTTTGAAGAGGCACTTTGTCCCTTCTAGTCTCTATCAAAGTTGGGAGGGTCTTCATTTAGATGTGGCAGTCTAGAGGTAGTGAGTGTAGTCTAGAGGTTAAGTCTCAGTTTGAATCAGGGACAAACTTTCATCTGATAAAGTTAGAGTTGGCCCTTCTGGTCGGGAGACGCTTGTCTTCACTAGAAGCCTTCTCTAGAAGCAGGTTCGAGACATCGAGGAAGTTTGTACGAGTTCTGAGTTCAACAGCCTCGTCTAAATAAGAAGTACGAGTAGGCGAAGGCCGTTGAAAGACGGTGAAAAAGAAACAAAATAAGACGCAATCTTGCCACAGATTTCAATGCCCTGTTGTCTCATCTCCTCGTCAGGGATATGGTGGAGGTGGTTAATGTCCGAAGTGCAGATTAGGGGTGGAGAAGAGCGGCGGATGTGGCGGGGAGTGACATGAGGTCCGTTGGAAGCAGTGGCCGGTATGGCGCTGAGGGCTGTGGTGGAGGATGCGAATTGCCAGCGTCGTATGGTGACCTCATCTCGCCCTTTATCTGGGTATTGAATAATCATCATCATCGTTGATTCGTTTGCTTCCAGGAACAGGAGTCAGTGGAGTAGTAGTGCGAGTTGTGCGAGTGCGAGTCCGGATACTGTATCCAACTCGCTTACCGAGTACTTCTTCAACTCATTGTTTACTTCGACTCCCTCCCAAAAGTATTGCGTAGGAAGTAATAAAAGATTTGGGAAAACTGTAATGCCTTGAGATTGAAAGTTACGGATTGGCGTACGTATGTTGACAAGCAATTCACCCAAAAGGCAGGATGGATTCGTCACGACTGCAAGTCAAGTCCACCAAGAGTCCTCGTCCACAATAATAAACTCGCAATAATCCACCACATCATCCAGCAGCAAATTTGCCAAGGAAGTGAGAGTGAGTGAGAGAGCGGAATCCCCATCTTCAGTTGCCCCTTTTTCCGCCGCAGCGTTGCATAAGGTAAGAAAGCAGGTTGCACAATTTCTGTGACGGCGGCTCAGGGAAGAGAAGGGGGGGTGGTTAGATAGCATCTTCAATGCCCCAAAGGTAAAAAGGTGATGGATAAAATGGCACAGGGATGACATTGACAAGTCTGGGTGACCGGCAAAGTTCAATTCCTCTTCCCCCAAGCAGAAGCTCGAAAGTAGCTTCGGGGCGTCATATTCAGTTCGCTCCGCTCTTTTTAGAGAGGAGAACTTAACTCCGTACTGCTCCAACTGTTACTTTCCTTCTCCTGCTCCACCTCCACCAGAACCTGTTTCTATCGACAACCGTTTTGGCCCTTCAACCACTTCTTTCATTTTTGGACCTCTTCACCACCACACTCTTTTGTTGTTTGTTGATTCTCACGACCTTTTCTTTTTGCCTGCACTGTAGTAGTTAGTAGTACAATAATGTCAGCGACATCCTCGCCTGCTCATCTCTCATTTCCAGCATACAACGAAAAGGTAAGCAAAAGCAAGCAACAAACAGCTCCTCCATCCCCGGCACTACCAACCGGTGACCAACGGCTAACAGGCGATCAATCGCATTACTATTACAGACCTCCGACTACTCCTCTGACTACACACCGCGCACTTCATACGACAACATGTCGAGTTATAAAGATGGCAGTTCGAGGAACTCTCCCACCGGTCGGGATGGGGATTTGGAGGCACAGCGGAATAATGCAGCGTCGCAGAGTGCGCCGGTGAGCGACACAACCGGCGTGGAATACACGGTCCCAACACACAAGAAAATGGTTGCACTGGCCGGTTACTTTCTCCTCAGTCTGGGTCTCACCATCCAGAGCAAGATGATTCTGGGGAAATTCGCATTCCCCTACCTCCTTACAGCCATGCACACAGGAATGACGGCCGCTGGATGCTACGGCCTCATGCTCAACGGCTACATCAAACCCACACGATTGGGCACGCGAGAGAATATTGTCCTGCTGGCCTTCTCGTCGCTCTTCACAATCAACATTGCTATTTCCAATGTTTCTCTGTAAGTTTTCCAGAATCGATAGCTCCCTGCGCTACCTTCTGACACAACCCCGCAGCGCAATGGTCTCAGTTGCCTTCCACCAGATCCTACGTTCCACGGTTCCGGTCTTCACCATTCTCATTTACAGACTCTACTTCTCCCGAACCTACTCGACCGCTACCTATCTCTCCCTCATCCCCATCATCTTCGGAGTGGGCTTGGTCACCTATGGGGACTATTACTTTACCATTCTTGGCTTCTCCCTCACCCTTTTGGGCGTCCTGCTCGCAGCAGTGAAAACCGTGGTCACCAACCGATTGATGACCGGCGCCCTGTCTCTCCCTCCCTTGGAATTCCTTCTTCGCATGTCGCCGCTGGCCGCCATTCAATCGCTCCTGTACGCCTACTTCACTGGCGAGGCCGGTCGATTCTTGACATATGTCGACGAAGGATCCCTCACACGCTCCCGAATTATTGGTCTCTTTATCAATGCGCTCATTGCATTCCTCCTCAACATTTCCTCCTTCCAGACCAACAAGCTAGCCGGTGCTCTGACCATGACGGTCTGTGGAAACGTCAAGCAAGTCTTGACCGTGTTATTGGGCATTGTTCTTTTCAATGTCAAGGTGGGCACATATAATGGTCTGGGAATGATCATTGCCTTGTGCGGGGCAGCATACTACAGCAAAGTGGAATTAAGCAAGAAGCGAGAAGCGTCTTTGATTAAGGATTCGAAAGTGCAAGCAAAGGCATGAGAGTCATGACGAAAGAGTTGGATACCCGCGCATAGCACTGCATAGGCGTTATTTGGATCGTGATTTTTCCGATTTATTCTTTTTGGCTGGTGGTTTGGGTTATGATAGATGAAATCAGCATTGTAAATATTACGCCTTCGAACCGCTGGCCTTGCTTTTCACATTTCAAACTTGTCTCCATGCTGAGTGAGAGTGAGAGTGAGAGTGAGCCGCTTTACTCGTCTCTTTACTGCATCTACTGTACTGTATGTACTGTACCTTACCGTTATTGATATTCATGCCAGGGGAATTCAGCCTTTTCCCTGCTGATCAGAGCCCCCTTGCTCAGAAGTTTAGATTTGCCTGTGCTCAGCTCGCAAAGTCGTGCCAATCAATCCATGAGCACTGCCAATCCCTCGAAATACCAATGAGCCTCCAAGCTGACTTGGCTGACCTTTGTTATTACATCCGCAGGGTGATAATGGGATTAATGGTGGGGTGATGCCCCCTTGGAAGCCGTTCCATGTAACCCTGGCCCACCAAAAGGGTTCTTGAATCACAACTTGGCATCCGAAAGAACGGCCCCCTTTCTCTTTGAGAGCGCCGAGCGAGCGGGATGATATGATGGGATGTTGCTCTCGGTTGTATGAGAGTGAGATGATGGGATTGGGAATGGGATGGGATCATGGATGGATGGGTGGCGGCATGAAAAAGGAGAGATAGCCGACGGCAGCTCGAAACGGTGGCAGTTAGGTATTAACAAACGAACAAAACGAGGAATACGCAAGGAATACGCAAAATAGAATAAACTTGGTCATGGATGAGTCTATGAAGGAAGCAGAGATGCTAAACTTAGAAATGCCATCATCTCGTCCGAAACTGTGCGGTCGTTTGGCGTTGACGATCGATCAGCTGGGGAGATGCCAGCAGTCTAGCTTGTAAGAAGGTGCTGTAAGTACAGTACAAGTTGGTAATAGAAATGGAGATAATGGACGCTCTTGGACATTGTTGATTGTTCAAAGGATTTTCGTGCTGCGAGTATTCGGCTCGAACGGCCGCCAACCACTGTATGCCAAGGTGTGCCAAGGTACCCAAGGTGCTACCAAGTGCTAATCATGACTGGAGACTCGGAGGGGCATATTCCACTCGTTCTAGGGGCAATCTAAGGGGCAATCTAGATGATCTTAACGAATCCACCTGATGACCTCAACTGACCTCCCCATGGCTCAGGAGAAGCTAGGCGATAAGCCCCGTCCGCCGTGGACATTTTATTCTGCTGCATTCATTCACTCAATTCTGCCCAGCCCATTTCACAATTGTGATCGATGATCGATGTCCTCATCCAACTCCCTTTTTTTCACACGCGGCATTTGTCTTTCCCTTTTCTGACTTCCCCAGCGTACTGTTTCCACTCTGAATATACTTCGAACCCGGTCGTCGTCGTTACTTATAGCGCCTCTTCCCCAGACTGGTGCCACATCGACAGGTATCTCGCTGTGATCGACCTCGTATTACGACAGCTTCTTCCGGAACGCTGGCACCTACTTGCCTTTGTGGATAACCTTATTTTGACCTGTGTCTGGAGGAATCACGTGTTACCTACTACTCTGTGAGAGAGTGAGAGAGAGGGACAGACTGGGGATAGAGAGGAGCACAGGGAGCACAAGATGCTGCTGTTCTCGAGTAGGTGGTTGAGGAGTAGGGTGGTCATTGGTGTCGTTTTTCTGTTTGCCCTTGCTGCGTTTCTGTTCCACAACCCATCGTCATCCTCATCACCACCGGCCTTGACCTCCTCTTCTAACTCCAAGGGAGAGGTGCAGACGACAACCGAAGTAAGTTGGCCGGGTTGAGTTGGTCAAGAACTTCATATAACTAACAATGTCTGTCCATAGCCTCTCGTCAATCAAGCATTTCATTTACTGGTCCCAGCGACGAGTACAAATGATAACTTTTGCAGGCTGCTACTCTCGGCAGCTGTCAATCGATATCCTGTCCCTATCCTCATTAACTGGGGTGCAAAGGAGAACAAGGACGCCTATGTACAGCATCTGGCGAAAGTCTGGACCATCCTGGACTACTTAGAGGTTCTTCTGAAGCGAGGCCAGCAAGATGATCTAGTCCTCATTATCGATGGATTTGACATTCATTTCCAACTCCCACCGGAGGTTCTCATTGCCAGGTATTACCAAGAAAACGCACGCGCAAACAAGCGCATCGAGAAACAGTTGGGAGCCGAAGTAGCTGAAAAGGAGAATATCAAACAAACCGTCATCTTCGGCCACGACAAACTGTGCTGGCCTACCGACTGGAAGCGACCTGCTTGCTGGCTCGTCCCAGAGGCTTCGGATCCAAGGAAAGTTTATGGCCCTCTTACGGACTCCAATCCCACCGTCTCACGTGCGAGATGGTTGAACTCTGGAACGATTCTCGGTCCAGTTAATCACGTTGCTGATATCTTCCGCGCAACACTCGATCTCATCCACACCAACCACACCACCGACTCCGACCAGTTCTACTTTGCTAATATCTGGGCCGACCAAGAACACGCGCGTCGCTTGCTTGAGGTCTCACCCTACAAGGGCGTCAACAAAGGCGACCGTGACTTTCCCATCCTCGTCCCTGGCAACCGAACAGAATACTTCTTCGGTCTGGACTACGAGGGAATTCTCTTCCAGACTATGGCCTTCTACCGCGAATGGCTGGCCTGGGAAACCTTTAATGGTGTCATCCCACAGACAGTCTCTAACATCTGGAAGCCCAAAAACCAAAAGACTCTCATGATCAAACGCGACCCATGGGAACTCAAAGTCCTCCCTGAAGACGTAGCACTCGCACGTGGCCCCTTTTCAGCCTCAACATCTTCTGAAAGTGTCGACTCTGCCCTACCGACGAACATCACCTGGCGCGACCTCTCCCTCGGCGCCAACTCTGCCAATCGTCAAATCTTCCCCTTACTCCATTTCACTGGTCCCAAGGAATTCAGACGCAAGTGGTGGGGACGATTGTGGTTCATGCCATGGGCAGAGGAGCTACTCAAAGCGAGTGTGAAGGCCCCTAGAGCACCTCTTGGAGACAGGCCGCTTGGAGGGAAGATGTGGTGGGCAGGGTTGACGGGCAGTGAGAATAAGACTGATTTTGGGGTAAAGGGTGGTGCGTGGGCGGATGCGGGGGAATTTTTGCCCTGGGATATGTTGTGTAAGAGTCATGAGGATGTGATTTATGGGAAGGTGGAGGGGAAGGATGGTGTTTAGTCTCCTTATACCCTTGACCACAGAAAAATACGACCTGGGATAGGTTGGGAAAGTTGTAAATGATGTAGATTACACGATTTTTTTATCTTCTTTCTATCTGGCTTTTCATTTCCTGTACATAGCATAGCTTTTGGGATGGATTTTCATTTTCTGCGTTTATGTTGCATAGCCATTCTTCTTGTAAATAGCCAGGCGTCTTTCTATCTCTGTTTTCTCTTCTTTTTATTTAGTTTTACACAAAACAACAATAAATACAAATCTTGTATACTACGAATAGTACAGACACTATGTTTACTTTTTACGGAGAGAAAAAGAAGCTTTTGAAATTAGAGTTCCACACCTGTCCTGCATGTATGTGCCGGGAAAAGAAAAGAAGACGGAGTGTATAAAATATGATTGATCATTGATCCCCTATTTTTTGGTTTTTGCGGGAGAGGCGAAAGCCAGGCGGGGGTGGCTTTCTGCTTGCAATCTTGGAGTAAGATAAGAAAGAGTGAGGTTAAGAAAAAGAAAGCAGACGGGAGGAGTCTTGTTCCGTTTGTCGTGTGATGATTTTTCTTTTCTTTTTCTTTGGCTGAACGGCTGGACAATCTCTTGAGCAGAATAGTGAGTAAACAAAATAAATAAATCTTATCTGACTTTTTTGTTTTTGCATTCCACTCAGAGCATTCTTAGTACCTAGTGTAAAGACTGCGGTATTGTCCAGAAATCATAATACATTTTCACTTGTTCATTTCAGAGACCTACATCTTCAATTTTTAGTTCGTCATACCTATTCCAAGAAGCAGCACATGCACAATTACCTACTTGAGCTCGCTAAGGTATTGTACATTGTACACCTATCTCGGTTGATATTTCCCAAAGAGCCATCTATCCATCATCTAACTTCCAAGATGGTATTTATCCAGACCGCCTTCCTCCGCCGCCTCACATCATATCATTTGCCATGCCCGTGCCAAGCCGCATACATGGCAATGCCATTCCTTGGATTGGTTTGACAAGCGCTTGACCTTTTCTCTTGGAGGTTTTGGAAAGCAAAAAAGTTGGTTTCGAGCATTTTGAGTGGAGTAGAGTTGAATTGGTGAGTGGCTCGGGTGGGGAACGAAATGATATGAAAATGCAAATCAAATCTTGGAATTGCTAGGGCCGTTATTTTAATAATGTGCTACAGTACAGCCGTAGGTACTTTTGATTTTTTGTGGGATAAATCTACAGAAAGGGTATGCTTCTTGCCGATCCGACTGTGGTGGTGGGGAAGGGAAGGGAAAGACGGATGTGAATTGTCTTGTTTGGATAAGTAATCATAATTACAATCAAAAGGGGGTGGATGGGATGGTGGACAGAAGATATGATCCTACAGCAGTCGTGTGCAGAGGACGACGACGACGACAACGACGACTCCCAACGCGAAATACTCTTCAAGATCCTTTCAATGCGGAGATTAGTCCCTTACGTTCTCTCGAAGATCAACAGCAGTCGTCAGTCATTATTAGACTCGTTATTACTTATCCCTATATCGTTGGTTTCCTGTACTCGGCTTGACCAGATGTAGAAGTCGGTTAACTGTGTTTGTCCTCTAACTTCCGCTCCAAGTGTTCCGTCCACCAAGAGATAAGCCAAGTGAGTGGAGAATTCCTGATTCTTCCTGACCAGGACGCGGGAGGAACCCAGTGAGTTTGTGAGGGTGTCATGGGAGGGGCATTCTAGAATGCCACAGCTCCCCAAAAGTGGATTTGCATAACGCGCAGTGGTCGCACAAGCAAGGGCGGATGATGAACCTGTCTGTTCTCAGGGGTTTTTGCCTGATCTTTTCCATGGTGAGGAAAGACAAAGCCATTGGCATGGAATTGGCTGATTGGCACAAGTGTCATGATTGAACGTGAAGGGCTGGGGAGGCACTGGAGGGACCGCCGAACGAACCGAGACCCTAGGATGAACCAACGAACTCCGATCCGCCAGACGTTACCGTGGCCTAGCGTGCACATTATTTATCTTAGCTAGCTGTGGCTAACTAATCCCTACCGTTAGTGACCTTTCTTGACCTTCCCCTAGCAACAACCTTGAATTTTTAATCTTTTTGGGGGCTCGACGACTTTTTTGACGATTGAAACGACGACCGCTTGCTGCTTGATATTGCTTTCTGGACTGGAGCGTGGATTGATGACGACTTGTCCATTCTCTCTCTGAAACCCTCTGTATTATTATTTTAATTTTTGAATACCCAACTCTTTTCGCTCTTACGTTTGAAGACGACACACTCGATTATTGTACATCTATCTGAACTTGCATTACCTGGACCACGCACGCGACCAAGGACAGAGACGCAGAAAAGGAAAAGTTTTGGTATTGAAGAGAAGGAGGACGGGCTGAGAGCGAGGATGGACATCTTTCAGAGAGTAAAACCAGGCTATGAGAATGTTTCTCAGGGAGAGGAGCAGGATGCCTTTTTCAACGCGGGCCAGAAGAGAGTAAACGGTGGTGGTGGTGGAGGAGGAGGAGCTTCAAGACGAGGAGGAGAGGCCAAAGAGATCATCTCATCAACTGGTGTGAAAGCGAGACTCTTTGCCGTGGGAGGACTGTTCGCCCTCGTCCTTTTAATGACTGGTCTTTCAAAAAGTACAGGGGAATCGGTACGTTCTGTTCTGCTCTTCCTCTCCTTCCCCTATCCTCTCCTGGGTCTTTGATCTTGAATTCGACTCCAAGTCTTGAAACATGTCAGCTGACCAAAATCTCAGATACAAGAAATAGTACCAGAACCCCGTGAACCTGGCGCGCAATTCCTTCACGTCTTAATAACAGCAGATCAAAAAGATCACAATGTCTGTAAATCCGTCGTGAGCGCTGCCTCACTCAACTACCCCGTCCCCAGCATCCTGAACTGGAAAGCGAATTTCAACGACAGCTCGCGCCCTGAAGGTGGTGCTCAGTATGCCAAGGTGGATAGTGTGATGAGCTATATTGATCATGTCAATAAGCACTACCCGAACAGAGGCGAAGATGTCGTGATTGTGATTGATGGCTTCGATACCTGGTTTCAACTCCGACCAGATGTCATGCTGGAGCGCTTCTTTGAGATTAATCGCCTCGGTAACAATCGCGTGGTCAAACACATGGGTCAAGCATCCATGGACGCCGGGCAGATCAAAAACACAATTGTATTTGGTGCTCAGAAGGCATGCTCGAGAGATTCAGATGATCCTGCGTGTTACGCCGTTCCAGAGAGCACGTTACCTCAAAACGCGTATGGCTCTGATCCCAAGGCGCGCGAGAGATTTTTGAACGCCGGATTTGTGATGGGTGAATTAGATGCGATGCACAAATTGTACCGGAGAGCAAGGTGGCATATGGACGATGAACGGGAGAGAGCCACGACTCAAGACGTCTTCTCCCGCCTCTTTGGCGCGCAGGAATATCACCGCGAACTCACCAAGCAGCGCTACGCAACATCCGAAGGATTCTTCAGCCGCTTCCTTCAAGCTGCTGGTTTACGAAACAACAAAGGCTTCCTCGCGCCACATCCTACACATCGCAAACTCGACCCCGTTCCAATTGGCGATGCCGAATTTGGAATTGGACTGGATTATGAATCGCAACTCACCGCATTCGCAAGTAACAATCCCTCTCTCGACTGGCTCACTCGAAGCAACGTTAGTGAAACTACCAGCATCACCCAAAACGCGAAGCTCTCCTCTTCTTCGGACATATCGAAATACGCCCTCCCAGATGACATCCAACGCTCTCTCGACCCATACTGGTCACGTAACCCCAACGAAACTCTTCCATTAAACCTCGGATGGGACGACACCCCTCTTTACACCAACCTCCACACCAGCGCTGTTCCAGCATCGATTCAACACCTCTCCCCTCGCAGCGAGCAATCACCCACTCATATCCGTCAAGCCGGATGGAAGAAGATGTGGTTCCAGCCGTATGCACGTATCATGATGGATGAACACGTCAACGAACCGTATCGGTCGTTTGCCATCCTGGCGAATGAGGATCAGGAGGTTGCGTGGTGGCCGTTACATCAGTATAAGTGGCGGTTGAGAGATCATACGAATATGAAGACGAAGGAGTGGCTGCCTTGGAGAGATTTGTGTGATGGCTTTGAGGAGGAAGTATTTGGGGATAACAAGGGGCCGTGGAAGGCGCCTAGGCTTGAGTTTTAGAGAGAAAAAGAAAAACGAGAGTTGGCATTGGTGGTGATGTAATTTGATGTGATGACATATTGTCTCGACTTTTGGGAGAGAAAGATGGTTTGGATTTTCTTTTCTTTTGATATATAGCCTGTTTTATTGGATGGCTTGGAGTTCTGGAAACCCTATCATTTTTGTATTTTTGCATTCCTTGAGGATTAAGCGGACTTGTAGATTTTGGATGGGAATGTCTAATTTAGATACCTATGATTGTATAAGTTGTAAATTGAAACGACTTTCATCTAAGAATCCGTCTTTTAATGTATTATATTTCCCCTCGTCTAAACGAGATTCCCTTACTCGAGAGTGACCATTGAGCCTATGGTTTTAGGTATCAATACCCGTTATTCTAAGTTCATTCAATTAAAGTAGAGCGGATTTTGTAAACTTTGATACTGGAATTTTTAAAAGTAATTGTAGCTATTTTAATAAGTACTATACAGATTATCCGGGACCTAATAATCAGTGATCAATCTTCAATGAGAAATCCACATGAGGGACACCTTGATGGATTGAACTCGTCGAGATGATATCAATATCTACTCAGAATCACCTGGTTAGCAAGTGTTCCTCAACCTGAATATAGCAATAGGTAGAGGACAAAACATACCATTACTAACAAACCCTTCCACATTCCCCTCCGTCAAGCCCCCACTACACTCCAACAAGAAACTCTTCCCCTTTCCTTCCCATCTGCTCCTCAAACTCGCGGCAGCGACTCTCAACCCCTCCCCATCAAAGTTATCCAACATAATAATATCTGCACCGGCCTCAATCGCCTCATCGGCATCCTTCTCACAATCAACCTCAACCTCAACCTTCAACGAAAACCCACCCACCGCCTTCGCCGCCTTCACCGCTTCAGTAATACTCCCCCTCGCCCAAATATGATTGTCCTTCAACATAATCATACTACTTAAATCATGACGATGCGCATCCACACCCCCAACCAACATCCCATATTTCTCCACCAGTCGAAACCCAGGCGTAGTCTTCCGCGTCCCAGCCAAAATACCAGTATATCCGGCCTTCCTGACCAACTCATCCATCTTTCTCGATTTCGTCGCCACGCCCGAACAACGACTCAGACAGTTCAAGGCCACGCGCTCACCTAGCAGTATCTTGCGCACGGGTCCGGTAACTTTTGCTACGGCTACTTTGCCCGCGTGTTGCGCTGGGTCGACGATGGCGCCTTCTTGGAGGAACCATTCGACTGTGCAGCCGGCTTGGGAGAATACTTCGTCGAAGAAGGGGACTCCGGCGAGGATGCCGTAGGATTTGCCGTAGAGGGTGGCAGTGTGAGGAAGGGATCCGACGACATAGCCACCGTAGTCGAAGGAAGGTGTGTCTTCGAGGAACCAGGTCGTGATTTGGGATTTCCAGTGGATGGGGAGGAGGTCGGAGGGGGTGCCGTGATGTAGTGCCATTTTAAAGGTTGGGGATGTGGAGGAGGCTGGGAAGGTTAGTTGGTGAATGATGAGAGAAGAGTTATCTGGAGGGTATCTTACGGTAGGTGTGAGTTTGTCTTTGGGGTAGTAGAAAGGAGGAATGGAAAGAAGTGTGAAAGGTTGACGACTTTGAAAATGTTCGGGCGGTTTCGGCATCGCGGGGTAGTGGGGTTTGACCTTGGCATAATAGCTGTCTGAAGGGAGGTAAAAGATAAAAGAAGAGGAATGCAATTGTACCTTATGTTTATAACATTGACTATAATCATAGAATTGAATACCTGCATTCGGTAATGTAAGGGAATAACCAAGTGGTAACAAGGGCAAAACCTAGAATTTAGCAATGAACATCACATTCCCGTTGATCAATGCTCATGAGTGGGATAATTATTCTTGCATTCATTAAATCGAGCTTCAATTTCTTTCCTCTCAAATATACACCCTCAAATACTCACCCAAAGCCATAATGGCCATAGCCTGTCCATAAGGCATGCTGGTAATAGGAATATCCTTATAATGCTGCAAATCATGACCCATTCCCGTTCCAAAACTCGTGTCATCCAACTCTCCAGTCTCAGTAACCTTCCCCAAAACAGCCTTGATCGCCTTTGTCGCCGACACACGATACTCCTCTCCCTTAATATACCTCAGTCGTAGACCTTTCAACATTCCATATGCGAATCCTGCGGTGGCAGAACTCTCGAGGTATGAACCCTCTTCGACGGGTTGATCGATTAATGTGCGCCAGAGTCCGGATTCCTCCTCTTGATATTGGAGAAGTGCTGAGACTTGAGCTTCGAATACATTGGTCAAGTGGATGCGGAAAGGATCCGTCTCGGGGAGATCTAACAATTCCAGAATCTCAGGGATGACAATCGTAATCCATGAATTTCCTCGCGCCCACAGCGCACGTGCAAAGTTGTTGTTGCCATCAAAGGTCCAGCCGTGGAACCACAAGCCGGTCTTGGAGTCGAAAAGATATTGAATGTGTAGGAGGAATTGGCGTTTGGCTTCCTCGACGTAGTGAGGTCGGTTGAGGAGTTTGCCAATCTTGGCGAGGGGGAGAACAGTCATCATGAGTGTGTCGTCCCAGAGTTCTTGTGAGTTGATGGAGTTGTAGGTCATATGCGACATGCCACCGTATTTTGTCCTTGGGAGCTCATACATGGCCCAGTCGGCCCAGCTCTCTAACCAGGGGAGGTATGTTTGGTTTCCATTCTTTTCATACAGATACGCCAGCGTGAGCATTGACGCAACGGTGTTGATGTTCTTGGTGGTTCCGCCCTCGGCGAATCTTGCGGTGAACCAGTCTTCGATGATGGTAAGACTGGAGGGGGAGCCGGTCAAGGCGTAGTATTTCCAGAGACCGTAGAGACCAACACCATGTGTCCATTCCCAGCCAGCCCATCCCTTGGTGTCAATGACACGGCCATCTTCGAGATGCAGGAGGAATTCGCCTGTAGTATCCTTGATGTTGACCATACCATCAATGAGGGAGTTGATGCTAGCGTCGACATCTTTAGCGAAGATGCCGCTGGGAGGAGTGAGAGGTGGTGGAGGCATGATGATGGTAAAGGGATCAAAGTAATGAGATGAGAATTCAAAAATGTTTTGTTTGAGAGAGTCAAAAAAGAGATCACAAAGTTTTTGCAGCTCAAATGCAGCTCACCCCGCGACCGCTCAGATTATATTCCCTCGGCCAAAAAAAAGTTGAACGGATGCCAATAAACCGAACCCCCGAACTAGCATTTCTATTCCCTCAATCCCCAATCTTGGCGCCATGGATGTGAGAGATGGCATGGAGACATGGGGTTTAGTCTCGGACGGAGTTTGATGGTGAGAATTGTGTTTTTGCTTTCGTGTCAATAAACTCCGAGGGTTTTTGAGGAAGTTTTACGCTGAAGAGGGAATGAATTCTACTATACTTTTGAGAAGAAGAGAAGAGAGAGTAGAGTAATTATTTGATGTCAGAATGGTTAAGTGTCGGTGGTGGGAGAAGATGTCGGAGTTACGCTCCAAAAGTCGGCGGAATAGCCGAACCCCATTTTGCTGAAGAACTAAAGTCGGCAAGTAACGGCGACAAGTTAATTGCCTAATTCTATCAAATAACGGAGTCATGTACCTAGGTTTCCAATCATTTGATCTTCTTTTCAATTTTAGTAAATCACATGCATAAGTGAAGCGAACTCGGTTGAGGTCGGTAGGCGTCCAGATCAATAATCTGTGCTTCGTTACCTTCTCTACCGACGATTTGAGCATGCAGGTTTCTTCAAATAGCATTGCATCTCGCACTGAATAAGTATATCCCTTCAATTTAGGCCTCTTCAGAAAGATATAACCAAGCATAGGCCTACTATCAATCTTTCAACATGCATACGGAGAAGTCTATGGCAACCTTGAAGATCGAAATGTCACTGCCATCGGGTCAGAATCTTGGTGTACGTCCATCTTCATTAATTGCTACGACTAATGAAACGTGGTAGATTCATCAATCGTCAAGCTCATTACTTCTTGCACTCATCCACATATTATCTAACTAATCCACTTCCCATTTTGCAACAACGACCTGTACGCAACATCATCCTCCGTACTATACGCCTTCAATCCCACTCTCGTGTTCAAGAAATCCAACACAGTCTTGTGCCACACGATAGAGTTCTTTGGCTTCAAAACCCAATGATTCTCATCAGGGAAGACCAACAACTTACTCTCTACACCTCGGGACTGCAAGACATTGAAGGCTGCAAGACCATCACCAGTCGTAATTCTGTAATCCAGCGAATTGTGCACGATCAGGTGAGGGGTGGACCAGTTGGCGGTGTGACGAGCAGGGTTCCAGCGAGCGTAGTTGTCATAGTCGTTCCAGAGAGTTCCGTTGAAATCCTTTTGGATGAACCAGAGTTCCTCAGTGGTGTACATGCCACTGGTATCGAAAGCACCGTCATGGGTAAAGAGGGCCTTGAACTTGCGACCGAAATCTTGTCCTTGGATCCAGTTTACCATGAAACCACCGTATGACGCCCCAAGAGCGACGGCACGATCGAGATCAACGTACGCGAGGTTCTTCTCAATGTACTCGTAGCCTTTGAGGAGATCTTGGTATGGATGTCCTCCCCATTGGTTTGCGATGTGGTCGGTAAGCCATTGGCCGAAACCGGTTGAACCGGTAGGGTTGAAGGCGACGACAACGTAGCCTTGCTCTGCGAAAACGGCCATGTTCCATCGTGTGGACCATCCATCAGCCGTTGCTCCTTGAGGGCCACCATGGATGTAGAACATGAGAGGGTACTTGTTCTTTGGGTCGAAGTTGGAAGGCTTGATGATCCAGGCTTGAACGTTGTAATCTCCAGAACCCTTGTACCAGAACTCGGAAACTTGGCTCTTGGAAAGACCCCAAAGAGTACCATTCTTGAGATTTGCCGAGATGGTAGTGATACCTTTGGTTGCGTTCGAGGCGGCAGCTGCAACTGGATCAACCCATTCGTAGAGGGAGTTCTCAATGAAGCTGGCACTGGTAACGAAAAGCTTTCCGCTCTTCAAAGGTGCAACGCCGGTGACGCTCCCCTCCTTGTGGATGAGGCTCGGGAGGGCTTTGACTTTCGAGTCGGCAGGAACACTGAAAAGTCGAACACGAGCGAAATCCTCTGCGATGATGTAGATGGTCTTGCCGTCAACGCTCCAGAACACTTCAGAGGCGGATCGATCCCATGATCCAAGCCCATCTGCGCTCTTGTAGAATTCATCTGCCACTAAACTCTTTCGGACATCTGGTACGTGAATGAGACGCCACTTATCAGATTCATAAGTGAGGCCCCTTTGGCGAACAAAGATGAGAGATGAACCGGATGGAGAGAAGACTACGCCGGAAGATGCTCCTTCTAGACCATTGGTTGTGACAACCTTGGCGGCTGGTTTGGTTTCCTTGAATGTTTTGAGGGGAATGTAGTAGACATCTGATTTGGTTGTGTTGGCCGCATTGTACTTTGGATCCTTGGCGATGTAGACCAATCCGTACTTGCTGATGTCGAATCTGTAGGAGGTCAGTCACTATCAGCGATTTACGAATAAGATCACATACTGGTCGGTCCCACCGAATGGGGGAACTGGAGACTCCAATCCGGTACCATTCAAAGCATTGATTGGTTCACTGATGGTATAATTGCCCTTGGAGCTCTTGAGGGTAGCATACCAAACACTGTTTCTTTGAGGAGTGATGACTGTGCCACTGTTAGCTATAAATCTCATCCTGGTGTTTTAGTTTACTTACATGTGTCCCAATGTCTGACGAACAGTGATGTGTAGATCAGTCCGGTTGAAACAGGTGCCTCAGCAAGAGCCTCATTATAGAGTGTACCGTTTGGTGCAGCCACTCCAGTGAATGCAATGGCATAAGTTCCCTTTTCAATCTCCTTGACTTTGAGGCCACTGATAGGACCAGGAACGGAGCCTGCAACAACTCTGTATTCAAAATATCAGCTTGTTCAAGCACAATTTTATTGAAATGACTTACGCTTCTGCTGGCTTCAATGCATCACCTACGAGAATGCTTGTGGATCCATCATCCTCGCCTTGAAGATAGGCAATCTTGTTTCCACTTCCCAACCAGACCACATCGCTGACAGCGCTGGAATTGGTATATTGAGTTGTGGAATTGTCAACCAGATTCAACACATAAGTACCATACTTCCTCGAAGCGGTTGTGAAGTTATATGTATTGCTGCTGTAAATGGCCAAAGTGCCATCTGCGTTTGGTGAGCCGGCTCCTCTGCGTGGAGCAGACAGCATAGCAGCTGGGGTGAAGGACCCAGCTGCCTCGACAGAGATCAAGTTCGAGAGGAGGAGACCCGCGAGCGCCAAAGGCGAATTCAGAGAGTACACCATCCTGAGAAGCTCTTTGGATGTGTTGACGAGAAGAGATGATGCTTGAGAGCAGCTTCGATGGCAGGATTGGAGCTTACTTATACTCATACAGCTGTTGTACGACAGATCTGCAGCTCTCCATCTGCATTCAACGACCTACTGTTTTAGTCCTACCGCAACCCAAGGACCGAACTACTCGGAATTGCGGGTAAATCAAGCACCAGCCAAATGCTTGTTTGATGCAGATAGCACGAGTCCAAGGAAACTGGCGTGACGGCGATCTGAGTCTTGTGCGGTGCAATGTCGGATATGTTGCCCAAAGAGTACAACTAGAAGCTGCCCTGCATCCCATAACTTCTGCTGACAAGGTACAGCTGTCCAACGTCAAGGTATTTTGTGTAGAAATGCTGATGGTGGTAGGGATTCAGATAACAGGGGAGTAATGAGCAAGAATTGGAGTGAGGTGATGCAATTAGAGCACTTGCCCCGCAGAAAGCTGATGAGAGATTGCTCTTCTGCTGTAGCTTTCTCTCCATGACTCTTTGAGAAGGAGAAAGTCCTGTAATTACCTAATTCTGATAACTATCGTCATAACATAATGTGCACATGTCGTTAAAGTTACTGTTGATGTTTTTATGTCAAATCAAGTCTTTGCCAATGCCTTGGACCAAGTCTTGTGTGTGGCGATCCGGACTTGGTTCAATGCTTCTTTGATCCCTGTTTCTTGCTTCCGTCATGGGCCGCTGATGCAATACTGCAACCCATTAATTTTGTGCTGATCGCGATGGAAGGAAGAAGAAAGTCAACACTGGTCGTCCTGAGGGGAAGGTGGGAGGTCGAGGTGGTTGGTCGTTGAGATGGAGCTCAAGCCACATCCGGCAGGTGAGAGATGACTTGGCACGAACCCAATGCCGGGCATGGAAGTTGAAGATCCAACATCCCTCCATTCCTCCGCTGACATTTTTCTACCTCGTACCACCAGGATGTCGACATTCTATTGCCTGACACACACCTCCGTCAATTGAGGAAGGTGAGAAAGACTGATATCACCCTACTGCCCATCCAGGTTGTCGAAATTTACTAGCCGTTTACCTTAGTAAGCTTTTCTCACGATGTGATGCGCAAGAGCATATAAAATTGAGATTACTTGTTGGAATCTTGCCTGTAGAGTGGCGGCTTCACGTGGTTGAGGTGTTCGCATGGAGCTCTTAGATATTTGGTAGCCTGACTTATGCATAGAGAAAAGGACAAAGATTATCAGCTTCAAAAGATTTAGCAAGTATTGAGATTCAAAGCTTGAGTCGATCTGCATGGATTGTGTATTGACTGCTGAATCGTATCGTATTGTTCGACTTTTCAGTGGACATATTGAAGTTAAAATTTTATTCGCTGTTGGTATACAGAGTCAAGTTAGTTGAATCCCTTGAGAATTTTATTGATTCCGAGTAAAACATTCCCTTGAACTGGGTCATGGTCCTTGTAATATAATTGTTGTTGTTTCGGTTAATCTGCAGATGGCCCGTGTTGCCTCTACCTTCTGAGCTCCATTAATAGATATCATTCCTTGCCATTGGATTTATTTCAATTTTGAAGCCGAGCTGTTGTTAATTTATAACAGGAATTCCGTTTTCGATGTCTCGGACCTTCAGAGTGGCGAGGAGGCGGACGTATGGTGAGATGCTAAAGTGGGCCAACTTAATCAATCCTATTGTTGGCTTGATATTTGTCTGTGCTCCCAGAGCCGCTGAATTCGTTTCTCTTTCCTCGTAGTGTCTTCTAGCAAGCTGAGCCATCGGTAGGTTAATGGAGCATCAATGTCATCACGCCTCTTCATCTCAAACATTAACCCAAAGTGTGCCATTCTCCACCAACTCCAAAAAGCGAACGCAAACCTTCCAAAGAGCTCAAAAGGTACTGAAAATCCACTATCACGGTTGAAGTAGACGAGGTGGTAATAGTAAGTAGACCCAGCGGCAGATGCTTCAATTAGATATATCGGCATTCGTTTTTTCCAAGGTAGGTACTGTCCACTGTCAGCCACTGGAGTGGGCCACTGTCTTTGTACTTCAACGGGTGGGTAGATTGGTGTGAGGTATGATAACGTCGAGATCCTCGATAGATCGCGAATGTTGAAAATCTCGCAGATGTATTCCTCGATGGAACAAAGCTCGTTGTATTCTGGATGGCACGTGCTATCGTAATATGGACTCAATGGCATCATCGCCCAAGTTGCATCATAGAATTTCAAAAGGTTCATGCGCTCAATTGCTTGAATATCCCCTTCCGACCATCCAAGCAGTAGCTCCTCCGCAGCCGCTTTTTTCATGTCATGCAACAGTTGTACCCGCCAGAATACGCGGATGACACGCTGCTCTTCTTCCCAGGTAGGAGGCCCGTTGTCTTGGACTGGATACTCCTCTGTCTGATCTCTTGGAATCCTCGTTAGTCCTTCAAGATCTGCTGGACATTTCGAAGGATCAATGAGCTGTCTAGGTTTCAATGCTCTGAAGCGCTCAAGGTGGACTTTAATAAATTCCAAGGACAAATTCGTAAGATGTCGATTTGAGGCCAGGAGACCATGTAAGATATGAGGTGGGGTATGTGGCTATAGATGTAAAGGCGACAAGTGCATTCTTTTTGAAGTAATCCGCTCCCTCAAAGCTGAGAACCTAGTCTTTTGTTGAAACTCTCGAAGATTGTTCATTGGTAGCTTAGATGTCCGAATTAGCGCAATAATACGGATCATAGCACGAATATGACCGTGAGTATAGCCCGATGAGAGGATAGCATCAGTGATCTCCGTTCCATAGCTGTTAAAAGACGGAAGGATAATGGCGATGCGCGGATCAGACTGTCAAGTGAGACTAGCTCTGGAAGCTGTTTGATGATTGCAAGGAGGACTTCTGATGCCAGGAATTCGAATCCGATCGATGCTTTGCCTTTCACCGCCGTTGATTCTTGAATTAACGACATTGCGTTATGTGGGTGTTGTTGCGATGCAGGAGGATTGGAGAAATCAAAAGAACCAGAAATCCAGAAATCAGGATCAGGCCTCTCCTATGACTCAGCAAGTACCTATCCAACAAAGTTGATCAACTTATACAACCCACTCGCATGGGATTAACTGGACGGTTAAATGTATTCTTCAACTTTTCTCGCTTACGACATACTGGTGTAATTATATTCAGAACGCATTTTGGCTCATTACCGTGATTCCTAGCTCGCTTTCGATGGAGCTGCAGAAATATCATCATAATCATACAACTTAATCAAAGAGATGTTAAAACGTCTGGTGGAGGGCAAGAGAGCAGCAGGAAAAGAGGATAGCGGTAGCTGAGGGAATGAAAAACAAGGTAAAATGCTGTACTAGCTACAGAAGTTGATGAAGGTTTACCGACTTTGAACAAGTGAGGTAATGGAAATTAATGGAAGTACTTCATCGTGTTCGTTCACTGCGGAGGTTGCTACCAAAGAGAAGTAATGGATTTTCAGGTACAGTAGACTAAGAATTGCACATTTTATGGCAAGACTGAAGGATAACTTGAACATCAGCAATGAAGACCAAACGAGCACCTCTTCTGCCAAAAACAAAAAATCAAACCCTGATTGGAGAGGGAAATCTTCTCAAGCATGCATCTCGCAAAATAACACCACTTGATGGCGTGAGAAGTATCAAACTCGAAGCAGTCAACAGAAAGGGATTGGTGTATGGTACGAATATTCAAACTGACAAACAGCAACTCCCAATAAATGATTCCACGCCTGAAGCTAGATTCTGATCAACTCTCAGATAAGCCCTGCAACAGAGAAAAGCGACTGAAAGCTTTGTGGATGGAAGTTTTCTCCTTGGAATATAAAATACAGTGCTTTCGCCTCGAATACAGTGGAGAGTTCCTCTTTTTAATATTACAACCCCATTCATTTCTTGTTCTTGTCCTCATATCCCTCCGTAACATTGAGCCCCAAACCCTCGGAATCCAAGTACAACTTGTTTCGTCCACCAGCCTCTTGGATGATCTGTGCAATGGCC
Source organism: Tetracladium setigerum (assembly GCA_031472005.1). Lineage (NCBI taxonomy): Eukaryota > Fungi > Ascomycota > Leotiomycetes > Helotiales > Tetracladium > Tetracladium setigerum. Next base: position 138,977 of record PZJY01000008.1, on the reverse strand, counting down.
CTTGCGTTCTCGATTCTCTTCAAGTCGACATATGATCGACTCTTCTTAATTGCGTCTCCGATCAACTCGGCAGATCGTGCCTCACCCTGGGCTCGAACAACCATGGCTTGTTTCTCTTGGCGGGCTTTGTCAACCACGAATGCGGCTCGTTGGGCTTCTTGCTGAGCGACTTGCTTGGCTTCGACGGCAGCTGTGAATTCGGGGGAGAAGGCGAGGTGCTAGATTGTATTAATATCTGAATGAAAATGGCATCATTCGTGGCCAAACTTACAGTTAGAGAAACATCATCCAGCATAATGTTGAACTTGGCCGCGCGAACAGACAGGTTTTCCCTGACCAATCTCGCCACGTTCTCTCTCTGGGTGATCAACTGGCTGGCATTGAATTGTGCAACTACACTCTTCAGCACCTCGTTGACGATGGATGGAAGGACTCTCTCGTCATAGTCGGTGCCTAATGTTCGGTAGATTTGTGGAAGCGCGTCAACTCGTGGCCTGGAGAGCACACGGCAGGTGATGTTGACCATCTGCAAATCCTTCGTGCCAGTCAAAGAAGCAACATTGCGTGGTTTCGCTCGTACATCGTAGTCGATTGGGGTCTCGAACCATGGGATCTTGAAATGGGTTCCTGGAAATCAACAAGTCAGCTATCGTCCATAGCTCCGAGCTGCCGGAACCTCCATCAGTACCTTCGCTGTAAATCTCCTTGCTGACACCGCCTATCCTTGTGTATTTGATAGCTCTATGACCACCATCCACGTTGAACAACGCATTATTTCCAACTGCAGCTAAGCCTCCTAGCAGAAGAAGACCTCCAAGTCCTCCAGCTATTCCCTTTGGTGCTGGCCCACCACTCCCTTTCCGGCCTGGTTAGCCATCTGTTGAAGCTTCCTCCAAGCATCTTGAGGATTCGACATGATTGCGGATGTGACGGAGGACGAAGTTTGAGGTGAATTCGAGTTGCGTTGATTGAACTGATGGGGTGTTTTGAAAAGAGAGCTCCAAATGTTTCCTAGTGCATTTTGAGGCGCTTAGCGCGGCAATCCTTCTCCAGACTTTTTAGCCGCGTCAACTCTGACTTCCAAACCGTGATCGCAAGCATCCACACGACATTCCAATTGCTACGCACATTACATCAACCCGATAACCTATTTGTTGCTGGGGAAAGGACGCGGAAGAACAAAGGGATTAGAATAGCCAGAAACCACTTTTTCAAAGACTTCTGTGCCATTTGTCCAAAGCGAAAGCCCAAAGGTGAAGACTAGTGCCTTCACTTTCCAGAAGACTTCTTCCTTGCTTGTGATCTTGCTGTCCCTGTCCCTACTTTCCTTGCAAAAACATTAGCTCTCAAAGATGTCGTCCAAACCACCCTCGAAATCCGTGTTTATCGGAAACATTCCCTATGGTATGCCTCTCTACCCCTCGACGCCCATCAAAAGCTCATATCATACAGGCCTCACTGAAGAACAAATCGTGCGTCTCTTCTCCTCTGCTGGCAAAGTATTGAACTTCCGACTCGTCTATGATCGCGAAACTGGTAGACCAAAGGGTTTTGGATTCGCAGAGTACCCAGATTCTGGTAGGTATCCCTCCAGCTACTCTAGGACGCGTATCTAACATCTGCCAGATTCCGCTGCCTCTGCCGTGCGCAATCTCAATGACTACGAAATCATGAATCGCAAGCTTCGCGTCGATTACTCCAATGATGCGGGAGAGGACGACAATTCTGCGCCGACAAACTACCAGCAACACATCCCTCCCCTCTCTCCCATCCATACCGCAGAATGGCTATAGCATCCCACCACAACAATCTGCCTCGACACTCCCTCCGCTGCCCCTCGGGGTTGATCTCCCTCCTGGACTTACCTGCCCGATGCCATCTCTCGAACACTCAATACCCTTCCTCCCGCTCAGCTCTTGGATGTCCTCTCGCAAATGAAGACACTCGCAAGCACCGATCCCTCCAAAGCCATCGAACTCCTCAACCAAGCCCACAACTCTCATATGCCATCTTCCAGGCCCTCCTACTTATGGGTCTTGTCTCGACCGAAGCCCTCTCTTCCGTCGTCGAAGCTGCGAGTACTGCTCCGCCATCAGTTGCAGCTCCAACTCCTCAACAACAATACTCTGCTCCTGGTGGCTTCGGGTCTGGGTATCCTCCACCACCACCACAGATAGCTTCGGGCACTCCTCCAGTTGGCAGGCCTGGTGTTTATCCGCCACCACCTCCGCCACAACAACAGCCACAGACTGATACGGATGCACTAGTGCAGCAGGTTTTGGCAATGGGACAAGATGTAATCGATCAATTGCCACCAGCGGAGAGAGCACAGATTATGGCTTTGAGAGCAGCTTATGGAAGGTAGGCAGGGAAATTTGGTTTCTTAGAATGGGATTTAAGGAATGGAGTATATGGTGGGCGGTCTGATTTTTAGATATGCTTCTCATTTCTTCGAGGCGTGCAGAAGAGAGAATGGTAATCATCTTGGGCAACTTTCCAACGGACGAGAAATTGCCAGCTGGTGGATGTAAGATCAAATACTTATGAAGAAAGACGATCATGGAGCTCTCACTCCTATTTAGCAAGATAGCAAATGCAAAATCGAATAATTCTATTGAGATACCCGAAGCTTGTTGTACCTTGTGTGAAATGATAAAGGCGGTCAGCTCAATTGGGCTGGCAAATTCTCGCCCGAAACGGCTTAGAACGCCCGAAATTTATATCGTGGGGAACTTTCAGACTTCATTCCCTTCATACCGCCATCAATTGAACCACTTAATAAATCCTGACAAGTTAAGCAGGTTCACAATACTTTACTGAATACATCGCCGTTTCAAAATTACCATCACGGCAATCAGTGTTCCAAGATCATAAAAGTCTTGCGTCAACCCCACCAGAGCTCACAACCCCACCTCCCTCCCTCCAGTACTCAACATGAACCGCACAATCGGTCTTCTCGGTGGCGGCCAGCTGGGCCAAATGCTTTGTGAAGCTGCTAACCCCCTTGGAATTAAAGTTGTCATTCTCGACGCAGAAAACTCCCCTGCGAAACAAGTCAACGCGAAGAACGATCACATCAACGGCTCCTTCATCGATGCCGAGAAGATCCGTGAACTCGCGAGACAGGTTGACATATTGACTGTGGAGATTGAACATGTCGACACACATGTCTTGGAAGAGGTGGCTGAGAAGGGTGTAGAGATTGTCGTGGATGGGAAGAAGGTGGTGAAGAAGGTGGAGGTACAACCAAGTTGGAAGACTCTCAGGACAATCCAAGACAAGTTTTTGCAGAAGAGCCACTTTGAAAAGAATGGGGTGACGACTGCTGTGTCGAGAGCTGTGGAGGCGGGCGATTTGGAAAAGGCTGGGAAGGAATTGGGATACCCATTCATGTTGAAGGCGAGAAAGGATGCGTATGATGGCAGGGGAAACTACCCTGTAAAATCTGCGGATGATATTGAGGATGCGCTGGAGGCATTGAAGGGAAGAGCTCTTTACGCTGAGAAATGGGCGAATTTCAAGATGGAGTTGGCCGTGATGGTTGTGAAGACTGCAGATGACCCGTCGGAGAATGGTGAATCTACAGTAGCATATCCTGCCGTCGAAACGATACATGAGGATAGTATTTGCAAGTTGGTATACTGCCCACCCCGTGGGGTCTCCGAGAAGGTACAAAGAGAGGCACAAACTTTGGCGAGGAAGGCTGCGGGAAGTTTCTGGGGCAAGGGAGTGTTTGGTATTGAGCTCTTTTTGATGGAGGACGGACAGCTCATTGTTAACGTCAGTTCCCCGTTCCGTTCCCTGGTGATGTCTAATTTTGCCTGCAGGAGATTGCCCCTCGAAGTCACAACTCCGGTCACTACACAATCGAGGCTTGTCCAACCTTTTCGCAATACAAATCCCACCTTCTCTCAATTCTCAATCTCATGCCCTCATTTCCAAACTCCACCATTCCATCCATGTTTCCTGCGGCAGTAATGCTCAACATTCTTGGTGGCAAAAACCAAGATTCTCACAACGAGATTATGAAGCGAGCAGTGTCGATACCGACCGCCAATCTTCACATGTACGGCAAAGAATCAAAACCAGCTCGCAAAATTGGTCACATCACCGTTGTCGGAAGTTCCATGTCTCAAGCGCAGAGTCTCATCACCCCCCTCATCGATCTCACAGATTCCATGCGTGCAGAACGCAAAGGTCTACCCTCCACATCACAAACTTCCTCGATTTCCAGTCCATCAACTTCCAAACCTCTCATTGCCGTCACAATGGGATCGGATTCTGATCTTCCCGTCCTCAAACCCGGCCTGGCCCTTCTCAACACCCTCGAAATTCCATTCCATGTCACCATAACCTCTGCTCACAGAACACCACTCCGAATGGAAGAATTCGCCCGCTCTGCCGTAGCGAACGGATTCAAAGTCATCATCGCCGCTGCTGGCGGAGCAGCTCATCTACCTGGTATGATTGCTGCATCGACGCCTCTTCCCGTGATTGGTGTCCCTGTGAGAGGAAGCACATTGGATGGGATGGACAGTCTGTTGAGCATTGTTCAGATGCCAAGAGGAGTACCTGTTGCCACCGTTGCGATCAACAATTCTATCAATGCTGCTCTACTGGCTGCCAGAATTTTGGGTACAAGCGATGATGTTATCCGGATCAAGCTGGAGAAATACGCTGCAAATATGGGGGAGGAAGTTGAGGGCAAGGCGGCGAGATTAGAGGATGTTGGGTTTGAGGCGTATCTTCAGAAATAGGGAGTGGGTTTCTTTGTCTGAATTCTAAAGTTGAGAAGGGTCTTCTACTTTTTCATTCGAGGCATCGAGAATATGAGCGGCTTTCGAGCAATTCGATGACACCTATTTCTTGGAAGCGTTTGAAAATAAAGAATTTAGTTAACTTGCGTCTCCAGGATTCCACTTCACAGTCCACTTTTCGTCAACTCGATGCCTTTTCCATCCGCTGATCGGATCCAGAGCATCCCCACAAGGTGTTTCCCTTTTCTACCTCTGTATATCAATCAAGTCCCTTTGTATTCCATGGGCAAAGCCTTTACTCCTTTTATGCTTCCGACCAGAAGTCGCAGCAAATATCCCCATCATTTGCCTTTCCTTTGTTTGTATTTCAACATTCTCCATCTGTCCTTGGTTTGTGTTTCCAAACATGGGATATCTTTTTGTCTAGCTGTCACCCCTCTACATCATACACTCTCTCTTCGCTTGTATTTTCGATGGGTCGTAGCCGGCATCGTAAATTCTCCATCTTTCCATCTTTTCTGTCCTTCCTTCACCCATTCGTTTGTGCGGCAGTTGGCATCTTCCACCTTCGTATCATTCACCGTTTGCTCGTTTGTGTTTTCGATCATGGGCAGTCGGTATTCTCCTTCTCATCATCATCTTTGCTTCGATTAAATTTTCGATGATATCTGACATCCCAGCACCGTACATTATTCAGCTTTTGCCTCTTCTTCCTTTGGCTACCTCTGTACCACCAAGTTTTCATCTCGGGGAGAACCTTAAATGACAACCACAAGGCAACCGCCAGAACATCCCACAGTCCAGTATATATTGTCGAAAATCTTCCCCCACTTCAATTCGTCTCGCAGACACGGATCCCAAGAGAAAGGCCGAGGAGATGCCTCCTGGCGAGAAATCTGTGTACTCTAACATCCACACCCTCCATCCTCCACCTTTCCTTCTGTTTACTGGTCGCTCATGAAATCGAAAGTAAGGGGTCTCATGGTGATCGATGCGTCGTTGATGCTGTCGTCGCATATGATTGATTCGTTGCGGCGTCGTGGGGCGTTGATCGTCGCCCGCGGAACGTTCCCCGGCGAAAGAGCCGCACCTGACAGCTTGGCGCCAACGACTCCGATTCAACAAAATAAATAAAGTCCAATATAAAAAGTATAAAAGACAAGGTCTTCTTTCGTTTAATTAATCTTTTACTGTTGTTGGTATGAAAGTGGCATCCACCGAATGAGTCCAGTTATGTATGACTGTGTGGTCAAGTGATGTATACTGAGCAACTTTTCACATTCTATTTAATATATTGCGGTTCTCCGTATCATTTCAAGGAAGCGGTATGTGCTTTATATATTTATTCAACTCTTTTTAAGTGTTGCAGTGCTGCATGTGCTCTGTGGCATGAGTACAGTCTCTTCCCACTCAACTCAACCATCCTCGAGTCTCCTGAGCTCTTCTCATCTTTCAGACATCTAATTTTACTCTCTCATCATTTACAGTCAAAATGATTCATTAAAACATATCAAATCGTATTCATCGCCGTCATAGAGCGCTCATGTGGAAATCACGTCGAGCCTTGGCATGCCACACTTTGTGGATTTCGAAGATTCCGTTCTGTCCTTCCACTTACTCTCTCCACAATCTCATTTCATTCTATTAGACAACTGTATGAGTAAGGCGCCGGTGTTATCTCCGCAAGGAATAGCATCAACTTGTACTCTGTTATCCTTCGGGTTGACAGTAGTTTTGTCGAATTTATCTTCAATCCCGTCGCCATCGTCTTTGTGAACAAGGACACTAAGGTGGTAAAGGATTGTCGATCGTAGATCTTCTCACGAAGTCTACAAAACCCTCAGATTTACTTGTATTTCTAAGACCCTCGCCAGAGTTGTACTCTGGCAAATTTACATATCAAATATGGCAGCAAACCGCTCGTTCTTCTTGGAACTACAAGAAGACGACTCTCGAAAGCCTCTGCTGGACGGAGATGGAAACGAGGTCAAGATCCTCTGGAGGATACACGGGAAGTATACCCGTTCCAATGGATCAAGTTTGTACTCGGTCGAGTACCAGGGTGGTAACCGCCGGAAACTCATTCCTGCACATCCTCTCGCAGAGAATCATCGCGAACTTGTCGAGAAATGGGAGGACAAGTATGGTGAGGATTGGAATGCCGCATTCCCGAATGGCAATCCCTGGCCTGGTCGGTACACTTGTAGTCCTGCTAAGTCTTCTTCTTTCCATGGTAAAAAAATCCGTCCCATTGTCATATCTGATTCAGAAACAGAAGACTCCAGCTCAGATGAAGACGGCCATGATCCAGCCGATCAAGCTGCGGGCACCAAGCGGGCCTTTGACGACTCTCCTACAAAGGAAAAGCAACCAGAGAAGAAGTCAAAAGCCACTCCGGACAAAGACGAATCGACCCCGGGGAGTCAGCCGACAGTTCCCATGGATGTGGACAATACTCCGCCAAGGACAAAGCGGAAAATGGTCCCCCAAGGTGTGAGTCGACCGAGTTTCCTTCCCTCTGCATCATCTGTGCCAGGGCCATCGACTGCTTCTGCCTCGAAATTGTTGAGAAATCTGGCTGCAGCCCCAGTTGACCAACAGAAGTTCAAGGCTGTACGCAAGCGGAACACGAATGGGGAAGATAGCGACGACCCCATATCTGATGATGACAATGTCATCGCTGCCAGGCGAGCCGCCATCGCCCAAGTTTTTCAGGATTCTCAGGCCGAGTTTGACGCAGAGGAAGATGACGACGCGGCCACATCAGTAGCACCGGCTCCTCTTGGAACTTACAATGACTACTCCGCTCAGCTGATCAAAGCGTTGGATGTCAGCGTGGAAACACTCGTCCGAGTGGGGATGGACTTGACCGGCATGCCTTGCGATGGTTGGGTGCAGAATCGGAAGAATGGCAATTGTGATTATGACATCTTCATCTCTCACCTGGTCTTGATGATGCTCGGGTCTGACCCATTAGTCTTGAAGCATTTTGTCAAGGGTGACCTTCCACGTGCCACGGTGACAGACGCGACCCTCAACAGAAGGCTGGACCGTATGAGGGGAATCATCAACCTGGATGATCGGCCTACTATCTACGCTCAATATCTTGTGGACGATAATGGTATTTCTCCGACCCCAGCAACGCTTCTGAGAGTACTCGTTGATGCAGAAGAGTACGTCAACACGAGAGGTGGGAAGGATGCTGTTGCCAACAAGAAAGCTGCTTACATTGACAACCCGGACAAAACCACCACAGCATCTGGACTTCGCAGGTTTATTGAGAAGGATACCCAGGCGCAAACGGCCCTCGAGTGGATCAGGCACTGCAGGACTCGACTGGAGGTACTAGACCCACATGTCCCTTTGGCAAGGCCTTTCTGTGAAATTGGCTATGCCACTCATCCAGAGAAGAGATTGAAGCAGCACAGAAAATTCGAATCATCAAATTATTTGATGAATTTGACAGAGGCCATCTTCAAAACCAAAGGTAAGTACTCCATCAAGCAGTTTGTTGTCTTGGAACTTGTGCATCCAACTCACGCCATGTACGCCGAAATCTTGTACTCTCGTTTTAGTCTCGCATACACGACTCAGGGTGGTGGGTTTTGTCACTATCCGGCAGGACGAAGTCATCAGGGAGCAGAAACCACCAAGCCTGATTACTGGGAAGCAATGCAGAACCGTTTGTATGGAAGCAGTATGTTTCAGCAGTCCATGAAGGACGAGAGGAAACGAGGCGAGCAGCTGGCAGAGATGTATAATGGTATTATGACAACAGCCGAGTGGCAAAACGAAAATTTGCGGCTGGAACGAACTTTTGAGTATGTCTTTGCTGAGATGGAGGAAAATGACAAAAAGATGGAAAAGTTTCTACGGGAGAATGAAGCATTGGAGCAGGCAGCCATCAATATCTTGGAATTTAAAATATGATTGTAAAATTCCACACCAGTTTTATTACATGCCAGATATTCAAGTGATTTTTATTCTTGAAGGTACAGAATGATAGAATAGACCGGAACTCTGAAATCGTAAACAGATTGGGGGAGTGGGCTGATAATAAACTGGCAAAAACAGGCTGAGTCCATTAGGTCTAAATATTTAGTATACTATCGTAAACGCACAAGAAGTATTTCTCACAATTCTTCGGGTATGGAATTCTCATAGGGAACCTGTCTCGTCATTTCTAGCAAAGGAATCACCGGAATGGATCAATATCCAAGACCCACCACCACGGGGAAAATGTATCACGTTGTGTTGTTGGCGGGAGATCGTGGATGCTGGTTGATTCACCCTCTCACTCACTCAATCGAAGAGTGAGGCTTGCTCGACTTGAGATTTTCGACCGGAATAGTTAATTTGAGCATATACCGAAACACATAAAATGGGAGACGTAACAATTGGGTTGGAGACTTTGCCACTGTAGATATATCACTTCGTATTATGTTTGTGATATCTACTCCCCACTATCCATCATTTCCTGCTCAATCCCCAGTCCTCCACCTTCTCCTAATCCATCTTCATCTTCTCACTGGTCGCCTCCACCTTCGCCTCCGCTTCTGCCTTCGCCTCCGCTTCTGCCTTCGCCTTCGCCCTCGCCTCCGCCTTCGCCTCGTTTTCGGCGATCAACCCATCGAACTTCTCTTCTGCCATCACCCAACATTCTGACATGGCAGTATCAAAGCTCACATCATCCCGACAAAAGATTTCGTCAAAGCTGTCGATCAATGTCAAATTCCAGCACTCCTCATCATATCCATGCTTGGCATATTTGGCGGGGACTGGAATGATCTCCAACTCCTCGGCATTCTTCAACACGTCGCGCTTCTCCTTGATCATTGCGTAAAGTTGTGACCTCAGAATAGCCATGGCTTTGCTTGTCGCATCGTTGACGACAGTTTCTGCCACACTCTTGGACAGGCTTGTGATGACACTTTCCTTCATAATGGCATCAAGATCCCCATCCAAGCCATCATCCGAATCATCGGAGTCTTCATCACCGTCTTGCTCTGGGTCTCCTTCGCCAGCGATCTTGGAAACGAGTGCCTGCTGCCAATCCTCTCCACTAGCAGCCCGCTCCTTCATATCCTTGGCCCTGGCACGAAGGCACTGCAACTCCGCAAGAAGACCCTCTTCGAACTTCTTGTGGTTCGCAGGGACATAGCCAACTAGCAGTTGATTCAGCTTCTTCACTGGGAACACCAGAGACGACGGAGCCATCATAGATTGCAGGCAGGTCCAATTTCCGCTGGGAAGGGCACATTCTTCCTTGGTTGCCGGCAGACGATAACTCAAGCAATCAACCTTGATGACCCGACCGAGATCAAGATAATCGATCAACATGAGGGCCAGCTTCTTGCATCGAAGGCCGTTGCAGACGACTCCCAACTGGTTGCGCCAGTTGGTCAGGTTCCCGACGATGTACAGGCAGTCCTGAGCCCGAGTGATGGCGACATTGATTCGATTCCACTCCTTCATGAAACCGATGAGAGTGGAGTGGTGAGATGTGAACTCCAGGATGATGATTCTGCTGGCGCCACCTTGCATCTTGTCGATAGTAACACATCGAGGGAAGTTCAAGAACGTCGAGTCCATGGTGTTGAGCCTCCAGCTCACTTGACGGGTGATCTCATCCAGGGCGTCCTTGTATGGCGACAGGATCTTGATATCAGATCCGGAAAGGCGAGGGATCTTTGGATCACTCGGGATGTGATATAAGAGGCTGGAGACCAGGTCGACAATGCAATAGATATTGCCAAAGTTGCGCAACGACGTCGAACCCTCATTGGCAGAAGCGAAGGAGTTGAAAGTGTCGAACCAGCGGACTCGGTATCGACCGTCTGGCTGTGCACCATATGCTGGAGCCATTCTGTCCTTGCGGTATCTTTCTGCCGCAGCCGAATTCCACCAATCGCACACGAAGCGGTATTGACCAGATATCTCCTTGGTCGAGTCGTCACATTGGAGATACTCATATGTTAACATACCCGGCAGGTCTGCAATGTCTGGATGCATTCTGTAGTTGTGCTTTAGGCGGAACAACGGAATGTTGTGATGTCCATACATCCGCTGGTACAACGACAGCTGAAGCTGCTTGCTCAGCATATTGAACATTCGAGATCGGACAATGGGCTTCAATTGCTCGTGGTCACCACCCAAGATGTTGAAGCGAGCGTGCAGAGACAGGGGAACCAGGCAGTCCTGCTCGGTGGCGAAGGCGGCTTCATCAACAATCACGCATCTGGGAGTAAAGCCATGCTCAACCAGTTGATCCGCGTTGCTGTTGGTGCAGATGATGATGCGGATGCTCTTGTCATTCATGATCATGCCAGTCTCTCGGATTCCAGCATGGACAAAATCTGTCAGCTGTTTCGGTGTAAGTTCCTCGCCATTCCTCAGGCTCTCCAACGTGGCAAGCCATCGCTGTGCCGATTCGGTGTGATTGGCCTTCTTGACGCGATTCTTCATAGACTGGAGAACGTAACTCCACAGTCTGTAGTTCTTGAACTCATCGCCTGCCGAGTCGCCTTCCATGACCATGTCATGAGCCAACAGATCCATGATATCATTCAGATCCGCCTTGGTACTCGAGATGGTGGGAACCAGCATGATCTTGAAGACCTTCTGAGCTTCTGGACATCTCTTCGCGAGCTCTTCGCACAGAGAGATGACACTTCTCAGTGCCTGTTCGACAGCCGTGTTGGAAGGGGCGCAGAATGCAACTCGGACTTTCAAGGTAGCCAAAGTGACGGCCAATGTCGCCAGAGTATGCGTCTTCCCAGTTCCCGGTGGTCCCTGGAGCATCGTGACGAAGTCGCGATTATTCAGAATGTTCTGAATGAAAACGTGTTGAATCTTATTCAATGACTCCTTCGAGAATATATCCATGGCGCTAGCAATGTCCTTTTCTGCATCATTCATTTTGGAAAGAGCTTCTTGCTTCAATGACAATGCAGTGGGACCAATGATGACGTTTCCTTGACCAAGCAGAAACTTTTGCATCATCAGTCTTATCAACTTGTTCTTGCTATCGGTTGGAGTGCAGCTGATTTTCTCGATGGCCTTCAACTGGCGTCTGGATGGGATGGTGTTCCTAACCATCTCCAAGCGAGCGTCATAGTGCATTCCTACGGCCACTGTGTCCATATTGAACTTCTTCGGGAACATGCAACTCAATGAAAAGTCGTAATCACTGACCAGGTCGATCAGTCGTGTCTGGACCTTGAGCTTCATTTCATCGAACTTGACCGAGAAGCGAGAGTCGACGCCGACATGTGGCATGGCAATGTCATCCTGCTTGCAAATCGCGACATGAAGAACGACGTGGCGGCCGTTGATGCTAACAATCGATACTTTGTGCACGCTCTTCTCATTGAAGTATTCGAGAAGTAGCGAACCCTCATACATGTTATCGCCAATAATAGCGATAGCCTGCACCATCTCGAATTCGCTAACAGAACCAAAGGATCTCTTCGCATCATGGGAAGCGTATTTGACAAGCCTCTGCAACTTGGGCTTATCATCGTCCGTGTCCAGTTCAAGCGATGTAAACGGCGTGCGCTTGCCCTTGCCCTTATCCTTTGGTTCAGGAGCCTTGCCTTTGCCCTTGGTCTCAGGAGCCTTGCCCTTCTTCAGGTTCTTCTTGCCCAAGGAGCTGTGCATATCCATTGGCATGGCCATCCAATGTTGTGGAGGAAGTACAATATTTGGATTATCGACCCAATCCACGAACCGATTTCCGTCTCTGTCCAATGTGCCCTTCTGGTTCAGTCGATCGGCGTAGTGACTCCACACACCGTTGATGACAGATTCCCGCATCAGCTTCTGCCACTGTTCAACGACAACAGGTCGGAAGTCCCAGCTTCTTCGAACGATCGTCATGATGTGATCGCTCTTATTCAGAGCCTCGATGATCTGGAAGATCTCATCTGATGGCGGTGAGGAAATCTTGTGGTCGAGCCAGAAGTCCCCACCAAGTCGGAAACTCGACAGTGTAATACCCGACTTCAGAGGGTCTTTCTGGTCAACTCCAAACTTGATGAGGTCGGCCGCTTCTTTCTCGGATAGCCCAGGAGATCGGTGGTTTCCAATGAAAGCGGCGAGGAGCTGTGTAGGGGTGGCAGTTGACGGCACCACCTCGTTGGTGAACACGTTACCCTCGAGTTCTCGGAAGTTCTGGCAACGCAAAACAAACATATCACGGCCTTTGTTCAATGATAGTGCCGGATTGTTGTTGGCCAGGACAGGTCGTACCGTGAAATCATGGTACATGATAGCCTTCTGTACTACTGTATCTGGTACCACCCAGCCATCGGCCTCCTTGTCCTTGCCCTTGTCCTTCTCGGTAGCACCCTCGGTATCAACGTCCATGGCATCTGTGGACTTTTCCTTCTCCTTGCCCTTACCCTTGGCCTTGCCATCGTCCTTCTTGGCAGCAACATCGGTATCAACGTCCATGGCATTCGCGGACTTCTCCTTCTCCTTGCCCTTCCCCTTGCCCTGTGGGAACTTGGGAACGAAAGTCTTGCCCGGTACCACGGGCGCAGGAACAGCACAGAGCGTGAACTTCACGAGTCGGGCATGGTTCCACCTCTTGACGAGGCCATATGGGTAATCCGCGCCACGCCCGACTCCAGCACTCGTCCATTCTATGAGCTGGCGCTCGGCATTCTCTTCCTTCTTTCGCTGTTCCGCAGCATCATTTTCAGGACCAGTCTTCTGTGCCTTGGAACTACCGACCATCCAATCGTGGGGAGTAGCATGTGCCTTTCTCTTGATACCAGACTCAGCAATATCGGCTGGTCTCTGGTTGACATCGGCCACGCGAGGGACAACGGGGGGTTGTTGGACGGATCCATTTTAATAAATTGCTAGAGTACAACTCTAGCGAGGGTGTATTTTCGTGAGAAAACACTAAAACGACGTACTTTATGGCCTTCGTGTTCTTCTGAAGAAGAACAGCCACTTAGAACGACGAGAAAGATACTAAACTTTATAACCTTAGTGCTCTTCTGAAGAAGAGCGGTTACTCAGAGTAGTAGCTGTTCTACCTATTAGTCCCGAAAGACCTCAAGGTAGGAAGGGGGGAGGAGGGAAGATGACTCGAGGCCGAAGCCAAGAATCGTGGAGGGGGGATGAGTCTTCGGTTCGTGGGGATCGACCCACGAACTTTGGGAACTCGAAAAGCGACCAGTTGCGGCTGGATCCTAGCGAGAGGGTGGCGGCGAAGCTGTAGGTATGTTAGCAGGTATATTGCAAACGGTTTTTGATGATCTTGACATTGCAGGAACGATTTGCGTGGATTTCGTACAAATGAAATGCTCATGAATGAAGTAAACAAGGAATAAATCAATCAAATGAGTGAGGAAGGAATATGATTGTATTTGAAGCAAATTTGGAGTTTGTTTGCTGTGGTTTGGTGAGGTTTTGGATACCTGGATGTCTGGATCTGAGGCGAGACACTTCACCACAAAGAGTTCAGGGCGCGACTGAAGGGGAAAAAAAAAAAACTACAAGTACGATTGAAAACCACTAAGACAGAAGAAAATGATGGACCCGAGGTGGCCATGAATCTGGGGTGGTGGTGAATTTGAACTGATGGACTGGCATGAAGAAAGTGATGAACTTGATTTAAACTGTCACCCGTCACCTCAAAGAAACAACTGGAACCACTTGAGACCGGACCTGGGATGAAAATAGGATGGAAGAAGGATGAATGCACATCATGATATAATAAAATGATAGAAACTGGGTGGATTCAAAAGGGCGTGATGGAATGTGATGGCTTCAGAGGAGCGAAAATGTGAAACGGTCTCTCACCAACGTATGGTGATACAGACGGATAGGAACCAGGAGAATAAAGCGTGACGAATCACTGGATCCCACTGACTTTGCAGGCTTGGGCCGCATCTCATGTGTGGCTAATGTAAGTTGGTGCAGGTGAAGGGAGGTGGGAGCGCTGGCACATGAGGTCGATGACAGACTTGTCACTCAACACCACCGCATCGAAATCATCTGCGAGCTCATATCAATCATCTTTATGACCCTGCAGACAACCTACGAACACTTGTATCCAGTTGCGACGTTGTTCCGCCCTCGAAATTCCAAAAATCGTGCTTGTCGCGCGACCTTCGCTCGCCCACTAGCCAACAGCAATCCAAACAACTCAATCAAACGCGTAAATTCGAATCTGCAAATCGTTCCTGTGATTAGAAGGGGATAAAGAAAGGGTAGGCTTACCAGAGCACGAGAAAACACAACAGTTGGATGACCAAGTGTTGTGTCGAGTGGTATGAGGAGGGAAAGTTGGAGGGGAGCGAAGCGAAATGTTGATATGCTGGAAAGTGGGACACGTGACCATAAACACGCGCTATGACCATTTCTTAACTCCTATTCACCTTAAGGCTTGGCAATGGTGATGAAGGATCTTCTACATTGTCGCTTATCTCGATATGCCTTGGCATTATTTACATTTATCCGAATTGAGTCAAGAGGCAAAACAAATGCTTGGAAGAGTTCAATTGAGACTACATACAGGAACCACATCTATCTGTGATAGTAAATCCCATTCATGGGAGTTGCCCCTTTTCCTCTCAATGCAGCCGGCAATGGCACAACCACAGGAATTCCTCCCTCTGATGGTATCAAGACACAGAGACGCTTGGCATCCACACATTTCTCACACGCAACATGACCGTTGGTAAAGTCTGTAGCAGAGGTCGTCGATGCGTGCCCACTCCTTCGAATATGAACACATTTGGTATCGCTGATCGAGCTAGGGTTGTACCATTTGCCTTTCTTCTTCTGCTGTCCCCAAATCATGATCTGTCGTTCCATAGTCGCTATGAGCTCAGGAGAGACCATATTAGCGAAGAGGCCTCCAGAAATACTTCCATGGACGAGGAATTTGTATGCAGGGTCAGCTGGAGCGGGTGACGGGGCAGGCAGTTGTGGAGAGGGTCGCGGAGAAGGCGAAGGAATCGGCTGGTACGGAGACAGCGAATATTGAGGGCCAGCGGGGGAATGCGAGAATGCCGGCTGAGAAGGAGAACGGCCAAATTGACCCTGCGGCTGCGACTGCGGCTGAGATGGGTATCCCATTGGATACTGCGTTGGGCCCGCAGATTGATTCCTGTATGTATCAATTGGAGGCAGCGAGAAGCCCATATGTGGAGCCTGTTGCTGCCTCGAGGACGTCTGATAGCCGAATGGGGGTTGACTTACCTGTCTCTCAATCGAAGGAATGGGACTATCCCAACCTCCAAGGGGAGCACCATAGGGCCTGGAGGGGTAGCAACGGGAGCTGCTGCTGCGCAACGAGAGTGAGCGACTTCCAGGGCGTTGAATCGAGACTGCAGGTCCTCCAAGGCAGTTCGAGGAACACTATCTGCGCACCCCATGTGAACTTCACTCAATTTATCGAATTGGGTCTCCAAAGATTTGAGCTGCTCACCACGACGAAGATTAGCTTGACTCAACTCGTCGTACTTACCTTGTAAAAGCTCCCAGTCGGCCTTGGGAACTTTGTCGCCACAAAGAAGATGATCAACATTCAAGGTGTTGAGTTGACCTTGCACAAGTTCCAAGTCTGCTCTAGGAACCATCCCTCCACAGAGAACGTGAGTCTGCTTCAACTCGTCGAATTGACCTTGCAGAAGATCCATATCGGCTTTGGCGACCTTTTCCCCACAAAGAAGATGAGCTTCATTTATGGAATCGAGTTCTCCTTGCAAATTCTCAAGGGAAGACTTGGAACCATCTCCCCGCAAAGAATATGAGCTCGATCCAAAGAGTCGAGGCGTCCCTGGATGTCAGAGATGGTAGTCTCGCATTGATCGTGTGCCTCGGTGGCAATCTTCAATCGACCCATCAACTCCTCGTGAGTGGCCTTGGATATCATCTCGCCGCAAAGAGCATGCTCCCGCTCCAAGCCATCCAAGCGCGATTGGAAGTCCGTCACGATACTCTTGTGTGACTTTGCGGATTGCTCAAGAGCCGCCTTGTCAGAAGTCAAGGTCCTCGTCTCGAATTCGAGGGCCGACTTGCGGTTGATCCACTCAGACTCCTTCTGCTTCAATTCCGACAGCTGCTGCTGGAGAGTTGGAAGAGAGGCATTTGTCTTCTCAAGCTCAGACTCCTTGAGTTGGAGGTCCGACAGTTGCTTTTCAAGCAAGGCATGCTTCTCAATGGATGGCAGTGAGGAGATCGTATTCTCAAGCTCTTGAACCTTCTTGTTAAGAGCAGACTTGTCTGCATCCCAAGACTTCTGCTCCTGTTGGAGGGCGTCAACCAACTTCGACTGCGCATCGTAGCTTTGAATGTCTGGCATCGAGGAAAGCGATTCCTGAAGCCCGGTCACCTTGCCATCGAGTTCCAACTTCTTAGAAGCCCATGTAGCTTGAGCAGCCTTGAGGTCAACCAACTCCTTGTTGAGGGATTCGACCTTTGAGCGAACCGCATCATCAACGGGGGTATTGTCGTTGATAGGAGCCCCAATATATCCCTTGATACGATTTAGAGCATTGGTTGTCCTCGAGACGGCTCGTTCTGAACGAGCAAACTTGTCGCCGAGTCTGGCGTGTTCACTTTGGATCGACTGATGGCTGGAAATTTCCCTCTTCAATCTCTCCACCTCACTCTCCAACGTTGACTTCTCGCCTTGAAGTATGGTGGCGATTGTCTCCTGATTTCGAAGCCTGGCTTTCTCCTGGAGCCAATTTCGCTTCTCCACCCCGAGGGAGGCTGCAAGCTTCTCTTGTTGGAGAAGTTCATCACGGTCTTCCAACCAGTCCTTCTTCTCTTGAGTCAATTCAGCGACTTGAGTATTCAGTGCATTCAATTTGTCACCGTCTTTGATCCACTGTTGCTGGTTATCCCGGAGAGTGACCAATTCATCGTGGCCGGCTTCAAATTCAACCTCCTTTAGGATCCAAGTCTGCTTCTCGGTCCGGAGAGTAAGCATCTCCCGGTGATCAGCCTCGAGCTCGACCTGCTTCACCGTCCAGATTTGCTTCTCTGACTTGAGAGTAGCTAGCTCCTTGCGCTCAACCTCAAAGTCGATCTCCTTCTTGGCCCAGGCTTGCTTCTCTGTTTGAAGAGAGAGGATCGTTTGGCGACTGGCATCGACATCGGCCTGATTCTGGATCCAATATCCTTTCTCTGCCTTGAGAACATTGAGTTCCCTGCTCTCGGCCTCCAAGATCAGTCGATTCTTGTTCCATTCAGTCTTCTCCAGACGAAGATCCTCAGCAGCTTTCTGGTCGAGTTTGAGCGATCGGATCCTGTCGTTCTTCGCCAGAAGAGAAGTCGAGGCCTCCTGCTTCTCTCGACGCAGCTTTTCGCCTTCTTTCTTCTCCTCCTCAAGCTCTTGAGTCAAATTGGCATTCTTCTGAAGGAGCTCTGCACCGGCAGTCTTCTCGATCTTGAGCTTCTGGTCCAACTCAGTCTTTTCCGTGTCAACTTTGACGCGGGCATTCTTCTCGACTTCGAGCTTCTGCTTCAAGTCGGCATTCTCCTGGAGAAGCTTCGCACCGGCAGTCTTCTCGTTCTCGAGCTTCTGATCCAACTCGGTCTTTCCCACATCCAGCTTGATGCGGGCGCTCTTCTCGGCTTCGAGCTTCTGATTCAAGCTTGTCTTCTCTCGGCGTAACTCGAGATTAGACTGTCTCTCGATCTCAAGCTTTTGGTTCAGGTCAACCTTCTCCCCCAGAAGCAGGAAGCTGGCGTTCTTCTCGGCCTCAAGAGATTTACTCAGGTTGGTATTCACTAGAAGCAACTTGCTGCCAGCGTTCTTTTCCGTCTCGACTTCCCGACGCAATTGGACAGCAGCATTACTCTGGCCTTCGAGCTCGGCACGCTCTTCCACCCAGGCAGCCTTCTCTCGACGCAACTCAGCAATTGCCTTTTGCTCGACTTCAAGCTCGGCACGCTTCTCCGTCTCCAACCTCAGACGCTCGTCTGACCAGACTTGCTTCTCCTCGGCAAACGATTGAGAGGCCAGCTCCAAGACATTTATCTTCTCGTTGAGGCTCTCCATGGTCTCGAGATGCCCTTTGATCGTTGCAGCATTCTCAGCCGCCCTTGATTCCAAGACACTGATCTTGTCGACCATGGTCTGAATGGTCTCGATGTGCTTACCGATGGTTGCAGCGTCCCTCTCAGAATCCAGCTTCCTGGCCTTGATCCATTCAGCGGAACCTTGGAGTGCCTCTACCTTTCCCCATAGTCGCGAGTGAGCGTCGCATTCTGGTTTGTGAGTGTCTCATTCTCGGTAGTAAGCGTTTCGATCTGATCTTTGGACTCTCGGAGCTTCACACGGCCATCCTTTAGTCGTCCTTCGAGGTCGGCCACGGTAGCATCGAGCTTCTCCTTGAGAACTTTCAGACTGTCCCTGCTGGCGATAGCATTTGCGTGCTCCGTCTTCATCACAAGCCATTCCCGATGTCGACGAACCTCTTCAGTGTCCATCTGCTTGGGTGTTGCTATGACGTCCAACCTGGATTGCAGTTCCTTTGCAGTGGCATCTGCCTGTTCTGCTCTCGCAACAGCCTCGTCCATCTTGCGCGTCGCCTCTCGCGTGGCCGCGTTCGCCTCTTCCGTCGTCTCGTTTGCCTTTTCCGCCTCTGATCTTGCATTGACTAGCTCATTGCGTTGACGATCCACATTGGCATTTGCAGTCTCAAGAAGGTGGGCGAGTTCGGCCTTCTCTTCTTCGAGATCCTGAATCGATTTGATCTTCTCACCGAGTTCGACGATGGTTGAGCCTTTCTGAGCTGTCAACTGGTCGATGAGCGCATCTTTTGCTTCGATGGCGGTCGAATGACTCTTTTCAAGCGCAAGTCGATGTTCATTCTTTTCCTTGATGGCATCCCGCATGCGCTCGTATCCCTTGATCATCTCTTCGTTTGGCTGTTGTCGATTGGAGAGAAGCTTTGATAGCTGAGCAGTCACCTCACTTGCTCCAGCTGCAGAAGAGACGGCTCTTCTCAGTTCGGCGTTCTCGGTTTCGAGGCGTTCCTTCGTCAGTATGGTTTCGCCTAATCGAAAACTCACCTGTGACTCCATGACAACCAGTCTGTCTTGAACAGGTGGCAAGAGGGTGCCAATGAGATCAACAATCTGCTTCCTCTTCTTGATCAACTCGTTGTCGTTGCTCTCCATCAAGTTGGTGTATTCATGGAGGAGGTCCATAACCTTATTGAGCAGAGTAGAAACTTCGGTGATCTTTGCGTGTCGCTTGAGAAACTCTTCTCGCATCTTGTCGACAGCAGGCACGGTGTGTCCTTCTCGCTTTATGATGTCCTCCAGCTTGTTCTTGGCGGCCTGGACCACAGCGGAAAGCCCATCGATTTCACTGCGATATCGATCAATTTGCATGACCGGGGCGAACTTTTGATCGAATTTGTCCTGTTTCGCCTTCCGCGCGGCGATCGCGAATATTGGCGCAGGGACATTCGAAGAAGCCATTTTAATAAGTTGCTAGAGTACAACTCTAGCGAGGGCGTATTTTCGTGAGAAAACACTAAAACGACGAACCTTCCGACCTTGACGTTCTTCTGAAGAAGAACGGCCTGTTGGAACGACGAGGGAGACACTAGACTTTACAACCTTCGTGCTTTTCTGAAGAAAAGCAGTTGCTCAGGGTAGTGCTTTGTCTATTAGTCCCGAAAGACCTCAAGACGGGAGAAACGACGAACTTTGTGACCCAAGTGTTCCTCCGAAGAAGAACGGCCAGTCAGAACGACGAAAAGGGGACAGGGGCAATGCGCTCGCTCAACGGTTCACTCGGGACACCGTGAGGAGGAAGAGAATCGGATATGATATCGTCAGTGGAGGGCTGTTGACGGATATGAATATCGCGATGGTGTTGTGAAATTGAGAGGAAGGCAGAGGAACTTGAAACAGGGTGGTGGTGGGTTCTTGGCGCGATCAAAAGGGTTAGATCACCAGGTATTCCTCACCTCACATCGCCGTCATGTCAATCTTTTTTTATTTTCACCTTTCATACCACTCTTCTCGTATGATCGGACCTCTGGTAAATTGGGGAGATTTCGACGTTTTTGTTTTTATTATTTTGGTCCGGAATGACGTCTTTTTGACTTCATGCACCAGCCAATATTCCATTGTTTTTGTTTGATATCAGTGGATCCCTGTCATTATCACAACTCTCGTAGTCAAAAATCTAGAATCTTACGAGAGAGTGGGTAATTTGGTGTTCGTGGTTGAAGTCAGGATGGGAAATACACAGAATATTCGACAACTTGGGCTAAACCGACGTCCTTTGTAAAGAAAAGGTTAAAACCTAAGCCTAACAGTATCCGTGGCAGGTGATTGGATGTAAACAATGACACTGCAGCCATGTGGAAGCATCACAAGATCACTCAGAACCCGAGTGTCAAGATGAGCGGCCTGGACTTAGCCTCTGGAGAATTCAACGAGAAACAGACTTGGGTGGATGAGCGTCTGAGGCCAAGGACCGAAGTGCGTGCTGTTGTTGAATCGCGTCGCGAAAAGGCTGCTTGGCTGTGAAGCGTGCTGAGCTTGAAGTCAGGAAGCAGGCCGCTATTAAAATTCCCCAGCAGAAGTCTGGATTGATTCAAGGGCCGCAGGTGGACATGATTGCCGGTATCCCAATCTTTGTCTAATTCGAGAATTCCATCCCAAAGACAAGGAATGACTTCAACCAGAAACTTGGAATTCATTTGACAACCACAATCCAATATGACCGGTATGAACATCTGGTTCAGACAATCCTTCAAGAGCCTTACAAGGAAAGAATCGCTGGCTTCGACATGGCGTTTTGCCCTCTAGACACTTTCAAACGGATATAGTTCTGGAATGGCCCTCATATCAATTGTGGACTTGCTCTGCCATTGATACAACAACCGACTCTAAACCTTTGATGGTACTTTGGGACCGTCCGCCTCGATTATTGTCGACAGCTTCCTCTCACCCACACCAGAGAGCCAAAGGTCCCAGCCGCTACTATGTTCATATCACGACGGCCTAGACACGCCAACTTCTACAACCTGATCCTGAGCTCATTTACTCCCATGCAAGGCCCTATTGTATGCCTCAATTTCGACCATTCTTCTGGATCAGCTTATCAGAAGAAGTGGCACCAGAACAGCGACACATATTTTGACTTCTGGACTTTGCCAACCATGCACCCCATTCCAGTTCGAGAATACTATCGCAAAGACAAGGAAGGAATTCTTTTGGATCCAAACAATTCAAAATCATGGTTGACATTCAAGCTTATTTGTCCACGAGGGTTTCGACAAGGATGCGCTTCAAGAATCGAAAAGGGGGCGGGGGAAAGGGAGTACACACCAACGAAGATGTATTTCAAGAAAGGAATAGAGGGAACTGCACAGCAACGAAGGTGGATTCAAGAAGCGACGAGAGGGGAACATACGTTAACAAGGATCGGTTTCATGAGGCGAAGGGAAGGAAATTCTGGTCAATGAGGATGGATTTCGAGAAGCGAAAATAGCAGAATATATGTTCAGGACAGTGGACTCAATAATGGATTGGCCGACTCGCTATTACCAGCTTCGGTTTTCTCGCCGTTCTTGCTGAATGCCTTGAAATATTGATACTTCTCCTTGTGTGCCATTCATCTGAGGTGGAAGGTTTGGGTTTGCAGGCCAATCTGAGAAACGATTGCTATCTCTATCCAAAGGGTCCTTCGCGTTGGGTCGATCCGCATAATGACTTAATACAACTTTCACAACGGATTCCTAAACAATTATCTGCCAGTACGAAGGTTTGCTCTGCTCGGCAGGACTGCTCAACTCGTCATCAACGACTTCAGTTTGTTCTTTGCCCTTCTTCATCTGCACCATGAGAATATTCAGATCATCACTTGACAGTCTCAGCTTGCAGAAAAACGTTGTTGGTAAGCCTCTCATTCACTAATAATCGTGATTTTTCTAATGTGGCTTCGTTAGGATCCCCCAACAATCAACCCACCAAACAACCCCGTGTGGGATGGACGACTGAACACCTTCGAACTGGAATAATATGCTAGATAAACCAGTGGATGATGGAGCCTAGAGGAGTGGATCACCGCAAACGAAGAAGAAGTGGAAAGGTGACCGACCAGAGAAGAAGTGTATACCATATCAAGAGTGGAAGCAAAGGATACAAACACTACACAACAAGGTTGGGCGATGGAAACAATAGGAGTTGAGGTAATGAGGTTAGAGGTCACAAAACAGAAAACATGATAGGAAATCAAACGAAAAAGATGTACATGATGCCAAGTGTGACATATGACCGACAATACGAAAAATGGATGGTGGAAACATCCAGATAGATAATAAACACAAACGACAAAAGGTAAATGGCCTACACAATATCAGAAATAAATGGTTTGTGTAGTATGGGTAGAGGAGGGTATAAATAGAGAGGGGTGGACCAAGATCGAGAGAAGGTAGACCATGAAAATGTGAAGCATGGAGAGGACAGTGGTCTGCTCTTCACCTTTTCACTTCTTTCTATCATACACATCCTCATGTACTTATAACTTTCTTCCATCTAAATATCATCTATCTATCAACCTTCCAACTTCTACCAACATATCGGTCACTCAAGACTACGAGTTATATCAAGATAACCTCTATTACGGCCCCTCTTCCGCCTGGATAGCAGCCTCCCTTTTGCTTGCGAGTTGAGATCGACAGAGATCGAAGGGTAGCACCTCAAATCGAAAACATGGAACATCCAAGTCGTTAGTATGATTTCGTGAGCAGATCTACATCCCCTTTGCGGTATGCATCTAATTTCTCCATAGGTTCATCTACTAAATCTAATTTCTCAACTTCATAACAAATTAGACAACGTCTCGAGGTATCCAAACGTTACGGCTTCTCATATCCCAGGAGATGCATCATTCTCAACTCGGGCAGACCTAGATGATCACATAAACGCAAACCCCTCATTCCAACATGCAGGTGGGGAATAAAATTCTGAGACTACGACAGAACCATAAGCGCTTTCGATTAGGTGTTTAACAACTGAGATCGTCTGTTACAAACATGCCAGAGCATACCTCCAGTCCAGAGGTGGCTGGATGAGCACATTCCGATGAGCTATGTTGTGTTTCATCCAACTTGTTCAAGATCGACGATAGATTCAGATGATCGTCTTTCATAAAATTATCACCATTAATTGCAGACAGTGCAATTGTGGAAATGATCAGATGAGGTCACCCGTCAAGTGAGTTGGAAGCTCAACACCATGGACTCGTCGTTCTTAAACTACCCTCGATGTGTTACCATCGACAAGACGCAAGGTCGCGTCGGCAGAATTGTCATCCTGGAGTTCACGTCTCATCGGCCACAAGACATCAATTTTGACATCGACAAAGTCGAATCTTGTCAAAATGCATATCAACAGCTCCTCGACCACAACACTTTCATTTCAGCTCGGATGAAATTAATCATGCCAATTTACACCAACAAAGCATACCCTTGGCCACGAGATTTTTATCTTGTTTGAATCTGCCAACCACAGAACAAAAACTGCTCCTCATCTACAGGACTTTGATTTTGACATTCTCAAAATTGACAATACCAATCTGCACCACCGAAGCATTTCCTCGGCAACCTGATTTTTATTTCAACATCGTTAGGGGCATCTGCTGTTAGATTACAAACCCCAGCTCTTTGGCCACAAGGATTTCCGCAACAGGGACACCAAACTGCTTGTCGGACTGTAGAAGCTTGTCAAATACGCTTCTCACGATGCCAAGAGATCCTTCAGTTCCGTTAGCGAGTTCGCGATGTTACCAGTTATTGCCATTATTGGGGATAACATGTACGAGAATTCGCTACTTCTCGAGTACTTTAACGAGGAGAGTGTACACAACGTCTTGATTATCTTTCCGACATGGACATACATGATCCCCAAACCCAATGGACGTTCTTCGCGTTTCGAAGCGGCTGTGAACACAAAGAAATTCATATATTTAGAAAGTCAGTAAGTTACCAAGTAATAATTGTACACAACCCTAGCAGGAAACTAAAATTGATCATAGCGAGCAATTTCCTCCAACTGGGGATGGACATCGTGGATGGCGACGATGCAGACACACGACAGCATGTTATCAACTTCTTCGCGCTCAGTGTATCTAAAACAATGGACGTACATGATCCCCAAATCCAATGGAAGGTCTTTGCGTTTCGAAGCAGCCGAGTTCTTCTTGGAGCAACAGATAGAACGTCATCGCCCCGGCTTACATCACATTCGAGAACCCTTATTGAAAGAAATGCCTGATAACTATCCCGTCGACGATAATCAAGATGTCAACAAGGCATTTACAACCATCACTCCCGCTAAATCTATCACGATTTGCACTAAAAATTACCAATAGCCCGGGATTTCATCAGAAGAAGCAACTGACTTCTACAAAAACCAACACACTTTCATCATACGATCTCGAAACCTCCGAGACATCCATGACAAGATCTTAACCGACGAGATCCTGTCACCCACCACCACCACGAACCACACAACTCGTCACCATTCCCACAGGAAATAGGTTTTATCACGAGACAAATCCTTGCTTGAGGTGTACTCCAGCAAATTATTCAATGTGATGGCACACGCTACCCCCACGACTCGATGGCCGGTAGTTCCAAGTCGCAGAAGATCCAGATGATGCTGCGGAACAGCGCAAGAAGGAAGAACATGCTGAGCGCCAGCTTACAAGATGGACGAGGGCTGGTATCCCTCGTGGCGCGGATTATCCCTATGGCCTCGTCAAGAGGTGGAACCATGCGCGACTCGTGAAGTTCACTCTCAACCCCTGGAAGGCTATCATGTACTATAAGTTCAAGATACGAACAGGCCTGGCTAACAATAATCCTGCATTGTCTTTCAAGAAAGGCGGTGATGTATTTATTCTACGTTGCTAGAATTTCCGAGAAATCGAGGGTGACGTGTTTACCAACGATTATTAACGACAGTGGTTTTGCGAAGCAAATGTTATTTTAATAACGAAATGGCTGCTGAGCCATGATTGACAGACAATATTTGTTGAGGTCACAGAAAGCGCAAGCAGGCGAGAAAGGGGATTTGAGAAGGTAGAGGAGCAGAGAGTTCGGTTTGTGATCGAATACTGCAGACTTGGAGAGTGATGAGGGAGGATTAAATCTCCCAAAGGCGCGATGTTCATATTTTTGTAGATACATCAACAGATGCAATTTCTTTGACGTTACATTCTCTGATTCCAGAAAAATTACGAGGATGAAATGAATTCTACTAATAGAAAACGGAGATACCGCAAGGCCGATTCGTGGTTGGAGGCTGGGTAAGGTCAAAACGACGTCTTTCCGGAAAAAAAGGAAACGTTTTAATCTTTCCCAATGGAGCTCTAATCTTATGAGAAGAGTTATATGAAAGATGAACTCCCTCTGATGGATCACGAAGGCAATATGAAGCCGGCTTGAGGAATGAGGAATTCCTGAAGAGGTCGATATGCATTTCGCGAAACCGTCAATTTCTCGTCCTACAGTGAATAGAAATGAAACTTTGGCCGCAGCAAAAAGAATCGTATGAGATATTAAAATCCTGCCAATCTACAGACAGATTGTTGGAGTAACCTTGAATGAGCATTTGCTGGTAAGGTCGAAATGTATGGACTCGCCAGGCTGCCGATTTCTCCTCCAATAACAAGCAGAAGAGAACCCATAATGTACCAAAACAACCATCAGATAGAATACAATTCTACTGATTTGTGATGATGGTGGTACAAGGCATGTTGGTGGGATAACCCTGTGTGATCAAGTAACTCTTGGAAGAAGAGATGACTGGCAATACCAACGAGTGTGTCTTTGCCCAAATGTCCAATTCTCCTCCCACAACCAGTAAAATAGAACCCCGACCGTATCAAATGAAGCGCAAGAGGAAGGAAAACCAGCTGATAGTAGACAATCATAGTTTAATACTGGTTGTTGGATTGGCTATTGGAAGAGGGATTCTTGGAAAATTTGAACATGTGAGTACCTATTTACCCAACCGCCAATTCCTTCTCCCACGACAAGTATGATGAGACGCTGACAGTATTAAAAGAACCACAGGAAAAAGGGGATTCAGCTGGTATTGAACAATCGTAAAACAAGGCTTGTTGATGGAAAAATTCTTGATAAGTGTCGAAATGCGCCTTGTCACCAACTTGCCCATTTTTCATCTGCCAACATTCGTAGCGATTCTCCGACCGTATCAACAGAATCTCGAAAGAAAGAAGATCCAGTTGAGTCAACATAATCTTATTGAATTGCTGCTTGGTGCAGAAGCTCGTGGAAAAGGTCGAAATGCACATTTCCGCAGAATTGCCCACTTCTCGTCCGCCAGCGCTTATACCAAAGCTCCGACCTTTTGAATGGCGATGGGTCCGGTTGTGAAATACGACATCCACCGCATGTATTGGATGAAGCGCACCGACGTCGCCATATGGGGGAAGTGTTCCTTCATATCCGACATTCCGATGCTCCAGTTCGTGGTAATGTCAACGTAATGGCAGCGAACCGCCTTCTAATGGAAGAGCTCCCATGCTCGTATATTCCCTGGCTCCGAGAAAAACCGTGTCTCCTCGTCTGTCATGTACTTTTCGATGGTGTCATGTCGACCGAGTTGCTGGAATAGGGTCTTCGCGTCTGTGTATTCCTTGAATGCCTCCTCTACCGCGGATTTCGATGATGCGAATACATTATGCACTCGATCGATGGCATCCCGCAATTCAAGTGGGAGGTTTGTCTGGGCGGTTCGGACCATTTTGGCGGCGGGTGGAAATAAAAGTTGCGCCGCTTCATGGAGGGGTGGTGTTTGAGACGGAGTACAGAGAGATGTCATTGTTCGTCCAGCCCTGCATCAAATGTCCACCTCTCGTCTGCCAACGACCCTCTCGAGCTTCCGACCGTATCAAGAGAATAGCATGAGGAAAAGGAACCTAGTGATGAATTCTTGCTCCAGTTGAGGTGGTAATGCGGTGGTAGGAGACAGGTTGATGCATTTGTTCTGCGGGTGAAGGTTAGCAAGTTCTGCCAACACGAACATCATGCTGGACAGCCTTGTATATGGAGAAACGCCGTGACATAATCACCTTTGCTTGAGGTCTCTATGATTTTGACGATCTCCCCTAGTAAAAAAATGCACTTCGCATTTGTTGGTTGGAGTGTGGTCGGTTGATGGCAGACTGGTTGATGAGGAAGTTCAATATCTTCTGGCGGCACTCTAGAGCAGGAATGACAGCACTTTTTGATGTGATAGATCCTGTTAAGGCTTTTTATAATCGGAAAGGCCTGTAAATTTGGTAAATGATAAAGTTCAAGAAGAGTTCAGTGCCCTCTAGACAATTCCCCAGGTTGTCAAAGGCGAATTCGAGGAAAGCAACTGCTGCGTGTGTCCAACGACAACAACAAACACCAGAACTCCCAAGATCTTTACATAGTTGACATGATCAAGCTCCTCTTGATCTCAAGCATTCATTTACTTAGAAAAACAAAATGCGACTCTTTTTGTAAACAGCTTTGTTTCTTTTTGGTGACTGAGCTCAGATTTTTCACGCTAGCAATATTATGATAAGAATACTTGATATGCCCCTCTATCCGCAGTTGTTTCATGAAAATCAGAATTTTGGTGATGCCGCTTTGGGAATGGCGCTGCGTTGGCCCCCGCTCCCGCTTGCATTAGCGTTACTCGCAGGCCTCGCTTACACCAAATTTCCTCTCGCCGGCGCTCACTGGCGCGCTCGCACACCCGCACGCAGGCCTCGCTCACCGCAAAACACCTCTCGCCGGCGCTCACTAGCGCACCCGCACGCACGCCTCGCCTACAGCAAAGTACCTCTCGCCGGCACTCACTAGCGCGCTCGCTCACTCGCCCTAGTCACTCGCCCACCACTCACACTCGCGCGCTCTGCTAAAGCCCCACTCACGCCCTCGCCCTCTCATTTTCCAAAAAGGAATATCAATGTGTTGATCCGTTGATTTGTGCTTCCAACGCAGTCCTCATTTACGCAACATGTAGTATCAAGAAGATGAATCAATTCTTCAGTCCGTATTTGCATTATCCAGTCAATCCACATTCTTTTGGTATCATGCAAAACCTGACATGAGCTTCGTGGAGGGAGATATGCGAAAGCACAGCTCCCATCTCTCCGACCCTCGATAACCATTTTTTGGCATTCAAGCGTGTTTTTTTCCCACGGTCTTTGCACCTTTGCCGAATTTATTTGCTCTCTGCGATTAATTTGATACGTCGGAAGATACATATGATCCTCGGGGCGGAGTTGAAGGCAAATAGTAGGTTACTATCTCTCTGGCTTCCGGTGGCTCCAACCTCATCAAATTGCACAATTTTACAACTCTCTGACGTTGGCAGGTTATATATTTCGTCTGCGGATGATTTGATCCGGTGGGAAGATACATGCGATGGTTGTGGTCGGAGATGAAGGCGTCTGGCGGTTCAATCTCAATCTGGCCCTCTACAGCTCTAGCCACGCCAAAACGGATCTGTCTCTGGTTCTGTTACCTCTGTAGGATTCAGCTCTCGTCTGCGGACCATTTGATACGGTCGGAGTCTATATGCGATGGTTGTGGCGGAAGATGAAGGCGACCAGTAGTTTCCTCTGCGCCTGGACGTCCGCAGTTCCAACGACTCCAAAACGTCTTCGATTGGATCATTTTCGCCTCTGGACGATTTACCTCATCTCTGCGGACGATTTGGCACGGTCGGAGATTACACATACAATGGCTGTTGTGCGAGATTGAGGGAACTGCCGGCCGATACTCCCTCTGGCCGTCAACATCATCAGCTCCACCAAAACCTCGTCATTTTTGGTGTTTTTGCCTTTGCAGAGATCTTCAGTCATCTGCGGACAATCTGATAAGGTCGGAGGTCAAATAGTGGAGATGAAGGCGGCTGTTGATTGTCGGTGGTTTGTATTGCATGTCTATCTGAGCGAAATCTACACCAAAACCCCTTTGCTCACATTCTTTGCATGTATACAGGAATCATCATACATTCGCGATTCTTTCCATGCGGTCGGACTTGGGATAAATGCGTTGTGGGAAGAGATGGAGGCAATTCAGCGAAATGTCCACCAACATACCCATCACCAACAAACACATCCTTTCCTCCGCCAGCAATCCACAAGAAGCTCCATCAATGATTCCTACGAGTTTCCACCTGCAGTCTTGCTGCCGCGATCGGAAAATAAAAACATTGGGAGAGGCATCATCTCGGAGGAAGTTCGGTCTCCCCGAGTCCTGGGAACAATCCACTTCGATAGGAAAACACCACCGGGAACGGGAGAAGATCAGCATTCAGCTCAGGTTCGTCTGCGAGTTGTATCGGCTCCTTTGTACGCTTCTTTTGGTCGGATTCGACAAGTGTTGAGACGGCGGAAATAGTCGAAGGAAAAGCTGGGCAGACACGTTTCGAAAACTTCCACAACTGAATCAGTCGGTGTATTCCTACCTTTGAGAGTCATTCAACCGAATTGGCTTCTCCTCGCGATACTTTTAATATGGTCGGACATATGGCAGAATGACGGGGGAACAATATGGGAATAGGATCAGTCGGACTGGGACACAACTCAAAATCTTCCTCCATCTGCCGCATCAGATATTACAGTGGAGAAACATCAATTGAACAGTGTCAAAACGATCAAATTCCTTCAACACCAGCCGTATCATCACTCTCGCCTACGAAACACCTTTCACGAACCAGATTCCTCATTACAACTAGCTTGATACTTCAGGGAGTACCGCAGGGTGGTTTGGGCGAGGGAAACATCTGAGCAGAAGTTCAAAGGCAAAGACCATTCCCAATCCTTCCAACTCGCCTCCATCCGCACATGTACAAAAATGGATCGTATCTTTCGAAAACCACTACCGTTTGTTATTTTGTGATGTTTAAACAATTCCCTTACGATGAGGTAATGGAAGGGTGGAAGGGCTCGAAATATGGCATAAATGTATCTAGCGCGAAGATTTTCAATTCGAAAATAGCATGAAGCGGAATTCAAGGATTTACCCATAAAGACTCGTCTTCAATCTGGTCCTCAGCTCGTTTACCTCAAATATTTCTTGTTGCAAGAAATTCAAGAAATTCTTTTGGATTCCAGGCAGCCCGGACAATGGATATGGGGCTTGTCGAATCAATGAAATACTTGGATGACGCCCTTGGGTGCAAAAATTCAAGAAATTCTTATGGATTCAGAGCAGGCCATTCAGAGCAGGCCAGAAGATGGATATAGGACTTGCCAAATCGATCAATCCTTGAATTACTCTCTTGTGTGCGACAAATTCTTTTGGATTCGAACAATTTTCCAAAGCAGGCCAGAAAATGGATATGGGACTTCTCAACGCGAGGAAATCCTGGGTTACTCTCATGACAACCTGATCCCTAGCTCATTCACTTCAAGGCTCAATTCCTTGAAGTGGATCGAAGCGATGAAATCTTTGGGTGAATTTTCGACCTGATCCCCAGCCTATTTATTTGAAACCTTTCTTGCAATGATGCGAGAGATTCTTATGGATCGAGAGCTGCCCAAGAAACGGTCTTGGGACTCATCAAATTGATGAATTCCTTGGAAACCCCATCTGTTAGTGTGTCAACTTAATCCCAGCTCATTTTCTTGAAAGTCCTCCTGTAATGACGAAGTTCTCTTTGGATCTAAACAATCCAGAGCAGCCCATAAAATTCACATGAGAGTTCTCAATCGATAAAATCTATTTATTTCGAGGATCTTTGCATGCCTCCACTTCATTCGTTCTTCCAGATCAACTCACAAGAGGAACTGCTACCAAATTGGCGATGAATATTGTGATTTCTGGATTTTGCTAAATCGATGGAGTCTACAGATGACTTTCATGTCAACCTGATCCCTAGCTCGTTCGCCGTAAGCTATCTTGCATGCCTCCACTTCAATCGTTCTTCCAGATCAAATTCCAGGAAGGACTGGCACTGAGTTGGCCTGGAAATGGATATAGGATTTAGCGATGGAGTCCTTGGATTATTCTCAAATCAACCTCATCCACAGCTCATTTACGTCAAATCTTTCTTGCACTTCATTCCTTCCTCTACGGTCAGAAATCCAATGCGGTGGCTATGGGATGAAAATTAGGCAGGTCAGCAATATTAGAGATTCGCCAGGTTTTTTCATTACTCTCCTATAAGGGCACGAAATCTAAAGAAGTCGAAATTCAAGCCGAACGAGAATATCGAAATCCGAGTAACGCTGAGGAGACAAAGGACAAATCAAATGGAATCGACGACAGTCCGTGTTGAACTCAAACCTGACAAACTTTATCAACAGTATGCCCAAATTACGCGAATGGATGGGTTCAGGCACGGTCTATCTTGCACCGTCCAAGCACTCAAGACGAAGTTAGAAGCTCAAGAGGATCACATTATGCCGGCCATCCCAAAACCTGGCCGATTCTTTACCAGACATGCAAAGATCATCAAGGCGAATGCATTATTTGACAATGAAGACTACCTGATGGAGAGCAACGATTTCGATAGCGTCGGTGCCTTGATATATCAGTTACGGGACGAGGAGAGGAAGTTTTGCAAAAGACGTATACCGAAACCACATTTGCCCTTTTCAAGTAGATAATCCTTCAATTCGCATTATATCCTTTTCGGTTTATTTCGCACAATCGCATAAATTCTCGCAGCCCTTTTGGTTCAATCAGGGATCTGGTGTCACCGATACTAAAAGAAAATCGAATTTATGGAAGTTCGAGATTATTCGGACTCATTCGGCCAATATTGCACCAGTAAGCTTTTCATCTCCCTCCCTTTATCTTTACTCAATTTTATTTTCTTTTCCAATTTTTTGATATGTCCAGAAGTCTGATGTGATAAATATTAAATGAACAATCGAAGCATATGGACATTGGCTCTCATTCGAACTCCTTTCATAAATACTCTACCATTCTGCCTTGTATCCTCGTTCTCTCAATTTAATCTCTTGAACAAATCAGAAAACCCCTTCAATCGATATCAATGAGAAATTAAAGAGTGCGGAAAGCAAGTATAGTCAGTATGCATGCAGGTCAGCTTTCCATATACAGATCTTTTACCTGCAGCCGAGGTAATCCAAGAGATGTCGCCTCTCATAACACGACACAAAACTAGTTTTATGCGCGCAACTAGTGCAAAACTAGAAACGTTGTTGTGATATTCCATCGCATGAGGCGATCTATTGGGTTGGAGGTGGGGCTGGAACTTCTAATTTTCACACTTCCCAACAAGCAATCATGTTCAAAGTATGGCTAACGATCCTAATGAACATAGCTGACGAGTTTGAAGAAGCTGTTTTATGTGTCATGGGTTGGAATGACATGCCTTTTCTACTACGTGGGAGATTCTGGAAATCTGGTACCGTACCCTGCAAGCTGCATCAACTGTCATGGTGCGCCGTCTACTTCAATTGTATGCATATTCACCGCTACGTTCTCACCTGGAATATTCTGAAAACAAAAGTTGGATTCTCGTATGCCTCAAAAAGGTTACTTTGTCAATGACCAACTTTCTCAAGAGGCTGTTGCCGTATTTCCAGCCCTATATAAACTCTGGTCTTTCAATTTCAACAGCATTGCCAACATTCACTCAAACATCTCATCTCAATAACAAAACAAAAAACCATACCCGAACGAATTATCTGATCATCATGCAATTCTCAAAGATTTTCGCAATCGGCGCTCTCCTCGCCTCTGCTACTGCTCTTCCAACCACTTCCCTCGAAGCTCGCACAAGCACAATCATCATTAAATTCAAAAGCGATACACCAGGAGCCGAATTTTCCGTTGTTGTTCCACTTACCGGAGAGGTCGTATCATTCTGTAAGTGCTGTAATATCTGATGAACTTGAGTGATCTACTGGTGTCTTCCTCTTTACAATGGTCATCAGACTTCCGAGAGCTATTTAGCTTGTATTACACGGTAATATTGACTAATTGTAAATAGCTGTTCCCCTCTCCATCTACAGAGTCGAACATGGTGATGCTAGTACTCTGGATCTCAGCTCTCACTGTACTTTCGGATTGACCCAACCCGGATATCTTGCTCCTATCATTGGCAATGCCTGGAAAGTACTTCCACCTCAGCCAATCAACTCTGTCTCTTGCACAGCATAATTCTCTCGCTGGATTGTGGGGGATGGTTGCGTGAGATAGAATTAGGCCTTGTTTGCGATTACAGTCGGTCTCCCCATCTGTCTATTGTGGTTTGGTTGCTAAAAATAGTAGGGCTTGAGTGGGAACTTTAAGAATTAGATCGTCTGAGCATTCGATATGAGTAAAGAACTGCATGCTCTAGGAGTTGCTTCGATTTGGGTAATCAATCGTACCAAAATGTTATACCTGTAGCTGTGAGCTTCGATAGCAACATAGACAAATATAAAGCCTAGATCAATGTGTTTCAAATAATATCTATATGTGCTCTTTCGTACTTGCCATTGTTGCCGAAAAAGCTCTTGTATCCAGACTCTGTCTCGTGCAAAAAGAGCTATAAATAACTCTCATGTCAACCCGATATCCAACTCTTCTAGTAATCTGTGTGATCTTTCCAACGAATTTAGAGAACCGTTGTAATCGATATCAAATGTGGAATGAAAAATGTGGATATGAACACCCCTGTAGCCTTCAGCAACACTTCATCCATTTACATTATATCGTGAGTCTATATATTTCGCATTATATTCATCGTTCTATGAATTCAAATCATAAACTATTTCTAATATTATCAAACTTGTAATTAAACGGGGAGAGGGGGAGGGGGTGAATAAAGTAATTGTTGTCAAGTCCATTTGGGTCCCTTTTGGGCAGACTATCGATGTGCTCAACTTGTATCATTTGTGCATCTGCAAGACTATCGTTAATTGTATAATGTTTCTAATTTTATCAGAAATTTAAAAACACAGTAGTGGGAAACAAAGTAATTGTCTTCAAGTCTATTTCGGCTCTTTTGGACACTTCCTCAATCCCCTCCCTTTGCGTTTTCTTTACATCAGCCGGATCCCTGCCACTCGTAGGATTTTCTCGGCAGTTTCTGAATTGGAATTGAACAGGTGTGGGGAGAAATCAGCAAATCGTCGTCAAATCCATTCTCGACCATTTCAGCCACTTCATCAATCCGCCTCATTTCGCATTATTTATGCATTCCATTTACATCTGTAATACTCTCTTCACTGGTGAAATTTTTCTGATGGGGTCGGAATCTTAATAAAACGATTGTGGGGGAAAACGCAAATTGCCAGCTTTTTCGACCATTTCCAGACACTTCATCAATTTGGATACCACCAGGGTCACGAGCTTCCTTTCAGCTTTGCCCTGTTTCTCGTCGGACAGGACTCTCAATGAAAGGTCTCCTCTAGAAGCCTCTCTTCGGAATGAAATTTCCAATCACGGAAGTTTGCCTGCGTCTTCCGATCAGCTGTTTTCTCAGACTACATTTAGCTCACTGGCGGGATCCGCATCGTTGGGAGGCTTGGAAACCCACGCGAAATTGCAAGATAGGGTTAAATTTCCACGGCGCTTTCCTTCTCCTGTGTCGGAGTGCAGATATCCAGTACTCAGCCCTCTATTACCGCACATTGTGCCAATAATTTCTCCAAGTGAGGCGTGCGATCTGTTGGATCTTTACTTCACGGATTCCTCATGCTTGATATTCGAGCCAACTTCACCCTACATCATTGCTCAGATTTTTCGAAAATTATCATTTCTCAGCAGAGAAAGCACGCAGCGACGAGCTCCTGGCTTTCTGGCATCCATGCTTTGGGTAGTTTCTCAGACGGCCAACTTGAAAATGTTTAGATCAAGACCGAAGAAAAGGGCCCAAGTCTGCGCTGATCTTTATGCGGTCTGTGAGACGCTCTTGTCTTTGGACGAGAAGAAGAGCTCTCACAGACTTTCAGGTATGTTTACATCATAGCAGTAAACCCTCAACAGATATCTGACTATTCAGACCTGCATGGCGACAATTGTTGGGAGTCAGGTGTACAAGTCGATGATTTGGAGAACTTGCAGTGCCCCATGGTTCCCAAACTGTCTTCAGTGTCTTCGGACTACGTTTTAGCCAACGCTCTCATTGGAACAGTAATATCGGGTTCAGAAACGAGAAAGGAATGTTTACGTTGGTGGACGAAAGCCTGGAATGGTGCTAAGGAGATTGGACTGAACCGAGAGCAAGACGAAATGAGTGCTCGAGAAAGCGGGCTCCAAATATATAACCCGCAATCCTTCGCGTCAGAATCTAACTTATACGGCGAGCCATTCTATATTGCGGAATCAAGGGAAGAAAGGCGAAGAATTTGGTGGTTACTTTACATGGCGGACCGTCACTTGGCTCTATGCTACAATACTCCGCTCAACATCTTGGATGCCGAGTGTCATGTATATCAACCACTGGACGATTCTACATGGCAGGCATTGGATGAAAAGACCATTCATCAGCTACCAAAGAGGTACCTCGGGCCTTGTCTCACCATGATTGGCAGTGACATCTTCGAGTATTTTCTGCCGCTCATGGCAATCCTGGGCGACATTGTCGATATTCACAACTGGAGTCGGCATCCGAGGTTTTCACACATCCAACGCGAGGCAGCAGTGCAACAAGCTGAACTATCACTAGACCTTTATGAAACATCGCTGCGAAACTTCGAAGAAAACATGCGCGCAGTTGCAAAAGCCAGGAGTCTCAGATTCTCATTCTCTGCCTGGCGATATCGGTGGCTATCTTACCTACCAGCCGAAGCCAGCAGAACACGCGCGTTTGAGAATGATTGTAGGATACTGCAAACACCTGATCCATGTGACTGATTGGATCACTGCTAATAGCTTCAGAAAATGTGCTACATATGCAATTGGCGCGGCGACCACGGTTGCGGAGATCATGAACATCGATCCCGAGTTGAACTTCATGCCATATTTGTTTGGAATTTATTTGCAGCACGGAAGTTTCATTCTTCTTATTTTCGCGGACCGAATGGACATGATAGCCAGTGAAATCATAATCCAAGCCTATGAGACGACAAATCGGGCCCATGAAGTCTGTGTGGTGACCTTGAACACGGAGTATCAAGTAAGTTTCCTGTCCAATGAAAAGCTTTGGTTCGGAAGCTTCATCCAGTCTCATCTCAATTCTAACGATACACTTGTGCCAGAGAACCTTCAGCAAAGTTTTGAGCTCAGCATTGCTTAGTGTACGGGGCACTTGGCCGTTTGACGCAGAGTGACACAAGGCTCGAAGACGTGAATTGCTAACATTGTATCGTTGGGATAGGGAGGGTAGAGGACTAGCGATATAGTTCTCGAATCTTGAGCGTGCATTAGATGGTGCTGCACTGGACTGGTTTGCTATTGAATCGTATGGTAAGTTCTAGTGTAGTGAATGATTAGATTAGATTAGATTATTGGCCATTAGTCAAATCAAATCAAGTAAGTATCTATTGATTAATCTAATTAATACTTGTTTAATACCAAGCTACTAGGCCGGCGGGGAATATCGTTAATCCGGCCATTCTGATTAGCTAGCTAATTGTCCTGAAAACAAACGCTTTCTCGATAGGTACTGGGGCCCTTCTATATCTGCACTCTGATAACTGGCGGATGTACGTTAAAAGAAAAGGCGCCAGCGGCGCTGGAAATCGCATTTCTTTGTCTCTTTATTTGGGTAACATCATATACTCTGCAGCATATACATACACGAGTTATCTCTGGCACCAAATCGAACAAAATACCCACCTTCTAATGCAGGCGAAACTCCCCTTCAACAACCCCAGGCAAGCTCAACCCCTCTCCATTCATCAAGCAATGAACATAGCACTCCCCAGCCAGCCTGAAAGCGCCATCTCTCTCCTGACTTCTCTTTAAGATAAACGGTACTCTTCCACCTTTCAATATCGTAACAACATCGCCAACTTCCGCCATGTTCGGCACGACGCCAACATATCCCTTCTTCGTCACCACAAATCGCCACCCATGAAGGGTGCCTTGAAGCGCAGCGATGTAGCTTGCGGCCTGTTTCTCGTATGAGTCGGTTGCCAGATGCTCAATCAACATGGCGTATTCTGTGGAGATGGAACAGCCGTTAACGGAGTTGCCGTTCTCTTTCGCCTTCCCTTTTCCCTTGCCATAGAGATAATTTCGAAATGCCATATACGACGACTTCAAATCAAGGCCTCCAGAGACCGCTTCCTTCGGCCATAGCACGCCGGCAATAGGCACCCGCCACTTCAATTCTTCGGGTAGATGTCGAACTACAGCCAGGGTCGCAGAATCGATCATAGTATCAACTTCGTTAAAGTACGTCTTCAATTCCTCTTCTACGTTCGATGATTCGCTGATACTCTTGATTTCATCCACCTCATACCCTTCAACGAGGAGCTCATCCGTGTCAGGAATACATTTGATCTTGCCTTGCTGAGGTCCGGATGCTGCAAAGGAGACGCCGCCTTCGGAGGAGTCGTGGAGACTACCCGCTCGCTTCGCTGTCCAGTCCGGGATCCAAGATGGGAAGCGGTGAGACTGATGGCTTAAACCAGCGCGATATAGCATCTGCATGCCTCTCCCTTGACGGATAAAAACACGAGCGAATTTCAGAACGATATCTTCCAACGGGCTATCATAATCAGGCTCAAAATCTGCTTCGTCCCCATCGGAGG
The DNA here is from genome assembly GCA_031472005.1 of Tetracladium setigerum. Taxonomy (NCBI): domain Eukaryota; kingdom Fungi; phylum Ascomycota; class Leotiomycetes; order Helotiales; genus Tetracladium; species Tetracladium setigerum. The sequence goes on along the minus strand of PZJY01000008.1, from coordinate 100,541 downwards.
CCAATCCCAACAACGCAAACAAGCGATCCCGACTGAGTGTTGACTCGGCATATCGGAAGTTTTCGAGCAACATCATAAGGGTCCAGCGGTAGTGCCTAGCCTCCCATTCTCGTTGTGCTGCTAGAGCCAAGAAGGGCTCCCAGCTTGATTTGAGGTGTGAAGAGTCATTGTCTGACATATGGACTTCGCGGTCAATGATTTCCATGGCGAGGTGGAGATCGTTCCAGTCGATTATCCATTTGCCGCACACAATCTTCACATGTGGCGCCCCTACAATCTCTTGAATAATCCATACTCTGCGAAACCACGAGAGACGAAACAGTGCTCCGACAGAGCTCCAGATGGCAGCATCTAGATCGGGTATGGTTCTGTGTTTCCAAGATGCAGGGACTCTGGGTAAACCCTCTGGCCAGTCTTCTGAACAGATCCGGCGTTTTGAGCTCGTCATTTCCCTTAACCCCGTACTTCCTCCTAAATCTGTTTCGTCTACCAACTCATTTTCAAGGTTTTCCTCTGCTTCTTGGTCTACTCTTTCCCTCTCCAGTTTCGACTCTCCATCACATGCTGCTTTGAATCGGACTTGCATCAACATCCGCATGGCAGCATCGCTTCCTTGGCCGCCCTCAAGAAAGGCATACGTTGATGCCGCATTCTGGAATACTTTTGGTAAAAGTCGGATCTGTTGTGCCTTCTCGGTGTTGTCTTTCTGGTTGATACAAATAGCATCTACCCAGAGCATGATCGGCTTTTCTTTGTGTCGTAAAGCTTGCAAGGCTTTGTTCAAAGAGACGGTGATTTGAAGCTTGCCGTCCGGTGTCACCAATTCTTTTGTCCGCCGGTCTGTGCCCCATACGTACGATAGAGCCCGATATGCTCCAGGTGACTCGTAAGGAACGTGTATGATCACACCTTGCAGTTCATTACCTGTCTCTCCTGGCAGAAGATACAGTAGACGAATGTTTCCCGAGTCCAAAGCTCGGTAGGTGAACGTTTCTTTTCCCCTACGGCCACGTGGAACGATGAGGCTGTTTTCGTGAATTCCAGAGATTTCTGGGGTGGCCCATGATGCGGAAGGGGTAGCAATCTTACGCCTCTTTTTGGCAGGACCTGAAGTGTCCTCTTGTATTGCACCCTTAACAATCCAATTCCTCTCGAAAGTCAAATCATTTGAATCGAAGAGTCGCCAAGGATCAACAAAGAGGTCTATAGATAATGAGTCTTTAGAGTATACATCGCTGACTCTAACGAGGACAACAACATCTGAATTTAATTCATTCGCATTAACGCGCATCCTGAATTGCTGCATCTAGAAATTTGTGATCAGCAAAGGTAGAAAGTTCTAAATAAAAGTACATGCTCACTCTTTCAACCTGCGATGTGGTGATGACAAAGGAGGATGTCTTGCCCCCTGCGCTAACAGCCAAGTCCATGTGGTAGATGGGTGGATTTGCCTGCAAACTCTCTTTCCAATCGGGAGTCAGTGAGTGTCCATACTTGATGATAAAGGCAGTGATCTTTTCTCGAATCTTCGGATCTCTCAGAGTGAATGCTGCACAGGGAGTAGAATCTTCGAATGATTTGTGGCCAGATCTACTCCGTAACTTGCTTGTCCAGTCTCTATTGGGGTCATAGGATTGGCCCAATTCAGTATACAAAACCTTCGAGATCTATGGCTCATCAGAGGTTATACTCCACACTTGATAGGATATCTGCGTACCATATGCTCTCCCAGGTGTTGAAGGTGATCCCATCCATCTATCTTGTCATTTTCATATACAAGACGGTGAGATTGGGTATCTTCAGACAGTCTTATTATGGGCAAGCGTCGATCTCCATCTGGGTCATAGATGTTTCCCCTGTTGAGGGAACTGCCAAACCACATCGCCTCCGCTAATCCCCGGAAAGATCCTACCGTGTGGCTCGGTCTCCCCCAGAACGGAGAAGGAATACGTATCAGGTTCTCTCGTTGGGCCCGGTATCTATTCTTCGACTTGTCTGTATCCATAAGTCAACTCCTGAAATTTATAGAATCTCAGGTACACACCAAACACCAGCCCCTTGATGTAAATTCCCTGCTCTTTGAATGTTGAATTTATCCTCTCCAAACTCGAATTACTCAGGGTTGTGTACAGGAGTGAGAAATGTTTCGGATTTTTGATTTCGCAGAGTTCTGCTATGAGAGTCGCGAGCTCGTACGGGGGGCATTCAGCCGCTGCACACTCTTCCGTCATAAGCAGATTGAGAAAGTTCTCCGTGTAAAATAGAGATACTTGGCCACGAACTTCACCTCCAATGATGTCGGTTCCCGCAATATTCAACATAAACGTCTGTGATATGTCTGCTGCAATATTAACTCGCACTTCTTCGATCTGGCGTACAACAGTCATTCTATTGTGGTGCGATTGGGGTATGAGGCTTTGCGAAAGGATAATTAGCTGATATAAATACAGAAAATAGACCTGCTTGCAAGGAGAATAATCAAGGTGGCACACTTCGAGACCACAGACTATCTACGATAGAAAATTGCCTGTGGAGCCTGGCCAATCAAAATAGAGTGCTTACGCTTTGATGAATGGGCTCTTGTTACGAAGCGAGCTTGTGTAGGCCCAATGTGTGGTGATACGCCCCTTCTTTTGTGTCCGGCTAGTTGCTAGCTTCGACAGAATCCGGCCGTCGAGTCTAAGGACGCGAAAAAGATCCTCAAACGCAGATAAATCCTCAATTGGCAAGGCTAGCAAGGGAAGTTGACCTAGGAAGCTCTCTCGTATAAGTGGCAAATCTGCAATGTACCAGCTTGTGTTGTGTATGTCCAGGAGTTTGTCATATCCGCGTTTTGCAAGGCCATTTGTAATTGGAAAAACTGATTTGTCTTGAAGGGGCCTGAGCAATTGTGCAGCTTTGCTGGTATTGACATCTTTCAGTGCTGTGCTGACGTCGCGAAAGAGACGAGAGATGTCTTCCAGCTTAGTTGAGCTAGTAATCAAGGTCGCTGTTGCGACTATCGGTGCGATTGGATCTCCTCTAGGAGATATCAAGCACCGAAAGAGATATGAGCTATTCGGATACTCAGATTCGATGGTAATATTCCTTGAGATGCAATCGTTCATGTTCATCCAGCCTTGTGATTTTGAATGAATGAAAATGATGTCTCTCTCATGGAATGCCGCCCTGGGATCATTAGTGCTGTAAAGGGTCTTGTCTACTACGCAAGATATACCTGATGAGTTCCTCATCCTCCCCGTATCTAGCCTGAAGTTGCTCATAAATGTAAGCAACACTATCAACGTCAGGCCGATGTTCTTCTGAGATGGAAATCAGACAGCGCAGATAGTATTGAGCATCTCCTTTCATAATTACGCCAAAGTAGCTCAACAGTGTCCATTCTGGGTGTTGGGGATCATCAATGTTCAGAGCAGGTATGTGGCGGCCATTGTCAAGTTGACGATCGATCATCGGAAGAACTGTTTCTTGCAACGGCAAGGAGCGTTTGGCACTTTGCACCAGACAAGATCCCAAACTGTTTTTCAACTGGGTACTTGACTCAAGGAAAGCGGCATTTTGCCATTTCATGTGAGCTCCATCAATCCATTGGGAATAGTGGTGCCAATTATCTTTAAGCAGCTGAAGAGCATCGGAAGAACTACATTCGCGGAACATGAAAGCGAACTCTTCAGATAGCGTGAACTTATTTTCACTATCACCCACTGGAGCTGACGAAGTGGGCTTTCCAGGGGTTTCTTCTGGGTTGGCCTCGCCGACAGTCTGAACTCGACCCGTTGTCTGGGGCAACTCTTTTTGTAACAGCCCGGTTGGGTGCCTTCCAGGGACATTTTGCTGCTGAAGTTGGAGAAACTGTTGTTGAGAAGGGTTGAGATTCATCGGATGCTGCTGTTGCATCGCCTGCTGAACCTGTTGTTGAGAAGGGTTGAAAATCATCGGCTGGCCGACAGCTAGTTGCCTGTTCTGTTGCTGTTGCACTTTCTGCTGCCATTGCATCGCCGACTGCTGCTGTTCTTGTCGTGCCGCCATGAGTCTCTTCTTGTTTTGTTGCTCTAAAAGCATCAATTCCATCTGATATTCCTGTGACGCGATATTGCCATTGACAGATGTAGCGGTGGCACCACCGGGAGGCTCCTCCGGATTTTCCTCGCGCAAGAAACTGTCAAAATCGAAATCTGAAAACGTAAGATCTTTCGGTTGGATCTCTCCATTCGTCTTTTCATTTCCAGGTGGAGCGGTGGCACCACCGGGAGGTTCGTCCGGATCGTCTCCGTCTTCGTCAAAATCGAACTTTTCAAGAGCGAAAACAGATTTCGGTTGGACGTCTCCTTTCGTCTTTTCACTCCCATAAATTGTCAAGGTCTGTGTAGGTTGCGGTTGAGGCTCCACATGCGGAGTGACCAAGCGTGGGATCTTCGAGAGACCAAGATTATTGACCAACCAGATCGGCCAATCTGCATCCAAGGGAAAGGCCTTGAGATAATCGTTATGTATGACCGCAAACTTCTTTTGCAGTTGAGCAAATATCCTAGCCGCTGGTGAATTTGTCTCGATACTTCCGGGGATATACAGCTTCCTCCCCATGCAACGATCGTCTTGCATAGTTGCAAACCATATATCTGCGGTCTTGGGCGGCTGCCATGAGGCTTTGTAGAGAAATGCGGTATGAGAGATGAGCTGGTCTACTGTCAATGACTTGGGATCAAAGTCCGAAGACTCATGTACTTTCAAAACCAGGCGGCATATTTCATGCGCCTCCCAAGCCTGAACACCGAGACTCGTAAATAATTTACGTCTATTGGGATCGGTATCTGCAGTTGAGTCTACGATGAGGACTTCGATGCCGCTGGGGATTTCCAGGGATGTTTCACTCTTCGAAAAGAACAATGATTGCCCTTTAGCTGAAGTCCAATTGCCATCTTTTAGAGGAATGAGACAGATGTCTTGTATAAGCGACATAAGTTCCGCGTCTGTTGAAAGTTTAATGAGGGTTTCTGCAAGTTGTGAATGCCAGGTTGCCGGTTTCGTACGAAAGCTCGCCGGATCCCGTGTTATTGATGAATGAAGATCCCCTAAGAACTCACGCGGAGAGAGCTGCGACACGCCAATTGAGCTTGTTGCTTCAATGGTCCATGCAGGATATTTCAATGACAGGTAGCCGGCTGCGGTATGTGGATTCAGAGTAAAGGGTATGCCTTCTCCGTCCGCGAATGGATCCAATGGCACATGCTTCAGTGAAGAGCCCTTTTCCATCGTTTCTGCGCAAGACTCCAGCACATCACTTTCTCCGAGTTTCGTCAAGATGAGGGTAATTGCTGGTTCGAGAAATGAACCCGCTGCCGTTAAAGCAGATGGGAGATAATAAGGCCAAACATACTTCAACTTCCCTTGGTTGAAATGTTCAATCGACAATAGATATACTTCTGCCAGAGCATCACGAATTGTACGATTCCATGGCAGAGTGCTTTCGATATCCTCCCGACTGGCGGTGAGAAGAAAGTCCGCTTGGAATAGAAACTACATGATCGTCAGACAAGAAGGGAGCAGCAATTTGGGAGAGGTTTCGTTACCTTCAAGCCATAGTTTCTAATTGGAAGGAATGCATAAACGTTCTGGGGAGTGAGTTGAAGCTGCTCTGGGAACTCGGCTGTAGGAAAGGCAAGTAAAATCTTTGTCTGAGGCCAGTTTGGGCGCTTACGCTCCTTGGGAAGATCTTTAATAACATGGGTCCTGATGAGATAATGAGATGTCTCTTTTTCAGCATACAAATTGATCACCCGATCCGCGCCTTGCTGGCTCTCATGTTTCCAGATTTTCTTTTCCCAGACCTGTCCATCTGGACGGTTGACTTGAATATTGATCTCCTTAACCCGTCGGAGGAATATAAGCAGATTTGTATCGAAGCTCAGAAGCTCTTGGATGAGTATTTCTTCCTCGTAGCCTTGTTGCAATTGGAGGAAGATAGACGTGCATCCTGGCCGCGTCTCTTCGGGAAATGCTTCCCAAACAGGGGCAACCATGCCTAGAAACTTAGTTTTATCGAACTTGAAGGTAAAGTCACGAGACGATATCCACACAACATCTGCGGCCTTGAACACAGACTTAAAACCAATTCCTTTCTCGCCAATGTATTCCCATCGCTCGTTTTCCCAGACTTGGTGCTGCTACTGATCGCACATATAGCCTCAACATTTTCTGCGTCGAAACCAACTTCATTGCAATCGATGCGAAGGCTTCCGGGTTTGTAGCTGAAGCTCAAAGTTGGCTTCGGGCAATCGTAGGTATTATCATCGGCATTCTGAATGAGCTCGAGTAAGAAGTGTGTCGATTTCTCGTATAACTGACTCGATAGACTGCGAGGTAGGATTAGTGGAAGCAACATAAGAAGACGGACAACACAGGGAAGACCAAGGTTACATTTCAAGGCAGTTGCTCACCAGCAACTCAAACCTCGTCCCGATAATTTTTCCATCCAAGGTGTGCTCTCGGTGTATCTTCTCTATGAGGAATCGTGCCTCGCGCTTTGCAAGAGTCTCCATCTCAGAGCACCACAGATACTTCAGTCGGCGCAACGTCCGGACAAGGGCTGAGAGGGCTGGAGACAGATGCTCCTGGGCGAGAAGAGATGGTTAGTTATACCGCAGTTGTTCTCCGCATGTCACGAAAAGCGATGATTAAAATGCCAGGAGAGCATCAATGCAAATGGAAGTTTGCAAAAGATGTTGCAGCAGCCATGTCTCGAGGCTGGGACACAATCCCTTGAGTGCAGGCGCGAGGCGGCCTTGTCGCCTCTTGTGCACAGCCACAAGTGTTTGGAAGCTGTACACATGCACATTCTGCGACAATAATCAGCCAGCTCCTCTGCCTGCCCAGCCTCGCCCAGCTCTGTCTGCCAGTAGACCTTATCCTACTTTATGTTAAGGGGAAGCTATTGTACCTATTTTTCGTCGTATTACATTTATCCTTCTTGTGCTGCCTTTCGCCACACAGTACGGGCGTAGTCTCGCACATTCTTTACAATTATGGTAGCACTTCTGTACTTCGGAATGATCAGATCGAGACTTGGGGGTTTTGGGTGCAGGGTTGATAACCTCCAGGCATTTCTGCTTGATTTTTCCAATCTCTTCTACAAACTAACAAGGGCTGGTCTTCTAGTCTGAGGCTGGTGATCGCCAGGTCTGGAATCTAGAACATGTTCACGGCCCTGAGTCCTATCTTTGGACAGATAAACCTACTATATGTGGGATTTTCTCGCGAGCCGCGGCTCTCTGGAATCCCAAAGGATGCACTATTCAGCCCTCCTGGGAAGTTCCGATACGCTGGCCAATCAGGATTTGGCAAAAGGGACATCAACAAAACACCCCCTCTCCACTTCCGTTTGGCTATAGGCTAGGTTCTTGCTCAGCTATACTAGTCGCAGAAGTCAAATTTGACAAAATACTGCTCACATTGGACCCCGTCATATATAAGTTCCTACGCTCCCTTCATGTCAATAAAGATTTCTTCCTTCCTTGTTTCTCTTCAATTGCTCCCTCATTTTATTGATAGAAATTGTGGAAGACCCTTCGAGAAGAGGCAGAATAATATCCCCAAAAATGCGTACCCAGATCACGTTGGTGGCGCTTGCTGTTCTGGTGGTCCCTGGAACCGTCTGGGCTCTTGAGTCTGCGACATTGTCCATCGATTTCACTGAAGTTTTAGGGCCACAGGTAACGGCTTGTCCAGTTTCTGATCCGGCATCCATATCGTACGTCTAAATGCTTCTACAGGCAAACATCTGTGACTTATTCTACCAATAGCGCCCTAAAATCGTGTGAGGATGATCAATTCAGTAGCGTGTTCAAAAAGTGCCTTATTGTAGCCTGTGGCAAACAGACATGTTCTTGGTACAAGTCGATAGCGAAGTAAGTTCTCTTTCCGTGCAAATCTAATGGCCAATGCCTAAAGCTGTTACTAGGAATTGTCTCGATTCTTTCTGCGGTGGTCAAACCATCGCTTGGTCCAACTGGGCTTCTTCCAAATGCTCGGCGACCGGCACGATTCCTTTGAAGATTACGAGCTCTCTAGACGGCTCCACATCCATAATCAACACCGTATCGACTATATCCACAATAGCACCAGCAACTACGTCAGCAAATTCTCAAACATCGGTTATAACATCAGGAAGTCAAGGGCCTTCGTCTTCTACTAGTGTGACTTCGATTTCTACTAGTGGGGCTTCGTCTTCCACTAGTAGTGCTTCGTCTTCTAGTGGGGCTGTAGGACAACTGAGATATTGGTATGGCGGGATTATTGCCACCTCTATTAGGATGCTAGCCATTATACTTTAGATTTATTATCAGTATCTATGTGGGCTTAGTTAGGGCTGTGCAGACATCCCATCCCGAGATAACCACTTAAATACTCGGATAATTTGAGCATATATCCAATCAATATCTGGACAGTATAAGTTGAGCGCAGTCACTTGCATTCGTCACGTGACTATCAATACAAATATCTTTACCTTTTTATATACCGTTACGGAAATTCTTTGATACTCTTTGGTAGGGACTTGTGAAGCTGAGAAATGTAAAATTCAGTCCAAATAACGCAAGTCTCTAATAAAAATTATCAGGATATAGAAGTCCTGAACTTTTGATTCTTATCAACAGATATCATGGTAAGTTTGCATCTCCTCTATCTCGTGGATTGAAAGTGAATCAAGGATAATGATTCTCGGGACTGAACAAGGCAAAATGAGGTAACCACACTTGAAATTCTCAGACCCAAGTCCAGAATATTTTAATTGTCAAGTCAGGCGGCTTGTCACCCTCCTGTCGGAACTGCTGACTCATGATTGGATGTCTTCTGGTTCCTTGATTCCCCCAGAACTGAGACGCTCTTCCATCAACACAAATCTACTCAAAGACGAAATGTTGACAATCAAAGCACCAAGACCAAGAGCGACGGACGGGTCGTTCTTGACAGGATTTGAGGCACTAGCGCCAGAAGTCCTATTCTCGATTATCAAACAATTACCAGACCTAGTTTCTCTCGACAGCATTCTGCGGGCCTCGCCATCGTTATTCCGTCTCTTCAATACTTACGGTACTGAAATCATGGATGATATTATCTCGTCGGAGCACAATCACGGTCATGTGCGTGCTATGATACGAGTCTCGGCTCTCATTCGTACCTCGAAACTTCCTATGGATAACTTGACGGATTTTCTAAACAAAACGACTATTTCAGCTATGCGCGAACGAATTGCATCTTTAAAGGAGAATTTATCTCCTTTACAGCTAGAGCGAAATACCCCACCGGCTATATTACGTGGTATTCTTGCTTCAAACCGGCATATTACGAACCTCTCCTTGAAGCTCCTGAAAACCTACCTCCACCGCTTCCAGGCGAGGAAACCTCGTCAACTCGTAGCGGGAATTCTTCCCACGAATCCCGAACAGAGCTCGGACATTAAGACCTTGGACAAACTTTTGACGTTACCTGAAGATGCTTGGGAGGATTATCCAATTCAAGACGGTGGCCCTCCTCAATGGGACGAGGAACAACGTGTGGTTCGGGCGTTCTGGCGTATACAGATCTTTTACGACATGAAGAAAGCAGCCGCTAAGGGGCTACTTCCTGGATGGTCGGCCCACGATATACGCCGGCTTAAGACTATATCGTTAACGAATTTCTATCATGCAACCTTCTTTGTTGCAACGGGATATCCTTATTACGATCACGAGCCGCATCCGGAATATCATGAACTCACTTCCGTCGTGGTATATCTACGCGAGAAGTGTGGTCTCTCTGATCTGACGTACATTGCGAAATCGTCTTGTCTCACTCCACCTTATCCACCCGTGGAGGTGAAGAGAGAATGGCCTGTAAAAACTCTTGGGTACAGGCAAGTCACACCTTGGAAGAAGGGCAGGGCGAGTAGAATCAATATCTCATCGAATAACAACTGCTACTTCTACTTTCATCACTTCCCTCAGGAATTCAAGAAACGGATCGAATTTGAGCAGTTTGGCAGGTTGGGGTTTGCGTTTTGGAACTATACGAGGATGCGCAAGTACGGCCTTTCGCCTCGTGTTTATGACAAGGTTCTGTACGAAGAACATATCTTCAAATGGTGCAGTATGCTTCGTAAGGAGGTTTTGAACGGACATGGAGACGAATTCTGGTGCGTCATAGGACACTTCCCCGACATGTTGCCCAAGAAGTAGGACCAATTCGCCTGAATTAATGGACATGGGAAAATCAAACAAAAGACTTTTCAGAGACTAATTCTCCAAGCTAAATATTATTATAGTGTAAGTGATGACAAGTAATAGAAACAATTCGCAACTTCCAATTCGTGAACCGTACACTCCTCGACAAACTTCCTATTTACTCTCTGCAGAGCATTGCCACATCTTCCGTTAGTAAGGGTGTAGCGGGGTTAGTTTCTTGCATACTACATCAAGTCTATGGTATAATGCTGCTATCTTGTTGATGATATCCTGGTGTTCCTTCGCGATTCCTTCTTTTTGTGAATACTTCTCATTTCTAACCCGCAGGGCAGCCCGTACTTCTTTCGTAGACTTTTCTGATCTTTTGATAGTGTTATTATAATCAATGGTTTCCAAGCTACCAATTAATTGTATGATCTTGCGACATCGTCTTTAATTAGGCTGTCAAATGGGGCCCCATGGGGCGGGTTTTCAGGTCAGCGCCCCAACCCATGGATAACCGGCCCATAATTCCCTCGACCTAACCCGACCTATAAGTCCCCACCCCCCATTCCGGCCACCCCCCATTCCGGCCACCCCACCAAAATCCACCACTTTACATTCAACACTTAATATCTCTACGACGCTTCGACTTCTATACAATCCCCGATAGATTCAGATTCTGTAGATGAATCCGAATCGATTGGTACCACTCCGAGCTCTCCAGCTTCGATCTGGGCCGATCTAATAGCCTTAACGTCCACGAACCTCGAATTCGGAGATACCTGGACCTTTCGGCGCTTCCTTGGTTTATATAGATCTAATTGAGCTTCTAACTCTTTTATTCGATTCTCGGCCTGTGATAAAGCAAAATCCTTTTCATCTAATCCTTTTGCAACCTTCCGAAAGAGTAGTCGACGTGTCGGAAGATCATCATGGCCAAGCCGAGCCAGAGTGTCGAACTATAAACGTAATTCCCTCCCGACTTTAGGTGTATGCCACTCAATCGATGATATACTTGTATTCCACTCAATATTAGAACTCTCTAAAGGGGCCGATTCCGGAGCTTTATTACTATTCTCTAGTAATAATCGGCTCATTAGAGGTTTACTCATGTTCACCGGCCATAACCCCGTAGCATTCCATCCGGCCAAGATATTATTAGCTATAATTGCAGCTTCCCGGGCCTTATAATAGCATAGTAAGAAGTTACGCTTACCAATTGGTGCCGAATCGAGTAAAGGACCTAAGAGATTAAGCTCTCTTCGATAGGCAGCCTTAAGAGGAGAGAAAATCGATAAATCCAAAGGTTGAAGGATATAAGAGCTATAAGGAGGCAAAAATAAGAGATATATATTCGATTCGAGGCATTTAAACATGAATTCGGTGGTTTCATGACTTCCATAGCCATCTAAGATAAGTAATCGAGCCGAACCATCGGCCGGTGCTATCTTCGGAATAAACACCTTCTCGAGCCATTCCAAAGCCGTACGGTTAGTTGTCCATCCATTATCTGTTGCAGTGAATTGCCATGATTTAAATATATCGATCTCGGCCGGAAACCATTATTGTTGCACCGACTTTCCTTTATATATGACAAGTGGAGTAATTCTGACCCCGGTGGCAGAGATAACCTCGATAAATAATGTCCAACTCTTAGTACCGGCCTGTTTCTTTTGAACAAAACGTCGTTCCGAGCTACCAAGGACTAATCCATTAACCCCATAACCTTCCATAATGCCGGCCTCGTCCATATTCTATCGGTTCTCCGGCTTGATTTCTTGGATGGCCGGAATCTGGAAATTCTGGAACCAAGCCTTAATTATATCGGACTTAGCGCCATTCACTCGTATAGAATCGACCGTGAGTTGCCTTTTAGTCTTAAGTATTAGATTCCGTACTAAGAACCTCCGAATCCACCGCTTTCCTAATGGTGCAGAGTCGCCTTAGAGCTTATAAAGACGTTCTCCGAAAACCTTTAGTTACGAGTGAGTGATGCTATGGCCGAGAGCTTCCTGGGTTAATACCCACTTAGTAAGCCGATTCTCTATTATAACAGGTAGCCTTTGCAAGTGTTCGGCTGCCTCGTGATGGTTAGTGTTATGTATCAATCGGTCTTAAAGTGTTAACTTTGGTACACCCCACTCTAAAGCAGCTTTACGAAGTGACTTGCCATTTTGAATCGCATCGAGAGCGCGCATAACATTATATTCGGTGTATCGATTCTTCATATTAATCACAATGTAAATTCCGAGTTTCAAGAGAATCGATTAAGATTTGCAAAAGTAATTAATTTTTAAAGTTGGAGTGTTGGGGTGAGGTTTAGTGGGGTGGCCGGAATGGGGGGTGGCCGGAATGGGGGGGTGGGGACTTAGAGCCCCATTGAGTGCCAAGAGGTTGCTAAGAGGACTATTAAGATCTATTTAAAGGCTTTTTAAAGAGCCTTAGCAGCGTATAGGGCCCTATAGGTAATAGGTATATTCGGACTCGACCCATAGGTTAAATAAATAAGTAAAAACCCGCCCCATGGGGCGGATAACCGTGAATTTCTTGGCAACCCGCTGTTTTTATTTTTACAGCCTATCTTTAATTTGTTCGGATTTGTAGAATACCCCAAAGGATTCGATTTCATGCCATCAAGAACCCACGAGTCAAAATTCTGGCGACCTTCTTTCCAGGGTTCATCTGTCCCCTTTTTTCTAGCGGCTTCTGCACACCTATCCCTGCTTGCTGGAAACCTTCTTGACGAGAAAGTTTCAGGGTTTAGGGGTCTTGAATTCCTAACACATGAATATATAAAGTATTAATTAGGGTTTTATCAGCGCCATTGACTTTACGGTGAGGAACTCTACAATTTTTAATAATCGAGGGAAATGGTATTGTTGTGTGGGGGAAAGGTTCCTCCGACCGGCATGAATTGGAAAAGTCTATGAACAGACGATATCCTTCTCATTTCCGTGAGTCCCGAACAAAACTCTAACTACGAGTAGATTATTCGTGTGCAAACTTCTCAATATAAGGTACAAAGTCCCAGTCAGACTTTCATGTTTTCCTTCCATAGCTGCAAGTGGGCAAAATGGCCAAATTCAACCCCTCTTTTCCATCCTTTTCCTTGGAGGCTTTGTCGTCAGTACTAAAGGTCTTTCTTGGTCATCATGCGGAACTAATCTCGACTGCTCAACATTAAATGTGCCCTTGGAATACGGGCCCAATCAAACAGGATCAGCATCTGCCAGCATCGCACTCGTTCGCTACAACGCAACGGTGGACAGTAGCCAGCGCCTCGGCTCCCTCCTCGTCAATCCAGGTGGACCAGGTGCATCAGGTGTCTCTTTCGTTCAAGCAGGAGCTGGTCAAGCAATCTCGACCTTAACGGGGGGTTTGTATGATATTATCGGATGGGACCTCGAGGGGTGGCACGAACAAGTCCTGTTTTGGAATGTTTCCCTTCAGCAGGCACGGAGTACAACTTTTCAAACGCACTTCCCGGCGGCCCAAATCTCTGGCTTGGAATGTTCTACAACTCAAGTTACGAACCCGAAGTTAGAACTGCAATTTCAGACTTCGACACATCCGTTGCAAAGCTAGCCGAAGCCTGTGTTGCTCAAAATTCTCCTGCTTTATACACTTCGTCGGCTGCGTATGTTGCACGTGATATGGCAGCAATAGTCGATGCTCTCGACGGGAACAAAGCAAAATTGAACTATTGGGGATTTTCATATGGAACGATATACCTGACCGAATATATCCAGGCCTTTCCAACCCGAGTCGGGAGAGTTGTGGCTGATGGAGTTGTCAATCCGAGAGCCAATGCGATGACATACGCGCATCAGCTACCCAACGACCAGAAATCAGCGAGAGCTGCTTTGGACGATTTAATCAATTTCTGCACCGCAAACCCGAGAACTGCCCTCTTTCAACGCCGCCATCCGGAGTCACCGCAAATCTCACAGAAAGAATCAACAATCTGTTTGAGAGCTTGTTCTTGCAACCGATACAACAAAATGGCCTATCTATCAGTCTTGACATCTTTAACGTTGTTCTGTGGTCATTTATGCGAGTGCCTGTCACTTGGGCAAAGGTCGCCAACATTCTCCAAGGTCTGGAATCACGGAATGCAACGCTACTCATTGAGCTTCTCCAAAGCCAAGCGACGAGTTATCCCACAGATCCCGACGGAGCGGGTGTCGGTACGCTGAGCGAGTATCCACTTACTTGCATCGACAACGCCGCGTCAAGCAGCATTACCTTGGACAATGTAATCAGTCTGGCGAAAAGCATCTCGGTCTCAGAAAACACGCCATTGCTATCCGCCGGTCTCACACCCATCAGCTTCTGTCGAAACTTCCCCGACACTCGCCCGCAGATTGTAAATGCCGGCGTCAGAGCTATGAGCGAAGTTGATGCGAAATTGTCGAAATCAAACACAACCATACTTATCGTGAATCCAAATCACGATCCAGTAACTCCACTTGTCTCGGCCATGGCGCTAAGGAACCTGCTTCCAAATTCTTCAAAGATTGCAATTCGAGGCGGATCCGGTCATACCTCTGTCTCCATGGCCTCACTCTCGCTCGCCCAAACAATGCTGGACTTTTTCAGCTCTGGAGCTCTACCCAAGGATAAAATGTATCACAACATTGATCAGGAGATCTTCCCAGCTGGCGCGGGAGAGAATATCGTGTCTCCGGCTAGATTTAATGGTACTGCATATACGGAGGGGGAATTGAACCTGTTGGAAGCGACCTACGATGTGTTGCTTGCGTTCTTGGCTCTGGCTTGAATCAGATTTCGAAGGCAGCGGGTTGGTGGGATTTTGGCGCATAGAGGCACGGAGCATAGAACCATTTGTTTTGACCAAAGACTTAAAGGCCGCTTTAGAAAAGACTAATAATAACCTCTTGAACTTGTGGTTAATTGATATCTATAATTAGAATTTAACCCTCTATATCTTCGCCGACCGACTCTATGAATGCCTACCGTTCCACAGGATCGTGGAGATATTGAAACATGTTGAAAGTCTACATATTCAATGACTATCTTCGCTTTCTATAGTATTCATATTTACAACAACAGTGCTCAGATAACTCGAGATTTATATCAAGTACTTTGTAATCTTCCCTAGATTGTATTTTCCCAAAAGAATTTTTGTTTTAGTCTCTTAGTCTTTGTATTGTCCTAGAGACAAAAGCGCCTGTCGCCTTGAGAAGTTTCAAGAGAGCAATCTTTGATTACTTTTACAACAATAGCATAATAGCACGAGAACTACCTAGATTACACAGAATTTGAGGAATGGTACCATCATCAGGGCGTCAAAGTACCCCAGTCCTTCGCGAGTGTAAAATAGCGCTAGGGCGACTCCTTGTACGTCCTGCCACGCCTGCCCATCTATGATGATGCGAAACCAAGAGTCCAGTTAAAATACTGCATACAAGTCGTCGGTAAGTGAGCTTTCGCTGGTGGAGGATCGTGGTACACAAGATACTGTTCCTTTGAAGGAGGAGCTGGAAATGTTAAGCAATTATGAGGCAATACTTGAGCTTGGAGGAAAATTGACGATTTACATCTTGTCTAATGCTGAAAACGCAAACCTGTCACGAATCCGTAAGCACTAGAGCAATGAAACTACTAGCTATATTTGAATGCCCATGCGTACATGCTCAGGCACCGTTGATTCATCTTTGTCGATGCGACGATGGCATAACATGCCAACGAACAGGGCCGAAGACGAGTCACATGGACGGGTGAACTTCTGCGAGCCTAGAGCAGAGTCTGAAATCTAAACACGTGCTGCGCATACGACTTCGTAGTTTCTGTGGAATGTGGAGAGACAGGAAGAAAGGTTATAAGACTTCCTGCCACCTCTCAAGCCTACTAAAAATTATCCAGAAACACTGGTCAACGAGATCGAGGCATTGGAACGTATCGAGACGTGAACCTGCTACAGCTGCCACATGGTCCGATCGACGGCGAAGATTTGATCCTTGGTCCTGGAGTGTCAAGAAAAGACAGTTCGATGCACCTCAGAAGCATTAGGTGGACGAGCGGGAAGATATCGGACGTCATGCAACATATTCCATATCCTCCTCACATTACTATCCACCGAGACGACTCCCTCACCCTCAATCTGTAGGCGCAAGCACAGCAACCTCTTGGGAGCGGACGGGTTGAGCAATTTGTAGGTATAGGGAGTATTTGAAGACTCGATGGAATTCTTGCACTAGCCGTCGTTGACACGCCCGCCAGTCGTATATATCAAATACTATCGGAAACGTGATTTATCCACTCTGCCCTTTCCGTGAATGATCTGGCCCCTGATATATGGAGGCGGAACCTCTCCAACTCCCCCAACCATCAACTCTTCACTCTCCTCTGCCTGAGTGTAACCTGGCAGCATATTATCGGGGTTGCCCTCTGTCCACGTACCCAGCACATCCTCATAAGGCATTTGTAACTCTTGTCCGAGCTGAGTGAATCTTGCGCTATACTCTCTCAAGACATCTTCGCCCTCCCGTAGCCACTCTATGAGCTGGTTACGTCGCTGTTCGACATCATCGCGGGTCGAGGACTGCACGGAGGGGAGACTTTCGTGGTACGGAGGAACGTCGGAAGGAGTATAGGTAGGGAGCTGTATTTCTGTAGGATTTACAGCAGCTGCTGAGCTCGCGGGAGTGTCGGCCGTCGCTGTATGACCGTAACGGAGAAGCCACAAATTGTGTTCACGAAGTGATGTACGCAAAGAGTTGAGTTCTCCGGCGAGAGAAGGGATGAGGTGACGGAGATTCTGATAGGCCGATTCAGAAGAAGGAGGAGTTGCTGATGCTTCTGATGTTGGATCTGTTGACATGTTTAGAGTTACGAGTCGCTGCAGATTCGCAAGATTGACGGTGGTTGAAGGAGTGGTGACGCAAAGTATTGCAGAACGTCAGATGAATACCTATATATGCAATGGAGTCGTGAAGATGCTGCTTATGAAAGCGAGGAGGCGAATTGGAAATCCAGCAATACGTTTTCAGCCCTGCCAAGGGTCATCTTGCCCCACCGCTCCGCCGCTACAGGGTATTCTGTAGTGGCCAGAAATAGCCACACTGTAGCACTCACTGTCAGGCATTCGCACGTGACACCACGAAGCTTAAGTACCTCACTCGTGTGTGTTACTCTCTTGATAAGATCTCTTTGTACGGAAGACTACTCTTCTCTCCTTGAAATAAAAAGGAATAGAGGGCAGTAATATAAGATTTGATGGGTAATTCTTGGCGTTTATTTAAGTATAATGCCAGGGATCTAAAAGAACATAGAGTGACACATCAGAGGGCAGTCAATTCAATAGGCTAAGAATATCTTCTTGCATCATTATCTCCTTCAAAGATATACAAAGAAAACCAAAGCCCATGACGGCCGAAAGCCGAAAGTTATCTGGCGCGATCCGATCATATTTTAATGCAGTATCGACGCTTAAGAACGCACCTGGTTCTGCATTATCAAGCTGGTCTTCTTCGGGATTGATAGTCCTTGTTCCTGGAAGCCTTGTAGCTCCTGTTACAGTTGCTGTACTAGAGAAATTTGTTTCAGATCGGGCTTCCATTTTCTAAACTGTAAAGTCAAGATCACTTCGGCAACTGTCAAAGTTAGGTTCGTAGCGATGGCGTGACATACCACCGAAATGAGCGTGCGTTGTTGGGAGTATTGGAGCCCGCCATGGTGGTGATGGCGTGCAATGAGCCTATTCAGTGAGTGTGACGAGGAATCTCTGCGAGTATTTTCGCGAGGGTGCAACCCGTTACATGGATTTTCTCTGATCTTCAAAGTTATTAAGTAAGGCTAGACTCGTTTGTTTAGCGTACCGCACGGAGAATGCACGGACGAAAAGAGGAAAGCCAGGCCGTCTTTCTCGCGAAATATGGCTATTCTAGGCCGAGAGATCAGGAACTCTTCATAAAATCATGAAAAGAGACTCGTACTATACTCTTCGTTAAATTCGAAGACTACGTGAAGTTCTGTCTTGGCTCCAGAGGTTGTTGAAGAATTCGGGTTCAAAATCTTCAATCTCTAGGCTTACTCTTGATAGAATCTGCACGAAAAGGCGCGGGTTGGAGAGAATAGGCTAAATAACATTGCTTGAGCTAATTTAACTTGAATTATCCACCACCCCTTGCATGTAAATTAGAGTTTAGAACGGTGAAATGTGACACCGGTTCTGACATCTCGGCACGCACCTGACCACCCCTGCATCTTAACCCGCTATCTTTAGGCTCATCCCGCCCGACTTACTAGCTCGAGTTAAATAGCTCGAGTTAAACTTCTTCCATTCTTTTATGTATGCCTTTGTGAAAGCGCGTGGACTTCTTGAACTGCATTAAAATAAATGCCTTGTCGCTCGCTTTTGCTATTTTGATTCCGAAGCGTAGGATGAGTTACCCACGTGTGATAGTAAGTTCTGATGGCGAAAATGGCTATCATGGCTCAAAACTCAAGACTCAACACGGCTGCTCAGCCTGGACTGGGCAATCGGGCAGCAGTGGCTCCAATGCAACGGCGCCATCCCACGGAGGGGCTGGTGGAAATATCAGCTTGACGCTTTCTCGGTCCACGAAGCCTGGGTATTTCAATGTTCATGGATACTCCAACTGGGCAGGCTACAAAACAGAAGTCCCCCAAGGCAAAAACCTCTTTGTTAGCGCCTGTGGGGGAAATGGCGGCGATGGTGGATGGGGTGAAGGCGGTACAAGCGGTGGGGATGGTAAGCCAGGGACGAATGGCGACCGATACAACCACGGTGGAGTTAGCATTCATCTCTCATCTACAATCATACTCCGCGATTAAAGCATCCTTACTGATCACTCTTTTGATAGAACGGTGGACATGGGGGCAATGGGGGCAAGTATGTACCTGAATCTTTCAATTACTCGAAGAGCAAGTTGACAAATAGCAGTGCTGGCTACGGTACAGATGGCGGACACGGTGGCAATGGTGGAAACATCGAGATCACCGTCCGAGAGGCCGATATGACTTTACTAATGGCGGTTGAGTGGGCATGTCGAGGTGGTAATGGCGGAGCCCGAGGTGTCCATGGTGTTCCAGGATCTGGTGGCCGTGGTGGTCGCGGAGGCGATGGATATTCGTGGTGAGTCTGCACATTCAAACTAAAAGCCTTGAATCCTCATGCGAATCATAGGACTGTAGAAGTGGACAATGGCACTTATGCTTTCGATTACTACACTTATAGTAAAGACCCCGGGCGTAGTGGCAGAAATGGGCGAGATGGTGCTTCTGCGTCAACATTCTTGCAAGATGGCGCCTCGGGGAGAAACGGCTCTATTAGGTTTATCGTCCAGTGGGATAATGGAACTAAGTCGACGTATAAATCCCTTTTTGATCTCCGGATAGAAAGCTGGACTTTGAAAGACGAGAATCAAGATGGTATCTTTGAACCTGGAGAGCACATCATGATACAAGATATTGTAGTCAAGAACTACGGTAATTTAAACTCGCCATTCACTGCGCAAGGCGGCTGATATGTCTTTAGGTGAGATGCCTTCGCCAACTGGCCGATGCATACCTCTTTCTATATTGCCTAGCGCTTGGGTGGACCCCAAGGTGGAACAAGAGGCCGTCTACATCAATTCAATCAAGGGGTTCTCAGCTGTGAAGATTAACGGAATTATCATCGGTCTTATCAAGCCAGAAGGAGGTGGCCCACGGAGTCCACAAGGTTTGCGTGTCAACGAAGAAATTCAACTCCTCAGCACCATGCCACTGCTCAACCGTCGACTTTCAAGCTGTCAAGCTAGATGCCCATTCATAGTGCAGTACCCGCTTCAACTCATTGATACGGTATATGTTGAAGCTGTTGCTTCGGGTGAGTGTTTTACAATTCAATGGACGGTAAGCATACTTTATCTCTTCCAACAGAGGCCGTGGAGTGACTTTACATAGGTGCTAAATATTTCTACCCGATCCTATGGAATCAACTCACAGCTTGGACGTGCATGCGCTACTCGACTATGCACGGAAAAATCGTTCTTCGAATTTAAAAACTACGAAATATGTGGTGAAATTTTGAGGAACCTTGAAGTCATTGGCCCCTCGCAAAAGGTTATATTCCATCAAGAATTCAACGTATCTGAGAGGACCAAGCCATTTACCGAAGGTCACATTCAGCTCCAGCTCATGTTATCTCCTCCCGGCTCTGCGTTTAGTCCACTCGATCTGCCGTCAACCCTTGGGGTAATACTACACCCAGTTTCGACTTCTAGCCTACAAATCCAGGTTTCACCAAAATACAAATACAACCACAAGTCTTCGTACCTCCTGATCGTGAATGCTGGTGTTCCAGGCGCCTTTGTCCGCCAGCTCTCGCTGTTTGTGGAACAGATTCTGTTGCTGGAATTGGACATTTACAACATCAGCCTCCACGGAACTTTGAGTCAACCTTCTGGGGCCAACGTGCTCCAGTCCTACTCGGAGAAGACTATTATTGTCCTTGGCAATCTATTCACCTTCTTTGGGACGCCGGGTCGCTTGATAATTGACTTTATGGACCCAATCATAATGTCAAATTTACTAAGCAATGGCACAATGTGCTTGTTCCTCGGTCTTGAAGATCCTGACAAACTGAGCCACGCCTGGAGCCAGATGTTAGAGACTCCATTGCTCCCTCACGACGAAACAGGAAACGACGGCTCTCTTCACGGCCTAGCCGTCAAACCCTTCATCGAGACTCTAGAACAGAAACAGTCTGAGAATACGAATGGAACTCTCGGGGCCTTTAGAACGCATTCTGTTCTGATCCAGAAACGTTTTCTGAGAAAAGATCAGGGCACCCTCCAATCGAGAGGCAAGAAGCTGGCCAAAATGCTGGCGCTCAGATATCCTCTCCGGAATTTCATGTGCAGGGCGGTGCCTCTGGATGGCTCCAAGAAGCCGCCGCTGGTAATGATGATACACGAAGGACTTCCCCTTTCCGCGGGCATTCTCGCTTCGCCAATATCGTGCAATATTCACAAAAATTCATTGGAAGCCAGATTCCAATATCTGATTATCGCATCACTGCCTTTTGAACGCCGCGCTCGATTATTTTGGGAGCTTGCCTCCATTCTTGCGTCAGGAGAAAGCCCTCCACCAGGGTTTCTCCGGCCGGCAGAATGGCGAGATGAAATCCCTGTCCCAGATCCCAGTTTACTTGAAGTCATACAAGAGTCACAGAAAATAAGTCACCCGCCTTTCCACAAACTGAAAGAAAACTAACATAAACTTCACCAGATCGGGCAAGCGATATACAGCTCCGTCCAATACGACCTCATCCAAGAAACGTGTTATTTCAGCCAACGCGGCCCCCGTTGGTCTGACCCGTTGAGCAAAATCCCCCTCTCCAGCCGCATCCCCCGAATCTCAAAGTTCTTCAGTCTCTCACCTGAAGATCTGAACCTGCAACCTCCAAACCCCGAATCCTTCACTGAAGCCCTGGGAAACCTGACCTGGTTCTCTTCAATGATGGCCCAAATTCAGCTCGCCACGTCGCCCAAGTGGTTTCTTGGAAAAGCCCAGCGTCGCAAGAAACTGCTATTCAAACACCTCGAAGCCCTGCTAAGCAACTCCCTCAGCTCGCACTTTGGGGCAGGGAACGCCGCATCCTTGAGCAAGACTGTAAAAGCCCAAATCAAACCCTTGAAGAAAGCAGGAAAGAAGGTGCAGAAAGTGCCCAAGAAAGACGGGGGTGCTCCAACCGCTATACAAGCATGTTTTGCACAAATCAGTGAGACAATGGCGTTCTCATCAGATCGAGGACCGCCATTTCTGGATATCGGTGTTGCGTTGTTTAAAGTTAATCGAACCAGGTTCTTTACTGATGCAGAATATGTGGATATGAGGAATACTTATGAGGCGTTTCAAACGCGACTTGGCATTGAGGAGTCTAGAAGTATGCATGTTAGGCAGATACTTGTGAAGCAGGTTGAGGTGGAGATTGAACCAGTGTTGGTTAGCGCTTGAGTGATTTTAAGTGGAAAGTTGAGTCCAGTAACGACTTGGACGCTGGAGGGAGTGCAAGTCGCAGCTACCCCTCGGTCAAAGTTACTGAATACACACAAAGTCGGAATATCTCTCAGTAGATACTCTATTGGGAGTTTTTATGATGAGAAAGAAGGGGATCCTATGGACAGAAACGAGTGAGTAGAGACTATCTAGAATAAACTTTTATGTTTTGAGTACGATTGTTAATACTCCACTCAACAGATTTTCTTACGATCTCCAGGTGGTCCAGAAGAATGAAGGATGGTGTGAAAGGGGGCAAAACCCAGAGCACGTAACTAAAGAAACAATAATAAAACATCGAAAAGAATCTTTAAAATAATCTGATCAATAATAGCTTATTAGCTCTTTGATATATCCTATACTTTTAGCTACTCCTATATGTAACTACGATCACGATTAAAGGGTAAGTTTTAATGTGGTTACGCAATTGTCCAAGAAGAGAAGAGCTAGCCTTAAAAGCATCTATTGTATACTCACGCAACCGCCTGCTACACTTCATATATGTTCAGAATTGGGATATCTGGCTATGAGTAAATATAAGTTATATTTACCTGCCTCAGATGAATGTGGGCGGATCTTGTCTCATTCATTGAAGTTATATTTCAATTTAAGGCGAGATAGACTTCATATTGCTAGAATTTTGAATTGTAAAGATTAGGATGCTATGTGATAGGGATATGGATCGGTGGACTCGAGCTGAGGATAACCAAGAATGATGAGTTTCGTGGGTCAGGCCATCCCATCTGCACCTTTTCTGAGGTTATAAATAGTCGCCGTTCTATTTTAATGTATTTTGATCGGTGTCACAAAGAACGGACCACATAGTCGTATTGTGACTCTATGTGGCACACCCTGTCTACCTACCTAATGTACCTTACCTACTAATTGGTAATTTAAAATTTTGCATTTCGCATTTCCTTGCGACGAAGAAGTCATCGTTATCTCATCCCCTCTGCATAGAATATTCGCCAAGACTAACTGCATTCAAACTTACAAATCACGTTTCTAAACCGTAGTACTTTCCACCACTCTGCTGTTAGACCAAGTTGTATCCGCAGAAAATGATGGAATACATGTAAGGAAAACATCCTTTTACTGGCGCAGGATAATGAGTTTGATCTGCCATCATCACCTCTTCTCTATAGCCTGGTCAATCTCGACTTCACACCGCTGCAATAAATAAATATGACCCTATAGCTGCTTATAGTTTTCTTTAATACCTATAACCCTCTATTTCGCTCCCTAGCTATATCGATCGCTGTCACACGCTTACCAATTCCAGCTCTTGCCATATCTTGCCAAAAGAACATCAGGTTCGCTATCCCTTTTTCCTTCCACAATTTCGACTATCCCGGCAGCACTAGTCTCCGAACTTTCAGCTCCCTGGTTGATCCTATTTTGTCTGTCCTCCTCCCCGGTCAAGTCTGTGACAACATAACCTGGACAGAAAGCCCAGACCTTCGCCCCCAGCTCTTGTAATTCACAGACATACACACAGTTGCCATGTTCAGCGCCGCTTTCGACATTCGATATCCCTCCTCCGTAACGCCATAGAACTGGAAATCGGGTCGTGGCCGCTCAGAAACCGAGCCCAAGCATGAACTCACGTTGATAATCCGAGGATCTTTCGACATCTGGAGAAGCGGTACCATTGCTTCAGTCAAGAGAAAGGGACTGATGGAGTTTGTATGAAGCGTCGTGATGTAAGCGGTACGGCGATCGCCTATTTGAGAAATGACCCCGGCATTGTTGACGAGAACATCGAGCACACCAAAGTCAGCAGTGATCTTGGTCACAGCGGCTGCAATCGAGTTGTCGTTTGTGATGTCGAGCTCGAGGAAGCTGATCGTCCCTGCCGGTCTGCGCGCTTCAATTTGGGCAAGGGCTTTGCTGCCATTTTCAATGCTACGCGCGGAGAGAATGATGTGGTTGTTGGAACTTGCGTTAGCAAGCGCGTAGGCGGTGTCAAAGCCAATGCCTGTGTTGGCTCCTGTAATAGGTTAGGCATATGTCCAGGCACAAAATCACACGAAAGGAAAAGACAGGGTTTTGTACTCCGACTTGGGAGACGAGCTTACTAACCAGTAATGAGAATTATTCTTTTTGATGCCATTGTGTCAGATTTCGTTAATTGCGTTTGTTGCAACCTTGGGTGACAACTCCTGGAGCGAATGTGCGAGGAGTTCGACTATTTATTGAAAGCGAGATACACGTGCCGTATAGCGAGCTAAAGCGGTGGATATGGGTGACGTACTTAAAATTTTCGTCTAGATTGAAGTTCCGAGCAGTTCGTGCTTTTAGCTTTTTGTAATGTGTCCGAAATGAGGAGGCGACCCTGACGACTAAGCAGAAGACGTGTGACGATCCCATGGAATAATATAAATGAATGGGAATATACTTGTCAGGACTGTATACTGTATTTCTCTACACCTCGCAAGTCTTTGCACCGAGTCGCGAGACGCGAGTAACGCTAAGTGCATTGGAAATTATACCGTGTTCCATTTCCATTTCTCAGTCACCAACATCTTTAATTGGTCGGGCTAGTGCTGCGGAATTGCGGGGCGGGCGGTAGTTCTACATAATAGGAGAAATATTTTCGCGAAGAGGTGCAATTAAGAGCGATAAAATTAGTGATATGCTTCCGTAGGCCTTTTTAAGCCAATCGGTCCTATGCGGGTGTCCGTTGCATTAGGCAGTGGCAGTAAGTGTCAAGTGCGGCGAACACGTCGGGTGCGCTTAAGCCTCCGAGCCTTAACAACTCAACCAACTACTGGTTCAAGGGAGCATAAGCGAGAGCTTGTTAGATTAAGATTTTGAGTTCAATTCTTCTCTCGGGTCCTGATGAGACCCGAATGACTGCCTATTTGCTAATCTGTTCCTTGGCGCATAAACCGGAGAGAAATAAACACCCGTGTGTCGCGTCCAGTGGGCCCACTCCGTACCGAAACTACTATCCGAGTGGGATATCCCCTCCTAAATGCCTGGTACGTAAGCAACACCTTACGTTGCCAGTCGTCGAAAACAGCGGCGTTATTATCGGGGATTGTCAATTAGAAACAAGCGAAATGCAAATCCCCCGCCAAATCCTAAGCCTGGACTTGTCTTTCAATGTCAGCTACATCAGAACGCAAAGCAGTGCTCCACTTCTCTCATAGATATAGATGATCTACCTTCTAGTAAATAATATAAAAGGACATCTCTCTCCGCCTTGATAACCCTTCCATATCTTCATTCACTCATAACTTCTGTCCCTCATTGTTCAAGTTCATCTCTGAAGCAAACATATGCCCCAAGAAACATCATCATGTCCAAGATTATCACTGTTTTTGGTGCCACTGGTAACCAAGGAGGATCTGTGATCAAGCATATCTTGGCTGATGCCGTACTTTCTAAAGAGTTCGTGCCACAGATCCCCTTCCCAAAGCAAGACTTGTATAATGAATCTTGAAATCTGCATTATTCAAGTCACCTTTATTTACTCGCCCGATAGCAAAATGCGATGTTACTAATTTAAATAATAGATTTCAAATACGTGGAGTCACCCGTGATGTGAAGTCAGCAGCAGCGACCGCTCTTGCCAAGCAAGGTGTCCAGATGGTTACTGTAAGTCGTGTTGGAGTCTTTAGATAAAGACTTTGCTCACCATTTCTCAGGCCGACTTGAACTCAAAATCTTCGGTCGCAGAGGCACTTAAAGGCGCCCACTCCGTCTTCCTCGTGACAAATTACTGGGAAGCCGCCACCCCAGGCGTTGAGCGATCCCAAGGCATCACCGTCGCGGACGCAGCGAAAGCAGAGGGCATTTCTCACCTCATCTACTCATCTCTACTCAACGTCAGCAAGGCTACCAATGGTAGATTGAAGGAAGTTAAGCACTTTGACGAAAAAGCCGACATTGAGGATTACATTCGTGCTAGTGGTGTGCCTTCTTCGTTCTTTCTTCCAGGATACTTCATGGCGAATTACACATTCATGATTCGCAAAGAAGAAGATGGTTCTTACGTGCTTGCTTATCCTGTAAGCGGGAAGTCAAAGTTCCCTCTGATTGATGCGGGTCGGGATACAGGTGAGCGAATATTAACAAGTAACACTACGGCTATCGTGCTAACTATGTGGGCAGGCATGTGGATCAAGGCTATTATCAAGAACCGCCAGAAGCTTCTAGGAAAACGTGTCTTGGCTGCCACCGACTACTACACGCCTGAGCAGATCGTTGCCGAGTTTGCAGAGGTGACCGGTAATAAGGCAACCTACGTGCAAATTACACCAGAGCAATATACTTCTGTCATGCCACCAGCGGCTGCAATGGAGTATTTGCAAAACCACCAGTTCATGGAGTCTCCTGGCTACTTTGCCGGCGCAAGCTTGAGTGAAGGTCATGCCATCTTGGACAAGGAAGATAAGCCTATCACCTGGAAAGAGTACGTATTCCCTCTCCTCCAGGTTTCTTTGATCCTTTTCAAGAGGTCTCGATGGCACGGTCGATGAAATCTTTTCCTGATAAAGATTTCCCCTCTTCCGTTAAAACTTTATGTGAGGATTAAATCGCTAACTCCGAGACACCCCTAGATTTGTCAAGCAAAACCCAGCTTTTTCCAAGGCCTGGAAGTCGTGAAGTAACATAGGAGGACGTATAATACGCCTTAATGCACGATCTTCTCATCTTATGACCAAAATGAGACATTTTTGTAATGGAAATTGGTTAATGATAGTAATTCAATTTGATTTAACCTACTTCACTCACTGGCACCACCATTGTTTACTAGCAAGTTGGGAAGTATTTAAACACTTACACGGAATGATGAATGCCTGTTACGTATTCTTTTCTAATCTTTCTAACTGAATATGCCCATTACACGCGCTATCAGCAGACTGTGAGTAGCTCTTAGTTAGACTCACACTAAGGCTTTACGTCAGCTTAATCGAAAGCCCACATTACTTCTGTATATCTGCCGAGTGCTAAGACTAGCGACGTATCATTTTAAGTAACGCTGTGCTTTCTTGATGAAGATATGGAAGCGCTTGCTGTGGTAACAGGTATTGTAGATGAAGAATAGAATATTGACGAACTCGTAGAATTATCTTTCTGAGGTAAATATAGCTCGTGTAGCTAGATTGCGTATGATTAAGATTTAAACTGAAAATATGATTTAGATGCTATTGTTGACCTGTTACATTTTAAGTATGATGGAAATACGTAATATGAAATGGAAGTAAGGAATACTGACTCGTAGATTTTGAGCATAGAAAATTTACTTAGTGTGGATGTGTACGACATCACATTATTCTCTTAGGATGGTCTGTTGATATTTGCTCCTTCGTTCTCCATCTTTGGTATTTAGTGGTATTTTGACTTGCCTTGTTAATGATTGATCAGTTAAAATGTGGTGAGTTGGCGTATATGTTGATAAACGTGCAAGGCAAGTAGAAAGAAGTTCCACGCACGCGTGAATAGCTAATCGTGGGAGGGTGATCCATTTCACTTGTTCAGATGTTGGACAAGGGACAGTTCGTTGAGTTACCAAACTCTAAAGCGTCCGTGGGAACACAAATCCATTGAACAGGTCCAGAAGTAAGACCAAGTCGAATATCTGTCTTTCCAAAAATCTTCAAGCCAACAATACCATCCACCCCATATGACTTTCGTGGGTTCAAAGTACGTTGACTTTACTAAGAAATAAGTTCTTGAAATATGAAATTATTGGCTCTGCGCAAAGTTAATGGCATTCTTTAGTTCCTACTGCTTAAGAAAATTGGACACACGTCCATAAATAGACAATTTCTGCTCTTCCCTCCCACGACAAGCCTTGTTCTATCTCCTGGGGTTTGCGTCCGCATTAATCTTTCCGCTATATTAAAATCTCCTTCAAAGGATGGTATACCTTTCTTCTACCTTCCTTCCGCCTTCTTATCTATCTCCATCCAATTCATTATTGTCTCTGACCATCTTGGACACATTTCTGGACGAATCTGGTTCTGCTGTTAGTCCGAGCAAGATTAGCCCTAAGCTTAAATCTTGCAAGACGGTCTTACATGATCCCCAGTCTGCAATTAAGTCAGGTTCCAGGAAGCGAGAAGTAGATATGATGGGCGATTTCTTACCTCACGGGTCACGGTCACGGAGGGCAACTGAAATTATGGCGGAAAATCAAACACATCTTACTGATCACATCACCAACTCAAATTTAGATCTATGTGTATGTTCAAAGCTTGATGTGCGACATAACTAAAATATCACCGTACCACTTGTCCCCAATACCCCATTATGAATCCTGAATGTTAAGTGCAAATGCATTGAATCAGTTCAATCAATTATGAAAGAATCAATCAATCACATAATTTCGAGTTGACCAGGGATCAAAGTTCCGTTCTGAATAGCATATCCGTGAGTCCTTGCCAAGTTGGAGAAAGAAGCTATGTAACTATTTCGAGTATTAGCCAACATCTCAAAGTCTTGTCATCTCACTCCCGTCTCTAGTTTCTGGCTTTGTGCGCATATATATAAAAGTATGATGACTGACGTATTGAAGTGTGCCACTGTCTCTCTAGCACCAGGTGTATTTCTCCAATCCCTGAGGAGCTCAGCATATATCGCAAACGCGGTCGTGACGGTAACACCGGCGCTCTCCATACGCCGATTTGCAGCTGTGGCACTCTTTTCATCGAATGCTCCGCTTGCATCCACATTGGCCCAAACAGAGTAGCCAGCCTCACGCAGAGACAAAGCGAGGAGAGCCGTACCTGTAAGAAAGAATTAGCCTTGTGAACCGATGTCATTTGTTTGGATTAAAGCAAAATGGAAGGGAAAATTGGGATGAGAACACTCACAAACATCAGTGGTAATACCAGCGATGATGAGCTGCGTTCTTCCAGTGGCATTGACGGCGGCTCTGAACTCTGCATTATCCCAGGAATTTACTTCGCCTGGGCGACGTATCAGCGTAGCGTTCGGGTGCATCTCAAGTATCTCTTTCGGAAGCGGCCCATTTGGTCCTACCACCAGATAACAAATTAGCGAGCTAATTAATACTCGTTTTAGCATTGAGAGCTACTGACCAAATTCCGCCGATGTAGTCAATACAGTTGGCAAGTTGAACACATTTCCAAGTGCAGCATGTGCTAAAATATTCACTCTGAACTCTGTGGGACTATAATCCCTCACGAGCTGAGATAGACCGATTTGGTGATCAACGATTAGAAGCGCCTAGACGAAGCGGGTTAGAATGCTAAGACTTTGATCAATCGAGCTAAGATTGCCCACGACAAGGAAGATTATAAAGATGTATTAACATACTGCCTTCTCTTTATCAAGTCTCTCGAAGGTATAACCTGAAATCGTTAGACGAGTACTCATCGAGTTCGAGTCGAGGCTCATACCCGAGATGGAGGATGCTAAAACAACACATGCGAAGATATAAGACTTCATAGTGGAAATCCCGTTTTTTTTTTGGATCAGAGAATTGAAAGATAGAGACTGAGATACTCGGAAAGTCGCTAGTGGTGCAAAAGATAGAAATGATGTTATGAGAATATTCAAGTGCGAGAACGACGACATTTATATTCCTCTTCGCATGGCTCGGCCTCTGAAAGACTTAGCCCATCTTCGCTAGACATCCTAATGTTAATTACCAATACATTTTAACAAAAGACCAAGTTCTCGGCCGTACTCCGTCCCAAATTTTCCGTCTTGTTCGGGCCTTGGCCACAGCCCACACCCGAAGATGTATCGGTAAAGAAGTCTTGGGAGCTATGGAGCAGCTATGCAGTAGCTTGAAAGGGATATGTATTTCATTTGGTGCGTAGGTACTGGCATTTCCTGATGTCTACGAGTAATTAATTAACCTTTTCCTGATAAATCTCACTTTTATGCCGCGTCAGCAGGCAGTGGAAAGGGTAACTTCTTCATATTTCGGCAATTGTAAACCTCTCCAAGATCCTTATTCATATCCCCCTGAATATCGAGCTTGGTTTGGCCAGGGTTCTGGTCACAACTAGAGGTGGTAATCAAACGTCGGGATATTTCAATACGAAAACTGCTAACGCCGGAGTAACTTAATGCTTTACCCACGTCGAATGTGATCTAATCATGTCTTAACCTATGATCGGAGCTGAGTACGTATGGCGGAGATAAAGTTGGGCAAGCTAGAATGTTGCTTTCGAGTTCTTATCCTCTGCACGGGAGCTGACAGGGTTTGACGTTCTTCTTTTCTGAACCTTGGCAGAGAACACTCAAAATTATTAGATAATAAGTTGATTTTAATCGATAAGACTCTATCTTGTACTTAAAAAATTAGGAGCCCAATACTAGTATATATTATAATCAATATAATTAGTGTTCCTAGTAACAAATTCTTGTCTTTTACACGAAAGTCTAATGTTGACGACAATCCGAAAGAGTGTTGTATTTTGTTTAATATCTTGCAAACATAAATCAAACATACGAATGAGTTTCATATGATGCTGTTTCAAGTTTTGTAATTTTATCCAAATTGAACATATATATTCAAATTGACGATATAGCGACCCCTCGCTTTTTATCACCCTTGAAAAATTCCGGGGAGTTCTCGAAGGGTCTTCGCGGCGCTTTGGGTCGGGTCTTTTTCGCACCCGTCGGTGATCATAAATGAGCCGAAGCTAACGACATCTCCACACCCTAGTCAATATTTCACGGCATATCAAACCGAGGCTGTAAGAATGGCGAAGTCATATTGGTTCGCTTATTATGGAGATAGCACTTGTATCACAGACAATTTTTCCTCTAATGATAATTAACCATGGACTTTGCACACCTCCTCCATTGCACCTACCAAAAACCATCACTTGGATTCACTCAGCCTTGCAAACACTCCTCGCTCCTTGGTAGGCTCTTTGAGCGCTTATAAAAACGCTCAGTTGCGTGGTTTTAATTCCGAGGAGTTCCCTTGCTGTCGGCAAGCAAGAATGGAAAAGGGTAAATGTAAAGTTTCGTCAGTTTGAAGGTAAACCTCCAAACCACTCAGGCCACTGATCAGTGTCGTCTTGACTGTTTCCGAAATCCTGTAGTAACTCGTCCCAGATCATATAGTGAGGATCGGCCCTGACGGCTGGATTATTTGCTGGATTAACTGCTGGATTCTGATTGATCCCACCACTCCCCGAAACCCTATAGAGATACTCGCTTGACAATGGGCCATCCGCCAAACCTAGCGGATGCGGTAATCCTTGCAGCGGCTGGCTGAACAAATGTTGTGATGGACGCTGAGCCAGCGAAGGGGCGTAGGATCCTCTGGTGCCCGTCGTTCCTAGGTACTGTGATTTACCTGGTGTCCTTAAACCCCATTGGACCTGTTCCTGCCTCGCTGATTGTGCCTTCGTATAGAGCTTGAGAAGAGGCCGCCATAGTGCTCCGTTTTCCATATCTGCAACTCTCTCTGCCCATTTCGGAAAACTCACCTCAATAATGGTCCACGCTGTTGACATAGTCGGTCGAACACATAACTCCGCCAGAACGACAGCAAAGGCATGCCATGGTATGTGCGTTTTTGCCAGCCAAACCCATTGGGACAGATCCTTATCATTCTCCACTGCTTCTGTTGCTTCAAGAAGCTCTATAGCTGTCCTCAGGATTGAATCTCTTGTCTCCTTAGACTGGACAGGAGGATCAACCAAACGCTGGAGTGGATAGTGTACAGAAAGCCGCATTCTACCCATAATAATTCGACCAGCCAAAAGAATGAACCGCTGATAGGGGATAGATGAGTCGCAGTGATTGAAGTACTTAATGTGAAGGCGCTGGCAACATTCCTCAGCTATAGAGTCCCTTTGCCTCAAGCTCAGTAACTTGAATTGGAGGCTTGTCTTTGGCGAGACATAGTTCAACATATTCGCGACGCTGCAAGCTTCAAAGACGACCAAGGAAAACGTCATGTCTGTGAAGCCTCGCCTTTCAACAAGCTCCTGACCTTTGATAAGATCAATATCATTGATATTCAAGGGAAGGGGCGTATCAAAGTTATGTTCGAGGATTCCTGGATCCGAGCCTCGATCTTCTGAAGCACGCCACTCTAGGTGATAGACCTGCCACCACGTCCTTCGTCGCACCTCCGTATCGAGGTTTGGAGGATTCTCCCCATCCGCGTCACGGTGAAGATCTAGCGCGAAAGCAATCCGTGTTGCCAAGCCGGTCAGTGTCCAGACGGATCTACTTGAGTCTGAAAGACGCGCTGTGGTCTACACAATTAGCTAGAACAACAATTGTTGAATGTGACTAACCAGATAAATAATTATCGATTGCAAAACCATCAGCTCAACGCTACTCAACAGATCTGCTCTCTTCAAGGCGACTTCCGTACTATGTTGATAGCGAGCCAGGAGTTCACTCTGTTCCTGTCCAAAGTGCTCAATACATGCGTCGCGAGTCAAACTCGCAATCGAGGCATAAAACATGGAAAGAAGCAAACACTCTTGGGCCCTCGATGTACATGATATCGGGTCTGACATTGAGGTCACAAGGTCTCGGATGGTGCTCTTGTGAACCATTTTCAATAGTGGATCCACACGAGTGAAGTATACGTCGACCAGCAATAGCGAGGAACTCTTTGGTAGTTGTAAAGCCTGCAAGCTCGATCGTGTCCCAGGAGTGGAATCCGATATTTCCAAAGGGACTGGTGAATTTGTCAGGTTCTCTGAGGAGTCGCCAAGGCAGCTCCGCAGGTCTTTGAACTATCCATAGGTCAGACTGAGTATTTTTAAGACCCCGTAATCTTTGCTTACTTCCTCAATCAACCCACTCCAGAAAGAATTTCCCAGATCGCTGCCGCTACCAGTCCTGGGGCCCTGACCACCACAACCCAAAGTGAAAAGGCCTGCGTATTCGAGTCGTTGATTTGAAGAGACCCCACGCTCCACTGAAATTTCGCTCAAGGCACCAGGCTGACCGCTTCCGAGCATACCTACCAATCCACTCAGACGGCCTTCGAGATTCAGTAAACGACGCTCAAGCTCAGTCCGCCGCGTGAGACCCCTCCTTCTTTGACCTATGTTAGATGTCTGGACGGGAGGGAGACAATCGATATTGCGAAGTTTGCATGCGGTACAAGGCTGGTTTTTGTCGCATTTGACCTTTCGCTGCCGGCAAGCAGCGCAGGATAGTGCGAGCTTCGCCGGAGGTCCCTTGCTACTATCCAATAGCAAGGGGTCTTCCTGATTTTCCTCGGGATCCATGACTTTCGTTCACTATGAATTACAATGAATTGTTTGGAGAGCGTATATAAGTGCTTTTCGTAATAGCACACAGCGCTGTTTTCAGAAGTGAGGTTGAGTCGACCTTGGCGCTAACCTTAAGAGGAACAATTTGGCACGGCAAATTTGCCACTTGACTTAACTCTACTTTGCTGGCTTTTTTCCGGTCTGAGCTCCATCACCAATTGATCTCAGATCTTACCACATGTAGAACCGCTTGGAAGATTGCCTTTGTTACGAAGTACATTCTTCTTCATTCGAATTATTTGAGTCGCTTTAGTAAGCGTTTTCTTCTGATAGTAACCAATGCCGTGGTACATGATCTCCAAAATAGAATTTCCCCATGTGTGGCAACATGGGAAAAACAGGTGCTGAATAACAAGGGTGGTAACTGCCGGATCCTTCGAACTCTATTTCGACACTAAATGTAAGTGTATACATCGAAATGGCGAAAAGCGGTGGCAGGGTTGTGGTGCCAAGGTCCGGACGTCCCGTCCGACTCGCTTGAGCTAAACCGCAGCACGCTGATTGGGGTCACACTGTCCGATCGGACAAGTCGGGCACCCGAAATTGACTTGAGTGGATAACTCAAGCCTTGGCAACATCTGACACATTAGACATAAACTTCCAGTTCCTCGGTCAACAGACGGCGTTGGTCCAGAGGAAGGAAGGATAGTAGTATTGGTAAGAAAATAAATCTTCGATTTGTGCGAGTTGGGCGTCTTTACTCTTGCCACTTTCTATCTCGAGCCACACCTGCGGACTTTCCATCCTTTCACATCTCCATTCGTGTTTCCGCTCGTTGGTCGCGTCAGGATGAGGTTGATTCCCATGCCTGTTAGTAAATGTACTTCCAAAAGCAGAGGAAGATAGTCCTCCCCTTAGCTTCGTCAACGACATCCTGGTTTGTAATCTTATTCTAGTCTTCTGCGGCTCTGTAGATATCAAGTTCAATATAGTAGGGGCTGGTGGGCTCGCAGGAAGCTGAAGTTGTCTAGAGAAATTCTTTCCACTTTGGCCTCGTCGACAACGCCCCGCGAATCTAGCGATTATAATCCTTCCCGGTCATGTATGCGGCTCAGAATCTTCGCCAGGAAGAATAGAAAAATCGTCCCTTCTGCGACTACTGCGGTCCGTACTTTTTCAATGAAGACGTGAGCCTCTTAGTAAAGGCCGATCAGTGCTGTTTTGACTCTTTCTCATCCATGAACATCTTGTCATATTCATGAGATATTGACATAATGTCGTCAAGTTTCCTCATAGCATTCTCGACGTCACTTACTTGCGCTTGCGAGCCCGTTTTGGTTCCCAACCTAGTCAAACCTATGTGGTAAGGCTAGACAATCACAAGCAGTTTGAATTCAAGTCATTGAATTGAATGAACAAGCAGGCCAAATTTTGAGGTAAGTCGGTTTGCTTAATACAAAAGAAAAGTTGTAACCAAAAGTTTTAGATCAAAAGACATAACTTCCTTTTGTCTCCGTCGCATTACATTTTACTTTGTCTCGGACCTCGCGCTGGGTTCTGGTGGCTTGATGCAAATGTGTTATTTGCAATGGCACTGACAGTGCTAAGTCACGCGACACATCCTTTACCAATCTTCATCTTCTTCCATATTACCCTGTTTTGGCCATAGCGGCAATATCCCCTTGTCCTCAAATTCCAATTCTTCACCGCGCAGAGTAAAACTAACGTCGTTAGACCAGAAGTGTTTTCCGAAAGTGCAGAATACACCAGAAGCAAACACGACACGAAGTTCATTGTCCTGTGTTTGCTATGGTTAGCACTTCTCTATAGAAGCGGTAGCTTTGTTCAGATTTTTTCTGTCGTGGTAGAACATACCGGTTCCTTCGCTCCATCTGTTCTCCACCCATTCACACTCCTCCCCTCGAACCATGCTGATCCAGCCTTGATAGCCGCACCACCTTGAGCATCCACGTCGAACCCGATGCACGCCGACTTATTACTTCCTTTCCACGCTGTAAGCGTGTACTTTCTAGTAGCGAACGTTTGCGTGATAACAGCGAAACCGTACTCTTTCAGATCGTTGCTTATTGAGCTAGATTTGAGGGCATCGCGGTTGGAGGTAACCCAGGCCTTGAAGGGGTCGGAGAAGTAGTATGCTTCGCGGCGGATTGGGGCAAGGCAGGCAAGAATGGCGCCGAATTCATTGGACGAGGTATATTCAACTTGAAATGAGGCAGACACAGGGATTCCTGTTGATTCACCACTGGCGGTAGGAACGTGGATGTCAATAGAGGATATTGATGGTGTTGTTGGAGGAGAGGTTTGAGAAGGTGGTTAATATAATGGGGAAGAGAGTATAGGCAAAAGAACTGGGAATGAGGCTTTGGGGCGAGGGAGTCTTACGAGGCTTTAGCGCCAGCGTCAAGCTTCTTGCCCTTGACGTGTTTGGCAAGCAAGGGCCCCCATTCAATGGTGTCATCTGGGGGTGCCTTATCAAGGACGGAAACGTCGATGGGCTTGAGGTTGAATTTGGCCAGGGACGAATCGTCTGTGATGTTTCCGATTCGATTCCAGAAACCTTGTCTGTTAAAATATCCTATGTCGCCGATCTTAAGGGCGCTGGATTTGACAGGGTGATAGAGGGCCTGGCCATAGTCATACCAGGACATTTCTTCCGCGTACTCTCTGTTGAGGTTCATGGTGGGATAAAAGATGAGTTGAGAGATCTATAAACAGTGTTAGAGGTACGACACTGTATTTGTTGGATTCAGATTTCGTTGTCCCAGGTAAAGAGACAGTCTGAACAGCGACGTCAGAGTTCATTCAGCTGGCTTTATGACGTACTCTGTTCATGTCGGAACCATGTGACGAAGGAATGGGAATGTCATGCTAATACGCTTCCGTATGCATAGTGTCGGACCTGAATGCACTCAACGAGAATCATAGTAGAGTCCGAATAACCTCACTCTTCTTCGTCTCTGCAGACCGTAACTGGAGACCTTTACCAGTACTGAGAAAATACTCAGATGGAGCAGATTCAGATAAGACTGGCTCATGCCAGAAACGTGGAGGGGCTTACCGATTCGCAACTCGAAGCGGGAGCAACCAACGTGATGGTGGGAATGGCGCACATGGTACCTGATATTTCGACCGAATCGCCCCAAGTTCGCAAAAGAATTACAAAGCTCGACGCAAAAGCCCAGTCTCTGAAGAATTGCATTCGGCGCAGGCTCTTGCACGGTTCAAGAGCTTGTGTTGTTAAGACAACCATCAACTTAGGAGACATTTTCCTAGAACGATACTCGATCAGTGCCGCACAATGTGATTTTGAAGAAGCAAGACGCAACTTCAGCCTGGCTCAAGACTATAGCCAGCTAGAGGACAAATATCGACTGAACGCGGTATTGGGTATTGCGCGCTGCTACTGCCAGCGGTACCAGCATTTTGGTTCCTGGAGAGATCGAATTCTTGCCCATAACGGGCTCTGTAGGGTTTTCGCCCAACATCCCACTTCCGCTGCTCTCTCCTACCTTGGAATGTTGACTGCTTGGGGATCTGAATACTATCCTAGGCTAGGTGAGATTGAGGAGTGGTTAAATTTGATCACCGCCCTGTTGAAATTTGGCAAATACGACAAAGCAGATCTCGCGATCTGCCTTGAAGCTCAAGGTCTCTTGCTGCTGCTTCGGTCTAAGTTGCTGGGACGTGTTGCCGATTCGCAGGCAGCAATTTTAGCATTCTCTCGTTGCCTGAAGCTGACGTGCAGAAAACGGGAAATCCAATGGAGATTCCACAAACTTCTGTCTCGAGCCTATCGACTCAACTTTGAATCTTCTGAGGAATATAGCCTATTTCAATCGGCGGAGTCGAGCATCAATCGAGCTCTTTTGAACGATTCGCTGTCTAGGAGACACAAGCTCGGCTGCCTCGTCGAAAGAGCAGAGCTGTTGTTGATGGGATCATTCTACCATCCTGAGACTCGAGCCAATCTTCTGCGGCGGAGCTGGGATGATGCAACATCTGCTCAGGAAATTATGCTTAGCATGGCTTCTCCTCTTAAAGTTCGACTGGAATTAGTCCTGGCAAAACTTGCCCAAATTTTATCCATTCCGCCGAGCGCTGAATTCCGGATAAACAGACTTCAACACTTCCGTGCCGCTGTGTGGCAATCGAATGCTAACGTCGACTTCGATTTTCAGTCGCCCTATTGTGAGAGCCAGGTTCTTGCTTTGTTTGGTGAGGAGATCTTTCAAGCGGCAAATGATACGCGAGATCTAAAGCAGCTGAACAAGGCTCTTATTGTGCTGCGGAATTCCCTCATCGATATGGGTGAAGAAACGATGGGTTTTCGCAGTGCTCATTATTATACCCGAGCCGAAGTGGTCATAAACGCTTTGCTGCGGCGAGTAGATGCGATCCACAATCCACAGGATTACAATGAACTCTTCCAACTGGCCAGTCAAGTTGTCGGCTATCCATCACCTATCTCACTTCAACTCAAGAAAAATCACCTGGTAACCATCTCACGCTTGATGGAAGCTTTGATGGAAGCTGTCGGGATGGACCCCGTTGAGTACAATTCTGCAGTCATCAATTTCCTCGAGCAGAAGGTTGGGTGGGAGACAAAGCATGCTCATGTGCAGTCATACTATCGAAAGACCTTGGCGAGGTTATATAAAAGCAGGGGTACTGTGTGGGATCCCCAGGCATTTGGTCCAGATACCGAACCCGGCACAAGTCCCCATATTGAACTCATGGTGGCTGACTTCAGGGCAGCGGAAAGGTTATATCGTGAAGACATCAAGTACTGGACGAAGTTCAAATGGTCCTCCCAGGGTCCGAACTAAGCCTCTCAGAAGTTCTGTTCAAGATATATCAGCTGACAAAAGAGTTCGATGTTGGAAGAGAAGCTCTTAGCCTGGCATATAAATATTCGTCGGGAAGCACACTTGACACTTTTGGGGCAATGGAGGCAGCAGAGCGAATTGCCGACCTTGAAATCGCACTTAATGGTGACTGGGAGGGTGGAACACAGTTTTATGATTTGGTAGTGGATACATTTCGTGGATTCCTGACTGAAGGGCACATGATATCTGAAAAGAGGAGATTCTTGATGGAGTGGTCGCGAATGCCCATCATTGCTGCAACTGCTGCTATCGCTGCTAACCGCCCTTTGATCAAAGTATTGGAGCGTCTTGAGACTACGAGAAGCTTTTATTGGGACGAGCATTTCAACCAGCGGGCAGACCTGGAGAAACTTAAAGCCGACCACCCTTCATTGTATCAAGAGCTCACTGAGAGTAAGGACCTTATTCAGAAACAGCTAAGGGAAAAACTTGGTGACGGGGCGGTATTGCACGGCAACAAGTACAGCGAAATAGTGCGTCGCATCCAAACCGAAGCTGGGTTTGAAGACTTTATGAGCTGGAGACTCTCTAACAAAGATTTGGAACTCCTTTGTGCTGAAGGTCCTGTAGTAACGTTTGTGCACAGCTTTCTGAAGAGTTATGCCATTGTTGCAACCAGTGAGGGAGTGTCGCATGTAACACTGGACAACTTCAAGGAGCTAGATTGCCTAAGGCAGTATAAAGAATTCCTTCAAATTATTCGCAACGCCGAAAGTGGATCAATCGTGGCTAATCAAGAGTTGATGGGACTGTTGAAATGGCTCTGGGAAACTGCAGCAGAGCCGGTTCTGTCATTCCTTGGTTTGATACCAGACAAGAAGACAAAGACAGACCTTCCTCGAATCTGGTGGGTCACTGGTGGGTGGATCAGCGCTTTTCCGATTCATGCGGCAGGAGATTATTTTGAGAAGGCACCACAGGGCGACAAGCCATGCTCGGTGATGGACTGTGTGGTGTCCAGCTATACGCCCACCTGTCGGGCCTTGCTTCGATCGCGGGAGTGGAAAATGGCTACCGAGGTTCAGAAAGGCACAGAACGTCAACAAGCGTTGTTGGTATCTGTTCCAAGTGCAGGTTCCTTCAAAACTCTCGAATTTGCTCCAAGGGAGGTAGCAGAGATCGAGAAGATACTCGAAAGCCACTGCAGGCTCAATTCGTATATTGAGCCTCCAGCCAAAACCCAGGAGGTAATCGAAGGCCTCCAGTCGTGCTCTCTAGCTCACTTCGCATGCCACGCACAGGCTGCAGAGAATCCACTGGAAAGCCAGCTGTACTTAGCAGACTTCTTCAAACATCGGCTTCGGGTTGGAACCCTCATGAAGACGGACATATCCAGCTGCCAGATGGTGTACTTGTCCGCCTGCGAGTCGGCATTGAATCGAGAATGGAAGCTACGAGACGAGAGTCTGCATCTTGCAGCGGCATTACAGATGGCAGGTGTCCCATGCGTGGTCGCAACTTGGTGGAAAATAGTTGACAGCAAAGCTGTCGATATGGCAAAGGCATTTTATGAGAACTTGGTGAAGGATCCAGGCGAACTGATTGCCGGACAAGGCAGAGCCGCGAGAGCTCTTCACGATGCCATCATCAAAATGAGGGATGACGGCGTCGATGCGTTCATTTGGGGTGCGTACGCCTACTTTGGATGCTAAATCCAACATTCTTGGGGGATTTGTATAGGTAAAATGTTGACGAGAGACCTTTTGATTTTATGTGACTATAAGCATGTTGATATTTTTGATAGAGCTGGTGTCTGTCACTAAGAATGAAAGATAATAATATTAGTAAGAAAATCAATCTTCGATTTATATGAGTTAAGCGTCTTTACTCGTATTACTTTCTATCTTAAGCTATACTTGCGGACTTTCTATCCGTTTATATCTCCTCCGTTTATATTTTCCGCTCGTGGGTCACGTTAAGATAAGATTAATTCTTATACTTGTAAATAAGTATATGTATAAAAGTAGAGGAAGTTATATTAGAAACCGAGCCCTCCCTTAGCTTCTTCAACGACATCCTGGCGTTAAATTCGCTGTGCAATAGGCCAACAAAAAGCCGTGGCTTAAATGAAGCACACTGATTAGTGAAATTTTACCCCTCACCTTCCAGTGCAGCTTCATTGTTACCTCCGACATCTGATTCAGTCAAGCGAGGCTGAGACCACCAGACCACTATAAAGAGGTTCCGTTCTGAACAAGTGGGTAGGCCAGAGAAGATTGGAGAGCAAGCTGCAGTGACAGGGCTGATGTAAAGAAACTCTCCTTGGATGCTCTCAACTTGCTAACATTTCTCAGATCACCGAACATTATGTCCGGAATTAGATATCGTTTCCCTATACACAAAGCCTCTGATGATACAACACCTTCAACTCGAAACCTTTACCAGGGGTAATCTCGGTGCCAGAAAAGAAACCAAATCCTATCAATCCAACAATGTTCCCCGAAGGAGTGTGCAGCTCCTGCCAGAAGATCACGCTTGATGGCCTCTTAAACACGTCTAAAGACTCAAAGGAGGAGAGTGAGCTGTTCTGGCTTGATTATGATCGAGCTCTGCCCACAAACTGTCCTGTGTGCAAGATAATTTTCGAGTCCATCTATCGTGGAAATGAGATCGTTGGACGCATTCGAGTGGGATTGAGCGTTGATGACCGTAAACCCGAAAAAGACATATACGCTGGGAGGCAAATTCGTCAAATTCTTATAAGAAAGTGCTATGGAGGCAATGCACATATTGCTGGAGGTGGGAGCTTCCGCATATATGCTGAGCCAGGTGTGCAACTCCATCTTTTCGCCATTGCGTTTTTGCCTCCAGTTCTAACTCTCTAAAGATTCACACGCTTCAAAATTTGTTCCGGGTCGGCGAGCGCCATCATCCAACTTCTCGGAGACTACATTCCAGAAGATCTTTCACCGGATCAAGGCCTGCGATGAAACGCACGTAACCTGTCGGAGCCATTTCCCGCAGGCTTCAGAAGTAATAACGCGATATCTGCCTACAAGGGTCGTTCATGTTGGCTCTGCGACTCAACAGCCTTATCTTCACAATTCCCAACCACGGCAGAACGATCGTTACATCGCGTTGAGCCACTGTTGGGGTAAAATTCAACAAGTCAGAACGCTGAGAGCGAACATCAAGCAATTTAAGGAAGAAATCATCTTTGACAACCTGTCAAAGACTTTTCAGGATGCGATCCGTGTGACAAGACGGTTGGGTATTGAATACATTTGGATCGATTCATTGTGCATCGTGCAAGACGACGAAAATGACTGGCTTCAAGAATCCGAGCGCATGGGCACCGTTTACGCAAATGCTTATATCACCCTCGCTGCAACCTGGGCGGCTGATGGGAGTGGTGGGCTGGACAGCATCCGCCCTTCGAGCAACTGGATCGAATTCCCTTGTGATGCTTCGGATGAAACCAAAGGACAAATATGGTTCACCGATGCTTCATGGACCTCGCAAACGGACCTTGACAACGCACCGCTAAACACCCGTGGTTGGGTGTTCCAAGAAAAATTGCTCTCGTTGCGTATTATCCACTTCGCATCCTCACAGGTGTTCTGGGAGTGCAAGAAGCGCTTTGTCGGAGAAGAATTCGATGATAGAGTTCACTTCACAGGTAAAACTCTGGAGCCGTCACAATTCTGGGCAGATGTAAACGCTATTTGCCAGGTTGGACCATTGCCAATTGAACCTGCAAATGAACTCCGCGATGAGGGATATCCCAGATCACAGTTGGATGAGTTCTACCACTGCTGGAGATCCTTGACGCGCTACTATTGCACTCGGCAATTGACCAAAGCGAGTGATCGATTGATAGCTCTGCTGGGCATAGTCCGAGTTGTTGAGAAACAGACCGGGCTTCGTTGTGTCGATGGCCATTGGGTTGATGGCTCATCGCGCTTCGTGCGCGAACTGATGTGGTTCCCTGAAGGACAAAGAACGATGCCATTACTTTCTGACGATAAGCGATCCAGACTATGTTCTTCATGGTCGTGGGCGTCCCTCGAGGGCCCAATGGAGCACTACTCTGACACCATTGTCGCCTGGCAAGACTATAACATGAAAGATTGTAACCTTTATCTCAAGGCGATCCAAAGCAAAATTCACGTGCCATGGCCAAGTCATCCTCTGATGGTTTCAGGGATATTACGAAGCATGTACAAAGGCGAAGTTGGAAGAGATGAGTACCCGTCCCAGAGCTGCCAAGGAAGACGCACCTTCATAGTAACCGCAGAAGAATCTGGGGAAGCCGTTGGGTGGATTTGCTTCGACTTGGAGAATGAAGAGCCAGACCAGTTCTATGTTTCTCCTGTATATCAAACCGGCTTCAGAATAGCATGCCTTGCTCTAGTTGAACGACATGAAGCTGAGAGGAGTGAGCGCTTTTTCGAGCGTGTCGGCGTGGGATATATCGAGATTATGATTCGACCCGATAGCTCCAAATGCGGTGACATGAAGTTGTTCGAGGCATGCGAAAGATTGTTATTCTGCATAATTTGAATATTTCGGCCGGGCATGGCTTGAGTCTTTACGTTTTTCAGTTTAACTTAGCAGTATCATAGGTCAATTTTTTCTTTTCCTTGAGCGCCGTATAAAATTGGTAAGCTTGCAGTAAGATGGAAAGAGGATCGTTTGCACTGATGAGGATTTGGCATCCAGCACTAGCGCGTTCGACTATCGTGGCACTGTTTATAAATAGCTTTCTTGTAATTTTGGATGTTTCAGATTTCACTTCAATGTAACAAATACGAAGAACACCGACACCTCTGTGCCAACATCCAAATTCAGCATTTAATCTGTGATTTGACCTGATTTCCTTACAATATAAAATTTTAGAAGATTATAACTGAAAACAATTTGTTGTGTAAGTCAAAGGAGATCGGCTTAACACCGCTTAG
Source organism: Tetracladium setigerum (assembly GCA_031472005.1). Taxonomy (NCBI): domain Eukaryota; kingdom Fungi; phylum Ascomycota; class Leotiomycetes; order Helotiales; genus Tetracladium; species Tetracladium setigerum. The sequence continues at coordinate 57,318 of PZJY01000008.1, read as the reverse complement.
TGATTGGTTAGATCTGTGGCTTAAGGTTTAGCACAGGCTTATTACCCCTCCTCTCTATTGACTCTGCTCCATCATCCTTAAACATACTACACTATCTACACCTTGGAATCCATCAGTCCATCAGTTTGTCTATCAATTTCGCTCGTAGTTTCAACACGTAAGAACGAGCCCGATTACAATCTAGACCTTTGTCATCTCACTTAACCTTGATAGTATACTTCTAAACTCCCTTTTCAACACGTATGTCACTATATATCAGTCGCACCCGACCTCACTCTCATATCCAAACAAAGCGAAAGGAAATCCAAGACTCCCATCTCTCGCTCCTCGAAAAGCCATCCCGTCTCTAGAATTCAAAACCTGCCGAAGTAAAATGGATGCTTTGGATGTTAAAACTCCCAACGGTCAATTTTACTCACGGTCGACGCCCGAGATCTGTGGGTTTATAGGCAACTCTGACGCCTATGGCCTAGGATTCCGAATTGGTGTTTACTTGCAGTGGTTTTCCACGTTCATTATAGTTCGATTTTCAGCGGCCTCATCGCATGAACATCACGCTATCAACAGCATTTTTTCCTTCGCCGTTTTTATCGCCATGCTTGTTCTCACAATACAAAGCTCGGACATCACATACGGTGTCGAGATCCTTATACTTCTTTACATTATGGTAGGCAGTGGAGCGATTAATAGGATAAGCGATGTCAGATCTCAAACTTTTCGATTCTCGGGGTTTCGTTATTTCATTGGCATGCTTTTGGGACTTGCCGTCATGGGATATTCTCTCTGGTTTTGGTTTGTGGGACTTGATACTTTCCAACGTGTATCATGCAAGACGTCATCATTTCTCTTCACTCGAGTTGACCTATATGGCAGAGCACGGACTTTCTACAAGGTGGTGGCTATTTCATTCACCACGATAATCACCTTTATCGCCTTTAGTGAATGGTGGAGGCCTACAAGGGATTTACTCCGCAGGTTACCCTGTGTAATCTTTTTCAATGGCCAACCATCATCTGGACTGAGCTCCAAGAAGCATTTCTCATTCACGAAATTAGTAGGAATCCAGAGCCAATTCGCTGGTTTAAGCCGGGGTACAGATCCGACGGGTAAGGGTTATTATAGCACCAAGCAGTGGTAGAAGTGATTTACCCGCTAATGTATCCTTTAGATACCGGTCAATCATATTTTCTGTTGCAACGGCCTATATAATATTAGCAATCGAACTTACTCTCTACTGGAACTCAATCTCTGGAGTTTATAATATTACCTCGACTGGCCAGCTTCTCCCACTCACTATAGGTCTTGTGGGTTTCTCAAAGGCTATGCTTAATCTGATACAAAAAACGCGCACAAGAGGCTTGGCCGCACCCATACACGCTACCCAGCGTGGCCAGCTTAGTATCAACACACAGGAATTAAGTACGATAGAAGGAGGCGGAGGAGCTAGGGTAAATCCTAGCAGTCTCAGATTGGAAACATAGGACGGCTGCAATAACCGCGGCCTAGAGATCGCGCTCCCAATTTTTATTTGAGGCATCAATATGTTCGTACAATCTTCGCATGTCCTATGGAGATCTGACATGTGCTCCCGAGAGCCACTTGCGACGATGAGGATCCATAGACGGACGGAGACTATCCTCGCAACTTAGTGACGAAGGTCTTGAGGACCACGGTCGGCAGAGCGCTAATCTACAATAAATATCCTTGGTATCCTTATATTGCTCTGATATACTCAATCCACTAGCCTGCTGTTGGCACCGCACATGCCCCGGCCTCCACCAAAGTCCTAGCCTTCCTGCCATATATGCTGTAAGTTCGCATTTCGTGATAGGAATGTAAGGTACTCCCGCGGATTCGTGCTCGGGCCTGCCTCTACATAGTCTTCTTGGGCCAACCGTTGTTGTGCCATCAGACTGTTCCCTCTGACTGTGTACCCTCTATCGCCATACCTACTCCTGCAGCGCTCCAAACCCTGGCTTCTTCCTTCTTTAACAACTGCCCTGCTTCTTTTCCCTATCGAGCCCTCCCAACTACGTTCGCCCTTCGCTGAATACTGCCGTCGAGACGAGGGCGCACACCCTCCCAGCCCGACGGTCGGTGAAAACTTTGCAACCTCACCCCAGAAGTGTACTGTCCATCCAATGCGGGCATTGTTCCCTGGGCTACCAGTAGCATAGATCTGAGTATCGTACCTGCTTGCGAGGCAGGGAATTGAATGGTCTGATGGTTTTGATATCCAGTTTGCTGGCAGTCCTCTGTTCTGAATAAGGCCATCGTGGCATTACGACTAGAGTCCCCACCACAGCACAACCTCACCAGCTCTAGCTAAATGCGCTTGTCTCCCGGTAGCTCTGCATACTACCTAGGTAAATACAGGTCTGTAGCCGGCACCACGCACAGGTGGGAGTTCGACTTTGCCAGCCTCTACTCCGTATCTTAGATTACTTTCCGTCACGTGTCAGCATGACTAAGCATATCTGAGGAAAAGACTCGCTTTTTGTTAAAGGCACTTGTATCACTATTTATATCACAAAGGGTAGAGATTTGCTGTGGAAACTCCAAACTATCACGTTTGTCGCAGATGCTACTTTTTCGCAGCATTGCCTTCACTTGCCCTCGGAGCAGAAAGCCCCACCTCGTGCTCAGTTTGCGATGCTCGCCACAATTTCAAGCCCCCTCTTGTCCACCAAGAGGCTTCAGACTGCAGAGTGCCTCTACTTTTCAGTATACCTTGTTACCGCGCACCTCTCCAGACACCAACCGCCATCACATTCGTTTACTGGAGCTTCTTCCCAGCCATAGCTCTCTTCCAATCAAATCCAAATTAAAAGTGGTACCATTGTCCCCAGATCTAAACTATGAAGCTCTATCATACTGCTGGGGCGACCCAAATGACCGCACCAACATTATCTGCAGTGGACAACAACTTCTTGTACCTAAGACTCTGGAAACAGCTCTTCGGAGCATGCGATTTTCTGATACGCCTAGGTTTCTCTGGGCTGATGCAGTCTGTATTAATCAATCTGATGTTGCTGAAAGAGAAAATCAGGTCAAGCTTATGCGCTCAATATACTCACAAGCCCAGAGAACACTCATCTGGCTTGGTGATGCCAATGAGAAAACTTCGCAGGATATTTCTTGGTTTGCACAGTTGACGTTGAAGTTTGGGTTGGCTGTACTGAGACGACGCGTGGATCTGAACCATTGTCCTCGAGTCCGGGTAAGCCTTCTCGGCTTATAAAATATTCCATCTTCACTCTTGGATAGTGCTGAAACCTTTTGTTTTAGGTTTTGAATGTCGATGGAAGGCTTGACCGTATTTCGGCGCCCTTCGACGCCAAGTTCTATTTCGAACTAATCGGAATGCTTCGAATGCCTTGGTTTCAAAGAGCCTGGGTAGTTCAAGAAGTTGTTGTAGCCTCCCGTGCCACCATTTTCTGGGGTTCATCTCAGTATGACTGGGATGATTTGACTCGGGCTTTGAGATTTATGTCCCAGCACGATTTTCCTTTGGCGTTCATTGTAACTTTAGAACACATCTCCGCAATTGCAGAGGAGAGGAAGCTCTACCAGCGAGGGGGCAATAGTATTTACGGGGTGCTTTTAAGGCATCAACGTTGCATGGCCACGGAACCGAGAGACAAGGTTTACTCATTTTGTGGGCTTTTCGACGAACCTTCTTCGGTCCGTATTAGCTATCGAGATGATGCAGCTGCTGTTTACCGTGAACTGGCTATTCAAATCCTCCATCAAGACAGATCCTTAGACATTCTTAGCCGACCTCCGGTATCAGCAAAATCCAGCATTCAGGATCTCCCATCTTGGGTTCCAGACTGGAGTATTTCCCCAAGTCCACTTTGACTTACTCCTGGGGCCATGGAGCCTTATCACTCGCAGGGGCAGAAGTTAGGGATGCAGGACAAAAATCCCGGTTCTGCACTACTCTCAACTCAACATATTCGCCCAAGATTTCGAGCGAGCGGAACACACTGGAGCTTGAAGGATATCTATTCGATACCGTCGTCGAAGTCGGTCCTATATTCGAGGGCGTCCAGGTACCAAACAGCGTCTACTCAACCGTCAGCATCGTTCGAGATTGGATCAAATGTTTCTCCACCCTCCTGCACGCAAGAAAAGTCTTTATCGCCTGGCAAAAGCTCGCAAACATATACTCCAAAGACTCTTATATAACTAATAAAACTGCTCATGAAGTGTTTTGGCAAACTGTTTCTACAGGGGAGTTACACTCGTCACCTCGCGTCAATGTAGAATTGAATATTTGGGAAAAGAGCACGAGGTTTCCGTTTGGGTTGCTTTATGCTGCTTTTACTGGTGTAGAGCATTTTTTGATGAATAAGCCGTTTCTGTTGTTTGAGATTCAAGCGAGGTGTTCGTTAGGGAGGAGGATGGTTAAGTTGAAGAGAGGTGGGTTAGGCTTGGTGGCGGGGAGACAAGAGTTGGTGATAGTGTTATGCTATGTGAGGGTTCTAGTATTCCTTTGGTTTTGAGGAAGGAGGCTAGGATGGGGATGTGGCGGCTTGTGGGGGATGCTTATATTCACGGAATTATGAGAGGTGAGGCGTGGGAAGAAAATAAGTGTAGTAAGTTAATTATAATTTAACTTGACATGAAAGTAACCACTATTTCTGTCCTGTTCGAAAAATTATCTCTCCTTGCCTTTCTACATTTTTTTGCAACTTCTTCAGTCTGATACTATTGCCGACTTTTGTTACAATTAGAACCCATTAGTTAGAAGTCTGGAATGGGAGTAAGTTATGCATATTTTATTGGTATGGAGTAGTGTTCCCCCAAATAACTCACAGACGCAGGTGCGATCGCACTGCAATTACGACTGTTTTTAGTCTTGAGTTAATCCTGTAAGATGCAGACGAAGTTTGTGATGGTAAATGGCTTTCTTTATTGAAATGGCCAGAACTCAGCAAAAAGACTTTCTCAAAAGCCCGTTGAACAGCATCTTCGTATATACTAATAGAAGTGGCATTAATAACCATGTGAGCCGCAGCAGTGTCACCCTGGACAAAGAAATCAAGCATACTAATTACCCCACCATGATCGAGTCGAGACGTTCTGATGGAATCTGCGGACCTATCAACGAACTTAGACATTCCGTGTCTCGAATTTTGGGACCTTTGAAACTCTAAATTGCGAATACAATACATATTTTAGATTTCTTCTACCATAATACCATTACCGCCTGATAATATTGACACAAGTCAACAGAATATAATATAACGTTTCAGAGACAATATATACTCCTAATACTTCGGCCTCTCTTCAGTTAGCAGAGTTTATAAATCGCGACACCGATCTGTTTACTTGCGAGTAGATAGTGATGATTACATATAGCCACGAGCATTCAGAAGTAGAGCTCGCTTATAATATTTAACTATATACTTTTTAATACTTATAGAAACCATATGCAGAACGGCAAAATATGGAAAACTTTACTAAGTATAACTTGGAGTAACCCAGTGCCAGAGCCGGACAATGAGGAAAGAAATTAGTAGCCTTGGCATTGGCCGGCATCGCACCCCAAACTGACCTCTAAACCGACGTGCCTGCGAAGTGCAGCTAATTGTTAAACCTGAATCCTAACCTTAGAGATTCCAGTGGCTTTCTCAGACCACGGCAGATTTGCTTGCTTTCTTTTCTTTCCTACCTCCGCGTTTAGTCCATAGAATGCCAAGCGCAAACGACGTCTCATGAATAATGAAGAATGTTATATAATAGAAAGAAACAAATTACGACTGCTGCAAATATCAAACTGAGGACGGAAAACCACCTCGAAACTTTAGAAAAAGTGGCCCATTGACCATTGTGTTCAGTCAGCGCCTGCACCCCGATTTCAACCTGCATTGCACCCAAGATAATGGAGAGGATGGCGAAGACCGAGAGCAGCGGTGCTAGTAGATTGCCGAAGAAATCGTTCCATTGAGGTCTCATATGGTGGTACGTCAATCGAGGGAACAATAAAATAGGTGTGTAGAAGTTCAGCCGGCTCAGCCGCAGCTCGCCATAAGTATATCGAGGGGCGACGTCTGCATCTGTGGTGACTTCGAAGACTTTGATAAAGGCCGAGAACTCCACGTACGATAAGTTCGCGGGCAACAGGTCGTGCCCTTGCGCCAACTTGAAGTCTGCTGGGTATTTGATCAAGTATGTGTAGGTACGTAATAATCCGAGGGCTGCAGGAAGATGTCCGCCTCGCTCGCCGCCCTTTCCTGAAAATATGTCTTTAACGATGCAATACGACCAGAAGGAATACGAGAGGAGGTACGCCGGTAATGGTTTGATGAATATCCGATCGTGGTACCATACAAGGTGCAAAGCAGGAGTCTCGCATGTCACAATGGTTCGTCCGCGGACAATTTGACGGTGAAGCGGGAGGATATGGGAACACCGCGGCGTAGAGACGAGCCAAAGATACGGCACCATGCGATCGAGATCTGGTGTGAGGAGGTCGGAGGATAGGGTAGCCTGAATAGAAGTCCCACTCAGGTCCACTCCAGGTCGATCTGGCAATCCTGCTGAAGTTGCATCTGCTCGAACAAGGCTCATGCCGGCCTCGGGGGTCTGCGCAACAGTCAGATCTTTGTTGAGCTCGACCGAAAGCTGGAAAGGCGGCAGGCGTAGCTCCATATCAGAAATTGACGGCAATACATAAATAAATGATCTCAAGCAGCCAAATTGCTGCCAGTGCAGAGAGCAAGAAGTGTTCTGGTCTGCAGAGTTTTCGTGCCTGAAGTTAAAAGCTAAGGTTAAGAGCGAAATCCTCAGGCACGAATAATTGCAGAGAAATTCTCTATTTAGCGGGAGCGGGGTTCAGCTCAGCTTGACTCGGATTTCCGCGTCTTTGTTCTCAACCATATTGTAGCATTAAGGTAACTCGAGTACGAGGTGGGAAAGCTTCACAATACTATTGAAGGATGGCAGAAGTACGGAACCACCCGGCAGTAAGCTCGCCTCGCCTGCCTAATGACAGACAGCGTCTTGGCACAGATCTGGCACCGCACGCCGCCCTTTACGTCGAACAGGCGGTCCCCGCACAAGCAAGACAATGCTAATTTCAGGGGCGTCTGTAATACTAACACTAGCGCTGATGTTTGGCTGGTTATTCTCACTGAACGTAAGATATCCTGTCTGTATGAACTTGTGATGGTTATCAATTCTCACTGGTTAGCAGGATCTACCTATCTCGACAGGTGCCCATCTGACACAAATCTATCCCAAAAATGAGTCTGAGCCTGAGCACCGAGTAAAGTAAGGCTCCACCTCAATGATTCAGACTCCTAGGTAATGATAGTAGTGTTATCGCTGTACATGGACTCGACACAACTTCGCCAAAGACATGGATAGCCTACAAAGAAATTGATATAAACGGTGAGACAGTGACTGTGAATGTCAATTGGCTGGAAGATGAAAATATGCTGCCCTCTATTATACCCGATGCGAGAATATGGACTTTTCATTATGATTCGAAATGGCTTAGTAACGCCCCTAATCAACGACTGTTTTCCCTCGCGGAGACCTTTCTCACCGTTCTGACGGATAATCTTCTGAAGAAAGCAGGTGCTTCTATTCAGGATCTCGCAAACTTTACTAACACCCGTCCTCAGAATGGCCAGGATTTGGAGCCGTTAGTGTTTATTGGGTCAAGCTATGGCGGCTTGCTCGTTGTAGAGGTAGGTCAGCCCTTTTACCATTTCCTAGCGATATTGGGATGTGGACTTATGTCGCTCTGTATAGGCTCTTAATAGGGCGGATCAAGTCGCAGGTCGCTTCAAGCCTGTCCTTCTCTCAACGACGGGCGTTGTCTTTCTTGGTGCGCCGTTAGGAGGCACGCCATATGTAAGCTACGCCAAAATCATGACCAAAATTGCAGGTTTGCTAGGTTGGGAGCCTTCGGGCAGCCTTTTAAAGAGTTTAGTTGGCGAGAACTTTGAAGACACTGTCTCCCGATTCAGTTCAAACGCTATGGAATACAGCCTTAAAGTCCGATGCTTCTTCGAGTTACATAAAACGCCAGTGATCGGTTCCCTTCGCAAATACCGGATATCTGGATATATTAACAAGCTTGTAGGTTGTCTTAATTTATACGGTTATACGATGCTAATTGCTGAAGCTGGTACCTCCAAAGTCCGCATGTATCGACGGGCATCCGAAGTGGGGACTTGGAACATCTCACACGATGCTAAACAAGTTCTCTAATCCAGAAGACGGAAATTATCAACTCGTTGTAGCGCGAATTCGGGAGCTCGTCCTCGAAGTGCCGATAGTACCTGAAGGTATGAGACCCATCTAGAAGTATTGCAACAACTGAAAATGGTTTTTGGCCTGGGCTAGATGACATACCATTATTCAATGATCGTCCTAGACGAGTTGCGACATTTACGGAAAGGTTTAAACTATCATCTCGGCTTGAAAAGTATCTTCGAATACCCAGTGAGTATCAGGACCGACCGCGCTCGGTGGCACTATGGGCCTCGGAGGTACAGGAAAGTCTCAACTGGTACTGCAATATTTGCACAATCATCACAACAGATACGCCGCTATCTTTTGGATCAACGCAGAAACGCCGCATACTGCTCTGAGTAGCTTTAGGGCCATATCTGAGGTGCTTAAGCTGGCGCGTTCTCCTGGACCTAAAGATTCTGAACGAACGTCTTACCTTGCCGGCATTGGGGCCGGATCATCCATTAGGAACGACGAAGTAGTGAAATTGGTTTTGGATTGGCTGAAAGCTCCTCCGGGAAACGTCGTAGGTGGTTGGTTGTTTTCGACAACGCCGACAACCTCTCGTGGGTGAAAGACCTCATCCCTCGCGGAAGCACGGCACTGTCATAATAACAAGCCAGAAACAGCTAGTTGGAAAGTTGGTGGACATATCGCTGAATGTTTCAACCCTTACGAAGCAAGAAGCGTTGCAACTTCTCTTCCGAGGCGCATCTTCAACAGGGGCCCTTGATCCATCATCAACCGTTTCCAACAAGAGGCTACCAAAGCAAGTGAAATACGCTACTGAGATCGTCACGAAGATGGGATGCCTTGCCCTCGCCGTTGACCTCGCTGGCTCACACTTTTCCCAAAACTCTCAGATGCAGGAAGACTTTTCGGTATACCTGCGTCGCTATGAAATGAATAGCGTGGCATTGCTCAGCACACGGCCAGCAGCAGAGTTAGACGACTATCAGCACACAATCATGACGGTCTGGGAAACATCCTTCAGCGCTGTTTATAAGAGCAACCCGACATCTGCTGGATTGCTACTTCTGCTTGCCTGCTTGAATCGTGCCAATATTCATGACCGTCTGTTTCTCGAGGGGAGTTTTGGAAACCAGATTAGACGGGCCTTGGTAATGCCGAAGTTAACAGCGTTCGTCAGATTCCTCGAAGCCTTAGCCGCATTTGTCTGCCCCGTGATTTTCACGAGGTTCCTCTTTAACAACACGGACTACAGACCTTTAGGCCACTTCAGAATCAGAACGCAGCAGCGTATTATGATATTCACGGCTCTCGGCTTTCTCATTACATCTTGCCTATTTCTTTACTTATGTGCAACTTGGTCTGAAAACTTAACGCAGCGCCGAAGGGTCGAACATCCGGAAATATTGAACGACCCCCCTAACGACTTCCATCTCGTTATTGGTGCGGGTTTTACTTTGTCTTTGCTTGGTGGCCTTTACGTGTGGCTTTTCGAGACTGCGTGCTGGAGCCTTTGGTCCTAGATGACATATGGTTTTACGTCCTACTAGCCCTAGTCTTTTACGGGCTGTTCACCATTTATTTTATCAAATGGGCGAAAATACGCAAGTTTACTCATGGAGCCGAATCAAGGACCCAGGCTCTGCTGCGCTTGGAAGACCTAAAGTCTGCAATCAAAGCTAGGGACAAAACTCGATTTAAAACCATCGACAAATCAATTAAGGAACAAGTCGAGGTCTTTCGCCAGTATTATAGCTTTGCCAGTCTCGCTTGGGTCTTGGGTAAGATTCTTCTCGCAGTTGTGACTCCAACTTTATGTCTCGGGCTGCTTATCGTGGTGCTTATTTTGCTTGAAGAAGACGCAATGCCTCGGTTACGACTTTTTTATCTCACAGTCAGTGGACTCAGCCTGGCCATCTTAGCATTAGGGCTAAATTTCTCGGGATACTTGCTCCGCGGACTCTCTATGGACTTGAACCCAGAAGCAGGGCTATGGAGTTTCTGGGCCGCTTTGCGAGACGGCGGAACCTCACAAGGGACTCAGCTAGTTTATTTCCTTGACTCCCAGAGAGTTCAGCTCCTGGACCTCCTTCTTTCTGCAACCACAAATGGAGAATGGGATCCGTCTCACTTTACAAATGCTGCGTCTCTACTAAGCACGTATGCCCTGATCGGACGTACCACTGACGGGGGTTACAATATGCATTCCATGGTACAATGGTGGGCGAGAGAACGACTGAGCTTAAGAGAAAATGTCGCATGGAATGCTGCTGCGGTTGATATCTTCAGCGCTATCTCTTACTCGAATAGAACTTGGTCCGACGTCGGTTTCCAGGAACAGGTTGTTCCACATTTAGTCGAGCTAGCCAGTGGCCTCAAGGACGACATAACATATGAAGCAAAATTAATGAACCTATTAATGGCTACCTTGCGTTGGATTGAGATTAGACGTTCTGATGGAATCTACGGATCTATTAACGAACTTAGACAATACCAATCTTAGCGCAAATGTTAATAACCTTAACAAATCTCCCTAGCTTCCCTCCTTGAATGCAACATGAAAATACCCCTTTTCACTATCAACCCCATAAATACTTGTAATCGGGACTGTGGTTCTCTTGGCTGGATCATCATCCTGCTTCCCATATGCTTTCCCTTGCGGAGTCGCCCTCCACTTCTCATGCGCTTCGATGCTCTCATAGCCAAACACGCCACAGAGAGCGTCGCCATTCTGTTCGGGGACGCCTGGGACACCTTTGAACGCTGATCGATGAACGACTTTAGTAAGCTTTAATGAAGTGGGGAGAGGGAGATTTACTCCATCCAAGGGAAGCACCCTGCGCTTTACCGTACTTGTGGATATCGTCGAAGAGGCTATTGCAGTTGCTCTCGATAGAATTCTTGGTTTCAGTGGTAAGACCGCGCGGGAAAGTGTAGAAGGCGATTTCGGTGACGGGAGCGCGGTGGGCGGCGAGAGCGTCGCCAACGGGGAAGTGTGTTGATACTGGGTGCGGTCAGCCTTGGAACGGCTTGGGGGAATGATGGAGGAGATACAGATGATAGGTGGTGCAGCTTGAATATCAGCGATTTTATTCAGGTTTGTTATGAAGGAGCCGTAGTGCTTGGAGTTTGCGAAAACAAGGGAGTCTTCGTCTGAATTCCAGTCTGTGCAGGTGAGCAGTGGATGTGAAGTAGGGATTCTTGCAGCACGCACTTATGACATAAACGAATAAATGTGGATTTTCTACTTGATATCCCTGGGAATATTAACTTATGCAGATGATACCAGTGGTTGTCATTACCCAGAAATACCCTAAGAAGCCAGATTGACTTTTGACTATCGTGGTCAAGTCATGCCATGCTGAGCTGGCCCCATTCTCGCCGAATCGGGCATCTGCCTTCGGCAGCAGAATGATGGCTTGTATTACGGTGTTTGTTGGTGACATTTTGTAGAGTAGGTGTGTTTGTAGTCGAGTAGAAGATTCTATGAGCAGAGCACTGACGTACAGTGGTCTAATTATGGGGCTCGGAAAAATGGGACCGTATCCTACGATTGGTTGGCTACTATTTCTCCACATCAGCGATGGCTTATCAGGTTGGCTTGGGGTTTAATATTAATTTCATGCTTATTGCAAATAGCAAGCCGTAGTTTTGTTATTTTTGTGGTCTTTTTCGCAATCGCGATTGTGAAAGGAATTCAACAGAGCCAAGATGATGAGGTTTCCCGTAGATGGTAAATATTTTCCAAGAATGCTACGCCGTTGGCCAACATCAAAATTCCGTAACTTATTTGAAAGTGAAATTAAACTAGCTCTACCTTAGAGAGACACCAAGTCAAGATGCGATAAAGAAGAACTTTTTGAAATGAATTTATCTTCTCTCTGACAATGAACGAGTCCTGTACCATGGGAAATAATCTTAAGCTCAATTTGTACACCGCACCGTCTCCTGCCATCATTTGACCGTTCTCTGCTGTGCCATACCGCTCCTAGCGTAATGTCATAAAACAATCAATCCACTCATGCATTCATTTAACTCCAATGCCTTCTTTCCATACCATCATGTTGATTACAACGTACTCTACTGAGAATACCCATAAGGTGGCGACCCACCCTCCTTATACATCTGTGGAGGCGGCCCAGCATTAGCAGCATCAGCAGCCTTCTTCTTCTTTCTGAAACAGCAATAACAGCAGCACGCCACCGTCAAAGCAAACAGTCCCCCAACACCAGCTACAACAGCAATAACGATCGTCTTCATCAATTTCTTGGCATCTCTTTCCTTCTCCTCCTCCGACTTGGGCAGAAGGATTTTGCCTTCTGTAGCTAGAGAGGTGCCAGCCACGCTGACTCTCGCGCCCTCTGCCCATGCTGCACCGCTGAAGTCTCCTTTGATTGTGTATCCGGTTAATTTGTCGACGAACTGGAATTGCATCGATGCTTTGTCGACGCTGACGTCGGCGGTTAAGGAGACGGAGTCGCGTGAGGTGAGGGAGTGTTGAGAGAATTGGTAGATGCAAGACGAAGGATAATCCTTATCGGCGCCGGTGGTGTTGACGGTGTAGAAGTAGTAGTTGCCATTGCTTGCCAGGGACTGGGACAGATTTCCCTTCAAGGCCCAGGAATCGCCCTTCTTCTCTGGTGTATTGAGGGTCCATGGCTGGCTGCCCTTGAAATTGTCGTCGGATGAGGTGAACCCAACGAACGCTTTGTTTTGGGAATACGGGCAAGTTTCATTGATGGTGGTGCCGAAGGAGAGGAAGTAGGGGTTCTTGTCGTATGCTGCGCGGCTGACCCCGTCTCGAGATTGGGAACCGATTCGAAGGTATTGAGAGTTTAGTTTTTGACTTGTGAGTTTGGGGCAGTTGGATCGGCTGGCTGGAGGCTCGAGGGTGATGATGTAGCTGCCGTTGTAGTAGGCATCAAAGATGTCGAACTTGTCATTGGTATGGCTGGTGTCAGGGTTCTCAAAGTTGCGACCTAGGACATGTCAGTTCATACTGCCCAATTGCAGACGATCTTTGAAGATGGTAGAACTTACTCTCTACTATCGGGGACACTGGAATAAATTTGCCATTGGATAGACTCTCATCTAGAGATTAAAATTAATAACAGTCCATTTTATTCGGATAGGGAAGACGAACTTGATGGTGCGCCATCAGCTTCAATGAAGAAGGCTGGGTCATTTGGGTTCGTAGCATTTGAGAGTGTTTGATATGGGTAGACCTAAACATTTGTTAGACTTGGAGACTTTCTCGTGACTATGGCATATCTACATACAGCTTTACACTCGCTGTAACTGTATCCTGATGATGTGTAGGTCGTAATCCAGATGATATAGGCCGATGCTTGTGTGATCAAAAGGAAAATGGCCAGGGCGGTTTTGCTTCCAACTTGAAACATGATGGGCAAGCTCTTTGCGATCTCTGGTTCAGCTTGACGAGTTCGATGTCAACTCTGAAATCAAAATTTGACAAACCCCTTTGACAAGAAGGTACAGATCTTCCATCCCTATATATAAATCTGAGAACCTTTGGCGGGTCCAGACTTTCTCGTGGCTGAACCCTCTACATGACAAGGCTTTCTCCATCACAGGCATTGAGATGCCACCATCTCTCAAAGATAAGGAGCTGCACCACCTCGAAGTCAACCTACCCCTTTCTCCCCATCTCAAATCAAGCATATCAAGCAAATCCTGCCAATGACGGTCTTGCATCTTAGTGTTAACTCCGGCATGCGACAGTAGCGAATGCCTTATTTTCTGCCAATTGCCTGCGGCTGAGATCTGCCAAGGGACGCCCCTTCAAGCCATCAACAATTCATTGGTACGAAAGAGCCAGACAAGCCTAGAATGAGGAAAGCCACAGGACTTTGGCCGTCTTTCTTTGATTTTTGAAAGGACTAGATTGCAGCTAGCGAGAGCAAGATACCATCTATTCCTGGTCATGGGCTAACTCCGCCGATGACCAACTCAGCCCAAGTTTCTGATTCGACCTTGTTGAGCAAGATTTGACCCGGGGAATGGGCAGTGTCTTAGGGCTGATTGCTTATTGCCGATGGTGTGCATGAAGTGTTGCATTTTATATGAGTGCGGCCTCTAGACTACTAGATTCCAGATTCTTGAATGTAAATATTGCTGCTTCGCTTCACCCGTCACCGACACGCTTTTCACCGAGTGGGTATGCAACCAGACAATACCCTGAAGGAATTTCTCTAGGAACATCTTCAATGCTACTTAATATCACTTCCTTGAAGAGTGCATATCAGGCATCGGAACGTGCTAAGTTAAGGAATGGTTGACCGCTTGAATGGATGGTGCATAAAAAGCGGCAGAGTGCTGGCATTGGTACTGTGCTGTCAATCCCCACCCAGATCATTTGACCTCGCTAATAAATGCAAATGTGCCTAAGATAAGGTAGATACATAGGATTCGAAACCAAGAAGCAAGCTTTCTGAGAGAGAGCTACTCGCTTCTGGATTTGAGGGCAGGCACGACTAAAGTCGCCTTAAAACACTGCCCCTTCTCTTATTATATGAAAATTTTCTGTCACTATATCCCCTCGAACCCCCCCGTTATTACACTAAATAACGGTTAATATCTACTCACTGGGATGACCATCAACACCTTTCTCACACGTGACCACCAGGATCGCACCAGCACCGGGCCAACTACAGACCAGCCCCGATGCACAAGCATAAACACCGAACGGATTAGAAGTTACAGATGCCTTACGGCCTTATTACAGACATGTATATAGCCCGGCCTCTAGCCACTTATTAATCGGTAGTTTTCTTCTTTTCTTAGTGTTAGAGCCTATTATTACGATCGATCATTATTCATTTGCATGCATCACCATACGTCACTGTCTTGCTACATGATCGTATCAGTGAACAGGCCGTTACACTAAGCCTCAAGCTCCAAGGATCTGGCGTGGTCCCGTGATCGTGTTCATAACACTCTTTAGCCATAGCTACGTATATTTTACTTTAAATAAGTTAAAGCATTAATAAGAATGCAGATATATAGATATATTGATACTTTCCAGTAAGTAGCAGGATAAAAGTATAGAACTCTTGGAAGAGATTGGGTCGATCACGATTAGTTAGTGGGCAGACTCCAATGAAGGTAAAACTAACGGATATCAGCCGCTGGTAAGAGTCCGTTAAGTCCCCCCCCCCTTCCGGCCACCCCCACCTTTCGGCCACCCCACTAAACCTTATCCATAACTACATATCACCACTTAGAAAATTAATAACTTTTTCATTCTTCCATTAATTACCATTAAATTTATACTATGAATTGTGATTATACGAAAGTCTTAATATACTAAATTTAATGTAGTGCAAGCATTAACGGAGGTCGGAAATGGGAAGTCTATTCGTAAAGCTACTCTTAAGTGGGGTATTCTAAGGATTACTTTATAAGAGCGATTATAATAGAACTTTACACGTCGAGATAGTGCTAAACACTTGTAAAAGCTTCCTCGAGTAGTCGAGGATCGACTTACCGAGTGGGTTTTAACCTAGGAAGCTCTCGGCCGTAACATCACTTACTCGTAGTTAAAGGTCTTCGGAGAACGTCTTTACAAGCTCTAAGGCGACCACGCACCATTAGGAAAGCGGTGGATCCGGAGATTCTTACTACGGAATCCGATAATTAAGACTAAAAGGCAACTCACGGTCGACTCTATACGAGTGAATAGCGCTAGGTCCGATATAATTAAGGCTTAGTTCTAAAAATTTCAAATTCCGGCTATTCAAGCTATTAAGCTAAAGAATCGATAGAATATAGACGAGGCCGGCATTATAGAAGGCTATAAACTTAATAGATTAATCCTTAATAGCTCGGAACGACGTTTTATTTAAAAGAAACAGCCCGGTACGAGGAGTTAAATATTATTTATTAAGGCTATCTCTACTATTAGGGTCCGAACTACTCCACTTATTATATATAAGGGAAAGTCAATGCAATAATAATAGTTTCCGGCCGATATCGATATATTTATATTATAACTATTTATTATAATAGATAATAAATAAATATTTAACCGTATAGCTCTAGAATAGCTTAAAAAGGTGTTTATTCCGAAGATAACACCGGCCGATAGTTCGGCACGACTATTTATCTTAAATAGCTATAGCAGCTATGAAATCACTAAATTCATATTTAAATGCCTTAAATCGAATATATATCTCTTATTTTTACCTCCTTATAGCTCTTATATCCTTTAACCTTTAGATTTATCGATTTTCTCTCCTCTTAAGGCTACTTATCGAAGAGAGCTTAATCTCTTAGATCCTTTACTCGATTCGGCACTAATCGGTAAGCGTAACTTCTTATTATGCTATTATAAGGCCCGGGAAGCTGCAATTATAGTTAATAATATCTTAGCCGGGTGGAATATTACGGGGTTATGGCCGGTGAATATAAGTAAACCTTTAATAAGCCGATTATTATTAGAGAATAATAATAAAGCTTCGGAATCGGCCCCTCTAAAGGACTCTAATACTAAGTGGAATATAAGTATATCATCGATTAAGTGGTATACACTTAAAGTCGGGAGAGATTTACGTTTATAGTTTGACACTTTGGCTCGGCTTGGCCATAATAATCTTCCGACACGTCGATTACTCTTTCGGAAGGTTATAAAAGGATTAGATAAAAAGGATTTTACTCTATTATAAGCCGAGAATCGAATAAAAGAGCTAGAAGCTTAATTAGATTTATATAAATTAAGGAAGCGCCGAAAGGTCTAAGTATCTCTAAATTCGAGGTTCGTGGACGCTAAGGCTATTAGATCGGCCCAGATTAAAGCTGGAGAGCTCGGAGTGGTACCAATCGATTCGGATTTATCTATAGAATCTGAATCTATCGGGGATTATATAGAAGTCGAAGCGTTATAGAGATATTAAGTGTTAAATGTAAAGTGGTGGATTTTAGTGGGGTGGCCGAAAGGGGGGGTGGCCGGAAGGGGGGGGGGGACTTATCTACCATAAAGCAACGATTAAGAATCACATGAACCCCTCCTTCTCCATCACCCACCATTCCCTAAACATTAATGTCGCCAACTCAAGAGCTTATCTTTGAGGTAGTGGAGACTTCCTCATCCTCAGGACTTGAGTCATTATCACCAGAACTCCTCCTGATCATCATCAAATAGCTACCGGAGTTGATCTCCTTAGAAAGTCTTATTCGCGCCTCCCTGTCCTCATTTCGAGTCTTTAACAATTATAGAGTTGAAATAACCGACGCTATCTTAGACTTAGGTTACACTTAAAATTATATCTATATTATAATTCGAGTTATAGCTATTATCCGCACTTTAAAGCTTCCAATGGACAACTTGTGGGACTTTCTGAAAAGGACCACTATTCCCGCGATGCGCGAGAGAATGCGTCTTCTTAAATGTTATATATCGCCTCCGTATCTAGAGGTTAACACTCCCTCGGCCATTCTACGCGGTATTCTTACGTCTAATAGACATATCGTAAATCTTTCTTCTAGATTCCTTAATTTTCATATCGAGCGCTTCCGGGCGCTAAGACTACGACGACTAGCTAATAAATCACAATGTCCAACCGAAACGCCCGCTCCTAAATACCTATCCTAGAATATTAAAATAGAGCGGTACGACGTCTAAGATATTAGCCCTCTAGTCTAGAAAGAAGAGCAACGTGTGATTCGGCTTTTTTAGCGTATATAAATGTTATACGATATAAAGAGAGCTAGGGCTAATAGATTACTGAAATGGCTTGCGAATCAGCTCGACTATCTTAATAAGATATAACTTAAGGAATTTTATAATGTAAAGAAGACGATGATATAGAGCGGCGTCACTCACGTATATTTAGAATACTACTCGATGACTTCGGTCGAAGAGTACCTAATAGAAGTTTACCCCTTAACTAATTTATAAGGCATTTCGGATATGGCATAGCTCGTACCGCCCTATCCCACTAAAGAGGTTCAAAGGGAAGAATCTATTCTGATTCTAAAAGATCTCCTCACTACTTCTAAATCTCACGGGTATTATCCTCTTATCTACGCGTCTACCGGAACCTCGTTTTAATATAACCAAATGCGAAGCATTAAGGGCGAGGTACCTTTTGAGGCTTTTGGGAAGTGGGGATTTCCATTTTAGTGCAAGGCGAGACTTAGGGGCTATGGGTTGCTTCCTAAGACGCTGAAACAACTCCAACACGGGTCTCTTGAGTATAGACCGTATGCTTATCGATGACTGAGTCTACTTGACGATCAGAGATCAAATCAGACGCAGTGTGATTCATAGATAATAGTTTAAATTAAGTAGATTCAGCCATAATTAAATTTGATTCTGATGCAATCGCAAACAAATCAGTCAAAACCTCCATCTCAACGCAAAAACCGTCTAAAACCTCCTCAGAAACAATTCGAAGCTTCAACGCAAACACTCAGACCTCAGATAAACTGCGACATCAAAGACTAGCAGCGCAGTTTGGTTCACCTTGAGCACAGATTGCTCGAACACTGAAATCAGGCAAGTCCATGACCATCATCACACCAAAGCAGAGCTCAGAGCAAAGTTAGTAATTTTGAATCAATATTTTAGATTCTTGAAAGAAGTCCTCATACAGCTGGAAAATCACGACCGACGGCAGCGACGGAGGATCAGAATTCGACCTTACCTTCAGCAATCAGTTCAACTTCGTCCTGTTTCGCCGAGAACAGACTGGAAGTCTTGCGATTTCCGTGTTTTTTTAAAATTACTAATTGGACAGTGGACAATTTTGGAAACTTGATTAGCTCCTCTTCCACTTCTTCTGCGGCTACAACCACACTCTTACCTGCGACATCTTCTCTTATTGTAACCAGTAGCATCACTTCTTCTACTTCTTTCAGCAGAAGCGCCACCGAAACAACACCTACCGCATCATCGAGCAGCGCAGCACAAACAACTGGCATGGCATCAACAAATAATGGATTAAGCCCTGAAATTAAAATGAGTGTTGGAGTAGGAATCATTTTGGTCGCTGGGGGCCTGCTCGCTACTTTCGCGGTTTGGTTATATTTCATTCGACGGAAAAAGCGCAACACACAAGAACCAGTAGTAATGGGACTGGACCATCATGGCAATTTGAATAATCAGATGGAACCGACGAATGGTCATGATAATTGGTTTCCGCCAGCGGAATTGCAGGGTGTAACGAGTGGCATGGGGTGGAGAAAGGTAGGAAGAGTGAGCTATCAGGGAGGGAGAGTTGGCAGGGGAAGGTATTTAGGAGTGAATTGCCAGGCTGAAGGATTGTTTGGGAGGTTGATAGTCATATTTTATTCAAGAAAATATAAGAAATAATTAGATTTCCGTGTTGTTGCTATATTGGAAAGATGACATGAGCTGAGCTTGGAGGGGTCGACATGAGGCTGCGTCAGGTACCAGATAAGGTTAATCCTGAATACGACACCACAGTGCCAAACTCATCTAAAAGCGGAACTCAAATCAAGTTAATTTTTGTACTATTGATAGATTGTAGAAGCAGAAAATACCCAACATAAAGGAGTCTACCTACTAGATGGCCGTGACAAACTCGCTCCTACCACGTGCTCTCTCTCCGAGGGAATAAAACTCAAGGGCGAGGAAAATCATGAAAAATAGGTAGGGTAGGTAGTCACTAACCTTGTCGCCCCTCAGCCCTAAGCACGAAGCACTAACCACCCACCACGATCAAAGCGACAAACACGTGTTTGTTACTTCTGAACACCACTAAGCACTAACTATCACCTATCATCAAAAGCGACTGACATATTATGTATGTCATAAAAAGACAAAACCTGGGAAATATATATATATACGTGAACGCCAAACCATCTCTGTAATGAAACATGTTTTGCCAGGCTTGATGCTAACTATCCTTCTTGAGACAGTATTGTAATCATGTGGTCCCCAGCTTTGCTTCGCCTACTGTACACAAACGCTCTCGCCTAGCCTAGCGCATCCAGGACTTTTACACAGTTCCTGCCTACCTGGGTACATTGCAGTGGGTCATCTGAATTTCAGGCGCTGCAAGCCGAGTCCGTCCCCCCTGAGCAAGGAGATTACCCTGACGTCGATGCTGCCAATCAGACATATGAATTAATTCTACCGTACAATCACAGCGGCGTATCAATTAATTATATCACTCGGGTCTATCCAACGTGCCGTAGATTCGCGAGAACGCCGGACAATAAAACACAAGTTTTATCATCCCACGAACCATTCTCTCGCAACACAGAATGTCGATATTCCACTCTGGGTCTGTAGAGATTATTTCTCTGATCTTGCAGAGTTGCCCAACCTTTCGAGATGTTGCCGCTGTTGCCGCGAGTTGTAAACATGTTCAATCGATCTGGCAACAAAACAAGGATCATATCATCTTACAAGTTGGAAGAAATATCGTGCTTTCTTTCGACGAGGCTTTGATTGTTGTGGGTACTCCAATATGAGTACCTTTAATCGATGGCTAATAAAAGGAGTAGGTACGATCTACAAAGATGGTGAAAGATGCCCACGAAGCTGGAGTACTTCCACCAAAGATTGATCTCGACTCTCTCAGCGCGGAGGCTAAGAAGCCAACTGTGGACGATGTGACATTTATCTTGAATCTTCGCCATCTTGCTCGCTACTTTGAGCTCAAGTTTCTGCGTCGAAGCAGGACAGCACAGTCCTGGGGTCATGGAGCAAGACATCTCCTCGATGACTTGCCAGAACTCCTTCCTATCTTTCGACAGAACTTCCACAGGGCGCTTTACAGGTTTTTCATCATGGGTGCTGTGCTATCGCGAGATTATCTCGAGCCATACTTTGATGTGAAGATGGAAGATCCTTCATTGTTTCTGTCGCTGTTGAGGGATCTATTAGAACTTCGAACCTCGGGTGACATTGATAATTGGATCAGGGATATGCCAATGGAGCAGCATGAGGTCCGACATTTTTGTAGTTATCCGATATATAACTTCTGGTCAAATCCTGGATGGGAGGACTGTTTCGGTGGATTTAGTAAGTGGTTGGTGACAAAGACACAAAAACGCCTTCAAAGCGAGTTACCAGTCTCACCAGGTAGCGACGATTCTGGCCATGCATTTGATGGTGAAGTACTGAGAGAGATCATGCAGCTACTCGTCATGTACGGACAAATGACGGATATGAAGGATGGTCTCTTGCCCCTCAACCAGGAACCATTTTGGATTCGTCATTCTCTCAACGAGAATGATGTATGTGTTTGCAACCCCGATCCGCTTATCGAAGAAGAGGAGGGAGATCAAGAAACTCCTGCTTCGCTGGATAGCTACCGCAAGGTTGACGTTATCTTTGCACGGGCGTGGGAACCACGAACAACATACGTCCGCGCGACATTATCCGAACCAGAGCC
The DNA here is from genome assembly GCA_031472005.1 of Tetracladium setigerum. Taxonomy (NCBI): domain Eukaryota; kingdom Fungi; phylum Ascomycota; class Leotiomycetes; order Helotiales; genus Tetracladium; species Tetracladium setigerum. The sequence goes on along the minus strand of PZJY01000008.1, from coordinate 35,710 downwards.
AGGAGACGAACCAGACTTTTTCTACCGAAAAATAAAGCGAGGTCCAACAGCGCCAGAGATATGCGACATACTCGACGTCGTGGAGATATTGCACTGTTTTTCCGAAAGACCAAATCGCGTCAATGGGTATGCGGCACCACATCCACCCCTTCACCTATTCACGTTTATCCTCAAGAAGTACTTTGGCTACAGATTTGATGATCTTGCTTTTGAGGTAAGATGTTTTAAGCTAATCTACCGGAACTTCATTAAAAATGGTCGAATCTTCACACAGGATGGCAAGTGGCCGGGGATGCTCACATCCGCGGACAACAAAGAGATACCAACTAACCGGAACCTTTCCTGGCAAGATTATCCAGTCTTGTCCAACAACTCCGATGAATCCGAGGCCTCGGAAGGCTCAGATCAAGACGAAGATGATGAAGACGACGACAAAGAGGAGTGAGGAGGAGGTTCAGACACGTAGTATAAAAATGATGGAGAATTTCGCCAAGTTCCTTGGGTTCATCTTAATTTCACTTGTGGTCGTAAGAAATTGATGAGGAAGTTATATATTCAGAGTTTAAATTTGTGCTTGAGAAGCAATCCGAAACTATGTTATTGCTGTACCGTGGACTATGTCCCAATCTTTCAATATGACACTTCCTTTAATATTATGCATAAAGTCGGCATTGTCGTTACATTGTCCTCCTCCATTATCCCACGGACTTACCCCCTGTACACTACATTTTTTTTAAAGATACTCATGAAGTTATAGCCTCCACAAATGTTTCCGTATCTCCGCCACACCTTACATAGCAATTGCTGAGACCTCGCTGTACGGGATATATTTGACCAGCAGGCAACACAAAAGCTGTTCCATATCTACAGATTATCCCAGCTTCTATTCCTGCCCACTTGCTGCCTTGAGAAGTAGCAAATGCCAGACACTTTTCTACAGTCATGAAGTCGTCTGCGTAACGTCTGTCGTAGTCATTTAATTCTGAGATTCTGGAAAGGAGCGCGGGGTGGGGAGAGATGAATCTTGGGCGAACATACCCTGTCAACACCAAAGAAACAGATGTATACCCAGTAACGCACCCCCAAAGTCGAAACCCACTATACGACGTCAAGTGTGTTGGAACGGGTGACGGTGGCTCCGTCACGTCGTAGGGTGGACCAAGCTCTTGTCCTACGATACTCACCCCAAACATACCAATCATAAAACCAACCACATACACAATTTGGTGGAAGACCTGGATTGAACTTCATAAAGTCACTCAATGAGACTCCCATCATAGCGGCGAGACTCTTGCAAGTGTCTCCAGTATTTATGTATTTAAACCTGTCACAGTTGTTAACCATCCCCGCAATGATTGGATTGCGAGTTGCAATTGGTGCAGCAGCGGTTGTTGGACATGGGATTTAGTAAAATTTTGATTCTAGTATATTTTGAGCTCGAGACTTTGTCAACAGCAGCTAGGTAGTAGTCTTGAAATTATCAACGACAGAAGATTGTATTATATCACGTGATAGCACAATCAATTCGAAACTTAATCTCAATCATTCTCTGTTATTATGCTTGGCTATTGAGGCTGGGTATCTCGTTCTCTGCACCAGATATATGCTAAATATAATAATCACTGAGCATCACGTGTAAGCGGTGGCACTAGTGCCAAGACATATGCAACTGCAGCAAACGACGTCGGCCTCCCAGAAGGAATCGATTCGACAACTTTATAACACATACCCACACAACTTACCCATACCTTTTCAAATCTCTGATAAGCACCTTTGTGATTAATTTGAAATGGAGCATGACAGAACCGATCGCCGAGAATACCTTCTCACTCTAGATACATCAAAATGCCGTGGTTGCCACGAGCTAAATCCAAAGATCCTCGACTGGAGGGCAGTACCCTTGGCTACCATGTACCCTAAAATGAAGCCTCTAGATATAATCAAGGGTGCAAACCGGGGCTGCTCTACATGTCGGATAATCATGGCCGGGTTCTCAAGCTTGGGACATGACCTTAAGACTCTCGACGCCTCCTACACCGTAAGCCTATGGAACCGCTGCAAGAATGATAGTCTTACAGCTATGATTGCACGGAAAGGAACATTACACGTGTCCCTTGAGTTTTACACTACGCAAGGTCAGTATCTCTTTTCTTAGGTTCCTTCCAAAAACTTTGAAAGAGCCCTGGACTGCATTCATGATCCTATAACACAGGTTCAGCCTTAGTAGCCTAGACGTGTTTTCTGAAGCTGAGTTTTTTTTATTTAGAAGGGATTGGTTCACCATGGAGCGTAATTGGCCCTAAAACCCATATTTCTGGTGATACTGCTTCAGAAAATAGTCTGGATAGAGCCCAGCAATGGATTTATGATTGTGTTAAGCACCATTCAAAATGCGGTCCGGGGCCTCCAGAACGTCTACCAAGCCGAGTGCTCGACCTCAGTACATCCAATGATTCAATTAAGCTATATGATGCAAAAGAGTCTTTCGGTCGCTACATTTGTCTTAGTCATTGTTGGGGCGAAGTACCAACTATACTCACAACAAAAGAGACACTTGAGGCGTATCGAAAGAACATTCCATGGGGTTCTTTACCAGTGGTGTTTCAAAGCGCTATCAGCTTCTGCCGGAGGCTTGGCATCCAATTTTTATGGATCGACAAACTTTGCATCCTTCAACACGATCACGAAGACTGGGTTCGAGAAGGGTCCAAAATGGCCAATATATTCGAAAACTCATTTCTCACACTAGCAGCAAGTACAGCAGTAGACGATAGTGGATCATTCTTTATTAAGATGGATGTCGAGAGCTCCAAGCCGGTTGAGCTTACTGGATCAAGAGAGGATGGAAAGCGATACAAGATATACGCCAGGCATCCTTTAAAACACTACTTGATAGATGATCGTTCCCCAAGTATCCAAGTCACTAAAGATTGGCCTCTTCTTACGAGGGCTTGGGTATTTCAAGAAAGACTGCTTGCCCCGCGGGTTTTGCATTTTGGAAAAGAATTGACCTGGGAATGCAGAGAGTCAAGCAGTTGTGAATGCTCAAGATCTTCACATAGGCTGAAGATTTCCCATGCCATATCGCTCTCACCAGGGTCCTCGATTTCCACGCTACATGATCAATGGCGCAATTTGGTGGAGCATTTCACGGGGCTACGTCTTTCTCACGAGGCTGATCGTCTTCCGGCTCTCTCGGGTGCTGCGAAGCAATTTCAAATGCGGTTAGAAAAACGATATCTGGCTGGGTTGTGGGAAGATAACCTACTTGATGATCTTTTATGGCATGCTCAGCAAGAAAATGGCGAAGGGGAACACCCCTTTTACACGCATCGACCATCCGAATGGCGATCTCCAAGTTGGTCTTGGGCTTCAGTTGAGGGACCTGTTCAATTTATCTGCAGTAACAAGACTTGGACATCCGAGACCGAGCACCATGCGATTGTCATAGCAGCTGAATGTATCCCGGCCTCAGCGGATCCTACCGGCGAAATTCTCAAGGGACACCTAGTAATCAAGGGGGATATTACCCGAACTCTCCTGCGACATAGAAGGGCTTTTTCAGATCAGCCATCTTGCAGCTACACACTCAGAAGAAATTCTCAAGATGGATCTAGAATGACCATCACGAGAAATTTCACAGTTGATGGACATACAGCTGATGTGGACTTCGACTTGATCGGAAACGGCTTAATGAAGCCTGACTCAAACATGGAGGTCTATTGCCTTCGACTCGCAAGTAATCAATCACCAAAACAGATTTTTAACATGACAATTCGGGAATACGCTCTGATCCCACACGTTGTTACATGGAGTCTTATACTACGACAGGTGGATGAGGATAAATTTGAAAGAATAGGATTCTTAACTTCGACGCACCAAACGAAGACAGATTATGACATGAAGATCACCTCAGAAGAACACACTATAGAGCTGGTATAATTAATTATATTGAAGCGGATTGAAATAGCGCCTAGGGTTAAATTGGAAGAGTCCTGTTATGAACATGGTCACCGGATCATTTCGGATCCTAGGAGCCTGAGGCTCGGGAGCATTATAGGTCCCAGGAGCGTAATAGCTCCTAGGAATTACTTTAAGAGAATTCCTATTTATTTATTTAATTTAGTTAATAATAGTCCAGACGGCACGAAGGACGCCTTCTTGGTACATGTCACGTGCCGAGGGATCGACAACGCAGATGCCACGCCTTATCCAATGGCTCGTTTCCAACATTTCGACCCACGGATTTTACTAATGACGGCTTTCCCTAGCATAGCATGTCATCTGAGCCTTCTGCTATTACTTTACAACTATGAAATAACTGGTCGCCACACAAGACTAAGGGTAGTGGAACTATTGTGTTAGAATTCTGTTAGTAAGTTGCGATATGGCACGTAAATACTATGATGAGGATCTGGCCGTTGTATGGGCATATGAAGTTGACCCTGTGAGATTAGGAAGTCACCTTGAGGTATATAGGAAGATTCTACCTAATAAGAGTAATTAAAGATATTAACTTATCTTAACGAGTTATGAGTAAAGCTTTTATAAATAAATAAATAATAAGAAGCTTAAGTCATTATCGTTTCCTATTAAAAAGAAATCAGAAAATCGAAATTCCCTTCTGACCCACCCTCCCTTGAGATATTCCAGATTCAATAACGATGAAGCGACCGTCTAATATGAAATCCCAGTTGAGAAAGTAGAGCTCTAAAGAGTTATCCCCTTCTTCCTCTGGTCCCCGGGCCCAAAGTGGTGGAGTGAAGGCCATCATCCCAAACTCTAAATCCACAATCATCCGTGTCTTCTTCACATGTTCCTAGATAATCGTGATAATCTGTGGTGTGAACCTCTCGAATCCCTCGACGACCTCCGGATCGCTGTGGTATAAGAGATTCGGTCCCATGGGAACATCTATGTTTGCGGCGTCAACACACCAAGACTCATTCTGAAGGCTCAACTCCTCCCATTGTTCTTCTGAAGTGGAGACAGCTCCAGTCGAGGCTGTCGACTCTTTGTACTTGAAGGCGGCAAGTGATTGGGGACTCTCTGTGTGGAATGTTCCAACACGCCAAAATGTTCCAGGAACCTGGCTTTCAACAAGTAGCAGGCCTCTGATGATTCTACCGGAAGAATCCATACAAATCCCAACGCAATGCAATGGGTTAGCAGCCAAATCTTGATCTGTCCAACACGAAATAGAACCCACTTTGCTCAGGGTCTGATCCTGAAGAAAATGTCCAGACCACGGTCCATTCTCCATCCACCTTCGACCACCATTCTCTATATCAGACGGGCAAATGCGATGTAGATAACCCAAGAGCTGAAGAAAGCCCCGCTAACTTGGCCGGTAGCATCTGCCGTTGCGAGGTCAATCTGGACATCTAAAATATCTACCAGTGATTTCTCTTCGCCTCTGAAAGTGTTCCAAGAATGCATTCGGCCATCGAGGGATATGAAAGTCCAAGACGGAGCTCGATAGGTAGCCGGAAACGTAATATTATCGTAAGAAGTGACGTACCATAAGAGACTTTGCGGAAGTGTGCCGCGCCAAAGTCCTGCAAGATAAGTATCCTGGAAAAGCTCCTGATATAACTTGGCGATTCCAGAAAGAGCGACAAGTTTGTCTTCTTCCTTAGTCAGGTTACGCTCGGAATAATTTTCAGAGATCAAACTCCACCTGCGCAGGTTATGATGTGGGTCAACTTCGGGGCGAGTTGTTCCTTTCCATAAGAGAAAATCGCCAGAGCCCCAAGAAGAGAAATCGCATAGGTTAGTTTGAAAAGTAGCAAGTTCGTTACACTCCCAGTACAACTGACTTGTACCAAAGTGTAGAACACGCGGGGAAAGGAAGCGTTCTTGAAGCGTCCAAGCTCGCAAGGCAAGGGGCTCATAGCTCAAATCAGTCATTAAAAAAGTGTCGTTTTGCTGTAGCCAGAATTCGCCTTGATCAGGTATCACTAATCTGACAGGCACAAGAGGTTCTTGCTTCCTGAAGCATCCCTTGGTGCTATCGCTTGCGCGGTCCGCAGAAATAGTACAGGCTGCTCGCTGATAAACTTTGTCCATCATTGCAGATTCACGCTGCCAGTCGGCAGGACAGTCTTGCAGTATGCATAAAGTATCAATCCAGATATATGACACTAGGAGAGATGAGCGGGTTCATATCTTCCAAACAAAGGAGTATTACTTTTTAACCATCCAGCTATGGTGATGGCGTCTTGGAATGTTGCCGGAAGCTCGGAATAAACCATCTTTTCTATCAGTGAGCTTTGGACCTTGGAAGTGAGCTTTATGACCGGTATCTCCCCCAACAATGACTCAGGGCTGCATAAGGGCCATCGGGAGTCGTGTGATCTGTTTCGATGAGTTTCAAGTTCCAGGAAGACCCGGAAGGTGATATCGCGAGCAATCTGGTCGGAAACCATAGTTCGGCCGGCGGAGTGCATTGAGCGTGATTTGCCAGACAGTGTTCCCAGAGACGAAGAGAAAACTCCTTATCGGAAGGCATGGCCACATCTCTGTCACAATGGGTATCTTGAAACAAAGCTCCTAGTTCTAGAAAGTTGATGAGTTATTGCGGTTCAGGAATGGCGATTCAAATTACCTCTGCAATTGTCTGCGGGGTGGCACTCGATAGTATGATCAATATAATCACCAAGGGAAGCCTTGAAGTTCATATATATCCTAAGGATATTATCAACACCTGAAGGATGTGAGCAATATGCTTGTGGTGTGATAGTAGTATTCAACTGACCGTACACGTCGAACGAGGTTTCAATTTCAGCAGCAGGGGAATTACCTCCCTCGGATTCATCAAGGCCTACGTCAAGGTGGCTGATACACTGCCCTACGTACTTGCAAAAGGAACAACCTAGTCCTATTGATAGTCTAAGGGCAACTCTATCTTGATGATGCTTCAAATCAACACTCTCGTTGCCATTGTTGTTGTTCTTGTAATCGTGTGGCAGCTGTTGAAACATGCTTAGGCAGAAATCACACAAGGCTCCATCGGAAGCCAGAGTATTGGATGTTGCCATGATAGATTAGCTGGAGAGACTTCGGAAAATGGCAAGTGTCTATTAAGTTCAGATATCCATAAAATGTGGCCGCACGTAAATCAGGGATGAACCCAAAGACGGGGCTATGTCGATTTGCTAGATATTTTGCTTCAAAGGTCAACGTGGTGAAGCCATCTGTCACTCGGACGGGAGAATTTATCCGGTTCTTATTGGTCAAAGGATGCACCGAGCGTGGGGACGTTGTGAGCTAGTCTTGGCTGCATGCTATACTGTATAAGGCCACTACTTAGAACGTAAAATGCCAAAAAAGCAAGCATATTGTGAAAGGCTGCAACTCGAAACGTAGAATACTAAAAAAGTAAGTATATATAGATATAAATCGCCTTCTATACTCTAGTATACTAGCTAGAATATATAATTAGGTCACGGGTATGGAACGGTTGCTATTCACTCGCAAGTAAACAGGTAATTCAGGTTGGCACAAGAGGACTCATAATCTAAACCCACGTCATTTGCTTGGTCAAGATACAGCAGTGTGTTAAAAGAAGTCGTGCCCAGTTTTCCGGCGGTAGTCTTTGCAAATTATCTCGATCCAGGACTAACGTCCTCCACAATTTGGCCACAATATCAGACAAGTCCTCGTCACTTGGTTCTTGGATGACTGCAATATCACAAGGTCTTCCTCGGGGTATGTATTGCAAACGACCCAAGGCCATCGTAATCACACACACTGACGCCATCCACGGAGTCGAACACGAACCCATAAACCGATAGAGTATCATCGTTTCGGACGGAAACACTACTTCCATCAAGTATGCTAGATTCTGCTGCAGACTGGTATGGAACTAGTGTACAATCTTCGTCTTCTTCGAGTTACCGGAAAAGGAGAGCTTTGGGTCGATGGCCAGTATAGCTCCAATCCGGAACACAGCTTAGTAGATCTGCCCTTTGCAATGGTTTTCCAGAATACTCAAGAAACTTCAGGCGGCAACTTTCTTCTTCCAGAATAATTGACCCCGCAGCGAATGTATAGATGTAAGTAGGAGTCTGCAGATAGATTTAGGCGGACAGTGGGAATACACCTTTGTATGCAAGACCTGCAAGAGCCACACACTTATCTCTCGAGTCTTTTGCATGGGCAGAAGATGGAAGAGAGACCGGGCCGAGTTTCTCTCCTTCTCTGCTGATATCTCGTTTCTGAAAGCGGAATGAGCCGAGTCAATGCAAGTGATGCAATCAAAACCATCAGTGAGAAAAATGAAGACTTGGTTGTGCTGTAGCGACTGTGTGATTATATGTCTCAGGTTGTTTAAATCCCAGAGCATTGGATTCACTGGTATTTGTGTCTACTGCAATTAAGCTGCAAACTGCTTGGTGGTATTTTACGCGACGCTATAGGCGAAGAGTGAAGGAGATTCATTAAACGGGGAAAGAACAGCATCTAAATTTAAAGCAATAATTCCCCTAGCACCAATCCCATATCACCCCACATTAACACCGCTAGATTGTGTTTCAAAATCACTAACATTATATTCTTCATATAACAACTCCCAAATCCCTAACATCTTCCTTTCTACATTACAAAAGCATAGCTTATAGATGCCTCTAGAATTTCAAAGTTCTCCTGCTACCACTAGTCTGATGATACCCAGATGACCACCCCTACCCTCAATCCTTTTTGACCAGCCGCCCGTACTGTACATGTGTAACATGGCCCTCCAGCCTTTCGAATCACTGCATTCTTGCCCCGCTCGGAGCACCAAGCTCGCGCAAGAAGCTCCGTCCCGGCGCCTGTCGCGTTGATAATGATGACCTCGCTCTCCTCGGAAGCCTCTGCGGTGTGTGATTTGAGCCTTTCCACTGTCCACACGTGCTTATGATCATATCGGTGAAGCTCTCTCAAGTGAACCTCGTGTGCCCCTTTGGTACTCGGGTGGCAAGGTGGAAGTGAGATGAATAAAGGGTTAGTGAAGAGGCTGAATCTGATCAGGTCATTGTTGTCGTCCATCTGAAACAGTAATTGAGCTCTGTATACAAGGTTCTCATCATCATCATCTTGTTCATTCGCTGATAGGTCTCTCTTGCATCGAATGGTTTTCAGGGTGCATGTGCTAACCTCCTTTACAGGAGGCTCAGGAACAAGCCAGTTATTCGGATCGGTCAGCTCCTCAATCCAATGGCTCAACTCTTCGTCTCCTCCCCCTCGGAAGGCTGTATCTCTCCAAATGCCACCTCCTAGTTCAATGACATCACTCCGCTCACCACCCACTGGGGTGACTTGACGTGATTTGAGTCGGACATGTTGACACTCTGTCCCCGCCTCCAAAGGAGGGTCGAATTCGACCGGCGGGCAAGGACCAAGCCAGCCACAAAGCGACTGCACAACGGGCAAGCAGCCGAGCACCTTTCCCAGCACGGTTGGAACTCGCCAGTAAGATTTGGTTGGCGTAGATAGCCCACAGTCGAAGTACGGGGCTACCCCGAGTGGCTTCACTAGGGAAGGCGTGCAGCAGATCAATGCCGCCATTATTTTGTACGAAAACCACTTTCCTGGAAGAACAAGACCATAAAGCCAATCATGAAGATCGATTGATATTGTCTTACCTCCACGAAGATCACTGTACGCCTCTTCGGCGAACTCGCGGGTTTCGTTGATATACGGCCACCTCATCAGTTCAGCAAAGCAGAGCAAGCCTTCGACCTGCTGTGCATGGACTTTTGAGTGTATATTGACGCTTTTGAGCATCATCAGAGTATCCCAATCCTGCGAGAGGTATGCCTTTCTCAGTCGATGTCTTTTTGACTTGTCTTTCTCTTTGTCAATAGCGTCCAACTGAGACTCGAGCTCCTGTTTCGCCTGTACCAGGCCCTTCTGGATCACCTGCATGTTCCCTCCACTCTGTAATTGACTGGCTCGGTTGTATGCCTCCTCTGCCTTCTTCGGTCGTCCTGTTTTCAAGCATGCCGCACCAAAACGTGACCAGGCTTTGGAATATTTCGGGTCCAGTCGCGTTGAGATGTAGGCATCCTCCAAGGCGGCCTCAAACTTTTCCTGTTCGTACAGAGCGGCAGAACGGTTGCACCGGTATATGGCATTGCTGGTATCAATATTGATGGCTTCTGTGTAGAGCTCAACAGCTTTATCAAAATCTTTCCTTGCCATGGCCTCATTGCCCTGTACCTTGAAATCTTCAGCCTGAGCCGCGAGCTCGGGTGTCTCAGGCTTCTTCCACTCGGACGGCCCTACTTTCATATCTGCAACAACAAGTTCAACGTTGTTGATGAAGGCGTCGGCAATAATGACGCTAGCTAGTACACGAGAGGTAAAGCCAAATGTGTATCCACCATCTCGATCGGTCTTGTTCTCCAATCTGCGTTTCATTTCATATCCCACGATAATCTGCCAAAGCATGTTCCAGAACGACGACATACCCTTGGCGCTCCAAATGGCTCCAACGCTGGAAGTGTCCCGAAAATCGACAAAGACATCAGTACGATTGAGCCAGCTGAAGAACTTGGAGTAGTAGAGGTCTCGGTCGTAGCCTCTGTCGTACATTTCGCCACTACATAACTATTAGTTCGATGCTTTTATTCTTCAATATGTTTTCTGCGCCCTCAAATACACGAAAAAATGGAAACTTACGGGCCCATGAACTCAATAAGGTTCTCACGATCTTCATCAGGTGCCCAACCCCACTTTGGCAGGCTAGTCTGTAACTCGTGGATTCGGAGGAGAAGTTGCTTTCCCTCAATGCTTCCGGGATCAGCACAGCTCACCATGATGGTCCGGTCTCCTTTGGGATGATGAGTCTCCTCATAGGTCCAGCCTTCCAGGCCGAAGCCTTCAAGCGTGAGGGTTCCCGGGTACACATGTTCATACTTTGGGTAGCTTTCAACATTGAATAGTACGGCCCCTTCTTCGGTATGATAATCGTATTTCAGCTGATCTCGTTCGTGTTTATTCATGTAACGCTTTTTCCAGTATGGGCCTAGAATAATTGTCAGGTCGATAAGAGAATGACAGGTGATAAAGGATAAAAATTTTCTTACCAAACGCGGCATGCTTCATGGTGACATAGCCGTGGCTGCGCGTCGTCCAAGGGGACGCCCAAGTATCCGTGCTCTCCTCTTCCCAGCTCGCCGACGCAGAAACACGAGACGAGTATTGACTTGCCACATGCAACGATACGATTAGGCTGCCCTTGCGCTTCTTCCGCGAAAAAGCGTCCACGACGCCTGCTCGTATTTCCCATTCGGACAATACCCGAGGCACAACTTTGGGCTCACTGGTTTTAATTTCCCCCTCAACGCTCTCGTTATCCTTAACACTCTCCCAATCTGCTTCTTCCGGCTCCGATTTGGCAAGTGAAATTGTTGCCATGTCGTCTGTCATCAGCTCTGTGCGCGCTGTGCTGCTTCGCCCCGCGGTCAACGTTTCGATTCTCGCACTGGCTTGCTCGGAGAGATGATGGTATTCTTCAGCAGTAGCCTCTTGAACAAGCTGTAAGCCGGCGGTGTTATCGCTGCTGGACATATCCTGTATCATCCGCCTCTCTGTACTTTCTCGGCTCCCACGAAACAAACTCTCCAGGGAGTCATTGAAGCCTCGTATTTCCACAATCAAAGCCCCAAACTGCGTCTTGTCTTTTATGGCCCATAAGGTACGCCGCCTCACTGTGGTAGCCTTCTGTCTATCGCGTGCGTGGTTCCGGAGCCGCTCGTATGATTCCTTGAATACGGATCCGAGTAAGAGACGACCTGCAGCCTCGGTGGTCTCGCTTTGCGGTGTCGTTGCGAGCTCCAATCCGTATTTGGTTTGCAACAGCTCGGTGCCTTCGAAGGTGGACTTGATGCATCCAAGCACGCGGGTTACCGCAAGTTTGACGTGGTCTTTGGATAGATCTGGGTGGGGATGCGGCACCAGTGCCTGGGACTCGTCGCCGATGCCAACTGCCTCGCCCCAGTTCAAGAGCCGAATGCGCTCCACCTCAAGCTTGACGCACAGTATCTCATAGTCCATACCATACTTCTGGCTAGCTTCGATGGTGTCGAAGATCTGGACACAGGTCTTCCAGAGCGCAACCACTCCAAGGACAACACCAGCGACGTCCGTCATAATTAAACACCCCGTCAGTGATCTTTGGTCACGGCGATTTGGCAAGATGACCTTGATGTATCCCGTCTGGCGGATCAGAGAATCAAGCGCGAATGCAGAGCATGCCTTACTTCGAAGTAAGATGAGGGGCTCCTCGTCCATTATAAGGCCCGCGGGGTCGGTCGGCCGTTATCAACCACCAGCCACCACGTCCACTGGTGCAGCCAAGGCGCAGCTGGGCGTTCTTGCGGGCTCTCCTTCGCATTTTGCTACCGACGACATTGCAACCATGGATGGCTAACTGTAATCGGTATGTGACCCGGCGTTGGGGTTTTGCCTGATTTATATACCCATGTAACTGGCAGGCTTAAGCGAGCGAATCACAGAACGTGCAAATCACAACACTTGAACTTAGATGTTTCGACGGCAAGCGAAACAGCGGAGGTGAGCCGGCGCAATTAAAAGTATTTGTAGGGCTCTGGGGCTAAAGACCAAATGGCGCCTTCCTGTGACGGGTTGCACCCGCGATTTATGCTTACCTCCGAGAAGCCTACGCTCACGTGATATCGCGATATAACCACGAGACGGCTTATATATACGAACCCCTTTAAATAGAACCTTTTGCCTTCATAAGCTATGCTTATAAGATAGTTTCCTGGGAGTAGATATAAGTTTGCAACAAGGGGGTAGGAGATGTAAATAGCAGAGGAGTTATCGCTTTAATCACTGGTAAGAGCACATTAAAATGTAGGTACTGGCAATATGTGATGACTTTTGTATCAACGGCAATACGAAGAAGTAAATGTGGTGAATAATTGTTCTATGGGCACCCTAGACTATCGTTGCCCCTCCAACGAGTTGCCAAAATTCCGCAAAGAAAAAACTCTCCCACGAAGTGACGACACGTGTATAAATAGATCCTCCAACCGCCCCTCTAATGCCTCGTCAAAACAGACCGTACTCTTCCACTCTACGTATAAACGAATCAAGAAACAATGATGTACTGGTCACGGTATAGAGGTCTTAATTTTGACCGAGGGGACGCGCGGGAAATCATAACCGGAGCACTCAAGAAGGACAAACGATGGGGTCTGGTGATCGTGCGGTGTTCGTACGAATCGCAAGAGCAGGTCGATAAATTTGCACTCCCTACCAACAACACATTTGCTAACTAAAAGAAGTGGGAGACCTTTCTCGCCTTGACTGAGGCGAGAATCCTCTATCAGATCAAGTCTGCAAAGGCACGAGACCTCCAACTTCCAGATATTGTTGGGCCGGACGTGTATGAGAATCTCACCCTCACAGCGATTGAAGACGAGGAAGCGTTGGAAGGAGCGGATATCGAGACTTCTGTGAGTAGGTTCATCGAGTGGTTAAAGAGTGATGGGGAGCGTGAGTTGAGGGAAATTGGGGAATTGGAAGGTCGGGTTCTGGATGCTTTAGACGGCGAGGATTACTTATCACAGATTCCGGGCAGTCCAAGGTATGTGATACTTACTTACCTACTCTGGTTGTTGGATGGAAGGAAGAATAGGCGTTCTAATACGTGATAGATATAACTACTTCATCCATGCTTCGGCTGACATGATCTCTTCTTTCTCAATCGACCTGGATGAACGTGGCCATCCAGACGAAGGGTATGAAGATTGGGGCAGTGGGAAGAACTACCTGCATATTGTCTGTCCAGCCTCCGTCCTTGCGGTTACTAGTCCGGATAGGCGAGAGTTGTATGAAGCGAATAAGCTAGCGGTAGATGAGGCAGATGAGACGATGTTGGTGGAGAATGAGGACATTAATGTGGATTGGGAAGTGAGTAAAAGAGTGAGAGGGGAGACGCTGTCAGATGTGTATGTTAAGTTGATGGAGTCTTTTAATTTTTTCGAAGATGACGAGGAGGGCTTTTTCGTTATTGCATAGCGAATTGGGCCGTTGGAAATCTTAATATGTAGAAAAGTCGGATGTGATGCTATAAGTAACACAAACTGTTTACGCTATTACCCTGTATCGCTGACAACACGTTTACTCCACATAGTATGCACTCTTTGCACTATTAATATCACGAAGAACCAACAAGTAAACAACCGAATCCGTTCAATTCCTACTTCCCACTATATCCCCTAAATCCCCCGTCAATATATTAAAATAAAGGCTAAGAATTATCTAAAAACTCTTGCATTACTATCCTTTATTACGTCCTATTCTTGCTAAGCCTATTACTACTCTTTACCTCGATATCCCTCCTTACTTGATACCCTATATCTCGCGATTATCTCTTCCTTATTATATAGTATTCTTATTTATAAATAATATTATATCTTATATTATTACTTATTACTCTTATTTATAAGTAGTAAATTTTGTTATTATAAATATAAAAATTATTATTATAACGCTTAACTTAATAACGTAATTCTCTTTATATAGTAACCCCTTATAATCAAGAAATTATTTTTAAGTACTTAATCTCTTTATCCTTCCTTAAAATTTTACTTTATATACCTTTGATTTATAAAATATTATTAAGTGTACCTGTGGTCGTGGCTACCTCAACCCTCAGTATTTAGGTTCCGTAGGCTTAGAACTTGACGATGCGCTTTCCTCGACTTGACTAATATTAAGTCTTCTAAAGCTGTCCTGGTTCTTCAAATACAGCAGCTATTGCACGCGATGATTCGAGAAAAAGGACAAGGAGGATTGCAGGGGAGCGGCGGACGAACAGTGATGGTGGGCACCACGAGCAGGAGAGGTGCTCTAGAGTGCGTAAGCTCATCCCTTGCACTCGCAAAATATCTACCAGGTTATGGCTGCAGATGACGACGGCACTTTCATCACGAGGAGGGGCTTTGGGGAAGAGCCACACAATCATTCAAGGTAATCAACCACAAAGCAAATGTATTCAGCGCGTCTCCAAGCCTAATTTCGTTCGTTTAATATCACGTTCCATCCTGACCCGACTCTGGCGTTGGCTAATCAACTATATATCCGTCCTCATCTGCCTCCTGCATAGTCTCAAGCTGCTCTCTATATAGACTCAACTCCGTCTCCATGTTGTCCACATAGTCGTCTATTACCACGCGTAGCTTACGCTTTTCTTTAGAGCTGAGCTGTATATTATAACCCTCAAGCAGAGTTATCACTCTTGTGGCAAGCCCGTCTTCGGAGTCCGGGGACTGGGGACGTGGCAAGGACCGATCAGCCTGACTAGAAGTTGGTGTTGCTTGCCGAGCAATCCGAAGCAGTCGATCAGCCTGACTAGAAGTTGGTGTTACTTGTCGAGCGCTCCAAAGCACTCGATCAGCCTGACTGGAAGTTGGTGTTACTTGTCGAGCACTCCCAAGCACTCGATCAAATGTAGCACTGTTTGGATTTCTCAGAGCTGCGCTCTCTAAACCTGTCGAAGGGCCTGGCTGGGAACGCGATTCGATACCGCTTTGGCGTGGCCTAGATGGGGTTTGAGGTTCAGGTGACATGGAAGCGGCTAAGTGCCTCCGGGCTTCAGTTTCATGTTCTTCCCAGAGCCAAAATCCGCACACTGGGTCCTGGCCGCATTTGTAAACTACTTATAATTAGATTTGCTTCCATCTAGGGGTGAAACAGCATATTCTGTGATTCACATACAATTTTGGCCTACATTTTCTCCCCTCCCAGGCCGAACGTACTTCGTCTCTCTGTTGCACGAGCAATACCATTGGCTATTCCTATACGTGCCTCCCAAGAATTTGCTGAACCGGTTTGTTCCTGGTGACTGGATGGACATGTTGGATGGAAGGTATACTGTGATACACAGCTCTTAATAACAAATAGCTCAGTTGCGAGTGAGGTGATTAAAGTTGTGAGCTTAAAAGCCGCGAACATTCAGGTGTAGAGGGCGGAATGATGAGCTGCTCCTTTCTTTTATTATAATTTTTTCGGTTGTTATAGGGTTGACCTAAGTCTGGCCCTTGAACGGAAATACGCGCCGAATTCTAGTCACCTTGCGAGGCTGAAATAAGCCATTTGGCAACGATCACCGCATGCCCCAAGCTGGATGCATCTTATCATCCTACCAGACTGAGAGCACAGCCGCCGCGAGATACTGAGATCAATCAATAGCGGCAATATATCATCCCTTCGCTTCAACCTTCCTATTCTTCTAAGGTAGGTGCGTGCTAGGTGGGTGCAAGCTCATATAGTGATAAAGACGGACAGCTGGCTGACGTGTGAGCTGAAATAATAGCGGTAGGCAGATATATGCGTCGCGCCATAACTTATCCCCAGGCCAAGGCTCTTAGTTCAATTATCAAAGTGTTGTAGGGCTTTGGCTGACGGTAATAATAATAGGATTCCTGTTTCGCGTTTCTCGTTTCGTGGAAGGCAGATTAGCGTAGCCCACCGATCCGGGGTTCAAGCAAGCAACCCCTGATACTTTTGCTCTACGCAGCAAAATGTTTAGCGTTACACAGAGCTCCGCACGTTGATATTCCCGTTTATTGTACTTGGCCGGGCGTAGATCCGGCATGGCGTCCTTGGCTCCACCCAAACGGGATATGTCGTTGACCACGCACACGAAAAGCCACAGCGCCTGGATGACCCTATTTTTAGAGAGATAGCGAAGCTGCTCTCATTGTCACCCTGCTTACTAGCGTATGAATTATAGGTGATGTATTGAAAAATAATGGGTTGCAGTTTCAGGAGAATTCTTGGTCCGCCGCGGAAGAGATTAACTAGAAAGCGATTACTTGGAGTCAGTTTGAACGTTCTTTAGTAAGAGGGCAGTGCTCTTGCTGGTGCTACCACTCCTCTCATAAAACTAAATACTAATAAGGCTAGTGTCAGTAGACGTGGCTCGTTCCCAATATATTGAAATAAGCGCCAAAGTCTGCCACGGTTCCAGCATTGCCCCCTTTTCTTCCCCTAGTATCTTCCCTTTGAGAATGCTCTCTTTAAAGGTAATATATGTAAACACTGTATTTCTTCCCCTTAATCCTTCCATACCTGCATCCCCCATCACTAGTATATCTAGCACACTCATTTCGCAATTGCAATTCATTCTATACCTCACATCGTATATCTCTGGCAACGAAATTCGACCATGGCAGAATTACCTGCTTCGAGATGGAACCCCTCTACGGTTTTGAAAATCATCACAGCTAGCAACGACATACCATGCGCTGGTATCACTTTGAAGGGCTTGCCCTGTGGCTACGACCTCGGGGGAGATCCTAAGGTCCAAGCTCGCCATTTGCTTGAATCGATGTCTCAAAGGTCACCTCTCAAAACACTCGACTCTTTGCCAGAACTAGCACGGCTCTGCCTATGCCAAAAAAATCACCAAAAGCAGGCAGCGAGGGTGGTGACCACATGGACTGCTTCCATTGAATCATACGCCAACAGAGAGAGACGTGACAACCAACCCGATAATCACGTCATTTCGTCAAGTAGTCCAGTTCATACACCACGACAAGGAGACCTTACAGTCAACGAGATCATAGCTGAATTGGATGCCCTCTCCTTTCGGCAGGCAGAATTGAGATCAATGTTACAAAAGATCAGCCCATCCGATGCTGGATCAGTGTGGACGAGTCCTTCTCAGGCTACTTCGAATCCGAGCATTCAAACCCCACCGAGTGACTCGGGGTCCTCTAAGTCTGGTCTAGGCCAAATGCGTGGCTCTCCTTCTTCACGTGATGGCTTAAAGAGCTTCTTCGGACGTGGGAAATTCCCAAAGTAGCGATTACGGACAAAGTGTGGGTGCCAAATAGGGCGTGCTAGTTTTGATGAGTCTCATGGAGAAATGGCAATTGGGGATAAGGGTCATAATTGAGTGTTCGTTTACTTATAGAGATAAATTGCACGACTTTACATTATTCAAAATTTACAATTTCGTGAATCAAGGTAAGTTTTATTGGTTTTTTGGTCAATTTTACCCCCTCATCCGCTAGTATCAGAGACTTGCTGGTATCAGAGATGCTGGTATTACAGAACTGGCAAGGCTTTACAGGGCTTATCATAAGCTTTAAGGGTAAAAGCCTTAAATTAACCATATAAGTCCCCCCCCCCTTCCGGCCACCCCCACCTTTCGGCCACCCCACTAAACCTCATCCATGACTACATATCACCACTTAGAAAATTAATAACTTTTTCATTCTTCTATTAATTGCCATTAAATTTATACTATGAATTATAATTATACGAAAGTCTTAATATATTAAATTTAACGTGGTGTAAGCATTAACAGAGATCGGAAATGGGAAGTCTATTCGTAAAGCTGCTCTTAAGTGGGGTATTTTAAGGACTACTTTATAAGAGCGATTATAATAGAACTCTACACGTCGAGATGGTGCCGAACACTTGTAAAAGCTTCCTCGAGTAGTCGAGGATCGACTTACCGAGTGGGTTTTAACCTAGGAAGCTCTCGGCCGTAGCATCACTCACTCGTAATTAAAGGTCTTTAGAGAACGTCTTTATAAGCTCTAAGGCGACGACGTACCATTAGGAAAGCGATGGATCCGGAGATTCTTATTACGGAATCCGATAATTAAGACTAAAAGGCAACTCACGGTCGACTCTATACGAGTGAATGGCGCTAGGTCTAATATAATTAAGGCTTAGTTCTAAAAATTTCAAATTCCGGCTATTCAAGCTATTAAGTTAGAGAATCGATGGAATATGGACGAGGCCGGCATTATAAAAGGTTATAAACTTAATGGATTAGTCCTTAGTAGCTCGGAACGACGTTTTATTTAAAAGAAATAGCCCGGTACGAGGAGTTAAATATTATTTATCGAGGCTATCTCTATTACTAGGGTCCGAACTACTCTACTTATTATATATAAGGGAAAGTCGGTGTAATAATAATAGTTTCCGGCCGATATCGATATATTTATATTATAGCTATCCATTATAATAGATAATGGATAGATATCTGATCGTACGGCTTTAGAATGGCTTAAAAAGGTGTTTATTCCGAAGATAGCACCGGCCGATAATTCGGCACGACTACTTATCTTAAATAGCTATAATAGCTATAAAATCACTGAATTTATATTTAAATGCCTTAAATTGAATATATATCTCTTATTTTTACCTCCTTATAGCTCTTATATCCTTTAACCTTTAAATTTATCGATTTTCTCTCCTCTTAAGGCTACTTATTAAAGAGAGCTTAATCTCTTAGATCCTTTACTCGATTTAGCACTAATCGGTAAGCGTAACTTCTTATTATATTATTATAAGGCCCGGGAAGCTGCAATTATAGTTAATAATATCTTAGCCGGATAGAATACTACGGGGTTATAGCCGGTGAATATAAGGAAACCTCTAATGAGCCGATTACTATTAAAGAATAGTAATAAAGCTTCGGAATCGGCCCCTCTAAAGAACTTTAGTACTAAGTGGAATATAAGTATATTATCGATTAAGTGGCATACACTTAAAGTCGGGAGAGATTTACGTTCACAGTTTAACACTTTGGCTCGGCTTGGCTATAATGATCTTCCGACACGTCGATTACTCTTTTAAAAGGTTATAAAAGGATTAAATAAAAAGGATTTTACTCTATTATAAGCCGAGAATCGAATAAAAGAGCTAGAAGCTCAATTAGATCTATATAAACTAAGGAAGCGCCGAAAGGTCTAAGTATCTTTAAATTCGAGGTTCGTGGACGTTAAGGCCATTAGATCGGCCCAGATCGAAGCTAGAGAGCTCGGAGTGGTACCAATCGATTCGGATTCATTTATAGAATCCGAATCTACCGGGGATTATATAGAAGTCGAAGCGTTATAGAGATATTAAGTGTTAAATATAAAGTGGTGGATTTTAGTAGGGTGGCCGAAAGGGGGGGTGGCCGGAAGGGGGGGGGGGGGGGGGGACTTAGCCCTCATAATGCTCTATATAGGCCGAGAAGATAAGAGTGCTAGCGCCTTTATTTAAAATTTAAAAATTCGAAAAATCCTTTATAAGTGATACTAGGTCGGAGGATTTAGTCCTCAGTGTTACGAACCGTATCACGAGACTTCATTAGGATGTAGTTATGAATAGGCTCAAGAGCATCATAGGACTTGGGACGGCCGCAAGGACTACTTTAGAGAGCTACTGTAGTTAGGATTAGTTAGCAACTATGGATGGAGTGGATGCCTTAGGAATCACATGATGGATTATCGTGGATCGCGGTGATATATGTGATATACAGGGATCCAAGGAGAATAAAGGTTCTATATAAGTAGGATAGCAGTTCTTCAGATAGGAGCTTTGTGCTCAACTCAAATTGATTATCCTACCAGATACTCAAGTAACGTCTAGCCCCTTACCTGTGCGAACCTATCTCTCTTGTGAAAACAAATCCGACCCTTGTATTTACATCGAGTAAATGCTAAGCCGTTACACTGGATAACCGAGGGCAAGAGTTGATGTGTACCGGCCTGTCATTGTGTACTTGCTCAATAAACAAGCAAATGCTCTCAGATATTGCCTCTGAGATTGTACGCAACTTTTATCTAGTATGAAGACACGATCAGAGAACGCTCAGTCAGTCACATACAGTGATTCATATTGTGGCCAAAAGAATGTCTTGATCTATGGGTACTAGAATGAAGAAAAAGGCCGAACTACTATCACCCACCCTGGGAGTTCTCTTGGAGTGGTTCCTAGGAAGCTTGTTTCCAGGGACCATGATGCTCCCGAACCTTAGGCTCCCAGGATACCCTTATCCCAAGAGTTCGACTCCCGTGATTCTTTCCATAATAAATTAGGGAAGTGAACATCGGACCAGGAATACCCAAAGATTGTCGTCCTTGCCATTATTACAGGGCGATTTTTTCGATGTGTGGCCCCCGGCGTAGCATGGGCCCAGATATTTGTTGTTATAAGTATAAATATTACCGACGTACCCTCCTGGAGTCACCGTATCCCAACTTTAGTCTGGGTTACAGTTGTCAACCCAGTACCAATTGCCATAGAATGACCATGATTTCCAACAGGCATTTGAGGTTTGCCTTGCGACCCAAGTCGTTTCACAGACACCCCTTTGAAGTAAAGACTTAGCATCAGTTTTGATATAACATAGAAATGTAAGTATAGAAAGGAGATTTGAACGTACCAGCCAGTATAGCTCATTACGACATCGAATTGTCCTGGAGCACATGGATCTCCAGCTATAAATAGTTAGAAGTAGCTTGAGACTAACAGAAATTGATTTTATATATACAGCAATCGACATAGGAATGCTCCCAGAACACAATATCATTACTGGATCTCACGTGCAACACTTCTTCAGGAAAGAAAAGTTAGCGTGTGTGTCTATTGTCGCAGTTCCTGGACATCAACTTACCAGCTGATGAATTCTTTGAGAATAACGCATATTCCTCAGGAGTTAATTGCTGCTAAAATCAGCCTTTGTTATAATTTCTAGCAGTGTACAGTACTTACTCGCTCTCCAGCAACATTGCCGTACTAGTCATGTTTCGGCAAATTATATGTTTAGTGATCAGTGTTTCGACATGCCGTTATTATATTGGTGACAGCGTGCCATATCAGAGCCTTGTTGGTATCACTTAACTCATGCGTAAAGCAGTTTTTGAAATTTGGGTTCTCGAATTGGTGGTATAATATTGTCTAAGATTATATGAAGGGAAGATGGTTCCATGTACTCCCATTACCAAGCCTTCCAGGGTCTTGGCTCTAGATTCCCAACATACCCCCAGCAATTCCCAATTGGCACTCGAGTATCACACCAAATGTGGGAAAGCCGAGATGCAAATGATCTAAACTGCAAAACGCGACTTGACTCTAAGCTTAGCCCCTTGTAGATAAAAATAGCAAATTCCACCAATACAACCAATGGTCAAGCCCGCCAACACAGTACAGCCTTTGGCAACACCAAGATTATGAAACAAAGGACCTGACCACATGATGCCAGCGAAAGCAAAAGAAGACCTTGCGGCGTCGTTGCCAGCAAAAAGGGACGCTGAATAGACAGGATATGCCATTGAGACATATAGCAACATGCACTGGATGACAGTGATCATGCCACCACTGATCAACACCGCACCAATTGAGGGAACTATCCAATGAATGGAAGAGCGAGAGGTCCAGCCAAATATAAATAGGCCGATGGGAATAGCAATCGAAGCAGCTATCGCGGGAATCATTTTCTGTTCTGGTGCTCCGGGCCCTGTAACCCGCATCCTTGGATTTACGACCCAATAGAGAAAGCAGCAATAGAAGCTCATCGCAAAAAAGACTCCAATTGGGACGGTCAAGAACGCCACGCCCATCTCTCCAAGATTGAACCCGTAAATATCCATGTAGACGAGTGGAAAAATCTCGAAAAAAGAGTAGAAGATCGCATATACAAGTCCAGTGTAGATTGAGCTGAATAGAACCGCAGGATCGAGAAAATTGATCTTCCAGGGAATGACTAAAGCGTCATACGCCACCTTACTCACAGAGAGGCCGGCTTGTGAAATTTCTGACTGTGACTTGAGTAGTTTGTTTCCTGTTAATCGACGCAACCTTTGAGCACGGCGGAAAAGAATCGTGCCGGAAGAAGTCTCTGGAAGAAAGAGTAGAAAGATGATGAATGACGGGGCAGAAGCCCACAGCAACTCCCACATGGCCCAGTGCCAGTCCTTTGCGACAACTGCAAACCCAGCAATGATTGGTCCGTAGGCTGGACCTATGAGACCGGACATTGCCCAACCAAAGAGTAAATAAGGTAGGATGAACAGATTGCTGATATCGCCAAGTGATGCACCAGCGGTGGCAACGCATGGCGAGCCGAAAATTCCTTGGAAAAAGCGTAGTACCAACAATCCGGGAACATTGTTGACAATCGCTGTTGGAATTGAGATTATCACAAAGAGTAGATACGAGACCATGTATGGTGGATTGCGGCCAACAACAGGAATCTCGGACAGGGGAGAGAAGAACAGTGGCCCAAGGCCGTAACCGAGGACGTATAAACCCAGACCAAGTGAGGCGACGCTCTGAGACAAACCAAAGACCTCGATGATTTGAGGTTCGCTTGGGGCATAGATTGCGGATCCCATGTAGACAACGGCAGCATACTGATAGATTTGGAATACGACATTGAATTTGGCCCAGAACTTCCAGTTTTGTGGATTGGCGGGATCGTCTGTTGTATACCAGTCGACGAGAATGATGCCGTCTGCTGTTTTGGCGGGCACGATAGGTTTTGAAGCCTCCCGTTTTAACGATTGTTGAAGGTTAGCAGCTTCGTACGCTGCTTCCACGCCCTCCTGGGTGGCCATTCTGCCCATATCAGGTCGACTCATGATAAGTGAGAGATCACTCGTCTCATCAAGTGTGACTGATTTTGAGATTATTGGTCTTAAGGTTGTTTCCTCCACAGCATGAGGATCATTGACTAGACCGTCGTGGCTGCCTTCAGGTGGAAAAGTTTCTTTCGATTCCTCGAGAAGCGTCTCGTTTGGTGGGTGTTGTAGGTAAGGTAAGGGTACTTGAAATCCCGGTCGCTCCTCAGGATAGAGCAGATATTGATTCTTGGTGACATATCTGATTATCTGACCCAACTGCGTTTCTCTCATCAATTCGTACATGTCGATTGGAGGTTTGGAGAGTAGTCTGTGTTGATCGATTCCACAATATTTCGTCAAACTCAACTCGTTCAACTTAAGGTTCTTTGGCACAGGAAGACTGGAATGGGTGAATATCTTTCTAAATGAAATTGGCAGAGTTATTGCAACTATTTTAAGTCGGGGGCATTCCCACTAGTATTTCTATACTCAGCGACTTGTTCCGAAACCCTCTCCAACAAGTCTAATAATGGCTTACCCTTCAAGGTCCGATTACTTCGTGTTGTAAGGCTTTGACGCTAATGTACCAAGAAACATGCTTACAATATTCATCCTGCCTGCGGTCTAACCCAGACAGAGCGGCTCGGCTCATATCTCCCACGAAACCCCGTTCGAAGCTCTTGGTGAATTACAATGTGGCTGATGACTAAAGACTTTCCTCGGACACTTTCCCATATTTGCAGATCACTTTTGGATCCACCGACATCCTAAATAGGTCACGCTAAGCAACAAGCGAGATGTCACTCTTGGAGAGCAGTAATCATGCAGGCACCAACATCCGACAGAAAATGGCCCCATATAGTCTTAGAAAAGATTTGAAAAGTATATCGACGCAAAGACGTCAAGGAAAAGAGACTGTGATCATAAAAATGGGGGTGGAACATGGAAGAGTACGCCAAGCCCGAGGCTTGCGGAATAATATGAGTGATTACTGTTCTTCAGCATCTGGGTCGTAGAACACTTGGCATCATATCTGCTATATGTCTATTTCGAACAGAAAATATTGTGTGTATCTAACAGAAAGAAATAGAAGACCTGATGTAGCGGTCCCAGTCGTGCATGCATATTGGTACAGTAAGTAATTAATGACGATATGGTTGTCCTCAAATTAACATTCGCATATATATTACGCTCTTCATCTCTGTGAATATGAGCATCATCCTTCGCGTTAAGTTTCAGTCGAGACCTGAGCACTGACTTCACAATGACCATCAAATTTACAACCTTCAAAGGCTCTAAGAGTGGAGAAATCATTGAGACAGTGGTTGTCTTGCCCGACTTGGCTTCTAATGAAGTTCTTTTACGGCATACACACTCTGGGGTATGTGGTACTGATGAGCACTACCTCCACTCCGACATGGTTCTCGGTCATGAAGGTGTTGGAGTAGTTGAGGCAGTTGGTGGTGAGGTGAAGAAGTTCAAAGTGTGAGTACGCTCTCGAAACAAATCCGAATGAATACTTGCTCACATGAAAAAGAGGGGATCGACTCGGATTTGGATATGTAAAGGATGGTTGCGGTGTCTGTCAATATTGCGTGCAAGGATACACTTGGCACTGTACCTCCAACGCCCGTATCTATGGAGTATCCGATCTCAATCAGGGTTCATTTGCTACCTCCAGCGTCTGGCCAGACACCCGACTTGCAAAACTTCCCGATGAGATCTCGAGTGAGAACGCTGGGCCATTCATGTGCGCAGGACAGACTGTTTATGTACCTCTTTTACGACACGGTCTCAAATCAACGGACACAGTCGGTGTTGTCGGCATCGGCGGCTTAGGCCATCTTGCAATTCAATTTTCGGCTGCCTTTGGTTGTAAAGTTGTTGCATTCTCGAGCTCGAACAACAAGAAGCAAGAAGCTCTTGATTTCGGTGCTACCGACTTCCTTGACACTGCGAACCTACCTGCAGCCGATACCATTGCAAAACTAGATCACTTGATTGTGACTACCAGTGTCCAGCCAGATTGGAATCTGTAAGTAGAGCGTGTTTTCAAAGCTGGACTTGATGTGCTGACGACGCCCATGCAGTTACGCTCCATTGATGGCTCCATTTGGCCATATCTATCCACTGACTGTTTCTGACGGGACACTCAACTTTCCATATTCTCAACTCCTTGGAAAAGAACTGAGCATCCATGGAAGTTGCTCGTCAAATCTCAACGAGATCGAACAAATGCTGGACTTCATCGTAGCACATGGGATTACGCCGGCGATTGAGAAGTTTTCAATGTCTGTTGAGGGTATCACAGCCGCGATGAAGAAACTTGAGAACGGGAGCATTCGCTACAGAGCTGTTCTAGAGGTCTAATTGTAATTTGATTCATTTCTTACCATGGTGAAATCTCACTTAATGTGCATAAATTCTATTCTTCCTCCCGCTCTTTGTACTGTGTGAAAATCTCAAGTAACTTATCTTATGCTGCCTGATCATGAAGACGCGTGTTAAACATTTCCTACTGACCAGGTACCGTCATTTATTGGTGACAGTGTAATAATCCATGTTAACAAGGCGTATGACCCCAAGTTCCGAATGTTGAAAACCTTTATGAGATCACATCAGGATTGCGCAGTTTGTGATAAACAGTTGGCTAGATTTGGTAATATTTATAAATATTTCTCTCTGATTGCACAAAGTACGACAAATATCGTTGAGTTGGTCTCGTGGTATACAGAATTTGGAGTTCTTGGGAGTTTCTCTTCCGACTTTTATGAAACATGCAAGTACAAATGACCTCCACTTTCATAGTGTCAATCACACACTGGCACTCAGGCGCTTAACTCAAGCCTTATGGCTGAGAAACATCCCAAGATCATGGTCTGGCCTGTAGCTTGTAGTCTCGTTGATCTACATTTTCCTGCTCCGATATGACTTGGCAGGGGCAGCTCTTCAAACCAAACCGAGTTCGTTGACATTTTGCCAATTGCGAAGCAATAATTTCTCCAACTTTTCGCACCGTTCAAGCAAAGTCATGTTCGCATTTCTCAAATCTTTCAACTCATTCCTTAGTGACTCCACTGTTTTCTTTTGTCTTTCTCGAAATGTTCGCTGGGAGTTTCTGTTTTGCTTTGTTCTCCTTTCCTAGAAGTAAAGTAAAGTCAGACCTCAAGTAACAATTAAGCTGTTTGAAATAAAGGGCTTGGATACTGCCACCTACACTTTTTCGGCATGGGTCTTCTGTTCCTGCTCCCCTCTTCTTCTCCTCAAACTCAACATCAGAATTTGATATGAATGGATGGGCACTTCGTGGCTGACTGGGTGTTACAGGCCACCCAGATCCAAAACTTGTCTGTGATCAAGCCTTTTGAGGGGGATATTGTCCCAGCCAACATTCAAGATTTCTTCCTGCTAGGTCTGAGTGAAGTTGGACAGAAGACCACGAATAGTGCCACCTACATTACATTTAAACTCAAACCCTTGTCCCGGGTAGTGAATGTCCATAAAGCCGAAAAATGTCATATTGAAAACTCTAGGAGTAAGAAGCAATGATCCCAAGACAGAGATGAGAGAAGATGAAGACGATGATGATGGAAGAGTAGCCGGCCAAGTGGACTTTAATATTTTATACATGGGAATGCATTCAATCCTTCACTCTTTTAGGATCTTAGGAGCCAATCGGATTGAGAAGTCTCAATTTTCTGAAACAAGTTCGTACGTCCGTAAATAAGATTAGCTTGGTGCTTATTCCTGTCAGCTACCAGGACCTTTTGTTGCTCAGACCAATTGAAAATGGAAGCGCAGATTTAGATACGAATTGACCTCCCGACGTTATGGTTTTGGCGAAACACACCCTGAGAACATAAGCTGACTTCTACTAACTTTATCGGATACTGAGTTCTTCATAATAATGATACAGGGTGGTAAACTTCAGAGATCTAGCTTTTATTTAAAGACCAACATTCATCATATGAAGGTACCGCGGTGAAGTATCATGACATGGAAGACGAGCCACAACAGATCTAAATTTGATAAGGCGACTCCGATAGTCAGATGTCAACAAACCGCCCTCGCATTGCTTGATAGAGACCTGCTTTCACGATAAGACAGTATACCCCTGTGATCGCTACGAGTTGAACCCCTCGGAGTAAGGAAAAGAATAACCAAAGAAGTTAGGGAAGGCAAGAACGATTGGTGGATCACAATTCCGATGTGCTATACCCATTCCCTACTAGTATCCAGATACTGTATAATGACCGGCAAGCCCTCGAGAGTAGAATTCTCATCTCATGTCTTGACAGTTTGACCGAGATATTCCCATGATCCAGTTCTCCTCATATATGTTGGAGGTGTTGACATGGACCTTCGTAAGCGATTGGATGAAATTCAGTATCCACCGTTTTCCGAATTTAGTTAGCTTATGATGAAATGCGATACGGGACTCCCCGACTGAGCCTATTGCGGAGCACTTCCTAATCAGTACTAGCATTCATACCCTAGGATCAACACTTCACGGTGCGGAGGATTCGTAGAAAATCAACTATCATTTACTCAGAATACCCCACTATACCTTTCACCCGCTCTTGCTACTTGCTACGTGGACACTGGAATAAACCTACAATTACACCTCCCTCATCATACTGACATCTCTCCGACTTCACTCCAAGAGGTGAAGTCCGCCTCGGAAGTGGACTTGTGCAGCTGAATGATCACGAGGAATCTATGCCACCTTAGACATCGAATCCAGCAAGGAGGAATTGAAAATTTACCTTTTACCATCGGAAGTCCTGCCCTTTGAATCAATATTTAAAGTGACCGCAAAAGCCGCGACGATACCTACCTCCAACACGATCGCTGATTTCAACCTGGGTCGTAGCATCCCGTTTGGGCTCGAGGGCTCCGACTCCGACTCCTTGGTGCCCTACCATAATACTAAAGGTCACATAAGCAAGGTCCGTACCGCATAGATTTGAGTGTGATCTTGATGAGAATATCAAACGGTCAAGGGTAGGGATGTTTCCTTGAAGACTCTTGGCCGCACCATCGACACCACGAACCCTGGTTTAAGATTAGCCGGACATTTTCGAGAGCGGAAGCGTTTTTATGAAAGTGATGAGATCGATTCCCATTCTCGGATGCATATCCTGCGGCTTTTGCTTGAGCTGCATGGTCTAGTGTTGGCACGAAGGGACCTTGACGCCCTAAAGTTTTCGTGGCATCAACAGTCAGCACACCATTATACTTTATCATGTACCTAAGTCTGCAGGTGAACCATGGATGGTGCCGAATTGAAAGCTCAGTAAGAGCTAATGTGATTTCTCATTAATATTTCTATATATGAAAGTCTTTTAATCGGCGGTACTAGCTTGATCCCTTTCCCTATCCAGCTCTCGCTACGACCAAATGAAGACAAAGTCCCCCAAGGTAGGTATCTAGGTCAGCCAGCTGTTTTACTCACAATAGCGAAGATTACTGTTTCCTTTGGACTTAAGTCTCTGCTTCCTTTGCTTCCTCTGTTTCCTCTACTGAGTTACTTTCAAGAGCAGCTCTGATGATCTCCACCAAATTCTTCTTAATCCCAGCAT
Organism: Tetracladium setigerum; assembly: GCA_031472005.1. Taxonomy (NCBI): domain Eukaryota; kingdom Fungi; phylum Ascomycota; class Leotiomycetes; order Helotiales; genus Tetracladium; species Tetracladium setigerum. The sequence continues at coordinate 6,756 of PZJY01000008.1, read as the reverse complement.
AATTTAGGACCCAATCCTCCAAAAGCCAAAGGAACTCCTTAGGAGAATGGTCGTTCGGCAATACCATTACTTTTGTCCAGTCCTCCCCCTTAAGATTTCTGATCTCATACGGCGAACTATGGGCTTGTCTCAGACACCACATAAACCAGGCACCCTGGCCATCTTCCACACCTGCTGCCGCTGCACCAACCAACAAGATCCAGAAGAGGGTTCCGGGATGGTACTCAAAAGAGCCATAGGGAAATGAAAGAGCCGTGTAGAGAGAGTCTTTCATTTGGGTGACTATGGCAATCATCACTCTCGACGTACGAGCATAGCCTCGCAATGTCAGGTGCGAGTATAAGAGTGCGGCCAGAGAGACGGTTATCTGGGCTGGGGACGCGGAATTTCGGATTTGTGTTACGCTCTCGCGCTCGAAAGCCAGTAAAGCGTTACCGAGCTCAACTCGGTTTTCTTTAGACATGGTACCTCTTGGAGTAACGCTAAGCTTCTGAGACATCTCTCGGAGGAAACGGATCGATGGATTAGATCCTGATCCAAGACTGAGACCTGGAGTGAGAGCAAGGTTCGGTATCTGAGAATTCTCATCAGGCAAGTGCGGAGCCAAGTCCAAGTTGCCCTGTGATATTTGCGCATGACATGAGTCGGTCCTTGGAGTGTTATCAGCTTCAAAAGTTAGTTATATAAACATTAATCACATACCATCTTAGTAGTCTATCAATCACTAGTCGGCTTCTTCGCACCTGGAGGCCACTACGAGATTTGACCATGGCTACAAGGCCTTGAAAATGGACCTCCGCTTCCTCGATGTCACCAATAGATAACTGCTTACTTTAAGTTTAATGCAATTGAGCTTCTTGGGATACACATACGCCAACAGACGCAAGGCAAGCCACTGCAGCCAAGGTTTCATCACTTATTGGTCCCGTTCCGGTTTGCCTGAGACGCTCATTGATCCCCTGGATGGCAACCACTTTGAGTCGCAGCAATTTTTCAGAACTTCGAAACTCATCAGGCAGTTTGTTATAATTGTACTGTGACCAATGATAGAGGCTAGAGTTGAGAAGGGTACTGTTGTCGTCCTCAAGAGCATACCTGAGCCAGCCTGTCTCTGTTGTCACACTACAAACAGTAACAGAGGTGGAATGTAGAACTCGGTGGCATTTAGTAAGAAGATTGCATTCCTCCAAGGGTCACAAAACAGCGAGGACACTTACACTGGTACAGCAAGGACTTTGTGTGTGCGGACAACTTCACATTATACCCAGATAAATGCAACATGTTCTCTAGATCATTGATGTCACCGGCGTCACCTAATAATTGTCTTTGAGATCTCTGGGTCCTCCGTGCCCTGGTCTCGGAAGTCAGCTAATCACATGTCCACTCTGTCCACCGCATTTTGGGTACTCTTCATTGCCGAAGGACGTGACTTACAGGGCTGTACTCTGAATGTCACCCTCAGCGGCATGATACAAGCGGTTCCTGCTATGGGTGTGGCCCTCGCCATGCGTTCTATTTTTATTTCGCAGCCGATGTCGTGCATTTACGACTCTGTCCATTACATGTGAGCGGATTTGAGTAGCAGTTCCAGGTCGCTGGCATTTAGTCCCTGTTTCCTGGATAAACAAAAAGGCATCTTCATCCATGAATAATATTTTATGTTTCTCGATTCCTAGCCAAATAGTAAGGGAGCGGATCGAAGTGTCCACTAAGCCAGTATATCGTACTGATAGGTAATCTGCTCAACGTCGATTAGCGAGTAACCCTGTATTTAGCAAAGCACTTTACCCACCGTCGTATAGTACGTAGCTTATTAATTTCGGACTTTACTTTCACTTTCACGATCGCGGAGTACGTTCTGAGGGATTACGAAGGCTTCTCAGGTGAAGGGGATCAAGAAATTGCAAGAATGAGTGTGGGAGCTGGGAAAGAAGAAATTGGCAGAACGTTACATGAAATTACTAATTCAAATCCCGGCGCGATTATTCCGGCCGGCTTACTCTAGTTGGCTAAGCGAGCGTGTAGCACTATGATGGCACAGAAAGGCTTTCAAATGTGGAAGGGTAAGTCCCCCCCTCCAGCCACCCCCACCTTTCGGCCACCCCACTAAACCTTATCTATAATTGCACGGTACTACTTAGAAAATTCCTAACTTTTTTATTCTTTTATCAATTACTATTAAATTTATATTATAAATTATCACACTGTAGAAGCACTTGTATCGAGCAGTGAAGTGGTGTTGGTGAGAGCGTTGTGACGCTGTGTGAAGGCCTCACAAAAGGTGATGAATTGTGCTCTTGTCCTCCTGCTATTCAGGGGAACACGCTTTTATTATATACAGTCAGCACGTGCCAAGAACGCTTAGGAACCAGGGTCCAGAGCGCTGACTCGCTGACAATCAGTTCGATGCTGAACATTAGTAATGCGACTTCCATTCTTGTGACAGAATAATTAGCTACTTCCTTACTAAAAAGTAATAGCGACTTAATTACGATTAGAATACGCTAAGTTTATATTTTAAGATTAATTTAAGCGATAATCTAAAGCGTATTAGTCGCTTTTTAAGAATAACTTCCTTAGAATTATAAATAAATTAAATTACGAAATTCTAATAAGGTCTTAGTATTTATTTAATACTACGGGACCTAAATATAGCTCGCTTAGGAACATGGCATTTGCTTATTAAACTTAAATAATATTAATTAAGTTTTTTCTAACCCTAGTTATGTAAATACCCGGGTGAAGGCTTTTCAAACTTAGAACTGTGTAAATATATAGATAACACATTGTAAGTCTTAAAGAAATCAAAACAGTTTCCTTCACAGACTAATTCGATCTATGGAATTCGATCGAAGCGCGCACGATCATACTGCTTTCTGACCAGGCATTTCATCTCGCCAGAATTATGGTAGCGGTAGATAATAGCACCACCCTTCTGAATGCCATTTCGCGTGTCTCCCCCCATTTCGTTGTCATTCATAGTCCACTCTTCATTTGACTCGCAAAATCTAATCATTGTTTTCGCAACATCGTCTTTCCAAACGAATGTACCACCATATAAAATGAAATAAATCTGTACTCGGGCTGTACGCCAGCTTTCTTGGCGGTTTCCCCAGGTCAATTGTTGACCTTCAAGTAGCTGTTGGGATTGTAACAACGCCTTCAACCGGTGGTCATTTTGGGCAAGCTCATTTCTAGCTTGAGAATCTTTAGAAGATGCGATCTTAACTTGATCCTGAAGACTCGACTTGGTTGACTCCAAGGAACTGCGCAGCTCTGCAACCGCTTTCTCATATTCGACATTATTTGTTTGAAGATTCTGGATTTTTTGGGTGTCGGTTTCTCGGTCCCGAGCCCTGTCTTCACGTTCCGCTTCGAGCGATGATTGAATATCGTTGATCTTTGCTTGATTTTCGCGTTCTGTGGCAAGACTGCTCTGCGTAACTCGATATGTAGGATCACTATCTTCGCCCCCTAGACCTCCAGCGAGTATCATGGGATACCATATGTCCCACCAAGCTTCAGGGCCTGCTATTTTGTCGAAGTCAAAAGACAATTTTGTAGTCCGATGAATAGTCAAGGAATCTTCTTCCTCATCGGAGAATGCTTCACTTGATCCTGTTGCAGCGGGACTTCGTCTGGCCTCTAGGTCGTTGCCGAATCGCTTGCCTTGCTTTTGCTTTGAGTCAAATGGACGTTCCGGACTGGATGGATCGACGCTCAAGACATCGAGTGCTTCCATCAGATATTTTTGATGTTGAACGATCTGTTTCTGAGTGTCAAGGAGTCTTTTCAAACTCAAGGTGTCACCAGTTTTGATCATTGTTGTTCTATCTTTCTGGGCAATCATGTCTAATAAGCAAATGCTATGTTCCTAAGCGAGCCATATTTAGGTCCCGCTATATCACATCTACGCTAAGACCTCATTAGAATTTCGGAATCTAATTTACTTCTAATTCTAAGGAAGCTATTCTCGAAAAGCGACTAATACGCTCTAGATCATCGCTTAAATTAATCTTAAAACGTAAACTTAACGTGTTTTAATCGTAACTAAGTCGCTATCGCTTTTTAGTGAGGAAGTGGCCGACTATTCCTAAAAGCGTAACTTAAGACACCCCGTGACCACTCTTAATATATCGCGATAATAAACTCCTTTCCCTTTAACTTTTATTTATAATTCTAAAGAAGCTATTCTCGAAAAGCGATTAATACGCTCTAAATTATCGCTCGAATTAATCTTAAAACGTAAACTTAACGTGTTCTAATCGTAACTAAGTCGCTATCGCTTTTTAGTAAGGAAGTGGCCGACTATTCCTAAAAGCGTAACTTAAGACACCCCGTGACCGCTCCCCTCTTTCCCTATTTCTTTTCTTATAATATTATTTACACCTTTTAAAACTCCCCTCTTTTAACTTTTAATTCTTAACCTTATTTTACTTAATTACTATATATTTAAATATTTCTTCACGTTAAAGGCGCTTTAAAATCAGGCTTAATATAATATTCCCCAGGTTCCGAGTAATCTCTTATTATTTCTCTTTTCTAATTCTTTATTAACGTCTTTTCATTACTAAATAGCGACCGAAAAACCTTCGATTTATTATCTTTTACGTCTTATATCGCGACCCCTTTTCTCTCTTTAACCCATTATAATACCCCGTACTCGTCGTATATCTACCGAGCGTAAGCTCTTTAAGCGCACCCGTAAAGCCGCTTAACGAGTTAAAATACGAGCGTAAGGCTTAAGTGGACTTACTTAAAATTAAGGGAATAATAATCATAATTAATAAGCTCCCCCGGTACTACTAATAATATTAGCTCCACCTAAGAGTTTAAGAAATAAAAGCCGTGTTCAAGTTATTATATAATCGCCTCTAATAACGAGTCTTTAACTATTAACACCTCTTTAAGCCTCTTTTAACTAAGCTCTCCACTCTTTATAAGACCTTAATCGGTCGCAAATCGCTATAGCTTCAACCTTAAAAACCCACCGCCCTAAAACTTCGCTAATTAAAAAATTAAATCGTCTTATAAGCGCAACTTCCTCTTAAGGTCTAGGAAATATAAGTCGTGTTTAAGTTATTATATAATTAGCTTTAATAACGAATCTTTAACTATTAATACTCTATTAAGCCACTTTTAACTAAGTTATTACTACTTTATAAGTCTTTACCTAATTAATAATCGGTATAGATTTAACGTTTAACTTTTATCGCCTTAAACCCTTATTATTCGTAAAGTTAAACCGATTTATAAGCGTAACGTCTTTAAATAATAAAAGCCTTCCCCGCCGTTTAAGTATTAATTCACTTTAAGCGGGGTCCACGTCGGCGATATAAAAGACTCTCTTATAACCGTTTATCGAAAAAGAATTAGGCCTTACTTAAGCGTTATAAAGATTTAAGTTTTATAATTCTTAAGAGTTTAATAACTTCGAGTCCGACGATTATATTAATAGCTTTGGCGATACTTTTAATAATGGAATTCGTAATTTAAAAGGTGGTTCTAATAATGGAATTAGACTAAGTGGTTTAAATTCCTCTTTAGAAAGCTAGGCCACTTTATCTACCCCGCTTTAAAGTATTAAGATATTATCGATATTAAATAACCTCTAATTAAAGGACTTTTCATTTAAGGAATTAAATATTAATTACGTAGATTCTAAATTATTTAATATATTAATAGATACCGATTTATTAATTAAGAGAACGCTTAAAGTTAATAAACTTATAATTATTTAAGAGGAATAAAACGAAGATCTTAATAATCTACTTAATTATAAATATAGCTATAGCTCTCCGTCTTTAACGCTAATAGAAATAGATAACTCGGATATTACATCGATTAATTAGATAAAAGTGGATAATATTATCCTCGAATTCGAAAGTATATAAGATATAAGTCTAATTTAATTTAGCCGCGAATCGACACCGAACCGCCCCCCTATCGACGAAGAACCGGAGCTCAATCCGCTTAACATTTACGACGATAACGACGTATATAATCCCCGCGTCGATAAAGGAGATAAACTAGATAATATTAACATCGACGACTAAGACGAGGCGAACGAACTTCGCAACAATAATAATAACGAGGGGGATATACTCATTAATGCCTAAGTTTAGGAAGCGATAACGGCAGATAAAGAGGAGGAAGAGGTCGATCTCGCGGTTACACTCGCTTAATATTTAATACGCTTTTATAAATATATAACTAAAGAATATAAGGAGTCTCACCCGGCAATCGACCTAAACTTAAAGATTTATAAGATTAGGCACATTACCCTTAGAAATTATATAGCCTTACTTAACTAGGTAAATACACCTTATATAATTAATCGCCTTACCTTTCTAACTATTCCTTAACGAATAGACTTTCCTTTACCGGACTAGGCTATTATTTTCGAGGGAATCGCTCCCGAATAACTAGCGAGTCGCGCTAATAATAATAACGATATAGAGTTAATTATTAATTAAGACTTTAAAGAAGTTAATGAAAAGCTATACCTTAATTACTCGTATATTATACTTAATTTAATAGTGGTATACTTTAATATTAATAGCTTTCTTAGATTTATTAAGGACCTAGCCTTCGCTTCGTAAGGGCTAAATATTAACTTCTACCCTCGCTTTTATATTAATAGGGCGAGGGTTAGGGTTAGGGTTAGGGTTAGGGTTAGGGTTAGGGTTAGGGTTAGGGTTAGGGTTAGGTTAGGGTTAGGGTTAGGGTTAGGGTTAGGGTTAGGGTTAGGGTTAG